>JASKUP010000034.1:10000000-12636744 GCA_030448955.1 Trichopoda pennipes
AAACATTGAAGTCAATCTTTAATTTTATTTCGTAGAAATGATCCAAAGTCGAAGTTAAAATCAAATATTTTCAACTAAAGTATAAAATAGACAAAGTTTCACTTTTATTTTTTTGAAACATCCAATTTGCTATAATTATGTACAGCCTTGATTTTTACACTAGCTTTTTTAAATTAGTTCCAATATTTGAGTTTTTTTTTTTATTATTTCACTGTTGGGTGACAAAATTAGTTTTTTTTTAAAGGCCAGTATGAGACCTTAAAATATAATTAAGTAAAAGTGATTCAAATTTGGAAATAAAAAACAACAAATATTGAAGTAAATCATGAACAGATATTTTTTTCTATATACGCCGTTAATTATTAAAATTGGTGTAACAATATAACCGGTTCGAATCTCAATTTTTTTTTTAATTTTTTCATCACAAAAAATTTTGGCGCTATTTTTATAGATGTATTCAACTTTATTTTTACAGCTTGTTTTTTATAGTAGTTGCCACTATTATTATAGTATAGT
Source organism: Trichopoda pennipes (assembly GCA_030448955.1). Taxonomy (NCBI): domain Eukaryota; kingdom Metazoa; phylum Arthropoda; class Insecta; order Diptera; family Tachinidae; genus Trichopoda; species Trichopoda pennipes. The sequence goes on from JASKUP010000034.1 coordinate 10,000,517, forward strand.
ACTGTATATGGTATATTTTATAATAACTTGAATTAAATAAGCATGATATTTAAGATATTTTAAAATTCTCTATTTTATAATACTGTCGTCCCCTTGTATAAAATGATTGTTTTGAGCTTTGACTTGACTTCAATTTACTATATCCCCAAAGTAAAATTTTGATCGATCTTTCCTTCACTCTCTGTCGGGTAGTTGCTTTCAATTTTTATATCGCTTTGATCGAATTTACCCCATTTACAAACAAAGCTCCACGTGTCTTCTTCCATACTAATCTTCCATATTAATCTGCACTACTCTGCAAACTAGTGACAAATCGAAAAGATTTGTTTTCTTTTTTCGCAAGTAATCAATTCAAAGCTTATTTTTAACACAATAGTACTGTCTACTACTACTACTTTTTCCCGACATATAGAAGTAACTAGTTGGTTGCAATTTTGTACTACTGGAAGATTTCCAAATAAGTTACCAAGACAGACATTGCAGTTATTCTCCGTTGCAAGTAAAAAGGCCATAAATATGACCGAAAGCTTTTGTAAATATAATTTCGCTGGATTAAGTTGTATAGTTATGACTTCTATAGTCATACACTATTTTTTATATTTTTATTTCGTCAGTCATTTTCCTAGGAGCTATCTTTGCTAGAAGTTCTGGTTAGTTTTTCGGAATACGCTAGTTAATGAAATGTAAACAGACGTGATTATAATATAAAACAAGCTACAGTGCTGTGCCAAATCTTATACACTCTTCAGCAAAGGAATTGCTGGAATATATATTTGATATAATGGTGATGGTTTATTTACCGCCATAGGTTTTACGAACGATTAACAGTTGTGCGGCTGTTATTCGTTCGTTATTATAAATTCTAGCGAATAACATTCTTAGTCTTATTTTCATGTTTAAATTAAACATTTGTGTTTCACTTAAAAAAATATCAATTTCACTCTTTGTGCCTTCTCTTAAGAGTTCATAACCCTTGTTTAACTTTAGCTCAATTCAAAAATATTCTATCATCGAAAATGTACAGCTTCAGTTAACTGCAATGGTAGGAAAATAACGAATTAATACTGTTCATAACATAAAAGAATTTTTTTTATCAAAACATATGGTAATACACCTTTAAATAGTACTTAAGGAAATAGAAAAAAGAAAAGTGCCATGGAAAAAAAAAATAAAGTGGTTATTAGAATATCCTATTAAGGAATATTTAAGTTAAAAGAGGCCGGTTAAGAACGAAATGCCATTTTTTATTTAAAAGGGTTTTCAGTCTTGTTTCGCTCTCTTAGAAATTTTTTACACCGTGACCTTTTCTCATTGCTAATCGTATGATGGCAATATTTTATTGGAACACTATTGCGTACACCGACAAACAATCTTTAATTCCTTCTTTCGGACATTTATAATAACAAGAAAAGTAATATTTTTACTGTAGTCAGAAACCAAAATAGCAAACAGAAAATTTATTTTTCTATATTTGTTTAAAACGAACAGATGTAAGCATTTTGAAGATACTACGCATTATAAAGGAGATTTCTACAAAATAAGTTAAATAACCTTGTCAAGGACATTAAATTTAAAAATAATAACACGTGCCGACTAAATTTCTAAGAACAACAAAATTAAAACTGAGAAATACCCGTAAATTTGTGTGAAATAGATATTTATAATATAACTATCAATTTAATAAAAATAAACGTGGCTTAAACAATCAAACTAGAATTTTAATTTAATCAATGTGTACGAGGTGTGGTAGAACAAAAGAGAAATGTCTTAATTTAAAAATTCAGTTTTACGCTCAAAAAGGTCTCCTTTAGAAACTGTCCCTGCTTGTCTTACACGCCTCGTATGTTTACATCTGTATAGCTTACAAAAATTGGATACGCTTGTGTGTGCTATTCTTTTGAAGTTTAAAATTTCAAGTGCTTAATTTAAAAATTATAAATTTACAAAGTGTTTATTTCTATATTTATTACTACATCAACAAAGCAGAAACGGCAAAACATGTGTGAGAGTTTTGTTCAGTTATCAAAAGAGTGATTTAGAATTATTTCTCCTACTGATCAACCACAGTAAATTTATGGTAGAGCGCCCGGAAACGTGTTAGCAACCGTCAACCGTTTAACTTCATTTATTATAGCTATTTATTGCAATTATTTAAAAACCGAGAAATTCTTTTTAAAATAGTTGCATAAGGAAAATACCATTTACCATTTAAAGATGCGGGAGGCGGTTCAGATCTTTAAACTAAAATACTATCAGTATTTTAATTACACAAGTCAATCAAGTTGGGAGATGTTATGTTAACATCAACAAAATTAACACAATTCACCAAAAAACATATTTACACGTGCCAATTTAATTAATAATAATGATCCAAATTAAATTAACTTCTTATATTATCAATTGATTCAAAAACAGTGTAGATAGCGGAGCGTATGTATGTACATGTGCTTTAAAAAAAATATTTTTTATATATAGACATTTTTGCTTGAGTCGTAAAGTGACAAAATATACAGTTTAAAATTTAACAGTCAGGCAAGTTAAATCTTTTAAAATTTTTAACAAATTTATTACGCAAATGATGAGGCCCTAAAAGTGGATATATAATAATATTTTTATAATAATTTTTATTTCAATAAATACTAAAAAATTTAAATTTAAAGATTTCATTAATTATGCGTTGGCTTTAAACATTTTCATTTCATTTATAGACAATACTTTAATTTTATCTTTGAATTGTTGAAAACTTACAGTGTTAATTTGCATGTTAGGTATTAAAAAATAAGATGATATACGCCAAAATTAGTTGTTAATCGGGATACCCTTTAAGCCTCAATTTTATTTTTTTAGTTTTGCTCTACCTGTAACAACCCATGACATATAAATTTAAAATGTCTGTCTGTTGCGATTCAAAAGATATACATACTTAACAAGAACCTCACTATATATAATTCCATTTTAATATGTATTATTTATTGTACAGTGCGCAATAAGATCATTTTCATGGAAATGTCCAGTATTAAGCTGTTACGATTCCAGAGATAGAAATCTGTGGTCAACGGACAGATATTGTTCAAATATAAGAGATAAGTTTTTTTCATTCAGGTACGAAACCCTTACCACGATGAAATATTCCATATTCCCTAAATCTTAATTCTTATTAAAACAGATTTTTTGTTAAAAAAAGTATACAAACAGGCTTGATCTACAATTTATCTTTAAAGTTTTCATGTCTGAACGTAAAATCAAGGTCTTAAGAGAAAAACGAAGATATAATCGAATTAAACCTTGGTTGAGCAAATAAGCAAATAAATGAAGAATGTGAATTGCTTTTAATTGCTTTCGAGTGCTCTTAATTTTTGCATTTGAAATCAATTAACACTAATGCCACATTGTCCTTTGCAACATATTGACGAGAAATTGCACAATATTGGTAATAATTCTTCCTAAACGCATATTTACAATGTATCAATACAGCATTAAAACCAAGTTGATACATTGTATACTTACTTTTTTAATACGTTGTATACTAATACTTTGCAACCCTGAAAACCGGAGATTACTATTATAACTACTTTTCTCTCAGGTTAGATAAAACAATAATTTTTTTAGGTTTTTATGTCATTTTAAATAATTTGCAAAAATAAATTCATATTCTGACCATGTTTTCTGGCAGCTGGCGATTATAATGCGAAACACAATTTCTGGGGTTCGCGCTTAATTACACCTAGGGGCCGAGCATTGTACAACGCTATTAGCAGTAATGATTTAGATGTTGCTTCGAGTGGTCAGCCTACATACTGGCCTACCGAGAGACAAAAAATTCCGGATGTAATAGATTTTGCTGTCACAAAAAATATTTCAAGAAATTTAGTCACTGTAGAATCTTCCATTGATTTATCATCGGATCATTCTCCAACCATTGTAACTATTTGCAGCCCGCTTAGAGGACATTTGTTTTTTCCTGATACAAATATGATCAGTCGCATCAACTGGTTGAGTTTTAAAAAATATCTCAGCACCCATTCTTCGGAGAATATTTTGCTAGAAACAAAGGAGGATGTGGAGTGTAGCCTTGCAACTTTTAGTGAAAATATTAAACAAGCAGCACATCTTGCAACAACTAAACATCCGCAGACTACTTTAGGTCACATCTATTCTGCAGACATTGAACGTCTCGTAGCGGAAAAACGAAGAGCTAGAAGAGATTGGCAACAACACAGATCGCCCCTGCAGAGGCAGAGACTTAGAGAATGCACAAAGCGGCTTAGAGACTTACTAGCATATGAAAAAACTGCATCTTTCGAGAAATATCTGGAGGGCCTCGATGCTACACCAAACTCCAATTATTCTTTATGGCGTGCTACAAAAAACCTTAAAAGGCCCGTTGAGTACAAGCCACCCCTACGTAATATCAGTGGAGATTGGACAAGAAGGGACGCTGAAAAAGGTGACTTATTGCCGATTACTTGAAAGATGTATTCACCCCACACATATGTACTGATGATGTTAGTTTGCCAAGCGTAGTTGGATTACCCCCTCGACCCTTAAAGTTTAAGTTGCGTGAGGTACAAAAGCTAATTTCTGAAGTAAATCCGAAAAAAGCTCCTGGTATGGACGGCATAAGTAACAAAATGTTGAAGGAGCTCCCCAATATTGCAGTCAGAATCATGCTATTCATTTTTAATGCCATTTTACGGCTTGAATACTATCCTGACCACTGGAAGATTTCTAAAGTTAAAATGATTCCAAAACCGGGTAAAGACCTAACCAAAACCGAGTCATATAGGCCCATAAGTCTATTACCAACTATTTCAAAGGTTTTCGAAAAGTTGCTTATGGATAAATTGTCTCCAATGCTAAGGGATAGTGGGTGTATCCCAAACCATCAATTTGGTTTTAGAAGTAGACATAGCACAATTGAGCAAACCCATAGATTGGTTCAGGTGATAAGAAGGACTTTTGAAGCGAAGAAGTATTGTTCAGCTATTTTTATTGATGTTTCACAGGCTTTTAACAAAGTTTGGCATGAAGGTCTATTTCTAAAACTGACCGCTCACTTGCCTTGTAACATGAGCAACCTACTGAAAAGCTACATAATTGGACGAAAATTTGCTGTTGTTGAAGGAGACTTCGTAAGTGTATCCAAACCAATTTCCTCAGGTGTACCACAAGGTAGCATTCTTGGACCAGTTTTATATTTGATATATACCTGCGATATGCCTGTAAGTGAAACTGTCCACACTTCTACGTTTGCTGATGATACAGCGTGTCTAAGTTCGCACGAAAACTCCTATCAAGCCTCAATAAATCTTCAGCAACATATAACTCAGTTGGAGTTGTGGTTAAAATTATGGAGAATTAAAGTGAACGTTCAAAAGTGCATTCATGTGACTTTCACCCTGCGAAGAGAAAATTGTTCACCCGTTCGAATCAATAATCACATTGTTCCTCACCATAATTATGTGAGATATCTTGGTATATATCTTGATCGTCGCCTTACATGGAAACATCATATTGACTCAAAGCTAACACAAATGAAACTTAAACTAACACAATTACACTGGCTCATTGGCAGGAACTCGAGACTTGGCCTAGATTGCAAACTTCTAATTTACAAGAGTATTCTGCAACCAATATGGTCTTATGGAATCCAACTTTGGGGCACTGCCTCAGCTTCAAACGTGGATAGAATCCAACGTATGCAAAATAAAATTTTACGGTTGAAAACTTCCGCCCCATGGTACATCAGAAATTCAAACATACATTGTGACTTAGACATACCGCTGGTGACTACAGAAATCATCAAATACGCAGGCAAATACTTGATCAAGCTCGTAGACCATCCTAATCCCCTTGCTCGCAATATCTTGGATTATAGTGGACATAGCCGATTAAAAAAGAGGGATACCGCAGCTTTAATCCTCAATGCTACAGATGACACATCTTAGAAACATTTGTATTGGTTTTTTTTTAATGTAATTTTTTTTTTTACCCAGAAGGTTAGTTCTGACATGGTCGGGACTAATGTAACTTTTTTTTAGAATTTAAGATTTTAAAACTTATTGTTAGTTCTTTTTATAGAAGATACAATAAATAATTTTGAGAGTTAAAAAAAAAAAAAAAAATATTCTGAATAAAAACAAAAATTAAAACTCTTTTAATTCAACTAGGTTGTCGTCAACTAAAAACATAATTAAATACATAATAAAACAAAAAAAAAAAAACTAATTCATACAAAAATTAAAACATAAAACACAAATTCATAAATAAGATCAATTCATTACAAAATAATTGCACTTAACTTTTTCTCTAAATATTCAAAATTATTTACGAGCCACTAATAAAGCTTCTCGTAATTTTCGTTTTTTCTTAAATTTTTTCTTTTTAAATTTTTAATTTTTCTAACAGTTTCCTATCAGCTTGACTTTCTTTTGTTAAAAACTAGATAACATCACGTACTGGAGGTGAGCTTTCATCTTGTGTGGAAACTGCTTGAGACGTACATGGCTCGTTGTTATCGCCGGTAAAATTTGCATATAATGTGTCCAAACTCGATTCCATATTGCATTCTGGCACAAATATATCACTGCGGCACCATATACTTCGTCCAGTCTGTCACAAAATTCCCACGTAGTTGGTGCTACACCCGAAGTTTTGTTGCGTTTCTTAATGCGTTTATATGTCACCATAAGGGAACGTGCCATCCATTGACTTAATATTTTGCAAAACGCGTTTCTTTTTTTTACGAAACCCCTTTTCCATTTCTAATGTGAATATATAATAATTTTTTGCAACTATGTGTTCATTTTTTGCTGTAAATATTAAATTATAAAAAAATTCGTTTAAATTATAACGATTTATTTTTCTTTTTTTTTCTCTCAATATTTCGCTTTCCTTTGGAAAGCTTCTTCAGGAAATTATTTTTTTATATTTTCGTTTACTTATCTTCTTCCGTCGTCATTGTATTGCGTGTTTATTTGTATGTATTTATTTTGCATCTAAATTTTTTTGGATGCTTTCCTTGCTTTTCCTGCGTATTAAATACAATAGTGTTGCAAATAGGAACAAAATACATTGTCATAATTTACACGGTTGCATTTGCGAACATAATGCAATGTATGACTACAAAGCAACATGCGTTTAGGAAGTCAGCCAATACTACACCAATTGTATTGATTCAGAATGGATTATTTTTGAGCGGAAGATAAAAAATAAATAAGATTATGGTGATTTTTCAAACTCTCCTCGGTTGTTTACATTTGTATTAACACATTCATTAAAATGGAACGTGTGTTGTATTGTTTGGGAATATAAAGAAATCAAATAATAAAATTACAAGGTTTCTTCTTTGGTTTTAAGTTAAAACAGTGGCTTGAACTGTTTAAAATTAAATTAGATTTAAATTACGATAAGATTAAAAATGAAATACATTTTTTTAAAAGGGTGTGACATTCAGGGAAAATTGCATGCATATAGATTGCTTCCCGATCCAACAGAGGTGTGTAATATTTATTTGTTTGGATATTAAATTCTGTTATTTTTAAATGCAAAAGCCTGTTGTCATTCGAAATACTAAAAAAAATATTTTGGAGCCAATAACGATTTCCAATCGAAGATCCTAGAAAGTTCCCTAACAGCAATATTATTTTTGCACGTAATTTCAATGTTCGCAACTCATCTAGGTTTCATCATTTGAGCCGTATAACTATAGAATTATACGCCGCGAAATAAGCAAACGAGCTAAAACACATTATCGATCTCTTTCTTATTTCACACTCTGGTAAATATGCCTCTCGGTAATTTGGACCTCCACTTTTGGAGGTTTCGGAACAAACAAAGAAACTTTTTTGCCCGACCTCAACGAAATTTTTTGGTATTTTGATTGGAGCATTATTTTGCTGGAAATAGAAACTTTTACTTAATTCAAGCAAATCGTTATTAAACCATTGGAGAAAATGGTGTAGTCCCAAGAGTTAGTTAGTCCAGAGTGCAGTAGATAAAACGAAATCGCAGGTACTGGCTTGCTACGCAAAACAATCGAAATCTCCGTGTGCCAGAGTACTTAGGCGAAAAATAATTTTGTATGAGCAGCTCCTTCGTGCTCCGAGAAGCAGGACGAGCTTTTGGTTGCTCGTTAAAAAAGTGATGGATAGTGCTAGTTCGTCAATTCGGCTTTTGTTAACAGATAAACGCACTAGAAACGGTATCTGACACTATGCCAGATGTAATCTTTAAAACATGTGTAGGTGAAATGATTTTATGTGAACTCAACATACACCATGTTGATAAATTGGAAACCGATCTCTAAAAGGAGCTTGGTTTTTATTTTGAGAAGTATCTGGAAACAGCTTACTTAATGAACGGCACTACAGGTTCCGAAGGAGACGTTGTACAGTGACCTGTTTCTCAAAAATGGTTTCAATCGATTTAGCTTTTTGTAGCTTTAGATATTTCCAAGACGATTGATAAACTGAGCATCGTGATAGTTTCAATCTATCTCTATATCGAGCTTTTTTAAGGGATCGCACTATTCGAATTGTTTACAGAATCAGAAGCAATTTAGTGGAACAAGCATATTTTTTAGATAGTAAAAGGGTTTCTTTTTTTTTGTTTTTTGTTTTAAAAGTAGCACTTCAGGCAACAATGCCTATTGAGTCAAGTACCGTGCTACATTCTTTAGGAAAGGGATAGAGAAGAGATGAAACAGGTGGTGAAAGTAAGAGGATAGTCGGAAACTAACTGCCGTATAAAAGACAGGACAGCGACCAGTGACTATGCCTTCATCGCTGAGCAGCCCCACCGACAGTAAATTTTTTTTTGGTAGTGAAGAAAATCAAGGTCTTCGTTGGGAATCGAACCCACAACCCCCGCACTGAAAAGCTAGTACACTACCTACTAGCCTACAGGTTCTGAAACGGATCTGTTCACTTTCTATATTGTCTTTATCAAAATGAATATGATATACAATTGCCATGTATGGGTCAGATTTAAAGATTGTTGAGGAGTTATATTATCACGTGCTGGTATGAGCGGAGAGGTTCATTGGTAGGGTTTCAACTTCTAATAACTAATGTGGGATGTGTTTCACTGCGTATTCGTTACCTTTACAGAATGTTCTCTGATGAAACCAGTAAACTTCTCAATGACGTATTCTCAAACACGGAACGCATTCTTCATCAGAAGGCCATGCTCTTGTGGTTGATTAAAGGGCACTACAGAAGAAAATTTTTCTTTTAGCCAAACATAAATTTGTTTTGGCTTTATTGTCAAAAAAAGGCAGTTCACAGAAGCATTCCTCGTAGATAATCAAAGTAGAGTTAATACCAATTCTGCCACGTCTTCAAATGGCAACTTGATATGTACAGGCATTTGATACAAAATTTGCTCAAAATATTTGTTGATTCGATCAATCCTCTGTTTTGGCTTAGAAAATAAGACATCATTGAAGTCTTTCATTTGTTTCAATAAAATCTTTAAGTGCAAAAATCATAACTTCTTCACTTTTAATGACAAAGTCGAAACTACAGATTTAAATTTAGAGTTAACACCCTCTTTAAGCAAGGATTCGATAGGTTGGAAAATTAATTAAGGAAGAGGATATTTCAGTTTTTTAGATTTAAGAATTTTTTAACTAATTTTAATCCTCTGACTGTATCTATATTTTCCTTCCTAAATAGTTCATTTAATTTTAGTTTTGATATATTTTTACCCAATTTCTCAGCTTAATTCTTTTAAAAGTATTTTCACCTACATTTGAGTTGTTTTTTCTTATTTTGAAATTCTGGATTCTGTTTGTTATTTTTGCGTTTTCTCCTGAATATTCAAACATTCTTCATTTTAGACATTATAAAGAGATATGGAAATTAAATTCACGTTCAAGCAAAGTTTTCTGTTCTTATTCAAATTCAGCAATTTTTTACTTTCTTCATTTTTTCGAACTTCGTGATTTTTTTTTGTTAATTTTGTTTGTTGGTTCCCCGACAATTTCTAAACGCTTTGTTGGTAAATGGAAATTTCACATTTTTTTATTGCTCATTTTAAAATTTGATTTACAGGTCAAGTGGGTAGATAGCTTTTAAAAGTTTACAAATAAAAATAAGTATTTGTTTATTTGAAAGTATTAGTTAAGCGATTGATCCTCATGTTTCTTTGTGTATTTGGTACAGGTGTATTGTATACTCAAATGAGCAACTATTGTACGACACCTTCTAGTCACTCGTTAAGAGCTTCGTAAAATAGTAAAAAATATTTATTTGGCTTTTTTCACTCGATCATTTTGCTTTTAACAGCGTGTATGTAAAATACGATTTAAATATAACGATTTCTAATGTATGTGTCCAATATGTGCGCGCAGTGAAGGAAAGGAGTGTAATCAGTTAAAATTTCTAATCTCTTTCACTTGATAAATGTTCCGAAGCGGTTCAAAAAAAATGTTTGGAAGAAGTTCGTGCAAAAAGCAAAAATGTCATATATAAATATATTTATACAAATGTGTGTGTATATGTTACAATTTTACAGTAATATAAAATGTAGTTTTGCATAATATTCATGCTTTCCTGTTACCATCATATTATTTTTAAGGCCTACTTCTATTGACAGCATTTAGAGTTTGTAGAATTCGTCAATGACATTCATTGATCTTAACGGAAATTTCTTAGCGATCACACCAAATAAGTTTTCATAATACCATGAATACAATGAACTACGTATTTCACTTTCTGAATCACAATAACAGACCGTAGTCTTCATACAACTTGTTTCGTTTTCACGTTTACTTACGTGCACACATATGCATAAATATGTAGCGCGAAATTTGTTTAATTTTTAAGTGATATTGCCTACTAATTGAAAAGACTGCCGATAATGACATTCATAATAGGCATGATTGTTTTCAATTTTAAGATGTAATCAGAATAATAAATTATTTATACATATTTTAAAATTCCGATTAAGCAAAATCCATATTAAAACAAAAAATCTAATATGAAAACTTTATTTTGATTATTGTAAACTATAGACCTGCACCTGCATTTCACCTAGTTAAACACTTAGCCACCTTATCAAAAAAATTTAAAGACATCATCGTTTGACATCAAGGATCTATATACCTCAATACCAACACAGGAAACCTTAGTTATCCTACGCAACAAACAAACACTTTAAACGACAACCATTATGTTACCGAAATTATAGATATTGGAAAGATGATAATAAAACAAAACTACTTTGGATTTAATAACCACTTTTACAACTTATCTGACAGACTCGGTATGGGAAATCCAACTTCATCAATCTTCATGAAAATTTTCATGCAACATCTCGAATTACTACACATAAAGACACTAATGGAAAAAACACAAAATAACCCATTACTATAGATACGTGGATGACATTATATGCATCCTCGAACAAGACAACGCCGAACAAATTTTAACAGACTTAAACATAATCCTTAACATTACATAAACAATGGAAAAATAACAGCACAGAAGTTTACATTATCTTGACTTCACAATAGCACGAGAGACTGAATATTTAACATTTGACACAGCACTTCGATTCACCCTAACCAATATAAACAAGCAGCATTTAGGCATATGGTACACAGACTTCAAATAATCCCACTAACAAAATTTACACTATAGCTAAAACCAGTGGCTACGACCCAACTACTATCAATATACTCCTTAGACAATTTAACACTAAAAACAGGAATAAAGAGGATAAAGAATCAACCGATACAACGCGACGGCATACTTTTACATACACAGGACCAGAAATATATAGATTAACCTTTTTCGCAAAGAAGGTTTACTCACGGCACTAACAACCAGCAACACGCAACAGAAGCACAATATTAGGGCATCGACAGAAACATAATAATAATATATATATGGAAGTTTATTGTGCTAACTTTTACTTTTTGTACACATCAACAAACCTTAACTTGTTTTTTAAATAAGATAAGAGTTCATATTATCATGGTTCGTAGCAGGATTCAAAATAAAAACAGGAGACCAGTGTCTGAAGGCTAACAGGGAGTCAACTGGAAGTTACCCGTTATTTCCACGGGAATCAGTAAGCCTCAGAGTTCAGCCTTTTATGTCTTTCACCTGCTCTATGTCTTATTAATGAGGTTGGGCCTTCGGGAGCATCGTGGTGGTTGTGGTTTGGCGGCCACATCGCATCATATCGCCCCAGTGGTTTGACCACCGTCGAGTTATGACATACACAGGCTAGGTACCGACGTAAATCTTTTCACACATAACTCTCTTTTAATTAAAATCTTAGATAATTTTACGAATAATCAAAACATTTGCGGTTAATAATATTTAGAACGTAACCTCTCACAAAGTTAAAAGTACCCAAAATAAAACTTTGTCTGGCCGACTTCTTCTGATGACAACGGGATATAAAATCTCAATCACTTACTCGAAGTTAGGCGTAACTTAACATTACGTTATCTCCAAAGATTTGAGTAGTTAAAGGATAAAAATACAAATCGCATACATATTGAGTCAATGCTTGTTTATTAATCTCAAACAGTTAGTTCAGATTTTAAATCGAAACTGTCACACTTTTGAAATTTACACAGAGCTCGCTATAATAATAAATAGAGGTGTGCATCTAGCATGTTTGTAAAGGAAGCCTCTTTCATAATCGAACTTAATGTATACATTTTCTCTCAGTTAGAACACAAGCACTGAAGCACATTCAAGAGTTAACAGAGAAGCATATGAACATAGAACATGACTATGTAAACAGAAGAAAACGAGTGCTGCGAAAATTATGCTCTTTCTTGGTTCAAATAGCGTACTTATAAAAGTTATGTAAATAATTAATTGTAGTGTAAATAGAACAGTGCACCACATTCCTCATTTCGTATATAATCCACTAAACTAATAGACTATAAAACACATTTCCGCCAATAACCATTCCTGCCCTCTCCTATACAAGGTTTATTTTAGAGAAAATGTTAAAGTCAAGGTGGCACAAGAGAGTTATTTAGTGGTCTAGAGTCAAAACACTCATCTAGCATTATGGTAGTATTTGTAAAAATGTATTAGTATGTACTAATACTAATGCTGCAAAAAATGAACAATTTTGAATTGTTTGACTTCGAGCACGTTCAAAGATTTCATTTAAAAGGTTGCTTTACATGATTTGTTGCCAAACCATAATATTGAGTTTTAGCCTACGCACTAAATAATTTTTATAATTTTCACAACTAGAATTAGAGATTCGTTTAAGATTCTAAACAGACTATATTGATACATAATATAAATGACAAATGCCATCCACATCTGAAAAGATTTTATATTTCATATAGAAGTTCATTTGGGTAAAAGAAGAACTCGATTGTGATATATTTCATTAACACATTTGCTGCGTTAAGTTTCTAACAAAACCATGTTGTTACTACAATCAGTTAACATGTTATGTGCATTTGAAGATTTTCAAGATCTTTATCTTATTTTCAAACTATGCAAAGCTAGAAAACTTCCCAAAAACTGGAAATAAAAAATTTGGGATAGTTCTTTGTAAGTCAAAGACTAACTCCAAGAAACTAAAAAAGGTTTTTGGAATTTTGATGTGCACGGCTTAAAAAATTCACAATATGTTTTACAAAACCTTTGAATTTTTCACCTGTTTACACAACTACAAAATTTGTAAATTTTCGTTTAATTTTTAATTTAGAAACTGACCCGATTCAAATTTTTCATTTCGTGTATTGTTAAGTATATTCGCTTGGAGATATCTTGTGTATTCATGATAAAATTGCTAAGGAAAAAATCGAGAAAATTTAGTTCTAATTTTTGAGTTTTCCGCTACAATTAAATATAGAGTAATTGGTAATGAAGATTAACTAAAAATTTTTAATTCACCTCTCCACAGCATTTTTGAGGGCTCATTTTTTAACAACTGTATACACATATAAAATACGAGTTACCTCGGAGCCACAGTATATTGTCGCCTCAAAAACTGTGGTAGTTAGTTAAAGCGCACGTTAAGTATACAAGAGTTTGTGCTATCCACACGATTATATATACTGTGGCTCTAGCGCAGCTGGAACTAGACCATGTCTTGGCATTAAGCTGTTTGAATTTTATATGTGCGTATATTGTCTGACGGGGTTTGATTTAATTGGGTATGATTTTACGTCATCCTGTGTCAAATTTGGTTTGTAAACATAATGGTTTCGGCTAAGTGGCATCTTCAGTGTTCTTTTAGTCTTTACTGAAGATGGTCCATAGCCGAATCCGTTATGTTTACAAACCAAATTTGACGCGGGATGACGTAAAATCATACCCAATTATTTGGATTTTTTCCGCCAGTAAATGCAATACTGTTGTCGTTCCTTTCCGACTTTGCTGGCTGTTTTTTCGGCATGAACGGCGAGTGCTTTCGATATGAAGACATCGTTCTCAAGCCGTATTCTAAACTGTACTGGTGAGTTAGTGTTTGGTGATAAACACTCCAAAAAGTTCATCCATCGACACACTGTAATGTTATTTTATTTCTTTTTTTAATACATTTACCTGTTGATCAAATGTACGTTTACCAATTCAATAACCATTATATTTTGATTTTGGTTTGCTTTCCATTTATTTCTCTCTTTCTTTCAAAGCACGGCTCTGTTGGGATTTGAACTTAGGTACTCTATAAAAAAAAACAAAAATAATCCAGACACTACAGTTATCACACACTGCCGCACTACATTTGGTTATTTTTAACGGACAACAATAATATTATTCTGCTGTTATTCCCCTCGATTAAAACTGTCGTTACGTGAGGACATAATTTTCAAGCTGCGTTTTTAGTAATGGAGAGTTAGGATTATGTCTGTTAGTATAAATAGTGTTGGGTCATGTCGTTCTTTTGTTAAGGTCATCCAGGTAAACTGTCCCTCCGCTTAGCATTTTATACAGAACTAATTTAATATTTCCGTCTTTTTATTATTAATTACTTAATTTTTTCGCAACTATATATTAAAGCAAACTATTCGCTTTTTTGGTTTTAAAAGATTATCGTATATATAACAAGTGTTATAGTAAAGTATAAAAGGATAATCTAAGTTAATTTGTGTTAGATTCACTTTTTTTTGGGTATGGTTTTCCGTCGACCCTCGTCAAATTTGGTTTGTGAACAAACCGGTTTCGGCCGTTTGCCATCTTCAGTGTTCTCTGAGTACGAACTGAGTACTCTGAGTACGAAATTTTGACGAGGGTCGACGGAAAACCGTACCCAAAAAAAAGTAAATCTAGCCCCGTCGGAAAATCTAAGCACATATTGTGCTAGATTTCTATAAAAATAAATGTTTTATGATATTTTCATAAATGATTTATTATTCAAGAAATAATATATTTGAAATGTATAACATAGATTAAATTAAAAATGGTTTAAAGAATAAAATTGTTTATTTCTAATGCATGTGGTGCACGTCACCTTTTCGTAAAATTCTTTACAAATATTTTTTGTCTTCTTTATTTTTCAAATTACATATGAATGGCTTCCGAAGGAAACCCTCATAAAGAAATATTGAAAATAAAAAGTGTTTTTGCTTTTGAAATGTTTGCTTTGTTTTTGTATAGAAGTGTTTTTGAGTTTTGTATTCGACATATTTGCTGGGTTGGTTTAATAAAATGAAATTTGGCTTGAGATATAAGACTCTTGAATTTTTAATACAAAATTTGGGATAAAATCCACTAATGAGCTATATAAGCGATATGGATATACATTCGCCCACCATAAATACATTTCAAATATATTATTTTTTGAATAATACAATATTTTATGAGAATATCATAAAACATTTATTTTCAAAGGAATCTAGCACAAATCAAAGTAGATTAAATTAAAAATGATTCCAAAAAATAACATTGTATATAAAAGTATAATTATTTGTACCTTTTGCCATAAACGTTTTGTTTTTATAATTACGTCGCATAGCTCGATAGGCCATTCAATATCAGGCTAGAATTCTATGCATTTAATTAAAAAATTAACATTCTTTCTAGGCTTAAAAATGAATCTATTTGCGAACTTAGATAAATAGACTAATGTGTTTTTTCCTTTTTAAATAATTCTATCTTAAGCACTAATTAAAATAATGCTGACTTTTTTCCATGGAAATAAATTTAAGTCATAATTATTTTTATAAAAATATTATTAAATTATTAGTGGATTTAAAAGTAATAAATATCAGTTTGTAAAGATGTAAAGAAGTGATTCTTTGATACTTTTCTGTTACATTTTAGTTGTAACTCCACTCCATACGCAATTGTACTTGTAAATAAAGACGTGTGAGCCAAAGTGTGTGTTTGAATGCTGTGTATCAGTTGATGGTGTGCGCACATCTGTATCGATGTATTTAAAATAATACCAAATGGTGGCTCAATCTTGGCCTTAAAATTATTTTTTTTTTTGGTTACGATTTTCAACCTATAACAACAACAAAAAGCAAAGCAAACAATACAAAATTATAAACAGCAACTAACATATAGACCGCCATTAACATACGTACATTAAATAATACAAAAAAAAAAGAAAAAAAGCACAAACGTTAAGTCAGAAGACAGATAAATGGACCCTAAAGCAAACTATGAAAACACAACAATGGGTACTTGCCAGTTAGTCACTCAGAGTCATCTTTAAGCGTTAACATTGTGTAGCAAATAATAGAAATGAAATTTAAGTTTTGAACTACGATCATTTCTTAACGAAACGTTAAACAGTAACGGTCATTAAATAAAAGTTTACGGATGTACAAAATTAAAATTCGACTTAAATTATAATAACTACAATCGAAAAAAAAAATATTTTTTTAGTATTAAGAAAAATTGAACTTTTAAAACATTATAAACAAATTTACAGCCGAGCGAGCGAAAAAACAAAAATAAATTGAAAAAGTGTTAAAAAAAACAAAGAAATAAACCAACCGTGTTTTTAATTGGGAAATTGTAAATCAAAAATTTTCAAATTCAAGGTGTTAACAGCATAAATAACATATTTTAAAAATAAATAAATGGCTGACATTTATTAAATTTTTGTTTGTTTTATTTTTTCATAACATTAATTTTACAAAGTCTATTTCGATTTTTTAAAAGAAGTGTAAAATAAATAAATCTCAGCTTTTTCAATGGAAAAAGATTTTAATATTTAAAATTAGACACAAATTAATTTGCATTCTGTTTAAATATTTCTAATAATTTCCTACTCCCCATCAGAATTATCCAGTTATTTAAAAAAAATCTCTTAAGTTTACAAAAAACATAAATAAAATACAACACTATGGGTCATGTGTCAACATCAGAACGTGCAACAACCACAACAAGTTGTGCTGAAAAAGCAGAATCAACACAGCCTGAAGTTTTAAAACAGCGCTTGACAAATGGCAAAGTAACTACTGCAAATGGCTTTCCCACAGCTAACGGCCAGCCTTTAGTCTCAGCTGCCGATGGAGAAGTGAAAGTTATACAAAATAAATATCATGTCAATTTAGAAGAATATGCACGCACGTTTAAAGGTGACAAAGTGCTTGGTATACAATTTCAGGCTCCTTTAAAGTGGCACAATGTAATACTGATCTTTACATCACACATTACCTTTTTGATATGTGCAGCCATTTTTCCTTTGCATAAAATAAAGATACTAACTGTTTTGTGGGGTAAGTAAAGTTTTTAGTTAATTATTATTCCTTTAAAAGTCTCAATAATATCTTTAAATCGAACTTAAGCTTAACTAAAAATTAATTAAAATTAATTGAAAGAACAATTTAAGTCGAAAATTTCATTTTAATTTCTTTAAACAAATAAATTTTAAGATTTTTAATGTTTCTAATTCTTCTTATTAAGGTCGACAAAAATATCTTAGCGACTTAAAGTATAACTTAGCAATATGCTCTTAACAATCGAAATTATGGAGTGTTATAGCCCATCGATAGTGATAAAAAAGTTATCACATTTTTATCGAAACACAGTTTTAAAGGTCTTGTACGAAAAGGTATTTTTTAAAATAGTCCTTCATATCTCGTTTGTAGGATTATTATTTGTAAGTACGATATACGCATTATGATTGTTTAGAGCACGGGGATGAATTTATAATTTTAAGCTCCACCTTAATGTCGTTTTTAGCTGTTAATATCAGTAGACTTTTATAAGTGATTTTTTAAAGGAAATTGTTTTATTGTTCATTTAAACTACTTTAAAAACATTCTGAAATGATATATACTTTTTACTTATCTTTATAATGGATTCTTAGTGGAGTAACCAATTTAATAATTTTTTTCGCCATTTTGTAAAATATCGCATTTTGGGTTAAAAAAAATTTTGTGATTATCAGGATGTTTTTTTAAATCTTCTAAATTTAGGCCCTGGTGTGATTGAACGTTGAAAAATCATTATTTTATTTATCGTGCTAAATTCCTTAATACCAATATTGAGTATTAACAGTGAAACCATGTACGGATGCCGTTTGAATACTTCACTTAGCTGTTCTTTTTAGCTCTTACGTCTTCTTTTTATATAAATTTAAAATTTCCGTCCAAAAATATTGACTAAATTAAAACAACAAAAGCCAAAGATATTTTTTACTTGTTACTCAGTAATTCAGAACGACTAAAATAATTTTATTATCTTAATTTTATTTATTGAATGCTAAACAAAACCAACTGCATTAAAATTCTTTTTTTAACGTACGTGAGATAACGCTCTACCTATGCAAAATAATTTATAGAAAAGTAGCAACGAAATTTCTGTGAGAATAGTAAAATTAATCGAACCAAAAAACAAAATTGCCCGTTCTTTCATTTCGAAGCGTAAACATTTTGATATTTTGTTCTACCATTGCACAGTGGTTTGAAAATGTTTTATTTTGGAAATAATTCAGTAGCTCCTGAACCACTTGAGATATCGTAAAGAAATATCACAAGCAGAGATATTTCTGAGTGAAATTGCGGACGATCGGCCCGCTGAAGTAAAGGGGGGTTTCTAGGTATACCTCCAAATTTAAGTAGCGCAGGCATAAAGTTTTTAGAAAATGTCATAAAAACTTTTTTTATTACTCAAATGTTAAGAGTTTTTGACTGAGTAGACTTTACAAATATTTACAAAATATGTGTTTGTTACGTCTTTTAATTTGTGAGAAAATTGTGCTACAAAAAGATGTTTATTAACCTAACTTAGTATGTATTCTTGACGTGATGTACTTATTTATATTCGGATTATTATTCTAAGATATCTTGCCTTCTTGATCAAATATATAACAAGATTATTGTAAGTTTGATTGCGATTGCATGTTTCGTTAAAAATTAAATGTAAAAAATATCATTTTTTTAGGATTATCCCAAAAAGGGGGGATTGTTTTTTTTTGGCTTATATAATTGAGACTTACTTCGGTGCTAGTAAATTTTTTTGGACCATTTTAAACACAATCTTTAGAGAATGCGAATAAAAGAAAAATTGTGTGAAAAATGGTAACGGCCCTATTCAAACATATTCTGTAGTTAACAAAGCCAGGGTGGCTAGTTTTATAAACACAAAAAAAAACAATTTTTTTAAAAAATTTTTCCCCATTTAAAGAGTTTGTGTGTTAAAATAAAGGAATATCTCGATCCATTTAGATTTTGTGACAATCCAAATTATATATTTTATTTTCCAAACACAACCACCTTAACGTGAAATTCGCAGTTTTAAAGATAAATACCATCTAGTAAATGCGACCTGAAAAAAATGGTAACGAATTTTTAATCTAGAAGTTATAAGCCTTCCGCTGATACCACTTCAGTTGGAAGATCTTCACAAACCTCGTCTTCCAATGAAGTTTTTCTCTTTTTTATATGTAAAAATGGAAAATGGGTATAAACAAATATTTCAGTTAATTTCCGTGTTTCAGTTTTACACAAAATGTGTTATACGTATCATTAGTATATCATAAGTGGTTCATGAGCTACCGAATTATTTCCAAAATAAAACGCTCTAAAACCACTGTGCATTGCAAGAGTATTGGCTCCTTGCTTGTTTCTCATTAAGTTTTATATACAGTTTTATTCGCTTTTAAATGTTATATAATTTACAATAAAAATGCACCAATATTAAATTCTATAAAACGGGAAAACAACCAGCGTGTCTTTATCGGCAAATTTTCACCAGCTTACGAAAATTTTTTCCAGACGAAAATATGCAAATATATACGCACAGGAAAATTTTGTTCATGTGCTGCGGAATTTAAATAACTTATTTCACAGATATTTATATGAAATAAAATCTCACAGTCCTTGAATCACTGGAAATGAAAAACAGCAAAAGCAAGAAATGTCGCATATTTGTGTGATATTTAGTGCGTCTTATTTCAACCATATATTGTCAACATTAATATAATTACAATTGGATACATTAAAATTTTGTTGTATATCGTGACAATTAGGGTGCTCTCTTATTGGTACTACAATTTCAATCGTCTAATCGCGTATACCTATAATAATTCGATTTAATTTACATTATTTATTGAATCCGATCAATTAAAAACAATATTAAAAAAAAATACTTTGAATGTGTTGTTTTAACGAAACTAAGAACAACCGATGATATGAAATTCCTTGTTTCTCTGTCTCCGTTTCCTATTCATGATGGCAAACGTATATGTTATTTAAAGGAAATTTTTATAACAATTGTTATAGTTAAGTCAAACTTTAACAAATTTAAAATAAATCATTTAAAGATTTGCAATAATTATTTCAATTGAAATAATTCATCTCAACATTCCCTGTGTTGAAATTTTATTAACGTCATACTTATATTTATTCACTATGTGTTTTATTTGGTGTCCGAAGCTATAGCCACTGACAATTGAACATACATTTTTTGGGTATTAGGCGGACAAAATGCAGTAAATTCGGAACAAATCTATGCAGCGCTTTCGGAGATAGTTGGGGTTGTGTTGTTCTAAAAATGGCGAGATAGAATGGCAGGAAAATGAGAGATACATATCCTGAAAGATGACTAATAGATGGGCAAAATGCGGTAAATTCGGAACAAATCCAAAATGTTGTAATATCCAAATCACAGGGCTTACTTTTATGATATTTCTTTGGTGCATTAAATCGTCAGCAAAGTAAAAAAATGACCAGCTTCAAAAGCTATAAAAAGTATGCTTTGATACTTTAGAAGCTGCGCCGTTTTGAGAATGAACACAACGTGCAGTTTCAGGGTTGAATAAAATAAAAAAGAAATATTTTGTAATTTCTTAGAAAAATAACGACTTGAAATTTACAATTTTTTTTTAATTTTTCAGCAGTAAAAAATATTTCGTTTATAAATCAATCGAATGTTTCGAATTACAAATCTATACCGCTATATAAAAAACTTAAGCGGTCAACTAAACCATATTTTTGTAATATTCAGAAACCGATTATATATTTTTGTTTAGTTTAATGAATTTTGATTTTGACTGTTTTTTACGAAATAGATAAAAATAAACGTTTTATGATTATTTTTTCCATTAAAAAAAAATTTATGGCTTAAAATTAACGACTTAAAACAAAAAAAAATTATTTAATTTCCGCAAGGTTTCTTTATTATTTTCGCCGACGGGTTAACTCATTTAAAGAAAATAATTAAGAAAATTATTTGTAAAATATTACTAATTTAATGAACTGAAAACAATGTTATTTTTAATTATTTTCTTAATTATTTATTGTAAAAAAGTGGTTATTTATTTTGACATTTTTACCATAAATTTTACTTTATGGCTCAAATTGTTTTTTTTAACAAATATTTGCCCATATTTTAAAATCCTTCAAAACTAAATCATTAAATTAATTAAACTTTTAATTTTAAATCAGAAATATTTAAAATTATTTTTCAAAGACATTGTAAAGTTATCATAAACTCTAATAATCAATGAAAATACATCAAAATTTTTCTTCTTTTAATTTACACTACTAATTCTAAACGTGGTTTACAATCAATTTAAAATTCTAATTTCTTAAAGTTCGAAATAAACTTCTGTTTAAAATTCCAAATTATTGGTAAAAATTTGGTTAGCCAATTAATGCTAATCATTTAATTAACCGTCAGAGGAGGGGGCAAAGTATCTTAAACAAAGACATGGATGTGTTCAAAGACGATAATCCTGTCTTTTTACTAAAAAAATACTATATTTAGATAAAAAGATAAATCGCTTGATTTCTGTCAACATACATATGTGAGTACTGAACATATCTCATGCGAACATATTTCTTCCCTTTATTTTAATTAACAAATATCTACGAGAAATTCCTTTTATCAAAAAACGTTTTGCTAAATTGTTTCATTTTAAAAGTTTAAGATAAATAAAAAACAATGAAATTTTGACTTTCTTTAAATTATTCAAGGACTTAAGAAAAGTTCACTTTAGATATTAATTTCTACTTTTCTAGCAGAAACTAGCAGCGAAAGTGTAATTCAAAGCCATTAAAATTGTGTACTCTCTTCCATTTTTAGGTACTGCTGACTTCAGTTGATTCAAACCTCTTCCTCATTTGCTTCTTTCACTAAATTGAAGAACAATTTTAAAGTAATTTTGTACAATTTGAATTTTTGTATTTTTAAATTACATTTTCCTCAACTTTACATTTTTTGCAAAAATTTTTTTGTAAAAGAAAAAAAAATGAAATTGATTGGCAAAGTCTCGATGACGAAAATCTAGCTGACAAAACTTACAAATAATATTTTTAAGTCGCACATTATTATGCTTTTATTTTACTCTCTCTCTCTTCGGTTCTTTTTTTAAATTATGTTAACACTGACAATTGTTAACAACTTCAAGTTATGGAACAGAGCTAATGTGAAAAAGAAAGTAGACAGAATAATGAAAATTAAGTTTAAATCTGTGCCAGAGTACACAAGATTTGTTTGTGTGTTAATTATGATATTTTTTAACTAAGTTGCCGAAAACTTATTTCTAAAACACCTTTTAAAACAAATATAAATATAAAATTCTGCCTGCTATATCGTAATATATTTTTAAATACGGAAAATAACAGGGAAAATGGAAATGATTTTTTTAATGTGATATTAAAATTTAAATTATAATAATAGAAAATACATACTCTTATTCAACTCTTTTTGGTTATCAAAACAAATTGTTAAATTCGTAAACCGGCCACAGTTTTTAATTTAATCAATATGATGATGGGCATCGATCGCAGTGGAAATATCTAAATTATCAATAAATTTCTTAATTTTAATTTGATTCCGCGCATTTTCAATATGTAGAAAATAAGGATAAAATAAAAAATAGAATTTAGCCTAAATCAGAACACGAAAAAAAATCATGTTTTGTTTCCTATTAACTTTACAATTTCCAATTTTTTGCTGACGTATCGATTTTTTTTGCTGATTTTTACAAATTGTACGAAATGAAAATAGCTTGTGAAAATACTTGAATTTAATATTTATAATGAAAACTTAAAAAATTTGCAATCTAAAACTCCGTATTTGCGGTGTTTAATGGTGAAATTATTTTTTGTTCTCCTTTTACTTTTTAATGAAATTTCAATTTTTTTCTGTTAAATTGAGATTTTCTTGCAACGAAACATTTTAATATTTTTTTTGTGTGACAAGTGATAAAATTCAGTTTTTGAGTAAACTTTTTTATCACATATTATTGCTTTATTATTATTATTTTTTTTTACTTTATGTTAAAATCGCGACTTTTGGCAAATATCGATTTTTTGGTGTAATTTGGCATTTTTAACAAACCTTTTCGATTTTTGATCGATCAATACGCAGCATAGCAAACGATTCTACAATTAAATAGCCACTTTTAATTGTAAGACCAATTTTGTTTATCTGACGCAATGCAGTCATACATAGACCTTTTTCTAGATTTTTCTCATATATCTAGTCATTTTCGCAAATTTCTTAAATTTAGACATGTAGCTTTAAATTACACAGACGACTTTTTGTAAATCTGATTCTCTAGAAGTTAAGCAATTTTAAATGCCGAGCGTGAAAGTTTTTCGATTTCTTTTCGTATAAATTACATTTAAAAATACTAGTTTAGTTTTGTGCTAATGTTCTGAAATCATGTTTTTTAGTCATAAAAAGAAATGTATTAAATGTCCCTGCATTTCAAAAAACTTCATTTTCCTTCACCTGCATTTGTCATGTGAACTTTTAATAAGTAGTAGCCTGTCTGCTGCATTTTACATAAGCTCCACTCTCTTTCTAAAATACTAGTATACATATATGTATGTATATATATATATATATATATATATATATATATGTATATTAGTTCCTACAATCGATTGTTTCTATACAACAGCGAATGAAAGTCTATCCTTGTAATGTTTGTTTGCATGCATTTATGATGGCTACTTTTTCTAACATAAAACAATTTCTTTTAGTTTTTAATTATTTTGTAATCAACTGGCAACAATTTATTCAACAAATGCTTTTTATGTGACAACCTTTAATTGAAAACAATAATATATTATATTTAGATGAGTGTTCTTTATGCAGGTATTATATATTGTAATTGATTAAAATACAAAAGAAATTTTTCAATTGACATGAAATTTACTTTATTCAAAATATGTATAATCTTCGGCCATTATAATTCAAATATATCGGACATAGTCCAATATGGAGGTATAATTTTTGAAAGCATTTTCCAACATTTGTGGCCTGCAATTGTTCTATCTTTTCGGGCTTATTGGCGTAAACTAGCGACTTCACATATCCCGTTAGAAAAAATTCTAGCGACGATTTAACGATCTTGGAGACCACTGCATAGTTCCTGCAAATCATAGTTTTTTATTTCATGAATAAAACTGTCTATAATCAGGGACCTAAAGTAGTTACCATTGACTACAATCAAAGTTCTGCCCGCCATCGTTTCTAAAGAAGTACGGACCAATGATTCTCCCAGTCCATAAATCACATCAGTTAGTTTTGCAGTATATAACAGTGTCTCAAAATACACTTGAGGATTGTCGTCACTACCAATACTCTTGTTTTCTTTATTGGCATATCAATTTAAACAAAAGTGAGCTTCATGACTAAACAAAATTTACTTATGAAAATCAGGATAAACGGCAATATTGTTTTGGGCGCAATTTGCACAATTT
Organism: Trichopoda pennipes; assembly: GCA_030448955.1. Classification (NCBI taxonomy): domain Eukaryota; kingdom Metazoa; phylum Arthropoda; class Insecta; order Diptera; family Tachinidae; genus Trichopoda; species Trichopoda pennipes. The sequence continues at coordinate 10,025,631 of JASKUP010000034.1, forward strand.
AAAAGTGTTATTCAGGCACCGGTCTGTTAACGTTGATATGCTAAACCAAACCAAACATAAATCACTTGACAGCTACTTAAAAAAGATTTGTAATTTTAAAATTCTGCACCTCTGTGAAATCACCTGATATATATTATTTTTGAAAATGTTAAAAACATTTTTTTAAACAAAAAATGCTTTGAAGACGGAAATATAAAATGCTTTCAAAGACAAAGCAGACATAAAAGGTACAATTGTATACTTAAATTTAAAATTTTTATGTTTTAATTTTTTTTTATGTTTTTCGTCACCTAACAAAACAAATTGAGCGAAAATTATATTATTAGAAAAAGTTAAAAAAAAACCATTAAGCAATATAAGCAAATGTATGTCAGCTTCCCAGCAAGCATAAATTCAAATGTTTAAAATAACTGTCTTCACACAAACGTATTTTACAACAGGTGAATATTTCAATAAAGCATGATTTAGCTACGAAAATATGAGAATAGCCGAAAATAAAACAACAAGCCCCTTAATAGTGCTAAAAACTTTAATGAAGGGCGTTTTAAGGTTTTTTGCGAATACGTAGATTATTTCTATAATCAAAAATTTTATAAACCTTCTAAGATAGCATTATTAAAAAAACCAATTTATTATACTGTTCTGAGGCACTTTATTTATTCCACTATTAATGCAACACTACTTGGTTACTTCCTGGCAAGATAAATTATTTTATCATTTTTTAAGCAACCGTGCGTCTTTACCTAATTCAGCTAGAGGTATCGGCTGGCTATTTCTCCATCCAGTCCGCTTAAAACAACTTAACCACGACTACTAAACATTATTATTATGTGGTTACTTTTATCACCTTTCATTCAATTTTATTTTTAGTATGCGGTCGCTTTCGCCATCTGCTTTGTCGTTTAACATGCCGCCGATAAGCGAAAAATGTTTTTCTTTTTCTTATTTATGTTACTGATCGCTATTTAATCAACTATCAAACAACTTTATTAACCGCCGCTACTCAACAAAAATTACTTTTCTCTATTTAATGCTAGTGATGGGAGTTGAACTTATGATCATCTGATAGCAGACAGCCCTACCGTGGCTTAACATATGTTTCCTATATTTTCATTTCTTTCTGCAGCATTTTAGTGGTGTAGTAACAACTTATTTATCTCTCAATACTACACACAAGCACAATCTTATATTATTCTTGATTTTCAATACGAAAAATGTAATATTTAAATGTAACTTTTTTTAAATGTAAGCTTTAATGGCAATGTATGGGAAGCAACTTCTTCAAATCTTGCAAATCTTCACACTTCTCTTTTGAAAGACGTCCCGGAATGATACATTCAATGCTAGGCTTAACTTTATGTGGAAGAAGCTCATATTCGGCGCTTACATTTTCTTTAAAATATCGGGTGGCTGATCTAACTATTTTCATACATTAAGAAACTCAGAGAAATTTTTGTAAAGTTTATGTAATTTATTTTTGAGTAATTCATTTGAAAAATAATACACTTTTATTATAGTAATCATGCAGTTTTGAAAACAATTGAATTCAAATGTCCTCCACCCTCGGTGACACATGTGCTACATCTTATCAAAAAGCTATTCATTACCTCCTGTTGCAACAGGAATTGCCTCATTTACCACTCGAATGGAGTGAGGTCAGGAGGCCTTGGAGGCCAACAGAATGTGCAGTTTCTTCAAATCAGTTTATTGGGGAATTTTTGCCGCAATTCTATCATAGCAGGCGTAGCTATGTGACAAGTAGCTCCTTCGGCGTAAAACTGGAGAGAAAAATTCTTTCAACATCTTTAAGTAAAGGTTTCCATTGACAGTAACAGTAAGACCGTTTTCTTCGAAAAAGTAAGGCCCGCCCAATGAACCTTAAAGAAACTGCACTCCACACGCAAAATGTACCTGGTCAGACATAAAAATGCAGTTCAAGACATTTTCATTCTCTGAATAATCTTCCTCATTTGAATAATCTTCTAACAAAAAAAATCCAAGCGAATCGGGAAGTCTCTTGGGTTCAGTTTGTTTATTAATGGAAATAAGTTTAAATCTTGATGCAAAATTGTCTACAGTGACTGCCTACTGACACCCATTTGAGCAGATAAGCTCCTTGTCGAAACTCGGGGATTTGATTTTATGGCAGCAACTATAGTTTCCCGCGTCCGAACTGAAGAAACTCGATGATATGGCCTTCTTGCGCTTGTGCCACGCTCGGCAAAATTTTTCACGAGTCTACCTACTAGGTGGAGTGCCACCAAACGTCCGAATTCTTGTTTCATTGTTCCAATTCTCCAGTTTAGTTAAACTAAAATATCAATCTATAATATGAAATAAAAATGGATCAGGTTGGTTACGCAGAAAATAAGTTTTTTTTTTTGTTTTGGTAGTAGCTTTCATCAGCCACTGGCACTGTGACAATTAGTGCCACTTTATCTATTTCATGCTAAAACCAAATTTTTTTTTACTGTGCAGCATTTTTAAGGAATGTTGTTGTTCTGGGGATAAAGCAGTCTGCTCTATTTTTTCCAACTGCATCTGGTCTTGGTTTATAAAATTTTATGACATTGATAGAGTTTACTGTCAACATCCTATAAATTCCATATTCAGTTCAAAGTCAGCTAACTTCTGAGTGAAGGTTTGTAAGCTAGTAACCTAAGTATGTTTCATTATAGCTACTAGAGAGGTAGTGGCGTTAGCTAGTTTAGTGCCTTTTGCGTAAACACGATTACCAGTCACGCCGATTCGCCGCCAATATCATCAGGCCTTCATCTGAATGATGCAAAGTTATATTTTTGTTTAATTATTTTATATTTTTTATTATTTTATTTTTAATTTATTTAGTAGGTTTTCTTTTGCTAAAGTAATTCACTTTAATATTTATTGTTTTTTCCGCCAAGCGAAATTACAAAAAACGTTTAAATATTCAACTACTGAACACTTAACGACATAAAATGTTAATAAAGGTGTAAAAATATTACAAAATTGTTGTTTCCCAAAAAGTAAAATAACAAAAACCGCCTTTTAAATGTTAATAAATTCAAGTTTTTTTTTTTTAAGTTTTTTCTTAGTCATTAATATTTGCATGACAAGTTAAAAATCATATTCCAAATACTCCTAAAAAATAAAAATTTAGGTTTTTCCTTATTTCGCTATTTAGTTGGTTTTTTTATTTGTTTTTTTTTTTTTTCTGCTGTCTTATTTACTTTATTTAAATATTCATATACATGTATACATACATAAACATATACATATATAGATACACATGCTTTACATACACACATGCTTATTATGCAATATAATCTTGTGTATTTCTTGGTATTTTGTTATTTTTATTTCTTTCCATTTTTAAATTTCATTTATTATTTTCTGTAAACATTTCATTTTGTAAGAGATGAAGTATGTGAACGAGTATAGGAGGCAGCTCTATCCACTAATCAAGTTCATAATTTGTGAAGAAAGGGACATAAACTATACCAGTTTACACTTTGTAAAAAAAAATTTTGCGCTCTACAGTCTTGACTGTAAATAGAAATCATTAAATTGCTATTGTCAGCTAATTAAGACATACATATGTATGTAGGTAATTTGCCAATATTATAAATATTTTTAATTTGTATAAATTAATAACTGAATTATAATAAATTTGTTTATTTAAGAATTGGGAATTTATTTAAACGTCTTGTTAGTGAATTTATAAATTTTAAGTGCCATTCAATTCTATCCATAAAATTTTGTTTAAATTTAACAAATATTTAATAAACATAGTATGGTATGTTACTACGAGTATTTTGTTATTAAAATTATTTATTGGCAAACGCTTACTTGTTGTAATCAGATCTGAATAATGGTGTGTATGACTGGAATAAAAAGGAAAGTAAGCTAACAGATGTTGTGTCTGTTTGTTGTAAGAGCAGAAGGCATGAATTGAAATTTGAAAAGAGCCTTGAAACGAGAAATAATTGTTATTGAGCAGCCGCTGTGATTTAATTCTTTAAAATGGTAAATAAATGGGCAGCCTTCAAAAACGGAGTTTAGATGGTGAAAAACTTTATATTATAGAAAACCAGTCATTAAGAATAAGGTGCATGTTAAAAAAAAACAAAAACCTAAGGAAATTCTAATAAAGCTTCAGATAGCGATCGAGATAACAACATATGCACTGTGTGGGACAGTTGTGATTGAATTGGATTAAAAGAAGGAAAAACTTGCGGAAATCGCGACTTCAAGCTGCAGTTTATTATGGATTGGATAGCTGTGTAGACTAATGGTACACATTTGCTTGATAAGGCATCGAGTAGTTTGAGTATCGTTGGAGTAACGCAGTGTAGTAGCGCTGTTAATATTGGCATTAATCTTAAATTAAAGACAATAAATCTATGAGTAAAGGCGTTATATTTTTTCCTTATAGTTGCTGAGATAAGTCACCTGAAAGCCGCACAGCCACATTCTTCATAAAACTTTAATTGCCAAAGTAAAACGATACTGCATACAGCAGCGCACGAGGTACAAATTATTTGCTAAATTACGCCAAAAACAAAATATAAGGCTTATATAGATTTTTTATTTTGAAATATTATTATCAAAAAGTCGCTTAAAAGCAACGTATATCCATTAGAAACACAAAGAGATATAATAATAAGTCGACTCTGTAAAAGCTTCTTGAACAATTATAATACGCCCTTATTTTCAATAACCCGGAAATGTTTTAAATCAAGAAAGGAACCAAAAGTACTTTCGATAATACAGCAAATAACTAAAGTCTCTTCAGAGCTTCAGCTCACCCACTTTGACATATTTAAACAACATAAACAATGTACCAAAGAGAAGCTCCGGGGATGGATAAAATAAGTAATAAAATGCTTGCTCTGTTACCTCGTGTAGCAAAAAGAATACTACTATTTACTTTTAATGCTATTTTACGGCTTGAATTTTATCCGGCGGTTGGAAAGGTGTCTATGATCATGATTATACCGAAGCCAGGAAAGGATCTCACTAAAGTGGAGTTATGCAGGCCGATAAGTCTTCTTCCTACAATTTCAAAGCTGTTTGAAAAACTGTTGATGGCGAAGCTAGCTCCTATACTGAAGGAACTGAGTTGTATACCCGATCATCGATCATAATGGCTTCAAAACTCAAACGCACAGACTGGTAAATATCATCAGAAAGTTTTTTGAAGATAGGAAATATTGCTTAGCGCTTTTTATAGACGTTTCTCAAGATTTCGACAAGGCTTGGCATGACGGTTTAATACACAAGTTCAAATTAAATTTTTCTGTGAATATTAACAATGTTTTGGAAAGCTACTTATATGGTCGAAAATTCGTCATTAGGGAGGGTGATTTTATAAGCCCAGTTCAGCCAATTAAAGCAGGAGTTCTCCGGTACAGTATTCTGGGGTCTATATTGTTTTTGATTTATGCATCTGATATGCCAACTGTCAGCAATATTCACACATCAACTTTTGCAGACGACACAGCATTTCTAAGCATTCATGAAAACCTTCAAATTGCATCACGGTTAAGAGTATGGAAAATCAGTGTAAATGAGCAAAAATATTGTCATGTTACATTTACTATGAGCAAACAAACGTGATGCATCATCAAAATAAATAATCAAATATTACCTCAATGCATTGAAGCCAAATATGTCGGCATTCACCTAGAGCGACGACTTGAAACTCTCATATTAATGGCGTGTGGGCAGAAATTCCAAATTAACATTGGATTGAAAACTTACTTACTCTGCAATGCGATTCTAAAGCCGATATGGTGCTACGGTATTCATATATGGGGTACCGCTTCAGCATCAAATATTGAAACAATTCAAAGACGCCAGAATCCTTCCCACTATTACTGCAGTTCCATGGTACGTCAAAAATTCACGAATTCACGAAGACTTACGTGTGCCTCTAGTAAAAGCGGAGTTTTTAAAACAGGAAATATCCTTGATTTTGTTGGACATACTCGGCTGAGAAGGAGGGATACCCTTACTTTCGGTTGTTCGCATGGTGGATAGTTTCTCTTAATTGTAAAAAGCTCGTAGAGTCAGCGGCTTATGTCTAGCATTGGCTAAACTTTAAACTTTTTGTTATATTTTTTTAACTTTAAGATTTGAATACTTATTGTTAGTTCAATTAATGAAGATGCAATAAATAAAAATAAATGCAAAAAAAAAACAATGTACTAAAAACCTCAACGAAGAGACTGACAAAACTGACAATTTAATATACAGAAAACTCTTCTTGGAACTACAACCAAAGTATAAAAATCATTCATTAATGTTTACCGATGCATCAAAAATAGATAACCGCATTAGCTAGAGCATAATGCAACTAGGTAAGGAATTATAAACAAAGGCACCCCCCCCCCCCACCCTTTTCACAACAGAATATACAGCCGAAATCATAGCCAATATATCTTATCGCCAAGGAATAAAAAGTCCAATCTTAACTTGATGTAGTTTCAAGAAAACTGATATAAACAAATATTTAAGTCACCATTTCTCTGAAAACGCAAAACTTTTAACAAAAACGTCAAACTGGTACCAACCTATGAATACAGAACAACTTTGCACTAACAATTTTCACAAAAGCAACAGCTTAAAAAGACGCGAGTTGATAGAAATTGTAAGACCCCGCTTAGGACATACCAAGTTATCACAGGGACATTTACTTAAATTATCCTTACCAAATATCTGTCAATGCAACATAATACCTGTCAATATAATTAAGCACATCTTTTCAGCATGGCCAAAATTCAAAACACAACACGATATTGTGTTCAAACAAATCCAAAATCCACTTTTCTTACTTTCAAATCCTAACACTAAGAACATTAACCAAATAATTTCATTTTTAAACACAATTAATATTCATCATTTAATTTAAGAATCAATATATAAACCAGTTAATAATAATATGTATTTCACAATAATGAGCCAAAGGCGTTAGTAGCCATGGCCTTTTCTTCTTGCACATTTGTTTACAATTTGTAATTATACTCTAATGCTTTCAATAATAATAATAATAAAGTCTAGAAGCGATTGGACTTTAAGCTTATTAAAAAACATATACCTTCTGAAATTCTTATAAATCTGTAAACAAATGCATACATATACATAAATATACACATATCTATTTTAATTTTTTCCATTTGTAAAAAACACTAATATATATATAAGTAAATATGTAAGGACGAAGGCCACTGTTGCCAGTTCCTATAATTATAGTTATTGATTTATAAATTTATTTACTGTTAATAAATAAATAAATAAAATAAATAATAAAGTCACCTTAAAAAAACAAGTCCAAAAATATATTTAAAATTTGTTAACTTTGTTTGTTATAAGAAAGTATTTTTAATTTATAATTTTTATTTTTTTAATATAAAAAGTGATTGGTGGTGAGCTATTTCATTGTGTTACAATTTTTAAGCATGTTGTAAAAGCCATTAGTATGGTTTGAATTATTAATAGTATCTTTCATAGAATTTTCACTTACGATTGCACAACACCTTGGTTTTTTCATATAAAATTTCATGTGGGTGTTATAAATATTTAAAAGCAATCACAAAAAGTCATAGCAACGGAAAACATGATAATACAAAATTAACAAACATTTTTATTTAAAATTATTCTTTCAAAATGGCTTAAAGTATATTAAAATTTTTTTTAATACATTATTAGCTTTTATTTGCGCCTTTTTCTAATTGTAAAATAAAGCCCGTTAAAATTATTTTCATTGACGCGGCCTTGTTTAATCAGTTAAGTAAATTTTTGTTTAAGTACTATAACTAAATTTACTAGTAAAAAATTCAATATGTAATGATAATTTTTATTAACTTTTTGTCTTCAAGGTCTTTATGTTCAATAAAATATTTTATATGAATTTTACTCCAAAAAGCGGCGTTCGTACTTTATTCTAAAATATTTAATTAATTAAATTTTAAATGAATGCCAAATAATATAGGACAACATAAATACGGTTTTTACCACACATTATCTAGATTTAACGTTTAACATTAGTAGGTCTACTGGTGTTAATCTATTTTGACATTGGAGACTTTTACTTTGCACTGCCTGACAAAACTGTTCTCAAAGGACTGAAGCCTCGAATGAATAAAACTTCTATAAGTTTATCATTTTGTATACCGACTTGTAGGAAAGCCTGCAAATGCAAGTAAGTTCTTCCCATTCCATATCCTTGGTATCTCTATTTAATAAGAAGAAATTCTGGCGTAGGCAAGGAAGGAATAAGATATGAGAGTTCAATTTTGACGGCAGACATCTCCTTGGTCCCCTATTTTTAAGAATCAACTGTTGTGCAGCATACGCGCTTTTAGGGAACTCGAAGACAATGCCTGCATTTTTAATTGCATATATGTATTTGTATATATTTGAACAACATTCAGAATTTAAGTAGAATTTTTCTGTTATAAAAAGTACTTTTTCAGTTGTATAAATTTAATAATTACAAAATTTTCTACGGTTTTTTTAGAACTAAACTTTTTTCTCTAACTAATTTCTTTACACATTGAACATTTTTTATATTACAAATAGTTTTATTGTACCTAAGCATTTAAGAAAATATTCTTATTATGCAACACATAAAAATTTGTTTAAATCAACAAATTTATTAATTTTTTTAGAAAATTTCAAAGAAAATAAAAAATTAGAAAGAAAAAAAAAATAAATCCAAAGGCATATTAATTAAAGTGGAGAAACATTCAAAATTGTCTACACATGCTCGCATAGTTTGCGATATTCACGTGAACTTTTGCAGGTTTTAATTTAAATAATCATGTTTTATGTTTTATATTTAGAAATTGAGATTAATTTTGGAAACTTAAAAAAAAAATCTCTTGCGTCATTTATGTTAAACTTGAATATAAAGTAATTCTTGTTTTTATTTAAAATTGTGACGCTTGTTTAAAATAATAAAATTAAGGTGAAACCTTATTTGTGCTAAATAATGCTGCAAATACACAAAAATAAAAATCCCAACCCAAAATAAGACAGAGAAATCATGGTCAATATTAAGACTTGTTGGTTTTTTGTATGCTTAAGCATACGCAAGAGAACAAGCAAACACAAAACGATAAAATTATACAGCATCTGAACAGTTGATAATTGCGTCAGATTCATCGAACGATTGATAATCAACGGCTCACAATATCCATAATAAACCTGACATTAAGTAGTAGACTTAGTATCGGTGTCGTCTCCATTGGCGACGTCAACAAAACAAAACGGAAACAATCGAAACGATATTATTTTTTTTTTTGTTATTAAATCAAGCTTGCCAACTTTATCGAAGTAACAACACACAATTAGAGAGGAAAATTATTATGAAAAGGAGAATCACAATATTAGTACCAGCTTGAAAATACCAATATGAAAGTATATTTTAATTTTAGGCAAAAGATACCGCTTTTTAACTTAATCTTTTTTATGAGAAAGAGTTAAAAATAGTTGCTACTTTAATCACGAGCTCTTATGTAAGAGAGAGTGAAAATCATCAAAATATACAGAGCCTCGATATTGATGTTTAATGACGATAAAAATCATATAAAGTATGTTTCCTACGTAAATACATACATACATATGTATACATATATCAGCTTTAAACAGTTGAAAGCTTCTATAACCCAATTTAACTTTGAAAAAAATCTATTTTTGTAAGAGAAGTTTTTTTATACTTTTACTAAAAAGTGGATTTTTTTCTTCAATTATAAAAAAATCCTGACAGATTTAAAAATAATAATTATTTAATAAAAAAAAGATGACTACTATATATCTCCCTTGTTTTTCTAATGCAGCTACGCAATTTTTACACACTACGCTTAATTCTCTTATTCATGACGGTGCTAGAATATGAACCCATGACTCGTGACCTTCTGTCTACCAACAAGTAGATTTTTCTTTTTAATCGGCTGACTCACACCACTTCTGTCAGCTGTACAAATATTAATTTATGCAGCTCTACAATAGAAATAGTCCAACGTTTTTACGGGCGATTTTGTCTTTTGTTATCTGTCAATACATATGTGATACTGCCAGAACTTATTATTGTGATAATATTTTATTATTTATAAAATCAAAATGTAATGCTGCGTAATGATTAAGATTTGTATTAATTCTTTACAATTTTTTTTGAACCTTACAGCAATTGGTACGAATAGCATAATTTTAGTGATAAGTAATAAATCATTATTTTTGATAAGTAATAAATAAATATAAATTAAAAAAAAATCAGTGTTCTACTAGACTGTGTCACAGAAGCAAACGTGACAAATCTTTATTTAATATGCATAGAAAGATAAGTCTGCTTTACTGCTTTATACGAATTGCTGTAAATTAATAAAAAAATTGTATTAAAACCTCAGCGGTGCAATTTACATAATATTGTCTTACGGCAATAGCGTAGAAATTATATCAAATGAGGAAATTTTTAAAATGTATACAAGAATGTTAAGAATTTTCGATTTTTCAAGAACAAATTAAAAATTGATTCTATTTCAGACACATAGATACACCAATTTGAATTTTACAAAAAAAAAAAAAACAATCGGCCACCTTGCAGCAGTGGCAATGCAGTAAGCTCAACCACAAAATTGCAGCATTGATAATAGTAATCATTAAGAAGACTAAAATTCGTTCGAAGGTATAATCAATCCCTGAGACTCTAGATTGTTAAGTCATTAATTGAAAATTAACGTTGTCTGACAATAAGTCATAAATGTTAATTACACATACACACATAACGTAAAAAAGCGTTTTTAGGTTTTTCGTGTTTTTTATATATTTCATATTTGAGTTTCCATAAATAATTTTGGCAAAGTATTTTAAATAACAAAATATTTTTAACATTTATAAATTTAAAAAAAAAATTAATTATTTTATTATAAAAATTATTTGAATAGTGTCATATGTTCTTAATGTTTTATCTCTAAATAGCTAAGCAGTTAATTAGGTTTTAGTTTGTTTTGTATATAGAAAGTATTTATATAGAAATGTTTATTAACTCCAATAGTAAAGAGAAAAGGAATAAAAAGTCATTTGTTTATATATTTATTAAGGAAAATATAATGTCTATTTGTTGGACAAACAAAGAAAACAACACCTAAAAATTTAAGCTGCAAGTTGTAGTTGTACTCTCCCTACTTTAGTTTATTTTTCTTATGTTATCCTTAACTCTAAATGAAACAAACTTGTTCAACTTTAAAGTTTAACAGATCTAAAGCTATATGACTTCTCTACTCTCTTTACCTTGATGCTTTCGCTTTCAGTAAACTCATAACGCAATAGATTTATTTGTCAGAAATCCAAATTACATTGTCAGAAAATAAAATCATCAATTTTTAAACAGATATAACGAAGTCGGTTAGAGATTTAGGAAAGAAAAGATATTATAACAGCTTTGTGTTGTCTTAAAGAAGAAGGTAAAAGCCAATCTCAATTAATAGTGGGAAAAGTATATTAATAATAGCGTATTTATTTTTATTTTTATGTAAAGCCACCACAAACGCTTATCTCGAAGATAATATAGGATGTCCGCCGGTTAGGTAAAACTAATGTTTTGCCCCCATTTTGCTAAACATTAGTCTTGAGAGTTTATATTTGGCAATATTGAAATAGGCACGTAGCAAATTTGTTGTGGAAAAATATTCGAAAAACCAACGTGTTTTAATCGTTAAAACATTTTATCAAAATCAATCATCGAAAAACAACGAGTCAACAAAACGTACTATTTATCGTGCAGTTAATGATTTCGGAGAAAGATGGTCTGTAGGTAATAGGCCCAAGCATATACCACAACGTACTGTAAGATCGGCTAAAAAAATAACTGCTGCTCAAGAAAGTGTTTAAAACAATCCATCAACCTCAATTCGACGCCGTGCCCAGGAGCTTGGTCTTCAAAGAACAACTTTGGCTACAATTTGCATTTGTTTCCATATAAGATTCGGTTGACGCAAGAGTTTGTTCCACACGACCATTTATGTCGCCGTACATATACCAATAGGATGTTAAAGGTCGCCCATGATGATTTTCATGAAAAACTTTTTAACGCCACAACTACATGTTTTGGGCTTTATTAACTTGTGGTATCAACACGGCAGTGCCACATCGCCTATAGCCAAGATCACAATGGAATTACTGGGAGACCTTTTTCCACATCAAGGTATTTAAAGAAATGGTCATTTTGATTGGTCGCCAGATTTGACTGCTCTGGATTTCTTTTTGTGGGGATATCTGGAAAGCAAGGTTTATGCAAACAAACCAAAACGCCTGAGCAACTCAAACAAAATATTCGTGATGAAATTAATGAAGTACCGCGTGGAATGTGTGAGAATGTAATGAAAGCATTTATGATATTAAAAAGGATACGCTGAATATTTCCAATGGCTGTTCCCAAATTAAAAGCTTGTTTTTCAAAAGTTCTCGGAAAACAGTTCTCAAAAAGATTCCTAAAAACTATAATTTTTGCATTTAATTCCTCCTCTTAACGTCTTTCCAGGCTGTTTCTTCGCAATTGGCAAACGTTGTATCACGTACAACGTATTGACATCGAAAGCGCTTGCCAATTGCGCACAAACAGCCAGGAAAGACGTTAAGAGGAGGAACTGACAATAATAGTTCATTCACGGGCGAAACAAATCCAAGCAATTTAGTATAATTTTTGCCTTTAAAATGATTTACTTGTAACTGAAGAATGCTTTACTTGGACAATAATTAGTTTAATTTGAAATGATATTATATACATAAATAATTACCGACATTTAAGTAAGTTGATTACCAAAATCAAAGTTTGTCTTCCAAATATTTCTGTTTGTCGTCTAAATTTATTCTTTACTTCAAATTTCTAGTGTTAAATAGTGTTTCTACTTTAATTGAACATTAATTTTGGATTTGATCCATAGATATTTTAATATGTAGAAATTTTTATCGACATATGCTCAACTTATTTGTTATTTGGTTTAAACCATTTATTTCCTGCAAGTTTATTATATTTTCTTATTTTTTTTAAGTAACGAAAATTTGATGGTAAACGTGTTAAAAATTGTTGCAATAAACTCTTTAAATATAAAAACCATAATTTACTTTCTTTTTTATCACAAAGCCAAAACTATAGACTTAATTCCATTCTTTTTTTCTTTCTTTCTTTCTTTCTTTCTTTCTTTCTTCGATCCATTGAATATAAAAGCAACTACGATGATTCAACTATTTTATCTTTAATTATGTTTGCAAAGCTTTTCTCAAGAACTATTTTTGTTGTCATAATAAAAGACTTGTTGGTAAAAGAATTTAATAATTAAAATGATAACTTGATTGCAGTACTGTTAAATACAAATCCGCGAAATATTTGTAGTACCCTCCAAAATCACTAATTTCCTTAAGCAAGATAAATGTCTGAGATAAAACAAACAGAGCCCGGCTGAGTATTTTTTGTTTTAATTTAAAAACCAAATCAACCAAATGGGGCATTTGAATTAAACTTTTAAAAATTTTTACTTATAAACACCATTAAAAAATATATGTATTATAACTAACTAAAATCATTAAAATGGATGGATCATAAGAGGCTGTAATCATCTTTAACCACTGTTTTATTTTTTGTAACCTTCTAATCTTTTGGAATACAAACACGTCGGTTTTTCAAATTTTTTATTTGAAGTCTTTGTGAAGTTTAGCTGCATTACAATAAAATAAAATTTATAGACTTTGCGTTTCTTGTACTTTTTAAACATCAAATAGAAATTTGTTTACATTTAATTCACCAAAAGATAAGAAAAAAAAGACTAAAACAAATTAACAAAAATTATAAACTGGTTTATTGATTTAAAAAAAAATACGAGTTGTACAGACAGATACATACGTAAGTATATAAATTGTAAAAAATCAAACATAAAAAAAGACTTCATTATCTTAACAAAAATATTTGAAAACTATTTAAAACTTTATTTAAACAAAGATTGATCATCGTTGAAAAGCACCCTTGCAGACCTTGTAAGTACGGCTTAAATTATAATTTTTTCAAATTGCAATAATTTTCAATTTAAATACAGTGTTTTTAAGTACAAAACAAACTACAGTACCTCCTTAAAAAGTAATGTAATGATTGATTATTTTACATCAGTAGAAGTGCAATAGGGCGGTACTGTACCTCTTACTGTAGAGTAATTGTAAATCATCATCGATATGAAGAACTAAAAACTTAATTTTAATTTTTTGGGATTTATTATCTTTACAAGATAGAATTGGTTTTTGAGCAATAGGCTTAAGATAAATTGGCAGATAGTTATTATCCTAAATCTTGAGATATACAATAGTGACACTGTCTAAATTTGATATCGGTTGTTCTTAAAACAATGTGCTCTTTTATTTAGAAGCATATGAGAGTAGAGTAGGTATCCCACATACAAAATTATTGTTAATTATCCGCTACATAGAGAACTAAAATAGTTAGTACATGTATCTAACAATTATGTAGATATAGCTCCAACACGTATTTAAAAAGCTGTTTATGGATAACTACAAAACTGATAGGGTAGCTGTGAAGATAAACTGCATAGGAGCTATTGGAAAAGAAGCTAGTGATCAACTTAAAGAATGTGAGTAAAAATAGTTATTAAATAAATTTAAGCCTGTATGAAGATAATGGTAACAAAAACTCAACAGGCAGCTTCCATAAACAAGCCAAATCAAACATTTTTCAAAGTTATGTCTGTAAAATGATCTTATCTGTATATGTATGATATTACATATATGTATGATATATATTTGTTGAATATTTTAAATAGAACTATCAATGGTAACTAATTACAAATACAACATACCAACTTTGTAATTTTTGTCTGTCTGTGCCTCGCCTGTCTGTATGAACATCAAGTATCAAAAGGATACATTTAAAAAAACATTCAGATCAAGATATAGAATTCTTTTTCCCAGCGGGACAAGTACAAGTGGACCAAAGTACCAAATTTCTTATGTAAAGAACTTTTGAAGAATAGAACTAAAACGAAGCATTTACAACGCAAAAGGGCTTTAGAATTTTAAAAATGATAAAAAATGATAAAAATCTATAGCCCGCATTTTTTTAACCTAATAGTCCATGCAGACAATAATTATGTTTCATATCTAACTGAACGAAAAATAAATAAGCATGTCTTAATTTTAAAAATTATACTTTACTATAGCATAAATTATGCGTTTTACTTATTTTCTGTTATTCTTTACAACTCATTCATCTTTTTGTGATTCAGTATGTAGAAGCCATGATAACATGAAAAACCGGGTTAAATTCAGTATTAAACTTTTTTAACTTGAACTGACTTAAGCGAACTTGATTAAACTTCCGCTAAGTTGCAAAGCTCTTTTTATGTTAATAGAAAATTATGGGATCGTGTATGTGTTGTCCACAATAAGTTTTTAATGGCGGGCTTTTAAGAAAGTTTTCTTTCGAATTTAACAACTGAATTTGCAGGTGATCAAAAATTAAAAAAATATTTGATTTATTTTTTTCTCAAGTGGTTGCTTAACAACACAATACATAATCGATAAATATCCCTTAGACAAATGTGAGAAATGTTAAAGAAATATTTTCTGTATTTTTTAACGATCAACCATATACAATAACGAACTTAAGCATACCTGAGTAGTAAATAATAATTCATTACTGATAATTTATTTAAATCAAATAAATATAACATAAAATACATTTATGTATTTAACAGATTCTTTTGCTTTGGCTTGCTTTAGCTGTGACTCGTACAAAGAACATATGTTTATAGTCAAGGCTTAACTTGAGATAAGAGACTTCCTGGGATTACATGCTTCAATTTGGTTTATTAACTTTAAATAAGCATAACATAAATGAATAATAAAATGAGTGTGTTTTTTCAATATTACAAGTGGTCTTTTTGAAAAATTTAATTTTGTTTTATTTGCTATTACTCTGATCTCTATTTAAAGTAAAAAAAAGGAATAAAATTTATAACAAAAGCAATAAAATCATTTATCATTTAAGACTTAAACCTTTGACTGTCAATGTGAATTATTTCAAAGAAAACTTAAATGAAAACATCTTAAAACTATTTTTTAAAAAGTTAATTTGAATTTAACGAGTATTAAAAATGATTAATTACTTTTTATTTAAAAAGCCTTCAATGAGTATGTTTGAATTTTATTTTATTAAAGTATAAAATTAAAATAGGTCTTTTTTAACGTTTCTGTTTAATTTCATTTAAGATTTATTAACGTTATTCTCGCTATGTTTTCTTTAATTCTATTCCTATTCTCATTTCTAAGCAAATATTTAAATCAAACGAGTTAAATAAATAAATAAGTATGAAGGTTTTTCTATTTTTACGTTTGTCTTTAAGAATATTTAATATTATCATATTTAGTTTGTTTAAAAATTTGCTGTTCGTATTTAAATATTTTAAAGAAATGCTAATAAATAATAATAATAATAATAATAATTTTACAAAGACTTCTCTAAATATCAAATAAGATCGATAAACTCTTTAAAAAAATCATAAATAAATGGTCAATTCAAGAGACGGTGATGTGGGATATAGTGTTAAATTTTGATATTAGACGATTGTATTTTTTAGCTAATTTTCTTTTTTGATAATTGCTTTGTTTTGCAAAAATATTTTTATTAATATTATTTTTTTATTTAATCATTTTTTACGTGTATGAATTTATTTATTCAATAAATTCCATGCCATCGTATTTTATATTTAACATGTTTAAATACGGAAATACATATTGTATTCAATTGTAAATTAATTTAACGTTAAACATTTTTAGATTTAGAAGGAAATGGTTTTAGGATGTTAATGGAGTTATTTTAATATTAATCCAAAATGTATCAGCAAGTTAAGGTCAAATAAACATAAGATTGCATGAATAGGCCTTAATCAAGATTTTAAAAACGTCGTTTGCTTAAAAGAAATCAAAATGTTTTTGTCACTATAACTACAGTTAAATACAGCCAGCCATTAGCCACGGGTTGGCATCGCGTAATTTTAATTTCTTCTTCACAAATTCAATTTTCAAACAAATTGTAGGAAATAATTATAAAAAATAAACTTAAAAATATTTTATTCTTCATAAGCTGGAATTGCAAAAAATATTCATCAGCTGGAAATTTAATATTTTCTTGTTGTTATTTCGAAATGCATTTTTAGAACTGAAATATAAATTTAATTTCTTTTCGTGTAACAAACTCTTTAAAGCAAAATAAGTAATTTATTTAAATTGCAACATTGTGCTAATTACCTAATTATTAATAACATATAAATAATAAATATAAATATAAAATAATAAATTAATTATTTGCCCCGGATTTTTTGTCAACTCGGCAAAAAATTTTAAATTGTTTCATTTTATTAGTTTAAGTATTTAATATTATTGTTATTATTATAATAGGGTTTTTCTTTGTAGACGAAATTAATTAAAAATCTACGGGGGTTCCAAAAATTATTTGGTTACTTACTATTCAGCTGCAAAATAAATGAAAACTTGTTTTACAATACATTTAAGAATTTTTTTATTTCCAGTTAAATATTTAATATCTTGTATTAGACTTTAAGTAGGAGTTCAATAAACCACAAATTTTGTATTAACTAACATTTTAATAAAACAACTTCGATATATCCCATTAAAATTATTATAATATGGCTGGTTATAAGCAAATTTATATTTAAACCATATTTATATTTAAAGCAGATGTGGTAGATTTGTTTTGTTAACTTGATTGAAGGTTATCTATGAAGCGTTACACAAATAAAAAATATATATACCAGTGTTAACTAACAAGGCTAAAAATTTCAAAAGGTTTTGAAAAATATTGTAGTTTTTAAGAGGCAAAATATAGCCCAGCGATAGAAAGATATCAGCAATCATAATATCATCTATCAACAACTATTCATACTCTAGACTGCACTACTTAGGAAATATTAAGAATCATACTGTATAGTAATTATAAATTCAAACATTATCGATCATTTGACCGGTCACTATTGATCAAGAACGTAAAACAAATATTTTATAAAAATTCTTATTTTGAAAAAACTTATCAAAATTAGTGTAATCCCATTACCTTTTTACTTAAAAGTTTAAACAAATTGAAATTCAATTCATTTCAAAATACTTACAAGCTGCGTTTTAAACTGCATTAAAAACAAAATCAAAGCGTCAACGCTGCGCTTTTCAATACTGTGTATGTATTAGTTAATATTATTTATTTCTTCCTGGGTTGTTTATTCATTTTATTGTTATTAACGACACCAAATATGCTTCACTATTCCCACTTCGCTATTTTATTAGCGCTAGTTAAGGTACACGAGCATGTAGATTTATAATTTAAATTTTTTCCTTTTAAGGAAAATACTCGTAACCTTGAATTGAATAAACATAACACTTATTTTAAGCAGATAAGATTATCATACTTAGTTACATAAGAATAATTGTTTTCTTTATCAAATAAGTGTAAACATAAGTTGGTCATACAGATAAAAACAATCTCTCATGTAAACAAATAAAATAATATATGATAAGAATATAATAAGTAAACAGATTGTGAACATACTGATAGCGACGAGTAACTAATCTTTATCAATACTTATTTAATATATAAGACAGGATATTCATAAGGAATATCAGTTTTGAATTAGCATGTGTACTAAGACATTCTCAAATTAAATTAAGAAGAAAATAAATAAAAGTTGAGCGCCCGTCGTTCAAAAGAAAAAAAGATTTTTTTTATTGAATTAAAAGATAGAAAATCTAACTGGCGATCCTGCCAGGAGAATAATATATTGTTATTCTTCACGAGGCGGACCACGATATTCATCCTTGCCGCAACAAGGATAATAAAACTGACTCTTGTAAAGTAACTCAAGACTCCAGAAAAAAATTTAAGTAAACCCTGACCACAACAAAGTAAATTTGTGCTTTAGGAAAAAATTAAATTAAGAAACTAAGGTGAGCAGTTAATGAAGAAACTAAGACAAAAAATTTTCGATAATAACAGATTAACGGGAGAAGAAAATATGGCTAATCCTTGTAACCAACCTATAAGCATGCAAGCGTTGATAGAACAAATTGCAAGTATGCAGCTAACCATGCAATCATTGGGTGAAAGAAATGGAGAACTTGAACGAAGATTAAATCAAATACCCAACCTACAACCAGGCATACCACAACCCTTACGAGCCATTAAGATGACATATAATACTCCAGAACAAATTAATTTGGATGTATTTAAAACATTGCCTGAGTTTAATGGCAATCAATTAGAATACCGATCATGGAGAGAAGACGTCTCAAGGCTGATGGATGGAATAAAACAACATGAATTCTCAAACAGGTATTGTGAAGCTTTATCAATAGTGAAGACAAAAATACGAGGATCTGCATCAGATGTCCTTATAAATCACAACACAATATTCAATTGGGAGGCTATAAAAAATCGCTTAGACTACACATACGCAGATCAAAGACCCATCTATGTATTACAAGACGAATTGAGAAGACTTCAACAAGGCAATAAAACTCTAAGCCAGTATCATGATGACATAAACAGATCCCTGACTCTCATCACGTCAAAAATTTCGATGTCAGGTCATCCACAAAATACCATTGAAATAATGATGGAAGAAGCTGTTCAGGAAGCAGTCAGAGTTTTTAAGGATGGAATAAAAAACTCTTATATAAGATCCACTCTTTATGGTAACCAAATTAGGGATCTAGAACATGCATATGCAATTGCGAGAACGATTGAGCATGATAACTCTCATAGGCGATTAAATTTAAGTTATGAAGAGCCCAGACAAGAAGGATATGTTCGTCCAAAGCATCAATCAAGACAAGAATTTCAAAGACGTCCGAATATAACAACATTTAAGCAAAATGATCATCATCATCAACAGAATTATACTCGTCCAGAACCAATGGATATATCATCAGGGAATACTCGACAACTTGTATCAAAACCTTGGATCAACAACGTATCAACACGACAACAACGATATAACCAGCAGCAATCGAGTTTCAACCAAGGTACTTACAACTGCAATGTAACTAAAAGACAACGAGAACCCAGTGGAAATTACCAGCAACAAAAAAATATGCGAATGAACAACCTATGTGTGGGAGATGATCAAGATGACATGTATGTGGAAACGGGAAATTCATCAAATATTGTAAGTAAAAAAGGAAATAATTTTAAACATTTAAACTAAGACACGGGTTGCCTTGTCTCATCTTGTCAGACGGTAGTAGAGATTATCTTGTACTAGTTGACACAGGTGCAACCCATAACTATGTAAATTCAAAAATTAAGTTAAGCAAATCTGAGAATTTAAAAGAAAACGTTAAGGTTTATTCAATTCACGGTACATCAATGTTGGAAAAAAAACAAACTGCCCAAATATTTAATAAAATAATAGATTTTTACGAAACAAATGAATTAAAAGATTTTGACATATTATTAGGTTATAAAGGATTAAAAACATTAAAAGGGAAAATAGATTTAGACAAAATGATATTTAAATTCGGAGAAGAGGAAACAATTAAAATTAATTATTTAGTTAATGAAAAATATGAAAAATATAGAGGAGGAATAGATCATCTAATGGAAGAAAACAATGGCATTGGGCCATTACCTTTTACAAATCTGCTAGAGGCTACAATTAGGACAATGACAGAAGATCCCATTTATACAAAACAGTACCCATACCCAATAGCTGACAATGAATTTGTCAATAAGGAAGTCAAAAGACTACTTGATGAAGGTATCATTTCAAAAAGTAATAGCCCTTTCAACTCACCGATTTGGACAGTCCCTAAAAAAGGATTAGACGAATCTGGTCAACCCAAGCGTAGAATGGTTGTAGACTTTCAAAAGCTAAATAAAAATACAGTTTCAGATAGATACCCTATACCAGATATTACAACAGTACTGCAAAATTTAGGACAGGCATCATTATTTACAACACTTGATTTGGAATCAGGATTCCATCAAATAAAAATTAAGGATTCTGATCAGGAAAAGACAGCTTTCTCTGTCTTAGGTGGTCACTATGAATATAAAAGAATGCCTTTCGGTTTAAAAAATGCTCCTGCCATCTTTCAAAGATGCGTAGATGAAATACTTCGCGATTACATAGGAAAATTTGCCTATGTCTATATTGATGACGTTTTAATATATTCATCATCGGCTGATGAGCATATGAAACATATTGAAATTATATTCGAAGCCCTAAATAAAGCAACTCTCAGAATATCCAAGGAGAAAAGTAAATTCTTTCAAACAGAAGTTGAATATTTAGGACATATAGTTAAGCATGGAAAGATCTCAACAAATCCAGAAAAGATTGAAGCAATTGATAAGCTGCCCATTCCACAAAACTTAAAGGAACTTAGAGGTTTTCTAGGAATGACAGGTTACTACCGTAAGTTTGTAAAGAACTATGCAACAATAGCTAAGCCACTTACTGTTCATTTAAGAGGGGAAAATGGTAACGTTTCAAAAAATGAAAGTAAAAACACCATAATAAAACTAGATCAACCGGCCATAGATGCGTTTAATAAACTAAAAAATTGTTTAAAGGAACAAGTGGAACTTCAACAACCCAGAATTGATAAACCATTTGAACTCACTACAGATGCTTCAAACGTAGCCTTAGGTGCAGTATTAACACAGCTGGGTAAACCAATTGCTTTTATCAGTAGAACTTTGACAAGTACTGAGGACAATTACAGTACCAACGAAAAAGAACTTTTAGCCATAATTTGGGCATTACAAAAATTCAGGAACTACGTCTACGGGAGTCCAGACTTAACAATATTTACTGACCACCAGTCACTAACATTTTCCATTTCGGATAGAAATCCAAACACAAAACTGAAACGTTGGAAGAATATAATTGAGGAATATGGTGCTAAACTTAAGTATAAGCCAGGTAAAGAAAATGTAGTGGCAGATGCATTGTCAAGACACATTGTAAATGTATTAAGTACGACATCAGAAGACACCATACATTCAGCCGAATCATCTTTAGAAACTATATTTAGAACTGTTCATACGCCATTTAATGCATATGGTATACAAATTGATCTAGTACCAAACAAACACATCAATGAAGTAAGAACACGTACAGTTTTTCCCAATAGAGTAAGACATACAATAAATTACATATCAGAACAAGATCTGATAAAAGAATTAGAAAAGGTAATCATACCAAAACGAATAACAGCCATACATGCGACAGCAGAAACTATATTCAAAGTAGCTCCTATTATAAAAAATAAATTTTTAACCACAACATTTATACATACACCAATTAAATTAAAAGACATTATCGATAAAGAACAACAACATAATATTGTTGAATTTACACATAATCGTGCGCACAGAGGCTACAAAAATAACATCAAAGAAATATTATTAACATGTTATTGGCCCGATATGACAAAACATTGCAAAGCATACAACAAAAAATGCTCACCATGTCTTTTCGGTAAATACGAAAGAAATCCAATGAAACAACCCTTGAGAGACGCTACAATACCAACAGAACCTAACCAGCTCATACATATGGACGTATATTACAATGAAAATAAAACATTTATTTGCGCTATCGACAAATTCTCCAAATACGTCGTAGTAAGACAAGTTTCAGATAAAACGCATATGGATGAAAAAATAGAAGAACTTATCATTAATAATTATCCCAAGTGCAAACGTCTTATGACAGATAATGAACCATGTTTAAACACAGCTGCAGTAAAGATAATGTGCACAAAACATGATATTGATAAAATAAACACACCAGTGTACAGATCATCAGCAAATGGTCAAATAGAAAGAGAACATGGAACGATAACGGAATTAACAAGAATATTAAAGATACAGAATGGAACGAGTTCAACCGAAGAATTATTTACAGCTATAAAAGCACTAAACAACACGATACATTCAGTCACTCAACATAAGCCTAGCGAAATACACTTTGGCACCATCCAATTTGATAAAGAAAAAATTTATAATAATTTAAAAAAAGCGTCTGACAGAGTTTTACAAAAATTAAATCAAGGAACAAAGCACAGAACCTTTACAGAAGGAGAACAAGTTCTAGTGAATATAAAGAATTTAAGGAAAAAAAGTGACGCTAAGTACAAAAAACATATTGTTCATGAAGATCGTGAGGACACGATTTTAACAAAGGGAGGAGTAATAGTTCATAAAAACAACATTAAAAACTATACGTTGAATAAAAATGATGATTTTATACCTGATATTACTCGCCGCGGTATGCCAAATAGGCAAGGCAACCATGGAACTAAAAAAACTACAAAATCAAAAATACGTTCTAACTAGAACTGATGACGTTCTTTTATACGATGACCAGACATATCTTTATCATGTCACTAATTTGACAAAAATTTTAACTCCATATAGGAAAATTTTTACAAAGGAATATAAACCAACTACTCAAGAAACTATCTGGATAAAGAAGATTGAAGCTTTAGCAGATCAATTAAATGAACACAAACGATACTCAAGATCCTTAAATTTCCTAGGATCAGCATTAAAGTTTATCACAGGAAATCCGGACCATGACGACTTTATTAAAATGGAAACGGCAATGAATAAATTAATAAACAACAATCAAAAACAACGCCTAATTAATTCAAGATTTGAAAATTAATTGATGAACTACATGATCACACGTTAACAAACAACCTTATAATAGAACAGGTGCATGACCAACTTCTGCTACTTGTTAGGACAATTAATGCTGCGAAAAACAATGAATATTTAACGGAATCGTTAGACATGGCTGATATAAAAGAAGTAATACAACATGAACTAATTACTGTACCCGTAATAAACATATTAGAGTACGCAGACGTTCATATTGCTGGAACAGGAGATTTATTTGTAGCAATTTATAAATACCCTATACTCAACAATCATTGTAAACTTTTCAGAGTCACACCGATAAGCTTTAGACATGGAAAAATCCAAACAGATGAACAAATTGCCTATTGTAATAAAGACTATGTTAGAGTCACCCATTGCGAAAATTATCTAGGAAGATACATTTGTCAAAGAAACAACGAAACGGATACATGTATAATTTCACTTCTTGAAGATAAAAATAGCAAATGCACAGTCATTCAGGAATATAATAGTGCATTATTAGAAATTGATGAAGGTTTAATATTATTAGACGGAGACCACACAGTAGAAAACAAATCAATGACAGGAACATATTTGGTTACATATACGGACAAAGTTAATATTGATGGGATTTTATATAGGAACCTTCATGATAGATTAGTGGAAGCCATACATAACAAACACCATGAAGATTTTGAAATAGAAAAAATTATGGAATCAGACAGGGAAAATGCATTTAATAATATAGATTCAATTAGGAAATTCATTATTCCATATGAAGAACATCCTTTCAGATCAACCTTTTACTCTTTACTTATAATAGCAGCAGTTATAGGTATAATTATATTCGGACTAAAATTGTTTAAATATGTTTTAATATATAGACAAAAAAAACAAGCAGAATTATACTACGCATATTATAATACAGTTTTACATAGAATTAGGAAAGATCGGGACGCTCTTGTTTAAGAAGGAGGAGAGTTAAGGTACACGAGCATGTAGATTTATAATTTAAATTTTTTCCTTTTAAGGAAAATACTCGTAACCTTGAATTGAATAAACATAACACTTATTTTAAGCAGATAAGATTATCATACTTAGTTACATAAGAATAATTGTTTTCTTTATCAAATAAGTGTAAACATAAGTTGGTCATACAGATAAAAACAATCTCTCATGTAAACAAATAAAATAATATATGATAAGAATATAATAAGTAAACAGATTGTGAACATACTGATAGCGACGAGTAACTAATCTTTATCAATACTTATTTAATATATAAGACAGGATATTCATAAGGAATATCAGTTTTGAATTAGCATGTGTACTAAGACATTCTCAAATTAAATTAAGAAGAAAATAAATAAAAGTTGAGCGCCCGTCGTTCAAAAGAAAAAAAGATTTTTTTTATTGAATTAAAAGATAGAAAATCTAACTCGCTCTTAATTATGAGGTATTTCTATACGCGTTCATAGTTACGCCTGCAACATGGTGCCAGTCATCTTCTCATTATACTCCTAAATTAGTAAAATTTTTAATATCTACTCATTATCTCAGTTTAAGTACCCGCCACCCTCCCCCATACTGTAATATCGGTACTTTATCTTCGAAACTACCTACGTTAGTTAAATTTAGGTAATTATTAATAATTAGAAAATAATTTAAAAGGGAGGTAGTTGTCTGCCTTCTAGTATTGTTCCTGTATAGCTACATGATAGTCAATGATTGCTCTGTTTGAGAAGTATTCTTTCGTGCTGTTTGGCTTGCTAAAAAATATAAAAAAAGTTACTAACAATCATACAAATTCATATTTAAAGTAAATTTATATTAAAAACAAGAACAAATTTTATAAAATCGTTTAACAATTTTTAATTCTATTAAAAAATTTTAAATTAATTATGATTTTTATTTTTTTTAATTTAGAGCAATTACTTTAAACAATAAAAAGTTTAACGTAAGCAAAAATCATTTTTAATAGTGTGCAAATGTGCATATTTAATAATATCGTTCATAAATTAACCCTTTCGTATTACGCAACGTGAAAATTACTGAAAATTAAAAAATTACATCGACTATGTTACGATTAGTAATAAAACGAAAATATCCTTCATATTACACAGCAAATTTGGAAACAAATGCTTAAATGCAATAATAATTTTTACACAAACCACACGTCGGTATTTCAATAAGTCCCTGAGGTAGTGTGCTATCAACGGCTGCCAAACACAATCTAAATAACACATTTTGTTCAAATTTAGATAGCAGTCAACTAACAGTTGCCTGTTTACAGGATCAGTATTGTTATTTCAATTAAGAGGCGGAAAATTCACAGACTTCTTGACACCCTCGTAGGATGATATGTAATTTTAGTAATTAAAAAAATAAGAAAACAATGTGATGTATAAAACCAAAAGTGTTTTACTGGCAAGTGTAGATTGGACCAACACGCAAAGGGTTCCACACTATAGTACCATGCTGAACAATTCATTCGCTTTGTAAAATTGCGTAAAGAGTTAAATTAAATACGAACTTAGAATAATGTGTTTTTATTACTTGTAAAACAGTCGAAATAATACAAATTATTTGCAAAGTTCAAAATTATATCTTTTATGGGGCGTGAGCCACTCATTTTAACTTTTGAACTGTGATACGCAAGCAAACACATAAAATTTGTACAGGCTCAGTAAAATTATGTGTGCTATAGCATTAAGTAGAAAAAATAAAACTTAAAATTAAAACCGACATATGTTTCAGTTTTTTTAATTGCAATAGGAAAAAGGAAAAAAAAATTAAAATACTATTAAAATAAAAAGAGTTTTTCTATAGCGGTGTGTTTTAGTTTTTTAACCATGAGGCAGAATTTTAATATTTAAATAGGGTATTAACAATAAAAGCTATAAAACTAAGTGGAAACAATACATTTAAAAAATAAAGGCTGTTTTCATGGAAGCCGGGATTTTAATCTTATCTTTTGTTATTACTTATTAAACAGTTATAGGTAGACGCCTGAAATTCGCAAAGATTATCTGCTGCTATGTCTGATTTAAATTATTCAAAGGGTATCCTGATAGTGACATGATTTTCACATTATGACCTTAGTTTTCGAAATACAATAGAGACTGAGAGTATAAATTTACAAAGAGTAATTGCCACTTTGCTATAGAGAAAGTATAGAAATTAATATTAAAAGGTGTCCTAATAGAAACGTCATTTTCACGGCGCCTTATTTTCAATTTACTCAAACTGTGTACTACAACCATATCCGCCGTAATTTGTTTAAAAAACCTTCATCAAAAGTTAAGACGTGGCCCATACACGCTACGGAAAATACGTGGTGAGCCCAACGCCCATTTAGCAGATTCGTTTATTATTTCTTTTTTTTTACAAATCATATCTATTGTGAAAACATCTTTATATATATATATATATATATATATATATATATATATATATATATAAATATATATATATATATAGTGAGAACATTCTTCAATTTTAAGTTTTAATTTGTATACCTGTTGCTATAGCAGGCCCATACTCCAGGCAAATCTTAAAGGTTGCATTGCAAAAGATAGGCCGATATACTTAAAAGTCACGATGCCTGTGATAGACGTGCAGATATTTAAGCGATATTAGTTTTTGGGTTTGCCTTTAGAGTGCAGATTTTTAGTAAAGCCTTAAGTCTTATAATAATATAAATTACATTACTTAAAAATGTTCAAGGAACCTGTTTATCAAAGTTAAAATTTACAAGTAAAATGCGTTTAATTTCATAAATCTGTGTTTCTCATATATACAAAAATCTGCTAAATTATTAAACAATTTAATTATAATTATAGTTTTTTATTAATTATTTAAGCACAGGAACTGTTATCTTCATTTCTTGTTTCTGAAAATGCCACGCAACGGTGTGGCGAAATATTGATATTAAAATTTTAGTTTAATTTGTATACAAAAACCTTGTGATTAAAAAATTAATTATAAAATAAACAATTTAATTTGACATTTTACAAATTAATTTTGCGTAACTTTGTTTCTAGGAAATTGATAAGCAACACATATAATTTGACAAAAATCTTGACAGTTTTTGTTTTCAAACCATAGCAAAAAATATAAACGGGTAAAATTTTAAATCATTTTCAAATTTTTTATTTATTAATTATTTATGGTAGATTCGCGATAAAGTGTAAATATGCAAATTAAAAATCGCGATAACTCTTAAGCAGGATAGTGAAAAATTGCCTTTAATACAAGATTATTTTCAGCTTTTATAAATTAAAAGTCGCACAATCATAAGTTTTTCTCACATCTCATATCATACCCAAACAATTTTTGTTTCTTTCTAAATTGTGGTTTCTTTAAACAATTTATTCTAACTGGAGTTTTATTTGTTGTTAGTAACTTGCAAATATTTCTACCAAAATTTTTTTTCTTTGTTTTCTTCTCTTGTTATATCTTTTGTTTCTAGGTGAACTTTTATTTTACGAATCAAAAGAAAGTATTTTTAACTCTTCTTTTAACATTTCATTAAACGATTTTTTTTATGGACCCACTGGGGAATTTTATTTTGGTTTATTGCTGTTGGTTGTTGACTTCATATATTATGTAAAATTAGGGCAACGTCATTAATATTTATGATATTCTCCGCTGAAGTAAAGTGTATTCCGGCTAGTTTGTTCTGTTGTTTATGCTTTTAACTTATTGATTCATTACAATTGGCACATTTTAAGTTTTACCAAGTTTATCAGCTCAATATAAAAAATATGCTCTGGTTTTAATAACTATAAAACCTTTAAAAACTATAAAATATGTGCTTCAAGTGTTTCTGTATCTTTAATGAGAAATTTTTCACATAAAAATAATACAATTTTCATCTTGTATTACACAGGGTTAACTAGAGTTAATGTTTAACTCTTCTTCGAAAAAATTCTATAATATTGCCATGTGAAAATTTCCTGGCATAACTTGCAGAAACGCTGGTGGATTTTCGTTGTTAGTCACAACCCGCTATAAGAACTCTATAATTTTGTAAGCTTGAAACAGCATTTCCGACATGCCACGTCTCTTTGACTGCCACCGGCACTGTTATGCCATATTTTTTTCCACAATATTTTTCAATTTCCTATTTCTGATCCGTTCATTTTTTCTATGTCTTTTTTCTTTTCCGCTGATCGTCAGTTATCTCTTAAAAAAATTTGTAAAACTAAATATTTAAAAATTTATGTATAAAGTTTGTGTTCTTATTATTACACTGTGAAAAGTGATAATATGTAATATGTTGTATAATATATCTTAACTATGTATAAGAAATTTGTCTTTGTTTTGTATTTGCTTTTTAAACTCATATTTTATAGCATCAAACGTAGTAGCTTTTCTTAATTAATCAGCCCATAATCTCCTAATACATTGGATTATAACTATGGCTGTAGAGATCCAATTTTTAAAAGAAAGCCAAACACAAATTCTTCTTAATGTTACTTTTAAGACTGGACTAAAATACTTTGAAAATTATCCCAAAATGTGTTCTAATTTTTTTCCTTTATTTTTATTTTAGCATTTTTTATGGGAGGTGTTGCTGGCTTTGGTGTGACTGGTGGAGCCCATCGCTTATGGACTCACCGAGCTTTCAAGGCTAATCTACCTTTACGTATTATTTTAATGATATGCTTTTCAGCAGCTGGTCAGGTAAGTTTTAAAAACGGTAAATCAATCGCGACATTAATACTAGGCTGATACAAGTTTAAAGGATAATGCTAAATTGTCTAAAGCTTATAAAAGCTTTTAGTAATCAATTAAAAAACATCAAACTCTGATTGTTTTTATTTTTTCCTTTGTTTCAATATAAGAAAGGATTTTAATTTTTTTTTTAACTCAGATTGATTTACCTATTTTTTATTTTCGGTAATACCCACTGTCTAGGAGAGAAAGTGTAACGTTGCACAGTGGCTCATTTTTCTGAAATCCGTTGGAAAAATCAAAAATTCGACTATAAAATTTTGAGAAAAAAGCTAAACTATATTGTAGGTTATATTTGCTTGGTCAAAAATCGAAAAGCCGTTCTTAAAAAGTAAGCAAATTGTGGGTGTTGTGGCTGCTTAAAGTTCATATTTTTTTTGGCTGTGAAAATAAAGTAAATTTCGGACAAAAACTTTAGAGTTCAAATTAATTTTTTATATAAAGTTTGCAACCGATTATTATTTTTTTGATTTTGTTAAAAAATGTTGCTTGTTTTTTATTTAAATTCAACTAAAAAATTTTTTAGGTTTTTTTTACATTGGTAGGCGGAGTATTTCAAAAGCCATATATTTGGGTAGTTGGGAATTAAATAGAGTAGAAGTAATAAAGGCACACGAAGTTTCGGGAAGTATTGACACGAACACTTTGTCTTTCTTATACACTAACCATATTAAGAAAATTTGGCTGCCCGATCTTGCCCGTTCACTTGCAAGAAAGAAAAAAACTATCACAACCTCGATATTAAGGCGAAAATACGTAGTGTAGTGGATATATATGACTTTTTTCATTAAACGTGAAATAAATTTTACCAAGATTGAAAAAGTATTTAATAAAAAACTTTCAAAACTATGAAACAACTGCTTGTAAACATTGCCACGCCTATAAAGGAGGTAAATACTTTCCACCAAGTATCAATACTCTTCACAATTTTTTAGGTAGCAAAAAATATTAAATATATCTAAGAAATTAATTTCAAAAAATAGCAACAGGTAATATATCACCACTTCCTTAAGATTTCAAAATTGTTTGAAAAACTATAAAGTTTACTTCAGAAGAAACTTTAGCGTTATTTTTGGACTTGGGATTATCAAGGGCAAAATATTATATTTTATGAAAGTCTTTAAAGCATCATAATGTTAATGTACTTCCTTCATGCAGTTAAATTACTATTGCAAAAAACGAAGCAATTGCGATTGGCTTACAGATAACTGAAATATTACCAGAGGTAAAACTTCAATCTTTAATGGATTATATTTCAAGACGCCTAATTCAAATTTTACCTGTGGGACAAGAATAAATGGGATTGAGATGGATCGTACGGTCAAAGCACCTACAAGCAATTAATAAATACAAATGATATGACAACTACGGATGCAAATATGTATGGCTTCTTAGTTCCTTTAAGAAGTGCAACCCCAGAGTAGTGAACAAATCCTCATCCATTATCAGTTCATCTTTGCGGTCCAATACCGTTCCAATATTCAAAGCAGTCCTCAGAAGTAATTAAGTCTACACTGAGTAATATTAAAGATCAAATTGATAAACTAAACCCTTCTGTTCTTGAAATATGGAATAGGAAAATTGTTACTGTCACGCATACATTTTTTCTTACAATGATTGATGGTAAAGTCTTGAATGAAATTGCAAACACCTCGTCAACTTTGCAATGTCCTATTTGTAAAACAGCATAGAAAGACTTTGAAAATTAAAATGATTCAAAAAGTGATGAGAACAACTACGGATAGGGAATTTCCACATTGCATGCTCTAGAATTAGGCGTATGGAGTTCATTTTGAAGCTGGCATATATAGTTCTACCCAAGGAAAACAGATTATAATAAATAAGTTATACAAGAAGAATTTTTAAAAAACTTGGACTGAAAGAAGACTATCCAAAGTATGGATATGAAAATACAAATGATGGCTCATATTACTGGTATGGATATGAATATAATAAAAAGGTTTGCCGTTATGCTTAATGTACTAAACTGTAAAGAGACGATCAATGGGTCAAAATTTCAAGAATACGCATCAGAAACTGTCCAACTTTTAACCCACATTTATCCCCAAAAAAAGCTTACCCCCACCCACGGTACACAAAATTTTGGCTCATAGGAAAAATTTAATTGAATATCAGTGCTTACCAATTAGAGAACTTTCAGCAGAAGGCCAGTAGTGCAGAAATAAGGACTATTAAAAAATTTAGATACACGAACACTTTCACGCATTAGAAAAAAAAAATGAAAATCTCTTCAACATATTGCTTTCTTCATCAGATCCACTCATTTCATCATGAAGACATGTTAGTTAAGTTAGTTAAAGTTATTTTTTACCAAATTATCACTGAAGGAATGCTAAATTTATTAGATATTGCTCCCAATGTAGATGAACACTTTGTAAAGAACTAACCAGTAAAAGGTTCATATGATGAAAATATTCTACCATGATTAAAAGTTCAAAAAGATAGTTTTTTAAAAAAATTACTACAAAAAAAAATTATAGCTAAGTCATTAATATTAGAAATATTTCACTAATATGAATCTTTGACGCCAGAAACACATTTAATAAAAATTAAAAATATATAATTTGCATCAAAAAATTTTTTTTTAATATGACTGTGATTTTTGCAGCACCCTGTATTTATTGAAACACATATAATATACAGTTTTAAAGCAGAAGATGTTTTCTTTCACCACCTTCTTGAATTTTTGAAATATCATCATTACTTCAAAAGTTATTATTTTTGCAACGGAAAAAGTCAAAACGAGCCACTGTGCGTTGTTTCGAGGTTTTTAGATTTTAGATTATTTTGTACAAGTCAACAAACTACGACGCTGTTTTGGAGAACATCCTCATTTGTGGGTAAATTTTAAACGCCTGTAAGGACTTCACTCTATTTTATTTTTATTTTAATCAATCAGATCATAAATAGTTTGACTCGTAAACTGTTTTTTCTCCCAAACTACAACAGATAGCTCAGACATATAAGAACACTTTTTATAAATATATTTAATTACAATAAACCTGTGCTAAAATTTGGTGAAATCGTGTGCTCAAAATATCCAACTTGATGGCCTTAACCACACCCTTGGGTGCCGTGAAACTTCATTAAATATCTTATGTGGCTTAGAAGCTACCAAATTATTATTAAATTTGCAAAACAAAAAGCTTTCGAGTACTATGGGTTGTGATATACGATTGCCCGTCTCTTCCACACATCAGTCTTTTCTTTAATTTTTAAAACATAAATTTTAAATTTAAAATAAATTAAGGATTTACTTGGGCCTAAGCAACTTTAAATATAACAGTCTCTTAAACTTCATACTATTCTGTAAGATGTCTTGTTCCAAAAAAAAACTGGTTATTTAGTTTAAAGACGAAAATTATAAAACTAAAGGGAAATGTGTATTGCCCTTTAGGGGAATATTTGATGGTTAAAATCCAATTTCTATAAAGCAATCAATATGCTGATTATTTTTGACTCAAATGTATGAATTAAAAAATTTCAAGCAAAACTTGCACCTTAATTTATTCAATATATACACAAATAAAAAATGAAAAAAATAAATAAATGTTTATATTGCTAAACACTAAAAGGTTAATGAATATTTTTTTTAGCTTTAACGTGACAATTTATTTTTTTTTTTTTTGTTGTTTTCCACAAATCATCAAAATATTGCGTCTTTAAAGTTGCATCATACGAATTTGATTACTTTTTTATCTTAAATTTAATTGTTGTTATTTTTAATTTAATACAATAACTATATATTGCATTTTATTAATTAAAGATATGATTTTTTCCATACACACCAATCTTTTAGAATTCCTTATATGACTGGGTACGAGATCACCGTGTTCATCATAAGTATTCTGAAACTGACGCTGATCCACACAACTCCAATCGTGGCTTTTTCTTCTCTCATGTTGGCTGGTTAATGATGTACAAGCATCCGGAAGTTTTGCGACGTGGCCGCCAAATCGATATGGGTGATATTTTAGCAGATCCAGTTATACGTTTCCATGAAAAATATTTTCTACCATTAAAAGTGATCTTTTGTTTTCTTTTGCCTACGGCTATACCCGTTTACTTTTGGGGAGAAGATTTGAAATGTGCTTTTATGACTCAGTGTATATTCCGTTATATATCGTCGTTGAATTTCACCTGGTCGGTTAATAGTGCTGCTCACATGTGGGGTAACCGCCCGTTTGATAAGTGAGTATTTAGTTTTCTTTCTTTTCCAAAAACCTTAAGTAAATTCAATATTAATTTTTCCTTTTATTTTTTCTTGCTTCTTTATAAGGCGAATTAACCCCAGCGAGAATGTTTATGTCTCGGTGATTGCTATGGGTGAAGGTTGGCACAATTATCACCATGTCTTTCCTTGGGATTACAAGGCAGCTGAATTGGGCCAATATCTATTCAACTTCACTACTATGGTTCTTGATGGCTTTGCCAAGATCGGTTGGTGCTGGGATATGAAACAACCCTCAAAGGAATTGGTTCGACGTACATTAGAAAAATATGGTGATGGCTCACATCCTTCCATGCAAAGTAAACCCTCTACAGATGGTCATATGAACTGTCACATTCCAGAAGTTCCTGATCCAGAACTAGAGTCCGTCCACGATGAAGACGAAGGCGAGTCATCTTCCACCGAAAGCACAAAACTAGATGAAAACGAAAATTTTTCAAAAGCAACTGCAGTAGCTTAGACTCTATGAGTTAGTGGACTGGTTTGGAAAAATCCA
Organism: Trichopoda pennipes; assembly: GCA_030448955.1. Classification (NCBI taxonomy): domain Eukaryota; kingdom Metazoa; phylum Arthropoda; class Insecta; order Diptera; family Tachinidae; genus Trichopoda; species Trichopoda pennipes. The sequence goes on from JASKUP010000034.1 coordinate 10,059,819, forward strand.
CAGTACTTAAGTGAATATATATATAAGAATGTGAGAAAGCATGCGAGACCAATAACTTGAAAAAAAAATTCTAAGGGATGTTGTTCATTAAATATTAAACAAAAGTCATATTTTTAAAAAAAGAAAAAACTATTTAAATATTCAGGGGGTTTATACATACATATTTTATTATAAATAATTTAATGTAGCTTTTAAGACCAAATTTGAAATATCTGTGTTTAAAAATATACTATAATAACAAAAAAAAAGGAAAAGAGTTTTTAAAATTGTACGCTCTTCTTTAAGTGTTTTTCTTTGTTTTTCGAAAACTTCATACACACACATATATTCGTATATTATTTGTGAAATTCAAGCTGTTATAACTGTAACAACCTTTTTATAGGTTAGTTTTTTTAACTTTTTTGTATGTTTAAATTTTTCTAAAACAGATTATAAAATGCTAAATAAAAGATTAAATAAAAATATTTGATATATTTAAATTAAATTTTTAACTTAAAAATGAATGGTATAGTTTGTTATGTACATTAAGAATTCATACATATGAACATGCACCGACTTTCTTCAATTTTACCTAAATGTTTGTATGATTACAATTATATGTGTACTAAACGTAAAAATAAATTTTACAAAAATTTACAAAATAAAATATGTTTTTCTTTTGAAAACACAGAAAATGATTGACAAATCTAGCAAGTTCACTGGATATTACCACTACGATTTAATTTAATTTAATGATAGAAATTAAAAAAAGAAAAGTTTTAAAATGTGAACCGCATATTTTAGCAAACAATGAATTTTTCAAGATTGTTTGCTTATTCCGAAAGTTTTGTGTGAAATGGCTTGTTACAAATAGAATCAACCCTGAGAGTAAGAATTGTAATACGGTGGCATTGTCGTTAATAGAAATTTCTTTAATCAAAAGGTAGATGCGTGATAAGATTTACGTCTGTACCTAGCTGCGTAAGCCATAACCGAACGGTGGATCATATCACTATGAGTGAAATGTAGCGTCATCCCCGCTCTAGAAGGCCTTCAAATACGTATATCCTCCAGTCACTCCTAGTTGCAACTTCAAAAGCCAGGAGCAGGCCACAACCTTCACTTCTTGCTGAAGAGTTCAAGACTATCCAACTCCTGGTGCAGAACGCATGAAGCTTAATAAAATTTAAGAACACAATTGCAATCATACTCACTGGACCTGGACCATTCATTGTGTTAATTGTGAATGATCTGACCTACACAACTCAACGAGGGCCTCGAAATCACAACCTCCACGATACTCCCTAAAGGCCAATCTCAATAATCAGACAAAGGCAAAAAGCTGAACTCTGGGGCTTTACTGATTCCCGTGGATATATAGGAGAATTGTCCTGATAGCCTTGAAGGGGACTGGGCTCCCTTTTACCCCTGTTGACACATGTGATGACGGTGAGATTACCTCCGGAGGGAATCAAAAGGTAGATAAAAAATCCTACAGTTTCTAAATGAAAAGCATAGACAGAAATACACTTCTTCATTGAAACCTAAAAAAAATTACACTAAAATGGCTATAAATTGTTTTTTGTAGAAAAGACGTTAAACTATTTTTATGAAAATATAGTTCAAAATTACTTTGGTAATAAAGAAACAGAAAAATAGTTCTATTTAAATATTAATTGCAAGCATTTTGACAAAATTACCATTTGGAAAAAATGGCTAAAACATGATGGCTAGAACAAGAGGAACTAGAGTCCCTTAAATTTCTAGCAAACGATTTTGTGTCCTTTACATCCACATTTTGTAACTATACATACAAAAATAAATGCAAAAATATTAAACCAAATTCCAAAAAAATTATTTGAATCAAGACACAATATGTGCTACAACTTTTCTACCAACTACAAACATAATTGCCGTGTATATTTGTACACCAGTATGGACTGAAATTCCATAGGCATGTGAGACACATACAGAAATTGCAAAACGAATTTTTAAGATTTGTATTTTGGTTACATAAGAAATGAACCAATTGTGATTAAAGTTTATAAAATGGCTTGTTACTTTGTATAACCTTGACAGGAGTTTACCTCTCTTTAAAAACCTGTTTCCTGCGCCTTTTATATTTTACTATATCGGTTTGATAGCTAATAGGTAATCAATATTGTTGTAAAGTATATCCTTTCTTATGGTCACCTTATTTTACTTTTATTACATTGATGTAACATTTCAAAAGCCCTATAAGTGTAATTCTGGTACGTTTAAAAAAACTCACGTTTTACACATATGTATGCTTTATAGCTCGTTGTAAACTTATTGTTTATCTCCCATAAACTTAAATAACGAAATACGATATCATTTTAAATCCTTTGTGCAAGGCTGCAAGTTTTGAAAGGGAGCACTTAAGGAAAAAAAAAATTGTCGTCAAGTGAGAACACTTACTTACTTAATTCGGAAGTGTTCAGCTGAAAGATATAATTTTTTCAATGACACAGTATTAAACATTTCAGAAATTAAATAATTAAATCGGTAAACAACAATTTAAAATCAAAGGAAAGGACAAATTACAAAACTTTTCTGCTACTAAAAATAAATTTGTTGCCCTTTTATACTTCATTAATAAATTTTATTTAAAAAAAAAAATTTTAATTCAATTAAATTTTGCTGTTTTAATTTTTTGAATAAATTAATAAATTTGAATTAAAAAACACGGTCATTTCTTTATTTGCATTACACGGTGTGTGTGTGTGTGTGTTAGAAAATGTAAACAGTAACATTAAATATTTTCGTTCCTTGATTTAAAGCATTAGCGCAGTAATAATATAAACATAAATATACAGAGATAAAATATACGGCTATTTTTTCGTTTTACTGTTCCCTTACCTTATAAATAACATAAATAAATAAATTGTAAGTCATAACATAACTAGTCATAACTGGCGGCCCTCATCAGCACGTTGTATCATGCTGGCGAATTTCAAAAGTGTTGGAAGGTTGTTAATATAACGCCGATCCCCAAAAACGGTGTGGCTAGCAACCCTGAAAATTACCGCCCAATTGCAATTTGTTCTGCACTTTCTAAAGAAGTGGAAAGTATGATTAATTTTCATCCTGTGAAGTACCTGGAGTCCAACAACTTACTTAGCGACCGACCTTATGTTTTCCATAAGGGGAGCTCTACGGGTGACTTGATAGTTTTTTCTGTGGAAACAATGGTGCATATCCATACATCATTTCAGAGAGAGTAAGGTGGTGGCTGTAAATATTTCCAAGGTGTTTGATAATGTGTGGCATGATGAACTTCTATCAAAACTTGTTGCATTTAGTGTCGGTTGTACCACATAGCTCTGTTCTTTTTCTAATCTATTTCTTAATTTCTGAATGACTTTCTTTGTCAAACTTTCAACCCTATATTCGTATTCATTTAGTAATACACCGTACCAGTTGGAGGTAAATCCAAAAAAGCAGAACATATATAATACGCTCAAACACGATCTCGCGACAATCTTGGAATGTGGTCGTGTGAATTGAGTAGACTTTAATGCCTGTAAGACGCAATGTTGAATGTTTACGCATAGATCTGGGTTCGGAAATGGAACTGCATCTGTTGCTATGGGTGATATAGGTATTACGGAATAGAAGGCTTTTGAAGTTCTTGGCAAGAAAATTCAGTGTGATGTTCGATGGACTAAATACATTTTTCAGGTTTCCAATGAAGCTTTCGAATTGCCTCGGTTTTCTAAAGCGGTGTAAGAGATTCTTTACTCCATCCGATCTCCGTACTATTTATATCACCTATATCCGTCCAAATATGGAATTCAACTCTCACGTATGGGCCGGCGCCCCAAATGCCCCAAAGTCTATTTTGGAGCTGCTCGACCGCGTACAGGAGAGGGCCAAAAGGTCCCTTGGGTACAGTAGGATATCCAACTCTATTGATTCTCTAGAGCATCGATGCAAAGTGGTATGTATATCACTATTTTATCGTTACTACAATGGTAAGTGCTCTAATAAAATTAGGGAACTTGTTGCTGTTACTCGCACGTTTTTGCACGAAAAATTCGTTACAGGAAATTTTTGTTTTTCAGCAGGATAGTCCTTATGTGGTATAAACTCCCTCCGGAGGTCTTTCCTGTCACTTTCAATGTTGGAAAGTTCAAATCAAATATGTACGCAAATACTACTCCCTCTTTTATCCTCTCCATAACCTGATTTCCTAGTTCCGGAACAATTCATTGCATGTGTATGGATCATCCTCCTAGTAAATACAAGGGTTATTTTTTAACTCCTACGCAACTTCTAAACAGGGCCGAGAATATTAATTTAAAAAATATAATATTATTTATAATAATAATTGAATAGGCCTTTTAATAAACACAATCAATAAATTTGCAGTTAGATCCGTTTATTTTCCACCATCTAATCCAATTCAAGTATCTGATATAAATGACAGTGTGGCTAATATTAATACTTCTATACTATTGGGGATTTTAACGCTTGGAGCCCAACTTGGGTCTCGTCAGCTATTAATACTAAAAGAGCAATAATAGAAACATTTCTAGTAAACTGTTGTTCTTTTGACATATAATGATGGTTGTTATGCATGTTAAGATGCCATATTAATTTGACAATTGCATCCATCTCAATTGTACCACAATGCAAATAGTATATCAATGATGATATTTACAATAGTGACCATTTTTCCATCTTCATTGAATTCCAAATACAGGACGAAAAAAGTGGAAAAGTAATACCATTTACCCTACTAAATGTAAATTTAACACTCAAAAAGCCAATGAGATAATTTATCAGGATAAAATATCTCAGGTCAACGAAGAATTTAGTGCTTCTAATAATGTAAATAAGGAAGCTGCATCTATTAGAAAGATAATGAAAGTATTACTATTTCATGTAACAGATATAAACCTAGAGTATTACCCTGGTGGTGTTTAACACCTGACCAAAACACAAAATATATGGAGGCAATTTAGACGTTGCTTGGTCTCACAAAGTATAGGGAAAAGAAATTAGCAGAAGCCATATCATTTAGAGAGTTCACCGAAAAACAAAATCCGTCTAAGACTTCTTATTTAATCACAAAATATTTGCAAATGATTAATGTTAATGGGACTACAGTCACCGATCCAAAGTACTGGTCAGGCAATTCAAAGCATTATAATTTTTTACAACATTTTAAACGTGCAAAATGCGAACAATTACTTCTTTAAATGTAAGGAACTGTACTTCTAGAACAAAACCTTTTTTGCAACCTTTTAACATGCAGGAATTATCATATGGCTTAAAAACCTCTAAACGCAAAACACCAGTGCATGACAAAATTACATATACAATGTTAAAATATCTTTCATATTTTTTCAAAATGCGCATCTTAAATTTGTTTAACAATATATTTCAGTCCAGTGTCATTCCGATATTTTTCAAAATTGTCTCGGTATTGGCCACACAAAAGGACTGCACAGCAATAGAAAACATTGATTCCTACCGCCTAATATCCTTTCTTCCATGTATTTCAATACTTTTAGGGAAATTTATATCTAGACGCCTAATGTGTATATTAAAAACTATAACCTCATCGCAAACAATAAAGTTAGATTTCAGGCTGTCAATCGACTTAATAAAGCCGTTTCGACAGGATCGAAATGCACATCGTTCTTCAAAAACTTTCGAGCTGGTCTATTGGGCCTAAAATATTTCATCCAATAATATCGTTTCTGTTAAATAGAAAATTTGCAGTATGTGTAAACGACACTTTTTTCAAATATTTTCTAATATACGGCCGTGTTGAAATTGTTAAGTATATTAGAGTTCCGACTAGTAACTGGTACTCTTGTTTGTCAATTTTCTAACAGTCAATATTGCAATTAATCTGATATCCTGCTTCTGATATCCTGACTCTGACATATCTTTATCAAACCAACATCGCCTTCTCTTTCAATTTCAAGACCCAAAAAAATGGAAAGTTTTCCTCTACCTGCGACGTCAAATTTCTTTTGGTAGTTTTCTTAATGCTGATTATAATAGATTCATCGGTGTAACCTATTATGAAGTAATCTTTATAAACAGCTAGCAGCACAAGCTTTGCTTCTTGTATAGCCTTATATAAGCAAAGCTCATTTTCACATGGAATGAAATTCATTTTACGAAGAGTTGCATCTAATTTTGTATTCCACTCTTTTCCACTTTGCTAAAGCCCATAAATCGCTTTGTGTCTTTTGTCTAAAAAAATGGCTGGTTGACGCATGTATATCTCATCTTTTAAATTGCTGTTTAGATATGCTGGGCATACATCAGTATGATGAAGAAACATTTTCTCTAAAGCAGTACAACTGGTTTCTTAAAAATCTACACACACCCTAATGTTGATTAGATCCTTTCGCCACTAAACGTGCCTTATACCATTCTATATCCCCTTTAGCATTTCTCTTAAGTGCAGACACCCACTTACATGGAATTGGCTTTTCACCATCTGGTAGATCCACCAAAGATCATGTTTTATAATTTCTAAGAGCATCAACTTCAACATTCATTGCCTTAAACCAGCTTGCTCAACTGATTGTGAAACACTTTCGCCCATGGTGTTATTTAATTTATTATATCGTTTTCTTGGTCTATCGGGTTTGCCACTTCGTATGATGTTAGGTCTACCTGGACCTTTTATACGTTTATGTTTTAAAGCTGTTTCATTTCGGTTTCATCACCATTTTCTTCTCCTTCATCATCTGTATTGTAACAATCTTCTTGATCTTCATGACTCTCATTCACATCTTTTACCATTTGCACTTCTTGAGAATTAAGAGAATTAAGTTCAGAAATCACTTTCAGAAAATTTCATATCATTGCCAGCAGCATCATCATAATTGCTAAAATATGTTTCATCGAACAACATATTTCGATGTTCCAAAACTTCGTTCTTACTGCCATTATATAAACGATATGCTTTGGCGTACCATTACGTACTTATTACCAGCGATAGCACAGCAACCAAAAGTTTTAAAATTCTGTACGCTTGGTTCTCTTTCAGACCACATTTCATCTGGTGATTAATTTTGAAGTTGACGAGTGGGACATCAATTCCTTATGCAAGATGCCATGTTCACCTCCTCTGCCCATAAATTATGTTTGACATTAGCATGCACCATCATAGACCTCGCCATTTCTACCAAAGTTCTGTTGGCAAGCTCTGCTACACCATTCTGTTGAGTCGTTTAGGGAACAGTTAGCTAGCGGATAATAATATCATTTTCCAAAAATGCATTAAAATCAGAATTAACGAATTCTTTACCGTTGTCGGTCCTTAATGCCTTTATCATTTTATAGTTTTCAAAAACGTCACTCTTGTACGCAAGAAAATGTATAAAAATTCTTCTTGATTTATCATCAGTAAATGTTGCAAAATATTTAGATCCGCCGACGACAGTCTCTCTCATTGGTCTACACACATCACAGTGATCTAATTCTAACAAATCCTTAGATTTCGTCTGAGACTCTTGGGGAAAAGACAACATATGTATTTTACTGAGCATACAAGTTTTGCAGTTTACACTACGTTCGAAGTTTAATTTCAGACCATTTACCATACATTTACTTGACAGATCATGCAAATTCTTAAAATTCAGACGGCCATATCTATTGTTCCACAATATTGTATTGAAAACAGCGCCTATCTCTTCTGTTACGTTACAATTTTCAAACATCTTGAGGTTTACCTCTTATGCAGGGAAACCTTCTGTACAGGTCCTCGAGGCATGTAAGTTTCTTCCAGTTTTTTCCAGGCTTGAAGTCAAGTTGTACAACTATGTATGCACTCCAACTGTATTGAATTCAAACTTAAAAATATTGATGCCAGAGCTTTCTCATCATCCGATTCCCACTTAGATATAGCAGCTGCATTAATTGGTTTCTTGAATACACCATTCACAAATTTCCATAAGAATTAAAATGATCTTCATCTGTATTGACCAACTATCGTAGTTTTTCTCTTCCAATTTATCGATTTGGACCATAGAAGCACTCATTTTTTAAATAATATTTAATTAAAATCTTGCGCACTATATCGTTCTGGTCTCATTACCTGATGAAATTTCTTTATTAGAAAAGAAATTTGTTTAATAAAATGTGTTGAATGAGAAGTTTTAACAGAAACTAAAAAAAATATTATATGTTCTATGACATTTAAGTAACAGCATTCATGTTGCGAAAGTAAAAGGGTACTACATTATTTACAAATACTACTTTACAAGGTACATATTTCAACAATATCACATAAAAGTTGATATGCTTTTATGTGATATTCATATTGTTACGTTTATACCTTTTACAAACGTGTTGTTGTGGGTTCTTTATCGCAAAATAAGTAACACCAAATTTTAGAGTTTTTAAATTAATTACAAGTTTATTTACTTTAACTACACGAAGTTCACACTACAGAGCAATTTACTTAAGATGCACGTTTTTACTTCGCGGGGTTTATTTTTACACTCAGACGCTGCCCTTTTATATTTGTCCACTAGAAGTCTAGAAAGAATAAGAATCCTCTACTCCCTTTGTATCACATGTTGTTGTTATTTTTGAATGCTGTTCATTCAATGTATAGGCGCCTGTATGTCTGTGTGTATTTGTTGTTGTTTTCTTGTGTAGATAAGTTTTCTTAGAAAACTACGCACATGGTAAACAGCATACAGAGTTGTTGTTGTTGTCTTGCGTGTATAAAATTTCTACGCAGTTTGTAACTAGAAATTTGTTGTTGTCTTACATGCATAAGGTTTCTTAGCAATCCACGCAGTTAGTACACAACATACCCAGTAGTTTACTTTAATGTTATTTTATTTTCTTTTAAAACTTAAGCAAGACACGTCCGTAACAATATTGTTAAGTACTCATTTATTATCTTATTACATTGACAACACTAAGTCGATTACGATAATAGAAATTTACCTAAGCTGGCTAGCGCCGCAGCAATGCATCGCAGTCGTTATGTGACCGTATAGCTATGCTAGATTCAAAATAATTATTTTCACATAATCTTGTGTTCTTTATATTGACGGATTGTGGTCAAGACAAAAAATGATTAATTGAAAATATTTTTAATTTAAACGTGCAGTTTTTTTTTTATTATAAAATAAAATAATATAATCATTATATTAAATAATTTTGACAACTAGGAGACTTTGTACGTAAAACAAATGAGCATGTGACCTTTTATACAGATTGCTTACTGTAGCTCACTTTATGTTTTCGTATATAAACAATTCTAAAAAAACCCTTGCGATCTTTTTTTATTTGGGTTATAACCACCTTTTCAACCATTTATATATTTGTATGTATAAATTAACTAAAGACCTTCAAAACTATTAGATTCATTTTTATTTACACACATATTTTTGTGCATCTAAATATAAAACAGAGTAGAAAATCCGCTTATTAACGTTGATGTGATAACTTAAAAAATCATAAAATTAAATCATTTTTAATTAAGGAAAAAAATATAAGTATGTAATTCAAAAATTAGGTCAGAAAAACTACTTAATGTACCATAAGACAATAGTTGCATTTAATTAAAAAACAAGAACTCAAAGTTGTTTTTCCAGCCATGTAACATAATAAAAATGAATTAATTCCTTTATTGAATACTAACAGAGATTCGTTTAAGACAATTTGGAAGCAGTTTAATATAATTAACTGAAACATTATAACGAAAAGTAATCAATATTGTTAATGCTTGTCATAAATATAATAAAATATTTCAAACCAGATTGTTTAAATATATTAATTTAATTTTTTACTTTTTCACTTTAGTTGTACAGTTGAGTACATTAAAGTAGCACTGGGAGAAACATTAAATAATTTAAAAGAAGTTTAATATTTATTATTCAAAATATTTATTATAACACCGCTTTACATCAAAAATGTAAAAAGTTTCTGAGCGGGTTGGGTTTTATGCAAATTGTTTCAGTAGCTTTTTATAACCCTTTAGGAGGGTCATTCTAATTCTCTTCAAAGGGTTGATTGGCGCCGCCAGTTGTACGTTACAATTCAGAGCTCCACGGACGGGCAATTGGGCCATCATTCTTTGCAGTAGTCTTTAACATCTGGAATAAGCGAGTTTCAATGACTCCATTATTTGTCTACGTATCAAACTGCATTAAAAATAACAAATATAGCATTGAACCCTTATGGTATTCTGACCTCCCCAATTAACTAATAAAGTTTAAGCAGAAAGCAGCAGAAGTATAAAGTTATTGCTAATTAATGCCCTTTTCAAGCCATATTCCTATTTTATGATTTGGCAAACACCCAAAATTGTAATATGAACAATGTATAAAAAGCAAAAGCGAATGCGAAACGAACTCAACGAAATATTTATTTATATTGTTGGCGACAAATTGATTTTTCTTTTCAATTTTGTAACTGCTTTAGGTAATGAATTTAACATGTGATTTCGTTTTAACTTATAGCATATAATTCCAATAAGCATTTATAATATAAATTTCCATTAAATATTTTTTTTCGTGTTATTTCTTTTTATGATCAGCTGTGTATAAAAGAAAATTTTTTTAAAAATTTATTAATTTATGCAAATTGACGTAATTATATTATAGCTTTGATAAAAGTTTTTAACAGTGAAGCACAGGGAAGGTGAAAAAAATTATTTTTTTTAATCTGGCATCTAAAGAGTTAAAGTTAAAAAGAATACACAAGAATTTTTTAGAATTATTCATATATATTAACCGGTTCTATAATTTAAATGATTTAAATACAATCTTTGGCGATAACTTTGAGAAACTCGTAAATGTTAGTGACGTATCGCACCAACTCTGGCAAAACATGGAAGTTTATTCAGACATTTTTGTACAAAGATTATTTGCTATATATAATAATTTATTGCAAAATGCTGACGAGGATTCGGTGACATTATTATTACTTGTTATCCACAATTTTGCTGGGCAACATCATCACACAGAACATGGAAGAAAGTAATGTTGTATATAAAAAAAGTCTATCAAAAAAAAAGCACTAAAAAGCAATCAAGCCATGGATTGCGTCGAAATTGTGAAGGAAAGTGCATCTAAAGCAGATTCTAATGAAAAGCACTGTGATGCAATATTGACACTTTATCACATTTTGACTATAAAACTTTCGAAAGCTCTTTCATCACTAATCGTGGTTAGAAGAATTAAAAGTAAATCCTTACTTTACCATATTAGGCATCGGACCCAACCTATATCACATAATGCAAATAAAGTGAAGTCTGCGGTATTTTGTTTTATTTCTGATAAGACATACAAGAAACAAAGAAAACAAATGTAACAAATGGTTCAGCAACTAATGTTACTATTTATATTTATTTGCAGATATTTGGTGCACAACTGTAGTACACTTTCATTAAGATGATCTTACGAGCAGCCCAGTAGAACTTAGTAGATTTTCTTATTAAATGTTAATAATATAAAAGATATACAACTATAAACATTTTTTTATCCACCTTTTTTGTGTATTTTAATCTAGTACGAAACGAACATTTAGTATCTTAAACTTCACTAATGTTCGTATGTACATTCATGTATTTAAGAATTACATAAGCAAATCATAATTTTGAAATTCTTTTAATTTTTTATCGACTTGCGTACCTACAAATCTGAATATGTTAGACATAATGCAACAAATTGTAAAACGAAGGTATAATTTGTGTTAATTGCTAAAACGTCACACAGTGGATTGTGAATTGGACAAAAGATGTAAATAACACTTGTTTCTAAACGGTTGTAGTAGCCCAGTTTACGTTTTGATTTTGTACTGTGACATTGCGATGCTCAAAAGAACAACACCTCAGATGCTAATTTTCACTTTTGCTCTGATTTTAGAAATTTCAACTTAAGGCACTAACTCCGTAAAACTTTTTAAAAACATTGCCGAACGACCTTAGAAACGGCGTACAAATTTTATTAACCTACCCTTTCAAAATAGCTCAACTATTATTATCAGGACCAAAATCAATTTTCAACAAAATTTTATTTAATAAATTGAAACAAATAAAACCAAAAACCTTGCCTGAATGACCCTATAAATGTCTCTTTATATAACAACTACATTTTCCCTTCTAGCTCGTTTTTTGACAAATGCTGCAATAAAACTGAAAAATCCAATTTTTGGAGATTTTAAAAACTTTTTTTGGGTTTTAAATACATTTTTTTAATTATAAGATTCATAATAAATAATTTTATAATATTTAAAATAAATTTAATTCCCACAAAAAATATATCTTTTCCGTATTTACAGAAGGTATGTATTTACTTATATGCTTCTCAAAAAATGCAAAATCCCTTATACATACATAAGTCTAACTTACTATTTTATAGTCAAATTACTGTATTAAAATTGTGTTGTATTTTAAAGTTTAAGTTGAATACTTAAGCCTGACTGCACCTCTGCTATAGCCGTTTAAATTTTTAATACAAAAATCATTTCCATTTTTATATGAAATCGACCACTGTGCATCGTATGAGGTTAAAGTAGTACAAAATTAAGAAAACCTATAATTAAGTCATAACCCTACCATAAAAATGTGCAAGAAAATAAATGAATCGTTGTTTTGAATTGTTTAGTTATAAGATTGATTGATTTTAGGTTGCGTGTAGAATTCACGTAAGCCAAAAAAAAAGCTATAAATGGAAGAAATAGAGAGCGAAAGATATGAAATGAATGTTCATTAATTTATTTGTGTCTGCGAAATATATTGCATACGTGCAAAATTCATGTAAACCAAAATAATTATACCTAGAATCTACCATATCTCGCTATCCTTATTCTTTTATTTGAGAATACAGAAAAGTTTAAATAAAGTGTACATTGCGAAGACCAAAAAAGCTTGCAGGAAATGTAACTGAATGGCACTACGTGCAAATTGCACGTACTTGTTAAACATCAAATAAAATTTGTATTCTATTTTCAAAACTAGAAATCCATACTCCCTTTGCTTCTTCATTTATTTAACAATTTACGTCGGAGAATAAATAGGAAATATGTAAATAAAACCTTGAAAGTTTTCTTACTGGTTCATCGCAAAGAGTCAGTTTATGAACCTTTGCTGCTACGACATTGTCAATATGTTTATTCTCTAAAATTAAAAAGATCTTTACGTTACTTAAGAACGTTTGAGTTGTTTGTTCCATTCTACTCTTATTTAGTGTGCAAATAAATGGGATTTTTTCTTTGTCATATATTATTTGTGCACATATTTATTTTAAGGAATGCGTTCTAATCAATATGTTTATCTTTTAAATCTGCTTTTCTTCTTCTTGACGTCACTGAACAAGAAGTTTGTTTTTCAATTAGTTTCATGACGTATTCGTAGTAGATGCATTAGCAATTTTTACAATGAATTCAAATTCGCACAAAAATTGCATTAAAATGATTAAAATCCACTATGAAAATGGTGGTTCTGTTAAAGTTACATTTCGCAAAATTCGTGATATTTTCGGACAACATAACCATACTTTTGAGACCGCTATTAAGAATTTGGTCATTAAATTTGAGTCGACAGGCTCGCTACAAAATGTGCGCACTCTAACGCGTATTCGTCCGGGTCGTTCAACTGTAAACATCGCAGCCATGAGCAGATCCAAATTTGCCAATTCCTATACGTTCTCAATAATAGGGGTTATCCAAAACCATATGACGAATTTTGCGTAAGGATTTCACTTTGAAGTCTTACAAGTTTTAACATGCAGAAATTGAAGCCGACCGACCATTCAAATCGCCGTAGATTCTTTCAATTCATTCAGAAACAACAGGCTGGTTTTTCTGCAAAAATCATTTTTTTAGACGAAACCCATTTTCACAAGCAAAATTGTCGCATTTGGGCTAGGGCGATTATAGAGAAGCCTTTGCATGCTCAACGTGTCACTGTATGGCGCGCTATGTGGTCTGGAGGCTTGATTGGGCCGTTTTTTTTTCGAATATGAGGCTGAAAACGCGGTAACGCTATCGCGATATGCTAACAATTCAATTTTGGCCTGCTACTGATGACGTGAGTATCACTGACATATGGTTTCAACAGGACGGTGCCACATGTCACACAGCCAATGAAACGATCAATTTATTGCAAACCAAATTTTCCGATCACATAAAAAAGTGGTGAGCCAGATCATGTGATTTAACACCACTGGATTATTTTTAGTGGTGATATGTTAAGGACAGAGTCTATACGAATCTATTTCAGCCTTAAAACTGAAAATCCGTGATGTTATTAACGAAATACGAGCGGCATTTTACCAAAAAGTGATTAAAAACTTTTATGAAAGAATCGGCATCTGTCAGCGTGGTCGTGGTGGACATTTTTTTATTTTATTTATTTATTTATTTATTTATTAGTATTGATAATACTCTAATATTCCATTCCTATCTTATATTAAAATTATTCCGTAACCTTATGTTTACATAGTTTTTATAAAAATTATACATTTTCTCCTAAATATAATATCATTTGCCTCATTTCTAATCCCAATTGATAGTGAGTTATATAACTTAAATCCTTTATAAAAAAGAGATCTTTGCATCGCTGTTGTTGTTGTTCATTGAATCCTAAAATTTTCCGCATTTCTAAGTCCATATGGTTGTATCTCGCCAACGTATCTGATTTGATCGCGTAGATATTGTGGAGCATTTTCATTTTTCATTTTTCTAATAAAAATTAGGGTGTTGAGTGCCAATCTTTGCTTTACATTCATCCATCTGAGTGTGTCTAACATTATCCGTACCGGTGTATATCTATTGCATTTTAAAATCGATCGCATTGCTTTATTTTGTAGTTTTTGTAGCCTTTCTAGTTGTGCTTCGGTGCAGCATGTATATAATATGGTTGAATATTTCATGATATTCTCACGAAATATTTATTACACAAATTTTTTTCTCTTCAGCTAGTCCGCATGGAAATTTTTTAAGGATACTTTAAAATCTGGTTACCTAAAGAAGGTTGTTTTTCAAAAACTAAAACACTTTTTGTTTTAATTGATATGGATTTTTTTCATATTCACTGTTGAAAATTTAAGAAGACGTGTATGTACAGGTACCTATGTATCCCCATCACTCTGATAAAAGATTTCGTATACATCTGTTTTCCCACGATTAATTCAGATAAACTGCATAGTTCAACTTTTATGAAATTAATTGTTTTAAAGGACAGAGAGGCGTATCGGGATATGTTACCGATTGGCATACAGTGATAAGTTATTTTCTGCTCATTATTTTAAAAATTAAAATCGTTGAACAGCACTTAAGTTCCGGATGTATAGAAAAGAATGTAAGGGTCCAAGCTGGGCTTTTGCATAAGACTGTGTAGAAAACAAATTGAATACGAAAAGCAAAATAGTCTAGCAAAAAAGCAAAAATTTAAAAAAACTCACATTAACTTATTTAACGATATTTAAGGGAACTTAATTAAGGAACTACAGGAAGTGTTCTCTGGTGCCATTTTCTGAAAAATTTAAGCACGATTAACGGTAACAATGTTATATTTTATATCAAATAAGTATAAATTTTTTTTATTTAACCTTTTTTGGTAAATGCAATTATTCTTGAATTGGTTAAATTTTTGAATAGCAAAAGTTCGATATAAGCAGAATGAATTGCTAACAAAGACTGTAGCGATCGAGAAGATATGCATATATAATTTTCCTAGTATTTTCCCTTTACTTTTCTCTTTACAGTAAATTTCAATCAGTAACGAAATTAAGCTTAAATTTTTTGGCTACCTCAACAAATAGCTTTCATAGCCTCAGTTATTTCTACATAATACAATAAGAGTCGGCCCACGTCTTTTGATCTTCTAACCTATTGATTATTATTTTGCAGTAGTTTTACTAATTTTTTAATGATGATAATGCTCTATACGGCCTAAAACGTATAAGAATTTTTGATAAAAGACAAAATTAAAAAATATATGTGTATGCAGTTTTCAGAAATCGGCAATACGCATACCAAAAACCTAGAATTATATAACTATAACGCGATTAAATCTATTCTAAATAGGGTTAAATAGACATTACTGATTTTAGGAGCAAAGCACAAATTATTATTAACAATTTTTATGTAGAGCAACAGAAGCAGATTTAAATTTGCTCATGATAAAATTTTTAAAACTCAAATATGTCTAGTTTTTAGAGCCATCTTCAGGTTATAAACAGCATTTATAATTCATTTTAACTGTAGAAATTTGATTTGCCCTCACAGATTAAGTGGCTATTACGTCCTTAACATGTCAAATTTGCACTTTAAGACCTTTTGGACGCCTTCTCATTGTTACCCAATGTTAAATTGGACGCCATCTGATATTCAACGGCTCATTTATGGATCTGAATGTGAAAGCTTAACACAAGTACAGTGAATTGAAAAAGAACCGATTCAACATTGGAGCTTAATGAGAGCTTGGAACCCCTACGTTTGATTAAACATTCCTCAAAAATATTAAAGAAATAGAAGGCACGAAACACTAATTAAACTTTGGCCCCCTGCTGTCCGTTAGGCACGTCATTGGGTACAAATATTGTTTCTTGACTGACTTCTGCAGCACGTCGGCTGTCACTTCGAACTACTTATGTACTCTAAGCTCCACCGCCTTCTAAAAAATAACCATCTGTATAAATCTAAACAATAGAATAAAATGATAAATTCTATATCTTTAACATTTCTTGCGGTCGCCTTTGCAAACTCAATTTCAATATGAACACAAACTTACCGAACGGTGTACACTTTAAATCGAGTTCCTATTTTTGAATACAGAGTATGGGATTGCAGATGAACACTTTAAGAGGGTAGAAAAATGAAAAGCTTGATGACACTTATTGCACATAAAATATTAAGTTATGGAAAACATTTATAAAAATGTGTTCTGGTGTTGAGAAACAAATAAATAAAGAATTTCAAGCAGCAGAAGGAGATGCATAAAGTTACTTCCATAGTCAGATTTACTCTATTATACTGACAGCAAAGATTTATCAAATATGTAGTAAATGTTACAAAAAGTAAAAGCAAATGTAAATGTTAATACGGAAAGGAATTTAATACCCCTTAATACAAATCAAATTTTCTAAACACTATAATTTTACAATTTATCAGCGTTGTTTTTCTACTCATAATTTTTATTATACTCAACATGGATAGTGGAGAAACAAACTGAAATGTTGCATTCAATTTTTTGGCATTTACGAAAATTCTCATTTTGCTTTTTCTTTTAAAATCGAATAGTGGCTTTCAGCATAATATGAATTAACTTATTAATTATTTATTACATCAGAAATGTAAATTTTTTAATCTTGCTACAACTACAGTAGATGTTATTTGATGTAAGAGTGAATATTTTCTATTGTTTTTGTTAAGGTTTCGCTATGGAAAAAAGAGACTGAATCTTTTTTAACGTTTTATAAATTTCACCACATTTGTGTTGGAAAATAGTTTCAATTTTTCAAATTACAAATAGTGGTGTGTCCAATGCCTACAATCATTTATTATGCAACTGTTGAAAAAATGTTTTCTTCTTCCAGTGCGTTTGAATTTACTTTCAGTTTAAGAATTTATTGCTGTTGGATGTACAAGTTTCTAATATTATAATCGCTTTTTGCTTTCTTTTTTGACGATTTTTTATTATACTTCGGTATTGTGGGTCCATCATAAAGTTTAATTTTCGTTTCAAGAAAATTAAAATTCATAAAACAGTATTTTCTTAAAAAAGGAACAGAAATAAATATAAAATAATTAACAAGGATGAGTCGCAATATTAGTTACAAGAGCGAGCCAGTTTTAGAGGAAAAGCGATTAAAATAAATCGTAAAAAAAGAATTCAGCTGTTTTAAATACACATTATTATTTAAAAACATGTTATCGTTGTTTTCATTATCGGAATAAAACCTGTAAGAAATTCTTTTTAAAGTTTTTATATATACATACATACATACATACATAATTAAGCAATCACAATTGTCACATAATAAAACTTTCATAATTGATAATTTTAAGTTAAAAGCTTTTAAAAGTTTAACATTTAGGCATTTGTTAAGGTCATTAAGAAGAGTTAAAAACAATATTTTTAAACTCACTTGACATTGAAAATTTACGCAACACATTTAAATGCAAATTTATTAATATTTAATTAAACAAATTAACAACGTTCAAATGTATTTATTAAAGCGTTTTTAATTATAAACAAACAAACAAAGATTTTGTTTTGTTTAAACTGCACCAAAAAAAAATAAATAAAATATCAATAAAATATTTCACCACTTGCCATTCATGAGACGTGAAACACAACACGAGTTTTTTATTTATAAACGAAATACTCGTATTTAAGAAATTTATTGCTTAGATAAAATCTTGTATTCAGGTAAATTTAAGGCATAATGAGTTATTTGGAAATCTGAAAAAATGTTTTAAACTTGAAATTGAAAAAATTTTGTAATAATAACTTTCATTTAATGGGTTTTAATTGAGCTTTTCCTTTATAAGATTATGTTAAAAGCATCGGTACTGTGCAAAAAATATTTAATTGTGGATAGCTGTTAGATCGGACAGAGGGGGATTTTGAAAAAAATAGAAATTATTCTGATATGTGCGTAATTTTTCCGATGGGGTTTAATATACTTTTATTTGGGTACGGTTTTCCGTCTCTTCGTACTTTGTACAAACCGCCGAAACCGGATTGTTCACAAACCAAATTTGACGAGGGTCGACGAAAAACCGTACCCAAATAAAAGAAATTATTCCATAGTTTCTAAATAGCTAATCTAATTATATTCAAGCTTTCGCAGCTATAGTAAAGTAGTCTAGTTCTAAAATCTTGCTAAACACATGCAGTATTTTGTTTAGTTTAGGAGATATTCGCCTTTAAAACAAAAGTTTAATTTTTTGTCTTAACTTCGCCATTGTTAAAAAAACTTTTCTGGTTAAAAAGCTATTAGAACTAGAAATTTTTAATATTTTAGTGAAAATGTTCTAAATATTCTGTGTTAATTATTCAAAAATTTTAAAACAAAAATATTAATTGCATCCATCTGCTTCGGCTTAAAGCTTTCTAAAATAGAACAGTTTAATGTGAAAAATTAACTTAAAGCCAAATTTTCTTTTAGGATGTCCTTTCTAATAATGCAATTGGAATTTTTTCCTAACTTGTTTTAGTAGTAGAATTTTCCAAAATCCTTTGAAAAATAGGAATTCGGTTAAATTTAACATTTTTCCATCACCAAATATCTCGGCGCCAGCTTTGTAAGCAGTAAAACCTTAACCCGACTATACCTTTTGATATAGCTGGATGAAGTTTCAATACAATTGGATTCTGCATTTAGAAATTACAGAATTTTTACATTTTGTTACCAAATGCCCCACTGTGAATCATAAAATCAAATAAAAGTAACAATAAAGCAGCAAACAATAATTAAAAAAGTGGCTTTGTAATTTTCTTTAAAGTTCTAAAGAAATCTTAATAATTAATTTAAGCATCACCTTTGCTTCTATTTAAATATACACGGGAATAATAAATAATAAAAGATGTACACATACACTAAATCAAATATATACATATGTAAATCGTACAGTAATTACAGAAACTACGAAAACATCTTTGCCGAAAAGATAAGATTAAAGATTATTGCCATCTTTGCAGAATATATTTGTTATTTAATTTTAAAGCCGATTTCAAATTATTTGTTTGTTAGAAAAGTGCTGATTACAGGTTGGTAGGACTGGAAAAAATAAAAGTTTAAATCGGCAATTACTAATAGAAATCAAATCATTTACCAAATGATAGCAATTCATTCAGTTTCACCTTTGGCCGCAATTTTAAAATCTGTATAGGTATAAAAAATTTTTTATATATTTTTAAAATGAACTTTGAACTCTATGCTAAGATGACAGCTTATGAATTCAACACCTTGTAATTGAATCACCTTGCAAAATAATCCTTGAAGATACCATACCTGGTTCTGCAATACTTCCTTAGCGAAATCTAAAAAAAAAATGTCCCATGTAAAAACATTAAGACAAGACAGCATCAGAAGTCACATGTAAAATAAAAATAAAAGTTATTTTCGTTCGTCATACAATTTGTTTTCATGATTCATATGCATGTATAAGTTTATTTGCTTTGTGTGAACAATAAAATAGTTTTATCTACATGCATAAATGCGAACTTCAGATAATAAGTTCCCTAAAAAATGTTTTAAATATCAATCGCAACTTAAGCGCTTACGTGACAAAAATTTTGCCTCGAAACAGAATTGGTATGAGAAGCAAAAATAATATATTGGATTATATAAAATATGTTATTCTTTATTACACACTACATTCTAGCGGAGGGTTGCGCTTTACAAAACCAAACACGTACAACAAGTAAATAATTGATACTTAATTGATCTTGTAGATTTAAAATGGTTAAAACTTTAGTAGTGAGATCTTAAAGTTCACTACTCTTGCTCAATTAGATTTTGTATCCATCTCTCGGAGGCAAGTGACCATCTTTGACCAGAACAACTGCGTCTTTTCATGCCTAGTAAACATATCCTCAGAATTTGCATAGGTCGTTCTCTGCAAATAACTATGATGAATTGATAAAAGCTCAAATCAAAATTTACGATGAACCAATCCGTTAATACTCTAAGATTACTCGTAATAAAATGCTAACCTGTCTGAGCGCGGGGATTCCCAATGAGGAGAAAACTGCATCTCAGTTAAGCACAAATCTAGGTTGGGCAATCAAGTCCATTGTTGTTTACATGCACCTCATAATAAGGCACCCAAATAAGCTGTTTCCTCCGCCACTAATTAGTGTAGTAAAAAGACTACAAGCAAAAAATTAGTCAACAAATATTCAGCAGCGACGCACAGTGGAAGCTATGTTCGGATAATTTTTCTTTATTTTTCAGTTAGTACTATTAAAATAAATAAAAAAAGAATGTTTTCAAAGTATATTTGAGTATAATTTTATTAAATAATGCCAAATATCAGTGTAGGTATATAGTGCAAGGAGTACAATATAAGAACTTAAACATTACATTTTATACATCTTAAAGTAAATCATCAACATCAATATCATCATCACCATCATCAGCAACTTGAACATCACTGAAATAGTTCTTGTTCGAAGCTGCAGGTACAATTAAATCAATTGCCTCCTCTGGCAAGCTTTGAAAAATGTTTCAAAACATTTGACAAAAACATAAAATATTTTTTCATACATACATACAAAATTTTTTTTTAAATTTTAAATATTCAAACATACAAAAACAAGGAAACGGAAACAACAAATAACAAATTCTCTCTTATGAAATGATTATAACAAACTATGTGTCTTTTTAATTAAGTACCTATAATTCTGAGCTAAATTTTCTGTGTCTGACTTGAAATTTATTCTCCTTACATTTGGTACATTAATGTACATTAATGTTATGATATGATTTCACATGGATGTTAACAACGGTTTTCTGTATTAGTGTCTATCTCAATTGGGTGTTTCTATTAAGTCTGATAAAACTTATGAAACGCAACAAATTAACTAGATTTACTTTGGTTACCAATTTGCACTACTTATAAACGATGAGGCTCTATTTTAGTTAAAGGGTTTGTTAATGATCTTAACCTACACACTCCATTATATCTAAATATTTCCACAAATTAAATCGGTTTATATAATATTAGCATAATTCTTATGGGGTCACCCAAATTCACTGGCTTATGGTGATAAAATATTGTTCGCGTTATACGTGATATGCGACAAAAAATGAATGTTTGCATGTTTTTTTCTAATCGATGGCGCGGAAAAATGTAGTTAAATATATTCATGCTGATACGTAGTAACTACTCTGTTAATAGATTTTGATCGAAAAATAAACAATTCCACCTAATATCGCCCACTGTAAAAGATACTAACATCTGTTCATGACTTTCAACACTTATTTTTACCTGCCTTATCGACTATAAAATGGGACATTTTTTCATATATTATTTGCTTTTCAAAAAATTCGTTTAAATTTATTTTATTCACCTTAACTCATTTTATGTAAAAAATTTAATTGTGTTCCCATCACAAAAAAAATGTCATCTTCATCCTTTCGCTGCAGTTGCAAGATATTTGCACAATTATCTGCTCCAATACAAGAACTGCTTATGAATGGTTTAATTTTGTTCGTAGTAGAATCTATGAAATTCAGTGTGGTCTTATTATTAATATTTGGAATTGGTTACTTTATATTCAATGTTGTAAGTAAAGTGCTTTTAAAGCTTAAATTTTTTAAATTATTGAAAATTTATAGTGGTACGCTGTTATTGGAGATCAACAATCTGAAGTGCATATTAAAACTGAACGCCTTAGTGCTGGACTAATTGATGGCAGTTTCAGTAAATATCCGTACGTAGTAGAATTGCCAACAAAAGACTCTGACTCAACAAAAATGGGAACATAGCAGGCAGTAATTATCCGTGAAGTTTAGAAAGCTGTACAAATACAAACACCGACCAAAATAAAAAAGTACTAATAAAACCAATTTTTATTCAGATAATTCTCTTAAAATAAACCCCAAATTTACCACTTTCAAAGTAATTTTTTACAATATGTTTAACTTTATGGAAACTTCTATGCATATAAGCGTTATCACTAGATTCTTTTTTTTTATAGAACGTAAGAAATTTGATCGTAATGACATTTTTCCTTTTTTTTAATTCGTGAATATATTCACATCTCTGTTGGATTTTTATTAGTTGTAACGTCTTGATCGGGTTCAACAGATATTATCTCTGGCGGATTTTCAATAATTATAACATCGGAGTCAACAGATCGTAACTCTTCTGTTATACCACCAGTTTTATCATCTTGCGTGGTTGATATATTTTCGTTAGTTATCTTGTTTACATCAGGATTTTCATCTTCATCATCAGCTTTACTTTGCCTGCTTGGTGAAGCATATTCTCTTAATTTCGATTTCTTACCCAAACTAGTTTTTTCTGTTTGTGAAGGTCGACTGGTTTCATTTGGTTCCTGTTTTATTTGCGAGATAAACAGATCTTTGATTGATGAAATACTTCTGGGTCCGCTCCTTGTTTCAGGAACTTCTTCTTCGCTAGCTCTGGATTTTATAGCAAGAAGTTCTTTCGGTCTATTTCTTTCCATATTATCTTCGAATTCTGCTTCAATTTCTAGTTGTTCTAACAGGTTTGGCATAATTTTAGAGTTGGTTAAACTATCAAGTTGATGCGAATCGAAGTCATAAGGTGCAATCTGTAGCATGAGTTCTGAAGGACCGCGCAGGGCTTGTAGAACTTCGTCTATCTAAAGATAAGAAAAAGCGAAAGTTAAGGAAACCTCTTAAAATATTTTCGAAAGGATTTTTTCGAAACGTTTTGCTTAAATCGATTAGAAAACGTTTCAAAAACAGTTCATTGTATTTTTAAAACAAATAAAATAAAACGATGAACAAAAGATCATAAAATACATGTGGCCACTGTTTGGAAGTTAACAAAAATCCTTACTCATACATACACTTAAATTAAGATAAATGAACACATATTAATGTGAAAATCTGGGGAAACGAGCTGCTAAAACAGAGACAAGTTTAAGTAATACAGCTGCCAGTAATTTGTTGTGACGCGGGTGTTTTAAAACGATTAAACGCTTTAGTGGTTCACAAGTTTACGACATTAAATTGCGAAATTAGAAAAAGTTTCTAACGAAATAAATTTGAATTAAAATAGGTGAAACATAAATTGCTAGAATAAAATTTACAATTATTTACAGTGGAAAGAATGCTTGTTATGCGCACTAGCATAATGAGATTTCACCTCACGATTATAAGTTTCCCATTAAAAGCTTTGTGTTACCGATAGCAATTCTTAAGCGACAGTATAAGAATTTTATATTATCAATAACAAACAAAACAAAAAAAACATATTCTAAAAGAAATTTTTATTATATAAAAGAATATTTTCTAATTACGTCAACAGGATTATTTTGCACAGGAAATTTGTACTAAAGGAATCTCATACAAATTAACATAGATGAAATTTGTATTATTGATAAAAAAAATTTTTTAATAGAAATTCGTTTCGTACATATAAACATTTTTATATTACAAAGATTTCCTAAAAGAAATTTGTTTTATCAATAAAAAAGTTTTTCATAAGAACATGTTAATATCGATAAGAGCAGTTATATTACACTTCAATTTTTTGTCACGATAGCAGAAGTTTTTCCGTTTTTTTTTCTGAAATATCTTTCATTCATTTTCTTTTCTATAGGTATAATATTATAATTCTTCTCTTATTTAATTTATCCAATAATTCTGTTTCATCCCCTTCGTCATTAGAAGCTCTGCTTGATGTTCTTGATCCACTAATTGTACTTTCCAATAATTTCCATTTATTACCGAAACCAGCAATTATTGTTTCTGAAGCTTGGCTAGTTTCATTTGATTGCGATTTGTTGCTTTTAAGTTGTACAGCGGGATATTTTTCCATTTTAATTCCGGATTCTAAAAGTTTTTTCATATTCTCCTCAAATTCTGCTTCAATTTCAAATTGTTTCACTAAGCTTTCTTTGCTTTTTATAACACTATCATCAGACTGGACAAATGCACTGTGGGTTTCTCCAGCTTGTTCACGTCTTAACTGGAATGTTTCTCGGCTCAGTTGTGAAATGTCCTCCAACTGATGGTAAGAAAAAGCGAAAGTTTAAAAACCTTTTTAAAACTTTATAACAACGTTTCTTTTCAAAATGTTTAGCAAAGTTTATTGTATCAATTACAATAGATTTTAAAAGATATCAAGGGATGAGTTTATTGTATTTCTAAAAACAAACAAAAATAATAAATGAACACGACAAAAACAATATTAAAAATTAAATTTTTTTCTTTAGTAAAACTAAGCGTGCTACATTTAATTAAGGGCACTTGATCACGTGTTTTAACTTTGATTAATTCATTTCAATGTGGCAAAGCATATCCATATAATCAGGGGTGTTAGATGTGACGATTTAACATAATGGTTGACGATTTTAATTTTAATGCATATGCAATGTCTATAAAAATTAAGTATTAGAAAACTTAGAAGTTGTGATTCCAAAAATATTCTACAGGAATAAATGATTTCCTTTCTAAATCTAGAAAGCATATTCTACAGAAACATCCACTTTTTGCAATTAAACTTGTACATCAATTAATGGGGTTAATTTTTTATTTTTCCAAAAAGCAGAGCTACTTACGATCAACAACAGTAAGTAATCAAATAAAGAAAAATGAAGATTTTTTTTACAAAAACAAACAAAAAATTTCAGGTTATCGATAACAAATGTTTCCATAGGAATTGTCTGTCCTCGATAGCACATATATCTAAAAGAATTTGCTGCTATTGAAAAAAATAATGCCTTAAGAATTTATGTTTTCGATAACATATTTTTCTGTCACAGCTTAGCATTATCGATAAAAATTTTTATTGGTTAAAAGTGTTTCCATCAACTTTTGGTTATCGATTGAAATTACTTTCTATAAAAATTATTGTTATCAATTAAGTTTTTTGGCCAGCAATTTTTGTTTTCAATAATAAAAATCATATATCTTCATAATCAACAATTCTATAAGAATTACGTGTAATCGATAAAAAAATAGTTAATATGTGTTATCAGCAGCACTTAATTCTACAAAAAAAAATTTATTATCAATAACAAATATTTCTATAATAATAATAATAATAGTAATAATAATAATTTCTATAAAAAGGTGTAAAATGTTCACGTATAGCTTACAAATATTTATATTAAAACTATTAGTGATTAAAAGCTTTTCTATAAAAGGTTTCTGTTATTTAGTTTTAAATTTTTGAAACAATTTTTCGAATTTTTTATTAGATTGCATAGATCACATCTATTAATAATGATAAATTATTTTAAATGATTGTGTTAATGTTGTAAGATTGTAGGAATTTAATTGATTAAGAATACTCCTTGTATTTTTCTTTATTAATTTATTTGATTTAATAGATGATGCAATTAGAGTCCTCAACAAATGAACCTCTCGGGAAAATGATGCATTGCATTTTTCTGTTCCTTTTCTCAAACATTCGCAAATAATTGTTCTTACTTAATAAATTTAAAATAATAAATTATAAATTAATATATATTTACATAATATATATTATGATTTCAAATTTTTTATATTTGTGTTATCGGCAACAAATGCTTTTTAACCAAAATTTATGTAACAGAGAGGTAATGTTTTTCTAAGAAAGTTATGGTATCAATAGCAACTGTTTCTGTCAGAAATTAGTGCTATCAACAACACATTTTCCTAATCGATTTTTCTTAAAAATTTTAAACCAGAAGCTTTTATAAAAAACATTTATTGATATTTAACATATCACAAAAGCGTGTTGTGTTGTAATTTCTATCCGCTGTAACTTGTTTATTTACCATATTTCTAAAATCATGCCAGTCAAATTATTGTAATTTTGGCTTATATCTATGGCAATGACCAAAAAACAGAGAAAGAATTTAAGCAAAAAATGTTAAGTGAAAATTTTAGGGGCAGCCCTTAGTTTTGCAGTTACGGATCTCCAAAATTTGTAAGTGTAATATGATAGATATCGAGTATTTTATGATGGAACCAGATAATATAGGTATCATCGGAAAGTTTATTGAAAGTCCTATTAGATGCTATGAATGCATTAGATAAAATTTTATCTGCTGAAAGCCACGGTTTGTTTTGGTGAATTGTAATGCAAATAATATTAGGCAAGGGAAGCCGCTGTTGGTCATATCATAGAAAAGAAAATCTTCGTGTCCGGCCATAAGCCGACTACACAAGATACCTTAGCATTGCCGCTAACTTATTTGTTTGGTAAAGTTGTGTTTATATGAAAAAAACAGATTTTTCGTCCTTATTTATTTTCTTATGACTTTTTTCACTTGTTTTCTTTTTAATTAAATTGGATTTTTAGTTACTTCTCAAATGATGTCCATATTTTCCATTGTCATAAAATACTTGATATATGCTATTGTGAAAATTGTTAATGTCCGCAACTCCGAAAATAAGTTTTCATTTTATATTTTTTGCTTAAAATTGAATTTTACTCCCCCAAGGCAACTTATTTCTTTTTTTAACAATGCCACTAACTAAAAAAAATTTGTTTCATAATTTTGCAGGAGTTCCAGATATTAACGGTTTAGTCTAGTCCCTCAAGACAAAGCCTGTTTTGTTTTGTAAAAAGTTTTTTACAATTTCTTTTCAATCCTTTGACCGTAAGTGTTGAGCTAACGGATTTTAATGCATTACATTTTGACACTGAAATTATATGTAAAATCTATAAATAGGGCTGGCATATTGAAAAAAGCACTTTTGTTTTTTAAAGGAGAGTATATAAGTAATTTAATTCATGTTAAATTTAAACAATTTAATTCGCTAAAATTTTTTAATAACCAAAATGACTTACGAATTGAAATGACCACGAAGTAAAGTAATAAAGAATAAGCAGGACGAAAACAAATTTTAAAATTTCCTGGCAAGCATTTAAAGAAGTGTCAATTAACACCGCAAAAGATTCTCTAGCAAATGATTCAAGTAATTCTGCCATTTTTTTGTAAAACCATTATAATTATGAATTTATATATATATATATGTATATATTTTTTTGCTTAATTTCAAAAAATAAAACACATTAATTTTAAAAACCAAACAATAAATGTGTAAATAAAAAAATGTCTTCTAACGGTTAGAAGCAAATATCAGAGTCTAACATTTTATAACCGCCTTAGATGTGCCGTTTACCAATGCGTATACCGCCGATATTAAGTTTGCTTTTTAATGCGAAAACCTTTTTAAATACTTTATATTAAGGTCTAAGTACCACCGAATATAACATAAAATTTTAAGTAATTTTTAATTTGTATATAATTACTAGCGTGACTGCTTTGCAAGTCATTTGTGCGCCAAAAAATTCCATCATATAAGAAAATTAATAAGAACACAATCTTTTTTTTCGTTTTTAGGTTTTTTCAATAATTTTATCTTTTTCACAATTCAATATTTTTGTGTGCTTATATAGTACGTCTTATTTTATTGTTTATTAACACGTGAACACGATACAATAATTGACTGTGCGAAAAACCGAAATCATAAAATCAAACGGAAAATCTGGGGGAAGCATACGAATGCGTGGTATCAGCACATCCTCGCCCTTATATTTTTCTTTTAAAATTTTTGCTTCAATCACATTTTCATGACTAAACATGTCTCATTGTAAAATCGTGGCTGGCAGATATTTCTAAGCAAAACAATTGGAACGCCAAGTTTCACTTGTAGGCGGTGGGGCGGCAGTCCAGGTAACTCAAGCAAATTTAAAAATTCTAGTGGATAATTTACAACACCGTCTTGATTGGTAATAGAGTCAACGGATTTTTAGAAAAAAATTTCCCCGAGAATGTCATTCAAAATTGTAGCATTGATATCCGAAACATCTGCGTTTTTCGCAGCTAAGGTAGCCCTTTCCCCCAACCAATCATGGTTTCTAAAATTATGTGCAATACCGGAAATGAGCATATTTCGATTTGTATTGCCGTCGCATTCTGTGCAAGCACACACATACAGCAACGTACAAACGAAAACACACATTTCATTTGATACAAAACATTGAGTCGAAATATTCAATTGAAAAAAAATTTCAATTTTTTTGAAAAATTTGTCTTGTTTCAAATTCGCACTGTGGACGCACTATTGTGCGTAAACGCAGGAAACAATGACACAAACCAGCGAACGACCATTACGAAGGTACTGTAAAAATTTGGTGAAAGTCCGACGGCGCATCTATTTTGGGCTTAATTTATATATATATATATATATATATATATATATATATATATATATATATATATATATAATATTAAAGTAAATTTTATGTGTTAAATTTATATACATATATATGTCCATTTAAGGAATTATATTTTCGAAGTTTCTTAAATTTAACACATAAAATTTACTTTAATATTATAAAATGTGTACCGCTACTTCTTCAAGCCTTATTAATAAATAATCGTAATTAAGGCGAGTTAGAGGAGTGACATTGCCATTTTTTAGCAAACAAATTTAAAGCAATCGAAACTAGAAATATTTTAAATAAATGCGTGTGTACGCAAAAGAAAGTTCAGTGAACTTAATATAATAATGATATTGTTAACTCTATAAAAATCCCAAACATTCGTTAAATAATACTTACACTAGATTTTTATCTTCTTATTCTCTCAAATTTTACGTCTATATGAGGTGTAGTGTGTGCGGGCTCACGCCTTACAAAATTATTTTAAGTTGCATTAAATGCAGAAATGTATAATATAAGTTCAACTAATCTGTAATTTTAGTTATTTCATATCGTGGGAGAATGCTTATTCAGCAATCCACACAATTTAGTTTTAATTAGGCTTAAAACAATATTAGTAAATAAAAATAATTTTAAGTACTTATAAATAAAGAATTCTGTGCCAAGAAGGGACAGATTTTAATTGACAGGCAAGGAACTTAGATAAAATCTTAAATTTGCGCAGCTTTCGCTGAATAATAACAAGGAAAATTGGACGCTAGACACCAAGTTGATTAGCGTATCCTTTCGCTCAATAATAAAAGGATATAAATTAGCGTATCTCCGCCGTATAAACATAGAGATATTGGGCGCTAGACGACAAGTTGTTTAGCGTATCCTTTCGCTCCATAATAAAAGGTTATACCTTTTTTTGTTGCTCATATATACATGTGTCTAATTTGGAATTAAATCAATAATATTACAATATCATTACATCGCGATCCTGCCAGTATTACAAGATCATTACAGAGGAATTATAAAACTCTTTTTTAAAGATCCTTATTTTCTTACATTATGATCTGCAAAACATCAGTTTATTGTTCTAACAGTGAACTAAATGTCAGCTACACAACTTTGTTAGGATTTTTATAACATTTTTTCATATATACCTATAACATAAGTTTGTTTTTTGTCTAAGGTCTACGGCCCAGTTCCATGGAAATCTTGTATTACCAGTATTAGCATACTTTCTTTTGCTAATATTTTTTCGTTTGTAAAATGATTTTTTGGAAAATTACACCATTTTCACAATTTTAGCTTTAAATTTTTACTCTGGTGGTTTAATAAAGCGAAGAAATCATTTTATTAATACTTAAAATGGAACCTTTTTTTAAAACGCAGGGTGTTTTATTTTATTATCTCTTTTAAGATTAAGAGCGTGTTATAGCATAAGAATTACACCATAATATTAAGCGAGCAGCTAAAAATCACCGAAAGCTATTCCTTTGTTTCTTGTTAATGTCAATATTCGAAAAATTATATTAATCATCTAGGACAAGAACCCCATGCATGCTTGGCCATAGTTCATGTATTTAGTATGTTTTATAATAGTTCATACTAGGCAAGCATCTGTTTTTTATTTATTTGTTATGATATTGTTTTAGTTGTATGTCAGTGTTAAAAATCTTATCTGTACTGCCAGTTTGTTTTCTATTTTAATTATTTTTATTTTAAATTATATGATAAAACGAACCATGTCGGATATTGATGTTGAGGCTGGCATTCAACAGATTTTTTAAAGAATTTATAACGCTTATGTACACCGGCCAAAGGCTTGTCTGATGGATTTCCATGATTTAATCTTTGTAAAAAATTTGTACTTATATGCACATTATTGTAATTTAAAGAATCTAAACGGAGGCAAGCTGTTAGCTTATTGGCTGTTAGTAGATTAAAACCCGTGGAAATGATAATTGACGCCTATTCCGTGGGCCAACGTCACTTCGGCAAGGATTACTAGAGACATTTTAGAACAGTGTCGCCACGTCAAATGGCACTTTATCGGAAATTTACAAAATAAAGTAAATTTTGAAATTTTTTACGATCATTCTGGTTAATTATTGTTAATTGTTATTGTTAATTATTATTTTATAGATTATAAAAGTCCCAAATTTATATATGATCGAATCAATGGATAACCAAAAGCTAGCGAATAACTTGAATACAGCTTGGGAGAAAAAGGATATTTAAAATAAAAGACCATTGCCAGTGTTGATACAAATAAATACCAGTGGTGAAGAAGGTCAAGTGTAAACAAATACAATTTCCCATTGAAATCCCTGCAGAACATATGCACAATGGCTTCAATCCATGATTTTTGCTTTACGGGGGTTTTAAATTATTAAGATTAACCTTACAGTTTTAGATCTGTACCGAAACATAAAATGCGTGCATTAGTTTGTTTTTCTTTAACTCTAAAAAGCAATAAAGCCCTCAGTAGAATTTTCTTGTAGAAATTATCTGCTTAAGGATCAATTTTGAACCGCCAAATTTATTCTTAAAGCTTTGGAACAGAAAATGTCACTGAAAGCATGCATGAAAAACAAAGAAAAAGCGGAACAGATAAGTAATGTTTCTCTAAGAAAACTATGTTAGCAATAGTAACTGTTTCTGTCAGAAATTAGTGTTATCAACAATACATTTTCCTAATCCACTGTTCTTGAAAATTTTAAACCAGAAACTTGTATCAAAATTTTTTTATTAATTCTCTTTTGCTATGAGCAGTAATTTTGGGGATCGAGATTTTATTTAAATTTAATATATTCTGTCATTATAGCCAATTTGTTCTTTAACCGCCACAACCATTTAAGATATCACAAAAGCGTTTATTTACCATATTTCTAAAACCAAGCCAATCAAAGAGAAAGACCAAAAAAAGAGAAAGAATTTAAGCAAAAAATGTTAAGTGAAAATTTTAGGGGCAGCCCTTAGTTTTGCAGTTACGGATCTACAAAATTTGTAAGTATAATATGAGAGATATCGAGTATTCTATGGTGGAATCAGATAATATAAGTATCATCGGAGAGTTTATTGAAAGTCCTATTGGATGTTATGAATGTATTAGATAAAATTTTATCTATTGTTTTGAATTTTAACGCAAATAATATAAGACAAGGGAAGCCGTCGTTAGTCGTATCACAGAAAAGATGCCTTAAAACTTGTTTTTGGAGCATTGCCACCAACTTTTATTTGTTTGGTAAAGTTGTGTTTATATGAAAAAAAAACCAGGAGTTTCGTCCTCATTTAATTTCTTATCATTTTTTTCACTTGTTTTCTTTTTAATTAAATTGGATTTTTAGTTTCTTCTCAAATGAAGTCCATATTTTCCATTAAGTCATAAAATACGTGATATATGCTATTGTGAAAATTGTTAATGTCCGCAACTCCGAAAATAAGTTTTCATTTTGTATTTTTTGCTTAAAATTATTATTATTTAAACTAGTTTTGTTTTTCTTTAAATTATTTGTTATATTTTGCCCGTATTGTGTGGTTTTGTCTGCTTTGTTTACGATTTGTTCATAGGTTAAAATGCTTCTTTTATCTATTGAAACATGTTGATGGTACCTTTCTGCAAGCAAAGAGGTGACCATATTTTATATGTTTTGCAACATTTTCTTAGAGAAAAAGGAATGCAATATATTTCTCTGGGCAAAAAGGAGAATGTGGACAAAGTAAGTTCAAGGGCATAATGAAACGTTGACATTTTTATCGTGTGAACTTGTGTGTTTTAGTTTTGAGTCTGTTAACTTGCTGTAAATGTTTTTTATGAACTGATCTTGTTCGTGCTTTGTTTGGTGTTGATAAAATAGCCAGTGTTTTGTGTTTCGTAAAGTTTCAATTAAAAAAAAGAAACTATAACTCAATTTTTTTTTTAAATTGGATGATTTTTAAATACTAAAGTGAAAAAACTTAAGTTTTAAATATAGTCATAAAGAAAGTTCCAGAAAATAAAAAGTTGAAGGAAAAAATCGTTTAAAATATTGAAGTGTAATATTTTTGCCAAATTTAGGCTGTTGTTTGTTTTAAAACTAAAGCTATGTTTTATTAAATTAAAAAAAACCTAAAAGAGGTAAGTCGGTGTTCAATGTAAGATTAAAATTGTTAGGTAGCTGAAATTAATGTTGTTTTTGTTTAAAAAAGGAAAATCGCATTACACCAATTGATATAAGGTGCGATCCCGTACTTTTTAGGTAAACTTTGGTAAAATGAGAGAAAAAAAAGTTACTCTCAATTATTGATAAAATTCCCAAAAGTACGGCAACACTAAAAACCAAAATTTTTTACCAAAATAAAACGTCAACGTTTTGCTGCTATTATCAGTCTGTAAGAAATGTGCATACAAATTAACTATACAACAAAAAACTAAATTTTGCATATACATATGTATGTATGAAAGTACTTACATCATTTTTAAACATTTTGATTTAAATAAATATCTGTTATCTGAATCATATTCTTTTCATATTTTGAATCATATTTTTAAATAATTTAACAATATATAGGTATTTTTTCGATAGGTATTTCGCTGCAGAAAAAAAAAACCTAAAGAAGCTTTCCACAGGAAAGCGAAATATCGAAAAAAATATATATTGTGAAATTAATTAAAAAAGACCGTTGAAATAAATAGCAGATATTTATTTAAAATATAAAAAGGTCGATTAAAAAATAAAAAAAATATCATTTTGGTTTAAATTATTAATATTTTTTTCTTAATTGAAATTGTCTTTAGCTTTTGTTAAGCAAATGTTTTGTTTGTTTTTTCAGAATTAGCTGATTGTAAACAATTTTTCTAATCTACACAAAGAAAAAGTTTGGTCTGTTTCGTACAAGAAGAAGAATGTTATTTTCTCAAAATTACTCTCTTTTACCCAATTTTGTAGTACGGGAACAGTTTTCGGTATAATTAGGATCCCGAGGGATCGCACCTATAATGAAACAATTTTTTTTTTTCAAAGACAGGAGAAAAACTTTGAAAGTATAGAGTTTGATACAACCTAAAAGGAAAAAGAGGAGTGCTGATAAGAATCGTTAAAAAACTCAGGACGGAAAGTTCCTTTTAGGAAAAATTTATACAATTGTTTTTTTTTAATTTTTGAAGAAACAGCCTGTAGTATCAGAGCCACAAAAAGCTTTAAATTACTGGGTTGTCCCAAAATCCCAGTTTTGAACCATTATTTTAAACAGTTTTGACAAAATATTAGGGGAACTTCATTTTAAAAGGAAATATTAAAAAAATAAGAAAATTTGTGTTAAATTGTTTTTTTTTTTTGTAAAGGATCGAACTAATATTTTGTTTATCCGCGGTAAATATATCGTAATTGGTATTTTTGTTGAAAATTGTCCCTCAGAGAGCTCTTTTAGGGTAAGGCATATTTAGTGTGTTGATAGCGTTTTGAAAGGCATTTTTTTATTAGCCATTTTAAATTAGCACGGTCCTTTTTTCTTTTCTTTTTTTTTTGGATACTTATATATATGATTAAGTTTCTTTTGTTAATTTATTAAAAAATTCGTTTTTTTATATATTTTTCTTATAGTTTTATTTTTTTTATTAAATTTTAACTATGAATCAGTAGAAATATAATTTAGTTTGTTTAATTGTTTAGAGTTAAGATTATGTTTTAAATCAATAAAATTTTATAATCTGAAAGAATTAAATAAAGTCTCTATATTGGTAAATTGGTTTCTAAACGTTTTCAGGTACATCAAAGGTTTGTGTTAAGAATGTGAGAGATTGTTGGTGAGCGTTTCTGTTTAGTATTGTTTTGGGGCCGTTAAGAAAGATTTATTTAATGACATTGGTAGGAATGGGCAACGTATCTGTACGATAATATCGAGTTCAGGTTAATTTAGATTCTTGCAAAATACAGGATGAGTTTAAGTATAGGTTTTAGTTGTAATGAGTTCCATTCCTTTTTAGTTTTTTTAATTGTTGGAAACCGTGCAATACTGGTTGAGAAATCACCCCTGAAAGAGAGGCAGAGCTAGCCGAAATTTTCTTTTTTGCACACTTACACCAAAATCGTAACACTCTCCAAACAAAGCTTGTTTTGTTTTGTGAAAAGTTTTTTACAATTTCTTTTCAACCCTTTGACCGTTTGTGTTGAGCTAACGAATTTTAATGCATTACATTTCGACACTGAAATTACATGTAAAACCTATAAATAGGGCTGGCACATTGAAAAAATAACTTTTAATAGTCATATAAAGAAAATATAATTAATTTAATTCGCTAAAATTGTTTAATAACTAGAATGACTTACGAATTGAAATGCCCACAAAATAAAGCAATGAAAAATAAGCATGACGAAAACAAATTTTAAAATTTCATGGCAAGCATTTAAAGAAGTCTCAATTAGCACCGCAAAGAATTTTCCAGTAAATAATTCAAGGAATTCTGAAATTTTTGAACCATAATAATTATGTATTTATATATATATATATATATATATATAATAATATAATATTTTTTTTTTGCTTGTCATAAAATAAAACACATTAATTTTAAAAACAAACAATAAATGTGTAAATAAAACAATGACTTCTAACATCTTATAACCGCCTTAGCTGCACCGTTTACCAGTTCCTATTCCGTCGAAATTAAGTTTACTTTTTAATGCGAAAACCTTTTTAAATACTTTATGTTGATTATAACATAAAATTTTAAGTCATTTGAAATTTATATTATAATTATTATTTCTAATTTGGTAAATCGGTTTTCTGTCAGGGTTAATGTTTGTCCTGTCCTTTTAACAACAAGTTTCTTAAATTTGTTTTGAAGTAGCATTTACATTAACACATAAAATTTGCTTGTAATTTCAAAAGGATAAAACAAATTACTTGCAAGTACATATAAGCCTGTACTCCTCTTTATTTTATATCACACAATAAATATTGTAAAATGTGTATCGCTACTTCTTCAAGCCTTATTAATAATTAATCGTAATTAAGGCGAGTTAGAGGAGTGACAGTGCCACTTTTTAGCAAACAAATTTAAAGCAATCAAAACTAAAATTATTTGAAATAATTGCGTAAAGCAAGTTCAGTGAACTTAATGTAATGATAATATTGTTAACTCTATAAAAATCCCAAACATTCCTTAAATAATACTTTCACTAGATTTTTATCTTCTTGTACTCTCCAATTTCACGTTTATATAAGGAATTATAAAACTATTTAAAGACCCGTATTTTCTTACATTATAATCTAACAGTTTATTATTCTAACAGTTAGCTACACAACTCTGTTAAGATTTTCATAACATTTTTCGTATATATAGCACTAGTTTCTTTTTTGTCTAAGCTATGCGGCCCAGTTCCACGGAAATCTTGTATTACTAGTATTAGCATACCTTCTTTTGCATTATTTTTTTGTTTGCAAAATGATTTTTATGGAGAATTACACCAATTTCACAATTTTAACTTTAAATTTGTACTCTGGTTACTCTAGCGATTTAATAAAGATTTTATTAATACTTAAAATGGCACCTTTTTTTAAAACGCAGGGTGTTTTATTTTATATCACTTTTAAGATTAAGAGGGTGTTATAGCATAAGAATTATACCATAATATTTAGCGAAAAGCTAAAAACCACCGAAACCTATTCTTTTGTTTCTTGTTGATGTCAATATTCGAAAAATTATATTAATCATCTAGGACAAGAACCCCATGCATGCTTGGCCAAAGTTCATGTATTTAGTAAGTTTTATAATAGTTCATAAACAACGCAAGCATCTGTTTTTTATTTATTTGTTATGATATTGTTTTAGTTGTATGTCAGTGTTAAAAATCTTATCTGTACTGTCAGTTTGTTTTCTATTTTAATTATTTTATTTTAATTTGTTTTAAATTATATGATAAAACGAATCATGTCGGATGTTGATGTTAAGGCTGGCATTCAAGAGATTCTCAAAAGAATTGATAACGCTTATGAACACCGGCCAAAGGTTTGTCTGATGGATTTCCATGATTTAACCTTTGTACAAAATTTGTACTTACATGTATGCACTTTATTGTAATTTAAAGAATCTAAAAGGAGGCAAGCCGATATTATTGGCTGTTAGTAAAACAAAACCCGTGGAAATGATAATTGACGCCTATTCCGTGGGCCAACGTCACTTCGGC
The DNA here is from genome assembly GCA_030448955.1 of Trichopoda pennipes. Lineage (NCBI taxonomy): Eukaryota > Metazoa > Arthropoda > Insecta > Diptera > Tachinidae > Trichopoda > Trichopoda pennipes. The sequence continues at coordinate 10,096,808 of JASKUP010000034.1, forward strand.
GAGAATTACATACAAGAATTAGTAGAGAAAGCCAGTCATCATGACATTTTAGAACAGTGTCCCGACATCAAATGGCACTTTATTGGACATTTACAAAATAACAAAATAAATAAAGTAAATTTTGAAATTTTTTACGACCGTTCTGGTTAATTATAAAAGACGATTTTTGTTTTACAGATTATAAAAGTCCCAAATTTATATATGATCGAAACAGTGGATAACCAAAAGCTAGCGAATAACTTAAATACAGCTTGGGAGAAGAAGGATATTCAAAATAAAACACCATTACCAGTGTTGATACAAATAAATACCAGTGGTGAAGAAGGTAAAGTGACAATTTCCCATTAAAATTTTTGCAGAACAATTATTGCAGCTCATATGCAGTAGCACAATGATTTTCGCCCTCAGTAGAATTTTGTTGTAGAATTTATCTGCTTATGGTTCTAATTTTTAACTACGAAATTTGTTCTAAAATCTTTGGAACAGAAAATGTCACTGAGAGCTTGCCTGAAAAACAAAGAGAAAGCGGAACCTATGTTGTGAAACTACACATGTGTACATCCGAACATCTCCTTAAGGAAACATCGATCTAACTATTGATTTTATTTACAAGTTTTATGGTTCCATATCCATAATTAAATAAGTAACTTAAATTTTACCGGCAAAATGTCTGTAACAGGCTCGTCTCTATTTCTGAATATTAATATAAATAACATGTGGATTCAAATTGCTCCATCATCAGCTTAAAAGTTGTCTTTGTTTGTTTGGAGTTTTGTACAATTTTTTTAACATTTTAATATTTTTTTTCTAGTGGAAACTCTAATGTAGAAAAATTGAAATTAAAAAATAGTTTTTTAATGGTTATTATGTTTTTGTATAAAAGATTTTTGTGTTTTGTTTTCCTTTTGCTTTGTTAGTTAAATATAATTTTTATTTAACCAGTTCAGCTTGGAATATAAAACTCTCGATTTTTCTATACATAATTTGTACGAAATCCACTAATCATCAATGGCCATAAGGATTGTTTTTCCCACAGTATCATATTTAAATGTTATAATAATAAATATTTTGAGATTATCATAAACGCAATTAACGTAGATTAACAGCTAATTTTACGTACGTTACAAATTGATTTTATAATTTAATTTTTGCTAATAGTTTTTGTTGTAATTGCAAATGTTACTAGTGGTGAGCCGTACAACATACAATACAAATTTTCTTTAATTTAATTATAACTGCGTTCAGAAATTCTTATAATTCAGTTAACTTTACTATTGTTTTTATTTTGTTTGAGTTTGCATTAGGACTAAATACTCCTTAGGTAATTTATGAGTAATACCTCTGTATAGGACCTGCGTTGCCTGGTCCTAAATACCGGATCGGTGGACGAGGACATGATCTTTATCCTCAAAGTCATCTCATATAGGAGCAAAGGATTTCAGATCGATGAGTTCGGTTTTTTTGTTTTTGCTCAAAACATTGGAGAGACTTATCGACATTCACAGTTGATAGGAACCTACTTTCTTTACACGCGCTCAAGTGCTACATACAATAAATCACTGGAGCATAGGAATTATAGCATGGTAGTCTTCATGGATATTAAAGGGCCCTTTAATAATATAGGCTCGATGGTGATTACTTAGGGTCTCATATAGCTGGGAGTTGAGCGATCGATTATCAGGTTTGTAACTTCCACTTCTGGCATGGCGAAGTTCACTAGGAAAATGAAGTGGAGTTTTCTTTCTGCTTCTGTGGTATATTGCTTAATGGACTTAATGTGCATTAGGACTGTCGCCTATGCGGACGATGTAGCAGTGGTAGTGTTTATGATTCATGTTTATACAGAATCACAAACAGCACTTAAGCTGATCTGATCTCGGGTGGCAGGACGAATTGAGTGTTAATTGACTAAAGAAAAATTTGTACTCTTTTCTAGGATATATATGCTTCCTTCCTTTAGATTACCTAGATTAAATGAGGTATCACTCTATCGGCACAAAATTTTAGGGCATTATCTTAGATAGTAAACTGTCCTGGAAACTGAATAGGCATCCAAGGCTATTACGGCAATATACGTAGAAGGGCCATGACAATACTTGGGAAACTAAGGAGTGTGAATTGTCTGCTCGAAGCGGTTATCAGGACGATATTATTTTAAGGTGGAACGCTTGGGGAGGGTGCTGCGCATCATGGCGGTCTTGATGAAGGGAGCCATTAGGTTAACGCCTACGAAGCTACTATTTTTCACGCTCGCTTGGCTCCCAGTATACTTATTGGCCAGAAAGCTAGCATTGCGGTGGAACCACAGACCAAGCACACATACCCATATTGCAGGGATCAAGAATGTTATTTCTGCTCTTATAGATTATCGCACCCCAGAACCCTTGTTCACAAAAACATTATTCTTTGATTTGACCGAGGGTCACTCTCCTCCTCTCTGTATTGCACTGGTAGCTCTAAGAGAGGGCAAGAGTTGGGAGAAGAGTTTACATGGAGTAATTCGGTGTAAAAATGAGCTTCAGACTCCCAAATGAGTTCAGTATCATACAGGTAAAGGACCTGCTATTAGGTCAGCGGCGGGCTGATTAAGGTACAACAGAATTTGTAATAGGGATATCCTGTTCCGTACCGACAGCAAAGTCAAATTCATGTCCCTCAAAGGTGTGCTTACCACATCGAACCATCTCTGAATACTGGGCATTCGATATTCACCTTAATAGAGTGAGTAGTGTCCTGCACTACTCTTGGTAACTGTATTGCGGATTAAATGGCAAAGAAAGAAGCAATGCTTGATAAAGGCACCATTGATATTTTTGCGGCATCATTCTCTCTCAGGTCAGATTGTCGAGCAGACTTACTCGATTGCAAGGACAATCTAGCTATCATTGGATCGGCAGAAGGGGCTTGCACTGCTGCAGTTACCGAGGGCGCAGTAACTAGGCACTGTCTGTTTGGGATCTATACTAAATAGAAGGATGGGTATCCCATGCAAAGATTTCTGCAGAAGCTGTCAGGATGAGGAGAGGAGGGGAAAAATAAACATCTTCTCTGCCTATGCACTGCACTAGAATGTCTTTAACTGAGGCATTCTTTTATATCCTGATTTGTCTTCTTTTTCTTCGTTTTTTCCACTTCGCAGGTAACATAAAGGGATCAGCAAATGGACCCAAGTGTAAACACAACTAGCTGGTAAGCCTGGCACAGTGTCTGCCATAGCGTAAGTAAAACATTTTTTTAGAGGTACAGTGAACTTGCAGAAACGTGAACACCCAGTAACATGAACATCCAAAAACATGAACATTTTTTTTTACATTGACTACTCTAAAACGTGGACAAAGACTGACGGCTCCAAAACGTGAATTTTTACCGAACGTTAAAATTCAATTTTGTAAGCTTATTTACAAATTTTAGAATTTCTGCGGAAGAATCTCGTAGTTTGTTTGTTGTAAGCAACTTTTGTTGCATGATAAGTAGTTTTGGTATTAACGCGGCAGTTCTACTGGAAGCATCTCTCTGTGCTGATTATAAATATAAATAATATTAACAAGTGATCTCTAAAAATATTGTTGTTGAAAATATGGCTAATAAAATACCAAAAGTGTTAACTCTTCAAGAAAAGTCAGAGCTTTTAGGGAAAGATTCACCTGTAACTGGTTTGTCGAAAAAGTATAATGTCGCCAAATCGACGATTTGTTTAATAAGAAACAAAAAACATGCAATTTCGAAATATGTCCTGGAAAACGAAAAACACTGCATTCTTCGGAGCTTCCAAAAATGGAAAGATCGCTGTGCTAATTTACAAATTAATACCTTAGAAACCCTTTTGCAACTTATAGTAGCATAGCATATATTAAAATATGGCAGGAACTTACAAAAAGTAGAATCAAAACATGTTTCATAGGTGAAAAATAACGTTCCTTATTTTAAATTAAATAAAAGATAAAAGAGACTAAAATATATTATAGAAAAAATGCAATCTAAAACGTGAACAAAATGGAAACCTGAACACCCGATTCTGCGAGATCACTGTATATAACTTTGAAATGAATTAAAACAAAGATAAGTTTTCTAAATTGACATGAAATTCCCCTTTTTCAAAAGATTATAATTTAAATAAAACTTTTGGCATATAAAGAACTAAATTCGATGACTTTTTTAATTTTCCAGGACGTATATCGACAATAATGTCGGGAATTTTGTCCTCCAAGAGGCCAATCGTTTCATGCTTATTAGCGTAGAATAGCTATTTCATATATCCCTACAGCATTTAGTCTAGCAACAATAAATCACACGATCTAGGAGACCAATTCATGGGTGCGAAACGTGAAACCAAACATTTCTTTCAATATATCGATTGTGGCACGAGCTCTGTAACATGTTGCACCATCTTCGTGAAACCACAGCTCCTGCACATCATGTTTGTTCATTCGATGAACGAAAAAGTTAGATATCACGGCTCTATAATGACCACCATTGGCTTTAACGTTCTGACCAGCATCGTTTTTAAAAATGTACGGATTAATGATTCTACTAGCCCATAAAGAACACCAAACAGTCAAAATTTTCTGGACATAACGGTGTCTCAAAACGCACCTGATGATTATCATCATCACTGAAGATGGCAAACAGCCGAAACCGGTTTGTTCACAAACCAAATTTGACGAGGGTCGACGGAAAACCGTACACAAATAAAAGTAATTTTAACCCCGTCGGAAAATCCAAACACATATCAATAAATTTAGCATTTGACCAGTGTTTGGCCATTATTAAAGCGTATGTATGTGTGTATATTGTTGTAGCCAGAAAAGAAGGTAAAAATAAAATTCAAATTTAGAGGTGTGGTACGGAGCCCTTTCAGTTAGGTTTTGTACGAGATAACTCATGGTTATTCATTAACATCATGGAAGAGAATCCTAATTACCTTTGATTTCTTGAAATCTTTTTTTTAACTAATGATTGTTTGACCAACTATGGTCAGCAAAAATTTAACGACGGCTTTTCCTAAAAATATGCCCCAGACAAGATTTAAGAGCTTGTATTTATAAAGCTCTTTGGGTTTCTCACATAATTGTTTGAAGATTAATTGACTAACCTTCGAAAGTTGATTTTCTCCTAAAACTGAAAATAATTTAAAACGAATATTAAATTATATTTGTAAGCGTTTAAAATTTCTCGACTACTCGTAACTACCTTAAAAAGTTTATATATATTTTTTTAATTCTTTTAATTTAAATTTGTCTTTTTTAATTTTAGCTAAAAATGGTGTCCATCCCAGTGAGGCATGTTCCTTGTTTAAATTTATTAAAGAAAACTTTAAACAACTAGATGTTAAGGGCATTATGACTATTGGTGCATTTGGCCATGATTATAGCCAGGGACCGAATCCTGATTTTATTAAACTAATGGAAGTACATAAACAGATTTGCGAGGAAAACGGATTAAACGAGGCTGATATGCAGGTGTCGATGGGCATGTCAGATGATTTTGAGAAAGCGGTTAGTATAAAATCATTTAAGAAAGCGATATAAAGCCCCTTTTATTTTTTCCATAATTAAATTCATAATTAATTGATTTATTGCTTTTATATAAATATTAAGCTTTTTTCATAATATTTTACTATTTTTTCTAGATTGAAATGGGTAGTACTATTGTACGCGTAGGTTCTTCTATTTTTGGATACCGAACGAAGAAGACAGCGACTGCTTAAGTGGTTGAAAAATATTCGTTGTTCTACTAATAATTAATTTATTTGTAGTTTTGTTGTTGTATCTATATAATATACATAAGTGTAAAGTGAACCAAACAATAAGCCAATATAATTCCAATGAAAACTGGCCCAAATGTAAATTTAACATTAAATGTCGGTCTATTTTGCAATGTAAAATTAGGTGCAATAGATAATAATAATAATAGAAAAGTTAATACTATGCCTACTTGGCTCTATGTAATAATATGTTAGAGCCTTCCGTCTAAAATATTGAGTAATAATCGAAAGTTTTGCGAAAATTAATATTTTTAAGTTTTACTTGTAAGTATTTGTTTTGTTTTTATATCGTAGAAATTTACATATAGACATTTTAAGGAAAATATTTTTCACAAGGAAATATTTTAGGACCAGTATCGAATGGAGTTTCAATCGAAAAATGTATTAAGGCTGCTCTAATGTTATTTTCCAAGAAAGTATTTATGATAGTAATCACGCTTTTGTTGTTATTACAATATAACAACTGTCATCTTAAGCTCGACCAACAGAACAACAACAGAATAGAAAATTGTAGTACTTAGGATTGCTGTTTTAACTATTATTACAAATATGCCTGCAATTAATTCGATAATATCACTGCAAATCTAAGTCCCTTCCTGTAGGTAAACTTTTGCTATCTTTTTTTGTTTGCTTGAATTTAACACAAAAAATTTCGCAAATAAATAAAATATTAAAATTTACTAGGAACAACTGTTATTAATAAGAATTACAATTTATGTTATGCTGCGTTCGGTAGGCAGTTATGATGTTACAGTCCACTTGAGTATATTGTTGATTTCTTTATTTTACCTTGAAAATAGAATAGGACAAAAGCGAAAGTCAGGATAAAAAGAAAAGAAAGAAAGAAGAACTGTGTATAAGCAACGCCAGAATAGAGAAAAAGGGGTAGAATGTAAGAACTGCAAATACAAAAATGAATGACTGGGATAAACAATCTATTAAAGTATGGTGTTTTGTGATATTACGTCATTTCTAATTAGTTTTACTTTTAACCTGTTAAGTATTCTAACACATATTTGTAATTGCTATTAATTGGATAAAAATGCTGTTGTTAAGATCGATTGCTATTCATATCATTAGTTTGATGATGGCTTGCTTCCTATCCAGACCGCCTGCAATTAACAATAATTTTTCTGGTAGGCTTTCATTTTCTTTTTCCTGCTTCCTTTCGCCGGTATCACACGCCGGCGATGTGAAATAATTTAATACAAATTGTAAATATTCTTGTTAGCTTGTTTATGGATGCTTCAGTCACGGGTAAACAGCTTAATTGACGAATGATGATAAAGTTTTGAATAAAAGCAGATATTGGTATGGAAGGTTCAACAAATTATTTTTAAAGATAGAACTAGGAGAGGAAAAAACGGTTTATGGTTAAAGTGATTTTATGTTAAATAAGTTATGAATTATGAAGTCTACGAATTTATGATTGTTTCCTAAGTTAAGACCCAGAAGAGGCAAAAAGAGAAGAAAAGAGCAATTGTACCAATTTTAAAAGAAAAAGATATTTATGAACCAGTTCCAATAATGTATGCTTATTAAAAAGAATTTGAAAGTGGAAAAGTGAAAAATCGATCGCAAAGATTTTTAAAATGATAACTGAAGGTAAATCGTGTCTTAAAATATTATTTGGGTGCGTGACAGTAAACTCACTTAACGATTAATGTAAGCTGTGTTATCAAAATTAACATTTTTGTAAACTAAGAAAAATTACAAACAAAACAAAGTTAAAAGTGAAAACCTAAAAAGTATAATTGCTTTGTGGGTGTGTTAATTAATTTTAATTTTATAAAATTAAAAAAAAATGGATAGGAAAAAAATTTTACTTAATGCTATCGCGGCAAGAAGGATATCTTCTGTTGTTTTTCAACTGTTGTTGTTGTTTTTCAACTTATGTTTTTCTGTTTAATAACAACTGTCAAATCGAAGCAGATAAATGAGTCGTGTAAACAGCATGATTTATAAACTTGCTTCAGAGAGCGAAACACGAGATTCAAATTGTCGTGGAAACAGGCTATTAATAGCTGTGTTCCCGTACTTTTTGGGTAAAGTTTGGGCAAATGAGAGTAATGAAAAAATACTCTCAATTAGAGACTAAAACGATTAACAGTACGGAAACACTAAAAACCAAATTTTTAGCCCGAAATAAAATGTCAAAATTGTTTACTTGTTTTATGTCCATAGAAATATGTACATATGTAGTTATCTATGCATGTATACATATATATCTCATTAGTATGTTTTTTATACATAGATATATATGTACATACATACATAAATAAAAATTTCAAGCATTTAATTGCATTTTTCAACATTCTTCAATAAAGTTTTACTTCAACTCTAAAGAAAACTTGTTTGCTGACAATTTTTATTGTTTATTTTATGCAACAGCTGATTGATTTACAATCTTACCAAATCAGCCCGAAGAAAAAGTGCGGGCTGTTTTGGGCAGAAAGAAGAAGAATATTATTCTCTCAAATTCTCTCTCACTAGCCCAAACTTTGTGTACGGGAACGCTTTTGGGTAAATTTGGGAACCCGCGGGCTCCCAAAGTAGAGTACGGGAACAAACCTAATGTTTGATATGTTATCGATTACAAAATGTTGCTTATGGTGTATTGGGAGTGGATCTCCATAGTAAACCAGGCAATAAAGACTCTGAAAGCAGTCCCAGGCAACGACGATTACGATAAGCTAGATAGTAATTGCAGAGTTGTGAACAATTGTTATCTTAAATACTACTCTTTCAAAGAAATAAAGACATTATTGGCTAGGTAATACTTTACTTTAGAACAAATTCAAATTTAAACAATGCTTAAAATTTGGGTACCTTTTTTATTTTTTATTTATTTTTTAAATTGAAAACAAAATCCAAATTACAGTGTGAATTACATATTATCCAAAGGTAATTGCAAAAGTTGTATTAATTTTTCATATTACTGCTTCCAATGTGCTCATTTCCCTGCTGGAGGCATTTTTCAAATACGCAATAAAATTAATTTTATAGTTGAAGCATTAATTTTTTAAACATCAGCATAATAATGGAAACTTTTGGCTCAAAAGTAAAACGGTTAATGCAAAAATCAAAAATTCAAAAAGATGCTACTTGTATTTTATATGAACGTTAAAACATGTGGCAACATTGTATGTTTTACTAACAAACAATAACTGTTTGTGAGAAAAGTAAGCTGCATTTAAACATTTTTCGGCAATATGTTGCGGAAGCTCATACATAATTCTGGCACTGTATATAAGTATGAAGGCCGTACATAAATACTGGTGATTTTTATGTATTCTAGGCAGACCTTAGAGAGATTTTGAAAACTAAGAATTAGTGCCTAAGCATGGGGCTAAAGTTTAGTGACTGTCCATTAATGAAAACAATCAGCTAGTGTGAGGACTTTGAAGGCTTTGATTGACAAATAAACTATGGATAATGATTGATAAATTGTCAAGAAAAATATAAGAAAACTGTGTTGAAAAAAATTGATACTAGTTAAAGTTCTTGCTGGACAAGCGTAGTTCAGATATTTAATTAAAGTTCCTTTAGAAACAAATACATTTCCAATCACTTGAAATTTATAAATTATAAATACAAGGCTTCAAATTTTAAATATTAAGTAATAAAAACAATGCTACTGTTTTCGACCAGGAGGCCTATTCTGAATTGCGATGCGCAAATGAAATGCGATGCGAAAGAAAATTGGCATTCTGTTAGACTTTCGCAATCGCATTTGCAATTTATTTCAAATTCTGGCCACGCTGTTTAAATAAACGTCAGTGTCAACAAACGCCAAATTAAAAATAAATAAATTGTTTGTGTTTAGCTGGAAAAATTGTTTTAAAAATATTATTTCGGAAATTCTGTAAAAAAAAAAAATAATAAAAATGGATTCTGTCGCACTGTGTTCGACAACTAAGAAGGGCATGAGCAAAACGAAAGGATGCAGAGAAGATTGCTTAGAAGCAAATCCGATATTCTAAACTTGAATGAAAAAAGGTAATTTATTTTGATGCTTGCGAAAAATAAACGTTTACTTATGTATGTATTTCTTTTTTTTAGCATTTGTATATGCCTTAAATAATATTAGCTCGGAATGCAATACTACGAAATCAAGTGCAATTCCGCCAATTATCAAATTAGCGGTTGCGTTAAAATTTCTTGGTCAAGGTGGTGGTCAACACCAAATTGGTGAACGTCATTTCCTCATAATATCTCAGTCAGCTATCTCGCGATGCTAGGCGGAAGTGTGCATAGCAATTGAAAAGATTCTATGTCCTAAACATCTTCAATTTGAAATGTCTGAAGACGAAAAGAAAGAAGCAAAAACTGTATCTTTTAGAAAAAGTAATATTCCTGGTATGAATGGAATGGTAGATGGTACACACATTCAGATGATACGACCCAGTAAAACTGAACATTTATATTTTAACCCTAGAAAGATAACGTTATTTTTTAGTACTGTAAAGACAACGTTACGTCTGAAAGAGGTATGGTTTCTAACATCCTTTTAAGAACTTAAAAAAATAAAAATCGGCATAGGAGTTATTGAGATCATTTATTTATTGAATTTTCCATTAGCAAGCTACTGAAATCAACTGAGAATACTGAGCATATACATTTTCTCTCACTACAAACTCTGTGAGATTGAATACAGGGTTAATAGGAAGGTTAAGCATAGCATGAATGCTATGGTTGTAAGTGATCTTTTGGTTTTTTAAGATAACATTTTTAATAATGGTTTATTTCAGACAGGTGATCATAAAGTGATAATTAGATCTGTCGATTGTAGCTATGGAGGGCAAGCCACGATTTCCATGTGTGGACTCTCTCCAATGAAAGACAAAAACTGAAAACAAAGTTCGGCAGCGGAATGAACGGACCTTGGCTCCTTGGTAAGTATTTTTTTTCTTTTTATTGCAATACTTTTACAATTTGACAACTTTTTAGGCGACTCAGGCTATCCATTAGAACCATGGATCTTAACGTCATATCGAGACGCTGCAGAGGCTTCTGCTGAAGCATTCTTCAATGAAAAGTTCAACAAAGCCAGATCATTAATTGAAAGAGTGTTTGGTGTAATGAAAGGAAGATTTCGGTGTTTGCTAGCACCCGAGAGCTACATTATGATCCACCAAAGGAGGTACGCATTATGAATGTTTGTTGCGCGTTGCACAATATTTGCTGCAAGTTTTGTATTAAACCACCAACGAAGGAAATTGTTGACTCCGAAGATCTGCCTCAATCGAATAATAATACACCAAACTCAAAAATAAAAATAAATATGATTTAAATATAACATATGCAGCCGTATGCATAAAAACTTAAAGTAGGTTTAACTGCCGTTGTTAAGCACAATTTCCTAAAGTTGTATTCAAAAAACGTTTTTACCTTAACATACCTTTGTTAATTTTAAAGTAGGAAAAACCTACGCTAAACCTACCATAAATTGACAGTTCAATTTTATTATTGAAAGTTCAAAAACAAAACAAATTGTGTTTACAACAAACTGAGCCGTTTATTTTAAAAGTGGCATAAGTTACTTTGTTATTGTCATCTTTTTTATTTTAAATTAGTTTATATAACATTTTAATTTTTAGCCATTTTAACTAGTCTGTATTTGTTTTTCTTTCTGGAACGGATTTTTCTAATGATTGTGTTGAAATTAAATCTTTTTTCTCCATGTTGTGTACTGTGAAGGATTTTTTCGACAGGGGGCTGTTACTACTACTACTATTTTGTCCTTTACATAAGTCACTATGTGCAATAATATGGTTTTGAGTTGTGACATTCTTAGATATTTAATACAACACGAAGCAACCGCCTGAGAATAAAAGAATAACAAAGTAATGCTAATTATGTGTAGTATATTAGATATCACTATAATATAGTTCAGTAAACTGCACTATTCTTTCGAACTAATAAAAATAAGTCCAATAATCACAACAATACTTTACACACACTTATTAGATGTTTCCATTTCTTTCACACGAAGCTCCGTAATTAATTTCCTGAGTACAGCGACTTATACCGTTAATTATCAACACTCCTCTGAAACAAATCTCAATACTTCTCAACTTATTAATTTCAAATTTATTAAAAATGAAAAAAAAACTGTTCAGTTGTGACTTATGCCACTTTCAATGTAAACGGCTCAATTGACACTTTTACTTTGTTATTCCAAAAATGTTTAAAAATGTTTATTAAAAACAAATTGTAGTATATAAATAACATTAAAAACTAAAATATAACACGCCATTCAATATAAAACATTTTTACATCATTTTTTTATATTTTACAAATATATAATTATAATTAATTATTTTAAACAAAAGTTTTATTGATGTACATATAATCAAAATAAAGCTCGTTATCCGAATAATTATATTTTTAATATGAACAAATTCTTTGGAAGTTCTTCCTAAGCCTTGCAAATTGACCTTTTTTGGGTTCTTTGCATTTTATTAAAAAGATTGATAAAAAAACAAAAAAAAAATATGTTGATTTTGCTGAAAACAATAAAAACATTTTTTATGGATCTAAATACCCGGATAAATATATTAATTTTTATACATCGTTAACTACAACGTGACAACTTAAAATAGTGGCATTGCCAGAATCAAAATACTAATTTTACTAAAGCATACATTAGCTAAAGTACTGTTTATGAATAAAATTTTTTAACAAACGTCTGTTAGCCTTAAAGTGTTTGTTAACTAACGTGCACTTTAAAGCTCAAGTAAGCGTTTTTTATGCATACAGCCGATGACGAGTAAATATATAAAATATTCTCTTTCACTTACATGTTTGTACATTGCGAATGCTATTTTGTTATCGAATAAATTTTGCGAATTTTACATTTGCAATGTAGAATACCGACTTGCGACTTTTCGCATTTGAAATGCCATTAAGGAAGAACTTTGCGAATATCGTAATATAGAATAGCAATTGTTCGCATTTATGTAATTACGCATCGAATTGATTTTCGCATCGCAATTCAGAATAAGCCTCCAGGTTACTTAAATCAATTTTATGAAAGAGTAAAAAGGGAATTCGATTTACAGAGCACTAAAAACCCAAATGTTTTTCAAATCGGAAAAGGTACTCGCATTCGATTTATAGAACATGGGCGAAACAGTTAATATGATCGTGACAAGTTGCTATACGAAAAGATTGTTTTGCTTTTAAATAACACATTCATTGTGTTATGTTTTGTCTTCCATTGTGTTGTGTATTGCAGCAAAAAATATACATAAATGAATCTTAATCCAAGCACATATTCATACATACATACATAAGTATGTACAAGTAAATGTTTAAATTAGTTTGTGTATATGAAAAATTTTCATTGGTCTTTCGATGAATTTTCAAAGCTGTTATAAATTTTTAGAATTTAGAACAATACATACCAACAATATTTTCTTTTGTCTTGATGACGCATTCAGGGAAGAGTCTATTTTGTAAATTAAAAATAAAAATAAAAATGCTTTGTAAAACAAAATAATTAATTTTTAATACAAATTAGATCAAAACGATATTTTATTAAATTTATATTATTATTCTTATGCAAAAATTAAATAATTTAAGCACAAATGAAATGATTTCAGTTATACCGAAAAACAGCCAGCAATGACATTTTACACCGAATGAAATGACAACATTAATCATTTTTTTTGGTCATATAGTCATATAAGTAATGCAAATTTGGCCCCAAAGTGGAATAGGTGGTAAATCTGAGCAGGGTCTCAGCGAGTTCACAACAAAAATAGAAAAAGCTTTTAATGACAATGTGAAAAATGAATTTGTTTATGGTAAAGTGATATAAATCAATTATAATTTTTTTTGCAGATAGCATAATATAGCAGATAGCATAATATGTCGTGAACATGACACAACACAACAAAAAAGTATTTTTTTACTTTGTGAGGATATTAACTAGAAAATTCGCACAAATAATTTTCTGATAAATCAATAAGACTTTCAGCTATTAGGAAACAAATTGTCTGGTGATAATTCAACGTTACATATAACAGAATATGTAATGATTAACAATTATTTCAAACGCGAACAGTATTGAGATGATTTCGATTGAAAATACCTTAAATATTTTCTATGTCTTTAATTTTTAATATTTAAAAAAAAATTGGTTCAGTCGAGGCCATTTTGATTAAGAAAATTAAACTTAAAAATGGCACGAAGCCAAGTATCTTTGAAACGATTTCAAACAATTTTGTTCATGTTTTTGTTTTCTTTTTTGTTATATTTAATTTCAATAATAAAAAAAAAACAAGAAAAGTATTTTGAGTATTTAGCCCAAAAACAAACGGAAAACAAATAGATACGAACTTGTATTTTAAGTGAAGACTCATGCTTGATGAATATAAAAATGAAACAAAATATATTTTAAATCGCTGCAGTTGGGGAGATGGTTATTTAAATGTAGTTTAAATACAGTCAAAACTTAATATACGCAGATCGCAACATTTGTCATTACTAAGAATTATAGAACAAAATAATGACGGCATTCAGTCGGCAATTTTAATTCATACAGACCGACGTATGTGTTTATTTACATTTGTGTTCTATTTCTTTTTATCTTTCAAAAATATTTGGTTTTAAAATGAGAGAGCAATATTAATATAAGAATTCCCATGCAATTTTAACTCATCCATTTTTACAGACGGGCTTGAAGAGTTAAGTTTACTCTCTCAAAGATTTGATGGAACTTTTATAGGTGGGGATTTCAATTCTAGACATAAATCTTGGGGTGATTCACTAAACAATCAAAATGGTAATATATTTTTTAACTTTTTTCTGACTCAGTTCCATTGTATCCTAATGGTTACTCTTTTCTTGACCATTTTTTAGTTAGTCCAAATTTTATAGAACCGTCCAATGCTAATTTCATAATTTGTTGTCTACCTACATTTTCAGATCACTTTCCACTAAAACTTCAAATTACACTTTCGAATTTTAATGTAATCATTAATCCACCTTCAATGTTTAATTCTTTTAAATTGGAATCATTTTAAAAGTAATACAAATAATTGTATTATGAGTAATTTTCCTAATTCAGATAAAAATTTATCAAATATCGAAACCGCCCAGTACATTAGTAATTTTACGAATACTATTAATACAGTATGTAATAACTATTCGGAAAAAAATTGAATTAAAAAATCGAAAGTTTTTAGTGTCTGAGAGAATTAAAAAGTTCTTTAAGTTGTTTAAATATTTCAGAGAACTTTAAATCGGCTAGAACCTAAGTACTTACTGTTACCGAAACAAATACATTTAATAAATATCATTAATAAAAAACAAGTAGCAGAAGGAAGAACAATCAAACATTTTGAAGCTTAAACTTGAAAATATTAAAGCAGGACCTACTGCTCATAAACAAATTTATAGAATTATAGGATATAAAAAGAATTGACAGACATCTTAAAAATTTGTCTATAGATAGTGTATCCATTGAAGATGATGCATTAAAATTAAACAAATTGAAGGAGCAAAAATATATAATAAATCTAGCCCTAATCGAGACTTTTTACAAATTTTTGAAACCATAAACTTCATTCTTAATAATGTTCCAGATAATAAACAGGCATTTTCAGCACATTTTTTAGCAATTAATTCACAAAATTTTAAAACATTCCTAAAATATCAATAATAAAAAATCTTGTGGGTTACACAATATTTTAAATTACATTATAAAAAACTACCAACAAAGGCTTTTGAATATTTTACGATTGTTTTTAACAATCGTTTAAACAATTCATATTTTGCAACAGCCAACAATATTTTCCAAAACGTCAAAAATTGTACCTATCCAAAAAAAGATAAACTCCATCGATGTAAACAATTCTAATTTAAGAAAACTGTTTGAAAAAATTATTCGCGGAAAAATGGACAGAGAAGTTAACACAGCATAAGTACAGCCGTAGTCAAATGTTATTACACATTACGACAATTTTTACTGTTTTGGTAAGAATGCTTCGATTCGTGTTGTTGTTGTTTTCAATATAAAACAATTTTGTTGTTGTTGGATGAAATGGACTGTGTAGAAGAAAAGAACAAAAATTCAAAGAAAATAACGGAGTATTTCTCAGAAAAATAACATCTTTGTTTGGTGCATATTGGCGTCAAAAGTTATTGCACACATTTTATTTGAGTAAATGTCATTACTTTGTAGCTATCTTGTCTGCTAAGTAGGCACATTTTACATGATTGTTGGAGAACATTGCGAAAAATAATAATATTATTAATTTAATCCACGAAAATGGTGTAAAGGTAGCATTTAAATATTGAAACACGGTCCGAGATTGTGACCAAATTTAAAATGGGAACTTCGGCTTTGAAACTTTCGAAACTTTATGGAATTTCGCGGAAAACTGTTTACAATTTGGTAAAAAAGAAGGACACTTGTGGAAATTTAGAAGATAAAAAGAAAAGTGGACGAAAAGCCGTTATAGGTGAACACGAAACAAGAAGATTAAGGAGAGTCGTGATGCTAAATCCCACAATAAGCCCTATTCGAATTGCAGAAAATTCGTATGAAGTAATTGGGAAGAAAGTTAGTGAAGCTAGTTTACGTCGCAAGCTGAAGAGCATGGAATTCAAGACCTATGTAGTCCGCAAAGTGATCGACATAATTCCGAACAACGAATCGAAACGCCTTGCCTTTGCTCGAGATCACATTAATAAGCCCATAGAGTTCTGGCACAACATTCTGTGGACTGACGAGTCTTCTTTTAAGTTCCAGGGGTCTTTTGGCAGAAAGTACATCCATCTACCGGCAACTCTCAAAAGCAAAGCACGGCAGCCCCTAAACAGATTCGGTGGAGGATCTGTAATGTTTTGGGGTTGCATATCATTTTATGGATTGGGAGAGCTCGTAGCAATTGAAGGTACTTTAAATCAATCTGGGTACATCGATGTGTTGAATGACCACGCATTTCCTTCAGCAAGTACCCTATTTCCAAGTACCGACTGGATTCTTCAACAAGATAATGCTCCTTGCCACAAAGGATGGTTGGTAACGAAATTTCTAAATGAGGTAGATCAAGATGTTCTTGCATGGCCCCCTCAAAGCCCGGACCTTAACATCATTGAAAATGTTTGGGGCTTCATGAAACAGCAACGAACAATTGATAAAAATCGAAATCTGAATGACACTATTAAAGAAATAAAAAATATTTGGGATAAAATACCTCTTTCTTTTATTCACACCTTGATTGAGTCTATCCCGGCCAGGTTGCAAGCAGTTATTGATGCCAAAGGAGGAGTAACAAAATATTGACTCTTTAAAATTAAAAAAAAACAATTACAAATTTATAATTCTTAATATAAACCATATAATATGACATTGTGTAATTCGCTTTCACACCAATAAAATATGTGCAATAACTTTTGACGCCAATATGCACCAAACAAATATGTTATTTTTCTGAGAAATATTCCGTTATTTTCTTTGAATTTTTGTTATTTTCTTCTACAAAGTCCATTTCATCCAACAACAACAAAATTGTTTTATATTGAAAACAACAACAACACGAATCGAAGCATTCTTACCAAAACAGAAAAAATTGTCGTAATGTGTAATAACATTTGACTACGGCTGTATATTCCAGATTTGCAGTTCGGTTTTAAAAGTGGCCACTCTACAGTTGACGCTTTAATTAGATTTCAGAATGATGTTATTACCAATCTTCGCCAGCGTTATTGTACTGTAGCTATTTCTTTAAATGTAGAAAAGGCGTTCGACTATGCATTTCATAAAGGAATCATTTATAAAATGATTTAAATACGATTTAGCGCACCAACTATTAAACTTTTTCAAAGCTTCTTTAATAATAGGACCTTTACGGAAAACTATCAGGTTTTGATAGTGTTAGTTGTGGTGTACCTCAGGGGTCAGTACTAGCACCACACCTCTACAATATATTTATGTGTGGTTTTCCTCACGTGATACCAAATCCTGCAGCACTGCTGTATTGGCACAATGAATCGCCTAATGAAGCATTTAAGCAAGTTTCCAATCACCTTATAATGGTTTTTATGATGACTGGGGAGTCAAATTAAATACTTCAAAATAAAAAGCCTCTGGAATATGTAGATATTCTGTTGTCCCTGATTAAAAAGCTAAAACTTTTCCTTGACGGTTTTGAAATTCCTTTTAATAGAAATTTCAAATATCTTGGAATAAATTCCAACAATCTTTTGAAGTTTAATGATCATGCGCGAATCGTTTTAAACAAATCTTATAAAATTTTGGGAGCATTCGCATATATTTTGTATAATAAAAATTTGACGAAAAAAACTAAACTTTTATTATATTTACAAAACAAGTATAAGACCAATTTTTCTTTATGGCTTTCCTATATGGTTTAGCATTTCACCAATCATTATTAAAGAATAAGACATTTTTGAACGGAAAACTTTGAGATATTGTATACGAAAGAACTACAAATTAATCAATAAACGATATTCTAACCGATATGTTTATAGTCAGTCAAATGTTACTCCAATTGGTCTCTATACTTGTGAGACTTTAAAAAGCTTTATCAGTAGACTTGAACACCATGACAATAATTATATTAATAACATTTTTAATTTTAAAAAAATTTCAGTTGGACTAACACAAATTATCTTTCACCTGTTGGCTATTAATATAGCGAAGAACCGACAAATTTTAATTTAAATACTAACACTTTTTTAAGTTTTTATACAAAAAGTACAATTGGTACTCACAGAGGATAGTACCTTTTTGTGATTTTTCGTTGTTTTGTTTTTTTAATTTGTTATTTTTTATAATTTATTATTTATTATGTAATTTTAGTTTTAATTTAGAATTAAGTTTATTTAATGGGATTGTCTCTCTTATTATGTAAGCCTCGGGAGCAAGGGCGTAATATTTTTCTCTAAAATTTCCATTATTTTATATCATTTTAAGGATAAAGCTTATAAATGATTGGTAATTAAGATAATACATTTTAGTCTTAAGTTGTTCTGTTGTTTTTTTGTTTCTATTTCGCTTACTGTCAAAAAAAGGCTCAATAAGTGATAAATTAAATTAAATTAATATTGGAATTCTTTCCGAAAACGTTTAGAAGATGATGGGTAGGATTGGTTAATCTTTAAGAGACTCAATAGCACTTTTTTAAAATTGGTTTGAACCAAATTAAAAAGTTGGACAAGCCTCACTTTGTCTAGATGCAATAACGAATGAATGATGATTGCACCATTGATCAGGTGCTCATATTTCTTACATTTGTATTATATCTATTTTATTATTATAATTTTGTTTAGTTTTATTTTCCTTTTTACTTAAAAAATATTTTTTTTGTAATTATTGAGAATTCAAATGCTTAGAATTCTGCTTATTGAAAAAGTAATTTCTGACTGACCTATATCGTCACCTATATTCCCAGGCTCATCATCACCTCCAATTGTCCACATGTCCTACAGTTTGAACCCGAAAAAGCTAACATTATCATATTCTTATTCAGCTAACTTAGGATTGAACAATTCTGTCTTTTTGATTTGTTGTCTTTAAACACTCTGAACGTCTTTTAGGCTTTTCGAATATTTGTTCAAGGCTCGACTGACTCGGATTTTTGACACCAATGTTATAGGCTTTTCGCGAGACTTCTTCGTTATCCCTTCAATTTATTTAAGCCCAAATAAGAGTATTAGAATTAAAGGTCGATTACTATTAGGAGTTCATACCTTACTTTTTTTGCGTTTTGTACAACTCAATCCAACCTATCGCGAAATCCATGTTAAACAAATGAGGATGGCCTTCTTATACTATAAGTTAAATAGTACCAACCATCACCAGATCTTTTTTTGTAATGCTGTAATGCTGCTCCACAAACATGCATACATAAATATTCACACATCAATATTTTATAATGATAATAAAAATAGGTAGACAAAATCACATAGCAACAGCGAAGAACAATTATCACAAGACCTGCAAAACGGTTGATATATTGGACACACGTAGCTACAAACAAACATACAAACTTTTTAACAACGGTACCCCACATTGAAACAAAGATTGGCTTGGGTTTTGGTTTAGCAAATCAGTAAGAAAATAAACGTCGAACAAATAAGATGACTAAAAATAAAAATTAATATAAAAGAAAATAAAAGACTTTTAATTGGCGCCCAACGTGGGGCTCAAGAACCTACAAGTGTTAAAAGGACATACGGATCCTGAAAGAACAAGGAATACTCCCTGCCTTCAATTTTAATTTAATAAATTTAAAAAAAATTCTTTTAATACCTGGAGTGAGAAGCTTTTTTGGTTTTTGAAATCCTAGAAGTTATAAAAGGACATGTGAATCCTGGAAGGACGGAAGAAAACCGACTGTCTTCAACGCAAATATTAATAATTTAAAAAAGTGTAAGTGATTATTCAAAAAATTTTTAAAGTGGATATTATTTCAAATTAATTATTGGTAATGTGTGTTATATTTTAAAACATTGCGTAAAAATTTAAAGTCAAAACTTTGTGTGCAAAATTTATTTTGTTTTTTGATTCGAAAAAAATTTAAATATATTTCCTTAAACTAAATCTAAATGTAATACAAAATAATTTTTATAAAGATTTTCGATAGAAAAAGCGTTCCAAATTTTCAAGCAAATGTTAACGAAAGCATCGTGCTGCTTACATATTTCTATAATTTTTAGATTACTTTAAAACCACTAAAATACAATAAAGCTTATTTTCTAAAACGACTATTGTTTTTGGCAATTGTTTTGCTTAAGCCCATCAAAAAATTGTGTATTACTTATTAAGTTTTGTCTGCCAAGTCTTTTGAAGGGAATTAATTATAATCTTATAAAATGCTTCTTAATAGAGATCAGGTATTAGAAATCGTAAATGAGGTAAATGAGCAGACGAGGCAACAGTTAAGCGGGGAGCTAAGTCGCCTGACATTAGCGATTAACCAGCTGCAACCACGTGGCGTTGAACAATATATGCCTGTCTCGATTAATCCATTAGTTGTGGAAAAAAATTCAAGTCTAGACTTGATAAAGTCTCTTCCCGAATTCAGTGGAGATTCTATTTCTTATCCAGCTTGGCGAAGCGCAGCCGAGTTTGCCATTAAATATTATACAGAGGGTTCGGAGAAGTATTACATCGCTATGGGTATATTTCGAAATAAAATTATAGGTTCTGCAAACGCCACACTTGCATCCTTTAACACAGTGCTTAATTTTAGGGCAATTCTAGCTAGGTTAGACCAAGAATATGCCGATAAGACACCGTTATATGTACTGGAGAATGAGCTTAGTATTCTTAGACAGGGTAATAATTCTATCACTGAGTACTACAATAGGGTAGATAAGAAGTTATGTCTTATAATAAATAAACAAATCATGACATATGGCGAAAATAGGGATATCATTGCCACTCTAAATGAACGTGCTAGAGAGAACGCTTTACGCGTTTTCATATCTGGACTTCGTCGCCCATTGTGCGATATACTTTTTTCAACAAGGCCCAAAGATCTTCAAACTGCTCTTGCAGTTGCTCAAGAACTCCAAACAAATCACAAACGATACGATTTTGCAGAGGCTTTTGCGGTTGGGAATACTTTTAAGCCTAATAGGCCGATTATGTCTCAATACAAACAAATAGAACGCAATAACCGACCTAACGCGAGTATACCCTTCAATCTAAATGCTTTTACTAGACCAACTCCAATGGAAGTTGATAACAATACAAGTCATTTCAGGCAGCGTAACTTTCAAAACCTACATACATCCAATCAACAAAATATTAAAAATCCAGTTCAACCACATACTACACCGAATTATATTTCTAAGCCGCGGCATCCGAATCCCAATTTGCCAGTGGCATATAAGCGGAGTCGTGAACAGTTACATTCCGATCGATCACCTTTTCAAAAACTACAAAGAGTCAATTATATGCCGGAAGAATTGGAAACATATTCAAATGAAGGGAAACATCTAAGTCAGGATATTGACTTTGATAATGAATATTATTACGAAGGCGCTCAGAGTAACGATTATGACTGCAATGACGACGTTGTAGCTGAATACGGTGATGAAATTAATTTTTTAAACTAGGATCGCTCCTACCGTTTGTTACGAGAAAATGTAAAAACGGTCAGGAGCTTCGCATTTTAATTGATACAGGGACATCAAAAAATTATATAAAACATTTTCCATTTCTTCAAGGAGTTAGGCTTTTAGATAAACCTTTCAATTTAAGGTCAATTAACGGTAAAAATGTAATAGAGAGAAAATGCCTAATTAATGTGTTGGACAATACCTCAACGTTCTTTCTGCTTCCAAGCTTAAGCACGTTCGACGGTATTATAGGTTACGATTTTTTAAGGCGGATAAACGCAAAAATTGATACTGATAGAGGGTATTTATTTTACCGAAACGGTAAAGTAAAATTACAACATCTTTCATGTGATCAAGTAAATCTAATTACAATAGATGAGGAAACTATTCCAGACAAATTGCAAGCCCAATTTCGACGGATAATTAATAACAATATTAGTGCCTTTGCTGACCCAAACATAGCTCTGCCATATAACACGACTGTTAAAGCCAGAATTCGAACAAATACAGACGAGCCGATATATAGCAGAAGTTATCCCTATCCCATTTCCGTGGCTCCATTTATTAACAATGAAACAAAAACACTTCTCAAGGAAGGAATAATTAGGGAATCTTGTTCGCCTTATAACTCACCTGTACATGTAGTCTCTAAGAAAGGTCTCAAAGAAGATGGAAGCCCAAAATTGCGAATGGTGATCGATTTTCGGAAAATTAATGAGAGAACAATTCCGGACCGATATCCCATTCCTGATACATCTGTTATCTTAGCTAATTTAGGAAATTCGAAATTCTTTACAACACTAGACCTTAAGTCAGGCTTCCATCAGATCGTTATGTGTGAGGAGGATAGGCAGAAAACGGCGTTTAGTATAAACAATGGAAAATACGAATTCTGCAGATTACCTTTTGGGCTAAGGAACGCGCCAAGTATTTTTCAAAGGGCGATCGATGATGTTTTACGCGAAGCTATAGGTAAATATTGTCACGTTTATGTCGATGATATAATCATTTACTCTCCAGATGGAGAGTCACATTTAAAACACATCGGTTCTATACTCCAAAAACTTGAGAATGCGGGAATGAGAGTGTCACCCGAAAAATCAAAATTTTTTAAAACTCATGTAGAGTTTCTGGGGTTCCTAGTTTCTGAGGCAGGTATTAGAACTTGCCCCGATAAGGTTCATGATATTATTAATTACGAGACCCCACAGACACTTCGCGCTTTACGTTCTTTTCTTGGCCTATCCGGATATTACCGGCGCTTTATAAAAGATTACGCTGCAATTGTTAAACCCTTAACTGTTTATCTTCGTGGAGAAAACGGACAAGTAGGTGCGCGTAATTCCAAAAACGTAAAACTCGATCTTAATCCTGAAGCACTTCAAGCTTTTGAGCGTATAAAACAAATACTAGCTTCCGAAGATGTTTTACTCCAATATCCCGATTATAACCAAGCTTTTGAACTCACAACAGATGCCTCTTCTACCGCGTTAGGTGCGGTTTTGTCGCAAAAGGGCCGCCCAATCACAATGATTTCGCGAACACTCTCTGCTACCGAACAGAATTATGCTACTAATGAACGTGAGCTACTTGCTATTGTGTGGGCATTGAGAAAGCTTCGCCATTATTTGTACGGAATTAAAGATATAAAAATATTTACTGACCACCAGCCACTGATTTTTGCAATGTCAGAGAAAAACCCTAATGCCAAAATGAAAAGATGGCGGACTTTTATAGAAGAGTTCTCGCCCACTTTTCACTTCAAACCCGGAAAGGATAATATAGTGGCCGACGCACTTTCTAGACAGCTTTGCCACAATTTAAGCGAGGTCGCATCGGACGAAACTGTGCATAGCGAACAATCTCTTAGTAAAGTGATTAAGACAGTAAAGTGCCCTATTAACCAATTCAGAAACCAATTAATAGTTTCTAAATCAAATTCTTTTAGCAAGAACACTGAAATTATTTTTGGAAGATTGATTCGTCATACGATCACATTTGACACTGGTGAGAGTCTTCTTCAATGCTTAAAAAGTTGTGTTAATCCTAACACCACCAACGGAATTTTCTGTGATCTAAGAACATTAGCAGAGATACGGAATGTAATAGAATCGGCTTTTTCAGGGATTAAATTCGTTCACACTGAGCTTCTCTTGATTGATTTAATTAACAAAGATGATCAAATGGAAGTAATAGCCACTGAGCACAATCGAGCTCATCGTGGCCTACACGAAAACTTTCGCCAAATTACTCGTGAGTATTACTTTCCTGACATAAAAAAGTTATTGAAATCAATAATAACAAGTTGCAAGATATGTTTAGAAAATAAATACCAACGAAGACCACCCGATCCTGGAATTGGTAAAACACCAATCCCATACCTTCCGGGAGAAATTCTCCATATGGATATTTTTATAACCTCAAAACAATTGTTTTTAACGTGCATAGATAAATTTTCCAAGTATGCTATTGTAAAACCTATTATTTCGAGAGCCACAGTTGACATTAGATATGCTATATTGGAAATTTTATTAGTTTTTAACAATACTAAAGTCATTGTTTCTGACAATGAAAAAGCCTTCCAGTCAAATGCTATTAAGGTTTTACTAAGAGATAGTTTTTCAATAGACCAATTTTTCATACCAACTCTTCACAGCGAAAGCAACGGTCAAGTTGAGAGGTTCCATTCCACTTTGTTGGAAATTGCGCGTTGTATTAAAGAGCAGCAAAAGATAGACGATATTATTAGTTTGGTTATTCTAGCAACGCATAAATACAATCGTAGCTACCATTCTGTCATAAATGCTAGACCAACTGATATATTTCACAATTGTGCGTTAGATAAGTTAGATATTATAAGGGGAAGGCTATCTGAAACTCAGGAAAAAACTTTACAAAGAAGCAATCAAGGGCGAATGCCTAAGACTTATAGTGTTGGAGAAAAAGTATTTGTAAGACGGAACAAAAGACTTGGAAATAAATTTAATAAGGTATTTATTGAGAAGATAATTGAAAAAGACCTTGGCACTACAGTTTTGATTGATGGAAAAAAAGTGCACAAAAGCAATCTTCGTTGAAAATTGCTATAACTATAAACTATCTAAATTAGTTTTTTTTCTGATTAAAGCAAGCAAAATAAATCAAAAACATAAAAAGCATATTTAAGGCCCATTAATTAGGTCTATGCAAGTCAGCACGTGATTAATTTTTTCTCGTTTAATTTTCAGTTTTCTTGTCAAAATTTGTTTACGATTTTCTCGCGCCTTTCGTTTTCTGCTTTGTTCGCTTCCAGATTGAAAATTTTTATTTTGAAAATCAGAAACTAGTTTTACTTTCTCGAATTTCATCAAACTTTTCGGCCAAGGTACACAAATCTGGCATAGAGTTACACTTTTTATTTACATATTGTCATTATCTTACTTAAATTAATAATTTTCTATAAATCGAAAATTTTCGATAAAATTGAATTTATTTGTTTTTTGTGTTTTTCCACACGTTTTTTTAACAAAATTGAATTTATGTTTGTTTTGTCTTTCTACCCGTTTTCTTCTATTTGAAATTAAGACGAAATTTTTTTTACACAAACAAAATACACATCTACTTTATTGAATATACTTTAAGCATTTTTAAATAATCCACTTGTTAATTTTTCGAATAGTCACAGAATTGATTATAATTAATTTTATGTTACTTTGTTTCATTTATTTTGCGTTATGTAATATTCATTACTACTTATATTCATAATTGTAATCAGTATCAACTAAGCCAAATCCTTTGCACAATCTAAGCCAAGTTAATATTCATATATTTTCGAAAGAAAAAGGGGTAAGCCGTATACTTTTCCGAAACGAGGACGTTTCGTAACCAAGAAGGGGGATAGTTAAATAGTACCAACCATCACCAGATCTTTTTTTGTAATGCTGTAATGCTGCTCCACAAACATGCATACATAAATATTCACACATCAATATTTTATAATGATAATAAAAATAGGTAGACAAAATCACATAGCAACAGCGAAGAACAATTATCACAAGACCTGCAAAACGGTTGATATATTGGACACACGTAGCTACAAACAAACATACAAACTTTTTAACAACGGTACCCCACATTGAAACAAAGATTGGCTTGGGTTTTGGTTTAGCAAATCAGTAAGAAAATAAACGTCGAACAAATAAGATGACTAAAAATAAAAATTAATATAAAAGAAAATAAAAGACTTTTAATTTATACATACATAGTATTTATATATAGTATCCGTTTGCCAAGAATGAAGTGTATGATTTCTCTTTAGGCTTTTTATAGTTTAGGTTCTTTATGTGTTAGTATTTAAACTGGTACCGTGAAATAACTCCCAAAAAAAAAATTAAATAACTCCCAACAAAAAATTCAAAAATCCCTTTATTTCATAATAAAATAATTACCAATTTTTTGGGAGGTTATTTTATAATTTTTCATTATTTCATAATGAAATAACTTTTAACTGAATTCTGTTGGGAGTTATTTTATTTATTTTGATAATTGGGAGTTATTTCATTTTTATTGGGAGTTATTTCATTTGACTAAAATTGCATTTCAGTTCATTTACATATTATTATAACGGTTGCTATAATTGTCCCAAATTAAAAAAAACAAAATACAAAAACAAGTAATAAGTAATTTTACAATGATATATTGATCATCGGTTTCGGCCTTCGGCGTGGCTAAAAAATTGTCTACTCTATGGTGTTTCAAACACCGGCTTTGCTAACAAAATATTTTCCTCCTTCAACCTTTAGGTATGGTATAGAAGTTATTTCATTTTAATTAATTAAAGAGCTATTCTTAGGAGTCACCTAATGGAAGCTAAACTTTTGGTGAGCGGAGCCGGGGTTTGTTTTACTATAGAGGTTAAACTCTTCCTTCCATCCGGAGAAGAAAGGGTGTGTCCCTCCGGGGGTACATTATAAGTCTTTATGGATCACACAACCATCTAGACTTATGTCTTGCGGGGTAAAAGGGAGCCCAGTCCCCTTCAAGGCAAGTTGGAGCCAACTGGACAATCCTCTATATTTTCACGGGAATCAGTGAGCCCCAGAGTTCCGCTAATTGTCTCTTTAGGCATTTAGCTGTTCTGTGTCTGATTATTGAGGTAGGCCCTTCGAAAGTATCGTGGTGGCTGTGTGTTTCGAGGCACTCGTTTGATTTGTGGGTCGGATCATTCACAATGAACACAATGAATGGTCCAGGTCCTTTGAGTAGGAATGCCGTCGTGTTCTTAATTATATTATGCGATCTGGACCAGGAGTTGGATAGTCTCCAACTCTTCAGCAAGGAGTGAAAATTGCGGCCTAGTCCGGGCTTTTGAAGTTGCAACTAGGAGTGACCGGAGGATATAAGAATGTAAACCTTAGCACGTCATCTCACTATGGTAAATGGAACATCGGCTTCGCTAACAAAATATTGTCTGTATAGCCAGCCTTTGGTCATATATCTATGATACATGGTATGATATCAAAGTTAAGGACCCCTTTCATCGAGAGTTACCTGTTATACCATAGACTTTAAAACAGTTGAACAGTGCCCGATTGTAAATATAATTTGTATTGGGAGTTATTTCATTTTTATTGGGACTTATTTCATTTGGGAGTTATTTCACGGTACCTTTACAAAAGAGATTCGTAATCCCAACTGAATTGTTTGCAAATCGTAAGTTGCTGTTTGTGTGTACTATATGGAATTCGGCTTCTAAGTGAGTTTAAAAAATATACTTCGAGAGTCAATATAAAATACTATTGCGAATTAAATAAAAGAAGTAAATATGTTCACATTTATATTTGGTTAAAAAATATATTACAGGAAGACGGTATATACACGTTATAAATTTAATTATTTAATTAAGTATTAATTAATTAATTAATAAGGTATTTCATTTTAATTAAGCCCAGGCCTTCCCTTTTGAAAGCTAAGCAGATAACGACTTTTAAAACTATTTTTTTTACAAATGTAAAGCATAGACAATTTTAAACTTAGCTCCCAACAATATTGTTAAAGATCTTGCCTCCTTCAATAAACCTTTGTATAAATAAATAATTCGTTTCTAGAAGGCAAAACCGATTTTTATGATTCTCACAAAATTTGGGTTTTAGTAGTAATCTGCTAAATAAATTTGGGTGTAGTTGCTGCAACAACATTAAATATTCAACTTTTAATATTAATAAGTCTAGGCTACATTTTATTAATAATAGAAATTAAGTTATGATATTAGTAGTTAAAACGTCAAAAATTAAAAACTTCTTTGGTGAGTTTGATTCAGACTTTAGTTGAAAATGTTATAAAATAAATGAAAAAAAAAAATAATAAAAATAAAGCTTATAAAAATGTTTACATGCCATGATGTCTCACTGTGAGTAGGGTGTATTTGTTTAGACCATTGTTTAAACATTTGTGCAAGGGATATTGATATGCACATTCTGATTCACACAGGCATACACTACAACGTTTATTAATATATTATATTTGAAAAAAATATTTCTTAGACTGATTCACTCATACCACCTCCTAAAAAATGACTAAAAATAAAACAAATCAACAACATCTCGCAATGTCTGATATATTCTTACTATATATTATTTTCTTTTCAAATTATATGTAAAGACACTGCGTTTTATTAATATAAATAAACCTATGAACTTTTTTTTATAATTTGTTCCAAAATTTATAAGATTGTTATAGACCAGCAACCACTTTTAACCCAGGCAGTTCGTCGGTAGTTCATGTTTGTCTGGGCTATTCTTCCTGAAAATAGAAAACGTGTAAAAATATTTTTAAATAATATAAAGAAAAATAATTTTTGTTAATATTTATTTAGGATAATAGAATAACATGATTTAATTTTATATTTTATGTAGAGTATGGTACTTTTCGCACCATTTTCTAAAATATATTTCTGCTTTGTAATTCTTTCCTAATAAAATATTGTTTTTTTTGGCTTCGCTAAATAAGCAACTCTGATGCACTAAATTTCGGGATAGCAAGAACTTTTGGTCATTTGTTAAAAGAGTAAGGGATAATTGCAGTTCTTAAATTCCGGCTCTTTCAAAGAACGACCAAATATTCATTGACCTGGTTAATAAAGCTAACCTTTTGATATAGTTGAAAGTAATTCTTAATTGCCGGAAAGTAGTCAACCACCGCCTGAGCTTGACAGAGTATCCGTTACTATGCCGAAGATATTCTTTCGAACTCAAGCGGTTAAAAAGGTTTTACCAGATCTCAACATATTAAGTGTGCTGGGCCGGATGGGTTTCCATCACTGGCCTTGAAACAGTGTTCTCCGACACTAGCGCGTCCGTTAGCAGCCCTTTTCAGCAAGATGTATCATGCCGGCGGAGAAAGTAAGGAGGTGGCCCCAGATCCAAGGTGTTTGACAGAGTGTGGCATGATACACTAAACGATTGTTATAGATGGGATTTTATTAGACGAGTAAAGATTAATTCAGGGGTACCGCAAAGCTCCGTTCTTTCTCCTACCCTGTTTGTTATTTTTCTAAATAATTTTCGTTTAGAGCAGCACATGGAAAATTCGTTTTATAGCAGAGGTCTTTTTGTCACTTTTAATGTAGGAAAGTTCAAATCGAATGTCCACAACCTAGTTCTGCCACAATGCGTCATTTTTAAAAGTTTGAATGTGTATATATATATATATATATATATATATATATATATATATATATATATATATATATATATATATATATATATATATATATATATATATATATATATATATATATATAGTGCTTGTTAATCCAAACAAATATTGAAATTCAAGAGAAGAAATATGTTTTTAAACTTTGTGAATATATATAACAAGAGTGCTAAGTGCTGCTTCAACGAATGTTAGGGAATAAAAGCCCACCCTAAAAGCCCTTCCAAGCCCTTACGAGGATAATCCTAGAATTCATTATTCGTCGTGCGAGGTTCAATAACTCCTCTCATAACATTTCATTAGAAATCATTCAATAATTTGAGGCATGCACTTGAATTCTTCCTCCAAGAATGTTTTCAAATTCATTTTGGACAATTTTAAACTTTTCTGGGATTTGTGGCACTTACAGTCTATCGCAAGATTTTTCAAAATATCCAAATGATAAATGAAGGTATCAAATGATAAGATCAACTAAGAATGTCTGGAACAATTCATCTGCATTTGAGTGAATGTTAACAATATTATAATAAAAGGATTTTAAAAATATGTTCTTAAGCAGCAAAAGATTTTAGTGGAATAAAATGTATCAGAATTTCAAATTTCCAGATTCTGTAGAAAAGTTAGAATTTTACAGCGGTTTTAATTTTCCACACACCCGGGGTATACTCTTATATAGCCGTATGAAATTTTGATACAATCGAAAATTAGAAAATTCTTACAAACCAACCAATGTGCAGCGTTAACAGTATAAGAAGGGGTATAAGTAAAATTATCGAAGTGACAAGAAAAAAAAATAGCCCTATGTAAATTTATAAAGTCTGCCTGATGCGTCTCAAAACGTAAATTTAACATCTTGTATTGGGTTCTGTTTATTTTAAAAATCTTGGTTTTATCGTTATAACGGACATAATGCGTACTCGGTGTAAAGTTCATGTATTTGCGTATCTGATAATGCCGCGCACCTTTAAACTGTAATAGCCGGAATATTATGCCTGCGAAACTTACCTCTATGGTTCTGGAGATAACGTTATGTCACAGGTCGACAAACATTGTAGCGGCAATAATCTTTGGGTACGCAAGGAGAAATGCGATTTTTGGTTTGCTAATGTGTTGCATATTTTGGTCCGCGTGAAAAAACAACATGAAACTTATGTGTACTTCTAGTAATGAAACAGACTATACTTATACACATAAGTGTACATAAGTATATTTTTATATTCATTCTTATTAAATTCATTTCACACTATATTCATAATTCTTTTCTGTAATTGAAATTAATAATTTTTTAATTTTTAGCATGAGGTTTCTGTAATAATTTTAAAAATCTAGTATTTTTCTGACCTTGAGAACAGGTGGAATACGTACAAAAAATTTTCAAGTTGTTTGTAAACTGTCTTTCTTCATCTAGATAGAATATATTTTAGTTGGATTTCAAAAAAAGTCAACAACATTGATTTATAGTGTCTCCTGAAGTTTACTTCTGTCTACATATGAAATAAAAGTATACAAATTTATTTGGATTCAGCCTTCAGCCATTCAAATCCGATTTCATTAAAAAGTAAATAGTGAAGGTATTTTATACTGTATTTTAACGTGTAAAAAGGGGTATCTGTGATATAACTTTAACCATAATCGATTTTGCCGTTAAGGCGTAATTAACCAACAAAAATGCAAAAATATACTTAGAAGAAATTAATCGAAATTTTCATAATATTATAGAAACGTATTTTTATTTTATTTTATTTTTTCATCTTGGGTGTAAATTAGATAAGTTGATTATTTGAAATATTATTTAATATAAAAATGTTTAATTAATTTTGCACCTCGCATATGTAATAGCTTTGAAAAAAAATATGAACTGATTGCATATTTGGCTTTAGGCCAAAATTTTTTAATAACTAAAACACATACATATGTATGTGTATGTGAACTTACAGGGAAGATAATATTATTATTTTTGTTTTTTGTAAATCTCTTTTATGTCTTATCGATAAGTTGCTAATAATGATACACGAATTACAAAAAAAAATAAATAAATGCATTTTTGCACAAAATTATTTTCTTATTTTTAGAGAAATGTTTGCGATTATTACAAAATTTTATGTCTGACCTTTAATTAAATTAAAAGCTTTTTTCATGCTTTTTTAAGAAAAGCAAAAATGACAATATAGGAGAACGAGACTTTTTGAGCACCAGACTCATAGCAATTTTACAATATTTTAATATTAAAATATTTCTAATTTATAAATTTTTGCAGTTGGTAACTAATCAAATTTAAGGATTACAGCTTAAGGAAGTTTGGGCTTATGCATTTCTCTCGATATTTAATTTTTCAGTTACAGTATTTGATTGATTGGAATCAGTGTCGGAAGTCTAAAATTTTATCACGCAGATATGTAAAAAAGTTCACTGACCCGAATAACCCAAAACAAATTATATACTTTCCTCGTAAGACCCATTTTGGATTATGGATCTGTCGAATGGCATTAACTTTCAATTCAATTGTATAGAATCACATCTATTTAAGAACATTTTTATCAAAATATTTCCTTAATCGTTTTCTACCTTCGTCGTTATATCGGTTAATTTTCAAGTCTTCCATACAAAGTACGCAGAAACTTAGAAAAATGTAAAAACGGTTTAATGAACTTTAACGAACAGTTTAATAACTTATTAATTTGTATGTATGCGTTACACTACATTATTTAATTAGTTTAATTGTAAATTATTTCCTTTATCAATCTGGAATGAATATATACTCTTACTTATATAGGACAAACACTAAAAATAAGATTTACAGAACACATACGCTCGTACTAATGAAAAAGAGAAGACTCCAACTTTGCATTACATCTTGACATTTACGAAAACGCACCAGGGAAAATAGATAAATGTATGACATTACTACATGCTAGCAAAAAAGGACGAAGACTAGATATTCTTGAAAACATGGAAATCTATAAACCAAGAACTTTTAACAGTGGCATTATAAACGAACATGTGAACACAATCTACTCTACACTATAACAAACGAAAAACACCCTCTGGCGAACACACTTACCAATAAATAATAAAAAAAAGGAAATATTAAATTAGCGCCGTTTAAACTGCTAGGCAACGGTACAATTTACCTGCATAAATAGATACGGATCTCATGAAAGAACAACCTAAACCCACTATTTATACTGATAGACCTCAGAGCAACTCGTCATCACTATCTAAAACGCAGCTTGAAATTGATATCATCGCATCGGAAATGCTCGTCGATCGTACCAAACAAAAAGCCAGTAACGACAATGTACACCGAAGGAAATGAAATAGTGTTTCATTTACTAGCGAAGCAAGTTCAAATCTTAATACCAGAATTAAATAATCTCGCATAGGAAAACATAATTTAAATACAAAATTCCGTGATTCTATTCGGCAGTCGGACTTCATTTAATTTCAGAAATCTCTAAAATAAGAAAGGTTACTGCAGATTTTAAATTAAAATTCTTTAAATCTAAATACGCGTCCAGTAATAATTGATCCAAAGGGTTTCTTTAAAATGTTTTCTGTAATAAAATTATATTTTCCTGTATATAAAATTTGATATTAAAACTATGAATTGTCGGCAGTTTTTATAGAGGCATAGAAATTTAAGTTCATTATGGCAGCTGTCAAGTAATTTATACTTAGTTTGGTTTGGAATTTCAACTTGAATTGACTAACGTCGGAACAACGTTTCCAAATTGGGCCAAAAACAAAATTGTTGTTATTTCCGATTTTCATTTAGCAATTAGGGCCACTTTTGCTTGAATGGATACGTTAATAAGCAAGACTGCTGTATATGGAGTGCTGATAATTATCCAGAAAAACAGAGTCATTAGTGTGCTGTATGAGATGGTCAGAACTTTACAGGAGCGCTATAGGACTTTTTCGTTCAGCAATTGCAACCATATTTTTGTTATAAAGAGTAAGAGTACCGTGCTACATTCTTTAGGAAAGGGAAACAGAATAGATGATACAGGTGATTGGAAATTAACTCCCGTATATAAGACGGCACAGCGACCAGTGACTTCATCGCTGAGCAGCCCCAGCGACAGTCAATTTTTATTTTTGTAGTGAAAAAAAACCAAGGTCTTCGTTAGGAATCGAACCCACAACCCCCATATTTACAAGCTAGTACACTACCTACTAGCCTACAGGGGCACCTCCTGCTGCGATTTCAATAAGACGGCGCAACATGTGTCACAGCTCGTGCCACAATTGTTTTATTGAAAGAAACGTTCGGTAACTGCAGAGTTGCATCATTCAGAGATATGTGAGGTCGTTACACCAAGTAGTCCAAAACAACTGACCATTTGGAGCATAACATTCACCGCGTTATTGCCGATATACGAGCACAAATGCTGGAAAAATTCATCGAAAATTATACCATCAGGTTGGAATGTGGTGGAAGTCATATTTAAATTATAATTCTAGAAGATAATCTTTCGAATAAAGTAAACTTTACGTCAAATTAAAAAATACATTTTTATTTTATTTCGTTTTAAAGTTTTATACCTCTATGAATAATTTTAACAAGTGAATATTATTTAACAGAATATTTAAATTTAAAAAACACAGAAAAAAATACTTATTGGAATTATTTTCAAAGATCCTCCCACATATTAAAAAGATTCAATATTACATAAACCAGTTTCAAAGAAATTATGCTAGAAATATTATTTATACAGTGTAACGAGTTAACGAAAAAATAGCAAAAATTTAATATCCATCATTTCATGCGTAATAGAATAAAAACAAATTGATTTTCAGTTTGCAAAAGCGAAAATATATATTTCTTCTGCTCGAAGAAAATCAACGAAAGAACGATCGAAATTTTTAGCCCACACAATCATTTTAGACAAAATATTACGAAATTTCACAAGATGAGGGAGAAAAAAAATGAAAAAACAGAAATTAAAAATATTAACAACAAAAGATTAAGAAAAGCATACAAAACTTTTTTAAAAAAAGGTCGTAAAATAGAAAGAAAAAATATCACAAGGGGAGGAGGAAAAAGTTATCACAAAAATAATTTAAGAAGACAAAAGAGGTGGAAGGGGTAAAGTTAAAAGTGCTCTAAATGAAATTTAAATGTAGGTGATGTAAAGTAAAAGAACCACACAAATACGTTCATAAATATAATATGTACATATGTACCGTTGCCTAGACAGTGTGTGAGTAATTATTCTATACCGCTCATTCTCACACTACAACAATAAAAAAATGTTCTGTTATAATTAGATTTTTTTCTCGTTGGATTTGCTTATAGTAGTCAAAATGATCAGGGAAACGGGGAGCTATTTATATAGTCTACTTAATGTACTTTTGTGTCTAACATCCACCACACCACACCCTGTAGATAGTCTAAAAAAGGCATATCTAGAAATTTACATATACACATTTTTGTGTTTCACATCACTATGAACGTAAAAAAATCACAAAATGTAATGTACGGAATACGTTATGAGCATATATTTGTCTAGGTATTTGTTTATTGAGTTTTTGCCGTTTTGTTGGTAGTATGAGTGGGAAATTTGGAAAACATTTAGCGAAAATTTTTCTTAAAATATCATTGACAATCGGATAAAATCAGCCAGAACACTTACTGTGCTCTGACCGCTCGAATCGTTAGGACACAGAACTTAATCTAGCACCATGGTAAGAAGTTCATCTGCGCTAAGAATTTTTACATAAATAAATAACATCAAAGGATTATATTCAAAGGATTTTCAATATGAAAGACAAAAATTAATGAAAAAAATTTCAATTTCCGTGCAAGCGTTTTATATAAAAAAAAATATTTAAAGCAGAAAAACATAAACTTCAGTCTAACAATTTGAAAACAAAAATGTGAAAAATAAAAATTTTAAATCGAAAATTTCTTAAAAAAATTATTAATATAAATGTGTAAATTAAAAGCTAAAATTTTTATATAGATATATAGTATTTTATGTGGATATAATACAGACACACATATCCATTCATATAAAAATATCTATTTATAGCTTGTGTAACTTGATATTATATGTGAGTGAAAGAGACAAATACATAATATTTTTATTAAATTTCTGTATCGAATTGAAATTGAGTGCTATTTGTGTACAACAAAATCTCAAAAAAAAAAATCTTGCGTAATATAAAAAAAAAACATTACACATACATATGTATAAAAAAAATTACAATAAAATTAAATTGTTGAAGAAAAAATATTTTAGTAGCATGAAACAATATTGTTATAAAAGAAAATGTTTATTTTACTCATCATCTAAATTTCCTTATAAATATCAAGAAAAAAAAATAAATAAAAATTAAAATATAATAATTAAATTAAAAAAAAAGTAAATAATAATCTCTTACAAATAGAAAAAACTATAGTATTGTAAATAAAATTTAGTGTTTTGTAGAGCTTTTTTTATTCAAAATTGCGTTTCTTTTTTTTAATTTAACAAATTTTACCACTTGTGCTTCACTTAAATGTTGGCCTTTCATTTTTTAAAAGATAATAGATTTAAAATTATACAAAAAAAAACATTATATATGGACATTTTTAACCTCAGTTATAGTAATATCTTCGGTTTCGCAGCTTCATAATTATTATAATTTTTAATTATTTTTTTATTTATTTCTTAGAAAGAAATTTTGTATAAATTTAAACAACTGTTTCTATATTTCAACCCAATTTTCGATATTTGAGTTTATTTTCAACATAACCACGCAATATAAATTTCTTAAACTGAAAGTGTTTTTCGAATTCAAAACTAAATGTAAAATGAAAGTTTTATATTGTTTAATTTATTCATATTTTAATATTGTTTAATTCAGTTTTCATATATTTTTAAGACGAAAAATTTAACAAAAAATTCAAGTTCCAAAAATGCTTCAAATTAACCTCAAATTTTGAATTTATATCGCAAATATTGCCGTTACTGATTAAAATTTACTAAGCATACTAAGATGAAGCGCTGGTTTGTTTGAATTTATAAAATTTTTCAGATTTAACTTCACTCTATAATTTTAAGCACAAGTAGTATTTTATATTACAATACCAAAACAATATTCTTTGTTTATATTTTGTGCTTTTAACTATGAGTGAGATCACAAACGTGCATCCATCGTTGAATATAAAAGCTTCCATGATCAGCATTTAAGTTTTCAGCCAAAAATGCTATCTGTTTTCTTTTAGTTAAACAAAAATAAGATTAATAATAAACAGTTTTGGAAAGTTTGAGAGGAGATAGAAATTTGAAAATCCTTTAAATAAATAATTCACTGACAGTAATAATAGCATAAAAAGTCATATAATAATTGAGGTAACAATTAATTTCGATCCATAGGCCGATGAGAAGAAGAAGGTTAAGAAGAAGAAGACCAAGGAAGAAGGTGGCACTTCGGAAACTGCATCCGAAACTGTCTCTGAGGCAGCAACCCCTGCCCCAGCTGCTACCCCAGCACCCGCCTCCACTACAGGCTCGAAGAGAGCATCTGGTGGTAGTCGTGGCTCTAGAAAATCAAAGCGCGCTGGTTCCTCCGTTTTCTCTGTTTTCTCCCAAAAACAAATTGCCGAATTCAAGGAAGTAAGTAAACAACAACAACAAAACATAAACAAAATACACATTAAAAAACATATAAATTAACACATCCAAATTAAAATATATAATCAGGCCTTCCAACTTATGGATGCTGACAAGGATGGCATTATTGGCAAGAACGATTTGCGTGCCGCTTTCGATTCCGTAGGCAAAATCGCCAGCGATAAGGAATTGGACTCTATGTTAGGCGAAGCTTCTGGTCCCATTAACTTCACCCAATTGTTGACCTTGTTTGCCAACCGTATGGCTACCTCTGGTGCTAACGATGAAGATGAAGTTGTCATTGCTGCTTTCAAAACATTCGACAACGATGGTCTCATCGATGGTGACAAATTCCGTGAAATGCTCATGAACTTTGGTGACAAATTCACCATGAAGGAAGTCGATGATGCCTATGATCAAATGGTTATCGATGATAAAAACCAAATTGATACCGCCGCTTTGATCTCTATGCTCACCGGCAAGGAGGAGGAAGAAGAAGGAGAGGAAGGCGCCTAAGATGTTTATTAAAATGTATGAAAATTTAATTCTTGTACAGCAACCGCCATCACCACTTTTTTACATCAGTTTAGCACTTCTTACTTTAAACTTTTAACTCCATAAGTAAAACAAAATTAGAGAAAAAAAAATTTTTTAAAAACCAAAAAAATATTAAAAAATTAATAAAAAATTATAATTTGTTTTAATGATTTGTAAAAATCTAAAAAACCAAAAAAAAATATTTTTAAAAACGATTAGAAAGAAAACAGGAAGGAAACTTATCATCCAACTGTAATTCCTGGGAAATAGAGAGAGAGAAATTCTCTAGGAAAATTTAAAAATAATGTTTTACTTTTTTTTCTAAAACAATCATGTTTTGGCAAGGTTTCAGATTTGAACCTTGAAATAATTTAGTTACAAAAAAGTTCGTTGTTTTTGTTTATTTAATAGTTCATTACAAATATTTAATCTTGCTTATTTTACTACAAACTTATATAATCATGCAAAGTTTTAAATGTTTTATTTTGTTCGTTGTTTATAGATTCTATTATATCAAATATTACCGATTTAAAGGCACAATTTATGTTGAAGAAGCATTAGCTCATTTTACTAATTTTACTAAACTTTAACAAAAAACTAAAAACCAATTTTTTTATAAAAAAAAAAATCACTCACCTTTAGAGGTGATACGAATTTGAAAATTACAAAAACATAAAAAAAACACATAAGACAGTCGCGAAGAGTACTGACTGGTTTTGCTGATAAAGAAAGAAAAAGATTCAAAAATATTCAAAAATATTAAGAGAGACAAATGCGTTTTTTATGATATAAATTTATAGTTTTAAAGAGAGACAGACATTAATATTCTTAAAAGAAAAACAAAAATATTGAAAAATGTCAATTATTATTATATCCTCGTATATATATATATATATTAATCAATACTTTTGTTTCAAATAAAAAATAATTAATCTTTCCCCTGAAAACTAAAAGTAGAAGTAGAGAACTTTATAAACTTAAACACAAAATACACAAAGAGAAATTGTTCGAAAAAGAACAAAACAAAAAAGAAATCGTTTCAAATTGTTTGTTAAGGAATATTTCATCATAACATATAGGAAATTTATTTATTTATATTTATTTTAATGTTACTAAAACTTGTTAATATGTATATTCAAACAAATTTAACAATTTTACACTAAAAGAAATTGTTCAAAAAAGAGCAAAACAAAAAAGAAATCGTTTCAAAAAGAATTACTTTGTTAAGGAATATTTGCATAGAAACTATATAATGATTAATATTGAAGCATATCATATTATATTATATCATATATCAAAATATTTATTTGTATTCTTTCTTTAATATTTACTAAAACTAATTAATATATTCAATCAAATGGTATTCACAAAACACAATTAAAAACAAAAAAAAAAGCAAGAAAACTCTCCAACGAAATTTAACAATTTTACTATTTTAGTCTTTAAGTTACATATCATTTATTATCATAACCATTCAATCTCTGGTATAAGTTTTTAGTAAAAAATTTGTTCCTGTTTTCAATCAAGCTTGAATTTTTACAATTAATTATTAATTAAACACAACGTAAGAATTTTTAACAACAACAACAATAGCTCTTTTCTTAAACGGCTTTAAGCGAAAATTAATTTATATTTTTTTCTATTTTATGTAATTAAAATGATAGCACTTATATTGATATTTACCTTATATATCGAACAGTTTATACAATTGCAAGATGCAACAAAAGTACGATGGCTAAATGTTGCAGAAAATCTTAAAAGATCTTAAGACTTTCAATAAAGTTGTAAACATCTCGTCGTCTACTTAAAAAGGAATAAATCAAAATAAAATTTTGTATTTTGTTTTATTTCCTTTCAAGACAGTAGTTAAGAAAAATATATATTTTCAACATTTTTCTATGACTATTGTATAATAATATACTTGCAAAATGCTCGCTATATATGGTAGGAGCTTTTTGCTTCTACCTCAGATTAACTTTTCTCATTCAACAAGAATTTTTTCGCTTTTCAACCAGCAAAAGGTTTTGCCATACTGGCGGCTATCAAACTTATTTGGATTTTGTGGAATGTGCATGTGAAATCAAATTTTTCTTATAGACATTCAATTATATAAACACATTTTCAATCAAATTTTACACTAATTTGATTAACGTTTCATTAGTTTCATGTGATTTTCCCTTAAAAGATTTTTGATGTGATCGTACAATACAATTAAAACAAAACAATCACAATACCATGGGAAGGTTGTCGAAAATTTATAAACTGAAAATTT
This sequence comes from Trichopoda pennipes, assembly GCA_030448955.1. Lineage (NCBI taxonomy): Eukaryota > Metazoa > Arthropoda > Insecta > Diptera > Tachinidae > Trichopoda > Trichopoda pennipes. The sequence goes on from JASKUP010000034.1 coordinate 10,136,781, forward strand.
CTTTTGAGCAGAAATAAAACACTATACATGAAAAGTATAACGGTTTAGGAATACAAAGATTGCTGACGCTGTACAGTGGTTTGAAAACGCTTTTTATTATTTGGAAATAATTCGGTAGCTCAAGAACCACATAAGATATCCTAATGAAATTTAACATAGGCCAAACAGAGCTATTTCTGAGTGAAAATAAGGATGATTGGCGCTCTTGAATATTATTAGGATATCTTAAGTGGTACATGAGCCACCGAATTATTTCCAAAAGAAAAAGTTTTTAAACCACTGTGCACTGGATTATAAGCGCAATTACGAAGTTCAACCGTCATTCTGAGAAGATTTTTCACGTTTTTTCGTATCTTCACAATATTAAGCAGTGAACTTATTCCAGCGAATGTTTCTTAAAGAAGCTAAAGAATATGAGGTCGATCCATTATATTTTTTTTTTACTTTAAAGAGAAGTAGCACTTTAGGCAACAATGCCTATTTAGTCAAGTACTGTGCTACCTTCTTTAGGAAAGGGATAGAGAAGAGACAGGTGGTGAAAGTAGAAGCATAGTCGGAAATTAACTGCCGTATAAAGACAGCACAGCGACCAGTGACTATGCCTTCATCGCTGAGCATCCCCACCGACAGTCAATTTTTATTTTTGTAGTTAAAAGCATCCAAGGTCTTCGTTGGGAATCGAACCCACAACCCCCATACTGACAAGCTAGTTAGTACACTACCCACTAGTCTACCGTAATTTTATGAAACCTAAAACCGTAAATTTATGAATCGTAAAACATTATGAATATTACAGCCTGATATAGATTGCCTCTGAATATTTTTCACAAATATTTAACAAATTCGAAATTGCTTTCAAGCAAGAAATACTGTCTTTAACGAGCCACTGCACTGCATTAATAGATTTATGTCGTGAGGAAATCTCATTATCATCACCGAAACTTTTCTTTTCAGGTCCTTGACAAAATATTTGCATGTATCGAACATTGACACAGTTTCCAGGCTGCCCTTGTAGATGGAAGTTTATATGCAAATGTATATCCAAATGGTTTGGTGTATCGCTTATTTAATTTAGACCTTAATTAATGTCGCATATTTTTTTCTTCTTTTTTATTGTTAATCAAGTTTCACTGCGTGATCCGTTTGTCGTTTTTAAAATTTTTATTAATTTCAAAACGAAAGTAAATTTTTTGTAAATAATTTTAAAATAATTTTATACAGTTTATTTACTTTAACTCCCAATAATTATTTTTATTATAAATCATTTTTTATTTTTTTATTATAACTTTTCAGCGTACGGAAGATGTGATTTAAATTCGAATTTAAAAAAGTAAAATTGAAAAAGTCGTTATAAAATTTTTTAACTTTACTTTTTTATTTGCTTGTTATGCAGTTTTTAAATACTCGTAAGTATTAAATGTAGTTAGGAAAATTTTGTACACTTTTTTACGCTTTGAGAAAATGAAACAATTGTTACAAAAAAATACTTCAAAACAGGCAGTTAAGCAAAAAAAAAAATAAATCGTTTAGAACAAATGTAAAAAAGACTGTTGCTGTATTGATAAATTACATTGTGTGTAAATTTTAAAAGTCTTCTTCCTACTCCTAAATGAAGAGTCAACAAATTAAAATATTTTTTCCTTTTATAAGCACATACAGAATTCGAGCTTCTATGGAGGATTCTTCAAAATTTATCTTTTTAGTAATTGTTGCTGCCCAGACCCAGTTAAAAATTTTAAGCAACTGCCTATGACAATAAATAGAATCTTAAGCTTTAAATACGATAGGGTCCGTAGAAATAAATAATCTAACTGTCTGCCGATTACGGAAAAAAATTCAAGATCACCTTTATAAATATATCAAAATCAATTCTCTGTAGGAATACCCGTCAAATAGATTTTTTTTTATTTTTTACTGGCTTTTATATATTAAATATAGTAAATTATAAATAATCTGTATAAATTACAAAAGACTGGCCATTCCGCTTTCAGTTCAAGTCTGTACTTTTTTATGTTTAGTTTTGAATTGCTGTTTGGTTTTCGAATCCCGTGTTAACAATAAAATGTTATATTATTTTGCCAGCTTATAAAGCTAAAAAGTCCTTAAGATGTATTTTTTCCAAAATTTAAGATTTAAAAAACTCTGAAAGGATATCCCTCAAAATGAGGATGTTCTACAGAATGGGTGTTCAAAATTCTGTTTGAGAATTAAACCTTGGCAGTTTGTAATGATTTGGTTTTTTGCGGATTTGTATTTTATTCTTCCGAATATATTGCAACTCGATTATAAATAATTTATTATTTTATCTGTAAATCTATCAGTAAGACAAAAAACAAATATAGTTGAAAGAATAAAGTTTGAATCATGGTAAGTGATGTATTTTCGCCCTTCCGACTAAACGAGAAAACTAAGTGAATTTTACATTAAATTTGATTTTTTTGTATCCTTAGAAAAAATCCTATAAACAATTTGCCCAGATATCGCTAGACTAATCAGACTAGGCAGAATTAACGTTGAATCTATTTTGATTACCTACGAGAAATGCTTATTTAAAAACTAGAATGTAAAAAGGCAAAAAAATTAATTTTAAAACTATAAAAAACAGTATTTTTTCAGCTGGATTTTTCGTGAGACTTATAAATTTCATTTAACAGATGTGCAAAAGCCAACTTTTAGTACTGTTCGGAAGAAGTTATCATTTAATTATTCCCCATTTCATATATTTAAAATTTACTCTCAACTGTTTTTGCGTTTTAAAAGTTGGATTTCGTCAAGTCAACTTTAAATCTATTTTGTTATCTAACAACAGTGATGAAACTAAAATAAATATATTTTATACTTCAAAACGTTGTTTCCAAAATGTTGGAAGGCTGCTAATGTAACGCCAATCCCCAAAAAGGATGAGGCCAACAACCCTGAAAATTACCGCCCAATTTCAATTAGTTGTGCACTTTCTAAAGTGATAGAAAGTATGATTAATTTTCATTTTCAGTATGGTTTCCGTACAATTCCATACATCATTTCGGAGAAAGTAAGGTGGTAGCTGTAGATATAGCCAAGGCATTTGATAGATTTGTTATAGATGGGATATCATCAAATGAGTTCAAGATTAATTAAAGAGTACCGCAGGGTTCTGTTCTTTCTCCAACTCTATTTCTTATTTTTCTAAATAACTTTCTTTGTTAGACTTTTTACCATATACACTCTTTCGCAGATTACGGCACCATTTGTCATTCGTATTCATTCAGTAATAGACCAAACTAGTTGGAGGTGGGCTCCAAAAGGCAAAATATAAATGATACGCTCAATCTCTATCTCACAAAAATCTCCAAATGCGGTCGTGCGAATAGAGTCGATTTTAATGCCCGTAAGACTTAATGTTGCATGCTTACTCATAGATGAGTGTTCGGAAATTATGCTGCATCTGTTTCTATGGATGATACAGGAATTGTGGATTCGGATGTGATGTTCGATGGACTAAGCATATGTTTCAGGTTTTTAAGGAAGCTTTTAAGTGCCTCGGTTTTCTAAAACAGATTAGGAAATACTGCACTCCATCCGATCTTCTTACTATCTATACCACCTATATCCGTCCAATAATAGAATACAATTCTCATGTATGGGCCGGTGCCTCAAAGTCTATTTTAGGGTTACTCGACAGCGTACAAGAGAAGGTCAAAAGGCTCAGTGGGGACGGTAGGGTATCCAGCTGTAGTGATTCTCTACAGCATCGACGCAATGTACGTTGTATTTAATTGTTTTACAGTTACTACAATGGTAACTACTCTAATGGAATTAGGGAACTTGCTCCCGTTGATCGCACGTTTTTGCGTTTAACACACTTTTCGTTAAAGACCCATTAATTCGTGGTTGATTGGCCGGTGAATCGCACTACATATTAGAAGGAAAATTCCTTTTTTAGCATACAGTCCGTAAGCAGAATAAACTCCCTCCAGAGGTTTTACCTGTCACTTTCAATGTTGGAAAGTTTATATCAAGAATACACAAACATTACTCCCTCTTTCCTCCTCCCCATTACCTAATTTCTTAATTCTGGCATAATGCATTGCATGAGTAGGAGTCAGCGCATGAGTGCTGGTTCGAAAAAAAAACGGATTTACTTAAACGTCGACAATTTATTCCGATTTTTAAGGTCATTTTCAATTTCTGTTAATATCAATCAATTTATTTCTATGAAATAAAAATTAATCTTTCTGTTACTTTTTAAGCAAAATATTTTCCTAGAGCCGCAGGTATGAGTTACTAATGTCCACTGTAGCGTTGGCCAAGTGTAATTTCTTCTCATTGCAATGTTTGTATCCAGCGTTTTATTGTTGCTTGAATTTATCTTATAAAGCTATACTTGCAGTGTTAATTAATTTCTTAATTAACTTCTGCAGGCTTTTCTTTTTCGTTCGAATATATAACTCAATTCTGGGAACAATTATTTCCTTACACGAATCGCCCTGTTAGTATCTATTTTAAAAACAAGGTAATAGAAAATGTTTTTGGCTATCAGCTGCTTTAAGCCAGGTTTTAACGTATACAAATATCAAAACAAAAACACAAATAAATGTTTGTTTCTGAGTTGGTAAACACAACTTGAAATTTGCCTTTTATAGTTTAAACAATGGAAATAAAAGCAACAGCTGTCTTGTGGAAGACCTTCGAGGAAGAGACTAAAAGAAGAAATGAAACAAGTAAAGTTAGATAATTTTAAAACCAGTTTTTGAGCTAAATTTGTTGCTGAGTTTAAGACACCAAACTAATGTTGTTTTTGCAGTTGCTGACGACAAAGAAAAAAGAAACTTCGTAAAGGAAACAACAACTGAAAAATGTGAAAGTTAAATTGAGTTTTAAGACAATAAATAAAAAATAAATTGTTAATTATAAATAATGTTTATAATATAATATAAATAAATATAAAATAAAATAAAGTTAATTAACAGTACCAAATAAAATGTATTATAAAGAAACTTATTTAAATTTTAAAATCTTCTTGTTTGTTGTATTTAATGTTGCATCACAAGTTACAGGTAGAAAATAAAAATGTGTAAATAATTTGTCGTTTAAATCAAAAAAAGTTTTAAAAATTTTCAGCCCAACAATTGATTGCATATATATCGCAGCATGGTCTACATGGCGAAATAACATTTCGCCAAGTTAATTCTAGTCATCTACAAATTATTTCAGATCTGGAGACCACTCTTCAATATCCCGACCAGGCTTGGAGTTGGTCAGTGCGTAAGTTCCCGGTAGACTATACAAATACCGATACAAACGAACGTTGTCAACTTGAACGTTTGGGTGATATTGTTGTGACATTCGATGAGGATTTAGAGTATTTAATATTACCGGGTAATGAGACTTCCATATGGTGGAGAGAAATGCAATTAATAGGTAAGTATTGGGGGCAGTTTTCGATCAGTATCTGAAATTTTAGAGATAATAGTTAATAATAATTTTAATTGGATAAGAATCTACTCTTTGTTTTTATATGATTTAAAAGCTTTAAAAGTAACAAGTTATACATATGTAAGTGCTTTTGCTTAAATTTGCATTCTCTACTTAAGCGTATCTCAAAAATTAAGCAAGGTGTAGTTAGCTTATCTTTTTATTTAGTTAGAACCTTGTTTTAGGGTTGTAACTTTTTTAAAAGAGAATTAAAAATGGAATAGAAATTGCTATGCAAATTCTTTAGCATTTTAAATAAATATTGTCAGTTTTCTGTTATAATTTTTTCCTGTGTTTCGATTTGACACATTATTTTCAAGCCGGCCACCTGTTATTTCATGCAATCTCACTATCTCCGTCTTTTATTATTATCTAGCTATGTGTGTCTTTCTGAGGGTGTTTTCCGTTTGCTGGAGTATAGGAGTAGTTTAAGTTCAGAAAAAAGAACACTAGAGAACGGCACATAGCTGAAACCGGTATGTTTACAATCCAAATTTGACACGGGATAATGTAAAAGCATAGGCAATTAAATCAAATCCGGTCGGACAATATACGCACATAGTAGTTTTAGTCCTTTTTTTGCTAGGATGTAGTAATGTCATACATTAATCTATTTCTCTTAGTGTGTGTCCTTAAGTGTCAAGGTGTAATGCAAAGTTGGAGTCTTCTCTTTTTCGTTTGTATACACGTATATGTTCTGTAAATCCTGTTTTTAGTGTTCATTCAGTTTGTCCTATATAAGAATGTTTGCAGGCAGAATTAAGTCTGTATACTTCGCTGGAACTAAGTTTGTTGTTTCTGTCGTTGCCCTGAGATGATGTCTCAGAGTGTTGCCGGTTTTTAATGCTGTGAGTAAACCTTCTTTGTGGAAAAAGGTTAGTTAGTGTATATATTTATGGTCCTGTGTAAGTAAAAGTGTGCCGTCGTGTTGTATCAGTTGTCTCTTTGTCTTCTTTATTTCTGTTTTTAGTGTTATGTTGTTTAAGAAGTTTGTTGATAGTAGCGGGTTTGTAGCTGTTATTTTTAGCTATGGTGTAAATTGTGTCGAGTTCTTTGTTAAAGTTATCTGCAGTAAGTGGGATTATCTTAGGTCTGTGGATCATACGTCTAAATGCTGCTAGTTTATGTTGGGTTGTGAGGTGATGTAGATGGTAGTGTCCGTCGTAGGTTGGCTTTTTATAGATGTCGAATGTTAAACAGTCAATTCCTCGTGTTATTGTGATGTCTTGTTCTTTTCCATTGTGTATATAATGTTATTATACAATAGATTGCGTTTAAGTCTGCTAGAATTTGTTCGGCGTTGTCTTGTTCCTTGATGCATATGATGTCATCTACGTATCTATAGTAATGAGTTATTTTGTGTTTTTCAATTAGTGTTTTTATGTGTAGTGATTCGAGATGTTGCATGAAAACTTCCATGAAGATTGCGGAAGGTAATTTGAAAAGTGGTTGTTAAATTTAAAGTAGTTCTATTTCATTATCGTATTTGTTAAAGGCAACGAGTCGCATGATTAAATGGTTATCTTGATGTCTTCAAGTTTTTCGATAAGGTCTTGAGTATTACGTATAGTATATGTATTTTGTAAATTAATTTTTATTTCAAGTAAACCGGTGAGTTGTTTAGTCAGGTCACATGCTGGTGAAGGTCTGTAGTTTATAATGGGTATCATTGGTATGCTTTCCTTGTGTATTTTCGATTCCGTTTTGATTGTTGGTGGTCCTAGGTTGATGTTTATAATATAAAGCGGAGGTAGTGAAAATAAGCCTTGCGTAAAATGTCTAGCGGCGTGCAATCTACCTACATGAGTAGATACGACCTTAACAACAGAAATACCTGAATGCAAACAGTATGGATTGAAACACAGCCTGAAAGTGATGTCTTCACATCGAAAACGCTCGCCGTTTACACCGAACAAACGGCTAGAAACGTCAGGAAAAAATGACAACAGTATTTAATTTACTGGCGAAAAAAATCCAAACATCTTGATGCAATGATATCTGTACCTTAAAATTATAAAAAAATTTCGGCACTTTGTGAAATAATTTGTGACTCTTCGTTGGATAGGAAACTTTTGCTTGAAAGTTATAACCCATTTTACTCATCGAATTCTTACACTCTAATTAAGCCTTTAGTCACTCACACAATTTTATTTTAGAATTTTAATTATTGTCAACAATAACCAAAAAACGTAAAAACTTGATAAATTGGTGTAAAATTATTAGTATTGGAATTCCGTCAGTAAGTGTAATACTGTTGTTATATCTTTTTAAGAGGATCGTCATCACTGGGTGTTTGCTGGGAACAGTGGGCAGCGCTTTTGGTATTAATTGTACGGGAGAATAGGTAATAATGGACCTGATATAAATGGAGGTGTGTACAGGTAATTTTTGTGTTGGAGAGACGCGTGTATTAGTCCGTAGGTATTTTAGTAGATTCATGTGATGCGTGATAAGATTTACGTCAGTACCTAGTTGTGAAAGCCATAACCTGACGGTGGATAATACCACAGGAAGCCTTCGGATATGTCTATCCTCCAGTCACTCCTGGTCGCAACTTCGAGAGCTCGGAGTAGGCCGCAGCCCTCACTCCTTGCTGAAGAGTTGGAGACTATCCAACTCCCGGTCCAGAACACATGCAAGAGTAATAAATTTTCGAAACACAACCTGAACCAGGACCATTCATTGTGTTCATTGTGAACGATCCGACCCACACAACTCAAACGAGGGCCGCGAAATCACAACCACGTCGATGCCTTCGAAGGGCCATGTGATGCGTAATAAGATTTACATTTGCGCCTAGCTGTAAGCCATAATCAGATGGTGGTCAAACCACTGTGAAATGAAAAGCATTCTCGCTCTAGGAAGCCGAAGACTAATTCAAGGTTATTTCAAGTTGCGATTTCAGCTGTTCCGAAGCAGGGTCGCAAACCGCTACTCCTTGCTGAAGAGTTGGAGGCTATCCAACTACTGGTCCAGAACACGTGACTAGCATGCTCACTGGATCCGGATCATTCACCGGTTATTCTCAGTAAAGCTAAGATGATCATAGCCCCCTTATCACATTCGTGAGGGGCCGCGAAACACACAGCCACCACGATACTCCCGAAGGCCTAACGTCAATAATCAGTCAGAGAAACAGCTAAAAGGCTAAAGGGACAATTAACGGAACTCTGGGGCTTACTGATACCCGTGGAAATAACGTGGAGCTTCCAGTTGACTCCATGCTGCCTTTAGGGGACTGGGTCTTATACCCCGAACGACATAAGTCTAGATGGTTAAGTAATCCATAAAGACTGATAAATGTGCCCCTGGGGGGCATGTGATGTAAATATTGTCTGTGGCTGAGTTTGCGTTAGACTGCATCATAATGTCGTGCAGGTTTCCATGTTTTTGAGAATGTCTAGCCTTCGCCGTTAAAGTAAATTCAATAATTTTTCTTGTCCCCTAAGTGTGTGTCCATAAATGTCCAGGTATAGTACAAAGCTTCAGTTCTCTTTTTTTTCGTTTGTGTGAGGGTTTATGTTCTGTGTATCTTGCTTTTAAGGTTTGTCCAGCTTGCATAAATATTCCGTTGCAGGTGCAAGTGCAAGTAACTTTGTATGCTTTGCTTTAGTTAATTTTTTCAGTGGTTTCCATCTATGTCTAAAGGTTATGACTTAGAATGTACCTTCTTCTTTGTGAAAAAGGATATTGTCTAATGTTTCCGGTCCCGTATTAGTTTGAGCGTATTATTGTGTTGAATTGGTTGTTTCTTTAGCTTCTTCCTTTCTATTGCTTGTGTTGTATTGTTTGAAGTATCATCTTAAGCATGAGTGTAATGGCTAGGAGTCATTTTGTATTAAGATAATTTAAATGCTTAGTTTCGTTTGTGGCTGATTATATTCAAATGGCATAGATTTATTAATAATTCCTTATGACATTAGTATACCAAGATACAGGATGGTGTAAAGCTATATTTACACTTTTTCTGTTGTGTAAATAGAATTTTTTTGCCAATGCCACTTTCGAGAATGCATGTGATTCATTAACGTGTTGTAACGCAATACTTCATGTGATTCATCAACGTGTTATAACGAAATACTTTTTGTTTTGTAATAAGTGTTTTTACGTATAGACTTTTAAAATATTAAATAAAAATTTCCGAAGAGACTGACGTTGGTATATTCATTATTTCGTCAAGGTGTTGGTAGTCGTATAAGGTTTAAGGTTTCTCATATAGTTATTGGGTATATACATATATATCTATATCTTTAATGCCAATGTCACGTTATTTCAGTTTGTTGATTAGGATTAAATATGTATATCTTCTTTTAAGGCGGCGAGGTACTTAGCCAAGATATGCCGGAGCATGTCAGCAATTCTTTACTTTAGCATTTCTTTTACTGATAGAACAAATCCAATCAACTCAATATTTAATAAATCTCTTATTCCTAAAATTTTTGTTATGGGAGAGCCTCTAATCATCTAGTTTGAAAAAAATTATTTAAAAACTTTATTTAAAAGATGCTTTGCATTTTTAGGTGATAATGGTATCTGGGGAAAATCTCTTGTTCTAACCGAAGTCGCACGTAATGTTCGTGTCTGTGCAACTATTACTACCATACAAATTAATGTAGAACATATGGCAGAGGCACGTTTTAATACACCCATTGCTGGATCTGTTTACTTTCGCTGGCTTGCACCTACAGATGGTTCTTCCGGTGACACTTTAATTTACTCGGATCTGTATCACATACAATCCCAGCCGTCTAATGCGAATGACAAAACGTCAATGACAAAACATCATTGGAAAATATTTGTTACCGACATTTTTAGAAATGATCATCATCGTACCGAAGATAATTGCAATTTTCTGCAATTAGTTTTTGATCCATCAGGAGAGGGTGACGGAAAGGGTATTGGGGACCTAGATAGTCGTTTGGGTAAAATACGTGTAGCTAAGAATGCTTTGCGTGTGTCGCAGAGAGTAGTTTTTCGTGATGAAAAATTGGCCTTATTGCCATCCGATTTGTCCATACCTCATCGCACTTTGTATTTAGTTCTGTTTGATGATCAACATCCAGAAAATTATATGGCTTGTACTAAGATAAGAGATGTGAAACAATTAAATTATAAGTAAGTATAAGATAATTAAAAGCCAGTCTATTAAATTACTTTATTATTTTTTAGATCATTTGTTAATTATGAAAGAGTTAAAGCAGAAATTACCATGACCCAGCGTTCAAAATTTGATCCGACATTTCTAAATTTCTCGATTGGTACAGCCGGTGATCATGCTGAGCATATAGCTCGTAAATTTGCGGAGGATGTGGCAGCTTTTCGCATTCATACTCTTCCTCCGGTACCACACAAAATGGGCAAAGTAGATTATTGTGATTCTACCGGAGCCATCTATAATCCCCGAGAAATTGAAAAGTCCACTATACCACCAGCTGGATTTGGTACTCAAGACCAATATCCTGTGGGTGAATTAAGTGGAAAATTACAAAGCCGTAATAAAAAATACTATCATCATTCCCTCTTACCAGGTGCAAGCTCTGAACTAAACGGTTTGTATTGGGATATATTTTTACCGCTGCAAGGGTTAGACAGCATAGCTTACCGTAGTATGGTGATCTATCATTATGATCGCAGAAATATAGAAAATATAACAGAGAAAGTATGGAGTTGTGGTACGATAAATCAGTACCAAAAGAATGGCTATCAAAAACAGATGTTTACAGCTCAAGTTTTGTTTCGTTATCCAATAGTGGGGCGGGTGCTTTTTCGTCAACCTGCCGAGGAGCCTTGGCAAGATACAACTGTGATATTTGAGTATTTGATACATGCAGATGGTTCCACACAAAATAACACATTCTCTCATCGTTGGGCTATTCATAGTAGTGCGCCTGGTAAAGATTTCTATGACTGGCAAAATCGATGTTTATCAGCTGGCAATGTTTTTAATCCATATAAAGTAGAATGGGGTAATCAATCAGCAGATGATTACTGCAGTCCCCGGTTGCCGGCTATGTGTCGCATAGGAGCTTTAGATACACGAATGGGATTTTTAAGTATAGCGGGAAGTAAACGTAATGCTCTAGAATTAAGTCGCTTAATATTTACGGACACGAATCTTCCATTGTCTGGTATACATAATATCTTGGGTAAATCACTAGTCATCTATGATGATTTCGGCCCCAAAGCTAGAGGAGAAAGGCTGGCTTGCTCAGTGTAAGTACATACTTTTTTCAACAATTAAAACCCAGCGAATATAATTCGAAAGCAGCTATTTTTTTACATTCATGAACCCGAAATTAAAGTAAAATCGCGATTTTTGACGCTAAGTGCCTAAGTAATTTATAAGAATGAGCATCCTGTCAAAACTTTATATTAAAAAACCAGCAAAAGCTATATTTGTTAAAAACAGGCTCTGTGTAATCAAATAATGAATTCTTTTATAAATGAACGCACACCCATACGAGCTTCATAAAATACAATGATCACCGCCAATGGACTAACGATAGTTCAGTTTTTTTGCATGTATTAGACATATATCCCTTGCAGAATGACGCTGGCTCTTGAACAACAAATCATTTAGTATAATCTAAATTGGTTTACTACATCAGCACTTGAAAAAACTGAATTACAGCTATAAGCTGTAAAATATTTTGCATGCCCGTAAGTAAACCCTAATCTATAAAATAGATGAAAGTTCTTTTAAACAGCATAAGGTAATCCTTATACCGTCCTTTTTTTTGGAATTACACACATGTAAATAAAATTAATTCTTAAAAAAGGTAAAATTGAAAAAAAGAACTTAAACTTGAATTAAAATTGTTCATTTAATTACTCATTTATTTTCCTTAGCAAAGTAATTTAATAAGTTTATATTATTAAAAGCAACCTTTTGAAACTGATATAATAGATATTTGAAAATATTCTGTTTTCTCATATCTATTATTTTTTAACTTATCATTAGGTTTTAAGAACTACTTTATTTGGAGTCAGTGTATTTAGTCAGCTCTAAATAATTTTGTCTTTGATAGACGTTTTTATTAATGCTGCTTTTATATACAGGCGCGTTAAAACGTCTATATTTTGCTAATGTATAAAAATCTGTTAGATTTTTTTGTATGAGCCAATCAAAGCAATTCTACAGCAAAAAATAAAAAGAATTAATCTATCTATTTTTAACAAAATTACTTTTTATTGTAAAACTGTGCAAAGGAAAGAATGTTTTACTTCTTATGGGAATTGTAACGCATGAAACAATTCTCTTTACGTTATAGGGCTATGCTTAAGAAACTTAAGCATTACTTTTAAAACTTATCCTTGATTGAAATGTATTCGCATTTTTTTTTCTTATATTAATATTTTTTGTAAGCAAAATCTGCCTCATTATGCCTAATCGGCAAAAATCATTTGGCCGAACATGGACGCTAATATTATCAATTTATAGCTGCATAAGTTGTCTACGGGATAAGAATGTGCATATATGGTGTATTATATGCTAATGTAAAATATGAACTTTAAACCCTTTGTTGCCTCGAAAACCGTTAATAACAAGTGTGCACAACCCTTTAAAAATATCTTCAAAAAGATATATCGTTCATCAAAATCGTCTTACGAATTAATTATATAGATGCATTGCAACCCATAGAAGTTAGATTTTTGGTCATTTCGAATTCCCATGTCCAAGAATATCTTTTACATAACTTTTTTTGCTCCTGGTTGTTTAATAAGTAATTTTTCTATTCCCAAGCAACGCAAAGAGCCTCTGTTTCTTCCTTTAAGAACGACTTATTTACGACGTCTACTCAGCAGTAATTTTTCTTTACAGCATCATTGGTCACTTTCGCCGTAAAGTAGTGGCCAAGGATTGGTATGCTAATGGTGATGAACTGTCTGTTTCCGGTAAAGTAGAAGTAACACAACAATCCGAATATGATATTAGCAATATTGAAATACAGTTTAAGGGACTGGAACAAACGAGTGGATACCATATACACATGGTAGAATAGCTTGTGAGTATACGATAGCATACTAATAATTTTCGTTGAATCTATTTCAGACGCCTGTAGAGGCCAATTTAGCTTTTCCTTGTGAAGCTTCCACTTTATATGGTATTTTCAATCCTTACGGCATTAATCCTAAACAATCACCCTTACCACGTCAGGGCAGCACAGAGCAATATGAAATGGGAGATTTGAGTGGTAAATTTGGTACCTTAGACTCTCTTAATCAGTACGAAGGGGCTTTTAATGATACGAATTTGCCTTTGTTTGGTATTAATAGTATTATTGGACGCTCTGTAGTGATACATAAGAAAAAACGTAATGCTCGTTGGGCTTGTAGTACTCTGGAACGTGGTTATTCTCCCAGCGAGGCTCGCGAATTAAGAGCTATTGCCTCTTTCCATCATCCTACCGGTTATGCGTATGGTTATATTAAAATGACTCAATTAATACATAATGATGGCAGTCAATCGGATACGGTGCTTGAGGTTAAGTTAAGACATCCAGGCAAAAATGATAGAAATATGGTAAGACCAGGGGAGAATGAAAATTTAAACAATATTTAATTTATGAAGTGGGAATTTTTCGCAGACTCACAATCACAACTGGCAGATATTTGTGAATCCGGTTGGAGTTGATGCTGCCGTTAAACCTACAAACACACGCTGTGTTGCTGGCGGTTATGTTTGGAATCCATTTTTCACACAATTAGCAGATCCTTCAAATGTAAGAAATTTTTTTAATTAAACAATTTTATTTTTTGGACTCATTTTTAATTTAATCTGCGTTAATTTGTGCCAGATTCCTTTGTTATTTAAAAAAAATATATTTGAAAATATACGGGAAAGCATATCCATATGGCCATTTCGCTACTGCTCTTATAGATCATCAATGGATTTTACCCCAAATTTTGTAAAGAAAATTCAAGAGTTTTATATCGTAAGACAAATTGATGAAATGAGAGTGTTCATTTAAACAACACAGCGAACAAGAAACTTCTATACGTTTGACTCGATTTTCGTTGAGAGCCCGTCTATTTGTGGTCGATTGGCTAATGAATCGCAATACGCATTACAGGGAAAATTCCTTTTTTAGCAAAACAATTTCTATGTGGAATAAACTCCTTTCAGAGATCTTTCCTGTCACTGTCATATTCAATCGAATGTTCACAAACACTACTCCCTAATTTCCTAGTTCTAGTAGAAGACATTGCATTGCATTCATGAGTGCTGGTCCAAACGCAAAAAAAAATTCAAAAGAAAGATTAAGAATGAAAGTGTTTTTGTTTTAGAAATGTTGGCTGTGTTTTTGTATAGAAGTGTTTTTGAGTTACTGGCTCAACTTTACGATGCTACTACAGTTCTATATCTGAGCTCAAAATATACCTAGCGAGTGCTTGGAAACACCGTTAAATTTTCGATTCTCGTTAACCTAAATTCCGGATAAATCTTTAACCAAATTGCCAGGTTCTTGGTTGAAAATTAAAGTTCCTTTTTTGTTTTTCGCATAACTACATTCTTTGTGTTAATTCTTGTAGTTCTCCGAATGCAGGAGAAATTTTAAATTAAAATTTTTCTCTAGATATTTGATAATTAGTAATTGTCATTAGTAAGCCGGTTGCAAATTTCAAACCAACGATTTTTCCGTTTGGCTTTCCATAAGGTTCACAAAAACAGAAAGACCAACAAGCGCAGTTTAACTTTAATATAGAGATAAAATTATAAAATATGTGTAAAAAAGCAAAAAATTATTCTCCTTTAAAAGTATGTGAAGATAGCTCCATCAGTTAGCTTTTTTTTGCCAACCCTGTTACAGCTTACATACCTCTCGCTCAAGAAATGTTAAGTTAGATGAAAAATTATATATGAAAAATTAAAGGATCTCCTCAGTTGACGTAGATGACATTTCTTTATAACGTTGTACACACGCTTAAAACGTTCCTAGAAGTTCTAATACCATATCTGCTATAAACACAACTACAAACATCGAAAATTGATATTTGTAAGTATAGGGATATCACTTACGTGATATAAATCTGAAATTAAAAGGTAATTCATAAATTGTGCATATTGCCTTATTTTAAAAACAATTACTTCAAATTTGTGTAAAATGTTCGATATTACAAGACGTTTAAAACGCAGGTTTTGGAATGTCTCCATTCGGGACGTGGTTTGGCTATATTGCCTTATCTTTAAAGCCATTATAGGTGAACACTTGGTATTTTCATAGTAAGAGTATTGCTTTATATGCAACAACAACAACTACAAGTTGTAACAATAAGTATGTGCTTAAAATTACAAATTAGACCCGTGTATCTGTTTTGAAGTCGTCTTTTTTCGCAAGAATTATTTATATTTTATTACTTTCTCTTAAATATGAACTATGGGTTTTTTAATTTATATTTTTTAGTAATTAATTTTAAGCACTAGGTCAATTTTAATAAAAAATGTTAAAAAACTTTTATTTATTTTATTATTTTTTCGATATTTCGCCACACCGTTGGTTGGCATCATCAGGAAAAACAAAAATAATAATAAACAAACAAATTGAAAAAATTTGTTGATTAACAAATTCAAAAAACAAAACAAACAAAAACAATAAAAAACGACAAATTGAAAAAATTTTTTGTTTTACATATATATTACATACAAACAAATTTTCAATATTAAACATTTTTTAAATGAAAAGCAATTTTGAAAATACATAACACATTTACAAAACAATAGTATTTTACACATATATTTTAAAACATAAATTTAATGACCAAACGTTACAAAAAATTTAAGTATTAATTATTAATATTATGCAGATACAGAGTTTTGTTTTATAATTTTATTCACTAAATGTCTATAATTTTGTGCAACATTCTGCGTATCTGCTTTAAAATTTATTCTTTTGGTTAATGTTACTTTAATTATTTGTAACATTTCCAACATATAACGACGTTTACAATTATTTTCTAAATTTAAAATTGAAACATTTTCAAAATTAGAATAGTGATTAACTTTGCAGCAAAGCGAAGATAATGCTGTTTTTTGTAAACTAATATTATTCCTGTATTTCTGGTCTGACCTATGTCCTGCGATTCTAGTTTTCAATTTATTTTTTGTTGTGCCTACATAAACCTTATAACAATCCTCCTTATCATTACCGTTACAAGGAATTTTTTACACTACATTGGACATATTTAATTTTTGAATTTTATCCTTAGTTTTACTAAACAACCTATTTAATGTGTTTGTATTCTTATATGTCATTTTGTATTTATTTGTATCATAAATGTTTGAATTCTCTATTCTTTCAGACAAGACAGGTATATAAGTTATCGATTTATATATTTTCGGTTCCGTTCCACTACTTATAACTCTTTTCCTCCTATTATTAAATTTATTAATTAACCTATTAGTTAATCGTAATGGAAAATTGTTCTCAGTTAAAATATTTCTAATCTTTTCTTTGTTCTTTCTATGGAATTCTTTGTCACTAATTGTTAAAATTCTCTCTATTAAATTATTGGCCGTGTTAATAATATTAATAACTTTTTTCTGTTAAATGGCATTTGATGGATTTTTCTGGAGTTAATATAGAAGCGTAATATACTCGTGATATCAAATTAATGGCGCAATTTAATCATTTCTGCACTGTGATTCGTTGAGGATTTTTGAAGTATAACTTTATTTTTACTTCAAGCAATTCTTTTTTCATTTTACAAATATATAATCTCAATCTGCTGTTTAACTTATTTTGTAAACATTGATTTGTTGTCGTATTTAAACGACATTAAGTTGTACAGTTTTACAGTACAAAAATTCTCTTTAAATTATTACTGGCAGATGATAGTAACGAGAAAGTTAAACAGATATTTGCAAAACAACTATTTTAAAAATAGAAAAGTATTTTAAGGTTTTACTAGCAAAACTTAGCAGGTGGCATTGGAAATACAAGATTTAAAATAGTACTGACTTGAGCATGAAATAGTACTTCTTTAAAAGTAATTGCACGAAAATTGCAAAAATAAAAAAAACTCATTGTATTAATGTCGCTTTTTAAAAATTTAATTACTGACAGCCATTAAGACAGAAAAGTAAATCTTTAAGACAAGAAGCAGCAAAAATATTAAAGCTAAATAATAAATGTGTGTTTATTATTAGGAAATGTTCAAATGGATTAATAGTCTACACAAATTTTATATACATACCTTCATATTAGTTCATATCTGCATAATTAAAGTTTTTTTTTTTTATTAAAATTGCACCGTCCTTAAAAATCAAATCTATTTCGGAAAAAGTACAAATTCATGTAATTCATGACTGCAGTTTCTGATTCACGTGCTAGCGTCAGTAAATGACAAAAATACGATAACGCAAGGTATCTATTTGTAAGCTTTAAGTACCACATACTTTTTCAATATTATAAAAATTGTAGTTTTTCAGAGGTTTTTGCAAAAAGAAGCAGCTGTACAAAACAGCTGTGTTATATTTTGTTTGCTTAGTTTTTCGAATACGGAACAGATTCCAATTTCAATTAGCAAAAACTTTTAATTACTGAAACAGAATTTATGCTATCT
This sequence comes from Trichopoda pennipes, assembly GCA_030448955.1. Lineage (NCBI taxonomy): Eukaryota > Metazoa > Arthropoda > Insecta > Diptera > Tachinidae > Trichopoda > Trichopoda pennipes. Next base: position 10,154,799 of record JASKUP010000034.1, read on the forward strand.
CTACTTAGAAGAACGCTTGATAAACAGCGTTATAAAGTTCACATTACTTGTAAATTAATAAATCTGTTTATTGGCTTACACCTTCTTGTACAGAAGTACAGTATAAGTGAAGTAACTAAAATGAGTCTACCAGATCTTTCGACGGTAAAAGAATCTAGACATTTTTTCTCGTTCTAAATGATTATCGCAGTCGCCAGTGCTGTGGAAATATGTACTTAAGCGCTTAAGGCAGAACTTGTATGTATATTTGACGATGTTCTCAGCAAAATCAAACAGTAATTGTTGGCATATTTTATATTAAACTAAAACAGCCTAACAAGCAAATAAATAACAATATTTCAATGTCTACGCACTTAATTGTAAATAAACTTTAAATGATTTTTAATAAATTTGTTTTGTTTGTTTAGCGCGATTTATATGAACGTGAATGTGGTCCTGATAATCCATTGCGCTGCTATGTAGGAGATATTGGAGCACGTTTAGGAACAATAGGTAAATTAAATAAATATAAAAAAAAATAATTTTACAAATTTATATTAACAAAAATAGATCTTGGCGGAGAACGTCGCGTTTATGCAGATTCGAATTTACCTCTTGAAAGCCCTGTGGGTGCCATAGGACGTTCTATAGTGATATTTGGTCCCGAGTTTTCTGGAGAGAGATTTGCGTGTGCTAATATAGAACCCGATCATAATGTAATTAAATATATCAACTTACAAAAACCTCCCAGATTTGTGGTGTAAGTTAGTAGTACAAGAAAAAATTAAAATAATTCTCTTTTACAAAATTAATAATATTTTAAATTAAAGCGCTCAATTTTTGGAAGAACTTCGAGCGGTTATGGGCATACCAGAATGGATGTTAGATGTAGATGCACGTAAAACCAAGGAATTGCATGGCGGTAGCTGCATTCAAATGATAATACATTTTAAAGGTCCAATAGCTCATCGTTTAGAATTGGATATGTCACGTTTGATAGCTGCTGGCCGTCTAGATGCTCCCAGTCTTTTCATACCGGGATATGTAAATACAAAACGTAAATCAACTATTTCATATAGAACATGTGGCGTCAGAGATTTTAAAGAAAAGCGTGAGCATAACACAAATACAGCAGTTTTGTAGCATTTGTGTAATTTTCTGTTTATTAAATTTTAGGAAACAAATCATTTCATAGTGGTGGCAGTTATACGGGAAATAATGTTTTGCCGCTTTCAAGATTATTAATTTGTTTTGTTATTTATTTATGTATTTTTAGAAAAAATGTTATAACTTTTTATTAATCATTCATTTTTATATACAATAATAAAGACAAAATTAAAAAATAAGTAATAAAAAATTATAAATAAAATATGTTTCTATATGTCCGCATACACATTAATGCAGTTGCTCATAGTTATCTGAATAAAAAATAAAACGTTTTTATGATTGAAAGAGAGGAGGGTTTTTTCTGATACAACAGCTGTATTGTTTGTTGTTTGGTTTTTCTTCCCAGCTGGCCCTCACAAGCTTGCGCCATAAAATCACCTTGGTAGTATTGATTTTCTTCTCACCACTGTTATACATTTTATATTTATCCTGGCTGTAACATCAAAAAGACATTATAATTTGTTCTACGAATTCGCTTAAAAACTATTTTCATTTCAATTGAAATCATTGAGAAAACCTTAAAAAAATAATGAAATTAGTTTATATTATTCCTGTACTATGTTTAGTATCATTAGTTACAGCTAATATAAGTGGGCCGTATTTATTTTGGGGTCATGAAAAAGTCATAAATTTACAGCCTCGTTCACTAATAGAAGCTTCTAAAAATGATTTTACAAATTTATTTCGTGACGTTAAGGCCATAGTCATTTTTGTACGTAACGATACCAAACGTTTGGATGGTCAACAATATCCTAAATTTCAGAAATTAGTAAAAAATAATGCCTGGACTTATTTGCCTCAGCATTCATTAGCAGTGGATCCTTTTAGCTACAATGCGAACATAGAGGTAAGTAAAACTATACTAAACTCGTATAACACAAACAACAAAAATGAAGTGTGCATAACTAAAAAATTATTTATGTTTATTAAAGGTTATTAATTTAAATGGATTAGCTGAAGAAAGTGATTCTGAAATTGTTACTGGTTACTCCGATGCCTTGGCTATTTATGGCAAAGGTGAAGTTTTGGGTATTCTAGCCAGTCGTGAAGAAGAAGCTCATTTTATTTCAAAACGTGAGGCTAAAGAGGGTGAAACTGAGGAAAGTAAAGGTACCACTACCTTACCTTCCACAAATGAAGAAACCGAGGAGAGTTTCATTTATGTTGCTGGTGGTAACTTCACAATTTGCATTTGATTTTTGAAAATTTTTATTCACAACTACTTTTGCGTTTATTTTTTAGGCAAAAAAGCTATACTCTTTGTTAACTCTGCTCCTGAGTTAAATCTTACTTCTCTAAACACCAGCTTTGTTTTAAAGGAACACAATAAAGAAATCACATTTGATGATCAAAGTCCAAAAGGTTATGGACGCTTGAATATTATTTTTAAGGCTGGAGAAGAAAAATTATTTATGCGCTTTAATTTTACTTTAAGCCGTGGTACTTGGTCAATGAAAGCAGTCGAAATTGAGTACAGCAATTATAAAAATATTTTGTCCGTTGTCGGCCATATGTATGATATACCATCGGCCCCTGTAGGATTTTCATATCGTTGTTCTTCAAGAGATTTATGGTTCGCTAATGGTACAGATGTCCTAAAGATCAGTGATTATCAGGTGAGTGCAATAAACTTAAGTGCTTAAACTTTTCCAAAAAATCAAAACTAATTTTAAGAAATAATTAAAGGAGGGATTATCTAGTACTTTTTAAGAACTTTATCTCAAACTTTTGGTGAAAGTGAAATTTATATAGTTTTTAATCGGCTTCAAAAAAGAAGAAGTTCGGATTTTTGCTATTTTCTATGTTTGCCGATATTTCCATTTAGTATACCGATATTTTCGTTAAGTGTACGTTAAATAAAAAAAATTTTTTTGGAGAGGGTACACCCCTTATGTGGTCACTATGTCTCTTTCGTCCACAACATCATGGTTAAATATTTTCTATATAATTTTAAATTAATCTACTCAATATAGGTATCAACTTAAAACGCTTTTCAAATTCTTAAAATTTTTTTGCTTTTTGTTTGAAAGAGTATATTTCGGAGGTTGTCTGAATTCGATGTAGTTACAACAAATTATTTATTAACTTGTTGAATATACATGAATATTTTGTCTTTTTAAATTATAAAAAACCAAATATAATGCTATTTAAAACTTACCTCCAATAACAATGCTATCCAACTATTGATATTATGTTTTTCGAAAGATATACATCCGATGTAGCCTAATTTTACCCAAATCCGGTTCTGCCTATCAAGATCAAATTTTTGTGCATATTGCATTGTGACCTGTAATACACAGAAGCTAAATGTTACGGAACTTGTTTTGTCTGGAAGAACTTGGTAGACTAATTTAGAACTTGTTTTTATTATGTTTGCATCGTTAAGAACTTATTATATTTATGAAAACTAACAATTTCAACGATTTTTTAATGTTATGTAACAATTTAAAGTTTCTCTACCCTTAAGTGAAATTATAAAATATTCAACATGAATTCAAACTAAAGTTATGTCTTCTACAACAATTAAGTATAAAAGTCTACTTAATTCAGATTCATTTTAAGTATGAAAATTAATTAGCTTTTTTATTAAATTCTACTAAAAGAAAATACATTTTTGTGTAAATTATGTCTTAAATATAATTATTTATGATCTATATATATTATATATTAATCCCTATAAAACTTACAAAGCACTACCTGTCAAAAAATTGCCATATTGCGCTAAATTTTGATATTTCTGACGAGTATATTCTAATGAAATCATAATGAATAGATGGACGCTTAAACAACTCTAGTAAATTATCAGCAAAATACATTATAGATGAAATTATAAATTATTTACTGTTCTAAAATATGGGTGAAATCAAACCATAACTGTGTAATTAGATTTACATCTGCGCCTGGCCATGAAGCCTTAGTCAGATGGTGGGCCAAACCACTGCATAATTTGGTACGTCATGCTCGTTCTTGGAAGCCGAAGCTATAATTCTATCCAACAGAACTTTCTAGTTGCAACTTCGATGATTCCAGAGCAGGGCTGCAAATCATCACTTCTTGCTTAAGAGTTGGAGACTTTCCAACTCCTGTCCAGATTACATGTCTAGCATGCTCACTGGATCTGGGAACATTTCACCAGGTAGGTGTTATTAAAGGTGAAATGAACCCGGCCACCATATAACCATAGACTGTTATGGGGCCGCGAAACCACAACCACCACGATACTCCCATATAGGGGCTAATTTCAATAATCAGTCAGAGAACAGTTAATTGTCTAAAGAGACAGATAACGAACTCTGCGGCTTACTGATTCCCGTGGAAATAAAGTGGAGTCCAGTTGTACCCCTGCTGACTTCAGGGGACTGGGCTCCCTTTTCCCCCCAGTTGCACAGGTCTAAGTTGTTGCTATTTTCAAAGACCATATATATGTGCCCCTGGGGGAAATTAAACCATAAATTGAATTGCAGAAAGGCACATCTAAGTTCTTAATATTCGACATGCCTCGATTTGTTTATATTGTTAAACAAGACAATTACGAAAGCCATGTGTCCAAAATCATTTTTAAATGTCAATACCATGCACTGATCACTGCAATATGAAATTTTTCTTATTAAATTTGAACCTTTGTGGGTATATTTTGACAATTAGGTGCCCCCATAGGCTAGCTGATAGTGTACTAGCTTATAAGACTGGGGTTGTGGGTTCGATTCCCAACAAAGGCCTTGGCTTTTTTTTCACTACAGAAATAAAAATTGACTGTCGGTTGGGCTGCTCACTGATGAAGGCATGGTCACTGGTCACTGTGCTGTCTTATACGAAAGTTAATTTCCGTAAATATCCTTCTACTTTCACCACCTGTCTCATCTCTTCTCTATCTCTTTCCTAAAGAATGCAGCACGGTACTTGGTGAAGTGATACTTCTCTTTAAAAAAAAAACATTTATTTAAAGTTCTGTCACGCTTGAAAAAAAAAAACACCCAGTATATGAAACCAACCGAACAAGCGCAAATAAAAATGAAGGCATTTACATCGTTATAATTAATAGGCGAGACAATTTTGTGTTCTACATTTTACTTTTACAGTGTTCAACTTATTATTAATGCGAAAATTATGCAATTTTAAAGATATTTCTTTGCAAATATGTACAGTTTACATTTTTACTAAATCGATTCAAGTATTTTTGATGCATCTGTAATGCACCATAACCTGGCATTCCTATTGCAATGTATTTATCGTTACCCAAGTAATTTGCTTTCTTTAGGAAAGCTAAATTTGTCTTGGGTTTCTTAATTGATTAATGCTGGCAAAATTATTTTGTTAGTAATTTTAGTGTATAATTAATAAATTACTGCATAATTAATAACTATAATTATTATATGCAAAATTATTTTATTATTTCTTGGCCTTGTAGTCACATTTTGCATACTCTTAATACCCTAGTCGTAAGCGTACTTCATGAATTTGTGACAAGTGAAAGTATTGGCTCTGTCATACACTACTCTTCAAGGCACCAGCAATTTTTTTATAAATTCTTTAGACAATTTTTATAAAAGTTCTTTTTTCGCACACCGTACTGCTGAAAATATATTTCTTAATTCTTGGATCCAAATGATCAATGGTGTCTGGTTTTTGTTTGTTAATGGCAACAAGAAATATATGATTTAGCATACAAGAAATCGTGGTGCTTAAGTAATATTTCTGTTTTTGATGATTTTTGCGCTTCCCACTTAAAATGTTTTTAAATATTTTTCTAATAAGAGTGTTATCTGATATTTGTAGTGGGATCTAAATAGATAAGCTGTTGTTGCCACAAACAAATAATATCAAAGCAATGATTTTTTTGTTTATTTTGGAATAATGGATTTAAGCATATATAACAGTTAGTCAACTGTGTGATTCAATTTACATCCGCACCTGGCCATGAAGCCTTAATCAGATGGTGGATCTAACCACTGCATGATTTGGAACGTCATGCTCGTCCTAGAAAGCCGAAGCTATAATTCTATGCAACAGAAACCTTCTAGTTGCAACTTTAATGATTCCAGAGCAGGGCTGCAAATCATCACACCTTGGTAAAAGTTGGAGACTTTCCAACTCCTGTCCAGAACACATGTCTAGCATGCACACTGGACTGGATCATTCACTTTGCGTGTCATTATCAGTGAGATGATCCTGGCCACTATAATAACCATTATACTGTTATGGGGCCGCGAAAGCACAACCACCACGGTACTCCCATATAGGGGCCAACCTCAATAATCAGCCAGAGAACTATTAAATGTCTAAAGAGACAAATAATGAACTCTGCGAGCTTACTGATTCCCGTGGAAATAAAGTGGAGTTTCCAGTTAACTCCCTGCCTGTCTTCAGGGGACTGGGCTCGCTTTTCCCCCAGTTGCACTGTGTCTAGATAGTGGAATTCTATAAAGACCATATTTATGTGCCCCCGGGGGGATAGCAGTCAGTCAACCAGTCATTGCACCAGATATTTTAAAATGCCTGAGCAGGTCTGCGTTTTAGGACTTTTTTCGTATATACCTCGTAATTTTAAACGCCAGGTATAAACTTTGTAAAAAGTTTTAAAGCAAAAAGTTTGTTTTCTAAAATAAAAAATTTAACAAAAAATTTTGATTAAGATGATTAAAATTTTTATTGTATTACGAAGAGAAAAGGTCAGCAATTATAAATGAATAATTATATCTTAAAATATCCACCACAGCAGAGCTAACAATTGTCGATTCATTCATCTAAGTTTTTAATAAATTTTTGTCAAATTTACGGTCCAATTTCGTTATTTCGTTATTCCCATCACAGATTTTTAGTTTTAAGGCTGAAATCGATTCGATTGGCTCCGTTTAGACTCTGTCCTTAATATAGTCTCACAAAAAATAATCCAATGGTGTTAAATCATACGATCTGGCTGGACACTTAATTACTGATTGTCGTGAAATTATGTGCCCGGGAAATTTGGTTTGCAATAAATTGATGATTTCATTGGGTGTGGCATGTGGCACCATCCTATTGATATCACGTGTCAGTGATATCTACGTTGTCAATAATAAACCAAAATTGAGTTGCAGGCATCTCGCGATGACGTGATTCATTAACCGTTAGCGCATTTCCAGCCTTATCTTTGAAAAACAAATGTCATAGGTCAATAATCACTCTAGGATTTTTAGAAGCCCAAATACGACAATTTTGCTTGTTGACATAACCTGACAAGTGAAACTGGGCTTCGTCTGTGAATATACAGCGACGTGAATGGTCGGTCGGCTTCAATTCCTATACCAGTTAAACCTTGTAAGATTTAGGCAAAATTCGATAAGTGGTGGTTTTGGATAACCGCAATTGTTGAGAACGTCGAGGAATTAACAAATTTGGATCTGTTTCAACACTGTGGCCCACGGCTGCGATGTTATCAGTTAAAACGACCCGGTCGAATACGCGTTGGTATTCGCACATTAGATATTGAGCCATGCGACTCAAAATTAACGACCATATTCTTAATAGAGGTCTCAGAAGGACGATTCTGTTGTCCGAAAATATCAGAAAATGTAATATTAAAATATTACGAAATGTAACTTTAACAGATCCACTATTTTCATAGTGGATTTTAATTATTTTAATGCGATTTTCGTGGGAAATTGAATTCATTGCAGCAATTGCTAATGCATCTACTACGAATGCGTCGAAAAACTAAATGTCGAAACTATCAAGTTGTTGGTGTTACCACAATTGAAAAACGAACTTCTTGTTGACAAACCCAATACGTACACATATACGAGTATTTTTGTATGTGTGTACGTATTCATTGATCTAAATAAAAATTGTGAAAAAAACATAAATCAGTTTTTTCTTTTTTAAATTGCTATGGCATGTTATTTTTCATGTTTTATTTAAACATTTGTGAAATTCTTTTTCACTCCAAAAGCATGGTCGATGAGTATGCTCGTGCAACTGTTTAGATCGTCATAATTGTAAAATGTGAAAAATAAAAAAAAGAAAGGGCACAGCATTTTTTACTGCTTCATTTGTGTTTGGTTTAATAGCAAAACAGAAACAATCAAAACGAAATGAAACTAAATGAAATTGATTTCGTTGCTAAGTGACTCAGTCGAAAAGTTGGAACAAAAATAGAAGTAAATCTGCGGTTTTTATATGGCAAAACCGATTAGAACGTGATTGTAACAGACGACCATACTTGTACACTACGCACAAGTGATTTCGTTGCTAATTAACACTGTGGGGAAGTTAGATGGAAAAAATCTAGTTTCTGAATGGCAAAGTCGATTGTAAAATGACTACAACAGAATTGTAATCAAATTTATTGGAAAAATATCATTTAAATTTATCTTTGTTGGATAATATTTTAAAGTTTAAAACTCCTGATATAAAAATAATTTTGCAATAAAGAGCAAGTTATTTTAGTTATGTAGCAACTTTCGTCGGCTTTCTATATGATTGCACTGTAGACACGAATTTAATAAAAGAAGATATTTACACTCAATGCAATCGGGTCATAATATGCATATTTCGCGACTGGAATTGTAGGCTTCCTTCAGATAATTTAAAACTGCACATTTTTTTAAACGGATAAATAGATAAAAAATGTTAAATTGATAAAAAAAAGTTGCATGTCTGAGTTGCACAGTATTACCTCGTTTCTAAATTGGTTGAATCTCTCAAAACTTAAGCTGGGATACTAATTACTAAAGTGTTACATATTTTTTCAATCGCTCAAGTTCTAAGATTTTTGATGATTATTTTTAAAAATTTTTCGTTTCTACTCTATGGTGGTCTGTATTTTTTTCTAAAGTTTTAAGATTTTTGTTTAATTTAGAACTTTCGTTAAACTTTTTTCTTAATATCCTTAATTATTTATTTCAACTTACACTGTTTAGGGGAATAATTTTTAAAATAACTATTGACAGCTAGATTTTACGTAATATTAAGAAAATATATAGAAATACAATTTTTTTAATTATGCTAACTTCATAACAGTCAGTATGATGCTAAAAGTGCATCTGTCTTGACCAAAAGAAATATGCATGAAAAATACAGTCGTCGCAAACCGGTGTCTGGTTAAAAAACTTTAAGAACCAACTTTATTGTGCATAAGTTGGCTTAAGCTTACTTAAGCAACCCCGAATATGCATACATATAAATAATATATGAAAAATTGTAATGTCTTTAAAAAACATTACCATCCTTAGCTTTACCAAAAAGAGAAATTGATATCATATTCGATATGTGCTTGGATATCATATTCCGTACGGAAATATTCGGAAATGTACATTTATTCGTACAAAAAGCAATTTTAAATGGAAAACAAAGTTAAAATAACGTGTTTAAATTTATATTTAATAAATATGTTTTAATATTTTAAACGGTCTTTTTTAATTAAATTTAACTATATATTTTAACAAAATTGTTAATAATTTTTGTTGTTGTAAAATTAATTTCCCGAAAAAGCTTTCCAGAGGAAAGCGAAGGGAAATGGGCGTAGGCTGTGATACTGTTAAGGGAGTTTAGGTTATCAGAATTTAAGATAGAGATAGTGTGCAAGATAGTTAAATGGAAAAGTCTACACTAAGAAAAGAAAATTTCTGCTAAATCGGTAAAGAAGAAGGTGTAGTTTTCTCTAGGTCAAAATACCCACCCTATCTGCTGATGACCCGATGTTTAAATCTTAGCCCATTTATGCTGTTGTTACCTTAATTTATTTGCTACATTTCATTAATGAAAAAAAATTAGATCAAATTATTTATCCATATTATACATTACAATATTTATTCATAATTAGAAAGAAATTTAAAAAAGAAGTGAAAAAAATCTATACATATTTATTCAAAAACACAACATTTTTTACCTCAATTTTAAACTTCATGTAAGCTGGAAAAAAAATTCAAAACTTTAACTTAAAACTATAGAGCGATTATTAATTCTTTAATCCACGAAAATGCATAACTTAAATATATTAATGTATTATTATGAAATTATGTGAGAAAAGGAAATAAAGGAAAAAAGAGATGTAAATATTTAAGAGAGTTTTTAATTCTAAAGAGCCATCATTTGGAATGACTTGTTCTTGAAATGATCATTAATTTAAACAAAATTGATGTTCTCTTCACTTACATGATAATTATGCCACGATAAATCTGTGGACGTAATGATGATTATCACTGCTTGTTAAGAAAGGGTGTTATTTTGTAATTAAGTTAGATGTTAGGGTTTTCAGTAGAGAAATTTTATATGTAAAAGAATATTTTTCTTTTCTTTAGGGAAATTAAGAAAAGGTCTTAATTATAAATATTGATGCTCTCTTCACTTACATGATAATTATGTCACGATAAATCTGTGGACGTAATGATGATTATCACTGCTTGTTAAGAAAGGGTGATATTTTGTAATTAAGTTAGATGTTATGGTTTTCAATAGAGAAATTTGGTATGTTAAATAATATTTTTCTTTTCTTTGGAGAAATTAAGAAAGGGTCTTAATTATAAATATTATTATATATTATTTCTACATTTTTGTTGTTGTTTCATTAGTAGTTTGAAAAAGTTTTTATTTTAAATTCCCCATGATCTATGAACTATTGCGGTGGTTTTGAGCTGAAGTGTTTACAGTTTTAAAATTTGAAAGCAGGTGTTAGTGATAAGTTTTAATTCATAAGCAGGTAAAATTTAATTATAACGCGATTTATTTATTTATTTTATTTATTTAATATATAACTAAAAAAATTGGAACATAAATGTTTGTTAAGTAAGATGTTCTTTTAGTTTTATTAATGAAGTTGGACACTTCATCAGTAGGAATTAAACGATAAAACCAAAACTTGATATATATAGGTGATAAGGAACAGGGTATTCTACTTTAGAACAATAGGTTGAATCGCTGTTCATTTACGGCAAGGAATTGTCATTAATAGATGGAAATTAGTTGCAAAGGAAAATTTAACAAATTTCCTCTACACCACCTAGAATAATCGTATGTAAAGCCTTTTGATCCTGGCAAAGTAATTATATTTGATTATTTTGTGGAGACAATAACTATAACAAAACTTAGTTTCATTTACTATAAAATTTCTTCTACTGTATTTGATTTCGATTAATAACAAAGCAGTTTCCATATGGAAATTAGCTTCAGGTGTTGAAATATATCTATGTGCTTTATTCAGCAAGCCAATTTCCTCGTATGCCTTTACAACAAATAACACTCAATATTAAAATGACCAAATGATATTTCTATATCCTAAAAACAGTGAACTAAATATTTAATTTGATAATTTTTTTTTAAGTTGTAATAAATTTTTCACCTTCAGTTATTAGTTTGTCACCTAATCTATTCAAAAGTTTCAGGAAAAATGTGCTTTCATTTATTACTAAAATACATAATAGGCCGAAAATACGGTAGATTACATAAAAATGCCTTAACTGAAACCGTTACTTATTTTTTTAATGTATATTATATGTAATTTGCTTTACTCGATTACTCTCTTTGTTATAAATTGTGGAGCGATTTTTGATAGCCTGTTTAACGTTCTTTAACCCGAGATTAACCAATTTTTATTTTAATTATAAAACCTATAATGTTCTGTTATTATTGAACTTGTATTTCTTAATAACTTTTGAAAATGAAAGGGAATATTTTTAAGGTTTAAAAAATTAATAAAAAAATATAATTTATATAAAACCACCTGTAAACAATCTCGAGTCATGTATGTATTTTGCCACATAATCCTAAGGTTATGTTAACCAGATGTGTAGAACTGAGCTTACAATTACTCTATCTACCTATCGAATTGTTTCTCAGAGAAAACAAATTGAATTACATCTAACTTACATATTACAGAGATGGAAAAATACACTTTTCTAGCTGAAACAATATGCTGATTAATATCATGGAAACCAAATGACATGATTATTATTTCGTTGACAAACATTTTTAACCATTGTTGATTTTAGATTTCAATCTAAACAGTTGTTTTTAAATATTTAATAATTTCACCTATCACAAAATCTTCTATGATTTGTTTAAACATTTCACAGGTTTTTCGTTTAATTTTAACAGATGCTTAAGTTCGCTTATGCACTAATTAGTTGGACCTTCATCCTACTAACTTAATAGTGTTTAGAAATTCTGTTTGCTTATTAAACGTAATTGCTTACTACAATCATTAAATGCTATAGTGAATATAATATAGCTCTTGTGATCGCTACGCTAATCATATTTTTTCTCTCTATGTGGTTTTATTATTTTTAATAAACTAAAACACAATAACTTTTCTCTTTTCAGGTACAACCTTGGCTAAATGGTGCTTCTGAATTTGGTGATGTATACGATTGTGTAGGCTTCATTACAGCACCCATATGGGCTGGTATTTTAGTCAGTCTATTTCTTTGTGGCATTTTGTCAATTGGTATTTTAGCTTTAATGGACATTAAGACACCAAATCGTTTTGAAAGCTCACGCAGCAAACAATTGACATTTTCAGTGCAAGAATAAACAGATGTATGGAATAACCTATTACAAATTTATAATAGTACGAGTACATATATCCATATTGCCACATAAGACCTTAAAATAAAAATGTTTGTTCATATGGTAGTGATCATTATAAAACCTCTGTTATTGTTGGCTTTGGCCGTACAAATATTTTTAATACAATCATTATTTATTTGTATTGTCTTATATATTTACTTATGTTTATTTTACAATAATTAATGAAGTTTTATTTAGTTTTACATATTTAGTTATTAAAAACAATATGATTTTACCCAATCCCCTCAAAAAAGTAATAAATAAATGAAAAACTATAGAAAATTTAAAGCTAAAACAAATTAATATTATCGTTAAATATGTTTGGCTTAATTTAAGATATTAAATTAAAATCAAATTAAAATTAACAATAACAGCACAATATTATAGCATAGAAATGCTTGAACACAAAAAAAACAAAACATTTTAGTTTTATTTTAGTAAATAGTTTTATTAGTATTTGTTGTTGTTTATTTTCTTACAGTTTGACTTTCTAATTTGCTGACCAAATGTGTACAAGTGATTTAAAAATAAAATCTCTTTTTAAAAACGCCTTAAATAGTTGGTAGGTCTTAAATACGCTGTATTAAATTATGTATGGGTGTTTCCATATGAGTCTAGATGCCAACTTTAACGTAAAATTATTTAATTTTATTTCATGGTATAAGGTGCAGGTTAAATATTAATACACTTTACAATTTAAACACCTACACCCGAACTATGCGTGAATATGTTTTATTTTAGAAGACGTCATGTAGGTCCCATCATTTTTAAAATTTTAAAAAATAACACACATAAGTTAAATTTAAAAAAGTTTTAAAAAATAAATAATGACCTTGGGAGAATTCTGTTTTAAAAGGAATGCTATGCATGTTTTCATGGTGCGGTAACGATATTATTCGACAGTTATTATGAAATGCATTAAACACTTTAACATGACTTAGTTGACGCTAAGTTCATTTGATAACTGATTTCCAAAGTACTTAATAAATTGGTGGAATTGTTTAGGCGTCTGCATATATATTCATGATGATTTACTAGAATAAACCAATCAAAAAAGACAAAAAGGTAGCGTAGTGTAGCAGTTTATTTTATTCTCAAGTTCCATCAGGCTTTAAAACGGATTAGCAAAGTTTAAATTTAATATATGAATGCCAGTTTTTAGAAAACATATGGAACACATAAGGACATAGGGAAGAAGAATCGAGAGTGTTTATGAAATTATTAGCATAATTATTTGGAGGCATGTTAACGTATCCGTGCTATTAAAATTATAATATATAAGGTGAGAACGGGAATTTTTATACGAAACAACCTTTTCTAGACGGTGCAGTAAGATATGCTAGGTTTAAGACCTGGTTGCAGATGCGAGATAAGTTATAAAGTGGATATTTTTGAAATCTCAGCCGATTTTAATGAAGCTGAGTCCTAAATGGGTGATAGACGAAGAAAAGGTGCTTATTGTTTAGCTAAACGATTTGAATACAGTACAAATCATAGTTAAATTCTTTATGTTAAATATGTTACTAAATGTTCTGAAAAAGATTAAAATAATAAATAAATAAAAGCATTGCCCAATTCGTACATATTATTTAAGGCAAATGCTAAAATGATGATTTCAATAAAATGCTTGTATTTGTGTGCTTTTATTCTGCTTCTAAAATCCAAGATCTTAAGTCTAAGATTTCTAAAAATAATCTGTTTGTAATTAAGCGATAGAGCAACTAAACGACTATAATGAAAGCTGGATATAACTTTAAAGTCGATCGAGTCAACGCTGAGGACAATTTGGTGGCTTAACAAAATTAACGAATGGCAAGATTTTAATTATTATTTATTACGAACCGATTATTTACGGCTGCCATTCTTTTTTTTTTACTGAATGCACGGACCCTATGGACTTTCTCATTATGTTCCGGGCTTTTTAAAATTTCGTTATTTAGTCGTTATCCTTTGAAGGAAGTCCTAATCTGAATATCTCTTCAAAAAGGTAAAGCAATCAAAAATTCCACAGTCAAGCACTTTTTTCTCTACTATCGTTTGAGAGTTATTTTTCGATATTCTTAAAAAAATATTTATTTATTGAGATCTGCATCTCTGACATGTTAGAGGCAAAATAAAACTTGCCAATTTTTACAAGTAGACGAATTCATAGTATACGCTAGTGCTGACTGTACTATTGTCAGATTTGTCGTTTTATCAGCAAATTCCTAATTTGTGATACAACAAATAGCAATTTACAAATTTTTAAAAATTTTTGAGCGCAAAAGATGATTTTTGTAAAAGTTGTTGGAAAAATTTTAATCAAATAAATCTGAACAAGGGAAGCAAATGCTAAAAATCGCGAATGGGTATTTTTAGTTATTATTAATTTAATATTGCGAACTTGCGAACAATTCGTTTTGAATCACTATTTAGTATAACGAATATATTTTGTTGATAAGAAGGATTACATAAATATGAAAAAATGATAATTTATCGCGTTTTATATTTCCCAAAAGGTTGTTTAAATAGAAAAATTGACAATTGTTAACTAATTTGCAGATAAGTATGTATGTATTATGTACAAAGAAAGCTAAAGAAAAATAAAATGATACCGAAAGTGCCTTCTATTATTCTATACAATTAGACACATGCAAATAATAGTAAACTTAAGTCTAACTAAAATTAGGGTGTTAGTAAGTAAAACTTTTTTCAAAAATGTAACTTCGAATATTAGAAATACCTATGTAGTTGAAAGACTGGCATATTCTGACAATTAATTCATGTTATAATTCTTTTTTGTGAAATATTTGATTTTTTTACGGTTTTGAAACTATCATGTCGATTTTTCTTATTGTGCACTAAAATTGTCTGGCAACACCAGTCGCCTAAGTTAAATCTGACTGTAATATTATTTTTTTAGCAAAAGGATACTGCTAAGACTGGGGTGTTTCGGCGATTCTATTGATGCAACTAAATGAAGTAGATCAAAACATTACGTTTAAGTACTTCAATATGTAAAAATATTCTGTGCTTGGACTACAAGACAAGATGAACTAAAAAACTTTGTTGTCCACTGCTTTGGATTCCAGAAATAAATGGAAAAATATATTAAAAGACGAATGAATTTCAATTAAATTATATAATGGTACTTGTAAAAAAACCAATAGAAATAGCGAATAGATTTCACTGGCAGCTAGTATAGTAGTTGTGATTAGTTTTACGTTTAGATTAGTAAAAATTTTTAAAGAGCATTTGCGCAAAGGAGCTCTTTAATTTAAAGAAAAAAGAACTTTAATATTTTTTGAGAATTCAAGCAGTTAATTTTTTATTTTTGAACTGAAATAACACGCCTAAACGATTTCAGCCCAAATTACATATAAAGCCATTTATCACAGCTTTTAGAGATCGTAAATTTTATGATTTTGAAAACAACTAATAGGTATTATTGGTGATAAAAGAGCTGTTACTCTTTTCCGTAAAAATTTAAAAAGAATAATTTTAGTGAATCAAAAAATTGAAAGTTATCTTCTTTTAGTAATCACAAGAAATTCATTTAATAGGTTTAAATCGTGGAAATCGCCTTATTTGTTTATTCAACAAAAGTGAAATGTCTCCTTCATGTGCATGTATGCATGCCACATTAAATTACTAAGAATTACAAAAAAAGTATCCTCAGAAAACTTTACTCTTAACAAAAAGCTTCAGCTTGTGATCAATTTAATTTAGAAAACTAAAAACTATAAAAAACAAACACACGCAAATACAACCCAGCCTTTTCTGGTTTATGGCTTAAATTTTCGTTGTAGCAAAGCAACATACATACATAAGTACATACATACATGTATGCATGTGCGTACAATATACGAGTATGTGTATAAATGAATAAAACTTAAAAAGGCAATTTCGATTTTCTTTTTTTTTTGTGGCACAAACTCCCCACTTTGTATAGCGTCCTTATTATCATCATGATCATTGGCTCACACATATTTGGACAGATCAACTCATGCTTGTTTTTTCTTTAACAATGTTCAAGTATTATCTACTTTGGCCAAACTAACCAAATTACTTTCGTTGTCGTTTCAATAAAAAACGAAATTTCTTGTGCTACTTTTCTGTGCTTTTTTTCTGCGTTACATACATACTTCTTCCAGTTTTTCTTTTAATCCATTGAGAGATCAAGCAGTAATCTCAATTAAAATATAATAATCAAGAGGTTGCACCAGTTACTGCGTCTGGCTGTTAAAGACTAAAGCTGGTTATATTTGTTATGTTGTCAGGTATTTAGGCGAGATAGGCTGATTTTCAAGACTCTTGTCAGTCTGTGGCAAACGTTTTTTTGCTTTTGATAGCAGTGATAGTGAAGTTTTTGGCGTTAGAAAAATATGTTTAAGCATGTTTTATAACGATGAGGAAGGAAGAGAAGTTCCAAGTCAAATTTGTAATTTGTTTCTGCAAATAGTAAAGTTTTTGATTAAAAAATAACAAAAATAATAATAAATTCTAGATTTAATACCGTGATCGTACCAAGAAGTGACACTATTTTTTGATCACTGTCAAATCGAATTTCGAAAAATTATAACGTTTTTTCTACTACGTCTGGACAGTTGTTGCAGCCTTTGCTTTTTACGGCTTGAAATATAAATCAAACGGTAAATCAGTCGAAATCACGTTTTCTTATGTTTTCATTCTTTTTATTTAAGTGAACCATGGCACGGATTTAAAATTTCCAGCATACATTTTGGATTTTATGTTTTAGTTTTGCTGTTGTTGTGATATATATAATATGTATAAGTTAAAATAACGTCTCTATAGTAATTCCTTTATTTACATTTTTATACTTTATCTTTAATTGCGAAAAAATCAACTTCACCAGTATTTTTTTATTTAAACAAAAAAGTTTAAAAAAGTCAAAATGTAAAAAAGCGATAAACAGAATCAGGATGTTTTATTTTCAATTTATTGTAAAATAAAATTAAAATTGATTTTTATTCATAATGTGGCAATTACTTGAATCTTACTTTAACAGTTAAGAAAAGGGATATCTTTGCTGTTGTATATCTTTCCTTTCATTTATCGCTCAGTTATAGCTTAAAGTATGCTCATAACAATTAAAAGCATTAACTTCCTATCTTTAACGAATGGCAGACTTCAATAATGGGCATAAGTGGCAATAACCTAAACAAAATAAATATTTTCTCCTTTTTCAAGTATACATCATATATGTATTTCATATATAAAATTCAATTTAATATCGATTTTTAATAGAAAAAAGTGCAAACATTTTTTGATTGATTTGTCTTTCTTTGAGATACTTAAAAATTTTAGGTAAAATTAAACAAACTCTTGAGCACCGTTATAATAGCAAATAAACCATATTCTAAAATAAAACATTCTAAAAGATCGCAGAAGATCCTTAGATCTCTATCAACTTTGCTTAATAGCAAGAGGTCATACACAGTCTTAAAAACGTTATTTTAGTGTTATTTTTGATAAAGTGTCCCAACTTTTCAAACAAAATTAAAGTTATAAAAGAAACTTATTACAAATATAAATACATATGGTAAAGGGTTTTTCAACAAGAAGCTTGTTTTTTAAAACAAAATATAACAAAAAATGTACATTATAATTTTTATTATACTACGAAGAGAAAAGTTCGGCAAATATAAATAAAAAATGATATCCGGCAGATGTCGATTCTTTCATCAAAGTGTTTAATCACCTTTGGCAAAATGGCGGTCCTATCACATCACGGATTTTGAGTTTTATGCTGAAATCGATTCGATTGGCTTCGTATAGACTCTGTACTTAACGTAAATAATCCAGTGGTGTTATACCACACGATCTGGCTGGCCACTTAACTGCTGATTGCCGTGAAATTGTGGGACCGTCCTGTTAAAACCACATGTCTGTGATATCCATGTCGTCAATAATAGGCCAAAATTGAGTTGTTAGCATCTTGCGATGGGCTTCGTCAAAAAAATGATTTTTTCAGAAAAACTAGCTGGTTTTTTTTGAATAAATCGAGCGAATCGACAGGGATATGAATGATAGGTCAGCATCAATTCCAGCACTAGGTGAACCTTGGAAGGCTTCAAAGTCAATTCCTTAAGCAAAATTTGCCATGTGGTGGTTTTGGATAACGCCAATTGTTGAGAATGTTGAGGAATTGACAATTTTGGATCTGCTTCAACGTTGTGGCTCACGGCTGCGATGTTTCCAGTTGAACGATCAGGTAGAACACGCGTTGGTGTTCGCACATTTTGTATCGGGCTTATCGACTCAAATATGATTATCAAATTCTTAATAGCGGTCTCAGAAGGAATATCTCCGAAAATATCACGAATTTTGTGATTTTGAATATTTTAATGCGATTTTCGAGCGAAATTGATTTCATTTTAACAATTGCCAATGCATTTGCTACGAATACATCAAAAACCCAAATGTCCAACCTATCATGTTTTTGCTGTTGCCACAATTGAAAAACAAAATTATTGTTGAAAACCCCGATGTAATTACAGTTAGCGAACTACAATTTTTTTTTACTCTTCGTACTGTTGCTGACTTACTTTTCATTACTTAATAATATGCCACCAAGAATGCGGTTTTACGTTTAAAGCTATTTTCGACATTTCAAAGATTCCTCTAATTAAAAACTAAGATTTTATGCCTTGGGACTAATTAGTCTTAGGATGAAAAAGAAAGAGATAATTGACTAGAATGGAAGCTATGGATTTCTAATACACACTATATATAATTTGCAGCTATTGGCTCATCTGATGGCGCAGCTTGACTTAAAGTGGAGCACAGATTAAAAAATTTAAAAAGGTGAAAGGAACTTATTTTTGACTTCGGTAGAAATATATGTGAGAAGATTTCTGAGAGCATAGACTAGAAAGAAAAACAAAGATTTTTTGACCTCTTGTTCGCTTTGTGATCTTGATGCCATGCATTTGTGCTGGAAAGTTCATAATGTAAACAATTATTTTTCTAATTTGTTAACTTAATAAGTGAGAGAGCAAGAGGTCGTTATCTCAAGAAAGATTTTATTTGATTTTGGCTGTTACAAAGAGAGGATAGGCTGAGACTACACTGGGAAGCAATAACAGGTAAACAAGTAAGCAATAATCATATCTATGCCTTCACAGCCTCAACGCTCATTATTTAAGAATTAAGAGAAGGGAATAAACAGAAGAAAATACCTTTCGAGTTAAAGATGCGATTGAGCGGAACTCAGTGAAGCATAACAAAATAACATGAATAACCCGATCTCGATCCTAAAATAATAACAATTATATAATATTACAACAGTTTGATTCCTTAAAGACTTTTGACCCAGTTAAACAAGATATTTAGACTACAATCATATATTTAGGACCGATTTTTATTTAAAAATAATAAAAACATGAAATATGCTTAAGTAAATATTTATTTTAATTCTTAAAAGTCATAACTGCTCACTAAGCGCTTCTTTGCTATTTTGCTGTCAAATTAAAACAACTAAACATGTTCTCTACGCAATATATTCTCTTCTCCCAAAAGAAAGACTTTTGCAGCTGGTTTATCAAGTAACTTATAGCAACTTTCACATATAAACGACCATACAAAATTGTACAAACTGCTATGAATGAAAAGCCAAACACATAATTTTGGCTGAAACCAATAATTGCTGCATAAAATGTACTTACACCATCCGCACCATCATCATTCTTATTACAGAATCTGGTGTAGCAATTTATTTTCTGATGTTTTTATGGTGTGATTTCATAAACAAGAAGATGCTGATGATGCCATACACCGAACGGCAATTATTTTGATACATGGCACAGGGAAATGTCAGTGAACTTAAGTAGAGTTATGGATGCGTTTGAGTATTTATGTGGTGCATGTGTGCTAATGTAATGGTAACAAGAGGAAAGAACACATAACAACATGTGACGTGAACAAGAAAATAATAAAAACAGACCTACTTTTAAATTGTGGTTTTTATGTTGTTTTTAATTTATTCTTTTTGATTTAAATATACATTAATCCAAACTTAGCAAAACTTAAAAGAAAATAATATTCAATGAAATATCAATGTGGGCTTTCATTTTTAGAAAAACACATTCGTACATATGTGCCTACATATAAGAAACTTCCGACTTCAAATGTAGAAAAAAGAAATATCTCTAAGAAAAGTCATTAGAGTGGTTAGGGGTCGAGCAATAAAACACGCGCGGCAAAGCCCCTAGGAGGTGCACAGCGAACGCAGCTAGGAGCAACAGACCCTGAAACCTATACGAAAGCCAATAAATTAAAAATTCCCAAAATACCATAGGAGGTTCAGCCAAATGTGCAGCTAAATGTAGCGCTATTGGGTGCTTGCATTAGAAAATAGGTTGTGAAAGTTGCAAGGTGTGATAGGTAGTATATTCAAGCTGAAAGAATATAAGGCACTGTGGCTATAGCTGTACCCTATTTTAATTAAATAAAAATTCTAGTTCCTCTCTACAGACGAGCCGTTTTTAAACAAATCCATGAATAATTTTAGTAGTTGTACACTTAATCAAATTTACTGTGCAATTGATCCTACTGTTTACTGTAGATTATCTGTTAGTGCTATTTAACCAGGAAATACATTATTAGGCTCACAATCATTATTTAATAAATTTCATCTCCTTAATTTTCGTTACAATTAAAAATATGAATTTTTTTATAAAATTTTTATGAATTTCACTTAATTTTACTTGATTAAGTTTTTCTTTCAACAGCTTTTCGAAAACATCATGCAAACGTTTCAGTGTAGAGGTAAAGACTTCAATAGGTTACACTACAATTACTTGGTTTATGACTTTAGCTTAGTTTATCGACAAAGTGCATGCAATAATATTTGTAACTGTAATTGAGCCTGTAAAAGTAAATGATGTTCGCAATAAAAAAGAGGATTAAACAGGTTTTCAAGAAATAAAACTTAAAGTGTGAACACAGAATTGGCACAAGTTGGAACAATAACAAACAAGCCAAATGGTTTTATTCGACTGACACTAGCTCAGAATTCTAAATGAATACAATCATATACTGCAAACAAAATGTATAATTGTTCAAGTTGCAGAAAATTAATTGGATATTCCGTAAGTTATGTAATGGCTCGATATTTTGACATAAAAAAGACGAAACGATATGGAAAATTGGCGGAAAATTTGTAATTTCCCAAATGAATTGGACATTGTAAAAAATAATAGCATAAAAAATTTAAGTCAAACACTAAATCAACAATTTAAAATTTCTAAAAATTTTATAGAAAAAGATAAAAATAAAAAATAAATTCTTAAAAAAAATGTTATTAAGAAAATAATCGAAACAGCTCAATTAAAATTGTATCGAAAATAGATTGATATACAAGGTATTCGCCGGGAAGGTATACTATTTAGTTGTGTCTTTACACTTCATATTTGGCAGTCGAAAGTAGACACGTAGTAAATTTACAGTGGAAAAATATATGATAAACTAACGTGTTCTAATCGTTAAAACATTTTATCAAAATCAACAATCGTCGATAACTGTGACGATGAGAAATGTGTGACGAGGCACATTTTCGTTTGAATGGATATGTGAAACAGAATTGTCTGTTCTGGGAAATGGGAAACCATTAAATTATTCAACAGTCACCTTTGTATTCATTAAAAGTGGCAGTCTGGTCTACAATTTGGTTAGGAGGAATTATTGGACTTTACTTCTTTGAAAATGGAAACGGCGTAAAGGTAACTATGAATGGGGAGCAATATCATGGTATGATTGAAAACTTTTTAACACCACAACTGCATGCTTTGATTACTATATTGTATCACCAAGGCGCTGAAATATCGCATATATCCAGGATTACAAAGGAATTACTGCGAGACCTCTTTCCACAACAAGTTATTTTAAGAAATGGTGATGTTGATTGTCCTCCATGGTCGCCTGATTTAACTGCTCCATACTTCATATTGTGGGGATATCTGAAAAGCAAGGTTTATGCAAGCAAACCAGAAACGCTTGAGCAACTCAAACAAAATATTCGTGATGAAATTAATAAAATATCGTGTGAAATGTGTGAGAATGTAATGAAAAATACACTTAAAAAGGCACATATTTGTGAGTCTAACAGAGGAGAAAATTTATCTGTTACTGTATTCCATACATAGTTGGCGACATTAAATAAAACATTTATCAATATAAGATTTATTTTCTTTCATTTAATCAAAAATTATAAACAACAACTAAAAGAAAAGTACTTGTTGTTAAAAAGGTAAAAAATAAATTTCGTTTAAAGATTCTACGAAACAATGTTTAAGAAACATTGCATTTTAGCTGTTCACTATACCCACGCGCACAAAAATAAAATTATAAAAGAAATATGTAGAATAAGCTGCCAGATATTTTCATATTGGAAAAATTATGACGTTTTGATCCGCCTGTAAAAGCAAATAGCAGTTGCGAGTTGTATGGAAGTAGTTAGCAACCGTCGAACAAGTTCCTTATCTTTTTATAGTATTAAAATGCTTATTGTTTAAAAAAAAAATAAGGAAGTGAATTTTAGCATGTTTTTTGCGCTTGGAATTAACGTAACGACTAAAGAGGATATAAATAATTGCGTCTAAATATTTAAAAGTAAAAAGAACAACAACATTCGATAATCAAGACAGATAACAAAAACAACAAAACCATCTTTAAATTTCATTGGAACTACACAAAAATTGCAGAAATTAACAATGAAACTATTAGAAAAAGTAAATATGTAATGCAGATTTCTTGTGACGGATTTCTTAAAAATTCATCCAAACCTGCTTTTAAAATTGGTAACTTTAAAGATCTGAATAAGCACACCCAACTAATAACAGGAAAACTAATAATATTAAAGAATTTAAAAATGAAAATGCGTGTGGATTTACAAAAACTTTCTTTTAAACTGATAATCGTAGTTATGGCAGCAAAAGTTAAAGATTTGAAAGTAAGTATTTTTTAATGCTTTGCGAATGTGCCAGTGTAAATAAATAATTCATTTATTCATTTTTCTCTTAAACGGTGTATTCATGAAATCTCTCTGTTTGTCAATTGGTATTATGGCTGTATTTTCTTAACATAAAATCGTTGAGAGTATATAATAAAAAAATTATAAAAGTTGTTTTAAAGAAACGTAAAAATGGAAAGAATTCTTTAATATTTAATAAACAAATTAGCATAGGTATCACAGGTTATCAGAAAAAAGGTCAGCTAGGCTGCATAAAGGAAAAACAAACTGCATATATTTACAAATCACAACAATAAGTTGTCTAAATTACCTGGAGCCTACAGCTGTGTAACCAATCATCAATACTTAAAAAAACCCAAAAAAATTATCCAATATTTTTCATACGAGAGTTGGTATCACGCGTACCGATGATAAACCTGTAAACGCCTAATGCACGCCAACTTAAAAATAGCACAACACTAACCCAATTGTAAATTTCACCTACAATAGAGCGTGTACTTCAATCTATAAAATGTTTTAAGTTTGAACCACAACATAAATGAGATGGACCTTTAAAGTCTATCAAGTAAGCGTGATATCGTTATGAGAAACTTGATACATATTATTTTTTATTTAGAGAGGTGTAACAGATTCAATTTGCAAACATTGAATATGAATAATACTCGAATAAAAGCTTTTTTAATTAAGATTAAGATTTTGCGGAGAGTTTAATAATTAGCCAAGTATCGCCTGATGATTATCTCCGACAATAAATACTTATATTTGTAGATTTCGTGAACAGAAAGGTGTCCGTAACATACCTCCATCGGTTTAAGATATTATATGATAAAAACACTGAATATGGTGATTTAGCAAGATCGCGCTCTTTACTAGACATCACTTGAACTGATCAATCTATAATCAAATTAATTTGCACAAAAGCTATATGGTCAAGTATATTCTGCAAATTTTTTATTAAACATTAGGTTAAACAAACAACATTGATAATTTTACTGTCATAAACGAGTTTCGGAGGAAGATCTTTCGTATAAATTCATAACGACGAAATAATAATAAAGTGATTTTTATGCTAAGTTACTTTTTTGTTTGTTTGTCTTTGACCAGCACTCAGGGGATGACCCTTACCTATGCAATGTATTGTGCCAGAACTAGGAAATTAGGTTATGGGGAGGAGGAAAGAGAGGGTAGTGTTTGTGGACATATTTGATTTGAACTTTCCTACATTGAAAGTCACAGGAAAGACCTCCGGAGGAAGTTTATACCACATACGGACTATCCAGCTGAAAAACGAATGTTTCCTGTAATGCGTAGTGCGATTTACTGGCCAATCAACCACAAATGGGTGCGCGCTCAATGAAAATCGAGTTAAAAGCAAAAACGTGCGAGAGCACTTACCATTGTAGTAACGATAAAACAGTGAAATACATTCCACATTGCATGGATGCTCTAGAGAAATATTTGAGTTGAATACCTTACTATCCCCAAAGAGCCTTTTGACTCCCGTATGTGGTGAAGCAACTCCAAAATAAATTTTAGGGTGGTGGTCCATACGTGAAAGTTGTATTCCATTTTTTGACGGTAATAGGTGGTACAAATAGTGCGAAAACCGAGGCACTTGAAAGGTTCTTTTGAAACCTGAAAAATGTGCTTAGTCCATCAATAATCACACTGAATTTTCATGACAAGAACATCAAGAGCATTCGATTCTAAAATATTTATATCACCCACAGTGACAGATGCAGCATCATTTCATTAAAATCGACTCTATTCACACAACGAAAATCAATACGTTAACGTATTGTCTGTGCTCAATAGTTGTAAATCATTGTGCGTTCATCTATACAAACTACAGTCGCCGGCACAATAAATTTGACAAGAAAAAAAATCACTTATTTCTTTTTAACTTTAAAAATGCTTTATTGAAAATACGAAAATATTTTTATTGCTAATATATTGATAATTTGAAGGATAAAAAAAAACAAAACAATAAGCATTTTCCATATTAACTTAAAAAGTTGTGACTACAATTAAATTCTGTTCATATTCATAAGTATTTTGACAAAGGAAAATTGTAAAAAAAACAAGGCTTAATACTGCAAAAAAGTAGTGAAGTTGATTATGATTTAGAAGAAAGTTAAGCCCCCTTTAGCTTGAATGACTTTTTGAAGCCGCCGTAGTAATGAATCTATCAAAGATTGAAGAACTTCAGTAGGAACCTCGTTCCAGAGATGGTTTCTTCTCTGGTTTTTTTTTTCAATAAAATATTTCTCTTAGGTTTTATATATGCCCACACGTTTTCTATGACGTTCAAGTCCGGACTTTGAGATGGCCAATCCAGTAAATTGAGTCCAATATTTCTAACGAAGTTTTTGATTAATTTACTCGTGTGACATGGAGCATTATCTTGTTGTAATACAAATGATACCCCTATCAGTTTGTCACCCGAGGGGAATGCATAGTCATTTAAAACTTTTATATATTGATTTTGATTAATAGAATCAGTGAACGGCATCAAATCATTCAAGCCGCTGTGTGCAATGCATCCCCAGAACATAACACAACCCCCACCATGGCTAACTTTTTCACAAACTGGCGCAGTCTCTTGTCTTTGAAATTGTGGGAGTCTTACAAAAATCTCGAATTGTATTCGAATGAGCTTTCATCAGTCCAAAGAACTTTTCTCCATAACTCTACTAGCTTTTGGACATGTGCATTAGCAAAAGCTAAGCGCTTGCATTTGTTTTGTTTTGATATGTATGGGATACCTCTTGCTATGAAAGCCGAATCGACCGCTTACTAATTAAAGTACTACATGACTTATTCCATTCATCTGCGACATCCTTAGGTTTTAACTGTTTAAAATTTTCGCAAAATGATTCGGTCTTCACTTACAGTTCTTTAGCGTCTCGGTAGATTTTGTACGTCGTTTTTGTTTTTAAATTTGTTTATTTGATAATAAACAGTTTGACGCAACAAATTGAACTCGTTAGCTGTGCCTGTTAGCTGGAAGCCGGCACTGAACTTTACTACTGTTGAGCATTAGTTAACAACCGTTTTCCCCATATTTTGAAATCATTGATGAATCAAAATTATAAGTAAAGGCACAAAAGTTAATTAGAACGACTTCAGTTGACCTTTAATTCAAAGAACACGCACGAAACCTGATATGAAGTGCTTGTCAAAATACTTATGCCGAAGCGAAAGTCACTGCCTACTATGATTCTTATCAGCAGTTTGAAAGTGCACAAAATAATGGACAAAATATTTTACGTAAGTATTGTTGTTGTGAGCAAAGCTGAGGAAACGGTATCTTACGCGTTTGAACGGAAAAAACGCCAATAGACAAGAGAAAAATTTGCCAAAATAATTGTGCCGACGACTGTATATAATAAATTCAGAGTTTTTGTTCCTTGCACAGTACGCTACTTAAGCACAGTCTTTTTAGTTAATTAAATACAACTATTTTCTAAATTAACCAATCAAATATCACCTTTCCTTGAAACTTAAGGAAAACAGAAAAAAATATGCTTTAAAGATTTCGAAGATTAAAATTGTGTCAAGTGTTATTGTAGAAATAATAAAACTAATATTTAATTACTTTAAAATAAAATAAAAACAAATAAAAACTTTTTCCTTTGAAATTTAATAAAAATTGACACACAAAACAAATAAAAACTTCAGTGCTCTTTTTTAAAAAGATCTTTAAACGTATGAGAGATTTGAAATCTTTTCAACAAAACAAACTGTCACTAACACAACCATATGCAGACTATTAAACTTTTGTAGCAACAACACAGACAACATTTACTGCAAGCAGTCATTTCTGCATCCATCCATTTATACATGAGTCCACAACTATTAATCGTTGCAACTTGTTAAATCATAACTAAATCAAATAATTAACTGTATTTATTTAAAATAAAAACACAAAAGTATGTGGCAAAAAATATTTAGCAAAAAACTCGCTTAAAAAACGCTGCAGTTTTTCTCTAAAAAAAAAATGGTAAAATCGAAAGAGGAGCAGACACTGGACATATTTATCTTTGTTACACATTTGTAAGATTAAAAATTACATTTATTTACACATACCTACGCTTGTTTAAACTTGAGATAGAAATTAATAAACAAACCTGTTGCAAAACGTTTAATTTGTCTTGTGTTTTGTAAATGTCGGTTTCAGTTTTCATTTTTTCGTAAAAGTTTTTCTTTCATGTTGTTTAGTTACTTTTTCATCCCGCGATTATTTAGAAATTAATTATTTTCCTTGAAGTTTCTATATAATTAACAATTTCATTGATCGTTTAAATATTAATTTTTCGAATTGAAATTTATAGAGAAATTTAGTTAAATAGCAAGACTATTGTTGCCAGCTCAAAAAATTTTTTTCTACGAGCTTCAAATAGAAAATGATCAGCTGTATGATAAAAAAAGAATAATCGTTTTATAGTTTGCCCTAATGTCTAATAATTTAGTTTTGTACCTGTGTTTTTATATCGATGTAAATTCGTAACATTTTTCAAATTATGTATTTAATTTTCAAATTATTTGATTTTTGCCACATGCATTTGCATTTGTGTGTTAATACAAAATTTATGACTTTTCATAAGGTTTTCTATGGAAAATTACTTTGTATTAAAATATTATCTTTTTAATTATTTGCAGAAATTTTATTTGAAATAAAAATTAAAGCAGATAATAATAGCACTATAGTAGGTTATTAATGGCATTGAAATAAAACGATGATTTAAGAATTACCCAGCAACATTTTTTGGATTTATAAAATAATTAAATTGGTTTCATAATAATATTTAATAAAGTGTTTAATCAATTTAATTATTTGTTTAATTAGAATATTTTTTTAGTATATTTTAATTAAATATATAATGATTTCAATTATTTATTTAATTAATATAGCAAATATTTTATTTCTTTATTATGTCTCTTTTTTTTCTCTTTTAATTAAATATTACATTTAAATGAATTACAAATAAATTAGAGTCTATTGCAACGTCTATTACAAATTGGGAAACAAACTCAAAGCATGTGAATTTTTTTTTGGTCCATTCGATTTTTAGTTGTTTTTTATTTTCTAAACAGAAGATTATGTGATTTTTGAATTAGGATTTTGCACCCATCTTAACCGAGAAAACGGCTTGCAAATTATTAAGGCAAAAATAATCAATTAATATGATAAACATAAATTTGAAAGAACACCATAGCACAAGTAGGTTGAAAATTTGACAACTGCGCAAAATTGGAGTGGCAAAAAATACAAAAACGAAATTCGTTAAACAACAAAAGTTATTTAAAAGTTTTGTCGCCTTTACGTTAGGTACTGTTGCAACTTCGTTACCTAATCAAATTTGGCGAAAATTGCTAACACTTTCCCATAACCTAAATAATTGCTAAAGTTTTTCAATGAAATCAAATAATTTTCAAAATTTGCGTAAATATAGTTTCTTTACAACTTAAATTTTCATAAGAAATTCATATTAAAAATTTAGCTGCAAATTAATATGGGAAATAACTTTATTCATTTATTATTTTAAAGTTTAAAATAACTATTTTTTGTAAAAAATCAAATGTAAACAAACAAGCGAACAAACAAAAAGATAAAAAAAACAAATAAACATTGTTTGAATCATTTCAGACAAAGTTCAACGCCAATTTAACATTTATTACATCACTTTTATAACCGTGAAAGAAATGCATAAATACTCTTCTTCTTTGCCAAACGCAAGGTAATTATTTTTATTCAAATAAAATAAACTCTAAATGCAAAGTTTATATATGTACGTATGTATAATAGTTAGATTTTGGGTACCCTATAAAACAAATAAAAAATTAAAGTTACTTCTTGAGTGCGCATTGAGCGGTTTTTTTAATATTGGGCCCAGGTTACATAATTAAAAGTGATCCAAAAACTGAGCTATGGTTAAAAATAAGATAACGTACCTTATTTGTGTCTGAATATTATTCTTAACCTTTGTAAATTTTTTTTTTTTTTTTTTTTTGTAAAAGGCGTGGCGGCAACAAAACATTAAACAACAAGTCAATATGAAATGTGAATTCTGGTAAACGTTACTTCAAAGGAACAAACATTTAATAAGGAGCATGGTAAATAGAAATCAAGTTGTCTCGGGGTTTTGAAAAAGAAAATTGTTTTTCAATTGTGGCACTACCAACAACATGATTGTTTTGACATTTAGTTTTTTGACGTATTCACAGTAGATGCGTTGGCAGTTTCAATTTAGCACAAAGATCGCATTAAAATAATTAAAATCCACTATGAAAATGGTGGTTCTGTTGAAGTTATATTTCGTAAAATTTGTGATATTTTTGGACAACATAATCGTCCTTCTGAGACCGCTATTAAGAATTTGTTCGTTTAACCCGATACAAAACGTGCGAACACCAACGCGTATTCAGCCGGCTCGTTCATCTGAAAACATCACAGCCATGAGCCACAGTGTTACAGCAGACCTAAAGTTTTCAATTTCTTGACGTTATCAACAATTAGGGTAATCCAAAACCACCACATAGCGAATTTTGGGTAAGAATTTTACCGGCAGGTTTTTCTGAAAAAAATCATTTTTTCATATGAATTCATTTCCATTTTTGTAAAATTCGTGATATTAGTGTTATCCAAAACCACCACATGGCGAATTCTGAATAAGTATTTGATGTTGAAGCCTTACAAGGTTTAACTGGTGCAAGAATTGAATAGATTCGCTCTGTTAACACTCATGTTAACATAATTATCTTAAGATTTATTTATTTATTATTTTGAAAGTTGAATGCACCTTTTAGTTAATAATAATGAAATTGTAAATTTATTGCATTCTTGCTAAGCAAGCATAATTTCATATTTGTTTACCTTTATTATATTTTAATGAAAGTTGAATGCACCCTTTATTTAATAATAATCAAATTGTTAATTTATTGCATTCT
Organism: Trichopoda pennipes; assembly: GCA_030448955.1. Lineage (NCBI taxonomy): Eukaryota > Metazoa > Arthropoda > Insecta > Diptera > Tachinidae > Trichopoda > Trichopoda pennipes. The sequence continues at coordinate 10,185,409 of JASKUP010000034.1, forward strand.
TGCTAAGCAAGCATAATTCCATATTTGTTTACCTTTATTATATTTTAATGAAAGTTGAATGCACCTTTTATTTATACGGAAAACATTTATTCATGACCTACTTAATTTAATTTGCTTACCAAACTATATTTTAGTATTTATTTTTATTATATTTCCTGGTTACTAAATTGATTATTTGGCAATTTATAGTTTTAATTGTTTATTGTTATTTTCTTAATTTTGCTTGGACAATTTAATGTATTTAAGCAAAGTAAATTTATACAAAGAAGACAGAATAAAATTGACAATCAAGGAAAAGGTCACGTGTTTTATTTGCTTTAGTATACGAGTCACGGTTCAAGTACCGGCGATTCCCTAATAATATTAAAGTACAATACGAGTTACGGTTCAAGTGCCGGCAGCTCAAATTAGTGTAAGTACGATCAAGTACTAACATTTGGTGACCCCGACGTGATCCTTTGATTGCCAAATTTTGTTTCTACAACTCAAATTCAATTGAAGACGTATACCAAAAAAAAATGGAGTTCGAAGAGTTGGTGCGTACCCAACAGCATTTGGGAGCTCAGATCGAGACGCTCGCAAGGAACTTCGCTAAGGATCCCAAAGACAGGAAAACCCCTCCATACTTCGTCAAAAGATTGGAGGCATTGACAGAATTGGCCGATGAGTTCCACAGAACTCATGAAGAAATCATGGCCATGAAAAACAAGCCCCTGGATAATGACTATCTCAGGGAGGATTATTACAACAAAATAACCCTGATAGTGACCAAGCACATCAAGCTGTTTGAGCAAGGGGCAGCACAGCCGTTGAGATTAGATGATGAAGCCCAGCCATCAAAGGGACAACAGCTATCAACCCACCATACGGTAACGGCCGAAACACGAAGGCTGCTTCGCAACCAGCGGGCAGTAATGAGGGCATTGGATCGAAACATTGACGAAGTGTTTGCACAACAAACCATGGAACACCATTCGTCATACTACACCATAAAGGCAAGCTTCATTGAAAAGTACATGACCGAACTATCCAACAATAATTCGGCAATATGGGCATCAACGGAAGCGGAACAAGTCGAAGACTATCACATCGACACCATTTATAACCTTGAAGAAAGGGCAGAAGCAGCGATGATAGCACTTCATCGGCACATTCAAGAAAACCCTACAGGTGTAACTCACCAGGCTGCAATTCCAAGTGGCACGGACACAATCCTTCCAAAAATCAAAATACCAATGTTCGACGGAAACTACTTACGGTGGGTAGAATTTAAGGACATATTTTCAGAGCTTGTACATAACACAAGCATATCAGATACAAGAAAGATGCAATACCTAACTACGTCATTGCAAGGAGAAGCAAAAAATCTAATCAAGCATTTACCTGCAGTCGGACACAACTACGCTGCTGCTTGGTCAATTATCACTGGCAGATACGACAACAAACGACTTCTGGTGTCCACATTACTCAGCAAGCTAATGTCGCAGTCATCCAGTAAAAGAGAATCTGCCTCATCTTTAAAGTCACTTCACGACGTAACAAAGGAGTGTCTTCAGGGCTTACAGGCACAAGATGTCCCAGTGCAGCACTGGGATGCCATTCTGTCCCATATTCTATTACAGAAGATAGACGAAGAGACTCAAATCGCTTTTGAGCAAGGCTTAACCGACAATAGGCGCCTAATCACGATTGACGAGCTACTCAACTTCCTGGAGCGAAGATTCCAGTCTTTGGAGGTGCGTGGTAAGGCTGACAAGGGGCATACAAGAACCTGCGCTTCGGTAACAACATCTGAACCGCGGGACAACTGCGCAATATGTAAAGGTGAAGGACACAAAATCTTCGCTTGTAAAAAATTCATTAATGCCGAAATAAACCAGAGATGGAAATGGGTCAAAGACTTGCAGCTGTGTGTCAACTGTCTCAAGCAAGGACATCGAGTTAACGAGTGCAAATCACGACACTGTGGCAAATGCACTAGGAAACATAACTCATTGCTCCATAACCCCAAGGTGTCAACATCAGGTACAAAACCCAACATGCAAGATAACTCAACACATCAAGTCACTCCCCATCAACCGGCTACCAAATTCAGCCTTCTGACTAATCGCATCTACAAAGATCCCCACTATGTTTTACTGGGAACTGCACGCATTCAAGTGCCAGCAGAAAACGGGCAGTTAATCGAATGTCGAGCAATATTGGACTCTGGGTCACAAGCAAACCTGATTACAGATCGCCTTTGGAAATTGCTAGGCAGAAGATCACGTCAAATATGCATGAGTTTGGAGGGCATCGGAAATCAGAAAACAAAGATGAGGCATCAATCAAACATCCAGATCAGGTCAACAGCAAATGACTATGCCACAGATGTAGATGTCCACATTATATCAAAAATTGTATCCGATCAGCCCCTTCATCAGTTCGATATTACAAATTGGGGAATCCCACAGAATGTACACCTAGCAGATCCAGAATTCAACACACCAGGCCGAATCGACTGCTTGCTTGGAGCAGACATCATCTTCGAACTACTAACCGATGGGCAAATTAAGTTAGGAGACAATCTCCCCGTGCTTCAAAATACACTCCTCGGATGGGTAATAGCTGGAAAAGTTGAATCATCAACCCGCAATCATTCTGTATGCGGAATATGTACAACAAAGGATTTAGAGGAAGCGGTTTCCCAATTTTGGGATTCCGAGGAAGCATCAAGCGACCAGTCTAACCTTTCAGATGATGACATACGATGTGAAGCACACTTCGTGCAAACAACAGTCCGGGGAGAAGATGGCAGATTTATAGTAAAACTTCCATTAAACAACCATCCATCAGCATTGGCGGAATCAAAGGGAGTAGCATACAGAAGATTCAACTCAATCGAAAAACGTTTAGCAACTAACCCAATGCTAAAGGATCAATACGTGACATTCATGAGGGAATACGAATCACTGGGTCACATGACAAGGATCAGCGCCAACCAAATCAGCACTCCACACTATTTCATACCACACCATTGCGTACTCCGCCCTGAAAGTTCATCCACCAAATTAAGGGTAGTCTTTGACGCATCAGCACACAACTCCTCGGGTTTTTCATTGAACGATATAATGCATACTGGTCCCACAGTTCAAAGCGACCTGTTTGCAATTCTGCTACGCTTTAGAATGCACAAGTACGCATTAAAAACTGATGTCGAAAAAATGTACCGCCAGATATGGGTTAACAAAAAGGATAGAAACTTACAGCTCATCCTGTGGCGAGAAGATGAGAACCAACCAATTAACGTGTATCAACTGAACACAGTTACATATGGCACTAGAGCAGCACCATACCTAGCAACACGCTGCCTAGTCAAGCTAGCAGACGACTACCAACATCAATACCCATACGGATCATCATCTCTGAGACGAGATTTTTACGTTGATGATGGTCTAATAGGAGCGGATTCAGTTCATGAAGCTCTGATCATACAACAACAATTGATAAACATTCTTGGCGGAGCTGGAATGAAACTAAAAAAATGGTGCTCAAATCACAAGGCCCTACTACGTGAGATTGCTGCCAAAGATCAAGAAGTCAACCTCAACTTCGACTCAAAGGAAGCACAATCAACAAAAACATTGGGCCTATTGTGGCTTCCAAAGGATGACGCGCTCTGTATTAAGGTCACCCTTCAAGAACATAAACAAACAACAAAACGTACCATGAGCTCCGACTTAGCTCACATATATGACCCGCTAGGTCTAATTGGTCCAGTGTTAGTTTCTGGAAAAATCCAACTACAGAAAACATGGTCAGCCAAACTTGAGTGGGATGAGAACCTTCCTACGGAAATAGCAAACGAATGGGAACTCTACAAGAACGATTTAAAAAAGTTGGACAACATAAAGATCACAAGGTACATATCTGGCAACCAAGATGCAAATATTCAGATACACGCCTTCGCTGATGCATCGGAAAAAGCTTACGGTGCTGCAGTATATCTACGGGTGATACAACAGGACAAAACGGTAAAGGTTAATCTTTTATGTACAAAATCGCGTGTGGCACCAATTAAATCACAAACAATACCCCGTCTTGAGTTGTGCGCAGCACTCTTGGCAGCTGAGCTATCGGCAAGAGTAAAGGCTGATTTGGGCTTAGAGAAAGAAAAGTCATTTTGTTGGACTGACTCCCAAATTGTGCTTTCCTGGCTCCACAATCATTCAGCAAAATTGCCAGTTTACGTGGCCCATCGAGTTTTGAAAATTCTAAGAGTAACAATCCCAGAACAATGGCATCATGTTCCGTCAAAACAAAACCCTGCAGATATATTATCTAGAGGAATAAAACCTCACGAGCTATCGTCATGTGCCATGTGGTGGTATGGGCCACTCTTCCTCTATCAATCTCAGAAGTTATGGCCAGCTCCCAGGTTACAAGAATTGACAAATGATAACTGCACAGCAACCGTTCTTACAGCACAACACTCAATCGATGAATGCAGCCTGGTTTACACAATACCATCAAAAAATTCCTTTGCACATGTACAAAGGGTCATCGGATATGTCTTACGATTTGCAAGAAACACCAGAAGACCGAAGAAATCTCGACCAGAGCATATACAACTATCACCGCAGGAGCTAGATGCAGCACTGAAGCTAATGGTACGGCAAATACAAGCAACCGATTTCAATGACATCAAAACCGCACTCACAAGAGACAAATTTGTACCCAAGACAAGTCAGGTTAGCTCACTCACTCCATTCTTAGATGAAGAAGGTATAATCCGAGTGGGCGGTCGACTAAGCTGCTCAACACAGCAGTTCGATGCTATCCATCAAATGATGCTACCAAGCCAAGATCCGCTAGTAAAACTCCTGATCGAAAAAATACACAGGGAAAATTACCACTGTGGCCCTCAAGCACTGCTTGCACAGGTTAGGCAGCGTTTTTGGCCGATTAGAGGAAAAACTCTTACAAGAGCAGTCGTCCAACGATGCGTCCGCTGCACAAAGGCAAGGCCAACAATGTATAACCAAATAATGGGAAACCTCCCAAAACATCGGGTGCAACCAGCCAGGCCATTCCTGCATTCTGGAGTAGACTACTGCGGCCCATTTGCAGTACATTTTAAAACAAGAGGAAAACGACCTCAAAGGGCATATCTTGCAGTATTTTGCTGTTTCGTCACTAAGGCAATACATTTAGAGCTTGTGACTGAACTAACAACGGAAGCATTCATCGGGGCTCTAAAGAGGTTCATAGGTAGACGAGGCCATTGTCAAACATTGTACTGCGACAACGCAACAAATTTTACAGGTGCTCGGAATAAACTAAATGAGCTGAAAGACGTCATTTATTCCAACCCAGCACAGGAATCAATTATTAAAGCATGCAGCTCAAAGGGGATAGAATTTCAGTTCATCCCACCGAGATCACCACATTTTGGAGGACTGTGGGAGGCAGCAGTGAAGTCAGCAAAGAACCTGCTATTGAAAAATGTATCCCCAGCATCACTCACATACGAAGAACTGGAAACAGTTTTAATTGAAATCGAAGCCATTTTAAACTCCCGTCCCCTTAGTCCAAACTCATCCGATGCCAATGATTTAAATGCAATAACGCCAGGTCACTTCTTAATTGGGGAACCATTGACCTCAAACGTTGATATACAATCCAAACTCCCTAAACATAGTTTACAACAGAGATGGCATCTTGTATCACAATTAAAACACAGCTTTTGGGACAGGTGGAGCAAAGAATATCTCAACGAATTACAGCAGCGTCATAAATGGAAAGGACCAATAAACGACGTGCAACTAAATACAATGGTAATAATTAAGGAGGACAACCTTCCAGTCCTACAATGGCCACTGGGACGTATAATCAAGATCTACAAAGGTGATGACGGCTTAGTGAGGGTATGTGATGTAAAGACGCAAAGTGGAATCTTCAAACGACCTATTCACAGATTAGCCCCACTCTTTCATGAAATCATCAAAGAGCAGAAAGATGAATCAGAAGAAAACACAAACTCAACGAGTCCAACAGCCAAAACAAAACCACCTAGGCCAATCCCTAATGAAGAAATCCCACCTAAGCGTGCACGAGTCAACTCAACGCTGCTGATCACTATCTTGGCCATACTTTTCTTGCCAATAATTGCTGGAAATCACATAAACGTAACGAAGTTCACAAATAAGCCTGGTATATATTTTGAACAGATAAGCCTGGTAAAGCGCATGTCTGTCAATTGGAAAATAATCGTCTATTTTGACCTTGAACCATATCAACATCAAATAAATATTTTGACTGATGGAGTAAAAACACTTCAAACTTTATGCCAAGAGAAGAGAATTAATGCAACATGTAAGCCATTGCTGGAATACTTCGATCACATAAAGGACGATTTACAAGAAGATTTTAATCTGTTCACAGTAAAGCGAAAAAAAAGGGGTGCAATCGACGTAGTTGGAAATATCGCCAATTCACTTTTTGGAGTATTAGACTCAAACTACGAGAATCAGATGTCAACAACAATTAAAAGACTGGAACAAAACGACCATTACTTGGAAAGGCTTTTGAAGAATCAGACTTCAATAATCAACTCCACCATCAACATTCTAAAGCAAGGTCAACTGGATGTGCAAGCAAAGTTTAAAGAAACTGGTAATATGATTCAAACGGTTGAGGCCGAACAACAAATGCTCACACTTTCCGTTCAGATGCTCATAGTTACTAACAATATACAACGCATACACGCTGCAATCATGGATGTTCTAGTTGATAGTCACCATGACAAAATTAACCCTCTTCTGCTCACCCCTCAACAGCTTAGTGAAGAAATCAAGAAGATAAAGGCCCATCTGCCAGCACACTTGCAATTACCGATTCACCGAAATAACTTACTAGAGGTCTACAAACTTATCAAAGTCAATGGAATCATCGCCCAACATCACGTGATATTCAGCATAGACTTACCTCTTACCGATCCACGTGAGTTCCAGCTAATGCAGGTCACTCCGATTGCAGTCACAGTAAACCAGACACTTACAACCGTAAACCCATCAACCAAATTTATTGCCATCAGCCTACATCATGACGAATTTTTCCCAATGACACAACATGAAGTGGACGCTTGTTGGAATCTGGGTGAAAATGAATTAATCTGCCGGAACATACCAGCCACATATCAAGCAACACATCACCCAATGATCCACAAATGTGAACTCGATCTACTGAATGATCAACCCAATCCAAGATGTGAGTGCTATCAGCTGGAAGATACAACCATATGGCAACATCTACACCATCCCAACCAATACATGTTCTCCACGACAAACACCATTAAACTGAATGCAGTATGCGGAAGCGATATCATTCACCTAACCTTAGAAGCCAGCGGTCTAATCACATTGAGTCCCGAATGTGTCATAAAAAACGATCTCATCACTATACAAGGCCGTCAACAAATTGTTACATCCCTACAAGCCTCGCCCACTCACTACAAATTCATCATTGGCTTACCTAAACAATATGCAAGTATGAACTTCAGCACACTTACAGTAAAACAATCCACAATACAGGCACTCGAAGCAAAACAACAACAGTTAGACGAAATTCTTAAAACTACACTGCCCGCTAACGAATTCCACCTCAGTACACATGGCGTAATTGTCGGATATGTGGCGCTTGCATTGATATTAGCAGTTACCATCGTTGCAGTTTACAAATGCAAAACATTGAAAACCAGTTTTAAGCTAACTCAGGCATCCCTACCACAAACTACCGAATGCTAATAACCACAGCTGCACCCCAACCAGCCAGCATAATGTATCACCGACCGATGGTCAGCGTGGGGAAGCATGTTAACACTCATGTTAACATAATTATCTTAAGATTTATTTATTTATTATTTTGAAAGTTGAATGCACCTTTTAGTTAATAATAATGAAATTGTAAATTTATTGCATTCTTGCTAAGCAAGCATAATTTCATATTTGTTTACCTTTATTATATTTTAATGAAAGTTGAATGCACCCTTTATTTAATAATAATCAAATTGTTAATTTATTGCATTCTTGCTAAGCAAGCATAATTCCATATTTGTTTACCTTTATTATATTTTAATGAAAGTTGAATGCACCTTTTATTTATACGGAAAACATTTATTCATGACCTACTTAATTTAATTTGCTTACCAAACTATATTTTAGTATTTATTTTTATTATATTTCCTGGTTACTAAATTGATTATTTGGCAATTTATAGTTTTAATTGTTTATTGTTATTTTCTTAATTTTGCTTGGACAATTTAATGTATTTAAGCAAAGTAAATTTATACAAAGAAGACAGAATAAAATTGACAATCAAGGAAAAGGTCACGTGTTTTATTTGCTTTAGTATACGAGTCACGGTTCAAGTACCGGCGATTCCCTAATAATATTAAAGTACAATACGAGTTACGGTTCAAGTGCCGGCAGCTCAAATTAGTGTAAGTACGATCAAGTACTAACACGCTCTATTTATTCAAGAACAACCGGCTGTTTTTTCTGAAAAAATTTCTTTTTGAGATAAAGCCCATTTTCACTTATTAGGGAATGATGTGATAAAGTTTACATTTGCACCGGCAGTGAGCCATAATCAGATGGTGGCCATTACCACTGTGAATGAAAAGTAACGCCATTCACCCCCTAGAAGGCCTTTGAATCCGTGGATCCTCCGGTCACTCCTAGTAGCAATTTCAAAAGTTCGAAGTAGGTCGCAGTTTTTACTCCATGAAGCTTAATATAATTAAGAACACGACGGCATTCATACTCACTGGATCTGAACAATTCATACTTATTAGGGAATGTCAACAATCAAATTGCCGCATTTGGGCATCCTAGAGCGATTATTGAGAAGGTTTTACATGCTTAACGTGTCACTGTATGCTGCGCTATGTGGACTGGCGGCGTTTTTTTGTCGAAGATGAGGCTGGAAATGCGGTAACGATCATTGGATCACACTATCGCGAGATGCTAACAACTCAATTTTGGCCTATTATTGACGACGTGGATATCAATGACATGTGCTTTCAACAGGAAGCTGCCACATGCCACGCAACCAATGAAACAACAATTTATTGCAAACCAAATTTCCTGATTGCATAATTTCACGACAATCAGCAGTTAAGTGGCCAGCCAAATCGTGTGATTTATTATTTTTTGTGGGGCTACGTTAAGGACAGAGTCTATACGGAGGCAATAGGACCGCCATTTTGCCAAAAAGTGATTTAAAACTTTAATCAAAGAATAGACAGCTGTCAGTGTGGTCATGGTGGACATTTGCGTGATATCAGTTTACATTCATAATTGCCGAACTACAATAAGAATTTGAATCATCTTAATCTAAAGTTTTTGTTTTTTTTGTTGTTTGTCTTGTTGAAAAACTCTTTAAAATTAAAAAGAAAAAAATAAGATTCAGAAATCCTGAACACTCTTGCTTTTTCGGGGCTTTAGAAATGGTGTGATCCTGAAAATTTCGGAATTTGGGAACGGAATACCAAAAATCTTAAATCTTGAAATTTTAAGTGTCGAACCTAAAACCTTGAAAATTTGTTTAAAGATTTCGAAAAATACCGGAATTCAGGATCAGGATTTTAATAATCCCACAGATTATTCAAAGAAATTTGAAATTGAAATGCTGACTGGTAGATCTAGCTAGAACGTACATTTTTTTGACGTGGCAAACTGGTATCGCCTAAGATATCGTTTAGCAAAATAAAGGGAGTTTTTTTTTATTTTATAGCATATTGTATCCTATATCATTATCAATAATGTAAGAGGTTACTATACTTATTTATTATTAATGAATAAAAACGAGGGAAACCCAGTTTTAAAGTTACAACCGCAATCGAATTATAAAAATTGTATCCATTTCCATTTATAGCTATCTAGGAATTAAGTTATTTACATAGTCTGTGAGAGTGCAAATATGATGTAAAACATTTTTCATAAAATTCATAAAATTTGATTTAAAAATTTCATTAAAAAAATATTATAATTAGGTGATTTTTTTTGGTAATTTACTTTTTGGTAGTTTAATATTTTTTCGATTTTAAATACCATAAAAATAATAACTTCGAAAAAATGTAAATTAAATGATTTATTTAATTTTTAATAACAATATTTATGCACAGTTCGGTATACTTTCGCATCTTATCTAGAGTCCTGAATATCTATTTCAATGGACCCCCTACTTAAAGATCAGAATATATTAAACTGGATATAAATGCGCTTGAACAAGAAACTTTTCAATAGAATTTAATTGCAACCTGCAGGGTATTACTATTTATTTATTTATTTTTTGTATTTTCGCAAAAGTGTTAAATTTTAGTGCTTTTAAAATTGTATTTCAAATTATGTTTTAAAACCTAGCGGTGCGTTAATTTTACACTGTAGCAGGTGGTAACATTTAATAACTTGCAGAAAAGGGTAATTTTTCTTCAACTCAGTTACTTATACATGAAGCAGTTTAGATTAAAAATAACTACGCTTCATTTTTAAGTGATAATTAACTCAATAATTTGAGATTAATTTGCATTTCAGGAAACCTGAATAAGTTTGCTTTGAAGTTATCTTCTCAAATTGGGGTTTTAATAATAATAATTATAATGTTAGGAGGTTGAAAATTAAACTCGATAATAGTTGTTTTTTAGCTTTCTTTATTTTTGATTAGAGATCTTTTAAAATAGGTCAATCAAGAATGTTTATCACAAATTTGCTTAAATTTAGAAATTTAAAGTAATGCTTAATTTTCTTAGTATATTGAGCAGCCCTGGTATTTTTCTTCCTGTAAGCGAAACACATAAATAATAAAATATTAATAAAATAACACAAAGAAGGTATTTTGACCAAATCATTTATTTCTAATTATCACATTAATATCATATGCAAACATAATATATGATCAAATTTCAGTATAATGTAAAAGTACAATTTTTGGCTACGTAATCATATGATTCAAAAATATTTTATTAAACTCAAAGTAACTTTCCATCACATATATTTAAAATATAAAATCCAACTGAATGCAATGCGGAACGAAGAAACCACAAAAGTATCGTTTTAAATCAACCAAGTTGTTGTGAAGAAAACTAAACTCGAAAAAATGTCATGATGAAAAACGTTTTATTATATTATAATAATATATCCTGAATCGCTTCCTAAATCTTAAAATATCTGTTCGCTGCTATAATTTTTGCTCTTTCGATACTTACTCTTTTCAAAAAAAATTCTTGTATATTCTGAAAACAAGTAAATTGTAGCATTTCTTTTGTACAACAAATAAAAGCTTAAAGATTATGTTATTGACCCTAGATAATGGTAACCGGATTTTTTTTAATTTCAATAAAAAAATTTTTATTCAAAAGATCAATAGGTGGCATTAATATTTGAAAATAACTTCGGGCGTATGACCGCCGTGACTTTTTTAGCGAAACGCAATTTTAAGCCAATTTTGTCGAGCATTGCTGATCGTATATCAAAAATAATAAGAAAATGCTGTCCTCTAAGGTATCAATTTTTGATGATTTATCAGCATAAGCCAACGACTTTAAGAAAAGTGTCAAGCCGCACAACTTTAGGGGCCAATTAAAAGGTATATTTCTCGAAATAAACTAATTGCCAAATTCTGATTTCAAAATTTTCACATCTTTCACATCTTTTCAAACAAAGAATCATTGCTCACAAACTTCGGAAGAGCTTTTTGAAGAAATAAGATCCAATTATCACAGCAGCGTGTAAACTATAGTCTATAGATCTGTTTCTGATTTTAATCCCATCTGCAGCAATTTTACGTATAACAAACTCATTAAACCGAATATGGATCACATCGTTGAACGCAATTATGCGATAAATAAAACATAGGCTAAAAACACCTATGGTGGTACTTTAGTTCTCGCACTAGCTAAATCTTATGCGGGCTTAGGATCTTTTTCTGAAAAATTTTCCGCTTAATGGACGGACAGAAGCTCAATTTCTTAACCGACGACGAATCAATAAATTTAAATATTCTTATACACTTTAGTCTACAGCGACGATCTTGTCTTCAGTTTCCTGGTTCTTTCGACGTGTTGCGTTATTGCATTATTTAGAGGATACGTGGTATGAAGGACTATCAACAGTTTGACGGATAGCCTGGATAATTGCACGATTGTGCGTCATATACGAAGTATACATATACATTTTTTAAATAATGCCAACAAACCTGAGGTAATAAGAAAGCAGAATAATCTTAAGCCGTTTTAAAACATTTCGCTTGTAGTTTTTCTATCGTTTGAAGGGAACAATTAACGAATAACAACCACAATATTCGACGAGGCACAATTCTAACTCTTCCATTACAGCAACGTTCGGTCACATGTTACAAGACCGGTCAAAAACTATTTAGACTGGATAGGAAGTAGATGGAAAGTTTTGCTTCGCCCTTCTTACAGCCCAGACCGTGCCACTTCTGACTACTATATGCTTCCATCGATGCAGAACGTTTGATTGATTCTTTACCTTAAAACCCGAGCAGTTCTTTTAGTGCGGAATTTATATGCTATCAGAAAAATGAGAATAAATAATGACTAACGATGGACAATATTTCGTATACTGATCTTTTTATTATAACAAATGCATTTTTCAAGCAAAAAATCGACTTTGTACTTGTTATATCAAATGAAAACTATGGCTAAATTAACAATAAGTTGACATGAAAAATAGTCGAATAAAATTTCAATAAAGAAACATAATTGGCTTACAAAATAAAAATTCATACCCAACTAAACTCTAAAACAATAATGTTCAAATCAACATTGTAAAAGACAATAAACAAAGAGGTCCAATATTTCAATAAAATTTTAGTTTTACATTAATTAAAATAACAAATATTCGAGAGCTATTTTAATAAAAACAAATATTAACAATAGCATATTTTATGGGTAAATACTCTAACCAATGCTTAAGACAATGCTAATGAAGTTAATAAAATAAAATAAAAGAAGAAAACAACTCTCTACGGTTTGACCCATAAAAAAATTTATGAAATGATTTATATTCTTTAGGTTATGAATCGAATCAACAAATTTGCAAATAAAGCTCAAAAATAAAACAAAATTAAAATTAAAAAATTCTGTTCCCAAAAAGTAAAATTTTTAAAAGATTAAAAATCCGTAAGATATAGTTGGGTTGTTTAATTGCTAGCATGTTGTTGTATTTTCAGTTTCAGAGTTTTTTTGGTTTCCCACAAAAACTTAATACGAAAGCAAGGTTAGGCTGAAAACGCCTTCACTGTTTTGTTAGTTTAACATTAAAAACCAGAAAATTGATTTTAAATATGTTTTTGATTCATATTCAAACGGAACAACCAAAGTAACAATTAAATATGGTATTTTTGGTAGTGCTCTTGCTTTTTTAATTTAAACACCGCAGAAACATTATGTTAATAAAGATTTTACCGATTAATTAGATTGATTCTAAATATCGGGTTTTTCAACAAGAAGTTTATTTATCAAATGTGGCAACAACAGCAACATTATAGTTTTGACATTTAGTTTTTTGACGTATTCGTGGTAGATGCATTGGCAGTTTTAACAATGAATTCAATTTCGCTTGAAAATCGCATTAAAAAATTAAAATTCACTATTAAAATAGTGGTTCTGTTAAAGTTCATTTCGTAAAATTCGTGATAATTTCGGACAACATAATCGTCCTTCTTAGACCGCTATTAGGAATTTGGTCGTTAAATTTGAGTCAAATGGCTCAATGCCCAATTTGCAAACACCAACGAGTGTTTGACTAGGTCATTCACCTGAAAACATCGCGGCCATGAGCCACAGTGTTGAAGCAGAAGCAAAATCATCAATTCCTCGACCGTCTCTACAATTGAGTTTATCCAAAACCACCACATGGCGTATTTTGAGTAAGAATTTGACTTTGAAGCCTTACAAGGTTTAACTGGTGGAGGAATTCAAGACGACCGACCATTCACGTCGCCATAAATTCGTTCAATTCATTCAGGAACAACCGGTTGGTTTTTCTGAAAAAATTATTTTTTCAACCGAAGCCCATTTTCACTTGTCAAGGTGTGTTAAGAGCGATTATTGTGAAGCCTTCACGTGCTCTAGAAGCGAAATTGCACCGTTTTTTTTCGTAGATGAGCCTGGAAATGTGGTAAAGGTCAATGGATTACGCTATCGCGAGATGCTAACAACTCAATTTTGACCTGTTATTGACGGCATGGATATCACTGACATGTGGTTTCAACAGGACGGTGCCACATGTTACACAGCCAATGAAACTGTCAATTTAGTTCAAACCAAATTTCCCAATTACATTATTTTACGACAATAGCACTTAAGTGGCCATTCATATCGTATTATTTAACACTATTGGATTATTTTTTGTGAGGCTATATTTAGGACAAAGCCTATACGGAGTCAATCAAATCGATTTCAGTCTTAAAACTCAAAATTCGTGATGTGATTAACGAAATAGGAGCGCCATTTTGCCAAAAAGTGATTTAAAACTTTGATAAAAGAATCGGCATCTGTGAGCGTGGTCGTGGTGGACATTTGCCAGATATTACTTTTCATTCATAATTGCCTAACTTTTCTCTTCGTAATACAATAAAATTTTGAATTATCTTAATCTAAATTTTTTTGTATTGTTTAGCTTTTAGCTTAGTTTCAAAAGCGATGAATTAGAGAACCGAAATTAGGGTTCTCGAAAATAGAAAATTTTCTTAGATTTGTAAAAACCATTCGAGGGGCCCAGGTAATAACGACTACAAAGGTCGTTTAAATAGGAAATTATATTTTCAGCATAAAATTTCCTTTTAATATGTCAAAATTCAAACTGAAAATTCCACATTTTTAATTTTGCTATAAAAAAAAATTGAGAAAAATTAATTTTGTAAAAATAATAAGTTTGTCCAAAACACCAAAACACTTTTTCTAAAATATTTATTGGTGACCCTATAATAATATCACTTTACGAAATATGTGATACCTCCACTGTTACATACTATTAAATTTGATAAATTTAAAATTTTAAAACTGGAATCCAAATCGCTTAACTCGATTTTCGTTAAGAGCGCATCCGTTTGTAGTAAATTGGCCACTAAGCACTACAGGGAAAATTGTTTTTTAGCAAAATAGTCCCTCCAGAGGTTTTTCCCGTCACTTTCAATGTAGGAAAGTTCAAATCGAATGTCCACAAACATATCTATCCTCTTTCCACCTCCACATAACCTCACTTTCTAATTCTGGCACATTACATTGCATGAGTAGGGGTTATCCCATTTGTTTTGGTTCAAAGAAAAAATGAAAAAAAATACTCTAAATGAAGCTAATGAACAAAATTTTAAAAAACTTCAAGACTGGAATTTTAATTTATGGGATCGAATTCGGTTTGCTTACCTCTGGTTTTTACTTCTGCTTACTTCTATTAAACGAAAAATAAATATCTAAATAAATATCGTTACCACTAAGCAATTTATCGAATGTTAAGTAGCTAAAGTACCTTCGAAACTAAGAACTTTTACAAGACTTCTAAAATAATTTCGAAAATCGGGAAAACTTGAAGAATCAAATTTGCTTTTGTTTATTTGATCGCGCCGCTTAGATTTGCTTATTTATTTCTAAACACATTTTTTTGCTATTCTATCCAGCGTTCTGGCCTATAGATGTAACACTAGGATTTGCGAAAGATAAATTAATTTTTAAACAACTTTTCGGACTCATTTCCTAATTGTTGTAAGCTTAATACCAAATTGCTTAGTATTTCAGGGAGCTCAACATTTGCCACTTGTTGCTTTGCTTTTTTTCCACAACAGGGTGATCATTTGACTTGTTGTTGTTGTTGTGGTATAAAATATACAACAAAGTAAGACTAAGCAAGCAAACAGCAGATCGAATGAATGTTTTTAGTTATTTTTGTTTTTTTTTTTTTTGCTTGTTGTTTTGGATTTGTGAAATATTTATTTATTTATGTATTTGGTTGTAAAGCTGAAAGAAAGCCAGCCAGCACCAACCATTATTCTCTTGTAGTATGATCATGACATTCAGTCTTTGTGGGACTTTAATCATTGACGGTTGTTTAAAGCGCGTTAGTTTATTAAGTATATTTAACTCCGGCAACTGTTGCATGCCACAATGAAGTCTATTTTAAGTTACAACGAGTGTAATGCAGCATACACTTTGTCAGTTAATTTCGTTTGCGTTATTGTATGTTAAAAGGTTAAAAGAATTTCAAATGTTTTAATACTGTTTGTTAATTCCTAAATCGTGATTTGAAACTAAAAAATGCCCAAAAGAAATGTAACATTAAAAAAATTATTTTAAATAGAAAAAAGCTAAGAGGAATGAACAAGAAACAGTTGGATTAAAAATGTTCAAAATTTGTGTCATGTAGAAAATTGAACTAATTTTCATGTTGAGGTGAATTTTTAAATATGTACATAATTGCTCTTTGAATAACAAATAAGACACAACAAAAAATTTAAACAAACTTGATGGAATTTAAAACAACTTAACAAATAGTTCAAAAATGTATTGAATAACTTCTGCTGCTCATTTGGATAATATTCATTTTTAATTCTTCAAAACAAATTTGGTGACATAAACTGGTGAGTTTACAAATAGTCCTTATCTATTGTACATATATCTTGAAATTTACTTAAAAACATAAGTATTTAAAAGTATACCGAGATTTCTTTTATATATAATTACTGCTGAAAATGAAATAAAATTTCTTCTTAAAAATAACTGCTAGAACTGCTGCGATTTCGGAAAAAAATCGCATTTTATATTGAGTTTCAGAACAACAATAACTAACAATACAGAAATATGGCTTAAGTTTTAAAATTTTCCGTTTAAAATGTTCTATAAATTTTTTTGTTGTAGAATTAGTTTTGATTGTTCTGCCTGATTTAAAAACATATTTGATCTTAACAATTATAAGCTAATTAGAAATTTTGTTTTTAGTTATTACAATCTTTAACTTTTTTATTACTGCTTGGAAAAAGTTATCTATTGAGATTTATTTGTTTATTGTAAAAAAGATTTATTTTTTATTTTACATCTATTATCCTTTAGTCAAAATTAATTACAAAAAACTGTTTTTTAAAAACATTACCATTTAGTTTAACCACAACTCCTTTTCTGAGCAAAACTGACACTCAAGCAATGATACCTGGGAATTGGTGGAGGCAAAGAACAGTAATAGATATTAACCATATAAAGCAATTGCATATTGTTATATTTTTTGTTACTTCGTTTATTTACAATAATTTGATGTTATCTAAAATATCGTAAATTTTGTTAAATTAGCAGTCGATAGATAAAAACTCAAACCATCAAACCACCTAAGCACCAGAAATATACCTGATAAATTATTTGTAATGGCTGTTGTTTCATTTCTAGTGAGTCGATTAAGGCCAAGCAACTTCCTCAACTATATATTCATCTAATCTGCATATTTGTACATTTCAATTTTATTCATAAGCGTAACCCTAACTCTAAAAGTATTTAAAGTTTCTTCCAGCTGTCTTTTTTTTCGAACTAGTACTTATGCAATGCAATGTGCTAGAACTAGAAAATCATGCTATGGGAGAAGGAAAGAGAAAGTAGTATTTGTAAATATTCAAATTGAACTTTTCTACATTTAAAGCGACAGAAAAGTCAGAATGGAGTTTATTCCACATACGGACTGTTCTGCTAAAAAAACCAATTTTCCCTTTAACGCGGTGTTGTTAAATTTGTGCCTAATTTCTAATTTTTTCCTGAAGTAGATAACAAACTTTTTCTTAAAGCAACAATACTTTAGACATCAAATCTGAATAATTTTCTGCAAAATAGGTGCTCCTGTAGGCTAGTAGGTAGTGTACTAGCTTGTCAGTATGGAGGTTGTGGGTTCGATTCCAACGAAGACTTTGGCTTTTTTTACTACAAAAATAAAAATTGTCTGTCGGTGGGGCTGCTCAGCGATGAAGTCACTGGTCGCTGTGCTGTCTTATACGGCAGTTAATTTCCGACTATCCTTCTACTTTCACCACCTGTTTCATTTCTTCTCTATCCCTTTCCTAAAGAATGTAGCACGGTACTTGACAAAATAGGGATTGTTGCCTAAAGTGCTACTTCTCCTTTAAAAAGAAGAAAAAAAGTTTTCTGCAATTTTTTTTATATATTGTATATTTTTTTTAATTAAAGGAAAGGATTTTGCTATTAATCACTAGCTGAAATACCAAGATACCTTCTCAGGGAATTTTATTAACATTCATTTAGTAATTTTTTTCTGGTGCTGGAACATACAGATTAACAGAAAAAAATGTGATAATTGTTTTGTATTCGATAGTATTTAATATAAATTTAAAAACTGTTTCTAATTTATAAATTATTTAATAATATTATTAATAATATTAATTAATCGTGCTTTCTTTACAAAAAAAATGTTTCCCTTTTTACGTATGTATACACTTTCAAAATGGTTCACCTCAGTTGCCATTTTGGCAACTGAAATACTGAAATACTTCTTAGAAAAATAAATTATAAACTTACAGTTTATGGCAAGCAAAATGGGAATTTATTGGAAATGAATCCAACGCCCTTTAAGAGAACAAAAATGATGGAAAAAACATGCCAGTTTAAAATAAACTGACTTAAGTCTGTTCAGCATTGTAAATTAATTTGCCTTACATTTACATAAAAACAAATCGTCAATTTGAAAAGTGTGCAAAATATTGCTGCTTGTTAAACAATAATTCGATTTTATTTTATAATTTGATCATTTTTAAATTAGTATTTTACTAATTTAATATTTTCTGAAATCTTTTGGAGTTATACTGCTTACGAATTCAATATAATACGTTAATCGTACATTGATGAGACATTAATATACAATTTCTATTAATCAAACTTTTATTTATGATTAACCACTTGGTCTGCAACAGTAACCTTGATATTGCCGATATACGGCCACAAATGTTGGAAATTCGACCTCCAGATTAGACTACGTCTGACCCAGCCGTGAAATCATAAGCCAGAAGTCATCATAATTTTACGGTTTTATAGCTTTATAGTTCTGTAAGAGACTTCCGCAATTACGGGTTGTGAGCCACCCTATAGGTGCCCCTGTAGGCTAGTAGGTGGTGTGCTAGCTTGTATGACTGAGGGTCGTGGGATCGATTGCCAACAAAGACCTTGATTTTTTTCACTACAAATAAAAATTGACTGTTGATGGGGCTGCTCAGTGATGAAGGCATGGTCACTGGTCACTGAGCTGTATTATACGACAGTTAAATTCCGTAACTATCCTTCTACTTTACCACCTGTCGCTTCTCTTCTCTATCCCTTTCCTAAAAAATGTAGCACGGTACTTGACTAAATAGGCATTGTTGCCTGAAGTGCTAAATGCATCTTTATTTATTTTGATTTCGAATCGTAGACATCTGTAAAGAACACCCGATAATTTAATATATAAAACTTCATTGGATTTAGTACTCAAGAAAATAAATTCAGGAGAAAAGAATAAATTATATTCAAGTCGATAAAAACGTTATAATTAATAGCTTTTGCAACGGTTTTCTACCTTCTACAACATTTTAAAAATAACTGTATTTTCGATAAAAGACTGTAAATTTTATAGAATAAATTTTAATGAGAAAGGAAATGTAAAAGGCAACTAACTATTTTTATTTTACATTCGTATTTATGTATAAATAAAATAAGGTCTGGATTAACCAATTTTAATGAAATTGAAATAAATAGCTGATTAAAATAAAAAGAAATACATAAAAATAAATTAGCTTTTTTTAGTATTCAATAACTTACGATTTGGATTATTATCAAATAAGGAATAAATAAATTGATAAAATATATGTTTGATTTCATACAAAACATTGTCATAATACACATTAAATTTCTTGATACCAATATAAATAAAACCTTTTATTTTATTAATTTATTTATATTATTATTCAGTTTCTTCATTTCGAGTAAAATTTTGTGCAGGTTTGCTTATGCTTCCAATAACGCTTTGTACAGCTTTCCATTCAAATGCTTTTAATAGCATTACCAATTTTATTATTTTATTTTGGTTAATAATTTAAAATAAGCCGAAATTTTCGACAGTTTTTTTCTTTGAAACATTTTGTGATCTATTTGAATAGTAATAAATTTCAAAAGGAAGCTGTTATGAAATCTTCCTCTGCAATCCTTGTTTGTATCACAAAATTTCTTTTTAAATATGTTTTTTATTACGATTTTAAATTCTTTGAGAAATATCTTTCTCAGATTTAAAAACGCTTGTCATCATTTCAAATCTAGCAACGTTCACTGCCGCCCTTCGTAGGCTGATTGTGGCAAGTTTAATTAGTTTAATTATTTCACAGCTTTATAACGCATTGCTTTCCTTAAAGAAAAACTACTTTCGACAATCTCGTTTACAAATGCGATGATATACAACATGCACTAAGGACTAATCCTACATCCATTAACTACTTCGTAAAGATGTTTCGCGTTACACCGTTTAGCTATTTTTTAACAGCTCACGAATAGTATTTATCAGGGTTGTACTTTTTTTGTGTTTATTAATACAATTCTTTGATCGATATATTGTGACAACAACAATAGAATAAAAAAAAAAAGTTTGTTAAACAGCCGCATTGGCTGCGGCGGTGGAGGTGGTTGCATGTTTGCTAAACAGAAGATCAAAGTTCATATCCCAACAAATACCACAAAACAAAAGGTGGTCAAGCCGAAGACTAATTCTAGCAACAGGTCTTTCCTAATTGCAACTTTAATGATTCCAAAGCAGGGCTGCAAATCGTTACTCCTTGCTGAAGAGTTGTAGACTATCCAACTCCTGTCCAGAACACATGTCCAGCAACATTTCACCAGGTAGGGGTCTGGGCTCCCTTTTTCCCCCAGTTGCACAGGTCTACATAGTTGCCCTCCATAAAGACCATATACATATGTGCCTCCGGGGGTAGTTGTAAGTGAAATGGAAAGTAATTGCTTTAGCTAGTCACAGAAGCGGTGTTGTTTAAAAGACGAACAAATGTAAAAACAGCAATTTAAATTATCCGAAGTTTCGATTAAAAGAGTAAAACAATCAG
Source organism: Trichopoda pennipes (assembly GCA_030448955.1). NCBI lineage: Eukaryota > Metazoa > Arthropoda > Insecta > Diptera > Tachinidae > Trichopoda > Trichopoda pennipes. The sequence goes on from JASKUP010000034.1 coordinate 10,206,535, forward strand.
TGTGTAGCCGCCGTATATGAGTATGTGACAGCGTCTACATATTAGAACAGCAGATTAGATATTTAAGACGCCCATATATCACAACAGCAACTGAGGTTTTAAAAGCGCCTTTAGACTAAAAGAAAAAAGGGCAAAATCAAAGTTGTTTCAGTCTCGGCTGTCAGTTAAAAGGGTCAAGTTGGAAAAGCAGGAACCTCGTGAGTTCGAGTCTCTACAAAGGCCCAGCATGTTGAATATCTTTGCAAGGCTGTGGAGATCTCTGTAAGTTTGGCGAATAAGTGATCGCGAATATTTCGCTGTTACACAGCAGTTTACAGTTCGATTTTCTTATTAATTAACTTCTACTAATTAAAATTGACGAAAATTCGGCCTAAGATATCAATCAAATACCTAAATCGAATGCTCTCTGCAAAACGTAACGTAACGGTTTTTAACTTGTTTACATTTTTTCGAATAATTTTATTTTTCTCCACAAATCAAAAATGATCTCGAGATCAAAATATAAAAATAATTATAGAATAGTGAAACACCCTTAGGCGGCAGTGAAATTCAGTCATTATAATAAAGATTAGAGCTTTGTCATTTATAAATGAATTCTTTTATTTCAGGTATATTACGATTCTTTCTTTCTTCGTTATTTCAGATTTTTCACCAAACCCTAGATCTCATTATCTATATATATAGCATATCTGTTATAGCTGGTTTTATAAGAGAAAAATATCTAATAACAAATAAATTCGCTGATTTGTCTATAAGTTCAGTACAACTCGATTAAATAAATAAAATAAAAAATCTGCATGTGAAAGAAAGCATCATTTAAAGAAAAATTAAAAACAAAAGGTACTTAAACGATATGAAATGTTATCTTTTGTTGAAAAGAAATATGAGATCAAATTTACAGTTAAAGCTTAACAGCAATAAAAAGAAACATTTAATAATAAAAAACATCTAGTAGGTCAAGACAAGAATATTTAATTAATTTGCATAAGTAAATAGCAGCAGTCATTAAATAGGCGAATGAATTTACGGTCACAAAAGAAAGCAATTAAGACGAAAGAAGGTAATTTGAGCACAAAAGATTGACTTGTTTGTTGGTCAATTTATGATTTATGCCGTAAATAAATAATTTTTAAAAATCAATTTTTTGAATTTATATTTAATTTTATTTGTTATTGTTTTTGTTTAAAAGCCAAATCTCTTCCTCAACAAATTATTTTAATAAAAATCAAACACGTTAACTGGTAATTATGATATTATAATTATGGCCAACAAAAATAAATAATGATGACGATAATAATCATAATGATGAGAAAGTTTCTAATATTAGAGCCATCATCTAACATTTGGAATGACTAAGCCAATAAAATGTAAAAGACTAGCGAATGTCTTATTCTTTTTCTTTAAGAAAAACTCTGCATGGGATTAGAATTTAAATTTAAAAATATAAAGACTTTTTATTTTTTCTGTATATAAATTCGTTGTTATTCAACTCGAAACCATTAACAGCTGGAATTTTTTATACGGTTATTCTTTAAGCGTTAAAAACTTTTAAAGTAAACAAAAAAGTCACATTTGGTTCTGTTAATTGATTATCTATGGGAGAATTTTAGTAAAATTAAGGTTAATATATACTGGCATCAATTTATAAGTACGAGTATTTCACTACAATGCAACTAAGAATTGCCAAAAGAAATGTGTGTAAAGAAATAAATCTTAATAAATTAATAATAATTTTTGTTAAAAAATATTTGCAGATATTCGCAAGTAAATAAATGGTAACAGAAACTATTAGACATCCATCATATGCATTCTTCCCATTCGGCTTCCTTAGGTTGTATATATTCAGCCCAATCACAAATATTCCCTATGAATTTCTTTCTGACGGAAAATAGTTTTCTCGAGAAAAAATTCCTCCAATCACAAATTCCGCGGGAACAAAAAACATAAAAAAAAGGCATCATTGAGTTTATACCAACCAACTGTTTTGTTAATTTACATTTATTTTTCCTTTTTTTGTTTGTAACTTAAGATTTTTTTATTTATTTACTAACGTTCATCGGAGAATTTTGTTTTTAATTTAATTAAATAAATTTAACTATAAAAAGAAAAATATAAAAAAATGCTTTTTTTTCCAAAAAATTTTGGAGTGCCTCTTTGTTGCCTTTAAAAAACCCGCACGCTATATCTGCGTTTGCTTCCATTATGGTAAGCAAATGCTGCATTTGCTGTTTATTTGTATTTTTTGACCTCAAAACAAAAATTATAAAACTAAAAAAAATTTAAAAACCAAACATTACTTATAATTTTGTGCAAACTCCCTTCTATATAGCAGGTGGAAAAAAACTTGAAAAATAGCAATGTTTTCTCCCTTTTCTTTCATTTATGGTACCTACTTTTTTTCTCCGCCGATTTTTTTCCACAGTTGAAAAAAAAGGAAAATATTTATTAATAATAGGAGAAAAGGGAAAAGGGAGAAAACTCACGCGGAATTTTTATTCATGATGGGGCTGATTATAAACACCATTTAAGCAATTTAATTTTGTAACAATTTAATAAAATTAATTTAGTTTAACAAAATCCATACACAACCGAAATCTATTTATTCTGATTTTCTTTATAAATCGTTGTGTATATTATTTCTTGCTTTCCGCTGCTAAAAATAAAATTGAATTCCGAGCTAAACTAGTGGTTAGCTTTCTGAGGATTCATAAAGAGAAAAGCATAACTAAGCAAAAATATTTTTTTAAATAAAATAAATAAATAAAAAACCAGTATATTTATATTTAATTAATATAAATGGTTTGGTATAACAAACACAAAAAATGGTTAGTACATAAACTTTTATAATTTGGAGTTCTAATATTTCAAAATTATGTTAAATATTTGAAAATAAGTTTATTAAAATCAGAAACCATCTTATGGTATTTATGATAACATGCACTTCATTACGTTTAGTTATATATCTATTTTAGAGGCCAAAATAGTAAATGTTTACATAGCTTTTGTAAAGTATACTACTTTATACTAACAACCAAACAAACAGAAAACACAAACAAATACCAAGAGAAAAAGAACAAACACTTAAACTGTTTAAATAAAAAATGACACATTTGTGTAATTGTGATGAATTTAGCAGTTGAAGTATTTACTAACGTACATGGTGTTTCATTGGAAAATGTTATTCAAGAACTTCGAAAGCATTGAACGAAAACAACAAAAATGACACATAGGAAGAGCTAATTTTTTCAACCCCGAGTCGAACCCAGCATTATATGGATTGGTTTCCTTGAAAATCAAACTTGACACCTTTCTTAAAAAGTAAAACCAGTTAAAAGGATATATGTATCCTAAAAACAAATTAGACTTATGTAAGTAATTATAGATCGAAAACATTTAAATATTTTAATTACATTTGTCGATTTCTTAAGATTGGAGGAAAAGGAAAAATTTTTCCAATAAAAATATTAGTTCGACTCAGGCTCTAGTTATTTTTAATTTCTAAATTCATATTAAAACAGACAGATTATTAGAAATTTTTACGGCCGTTAATTTGTAAATAATTTGTGTTTCTGTATTAAAATAACAAATTCATTTATTATACTATTAAAGAATTCAACTAAAAAATCTGAATCTAGGTAAATATCTCAACAATAAAGAAAACCACTTTAAGCAGTAAATATCTGAAATTAAAAAAAAAAAGAAACAGGAGTTGCCGCTGAATAAAGAACATGAAGAAAATTGATTACATTTTACTAATGTGCTTTAAAGTAAGAGATTATCTATATAATAGGCGTACTGTATTTTTTCAGAAATGAAATAAAACTTATTTTAGATAGCTCAAATGGCCACAATAATTATTTTCGCGGTATAAGAAAGAGGAGCTATTTTTAAATCGTCACCGAAAGAGAGGAGGAGTTATGGTCTGGGAAGCTAAAGAATATTACTGCCCAATGGATTTAAAATACCAGAATATAAACATGAGTGTAGAAACTTATAAATTCCGTTACAAAATTCTTTTCATAATAATGCTCCTGAACATAATACAGGATTGTAAAACAATATCTTTTAAATGAAAACGCTCATTTTCTTAATGGGTCATAATATTTTCCGGACTTAAGGATGACTGAAAAAGTTTTGGCTTGAATTTCCCATTATGTTAGTAGATAGGCATAAATAATTCGCCAATAAAGAATCACTAAAAGAAGCCATTAAGGACTCCTGAAATGACAATTTTTTGGGTTGCTTAAAGGCAGTTTATGATTCCATTAAAAACAGTATATTAAAAATAACTAAAATAATGCGTTTGCAAGTAAAGTTAGTTAAATGATTCTAAGGTTAGGTGTCTTTTTCTAAAAATGGTCTTTTAAATACTGTTGCAGCAAACTTAATATTCGTACGTTTATTCCTTTTATTAAACGTTTTGTTATGAGTTCTTTTATTGCAAAATAATAACGATTAAATTAAACGATTAATTTACTTTCAATACACACAAATTAAACACGATGGTAACTTCACCACTGTAACGCCTTAACAAATGCTTTATTACTTTGTTATCTATTCTTAACCATGGCTCATTCATTTCCCCAGCATGTGGTGCTTATATAGCTGTTTTTAACGCTTCCCGTATACTATACAAGAATATTTACTTTACTTCACTTTACTTTAACATCATCCCATATTGCTGTTGTTATTAACATTCAGTGTAGGCGCCTGCTTAGATGTGTGTTGTTTTCTGTGATAGTTATTTTTGTTTTGTGCTGTTTAGCTTACTTCGTGGAATTTCTTATAAGCGTGTTGTTGTTTTCTTGTGGGTATAATATTTTTTAAAAAACTACGCAGGTTGTAAAACATACAATGGGTTATTTCGTTTACTTTTTTACTGACAATTATTTTCTTTGAAAACTTAAACAAATCATCTTCATTTTTATAATTTTAAGGTAGCGTTCTTCTCATTGGTAGTAAAATTTTAACTTTCAAAAAACAATTTAAATATTAAAAATATAAATTCTAGTGGTTCTAATCTTCTGATCGATTTCAAAGATGTTTAAAATAACGATAACTTAAAACGATGCTAATCACGGTGATAAACTTATCAATACTAAAACTATAAATTAAGTTCCTTTGCTGCTCTGTGTATTGCACATATTGTATTATACGTATTACACCCATCTTTGAAGCGTGTACTCTACTATCTAGATCTTGGTACCATAAGTTTTTATTTTTCATTTTTAAAAGTTAAAGGAACTTCTCCATCATGCATTATTTATTTTAAATGTTTGTTTGTTAAAAATTATCTTCGAGTAGGAGATCCCAACTAAAAAAATTGATAACTACGATTTTAGAAGAACGCCTAAACTTAAATTTAATAATTTTACGTATTTTTCGTTGACTTTCAAATTTATTTTCCTTTTTTTCCTTCTCTTGTATACTCTTATTTTAGTTCAACACATCTTTATGTGTTACGCTAAAAAATATATTTTACACTTGTCAGAAAATTAGTCAAACAATCTGTATTAGTCAATGCATGTTTATGTGTATGTGGTATAATCTTTGTAAGCAATGATATGTTGTATTTTTTTTTATTAACAAAAAGAAGACACCCATTAAAAGCCCGTTGGAGGTTTAATGAACCTCTCCATTTGTCGTTTAAATTCTCTTCCTTTCTTTTGTACGTTGATGTTTTCTAGTTGTTATTCATAAAAGTTCTTTTTTCTTAGCCAAGTGGCATTGTTATGGTGTGGGGAAAGTAACTTTAAAACCCCCATTATTATATTGCACAATTACTTTATTGTTTTAATAAACATCAACAACACAAAAACAGCAAATCTTGTTAATCGTTTTTTTTTAGTGTTTTATGTTCTTTGTAATTGTTTCATAATTAAAATTTTTTTCTACAAGTTTAAATTTTTTTTAGATTTACTTTTATTTGCAGTAATGGACACCTGTTGGTGACTACATGAACAAGCACGTTGATTCAAAACAAAATCTTAGAACTTAACATTTACTATTTTTATTTAAAATTTACTTTTTACAGTGGTTAAGTTTAACAAGAAAGTTTTATAAATTCGTATACAAGGGCTAGCTTGCTATGACTACTCGAAAGACAAACAAAGTTGAGATGTTCGTAATCCTAGAGCAAGTAATGTAATTCAATTGTATATAAAGAAATGTTTCATTTTCTAAATAAAAAATAAATACACATATATAAAAAGAAATAAATGCACATATATATGTTTGTGTTGACATTTAGTTTTTTGACGTATACGTAGTAGATGCATTGGCAATTGTTACAATGAATACAATTTCCACTATGAAAAAGGTTATTTGGTTAAAGTTACATTTCGTAAAATTCGTGATATTTTTGGATAACATAATCGTCCTCATGAGGCCGCTGTTAAGAAGTTGGTCGCTAAATTTGAGCCGACAAGCTAGATACAAAATGTGCTAACACCAACGCGTGTTCGACAAAGTCGTTCAACTGAATCGTTGAAGCAGATCCAAATTTGGTAATTCTTTGAAACCTTACAAGCGATCATTCACATCGCCGTAGATTCTCTCAATTCATTTGAGCTTCTGCAAGTTCTAGAGCTATTATTGAGAAACCTTTACATTTTCAATGTGTCACTGTATGGTGCGCTATGTGGTCTGGAGCCTCGATTGGACCGTTTTTTTCAAAGTTGATGAGGCTGGAAATGCGATAACGGATCACACTATCGCGAGATGCTAACAACTCAGTTTTGACCTATTATTGACGACGTGGATATAATCGACATGTGGTTTTCAACAGGAAGGTGCCACATGTCACACAGTCAATAAAACGATCAATTTATTGCAAACCAAATTTCCCGATCGCATAATTTCACGACAATCAGGAAATAAGTGGCCAGCCCGATCGTGTGATTTAACACCACTGGATTATCTTTTGTGAGGCTATATTAACGACAGAGTCTATACGGGGCCAATCGAATCGATTTCAGCCTTAAAACTCAAAATTTGTGATGTGATTAACGAAATAGGAACTAAATTTTCCCAAAAAGTGATTAAAAAAACTTTGATGAAAGAATCAACATCTGTCAGTATGGTCGTAGTGGACACTTGCCAGATATCATTTTTCATTCGTAATTGCCGAACGTTTATCTTCGTAATACTATCAAAATTTGAATCATCCTAATCTAATTTTTTTGTTATATTTTGTTTTAGAAAACAAACGTCTTGTTGAAGAATCCTTTATTAAAATATTAGATCGCCTTTTAATAATGGACAGCAATAGAAAATAGATATGATTTTAATAAAGCTAGTAAATAGTTCTACGAATAAGCAAACTGTGCAGATTTTCCAAAGAAGGAAGTGTGCTTGTAACTATAAAAATTTGAAAAACTTCTTGAGAAGCTTATCCATTGAATTTCATTAAATAATCATTAAAATCTAGTCCGGTAGCTGTTTTAAAGTAAAGCTGTGACTGTGACTTCAATGTGGACACTTGATATTGTATCAGGCTAACAGGTTGCCAGCTCTATTCTATCAACTACAAAAATACTAAGTCATTCTTTATTTTTATTATTACAATTTGTATTATTTATTTATTTACATAATTAAATTTAAATTAATTAATATTAATTTAAAACTAAATTTTTCGTTTATTTTTGTACCATTTTAGTTGACGTATTTTTGCCGTCTTTATAATCAATCCAACGATTTGCAACAAGATTTTGAATTTGGATTTCTACAAAAACACTATGCTGTAAGAAAATTACAATATATTCACATAAATTTATAAAAATAATATTAAATACATAACATATCATTATTTGTATATAAAATCTCACAAAAGCATTTATTTCTTTAGTTTAGAAACTTCATTTTGCTAGTTATTTTTTCAACTGAACAAAATATAAACAAACAAAATAAATAACTTCCAATAACACACAGGAGACAAATTTTACAAACAAATCATCAAGAATCGTTATCAATGGCTGATAGTCGCGAAAGAATTAGAGGACCTTCGCGAAATGGTCGTGAATTTCTTACAAGTCCTCGACAAGTGTTGAGACGTTTAATGTTGCTGTCTGAAGGTCGTCAATATCGTGAAGCAGCTGGCGTTGTAGTACGCTTAGGTCCTTCTGTTCTAAGATCAGTCATTGCAGAGCTGCCTATTGATTTGTTATTGGAACATCTGCCACACAGCGCTTATTTATTGGAGTCATTTTTCTCAAGGTAAGAAATATAAGTTTATAAATGGAAGTGGGTTGATTTAAACGTTGTACGATCAAAAAAGTTTAATTAAGGAAGAAGAGATAATTTGAATTGATATGCTGAACTCATTGAAAGTTGTTGCAAAAAATTCATTCAAAGCCATAAATCAATGCTTCTAAAATAAAAAAAAAGTGTTCTCTAGTATATTTCATGAGATCCCTATTAAAATCAAGATGATTAACTATTTAAGCTGTATAAAAATGGGATGGGCTGTATAAAACCTCTTATAAAAACTTCTGTAAAAATTAAAATCCTGCGATATGTTATAAGACCTAATCAACCCCCGGCTAGTTTATCAAAAGTAGTAAACTAGTGAATATCAAACGTTAAATTTAACCCTTGAAAGGTAACTAATATTTAACTGGATGAAAAATACCTTAGGAACGCTATAGCGCTCTACTGAAAACATCTGATTTATGTTTTTTAAATAACTGCATTTATTGGAGCTGTAACCAATTTAGAACAAACAATGTTTTTCACAAAGGAACACTACACCTTAAGAAATCTTTAAAATCTAAAGCATTCCTAACATGACCTTCAAACACCATGCTCCTCGATTACTGTGTGTTGTTAGCAATACAAGGGCTAAGCGGGGATAATTTATGTACTGAACTAAGAACTTCTTTCTGCTCAGCGTTATTTAAGATAGTCGAGTGGACGCTTTTAGTGATAGTCCAATGCAAAATCTTTTCTAATATTAATATTATTCATTTTGTATTTAGATCCACAGAAAGCTACTGCTGCTTCAGCTCTGGAAAATGGTAATCTAGATCAAATAATAGATAGATAGTGATGTCCAAGAAACCCTCTTGCATAAATACAAAATGTTGACGTCGTAATAAGATTTACCGAAAATAACATCAATTCTACATGAGCAACATAACTAGATGAATAAAACCCAAGAGTATAGTTGCGTAGGGGTTCGTTAAAGTCTGTACAGTTCTAAAATATAAAAACGTAAAAAGACATTTTGCTAAACCAGGATCTTAACATATAGACCACGCCATTTATTAGGCAAATAAAACGACAGGCATTAGGATAATATTATGGGTATCTAACAACTAAGTTTTGCCAGCTACTGGTTAACGTTTAACTTTTTGGATCCATTAAAAATATATCAAAATAATATAAAACACCAGTTAAGGTAACATTGTAGATAATCCAAAGGTAGAAAGAAAACGAATGATTGAAAGCTTTAGTTGTGAACACTCTGCAAGTATAGATCAGGCTTACTTTAAGAGTAGTATTCCAAAAAACGAACTTTGCTTTCGTAAGTTATATTGAAAACCAAAAATTATAAAAATTGGATTTATTTCCGTAATTATATAAACAGGCCATTATTTAAGATTGGTAGAGCTTTTATATTCATTTTTTTGTCATAGACATTTAAATGCTTTAGAATTTATGAGCACTACTGTGTAGGGGAAATTGGAATATAAGTAAAGTTCTTATGGTCTTTGTTTGTTAAACAGATGATCGTGAGTTCTAATCCCAACAAAACCTTTTGTATAAAGAAAAATAATTTTTGTGTAATTGAAATAGTCGAAACAGTAAAGACGGAAAAGTCATGGGGCAACGTCAGTCTTAGTGAAGCAGGTAAAATCATATCAAAGTTTTGCAATCGTGGCAGTAGGGCTTAGTTGTTATTAAAAAAAATGTTGACAGTGCTCAAGTTTCTATGCTTTCTGAGAGTAATGTTTTGTGTTAAAGGGCATTCTTTATGAACAAGCCATGAAGAAACAATACAAGGCAGGAACTAAAAAGTATGAACTAATACTAATAAAATACGCATTTGCCCCTTAAAATGTACGATATTGAATATCAAGTTAAGTTTTTACTAAAGTTACCATAATACGAGATGTCAATTTCACTGTGTATAATATTCATAAATTCAATAAAGTTTTTGCTGTATTAGAGATTGTGACTTAATTTAATGTTGCCTTATGTCTATAAGTTAAAAAAGAAATTATTTTCGAAATGCAACTAAAAACTTTTTAAATTGTACAATATGTATTATTTTTTTCTTTCGCTAAAACAAAACGAAGACTAATCGCCGTAAATCCTTCACCCAAACCTAACGTGCCCGCAGAAGCTGTACTCTGGCAACTCGTTAGATTATTCTCAAATCCGCATGATACGGGACTTAAACAACGATGTACAAAACTGCTGCAGTCTCTAGTACAATATGAACCTAATTTAAGGCATACAATTAGGGAGGCGCGCAAAACTTTTAATGATGCCGTACAAGGCTTAGGTGTTCACGGCTTGACAACAGATTCGTCTGGCCAACTGATATCTTTGCATGCAGCTTTAAAAATCGAATTGCAAAGACATTTAGATACATATAAGGTGGCTTTGCATAAACTGGAAGAGTTAAGTATGATAACTGTAAATCAGGATCCTGCCCATTCATCACATCAACGTTTACTGGGCATAAGCTATGGTGACATACAACAGCGACTCATCGATAACAAAACCCTTTTGACAATACTTGATAAGCCAGCCTTAAAGCAGTTAGCTAGTCTCATAGAAAATCTTTCGCAAAGAGTGGAAAACGATAAGGAGGTATTAAAGGCAGTAGGTCAGGTGAAAAGAGTAGACACGCAGGCGAATGTTGATAAAAGACCGGCCGCTGGTTTGCTCATGAATTTTTCAAAGGGTTGTGAGATCATTTTGCAGATGATTGGTCCACCAACAACTATCAGCAAAATTGGTTCACGCAATGGTAGCACCTATTCAGACGGTTATCATTCCGATGATTCTGCCAATGAAGAAATCAGGTAAAATCTATTTACTCCTACAATTTAACATTAAATGTTTTTATTACGTTAATTTACTCAAACAACACAATTTAACACTTTCACTTGTTTTTTTTTTGTTTTGTTTTGTTTTGCTTAAAGTGTTTAAAATAGCAAATTACAAGGTTTTTATTTATATTTTTATATTATTTTTATTAGTGGCATGGTTTCGCAGTATCGTTTACTGTATTTGGAAAACAGGACAGATACTTTGGAGGTATTGGACAGTATGCCCCAGCTAAAACATGTTCATAATTTGAAAACAAAAATCTTGTTCTCAATTATTGTGGTGAGTAGTAGTTCTTGTTGCTTTATAGGCTATTGTCTGTTTTTGCTTTTTTTATTACTATTCTTACTCTGGTTTTTAAATCTTTTTTGAATATAAATTCAGCAACTCATTTTGATATTGTAATGAATTGCGTACAGCAAGAATTATTTGATAGCCAATTTCAATACTTTAACATCGTGAGAGCAAAGCTGTCAGATTTGACATTTATCATACGTTTACGATTTAAGATATGAATGACGGGCTGACGATTTGAGGTTTTTGACCTAAATTGGAGATTTTTGATATTTACAAGTTTTATTTTTGTGTATACATATCTAACTTAGATTAGCCCCTGGAAATTTTCACACACAACTTAACGAATATTGAAGTGATGTTTTAATAGAAAAAATCTATTTATTTTATAGGATAAGAATACTTTGAAAAGTGAATAAAGATAGAAAATTAAAATTATTTAAAGATTATTAAAGTCCACTGATGACCTATATAAGCGTTAGTGGAATGGCCATATGGATATGCCCCACTGTAATACATTTCAAATATATTTTTTTGAACAATAAATATGTTATGAGAACATTAAAAACTATTTATTAAAGGAATCAGCACAAATTAGCGTAGATTAGATTATTGAAGATTTCTGTTCAGAAGTGTTTCAAACTTCTCTACTATTAGTTAATTTTCCGTTAATTTAATTAAATTAAAACTTGCTTAATTCCCAGAAATGACGATATTGATTACTGAAGCTAAAAACGCGTTTTAACAGTCATTTCGTTACCGTTTGATTAGCTCTTCAGAAAACTGTTCATAAAGATTTTTATGCTAAACCAAATTGGCGAAAATATTGTTACGGATGCGTCTTGCTTAAGTTTTAATAGAAAATAATTAAGCAATAAAGTGAACTACTGGGTATGCTGTTTACACACTGCGTGGCTTGCTAAGAAAACTAATGCACGCAAGACAACAACAAATTTCTAGTTACAAACTGCGTAGAAATTTTGTACACGCAAAACGACAATAATTAGAACTGCATAGTTTTCTAAGAAAACTTATGTACACAAGACAACAACAAATATCTTAAAATAAATTTAAGGAAGAAACTTTATCAGCATAAAAATAAAAACAAAAATACACACAGATATACAGGCACCTATACATTGTATGCACAACATACAACAACAAAATGTGATACAAAGGGTCTAGAAAATTATGAATTTTTCTAGACTTCTAGTGGACTAATATAAAAAGGCGCTGCTGAGTAGATAGTGAGTGAAGTAAAGACGTGCATCTTAAGTAAATTGTTCTGTATTGACAACTTTGTGTGTAGTTAAAGTAAATAAACTTTTAATTAATTTAAAACTCTAAAATCTGGTGTTATTTATTTTGCAATAAAGAACTCACAACAAAACGTTTATAAAAAGTAAAAACGTAACAATATGTTTTCATTGGATTTAATTTATTTGGCGCAAATATATTAGAAACTTCTTCTCTTTCCGTTTTTTTTTTCAAACGATATCTTTTTTTCCAACTTCTTATAACGATAAAGTTTAAATTATATTTTTAAAGGTTATTTAAACATTTCAATTGAAATGAAAGCACTAAGCAAGTTTTAAACTGGCGTGTATTTCATTAAAATTTGCTTAGAGGCTTTGTGAATTTTTTCAAATTACAAGTCTTGCCATCTAAATTGATGGCTACGAAACAAATTCATAAAATTAAATAAAAAAAAGGAATAAAACAAAATGATAAATTGAAATGAAAAAAAAAAATTATGCATTAATTTTACAGCTTTCATTCCGTTTGTGTCATGGTATGCGTGAACGTAAAGTTATGGAAGTAAGACGAAGCTTAAACTGTCCCTTAGATAATACAAATGAAATAACATTGGCTTTGGATCGTTCTGTACGACAACATTTACATGAAACCATTGATTCGTTTCCTTTAGGTGAAATTGAAAGATCAGTATTTAATCAGGTATTTCAGTTTTTGTTTTTCTTTTTTGTTAAATTGCTTAAAATTGATTTAGTGCAGTTATAATAAAACAGTTAATTTTACATTATAGGTTCTTTCAACTTTACATGAATATCCCTGCTTGGAAACTTGCCCGCCCCTGATACACTATGTTAGTGCTTGTGCACGTTTAGCCTGGAAAATGGTTAATCAAAAGGTGCCCTATTATTTGGACAATGATTTTAATTTGGGTAAACGGATAGTTAAAGTAATTTTTTCTTAAGCGTACCACCAACAGCTCCTCTCTATCTTTCTGTACAGGTTTTCTACGACCTGAAAAACATGAACGTCATCCATTAGCAGATCGGCGCTCGGATCTAATACGATCGTATTTATGGCCTGCTCTTATGCAAAACAATCATTGTGTTTTCAAAGCAATAGTAACCACTTAAGAAATCAGTAAATGTATTTTTCAAAATGTATTGTTGTAATTTTTTTATAAATTTCTGTAAATATTTATTATTAATAATGCAAATAAAATAAATTGAATAAAATAATTATATTTTAATACATCTTAATTATTATTATTATTGTTGTTATAATTATTGACAGTATTGCTCAGTTCACCAACTCCCCTTGCATCCTATATTATCAATCGATTTTAACAAGGGATGAGAAAATGAAAGTGTTAACTATGTACTAAAAATAATCATACAGCATAAAATATTACCTAAAACTAAGTATATTTTTGGATAATCACACGAATTTATGCTTAACACTGTCCTTTCAATAGAACAAATACGAAGGTAGTACAAGAAAAACTTCTGTTTAGGGATTTTCAATCATATACAGATTTTCTAAGGGACATGTAAAACAATAAAGCATTACCTTAATATACATATATATTTCATCATAATTCCAGAATAACGAAATTGTTTACCGGATTCGTAAGCAGTGTAAAATTACTCTCGAATTATTTTGACACAATTTTTTGGTTTAAACATAACAGCTTTAAGAATTATTTTTCCGCTTAGTGTTGAATTAAAAATCTAATTGATCCAATTATATATTTAATTGAAAAATAATTTCCAGCTTTTTAGTTGCCTTAAGAACATTAAAGCATAATAACTAAAGCTTTCTCTTTCTTCGGCTTCTTTCAACATTTTAAGGGTGCCGTCCCTATTAAACCCTCATATCGGTAGATTTAAAACTTCTGAAGCATTTTAAAAACACAATTTTGACACAACTTTCCTCAGTGGGATTAGCGCGATTGTAAGCAGTGGAAGAATTGTAACACTAATTGTCCCAAGACTCTTTTGCGTAGGGTTTTCCTACCTATTATATATAGGTGAGATAATTTTTTTTTAGTTCTCTTTATTTGCAATCTATTTTCTACGGAAACATTAAGTAAATCTATTAAATTTTAAAAGGGACCTAGCATATTGAACTCCACTGAACCCAATAAAGCAAAAAATAATAATTTATATAAATTTTCTTAAATAACGTTCGCACAATTCATTTACATAGATTTTGTTATTTCTATTTTCTAAAAGGAAGATCAAGTACGTGATATCGCTTCAGTCTTTTTATTTCATCACTGTCATTCAGAAGATTAATAGCGAGTAGGTTTAAATGATTACTCAATCTTTGTAGATATCTGTCGCAGAATCTGGCTATCTCCTCCTTAACCGTAGGTATATTAAGATCGCTATGGATATTTTTGTTGCTGATAAGCCACGGAGCGCTAGTAATTGTTTTTAGCATTTTGGACTGGTATCTTTAAAGAATTTCAATATTTCAGTTGCTAGCGGTTCCCCAAAGTTGTATGCCGTAATTTCAGACTGGTTTGACTATAGTTTTGTACAATATTATTTTGTTCTCTAATGTCAAGGAAGATTTGGAACCAAAAAGCCAATACATTTTCTTTGACTTATTGTTAAGTTGTTGACGTTTTCTTTTAATATGCTCTTTTCAAGTAAACCTTCTATCCAGGCAAAGGCCTAAGAACATTACATTATTTGATTGTGGAAAAGTTGATCGATTTAAGGATACTGGCGGGCAGTTATTTTTCCGAAGTGTAAAAGTTACTTGAACAGATTTATCTGTGTTGACCTTAATATTCCATTTATTTAACCATTCCTCTACTAGTTTCAAACAGTTTTGCAGAATGTTAGATACTTCTAAATGATAATCATGCGAAACCATAGTAGCAGTATCGTCGGCATATAATAGGTGAGATAATATTTATAACTTTATTTTATAGAATCTCAAAAATTTCTTTTTCCTTACATGAGTAGATTTAGTCTGAATCAAATCATATAGCGCACGTTTGAAGCGTAATAGCATATTCCAATTTTTGTCAAAATGAAAAAGTAAATTTTAATCCATATCAAACCTCATAATTTTCTTACAGGTATTTTCACTTAAATAATTAAATAAAATCAAAACTTAACCATTGACATTAATGAAATATGAATAATTACAACAACGGCTATTTTTTCCCATTTAAAATTGTTCCCCATTACTGAATTGTTGAACAATTGTTGTTGATAATCGTAATTTTATCCTGCATTTTCTGGTCTCTTATTTATCCAAATCTGATAAACCACTCCGGAGTTATTTAAAAATATTTTAATGTGACTCCGATGAACTGAAAGCAGATGTTTATTAAGCGCGTTAAATCTTTCATACTCATAATATTTTTGTTTAAAAGTGTAATTGTGCAGGGCAGTGTAATT
This sequence comes from Trichopoda pennipes, assembly GCA_030448955.1. Classification (NCBI taxonomy): domain Eukaryota; kingdom Metazoa; phylum Arthropoda; class Insecta; order Diptera; family Tachinidae; genus Trichopoda; species Trichopoda pennipes. The sequence goes on from JASKUP010000034.1 coordinate 10,222,557, forward strand.
ATGAATAAATTGCTAAAAAAGTTGACTTTAAAGGGTTAATATTTCCATTAGGCTTTTAATTTAGTCATTTGGTTATTAAGTTATTACAAACTTTAGCTTCATCCGGCTTTCTACAAATAAAACAATACAAAATTTTTAAATGAAATTTACCAACAGCAAATTTTAACTGTTGTATTATAATATGATAATACAACAATTATGAAAATATTTTATTAGAGGATGGTGATTAAAATAAATTTATTTATTTCATAAGATTTTAGTTTAAGACAGCAAGCAATCTTTTTCTGAGATCATTTCAGTAGAAACTCTGAGTGTGTGCATAGTATGTAAATATGTATATCATGTTTTACTTACTCATCTTAAACGATTATGGGTCTTAAGACTAAACTTAAACTACACTGTTTATTGGTACATTGTAAAATATTATGTTTATAAAATTCTATAATATCGTTGGGTGTTTTAAAATATTTCTCATTATCCTTTTCCTGACCAATAGCAAATAGCTCTTCACCTTTAATTTGCCTAATGAATAGATGAAAAAACTGCTGCTGGGCATAAATACTGACAATGTATTTGATGGAGATGTCCTTCAATTAAGTTTACAATTGTTAGAAATTCTATATCAAATTATAAAAATTCATTAAAATTACTTACAGTTTCTTTGTACGGTCTTACTAAGCAGGTACCATCTTCTCTGCCCATTAATATATCTTCGGCTGTAGCTCGATCTATGGTACGATAAAAAATTTCCGTTTCAATTTTTCGCTTCTCAATTTGTAAATAGTTGGCATCTATGTCGTCTGTTTAAGAGAAATTAATATTTTTGCGTTATTTTTCTTTTTTATTTCTTAATAAGTTTGTTTATTTAAGATTTTTTTCCTGTGCGAGTATATAACGAATATTCTTAAGGTGACAATCAATATATAATATTAGAAGTTCATTGGAATTTAAGGACAAAACCAAGAGAATAAATATACAAAATAATGATAGATTGTTTTCATTTGATGTAGTTTCACTTTTTCCAAGTATTCCTGTAGGTTTAGCTTTAAGTATTATAGAGGAAAAATGGCAGATAATAGAACAAAATACAAATATTGAGAAGGAATTATTTTTACGTATTCTTAAGTTTTGCATTGAAGACAACAGGTATTTTCAATTTGATAATAGGATATATCAGCAGAAAGAGGGCCTCCCTATGGGTTCTCCGGCATCTCCAATTATTGCTGATATTGTGATGGAGGAATTACTAAATACATGTATTAGAAAAATGCATATTAAACCAAAGATAATCACAAAATATGTGGATGATTTATTTTGTATAACTTCAGAAGATGCAGTGGATGATATTTTGCCAGAATTGAATAGTTTCCATCCGGATATTAAATTTACGATTGAAAGAGAATTAGAATCTAGACTTCCATATTTAGATATATTGATAATAAGAAAGAGAAATAAGTTAGTATTTGATTGGTATAAGAAACCAACATCTTCTGGAAGAATTATTAATTTTTATTCAAAACATCCAAGGAAAATGATAATAAACACAGCGAAAAATATGATAGACAGAATATTGACTATAAGTGATAGAGAATTTCATTTGAAGAATAGGGATACAATAAGAGATATACTTAATGACAATGATTTTCCAGTAGAATTAACTAACAGATTAATCAGACAATATGGTAGTTATAGGCATAATTTAGGAAATTCTACGGCAGAGCCAAGATATTATAAATCATTAACTTATGTTCCTGGAATATCAGAAAGATTAAGAAAGTGTAAAATATATGACACAGATAAATATATAATTGCACACAAAACACATAACACATTAAATAAATTATTTAGCAGTATGAAGGATAAAATAGGAAAAATGGAAATATCTGATGTAGTATACAGGATACCATGTGGAGGAAATAACCAGGTGAACTGTGACAAAGTTTATACTGGGACAACAAAAAATAAACTTAAAACAAGATTAGCTGGTCACAGGTGTGACCAAAAATATAGGAATATTTCAACACAGAAGACATCCTTATCTTCACATTGTAAGAAATATAATCATTATCTAAAGTTTGATGAAACATCAGTATTAGATATAAAAAAAACTACAAGAGACGTTATATGTTGGAAATGTTAGAAATTGTTAATGTACCAAATGTAAGGAGAATAAATTTCAAGACAGACAGAGACAATTTAGCTCAGAATTATAGGTACTTAATTCAAAAGACACATAATTTGTTATAATTATTTCATAAGAGAGAACTTGTTATTTCCGTTTCCTTGTTTTTGTATGTTTAAATATTTGAAAATTTAAATTTTTGTATGTATGTATGTATGTATGAAAAAATATTTTATATGTTTTTGTCAAATGTTTTGAAAATTTTTTCAATATGTTAATAATTAAAAAAAAATATATATATATTGGTAATTTTTTTCCTCTAATATATACATCTATGTTTAAAATAAAATCAATTTTTAATAAATAAAAATAAAGTCTTGAATTTATTGAATAATAGATAAATAAGGTGTTGTGATATTAGCTAACTATTTTAATTATAAAAATACTATTTGCTTATATTATTTACATTGAACATGATCATTTTTCACAACAAATATTTTATAAAATATTTGTTATCAAGATAATTAAAAGCTTAAATATTTATTATCAAAAAAGTGTGACTTTTACTAAAAATTTAAAATTCAGATACTAATATCAGCGACTTAATTACAATAATTGAACGACTTAATAAACGACTCAATTAAAATTATATGCAATCAAAAAAGCAAAAACATTAATCATGAAATTTTTCAGCAGAAAGCACAATATTTTATTTTTTATGTCCTAAAAATATAATTTGATAGTTTTGGAAATAATTAAAACAGAAATAAATCATATAGTAATGCATTTTCATTGTTTACCAATTTTTCATAATAATCACATTTATAGTTCGATGAGGTTTCGACAACGCACATGTCGGTGACTAAAAATATTAGCATCCATAGCGTGTAATTTTTTGGTGGCGAACTTCTATTGCTGCTCGATATTGTGACATGAGTTCTTTCTGCGGATATAAATTGATATTTATGCACACTTAATAAGACGGTAATAACCGCCATAATGTCCGTAAAATAATTTAAATCCTGGTAATGTACATAAGTATGTATGTGACTTTGTTCGCTAATCAGCATTGATCAGGTGATTAAAACCACTGGCAGTTTTTTATGCAGCTAAATACAGCAGTAACAATCCCAAAGTCAAATTTAAGCGAAAAAAACAAAATCCTGAGAGCCATTAAACAGATATGCTACTTATATGACATACGTAATCCTAGTCTGTGTACTTGATAAATCTATGAATTTTATTTAGAATACGTCATGGTCTACAAACCAGTTAATGGAAGTGCTTTCTGCAATTTTGGCTGCAATGCGGGATAATAATGTAGTATTTGCTGCATGATCTTTGCAAATGGCTCTGCTATTAAACTAAGCATTTTGTTAGTTAATTTGCCCTAATTTGAGGTTAAGAAGTTAATTGTCTGTCTGTTATCCTTTGACATTTATTTAATAAAAAGTTGGAAAATTTTCAGCGTGGAACGTTACACTCTTGAGCAAAGGAAATTGTGAAAATTTCACTGCATAACTTCGTAAAACTTAAGCAGCTTTTCCTGGTAATCAGGCTTCTTCTGCTCAGACATCTGAGCATAATTTAATCGCAAAATTCGGGACTTACGGTATTTTTGCTGACAATAAACCAAGACAATATTATCATAGTGATGCAAACATTGCCTCTGTACAGCAAAGTGTTGAGAATAAGCATGGAACATCTAAGGCACAACTATAATATGCATAAGCTGGATTAAGCTAATGTCAAAAATTGAACGAAAAGTTTGTCAAATCTTAAAGCGAATCATTGAAGACTTTTAGGTGGCTATATTGTACTTATATATAAATTATTATATAAATTATTATGCACAGTTGCATTTATTCGTAATTTTGCAAAAAAATATTAGCAAAAAGGCGTTTAATAATCATATTTTGTATACTTAATACTATCCTTATACAAATTTATAAATTGTTTTTAATAGTTTTAAGGAAACTACGAAAGAAAAATTACACATATATCGCTGTATGTACTAAAAAGTACTTAAAATGCAACTGTATGCATCATCAAATTTATAAACAATACAAAATTAAATTTTGTTGCAAATTGTTTGTTAAAAAAATGGAAAAGAAAATAAAATGTTTAAATGCCCTCGTTCCTTTGAATTGCCGTGATAATAAAACGCATCTCTTTTGTCATATAAGTTATTTTTTCTCTGTACATTTTCTATTAAATTCAAATAAAATATTTTTTCCCCTCCATTGGAATTTGTTTACTAATTTATCTATAACACAATGCAAAATAGCTGTTTTCGTATGAACTTGCTTAAGCAAATGACATTTGACGAAAAGTTTTGTTAAGTATATTATTGTTTGCCACAAATGATTATTAGGCATTTGCACAGTTGCTTAAGTTGCCTTAAGCCAGTATATGCATAATATAGTTGGGCCTCAACTTGTCGACGTGCGCAAAATTTTTCATACAGATCTTCATCTTTACGCTTATAATGTTCAACTTATTCAAGAATTAATGACAACCGACTATCGACCATTTCTGAAATGTTTGAAAGCTAAACGAAAAAATACATAAACAAAATCATTTGTAATGATGAGGCTCCTTTTCAAAATTGTCGCATATGGGGTTCACAAAATCCCCCAATATTCCTGAAAAAATCATTACCTCCAAAGAAAGTCCGAAGATGTATTTTTTCGAAAATGAGAAATGAAATGATCGTGAAATCTATCTATGCAACCAGGCCATGATAACCAATATTTTGTCGCAACTATTGGCACCAGTAACTTTTAGTTTCAGCAAGATGCCGCCACAAGTCTCACAGCCATCCAGTTATTGCATAAGAAATTTCCCCATCACGTAAATTCTATATTCGGCAATATTGGTCGCCTCGTTCTAGGGATTTAACGCAGTCGGATTATTTTATCTGAGGCCGGATTATTTTCTGAAAGACTGGATTTACGTGACTAATCCACAAACAAATGACGCGCTGAAAGATGAAACTTTCATCTTTTTGACGTTACAGTGATGAAGTTGCCATCGTGTTAAAAAACATCCCTATCGATTTTTTTTAGAATAGTTGTTTAGAATAAATTAATACAATTCATAAATATACAATTTAACATATGTCACGCTTTTTGTCAGAAAAGAAAACTTCACAAGTTTTTATTATTTTCGTTCTACTGAGAGAATTCATCCATTTTACTTCAAGTAGGGTGCACTTACCCTCCTAAAATGTCATTTTTTCCAATTTTGAAGAAAGTTGTTTGTATACAGACTTACTTGTACCTGCAAACATCCTTATAAATAGGGCAAACTGAACGAACACTAAAAACAAGATTTACAGAATCGATACGTTCATACAAGAAGAGAATACTTCAACTTTGCATTACACCTTGACATTCACGGTCACACACCAAGGGAAATAGATGAATATATGACATTACTACATCCAAGCACATATCGAAAGCGCTCGCTGTTTACTCCGAACGAACAACAGCCAATAAGGACAGCGAAAAATAACAATAGCATTTTATTTACTGGCGGAAAAAATCTAAACAATTTAATATAAAAGAAATATTTGCATATTTTTCTTCATATGATGATTATTATTTAAAAAATAAATCTTCCCCGAAACGAGCTTCAAAGCAAATTAATAAAATATCTGCCAAAAACAATTTAGGAAAATTATTTTATCAATGAATTATTAAATTATTTGAGTAAATTAGCGCATTGTGTAAAATTGTTTGTAACTGTTAATGTTTATTTTGCACACAACTGTACTGAAAACTAGATATGGGTTGGCATTACGTTTGTTAATAATAAAAAATGCTATTTGTTATTTGTTTTTGTTTACAAATTTAATTTCAAAATACTGAAATAACTATCCAGCTGAACTTGTTGTTCAAATCACTTTTCTTTCGTATTCATCACTCGTTTATCAACACTTATCCACACACATCTTAGCTTCTTTGCTGTCTTACCCACTATGACATAATCATGTTGTGTTCTAGACAATTGTTCTCGATGATGTTCCCTTGTATTTAAATTCAAACTATTTTCAACCGGATCGTATTCACCATCATCTTCGGATAAATTTCTCATATCTTTATGTTTAAAACAATTACAATAATCACAACAACGACTACAGCAATAATAGCACAAACGTACAGTTTCAGAACATGAACATGCATTTGCGAGTTTTGAAAAGAATCTGATGAATAAATTGTGTAAAACAGTCCAGTACACGCGTATTGACCAACACATTGTTATCACTTAGGAGCCGTAAGGAAAAAGACTCATTTTAGAAACTGTGTTTTACACAAAAATATTTAAAATAAATTTTGTAATTGGAAGACGTTTATTTAAATTTTGTTTATTACTTTTGGTGAGATAATTATTCAAATACATTTAAATTCAATCCAATAAATTAACCGCATCTAGCCATGTCTACGTTATGATGTCTTAATTAATACTGAGAATTAATAACAAAAACAAAATAACACAAAAACAAAACAAACTATTTAATTCCCTAAAACATATTAATGGTGATAAGTTGCGAGATACTACCCTATTCTCACATTGTATTTGAATATTTTATCATTATAATAATGATCATTAAAATATTAAAATGATATTTAATATATTGTTATAGTTTTTTTTTTTTTTTGTGCAAAGATCGCTTTAAACCCCACTTTGTTGTTTTTTGTATAATGTATTTGTTGTTGTAGAAACTATAACAATTAAATTTAACAAAATATTCTGTCACAAATTCGCTGTGTTTTTTTTTTAACAGTAAAGCTGGCAACAGAGCTTTAAATAACAAATTTTATTGAAATGTCTGCCTGCGTATGTGATAGCTGCGGTTAAAAAAACGAGAATTATAAGTTTTAGGTTACTAACTAAATTTTGACATTGACATTGTATAATTAAACGTTACGTTATATTAAAGTCAAATCAAAAGACAACAGGGGCAAATTGTTGTCGAATTTAAAATAATTTAATAAAATTAAATAGGAGCAATTTATAAGTTTAAGCTTCAAAACAAGTTTTAGCGGTTACGAAAAACAATTTGTACAAATATTATGCTTGTAGCGAATCAAATATAATCCCATATTTCTCAAAATCCTTAAGTATGGCCAGGGAGACCAATCGCTGATGAGTTTCTAAATAGTCTTCCACGTTTTTGCTTTAAATATTTTAGACTCATGGAAAAATAACTTCAATCAATAATTAACCATTTATTTTAGAAAAAAGAAAAAACCTTTTTAATTTCCTATGCAATACACATTACATTACATTTATTATGGACGTATCGTTAAAGTTACTTTTACCAAATTGAACGTCATTTTCACTTACAAACGACCCTCTTATTAGAATTAGATTAGAATTAAATCTTAGCTACGTCTTCTAAAATTAATTTGTTAAGTGCTGCTGCATTACCATTTCTAGATCTTGACATTTGCCCATTACTACTTAGGCGATAGGAGCAATAAATTTCCGTGCATACCGTAGAGAATAGAAGTTCTTTAACTCACTTTTAATTAATACTGGTTATGGACTACTTGTTGTCGTGGGTTGGTGAGCCCGCAGAGTACGGCGCCATACTCTGCAAGCTCATTTAACACATCCTGCTTTAATCTCCGTTTAATAATTTTGGCTGTGCGAATTTTCCTTATGCCTTTTGTTTTTGTTACTGTACCCTGAAAAAGAAAATAAATTGCATATTTTTTGTTTGTTTTGTTTCAAGCAACAATGTAATACCTATTTAGTCATGTACTGTGCTACATTCTTTAGGAAAGGGATAGAGAAGAGATGAGACAGGTGGTAAAAGTAGAAGGATATTTACGGAAATTAACTGCCGTATTAGACAGCACAATGACCAATGACCATGTCTTCATATCACTGAGCAGCCCCACCGAGAGACAATTTTTATTTGAAGTAAAAAATCGGGGGCATATTATATTGTTACGTTTATTTCATTTAACAAATGTTTTAGTCTTGGTTGCATGCTCATTCAGTAAAGTGCTTTAGTTTTTAAATGAAAAAATATAATTTGTAATTAATAAAGAAATAATTAATATAAATAAAGTGTCAAAAATATAAATTGTAATTAATAAAGAATTAATTAATGTAAATAAAGTGTCGAATTAATAAGTAAGTTCTCGTGTTGATTTAATGCAAAAAAGGCGCAGTTAATAGCGCCCCTTAACTTACTTATTAATTTGACACTTTATTTACATATATTAATTAATTCTTTATTAATTACAATTTATATTTTTGACACCTTACTTATATTAATTATTTCTTTATTAATTACAAATTACATTTTTTCATTGAAAAACTAAAGCACACACCTATTAGCACGCAACTTTAGTTTTAAATTAAATTAAATGATTTATTTACTCTCAATACACACAAAATAAAAACGATGGTGACCTCATCACTGTAACGCCTTAAAGGATGCTTAAATATTTTGTTGCCTAAATGCTTCATTATTTTGTACTAAATGATATCTCAACTTGAATTAATTCAGTTGCCCGACAAGTGCTGCTTATATAGCTGTTTTAAGCGATTCTTACATATACAAGAGTATTCATTCTACTTTAATTATTATATTATTATCCTAGAATGTAGGTGCCTGCTTGGCTATGTGTATTTTTTTTGTTCTGTATTAGTTGTTTTTGTTTTCTGTTGTTTTAATCATTTCGTAGAATTTATAACAAGCATTTTTTTGTTGTTTTGAGTGTGTATAAGGTTTTATGCAGTTTGTAAAACACAAAATAGGTCATCTCGGTTTTTACTCATAATTATTTTATTTTAAAACTTAAATAAACATCTTCGTAACAACATATTTAGAAATAAGTCAATTTTTCATATTATTTAAGAAAAAATATTTAAAATTGATTTGCATCTCTTATGACTCTTAGTTTAAGTTATTTTTTGTAATAAATAATGTTTATTTTTTTTAAGTAATTTACAATTATTCGGAATCTTTTTTAATATAAGCAATTTCATTTCGTGCTTGATTCCTTTTAAATAAATATTTCATGATATTCTCATAAAATATTTATTACAAAAATTTTTATTAAAAAATAAACATCTTATGATATTCTCATAAAACATTTATTCAAATAAAAATAAAAATATTTGAAATGTATTGTAATGGGGAAGAGCACATCCATATTGCAATTTCACTATTGCTCAAGTAGCTCATCAGTGAATTTTACCCCAATATTGTATAGACAAACCTAAGAGTCTTATATCCAAAGCCAAACTGATTTTATGAGAATTTTTCATAAAATCAACATAGCATAGACAGCAAGACTCAAAGACACTTCCATACAAATACTACAAAACATTTCAAAACAACAAAAAACATTGTTTATTTTTTTAATCATTTCTACATAAGGGTTTCCATTGGAAACCATTCATATGTAATGTGAAAATACCAGAAAATAAAAAATATTTGTAAATAATTTTACAATACATTTCAAATATTTTTATTTTTATTTGAATAAATGTTTTATGAGAATATCATAAGATGTTTATTTTTTAATAAAAATTTTTGTAATAAATATTTTATGAGAATATCATGAAATCTTTATTTAAAAGGAATCAAGCACGAAATGAAATTGCTTATATGTTTATTTTTTTTTTTATTGAATTTAATACTTACCGTGGTGGCTTAATAAACTAAACATAAAAACAATCATAAAGAGGTAAGTGGGGGGAAAAATTAGGTGGGATTTATATTATTCTTTTTGTGTGCTATTATTGATAGTAAGTTCAGTTGTGTTTGTAAATTATTTTTCTTTGCGTTAGACTACGCTGCTAGTGAGTAACCACCTGAGAATACTGACCCAAGCTAGATGGAAACTCCACTGAGCCAACAGGCCTGAAAAGTTAAAATTTATTTTTCAATAGTCTCTACAAAATTGTTGACTTTATGCTTAAAAAATAATTTAATTGTTTTTAGGTCATTCAATTGTGCAAAACTACACCGAGTAGAAAATGCGAATAGTCTCAAATTTCTAAGAAATAAAAATATTTTGAACACAACTCAAATTAGATTTTTTACCTCAACGCAAGAGTTTAATTATTTTTTTATTAATGTGTTAGAACTATAATCAAAACACCAACCGCTCTGTAAAATAAAGTTCACCCTGTTATTTTAGTATTTATGTCCCAAAACCGCCCATCCTTTTTTTATAGTATTTTCTGGTATTTTTTTGTACGGTAACGCAAAAATTAAAATTTTAATTTTCCAAGTAAATGCACAGAAATAACGGATCCGTTTCTCTAATTTATGTAAAAGCATAATACTTTGCATTATACAGTCTTATAAATTACTTAAAAACGGAAGTCGAAGAAATATATTTTTCAAATTTAAATTGTTTAGCAGAATTATTATTATGTAATCGTTTTCCTCCCATTTGTTTCCACGTTTACGTCTACTTTTTTACACGTAAACAATTATGGGCAAAACGTATTGCATGTTCAGTGCAATCATATTTCCTTTAAAAAATAACTCTTTCAAGACTCTGCAATAAAGTTCTGTTTACGTTTTCTACTCTTTCGTATAACATCATGTGGCTACCACTCTTTTAGTATACTTATTTTTTTGTACTCGCTGTATCCATGCATTAATCTGTAATATAAATCTTGTTGTAGTTTGTTAAGAGTTGTAAACAACTCCTTCCGGATTATATACATACATATATATATAATATAATTTTGTTCAGACTATTTTTTGTCTTTTTAATATAAAAACGATGATCATCATGACTTTTTCACACATGTGTGCATTTTTAAGTCTCATTTTCACTGTCATGTAAATTTAGTAGTAATTTATTTCGTTGTGGTTTTCTGTTGAATGTATGTATGTATTTTTGCTACTCATATGAAGACTTGTTGGAGCCAATTGTAATTTAATTCGTTTATATACATAACTGTTTAATGATCATTACCGATCATTATTTCAGCACATGGTATTGTCTTAATCAAGCGACCTTGAGAAAACGTTGATCTTATCATTTTGTTTTTAATGTTGTATGCATTCAATTACAACGACTTTAAATATATTACATTATTTATTGTAAGTATATTAAAACATTTCTTTTAAGAAATGCCATTTTATAAGAAAGTATATAATAAAATCGCCTCTCCAGACACACTTAAGTAGTTTCTGCAATAATATTTAAGCATTTTCATATATATTTTGTAAGAACTAAATAATAATACACAAGTTACATACTTACAGAGTGGTCCATTATTGTGATTCAAGCAATTAATAATATGACAGCTGTTAAAATGGCAATGTTAAAAAGGTGGAAAAAATATAATTGAAAACACATACTTAAATATATGATCGAAGGAGTTATTGGCCTTAACAGATACTACGGCACTGAATAATGTTACTGTGTGTTATAAAGTTCTTACAAAAAAATTCTTAAATCGGGTTTCTTGTCAATAAAAATTCAAAATTATTTGCACAAGCGCCATCTACTAATGAAAAACTATAGTACGTTGTCTATCTAAAACAACAACCTCTAACTTCCCAGCTGTTTAAGTATTGCCACTAAAAGAACAATTACTAACACAGAGGTGTTCAAGGATTTATATAAAGATATTTTCACATCAATACATCGAAAATAAACTAATGAGTTATTAAAAATAAATAAATGATATAAAATTGTATCTAAAGTGTTTAATTTAACACTAAAAACGAACTATTAAGAAATAGAACAAATTTAATTCATATTAATAATAACTGCAAAATTTAAATGGTGGCATCATTATATTTTTAGTTCTATATTGACAAATTCATTTATTTCAGTTGTACTGCAGGATTCTGTGAAAAAAAATTAGCTAGGGCCTACATTAAATACAAAAAGTTACAGTATTTAACAAAAAATATTGAATTATTGTTTTCATCTAATGATAGTTGAAGGAGTGCAAACATTAATTTTACACCAAGAAGTACAAAAATAAAGCTTGCATATGTGTGTACGTGTGTATCTAAGTCGGCACTAATCTAGAAAAATGATTTTTCTTAAATTTGCAAAAATAAGATCAAAAATCGATTTAAATATAGAGTTCTAGAAAATACTAAATAAAAAAAATCCGGAAAAAATATATAAATGATGGATAAATCGGATCATATAACACTGAATCTCGCGACCAGCATTGACGATTCTCCAAATAAGAATACCAATTTACCCAGTACACGTAAAAGTTTAAGACGTGTAAGCAAACTATAAGTTATTGTTGTTTTTTTATCTTTTCATAATAAAATAATTTTTTTACTTTAGTACTGGAATCAACTACCTCGCTGTCAACGTAATCTAATTATTTTAGGTATTTGTGCTATGTGCATTACTTTACTATTCCTACTGCCGTCCGAACAATTGGATCTTAACAATAAACAATCTCTTAATGGCGCTTCCTTGCCGTATCAGGGTGCAGATGATAAGCTACCACTTGGCGATGTAATTCGTAACAATTACTCTAATGAAGAAAAGGAGGCTGCAGCAACTGATAATGATAAGCGCAATGTGCCTCCTTATGCAAACACCAACTCAAATGCTCAAAGTGAAAATGAGGTAAGTTTTTTTAAGCAAACAATAATATAGAAATGTATGTATGTAAGTAGTTATTCACAAACAAACGTGCTTAACACAATACCAGTTAAATAAAATAAATAATAATTATCGAATTTAACTAATGAGTTAATTGACAGTTACAAAATTTCTCTACGAGTTTTACTTTTTTTATGTTTTACACATTCTAAAAATTCCTATCTAAAGTGTACAAAATTTTTTATTATTAAAAAAATAATTTTAATCTTGATAAATGTTTAATTACCAATTGATTACGATTATAAATAATCTAGAAATTATCAGAATTATTTATAACTATTTTAACACTATTTACTTATCAAAAGTAATCAAAAAATAATTTGATTAATTTTAAATATTTCTTTTGATTGCTTTTTGTTTTTCTTTTGATTAAGTGTGAAGTATACTCTTTTAATAAATATAATTATATTCGAAACTACACAAAGAAAAATATTGAAGTTGATAAATAAAATTATATCCGAAATCTTATATTTTTATTTTTCTAAGAATATAATTTTAAAAAAAAGTATGAATAACAGTTAAGTAGTTTTCTTAAAGGCTTGAAATATATTATTACTATTTTTACAATAATAAAATAAATAGCATCTAGCACAACCCAGCACAATTTATTTAATCTATATTGATAAAATATATTTGCTGTAGGTCAGTATTTTGTCAATAATTGTACCTATGGTTATTGAAAAAATACATTATAAATAGGAAATATAAGAATATAAGATAAGATAATATATATAACAGAACCACGACCTAATTATAAATTAGCGATAAAGGAAAATTCAAACGTCATCAAATATACGACATTCAAAATTAATTCAAAGAATTAGTTATGAAAAAAATACAATGTTAATAATACACATATACAGGCCTCTTCAGAAAAAATCACACAGTATCTTTAAATCACCCTTGCGATTTGCTCGCGCTCGGAAAGCATACGAGTAAGAATGCCCTTGAGTATTGAGAATCACAAACTGTCAATTAAATTATTTGCTTTACTTCACAAAATCTTAATTACAAAAGTAAGAAATAGTTTTATTAAGAAAAGAATCTGTAAAAAATGTCAGTTTTTAATAAAATAATAAACATAAGTTTACTAAAAAAAATCAAGCAGTTCATTATAGAATTATATAATAAACTTTTTAAAGTTTATTATACTTTGCAAAGAACACAAACTCTAAAATTATTTTAAATTGAGAACTGATGAACTTAAACACTATGAATAACAACCGAACTTTTTTTTAGTGTACGTAAGTGCACTAAATGAGTTTTAGTGGTCTTTACCATAAAGTGATATTTATTGTTCTTTTATTGAATCAAAACAAAATTTGATGATGATTACAATGCTTTAGAGAGGCATTTTGTAGTCGATTTTTTCGAAAGAACAAAAAAAAATAAACAGGATTTTATTGTTATACTGTTGATTACAAATATTGAATTATTGAAACAAAGAAACAAGCAAAAACTATTGTAATTAAAAACTGAAACACTTATCAAGGCCTTAATAAATTGCAGAAAATAGACAATTCTTGAAAATTATTGAATTAAAATATGTTAAAATTATTTATAATTATTCGGAATCATTTTTAATATAAGCAATTTTATTTCGTGCTTGATTCCTTTAAATAAATATTTCATGATATTAAAAATGATTCCGAATAATTATAAATAACTTATTTCCATTGCATGTGCCCGTTGCTTTTTTAGAATTTTGTAAAATTATTTACAAATATTTTTTATTTTCTGGAATTTTCACATTACATATGAATGGTTTCCAATGGAAACCCTTATGTAGAAATGATTGAAAAAAAACAATGTTTTTTGTTGTTTTGAAATGTTTTGTAGTGTTTGTATGGAAGTGTCTTTGAGTCTTGCTGTCTATGCTATGTTGATTTTATGAAAAATTCTCATAGAATCAGTTTGGCTTTGGATATAAGACTCTTAAGTTTTTCTATACAATATTGGGGTAAAATTCACTGATGAGCTACTTGAGCAATAGTGAAATTGCAATATGGATGTGCTCTCCCCCATTACAATACATTTTAAATATTTTTATTTTTATTTGAATAAATGTTTTATGAGAATATCATAAGATGTTCATTTTTTAATAAAAATTTTTGTAATAAATATTTTGTGAGAATATCATGAAATATTTATTTAAAGGAATCAAGCACGAAATAAAATTGCTTATATGTTAAAATTATTATAATTTAAAATATTATAGTTTATTCTTCACAAACTAGTCTTAAATAATTTTTAAGCTTGCGCTTTATTACAACTGCAATAGAATCTGCTTTTTTTTAAATACTTTAAGACTAATTCAAAAACCATTTTGTTTTAGCAAATCGATGCCGAGCAACGTAAATTTTCTCAAACTGATAAAATAGTAAAAAATGATGTAAATTTGCCACAAACTCATAGCAAAGAGAATACCTTAGCTCAACACGAAATTACTGCTCAAAATTCCGAAGAAGCCAATGCAAAAGTCAAAATTGAAGATATCAGTAACAATGATTTAAGTGATAACACGAAAGATACTAAAATGAGTAATTCACACCCCAATAAGATCGAAAATGACCGTCAAACTATAGAATCAGCTATACAGGATCCCTTCAGTTTGCCGGGTAATGGAGTGTCAATTGAAGAATTTTTGGGGCTCATAGATTTAAAACACTTGCCCACAAAACAGCATTTTCATGGAGCCCACAATGAAAAGCAAGTGGCTGTCGTAAATGCTTTCAAGCACTCTTGGATTGGTTATAAGAAATTTGCTTGGGGCCATGATAATTTGAAACCTATATCGGAGTCCTCACATGATTGGTTTGGTTTGGGCTTAACGATTATAGATTCTTTGGATACCATGTACATAATGGGACTGGAAGATGGTAGAGTAAAAAACACAATTATTTTTTTGGGTTTTAGCGATTTATTAGTTTATTGTTTCCCTTTTAGAATTTACTGAAGCCCGTAATTGGATAAGTGAACATTTGAACTTCGATCTTAATCGTGATGTCAATTTATTTGAAGTTACTATACGTATTTTGGGAGGCTTACTGTCAGCCTATCACCTAAGTGCGGATAAAGTTTTCCTCCAAAAATCTGTAAGTTCTTTTTAGTTTAATAACATTATTTTTTTTAATAGATTTAATTGATTTACCTAGATTGAATTGGGCAATCGCTTGTTGCCTTGTTTCCTTTCTCCGTCGGGTATACCTTATTCCGATGTAAATTTAGCAGCATTATCTGCTCATGCTCCGAAGTGGTCACCCGACAGTTCAACTAGTGAAGTTACTACAATTCAGCTAGAATTTCGAGATTTAAGCAGGATTACAAATGTAACCATATATGAAAATGTAAGTAATTTGCTTCATTTACTACCCCCTTGCATTGTGTATCATAAATAATTTTTATACTATTCGTTTGTTTAGCAGTGATTTCGCAAAACATTTAAATGTTTTTACTTATTCTTACTCACCTTCTTTCCCACACAATTTTTGGATTTTATGAATCTATTCAAAATTGGAATGTCGACTATAATAAATATACGTCGGCTTTTTTTATTGTTCTTGTTATTGATTAATTGCTTGTATCAAATAAACAAAACTTAGTATTTTAGTATTACGTTTGGTATAAAATTACGTCCGATACAATACACTGGTTGCGAAAAAGTGACTATTTTTTATAACTTTACATATGGTTTTAGGTTGCCCATCACGTCAATGAAAAAGTCCATGCACTCGAAAAAAATAACGGTTTAGTGCCAATTTTCATAAATGCCAATACAGGAAGATTTAGAAATTATGCTACAATTTCTTTGGGTGCAAGGGGTGACTCCTACTATGAATATCTCATAAAGCAATGGATACAAACTGGCCACAAGGAATATGATTTGTAAGTCTTTAATTTTAAAAATTTTAATTTTACTTATGCTGATATTCGAGCAATAGTTTAGCAAAGCTTTTGAACAAGATAGAATATTATGCTTATTATATTATTTTTTTAATTAATATTTATAACTTTAAAAATTCAACAATTTTTTTAATTTTATGTAAATGTGAAAATGTCTGTTAATAACAGCTTGATGACGGACTATATACATGCCATTGATGGCGTCTTTTCGCAATTGTTAAGACGAACTCCCAAAGAAAATCATGTCTATATAGGCGAGCTAATAAATGGCAAAGAATTTAAGCCTAAAATGGATCATTTAACGTGCTATCTACCTGGAACATTGCTTTTGGGCCATCATTATGGAATGCCCGATTCTCATTTATTATTAGCCCGAGATCTTTTAGAGACCTGCTATCAGACCTATATGAAACAACCAACACATTTAGCTCCAGAAATTTCATACTTTGCCATGGGTCAGCATGAAGAATTAGATATTTATGTGAAGCCCAACGACGCTCACAATTTATTAAGGCCAGAATTTGTAGAAAGTTTATACTATTTCTATGCGTTGACTGGTAACCGAACATACCAAGAAATGGGTTGGAACATATTCCAGGCCTTTGAAAAGTACACCAAAGTCACTCACGGCTACAGTTCTATTGGAAATGTAAAGAACATATTTAACACTAGACTGCGTGATATGATGGAAAGTTTTTGGCTGGGTGAAACCCTTAAATACTTTTATTTACTTTTTAGTGATAATCCCAAAGAAATTGATCTAGAACAATGGATCTTTAACACGGAAGCACATCCTTTACCTATTAGAAAATACTAACAGTGTACTATATAATAGTAAGTAGCTGCAGTAAGAGTCTGAAACATAAATGATCAACTTTAAGAAGGCTATTGTAATATATTTATCTTAAGTTTTAAATTTTAATATTTTTTTAATAGAAAATTGTTTTCTAATTCTGTCCGTGTACAAAAGTGCTGTGCATAAGAAAAAAATTCTTATTTCATTAAAATGTTATTAAAAATAATTTATTACAAAAAATAAACATTATTTTGTAGTAATTTAATATTTATTGTACAAAATTTTATACTTTTAAAGGTTTTTATATTTTTAAAAGTTGTTATAATTTAATTTTACATTTAAAAAAATAATTAAAACATACAAGCAAGCGTTAACGCCAATTAGCTAATGATTTTTGAAAAATCTCACCACCAAGAGTATTTTTTCTTTCTTAAATTTACTTAAAACATGCATAATGAGAAATGGGGTATTATTATAGAAAATAGCAAGCAATATTTATACAGGATATTTTAAAAGTTAATAACATAATTTTATTTAATTTAGTATATTTGTATATGTCAAACTATCACAGGAGAGTATATTTGCATTTAAGGCTTTTTTTTTTAAATAAATAATTTTTTAATTTATTTAAAGCCTATTCTGTATTTTTAACAGCATTTTATTGCTAAAATATTCACATTTTTTGTTATTACTTAATTTATTTATATTTAGCATTTCATTATCAGGGATCAACTTTATTTGTCTTAAACGATCTTTTTTTAATATTTGTATTTTAGTTTTGCCTCGGTCAATAAAACAAAATAGTAAGAGATTGTTGGTAAAATAACATCTCCGTTAAATGTTATACTTATCAATCAAAATTCTTATCTGTGGGTTGTGATGCTTTGCAATACGACTCCACATTGATTTTGCACTACATTCGCAACACTAACCATAACCGTAGCCACCACAAGATTTTCTCAAGAGCTAGACGAAAGTAAGCCAGGTGCAAAATTCGGGGGTTGCTGACATCCGTAGTAGTGGAGCTCTAAAAAGCTAGAAGCTATGGCACACTATAAGACGTATATACATTGTGATATAATAGGTGCTTATGCAGTTGGCGGTCTTGCCATTGAGTAAAAGGACCTCGAGGCGTCACCCCTGAGTAACAATTTTTATCATCGTGGCTGAAATCACACTGTTTATGAAAAGAGGTTGGCAGCATTTTTTGCAAAGCAACAGCTCTGAAAAGTCTTGCCGAATAGCGAATATGTCTGATCATTTATAGCCAAAATTATATCTTTACATATCAAATTTTCTGGGTAGTATCGTCAGCCCGTTAAACAATATGGGAAACAGCTTTATGTTATACAGCATTATGCCAGATTACCTTTGCAGTTGAGTGACTAGAGTAGAGATCAATACTTTTAATAAATATTCAGTTAAGCAAATGTTGTTTAATGAAAATTGGCTGTTCAGTAATTTTATCTACCCAGCATAACACAGTTTGGTTATCTCAATCACATACAGCTAATGTTTTATCTATTATAAAAGGACGGAACAGGTTTGTTTTACTGAGCGCTTCGTTTCTCGTTCTCTCGTTATTTAAACTGATGACAGCTACAGCCTTCATTAAACTGCAGTTTATAAGATTGGTACCTTTTGAATAATTCCTTAAATTGTTGACTTTTAGTAGCAAAATTATTTAGTGTATCTTTACTATGATTGAACTAACAATATTTAGTCTTCGCATTAAGCTAAGAAATTATACTTAATTAAGCTCATACAGTGTAAGATAAACATTTATTTAAAGTAGATATTTTGACTTTTTAAAGCACAAAAGTTGGTTATTGAAGCCAAAAATTAGTCGACGCTTTTTTGTTTAATTAATTAATCTGTAATAAATTAATTTTAAAAAAGTATACATAGTATAAAAAAATCTGTATAATCCTTACTAAAAAAATATAATTGAAACGTGTGAGTATTTTAACGATTTTTGATTTGTAGAAAAGTATAGTAAACATTGAACATTTGATTTTGGTAAAATCCACTAATAAGGTATTTAAACCTAAATAAAATATTTATTAATATTAAATTATTTATTTCGAATCACTCTTTTTACTTAGTATACGTAAATTGTTGTTGCTACATTTTAAAGGAATCAAGAAGCATGGTTTGCGTAAGCTAGCTTAAAGTAAATAAAACTTTTTTTGGAATCATTTCATATAAGTGCTAATCGTGGTTTATTCCTTCAAAATAGGGTTGGGTTTAAAACCGAAATGCGCTAAATTACAGTGTGGAGACATAGTTAGAATCAAAACGCTGCTATTCCCAAAATTGCATAAATGCCGATGCATATTAGATAAAAATCCAATCCATATTTGTTTTTATTTTAAATCTCTTTCGGCTACAAAAAAGCAAATTCTTCCAACTTAACAAAATGTAAAAAGCTTAAACTATAATAAAAACATAAATTAATTTTTTGATATATGCATATTAAAAACAGGTGGGTGTTTTAAACATCACATAAAATTGTAAAAGGTGTTTTTTTAAGCTAGATAGAACTTTAAATTGTAAAAAGTAACACAAAAAATGAAATTTTAATGAAACATTTTTTTTTATTTGTTTCAGTATACTCTGACAAATCATCATGAATAGACTCTCGCTTGAACAACGCTACGAAATTATCCAAATTTACTTTGAAAATCAGTCGTCGATTCGCGCAACTTATGGACGACTTTGTCATTTTTATGGTGTACATAATCGTGCATCTGAACAAGCCATTTGTCGAACTGTCGATAGATTTCGTACCACATACTCTCTAGAGGATGCAATAACACCAACACGTCGAAGGAATGTGCGTACTGAAGAGAATATCGCCGTAAACAAGAGTGTGGAAGAAGATCCAAATTTATCAATTCGTCGTCGGTCGCAGGAATTGGGGCTCTGTCCGTCCACTACGTGAAAAATTTTGCGCAAAGATCTCGGCCTACACCCGTATAAGATCCAGCTGGTGCAGGAATTGGAGCCACGAGACCATTATATGCGTCGTTCTTTCGCCGATTGGGCTCTAGAGCAGTTGACAACTGACCCGTTGTTTTATCGCAAAATTGTGTTCAGCGATGAGGCGCATTTTTGGCTTAACGGGTTTGTTAATAAGTAAAATTGCCGCATATGGAGTGAGACCAATCCACAACAGACCCTACAGACTCCATTACATCCAGAAAAATGCACCGTTTGGTGCGGTTTTCACGCTGGTGGCATCATCGGACCTTATTTCTTAAAAAATGAGGCCGGAGCTCGCGTTACGGTCAATGGAGATCGTTACCGCACCATGATCAATGATTTTTTGTTTGAAAATATGGATGACATTGATCCGGACGAGATGTGGTTCAACAGGATGGCGTTACGTGCCATACAGCGAACGCAACCATCGACTTATTGAAATCAAAATTTGGCGATAAGTTGATTTCGAGAAATGGACCTGTCAATTGGCCTCCAAGGTCGTGCGATTTGACACCACTCGACTATTTCCTGTGGGGCTACGTGAAGTCACTGGTTTCTGCTGATAAACCAGCAACAATTGACGCCTTGGAGGACAGCATTGTTCTTGTTATTCGTGACATACGCCCAGCAGTGCTCGAAAAAGTGGCCCAAAATTGGACGTCCAGAACGCGCTTCGTCAAGAACAGCCGCGGTGCCCATATGCCCGAAATCATTATCAAATGTTAATGTCACGTATTGATCCTTCGAATAAAAAAGAAATTTTGATTACAATTTAATTTTTTGTGTTATTTTTACAATTTCAAGTTCTATAGGGCTTAAAAAAACACCCTTTACATGTTAACTTTAAATAATTCAATAAATCAAATATTAAATCAATAACTCAGTCTTTTTTTATTGAGTATTAAAGTTTTAATAAAAATGGGTTAAAAAGTAGTGTTGAGATTATTGAGTCTTCCATAAGAAAAGTGCTTTAAGCCAGCGTTAACAAAATCATTAAAGTACGCTACATTAGTGTTTTGTACTGTAGTTCTACAGATCAGTACACAAACACATTTTTTCCGAAGAAATACACAAATATTTTTTAGCGTTTGTGTACGCAAACAAAATACCGCACACAACGATTCCTGGCTGTTGAACACGAACACTAAAATAACGTATTGATCTTTTTTTAGCGTACTTTAGTGAATTTTTTATGATCTTAAAAGTTTACGTAGTGAACTTTTAGTGGTTGCGTTGTATTCTATGAAGTATTTTTAGTGTTTGCGAAGTTTCCTTTAGCGTACTTTTTAGTGTTTAGTATACGGTATTCTTTACCGTATACTATAAAGAACACAACGTAAGATTTTTAAAAAGTTTACTAAAGTACCCTGAAAAAGATCAGCACGTTATTTTAGTGTTTCTGTTCATCACCGTTGTGTACAAACGCTAAAAACAAGTTAAACGTTTGTATTTTTTAAACAGTTTGCTATGATAGCGTACTGTTTTTTAAACCATCCGATTAATTTTTTGGCCCCAAAATCGATTGTATGTGGCACTTTGAATTGCAGTTATTATCATTTGAATTTATTTTAGTAAAAACACCTAATGGAATATTCACTCTTATTCTGTTTGGCGACGGCAACATTGCCGTCGATTTTTAGGCAACATCACTTTAACACAATATCAATACTAATTTAGTATTCCCTAACACTCTTATGACGACGTTCCCATTTTATCGATCATTTTAATTAAATATAACACACATATCTAATATTTGAGTCAGCTCATTCATTTGTGTACTATTTTTGATAAAATTGTTATGAAAAAAAAAATAAAATTTGTATTAAATTGAACCTAAAATGAATTAAAAATTTAAATAAATTAAAAACAAAATGTTCAGCACATTGTTTTTTACCATATTTTTTTACTTTTAAAATTTAAGTCTCGCCAAATCTGTAAAAAGCATTTTGTCGAACATATATTTGTAAAGAACTACATATTATACCTTTTGCCATTCACCACTCATTCTATTTGGTGGGCCAAAGGCGTTTAGAGTATTCGCAACACTTTTACATTGTTCCTTAAAGTTAGTAGGAACACTGCTTCTTCGATATCCCCGGGCAAGTGATGGAGTTTTTCTCAATGCTTCCACTAATTTTTCAAATTGTTTGGCGGTGGTAATTTTAATTTTTTCCATTTTCTATTTTATTTGTACTTTTTATATTTAATTTTGTATTTTTAGTTTTTTTAATCTTTTTAAATTTTTGTTTATAACAACAAGACACCAAAATCACAGACGACAATATCAACGGCAATTTAAGGCAACATCAACGTCAAATTTTCTTATAGAATACCAAACATGTGTTGGCAGTCATTGATAAATGGCAATATTGCCAACGAGAATACGGATTCACAACAAACGATAAAACGACGTCGTCTTGTATTGTCGTCGCCAAACAGAATAAGGGTGAATAGTCGGTTCTGAGGAAAGGAAAACCATGAAATATTCGACGGTCGCCTTTGCATCCATTAAAAGTGACAGTCTGGTGTGCAATTTGGTCAGGAGGAATCATTGGACCTTACTTCTATGAAAATGAAAACGGCGTAACGATAACTTTGATTTGAAACCTTTTTAACGCCACAACTGCGTGGTTTGGGTTTGATTAACTTGTGGTATCAACAAGACGGTGCCACATGCTTACAACCAAGATTACAATGGAATTACTGCGAAACATTTTTCCACAGCAAGTTATTTCAAGAAATGGTGATGTTGATTAGCCTCCATGATCGCCTGAATTGATTGCTTTGGACTTCTTTTTGTGGGGATATCTGCAAAGCAAAGAAACGCTTGAGCAACTCAAACAAAATATTCGAAAACTTGTATTTTGAGCCTTAAGCGCCCTTCGTACTTAACTGGTGAAGTAAATATTGTGTAAATTTCAATTAATGTTTAAAAAAATTTGTATGTTCCTTTTTCACACTTTTAACAGCGGGGAATAGAAAGGGTGACTGTTAAAAAGCAAATTTGGCACACAGATTTACCCTTAACAAAGTCTTCTATAACAACCGGAACATTGAAACCACTGTCAACCACCACATTGCCCGGGTATGTAAAAACAGCCTGTTAATTTTAGACTAGCTTTTATTGGATGCTTTCAGCATTATAGACACCCTGTTATTGTAGACAGATTATATTCCGTTATCTAAGCTTAAAACCAAAAGGTAATTTGATATAAAACAAAAGAATGCAAATGAGTGTGGACTTTGATATAAATTAGACTTGAGTGTTGTCTGATTAGGGATGAATCAGCAAAATGGGGATTTTTGTTTAAAAACTGAGTAATTTTGTAGGAAATTTCATATATTCAATAGAAATGTTTGGCGATTTGTATTTTTCTTTATTTAATCACCCTTATTGTGCGTTTCGATTAATTCTCCGCATTCAGTTCCGTTGCGATCGAAAATTGGTATTCTGAAGAAAAACGGAATCGAAAGAAAAAGAAGAAGACAACAATGTTTACAAAATTAATAGCATCACTGTGGAAATGAAATAACAAAATAAGGAAGTTTGTTATCATTTTCATAAACAAATGTAAAATTTAATACAAAAAGTTGTATGCACACATAATTAAAAATAAGCATTTTTTGTTGGAGGACCTAGTGCATTGAGGACTCCTGCAACTTCCGCCCAGAACACTGCCACTTCTTCCTTTGATCGCTGGTGGTATCCACTTGCAAATAATTTTAAGTGTTTTTTTATCGTTTCTGAACATTTTATCTCATTTTCTACTTACATTTTTTTTCAATTTTAAACTTTTTAACTAAAAAACACAGATAAAGAAAACCCCTCCGTTAACAAAAAAGCAACTGAGAAAAACGGAGCAGAATACATGCAATTGAAAGAAACTGAGAGGAATCGAAAAGCAGAATACCAAAACTGCCAGACTGAGAAAATTTCGATTCGAATCGAAATGCAGAATAGCCGCAAATAATTTAATTAATATTACTGTCTAAGATAAAAACGTAACGTTTATATAATAGGTTTATCAATAAAATTTGATAAAGTTCTTGCGAAAAAGGAATTGAAACGTTTCAACTCGAATGCAACTTTTGTTAAATAAAAATTTAAATTCGATTCAAATAACAAATAATCTGAGTTTAATTTGGATAAAAGGTTGCACATATTAAGATATCGCTTAATCAAAACTATTAATTCTATTTTGTATATCCAGTAGCAATTATTGTATAGAGAGATTGTACACTCAAGTGCACAAAAACCAAAATAAGGATTAAATGCGAAGATGTTAATTTGGATGGCATGCGCAATGTTTGTTTGTTTATGAATGGGGAATTTTAGGGATTAAATAAACGTAGCTTTGAAATTTTTTTTAGAAAGAAAGGCTTATTTTATTTATTCGAATCAAAAAGAAACAGCTTGCAGCAAAATAAATTGTCTGGTGTGAGCCCTTTACAATAAAAACCATAAAATAGGGAACAAGTGAAATGAAACCTGAAAAATAAGTACTTTTTGCAGTGAAAAAAATCTTCGCTCTTTATATATTAAATATTTTTACGGATGCGTCTTGCTTAAGTTTTAAAAGAAAATAATTAAGCAATAAAGTAAACTACTGGGTATGCTGTTTACTAACTGCGTGGCTTGCTAAGAAAACTTATGCACGCAAGACAACAACAAATTTCTAGTTACAAACTGCGTAGAAATTTTATACACACAAAACAAAAACAATTAGATATGCTGTTTACTAACTGCGTAGTTTTATAAGAAAACTTATGTACACAAGACAACAACAACTACCTTAACATAAATTTCAGAAAGAAACTTTATCAGCATAAAAACAAAATTACACATAGACATACAGGCGCCTATACATTGAATGAACAACATACAACAACAAAATGTGATACAAAGGGATTAGAAGATTCTTAATTTTTCCAGACTTCTAGTGGACAAATATAAAAAGACAGCATCTGAGCGGATAGTTAGTTAGTTGAAGAATAAACCTCGTGAAGTAAAGACGTGCATTTTAAGTAAATTGCTCTGAAATGTCAACTTTAACTTGTAATTAATTTAAAAACTCTAAAATCTGGTGTTATTTATTTTGCGATAAAGAACTTACAAGAACTTACAACAGAACGTTTATAAAAGGTATAAACGTAACAATACTTTATATAAAAAGTTGTACTTACCACAGCTATAATTAAATGAAATTAAAACCACAACTTTTTATAATTTATATATTTTAATTTAATACATTTTGTTTTCGTTTCAATTTTCTCTAATAATAACTTCTTACATCCTTTTAATACAATAACGACACTTGCTATTTCTTTGCTTTGGATAAATAAAAAACGCTTATTATTAGTTGTTGAATTTAAAGTGTGCGTGTGTTTGTATATTCTTGATTAAATTAAGTCGTCATATGTTTTGTTTTCCTCCTTCCACTTTGTATTTATGTACTGTAAATTAAATTTGTTTTGCTTGTTTTAAGATTTAAAACTAATGTTTAAAAGTTTATTTTCTTTTCTATCAGTTATTTTAATTAATACTTTTTATTAGCTTTAGAAAAGATGATTTTTCAGTTTTTATGTTTTCGTTTATGAAATTTATAGTCTATAATAAGGTCAGTATGTTTAAATTGTTTTATTTTACATTCAATTAAATTATATACTTGAGTTTTAAATTTATGATAATTTTATGTTTTTTTTTATAATTGTTAATTTTTAAATAAATTTAGTTTAGACGAAGAATAAATTTATGAATTTATTTTTACTTTTCCAATTAAAAATGTATTTATTTTTTATATTTAAATTTACAAAACATTTATATGTAATAATTATTTTTATTTAAAATAATTTATAATGCGAATCAGTTGTTTCGTACGTATTTTCATGTTCTTTTATTTTGTAAAATTTACAACTTTCGAACCATATTTTGTTTTTACTTAAAAGTGATTATGAACTATTTACAGCTTATTTTAATCGATTATTTTAAGAGTTTGTTTGGTTATTTATTAAATGTAAAAAATTTGTGATTATTTGATATTTTGTTTTGTACAGAATTGTAAAAGAATTCCTTCTTATTTTTGCTAAAAATCTTGTCTTAATAATGTTTCATTGTCACAATTTAAATGCCTCGTAACGATAAAGCATCGATCGCCTAGAGAAAATTGTATATGAAAGCGTAATGCGAAAATAACAGAAATAACATTTAGATTAGAAAAAACCTCATTTATTGACACTTTTTGATTTTTTCGGTTAAAAATAATAATAATAATTTTTGTATTTTAATATAAAAGTTTCTTGTTGTTGAGTTTTATCAACTAAAAACTTTTATTTCCTGCTGGACCTAATTGGCGGCATACCAAATACCAGAACTAACATCTCTTAACAAAATTATTTTGTTATGAATTCCATTAACACGGCAATTTATTAATAAATTTTGAGCATGCTGTTTAAAATATTTAGAAGCTAGAAAGGAAACACTTGGTCAAATTTGGACGTTCGATATAAAGCACAATTTTAAAATCCTTGATTGTATGTATTTTTCCTCTAAATATAAAAATTATTACAAACACATTCACCGGCATTGATTTTTTGGGAAAAATTAAACGTATTTGCGGCTTCATTTAAATTGCCTTTATTGCATACTGATACTGTATTTAACGGAAACCTACATTTGAATAAACCATTGTAACCATACCAGTCATTCAAAACTATCGTTGGTTTTCTTTTTAGATTTATTTGGTGTCAGCATACGTACATATATCAATATATACTAATACCGAAACTAGCTTATGTTAGTGTTAATTTACCGCTCTAAACGAGCACATACTTGTAAAAGATCAAAACGACAAATTTTTCAAAGCTAAATATTTGAACACGAACATAACTTAACAAAACTTACGAATTCAATTTATTTAAATTGAAAGCTGATTATGTATTTAATTTTACAATAAAAGTTTAAAATACTATGTAAAATTCCTGCTGTATTCTTCAATATTTTCTGAATTTATTATTTCTTGTTTTAAATTAATTTGACATAAAAATTAAATGTTATTAAACCTTTAAAAAACTTTTCAACTTTAAATTTGATTTGAAGTAGTAATTTTGTGCCATCGCTAATAACTAAAATAGATTATATTTTAAAATTTAAATCATTTAATCATTTAAGTATATATTCTTATCAATCACAAGCAAATGCTGAACAATGTAGTAGTAATCAATATCAATAAAATTAACGTTAAAAATCCCTAAAAAGAAATAGACAAATTGGTTAAATTGATTGAAAAATCAACAGCCGACAAGACGACTAATTTGCGGCGCTATTACTCATAAAAATTTTACGACTAGCCGCCAGACGCATTGATAAGACTTATGTATCTCCTTGGGTTTTAATAAAATTTTATTTATACCTCCTAAATTACTTTAACAAAAGTGCATTGTTATTATGATTGAATTATTATAAATTAAATTAGTTTGAACAACTTGGATTAGGCAAAAACTTAAGTTTAAGAATTCAATAAAGCTGCCATAATAATGCTTTCTCATTAGGTTGGTAAACTGATTTTGCATATTCATATGATCTTGATAACCAGTTATTTATTTTCTTTTACATCAATGTTTTCCCTATATATGAAACAAATTACGTTAAGCCTAAACTTCACATGACACGATTACTCTTTTCGTTGTATTTGTATAAAACGATAAATAAGAAGCAAGTAAACAAATTTTTATCTTTTGAAAATTTTGTACACATATGCGTTAGCACATATCGCCACCCTAAATACAAAAGGGTCAAAACTCAAAATACTAAAATTTTCGCAACGCAAAATAATTCCCTTTAGTTTATCGTGCAGAAGCAACACACTTAACAAAAAAATAGACGTTTCTGTATTTTTTTCAGTTAAATAAGATAGTAATGTAAAAAATATCAGTTTTGGAAAATTTTGAGTTGTATTTAGGGTGCGATATAGTGAGTTACAACTCGCAGAACATAATAAAAGTTTTCTGCAATACATTTAAGAGCTTTTGAAATACATTTATGTAAGAAGCCAATACAACAAAGGGACGGCTTACTGTAGTACTAAGCTTCATATACTCTCGCCAGATCTATAAATATTTATTTAAAATTTTTAAGAAATATTTTAAAGCCTTGGCAAAATAAATCAAATTTATAAAGAATACATCTAAAATTTTAATAGACTGAAGAAATCTTTTAAATGTTATTTCTCTAACAAGAAACCGTTTCTATGATATTCTTAAAACATGTTTGTAGTTAGTCATCAGCGATTGGACCCAAATTTTATCATTAAATAAAATTGATAAAATAAAAATTGTAAACAATCAATACAGTAAAAAGACTAATAAATCAAAAAATATGTCAAAACTCAAAAAATTATTTTGAGAATTTTTATTTTATTCTATTGATTAAATAAATTTTCCGCGATACATTTAATTTGTCAAAAGTTCGCGAAAACCCCAATTACAATTTGAATAATACGAATAATAAATTAAAAAGGCGATTAATTGGAGAAATAGTTGTGAAGCGGTAGTGTGATCGCTTCAAACGTTTTATTATAGTGCATAATGTGGCAAAGTTACAGAGAACAGAAAAATAGGACAAAAGTAAAAATTTTCCTTCTTGTATTTGCAGTCCCCTTCACCTTAGTTGTTAAAATGTGGGCGTTTTAAATAGAAAATATTGTTTTTTTTTTAATTATATTAAGTAAATGCCTGAAATGGTTTAATCTTTCTTACTTTTTTTTCTACAGTCAGCGAAACTATTTAAAATTTCTAACAATAGTTATTTGAAAATTCATTTTATTCACATTTATTTTTCTTTTTTTTTGTAGCAATTAAATGTTACTTATTTATTTATTAAAAGAACAGATGACATTTAATATTTATCATTAATACCAATTTCACTTTTATTAAAATGATAATAACACTTAATTCAAAATTGGATTGGAAACTGTTGAATTTATTATCTATTTCTTACAATTGAGTTTAACTGGCTACAACCTATTCGTTGGTGATTTTTTTTTTTTGGTTTGTTGATTTTTTACTTTTTAGGGATGATCTTTTTTCTAGAATTGCTTACATATGAAAAATAATCGTATACTTTTCCATTTTACGGAAGAAATAATCAAGGGTAATAGTGTCGCTTATTTTCTCTAACGTTTTAATTATAATGAAATTTAAACTTAATCAATTTTAAAATATTAAAATAATTTATACCAAGTATTAAAACAATTTTTGCTAGTTTTTTAAAATTGAAAATAAAATATTAATATTTAAACAATTTCAAATTGTTGTTAAGCATTTTGGTTTCGACAAACCGATATTTAAAAAAGAGCCTTAAATTAAAAAATTACCCACACACAAACACTATTTTTTTTATGGAAACAAGAAAGGGAAAAATAAAAATAAAACAAATTTTTATATAAAATAATTTATTCATTTATTTTCTTAACACAAAAATAAATCAAAATTATTAAAATTAAATAAATATTTACAAAATAAAAATGTATATTTATAAATGTTAAAATTATTGTAAGTCTTAAACATTTTTTATAACTAAAATTAGCACTAATAAACTAAAAGACCAATCACTGGCATTTTATTTCTTTTTAAACTAAATTAAAGATTTTTACAAACACCTTTATTTTAATTTCATATTGTTGTTACATTTTGCTATAATTTTCTATTTTAGTCTTTAAATTTATACTAAATTTTCTTTGACACATTAAGGTTGCAATTAGTTTATCAGTTGTATTTTAATATTATTTTCTTCTCTCTTCTCTTCTCTTCATTTCCTTTTTTTGTTTTTCTTTTATTTTTTTTATTTCTCTTGTACAATACTGTTGTATTTTCTATGGTGTCGTTTAATTATCGTTTCGTTTATTTTCAAATAAATTAACAGAAAACATTTAAAGTAAATTCAAAATAATTAAACTAGTATTAAAAGCAAACAAAAAAAAATAAAATAAAATTATTTTTAAATTTGAATTTTAGCTAAAAACTATATACAACATTTTGGTAATCTTAAAATTAACAAAAATTATGAAATAAAATTATAAATTTATTTATAAAAAAATATTACATTTATTTATAAATTAAATACCTTAGGGATGAAATTGTTATAACAAACATAGTGGTTGTGTTTCTTCTGCTATTGTGTTGCTATTTCTAACATGATTGTTGAAGCCCGCTTTACACTATACTCCTGAATATTAAGATATGTCAAATAGCCAAGTGTTATGTTTAAAGCAAGTGTAACGGAAATGCCAAATATATAAATTCATTTGTAGAAATTTGGATAAACATAATATTCATCTTACCTGAAGTGTGATAGTGTAAACACAAAATGTAATCTTATGTTAGATATTTTGGCAATAACGTATTCGAATTATTTTTAAGAAAATCGTTATCAAATCTTAAAACTTGTGTTATAGTGTGAAACGGGCTTAAATGATTTAAACGTTTTTATGTTGTATAAAAGTAAAAGGCATGCAAAATGTTAAATTCAATTTTTGACAATAATTAATTTATTTTACCATTGAACACCTTGAGAACATTTTTATACTTTTATAAACTTTGGCACAATATTTTATTATACCTGTTCTTTCATATCAGTATTTGTTTTTGGATATATTTGGCCCACTAACTCAAATTTATTTCCCAATAATTGGTTCAAATAAGTTTGCGTTAGTTTGCTAGGCAGAAACTAATTTTTATCTTTAGATAAAACTAGTCTTTGCCATTAAAAACAAAAAGAAAAAAAGGTAGTCCCATCCTAGACACGCAATTAATTTCGTCAACGCAATATAGGTTGTATTTCACTGTTTTATCGTTACTAAAATGGTAAGTGCATTAACGAAATTAAGAAACTTGTTCGAGAAGCTCGTACATTTTTGCGTTTGACTCGACTTTCGTTGAGAGCGCATCCGTTTGTGGTCGATTGGCCAGTGAATCGCACTACGCATAACAGGGAAAATTTGTTTTTTAGCAGAACAGTTCGTATGTGGAATAAACTCCCCCCAGAGGTCTTTCCTTGCACTTTTAATGTAGGAAAATTCAAATCGAATGTCCATAAACACTACTCCCTCTTTCCTTCTCCCCATAACCTAATTTTCTAATTTTCTAGTTCTGGTACAATGTATTGCATGAGTAGGGGCCATCCCCTGAGTGCTAACCCGAACGGAAATAGCATTTATTAATTTTTTTCATCTTTCCTCTCTCACCTACAAGATTGGCAACAAAAACTGCAAAATCTGGACGGCGACTAAATAGACATTTTATCAAAATAAGAACATTTAAGAAGAGACTTCTCGCAAATCGAAATTATAAAAACAAAAAAACCATCATATTTGCTAGTTTTAGTTCGTTTTGAATAAAATAACATAATAGTATCATAATTTTGCTACTAATTTCGGAATAAATCTTTATCTGATTAAAAAAAAAAACTTATCAAAAATATATGCCTAATAGGAGAAAATCGAAATCAGAAATGAATTCGGCGCGTTGAATTATCCATGTTTATCTTATTTGGTTAGATGGTTACTCTACAGAACGATATGATCATCTATATCTTCAGTAGCTGCAACTGCCTCAGCATCAAGCTTATTGATATTCTGGAGACTACTTATAAAATTTCCTTTCATGACATGGCTTATAAATTCGTTATCAAACAAAACTATTGAACTTAGCAGTTATCAGATTTTTAGTCCATAGTAGTAGTTTAAGCATGTCACAGAACTCAATTCGTTCGAAGACACGGTTACAATTTTTCAAATTAATTTTTCAGAAAAAAACTCCTTTGAAAGGCAGCACTTTAAATTTTTAAAGTGGAATAAACGATAATGATCAGAATCTAAAGCTCATTGATCGAAAAGGTTATTACGAAATTAAAACCATGTCGATCGAAATGTGCAACATGCCTGTAAATTAATAATATGCTGATCATCAGACCTTCGTAGTACTGTAAAATATCTTGACAATAAATTTAGCTTTCATTTTGCTGAGGATGTAGTTATAATAGAACATTCGTTGGCTGCATAAAAAAATTTATCGGAAAGGGCAACTCTGACAAAATAATAACGAGCGCTCACATATGAAATAGAATACACTATATTAAAAATAAAAATATAAACATGCCAAAATAGCACATTAAATAAAAGAAGACACACAGGAACACGCGGCTTAGAGGTAATGGCCCATAATAATAGTCTTAATGTAAGACGATTTCTCTTAAGGTTTATTTAGACTATAATAATAAAAGCCAAAGTAGAATAAAATTCGCTTCGTACTAAAGAAAATGGTAGCAAAGATCTGCTGCATTCTTTTTTTAGTTTTAGACTTTAAGTCTAAGGCATAATCAAAGTCGAAAGAAATGAAGCAGACGTCTTCAGTTTTGTCATAAATGAAAATATTACATACGTTTATACATATATAATCCAACTTGACTACTGTACAGATATTTTAATATATGACGACACGTGTCAAACAAGAAAGTACAACTCTTATGAAAAGAAATCTTATGTACTTGTAATAGAATACATCTATTTTCGTAAAATGCATACTATCATCTGTCAGCCGTTCTTGTTTGGCAACATTTTGTTTTCGATGTACATATACAATAAGTTAACAGGAAGCACGTAAACACAATTTATAAAAATATGCAAAAGCTCTTTGTTTTGCATTAATAACATTACTTAACATTCTTATACGGCTGCCTAAATATAATTCCACATTTTTTGTTCACTTTATTCTAATATAGATTAAAAACCAGAACAAAATTTGCCATCGAAAAGCATAAACCTCTTGGAAAAGCTAAGTTCTATTGTCCAATTTTCATTTTGATCTACGATCGAGAGATCGTGTACCAATTTGTCTAAATGCATCATTTAATAAAACTTATTTAGGAGTATTAAATAACTGAACTTCCCTCGAAAAATAGAAAGTGATAAATTATTACTTTTCTGAGTTTAAAAATTCGTATTCAGTTAAATTAGAGCGGGGTTTTAAGATCTGGATGTTCTTAGTTGTATAATTGCCATTTTATGTGGAAGCTTAAACTTCGCGGAATTTATTTTAAAAAGTAAACATTTTCACCAATGAAGTTCGGCCCTTTATACAGAAAATGAGATTTTCTTTTTAATTATTATGACTTTTTCAGAAAGTAGATTGGGCGCGAAATTTACTTTTTAAAAATAAGCATTGGTTCTAACACCTTGTAACTTTTGCCTGCATTTGGTTCCATTATATATTTAACTGTTTTAGGTATTCATATATTTTAGAATCACTTAAGTTTTATTTATTTTAGTTTAAAAAACTTAAACTTTTCCTGACAACGTATTTTATTATACACGTGTCTGTGCGTTGACACATTTCACGCAAGTTAGAACCACCAACGTTGGCGGGCTAAACCGCCAATAAAAGATGTAGACTCTGTTCTCCATCTTAAAAACCCACTCTTATTATTAGATGGTCAGTTGAAAATAAAATCTGTAGATAAGATTTCAATGTGTCCACTTGCAAGGGAATAAAAAATAAATTTTTCTACTTTTTAACTTATTTTTATAATTTATGAAAACTAGGTTTTTGTTAAAAGAAAAAAGAAATAATAATAAAGCCTACTTGCAGTGTACTAGAAAAAAATCTTTTCTTATTTAATTTACTTTAAAAATACACTTTAAGTTAGCTTTTTTAATTTGTTTTTCGAAAGGTGATTAACTTTTACTGCTTTAAAACATTTAAGGCTCTTTTTTTAAATTTGGGCAATATTTAAAATTGTATGACGTATGTTTATGTATGTAAAAAAAAAACAATAAATTCACAACATACAAATTTATATAATTAAATAATTAATTAATTACCTTTTTCTGTGTCGTTTATTTATACAACAAGTGATGATTTTATGTGTGATATGGGATCTCATAATTCAGTTGTATTAAACTCTAATATTAAACTATTACCGCCAATATTATGGTTATTATGTTGATGCTGATTATGTTTGAGATGACTTTGTTGCTGTGTTGTAGTTGTAGTCGATGATGATGATGATGATATTGTTGTCACCACCTGTTGCTGTTGGTGACCTTGAGTACGATTTGTTGTTTGTTGATGTCAAGAAGTCATTATAGACTTAACAGCTTCATCAATTCCGCTAACAACACAATGAAAATCATTAAGTTGTTGTTGTTGTTGTTGCGTGTGATTATTCGGTGATGCTACAACATGCGTATGGTGTTGCTGTTGTATGCTATTGTGGTGAAGACTACTATTTATAAGTTGAGAGTGTGCTGTGGCGCCTGTTGTGTCCATAAGAAGTGACGTTTCTGTAAGATTTGATGGACCAGTTGAGGAACTACCCATTAGACAATCACCCAATTCATCGACTAGTTGTCGACGTTTTGTTGATTCGTGGCAGGATGCTGGATTGTTAGCACTACCTTGATTATCGTTTAAAATAGTATCGCCTAGAAATGAGCCCATGGAATGATCTAAAGAGAAAGATAGTGAATCGGCTTCGGAACTTTGCAGATTTAATATGCTGTCGATAGCATTCTGAACATGTCGTGTTATGTCATCATCGAATTCTCCTGTTCCTGCGTGATGGTGGACATGAATATTACTTGGCTGTTGGTGGTGATTTATCTGCATCATATGATTGTTAATAACTTGCTGCTGTTGTGCATTAATATTTTGATGTTGATTAATGTTCAAAAAATGCTGTGATTGCTGTTGCTGATTATTATCTATATGACTATTAAAGGACGCAAAGTTTTCATGATGGCTCAGTATGTGTGGAAAACCGTTAACTTGCGAAGGGTTTTCTTGTGCGGTGCTGTCGACACCTAAGCCATCATGTAGGGATAATAATGCCGCGTCCATTAGCTCTTGGGCATGTGAGGTATCGTTTGGCACTAAGTTATGATGATGATGGTTTTGAGACTGCTGTTGCATGCTTAAAGGTGATGAGGAAGACGCAGAAGAATCATTGAGGCCACTATTGTTCATTGAGCCATCACACATTTTCTTTTGTGGACTTTCTTCATCTTGTGGCACATGCTGTTGTTGTTGTGTTTGGTGGCGTACATGCTCTACGTTATCATTTACAATATGTCCATTCCATTGTCGTTTTCTTGACGTCAAACAGTCGTGTACTGCAGAACTGTTGTTATTGCTAGAAAGAAATTCAGGAAATTGAGCTTCCATATTTTGCATCCATCTGGGATTATTTGCGGATCCTAGCTGTATATGGTGGGGCATAAAGTTTGTTGAATGTTGTTGATTGGATGTCATAAAAGCATTTCCCGTAAAATCAGATTCCCAATTGGTTTTCTCTTTGGTTGTGCAGTGATTGATCGAAGAAGATTTATTAGATTCGCCAAAAATGGACTCTAGACCGGATTCTATATCGTCAGGTGAATCAGATCGTTCCTTGTTGTTAGACAAATGAACTGGAGATTCACCGAACATTGCTTCCAATCTTGTTTCAACATCCTTATGAACTTCACTATCCTCAGAGCCACTAAAGAATTCATTCAAATCAGCAGCTGGTTGATTTTCATCATGAGTTGTGAGAGGCAGAGATGGTTGCTGATTTTGTTGACTGCAGCTGCTAGCAACCAAAGATGCATTGCAATTGGTGATATCTAAATTCGTCTGCGACTGAGTTACTATATTTTTATTGATACAACCGTTGGGAAACAAGTCATCCGAGGCTGTGTTTGCAAGAAAATCTAACGTTTTTGCTAAGGGTTCAGTTGCAGTTGATGGCGTTGAATTTTCTGTTAAGTTTTCACAATTCTTAGTGTTGATTATGGCGCCGACTGTATTAATTAAATTCAGTTCCTTTTGTATGCACAACCAATCGTCTTCTTGTTGTTTTGTAGATGCCTGGTTTACCGGCAAATGTGAAAAATCAAAATTATTTGCTGCAACTTCTGTATGTGCTGCTGTTGTAGCAGAGCTTATTGACTGATTTTGTTGAAAATTGTTGGCGTTTGAATTATTCACAGCACTGTGGAGATTATTTTCAAAGGCATGGTTGGCTTTTACTTGCTGTTTAACTGGCTTAACGCTGTGATTCTTTGCAGCTGAAGGGCCAGTATTAATTGAATTAATTGATGGCGGAGGAGCTGCTGCTGCTGCTGCTGTTACTGCATTGTCATTAACAAGTTGATGAGCTACATCTTTTGGTTCCTGTTTTTTCATAATAAAACTGGGAGTAATCTCTGTCTCGATGTCGAAATTTTCAAAACTATCTTTTTCGTTCTTTTTAATTTCGTTATCTTTCCCAGTTGCAACTGCAGGCGCTGGTGTCACTGGTTGTTGTTTTTTCACACCATTAAATACATGGCTGGCAGGTTTATTTATATTTACCGATGCATTCGCCAAATGGTTATAATAACTATTTGAAACTTTACTATCGATATATGACTGCTTCCATTGATTTGATAATTCTTCTTTTTTCGGCTCCTTGATATCAACAGTTTTCTTCTTAAACGAATCATTCACCATAGGACTTTGTTTTAATAAATCAAAAGAATCCAGTGAACTACAAGAACTTTTTACACCACTCGAAGAGGTTAGAGAATTATCACAGGGTTCACCTTTTATTTCATTTTTTATGGAGTCCAATGACGGGGAGGATGATTGCAAATTATTACAGAAATTCGAGTTGCTGTCATTATTATAATTCTGTTCTGAATTATGCTTAATTTCTAGAGGTTCTGATTTAACCTCATTTTTGATTTGATCGAAAACATCAGCCGTAGAAGGACAAGGCGATTGGCTTTTTATATTTGTTAAAACAGGTTTTTCCGTATTCTTTATGGTATCATTTTGATCTTCTGATTGTTGCTCTTGCTGTTTCA
Organism: Trichopoda pennipes; assembly: GCA_030448955.1. NCBI lineage: Eukaryota > Metazoa > Arthropoda > Insecta > Diptera > Tachinidae > Trichopoda > Trichopoda pennipes. The sequence continues at coordinate 10,259,877 of JASKUP010000034.1, forward strand.
GAAGCTCATATTGCAATCTATCTTTTTCTAGTTGCTTAGAGTCCTCAATCTCCTGCTGTAAATCTTCAATCATTAATTTTTCCATTTGACATATTTCTGATGTACGCTGTTGAAGCTAAAATTTTAACAAAAAAAAAAAATAAATATAAAAAACAATGATAAACTCTAGCTTGAGTAGTCTATTGAAATACACATAAAAACCAAATTTAGTCAATTACTCTTCTCACCATTGACTCTTGCAATAATAATTGATGGAATTTGCCTGATAATTGACGAAATTTATCTTGAAATCTTATGGCGGACTTTTCAAATTCTTCTTCCTCTTCACTGGGTACATCTTCATCCGTTTGATACATACAATGATATCTAAAATAACAATAGAAATTTATTTATTTTAAAATCATGCTTTCACTATCTTTTACACGATTTACCTAATCAAACGTTTTACGGCCTCTTCTTTATTTTGAAATGGACTTTTATAGTCGGGATTTAAACAGCTTTTTTGATCCACTTCTAATTGCCGGAGGAATCTAAAGGTAATAAAACCAAATTTTTCAATATTAAATCAAATTCATTAAATAAAATTTATATTTTCATTACAAATGTGATGTCGATATAAAAATTATTTTTAGTTTACTATTATAATTTCAGATGATTTTAGTTTCAATATTTTTGTTTTTCAACTTGAATCATGATTCACGGTCATAAGGATGAAACTGAAGACTCGATATAAAGTGTTTATCTTAATTGATATCATTTTGTTGCCAATAACATCTTTTTCCATTGTTGCGGAAATTACGATTTTATTAACAGCAGTGTAACCCTGTAGTTACAGGCAAAACAACTAATGTTGTTGGTCTTTCGGCTAGAATTTTTATTGAAAACTTAGCACAAGTTGTAATGTTTGTATCCGAATTCATCAAAAAGGCATACCGAAATTCCTTTGAGTGGTGCACAAATAAGTGTAACACATATTCTGACAAAATTTTAAAGTCTCAAGGATTCTCAAACAAATTTTGGACAATACTTAACACATCGTCTTAAGGAAAATCACACATTTGTGACTGCAAGAAAAAACTATAAAACAATTATTAAATTCAGGCAATGAGCAAAATTGGCTGGTCAGAAGCAGTGTCAACTTTTTTATTACATCTTTAACGGAGTTACTTCGGAGTTGAGCAATAGCGGAGGTAGACGTGTGTTCTTTCTTATGGCCTCATATCTCAAAAGCGAGTAAGTGTGGAACAAAAAGCTTATTATTGGAATCATTTTTAAGTTAATCTGCGTTAAATATGTTTGTTTCTTTTAAACATAAAGATTTTATGATATTCTCATAAAATAGTTATTAGCTATTAATATGATATTTTAATTAAATATTTAATAATCGAGTAATCCAGGTTGGTGAATCGTTTTGGAAACAGCAGTTTATAACTCCCAGAGACTCAATCGGAATCCGTGTATGCATGGTAGATGAGTTAATTAAGACGCCTGAATATTAGAATAGACTAAATGGTTAAGATGCTTGTATACAAGCTGACATATACATAACAAAAACTTTGGATGAGTTTGGTCCTACACAATTCGATACCAAAAATATTTATAGAATACAATTATTTAAGTGCCAGGCTAAAACACTTTAAGACCCTGCTCAATTCCTCTAATCATGCAAAACTTATTCTAGGTTTTTGTTGGGCATATGGCTGATGATCTTCAAATAAGTTGCTGATGTTTGAGTCGGTTACAGGACTAGAAGTAGTTCGAGCCTGGACGGGGTTTTAACATAATAGCTTTCTAAGCCAGACATCGATTAGTTGGAGGCTCGTAGGGTTTACAGAGTAATTTGGTGCGAACGGTGGCGTAAGTTTATTCAAGTGCATGTTTAACAAACAAGAGATTTCTAGTACAAATATAGCCAGAGCAACTAAGTAAGAAATAAAAGAAATAAAAATATAATGAAATTATAAAAAGTGGCGTGCTTGACTCAGCAATTAAGGGAAGCCCTGTTGAAAAAAATGCAAATGTAATAATATATACAACTATTCAGAATTTTATTGCGTTAGCATGAAAACGTTTAGGAAAAATTAAAATGAAGTTTGACACGATAAACGAATTATAGTCGTCCATTTAAAAATGAGGTACTAGTTCATCATTGGAAAGAGTTATTTTAAGAAATCATATACTGTGTTTACTATGTCCTAAAGGATGTTTTAAATATAGGAAACTAGTCGAATCTAGGAAATTTGGCAATTTGAAATGGAAATCTTTCGTTAAGAAAAGTGCCACTTTTGTTTAAATAAGATTATAAATGTAATTATATGAACGATTCTGTGTTTTCCCTTAGCTTGTGCTTGACTGTTTGTGCACAAACAATATCAAGTCAAGACATCGATTTTCGTGTAAAAAGACTCAAAAAATTAATAATTTAGCTTTGATAGAAATACCAGCAGCAAAGGGCTGAAAATATATAAAAAACGAGTTGACTCCTAACAGCACGGTCATGAGAATTTAGAATTTAGTGTTTTATTTACATTATTTTAAAGAGTATTTTCTTAGCACTTTCTTCTGGGAGACTTCTTAAAACTTTTCTTTTTAAATCCTCTTCGAGTTTTGTTTTTTTATATTATTTTTTTGAACTAGCCTAAAGTAGTTTTTATTATTGACATTAACCCGACACTCGTATCAATGATATGAGAATTATTTTTTTCTTCTAAAAATTCGTAAAAAAAGTAAAGAAGGATTAAAATCAACCAACTACTCACAAAGAAAGGCGAGCAAGTTTTGCTTTGGGCGAAATTTGTTCCTCTGTTTTTATAACAGTTTGGTTTTGAGCAATTGGATTACCGACAGTATTAGAATAGGGGCCGCCATTTAATAATGCATTCTGTACAACAATTGAATTATTCACTTGAAGATTACTCGATGTTGAAGATGCTTGTGTCAGTAAAGGTTTGAACGATCCTGCAGCTCCAATAGCAGATGAAGTACGTACTGAAGCAACTGCATCAGCAGTTGTTGTTAATGATGTAGATGCTGCAGTGGTTATTAACTGAGGCAGAGCAGGTAAGGGTGAATTTAAAGAAGTTGATAGTGGCGTTGACACAACTGATGTTTGTTGTATGACTGATGACGCTATTGAACCTGTTATAATGGGAATATAGGTATTTTGATTTGCCACAGAAACTGCAAATGCTGTCGTGGTTGGAAGAGAAGAGTTATTAAATGAAATTTGCGTTTGTTGTGACGACTGTGGTGTTAAATGCTGCTGTTGACTTAGAGCGGATAGCTGGGGCATTCCGCATGTTGTTGTTGATGTTGATGATGTAGATGCAGTTACTATAGTTGTAGCTGGATTATTAATTGCTGTTGTTGTAGTTGATGTTGGAAATATAAGCGGCGGTGGTCCTTGTTGAAATCCAGGCAAACTATTTAAATTTGTATTAAATGGCGTAAAAGCATTAGAGGATTTCGCACTTTGTAATTTCTGTTGCTGTTGCTGTTGTTGCAATAACTGTTGCTGTTGCATTTGTAAATGTTGTGTAAAATGCTTCTGCTGTAATACTGCGGGCATATTTGCAATGTTAATCATATGCGGTGGTGGTAGTGAGGGATATGGCAGCGAGGGCAATGATGGCGTCGTCGTTAAGGACGACAGTTGTGGTAATTGTGGATTTAATGTTGGAGGATTTACTAAAGTTGTTGTCAAATTACTAGTAGTAATGTTATTTGGTGTTTGTTGTAGACTTATTTGTTGCTGCTGCTGTTGTTGTTGGGATTGATTTGTTTTAAGTTTATTTGTTACTTTGCTATTGCCACTATTAACACTAGATGCAATAGATGTTGGAGTAGTCAAGTTATTTATCGAGCTGTTCGGATTTAAACTTGTAGTTGTTAAAGCAACTTGCTGTTGCTTAGTTTGCTTATTTTGTTTATTTTGTTGTTGCTGCTGTTGTTGTATGGGATAAATGTGAATCTTTTGAGTTTGTTGTTGTTGAGTACTATTGATTGAAGTATTTGTTGCACTTCCAGCACCATTTGACGTACTTGACATGTTTGCTGACAACATTGAATGATTATTTGGTTGAACAATATTCGCTGGTATATTCCCAGCATTTGCTTTTCCGTTATCTGGTGTAAAATTATTCGACGACAATAAGGGAAAATTACTGTTAGCGGCATTTGCAGCATTCGTAGCATTTGTTAGAAATGGCTCAGGAGTGGGTATTTCTTTACCAGCAGCCAGTATACGGTGCTGTTCCATGAAGAGTCTTTGTAATGCTGTATTTATTTCCATATCAGTCATTGGTTTATTAAAAGCAGCCACAACATTTGGATCTAAATCAGCTGGCAATGGCATAGAACTTAGTAAATTTTTGTGCTGCAGCTTTACAGTCAAATATTGTATTTGCATTTGAACCTGTTTGAACATTTGTTGTTGTTGAGGAGTAAGTTGTATAGTTTGAACTCTTGAAACCGTGTGTTGGGGCTGACTAGCGGGCATATTACCTAAACTTGGCGAATTATTTGTGTTGTTTAGAGGAAGACCGCTATTAAGGATATTATTCGGTGGATTTGTATTTAAATTAGCTGTAACGTTAGTGGTGGGGATGTTGTGAGTGCTTCCTGAAAAGTTGATATTAAAATTTGTTTGATTGCGGTTCTGTTGTGATTGCTGCAGTTGCTGCGAATTATTCTGCGGCTGTTGTTGCATGGGTGCTGTAATTCCCACAAGTTTGGTGCCCGTTGAGATTTGTGTTCCAAAGGGTTGAATTGTAACAACATTAGATGTGGTGGTGGCTGTCGTAGAGGTGACTGATGTGGATACCACCGGTTTTCCGCTGGCTGTATTAGGTTGCACTATTTGTACGGGGTTGTTGTTTGGTTTTTGGGATAGTGGATCTAGTTTTGGCATTGGTTTAACTACCGAAGCATTCTTCATAAGTGCTACATCGGCAGCAGTTGTTGTTGATGCTTTTGGTTTCCTTACAGGCTTTTTTCTTGGTACTGCTCCTCCTGTATTACCCGTGGAAGAGTTGTTTATTTGTTTTGTGTCCTGTTTAGCTTTGGATTGATCGATTATGGGAGCTACATTCGCTACTTGTTTGGTTGTTGTAGTAGTGGTTGTAGTTGTCGCCGTAGCGGATTGTATTGAAGAAGAAACGGTTGTTGTATTAGATGTTGTTGTAGTTGTTGCTGTTGTGGTCGTAGTAATCATAGCTGCTGTGTTGTTTTGGGAAGTCATAGGATAGACTATTTGTTGTTTTGGCTGTTGATTACCAACCGCACCTGCCATAGCAGCCAAGGTTTGCTGTTGTTGCGTGGAAAGAGCCGGTTGTGCAGTTAAAGGATTAACGTCATTGAAGTGCAATTGTCCTTGCTGCAAACACTGTGCCAATTGTTGTGCGTTTATTCCGGCTGGAGCAATAAGTAAACGTTCTGTTGGCCCAATCGAGGCTGTTGTTTGATTTGAATTTATTGGCGTAATTTGATTATTTAAGGGATTTAAACTGAATAATTGCTGCGTACTAGGATCAATTTTAGGCAGTGCTATATATCGCTGCTGAGGCAATGCAACATTTGGCGGTATTGGAGGCATTGACGGATTAACACTTAAGTTTAAATTCGCACTACTATTTAAGTTCGAGTTCAAATTAAGGTTATTATTTATGCTTGTAGTAGTAGAGCTATTTACATTGTTCTCAGCTGGTTTTTGAAAATGATTACCCAAGTTTTGTGTTACTGGCTGCTTGGGCACCTCTGTATTTTGTTTGTTATTTCTCTTATTTGTTTTGCTTGTGGCTGCAGTTGAAATGTTTGTATTTGAAATGTTGTTATTAGTTGCACTAGTTGGTGTAAGCGTAGGTTGTGTCAAGATTGGCTGTTGTATAATTGGGGGTTTTGGTAGCTCGGCTTTTGTTGGCTCATTAATAATGGTTACATTGGGTAGAGCACCTTTTAACAAAGCCTGTAGTATTAACTGTGATTGCTGATCTTGAGGCTGATTGGGGTCATGCCTTAGAATAAGTCTTTCGCATTGTTCAGAAACTGCCAGAGTTAAACTTCCTGTTAGCTGCGGTATAATTCCTGCTATTGTGTTAGGTGTCCCTACAGATATGGAAACATTGCCAGGTATACCTGACAATATGGCTGGTTGAGCAGCTGGGGGCATCAACGAATGTTGGGCATTATTGACTGCAGCAGGTAGCGCATTGTTGATATGAGAATTGGGCATTGTTAGAGTTGGTTGCGGTTGCTGCTGATTAAAAGTGCTTGTTGACGTTGATGACGCTTGTGAAGAGTTCGAGAGCTGTGGTAGAGCCACCAACTGCATTTGCCTATGTTCTTGTACCTGCTGATTACTTTGTGCTGTTGCAGTGGAGGGTAAACTTAAATTGTTACCCATGTTATTGGATGGAAAAATTACTTGTGTTTGTTGTAGCTGAGGCATTTGAGTCGAACTGGCATTTTTGTCCATTATCGGCATTATCTGTATTTTGTTTTCTACTGATGATGTAGTTGGAGGCGTTGCGATCAACTGAGATTGACTATTGCCTAATCTATTATCAATTTGGGAGATTTGAATGTTTCCAATCTGACTAGGTACTAGAGCAGGTGTAGCAAGAGGTGTGGATATTGCACTGGTTAAGATGTTTGCATGAGAAGTTACCACCGTCGAGGATGACACTGAAACATTTTGAGTAATAGGTATTGAATTTGCTATAGAATTATTTCCGGTAGTTGGAGTGTTGTTGGTGTCTTTTTTAGTGTTTCTTTTTGTCGCTGGTTTTCGTCTTGGCTTAACTGTGGCCGTGGTTGTAGTGGTAGTAGTTGTTGTTGTAGAGGTAGTGATAATATTGTTGTTTATAGTATTAGAAGGGACCAGAGAATTGCTTACTAATTGCGGCACATTATTATTTGGAGGCATTGCAACCGCAGCTGAATGCACTGGCATTGAAAAGGTTATATTTGTATTAAGAGGCTGTGTCGATAGCATAATTTGTTGCTGCCTAATTTGTGATGCGTTATTCTCATTTTGAAGGTTGTTAAGATGTTGTTGAGACTGTTTTTGTATTTCCTCTTGAGAGGGCAAACGTGGTATAGTAATAGAATAAGGTTGTGAAACCGATGTACTTGTTGGCGTGATACCTGATTCGGCAGGATCAATTTTTATTACAATATTAGCCGCTTGTTCCTGAACAGGCTCGGAATTTTCATTTTGATTTGTGGATGCTTGAACACTTGGCATGCTGAGAGTGTACGGCAACGTTTCACTGGAACTGTTAGATTGTGGTATAGATATGGTAAAATTTTGTGCTGAACTTAAAGCTTGAGAAGGTGTGGATTCTTCGGTTGTACTGGAATCTATAAAATCTTCATCATCTTCATCAGTAATTCCGCAAAGTTTCATAACATTTCCTAAGTCTAGTTTTCCATTGCTTGCTCTTTGTATTCGTGGCGGTGGTGGTGATGGTGATATTAGTAAAGGTTTATCCTGCATGTTGTGATTGATTTGGCTTGAAGGTGGTATGTTGGTGGTGATTTGTTGCTGACCAGTTTGTTCTTGACATGTATTAGGAACCATTTTTATCGTGTTGCTTGTTGAAGTTATGGTGGGAGCCAGCACCGAGGTTGTTGAGGTATTGGTATTAAGTGATTTGTTAGCGGTGGTTATTACACATTTACTATTGTTTGCAGATGCAGCACTTACAGAAGAAGTAGAAGCTGGTGGTTTCTTTTTCCTTGGTTTAGTTTTTTTCTTGGTTTCTTGCTGCACCGTTTGCGGTTGTTGTGGCATACACTGATTTTGCTGTACTTGATGGATTTGATGGGCATGCTGTTGCGCCTGTTGCACTTGGTTTTGCGTTTGCTGAATCTGTTGTTGCAATTGTTGAATTTGTGCTTGTTGTTGCTGCTGCTGGTGTTGTTGCAGTTGTATGGTGGCGGCAGCATTTAAACTCAAATGTATTTGTGGCGGATTGTGGGACTGTTGTTGTGGACTGGCGGCCGATATATTTTGGATTACCGGTGTGGCCTGTCGTAGGGGTTCAGGTGTTACTGTTACTGGGCAATGACCTGGTGATGACTGAGTTATATTGGTCATTGAATTGGATGAATTTACAAAGAGATCATTTGTTGCTGTATTGTTGACGGTGGTATTGTTATTTCCTGAATTTTGCGGAGTTTGTTGCTGTCCATTACCAGTGACATTTTGGGGCTGTGGTGGAGCTGGTGTCTGAAATGCGGCTCCTGCAGCTGCCGCAATTTGCTGTATATTTGCGCTACTCAGTTGATTGAGATTTATGTTAAAGGCCTGCGAATTTTGCTGAAACTGCGCAGCTCCCGGCAATTGAGAAAGAAGTGTTGTAGCCCCAGATGCGGTCAGACCATTCGGCATTTGTATTTGAGCCGTAAGACCGTTGCCATTAGCGGCTGCAGCAGCTGCTAATTGTAGATTTTGTATTTGTGCGGCTACACTGGGGCTCAATAAATGCCCATTAATGGTTGCTGCTGTGGTTGCAAATTGTTGAGATCTTTGCTGTTGACTATTAGCTGCTGCTGCCGCTGAAAGAGCTGCATGCAAACCACTCAGTTGTGTAATTGCAGGAGTTTGTGATTGAGCTTTAATGGTCTGCAAGTGATTGGCCTGCTGTATAAGATTGGCTTGAGAAGAAACTATAAAAGTGGGTGTGGCGGCTGCTAGTTGCATAGTAGCTCCATTAGTACCTAAAATACGTAAAACTTGTTGCGGCTGCTGATGCTGCTGTAGTTGTGGTTGAGCTCTGTTCTGTATAACCAACGATGGAGTAGCGGTTAATTGTGGTGTTGGTGGCCGCAAAATTAATTGAACGCCTTGTGGGGTATTTTGCTGGACTAAAACGGGTACTTGATTGAGCAACAAGGGATGTTGAGCGGTAGTTGTTAGACTAGTTGTGGCACCGGATGGTAAAATAATTTGCTGTTGTTGACCCTGTTGGGTTGATTGTGAGATCTGCGTTAAGGATGGCTGAGACATATTGCTTGAAGTAGTAACCGGTACCGAAGGGGACGTTAGATTTGTGGTTTTCGATTTTTGTTGTTGAGCTAAAGTTATTTGGTCTACGATTTGCTGTTGCTGTTGATTATGAATCAATTGCTGTTGCTGCTGCTGATGCAACTGTTGAGGTTTTGGCAAAATTTGTTGAGGAGCTTTAGTTGATTTAGCACCCAACCCCGCTGCGGTAGATGTTAAAATATTCGTTGTAGGAGTTTGATTAAACCTGTTTTGCTGTTGTTGCTGCTGTTGTATATTCTGGTTTTGTTGGTGAGCGGTTGCAGCTGCTATAAGTTGGCCCTGAGGTCCCTGAATTAATTGAAAAGTGTGATGCTGGGGAACGTTACCACCATTGCTATTGCTAGCTATGGTAAATTGTTGTTGCAACATTTGCATGGGCGGTTGTGGTGTTGGCGGTTTAATTGAAGCCGAAGTTATAGTAGTACCACTAGGACTAGGCGATGGACTATCTGCTATTAAAGGACTACTATTTTGATATTGTTGAAATTGCTGCTGCTGTTGTGGTTGTTGATTTTGTTGCTGCGGTTGTTGGCTTATGGGCAAGCTTGTCGTACTGTTGGTAGTACCTTTTTTCGTTTGATTTTTTGGCGTACTAGCCACAGTTGTTGTCGCAAACGTACTCGGTGTATTGTTGATCGTTGTTGCATGTGATTGCCCATAGCCGCCGGCTATAGTTGATGTTGTAGATAAGGATGGCAGGTGTGAGTAGTGGCTAGAGGAACTAAATATTTGGTGATGCTGTTGTTGTTGCTGCTGCTGCTGTTGTTGTTGTTGTCGTTTAGTACCCTTCTGATAAAAATAAATATAAAAAACGATAAGTAAAGATTTAGTGCATTTAATTTTTTGTTTTACTTTTCCGCCATTATTATAATATTTAGTTTTGCCTACCTTGTTAAGTTGAATGTTATTGGATCCCACTAATGTAGTATTCAATTCATTTCCAGTCGTTGTTATATTAGGTAAAGTCGTTGTTATAGTATTTTGTGAGATACTGCTGGGAAAACCTGCCACCACATTTAAACCGCAACCAGCCGTTACACCAATGACACTGGTAGCAGCAGCCGGTGATTGCGACGGGCTGGGTTGAAAAACCACAGTGCCTGCACTAGGACTACCATTTGTAAACTGATGTATGGACTGTCTGCGACCCGGTGTTATAGTTTTACGTTCCTAAAAGTATTTTTACATAAATGTAAATAATACAACAAATGTATAACGCTGCTAAATATTTACCTGCTCATGAGTACTATTATTTGTTAAAGGATTGCCTGCTACTAAAAGTACATCTTGTGGAAATGGTGATAATGAGGGTGATGGTTGCAAGCGTGGACTAGCTGAGATCGATGGTGATGGACTGGGCGTTAAAAACGGACCCGGAGGAGACAATATTCCTAAAAACAATAATAGATTCAATTTTTAATTTTAAAATATAATATTTGATGGAAGTTATGTAAATTCTATACGAAATCTTTGTATGACCTTAAGTCTTAATTGCAAATAAGTTTTTTTTTTTTTAATTTTATTATTTTTTATTGAATATCAAATTCAAGAAACAATAAAAATATTAATTTTAATAAACGCCCAGTGCCTTGAAAGCATTATTGGAGCAAGATGGCAGTCTTATAAACTAGTTTTTACATATTAATTTTTTTTACATATTAATAATATGTCATATGTAATACAATATGTAATAAATTATGTAATAAGTATTGTTTACAAGGCGATTGTAATATTGATATTCTATTAATTAATTTCAAGTTAGCAGGTAAGTATGTTCAAAATAATACTTCCCATAAAATCTACACGACCTTTAGTCTTTTCAATTAATTTAATTTTTAATTTTTCACGAGTACAAAAGTCACATAGAAGTTATGTTTCAAACATATATATCTTGCAATACTATGAAGTGTTTTTAAATATTTCTCGCTTTCCTATTAAATGTTTACCTGTCTACATAAAAAGGATATTTTTAAGGAACAAAAAACAAGAATCAATCATAAAATAAATATAAGTCAAGAAAAGTGCTTTACAAATTTAGTTTACTAAAGGTCACGAGCAACTAGCCTTCACATTCGTACAATTCAATCACAAGGATATTTAAGGGAATTCTGTGTTACACAGAAATATCGAAAGAAAAAGTGTTTTAGGAGCTGAAACACGTTCACAGAACATAGGTGAAACTAAATATCCAAATATGATCGAATCTAGCAGACCACTCTTTGGCGCAAATGCGATTTTGTCAGATTCAACGATATAGTGCATTATAATCCTAGGCTGCTTTAATATTTTATTTATTAATTAGTTTTACTAAAAACTTGGTCAAGCAAATCACTATACATACGCTGAGCAATCTAGCAAGTCTCTATCAGTTTTAGAGCCTTTTAAATGCTGCATCAATAAGATCAGAGCTAATTGTACGAATTGTAGTAATAAAAAAAGTCGGATTGTGGTTGCAAAAACAAACGTAAATATGGAAGGTATCGGTTCGTGAAAGAAGCAATATGTGCTCTGGTCGGAGATGGAAAACATTAGTTTAGAGGTTCTTAAAATAAAGAACTATGTTCCTGTTAAAGTGCAAAACGGTTTCTTTTATAATTCATTTAAAATATTCTAGGTGACCTTATTTATTTGCCCGTAACTATACATGCCCGCATTCTGTATGGAAGTGTTTTATTTGTACTCCTTTTGCGAGCTTTTTTTCTTTTTTCCAAAAATTAATGAAAAAAAACCCTAGAATTTTATGTACGCACAGCAGCAAATTTCAACACAATAAAGGAACAAAATATAGACTCAGCACGACATTAAAACCTGCAGAGAAATTTGTATACGAAAAAACTATTAGTGTTTAAAAATATATAAATAAATAATTATTATATATATTAAATAACTGTTAAGGTTTATAAGAAAAAAAAGATCAGAGGTGGAAATCATATGCTGTCAAAGAATGTTCTGTTACTTAAAACACTTTTCCGACGGAGCTTAGTAGGTTTTATTACAAAATAATTTGTCTACAATTTTTAGCAAAGACGCAAAGATTCTCTCAAGGTAATAAATAGATGCCAAATAATTTATTATAACATTTTAAAACTTTTTCTGAACAAAGTTTAGTGAGATACAAGGAAGGTTGAATATAAAGGTCGCTTAAACACGTTTATCCTTAACCTTTTCGTTTATAGTATTTAAACAGTTTTAATTAACAAAAACAATTAAATATTTTTTTAGTCTTCAGACGAGTTCTTAGTGCTTTGACAACGCATTTAGCTGATATTCTTGCATAAATAAAATTATAGTTTTCTGTTAAATCAAAAAGAAACTAACAGAAGAGATAGATCTATCACAGGGTTTGTTTTTTACGAGTATATTTTAAAACCCAAAACTTACTACTTGGGCTTTTAAATACAATGAGGGTATCATAACTCGGTGTTGAAAAATGTTAATATACAAATTTGTTTTATATTTCTATACTAAATTAAAAAAAATAAAATTGAGAATGGAAGGCTGCATTGTTCGCATTGTGTTTTAATCTCTAACAATGAATAAATACTCGTAAGATGATAAAACTTATCTAAATATTTGTGGAAAATTTTATTTCGATAAGCAAATTTTTAAAACAGCATACATTACCAAGTTAATGCACGTTGGAAGTTATATGTTAATTATATAGAAAGTGCTCATCAATTAGATTGTATACTAGTGTACAATACAGATTATAAAAAGATATAAGCAGAACGGGTAACTGGGATAAGATTCGATTCCATGTGTTGTCTTAGCCCGGCGACTTGGGTTTAAAAAAGCTTGAAAAGCTGCGAATTTAAAATTTTTGGTATTTTCCTTTTTTAAATTCCTATTTGTCTAGATTTTTTTATTGCTTTTTGCACAATATAAATTCAATATTTGTTTTACTACTTGAACTAAAGGCTCACACATAAAATAAACCTTTTTAGCCAAAATTTACTTTCTACTTATGAATGGAACTTAAAAAACAAAAAAGTTGTTTTAAGTGCTCTAAATGTCTTTTATCACTTTGCAAATAGAGTTTTTCAACTTTTCCACTTTATCTTTTATTACAATTGAAATTTCCTTGGCATTTTTTTATACTGATGATGACAAGGATCAAATTATGTAATTGGTAATTTTTCAAATAAATGTTTTTTAAAAATGTTAATATATCAATTTTGTTTATAGCTAAATGTTTGTGATAAAAATGAGATTTTTTAATTACTTTGCTAATGATTTGGTTTTTGGACTAATTATTAATAAAATCGTTTTATTTTAAATAATGATAATGTTAAAGTTAATAATTAATTATTTTATTTAACTAATTAGTAGAATGGATCGTGAATAGATGGTAAATAAACAAAAAAAAATCCATTTTTAGAAATGTTACTTTTTCAAAAATTACCAAATGAACATCAATCAATATCAATATATGTTAGCAGAGAGTTATCTAACGTTAATTTTCGGAGCTATAAGTAGAATTAATTATATTTTCACTACAAATATTAATTTTTTATGTCAAGACATATAGATTTCTTCGCAACCGTGGCAAGATTTCTGGAGCAAAGCTTTTTGACTTATGAAGTCATATCACAACTGCTGAGTTTAGCATCACATTCCCTTTCAGTTGTTAATGTAATTGAAAGGGAATGTGATGCTAAACTTTCATATTTAGACACTTTAATAATAAGAAGAAATAAAGAATTAGTTATAGATTGGTACCAAAAACCAACTGCTTCAGGTAGAATTATTAATTATAATTCTAAACAAAATTAAAAAAATTATTATAAACACGGCCAATAATTTAATAAAGAGGATTTTTACAATACGTGACAAAGAATTCCATAGAAAGAACAAAGAAAAGATTAGAAATTTATTAACTGGGAACAACCAATTTAATAATAGGAGGGAAAGAGTTATAAGTAGTGTGAAACGGAACCCAAAATATATAAATCGATAACTTATATACTTGTCTTTTCTAAAAGAAGAGAGAATTGACAAATTATTGATACAAATATATACAAAATGGCATATAAGAATACTGACACATTAAATAGGTTGTTTAGTAAAACTAAGGATAAAATTCAAAAATTAAACATGTCCAATGTAGTGTAAAAAATCCCTTGTAACGGTAATGACAAGGAGGATTGAAATAAGGTTTATGTAGGCATAACAAAAAATAAATTGAAAACTAGAATCGCAGGACATAGGTCAGACCAAAAATACAGGAATAATATTAGTTTACAAAAAACAGCATTATCTTCGCAGTGTTCTTAAGTTAATTACTATCCTAACTTTGAAAATGTTTCAATTTTAAATTTAGAAAATAATTATAAACGTCGTTATATGTTAGAAATGTTACAAATAATTAAAGTACCATTAACCAAAAGAATACATTTTAAAGCAGATACGGAGAATGTTGCACAAAATTATAGGCATTTGGTGCATAAAATTATAAAACAAAACTCTGTAGCTGCATAATATTAATAATTATTACTTTAATTTTTTGTATTTTGTTCATTAAATGTATGTTTTTGAATACAGTCATAGTCATATATATTTACACACATTAAAAATTATAGTACGCCTAGAAATAAAACAAAATATTGGTGCTTTACGAATAAATTTGCAAATGAAAACTTCTCAAGAGTAAATCTTAAAATGTATAGATTACGCTAGTTTAAAATTGTTAGCAAAAATCTTGGCGGCTGTTGACTTAAATTACAAAAGAAGTCTACGCCTTATCTTTCAAAATTATTTACACACTGATTTTGTATGTCAAAAGTAGTAGCCGTCGTGTTCTTAATTATATTAAGCTTCATGCGTTCTGGACCAGGAGTTGGATAGTCTCCAACTCTTTAGCAAGGAGTAAAGGCTACGACCTACTTCGAGCTTTTGAAATTGCTACTAGAAGTGACCGGAGGATATACGTATTCCATGGCCTTCTAGGGCGTGAATGACGTTCGAATTCATTCCAAGTGGTAATGGCCACCATCTGATATGGCTCACTGCCGGTGCAGATGTAAACCTTATCACGCAATTCGTGAAATTAAGTTAAAAACGCTGCAATCTTTTAAAAAAACTCATTTGTTTTGATAGTTAGCAAATTTATATTGCATAAAAATAAATAATTATAGAAAAGTCGCTAAAAAACTTAAATTTTTTAAGAATATGCTTATCACAACGTAAAGGATAATTATTTGCACACATCTGATTAGCGTTTTGTAGCGACATAATCACTTATTTGAGAATCGCCCATAAGTCTATATCTGTCATCAATCTCCCATATAAGAATTTTAAATGCAAACAAATGAAAATGAACTCGCCCGCTACTATTCACACTAACTCTCGAATGTATTTACGTGTAAAAATTAACATTGACAATTAGCTTTTTAAAACATATAGTAAGGGTTGAAACGTATAAAAAACACAAAGACAAAGAGATCAAGAAAATAGAAAGCAAAAATGATGAGAAAAACATAATGTACGCGATTTATATAAAATTAATTTTATTTGTTGTCTATTGAATTATAATAAACAGAAAGTCATTTCACATAAAGGATTATGTAAATTTTGTTTGTATTTTTATTATGAAACTTTGATTTACAATCTTGGCAAGTGAATGATCAACAAATAAAACTGTAAGATTGGCAAACGGAACAGAAAAAATGTATCGTGTTATAGAACACCCATTATTTGTTTCAATTCTAGAAAATATAATCAATCTATAAAATTATTTCCGAATTGAAAGTCCTGCTGATAGCATTTAATTTTTGCTAGTGCGTTTAAGATGATTTTCGTTTCACTTCTGCAACCATAATTGTGACATAAATACTCTTTTAGACAAAATGGTTGAACTAGCAGTCATTATTGTCCTTTTTTAAGCAGACTGTTTTACATTTTTGAAAAAAAATTCAATAAAAACACCCCAACAACCCAATATTAATAAATAATAAACTCTATTCAGACCATACCGTTTGAACTGTAGTTTTGAATAAATATATAAGAATCGAAAGCTTTTTGTTACAGTGAAACAAAACATTTTTAGGTCGCAAAAAAACTATCTATCTCCTAACTATTTATGTCAGCTATGTTCTCGTATATTAGACTAGAAATTAAGAAATAAAGCTCGTGTCGGAGTCATCGTTTCAAAGTATTTTACGGAGAAACTCGACAGTATGCATTAGAGACCGGAGATACTCATCAATAACGGTGGAGTATCTTACTTTAATGTAGAATGCATTTCTTTATTCTTACGAGAATGCGGTGTGTTTCAATGAAATAAAGAACTCGTACTCGAAATCCGTACTTTTTTGCATTTTTCATCAACAACTCATTCATTTGTGGACAACTAGCCAGTGAGGTCTTTCAACCGAACAGATTACTTTAAAAAAACAGCCGGCAAGGACGTCAAGTGGAGAAATTAAAAACAATGATTTATTCACCGGCGGAACAAACCTAAACAATTTATTACTTAAAAATTTGTTTATCTGAAAAATAGTAACAAATTTATGAGCTAGCTGATCAGTACCTATTGAAAATGCGTTTAGTACTCAGTAGATTAGGTACAAGCTTTAATGAGCCTGCCGTCATCAGAATCAAAATGAACGATCTAGGTGACTATTGCATGGCGTCTTTGCGAGAGAAAGTCATTATCTTTAGCCCACATTGTGGAAGATGATGCCTTCACCAAATTATCACGTATACCAATTTTGCTTGTTAGATATCGGATTTGTCACTAGAGATGACTTTCCGTTATATTGAGAGCCTTACTAAAGGAATTAAAAAAATATTTTTAGAGTTCTATATAAAACATTTATTTATAATAGAAACAAAAAGTTTTTATGAATTACTTTGATGTCTTTGATGATAAATGCTTTTGTTAATTTAAAGTTTTTTTTTTTTAAGAAAAATCTATTGGCAAGTGAACAAACAAAAAAAAAAGAAAAGAAACATAAATTAATTTCATTATTTCGAACAAAACTAAAGTTGCTCTTATATTCTTTCATTTAACGGCAAGAAGTCTCTCAAAGAGAAAATGAGTTTTTATTTTTTTTTTCGCTCCCCAAAAAGGCTTTTATATATATATAAATATATTTCTTTTTTGCTTTGCGGCAAAGTAATCAAAAAATAAACTTCATTCGGAACATAAAATATTCTTTCATTTTTGTTGGTTTATTTGATTCGTTTTGCATTTTTCACTCTCTGTATGTGATTTCCTTATTCTGCAACAGTGTTTACTAGTTATATTTGCTTCCAGCATACATTAACACATACAAACATAAATACATCCGCACAAAAGATACTGCTCGTAATACATCCTGGCAACGTTTTGTTTACCATTAATTCTATAAAATTTCAATCCCAAAAGGCATTTACCCTTTTAATATTTTTCCTCTTTTTAAATTCGCGTTTTGTTGTCTATTTTCATATTTTTTTTTTTTTTTTGTAACTCTTTGTGTGTATAAAAATTGTCTACTTTTAGGGTCACGTACTTGGAAAATTGCATTAAAGTAATCAGTTTTGCAACAATAATCAAAATTTCAAACAAATATTAGATGCAAAGGTCTGAAAAATTGTAAGCAGTACAAAATGGAATTGAATATTTGTTATATAAGTCCGGAGGTATTTTTTGTTCAAAACTTTTTGCTGGCTATTTAATTTTAGCGGACCGAAAATTAGATGCGATTAGGTTCGCAGATAGCTACGCTTAATATCGTTATGTTTTTTACTCAGGCCTCAGATTATCGAACAAGTCCGAAACTACTTCCACATAGGTGTTCGAAAGCGTTTGTTTTTCTATCTTTAGCTTGTATATAGTTCATAAAGAAACATTTTTCTGAATTAATTTTGTACACATGTACAATTTTTACTTTTGTTTATTGAGTTTTGCTTAAACTTCTTCTACATACACAAAAAAAAAAAGTCGTTTAGTATGGCCGATTTTCAGATTGCCTTTGTATACCAAGAGTTGTAAATTGTTGTTGTTTATTGTTAACCCTTTTAAAATTCACAAAAAAAAAGAATCTACAATACAAATTGACAATAAAAGCCTTATTTTAAGCTTTATTCCAAAGTCTCTATTATGTCACATTGTTTTATATACATATATATATAGTCTGTCTGTTTATATACATATTTTTTGATGTCACACAATTTGCATTGACATTTTGAATGTAAATTGAATTTTGTAAGCTTCTTTTATGTATTCTTTTTAACAACAAATACAATACCATATGCACTATATTTTTCTGCATAAAATAATTGTGCTTCAAATTAAAATATGTTTGTACATAAATGTAAACGTAAGAAACACGTAATGCATATAAATCCTTTTGCTTCTCTATTATTGGAGGAGTTTTTCTTTTGTATTCATATAACATACATCGATTAACACACAACAATCCATCTTTTCGCAACTACTAAGAACGACAAATTCTTTTTCGTATTTAAAATATCTGCACTTTAATATACAAGTACTTGCATGCTGCTGGATGTCATTCATCAAGTACTCGAATCAAATAAAACATTGTCACATTTTGTAACACAACTGTTATGCTTTCTTTTTTTGTGTTTTTAATTAAAAAATAAAATCCTAATTAAAAGGCGAAAAAGCAAAGGAATAACAGTTTATGCTGTTCGTTGGTTATTGTGTGTCTTTTCATAATCAAAATGTAAAGAAAAATGGTTGAATTGGAAAGCAGGATCGCAAACAATATTAAATATTGAGTTTACGACCTTTTTTTTAAATATTAACATTATCGATCGCACCATCATTTAGAGCTTTTGTTATTTGAGGCATGATTTTTTTTATCTGCAAAAGAACGTGTATGATTTTTACATTAGATCAATTTTTACCAGAAAAAATGTTGCGTTAGTACGTGACAGTTTCGAAACACTCGTTTGCTTAAAACAGGAATTTTGTAAAAGATTTTATTTTCAACTAAATTAAAAAAAAAATATATAGTTTCCCTTTACTTCTTACTAAAAGTATCCACAGTTAGCTTTTTTCCTCTAGAACTTTCAAAGTTTACATAAGAAATACTTATTCTGTCCTACGTCAAGGTTTCTATTTGTCGACGACTCTTTTAATGATGACTGGCGAATTATGTTAAATTTTAAAAAAAGCCAAACTATATACATATTTTGCTACGAAACGTTGATAAAATAACATTAACTTAATAACAGTTAAATTGAATGGACTAGGAGTAGTCCTAGATGCTAAAAAGAATTTTCCAAACCACATTATATGTATAAAAAAATATAGTAAAAAAAGTGATTATATTTTCATTTATAAATCAAAATTCTTGGTTTAGTATTAAAAACAAGAAATTAATATTAAAGGCTTTTTTTCATGATGTCATATCCTGTCTGATCTACAAACACAAAATGCCACAAGCAAAAATTACAAGTCCATACAATTTGCCATGGTGTTATTCTGCGGAGCGTCTTTACGAGCTTGCTGGTTTAGAGTTAGTAAACGTCCAAATTTGAACTTGAGCCCTGAGTATGCTCATAATAATGGGCTTCCAGCATCACAGTAATTAGCTAATCGTAGTTATGTAAAATAATTTGCTTTTGTTAAAAGGAAAAAATAAAATCGAATATGTTTTTGTAAGTTTCTGTCGCCAAGTTTTGTCCATAAAAATATAATTATTAAGCTGTAAAAGAAAAGTTGAACTCCTTACTATGTAAATTATATCGAAAATAAAATGTAAAATGATGTGTAAATTAAGAACTGATATTGATATAATTTACAAATGCCAAGCTTCTCTCTTCAAGCTGTTTAACACGACGTTATACTTATAAATTCGGCACCTTGAAATTTTCTAGATAAATTAAAATATTTGCAGTTGAAATACAATGCATAGAGAATTGTAGTCATTGTATTACGAAATAAACATAATTTTTTATAACGTTTTTGTTGTAATGCTTTAAAGAACCACAAGTTGTTATACTTATAAATAAAATAAATGTTAGCAAATTAATTATGAATTTTTTCTTGCGCTTCAATTTGAAAAATTTTTTGTAATTTAAATAAAATTGACAAATTTGTTAAAAATTGTTTGATGGTTAAATGTAATTTCTGTTTGCTTATGGCGCCATCTAGCGCTCAATCAGTTTAAGGCAATGTAAATACATTTAACTGTTTTTTTAATATGAATAAAATCTTCTTGATGAAAGACTAAAGTAACTAAGAAAACATCTTAAGGAACTTGATTTTACTTTTGACCAAATTGTTTTATAAACAAAATTCTTATTTGAAGATAAAATCGCAAATTTGCAGTATAAATTAAACTTTCTTGCTAGTGCACGCTCTCTTGAAAATCTCCAAATCCCCGCTTTTTGCGGTTACTGCTTCTGAAATATAAGAAAATAAGACTGCCGAACTCTAAACAGCTAGCGAGGGGTTACGATTCCTAAATCTGTAGTTTTTGTCTACTTCGATTGTATTGAATTCCTAAGGCGATGGTATAGGTATAGATAAATTTTAGACGTTTTACACCTGGCACATCTTGGTTGTATGCAAAATGCAAAAACAATTTTTCCATTGTTATTTTTCACAGATTGCAAAAGTTCTACATTGCGGCGATAGCTCTTGCCAGGGTATAATAAAACCTTGCTTAACATATCGCACCCAAAATACAAAAGGGTCACAACTCAAAATTTTCCAAAACTAACTTTTTTTCCGTAAATTAATTCAGAGTATACATCTCTAACTACTGCTTCTGCGCGATGAACTAAACAGTTTTTTGTCTCTCCAAAAAAATTTTAGTATTTTGAGTTGTGACCTTTTTGTATTTGGGATGTGATATATATTATCGGACTTGCCGTTTAGAAACTAAAAAAAAATCTCGGCTTATTCATTTTGATAAAGCTTAACACCACCAACAAGTTGAAACAAACACTAGGACGTAGTTGAAAAATTTTCCATAAAGATGAAAACACAACAGGAGTTTTTTTTTAATTTATTTAAAAGAGGAGCGTAAACCGAACTTTAATTTTTACAAATATTTACCACAATAAGGTCTACAATATACAGCACGGGAACTAAAAATTATTTCTATTTTTATTGTAAAACCCCCGAAAATTTGTATAAGTAGGAAGAGATTTAGATTTCTTACATTTTTAGGTAATTCAAGCCGTTCATAATTTCAAGGCAATTACAAATGTATAATCTTGACATTTACTTACTTCTTTAATTTAACAATTTTTTTACAACTGTAACAAAGATACATACGTGTAATATTAAAAGTCAAGAAGCATTATTTTCTTTGTCTTAATCTCTTTGTGTCGCACTCAGGACACTTAAAGAATCCAAAACGATTTTTTGCAAAAAAAACAAAGAAACAACTTGAAGTTTTTATTTATTTATGAATATTTTAAGCTTATGCTTTTTATGTTGCTTTTAAAGGTATATTTTATTTATTCCTAAAACTCAACTTGAGTCTTTGAAGTCTGTGGAATACAAGACACAATGTTGCAGGTACAATAACAAAAAAAAGGCAAAAAGAAGGAAAACTATAAAAACAATAGTTAAAACTCTTTGTGTATATCCAGTTTTATTTGGTTAAAAATCTTACCCTTTACTCTTGTTTAGCTTTTATTCCCTTTTAAAAACGGAAGAAACAAAAAAATAGTATGCAAGGGTAAGATATCTGTTGGCTGATTTGATGTTATGGCAACTTCAAGTAACATTAAAACTTCATACCTTAGTATGGATGACAAGACAATAACAACAACTACAACTATAACATAAATAAAATAGGGATGATGCTGGAGATGAAGGATGTTTAATGTTGATCTCTTGGTTTGGATACAAGTGAACAAAAAAAAAAAATTATAAAAATGTTTACCCAAAAACTTGAGGAGTGAGTAGAGCTACTGTGTCATGTTTTCAGTAGATATGACTACAAAATAATGATGATTAAGAATAAAAATTTTACACATTGACATTATTTCTCTTTCGTCTGTTTGTTGTTTTTGTACCCCTAAAACATTGAAAGGTGATGTTTAGAAACAACTTTTTTAAGTTATTTTTTATATTATATTTCAAAGTTCTAAAGCTCTTTTAATAGGTTTTTTAATCCTGATAACACTTATAAAAGTTTTATTTGTTAAACAAACTATTATTCTGCGCTTACTGTTAACACTCATGATCAGTATCTCTGTCATCATGAATAGATTGACCCCTTAAAAACGCTACCGAATTATAAAGATATAGTTTTAAAATTCATCATTAATTTACGCAACTTATGGACCCAAACTTGTGTCACCGATGAGGCTCATTTTTGGCTTACGAGACTCTTCACAGTTTATTACACCCAAAAAAATATCTTTTAATGCGGTTTACAGGTTGGTGGCATCAGTAGACCTTAATTCTTCTGGATGTCACGTTAGTGTATCGTGATGTTTTTATGGTGTTTTAGTCCAATAAATGGATGAAATGACGCTAGGTGGCATGACACGAACGTAACAATCGCCTGACCTGTCAATTCACCTCTAGGGTCGTGCAATGCCACCCCTCTCCATTATTTCCTGTGACTTTTGAGGATAACAGTAGCACCCCGGGCGTAACTAGTTGTTAATAAAATAAATATTTACATATTTTTTATTTTTTAGCCATCTTCTTAATTTAACATTAAGTGGGCCGAAGAGCTACGAGAAATCTTAACATATTAGAATTATGCAAAGAAAATGCATGACAACCCTTTTTTTACTTTATTTAATTAAACATTGAATCATGATAGAACAAAATAAAGAAATAAGTTTAGAAGTAGTGGGAGGTTTTCGAGCCTGTACGTTTAAAAATGTGTATTCTAAATATTTGATAACTCTCTAAATGCTACAATATATATGTATATCGAATACGTGAAAATGTAATCTATCAACAAAAACAAAAAAAAAAAAGTATTATAAGTAAAAGACGAAATTTTTATGTATTTATACCTTTATTTTGATTCTTAGTTGGATTTGGGAGAAAAATCAATAAGTGTAGGCATTCACAAGCAGCATCATTTTTTATATGTATATGTAGCGATACCCCATCTCTCCACCGACATTTACATCATTTTCAGTAGATACGTTTAGCCGGTATTGTTGTTGTCTGCATATAAGCGCTGATATAGATGGAGTGGTGACTAACATGGGCTTCTTTCTTACTTTTGTATGTTTAAAAAAAATATACACACGTATTCAAAATAATTACAATAAAAATGAAAAAAAAATACGTAACGATGGACACGAGCGTTTAATACCCAGGAATGGGCAACACAAAACATTAAAAATACATATAAATCAGCAATTTATAAGCCGATTGTAGCAAAACTTTACACGCAAGTGACAAGAAACTCTTCGAGCTTAAGAATTGGGGTATAGCCGTCTATACAAGTTTTCGGTGCAATATTAAATAATTTTAAAATTTGTAAAAATACCAAATTTGCACATATTTTTGGTCGAAAAAGCACTTTGAATCCTTTTGCCATAAAAAAAAAACTAAAACGGGTTTTAAAAAGACATAGTTACTTTCGAAACTAATTCATGCCTTTAGCGTCAAATCCATAATTTTAGAGGAATGTCAGGAATGGAATTTTTTTTTAAGAGAAGTAGCACTTCAGGCAACAATGCCTATTTACTCAAATACCGTGCTACATTCTTTAGGAAAGGAATAGAGAAGAGATGAAACAGGTGGTGAAAGTAGAAGAATAGTCGCAAATTAACTGCCGTATAAAGACAGCACAGCGACCAGTGACTATGCCTTCATTGCTGAGCAGCCCCACCGACAGTCAATTTTTAATTTTGTACTGAAAAAAACCAAGGTCTTCGTTGGGAATCGAACCCACAACCCCCATACTGACAAGCTAGTACACTACCTACTAGCCTACAGGGGCACCTTTGGACTTTCTAATAACTGATCTATAAATATTGGGATTCAATTTATCAAAATCTACAGTTGTTTCCAGTTATTGTTTTAATAATCAAATACATATTCTTTTGAAAATAAATTTATTGTTGCATGTTTAATATTTATGCTGCAATCAAAAGTAAGAATTTTTAGCAAAATATAGAAACTATTTTTAGAGATGTTTTCATTTAAAAAACACAAAATGGATTTGAACAAAATCAAAAGGATAAAGCTGATAAATCGATGCACGCTAGCCGTTAAACAGAATGCAGTGATTTGAAAAAATCATCTACTGAGACCATAAGTATCACTGAAATTAGTTAACAACTGATTTTCAATTGCAAATGAAAGCTTAAATTTAAAATTTAATTGGATTTTGGACTGCATGCTTTCAGAAATATGTTTTAGAGAATTTGGAAAAAAAATTGTAATGTATCTGGATTTTCAAACGAGAATCCTTTATGGACTGCATTTAATTACTGCGGAAGCTATCTATTTTATTTAGTAACACTAAAAATAAACTTGTGATTTGAATTTTTAATCAACTTTGATAGTTTTCAGACATAATATATCCTTAAGTAAAGCTATTTCTATTTATTTATTTACAATAGCATGTTATTATCCAAGTGCAAACCCAAACAAGATTGTTTTTCAAATTCCATACCAGGAACAAGTATTCAGTTTTTGAACCAGGCTTAAAGTCACAGCTTGATTAGTTTGTTCCTGAATTAAATATTTTTGCTTGATGTAAGAAAATTCAGACTTACCGACCGTACTGCTAACTTGGCTCCAGATTACTCAAATTATTATAATTTTTTTAAATACGATAACCACATTAAGACTCTGAAGAAGCCATCTATAAGGCATATTTTGAATAAAAAAAAATCATACGTTCTGCAAAAATTTTTAAGGTTTGACATTAAAGTGATTCCTTGATAACAAATGGTTACTCCATTAACTTAATTTTTATAGCGATTAAATTTATAAACTTTTAATCAATGAATTAACAAAATCTTTTGTTTTTGTTTAAAGATTAAAAATATTAATACAAAATGAATGTGTTACCCCACTTCTGGTTCTTAGTTTTTGTTTCTTTTTTTTTATTACGATTCCAAAAACCATTGTTATTGTTGTTTTTGGTTTATTTAATTTACAGAAGAAAATGGTTTATTGTTATTCAAAAACGTAACGTACAAGGATGATGGGTAAACAACAATAACAAGTTTGGATGATATCTAAACGTTAGTGGTGTTGGTAGTATTGGTGGAGGGAACAAGTTGAGGAAGAAAATAAGATGTTTAGCGCAGATATTGTTTTGTGTTTTTCCAAGAATTATTTCTGAAAAATTAAAAATATATAAGAAACAGCACACTGCTGGGATGCTTTCCGTGCCCTATTGCTACGAGTATTGAATGCCAGGTTTGTTTTTTCTTTCAATAACTACGTTGAAGTGTAAGTAATGAAAAAAAGAGATTTTTATTAATATTAAAAAGCAATAAAATAAATGTTGTAAAACAAACTTATTTTACTAAATAAGCTGCCAGAATAAAGTATTGTATTAAAATTTAATAAAAAACGTCTTAAAAGGCAAAACTCAAAACATAAAATAATTTTGTTCACCATAAATATTTAAGACAAAAGAATTTTTCGATTCGATTGGATTTTTTTAACTTTGGTTGTCGTTCGTCGTTTGTTTCTTTCATTTTTGTTGAGGGTTATCTGTTTGTCAGTCTGTTATACGTATTAGTTTTTTTATTTTGTTTTCAGTCTTAAACTCTTTATCCTGTCAGTGTTTATAGGTTTCTTTTTTGCTATTCTGTGCCATAAATCTCCAGCATTTCATTGTTGTTGCTGTCTCGTCTTTATCCCTCTTTAACAAAACACATGAAGTAAAATATGTTGTATATGAGAAAATTTTAGAATACCCTACAAAGTTGTTTTGCACAAATATTTCAAAAATCTTAGTTTATGCGATAGTCTATGTAATTTAACATTAATAAACGAATAAAAGTCAAATAAAAATCAAAATAGATTTCTCATCAGTTGCACCAGGTCCAGTGTGTTAAAATTTAGGTAGGTAAGGTAAATATGCCATGCTATTTCAAAAAATAGTCGTATATAAGGCGGAATTGTTTTGTTGCTTTTTTTTGTTCAAACCGCAGCCACTATCTTAGTCCATAAAGGAACTCTCCAATAAGGAATGCATAAACCTCGTTGGTGTGATCTTATACCACAAAAACATCAGCTTCAATGAGGCGACTTGCTACTGATTTTGCATCTTTTCTTCCTAGCGCACTCTTCCTAGCGTTAATCGCGCATTTTTATATAAAAAATAAGCGTTAGAAGCTTTATTTTACATGACATTCTCTACTATTTTCCACGAATTCCAAAGCTTTGAAATTCAAATCGTTTTTGCAATATCCGGGTAATTAGATATTTTATTGGCCAAAATTTACTTTATTAAATAAAATTCTTTAAATTTAAAATAAAAAATATTTAAAAATAAAAATAATTCATCATATAGAATATATGCAAAATTCGTTCTTGCCTAGTTAATGTATGCATGTGTGTATTGTAGGTATGTGTTTTCTAAACCATACATTTTAACCAAACTTTTTATGTCATTACGATGATGCCATTGTTATATATTCTACTACTCCTAGATGTTCGAAGTTTTTAATTTTTTTTGTTGCCTCTTCTCATATGTTGTTAGGAATGTTTTTTTTTGTTTTGTTGAATTTTACATCTTCTATGAATGCAAAACTAACTATACAATTGTTGCCAGTTGTCTACGAGTTACAACTAAACTATTCATGGACTAAAAATACATTCATTCCTTGCTGAAGTCTGTTATTTATATTATTTTTTTTATTTCAACTTTTTGTGACGCTCCTTCGCTACTCACTGTTGTACACTGTACTCGACTTGTGTGGATAACAATGGAAAATTTTGCAAAAAAAAAATATAATACAGCGCAGAACTTACTTTTAATGTGTGGAAGTACTTATATTCTATATGTCGAATAAATGTATATAGATTTTGTTAAAAAAAAAAATTAAGAAAAGAAAAATACGTATGCAAAGGTACGTATTACTCTTCGGGTTTTGTAGGGAAAATTTTTCTAAGAAACAGCACGTTTAGATTTTTTTGTTTTTACTTTTGTATCATTAGAATTTTATGTTCTGCTTCATCCTTCAACCCAAATCGAATTTCAAATTTGTGTTTGCTCTGTGTACTTTTGTGCAGATAGTTCACGTGTATATTACAGTCAGTTTTCTGTAAAATTTACACACCGTATTTC
The DNA here is from genome assembly GCA_030448955.1 of Trichopoda pennipes. Taxonomy (NCBI): domain Eukaryota; kingdom Metazoa; phylum Arthropoda; class Insecta; order Diptera; family Tachinidae; genus Trichopoda; species Trichopoda pennipes. The sequence continues at coordinate 10,287,129 of JASKUP010000034.1, forward strand.
GATTCGAATTAAATCTTTCTAAAACATGCAAGACCAAATATTATTGAAACACCAATGCATTTTTTACGTAAGTTACTGGTGTGATATTCTACAGTTTTTTCGTTGATATACTCGTATAAACTTTCGGCAAATTTTCTTTTCTTTGCCCTTAAAGCTCATTACTTTTGTTCGAGTGCATTTACTTTTCGATATCTGATTTTATATAAAATATGACAATTTAACTTTCAGTAACCTCTCTGGCTCAAGGTCGAATAATAAATACATTTGATTGATATTGTGGAAACAACTGCAAATCACTTCAAATTAATACTGTAGAGGTTGTTCTAAAGAAAATCAGGAGGAAACGATTTCCCACTCTCTCTTCCTTTGTCTTGCTAAGCAGCATATGCGTCGTAGGCAAATTGGATCATGTAGCTCGTAGATATACGTTTATTTATTAGGAGATGCAATTGATTATATCCTTGTAGTACCTACCGCTACGCTTCGCTCTAACTTTCTAGTACTTTTCTACTACTCTCTTCTTATTCATGGTTCTTCTTTTTCTTCATATCTAGGGAGGAACAAGTAACAGAAAGATACCGAATCCGACTGTATGTGAGCTGACACCTAGTTTTACTCTACCTAGCTAACCTAACCAAATTATCGCGGATTACTTACATGCCTTTCGATATTATTATTTTGACATTTTTAGTATTTTCTGGGCATATTTAATGGGGATTGAGTTTTTCGATAAAGGTATTTCTAAGGAAAAATAAATTGAAAATATAATACTAATATTAAACAACATTTCATAATAAAAAACACAATTTTTCTGTTTGTGGAAGATTTCCTTACTTTGAATATCTCATAGGAAACATTTGTCCCAGTTTTTAGATAAATAAATAAAAAAAAGAAAAGAACACTGAAGATGGCAAACAGCCGAAACCGGTTTGTTCACAAACCAAATTTGACGAGGGTCGACGGAAAACCGTACCCAAATAAAATTAAAAAAAATTAAATTAAATAAAGAAACCTCATCGATCAAATGAGAATTGGTCTTAAAACTCATGAAAACATATTAGAGCTTCAACACAAACAAAAGAACTACATTTTTATATTTGATCACATTTTTTTCTGCATTAGTTTAGTTCATTACAACTCTTAATGCAGAAAACGTATCAAGTAGCATATTTTCAGTTAGATTCCTATCCAAAATGAGTTAATAACTAAGGTCAAATAAAGATCTACATGTGGCTCAACGAAGGTCCAATCTATTTCAGAGTCAAACCAAGGTTTTACTCACTAATTGCCTAGCGTTTTTGGTAAAAATATAACTTTAAAAGAAACAAACTATAGCATTCTACCGAAATAAGTCATTACGTGCTCATGACTCACCCACGAAACTCATCATGCTAAGTTACCTCCCTTCCGCATTTTAAAAAAGGCATGAGCATGTTTTTGATCAGAAAAAAACTTTTTCGAAAAAAGTTTAAATTATTTCTATAAACAACATACAAAAATTGTGACCTGATTAAAAAGTCTGTCTGATTTGGCTGGCTGGCAAATGAAAAGTGAAAATGAAATATAGGGAAAACACTAGGCGAAGAATAAACTCTTTCTCTATGAATTAGTTAAGAAAGTAATTGGTTAGCAATTCCTTAAGCTAGAAAAAAATGTAAAATGATCCCAGAACTTAACAGTATTTATTTCATGCATAAAAGAAAACGCACGTAATTGTTCTTTCGTTTACATTACTGTGGGGGGTTCACTGTAGTTGCTTGAACGTTTTATTATCGTTTATTTTTTAAGAGAAAAATAATAATGAATTTTGTATAGGTTTGACGTTAAGTTATTATTGCCTGCTACTTTGACAGAAAATTAATTAAATTTTAATTTCTTTGTTGCACAATTTTGATGATTTTTTGTTTCTTTTTTTTTTTAATATGTGCGCAAGTTTTATCTTTTGAAAACATTTTGAACAAGTGATGAATCGCATCTTTGAAAAAGTAGTAGAAGAATCTTAAAAAAGTTTTTAGAGCCTCTTGTTATCGAAAGTTTAATGGTGAGTGGTAAGTGTTATCTCGCCTATTGCCCTCTGCTGGTTGCTAGTGGTTGTCAAGAGTTTGTGTTGTAAATCATTCAAATGTTTGTCCCTTTTATATCTCTTTGATCTTTTATTCATATTTTTTTTATATTTAAACTCAAGAAATATACAGACAGTTCTTTTTCAAATGCCTAAACCATCAAAACAAAGGAAACAAAAGATATCTTCCTATTTTTTTTGTTTTTGTTTTTTGGTTTTTTGTTTTCTTTTTATGTGTAACAAACAATTAGGAAGTGATTTTGTTTAAAATGAAACATTTAGCTAAATTTGGCCAATAGACAAATAATGCCCAGGTTTATTTATTCATTTATCTAGTCATTCACTTTAATAAAAGAGAGAGTGCACACTTGAGTCAAAAAATACAAAACAAAACATTTTCCTTTTAGCTATCAGACATGTTTAAAGAATTTATTTATTATTTATTCGTTTTTTCTTTAAGAAAATAAAAGTGTCTGAAAAAATCTAAAAGTATGAACGACACACTAAGATACAATACAAAAAAGTCGCAGAAAAAACGAGTCTTTTGAAAGACTGCCGGTATTAAGTGAAATTAAATGTTAACAATTCTACACAAAATATATTTTCCTTTTTAGACTTGAACACAATGTAGATGATAAAGCACAAAATACAAGTGCAAGTGCAAGCAACTGGGAATGGTAACGCAATTAAATTTCAGTATTAAACAAAAAAAAAAAGCTTCGCGCCAAATGGATTAAAAGAAATTACAAATAAAAAAAACACAAATAAAAAAACACAAAACAAAAAATTTTGCCAGATACTTATCCAGCACACATTTGTGGGGGTTGGTCAAGCTTATATGTATTTTTTTAATATTCTAACTGATACGGAAAAAATGGTGTTATTATTATTATTTTTGTTTTTGTTGTGACGTAACGGCAAAATATTTAATTTGCCTTTACGTTGTAGCATAAATGCGAATGTAATCTTAATTTATTAATTTAAATAAAAACACCAGTTAGTCGTCAGTCGGTCATATAAGCGATGATTAAGCCTGAAATGATTAAGGCCAGCTGAACTGTTATTCTATTGGTTATAATGCGCATTAAAACTCTGAGTATCACGTTTGCAGAAAAATATATAACTCGCGAACAAAAAAGTAATGATCAAATCGTTAGATTGACCTGAAAAGGACTAAATTATCGGTGATCTTCAATAACAACAGAAGCAGATCCAGAAAAACAAGCAAGCAGCCAATTTCAATAATAGCCCTGTTAACTTTATAGATAGACGAAGTATACGATCTGATTTAGGTTTGGTTGTTAGTTATCTCAATAGCAAGAAAATAAAAATTCTCATTTTGTTGGCTAAAAACAAGTTTTTTAACTTCTCTAAAACTTTGGATATAGACTTCATTATGATCTGTCTCAAGCTACCAGTAAAATTCGTATATAAACAAATAAATTTATTTTTTTATTATAAAGAATTAAGGTTAGCCGTATATTTTGCAGAATTTAACAATATTTTTTTTGTGTCTCACGAAATATGTTTACTAGCAAGTTGAAAAAAATCTATTGCCTTGGGAAAAGCATTCGATTGGCGAGAACTTTATTGCTTAAAAACTTTCCCGATACACATTTGCTGAAACATTTCTTTAGCTGGTTTGACAAAGACATAATGATGTCGAACAAGAAATCCCGAATTTCGTGATTTCTAAAAATTAATCCCTAGTTTTTCGGGAAAGAAAATTTAATATACCGATTTTTTTTTTTAAATTTCTTAAGTACTCATGAATAACATAACTACTAAGGTAATGAGTTGTTCTTTAAAATATCGCCCAAAAGCTTTTGTTAAGAATAAAAAGACAAAACTAAGGATAAATTAAATTAAAATGTAATATTTCCTATTAAATTATTTCCAATTTCCGTTATTTTAAGGCGTCTTATCTGTTTTACTTTCGATCATTTTTCCGTATTACGGGAATTTTAAAAAATCAATTCTAATTAGCATCCATAGGTTAGCAGCACTGAAGTACAAAATCTCGAGAAACAGTAGTGGAAGAGAAGATTTTTTCGATAGAAATATCAGGCATCTATGAAATCTATTCTAAATAAGAAAAACAATACGATGACATGATAAAATAAAGGCAATTAATATCCACTGAAAAATATTCCGACGAAACACTAAAGGGTTGTTTTAAATAACATATATCTTTTCATATTTCCCTCATTCTCTCTGGAAGACTCACACTTAACCACAAACTTTATTTAAAATTGTATGTTATTCAATGGTCATGAAAACACCATCAACACCATTAACAACAACAATCATAAACCAAACAATTTTAAACAAATCAGTGCAGAAGAACAAGTAAACAACAACAACAACAAAATCAACAGAAAATACGGGACAATTATTAACGACAGCACAGCAGCAACACCAACCAGCAATTGTAACAAATTATTTAGTACAAAAAAAAAAAACTTGAAAAAATCTGACAAACAGAAAAAAAAATAATATAAACACTTGAGTCAAATAATAATTCATGTCTCAAGTGTTGTTGAAATGGAGTTTTACTTTTTTTGTTTAATCTTTATGTTTTTAATGCTATTGCTGCTGCCACAAACGTTGTTGTTATTCCAAGAGTATTTTTTATTTTTATTCTTCTAGTTGTAGACAGGCATTCATGCAACAGCAATGAATTGCATAAAAAGCACTGTTGAAAAAAACAAAAACAAAAACGGGAGGAGGTTTTCAAAAATATCTATTTAAAACATACACATTTTGAAAAATAAACCGTTATTTAAATTGCTTTATTGTTGTAGGTATTTGTTTGTTAGTCATACTTAAGTGCATTCCTGATATTAAGTACGAAATAAAACTTACTACCGTTAGTTTTACCTTTTAATATAATTAATATGTGTATGTATACATGTGTGCCTATGATTCTTGTAGTACATAAGTATTACGCACGTAAGTTAAAAAAAAAACAAGAAAGGTAGAATAACCAAGCTTTAAATAGGGAAATGTGCATCAGAGCGTAAAGAACAACAGTAACAACTTTCATAATCATCACATTTATAGTTGGAAAAAAAAAGAAAGCATCGATCTAATCTTTATTCATGAAGCTTTTGAAAGATCAATTTTTTGTAAATTTGTGGCAATTATTGAAGTCGCTATCGCCTACTAACATGCGAATGTTAGAAAAGGTTATTTGGTAAGTGCATCAGCAAAAATAATTGTGCTACGAGTCTAATGTTATTAAACATATGTGACCCATTTATTTGTATTAAGGTATTTCTATGTTTAAATAATCAACACTAAAAAAGAGAGCTACATACATATATACATACATATGGGAAATGACTAGGCTACTACATGAGAATTAGGCTGATTTTTAAAAGTAAAAATTAAATAGATCTCAATTTCCAAGTGAAGATAATTTCAATTTAGGTCCAAATCGGATCTATGGGTTATAATTCTTGTGTTAAAAATAAATGTAAAATTTTTTCCCTCAAAAGTAACGGCCTTAAGAGCAATAATAGCGCGGTTAAATACCGTTGTAGGATCTAATTGCCGCTGTTGCACCTTAATAATTTTGGAGAACAAATCTATGAAAAATATACAAAATTGTAGTTGTATAAAAATAGGATTTGTTTCTTTAATTACTAGAAACATTGTCTTTTATTTCACATCTGGTTCCGAATATACATAAATAATCACCTTATATTATGTTGTTTGTTTGTCCTAAACTATTTTAACTGAATGTCATTTTGTGACCTGCTAAATGATTTACGTTTACTTTGGTTTGGCATTATAGTATGGAAAACTGACGCCTGAACAATGTTTCCAAATTGTGCAAATTTATTTTCAATATCATGATTATGTTCGAAATACCCGAGAGCGATTCCATAAGCGAATTTTGTTTAGCGATGAATTAATACGTCAATAAACAAAACTGCCATATACTTTGTGCAACAACGTTAATGTAGGCTAAGGTTGGCGAGGAGAGAAATTTTTAATATGCTTTAGGGATTCGCTAGACAATTCACGATTCAAAATTGCACAAGACGAATTATATTTTCATTTCGATTGAATCCTTCTTCAGAAAAAGTCATAACTATTGCCAATTTGAAACTCGCTGGTTACATGCATCAAATAATTTTTACCGAGGGTGTTCACGTTTTCGATTTTGCTCACGTTTTAGATTGCATTTTTTATATAACATATTTTAGTCTCTTTTTATCTTTTATTTAATTAAAAATAAAGTACGTTATTTTTCATCTATGAGACATGTTTTGAATCTACTTTTTGTAAGTTCCTGCTATATTTTAATATATGTACTATGCTACTATGGGTTGCAAAAGAGTTTCTAAGATACTAATTTCTAAATTAGTACAGAGATCTTTCCATTTTTGAAAGCTCTGAAGAATGCAATGTTTTCCGTTTTCCAGGACCCGAAAATGTATTATTAACACATTTCGAAATTGCATCTTTTTTGTTTTTTTATTGAACAAATCGTCGATTTGACGACATTATACTTTTTCAACAAACCAGTTACAGGTGAACCTTTCCATAAAAGCTATACAATATCTGACTTTTCTTGAAGAGTTAATACTTTTGGTTTTTATTAGACATATTTTCAATAAAAATATTTTTAGAGATCACTTGTTTATATTCTTTATATGCATAGTCAGCACAGAGAGATACTTCCAGTAGAACTGCCGCGGTAATACCAAAACTACTTATACTGCAACAGAAGATGTTTACAACAAACAAACTACGAGATTCTTCTGCAGGGAATCCCAAAATATTTAAATAGGCTTACAAAATTGAATTTAAACGTTCGATAAAAAGTTCACGTTTTAGAGCCTTCAGCCTTTGTTCATCTTTTAGAGTAATCAATGTAAGAAAAAAAAATGTTCATGTTTTTGGTGTTCACGTTTCTGCGAGTTCACTGTACATATGCTATTGCGAATAATTAATTAAATGGTAATCGCAATAGCTTTAGTCCATTCAAGTACAGCTGTAGATCGCACATTTTCCGTAATAGGTAATTAAAACCTAAATTAAATGTTTGGGCATCTGCTTGGTTACCCCGAAAAATTATCTCCATTAATAGCAAAACGAATACTCTCTCATTTTCTCGTTCATAACAAGTCTTATTGCTTTAGACGAGCTCACACTTTGAGTTTTTATTTAAAGAATATTCTAAAGCAGTTCACTGAACTAAAAGTTCACTTTTTCTTATAAATTATTTTTATGCAAAATTAATAATTTGTTTTTCTCAATTATTATGCAAATATTATTTAATCACTATAAAATTTAACCTTAACATAAATTTAAATAGCTGCTGTATTGAAATTATTATACTTTATACTTTTAATAAGCAGACCAATTCAATGTTATCCATGTTTGTGTGTGAGTTTAGTTTAAGTTCAAATTAATTATAATTTGCATGCATTTGGATATTAAAATAATACAAGCTACAAAATATGATATTATACTAATTAATTATGTAGCAACAAAATAAAAAACAAATTTCATAAATGAAAATAGTACGTTTACAATTGTGGAGAGAAGATAATACAACAATAAATTTAAATAAGTCTAGGTCAATTGGCTTTTGTTATAGTAAACAACAACAAACAAACAAACAAAATTTATATTTTATTATTCAAAACTCTAAAGAAATAATTAAAGTTTAATAAAATAAATTTTCCCTAATGGTGTAATAAATTGCTTAAGTTTTGTAAGCGTAAACAATTAATTTTCGTATTTTGAAAATCTTCTTTTAGTTATTAGAAACTCAGTTGGTCATATTTGACAGTTAGCCTATAACTTAGGGTTCTATTAAATATATTTCGTTTTGCACAGAAAGTAATTCGAAATACTGGCTGTTAAATACCTGATGAACTAAATATTTTTTAGTTTCATCTCAGAGAATTGTTAGTTAGACTGTTCCAATCTTAGTATATTATCGTTAAACCACTCTAATTAAGTTTGTTATCATCTATCTCTCTGTAGACATGTCAAGTTTTTAAAAAATGCTCTCAAAACCGTCAGTTAAAAAAATTTTTAATATTAATAGTTATCGATAATTTAAACTTTTTATTTAAATTAAATTGATAGCGTGGCTACTTTATATAAACAGCTATGGCCATTGGTCGAGTGTACTTTTGGGACCTTTCTAAACTTCAGTGAAATGGATAGCCACTTTTCACTATGTATTTTGAACACAAACACTGAAGAAACAAGCTTTAAAATTGAAAGAGTTATTTCTAAAATAAAATGTCAAGATCTCGAAAACATCACCATCTACCGAATCTTTCAAGTTTCTAACTATAGGTGCATAAAGTCAAAATTGCATTGAAATCGGTTTGGCAAAAATCGGTTTGCGCAAAATTCGAATGTTGAATATACTTACACGTGATTGTTACACATAAGTTGATCGTTTCGGTTTTTTGCCGGAGAACGAAAGACATAGCCGATTCTACGTTCTGTGTGGATGAGGCTTAATATAAATTCAAAGTTTCATTAAAATCCATCTAATTCTGCCTTTCTCTCTTATTTATCCGAACTTGAAAGCCAGATATAGCTAATAAACTTTTCTGCATGAACTTTAATAAATAGGAACCATTTTTTGTCCGTTCTTTCCCTTCTGGGACCATATTGTGAATAACAATTTTTAGTTGCAACTCTATGTTTTAAAATCAATTAAGATGTATAGATTTTCTGTTTTCTTGGCATCCCTCCTCTGGGTCCGAGCTTTAAAAAATACACAGACTAGACTATTTCTTCTTCTACAATAGGTGCTACCTATGTTTCAAATATTATGGCGCACAAACACATTAACTTATACAAAAATGTATAATTTGATCACATTTAAAAAACTTTGACAATACTAAAGTAAATCAATCAACAAAAGTAGTTAACAATTTATTTATTTATTTTTATATATGCATAAATAGCCTGCCAATTGAAAAATTAATTTTACATACATTTAATAAAATCACAATTAATATTCTTTTAAGTAGTAACGTGTCAACTTTAGAATATTAATTAATATAAAATTGATTTAAAAAATGTACTTTTAAATGATTTAATTGTTTGCCTTATTTACAATGACAAATGGAAAAATGTATCTAATGGTTTAAAGTTCAAAACAACCATCTACCAACTTGCGTATAGTATAGTATAAATATCTATGAAATTAAAACAAACAAAATCATTTAGAGCATAATAAATACATACAAGATGAGCCAAAATAATTATCAAATATGACATCAAGCACGTTGTTGAAACACAGTGAAATTAAAACACAACAGAGAGGAAATTTATATGAATTCAAAAAAATCCCTTCCATTCTATCGTTAGAGAGCGAAGGAGTGTGAGAAATAGAGAGAGAGAGAGAGAGAGAGAAAAGTGAATTTGCCCGTGAGAAAGCTATAATGAGAAATGGCGATAAAAACTATGAGAGACGGGCAAACAAAAAAAAAGGACATCTTTCTTTTCATTTTTTTTTTATTTTTTTTTGGAAAATCGAAACTTGAATGGCAACCAACAAAAAGTTAATAATAAAATTATGAATTGAAGTTTAAAGTTTACAAAGTTAAATAACTTTTATATTTGGAGAAAGCAGTGGCCGGTAGTTGAACAAAAAGTTTTAGTTGTTTGCTCTGCAAGTGTCGAAGAAAATATATAAAACAGAATTGTGCCAAAATGCCGTTTAGAATTTTTAATTACTACTTGTACAATTACGACACTACGGCTACCACTAACACACTTGCATATACATACATATGTACAATTATTTTGTTAAATATATTGTATGTATCTATATCTAATTTTTGAGTAATGTGTGGTAAAAACTTAGTTTGCTTGTTTGTTTGTTTGTTGTATTGTATGCTGCTTCATTTTTCTGCTTTACATTTCTGTGTATTATTTTCAGGTTTACTTTTCAGTTCTTTTTTTTTGGACGAATTTTCTGGCCATGTATATAAAAAACAGCAACAACAGCAAGGTACAATGAAACACTCTAATAACAAAATCTTATAGACTATGAATTTATTATAGGTATCTACATGTTAAGAGATACTTTTTTTCAAATAAATGAATAACATATACAACATTTGTACTTTTGGATTAAGATTACTCACTAAATATTTGAGAAAAAATTTTGAATTTTTTGCTGGCAAAATTTACTTGGTACAAAAAACTACTGTTTTTAATTTGTTTAATTTTTAGATTTATTTCTCGAACATGTTTAAAAAGATGACTTGTTAATTTTATTATTTTTTAGCACTAACACAGTTTTAATGAACTTCAGAGATAATATTTTTTTATTTAATTATAAATATTTTTATTTGCTTGCTGCTGCTCTTAATATTAATAAAAATTCTTAACATGATAATTTTATTCCTTGTGTGAATTTATTATATATTTTTATAAATATCAATATTTTGTTGTCGATTTATTTTCTTTAAATAATTTTCTTTTTAATAGATTTTCTTATACACAATATGCGCGCGGCGCGTTATTTTTCAATATTTTTTATAAATATAATTCCTTTTCTTTTTGTGTACACATGTAAGAAAACAAAAAAAAAACATTTGTTTTATTCTTTCTTTTTTAGTTAAAACAATTCGCATACAAAAAATATTACACGCGAGACAAATAAAAATTGTGCTACCATTCAATGCACCCCGGCACGTAATACTAGTTTCATTTAACCACACAAAGAATTTCACATCCCGTCATCGACATTTTGTACGTTCGTTCTTCTTCTACTTCTACTAAATACTACAACGTACGTATGTATAGACACACATAGATATTAAACGGTAGGACCGTCGTTGTTTTATTCTCTCATCGTCAACATCATCATCATAAGCAGCAGTGCACGGTTGTTGTTATTCCATCAAAAAAGAAACACAGTAATAACAACAGCAAGGAATAAAACACAGGAAAATACACAAAAACGATGGAAAAAAGTGTAAAAAAAAAACGTTACAAGCCAACATACACATTCTTCTGTTTGCTCATATAAAAACACATACAGATTAAGACAAGATGAAATATATGAAAAACGAATCATTTGAGAACACTACTTGAGTAGAGTTAGACACACTGACAAACTAACTTTAAGAGAACAAAATCCGTCAATTTTCACATCTGGCAAAACAAATTAACGTTTGGTCTTGTTCACTCGTCACTGAACAGCAACCCAGAAATATTTCCATAAACAAAATCCTAAGAAATACAAATAAATTATGGCCAAATATACATTTGAAGGTTAATTTAGATGCCGCAAATACTTGACGGAATAACTTCAAACATTAAATTATTTTAACTTCATTAAGAAGAAATATTATTTAACAACATATCCATAACTTAAATATGTAAACATAATTAAGCTATTAAAAGCTGTTCCATTTTAAAGAACTGTTCGTTTAAAATCTGGTTTAAATTTAAGAAGTAAAAAAAGACAAATCCGTCTTAATTTTAATTTGAAATGATTTTTTTTTTTGTATAATTTATATAAAAACATCCTCCCTTGAATCTAAGCATCATATATATTTGATGCCTTTCTCATTACATTTTTGATAATTTAATACTCAACGCTTTGTGAGTCATCTCAGATTGCACTATTCAGCAAGTTCTCCTACCTTAGATCGTGGCCATGCCAAATGTACAACATAAATTTGCAACATTTTTTGTATAAAATGTGTTTTTCAAAATATCAGCTGCTGTATTGTGTTGCGCATTAGTGGAAGTAGTGTATCCCGATTTTACAAGAACTAATTATTGCGTTTCTTATGATTGCAAACACGAGCACTTTTTATTTTTACTTTAGTGACAATTTTTTTTGCTCTCCATTTTTTTGTTTCTAGCTGTGGTAATTTAATGTGCTCACGATCTATTTGCTTACTACCATTTACGTCACACCTCTATGCGAAACCATCAAGGCTACAAATACTCGGCTTTTAAATTTCGCAGCTACCCAGACCAATATTTCCTGTAGCGACGGTTAGAATAGAACGCACGATCTTTTGCTTCAGCAACTAGTTTAAACAAGCCTACTCCACAATGTTATTACAACTTTATAACTTTACTCTCCTCGTTAAATAAAACTCCTTGCCATTTGTCAGGCAGAAATTCTGCTCAATTACAAATCTCTCATATTGCCAGACTGATAACAAGGCAATTAGAAGTTAGCAGTTAGGAGCAGTTAGCTTGCTTTCTGCTGGTAGGTAATTTTGAACTTGGATCGAACAAAATCTGACCAAAAAAAAAACACCACTAGAGCAACCTACCAGGACTAGTACCTAAGCCAAATTGCTTGAAGGCTATCTTAGTCTCTAGGCAAATACAATTTAAGTATGCTTACTGGTTTCCCTTCGTGCCACTATAGGTTTGGAAATGAACCCGACAGATTAGGGATTAATAGTAAAATCCAGTGTAGATTTTCCTACCGGAAAATGGTTATCTGCTAGTTTCTCAACCCATAATAATCTAGTGATTCCGCAAAGGGCCTAGTAATTTTGCTTATACTTCGGTTACTAATTTTTTTTTTTGATAAACACAACAGCTTCTTGCTTCTATTTTTTTTATATATTCAGATTAATAATACTGCCAAAATCACGAATTGAAAACAGCGCTGTTGTTTGAAAACTTAAGGGATCCTAGAAACCTTTCAATTCCCGGTCTTAAGCTAGAGAGCTAAATCTTAAATGATTTGTATATGTTTAATCTATAAAAGCAACATTCAATATGAAAGTGTAGAATGCGAGTACTAGAGTATTTATTTAAGTCTTGATTTTTTTTATAAAACATTAAATTAAAAATTCATCACTTAAAAAAATAAAAAATATAGAATTAATAATGTTTTCAATATTTTATAATTTAGCCATTTCTATCCATTATATTCTAATCTGGCGCCTTTTTGCAGATTTGCAACAAGTGGTAGCCTTGTTAACATAGACAGCTTTTACTAAAATTAACTTGATGTTCCCTCTTTTGTCATCATAGAAATTAATAATAAAAACTACATATTGTCAACATTGAAAATACATTAATATTTTACTAAAATCATGTGTATGAAGAAATTGAAACGAACAAAAATAAATTCCGTTACCGTTGTAGAAACACCAGCACGTAAGTTAGACCGCTTTCACACAGGCAAATTTTACTTTGACAAAGTTTTTTTAATTTTCTTTTAAACTTTCTTTGGTGTTCAAACACAAAAAGTTTTCTTTTACAAATTTTGTTTTAGTCAATGTAATCTGTAATGTAATCTGTGTATAAGTACAACTGTGTATAAGCGACGAAAGAAAAACAAAGCAACTTTGCGAGTATATCAAAGTCTGTACTCTCAATCATGTTTTCTCCCTCGCTCTCACATAAAATCAAAACTTTGCAAAGTAAAATTTGCCTGTCTGAAAGGGGTCTTAAAGAATAAACCTTAATGCAACTAAATGCAGGGCAAACAAAATGGTTTTTGAAAATTTTTTTTTAACTTTTCAAAAATGTATTTCAATAAGAAGGAAGTAGAACGAGAAAACACAACTGTTTGAAGAGACGAAATGTCTGCCACATGTTAAGTAAATAAAACATGTCTATGGTTTTGTGTTTCATCATTACAGTCATGTTTAATAAATCATTTACAGTTTTTAATGTCAGAAATGTATTTGTATGTGTTGTGTGTGTTTATTTAAAAGAAGGATCGATTTGATTGTTGCTGTTAAATATTTAATGCTACTTTTATTATGTTTGTAATGTGGTGTACTTACACTATTTACAGCGATTTAAAACCATCCGACCAACAATTTTGTCCAGTGACAGTGCATATAAATTTCATAAATAATCCGTCATTGTGCCAAACAAGTGAGTTTTTTTTTTTTTTTGTAATAGGATCAGCACTCATAGAAAGGACCCCTCCTCCACCAACGCATTGCGCCAGATCTAGGAAATTATGTTGTGAGGAAGAGAATAGAGGTAGTGGTGTTTATGGACATTCATTTGAATCATTGTGTGTCAATATCCCTGCGTTTATTCCACATAGAACCTTTTCGACAAAAAATGTATTTTCTCTGTAAGGCGTAGTGCGGTTCGCAGAACTTCCCACCATTTTAATACATGAAACAAAGGCGTGATGTCAGACTTAAATTCACTACAACTATAGCAAACGGCGCAAATTTAATTTGTTTTATTAGATAAGGGAAATTAAATGTAAGTATATTATTATACATTTATGTTATCGTTATTGTAATGATTAAAAAACATTTGATAACGTATTCTAGCTAAAACGTACGCACAAAAATGTATTTTTTAGTTTTTATTAACTTACGTATTTTATTTGCAAAAATTATTGTTTGCCTTAAGAACATTTTTCAGCATTTTTAACATCGAGAATGTCCATGATTATATTTTTAAATGAAGTAATTTCTAACTTATTGAGCCTCATCCGCGAATTTCCCTTCCTTTGCGCTTAAAATTGTGTACTGTGACCTTAACTAACTGGGTTAACGCTAACTCTAATCAAAACCAGATTGAATCATTTTGCACGTATTTTTTCCTGTTTTCATAATGTGGAGTATCATGTATTTAGAGAAAACTATTCAAGCATTTTTCTTTTCTTTTTTCGTAATAAATTTAAAATTTAAAACGTATTCGAACTTAAGCCACATTTAAATTATTCATTTGGTTATAATACTAAAATAGTTCGACTCATAATATAATTAAAAAAATTTTAAATGGTGACCGAAGTATTTTTTCTTCCATTTAGCTTTTTGCGTCTTCAAACCCGGATGTGCTTCAGATATTTATTAACTATATTTTTGTGGCATCGTTATATTTGTTTGTAATTAAGTAAATTAATTTTATTGATAAATCAGTTTAATTTAAATTTGTACAATTCTATGGCTCCCCTCTTGAATTATCATTAACAACACTGCTACAATGCGTTATGTATTAACTTTTTCGTTATTAGGTAATATTTTGTAATAGAGTAAAATTAGCGACAATGTCATGAACCTGGTGGCTTAAGCTTTCGGGCAATATTTTGCTTTGTGTCTCCTTCTCTTTTTGCAGAGTTTCAAGTTATTATATTAGACTACAGCTTTACTGGGACTGTGTCATATCCAATAAAGAAATGCTAGTGCTAATTTAATGTACTACTGAAGAATGTGAAACGAAATAATTTATAACTAAATGATTGTTCTTTAATTCTACAATTTGCAGCTTAAAAACCCCCTCAAATTGGCATTCATACAGCTTTCGTCAACCAAACAACAACAAACACCATAAACATAAGTTTTGTTTGCAACTAACTCCTGTTTTTTTATATTTGCTAGGAGACAGTGTTACCAAATTACTTATTTTTTTGATGGGGAATTTTTAAGTATTGGCGACTTCTTTAAGGAAATATTATATGCTTTAGAAATTTCAAATTTTTTAATTCTTTCATCTGCAAGTCATTCGCTATGCAACAAATATCATTTGTTATGATATTAATCTATAAATAATGCTACTCTTACAAATATAATTGAAGCAATGAAATTTGTATTTTTATTTAGTTTATGATTTTGAGGAAAAATTAGATCTGCAGTTTTGACTTTGTCATCAAAAACTGAACAATCCTCTAAATGATGTGAAATAAATTTCATCCGAACAAAAAACTATTTAAAAACATTTTGGATTAAGATACTGAATCAAGACATTTCAGGCATCGAAATCTGATTTAGACAACGAGGAATTTAAAATTTTTACTTTGTTAAATAAGTTAACTCATATTCTCCAATATCCACATCCAAAATCCACATTCGTTTAAAGTTAAATAGATTTAAGTTAAAGCATAACAATTATTTTTAAGGGCGTTTGGTAGTAAAAAATACTTTCTGGGACACAAAAACTTTTAATTTAAGCATTCGAATCGAAAATAATATGAGATATAGGCCGGATGTTTTAGCAAGATCCCATTTTTTAGAAATATTTTTTTATAAAACTTCTTTTGTTTGCTTAAAAGCATATTTATTTATCTTATCAGCTTTACAATCTTTTTTGCTGACATTGGCCTATACATATGAGTTAGTTTTCGAAGGTATGAAGTGTCGCGTTTGTAATGTAATAGAATTATTTTATTATCTCAATAATAAAACACCGACTGGCTTCACTCAAGTTTTAATTACAACTGAACTATATTTATTTTAACAATTATATTAGAGGTACAATTAAGCATTAATTTTGTAAACAAATATGTTCAAAAGAAAAGATAAAAGAATTTACATCAACAATGCTATGCGTCTATATACGGTAATAATAACAGTTTCAATAGAGTTACAATTTTTATATGTAAAGCAATAATTTTGTAAACAAACATGTCAAAAGGAAAGACAAAAGGATTTACACAACCCAGCAAACAATTACGATACTAATTAGTGATGAAAAAGTAATCCTCCCCAACATCCTCCCCCTGTTGAAACGGCTGTGTTTCAAGGAATTTTGATACTTGGAAGTGGGGCGATTTTGTGTACAGGTCGTTGGAAGGAACCACAAGATGTTTTTAATTCAACAACTCGAATGTATCCATCACTTCCAGCAAATGTTTTTGTAACTCGAGCGAGATTCCAGTTCTGTGGTGGGGTGTTGTCTTCATGTATGATAACTAAATCGCCAATTTGGACATTCGCTTTTGGTTTTGTCCATTTGGCACGTTCCTGAAGCGAGTGAAGATAATCTCTGAACCACAGTTTCCAAAATTGATTTTTGAGAAAACAAATTTGTTGCCATCTGTCTATGGCTGACAGTTGATTTGAGCAAAATGTTGCCTGTGGAACAGCAATCAATGAAGAACCAATTAAAAAATGGCCAGGTGTCAGAGCTTCACCGTCATTCGGATCATCTGTCATTGGAGCAATAGGACGAGAATTTAAAATGGCTTCTATTTCGACGATTAGAGTTTGAAGTTCTTCATATGAGAGCCGGGCTTGAGAAATGTTTTTCACTAGGAGAGTTTTAGCCGACTTGACTGCTGCCTCCCATAATCCGCCAAAATGTGGGGCACGAGGGGGAATAAAACAAAATTCAAATCCGCTTTGTGAACAATGGCCTTTAATGTCATGTTTTGTATCTTCTGAAAGTAGTTTAGTTTTTAACTCTTTGAGCTGGTTGTTGGCGCCAGTAAAATTGGTTGCATTATCGCAGAAAACGCGTCTGGGTAAGCCTCGTCGACTGACAAAACGTTTTAAACAAAGAATAAAGTTGTTTGTTGAGAGGTCCGAAACGAGCTCTAAATGAATTGCTTTCGAACTAAAACATACAAATACTGCTATGTAAGTTTTGTAAGGTACTTTGCCACGAATTCTGTACGATGTGATGAATGGGCCGCAAAAGTCGATACCAGTTATCAGGAAAGGTCGTTGTGCTCTTAAGCGATCAGCTGGTAAATTGCCCATTATCTGACTAAGTAATTTTGGCTTGTAGTGAAAACAGTGAATGCAACTTCGAACCACCTTTCGAACGATTTCTCTTGCATTTATTACCCATATCTTTTGGCGAAGTATACCAAGTAAGACCTTTGGGCCAGCATGTAGGTACAATCGATGTAAATGTTCAATGTAGAGTTTGACAAAACGATGGGTTTTTGGCAGTAAAGCAGGGAAGCGAGCATCGTAAGAGATTGGAGCATTTGAAAGTCTTCCGCCGACTCGAACAATGTTGTAGTTATGGCTATCAATCTGCATTTGATGTACAAATGGTGCCAATTTTTGCAAATACGGCTGTACGAATTTATTGTTTAAAAGAGCAGTTATTTCTACAGCAAAGGTTTTTTGTTGTATATGTGCCACAATTTTCCAAAATGTGTCTTCCGTCTCATACGGCGAAAGATGAATGACATGATTTGCTTTTAGCGATCGATTAACCTTTGATTTGTTAAAGACCCGAAAAACGTAGGTAAGTATTCGAATAATTTTGAGGTATGAAGAATATCTATCAATGATTTCCTCAATGATTGAGCTTTCAATATCGATAGTGCATTTAAAAACTGCGGGTTTTTTTTGTTCAAGAACTTCTGACGGTTTACTATTCGAGTTAGATGGCCATTGTGACGCATCAGTACCCAAAAATTCTGGGCCACAAAACCACATCGTGTAAGGCAAATTTTCGGCAGTACAACCGCGGGAAACAATATCAGCAGGGTTACTTTTTGACGGTACATGTAGCCAAATTATGTCTCTAGTTTGTTCTTGGAGCTCCGAAACACGATTTGCCACGAAACACTTCAATGTTGACGAGTGCATTTTGAGCCATTGGAGAACTACTTTAGAGTCTGTCCAAAAGTAAACTGAAGAAACAAATTTAAAAATTTTCTGTTTAAATTTTCTCCAAGTTTTATTCAGTAAAACTGCAGCACACAACTCTAAACGAGGTAACGATTGAGCCTTAATAGGAGCTACCTTCGATTTGCTAATCAATAAAGATGATTTATAGTTACCATTTTCATAAACACGATAGTATAGGCAACATACATACGCTCGTTGCGAGGCATCAGCGAAGCCATGTATTTCTCCGAGTTTATTTTCTGTTGTAAAAACGTAGCGAGGTATTTTAATGCGATGCATGTTTTGAAAATCCTTTTTAATGTGCAGCCATGAAGTTAATACTTGAGATGGTAGAGTATCATCCCAGCCTATATTCTGGACCCACATTTCTTGAAGTAAGATTTTACAGCGAACAACGATCGGGCTCAAAAGACCAAGTAAATCAAAAATTTTTGCTACAGTTGACAAAACGTTGCGTTTGGTGGGTTTAATTTCATCTGGCAAATCAAATCGAAACAAAAATACATCTAGGGCTGTATTCCAAGCCATGCCGAGTGTTTTTCTAATAGTATCCTCTGAATCTTTTATAGAAACCTCTAACGAGTCAGAAGTTGAGAATTCTGAACAATTGCTGTTCCATTGTGCAAGTTGTATACCATGAATGCTGAGAATTTTAATTAGTTCAGCCCTTTTTACCATTAGTTCATTTAAACTGTTAGAACCAGTGAGAACGTCATCGACGTATAAATCTTCACGAAGGACTCTTGATCCAGTTGGATAGCTTGAACGGTGTTGATCTGCAATTAAAAATAAGCTTCTAATTGCCAGAAACGGCGCTGATGAAAGACCATAAGTTATGGTATTTAGCTGAAATACGCTAAGCTCGTCTTTCGGATTCGATCTCCATAGAACCAATTGAAATTTACGGTCAGCTTCATCGATTAGGAATTGGCGGTACATTTTAGATATGTCTGCAGTCAAAGCAAATTTATTTAAACGAAACGAAAAGAGAGTGGTTATTAAATCTTGTTGAATTGTTGGGCCAACCATCAAAATGTTATTCAAGGAATAATTTGAAGTTGTACGTGCTGATCCGTCGAAAACGACACGGAGTTTGGTTGTTGTACTTGTAGGTTTGAGAACACAGTGGTGCGGTATAATATAATGTGGGTGACAAAGAGGACGTGTAAAAGGTGACATGTGACCAAGTGCCACATACTCATCCATAAAATCTACATACATAGTTTTGAGTTTTGGATCTCGTTCAAATCTACGCTCAAGTGCCAAAAATCTTCTCTTAGAGGTTTCAAAGGAATTGCCTAAGCAATCTGGGGTTTGTTTAAAAGGCAAACGAACTTGAATTCTTCCATTTGGTAAAGTTTTTGTATTTTCAATAAAATGCGTTTCACAAGCTTGTTCTTCTTCCGAAAATATAGAAGTACTTGTAGTATACTCCTCAACTTCCCAAAATCTTTTCAATGTAGCGTCTAATGTTTCGATTGAAGAATCCATGGCTAAATTGCAAGTGAATGGAGTAGAACTTTGCTGAAATTTTAAATTTCCACCAATAATCCACCCGAAAACTGTATTAATGCATGTGGGTGAACCCTGCCCTAACGAAATGCGGCCATCGAGTAACATATCAAAGAATGTTACTGTGCTAAGCAATAAGTCAATTCGCTGCGGCTTGTGGAATAATGGGTCTGCTAATTGAATTGAATCGGGTATTTTTAGATTTGAAATATCAATAGTTTCTGTAGGCTGATTGGCTGAAATAGACTTTATGACAGAAAACGTTGCCGAAAATTCATAAGAGCAAATACGAGATTTGATGGATGCACAAACAGAAAATTTGCTTTGGGTTTGGACTTCACTTATTCCGCTTACATTTTGACGCCTTTGCTGAAATTTAAGTCTGAGTCTTTTTGCGGCTTCTTCTGTAATAAAATTGATTTCTGAACCGGAATCAAGCAGTACTCTTATCGGTTGAAATGTACCAAAGCTGTCTTTTATTAACACTACAGCAGTGGGTATAATTGCCCTTCTAACAGCACGAGCCAAAAATGAAACAACATTATTGGAACTTGTTGATGGACCTTCAACAGTTTCACATGATTGAGGGTTAGTTTTAGCGAAATGCAGTATTGAATGATGAGCTAACTGACAAATTCGACAACGACCTTTAGAAGGACATTTCGATACTAAGTGACCCTTTCGAAGGCAGTTTATACAATGTCCGTTACGTTTTACAAAATTAAAACGTTCAGAAACTATAAGCGACAAAAAGGAAGAACAAGCTGCAAGTTGATGTTCAGCACTGTTGCAGTATGAGCATTTTGTGTTTGAATTCGAATTCACTAAAGTGGTTGCGCGACGAGCAAAATTTGGTTTTGGTTTTGTACTACTAGAAGCACTTTTACTAATATCATTCTTTCTACCATGGCTTTCTAAGAATTGACATCGACGACTTAAAATGTCATAGCAGGTATCCCAGGAAGGTAACGCGTTGAAATCCAGTTTTTCATCATAATTTTGTTTTGATGCATCGTCGAGTTTCGATAAGACCATGTGAATTATAATCGCATTCATAACATCCACTTCTGATCCAAGCGACAAAAGTGAACCACGAATTGCAGATACGGTATCAATTATATTTCGCAGTGAAACGCTATCACCTTTAGACATTTGAGAAATATTAAATAAGGCAGTAACGTGTTCCAAGAAGATGAGTACCTTGTTGTCATAACGCTTCTGCAACCTGTTAAGAGCTTTCGGGTAATTTTCCTCCGTTACTTGAAATGGTTCAATGACTGCAAGAGCTTGACCAGACAGACAATTTAACAAATAGTTGAATTTATCGATTGGGGTTAATGATGAATTTTCATGTACCATGTTGTTGAATGTTGCTATGAACCGTTTGTACTCTGCGTACTTTCCATCAAAGCGAGGTAATTTCAAAGAAGGCAAACGAATTTGATTATGCAAGCCAGCTGTTGCGTTGAGAAAACTTTGTTCTACTGGTATTGCATAATTACCTTTGTTAATGGTCGACAATATTTTAACCTTTGCTGCGATGTAAATTTCCTCAATTTCGGTTCTTGCGGTGTCTGACGGGCAAATTCTTTCAATTTGTGACTGTATATGACATACCTGTTTGAAATATGATTCCAAAATTTCTAATCGGCATTGTAACATAACTGGGTCGGCATTGTCACTATCGCCATCAATTTTCTTATGGATGATAGAAATATTTCGCTTTGTGTTGGCTCGCTGCTGCTTAAGAGATGCCAACTCTGGAGCACCGGAGGCTGTAGCTACATCATCATTAGTTGCCATTTCTGATGTAGAAATTAAGACACTTATTCACTGGATAAGAATAAAAGGGTTTTTTTTTTTTTAACAAAATTTCTACAATTAATTCAGTTATTCAATCGTATACCCCAAATAGGTTTCTTTTATGATAAATAAAAAATGGTTGATATATAAATAACTATTTAACACTGGCTCTTGTAGTTTGGTATAAATACAAACTGTATTGCTTCAAAAAGAGAATTTTAATTTAAATTGTTGTTTGATTTTCATCAATCAAAATGATCACAAATTTTTTCTTGTTATTTTATAATTGTAATTTATTTTTCATTTAATTCTTTAATTTGTTTTTTAGAAAATATTAATTTTGTAAACTTGTTTGTATAGTTGAAGTACACTTTAGGTATTACTGTTTTTAAAATTCAACTCGAAAAAAAACAACGGTTGTCAAAGTTGGATTCAGGAATTTTTCAAAAGTTTTTGTTGCACCAAAGGAAAATTGTTTGAGTAAACGTTTAACACTTTTAGTTTTCCACGACGAACGAATTTCAATGTTGCGGCTCTACGGGCCTAAAATTCCTTTCACCAATTTATATAAATTAAATTTTATTTAAAAACACTTTGAACTTTAAAATTCAACTCGAACTAAAACAACGGTTATCAAAGTTAGATTCAGGAATTTTTCAAAAGTTTTTGTTGCACCAAAGGAAAAATGTTTGAGTAAACGTTTAACACTTTTAGTTTTCCACGACGAACGAATTTCAATGTTGCGGCTCTACGGGCCTAAAATTCCTTTCACCAATTTATATAAATTAAATTTTATTTAAAAACACTTTGAACCGCCGTCCTGTCACGGTCGCCAAAATTATGTAATGTAATAGAATTATTTTATTATCTCAATAATAAAACACCGACTGGCTTCACTCAAGTTTTAATTACAACTGAACTATATTTATTTTAACAATTATATTAGAGGTACAATTAAGCATTAATTTTGTAAACAAATATGTTCAAAAGAAAAGATAAAAGAATTTACATCAACAATGCTATGCGTCTATATACGGTAATAATAACAGTTTCAATAGAGTTACAATTTTTATATGTAAAGCAATAATTTTGTAAACAAACATGTCAAAAGGAAAGACAAAAGGATTTACACAACCCAGCAAACAATTACGATACTAATTAGTGATGAAAAAGTAATCCTCCCCAACAGCGTTATTCGGCTCTGGAACATAAGCGACTGAACGGAAATAAAAAGGCAGACGATTGGCTAAGCTTGCTTAATGATTTGAATTGGACAATTCGTGTTCCTCTAATTTTTGAAGTCGTGATAGCTTAAACTGCTAATTCCACCTATCTCTTATAGGAATATATTGGGCTTATTAAAGATAACAAACGGGGTTCCTCTGCTGACACTCCGACGTAGTTGAAAACCATGTGCAGAGGATGAAGGAACAAATCCAAACAACTTAATGCCAGATAAAGGAATTGCCTGTGTGCATATGACACAGGTTCTGGGAAACAATGACATTTAGAAGTGAATTTCAGTGTATGACGGCTTAGAGGGATCTATTCATCTACGGATCAAATAACTATAACAAGTCTCCGGATCTTGAAAGAACATTTTTACATTTAAGTGAGTCGCTTCTACCGAGTAACGCACTTGATTAAAAAACAAACTGTTAATATAGATACATATAAGTGGCCAATATTATTATACGTTGAAAAGATACATCTTCACATATTTATTATTATCTCATTTATCTCTGATCTTTCAATACAATTTAATATTTTTGAGTTTTGTAACACACAATAAAGAAGAATAAAAATAAAACTATTTCTCCCCACAATTGAAAACATATATCACAGTAAAATCGGAAACAATAAAGAGCCAATTAATTGTCCACAGAAGAATAAAAGAGCAAAAGTGAGAAAAAAAATCCTAAAGTTCTTATATCTTACAGACACATCAGTCAAACTAACCAAACAGTCAATGAACAATATTCTAAAACGTATGTGTCATGTCAAATATAAACGATGCGAATAATTTTTAGGATAACATCACGGTTTAACACACATATACTAATATCACACACGGACCGAAGCCATCAAAGAGACAAAAAGAATATACATGATACAAAGTCTGCAACAATAAGAAAGAAAAAAAAAGAAAGCGAAACAGTTGCTGGAAAAAGGTAAAACCAAACAAAAAAACAGTTAATGGAGTAAAACGAGGAGTTAGATGTTTCTATTCACAAAAATACAGCATATTATGCGAGGAATGCATGTAAAAGTCTTTCAAACATACCATAAAGACGCCTTGCCTTTAAGGGTTAAAACTTTGGGCAGTTTGTGTTTAGTATTTATTTATATAAACTAGAATAAAAAATAAACTCATTTAACTTAAAAAAAAATTGTCAAATATATTTTATTAATAATTAAAATTTTAATGAAATGAAAACCCACTTCATGTATTAATTTTCATATTTTTTGAATTCATAAATCATACAACAACGTAAAAGTTTAATAAATGATGTTAAAATAAAAGAATAAGGAATGAATTAATATACAGTTTAAAATTAATACAATCTTAACAGTTTGTTTGGTTGAATTTCAAACAGGTTCAATCAATATGACATCATAAAATAACGCAAACAAATCAGACCAAATTTTTATAATGTGATCATAATTTTTTGTGATACCAAACACTTTTTATTATATCTTTTGCCATGGGGCCTCTTCATCCTTTTGGTAGCGAATAGAAATAAATACTAATAGTTAAAAGAGTATATATATATATATATATATATATATATATATATATATATATATATATATATATATATATATATATATATATATATATATATGTATAATAGGGTGGTTATAAAGTGTAGGAGATAAAATAATGATCTTATCTTTCGGCTAACCCCCTAAAATGCGCCAATTGACTAGAAAATAAGATTTAATCTGATAATATTAACATGAGCTGCATTGAAGTTAAAGTTAAGAAAAATTGCGGATTTTCTAAAAAATCCTAGTTTTTCATCCTTAAAATCGTAACTATTTTTTTTTTGTAATATAGCTCTAGTCTTGTTTCATAGGAAATTTTATTCTTATTAATTTTGAATTTAATAATTGTTTTGCTAAAATTTATAGTTTTAGGGACATTTAGCATTTACCAGGCGAAGTCGAGGTTAAAAACAGATTTCATACCTGAGATTCGTAAATTATTAAAAATAAATTAAATTAAGCAACTAGTGCTTAAATTTGAAATTATTGGGATTATCCTTAACACAAGTAGATTTCATATTAAAATAAAAAAAAAATTGGCAAACTGTTATTGCTGCGATGACTGCGATGACTGACCTATTGCATTAGTTTTTTTAAAGAACGAAATAGTTTATGTTAAAAAGCTGTTGTTATTGTACAAGTAATCAGACTATCAGCCAAAGATGTTCAACATTGTGTCGCAAAGCTGGAAAAACTTTATGATGAATGGAGAAAACTGCTAAAAAGTGCTGAAAGATCAGCAAGCGCCACTCAAATCAAGCTTTGACGACCTATTCTACATTGCTCATCAGGATGCTCTTGCCAAGACTGCTGCAGAAGACAGGAAATTTTTGTTACTTCAGAGAGAAAAAGGATGCTCTGGCTGCATGGGAGGCGTCGACATGATATTTGCTAACGAAGAACAACGAAAAGAGTTGAGGCAAGCAGATTTGAAAAATAAAGAAACGAAATATAATTGACTTCGTGTTTTTAAGAAATGATTTATTTACTAAATATTATTATTTGATTTTAAGAAGGTGAAAAATATGTAGAAATATGTAGAAATCGACATCAAGCATTAGCAGCACATCAAACGAACATCAGCCGATGCGAGAAGATACAGACAAAGATTCAGAACAAGGACCAGAAATAAAAATGAGGTGGCACTGTCGAGGTACTAAAGAGATTATTACCGAGAAATTGTTTGAATTATTGGATAGATGTACTATTTACATAGAGATGCAGTGCGAATTATAGCAGTTACAACAGAAGTGCCATACGAAAACGCAGACAACAATTTCGACAACAACAAACTAATTTAATCAAAAGTACATTCAGAAATTCCGATTTAGAGCATGCTGCTGTGCACTGGGGTGGAAAATTGCTTCCAGAGTTCTTGAGTAAATAAAATGAAAGGAAGACAGCAATTTTAATTATGTGTTGCGATGAAGAACAGTTGATAGGGGTTCGAGTTCTTGAAAATACGTATTTAGTCAGGCAAAAGCTGGATTGTCAGCAATTGAGGAGTGAGAAGCAGCTGGAAAAATTCAGGCAATGTGTTTTGATACCACTGCAGTAGATAGTGGTCGCCATAGGGGAACCTGTGATAGAGCAATTATTTATATTTTAGAAGTTGTATTAAAGGAAGTTTTTGATTGCAAAACAGGCAGATCCAGCGCACCTCAGCCAGAAATTTTTCGAAAATTCCAGACTAGGTGGTCTAAGATAGACAAAAATAAATACAAAACAGTTATGGAATTTACAAATGTTAAAATAAAATAAGTAACCCGGAAACAATTTAAAATTATCTTATTGTACAGTTAAAAACGCCATGCCAGGGATGATTATAAAGAATTCATCCAATTTTGGTTATTTTATTTAGAACGTCTACTACCACAGGGAAAAATTACAAAATACATTGTATAACTATCACCTATTGGCGTCATATTTCATACAATAAATATGAAAACTTATGCTATTGTTGTTGGAACAACAACTTCCATTTCTCAGTCTCACTACTGAAGTTGTGCACGCATATGATAATTATTATCTTCCTTACATAAGCGTTACCATTTCTACGCATTAAATTTGATATTTAAAATTACCGAATGTCAAATCGACGATTTTAAAATTAAAATGATCGATTTTGACGAACGATTAGTTCATATTAATTAGATTTATACTATTGAATAAAAATAGATCTGTTTTCATGTTTCTTTGAACCGATTACGATAAAATTTAAACACCGGTTAATATTTGTAAACAGAGTGCAATAGACTATTTAGATATTCGAGCAGAGTTCTTCGAACACGACAACACAAACTAAATATATTCAGTTAAAGCGCTTAACATCCAGCCTTCGTAGATCTAAATAACAAGTTGGCAGCGATACACATCAACCTTTGTATAAAAAATGAACAACTTTAGAAATGACAAAAAGGTTGGCCAACAATTATTCTTAAATGTGAAATTGTCTTGCAGTTATAATCATTTTAATGGATACATACAACTCAAAGCCTTTAAAATGCAGAGAAAGATTAAGAGGAAACAGCAAAAACAAAAAATTAACATTGTTAGAAAAAAGATAAACAAAACAAAATGGGAATGTGAAACACAAAAAGGAATAAAAAAATATCTATTTTTATTTCCATCAAACGAAGAATACACAAGAAACCAGTAATTTAAATGATTAGAAGTTTATGTTTTTTTCTCCTTTTTTTTAAATAAAACAGGGCTGAAATTAAAGGTCCTTTAAAATGAATAAAAATTCTTTTGAATGGCGTTCCTCTTTGTTTCTTCGTACTTTTATTTTTGTCAGTACCACAAGTGTATTGCACACAAAGAATTAAATGAAAAACGCCCAAATAAAATACAAAAATCAATGTCACAATCGTTTGATTCTATCTTTGTGGATTTAACCTAAAATTAGAAGTAAACAAAGCATAAACTCTCATGAGATATTGAAAATTATTTAATAAAATTGCGTGTTGTTGATTTTACAAGCACTTTACACACATCTGTAAATATAATTTGGTATAAGAAAAATAAAAATCACTACAGCAGTTTCCAATTTATCTTTCTTTCAAATCTGATTGGCACTTGCACCGTTTATACGACGGTAATTATTTTTATTTATAGTATATTAGGCGCTACGAAACTCGGAAATGTTTTATATTAAATTTTCGTTTAACATTTGGTGAAGAATGAATGAGAAGGTTTTAATTATTTTGACATAAAGCTATGCTTACAAGCAAAAGGCAATATATAACAGTAGGATGACTAGGAAAGTAAATGAGTTAAGCTTATTAGCTTCAAGTATCACTCAAAGTCGACTGTGGGTCTAGATGAAAGAAAAAAGAAAGTCTGAAATGTATTACGGAATGTGGGAAGCCGAATATTTCATCTTAATGAAATGCTGGCACTCGTACAAGATTTTATAGCATAGCAGTCGTTAACAAGTAATCGCTTGCTTGAATATGCAATCACCCAGGCAGAATACGCTTTGACACCGGGGAGACTTGATCTTCTTGTTTTCCCACTCAGATCCGTTTAGTCAATTAAGACACAACTGTCACAAAAAGCTGTTGTTGTGTTACTTTCTGCTTTAACTGAGGGTTTAGGTTGATTTGAATCAAAATTTCTTTGTTTCTTTTTTATTTCCTGATTTATACCATTCAGGGACCTTAGACTTCTTCCTTGATTTTTTTTATAGACAGGCGTTTTCATTTGCTCATCTTCCACAGGTAGATGCTGTTTTTCTAACCAGTAGCTAAAACTTTGTTGTTCTTGGGGTAACTTATGGGCAATGAGGTCTTATATACGGCAGTTATTTTCCGACTATCCTTCTACTTTCACCACCTGTTTCATCTATTCTCTATTCCTTTCATAAAGAATGCAGCACGGTACTTGACTAAATAGGCATTGTTGCCTGAAGTGCTACTTCTCTTTTAACAACTTTTGATATTCTGTTCAACAAATATGTAGATAACTCTGCCAATATTAACTACCGCGGCTGTCAAACATAAGATCACTTATTTTTCCTTTAATGCTTTAAGCTTTGCTGTTACAAATAATAAAAAGGCTTCAAAACTTAATCATGGAGCATGGATTTATATCTAAAAGAAAAACTGCACTGTGTAAATGATGCATGAGTCAAAAAGACAACCGTATTTATGCATTTTCGGTGGAGTTATAAGAGTATTTATGTTTTTAGTTCAAATTTTTATATGTTTAAAGTAGCCTCGTTTACTATTGAAGAGTTTAATAAACTTTTTCATTTTGTGTTCTATACACACTAAATATTCACTTTTTTTCTTTTTATTTTCTATCTTATGGACTCACTGGGGTTGACTGTCTGATATATTTGTTAGTGGCTTTGCAAACATTTTCTTTTCGTTCTTGAGTGTATGTGTCGATATGCTTTGATACGAAATTTTTAAAATATAACAAAAGAAAAATATATTCAATGCGCGGAGTACAAGGTGTGCTTAAGATACATTATCTTTCACATGGTGTTAATTGCTTCCCTTTTTTTTTTTAGATAAAATTGCTGTTGTTGACATCATATTAAATAAACAAAAAAAACAACAAAGAAAATAAAATTAAACAAATTCCCGTTAATAGAAGTACGAGTACATATTTATGGACTTTTGTTAAGTGGCTGGATATTTTACGACGATACTATTTAATTCTATTCCATTTGGTTTTATACTCAGATAGTATTTATTTGTATGATGGGTTTTGTTATAATTACATTTTATACGGTTATTTGAATTTAAATTTTAAAACGTATCATTTGTTTTTTGTTGCTTTTTTGTGTGGTTTTTATATCTTTGCTGTTTAGAGTTCATTGATATTGAAGGTTTTGTGTGTGTTGCTGAGGTTATTACATTTTTTTCTGTATAAATGGCCAATAATAAACATATTAAAGTCTAAGCACAATTAGTCAGGTAACGACGAGTACTAAAAAATATTTTTATTGTTGTATAATGTTGATTTCAATTTTTATGTTTTATCTCTTTGTTATAAATCTATTAAATTTAGCGTAAAACAGATTAAGCATTTGTTTAAAACACAATTCAAATAAATTTCTACCTGGTATATATATATATATATATATAGATATATATCTGGAAGATATTATATCTATATCTGGAAGATATTATATCTATATCTGGAAGATATTATATCTATATCTGGAAGATATTTTATCTATATCTGGAAGATATTTTATCTATATCTGGAAGATATTATATATTTGGAAGATGTATATATATATATTTGAAAGATATATATATATATATATTCGGAATAAAATAACCACTTCAGGAATTAAAGCCATTTGCAACCAGAAAACTTCCAGATAAATCCAAAACCTAATTAGTTAAATTAGCAAAGAAAAGATATATATTATCCAAAGAATTATTGTACAAGCCACTAGCAGTTAACATAAACTCTAGCTACAACAAAATTTTTATAACTATGCTAAAGTGTTATGATATATTTTTTGTTGACTCTTTGCCAAAATTATATCACAAATTATTTGATAGTTAACCCTTTCTGCTTTAATCTTTGTTGGGTATTTTGAAAACGTTGATCGTAATTATGTTATGCGTTCAATTTGCCGCACCATTAGTAGTCAGTAAAGCAGTGGAGTTTAGACAGCAATGTTGTGCAGCTTATTAAATACTCTTACTCATTGCGTACAATGACAAATGGCACTAAATAAATGGCGGTAATATAGAAAGTGAACCTTGAAACTTTAAACCGCCTTAATGACGATACGGCAAAGGAATTAGTTTTTTTTGCCGGGCTTGAGGAAGGCATATATCTGATACAATATAATAGAATATAAAAACTTTACTATATCTGGAGAAACTCCCCCGGGGGCACATTATAGTCTTTATGGATCCTACAACAACCATCTAGACTTGTGTCTTGCGGGGTAAAAGGATGCATTCTGGACCAGGAGTTGGGTAGTCTCCGACTCTTCAGCAAGGAGTGAAGGCTGCGGCCTACTCCGGGATTTTAAAGTTGCAACTAGGCGTGACCGGAGGATATACGTATTTGGAGGCCTTCTAGGGCGAGGATGGCGCTACATACCATCCACAGTGGTAATGATCTACCATTTGACTAAGGCCCACAGCCAGGTGCAGATGTAAATCGTATCATGTCATATCTGGAGAAACATAATAGTGACACTATGTAAATTAAGACTAATTTTCGTTTTCGTCCGTAAGGAAAGGACATGACGTTTGCTTACCCGAAAAAAAAATTATTAATTATCCTATAATAGCGATTTTCCTCGAATTTAACATAGGGTGCTTTACGATTTACGTTTGTTTGGAGTAAAAGCGGTGCGATATAGAATTAGCGGATCAGAAATATTCATACACCATACTTGCTATCTTTTCTTAATCCAGGGAACTATGGTTGGAACATTCTCTAAATTTGATAAAGACCTTTTAAATCAAGTGCATTTTGAGTAAAAGTTTAGGATTATAAAGTAGACGTATGACTGCTTTTCATAGGGAATAATTACAATTTATCCTATATCTCGGGAACTAAAACGCTCACACACAAGGTGTAATTTGTTTTTTTTTTTTTTTCCAATATTTAAATACATATTGACTGCAGTATTTATCGAAAATAATTTGATTTTGAAATGTATTTTAAAACAACATTTTTATATCCAGTTTGGTTTTTAGTAGATTTGAATTCATATTTATTTGTTTATTACTTCGATTAAATAAAAAACACATAATTCTAAAATCTTTTGGACTACCAAACGGATGAAATTGTGGCTCAAATAAAGCGAAAGCTAATGTAATTTTACGTTTAACATTTTTGAAAGAAGTGATTTATTAAATAAAGATAGCAGTTCAGAGGACAAATTTCATTCCATTCATTCATTCACTTAAATCATTGCGTAAGCTCACATATTGTGAAAATAATGGAGGAAATTAAAGTTTTCTAGAATTATTCAAAAAAATTCTGGATATGATGTTTTATTGATTTTTATTTATTTATTCATATTTAAATACATCCTTTAAAGGTTCTTTTTAACTTTTCTTTTGTTTTCTTATTTGTGCTATCATTCTCATGCTCTCACTTACGATTTATTACTTTGTCTAACAAAATATTTACTCTTCTTCTCTGAGACGTTATTTAAATTG
This sequence comes from Trichopoda pennipes, assembly GCA_030448955.1. Classification (NCBI taxonomy): domain Eukaryota; kingdom Metazoa; phylum Arthropoda; class Insecta; order Diptera; family Tachinidae; genus Trichopoda; species Trichopoda pennipes. The sequence goes on from JASKUP010000034.1 coordinate 10,318,751, forward strand.
CTGATTAATCTCATACTGTTGTCGTTTTCTATTTACCAATTTTAAGAGTATAAAAAAAAGAAAATACGAAAATAAGGCCAAAGTGGTTATTATAGGCTTTTAGCCGTAGCTGTTGTTGTTGTGGCTGCAATTATTTTGGTTACCAGATGTGCTTCACATAATATTGTTTTTTCGTTATTCCCTATTTTGTTTTGTTCAATTTTCTTGTTGTGTTGCTCTTGTTTTTTTCTTTTATTGTTGTTGATATGTATCTGGAATATTTCTATTTTTTTTTTTGTTTTTGTTTTTGATAAAAATGTCTGAACTTTTAACATTTTTGTGTGTGTTTCGAATATCCAAATAAAAACGGTTAAGCGCACTATGAAGTTTTTTGGTTTTCCTGTGGTTGTTGTTGGGTTTAAGAGATATACATATGTGAATGTGATTTTTGCATTGACATTCCATATTTCACTCTGATGATGCCAGATTAGATTAATTTATAAGAAACGAATAATTGATAAGTTTGCTGCCACGCCCGTGAAAAATTTGTTTTTAGTTTAAAAAATTTGTAAAACATTTATCTAATTATTGCATTAAAATAAATAAATAAAAATTACAAAACTTCAAAACAAAGCATTTTTAAAAACTGAAAACATTCGACTTACATTTTTATGGCTATTTCTCAATTATCCAATATACAATATATTAAAATATTTTACCTGAAAGCAGAAAAAGAAAATAATTAATGAAAAGTAACTGTCAGAAAATTTATTTTTTTGGAAAAATTATTGCTCTATTTAGAGGTTGTTTTAAAATAGTCCAATATGCGGTTTCGGAGCTATATACACAAAGTCACAATTCTAACTGAGATTTGGATAAAATTTTGTTGTTGTTTTGTTTTATTTTGTTTAAACGTCGCCATTTTCGCCTTCACGGAGAAAACATAGCGAGCGATAACTTGATGTTCACCTGGTTATTTTTGAAAACATAAATGCTTCATTGATGGCAGTAATTATTTAAATAGACCAAATATTTGTAAATTTCATTGGCATTGAATAATAAATAATGCAAGACTTTATTTTAACATTACCATTATCTTCAGTTATTACCACAGCTTCTTCTTAACGAAAAGTTATCACTAATAATTAGTCAAAAAGAAAATCATTATTAAGTTATGATTAAACGATTTCAAAGCTAATTACAAGGTAGCATTACCATTACTAAACCTCAATATATATGTTTCAATATTCGCAAGGAAAATCAGCCACTATAGGAATTTAGGTTTTTTTTCTAATTGTAATTAACAATTTGCGAAAATTCTCGGTTTCTTTATCATTAGTATAAACACCAAAAGGTGGTAATAAAAAAATTTCAAGTATGTGAACCCAAACAATTTCTCGCATAAAATTAATACATTTATTAATCCTACAAACACTTTAAATCTCATGACTATATGGTCATTATTTACCATCGAAACGTTATAGAATTCGTATTACTCTCCTATTAATCTTTAAAAAAAATGTAAATTTACTCATATAGTTTAAAAACACCCTCCCTTTTTTTAAACACGCAAAATGCGCCATATGTCGGCTAACCAATAACTGAGTTGTTGTGACCATTAATAAGTACAGTGATAGACATTCGTTTGGCCGCACTTACTTTTTTATTTTTAAGTTGTTTTTTAAACTCTTTATGAGAACAGCTATTTCTTTTTCTGTTTTTTATTTACCTTATTAAGCACAGTTTACAAAACAATAACAATTATTAGTCTAACGGTTATTTTATAATTATTGCTGTTTTTCGTTAGACAATAGTTTAAACACATTAAGAGAAAATATTGTTTTTTTGTGAATTTTGACTTGTAAATACATGTTTTCATACTAATTTAATAAAAAATGTAATTCAAATATAAAAATAAAAAAACAAATTGCAGAATTTTTATAAGCCGATTAGAATCTGTCAAAAAGGACAGATTCGTCATGAAGCAACTCGAAGTCGGTTATCCTGTCGGGAAATAAAAGAAAAACTTTATCTTCCAGTTACTACGCGAACCATAGCCCGTGTTTTGAATGAGATCCCGTCGATAAAATGGAAAATAATGAAGTCTAAACCACGACTAACTAAAGTACACAAGGGTAGACATCTTAGTTTTGCCCAAGCACAAGTGTCATGGACTAATGAATGGAAAATATTTATTTTTTCAGATAAAAACAAATTTAACTTGGATGTTGTTATTGGCATGATTTGAGCCAATCGAACGTAGTGCGATCAAAGCGAAATTTTGGTGGTGGCACGTTATGGTGTGGGAGCATTCTCTTATAACTTCAAGTTTCGTATTTGTTTTATAACCACCAGAATGAATTCAGAAATGTGTCTGGAACTTCTGTAATATGTTCTTATTACAAAACTTGACGAAAATTCTGACAATGAGTATATTTTCCAACAGAACAACGCGGCAATACATGAATCGAAAAAATGTAAGAAATGGTTTTCTACCAATAATATTGATTTACTTCAATGGCCGGCATGCAGTCCCGATTGTAACTCAATCAAAAACTTATGGGGAATCCTTGTAGCTACGGTATACGAAAAGGAAAGGCAGTTTTCGACTGTTAATGAGCTGAAAGAAAAAATCAAAGAAACTCTTCGAAGCCTTGTAAACTCAATGCCGAATAGAATATTTTCGGTCATTCGAAGTGAACATAATAACTTTTAATATTTTGTAAATCATTTTAATTTTTTTTTAATTTAAAGGAAACTGCGTTCAAACGAATGTCTCTTAATTTTTTAGTTTTTTATCGATAACGTATTACGAATATGAAATATGTTTAATTTTTGTTTACTAATTTTAAGCTAATAAATCACTTATTCATTTTGCTAAAAAAATAAATAATTAAAGCCCTTTTAGTTTCTTTTAAATTAGAAAAAAACATGGTGCGGTCAAACGAATGTCTATCACTGTACCTTTTCCGGATAGAAATGCAAACTAAGTTTTAATCAATTATCAACTGTCACTAACAGCTCTAATTTTTTTAAAAATCAAGAATATGTTAAATGATATGTGAACTTTAAATCCGTGTCAACAAGATATACTGACCAAACAATAAAATTGAAGGTACTTTTGGGGCCAAAATATAGAGGCTGTGATATGCCAAGCAGACAATCGGGACATGGCCAAGCACATTTCGAAACTATCATGCCTCTTAGAAAATTATTTTAAAAATCTTAATGGCTTTCGAACAGACTAGCTCACGTTGACAAAATTTTTCAATGGTATTGATTTTGGGATATTCACGAAAAAGTTAAATAAATAATGAATTTTCCTTAAAATAGCACTGCTACCTAAAGAATGTTTTCTTCCGAAATTCGACATGCTGCTTATTTTCTAGATTTTTTTCACAACGAATTTCTTCTTGTTTCCATATATAAATAAAGAAATGTGACTTCTATACAACAAATTCCGAATTAATTTGAGAAGAGCTTGAAACATAATAAAAATATTTTGTGCTATTTTAGTGTTTCTTAAATATATAATTTTTTAAAATAATTAATCTAAATAAGTTATTTCATCGTTATTTATTTATTTATTTTTCTCTTTTACTTGGTTAAGTTTTCTGATTGATATGTGTTTTGTAGGGCATTCAAACAACACATTAAAAGTGTAAAAACATGGTATTTTGAAATTGTTTACAACCTTTTTCGTTTACTGCTTTCTCAAAGAACTTTAAAGCAAATGAATAGTTTTGTAGGTCATCATCCAACTGATAACAAGTTCTGTGAAAATTATATGGAAATGGGATAGAAAAACCAACAAAAATTGAAGACATTTTTGAGAGCAAATGAGTCTTTTATTTGCAAGTTTGTCGAAACTATAAAAATGAAATACTAAAGACGGGATGTAGAAATCATGAATAATACATTTTGAGATACATATTTTATAGATTTGAAAATCAAATTTAAACAAAGTCATCACAAAATATATTTGTTTTGCTTTATATACAAATCAAAATGAAGAGATAATTCAAAAGAACGCAATAAAAAAACAAACTGTTGATATCGTTAAAGTAAAATATTCAAAAGTTGATGTTAAAAGTAAAGTTACCCTGATTTTAGAGATTTGCACCAAGCCGTTTAATAGTTGGAAATTGCTTACATTTTATTATTAGCTTAAAAACTATTGTTAGTTGCCTTTCTGAATGAAGAAGGTTTGTATTTTATTGTATATAAAGTTACGCTAAATATATATTTAACTTCATATCTGCACAAATAAGCAAAGAATATGACTGCCCTAGTGGTAATTTAGTTCTTTATTTTTGGGTCGGCTTCTGGCATTGGCGTCCCCATTAACGTGCTTTTGCACACACTCTGTGATTTTTCGATGTCATTGTGATAACATTTCGAATTTAATGAAAGATTTCCCGATTTTATTTTTTCCACTAATCGACTTGTCACTGTACTAGAGAAAATGTTTCTTTTAATATAGGGTTTTTTAGGCCTGGATTGTAACAAATAAATTTTGGTTGCCCTGTGGAATATTCACCACTGAATTCTGAAGTATTTCGATGGTTTTTGTGATTTTTTAAATTTTAAATAATGCATTATGCACGATGCATCTGTACGATGCTTTGCACGATCTATTTTTCGTGAAATATTAAAAGAGTCGTTTATTTAGGAAACTTAAATTTATCCAACACTTTTCGCGACTGACAATCGTTATATACTTAAAAATGACGCTTTTTTTCGACAATCTATCATGCATAATTACAGACCATCAGTTCTCAGTGCTTTAATAGAAACATCGGTCACATACAAGCTAAGAACTAGTTTCTATGTGTTATTCTCTCTTACATATAAGCAAGTATACGCTGACTTTAAATCCAAATTGTTTTATAAAATTTTCCATAATTTTTGTTCCAGCATCTAACTTGTTTAAGGCCGTATAATTTTCTCTTTAAGCGTCATACTCAATTTGTACGAACATTAAACCTGTCTGGTTGTTTCATGTATATATTTTCTTCAAAGTCTCCGTATAAAAATTATGTGGAGAAATCAAATTGAGCTAAATGCAAGCCTTGAAGTGCAGCAATACTCAGAGTCGCACGAATGGTTGGCTTTTTTGCTACAGGACTTAACGTTTTATCGTAGTCAATACCTACCTTTTGTTTAAAACCTTTAATTTATAGTCTAGCTTTATATTACTCTATAGTAACATCAGTATTTGCTTTTATTTTTAAACTCCATTTTCCTGGACGTTCTGAAAGTTTCCAAAGCTGATTTGGCACTAATGAAGACATTTCCGTATCCATTGCTATTTTTCCAAGTGCTTGGAGTTTTAGTATTATTTACAAATTCATTAAACATCATGACTACATGGTTGTGATACAGAGAATCAATAATAATTGTACGATTACGTCATTTCTTTGTACTTCGTTCAACAGAATCTTAATCGTTTTCTACTGCGTGGTTCTGTATTTGTCTACATCTGCGACATTGCGAATCCTACTTTGTGTGACAGCTTGGGTGTATTCACCATGCGCTTCGGAAGCGCATCTTAAAAAACCACGCCATTAGAATTTTTAGAATCATATGCGTTTTTTAAATGTAAATTTTGAACTGTTCATACTGGTTTCAACCAGAAATTGCTTCTACAAATTTTACATCTCTTGAGAATTGAACATGATTGGCATCCTTTGTGTAAACTTCATATCTTTCATCTCCATCATCGCCAACCAATTAACCTTTAACTGCCTTCTGATCTACTTTTTTGTCTTTGCTGTGGTATATAAAAAAAACAAAACCCATAAGGCATCAGCAAATTGTTTATTCTTATTTGAATACTTACGCAATTGTGCTATTGTTTTTTTTTTTTTTTTTGTATTACCATTTTTGCCGTTAAATTTATGCATATATTTTTACAAATCATTAACAAACTCCCCACTATTATCACTAAAAATTATTTTAATAGTTTGACCTTGCACCATTAATCGTTTCCACTAGAGTATTCTTCACATCTAACTTGTTTCTTATAGCGTAAACATAACTATATATTTAGTAAAATCATCTTTATATATCACCTAAACCTAAACCTTGGAAATGGACCGCAAACATTTGTAGATATGAATTCACCCAGGTGCCGTAGATACTTCAAGTCTTTCTCACGGTATTGTACAATATTTCCCATATATGCACGATTTTTAATTTTGATTGTCGAACTTAACTTAAACACCCAACTTTATTTTAGTACCCCCAATGTTCATAGCTATATTAGAATGATATTTATTTTATACAATGAACCTGTTACCGCCCCGCACGATTTCCAGTCAACACAATCTCAATATTACTTTAAAATAGCATTTTGTTCGAAAAGATTTAAATTCGCTTGAGAAATGTTTGTTTTTAAATATTACATGCATAACATAACAAACGTTTTATATTTATTTCTGTTTAATTTTGACTGAAATTAAATTTTGCCCTTCCCTATGACAAGAAGTGATTCGTTATCAGCAGCTGAAATAGTATGCGGTGCATGAAATTCCTCATACTTAAAAAAAAATCCTTAAAAGAGTTACGTGCTTTGTTTCACCATTGTATACCCACCAATCCCCCCGGGGGCACATTTATGGTCTTTATAGTACGTAACAGCTATCTAGATCTGTGCAACTGGGGGAAAAAGGGAGCCCAGCCCCCAGAAGACAAGCGGCCCCATAACAGTATAATGGTTATTATGGTGGCAAGGGTCATCTCACCGATAATGACACGAAAAGTGAATAATCCAGTCCAGTGAGCATGCTAGACATGTGCTCTGGACAGGAGTTGAAAGTCTCCAACTCTTTAGCAAGGTGTGATGGTTTGCAGCCCTGCCCTGGAATCATTAAAGTTGCAACTAGGTGGTTCTGTTGCTTAGAATTATGTCTTCGGCTTCCTAGGACGCATGTATGACGTTCCACCATCTGATTAAGGCTACATAGCCAGGTGCGGATGTAAAACGAATCACACTATGAAGCTACATATCACCCACAGTGGTTTGATCCACCGTCAGGTTATGGCTTACACAGCTAGGCACTGACGTAAATCTCATCACGCATACCCATTTCGGTTTTCCATTCGCTTTCGGCATTCTCTCAACCAATGACCTTTCTTTTTGCAGTAATGTCAAAGATCATATTTTATATTATTTGCTTTAGAATTTATTTTTAAATCGGCTTTGTGTCTTCGATCTAATACCAAAGCTTATATTTGTAGATCTTCATATATCTCGTTCTTTTTCAAATTTCTTTTGTATAGATACAGCTGCATTACTAATTCATCCAACGCCTTATCTCCGTTTTGGTATGCGTCATTTATCATTCAACTTGGCTTAAGTATTTCGGATGATTTTGGCAAAAAAGAGCTTTACATATTAGCAACAGATCCGGGAATAGATTTTAACCTTTTGGTAGCAAACCATTGTTTATTTTATAAAATAAGTTCTTTAATTTTAAAATATGAGTTGAAATATCGTCGCACTTATTCTATTGAAAAGGAAAAAGTCATGTACACATTTAAAATAACTCATCATCTGAAAGCGCTTCAAATTGTTGCTTTAAAGCTCGCCCCATTTCAAAAGCACATCCTTTATACATTATTTCTTGATAAATTTCATCAATGATTGTACGCGTTATAATGCTCATGACATTATTTTATCTTTGATCTGCTTGTTTACAAAAAAAAATAATTTTCTAAGGCTTCTGGGCCCATAACCTAAGCAAATTTGGTTTGTAAACATATCGGTGTCGGCTATGCGCCATCTTCAGTATTCTTTTGTTTTCTCTATACTCTAAAAATACACGAGTGAAGTTTTTATGAAAATAAAAAGTCATAGTCTACTGCATAAAATATTTATGGTAGATTAGTAAGTGGTACAAACAAATATAGAAAAACATAACTTTAATGGAACTTAGTGATGACACTCCTATTTTATCTCTGTATTTTAAAAACCTTGTTATAATATTTGCATAATAATATAACGTCTAAAACGGTGCCATATATTATTGGTGTGTAACCCTTATAACAATTTTATAGAGAAAGAGCTTTTAAACGTAAACGCGATCCGTAAGTAATTAAATTATACATTTTAATTTTTTTTATGAACTATTCTCCCTTTATTTATTTATTTGTTGTTATATTAAAATATATAAAATAAATATGGAATTCAAAATTAAATTCAGTTAGATTTACGTCCGTTTTATTTAAAATCGTATAAACGATTTTGTCGTTAACTTATACATGATGATGTGAAGTTTTTTTTTGTGTTATACGCAGTTTTATGCTTAAAGCTTATGACAGACAGAATAAAATTAACGAGGGTTCTGAGACAATTTTATGTTGGCCTATAGAAAATTATGTAAAATTTTGTAATCTCAATTAATCCTATAAAACCGCAATTTGAAAACAAAACAAAAATAATGCAAATTACTTGGAAGATACGTTAGGAGTTCAGTTTACTGACGATCACCTTCTATTAGTTGTCTACTTGGTCGGCCATAGACCACTGCGAACGCACTAAACTAAACGAAGATATGAAATACGTGCTATATTTCTGGATCTAGTGACTGATTTTTATTCAAGTGATATAAGGCAAAGAGTTAAGGCTCTTTTGGAAGATAAACGATAGGGTTTGATGTATATATTTTGTTTTTGTTTATCGTATATGCTTATGGTTCTTCTAAAAAAATAACACCTACATAAAAAATGAACCTAACTTAAATACAAAAATCCCTGATGTGTGACGTGTCTTGTTTTTACGTATACAAAAGTGAAACGCCACCTGACAAATGTAAGAAGTGTGAAACCCAATTTAGGGGCTCTTGTATTTCTCATCATGTAAACCCAATTGTAAAGCTGAAGAATCGTGTTACTAAAACCTCGGAGAAAGGCATTGCTATCCAAAATGGTTTTGATTCACTACTTTCATTGCTATTAAACCGTTGTTATTCTTGTTATTTTCAGAATTAAGGCATTCGGATATGTTATGCCTTCAGATGGGTCCCACTGTAATGAAAAAAATTAAAGTAAATAAAATCTACAACACACCCATTTCAACGTATCTTTTGAAGCGTAATTGGTAAAATTAAAATAAATTAAGCCAGAATTTAAAGACTGTGCAAACGTTTTAAAATTTACACTGCGTGCGAATTACGATATCCGCTTTAAGAGCAAGTTCAGGGAATAAGTTTAAAACTTAAGGGGTATCCCACAGATATGTATTTTGACGCATATGACGTTTTTTTCCTGAAAGATATGATTTTAAGGTATTGGGACTTCTCTTTTAGGCCGTTTAAGCAGACATTTGAGTTTGTATAAGGAGACACGACTTTCTATATTTGTGGCTTTTTCTTTTCAACCATTAGAAACAGAACTTAATGATTTTCACAAAATACACAAAATAGTACAACTTTTTCTTGTTTTAGAGTGGTCAAACATTTTTTATGTCTTTTGAAGCATGTTTTTTCAAGGAATTATTGCATAAAAACTATCAGATCTTTCTGCGATACGAATTGTTTAATTAGTGATAAAAAGTAACGCATTAAACTCGTAAACAAGCTAAACACTTTAGAAATATGTAAAAAAATTAATAAAGTTACTGTTAAAGAAACATTAATTTCAAAAAATTTTAAACGATATGCAAATTAATGAAACAAAATCATTTTTATGGTCAGACAACACGAGTAGAAATTGTTGTTGTTAACGGTTAACAAAATTATTATAATACTGAAAATTTACGAGAAAAATAACACAAATTTAAAAACTGAATCTTTATTTTTATTTGATAAAATTTTAAAAGCCTGCTCTCAATTACCTTAATTTTTCAGCATAAAATCACACATGTCTAAATAAATCTCAATTTTGACTAAAAAAAACAACACAAAAAAAAAGGAAAATGTAAATTAAACGAAAGAAAGTAAAAACAAACTATAATAATAAAGAACAAAAACTTAAATGGGAACTCAAAGGCAACGACGAGTACTTTTAATTACACAAGACAGGATGTGCAGATCAGTGAAGAATTGGTGCATCTGCTTGAACGAAGAATGCCACTAAAAATAACAACGAACTGTGGAGGATGCTTCATCGTCAATGCAGCGCTTGTAAGTAGCAAGCAATAAAACAATGAATCTAAATTAAAACAAAAAGCCAAAATGAAGGCAATGGGGGAGAAGAAATGTGTAATTATGTTTAAAACAAATAAGAAAATGTGTTTCAGTTGAAATTGGGGTTATGGCAAAAGAAAAGTTGTTAATAAGGGATGTACTAAAAAAAAGCACGACATATACCTTCTACTTTATTGGAGCATAATTATACTTATTTTTTATTTAATCTACGTTAATCTTATTTTTGTATAGCAACAAAAAAAACAAACAAAAAAAATCACGTTGTGTTTTAGTTAAAAAATAGAAAGCGTTATGAAAGTGAACTAAAGAAAACAAAATAATATAAATATAAATATAAATAAAAATCACCAACCACCCCAACCTCCCTTCTAGAAAAAAGATTTTATGTGAACAAAGATCTTTGTAACTATTTAAACATTTTAGTTCTTAACTATACACATGAGAAAATGCAACAAAAATAAAACATTCTATGACTAAGCAATTTCTTATTACCGCAAAGCCATTTGCTCTATAAAACAAACAACCAATAAACTGTTTCATTAGTCCGCCTTCTTCAATTTGCTTAAATTTGAGTTTATGCTTGCGATTAAATTATTTATTTTAGTTATCACTTCTTTAAAAAAGAACTCAATCATGTTAACTGCATAATTTAACACTATAAGCTGAGGCGAGCTGAAAAACAGGTGGTGGTGTTATTATCAAAAGTGACCATGTAAAGCAACTACAATTTTTGTTAAAAAAGAAAAATTTTAAACTTTAAAATTACCTAAAATGACATTTTAAAGATAACTTACCAAGAATGGGATATATCGCAACTGTTAAGTTTATTAAGTTATATTGTTATTATTTCTTCTAAAAAAAGCGAAGAGTCTGTCTGCATCTAACGAACTAAAAGCTAGGACAATAATCATCAAAATAAAGTCATCATTAGAGCCTTTGCAAGCTTAAAAGTCTTAATATTAATGAAAAAATTAAGTAAAACCGTAGCGAAAAAATAATTAAACCAAATTAATTTTTATTGAAATTAATACATACTTTTTGTGTAAAAATAAATATTGAATAAAATCTAACAATTAAAGTTAAAGCGGTACTAAAAAACCAGTGGCGTACCTAGACGGGGGCGGTGGGTGCGGTCCGCACCGGGCGCCACTTACGTTGGGGCGGCATTTTTGATATTTACTTATACAGTAGACTCGCGGTAACGTGAACTATTAAAACCTGAGCGTGTTCACGTTTGCGAAGTTGTTCATGTTTACGAAGGTGTAATTTTTTATATCTTAAAAATAAAATGACATATGAATTTAACTCAAATTCATATATTTTTTTATTAATTCATTTTTATTAATTCATATTAATATTTGCTTTGTTAAGAAAAACAATTTATATTAAAATTATTAAAAAAAATGGGTTATCTTTTTTTTGAATTTTCTTTTTCTGCAAAAAGCTGAACACCACCTTTTCTCGGAGACGTTGAAAATGTTGATTGCTTTACTAGGTTCTACTTTGGTCCGTGCTGTTTGCAGAATACTATAATCGCTTTCAATTTCATCACTGTTCAAGATTTCGTTCGCTTCAGTTACGTTTTGAAGATCTGCAGTCCATTCACTGATATCAGAAAATGAAAAACTAACCTGCGAAGACACAATTTAAGTTAAGCGAATTACTAGACATGTGAAAATGTTCAAACATCTGGATTAATTGCATTAAAAAGTTCTATTGTGGGTTCTTGTTGGGTTTTAATTGGTGCACAAATTCTTTCTCTCAAAATAGCTAATGGAAATATCCTCTTCAACGTCTTCTTCATCTCCTATAGAGGCTAAAATGTTCGTCCAGCAATTCCATATTGTTTCCTTTTCAACAGCGTCCCTTAACGTTAATGTTTTTAGAGCTTCAATAACTTCATTTCCTGTATCTACAATTGATGCCAAGAAACTGTTTCTATAGAAAAGCTTTGTAAGTGTTATGGCTTTTTGATCCATTGGATATATGAGTGGCGTGACGTTGGGTGGCATGAACATTACATTTATGAACACGTCATCTGATCTCAATTCATTTTCCGGAGGATGAGATGGAGCGTTAACTATTAAGACTAAAGCTTTATTGGCTAACCCTTGCTCTTTAAAATTTTATCTTGTTTTTTGTTTATAGCGCAAATTGTTGACTGCAACATTGTATTGCTTAAAGTTAAAAAATTTTTTAGTTTTTGCGACATTTTTACGACACACTTTATACGCGATACACAAAATGCCAGAATATATTCATAAGCATTTATTTACGGGAATTCTCAGTTTTTAAAAAAGTAGTGATTGCTTAAAAATGTTCAAAAGAAAACAACGTTCTCTATGTTGCATGAATTATACATTTGTTCACCTTATAGGGCTTTCTTACTGTGTTCACGCTACAGAGTCGTCAGTGTAAAAAAAATTATGTTCATGCTAGCCGGTGTTCACGCAAGGCGGTGTTTTTGTTATCGCGAGTCTACTGTAGTTGTAAAAAGCAACTTATTCATTTAATATTTATTTTCTTTCTTGAATAAAAATGATTATTATGATTATTATAAGTTTAATATTTGATTTATATAAATTATGATTAACCATATCATTTCGAATATTATCCTCGGTGTATAAGTTAATGACTGGAATAAATTCGTTAACTGTAAAAAAAATTATCAGGCAATTATTCGTCTCCTCTGTGTAAAATTCTTTCTTGACTGTCTTTTTGGTAACCTTGAGACTGTACCAAAATAAGAGCGTCACGAATTTTGTTGCTGACACAGGAGATGGTGATTGGTCAGGACTGGTTTTTTCAAATTTTGCCTAATGGCGAAAAGCTCTTAAGATCGTGGATGGTATATTAACCATCGAAGAAAAGTATTTATTGTTTCTGCTACAAACTGTTTGATAATCTTTACGGAAAATGGTTTTAACAAATGGAGTTCACTGCACATTCGATCATATTCCAAATGGAAGGAATTAGAAATAAGACTTGGACGTGGCGCAACTATTGACAAACTACAACAACAGAATATTGATAGAGAAATAAAAAATGGAAGGAAACTCTAACAAGAATACTTGATATAATTAGATTCTTAGTAAAACAAAATTTGGCGTTTCGAGGACAAAGTGAAAGTGTTCATCAGGAAAACATCGATTCAATGGAAAATAGAGGACATTTTCTTGAGCTTGTTGACTTTTTGGCTAAGTACGATCCAGTATTACGAGAACACGTAGTAAAAACTAAGATGGGTAACAAATATGGTATCTCCTTTTTGTCGCCGAAGATTCAGAACGAATTCATAGAGCTATTGGGAGGCGCAGTCAGAACAACAATTATGGATCAAATAAAGCAGGCTAAATACTTTTGTATTTTAATTGACAGCACTCCTGACATTTCACACAAAGATCAAACCAGTCAAATTATTAGATATGTAGTTATTGATGGTAGCGAAGTTAAAGTTGTAGAATCGTTTATTGACTTTGTAGAAACTAAAGGAAAAACTGCTGGTGAAATCACAGATATGATTTTAACGAAATTAGAAAATGACGGTTTAGATATAAAAAATTACAGAGGACAGGCTTACGATAATGCTGCCGCCATGGCAGGAAAGCACAGCGGTGTTCAAACTCGTATTAACGAAATAAATCCAAATGCAGAATTTGTAGCATGTACTCATTCTTTAATGTTTACATGCAGCTTCTACAGCTATCAATTCCATCACATTTTTTGGAACTATCGAACAGTTGTATCCGTTTTTTTCTTCTTCCACTCACAGATGGAATGTTTTACTTTCTGTCACTGGTCAAGGTGTTAAACGCAGTGTAGAAACTCGCTGGAGCGCTAGAGCTGCCGCGGTAACTATAGTAAAAAAAAACATTTTTTCATATTTTAAGCGCTTTGAAAAAATTGACATCTGAAGAAGAAAATAGTAAAACGAGATCAGATGCTGGAATATTACTCAATTCTATGCAATCTTTTTCTTTTCTTAGGTGCCCCTGTAGGCTAGTAGGTAGTGTTCTAGCTTGTAAACATGGGGGTTGTGGGTTCGATTCCCAACGAAGACCTTGGTTTTTTTTCACTACGAAAATAAATGTTTACTGTCGGTGGGGCTGCGCAGCGATGAAGGCATAGTCACTGGTCGCTGTGCTGTCTTATATACGGCAGTTAATTTCCGACTATCCTTCTACTTTCACCACCTGTTTCATCTATTCACTATCCCTTTTCTAAAGAAGGTAGCATGGTACTTGACTAAATAGGCATTGTTGCCTGAAGTGCTACTTCTCTTAAAAAAAAAAAAAAATCTTTTTCTTTTCTACGTTACCCGTCCTTTTGGAAATTAATGACGCTCAAAAATACCTGCAAATAAAATGGTTAAATGTCCACCAATGTCATAGAAAACTCAATTCTTTGCAAACACATTTCATGGAACAAAGAGATACGCGCTGTTATAGCAACCAAAATAATTTGTAAAGAGTTGGAGTTATCGACGAAGCGTCGAGTTAGGAGGAGAAAAAATATAAGTGGGGAAAATTCGCGAGACGTAGGGCTATCCTTAGAAGAAAAAGTACGAAGAGAAATGTTTTCATTTATAAACAGAATTATAAAGGAAATTAAAGAACGCTTCGATCAGTTGGATGGCCTTGTAAGAAAATATTCGTGTATAATACCGTGTAACCTACTAAATGAAGAATTTAAATGTCAAATAAATGACTTGATTGACATTGATAAAGAACAGTTCCATATTGAACGAAAAAGGATCCAGGTTTTTATGGTTGTACTTACACTAAAAGAAGAGACAAAACATTGGAAAAACGGAGAGAAGGGCGAGATAGGTTGAAAAATTCTGTTCCCAACATTGTAATTTTGTTAAGAATTTTTTTAACAATTTCAATCAGTGTCGCTAGTTGCGAAAGAAGCTTCTTAAAATTGAAATTGATAAAAAATTATCTTCGTTCTACAATGAGTCAATTAAGACTACAAAATCTTGCAATATTGTTCTATTGAACAAGAAATTACAAATAATATAAATTTTGAGAGCATTAAACACGATTTTTCTAGTATGAAAGCTAGAAGAGTAGATATTATATAAATATGTTTACGAGTGCATACAAATATGTCTAAAAAAATTTACTCTGTGTATTAATTAATATTGATTAAATAACTTAATAATTTATTTATGTGTATTAATTTATAAAAACCACTATTTGATTGACTTATAATAGAAAGGGCGGCAAACTGGAGATCACTCCGGGCGGCAAAAGTTCTAGGTACGCCACTGTAAAAAACATATCCTTAGAAAAAACTGAAACCTTAAGTCTAGAAGGATTTGAATTAATGGTATTTGAGTTAATGTTAGTACTTGGATACGTGATTTATTTCAGTAAAATTGCATATACGTTTTCAAATTGAATTAAAGAGCGCAGATTATAAAATAATTGTTGTAAAATTGAATAAAGTTTAATTTCTAAAGTTCTGGCCCACAAAAACCAATAACATGTTTTATGTGTGTCAATAGTAAATAGTAATATCGCAAAAGCTTTGCTAACGCAATTGGATCATAACACAGCTGTAAAAGCATTTTCTTAGGTTAGGTTTATAAAAAAATCAGCTTTGTAGTGTTATGTGCTTCATATAATTTTGGATAGCATTACTATTCTGGTAGCATCTTTCTGAAGCAAAATACCAGCTCTACTAGTATCTGAATGTTATTACATATTCATATTAAACGTTTTAAAAATATTTAATGAAAATAATGCAGGCATATATCTACTGTAATTAAACATAACTATTACGTTCAATTAAAAAAATAATGAAAAAATGTACAAAAATTTAAATAAAAGAAAGTTAAATACACAAACATTTTCCAATTGTTCTTGTTGCTATTGTTGATTTTTCAAAGCCTCAGATATACGCAACAATACATATAAATAAATATCTATTAACGAAAGTAATGTGGATGAATGTTTTTGTGAAAATGCATGCGTGAATGCAATTTTTACTAATTAGTGAAAATATGCATGTAAGCGTTAACAATAAATGATCAAATCTACACAAACAAAAGGGGAAACATTTTATATGATATACAGACGAAAAATACAATAAGTAACAGTTAGTGTTAACTAATTAGAATAGAAATGCATTGACAATAAGAATTCTTTAAATATTTAATTTATTTTATTTGAAGGAAGTAAAAAGTAAGATGAAAACAACAACAAAGCGAAAACTAGGATTGACAGTTAAAGAGCGTAAAACAGATATATTCAAGGTTTCAAGGTCTCTGCACCTATATGTCAAACTTTCATGGGAACAAAAAAATTATTAGAGATATTAGACAAGGAAAAGTTTGACACATACATTTTGTGTTTTACTGCTTTCTTTATTTATTATGTACTACAACGGCACCAGTACGTGGTGTGTGAGTATCCCTCACGAATATAAGTACGTTTTATTTTAAATAGATGGCGCTGTGCACTACCTCGCATGTAAATTGTTCATCCTAGAAATGATGAATGTTTTTATTTGCGACTGCTGCTGTAAATGTACGTGGACCAAAACCATTTGCGCATTTGAAAACTGTGAATGGCCGCCAATGCCAAACATATCGAGAAGCATGTAAACTATTGGGTTTGCTGGAGAACGATTCTCATTGGGATTTAACACTTACGGATTCAGTTGTTTCATCAAATGCGTACCAAATACGAACGCTGTTCGCAATTATCATCACCATATGTTTCCCTTCACAACCAATTCAGTTATGGAACAAATACAAAGACGACATATGTGAACATATTTTGCGTCACTTGCGCATTCGAACCAACAATACCGACATGCAAATAACCGATGAAATATACAATGAAGGATTGATTCTGATTGAGAATCAATGCTTGACTATTGCAAACAAGCTACTGATTGAATTAGGAATGATCGATCGATGCACGATGATTAAACCAAGAATTAAATCGAGAGCTGCAATACAATGTTGATACATTGCAGGAATTCGTTCGAAATAATGTGTCGTTGCTGAATGAACAACAAAAACAAGTATACGCAACATTTATGCAAGTGGTGGACAATAATACTGGTGGTCTATTCTTCCTGGATGCATCTAGAGGAACAGCGAAAACATTTGTTATTTCATTGATTTTGGCCACTATTCGATCAAGATGTGATATAGCTTTGGCGTTAGCATCATCTGGAATTGCGGCGACTCTTCTAGATGACGGTCGTACTGCACATTCTGCGCTTAAGTCGCCACTCAATTTAAACGCAATTGATACTTCAACCTGCAATATTTCCCGATTCAGTGCAATGGGAAAATTGTTGATGCAATGCAAGTTCATTGTTTGGGATGAGTGCACAATGACACATGAGAAATCACTTGAAGCACTTAACTTCACACAGAAGTATCTTCGGCGAAATAACAACATCTTTGGCGGCTTGATGATATCGTTGGCAGGAGATTTCAGGCAGACGTTCCCAGTAATTCCCCGTGCAACGCCTGCAGATGAATTAAATGCTTACCTGAAGGCATCACCTTTGTGGAATAACGTAAAAACATTATCGCTAACCACTAATATGAGAGTTCAACTTCAAACTGATCAAAGTGCTGCACAATTTTCCAAACAATTGTTAGCTGTTGGAAATGGAAAAGTCCCAGTTGATGCTACAGCTGGATAATTTACTCTTACCAATGATTTTTGCCGATTTGTAGACCCTTAATTAGCTCTTATTGAAAATACTTTCCCAAACATTAGTGAGAATTATCAGAATTACGCTTGGTTAAGTCAACAAGCAATTCTCGCCGTAAAGACTAATGACGTACACGCACTGAATTTCACCATTCAATCAAAAATCGATGGCGATTTGGTGACATACAAATCCGTTGATTCCATAACAAATCCCAATGATGCAGTAAATTACGAAATGTTACAAAAAACGAAGCCATCGGGTGGCAAAACGGAGTTCGCCAGGTTTGCTAGTTTTTAAATAAAAATAACAATTATTAACTTATTGCTATTTCATAAACTCTTAAAAAAATGTTGTGGATTAAAAAACCAAATATATTGTAATTTCTGAAAAGATCATTAAAATTTTAAATGATTTCATTTTGAAACATAATAAGATTGTTAAATATCAAAATATTAATGCACTTTAATCATTATTTTTGGGTGTGTGACAAAAATATAATGCGAAGAATGAAAACATTATTATTTATAAAAATAGTATGCCTTAAATACAACCACAGTATGTTTTCTTAAATTTTGTTTACCTCCGGGATGTTTTTTGCTTTGCTTTAAGACAATGTGCTGCAACCATATTTGGAATTCATATAAATTTTAGTTAAAGGACGTAGTAGAAGATTTTCTAGGTAGCTTGCACTTTATTTTTATGTTATGCTACCGAAAAAAAATGTAACAACTTACTTTCTGTTTAACCAACCTGTTCCATTTTAATTTTATAGATTGATCTTTAAATTTAACTAAAATGGAGAATTGGGACAATGCAATAAGAACTTGGATAGTGCAACGCTTTCGCGCTTTAGATTTCCGTAGTTTCCGTCCAAAGAGAATATAGGCGCACGTTTGGTGGCTCTCCTCCTAGCATATGGACTGTAATGAAACTCATGAAGAATTTTGCTGAGCGTGGCACAATCGCAAGAAGGCCTTATTATCGATCTCCCTCAGTTCGGACGCAGAAAACTATCGCTGCTGTAGCTGCTGCCGTACAATCTAATCCTTGAGTTTCGACAAGGAGCTTATCTGCTCAAATGGGTGTCAGCAGACACCAAAATTTTAACTTATTTCCATATAAGATTCAATTAACAAACAAACTGAACTCAAGGAACTCCCCGATTCGCTTGGAACTTTGTTAGAAGATTATTTAAATGGCGTCAGAGAATGAAAACGTCTTGAACTGCATTTTTCTGCTTGACGAGGAACATTTTGATTTAAACGGAAAAATTGTCGAACATGGAGTAATTCTAACCCACATATACTCAATCAGATGCAATTACATCCACTTTGCGTCACAGTGTGGTGTGCAGTTTCTTCAAGGTTCATTGTCGGGCCTTACCTTTTCGAAGAAAACGATCTTAAAGCTTTTGAAAGAATTTTTTTTCACTATTTTTGGTTTCAACAAGATGGAGCAACTTGTCACATAGCTACGCCTGTTATGACAGATGTGCTGCAAAAATTCCCTAATAAACTGATTTCAAGAAACTCCACATTCCGTTGGCCTCCCAAGTCTCCTGACCTAACTGCACCTGATTTTTTTTTTGTTCTTGTGCGGTTATTGCAAAGAAGAAGTTTACCAAAAAAACCCAAGAAATTTAGATGATTTAAAGCAAATCATTCAAACAGTAATTGAGGCAATTCCGCTACAACACTCCAGGCAGTAATGAATAACTATTTGATAAGATGTCGCACATGTGTCACCGAAGGTGGAGGCCATTTAAATTTAATTATTTTCAGCGGTTCTGAAAATTTGAATAAAGGATTTCTAATGATCTCGCTTTAGCGAATTAGAAACAAATTGTATTTTAATTGTTAAATTTAGTTTTAAAGTAAAAAAAAATAAAAAAATATTTGTTCGCTAATCAGCGTTGTTTAAAATACAGTTAGCAAAACATATACACACATAATAACTGTTATGATATCGAGTGGACATTTTAAGCGCTAAAAATCTTAATTTATAAAAACGTCATAAAACCAAATCCGAATAATTTAACAAAAAATTTCACACTAATTTATGGACGGTGCTTTTGTAACAGCACAAACTGATGATGATGACGATGTTAATGATGATTACGGTGGTTAATATTATGGCGCCAAACAAAAGCAAACCGCAAAATGTTGCATAAACGAACGGTTTCTGTTTATGTTTTTTAAAAACATAAACAAAAAACGAATACACTTTGTATCTCCGATGAAATCCGCAATCAATATGCTCAAGCATGCACAATTAAAACTTTTTTAAAACACATAAAAAATTACAAAACTCATCTTAAATATAGTAAAACAAATTATTGAAAGTTTTAGAGAATGAATAACGTGGAAGTTCATTTGCTTTTTTCATTAAAATCAAAAATATTTTTAGTTTACTTAACATATTCTTTCTCGCTGAACTTTAACTAAGAGATGTATTTTTTAAAGTAGTTCAGCTAAAAGAATTTACTGTAGAGTAAAAATTTTTTTTAAAATTAAAATTATATTATTATTTTTAAAACTTTTATAAAGTTTTTAAATTCATTCGACTTCTTAGAAATGTTATACAATTCGTTCACAAATGGACATTAGTGCAGATTTTGCAGACTGCAATTGATTGCCTGATCTTACAAAAAAAAAAAAACAAATGAATAATGATGTAATTTTTTTATATATTTTAATAACATTTATAACTGCCTTTACATATATGAAAATGGCCTAAATCGTTAATGTTCATAATGTTTTTATTTTATATTGACCTTAAAAAATATAATCTGATAAGATTCATATATAAAAATAAATTATAGTTAATCTTAAAATTAATTATTAGTCTAACAACTATATTGGTAAATAATCAAATGAAGAATTTCCAGTCAGGCTTGTATATTTTTAATTTCATTAAGAAAGGAATGATGTTTTCATATTCTGTGGTTGATTTTGCAAGAATCAATGAAATTGTAGATAATTGCCGAATGTAATGCAGCATTCTCTTGATCGCGATACAGTGTAATAATCATGTATTTCCAACCATTGAAGTACCTTATTATCAACCACTATACACAGTGTTTTTATACTTCCTAATTTTAGACTTTCGAATTTAATTTTCGGTAAAAAAGATTGACAAAGACAACTAATCTATATATATAAAAGAAAGTGATGTTAGTTACTACGCTTATAACTCGAGAATGCCTGGACCGATTTCGGTGATTAGCACCAATTCGGACAGGTCTCCGGCCAAATAAGAAGAATACACAAGAAAATTTTGAAAAATTTCCCAAAAAACAAAAAAATTATGAAGAAAATTCATTTTCACATACATTTTTTTTACAACGCTATCTTAACTCAAGAACCCATAAAAAACATGATTGTAAATGCTATATTGCCAGTAGATGGCGTTGTATGCACACTTGGCAGATGCAATGACATATGTTAGTAGTCAAAAAAATGAAAAATGTGATTGAAGCAAAAATTTTAAAAGAAAAATATAAGGGCGATGTGTTGAAACCACGCATTCCTATGATTCCTCCAGATTTGCCGTTTGATTTTAAATGGCTTCAGTTCCCCATACCTGTTGCTTTTCAATGATCCCTGTTTTTTGCATTTTCAGTTCTATGTATCACGTTCACGTGCTTTGTTTTTCAATACCGCGAACCAAAATCGATCAAAAAATGTCGAAGAAATGACTTGCAAAGCAGTCACGGGCACGCTAGTTTTGTATAATTAAACGGTTTTCTTGAATGATAATACTAAATGTAATCTACCATTCTGTTTTTATCTACAGTGTTCCGTTGGGAGCCTTGGAAATGCTACAGTGGATTGAGGCTTCATTGCAGTGTCTACAGCTATCGACTTCGCCATAGCCTAGTATATCCTTCAAAAACGTGAAAATGATTAAATTGTTTTATAATAAGTGGTGTTCTGTTCATTTTCGAATTTCGTAAAAAACATCTTCAGTGGTGAGGCCCATTTGTGGTAGAATTGTTAGGTATCGTTATCTTACGTACTTTTTCTTGTGGGATATTCTGGAGCTGCAGTGAAATGCGAATAAGTCATAAAAAATAGCGGCTCACAAAGTTAACTTAAAGTATACTAAGCAGCGAAAAACTGACCTGAATTATGCGCCACAATTATGGAAAATTGGAGATTTCGAATGTCTACTACCGAATGAATGGGCAGACCTTTGCAAGATATTATATTTAATACATAATATCATTCATGTAAGATACCTAGATTTCGTTTTATTTAAATCTAAGGATGGGAAACTCTTCAAGAAGGTCCGGTTATAAGTAGCTTCCAAAAACCTTTAATATTATTTACAATGCCGCAAAACTCAACTAAATGATGAATCCATTACTTTATATTATTCCACTCGTCAGGGCTACTTTCAGCAAATCATTGGTACAATGAAAAAGAATTAAAAAATGAACATGAAAGCTTGTAATCAAAAAAAATATATTGAAATATATCGTAATAAAAATGTGTGATTTTAAAATTTTATTGACTTTGTATAACTCTAACGAAGATGATCAAAAGCAGTATACGTATTTCTTTAAACTAATAGGATAAAAAATTAACTATGTAGGTTTTAAAAGTTTTCTTTTTTAACTTCGATAGATCTTATTTAACGGTTGTCAAACGAACTCTTGTACTGCGCTCACTTTGTGACATTTCTAATTACTGTATTTTTGCAAATGACGCTTGTACAGCACTCTCAATTTATGCAGATACACTTTAAAAATTAGTTATAAATTTATGCGACTTTTAACACATATAGAGAGAAGCTTATGCGCAACAGCCACTACTTACACTATTATATATGCACCGCTCGATGCAGTGTACACGGTTAAATGATGCTGGAACTTATCAGACAATGGGGATCGTAACTGCACATTGATCAATGATTTATTGGTTCAATATATGGATGAAATTTATCTGGGCGAGATATAGAGATATTATTTCATTAGGATGGATCTGTAGCCACATGGCAACCACATTCAAATTTGGCTATAAGTAGATTCCGGGAAGTGATTTTACCAATTAGCCACCAAAATTTGTCAAATAATGCTTATTATCTGCGGACCCATGTGTAGTTACTGGCTTATGCTGATAAACCGGCAAGAGCTAAAGCGTTGAAGACAAATATTCTGCATCCTTCTCTTTTATTAATTAAAAAATTTAAAACGTGGCAAAGTTTTTTTTGTATTTATTAAAAAATAAATTAATAATTTAATGTATGAACTTATTTGATATATGAAATTATTTAGTTAATCGCATTTAGTGCTTTAAAAAAATCGTACTTTCTTATTTTGTGATATTCATACATATCCATTCATTCTTAAAAAATTTACTTTGTTTACGCGAATTTGATATGTCACGAAATAAAATTAAGAGCCACTTTTTTAAATACGTGATTTTCTTAACTTACGGCAACAAAATAATGACAACCAGCGTTTTACGCGAAACTCAGCTCTATGTGTGGGAGGTTTGCAAAGAAATTAAAATAATTTCCAAAACACAAAAGCGAATGACTCTAGATTCGAATATGAAGTTCTAAGATCAAATATTTTATGTGGTAAGTAAAGTTAAAATATTAAGAAACTCATTCTTAAGTTCATTTATCATGCTGCAACATTCTATGCAGTCCCCGTTTGGTCTATCAGCGCTTTTTGCCACATTAAAAAAGAAGTTATTAAAAGTAATACTTAACCTGCCAAGGCACTTTTCAACCAGGCGTCTTCATGATATGCGGGTTTGAAATTAGTTCTAGGCAGTATAAATAGACACGGAAAATTTTAATACGAAATGTTTGAATCAAGAGTATGTTCATTTTAATAAATTAGTGCCACTTGCGGATTTATCTAGTAAATAGTAGTTTTAAATAAAAGATAAATCTGTTATATATGTATTATATAGAATTCTCGCAAATATAAAATTATTATAAAGTTGAAACAGAAATCTCTATGTAGATTAACTAATCATTTCTTCCAGGAAAATTTACTCACAGCGTTAATCAGCAACAGTCTGAAACATAATCTCAAGGCACAGTACTTACTTTCACCTGTATACAAACTTATAAAGGACAAAATGGACGAATCCGAAAACCAAGATTTACAGAACATATATGCTCGTACAAACGAAAAAGAGAAGACTCCAACTTTGCATTACACCTTGGCATTCACGGACACGCACCAAGGGAAATAGATAAATGTATGACATTACTACATCCTAGCAAAAAAGGACAAAGACAGTGAAATTATAAACGAAAAGGTAAACCCGATCTCAGACACAATTTTCACGCCATTGAAACTACTCATATACTTTCACAAACAAAAAACACACGCAGAAGGACAAACTTACCTAATTAAACGAAAATGTAAATACTGTGGGTAAACAAATGAATTAAATTTGATTTTTAACAAATAAAATTAATTTAGTAAAAATAAAAGAAATGCTTTTTTAGTTCAAGATCAAAATTTGCTGACAAGGTCAAAATTTGTTAACAAATTAGTTATGTTCTGTTGTATGCATTATGATAAATATCGTGTAAAAATTACCTGTTATTGCAAAAATTTAATTATGCCGGAAAGGCATATCTAAGTAATCACATTGCCACTACCTATATAGCTGGTTTTTTAACGAAATTTCCATATGAATATGCTTTTGTCACAATAATCATTCAATGCTTCTACGTTGCAGCAAGTAAATTATTTTCTGGGATTTAGTGCGATTAACACAAATAAATTTCCTCATGCTAAATAAATTTGAAATTGCTAAACATTTATTAAGTAAATAAAAAAATTCTTTTACACTTCTGCTTTGATATTTGTACTTTTTGTGCTTATTACTTCCTCATTTCGTAAAAAAAAACACTGATAAAAACAAAATTAGATCACTCAACACTACTAAAATATTGAAATTAAAATTTAGTAACAGATATTTTTAAGAATTTACCTTGAGACTGTTGATAAAAAAATATGTTTGCAGTATTAACATAACATTTAAAATTGATTATGAAATGTTATTAAATATTTTTATGATACGAGGGTTTGTCCGTATATCTATACAATATGGACCACTTAAGTTTGAAACAAACTGTCAACCAAGGCAGTATTTTTATGGAACTTCAGACAGCCCACTTTTGCCCAAGTAAAAAATATTTCACACTTGTCCTAATAAATCAAATATGGTTACTAATTGGAAAACACGTGGTTAATCATATTTTGGGATCGTATAGTTTAATTTTTTTACATTTTGAATCATAATTTAAATCCATTACATTAAGAGGTAATGGATATTAGTTGGTTTACTTTCATATAAAATTAATAGTCTGCTAACCAAAATTCTATAAGAATGGTGTCGTCTGTCTTCCAGCGGTGATCTATTTAAAAGTTTAGCAAAATTCTTTAAAAATGTTTGAAAAGCATTAGATAAAATATTTCGTTTTAAAAGGAGTCTTTAATAAATCAAAAATAACAAATTCATAAAAGTTTGTTTATCTTTTCGGAAAGACTGATTGGTTAAACCCTCGTTATATGTGGATATCACATAACGCAAACAATAAAAACCATAATCTCGAACTAAATTGCGCAGTTACTTTAAAAGATACAAATTCATTTAATCATACATACCAACCAGCTATTATTCGTTATTGTTCAGTCCATGGTTAAATCAGCGGAGTCGCAATTTTGGCTTTCAGATCCAAGCAATTGTGTTCATTATGTAAATAAATTTTTAGTCGTAAAATTACAATCACTGTTACTTCCAAGAGCGTTCATTAAAACAAACGGTTTAGAATTTTTCAATAAAAATATATGTTTCAATTTTATTTAGTGTTTTTTATTTGTTATTTTTATGTGAAGGGGGCTATAAAAACTAATGTAAATAAAAAAATAAATAGCAGAGAAATATTAATGTGTTTTTAAACAACTTTGTAACCGTAGGAAATTGTGTATATTTCCAAGAGTTTTAAAAGATGTTGAAATATTTGCAGCAGGAATAGACAAAGCTTGACACTGCTTAACGTTAGTCCCTCTTTTACACATGCTTAAGTGTAATATGCATAAGCTGGCTTAGGCTAATGTCAAAAATTTAACGAAAAGCGAATCACTGAAGACTTTTACGTGGCTATATTGTACTTACATGAATATAGAAATTATTATTTGGGCCAAAAGTACCAAAAACTGCAAACGGTGTGCATTATTGAATTTATAAACAATACAAAATTAAATTTTATTGCAAATTGTGTGTTAGAAAAATGGAAAAGAAAATAAAATGTTTAAGGGCCCTCGTTCCTTTGAATTGCGTCTCTTTTGTCATATAAGCTATTTTTTCTTTGAACATTTTGTATTAAATTCAGATTAAATATTTTTTGCCTTCCATTGGTATTTGTTTACTAATGTATCTATAACACAATACAAAACAGCTGTTTAAGCAAATGACATTTGACGAAAAGTTTTGTTAAGTACATTATAGTTTGCCACATATGATTATTAGGTATTTGCACAATTGCTAAAGTTGCCTTAAGCCAGTATATGCATAATAAAGTTGGGCCTTTAAACAAATTTTTATTTGTTGTGCGGTCAAAACAAGGCAAAACAAAACAAAACAGATATTGCTGCCGCATAGTAAATCATATCTATGCTTTTTTAATCAGTTTTCATTAAGAACGAACTGGAACTCTAAACATAATCACTTGACAAGATATAATAGGTGAATGAATTTAACTTAATTAATAAGTAAATATTTATATTTATTTGACTTTATTATATTCAAATTTACATATGTACGCGTCTTTCACAATTTTGTTATGAGAGAGATTGATCTTGCTTGTAATCTTTTCTTTGACAAAGTCATTTGATTGTTGAGATCAAAAGTGTTTGCAAAATTTATTTCAACAAAATGCACTTATTTTAACACTAATCTTTTAATATGAATTTTCGATTGCTAGACGGTAACCGATTCATTTTTTACATGAAAATATTTATTTGCAGTATAGCCTACAGTTAATCGATCAATAATTAAAAATATTAGCAGATAAAGTAAAGATGAAAATAAAAAATACAACGACTTGACTAAATTATAAACCTATTTTCCTGGGTATAAAAAATCCTGTTTGAGGATTTCTATAGGAAAAATTAAAAATTTTGAAATTATTCCAACTTGTTACGATTTTAATGTTTTTAATTGAAACAATTATGTACTTCAATTATTGTACTTGCCTTTAGATTCATTAGATTTAGCTTATTATTTTTAAGAAGAATTTAATACGGAATTGAAATCAAGGGAGATAATTAATATTAAAAAAAATAAGAATTTCATTGCAACAAATATTCAATTGATTCATTAGATCCTAACAAATGATTCGTTCCAAAGAGCAAACATTTTTAGCGAATTTTTGACATCTACTTATTCATATCGAAATGCCGCTAGACTACGGCCGTTTGCAGTGTTAACAATGCAATAATAGAATATAACAGTACGAGAGTAACTAATTATAAGAATTATTATTCTAAGTATTATATCCAGTGGAATATTTGAGGTTATGAATTTTCAATTAAGGGATTTATTTTTAAAAAATCTATATACCCTGCTTTCAATCGAAACGTGATTTCAAAAAACGGCCATTTCTAATAAATGGCATTAGAGAGCATGAACTTAATGAAAATTATTTAAGCAAAATTTTTATTATAAAATATTTTTGGATATTGAGATTAAATTTGGTTAAGACAAATGGTATGTTATATAATAGCTCATCAATTTAATTTAATATAGCTCACTTAGCTTTCTAATATTGAATTCTTAACTGTCAAGCAAAAATTAAACGACATTTCTTTCAGTTAATCCCTGGATTATATTTTTCCCTAAGGATTATCGTCATTAAAATCAAATAATCAAGCCAACTTATATAATGAGAATGTCAGCAACAACAATAATAATGTTGATGGCGATGACCATGCAAAAACATGAGTGAAAACAAAGCTTATTTAACACAACTTACCAAACGTATCGTCACCTAAAATGGAGACCACTTTAAAGCTAAAATCAAGCAAAGCATCACAGATTGCTTTACAATTTATTGAAAATGTTTATTTAAATGCCATATTTTTACATGCTTTTTACTTCAACTTATGTATATAATAAAATTATAATTACTGAAGGTTTAGATGATTGGAACTAGACAGCGTATTATATTTACCAATTTACTGACTATTGTATTCAATAAATTTTTATTCGCACTTCAATTTAATTTTCGTAACCAGTAAATTTTTGCCTTAATAAATTTGTATTTAAAAAAAAATCAGTAATTAGTAAACTTTTACTGTATCTTAGATGGAATTGCATTACCTGAAAAATTTTGCTACAATCTTTAAAGAAATCAAAATGAGTTTGCTGGTAATAAAAGCTAAGTTGTAGCAAAAAGTAGTAAAAATTTACTTTTAGGTCGATTTTATTGTTACTGCATGGTGTCTAGCTATGGAATTAACGAAATAAATTTAATTGTATAAAATATTTGTCATTGGTAAAACGTGTAAACATATATACGTTATCACTAATATTATTAATTCAATTAGCCAATAGACAGTTGAACATAATCACTATTGCGCCGACAGTCCAAAAATCTTCCTTTCGCAAAATAGGAGATGTCTTTAAATTAAATATTTAATGCTGAAGTCTGCATTATATCGGAAGCAAATTCTTTACGAATCCTTCTAGTTTATTTGTGTTATTTAGCTAATATTGAACGTGTTCACGAAACATTCTTTTTTTCGAGCAAGGAAATAAATGAAGTAAAAAAAATAAAAAATTTTTTTGTTTTTGTTTGTTTAAAGACAAATATTTTTTTCATTAAATAAAATGGTATACTCGTATTAGATATATTTTTTCGGGTATAAGGGACTGGGCTCCCTTATACCCCCGAACAGCACAAGTCTAGATGTTAAAGTACTCCATAAAAACTGTTAAAAATGTGCCCCTGGGGGGGACTCGTATTAGTAATATATGTATATATGAAAATTGTACTCCAAAGTCAACTAACATTTAATATGTTCTTGGTAACATCTAACAGACTTTTAATAGCCCTTGACTGAATATAGATTTACTTAAAAAAATCAAATTTTATTCATTTAAATACTTTTTTGTTCGAATATCTTTATATATTATAAGCGAGACTTTTGGGAGTCTAGGAATTTAAAAAAAAATATAATGCTCCTTCACTTTTCTGTCATCAAATTCGGTTTTTAAGAACTTAGAAATGTACAATTTTTTGTTAAACTGCTCAAAATTAAAGTTCAATATTAAACGATGAAATGTTAAAGCTATTTATCTTGAGCTTCAGTGGAAGCGATATATTAGCATAACAAAGGTCTTGTTAATTAAAGCAGTTTGAATTTATGGTGACGATATACACACATCAACAAAGAGGACCTGCAATCCAATTATTTCTGAATGGAAATAGCAGCCAAACAACAACCAAATATATAGCCAGCAAGCAACCAACTAACACTAACAGCAACATAACAAGTCAATAACTTCATGTTCAATGAATTTGCATAAATTTTGTTCGGACTGCAGCAAAGATTTTTGTAGAAAAAAATCATCAAAACTAAAAAAGCCCTTTGGGCATATAGATACAAACAGGATGAAAATCCATAAGGAAAAAGAAAAAAATGCCAGAGCTGAAATATGTAATCAATAATTATTTGAGTGTTTGGTAATTTTACTAATACACGGCTCGTAATTGGTCAGTTTATGGAGTGCATTGCTGAGAATCTTTGTGCGTGTATTTGTTTTGTTTTGAAATGTTTTGGTAACAGCTTTTACCAGCATATTAAATTTTGTAGAAAAATATTTCTTTGTAAACTTGTTTGCACTTGAATTAAATGCATATAAAATTTAATGAAGAACAGAATGATTTAGAATAATTACTATTCAAAAAAGTTGAATTGTGCTATAATGAGCAAAAGAAAAGATACGATTAGAATAATTTATGAATTTCTCTTATAATATTTGCTGAGTTATTTTTACATTTTTATAAATAGAACTATGTTATTGTAACAAAACGCTACGAATTTTAATTAACATATAAATGAGCACACAAATACATAAAATTAGTTTTTTAAATGCGATCAGTAAGAAGATTTTAATGCGATAAATTTAGAATGTTTTTAAAAGCTGTACCGCTATATACCAATCGCCTAATATCAAGACTTTGGAGATGGTAAACTAAGAATAAAGGTTAGACCAAGGAAAAACAAAACTAGTCAAAATAACGAAACACATTGAAACGGTTGCATGAAAAACTTTTAACGTTAGCTACGTAATTTTATTAAGAATAACAGTATATTATTCAGCTTACATTATTTTGTTTTCGTCGTCGTTTATTTTAGTAAACTACTTAAATTTAAAAATATAGCAACCAAATGCGAGTTGAACTCGTACACGAGTTTATGTTTTTGATTTGCTGTTAAAAATTTAATACGTGCGCCTCTCACGGTTGATTATATATGACAACATACGTAAAAATGTTTAATATAAAGACTGTATATTAATATGAAGTGTGCCTAAAACGATTCAAACGATTAGATAATATACATTAATATTACATAACTAAGTTTACACTTCATTTCTTATAATTGTTGCAGCGGACGTACTGCGAGTGTCGACATATTATGGTTAAAAGATAAAGACGTCTACATGAATATAACAACGTCTATATGGGATACCCTTTAATTTTTATATTCATTTTGTATTTATAATTAAGCGTTGCAGAGAAAATAGTATTGTGTACTGCAATAAACGTAAAATTAACATTTTTTATGGGGGCACACTTTAATTTTACAATACCCCTTCTTTAAAAATTTCAAATGGCCAACGTATAGAGTTTGAGCGAAAATAAAAGGCATACGTTTTTTAAATCGTGCCGATTATTGTTTTTGTTAGTAATTCTAAGTGATGAGTTCTTGATTCTCTATTTGCTGAATTTTATTTTTATAAAATGACAAGAAAATCTTCCAGATAAAAAAGTTTCGATAGCATGGTCATGGGAAATATTTTTATATGCTATTGATAGTAAAATATTAAACTGCATTATGTATATCGGGGCATAAATGCTATCCATTTTTGCAACTTTTCCATCCCTGATTTTGAAATAGCTATTAATAGGCATATCAAATGCAGCTATTTGTAATATGATCACGTTTTATTACATTGAATTTTACTTTTTGTTTAAAAGTACAAATTAAATTGATCTGAATATATATAGAATTAGCCATAAAAACTATTTTTTTTTCTACTTTAACCTTTAACTTTAAGAAATAAAACCACATATATTTTGATTTTAACATAAGTCAAGCATTTGAATTAAGTTGATTATTAATTTAAAAAATAGTAAATAGTAATAGTAAATAGTAAATTTTTTAATTTAATATCACATTCATCAAATCATTCCAAAATTTATGATTTTATAAATTTACAATACAATTTAATCTAAGTTTTTTTCAAGTCATATTGATACTACTCTCTATTAACTGTTCTATTATTCTTTTCTATAAAATATTAGAAATTGAATTGACTAAGAAATGAAATAAATTTTTATAAAAACAAAAGAAAAATCAGAGCATACATTTAAAATATATAAATCTTTTACAGTAAAGCTTGTCTGCCTAAAATTAGACCAAGATGCATTATCAGTTTAATTTAATATTGTATCTATAAAAATAAGTGAAAAATCTAGATAATATTTTACGTATTTTAAAAATTAGAAACAATGTTTTCTTACAAAATTTATATCTGCATTCTTTTTTATTGTTTCCTTTTTTGTAACAACTTCCAAACGCATGTGCTTAAGACTTGTAGATTTGCGAACTTAAACTTGTCATTAAATAATAAAATAATTGCAATCAAAAGCTTCCAGCATTTGAATTAAACAATTTCCGATCTACACGTATTAATGCCAATAATGAAAGTTACATCTTAACAGATTTTTGCTAAGTCTAGGTAAAAGTTATGTTAATGCTAATGATGAACGGCAATTCGAATAAGTTGTAAAACTAAAGATCAATTAAAATTATGAATAAATTAATAAAATATTTTATCCTGTGTATAGCTGTGTGCTAACCAGAGTTTAATTAGCTTTTAGTTACCACTCCAAAAAGCGTGGTAGCACACAATAAAAGAAAATTAGGTAACATATTTTGGGCAGGTAAAGTCTAGATAGTCTGTCATGAGTTCAAATCCCAACAGAGTCTTGAAGACATTTGTAGAGAGGAAAGTAATAATCGTAAGTGACATGGCTAAAGGACCCGATTGGTAAAAGACATTTGAGTTCGAATTTTTTGGAATCACAAATTATATTGAGGTTGATAACTACACAAGTCTGTTAAAACACAAATCCGGACACTGAAATGAAGTGAGTAGCACAAAAACTAAGGGAAAACCGTAATAATTATGTCAATTGGTTTTTTCGTTCCATTTAAGGTTTTGCCGCAATATCAGCCTTGTAGCCGGAAAAGCGAGTTCTTGAAGCAGCATTAAACAACAGAATTTTTAAGGATTTTTCTTCAAAGTTAATTTCAAATAAAAATATATTGATTTTAGTCTTTAGAAGATAAATGTGGATAAAATTGTTTATGAAATAAATACAAATTTATTTGCTTTCATTTTTGGCATTTCGTATTCCAATTTATTATTTCAAATAGCATTAATACATGTATAATTGTCCTGCGTACAAAAAATGTTTAAAATCAATTGATTGTGCAATGAAAGAGACCTGTGTGACTTTTGACAAGGGTTGAATCCAGTGTGTTTGTTTTAAACAAATTTTATAAATTTTGTAGCGAATAAACAGTTTGTGTCCACAACAAAAATCGATAGATAGAAATTCCTTTATAAACACACATAGGCACACACAATTTTTGTTAAGCATACACGACACGCATACACTCATGTAAGGTTGACAACTACTTTTATTCTTTCTGTATTTGCGAGAGCAAAGAAAATGTTATTTATATTTAAAATTTTCGTTATTATTGGCAACGCTAACAGAAACAGACAAGGTGGCAGGTTGGTTAGTGGCACGACATTACTTTAGTAACACAAAGGAAAAATGAAGTAAAGGAATGAAAAAAGAGAATGAGTGTCACACATCACAGATAGACAAAGAAGCGGATGGATGAATGGATTACACATGTCTCACCACATAATTGTACCTACACAAATGGAAAGAAAAATTATTTGTATTGCTCTGCCTCTATCACTTTCCCATTTCCGTCTTAATTAATTCTCGTCAATGTTCTTATTTCATAATCATTGCATTCATTATTCGTAGTGATAAAACAAATGAAGGTTGCTATTGAGTTGATGCTTTTTTTTGCTAATGGTGTTGATGTCGATGATGATGATGCTAATATTGTTAGGAATTATTCCTTCCTTCCTAAACATGTTGGTATCTTAGTTACCTTAGTTACTTATGTTAATAAATAAAACCTTCTAGTTGTCGATATTAACATCATCGTGATTGTCCTTTACATTTTTATCATAATTGCCATCGTTCCTGAAGCGTAAACCTCAAACGAATTACAAATAACTTAACATTTGTTTTCCTGTAAATGTATGTACCTGTCTCTCTCACTGCTTGTTTTTGTCTACTTATTTATTTGATTTATTATATTCATAAAATAACTGTATGTCTGCCAAACGTGGAAAATAAGTTTATAATAATTCTATATGTCTATCATCTGATAGCTTCTGATATTGTTGCGTACTTGTTTTTATTATGACAAATTTCTGCAAATATTTTATTTGTGAACATTTACTTACATTATTCCTTAAAAACGGAAAAATCTATTTTAAAGATTTCAAATAGTTTTTCAACTATATCCAATCAATAGATATCTGCACAAATTCTTTGTATTCTTAAAGCTGTAACAGACGAACCATCATGTCCAGCTTACTTTTGCATAATGGTACAATTCATGCGCAGAGAAGATCTGATTCTGGCCTACTCAGAAAAATCGAAAGCAACTGTTTGCTTAAGTGCCACAAATACATAAAAATGATTCAACTCAAAATGCAACTCCGATCCTCCGATTGACAGTCTTGTGTGAAGAGATAGATGCGTGTCTCTTCACTTTGCACTAAGGACGTTGATGTTTGAAAAAGGTATGCTGGTTTATGCACGTGGTAGCTTTGATAAGCCCGACTTTAAAATAATTTTTGAATTCAGTTAGCGCTTTAAGACTTTCCTGCTGAAATGGACTATGGAGGCTATATATGAATTTAAATATTTTAGCAAACAACTAGACGAATTGCAAAAATTGGCGTGATATCCCACATACAAAGTAAAAAATTATTATCGTAACCCTTGCAAACTATATCAGGTATAATCTCGAAAATTTGTTCATATAATTCCCACATTAGAGTGCGTAATCAAACGATTAGTCTTTTGAGGTGTCGATGGGTATAGAGTATAACTAGTAATTAATAAAAGATATATTTTTAAGTTGCTAAATTTATTTATTATAATTGAATTGGTGGTGATTGTGTCAGCTGTCAAGTGATTTATGTTTAGTTTAGTTTTGGCATTTCAACATAAATAGACTGATGCCTAATCGACGTTTCCTAATTGTGAAAATTGGGCCAAAAACAAGATTTTCATAAGCGAATTTTGTTTAGCGGTGAAGCTCACTTTTGTTTTATTGCATACGTCAATAAGCAAAACTGCCGTGTTTGGAGTGATGAAAAGCGGGTGGAATCATTATTCCATATCTCTTAAAAAACGGTGCTGGTCTAAACGTTACAATCAATGGTGCGCGTTATAGACCTAACGACGGAATTCTCTAGTCTACACCGATAAACCCGAATGTTGGAGGACAACATTGACCGCGTTATTGCCGATATAAGGCCACAAATATTGGAAAAAACCATCGAAAATTTTACCTTCAAATTAGACTTCATCTGAGCCAGTAAAATTTCTATACATCTATAAAATCCTCCAGTGGAAGAAGAAATTCAGTTAGGAATTTATTTTCAGTTAATTTAGGTAAGAAGAGCTTAAAACTAACAGGGACCCAATGTTCATTTTAAATTTGAAGATTTAGATCAGTAAAAAGCCGGATATGAATATATAATCAAAACTTTATAATCAAGTAATATCGTGCTTATTTTGCATTTAAGCTTTGATTTGAATAAACATTGAATTATTTTCACATACCATGATACAATATAACTTGTTCAAGAGTATAATTCTCTTTACTCTAGCCGCCAAAAAAAATATTAGTTTAATGCTAAGTTGGGTATATTTATAAGGCACTTTCTAACACGTTTAGTATCTAATTGTTACGGACATAAAAAAAGTGTTTTTTTATTTTTTAAATCTTTAAACATAAAAGACATAGCACTAAGAGCAGAATGATATGAACACATTAACCCGAAGCAGTGATAATTGTAATGATGCCTATTTAATACAAATTCTTAAAATAATTTTAGATAATTGTAATACTGTGTTAAATTCAATACCCCCCCAAAAAACCAAACACAATAATAGATACACTTAACTTAAAGCCCAGCAACTTAATAGGAGTTTATAAATATTATGTTTTCCAAAATGCATAAAAACATCAGATCAATTAAATCTGTTGTTTTTTATGTGCCAAGTTTAACCAGTAAAAGTTTTTTTAAGTAGAAGCTTCGGAGCATCAAATCCCTTATCACTGATTTTAAATGCATTGCTTTTCTATTTTACTCCTCGATAACCTCAATGAAAATACAAAAATTCCAATTGTACCACAAAAAATGTTAATAAAACTTGTTCAAAGGAGTCTAAGCTAAATCATTGTCAAAGACAAAATAAAAAATAGGCCGCATCACCAAGTCTGAATAAGGCCAAAAAAAATGTGCAACCAAGCCTTGGCAGCAGAACCGAATCTTTAATGTAAAGTTCATGTAATTTTTAGTCTTAATTTGTTGTGTTGCACATTTTAATTATCGTCATATCGCCCATTCGTAATTTTTATATCCGCTGGCTCTTGTATGAAAATTTAACCCAAAAAAATTTTTCAAAATCAAAATTCATCAAGAAGAAAGTGAAATTAATAAATTTGCCAACATTTACCTTTATTTACAACGACCTTACAAGATATACACTCTATTCTGCATTAGGATTACTTCTTTACATTAGGTTACGCACGAACCAAAAAATGATATTAAGAAAAAAAAAAATGTGTCGAAAGGTTAAGAAGAAGAATGGCCTTAGAAAGGTCTTAATGTGAAACATGTGAAGAAGGAACAGATATAACAAATATTAAAAGTTAAATTTAGTGTAAAAATATGGATTCAACAGCTAAAACAAATAAAATCAAATGTTGTGCAAACTTCATTTAAATAACTTAAGTTCAGTCACAAACCAAAGCAGGAAGCCTCCTATTACATTTTATATTTACATTTTTTGTAAAATGTAATTTTACAATCTGAACAAATAAGATATCGGAACAACACAAAAAAAAAAATAGCTACGATCGAAATCTAGAATACATAAAATCGTAAACTATTGAAACTACACGGAATGTAGAGCAACAATTTTGCCAAACGGGTACATTTTTGATTCGAATCGAAATGCAGAATAGGAGTGATAAAGCAATAAAACAAAGCTTTGGCTCTGCACGTCTTACAACAACTAAAAAAAAATTATTGTTAAAGTGAAACTAATAACGAAAAAATTTTTTCAATTGTTTACATATATTTTATACAATTCAATATACTCATACTAAATTTAATTTTAATTAATAGAACCTGTAATGCTATGAAAAGCATTCTAAGATTTTTTATTTAATACGCATGTTATGTTTATAGTCAATGTAACATGAGTACCATTACAATTATCATTGCTTTAGTCTAATAATGGGTTTATAACATTTTGTTCCTGAAGTGAGGTCTTTTATTTATTTTTTGTATCTATTATAATTCAAATTGTAATAAATATTAAGGACTAAAGCAATAGTAACTATGGCTATCTATCGGCTAAGATCTTTTATGTTGAAAGATTTCAATAACAAGAAAACATTTTTATGCCCGTAACATGAACAAATAGATACTAACGGAGTTAGTAAGTGTCTAATAAATATACCTAACTAAGCAATAAACTGAAATTTTTATTTAATCCTTGTCCCATTAGTTACGGACATTAGGCGGCTACAACAAAGAGAATCCACATCTTTAGTTCCATAGTCTAAAAATATATAATTCGAAAAATCACAACCTAAAAGCAAAACAAGTGCGTTAATGCTGGGGTATAAAAAGTATCCGACATAGTCGTAAAAACAAAAGATATAATTTCTTCCTGATTTACAAAAACAAAAAAAAAATCAAAAAAAACTTAATGTGTTTTTCTTTTTTGCCGTATGTTGCAAAATCTTGTTTCTATCGAAAAGATAAGGCAAAACTAAATAAACAAAATATTTACAAACAGTCTTACCAGCCATATACAATTGAAATGCCTTCTAACAAATACACAAAAGATGTTACGAACAGGGCCATCTTAAACTGATATTGCATGCTGAGGACAGCGGTGAAAACTATGCAAAGTCTATAGCGGTATTAACACAGCATTAATTACCAACCAGGAGCAATTCGGTCACATAATTTGTATTTTCTGCAAGCATAAATTCGTGTCATCACACGTTTCTTTATCATGTACGTGTCAAATTGCTGTTAAAGCGGCGAAAGTCATCCTATACAAAATGCAGACCACAGTCAAGGCTATGACAACAGGGCGGTAAAGCCAATAGAGAGAGAGAGAGAGAGAGAGAGAAAGAGGGAGTGAGAGAGAGTCGCTTAAAAAAACAGTTTATTCAGGAGCATAACATTCGACAATGAACTTTTACATCACTTTGGTTTATTTCGGCCATTGGGGGCACGAGTTTTCATCGCGCTCTCTCATGTGTGAACATTTTTCTTAGGACTCGAATTGTTTTGTTATTCAACAAAGATGTATTTTTATACGATTTTAGTTAAATATGCAACTACAAATACATTTACTTCTGTTTTACGCTTGTAGCAACCAAAAGTCCAAGCTCGTTTTTGGACACGCAAGAAATTTTAAATTAGCAGTCTTGTTAAAATTTCTATATATTCTCCGATGTATTTACTTATATACGCACATATTTACTTATAGAGTTATTTACTAAAATATGAATTTATGTTTAAATTTCTATATTTTTTCTCGGCGGCAGGATCAAGGTAAATATCTACTTCTATATTTATTATATTTGGACTGGTAGTCAGGGTATAGATAGAGCCGTGGTAATACCCAGCCGAATTTATATCCTGCGACAGGACAAACTGCGACGTAGCGATCACAAACAAAGCCGTGGTTATACTCAGCCGAGTTTGTGTCCGCAGTCGCCACCGACAGTGACCAGGCAGTGATCGGTTGCGCCGTGGTAATACCCAGCCCAGGCTGCAGTGCCTTGGCGCTTGCGGCGTACAGACCTATTTCGACGGAGCGATCACAGACAGAGCTGTAGTAGTATCTAGCCGAGCTGTGCCCGCAGTCGACCTAGACAGTGACGTTCGTCGAACACTGACCGCGTGATGTAGAAGAGATTTACCTAAGCCGCCTGCACACACACCAGTGCACACCAGTGCACGAGCTGCAGTGTAGCAGAGAACCAGGAATAGGGAAATCCTTTCCTTAATAAAGAACCAGGTTGTAACCAAGGTTTTGTTTTTCTTTGAATCGACACAACACGACACTGGACGCCACTGAGCATACCTCAGCTACCTGGAAAAACGTGTCGTTACACGTTTAATTCTTTTAACTTCTGCTTTCTAAAACAAAGTAACGTATAATCAACCTAACTCTACATAAAAAATTAAATTATAAACTAATAAGTATTTTTCTACATTTTTAATAAAATAATATACAGAGACGGCATTATAACCACATGAATAATTTTAATTTTACTCGTAGTTCACATATTTTTTAAGAAAAACACAAAGAATCATATACAAGCAGAATGTAATACAGCATTTTCTAGATCGGCACATCCGTCACACGTTGTTCGTTGTTCGTTGTGAAGGAGCTGCATCTAGTTAAGATGCTATAATACGAGGAGTACTCACAACCAGTCATTTAGTTGTAAAGTAGTAAATCGTAACCCACAAAAAACTCAATTTCGAAGATTTTGATGATACGCTATTTTGCATTTGAGATGAAAAACAAGTTTTTGAGACCAAAAAGTTGTTAATTTGTAATCATAAAAAAGTTTATAATTATAAACAGTGTTTTAGTCAATTTGTTTGTGAATCTTAGGGCTTTTAAATGTAAAAGCATTAACACTAATCCGCGATAGCACTGCCTCAGCTCTAAAGACTCCGTAAAAAATCCATATTTTAAACATTAAAAATAAAAATGAAATCACCTCCATTTATTTCTGACTTTGAAATCTATTTGATTTTATTAAATATTACGTATTAACAACCTGAATTTTGCGGCATTACAGAATATGTATTGCGTTGAAAATTTTGGAGAAGCATCTCAAATACATTTTATAACATGTAATTATAACATGTAATGTAGGCCTCAATTAAGTAATTAGAAAATAGTTAATTACTTATTATTATTAATTAATTATTGCCAAACAAATATTTAATTACAACAATTGAAAAGCTGCAGTAAAAATTAAATTTCTAGAGATATAAAAATGCAAAGATTGGAAAAGAAAATATTCAAAACCAAAATTCAACTGTGCAGGAAAAATGGTATGACAGTACACCTTTATCAACATTA
Organism: Trichopoda pennipes; assembly: GCA_030448955.1. Classification (NCBI taxonomy): domain Eukaryota; kingdom Metazoa; phylum Arthropoda; class Insecta; order Diptera; family Tachinidae; genus Trichopoda; species Trichopoda pennipes. Next base: position 10,358,365 of record JASKUP010000034.1, read on the forward strand.
TCTCTTGTATGATCAATATGCAATTTTTGTACCTATTTTTATGGAAAAGCAAATTTCGACCATTTTTTCTCGGCATATTAAATAATTTAAAGTGTAGCTAACATTTTATTATTATTATTTAGTTTAATGCTGCAGACACATATAATAACAAAGATCCACCGATGGGTCACATAAAATCTAAAATATGGATTTCCAAAATTATAACAATCGTACTTATTTCTATGCTCTTGTGTATATTTTAGAAACAAACGATTTAAGATTTGAGGAACTTCGTACTTCGTTATTTTTATATCACAATTCTTTTAAATAGTTACCGTGATCATCATTTGTTTTATGAACAATAATGAAGCAATTTTGTCACAATAAAAATGAGTTTAAATGAGTTTTAAGCGCAAAGCGATAATTTTATTTAATAATTTAAATAAAAAATATATTTATTTGCTTTTAATTAAACCTTTTTTCAGAATTGCGATCCGTTAAAGTATATCGCCTGGCTGTGAAAATCATACTTGCAAACGAAAATAATTTTCCTAGCAATTCTGAAAACTATGAATATTTCAGCAATTAATATTAAGTAATTAATCAATCGTAATAATTTCATGAATATATTTGAATTTTGTTCAATTGCAAGTACTGATACACGTAATTAGAATTACCTGTAATGTTTGATTGAAAGTTTCACTTAATACATCAAAGTACATAGATAAATGAAAATGACATTTTATTATGTTTATTGTTCATACAAAATTTAGTGTAGCGATGAAACTGAATCAAATCATGTTAATGAAAATTATCCTCAAGACACTATGTTTAGTTCGCTATATAGGTCACCAAGGAAATGATTGCTTCGTATGGCTATAAAAACAATAAATGACATAATAAAAAATTAATACTTTTTTTACTTTTAATGACTGGCATTTATATTGTTGATATATGACCCAACAAGAATGATTTGTTCATTTAATGCTCCACAAAGATTTTTCGATCTAATTAGATTAGTAATTTTGTTAACGATATGCCATCACTTGTTTACCATATACCAGGAAAAATTAGAATATAGAATTCGTAGAGGAGTTTATAGTTGAACGATAGCCACAATAAAATTGTGCGATAATTCAACATTTGAATCGCGGCTTCTGTTTTTCAGCCGCGGGGAAAAAAATTTGAAAATATAAAAATATAAATTAATAAATAAAATAAATTTGAGCAGCCGAACCTAAATGTTTATAGTTGCGTAAGAAATGTTTCTTCTGGATTTTAGCTTAAATTATTTTTTTGCCTTAATTGCAATTTATTTTACACCTGCTGTATTGAACATACATAAATACGACAAGTCAGCACTAATCAACTCTAGTCAGCAAGTAAAATAAATTTACATTAAAAAAAATAAACAAATAATAAAACAAAACCAGCAGTAAATATTTGAAATGTTGCAAGTCATTCTTCATAAATCTTTTTGTCCTCTACAGTTTGTGTATTTAAAAGTATAACTGGTCAGGTCTTTATGGCAATAATAGTAAGACATACAAGAATATATACTCGTATGTATGTACTAAATTGCAAATAAACTACACAAATAAAATTAAAATATTTATTGTTGAAGATAAAAAAAATTAAGTTCTTTGGAAAATGTTTAAACGATAAATATTGACCTAAATATCTTTTTAGGGTTCTATTTTGTGAAATATCCACATTTTCAGGCAAATAAAATATACATACATACATATATAGATATTTCAATTATCTGTTCTTTCTGAAATCACTTGGCTAGACTATTGCTTTAAACATATTACTTTAACATTGGAGAAGAAAAGTGTTTGCCAAAGGGACAAAGGTTTTAAAATCACAACAACTTGCAGAAACATTGTGCGCCCTGGTATGACAGTACTTAATTTCATTTTAGAAAAGGGGGTGGGTGCTGCATCTGAATTTAAAAGACGTCATCAAGTATAATTGCTGTTTTAAAACTACTACTAAGGTATAAGGTGCTTTTTATGCCGAATAAAACTTTGAACTGTTAAGAATAAAGCAAAAAATAAAAATTTAGTCGAGACAAAATTTTAATCAAATGATCAATGCATTTGAAAATGACATTGGTACACAGAAAAAAGTAAAATTTTAAGTCATAGCCATTCTGAAAAGCTACATCTCCACCAGATCAATGTCATCGATATCTTCGAACAAAAATATAATTGTTATTTGTGCGGTAACGGTCTTCATTAACTGTAACCAGTGTTCCGATTTCATTTTTGAAGCAGTAAGCTCAAATGATACTACCACCATGCAAACCGCAACAAACGGTGCACCTGCATTTCTTGATGTATTTGAGAACGCAGGGTCTTTTGCGGATTGGTTTAACTTAATATGCGCCGATTCGATGGCTAATTTCAATCTGAATAATTTGGTAGCGTTATTCAAACATCAATTTATTCATGAAGATTTTTCATATCCTGGCATACTGGCCGTAAATGTCAATGGTCAAAATTAATTTTATTTCTTTTATCGATATTTTTTATTATCTTTCTGGATAATTTTGTTGATACCAGATACTGCGTTTAATTTTCTCTTGTAATGCACGGATGGTAGTTGGCATATACCTTAAACATCAAATAACACAAGTCACACAATCTATGGGGTAAAATCTCATCACCGCAACTAAGGAGTTCACCAACAAAAAATGTATTATACACTACTTCAGTCATTTCGCTGACTGTGTGGCGTGTGCCAAAAATTCAGGTTCATCTTTTGTGAATTTCGTCATCGACAGCTGCTTTAAATTTGCATCACCGAATTGATGTTTCAGTAATTTTCTTAATACTCATACATGTACTTTCTCGATATTGGGGGACTTCAGCTGATTAACCCATTCACCAGTATTGAAGCAGACAATTTTAGGGGTTTCTTATCTAAAGCTAAAAACACTTACGCTCAGTTCTCAATAAATTTTAAATTTATCGATAATATTATAAAAAGCTTTAAACAAATCCATACTTAAAATAACGCGAAGCGGTGTCAATAATCAATTAAATCCATATTCAAGTACAAAGCTCTTAATTTAAAAGCAAACACCTAAGTCTGAATATCAGCTTTTCTTCTGGTTTGCCTCTTTGCTCAAGAACTATTCTTCCTTGGTTTGATTGATTTAAAAACTTGTAAAATACGATTTTTCAATGATGGACTTCCTATGTCTTCAATTATAACTTTTACCTTTGAAGCTTTATAGAAAACATTTTGTATGTCTGTATTACAACTTGACGACGATTGGTATCTAGAATACTTATACTAGTGAGCACTTTGTTCTAGGGAATCATTTACCATCAATGTAGCTACCCATTTATAATAAATCAATTCTTCCAAAATCTGAATTTTCTTTGCATCTGAAATTAGCAAACATAAGAGAAATTTCTGCTTGGTTTGGTTGGTTTTAGCTTGAAACTCAATTGTTTCCATAAATTCATGTCATTAATTTTATTTCTGTGAAGTGCTCGTTAATGAAATTAATTTTGTATATAAAAAATATTGGTTTTTCATATACTGCACTTACTACACATAGATGGTTCTGAAATGGTAAACATGTATGTTGTAAATATAAACTGATTTTAAGTAAATGTATTAAAAATGTTTTATTAAAATATTCAGGAAAAATCCATATAATTTCCTACGATATTTTTAATGTTGTGTTATATTAAATATTAGATTTAAATCCTTCATTATTTGTAATAAATAAAAAAATATTTGTAATAATGCGATTGTATTTTTGTTAATTATTATCATTAAATCTTAAACATATTTATTTAAAAAAATCTCTTAATATTAATAAAACAGAAAACTGGAAATACACCTGAATCTTTTATTTAAAAAATGTTCTAAAAACGTCAGACATATTTTGCGAAAAATGTTTAGTTAATTTTCAATAGAGTTAATTAGTAGTCAGTGCTGCAGATAAAGTTACAGTAATAAGTCGCATACTTTTATATTTTTCGTCTTCGAATTAATAAAATCGTATGCTGATAAAAGTGGGATAAGAGAAGGGAAGAAGAATAACAGGATTTTTATACTGTCAAGTCAAAGTAAAACCTACCGGTTTAATCATACCTTTCTAGAAATCTATTTTAGAGTATTTAAAAACTGCCTATTTAGGCTGTTCATACCTTGAAGAGAACATATTTTTTCACTGGCATTCTTTTGTTTCAAGTAAAATCAGCCTTAGTAAAAAAAAAGACATTTCGATTATTTCGGAACACCTACCTTCGTGCCATCGGCACGTGATGTGCTGATACTTGTAATAGGACACGATGCTACAATTTTATCGGAAACTAATTTATTTAAAAACTGCATTCCTATTCTTAATCTTAGTTTTAGTGCAAAAATACTCTCCTTTTACAATATGGCCTTGCAAAATTAATCGTTTGGTTCGCAATAATTACACTTTCACAAACTGTTTATCGTTGTAATAACTTTTTTTATGACTGTGCTGCCTTTTCAATAATAGCCGAATTAAATATCACCTCTAGCTGATGGTAGCGACGATTGTGCAACATTTGGGATGATAAATGAAGTTATTGTATTTACATTTTTTTTGTTACTGTTCGAAAGTGTTTAAATTCCTATTTATATTATCTTGAGATATATAACGTTTGCAAATAATTTTTTGAAATCTGTAAATGTATGTTGTTCATTTTATTCATTTTAAAAATTTATTTTCATTTAATTTATAAGATCGTTTTTAATTTTTGATGATCTTAAATGGATTTAGGCTACTTTTACTTTTTTATTTAAGAATTTAAAATGATATGAAAATAATACTGAACACTCTTAATATTTACTTTTAATTTAACATAACTATTTTAAATATTAAAAATCTGTCAACATTTAAATAATACTGTTTGTTATTTGGCAATAAAAAAATTGTGATAAATTGTAGTGAATTATTGGAGGAATATAAGTTTTTATATCCATTATCGTTGAATTTTGTAGATATTTTTGACATGACATGATGACGGCAGTGAACTGCTGCTTTCAAATTAATTACGTAAAATAGTATTGACAAAATGGCTAAAATTGTAAAGTATTATTTTTTGGTTTAAGTATTCTCTGCCACTAGAGATTTCTAAAAAAAAACGCTCTTTGTTTTAAAATATCAAAATTTATTATGGATATATTCGGAATAAAAGGTATAACTGGAATGGAATATAATTTAAAGCACTACCATGAAATCTTTATAGCATCATTTGGTTCTAATTGGGATGCAGTCAATTAACACGTTCGCGGACGCTAAAATTTTCAAAGAGCTGCAAAAATATACAGGCAATTATTTTTGAAACTAGTTGTAATTTCCGAAATCTGAATAGACATGTATTATAAGAGTAATCAGAACATCGTATTTTAACCATTATATACAATGAATGTTATAGCATCCACGACGATTGCACTTCTAGTTTACTCAACGTGTCGGCTTAAGGAAATTTGTAAATACATGGAGAAAAGATAAAATAATATGAAATTAACTAATGAACCAGTTGGTCATTATTTTGAAATGTATATTAATTACAAAAACTTAAGCTTGCATAAAATTAAATGAATAAAAATTGGCTTTAAAATTTGAATGCTATAGCATTCACGTCATTTTACATCACTATGAAAATGAATGCTATAGCATTCGCGTCCGCGAAAGTGTTCAGTATTATTTTCAAAAGCAAAAGTCATAATCAACATCGTAAATTTAACCTGATCAAAATTCTTATTATTGATGTTATATTTTCAGTTTCACAATTATTGAGATAAAGGCTGCTTTGTCTTTTTGTTTTTTTTTTTGCTTTAGATTAGCTCTTAGTTAAAGCAAACATCTATTTAAATTTAAATCTTGTTTATAATTTGTCTTTATTCGTTTTTGATGTATAAATTTAATTATTTCTTAAATAATAAATAATTTTACAGTTCAATAAACTTTAAAGAATTTCTATTTATTATAAATTGTAATAATTATAAAATCTGTTTAAGTTTTAACGAGTAGAAATTTTACTTTGCACTCTCCTTTATTTTGTTTTGCATTTGTTAATAGAGATGTGTAGTAGACATTATAAATAATATACAACAAATGTTTAAAATTAACAAATATAAAACAGTATTAATTTGCATAAGCAAATAAAATATTAAAAAATCACTTTCAATCAAATGCATGTCGAATTAAATGAAGGCTTAGATAATTTAGATAATCTATTTAATATTGTTTGTTATGTGAGTATTTATATAGAATTATTTTTGTATTGTAAAATGTCTTTAATAGAATTTTCGGAAAAGTTTGATAGATAAACGCATTAATTTTATAATTAACAATTTTAAAAAGTATAAAATAATAATAACAATAATTATTTTCATATAATATCATAACTAATAAGATCCAAAGAAAATCTACTGGCTTAATTCTGCTAGATATCGAAAAAGCTTTCGACACTGTATAGCACAACGGTCTTATATATAACATGGTTACGGCTAACATACTAAAATACCTCTGTAAAATTGTTTCACAATTTTTGGAAAATAGATCGTATGCTGTCTCGGTGAACAAAAGTATGTCATCATTTCATTTTATCCCTGCGGGAGTACCACAAGGATCTCTCCAACAGTGTACTCAATCTTTACATCAGATTTTAAACCACCTAGGGAATGGATAAAGTCTACTACGCTGATGATACGAGGCTCATTACCTTCAGTAGACTTACTTCAGCTAAGCCTAAAATCCTGTAACAAGTACTTTAAGAAGTGGAAAATAAAACTAAATTGCAATAAAACCCAGGCAATTATTTTCCCATTCAACAAATCGCCTAAAAGGTTAAAAAGGTTACCAACAAGACAACTGCAATTTGATGATTCTGATATCAGCATTGCAAACAATGTAATATATCTTGGAGTTACTTTAGACAAGAAACTCACTTTTCAAAAACATATCATGCTGTCAAAAAACGTTGAAAGCGTTCAGATGTCTTTGGCCCTTCTTGAACAGAAAGTCAGCTTTAAGCCTGAAAAATAAGAATCTAATTTACAAAGCCGTTATTCGACCAATAATATGCTTTGCATAGCCAATCTGGTATTGTGCTGCAAAGAAGTTCCAAATCATCCAGAACAAATGCTTAAAGATAATACATAATCTACACTGAAGGTTCCATACTCCGCTTCTTTATGATGTAACACAAAACGAAGTATTTTCAGATTTTATTAGCAGAATTAATTATAATAAACGTTTTCAAAAAATTGTACCCTCTCGGTATCGTAGTATCCGCGAGAGTTATGAATTAGCATAACACATATATATTTGTAAGCTTTTTATAATTACCAAATAGGAAAAATTTTTGTTTTATAAATGATTATTCTTGAATTTTCTAATTATATTTGATTTTTTTTTCACTTATTTACATATATAAAATTACAATAGCTTTAATTGCTGAAGTATCCATAAGATATATCTCATAATTATAATTATGTTATCTTGATATAAGATATAGAATTTAGGAATGGATTAATAAAATTTGAATTTGAATTTGATTTTTGATGTCCATATGAAAATACACGTAAACCTTATTAATTGCAATCGAAAAATACAATTGATTAACAGTGTTAGGGTGGTTATACTCTTTCTCAAACTCTAGGACTTGCGTTTATTCAAAACAGAAATTAAAAAAGTGACAATTTTATTGACTCACCCTGGTATGCGTAGTTTCAGAATTAAAATCCTTAAAAAAATAAGTTAAAATCGAAAGAACCGAGTAGTTCAAATATCATTTTGAAAAAATTTTAATGAAAAAAAAATAAGAATTAATGATCAAATAAAAATATGAATTAAAAAATTTCATTAAGAAAGCGTGATACTAAGTCGTATATGTGTGCCTATGGTCACACCACCGATATGTGGAACCCGATAGGTTACGCTATTGCTGAGATTTTCAATATGTTATCTCGTATTTTTGGAGTGGAGCCTTATAGTCAACAAGGCCCTAAAATTATAAAGCATATTTGTTTTTTTACTATTTTTCAACAGTTTTTAATTCTAAGTAAATGATATAGAGTTTAGATGAGAATTATTTACAATATTAAATTTATAATACAATAAGATAATATTTAATATTGTATAAAAGATTAGAAATTGGATCTCATTTCTAGCTAATAAGAAATAAATTAATCATGTAAATGTCTTTTATAAAGATTGTAAGAAAATTGTTAATATCTCAAGATAAATTTTATGATGTACCAATAATATGAGACTATATTTTCGATTAACTTTGATAAATATGATGTTATAAATTGCTATAATGTACGCCACATACTCTTTATTTCCGTTGGCATACATGAAAGCGGTGATGTGGCCATCGACCCACATAAATATATGCTATTGCGTGGTTTATAAACACTTTGAGAACATTGTAAAGTTATAGTGACAGTGTCTGTTTTTATTGCATTATTAATAACGGAACATCTTGTAAATTGGTGTAGTCCAATTTAGACAAATTTTAAGATTTAATACCGTCCTTGAAATAAAAATTGCCAAAAGTTAACAAATTTAAATTATTTGTGTGTGACCGGTACAACTAGTATAGAAAATAAAATTGTTTAATGGGTGTTCCTACGTGTTATTCTGAATAGTTTGGTGTTTAAAATCTATGGACCCTCTCCAAAAACCGATAGAAAAAAAATCAAACCTGACGGCTTCATTTTGACGTATATTCCCTGTTTGGAACCATCATATACAGACACTTTAAATTTTCAACAACTAGTATAAAAAATATATAATTATATGTTTAAGTCCAATTTGCAAAATACCTTTACAGTATAATAACAAAAATTACAATAAATTACATTAGCGATTTCTTGGCCGAAAAGAGAAATAATAATAGAAACAACAACAAAACGACAAATAGTTCATTTGTTTAAACTTTTTCTCTCGAATCTAATTTCACGTCACATTATAAACGACATCTTATTGACCAAAATTTTTTAATTCGTTTATTTATTAAATAAGGATTTTTTTTTAATTTTACAAACAGAAATACAAATTTTTATTATACAGTTTATTAAAAAAAAATTCTTGTATGATTTTCGAAACATATTTATCTACAATGATTTTTTCGATTTCAATTAATTGGTTATCTGCACTGTGACGAGTAGAGCAGCTAGCGTTAGCAAAGTAAAATCATGTTTATACAAAATAAATTTTTTTATTGTTGGAAATGATTTCAATTCATTATTGCTCACTGCCAAGTTTGAAGTGTATGAAAATATTTATATCTGATCTGTCGATTTTTTGTTATTGGCCTTAAGCCAAATACTGAATAATTTTTGTGTTTTGAAAAATGTCAAATTGTAGCATAAAATGCTAATTTCTCACAACGTTTAAAATGTTTTCGTGTTGTTTTGGTTTCGCTATTTTAAATTTAGACAAACATCTTTTAGATAATTATACTAAAATGTTGTGCTGTTCTTTGTTAAAAATATATATAAAATATGCAGTAAATTGAAGAGTGCACATTTTTAAATGTTTGTAAAACTGCTTTCTTTTTTATTCATATATGAATAAAAAAAAGTAAATAGAATTTTGGGCGGATTGGTTTAATTTTATTATAATTTAAATTATTAAACTTTCAGAGTGTAACGTTTTTCTTTTTTGATTATTATTTGGACAAGTGAAATTTATATAATTTTTGGAACACTTTATTAACATTTTAATTAAAAAACAACAGTTTGCTGATTTTTGATGCATAATAAGAATAAATAGAAAGGAAAAGTAGGTTTACAAACTATAACAGGGTCACGTTTGAAAGTGTATTTTAAATAAAACTTTGATCTACAAACACAAAAACATATTTAGGAGAAAAGTATTATTTCTTTTTTTAAATTTTACACTAGTGTCACTTATTGAAGACATAACAATAACTAAAATCTCGAGCTAATAATTTACGATGGAAGGTCAATAAGTCCGTAACTTTTTACATTAAACACATTATTTTTGAATAAGAAATGATTTTATTTTTCAAAGAAGTCTCCTTTAAGTTTTGTGCACTTTCTCAAATTTTTGATCTCTTCTAAAAGATTATAAATTTAGGTTTGTGTTTTTAAGAAATATTCATTCATAAGAAGTATTCATTCGAAGCTAAACCTGGAGAATACGATGGACATGAAAAGCAGTTCGTAAACCAATTCATGGATTTGTCCAGTGGAAACTGCATTTTCTTTTTTTCAAACGCTCATTATATCGACCCAATAAGTTGACATAATATTCGCCATTGATTTGAACAGCAAATGGCCTGCATAATGACTTTATTGAATGACAACTCTTAATTTGGGACTCTTTGGCTTCGATGCATCAATCGGTGCATTATGCTAAATTCGCGGTGCCTTCATGCTTACGAAACGGCGCAAAAACTTGTCCATATTGCGGTTGAACCTAGCGAACACTCCTGTGAAGTTGTAACACGATTGTGTTAGCGGCACCTATTCTAGAAAAAGCTTCCTTGATCCATATCAGATGCCTATGGCTACTCCAATTTGTCACACTTTCACTCTCCGACCGGCCAGTAACGTTTCTTAAATTTTTTTTAATTGTTTCGCGTTAAAAACAATTGGCATCTTCCCTGCTTATACGGTCACAACGAAATTTCATAAACAACTTTTTTTTCCACTGAAATTGTTGGTTCAGAATTCCTATAATATCTATAAAGTTTAGTTTTGGTTTGCGTGGTTTTTCCTGCAGTTTGCATTTTCTCTCAAATCATGCGATATTCCGCTATCAATGACTACCAAACAGAAACTAGATGACTAATTTTGCTGACAGAAGCCAAAAGACAATTGCCTGTTAATAAAAACAGTTAAGAGGAGTAAATACAGAAATCCAGAGTTTATAAATAAAAGAAAAATTTTACAGTCAATCAACTGTACAATCAGTACAGTTTAATTATATATAAATATTGATTAATCTCTGTCAATTGTAATCAAAATAATTTGAAAAACACACAAGTCATATAATTATTGACATTATTTCTCCAGTAAGAATAATAAAGAAGTCAGAACATATATATTCGGTGTAGATAAAATATTGTTACGGATGTGTCTTGCTTAAGTTTTAAAAGAAAATAACTAAGCAATAAAGTAAACTACTGGTAAACTACTACTAACTGCGTGACTTACAAAGAAAACTTATGCAGAACCACAAAATTTCTAGGTACAAACTGCGTAGAAATTTTATACATGCAAACAACAATTTTATATGCTGTTTACTAACTGCGTGGTTTCCTGAGAAAACTTATCGACACAAGACAACAACAAATATTTTAAAATAAATACCAAGAAGAAACTTTATCAGCTTAAAAACAAAAATACACGTATACATACAGGCGCCTATACATTGATTGAACAACATTCAACAACAAAATGTGATACAACGGGAGTAGAAGATTCTTAATTTTTCTAGACTTTTAGTGGAAAAATATAAAAGGGCAGCATCTGAGTGGATAGTTAGTTTACAAATACACCTCGTAAAGTAAAAAAGTTCATCTTAAGTAAATTGTTTTGTAGTGTCAACTTCGTGTAGTTAAAGTAAATAAACTTGTATTAATTTAAAAACTCTAAAATTTGGTGTTATTTATTTTGCAAAAAAGAACTCACAACAAAACGTTTATAAAAGGTATGAACGTAACAATATTAAGAAGAATAGCAGGAAGTGTAATTTCAGTTGTAGTCTAGTTCCAGTCAAGTTAAGATTCAAAGTTTTATTTTAATTCAAATTTAGTTTTTATATTAACTCCAATTTGTTTAAACTTATTTCTTAGTTTTATTACTGTTTTAATTGATTTCAATTTCAATTCTAGTTTCTGCTTACCATTTTTTTTTTTTTTTTTTTAAATAAAAAATGTGTTTTTTTTTGTTTTTTGTACGACTTCTGTCACGAGTCTAATTTCAAAAACAAAATTATTTGAGATTCCCAACTTATTATGAATTTTAATTTTTCAATGTCGAGGATGCACCCGGATTTAATCATTATGATTTAATCATATTTCATAAAGGAATCCGCAATATAATCATAATAATTGATATGGAATTCTATGCCGAGCTTAGATTACGAATTATTCGGCAAATAAAAATTTCTACACTGTAAAATATTTTGAAAGAAAAAAATAGTTTAAACAGGAAAGAAAAAAGGTGAAGAAATAACAACTGGCCTTAAATACATAGGCATTGTGCTTTAGTACATACTTTAAACATCATAACGAAATTAATTCCAAGCCAATGTAAAAAAACAGATCATGAATGAAACTCAAAGGACAGTTCAATGTACTGGCACAAACAAATCAAATTTACAAAAACCTGTAGCAGTTTTTATTTTTTATTTATTTTTTAATATCATACTGTTAAGTTTTAATTAAACACAATTAAATTATACACAATCATTTAGTTCTGCTGAATGGAGGAATAAAAATGTTTCTTTTTTAAGGTCTTCTTTTTTTTAATTCGCTGTCTTAATAGTAAAGAATGCTTGAGAATATACTTGAAATCTTCTGTAAAGCCACCAAATGAATAAATACCACAGGGAGTTAAAAAAAGGAAAAAAAAAAACAAAAATTATGTAGTTGCAGCAGAGATGGTAAAGCTGGTACAAATTTCAAACTAGAAAATGTTAATGCTAGTACTAAAAGAAGCTTAAGTTTTCAACCTTTAATATACACAAATGTCCCAAATTCCAAAAGAGTATTTCCAATATATATTTAGGTTAAGCTTTTTTTAGAAGATTCGTTCTATTATCAGAAAATATTTCAAATATTTAATTCTTTTATTCGCAATTTATCATTTATTTTTATTCACAATACTGCTATTTGGGTACAAAATGTACAATTTAGATAACGATTACGTGCGGAAGTTGGAGATGAAATTTAAAGCAGTACAGAAAAACTTAACCTACTATATTGGATACTTCTTTCCTATAATCTTAAATTCAATAAGGCGTTGTAGGGCACAAATTTAGCGCTTGATGTTTTTGGCATGAAAATTCAGCGTGATGTGCGATGAAATAAACATATTTTTCAGGCTTCTAAAGAAGCTTTCAAGTGCCTCGGTTTTCTACAACGGTGTAAGAGATACTTCACTCCATCCGATCTTCCTACTATTTATACCACCTAAATCCGTCGAAAGATGGAATACAACTCTCTTGTATGGGCCGGCGCTCCAAATTCTATTTTGAAGTTGCTCGAACGCGTACAAGAGAGGGCCAAGAGGCTCATTGGATACGGTAGGGTATCCAACTTTATTGATTCTCTAGAGTATCGACGCAATGTATGTTGTATTTCACTGTTTTATCGTTACTACAATGGTAAGTGCTTTAACCAAATTAGGGAACTTGTTCCCGAAACCCGTACATTTTTGCTGTTGACTCGATTTTCGTTGAGAGCGCATCCATTTGTGGTCGATTGGCGAGTAAATCGCAACTACGCATTACAGGGAGCATTTTTTTTAGCAAAACAGTTCGCATGTGGAATAAAATTCCTCCAGAGGTCTTTCCTGTCACTTTAAACATAGAGAAATTCAAATCGAATGACCACAAACACTAATTCCTCTTTTCTCCCCCCCATAACCTCATTTTCTAGTTCTGGTACAATGGATTGCATGAGTAGGAGGCATTCCTGGAGTGCTGAAACGAGAGGTGCTAAATCAAAATTCTAGTTCTGAAATGCATTTTAAAAATAAATTCTACACCTGTCAATCCGCAAATTCTTAAATAGCCGGCGTTATACATGTCATGTTATATATAAACGATAGCACTAGCTAAAAAATAATCTATATTTTACCTCAATATTTTACCTATTAATTGCTAAATAAAAAAAAATTATTTAAAAAAAAAATACAATTGCAAAATCTAACCATCCCTGGGTTGTAGTCTATGTAAAACACAATACCCATTTAACCTAAAACAAAACTTGACATAAACAATTTTTGTTAGTAAAACAAGAAACAAATTAAAAGTTTGTTGACCACATAAACAGTAGTGTAAAAGAGTTATAGAGACTTTGCCCATGCTATCATGAGTAATGAGTTAACAATTTAAAATAAAATCACTTTAAAGAAATTCAATTTTACAAAGCCGATTTAAGTGAGATTTAAGTGTGCAAATTAATATTTCTGTTATAATAATATTGTCTTCAGCGAATAGAGACTATTTACGGTTGATACTAGTTTAAATTCTTAATTTTATGATCTTCAAACCGTTTTACTTTTTCTGTTTGTGCATTGCTGTCACAATGAAATTCTTTTTAAATATTTTTTTGGTTACTATTAAATCAATAAATTTAAAAAATACAATTGGAAATGTACCTAAAAAGCACTTTTAGCAAAATGTACTTTTTACCAGAGATTTTTGTATGAAAAGGAGTTTTTAATAAAAGTATTATTTTTGCAAAAGGTACTTTTTGTAAAAGAAAGTTTATATAAAAGCATTTTTTATGTGTACTTCTATCAACAAATAAATTTTTAAATAAACTTTTTAATAAGGACACTTATTATTAAATAAAGGATTTTTTGCAATCTTATAATTATGGCTAATTACTATAATTAAACTTACAAATTGTGCTTGTGGAGTTATATACATATATAATTTTATAAATATCAAAATACCATGGTTACCTGAAATAGAAGTAAACGAAAATTAATTAAAGTGTTTATAACAGATTATGTTATTTAATAAATTCAAAATTATTAAAAATTATTAAATAAACTATTTACAAGTACAGAAATAAATTGTACTTATAGCTTAATAACAGAAAAATGATATTAGTTACTTATTGGAAATACTCTTAAAATAACACTATATGTTAATATTTGTATATTTAATTCTCGAGGAAATAACAAGAATAACAGGAAATAATAAGAATTATGTCACAAATTAAATGTGGCTTAATTTTTGTAAATGATGTCAAAAGCCATCATGCCTTGCCATCAACCAATTACATAAATCAAAACCCTGGTATTGTTGTTACTGCTCATTTATTTAATTTTCAGTCGATTGATTTAGCTCAGAGCAGATTTCGTCTTCGTTTTCCCCATTGCTTGTTATTGCTCTCTCGTCGGAAAAAACTGCTGCAACTTTCGAGAGAACCCAAAAGCATGGATGGGACCAAGATACTGTGAACAAATTAAGCGAAATTATTGCTTCCTCCTGTCAATCGTGGTAGGCTAATTTACTCCCAAATCTTTGTGCACCCTAGTGCAATAGGAGCATAATAAAAGCGTTTAAATAAATTAAACGTTAGAAATTATCCACATGAAATAAAAGAAAATGACTAGTACAGCAGTGCAAAAGTGATCAGCCTATATTTTTTTGGCAGTATTCTTAAATTCTGAGCGTTGTAGGAAAATAACAAACGATACTTTTATTCTACATTTAGTCTCGATCCGTGTTGGTTCGAACAGGACTGCTTAGAAAACAATTGATATTTTGAACTGGTGATCTAAATTAGCAGATATTATTATATGTTTACCATAGTAATTACAAACCTTACTATGCCCAGATTTTTGAGAGTAATAGTTCAAAAATGTCAACGTGTTGATTTGTCCGTTTTTGTAACACAATGTCATCAATTTTACATTTAGAAGCAAGCATAAAAACATTGTGTTTGTAGCCAATTTATATAATACTTTTGCGCCACCTAGTTAACAAATAACAAAAGAAGGAATTTTTTCACATTCTCACAAACTATTAAACCTGTTTGAAATGGTATTACTAAGCAGCAAACTTTAACTATTTAAATAGCGACGAACCTTATTCCTATGCGATGGAAATGTGTTTATATGTATATGCCGACACTTAAGAGCAATATGTCATAAATCGAGTCAAAATATGAATGAAATTGTATTTTCCACTTAATGCCATAACATACAAAATGCCAATAAAAGTTTTATGAAACATGTTTAAGGCGACACATTACAGATAACAAAAACAACTTTTACTATTCATTTACAATGCAATATCAGCTCTTAAGCATCTTACTGACTTCTCACCAAACAAATAAAAGTGAAATATGTAGCAAAGTAAACAACTATAGGGCAAGAGTGTATAAATAATATAACAACAAAAAAATTAAAATGGTTCAACTTACTAACAGGCAGAAATTACAATGGCACTTTGAAATAGGTGCAAAGCATAAATTCAAAAAAATTAATGAGTCCAATTTTTGTAAAATTTATTTAAAGCCGCCGCCAAGCGCTTAGAGTTTGAGCTGGGTGAAGAAGGTAGTATTAATGTCCGTTAAAGGACACATAGCACAGCTGGGAATGAATCAAAGCACACTAGCACAAAGAGGGTTTGCTACGAATTTCTGTGGACCCGGAGCCGCATGGAGAGCGGCTACCATATAAAGGCTGGATTGAAAGATGCCCAAATATGCTCCTGGAAAGGACAGCCATTAAGTTGGTTAGATGTGATATACAGTAAGCTAGATATAGAATTAGTTAGAGGACACTTCAAGTATCATCTGAACAAGATGAAGACTGTCTCTGTAATAAACTGAGACGGTAGTGTTGTGTATAAATTTCAAGCACGGGCTAGCATGGCTCAGAGCCAGAGTAGCCTGCTTTCGTATAGACCATAAATTAACAAACTGATCTCTGTAGACTCTTCTATCACAGTCTGACTAAGCTTATAGGTGGGACGTTCCTTTGAATAAGACTGTTACAATTATTTTGGAGACGTAGCCAAGCAATAAAAGAAAAAAGTAAATCAGCAACAATTTGATGTTAAAATATCTTTTAAGTTACTTACGAAGACTGGATTATAAAATACAACTGCTCCAGCGGCAACCATATAAAGGATTTTATTAACAATTATTTTGCGGAAACCGACATTAGGTTCATAAAGCTTTTTCCGTAGTAAACTAATATAAGGATCTAAAGAAAGAACTTTCGATCTAATATGTTCTATATAGAGGAAAATTTGCTGTTGTTTAAGTTTGCACACTATGATTCAAAATATATAACAAAGTTATGTGCCTGTTTGTTTTACAACTATTCAACACACACAAAAACAGTACTGTTGTTCTGCTTTTCCTTCTTTCATCCAAATAAAGATATATCCTATATATTGATTGTGCATTTATAATTTCATAATTCATAATTTATTATCTATCAATTGTATTATCACAGATAATATTCAGCTTTTGCAAATTCATTTTGAATTTTATCACTCTGGCAGCTTCAATAGATCAACTGAAGGAAATAGTTATTGTTGTAAGCCTTGCAATATCAAGCGATTTGTTATGATGTGATCGTAGGCTTTACATTGGCACAAAAATTTTAACATAATCTAACATATTTATTATGTCTTGATATTGACAGTTCCATGAACGTAACAAACACGCTTTGAATTATTGGTTAAAGGCAATACATTTCTAATATAATCTCTCAAAGTGAACATTGTTGGTATAACGAAAACCACTTCTTTCATTTTCTTGCTGTGGTAATTTTTCTATTACTTTCTACGAATCGGGAAGAAGAGACAAAGTGTCATGTCAAAGTGTATATATCCTTTTTAAAAACAATTACCAGAATTGTTAATCAGTAATGATTATACATTAAAGCAAAGTCACATTTATCCTAATGCCCTTACCCAAAAACAATATAGCCTACTTGAGGCGTACTTTAAACGCAATTTTTATTTTACATTTTCTTTAAAATACACTTCAAGATTGATTAATTTTTTTTTTCATGGATGTAATAGTTTTAGAACCACATGAAAACTATTGTTTTAATTCGAAAGTTAAATGTTAAGAATATAAATTCCAGCCGACGTGTAGCAGATAAAATTCAATAGCAAGATGAAGTATTTTTAGACCAGTTCCGCAAAAGGTTGACTATAAAACGTTATAAGAGCATGTTTAAAACAGCCATACTATATTCTCTTTGGCAACATATGGTTGCAGTGAACAAAGTTAAAGAATACTTTAGCAACGATAAAGACGTTTTTGTTTATATAAAATCATTAAGTGTCTACAACTACTTCAAGTTCAAGGATTACGCTGGTTATGTACAATAACGCGTCTAATGTTATTACACCCATCCCACACTGCACAAAATTTCGTTTAATCTAAAAACAAAAAAACATTACACTTAAACATTTTACTTGAAAACATAATAAGATTAAATATAAATAATTTGCTTTTGTAACAATATTAAAAACAAAACAAAACAAAAAACAACTTGAAATATTAAAAATTATTTAGGGTAATTTATTTTCGACGTATACTCAAAACATCATTATTTTTTTTTTTCTATTGCAAACATTGAAATCAAAACTCTTTATTTGTTGTATTTGATCCTTTAAAAGATCAATATCTTGTTGAGAACAAAACTAAAGGACAAGTTGTTTGGTTCATCATTTCCTTTTTTAGCTTTTTTTTTCTTATTTAATGCCACATTATTGTTACTGTTTGCAAATTTTATATGTAAAATAAAAACAGCTGCTATTCTGGTTAATATACTAATATTATCATTCTTTTAATCGTTTTTTCTTCAGAAGGCAAATAAGAGAAAAACCAATATAACATAAGACACATGATCTTGGCAAGATAATATAGTGTTTCTTTAAAAATTGTTTATTTTTCTATCGAAGAAGTACAACACAAAGAAAAGCAAATAAAAAAAGGAACAAAATAAATAAATCCTCTAATAAAAATGAAAGAAGTAAAATCAATAAGAAAACAGAAATGTGAAAAAGAATAAAAAAAAAATAACAATAGGGAGAGACACCGTGCTGAACAAGGGTAAGGCAGGTAAGATGCCAACGAAAAATACTGATGCAAAGAATTAGAATCACTTAGCATTCATATATTTGTGTTGAAATTTGATTTACAAACTCTTTTGCTGGAATGTGGTAAGATTAAATATAAAAAATATTATAAAGTCTTGTTACTTTTGTTCCCTTAAAACATCACATCAGCTGTTATATAACTCACATGTGTAAAGTGAAATTATAAAGGTGTTGAGGTTGTTGCACCATGAATACAAATACTTAATGCAAACGAAACAGGTTTTTTTGTGCTCTGCTTTCGGTTAAGACTTTAATTTTTTTTGTATTTTATTTTTTTTCCCCTATAATGATGGGAACTTATATTCGTAGAGAGTGACAAAGTTATTTAATCCGTCATTTTACACACAATATCTACTTTGACATTATTACTAAAACAAACATGTTACTTCTACTTGACTGATTATCTAAATTTCAGCTAAAATTATTTTTGTGTCTGTTAACCTAGAATTCATGGGGAAAATTGGGGGCTTAATCCGTTCAACCGTTTTCTTCAAATAAACATTTTAGAGTGTGCATATTTTTTTTTATACTTCTTGTAAAAGGATCAGGAAGCTTTTCATTCCACACTTGTTAAAAGGTTTACTAATAGAATTTCAAAGTTTAATCTGTCGGACCATTGTTAAATGTGGACAAAATATTTAAGTATTGAAACTAATTTTACATTTATTATTCCGGAAACGGCTGTATTACATTCTGCTATTGTCTTATTTTTCATGTTTCCTTAAGGAATTAATATAAAAATTGATGGAAAAATTAAAATTTACGTGAAGAACTATAGATGGATTAAAATTATTCACTTCTTCTTATCAAAAATTGTTAAAGTTATTTTGAGATGCTTCTGTTAATCGTTTTTAAATTTTGTGTACAAAACGTTAACCTATTGTTTTCACTATAACATATCTCCATCTGTCACGGCTTTCTATTTCTGTAACCGGCTGTTGTAATATTCAGAAAACGTTTATTGCTATAGGCACTATAAAAACTAATACTAAAAGTAAAACGGTGCTTCAAAAATTATGCGATGTTCTTAAAAAAATTGTTATTTTTTGATAAGCATACAAAATATGTTCACTATATTTATAAAATATATTATATTAAATACTCAAAGAGTGATGTAAAGTATGAAATCTTGTTTTTCAATCACAACATCTAGATAGTTTAATATTTTAATGTCTGCTAGCACAAATAATTAAAAATAAAAGCAAAATACAAAGGGTATTCCTATAATGACGTCATTTAAAGGACGCAGAAATTTAGAATTTACACAGAGTATATATACAAAAATCTCGGCTATAAATTCCAAAACTAAACCGTGTTTCCACCTTTATAAGCAGTTAAGTTAAATGTAGTACATCCTTACAGTAACAATTGGAATGTAGATTTACTTCACCTAGCCCTGAAAGCCACAATTTGTCGGTGGTTTTCCCGCTGGGTGAAATACAGTGCTCAACAACTCAGATTTAGTTGCATTTTTTATTTATAATTATTTATACTATTTTGGCTTCTGACACGAAAACATTAAGAATTTATAATTATACCGTTAGCTTACAAATATATCGCCGCACTCATAAAAAAGCATCTATAATTTTCTCTCCACAACCATAGTATGGTTCTTGTGGCGATAGAGCAACCATATTTATATCATTTTTCACGAACTTGACAGAAGTCTAATAACGCTAGTCATATAAAATCTAATTTTTTTTTTAATTTCAATTATTTAAAGAATAAGAATATTTTTTTCTTCAATAATTGTCGTGGCAGGTCCGTCCAATCTACCTTGAAAGCCCTTCAAAATAGCATTTATATTAGGGGACGATTTTAGAATTCTGTTCAGATGTAGGGTCCACATTTTTCATATCTTTTGCCCTGCCTACTGTAAAGTAAGCGTGGTCGACAAACAATACCACTAATTTTGTACAGAATACTAATACTTTTAAATTCAGAATTGATGAATTTCTCAATGCTTAAACTTTTAGTGGTATTAGACCCGCGAGTTACATATACTAGAATTAGAAGATAACAACCCTCATTAAATTTGACGGGTATTTCCATAGATTAAGAAATAATTATTAATAAATAGAAAAAGGTCCTAAATAAACACGAACCATTGTCTGTGTCATTAGGAAACACATGTAGACAGTAATGTGTTTATTTAGGATCCTAATAAAGCAACAACAAGTTGCAATAAAATAAAGTAATTAGGAATAAGACATAAGAAATAAGAGATAAGAAATTAGTATTTAAGAACGAGAAAAAATTAATAAAGAGTTCAGTCTGAGTTCTCGATCCAATAAAGAAGAAACTAAAAATTTGAATTAAATAATAAAGCATTGTTAATTTTTTAGAAAACAAAATTAAAGAATAAAGACTAAAAATAAAATTAAATATTCTAAGAAATAATAATAAAAAAAATATAAAATTAAACGTTGTTTATTTTTAGAATAACTAAAATTAAATATTAAATAAATATAAATAATAATTAAAAAATAAAATTCGCGCGCACAAAAACGAAAGTTAATCCCAAAATGACTAATTCAGCCACATGTCCTCGTAACTAGCTCATGTTAGCATATGAATGGAATTGTCCCTTATTATAATACTTAAATTAAGTGATTTTCTGTTTTTAATTTTGCAAGAGAAAATACTTCTAAGCACTATTTTTTTACGTAATTTATTATATTCGCAACACTGACCTCGTTTTGAACTCTTCAAAATAGAAATTTTGTTTAATTTGACAACTTTGAAAAGCAGTAACCACGAGCCGTTTTGTCTTGTTGCCGTCAGGATAATAGATGGCATAAAAATGTGGATATTTTATTTTTGATACATTGAAGGCGGTAGTCTGATGTGTTCTACATGCCTAATACTTGTCAATAGTAACTGTGTAGCAGTTACACATTTTAGCTTCCTCGACATTAAATGCCTTTACATTTTTCAGTTTTTCTAATAAATTATACTGATGATGATTCGTAATGAAAAGTGTAAGTCAGTAAGATATTTACTTAGTACACCTTATTTAAAATTTACAACGTGCCGCCACTGTTTCCTTGGAGTAAATTACGTGTAAAGTTAAACATCAACATTAATTTCTTTAACTGCATTATTGCTGCAATATTTGACTTTTAATTAACAGTCGTTTACTGTAACATTTATTGCAATTTTGTTGTATTTCTTTCGCTTCTTAATTTTCTAGATAAATTCCGACATTTTTTCTCGTTGTTTAATGTCAATTGAAAGTTTTTACATAGACAATAAAATAACTGCTATTTTGTTCAATGTATTCTTAAACCCACAGAAAGATTTTAATCATCATAAAAGTTGTCTATTTATTGGTTTTTTGTTAGTCATAATGACTGACTGGCTGGTTAGTTGAATGGTTGGTTGGTTGGTCGGATGGTAACTTTGGACAGTTGGTTATTTATTTAGTTCGTTGGTTGCTTTTACAATTATTTTTTGTTTTTATTATGTTAACGGTGCTCTTTATATCTAAGTGTATACAAATATGTACATGTGTGTATAAACATATGATGGATGTGTAATAAGCATAAAAATTTTAAAAAAAATGAAAGAAAAAAATCAACAGACATAAGTACAACATGTATTAACTGTCATTATAATTTTAACTTCACAAAGTTACTGTAGCTATAATGTATATAACCACTTACATGTCTACTACTTGTACTGTTATCAACTAACAATTATTGTGTTCCCTCCACATTTTCGTAGCGACAAACTGAGGGTCTATCTTCTGCAGATTACATTTAAATTATGACCCAAACAAAAACACACAACTTTGCAGCAACAGTAATGAGAATAAGAACAAAAAACATATTGCTACTGCTGTTGCTGTTTTTACAACATCGTGCTTTAACCTTAATACAAAAAGAAATATAATTATTCGTAATGTTTGCTGGGATTTTGAGCTTAAACTTGAAATATATATTTTTTTTAATTTTTCAATGATCTTTGCTTCTGTAGCTCTTTTGTCTACTTTTTACCTTGATTACATGAGTTGTTACAGAGTCTTTCTTTCCCTGTTTTCTTATGATTTTCATTATTGCTTTGTACCCAAAAGCTTAAGATTTTTTACTGCCCAGAAATAACAATGACAAAAACTACTTTACAACGCAGGTAAAACACAAGGGAATTTTTTTTTATTTGCGCTAATTAAAAACCGTTTGTAAAACTATAAAAACAAAAATATTAAAATATTAAGCAAAACCAGATAAATGTGCCAATCTTCTATGGGTTATCTAAAGAAACCCTTTGCACGGAAATCGTAGTATTTTCATTAGTAGACATTTATTTGCTTCAGTCAGTAGATAAAACTTATTAAAACCTTTGCAGATCACTGTGGAAATTGTAAGGATTGGATTTTATTGGGATTCTAAACTTTCCAACTGTCAAATAAAACTTAGACAACGTATGAAAAGAAAAGTGGAATGACATAAAGCTAAAACTTCAAATCAGCTTGAAATAGTGTGAGAAAAGTCCAAATGCTATTTTCTATAACATGGAAAGATATATATGCCCTTAACTATGAAGTCTAATTCGATGAAAACTGTTTTAAGAATCTGCAGTATTGTGTATATCTCATGCAATCTCATGTATTCAGAGATTGAATTGAGTTTTATTATTCTTAAAATTAGCTACATGACCTTACCAGGAAAAACCAACATGAATTGTTATTAATTACAACAACTGAAAAGTAATCCTTTCTTGTTATTCAAGACGTTTAAGATGTTAAAGCGTTTGTGCGTTTCTTTCGTTTTAATTCTATTCATTCTATATAATAGAAATAATCCAAAATTTACTTTCTATTTACGGTTAAAAATTAAAAAAAATGGAATTCAGAGTCAATATGTTTTGTAAAACATGCTAAAACACTATCTCATCCAATTAATTTGGGGCCAAGAGACAAATTCACCAGCGCGGTATTTTTTAGTCTTATTGTTATTGACTCTCCTTATGATTTCGCAGAAATAAAATTCAGTGACGAAAAGTGTAATTATTCTGCACTGTTCAACCAGGTCATAATAATGCCTTGAGCATTTTTACAAGAGATTTGAAGTATTTTTATTTGGCGATTTTATTTCAAAACTAATAAATAATT
This sequence comes from Trichopoda pennipes, assembly GCA_030448955.1. Taxonomy (NCBI): domain Eukaryota; kingdom Metazoa; phylum Arthropoda; class Insecta; order Diptera; family Tachinidae; genus Trichopoda; species Trichopoda pennipes. The sequence goes on from JASKUP010000034.1 coordinate 10,382,313, forward strand.
TAGAGAAATTCTTTACTTGGGCAATTTTCATAATTAGCACTGAACGTTAAAATAACAACCATTTATAAATGGTTACTCTTTTTTTCAATGTCATAAAAATCACATTAAACTAATTTAGTTCAAGTTTGTTTTTGTTTTTTTTTTTCATTTTGCCTTAGCCCATTTTGATAATTAAGGACACATACAAATGTATGTAACATTTATATATCTATTGAAATATATTTATCGTGCATATATTTGCACACAGCCAATTTTATTTTATTCATTGAATCAAACATGGGAACCTGTAACGGATAACTACGTATAAATAATTTTTACACAATAAAAAAAAATGAATTTTACTTAAAACTACGTAAATTTGGAGTACAATCTCATAAAAGTTATACATAAAATACAAATAAACTAAAATTATTGTGTAAATTCTAATTATTAGTAAAACAAATAAATTATCCTAGATGTAATTTGGAGCTGAATCGAGTTTAAAGACCGTCCCGTGATATGAAAGCTTTTTTAAAGGGCCCTTACCGGAGGCTTAAATGACCCGCTACAGAAGACATACTTTAAATAAAATTGATTAATTAGTTTAAATCGGAAAATTCAAAAACTAATTTTTCAACATACATTTGGCTTAGTTTGATGAAAGTTAGTGAATACAGATTGCAAACAATCAAAAATGTGTATTTGGTTATATTTAGTTAATTCATTTAAGTTTATTATTCGTTCTGTGTTATGCAAGTTTAGATGTATATGCAGTAATAATTGCTAGCTGGTCTTCTAATTTCAATTATGCTTTATTAGGAGGATTATAGGCTGTTTCTCAGACGATTCCTTATGATGAGAGATTGGCTTTAATATTAGTAAGTTTTATATTTTTATTTATTGCGATCCGGACAGCGTAATTGTAAATTGTCGAATCGTTGCCTTTTGCACGTGCTGCTGCAGCATAACTATTAAAAGTGGTAACCGGTTAATTGAGCATTTTTATTAGTTAGGGGAACCATTGCATAAGTAAATTTTCCCACGAAACCATTGGCAAGTCTGTTATTTAAGAAGAGAAAATTCTGTTTAATGACAAAACGAAAAATTAAATATTTTAAAATAAGACGTCTAGGCAAAGCTACTTCTAAGGAGTAGTCAAATCTGGATGGATTGCATTGACTAGAAGAGCTGTATATTTGTAGTTTAAGCTTATGAAATTCAAACAAACAAAATGGAAACATTTTGAGCTGCCGAGTTATAAATTAAATATGTGTAGACTAAAATAAAAAGCTAATAAAAATTAAGTTGCCTAAATTAAGGTGAATGTGTGCGCATGGTATTGCATTTCAATTTACAATAAACTTAAGAGAATGAAAAATTCTTACAAAATAATTGTTGTAGTAACTGCTGTCATATTATTTATTTTTCCACAAATACTCCTAAAAATATAAAATTTTTATTTTACAGCAGGCAACAGATTAAGCTCAACGAAAATCACAGTTTTACTAAATTTAATGCTCTGCATTTTCAGAATATCATAACAAGCTGTGGTTAGATATGGAAAGACTGAAAGAAGTTTTGAAGAATGTATCTCTACTTTTAAACCTATTGACTTGGCTCCTGATATTTGGGAAGCTCAAACTTAAAACTCGTACAGTCAGTGAGGCGTTCAAAAATTGCTGATACATTTCCAAAATATTTCGTTTCTCCGCCACTGCACTCTGTTTAAAACTAGATGAAAATTCTCTTAATTGAAATGACATTACTACTCCTGTCAACAGACAACTGTAAGCTGACTCCCGTCTCAATTTAAACAATCTGCATCATTTAAGGAAAACAGACAATTTTATAAGTTTTAGATGATTTCATTCTGTAGTTGAAATTTTTTCCAAATTATTTAGAATATAACTGAATCGTATAAAAATTTAAGAATATAGCAAAAGAAAAAAAAAGGAAATTAATAAAAATCGAATGAAAAAATATTGAAATTTGACCTCAATATTATTGTGTTGAGTCATGCTTAATATTCATAATAACTCGTAAAATAAAATTGAAAAGAAACACAAAAATAAAAAAGAAAGTAAATGTGACCAAACTGCTTCTTTCCTACTCACTGGCATCTTACATAAACAGAAAGAAAAAACAACAGATTTCACTTTCACTTAAGAGAACAGATTTTAAATTTTATTTCATATACTCGCATGTTGTGCACCAATAACGTTTCAATAGTAAACTATATATTGTATGCATAAACTTAAAAAAATAAATGTTAAATATTTAATATTCCTTGACAAAACTAATTACTTCCTTCCTGAAGAATCTCCACTAGAAGTGAATCAGTTCTGTTTTCACTTCAATGGGTACAAGTTTTGATTTTGGTTTTGATTTTTCTAAATTAAACTATTTAAATACTTTGTTAATTTAATTTGGAATAAAATTATACCAACTTTTATTTTCATTTTCTTTTTATGGGTATTTTTGTTTTATCTTTAGTTTAATGTTGTTTGTGCAAATTTTAGTAGTTGAACTTGTGCTCTTGTTTAGTAGAAAATAAACCAAAACATAAATGAATCATATTTCTGTTGGTTGTTGAGTCTGGCTAGTCTCTATCTCTAGTAACCCTTTTCAGATATGCACACTTTTTGTGTGGATGTTTCTAGTAAGCATTTATTATAAGCAATAAAACGTTTTTAAAAACAATTTCTACAGAAAATTTATAGAGAAGACAAACTTTTCTTTCAAATAAACCTAGTACCTACAAAATAAAGATATAAAACAAATTTTTGTTATTTATTTGCGTTGATGCTTCAATGAGAGAATGTTAGTTTTGTAATAAATTGTTGTATAAATTGTTTATTCAAAAATACTTAAACGTAACGCATGGTAAAGAAAGGGTCTACAATTTTTCATATCAGTGAACTTTCATGTCATTAACCCAGTGACCAGCACATCTATGAGAAAAACAAATCATAAACTACACAAGGAGTGCAAACAGTTACTACAGTTACACTATGCTTTGGATAATTAAATTGTACTTAAATTTTTATTTAAAACAAACTGAACTAATAGCAGAAAATAAAAATGTGTAATTTTTACGAACAAAGAAAGTTCGAGGAAGGTTTACACTGAAAACGTTGTGTGAATTAAAAGTTGATGGATTATAATTTCACCTGTCTCTAACCGGTTTCCTCATCATTTGTAACCAAATATTTACAACTATCCATTGCCTCAAGCATTTCATTTTAGGAAGAACTAAGAAGTTTTCAATTATTAAAAAGTAACAATGAAACATTTATATTTTTTTAACGAATTCCATACCCAAAGCTGTGGTAAAAATACAGGTAAACCGCAACATGTATTGCAGTATGCTAAATTTCAAATTAATGTGAAATATAGTTTTATTATATGTATGTAGTTTGTGTTTGCAATATGTTTCAATGTGATTTAAAAATGCTGTTATCTTGGAAGTTAGATTATTTCTAATGTAAACGTGGTTGTGAATGTGATAAATAGAATTTCCTTGGTAAGGCCAACAATAATAAATTGATGAAACGTCTGGAAAAATTAGATTGAATTAGCTTATAGTAATGCCTACTGCTAACAGTCAGTTTAATTCCACTAATTTATTTCAAAATTAAGAAATATTTATAAAGGTTGTGGTAAAAAAAAAGAGTTGTAAAAAATACAATTAAAATATTGTTAAAAATAGCTATATTTGAAATACTGTTACAGAGTATATAACATGTTTTTTTTTGGCAAATTACAGCTATATTTTGTTCTTTTTTATTAGTAGTGGCTATAAAATTTAGCAGAAAAACCTTGTTAAAATTGTATCAAGCATTCATTGAAAATTTCAACAATCTAATTATTAAAAATGTGTCCACAAATCTTTCGAAATAGTATTCAATATTTTGAAAATGACTAGACTTCATTTTGTACTTGACTTTGAAGTACTTATCGAGGGATTTGAAGTTCTAAAAACTGCCGATATATTTAAATTAAAGCTGTCAAAGTTCTCTGTTTGCTGATGTATTTTATTTTCAAAATATTTTGTTTCTGTACCACTGTGCGTCGTATTATAAAATATTTCATTTTTTAACAATATTTATAACTCCATTCAACTGCTTTTCCTGCTGTTGACGCATGTAACTAAATACGTATGATTGTTAAATTATTAAACACGTATGCTGATTTTTCTTAAACTATTTTTATTCTTGACTACAAGTGTAATTGTTTGAATGTTTTATTTTTTGTTGTTGGAGTTTTAATAAAAATTGTCATGTCAAGGTTTTTTTGATTGCCTTAGTGGCATGTGCTGTTTACTGCGCACAGGCTACAAACACTTTTCTGTTAAATGTTTCATGTTTCACGTTTCGTGTTTGGTGTTTTATTTTACTGGGTTATTAATATCAAATTTAATGCAACAATCAAAGGATGTTTACAGTCCATTTATGAAATAACTCTTTCACATTACACAAATGTGATTACTCAATCGGTTGTGCGCGAATATTCCCAAAAGTGATATGCAGTGATATGTATTTTTTAAAAGAAAATGCTAAATGTTAGGCATAAATAAAAAGAAAGAACATGATAACGATCTCAGTTGGAAATATCCACAAACTAATTATTGCAATCTAAATACATAATAAAAATAATTTTATTGATCTTTTCTAGAGAAACAGAGTTAACTTCTGCAAATCCCATGAACGCAATTATTAAAGGAATAAATGATTACTACTGAGTAGCTTCTATGGAAAACTGAAAATAAGATTAAATGGAAAGCAGCAGTTCTAACCTCCTGGTAAATTGGCATGGCTTTATTTTAACTCGACAAATAAATTGGTGAAGACAGCAGAAGAGCAGCCATTTGATTTTGATACCTGTATAGAAATCGAGCGTCGCAGAATTAGTTAAAAAGCAAGGCAGCAATATAACTTTCTGAACACAGCGTATTGTAGTCTGGATAGAAGCGATGATGCATGTTTGCTAAGTAACACATCGATAAGGTCAAGATCATGTAAGAAAGAGATCATCTGAATTAAAACAGAACCACAAAGTAAAAAAACATTGTCTTGACTTTCAAAATATATATTTATTCAAAATGTTTAGGCACAAAATGTTTGTCTAAAATGGTAAACAGGTATGACATTTAAATTTTTGAGACAAAAAAAATATTTACAATTTAAAGCAACGCAATAAACGATATATGCTATTGATACACATAAATAAAACACATTTTAAAAACACATTTAATTTGACTGTTCAAAGTCACATGTACATTAATACGTGTATAAAAGAAATAATTAAAACAGGCTGCTTTTCCATATAAGAAGAATGCAGAGAAAAGAGTGCTGTTAACTTAATTTTACAAAACTGCGAAAATAAAATGACATAAAAAAATTTAATTAATGTTTTGTAAGAGTTACGAAACGTAACAATATATTTTTTACCAAACACTATTTTAATATTAATTGAATGTAAAGTGCCTACCTGCTAGGAAATATTTGAATAAACAAATGTTGATGATTTTGGCAATAAACTTGTGATTAGATTTACATCCGCGCCTGGCCATTAAGCCTTAATCAGATGGTGGATCAAACCACTGCATAATTTTGAACGTCATGCTCGTCCTAGGAAGCCGAAGCTATAATTCTATGCAACAGAACTTTCTAGTTGCAACTTCGATGATTCAAGAGCTAGGCTGCAAATCATCACTCCTTGCTTAAGAGTTGGAGACTTTCCAACTCCTGTCCAGAATACATGTCTAGCATGCTTACTGGGTCTAGGAACATTTTACCAGGTAGGTGTTATTAAAGGTGAAATGAACCCGGCCACCATAGAACCATAGACTGATATGGGGCCGCGAAACCACAACCACCACGATACCCCCATAAAGGGGCCAACCTCAATAATCAGCCAGAGAACAGTTAAGTGTCTAAAGAGACAAATAACGGAAATCTGCGGGTCACTGATTCCCGTGGAAATAAAGTGGAGTTTCCAGTTGTACCCCTGCTGACTTCAGGGAACTGGGTCCCCCAGTTACACAGGTCTAAGTTGTTGCTATCTCCAAAGACCATATATATGTGCCCCTGGGGGGTATTTTGACAATAAAGGAATAAGCTGATGTTTTGCTTTCGTTACATAGTTAAAGGTACAAAAAAAATGCCTGTAATGACATCTTAATATCGGCGATACAGCCTAATTATCAAAAGAAAAAAAAGAACACCTGCAATATGCTGTAGGAAAGTCACATAAAAACTTACATTTCTCTAGGAACAAGAGAGAAGTCGAGCTACGACGAATACAGAAGGGAAGTATTAAATTGGAATCTGATCTTATGGATAAGTAATTTTGATATATATCATCAATAAAAAACAACACAAGAAATGAGTGGAGGGTTATTTAGAAACCGGGAAAGCAAACTATTTGTTATTAGAAAATACTTTTTTTTGGTTCATAAAGTAAACAAAGCAATATTCAAGAATAAGCTGCAATGTATAGAAAATGCCAAAAAATACTAATAAATATTGGAACAGTAAATAATAAAAAAGAAAAATCCTTTGTAATTTTTTCATCAAATAGAAATTATGTTTGTTTTACTCTAAACAAAAATCAACCAGACAGCTTACAGTAATAGAATATAAAAATAATACAAATGCATACAGACTTAAAATCGTTTTATACTTGTTAATATTCATTTGGAAAAAAATGTTTGAACATTTGTTAACACGAAATAATAATACTAAAATATGTAAATAAATTCATATACGAGAAGTATTCATATTTCAGGAATCTAACACAAAAACACACACGAAACGAAACACGAAAATACATATTTTGCGTTAGTATTCGCTACAGATCAGCTGCTTCGTTATCCTTAATTAACTTGTGTGTAATGTCTTTCTTAAATTGAACGTAACGGTGGTGTGTGGTTAGGAATCTGTTTTGACATATCAGCTTTTATAGATGTTTTGCTCATTATAAGCAAAGCGTGCTATTAGCAAATTTTAAAAAGTTGAATTTATAGTGTATTTTGCTTGATGTTATTTTTAAATTTAATCAATAAATTAACTAACTGAACAAGGGTCCCAAATATAAAACCATCCATAATCTTAACTCGCATAGATCTTGGCTTCAGTTAAAATTCGACTTCTCAAATACGTTTCACTTCGCAAAACACAGTATGGAATGCCTCTGTTATAAAAACAACAAAAAAACATGTAATGACATGAACCTCCTTTTTTCCATTTTGAATACCTTCCGCCCTCCGCCCCTTTAACAAAGCAATTTTAATAAAGCAATTTGAGGGAATAAGGAGGAGCAAACAAATAAAATTAAAAAAAGTTTTATTAAACATCTGTAGAGCGTTTTAAAAATAAATAAATTTAATGAGGGTTGATAATTAAAAAAGAATAAGGGATTAGCAAAATAAACCATCCAGACATTCATTAAAAAAATACAAGAATATAACCTTCTTGTAAGTGAATTGCAAATAAAGTTTAAATCATGGATTTAAAAAAATTTTTTTTCTTTAATCAGAAAGAATTTAACATTTAATTAAAGATTGTTAAAATGTTTTCTATTCTGGTATAAACCAGTGCCTTTTATATAGCGAAGTATATTCCTTAAACTGTTCGTGAACTGTTATGCATTTTAGTAATAAAATTTTTAATGTTTCGCTTCTAATCAATTATTGACACTTTAACTGCAAAAATAAATGCAACACGTATTATTCTAAATAAGTTTTATTTCTATATTTCTCAAACTATTGCTCGTACATTTAATACCTTTACACCGCTGAAACAACAATACTCTTTATTATCTCTTACAATATCAAAACGATTCTACTTAAATTCTGTATGCTATCCGTACACTAAGAATATTTAATAAAAGACAGTTTGCTTAGTTGTTGTTTTTGTACTATACACATAAATATAAAAAATATAAATATCAGTATGAAAGAAGCAATTTCCAGATTTTTTTTTCTATTAGAGGTATGTACACGCTTTAACTCGCCTATGCAAATCGCAGTTGCATTTGGTATGGCAGTATTGAAGATTATATCGAAAAGAGAATTCACGTATGCATAGTAGTTAAGTGTGTGTTACTTATAAGTGTTGTCAACATAATAATGTAGAAAGAGTTTACTAGCATGTTTTGTTTTATAATTAAAGGAACACAAACGGTAACTGCAAAAAAAGTGTTCTTGATAATAAAATAACTAACACATAAAACTCTAGTTAAACAAATTTCTTAAATGTAACAACCGAAATTAATAAGTTAAATGTTTCTCTTGCTGTAAAAAAGAAAACAATTTTCCTTTAACTACGAACAAGTTTATGCGCCAATTTACAACGGTGATCGACACATGAATCTATTATAGATTAGCGAAAGGGGCTGTAAGCCCTAAAAAATATGACAATGTTTTGCGAGCAAAAATCACTGGTCATCTTTGAATATAATAACAGTATTGGCCTACTGTCCGCAAAATGCTCAAGCTTTTTTTTTTGTTGCTTTTTTTTTGGACCATAACTAAGAGGTTAATGCTTCTCATTGTACCAGAACTAGGAAATTAGGTTATGGGGAGGAGGAAAGCGGGAGTAGTGTTTGTGGACATTCGATTTGAATTTCCCTACAGTGGAAGTTACAGGAAAGACCTCTGGCGGAAAATTATTCCACATATGAACTGTTCTGCTAAAAAACGAATTTTCCCTGTATTGCGTAGTGGAATTCACTAGCCAATCAGCCACAAATGGATGTGCTCTCAACGAAAATCGAGTTAACCGCAAAAATGTACGGGTTTCGTTAGAGCACTTGCCATTGTCGTAACGATAAAACAGTGACACCTACATTGCGTCGATACTTTAGAGAATCTAGAGTTGAATACCTTACCCTCCCCTCTCCTGTAGGTGGTCGAGCAACTCGAGGATACGAAGATCGGATGCAGTGAAGTATCTTTTACACCATTTTAGAAAACCGAGGCATTTGAAAGCTTCTTTAGAAATCTAAAAAATGTGTTTAGTTCATCGAACATCATACTAAATTTCTATGCCAAAAACATCAAGAGCTTCCGATTCCGAAATACCTATATTACCCATAGTAATAGATGCAGGACCATTTCGGAACACAGATCTATGCGTAAGCATGCAACGTTGTGTCTTTGAAAGTTTGACAAAGAAGTTCGTTTAGAAAAATAAGAAATAGGGTAGGAGAAAGAATGGAGCCTTGCGGTACCCCAGAATTAATCTTGAACTCATCTGATAAAATCCCGTCTACAACCGTCTAGTGCGATTCCTGAGAAAACTCGATATAAATCTGGAGAAATTATCACCGACACCAAAAGTAGCAAGTTTTGACAGAAGTGCACCACATCACACTCTATCAAACGCTATGGAAATATCTGGAGCCACCACCTTATTCTCATCGAAATGATTTATGGTGTTGCATCACTGTTCCGATAGGAAAGTTAGCAAGTCACCCGTTGAGCGTCCCCTACGGAAACCATACTGTCAGTCGGTAAGTAAGCTGTTGGACTTCAGGTATCTCGCAAAATGAAAATTAATTATACTTTTCATCACTTTAGAAAGTGCAGAACAAATTGCAATTGGGCCGCAATTTTCAAGGTTGTTAGCTTCACCCTTTTTGGCGATTGGGGTTACATTAGCAACCTTCCGACACTTTAGAAATTCACCGGCACGATACATGCTGAAAAGTGTTGCTAACGGGCGCGCTAGCGACGAAGAGCACTGTTTAAGGCCAGTGCTGATATTCCATCCGGCCCAGGACACTTGACGTTGAGATCTGCTAAAACCTTTTTAACCGCTCGAGCTTAAAAGAACACCTTCAGCATATTAACGGGTACTCTGTGAAGCTTTCCGGCAAATAGGAATTATTTACAAGTATACCAGCCAAAAGGTTAGCTTTATCAACCTGGTCAGTGAACGAGTTGGAATTGAAGAACTAGCATTATCCCTCAAGTTTTAAACCCAAGTTATTTAACCGTATTTAATAATTTGCATTTCTTTATATTTGTGCCCACAGTTGTCAGTCGTTTCTGAACTGATATTGGTACTATTTCAAAAATTTTGAAAATTCATACATCATACAAATCACATGATTTTTACAAACCGCAATGAAAAGACTTATACAATTTTAATAGCTCCTTAAACAGAAAGTAATACACATATAAAAATTAAATTTTAATTTAAAGGTATGTTGCAAAGGGTATTTTCATGTGGGTATAAAATTTTGAGATGGCATAAAACAATTTAATTGATATGAAATTTACTTCATTCGAAATATAATATTTTCGCTTTATAATTTGAATATGATTTCTGGTATATAACCGCCGCGGATGGATCAGATGTAGTCTAATCTGGAGGTCCAATTGTACACATCTTTAATTCCTGTGAACGATGGTGGATTAGACTCTCTTTACACTTCGGTTTACAGCAGCGGAGGATTCTTCTGTACGATGTCTGTGAATGCGTATTGTGAATGCATATTTTAGGGGAGCAAAAACGGCCCATATTAATCGAGTTAATTGGTCTGCTATACGATTATGCTGAGCGCAAAATTTTTGTTTTGAACTCACTTTTTTATGAAAAATGACTTGCAGTAATGCATGAGTTTGCCTCGGAGCTTTTAAGTATAAAGTTTATAACCTGCAACGTAACAATGATAATAACTAAATATTTTAGCTATGTAAAATACAACAGGGAGGTTAAACTTAATTCCATATCACATGTGAATTTGCTATCATTTGGTTAGAATTAAAAAGCTTTTAAATGTCAAATTGATGACAGGTTGGAAAAATTTTATTGGTCAAATGATCTCCAGAAATGATACACATTTGCACTTCTTTGTGGAAAACGTTTTCTTTTTCAATATTATCTCTCAAGATTTGGAAAGTTCGTGCTTGGTTGTTGGTAAAACAGACAAAGACCGGAGCGAATACGAGGATAGCAATGATGACATTTATGCTGCGTTTAAACAATACATCAACGAAAACTGATCAAATAAGCAAACAATAATTCCAAGTTTTTCCGGTGTATTCGCATTTTCTTTTGTGTCAACCTATAATTAAATGCATATTTTTCCGATTTGTTTTCCTTTTTAATTAAACATCTAATATATTTTTAGCTTAACCAAACAAATCCAGAAAAGTTGTGGTTGAGTATTTTATTTTATTGTAATCGATTCTACTCTGTCCCCATTTGATTGTCTGGTTAAGTGTCTGTTCGTTTGTACTCGTTAATATATGAAACTGTTTCTGTTTTTATGTGTAACTGAACTACATGTGTCTAATATCTTTGTAGGTCTGATACAATGTGTGTCTGTCTGATGAATGTACACCAACATATTTTATATACATTTTGTTTTTTTTTTGTTACTTGTATTGTTTCTGTGTTTAATTATAATTCGATTGTAATGTAGAAATTGCTAAAGGCCGGTCAATTTTATTTAAAAAAAAAATATAAACCGCAGGGGCTCGTCTGGTTTTGTACTCCCTGTTTTTTTTTTTTTTTTTTGTTTTTGTGTTGTGTTTGTGCTTGCATATTTGTTTTTGTACTTGTTAGTTTGCATAGCTACCATGAATATATGTATATGTATGTGTAATCGAATGGCTGTGTGTGTGGTTTCTGAGTAAAATTTTTGTATTTTTATAAAAAGAGTGCTCATCACTTTGGTTTGTAGCATTTTTTTCTTTCAGTTTTATTTTGGACTGGATTGTTTTCATTTATTTGAATTCCCTTTTTTTATATTTCAATATTTTTATTGCAGGCCTTGTACTCGTATTATTGCCTGCCGTATCAATTGAATTGTTTGAACGACTGCCTTTCATTCAGTTTGTTTGTTTTTACTAAATATTTGAAAAGTTTATTGAAACTGCTTACTATAATTATAATTTAATAGTTTAGAAATTAATTCAAGAGCAATAAAATTTTAATATGTATAACATTACATGGACGTTAAGTAACTAAGTTAAAATTAACAGTTAAAGGTGATTTTTATTAAAAAATTATATATTTACAACAACACAGTTATAGATAGAGATATAGCTTTTGCATAGCGATTAGAATACAATTAAAAACTACAATTAGTCAAAGCATTTCCATGTGTTAAAACTCGCAATATGTAACCATCTGTTAATATGAATTAAACAGCAAAAAATTTCATTATTTGTAAGCGGCATCTTACAGATTTTATGGTCGAAGAGGATAGTAATGGTAACCTGTGGTGTTGATAAAGAAAAGCTTTCCAGATAAACAAAATTAACATTATGGAGTTTACGGTGTGTATCTGTGAAAAGTGCCGCCAAAACAAGAACTAGCAATAAACGTATAACAAAAATTGCCTATTTGTTTAGTCTGCTTCTTAGTATGGGTTGCGTTTTACCATCAGGGATGCTGAGATGAATGAGTTTTCAAAATTCGCGGGATTTTTGGGGTTTCTGCATTTTTGTATTTATGTTAAATTACCATCTTTTTTTCTTTTGGAAAAAATAAATCACTTTTTGGTGTTCGGTAAATCGTTAAATTTAATGCATTAGAAATTTATTGGCATGCCTTGTTCTAACCAATCATTCACATCATGGTTAAACAATGCCCAAAACCCTTTTAGGTAGGTACAATGTTTGCCTTAATGGTAAATAAAAATTTTGCGTCTGGCTCTACTTTATCAAGTTCAGCTGATTTTAATTTAATTTTTAATTAAAATTAAGAAACTACACCATTATGCTGCATGAACTTTAATTCACTTATCGGCTAGCACCAAATCTTACTGCGGCTACAATAAAATTTTGAAAAAGTTTTGTTACGACTTGCAATTCACATTTTAAGTTGAGGAAAGCATTGCAGTCATATTAGTCGATCGAAAAGTAAATGATTGTAAGTAACAAATACAGAACCACCTAATCAATCTGATTCAAAAAAGTTTTAGCGCGTCATATGAATATATTACAACATAGAATTACTGGTTATATACTCCATAATTAACCGTTACTTTTTACTTCGAAATCCTAACAAATAGCTGAGCTTTTAAAATATAAAGGACGAATAAACAGATCATCATCTACAAAAAGCGAAAATAAAACAAATGCTGAAATAAAAAACTTTTTAATAATAACTTCAAAGCCATTCTCTTTAGTCGAATGCTGTAGCTTTCAAATTCATAAAATTCACTTAATTTTCTATATTACAAAACAAAGTTTTTGTAATAAACATTTCTACAATGATCAACTGATTTATTAGGTACTTTCATATTATTTTATCTTTTTGCCATGTATTTACAAACTTTCCTTAAGCTAGCCTAGCTAAAAATTATCATTCATCTACATCCACAGGGTTAAAATATGACGTTGTGACTACTTTTCTAATATATGTACATTTAAATAATTGCCTATATATGTATGTTTTGCAACTCCCTGAAAATTTTAGCATCTGCAAACGTATTAACTGTTAATAAAGATGTTGTATGAATAACAAAATGTTGCGCGTATGCGATGCAAAGTATTTGATTTCATTTGAAAAATTTGACTTTTTCAATCCTTATATTTCATTTAGAAACGTCCTGGCAGCCTCTGTTGTCAAATTTCATCTTAATCATGTCATTTACTATATTTCTTACACCAAGCATAGAGTAAACACTCACTACTCGTTAAAATTAACAAGTAGAAAAAGCAGAAGTAATTAAAATAATATCGAGCTTAATAGAAAAACAACTTTTTCACAGATTTTTCTCTTTTATCCTTAATGTAATGAATATTTAAAAATAGAGAATCAAAATAATGAATGTGTCTATTTATTACAAAACAGTAAAAAAGGGTTGAAATAAAATAATCTGAATTAAAACATTCTCCAGAGAGAACGTATTGTTCATTAATGTAGGGAAGCAACACGGGCAGGCAGCCCAAAGAAAACAACAATAAGGCAACGAAAATGTCAAATAGAATAAATTAAAAAAAAAAACAATATTTTAAGCAATCTAAGAATGCCTAAAGCAAAAGAATCTAAACGGAAATCAAACACAAGGCATTCAAAGGTAAAAACAGGAATGGAATTACAAACAAAACCTACGACAGAGTAAGGACAACAAAAGTAACCCTTATAAGTTAAGCTACAAATCGATTAAATGAATGAGTACATACAACACGAGATAGTGGAAGAAAAAACGTAGCAAAGCTCGCACACCAACAACATCACCCACCGAAAATGGAACATAAATATAATTTTAAGTTTTGTCATTAATTGCTATTATTAATCACAACAAGGTCTTCTTAATGCAGAATATATTTATATATATATATATATATATATATATATATATATATATATATATATATATATATATATATATATATATATTAATTTTCGATGACGAATAATTATTCGAAGAACTGAAGAATTTTTTTTTTGTATCCTGAAAAAAATTTAATACTTATTTTATTTTTTAGTTTAGTCTTGCTTTGAGAGCTAATAAAATTTTTTGTGTATCTAATGAAAAACGATACATCAAAATAATTACAGTCATAACACAAATGTCCTGAAATATTTGGGCGTTGGAATGTCTTTTTAAAACAATATCAAAATTGACAAATTAAATTAAAGGAAAATATGAGCATACGGCAAATGTGGCAACGACTTAAGACTACAAGGTAGATTATAGAGTTGCCAGCAATTGTAATTTTTTAAATAGAAAATTGTGTTACAGTTAAAACATGTTTTTATGCTTTGGAGGAATTTTACGGTTACTTTTCAAGTGCTGTGTTAGAAAATATTGTTCCTGTATATTTTTAACAATACTATGATCGTTTTATCGAGAATCTGTTATCGTTTACGTAGTCAAAATGCGTTTAGAAAATTCTGTTGTTATCGATAACAAGTTTTTATTTAGAAACTTCTCTTTCTTATTACACGTTCAGAAAATTATAAAATTATCGATTACATGTTTTCGTTTAGAAAATTATACTTGTTATCGATAGGAAGTTTTTTTTATTAAAGATAAATCGTGAATTTTGGCTTTTCCATATCACATGTTTTGAAAATTTTCATCGATAACAGCTTTTTATAATTAAAAAAAAAACTGTACACAATTTTTATTTATCACAAATTTTATAAAATCTGGCAACCAATCTGATTATAAGTTTATGTTACGCACATGCGAATAAACTCACACAGTCGCAGACAAGGAATTTTATTCAGTTAATATTACACATTCACATCCAGAAAAATCTCACAAAAACTAATAATTGTTGCAAAACTTGGATGTAAGAGTGCAATAAGAAAGAACTAAACAAAAGCGATTGTCGAAAACATCTACGACTATGCCCATAATCAATTATACAAGCACATTTAATATGAGCGAATGAATAATTATTATTCTCTTGTTTTTTTATAGGTTCTCTGATTTTTATTTACATTTTTCAATAAAGAGAGTGGAAAACTTTTTTAATGACTCTCAATGGAGCCCAAACTATGACGATGTTGGCACGTCTTTCTGATGGCGCACGTTTTTTAGAATTTGATTTCTTTTTCTGTACATCAAACTTACACACCTTCTATTATTTTCTGTTGTTGTTGTTTTTTTTTTGGTTTATTTTTTGCTTTAAATAGATACATATCTAATGCTGACTTAAAAATAACTGAGAAATGCATTATGGTGAAACCCTTAAAAAATAACAAATAAAATATAAACAATTTCAGGACTAAGAGCAAAGGTAAGAATTTTAGATATATTTTTAAGGGTGCGTGTAACAAAAACTGCGGATATAAAAGTTTTTGAAAAGGATAAAAGTTTTGTTATACAAAACAGGTTAAGTATAAAAATGAAAAATTTTGTGATAACAGTTTGTAGGCATAAATTTCATAGTTATGACAAAGTTTGTATATATGTATGTATATACTTCTTTAAATAACCTGAAATAGTGAGGTTTAATAATCATTCTGTTCCTTATTGTGTGACAATAATTTTTAAAAACTTTTTATTTTTTTAATTTCTATTTGTATGTTTGTAGAAAAACCTTTCTTATCGTACTTTTGTTGGCTTTAGTTGCAAGTAAACTGCAATTCAACCATATTTATTTTTTTTCAATGCTTTTTGTTTGGCTTGTTTATGTTTCCGATAAGAATTTGTAAAAATGAAATATGTATGTGAAAAATAAATATAATTATTCCAATTTATATTTATATTGTCTTCATTCAACTACCTCCTTTTATAATCACCATTAGTTTTACATATTTATATGCATACATATGCGCATGTGGGTGTTTGTGAAAATATTTGTTTGATAAGAAAAAATACGCTTTACAAATCGATGGCATGAGAAAATTGATTGTCTTTAATAATAATTGTCTCATTAAATAATATTTTACATACAGAGCTTTTTAAAAGATATCACAAAAAACATCGTCAAAAGTTAAGTTTGAACTAAAATAAATAATTAAGTGCAAGCTAATGACAGCTTAGACAGATTTTCTTGTCAAGTTCTATAGGAAGTAATTGTCTTTATTACATCCGCTTTTTGAAAAAAATATTTCATGTAGATAATTAAATGTGTCATGGGTTTATTTGCAGATAATGTAGCCAGAATTTGTACACATTAATGTTCATTATTAATGTTTTTGTTTTTATTTTCACTTTTTTTTGGAATAAAAAGGTTTTATGTGCTATTAAGTTTCATTTCTACTAACCCACATTCCTCTGAACCATACAATTTTAAACAAAAAAAAATATCAAGGGTAGAAAATTACATTAACTTTAATTTATTATAACTTGCAGACGTTTAAAAAGGAATTTACTTTAATAAAAAGATATAAAAAAATATTAAAGCAAAAACTTGATTTCTTTCATTTTATTTGTTGCTGTTTCAATTTCATAGTGAATTAAAATCAATTGTTTGATGGTAATGTTGTTTTCCAAAAAATAAACAGACACTAAAAAGGTCACTTAATGTCGACTATATTCAATTATGTCCAATTTCCATTAATTTATATTATAAAATTCTTCAATCAGATATCTTTGTGCCGAAAGATGTTAATCCTAAATAAATCGTATAAATGATATATGCCTTATTCTGAAAGTTAAGTTAAGTTATTTAGTTCACAAAATTTTAAAACCAACACAGAAGTATGTGCATCAAAGTTTATATCGAAATTCTTACCCTGTATGTATATATTACAAATAGGTTACTATTTTTCAGTTAGGCTTAAGTTTGTAAGTATGAATTTTAATTCACAACTGATTTTCTTGATAAATATAAAAAAATGATAGAAAATCAAAAATTATTTCTGCTGATATTTTATCCCAATTACTAACGAACTTTAACCTAACTGAAGAAGAATAATTTACATTTCATATAATTAAAAGTATATATAGGAATGAAGGATATATATCATATCTTTTTCTACTTGCTCACTGAAAAGAATCAAGACGAGAGTCAAATCAGAAGTGTGTATAACTGGCCAATCTGAAAGTACGGTATAAAACTATTTTTGTTGTTTTTTCGTAATGCTTTTAATGATGCTGAAGGGTTTACTGAAGTTTTTTTAAAATTGAAAAAAAAAAAATAGAATTCGCTATAAAAATTAATGGCAATTACAATGATAAGCTACTGCTCGGTTATTTTTAGACTTGAATCATGCAAAATGAAGGAGGAATTTAGTTTTCAGTTCATGTATTTTTATATTTTTAATTTTAAAATTTGTTATGGAACGAAAAAATTTTAAAAAATTATTTTGAATTTTTTTTTTTTATAATTTTTATTATCCTATTCCTTTTTGGCTTAAGGTCAGTTTTTTTCTTTTTTATTGACTTCTCCCAATATTTCGATCAACTTCGTTGATCATCTTCAGGAGATCTATAACACAATTACATCACCAATAAAAAAAATTTTTTTTTTCTTTTTTTTTAAGAGAAATAGCACTTCAGGCAACAATGCCTATTTAGTCAAGTACCGTGCTACATTCTTTAGGAAAGGCATAGAGAAGAGATGCGACAGGTGGTGAAAGTAGAAGGATAGTTACAGAAATTAACTGTCGTATAAGACAGCTCAGTGGCTATGCCTTCATCACTGAGCAGCCCCACCGACAGTCAATTTTTATTTGTAGTGAAAAAAAACCAAGCTCTTTGTTGGGAATCGAACCCACAACCCCCAGTCATGTAAGCTAGCATACTACCTACTAGCCTACAGGGGCATAATACGGAGAGCAGAGATAAGGTGCCAGATAAAACTTGAAATGAAAATACAACACAAAAATTTAAAAAAAACCACCACAGCTGTTCTTGACGTCGCGCATTCTGGACCAATGTTGGGACACTTTTTTGTTGTTGCTGGCCGCATGCCAAGAATAACATGAACAATGTTTTCCTCGAAACTGTTAACTATTGCTAGATTATTAGCGACTTAGGAGGTCGATGAACAAGTCCATTGCTGGAATTAACTTAGCGCAAAATTATTATGGAGTAATGTAATCCAACCTGTTTTGTGAAGAAATAACGTCCAACGATGCCACCAGCGTTTAATTCGCACCAAATGGTGCATTTTCGTGGATGCAATCGACTCCGTAGGATCTTTTGTGAATTGGCTATTATGTTTATGAACCCACCTGCTAAGTTAAAATGGAGTCTTATCTCTGAAGAAAAATGTTCGCCTATAAGTTGATAGCGTTGTTCAAGCACCGATCGATTTATAATTATGATGCCAGATTATACTAATCATCAACGCCAAAAACTTAAAGCAGTATGATATATCGTTTGAGAGTTAAACGGGCTTAAAATAAAAATAACAATTCGTACGTAGATACGAACAATGAACATGACGGATGTATTAGTAAAATTTATGCATATGTTTCAGATACACTCACTGTTTCTTTCTTACAATTAAAATACAAATTAAATGAAATGTAAATGATATTATTACAACCTTAAAAAATATCTTTTAATTCTGTGATTATTTCTATCTTAAGTTCGCTTTTAGAAGACATTCGTCTAGACATTCGCATTTTTTTTAAAATCCAAAAAACAAAAGGTAATAAAACATTCAAAATAATATTATATCCCATTAAAGATAAATTAGTTGCTTTAGTGAGTTTTGTGTAGAATATTTTATACTAAAAAAACACAGAAAACGCAGACAAATTAAAAATTAAATAAAATTTCCTTTATTTGATTACAAAAGGTACACTTCAAAAGAAAATGACCTTGAAAACTTTTTTCTTAATTCTTTGTTTTTCCTTAGGGATTTTGCCTAAAACGAAACCTTAAAGAATCCAATAAAGACAGACAAGAAGTAAAAGAAAATTAATTAAATTAAATTGATATTTATTATATTTTTAAACTTTCACCAATTTCATATTTGTTTAAATTTTTTTATGTTTTATGTTGTAAAATTTTTTGCTTGAACTGAAAAAAAAAACATTTTGTCGGTTTACTTTTGTTTTTTTTTCGCAAAATCGTTAATTTATTTATTCAATTAATTTTTTAACAGTTCTTTAATGGAAAAATAGGATTTAATGAAATTTTTAAATATATATTCAAAATGTATCGTGAGAAAGTTAATTTTAGAAAAACGCTTCAAATGAAGAAGAGTGGCTTTCGTGTACTCCTTAAACATCATACTTTGTAAAAGAAACTATCACACAAACCAACGCTATGCGTGATAAACACAAGGAAAAAGAATAAGACTTTTACGCCGATCGGAGATTTAAAGCGAAGGAGATTATAGAAGCTACAGGCATCTCACATGGCTTGATGGTTTCAATTTTGATTGCTCATGTGAAAGGTTTTCATAAGGTGGGTGCTGCCTTTACTCACAATCGACCACAAACGCAACACCCTATATAGAAAGCCAATAAATTCATTCCGTCCATCAAACAACTTTACAAACCCCCCTCGTATAAAGCCAGAATTTTTTTAACAAATATTTAAATATATTTTAAATACACATATTTAAAATTTTTGGCATCATTTTAAAAATCAAATAAATTTCAATGATATAAAAATCTCAAATTTTTCTTAAGAGGTTGTCAAAAATTCTGCTCTTAAAATATTGGAAGGAAATAGGTAAAATCGAAACGAACGATTCGTTCGTTCAAATGCCTATTGTTTAACTACAAACAAAACTTTTAGGGAAATAAAATAATTTTCTGCGCCTTTCATTCTAATAAATAAACAAATAATACCAGAACTCTGGGCAGCCAAATGCATTGGTATGCTTATTAAGAAGGGCTTTACTCGGGAATATCGAAGTATAGAAGTTTAAGTTAGCAATGCTTTTTAACTGGCGTTCTTTTTTTCAGCTGTCAAGTGACATGTTCAATTTGGCATGAATAGACTGACATCTGAGCAACGCTTCAAACTTGTACAAATTAAGTCCACAACAAGATTGCCGTTGATGCCAATTTTCAGAAGCGAATTTTGTTTAGCGATAAAGCTCACGTTTGTTTGAATGGATACGTCAATAAACAAAACTATCGTATTTGAAGTGATGATAAAAAACCGACTCTTTTGTGTACTTTATGGGTTAGCGAAACCATTAGTCCGCACTTCTTTAAAAATGACACTGGGGAGAATATTACAGTCAATGGTAACCGCTAGAGCCATGATTACCGACCTTTTCGTTTAATAATTAAACAACTGTGATGTATAGGAGCTGTGGTTTCAACAAGACGAAACGATTGACCACTTATGTCGGGTTTAGCAACATGACGATGGTTTTTCAGTTTTGGCAGCACCAACAACATGTTAATTTTGACATTAAGTTTTTTGAGAGGTATTTGTAGTAGATTGGCATTTGTTACAATGAATTCAATTTCGCACGAAAATCGCATTAAAACAATTAAAATCAACTATGAAAATGAAGGTTCTGTAATGAGTCGGCTATTAAGAATTTGGTCATTAAATTTGAGTCGACAGGTCGATACAAAATGTGCGAACATCAACGCGTGTTCGACCAAAAGTGTCGCATTTAGGCTTCTGAAAAAGCCTAGAGCGATTAGTGAGGAGCCTTTGCTAGCTTAAAGTGTCTCTGTATGGTGCGCTATGCGGTCTGAAGGCGTGATTGGACCGATTTTTTCGAAGATGTGGCTGGAAATGGGTAACGGTCAACGGATCACGCTATTGCGAGATACTAACAATTCAATTTTGTTTCATTATTGACTATGTGAATATCACTGATGTGAATTTCACACATGCGGTTTAAACAGGACGAGCCAATGAAACGATCAATTTATTGCAGTTAAGTGGCCAGCCAGATCATGTGGTTTAACACCACTGGACTATTTTTTGTGGTGGTATGTTAAGGACAGAGTCTATACGGAGCCAATCGAATCGATTTCAGCCTTAAAAATCTAAATCCGTGATGGTATTAACGAAATAGGACCGCCATTTTGCCAAAAAGTAGTTAAAAACTTTGATGAAAGAATCGACATCTGTCAACATGGTCATGGTGGACATTTGCTAGATATCATTTTTCAGCCATAATTGCCGAACTTTTCTTTTCATAATATAATAAAAATTTTAATCATCTTAATCAAAATTTTGTGTTTTATTTTGTTTTCGAAAACAAACTTCCTGTTGAAAACCCCTTTAGAAGCAAAGGGCAAATAAAGTATAAAATGGTACAAATGAACTGATTCGTTAACATTATCAAACTTTAAAACACTTTTGGTTAAGCGCGTAGATAGTTCTTATATAAATTTAATAATTAAAACAGCTTAAGATCATAACGGTTATTCCCGCTTGCTTTAATGATCATATCGTACAATTTTTTCTTATTAAATTAATATCAAAAACAGCACTCCAAAAAAATTATAACCAACATCAAAAACAAAAAAACGTAAATTGCAGAAAATATTTAATTCATTTAGTTTTTTCTCTGTATGTTTCATTCCCGCTCTAATCGAAAAGAGAAAGTGCTCTGTTTTTTACACATCATTTGTTTGTAAGGCAAATGATAAATCGTTGTGAGAATATTTCAAAATTTAGAATACAAAAAATATTCTACAACAAAATCAATAGATACATGCATGTAATCTTTAAACTGAATAGAAAAAGTAATTTGGGATAAATAATTACATTTTATTTTATGGTTTAGTTTAAAATTTGTTACAATTTTTTTTTTTGTAATTTGTAGTTTTTAATTACATTTTCAGTAACAAAAGTTTTAAAATTCATCAATATATTTATGCACTACTAGAGCAAAAATATACTTAAAAAAACACTAAAATGGTGTGTAAAAATAATTATGTTGAGTTATATACATATCTTTTTAACAATACGATGATTTATATAAAAGTATGAAATGAAATATGTTTGACGTAAATACCAGCACAAATACATAGAAAAAATAGGCATTTTTTTACATTAAAAAAATATTACATAGTATTTTTTTACCAAATATTCAAAAATATCCTGAGATCGTTATTATTAAATGTGAATTATTGTAAAGACAACAGAATAAAGTGGGATATTAGCACAACAAAATGTACTTTCTGATTCGCTACAATCTTCGTAAGCACTCCTCGCTTTTATTTATTATTTTTTTTTATAGAAGAATCTAATAATAGTAAGGGTCCTAGGCCTAGATTTAACGAAAGGATTTTAAGTAGCAGTAGTAATGTTACAACGACAACAACAGCTTAAGCGAAATTTTGCAATAGCAATTAACAACTACCTAAGCGATTAATAGCCAGTTTAATGCAAGATAAAAATTCCACTGTCAAAATGGGCACTATTGACATGTCCAGACTGACACCTAAAAAAATTCTTTAGACCTAAACCCGATTGAAAATCTCTTGAGAAAGGTAAAGGAGGTCTGTCACAAACGAACACATATGCCATATGGTCGTCACTCAAATGATGAAGTGAAGGAAAATTAAATGGTTATTATGATAACTAGAAGCAAATAAGTAAATGAGAAATAAACTTACAAATTTGATTCAATCAGAAAAGCTCTTGGATTTCAACTAGCATTAAATATATTTCTTATCAAACTTAAGTTGGAAATAAGTTTAAGTGTGAAAAAAGTCAAATAAAGCTAAAAAAATATAAAAACAAGAATTTATTTTTGAGTACAAAAGATAAAACCATTTAGACGTGACTTGTATGCAAAATTAAAATAAAAATGTACTTTAATTTACATATATTTTGTTCCTGATAATGCAAGAATTTTTTATAGTCTCGCACATAATTTATTTTGTTATTTGCAAACAGAACAAAAATAAATTCAGGATCTTAACTGACTTCCTATTTTTGTTTTTGTTGTTGTTAAAAAAGTTTCACAAATATTTAAAAAAATTTAAATCAAATTCTAATAACTTGTGTTGTTCATAGTTTTTTATGTTAAAACTTTTTTTTCATTTCTTTGTTGCTTTAAGAAAAAATTTATTTATTTATAATTTAAAATGTGTGAAATTTGGTGGAATGAAGGAACAAGAAAATTTATAACAAATTTACATTTTTGTAGGTCATGGTTTAAATTGTATATTTAATAAATGCAAATCATGGCTTCGATTAAATGTTAGACAACTTAATTCAGATTCACAAAAATAAAAAAAAAGGTATTTGTTTGATAGTTATTATATTATAGTTTTACGATGTTGTATTAAGCGATTATTGCTATAGCAAAATATTTAAATAAAAATTTGATTGAGCAATTTGATTAACGACTTTAATAAATGAGGGTGGCAGGAGACAGAGGTTAATTCCATTACATACTTATACTTATAAATAATTAAAGTTGAATTTTTGCAATATTTATAAGAATATCACAACTTCGAATCTAAGGACTAAACATGAGAATTTTTTTCCAATACGATATCTGTTAGACCACACAGACCCAAACTACGCATATTTTATCTCTCTTGCTAAGAAGGAAGAGTTTTATAGGCATCTGAATATATATACACCGCGATGCCAACTTAGCTTTATAAAAACTGAACAAAAGACCGAAATTTCAACAAAATACTATTGCGTTGTTTATTAATAGTATCAATAACGTGCAAATTTCAAATATAAAAATATAAAATTGTAATGTTACGTTAAAGTATAATAAATTTAGAGTACCAATATGTGCATTTCCAAAAAATAAACAATGTTGCTGCGAGCGTAGTTTTAGTTGGAAGTATCTTTGTATCATACTTTGCTTTGTCACTGTAATTTATCATGTGTGTAAAATTATATTGATATCAGAGTGGTGTTATAAGATTAATAAAATACTAATATTATGCCGTAATGCGCTGATAAATTTGCATGTGCTATATTGAAAATTTATTGTTAAAGCAAAGTCAAAGGCGAAGGAAAATGTAAAATTTATTCATTTAGTTTATTTACAAGCAACTGACAAATTTCACATCTTACATTTCAATTGAGTTACAAGTTTATTCTTTTTCAAAATACATTCATTTTTCTTTCAGTTTTAACATATTGCGGTAATTGAGTATATTTTTAAACCCTTTTTTTTAAATTTTATAATTGCATTGCACAGCTTGTTACCCTCTTCCATCGGATCGACTATTTGTTTAGACTACTGCAAGGTTGTATCTCACTTGCATCCATAAGTTGTTTACAAAAATATTGTGACGAAAGCTATACCATTTTTTGTATAAATTAATCATAAAAATTAAGCCATTTGAAGAAAATTAACATTTATATGATTTTTTTATATGATATTTTTTATTATCTTTTATATGATTTATTTACTATTGGTATTAAACATTTTTTTAAAGTTATTGTCACGTTATAGAGTAACATCACTAAAGAGACCCACCTATAACTATACGACTGTAGGCGTCCTTGGTAAGACCAATTTTGGAATATAGGTCTGTTGTCTGGGATCCGCAGTATAATATCATATCAGTTCAAAAACATTTTTTGTTGTTTTGCCTTCGTAACATGTATAGGCACAACTTTATGAATCCTCCCCCATATAATACCAGACTTGCCATGATCGGTTTGCCAACGCTGCGGAGTCGTAGAAGTATGCTAAGTGTTACGTTTCTGATATATTTAATAAATGATGATATTTGCTCTATTTTAACATTCCTAGACGGCCAACAAGAAATTTAGATCCTTTCCGCAGAATGTGTTCTGATTTTAATGATCTTATAACTTCATCGATTTTTCTACCAGTGTTCCTAGAATTAAACGTGATATAATTGTGTTCTTGAACACATAACCTTTGAAGTTGAATGCTTCTGCTTTGTTATGATTGCTATTTTTAGGCTCAATCTTATAATGTAATGTATTTTTTGTTTTTATTGTTTTTGTAATTAAGCTTAAAGTCTGCAAGGAAGACAACTTCCATAGACTATATATTAATAAAATAAATAAATAAAAATAAGTCAGGATTTTATTGTTGAATGCGTTTTCTTCTCTTTAAAATGATAGTAAGTATATTGCGTTCCAGGTCACTATTGACAAATCAACGGATTTTGTACCACAAATATTAAAAAAAACATTTTTTATGAAACTTGCAAAATGGTGACCCTATTGTTCCTGTAGCTATTTATCTCGTTTTCAACCGTCAGATTATATGGCAACCAAATGTCGTTTATCGGTATCAACAATAAACTGTTACTTATGGTCTATATTCTGTATAATAAAAATATTTCAGTCATTTGCATACAAAGCGTTTAGAGCATAAAACTGGTCCGGTTATCTATGGTGTTCGGATGTTGGAAATGCAACTGATGTGTTTGTATGGAGCCCTACGTTTATACTTAAAAGCTCTAAAAGTTCTATTAGCCAGATATAAGCGACCAGATTTTACTTTACATAATTTTTAGTCGAAAAATGAGTGAAAGTAAAGCCAAAATATATTATAGTGTTCTTTTGCGGCAAAAATTTTATGAATAAATGTGTTTTTAATTTAATTTATATTCTTAGGGAGTGTAAAATTTCTTTGTACACAAAAACGAAGCAAAGTGAATATTATTGGGGAACTCCAAGTCACAAATCTACCAAAATGTCTACGTATACATATTTAGCGAGTATTTTATGGTCGATTGAGATAATATAAGTATCATTAAGACGGTTATTGAATTTCATGGTGGTTTAATTGTATTGAAAACAGTGCCACCGTATATATTTAATAAATCAGTTTTTTTTTATTATTTTTGTTTTGCAAAATTAAAAGAAAAAAATAAAAACAAAAACAAAAATTAAACGCATATTCAAATTTGTGTTGTTATTTTTGAATTTATTTGTGTGTTAAAAAAGAAATGTAGTGAAATGAGCTGCATACATTTTTAAAGATTAAACTATTATTTATTTAAATTCGTTTTTTTAACAGTATACATATAAAAGACTATAAAATAAATAATAAACTACAGAAAAAAGGCAAGAACACAGAATACTTCGTCAATTTAATATTTTTGTTTTTAACTGTGTTATATTTTTTAAATAAACTGCAGTTTTAAAATTAATATGAATAATTTTATATTCATAATAATAAAAAATTTCATTATAGCTCATCATTTGCCTCTACTTAAACATTCCAGAAAAAACTGAAGAATCTTATATCTCAAGCTAAATTAATTAAATGAGAATTGTATTCAGCCAACAAAGCAAAAAGGCAACCAAATTAAAAAAGTACTTTATAAAAACAGAAACAATTTTTTATGTTTATTTCCATTTATTACACTGACTTTATTAGTATTTTTAATAAAAATTTAATAACTCAATAGTCAAAATAAAAATTTTACTTATTATAGCAGCTTAAAAACAGCTAATAAAACAAACTGCACATTTTAAAATCTCATTCCTAAAAAAATGTTTATTTTATTTAACTTTTGAACGAAAAACGAGCACAATAGACAAAAAAATACATAATTTTTTTCCAAAAGTGGCAGTATCTACATATTATTGTATCATGAAGAAGACGATATAAAAAATTACGAATAGTTAAGCTCATTTTACTTGAATTCCAATAAACTTGTCTTTCTCATTTGTTTACACTTTCTTCTTAACATACATGACATTTCTTACAAAACAAATGGTGAAATAACAATACCAAACAAACAAACAAATGCATATAAAACAACAAATTCACCTCGGCAACGAGGAGAGAAAACAAAAACAAAGCATAAAGGTAATTTTGAAAAAACAAGGCAGCTGCATGGTAAAATTTATAAAAAAAAAACACACAACCAAGAATATGGTGAAAATACACAATGTGTAAAAGATACGAATAGAGACAAAATAAAAAATAAGTGATAAAGTGAGGCAAAGCTTATCTGGCCAAGATAAAGTCAATACCGCTTAGTAATTTATGAAAGTGTAACAAATTTTTACCTACCTGGTCGATCCAATGACTGTCGTCGACTCATTGGCAATTTTTTTTTGTTTGTACTGAGAAGAGCAGCTAGTTTAAATTAATCCAAGAATTTTTGTTGATAAATAAGTTTAGCCAAAGTTTTTAATACCTTGTTGTAAACATCAAATGGAAGAACTAAAGGTTTAAATACTTGTTGACACATTTGGACGTTGTGAATAGTACACACACACTTTTAAACATTTGCTTTATTAATATTTATATTTCAAGCATTTTAAATTTATATTCATGTTTTTTTATCCTTAATTTTAACTCTTCAATTTTTTCGTGTTATATTTTTTGGTATACCGCAAAAATTTTTTTATATTTATTGATAAAACAAACACAATCAGACGTCGACGCACTAAGGTAGTAATTAAAACGGCGAGGTGAAACAATATTCATTCTTTTAAGCAAACGTACATACATACGCACACAAAATGGCTTAATCACACTATACTAGACAACGTTCGGTGAGATAAAAAGGAATTATTTCTTATTTTTTACAACATAGATGGTAAAAATTTGTCAATATTAACACTGATACATACTTTACTTAATAATATTTATTGCTATTTTGAAAAATTGTTTTTGAGACTTAATTATATACATTAATTTGAATTTTTTAGCCATTTTTCCATAATTTTCTTAACACGTAAATACTTAACGCTGCCGTCGACGCAGCAATTGAATGGAAAACTATGGTGAAGCTGTCAGTTTTTGGTCAGATCAAAAATCATAACAATAATATGCACAGATAATAAAATCACCACTACAAAAGTCATTCACAATAATTTTGCTGTTTCTTTATGTTCCCTTTTTGTAAAAAGAGATGGCTATTGTACCAGAACTAATAACGGGGCTTTCTCACACTTTAGCTGCACATAATTGTATCAAAGAAAATTTGAGGAAAATTTTAATTTATGAATAAAATACACAATTGTAATTTTTGAAAATGTATATACATCTTGTTACATTTTTAGCACTTAAATTACGATTTTGTTTTAAGTACAAAGAAGTTTTGATTGTTCCTGTTTTTCTTTTTATTTTGTGCCTTCAAATTCACACTTGCACATACACACACTTTGTCTGCTTGTAGTTAGAAGAAACGTCTGTTGACTACAAAATTTTACATCTAATATTGTTCCTTTTGCTTATTATTTTTACTCACTCTTGCTTAGTCTAATTTAGATATTAGTTTGTTATAAAATTTCGTCAATTTCTTTTAGCTTAAATCACTAAATTTTGCCTATTTGTTAGAGGAACGTCGAACGTGTGTTTGTGGCAGACTTTACCTTAGTCTGTGGTGTGTATACACTTTTTCTTGTAGAATGGTGTATTCAAAACATCTGTCTACAGGGTTGTATTTTCACAACATATAATATTTTGTGACAGTGCTGCCACCATTTGAACTTAATAATTCAATTAGAGTCAAGATCTTCAAGTTAGCTAGAAATATATTCAAATGGAGATGTGACGAGAATAATTTTTTTTGTTTTTTAATAATTATTTATTGTAGCTTCAAGAATATGAACTAATAAAAAGTTTTAAAATCTTAAATTCTAAAAAAATGTTACATTAGTCCCGATCATGTCAGACCTAACCTTTTGGGTAAAAAAAATTGACGAAAAAAAAAGACAAAACAAATATTTCTATGATCATCTGTAGCATTGAGCATTAGAGCTGCGCTATTTCTCTTTTTTAATCGGCTATGTTTACCATAATCCAAGGATGGTCTTCAAGCTTCATCAAGTATTTGCCTGCGTATTTGATGATTTCTGTAGTCACCAGCGATATGTCTAAATCACAATGTATGTTTGAATTTTTGATGTACCATAGAGCAGAAGTTATTAACCGTAAAATTTTATTTTGTCTACGTTGGATTCTATCCACATTTGAAGCTGAGGCGGTGCGCCAAAGTTGGATTCCATAAGACCATATTGGTTTTAAAATGGCCTTGTAAATTAGAAGTTTACAATCTAAACTAAGTTTCGAGTTCCTGCCAATAAGCCAATGTAATTGTGTTAGTTTAAGTTTCATTTGTGTTTTTTTCCTTTTTTTGTTTTTTAAAGAGAAGTAGGACTTCAGGCAACAATGCCTATTTAGTCAAGTACCGTGTTACATTCTTTAGGAAAGGGAGAGAGAAGAGATGAAACAGGTGGTGAAAGTAGAAGTATAGCCGGAAATTAACTGCCATATAAGACAGCACAGCGACCAGTGACTATGCCTTCATCGCTGAGCAGCCCCATCGAGTCAATTTTTAAATTTGTGGTAAAAAAAAACCAAGGTCTTCGTTGCGAATCGAACTCACAACCCCCATACTGACAAGCTAGTACTCTACCTACTAGCCTACAGGGGCACCCTGTAGCTTTGAGTCAATATGATGTTTCCATGTAAGGCGACGGTCAGGACGTATACCAAGATATCTCACATAAGTATGGTGAGGATCAATATGATTATTGATTTGAACGGGTGAACAATTACCTCTTCGCAGGGTGAAGGTCACATGAATGCACTTTTAAACGTTCACTTTAATTCTCCATAATTTTAACCACAACTCTAACTAAGTTATATGTTGCTGAACATTTATGGATGCTTGATGGAAGTTTTCGTGCGAACTTAGGCACGCTGTATCATCAGCAAACGTAGAAGTGTAGACAGTTCCACTTACAGGCATATCGCAGGTATATATCAAATATAAAACTGGTCCAAGAATGCTACCTTGTGGTACGCCTGAGGAAATTGGTTTGGATAAACTAACGAAGTCTCCTTCAACAAAATAAAATGTTCATCCAATTATGCAGCTTTTCAATATGTTGCTTATATTACAAAGCAAGTGAGCGGTTAGTTTCAGAAATAGACCTTCATGCCAAACTTTGTCAAAAGCCTGAGAAACATCAATAAAAATAGCTGAACAATACTTCTTCTCTTCAAAAATCCTTCTTATTACCTGAACAAATCGATGGGTTTGTTCAATTGTGCTATGTCTAAATGTCTAAAATGTCTAAAACCAAATGATGGTTTGGGATACACCCACTATCGCTAAGCATTGGAGACAATTTATTCATAAGCAACTTTTCGAAAACCTTTGAAATAGTTGGTAATAGACCTATGGGCCTATATGACTCGGCTTTGGTTAGGTCTTTACCCGGTTTTTGTATCATTTTAACTTTGGAAATCTTCCAGTGGTCGGATAGTATTCAAGCCGTAAAATGGCATTAAAAATGAATAGCATGCTTCTGACTGCAATACTGGGGAGCTCTTTCAACATTTTGTTATTTATACCGTCCATACCAGGAGCTTTTTACGGGTTTATTTCAGCAATTAACTTTTGTACCTCACGCAACCTAAACTTTAAGGGCCGAGAGGGTAATGCAACTACACTCGGAAAATTAACATCATCAGAACATATGTGTGGGGTGAATACATCTTTCAAGTAATCGGCAAACAAGTCGCCTTTTTGAGCGTCCCTTCTTGCCAATCTCCACTGATATTACGTAGAGGTGGCTTTTATTCAACGGCCCTTTCAAGGCTTTTTTGCAGTACGCCATTAAGAATAATTGGAGTTTGGTGTAGTATCGAGGCCTTCCAGATATTCCTCAAAAGATGCTAGCAAGTCTCTAAGCCGCCTTGAGCATTCTCTAAGTCTCTGCCTCTGCTGGGGCGATCTGTGTTGTTGCCAATCTCTTCTAGCTCTTCGTTTTTCCGCTACGAGACGTTCAATGTCTGCAGAATAGATGTGACCTAAATTAGTCTGCGGATGTTAAATTGTTGCAAGCTGTGCTGCTTGTTTAATATTGTCACTTAAGGTTGCAAGGCTATACTCCACGTTCTCCTGTATTCCTAGCAAAATATTCTCCGAACAATGGCTGCTGAAATATTTTTAAAACTCAATCAGTTGATCATATTTGTATCAGGAAAAAACAAATATTTTCTAAGCGGGTTGCAAATAGTTGGAGAATGATCCGAAGATAAATCCATCGTGGCTTAATCTCTTGAAATATTTTTTGTGACAGCAAAATTATTACATCCGGAATTTTTTGTCTGTCAGTATGACAGTATGTAGGCTTGAAGCAACATCCAAATCATTACTGCTAATAACGTGTAGAATGCTCGGCCCCTAGGTGTAATTAGGCGTGAAACCCAGTAGGTGTGTTCCGCATGCTCTTCCTCTCAGATCCTTTGTTTCATAAAATGTGAAACCATTAATTTTAAAAATACCTCTTATAGTCAAATGCGTTTCGTAGACAAGCATGATGTTAATGTTATTGTCCGGGAGGAAGTGTTCGAAACATATTTTCAACGAATTCATAAATGAGAATAAATAGCAACAATTTACAACAACATAAAAAAATAAAAAACAAAACTAATTATTTAGTTCACATGCATATGATTTTTTCTTTTTAACAATAAAACTAATTAACCGCAAAAAAACGAGCTGAGGGCAAAATGTCTCCAACGGTACTTAAGATATTTAAGTATCTATACAACTTTTATTTTATTTCAATTTTAATTTAAATTTTGATTTCAGATGTTAAGCTGCGTACACAAAACTAACTGTAAACTTTAAAAACAACAACTGAATTTTTCTAATGAATTATTGTGCCGAAGGGAAAAGAGACGAATGAAAAGGGGAGCGACAAGTTAGGTAAAAGGAGACAAACGGAAAAGGAGAGAGAGATGCAGGCAAAAAAGACAGAAAGTGACGAACGCAATAACACGAAGGGAGACACGAACTATATAAACACAACTGACAATAGAACGCAACTAGTACGAAAAGAACACTGAAGATGGCAAACAGCCGAAACCGGACCCAAATAAAAGTAATTTTAATCGGAAAATCCAAGCACATATCGAACATAAATATCTTCAAAATGTGAGGTTATAATCTCCGTTTTGAAAGCCTCCACCATTTAGTTTCATTTATATATTTTTTTGTTAACATTTTTTGTTTATCTAAACAATTTACATATAAATCTCACTGATTTACAAAGTTCTCACGTACATTTCAGAATTAACGAATGCACGCAGTTAATGGAAATGGTCATATAAA
The DNA here is from genome assembly GCA_030448955.1 of Trichopoda pennipes. Taxonomy (NCBI): domain Eukaryota; kingdom Metazoa; phylum Arthropoda; class Insecta; order Diptera; family Tachinidae; genus Trichopoda; species Trichopoda pennipes. The sequence goes on from JASKUP010000034.1 coordinate 10,414,655, forward strand.
CTGTTAGTCCAACAGAGTTATTCTCGAAGCAAGTAGTTGAAACTTTGATGGAAGCTTATTAGGCCGGAACTGGTTTATTTTATTTTTTGCGTATAATGCAATTTTTTTGTAATTTTGTGTTGTTGTTATTTTTTATTTGATTTAATTTTGTCAGAGAAATATTTTTCATTTCCTTTTAAAAATTCCCTTTTTTCGAGTTTTTGTTGAAATTTTCAATTTCATGGAATAATTATGAAAATGAATTAATTATTAAAGCCTGAAGTCAAAATATTTTTTTTTTTGAATTTATAAAATCAATATTAATACATAAAATAAGAAAATTTTTTTGTTAATATATTTTGTGCACTTATTAATAATATTTCGAATTGAATTTTACAATGTTGTTGTTTAAGTTCTTTTCTTTTTAATAAAGCTTACACTTTATATGAGATAAAACATATATTAGATACATATATAAAATAGTTTTTGCGGCGAAGTTTTACTTTATTTTATTATATGTTTTTATTGTGAAGCCTTAAATTTTTCCTTTCCAATTACCTTTTTGTTATATTACAGTTTTGTTGTTGTCGTAATTTTGAGTGTTTTACGTAAATTCCTAGTGTAACATAATTTACGAAAACGGAGTTTTGTTGGTGTGTCCATTAGTTTCTTTTTTCTTTTTTTTGCGTATTTTTTGTATTAAAATTATATTGAAAATTTAGTTTTGCTGAATTTTTGTGCCCTCTACATGTCAATGTGTAAGATACACACAGTTGTTTTCGATAATAACATTTTATGTGCTGCACAACCAACAGCTTTTTGCAGTACACGTAGTACACTGCATTATCTGAAAATATTTTTATATTAGCAATCCCTGTTACTGTTGAATCGACAAAACTGTTGTGTCTATGCTATAGGAAGTATAAATAAAAGAGTACTCTGAATTTACAGATCTTATTAGTTAATTAATCAACCAGGTAACTTAATCAAATAAGTAGTCTGCCTTGCCAACCAAAGTACCCTGGATAAAAAAAAATTTTTGAGTTTGAGACCTTACAAAGGAGAAGTTGAAGTCGCTAACTAGATAATTGTTATTTGATAATGCTAATTAAAAATATATGGGGCGAGGGCTATTGGCAACACTTCTTTTGACTTACGCCATTAAAAATGAATACTTTTTTGAAATACGACGAACTTTACCAAGTTTACTTTAGAAATTGCAGTATTCTCAAGGTCATCACAACTAATAATATTTAATAATACTATTTGAGGCTTATTAAGTAGCTCTGAAAAAGCCTGTTATTATCTTAAAATACTTGAATGGATGTAAGGTGAAACCAATGCAAAAGGAATATTTGGAGTATCTGGATAATTGTGCATTTATTTCTTATATTTTGTGGTACTTTATTTATTTTTATTGTTATCCAAAAAAATTGAACTTTTTGAATATAAATTCTTAGATCCGAAATTTTCTTGCTTTTTTTGAGCCATGTGCATTTTTTCTTCATTTAGTGATTTCCAGCAGTTGACTTGGTAACTGTCGGTTAGTGAATACTACTACATTTTTCACAAGCTTAGATTTTCACGGCATTCACATTTAATAAACTTTACACAAAATGTACGGCAGTATGTTCCAGACATAGTCTGTTTATTAACTTCTGCGATATAAATCTTGGCTAGATGATATTTAAAGTTTCCGCGACCTGTTGCTAACAGAGTTAGTTATCCAGCTTGAGGTACTTCTATTATACTTTAGCGCTTTCCTAGTCTTCCTGTCAAAGAGCTCTTCGGGTACTTGCTATATAAGGTAGTCTCTTTCCAACTTTTTAGGTTTAATGAGTTTACCCATTGTAGGATAGCATTTTCCAATGCTACTCTGCGTTCTGGTACAAAGAAACTGCCAACGGATCCGCTTCTTGCTAGTTTGAGATATACCCGCCCAAATGCAGATAATAGAACAGGTTTAGCTTAGCTGAGTATATACCTGCTCTTGCTCTACTGTCCATAAGATAACCAGCAGTGAAGATGATGTTCTCAATATAACAGTGTGCAACAGTTTTCGCAGAGTGTCCGAGGAAGCTTTCCTACTTTTGCGTACCAACGGCATCTACCAGCTTTATAAGCATAGCGATATTAACCCAGTGGCTTATACATCAGAGTATGATTCTCCCAGATGACGGCCACTGCCTTTAGTAGAAAAGACGTATGCTGTCGCATAGGGTATTGTGCAAGCTGGTATTCTCCCCCATCTGACCAAGCTTTCTAATTCCTGTGACGATGTTCACTTGGCATCTCATAGGGAAGATATGCAGACCATAGAAAGATCTGGAAAGCAGAGCTGCTGCACGGGTGCTATTCGTGCGACAGAGTAAAATTAGTCTGTGAATGATTTAAATTGATGTTCTGTTAAGACGGGCCCTTATATTGTAATAAACAATTCATGGTTCCTGTAACAATGCTACATCCGACATATCGACGTCAAAGCAATGCATCATCTTCGCTGAAACTACTTTGCACCATTTCTTTAAGAATTGCCTACCTACCTCTGCACTAGGGACGACGTTTAGCTTACTGGTCACTGCTTTTGAATTTTGGGACGGCCTGGTAAAAATACAATTGTGTTTCCTTTTGGTTTCCGCCTTCGGTTACCAGGCCGTGAGCATTACCCCTTCTTTCTCCGCATTTAAAAATTTTCAGCGTCCATTTGGAAGTGTCCTTATGCATCAATTTTGCTGTTGTAATCAATTCAGAAGTATGCCTTTATCCTCGGTGGCTTCATAAGTGGCGTGTGAAACGGCCAACTTTTCTTTTTTCCATTAGAAAAAAAGAGAAGGCTTAATACCTCTTCTCTTTCTTCCCAATGGAAAAAGAAATAGAAAGAAAGAGAAGAGGTATAAAGCCTTCTCTTTCTTTCTAATGGAAAAAACAAAAGTTGAGCAACAAAAGTTGAAGCGCGTAAATCGGCACTAAGGATTGATCATCATCTTGACTTCGTTTCGTAGCGCTATCTACTCTTAGCTTAGTCCCTTTCCAAAGCTCTTAGACGATTGATTCCTGCACTTGTGTAGAGTTATTTTTGACTGTTTGATTAAGACTTTAGTTTGTGACTGCATATATTTATGCTATTTTATGTCTCTGAAGCCACAACAGCAGTGACTAATACAAAGTTCAGCTTAGCAACCATTTACGAAATTCTAATGGACCATAATTGTTAAATTTTAATTACAGAACTATAATTAGCGTAAAATCAACATTCCTTTAATTTAATTTTAATTATTTATTTGCAAAGTTGCCTGTACATTACATACAAGATATTAGCAATGACTATTCTGATATTGTGTTTGTGTTATTTGTCATTATTTTTTAGCTACCGAAGTAAATATCGAAAAAAGACGCCTGCATTTGTGTCTTGAGTTTTTGAAATTATTTTTATTTTTAGGAAAAAGAATCTTTTGTTTATATAAAGAGCTTTCACCAAAATTATTTGAATTATTTAGTCGGCTATTCAGCATGTTTAAACATGTTTACATTATATCAACATTTTTATGAGTTAATATTAATAAATTTAATATTGTATTGTATTTCTTCTATATAGTTATTGAAGCTAAAAGAAAAAAAAAAAAAAAACAAAATTTTATATTTATTATAAATTTATATGCATACATACGATAAAAATATATAAAACATATAATAGTGTTAAATTCATGTGTGTCGAAATTTGTAATTTTTGGTACAAAAGCAACAAAATCTGCGTTAATTTATGCTAAATCCCTTTAAACAAATAGTTTATAAAATTTTTAAAAAATATTTATTAGTGAAACATTTTTTTTATTGAATTACCGTGATGGAAAGCATCGGTGGATTTTACTTCAAATTTTGTACAGAAAACTCATGAGTATTATATAACAAGCCAAATTGAGATATAAGACTCTTGCTGTGTTGGTTGAATATACTTCCTATTCAATCCATTCGGGTTGAGATATAAGACTTCTACTGTCTGGTTTAATATGATTCCTATTTAATCGATTTGACCTGAGATATAAGACTCTTATCTAATTTGGAGTAAAATCCACTGATGAGCTATATAAGCAATAGTGAAATGGCAAAAAGCATATCGATATGCTTTTTCCCACAGTAATACATTAAACAAATTTTTGAATAATTAATATGCTTTAAATAAACGTAGATCAAGTTAAAACTAATTCCAAATAAAAAATTTTTTGTGAATTAGATTTTTAATCATATTTACATTTTCGGGAGTCTCTCTCTCTCTCTTTCTCTCTAAGATTCATGCCAATCACTTCTAAGATATATTGCTTGCTACAAGAGCCTTTAACATACTTATCTCCAAGCAGATTTTCACGCTCTGCGAACATTGGTTTTAGAATATCAAGTTAAAAGCCAAAAGAATAAATACAAACAAATAACATATTGGAAAGGTCCATAAGGTCGCCGAGCATTATTTTTAAAAGCAACGAACTTGTTACTGTGTCTGATGGGCGCTACGGTGTGCTGCTTCTTTCTAATGCAGATAAAACGAAACGTAGAAATTAAGTGGTTTTTTATTATCCTCGTAGGCACCTCAATCGGCACAGCCTCCACCCCAATTGTTAGTTAAATTTTATTTATTCCGTAATTGAAAGAAAGTATCTTAACTTTTTCAGTCTGCTGCGCATCTTAACAAAAGAAATCTATTTTATTCAACTCTTTTTAACTAAAACACAATATAATGAAAATTGTGATAAAATATTAGCATTCGGCTTTGTTGTTACAGATACGTTAAGTATTTAAATCTTTTTTTTTCTGACAATACAACTATTAAAGTGTATGTTTTATGGAGTAGGTGATATTTCATCTTATAACATGCGCGTTGAATAAATTACTTCACACAGTATATTCGCGGGTGTTCGCCGGAAAGGTATACTACTTTGCTTGTTTATAACTTTTGATTAAATGATGTGATTTGATTTACATCTGCATCGACTAGGTAGTCATAATCAGATGGTGGTCAAACCACTTGAATGATTTGCAAACGTCATTCACGCCCTTGGAGGCCATCGAATACGTATATCCTCCGGTCACTCCTAGTAGCAATTTCGAAAGCCCGAAGTAGGCCGCAGCCTTCACTCCTTGCTAAAGTGTTGGAGACTTTCCAACTCCTGGTCAAGAACGCATGAAGCTTAATATAATTAAGAACACGACGGCATTCATACTCACTGGACCTGAACCATTCATTGTGTTCATTTTGAATGTTCCGACCCACAAACTCTCACGAGGGTCTCGAAACCACAACAACCACGATACTCCCATATAGGGGCCAACCTCAATAACCAGTCAGAGAACAGCTAATTGTCTCAAGAGACAAATAGTGAATTCTGCGAGCGTACTGATTCCCGTGGAAATATGTGGATTGTCCAGGTGACTCCTACTAGCCTTTGAGGGGCCTGGGCTCCCTTTTACCCCGCAAGACACCAGTCTAAATGGAATAGTAGGTTCCAAAAAAGACTATCATGTGGCCCCCGGGGGGGGGGCTTTTGATTAAATGAAAGAGAATGGATCTTATAGATGATAAATGTTTTATTTAATGCCGGCAATTATGCATGGAATACAATACCAGCTAAATGTCCGCCATTAATCGGTAATCTCGTTTTGGGCCCAATTTGCACAATTTGGAAGCGTTGCTCAGGCGTTAATCATCTCATGTTAAAATGCCAAACCAAACTTATGACATCATCACTTGTCTACCTTGAGTTCTATATCTCTTTAACAAGCACCCTATACCAATATTTTATTTCTTTTTTTCTCATTTATTCTTAATGATCCTTTATGCCACTCCTGCAGCACCAGCAAACGAACCCTAAGCAATAAAAAATACTTTGTAAGAAGACAACCCTAGAATCTTTTGAATGATGCCAAAAAAACAGAGTTTTCTTATATTTGGTTTTCTTGTAGCTTGTCAAGATATCCAGTCTCTTTGCACTGCCTGCAGATTTGTAAATTTGTACTTGGTGTTAAATACATGAATAGTTAATTGAACTAAGTACGGCTGTTATAAATTCATATAAAAACTAAAATAAATATTTTCTTATAATGACAGATATACTTTGCTCTTAAGGTTAACGTTATTTTTTAATAAATATGTGTAGACGCTAGCATATTAAATTTACATAACTTTTAATCTATATTGTTTTAATACAACTAGAGCACCTCAGAAATTTTTATATTACAGTGCACTCGCGATAATATGAACTAATTAAAACCAAGCAAGATTGTTCATATTTACGAATGACATTTAATTTTCCCTTTTCCCCAAGAAATAACAACTTATTATGTATGTAAAAATTTTTATGTGTTACTTTTAACATATAAACATATCATGTACTTTCGATAAAAAAAAAAAAAACAAAGTGATGTAAAAAATCTGTTATTTTTCTTTGCTGTTTCTTTTGTGCAACCACCTTTAAAACGGCTTGCTCTCTTATATTTTCCAAAATACAAACCTCAGGTATCAAAGAATTTAAAACATTAGCTGCACTTTGTTCTAAATCAACCAAGTTCATCATCAGGGTGTTTCTAACAACACTTAAAGGTATTTCATCTTCAGGATCGTTTCGATTTCGGATCATATTTAAAACGTTTATCCAACATTTTTTTAATACATTGCCATCCATGAAGAATACATGCGGATTCTAAAATTGTTATGGCTTTCTTAAGTATAGTCTACTTCATAGAATCCAGAAAACATCCCGCTTTTGCAGTATCTGAAGCTAGCAGACTGTTTCTATAATAGGGTTCTGTAATCCTGATGCCGTTTTGATCAATAGGCTGTATGAGCGCGATGAGATTTGATGGTATAAACATTGCAAAAATACAGCCATCCTCAGTTTTAAGTTCATCCTCAGATGGATGAGATGGAGCGTTGTGTATTAGGAGAATAGCTTTCAGCGGCAACTTTTTGTTTGGTAAAATTTTTTTAACCTAAATTATACCAAATAAGTTGTGAGATGGTAATTAGCTTATAAATTAGTTTATAAATTTTACTTCCGGAACAAATAAAAGATGAAACCAATCTTTAAAAATGGCTCCTGTCATCCAAGCTGATTTAGAATGTCTATATGAACAAGACAATTAAAATTCTCAAAACAGTGAGGCAGTGAGTTTCTGCGGCATTTGCGCAGCACAAGAAAGTTTACCCGCTGCTTTTCAGTTCTTGCACCAGGAGCTGTTTTTTCCGATGATGACGCGTAGCTCTTTTGTGGCAGCAATTTTTAAAACAATCCGAATTCATCAGCGTTATAAAGCTGGTCATTGACAAATCCCAACTCTTCAATTTTACTTTTTAGCTTCATTATGAAAGGATCCACTAAGTGGGGCTGTGAAGAGAGTTTTTCTCCAGATATTTGAAGCAAGCGAACGCCGTATCTCTTTTTGAAGTTTTGAAGCTATCCATCGCTGACATTGAACTTCAAAGCATTTTCTTTAATTTTATTATGAAGATATTTGGCCTTTTCTTTTAACATAAGTCCATTTATAGTAAACTTTTGGTCTCTCATATCCAGAAACCACCGGTATACAGCGTATTTCATTTTTGTGTACTCACACAGTCTTCCTTTTTCCAGGTCGAGGGAAGGTATTGTTGACACATTTAATAATCGAATTTCTGTTTTTTTTATTCCACAAATTGTAGATTTTTTCACCCCAATTTTATTCGCTAAGCTAGTAACACTTGCTCCTTTTGTAAGTGCTCCAAAACTTCGGATTTTTCTTTTAAAGTTTAAGACTTATGCTTACTATGATATTGAACCAGAATTTATTTACAACCCTGTTTGCAAAGATTTTATCACTGTTTAGATAAAAGTCCGTTAAGAACTTCAAAAATAAGTTGTTCATAATTTAAAGCTTTCACACTAAGTTCACATTTTAGAGTACGCAATGCAAGAAAAAATGTGTTCATATTTTGGGGTGTTCATATAATAGGGTATTTATATTATCGCGAGTGTACTGTATTTCAAATTTTGCCAACGTCGGAGTTCTCAAGAATTTTATAAATATGGTTCTGTTGCGAACAATACATCTTGGTTTAAGTTGAAAATTCACAATCAGAAGTCAAACATTTCGAAAAAGGAATAGAAATTAAGATTCAAAAAAAAGATGGATACGATGATGTTGTTAGTCCTAGAACATTTATTTGTTTCATCGAAGTGTAAACTGTTTGCAGCCGATCATTAAAGAAATTTAAAGAAATTTTTCTTTTTATAAGGAATGAATTCACCTATAATTTGTTCTTTTCGTTTTTTGCAACGCAGACAATACAAGAAAAAAAGATAACCCTACAAAAATAAATTTAAGACCTTTACAAAGCTAAAATAAAAATATTTAGACGTACGATTTGCGACAACATAACAAATCTTCCAATATTCATTCTGCTTTTTACACGACAAAAACACTTTACACAAACAGCTAAGAAGTTTCTCTTCATTATACGAACATGGATAAAAATATATAAGGGAAAACTTTTAAATATTTCAATATTTTAATAATATCCTAGACGATTTTACTCGCCTACAAGTAAAAATCACATCTGCGAACGATATGGTAGTATTAGGCAAAATGTACTTTTATTTATTTATTTATTTTCGATGTCCCACACACAAGACTTTAAGTCTCATATTGCAGTGTGGAACTCAGTACAAGTAAGTACAAGCAAAAATATAATCAAAAGTTTAACATAAAATAACAAAAGTTCAGCAATAAAAAAAAACAAAAGGAAAAATAACAAAACGAATAAATACATAATTGTCAAAATAAAAATATATATTAAAAATTAGTTAACACTAGCTTAAAAAGTGACAGACTATATTTCTTCTAAAATGATGTGCGTTACTAATGATTTGAGAGCTATGGGGAATTTCGTTCCAGAGTCGCATTGCATAAATAAAGAATTGGAATTGCGATACAAGAGAGCTGTATCTAAAACAGAGTAGTCTTTTGTCTCTATTAAGGATTGAAAAATTCAATCTCTCATATAAATGCTCGGGTTATCGCGTGTATATAATCTTCTGCATTAGGATTAAGACTCTTATCTTCAAGTAGTCATCAAGACACATGCCATAAAGCTTATTAACATAAGAAGAAACATGATCAAATCTTCTTAAACCATATAGGTACATAACGAATAATATTATTGAAAGTCACATTCAGTCTGATTTTGCTAATACTATCGCAACTCGAAAAAAGTTCACACCCATGTAGTAAAAGTGGCATCAAGTATGTCTTAGCGAGAAGTATGCGAATATTTCTTAACATAGCAGATACACGACCACAAGCAAAATTAATATGGTCAGGCCAAGTGAGGGTGCTGTTAAAGTAAATTCCCAGATTTTTAGCAACGTTTACAATCCCGATGGGTTGGCTATTTAAGATTAAAACAGGAATATAATCAAGTTTCAATAAATTCTTCTTGATGATCAAACATTTGGATTGAGTTAGATTTATCTCTAGGCCATTAGCAGTAGCCCATTCAAAGATGCGATGAAGTTCATCATTTAAAACTCTTACACAAGCCTCAACTGATCTAATGTTACAACTTCTATAAAGCTGCACGTCATCAGCATATAATCTAACTTTACAATGTTTAAGTGCTGTTGGTAGATCATTGACATATAGCGCAAACAGTAGGGGACCCAAGATTGAGCCCTGTGGAACACCTCGACTCAGAGGCAAAGTAGTTGATTTTGAGGTACCTGTTTCAACAAATTGACGTCTGTCAGTTAGGTAAGAGAAACTCAGATCAGCAGAAGTTGATGAAAACCTATGAAAAGATTTTAATTTGTCTCTTAAAATGCAATGATCAACAGTGTCGAAAGCTTTCGAATGATCCAAAAGTACCAAAAAAGTAACATTGCCGCAATCAACTTGTTGCCTAATATCCTCTGAAACATCCACTAGCGCCGTTATACAGCTGTGATCCTTACGAGAACCAGATTGGCAATTTGTAAGAATGTTATTCTTTTCAAGATATTGAGTCACCTGATAATGAACCAACCTTTCAAAAACTTTCGAAAGGAACGGTAGAACTGCTATCGGCCTGTAATCAGAGTTAGATTTTCTCATAGGGATGATTCTTGCAAGCTTCCATATTTTTGGGTAACAGTTGGTAGTCAAAATCTTGTTGAAAATGAACGTTATTATTGGCGCAAGTTGTGGACTTTACTGGCAACACACCACAAAACACATCATTACGAGTAACATTAGTGAAATAAAAGTTATTGTCTAAAGGAACATTGGAAAAGCAGTAGTAATATTCAAAAATTTTTCGTTCAGAATATTTGCGTCAATGCCATAGAACTATAAACTATGAACATAGAAAATGTCGAACGGAGCAGTTTGGCGATATTTAATATTTGCTTAACAATGACAACAAAAATAAGTAAAATGTAAAAGCAATACCATATGAAACGTTACTGTAGTGCATTTTCCAACAACATGCTCCGTGTTTGGCTACCTATGATGCATTGTTAAAGGAGAAGTGAGATACGCGTTCTAAATTATTCTCAATAACAAAAACATTGATTCAAGGTATAGCTTTTTTAATCCGGTTCAAAATTAATTAACACTTTTGGCTCCAATTAAACTCACTCAGAATTATTTCCTAAATTTCTCAAGAATTTTCATACAACTAGAGGCTCTGGAACAAAGTTTACCATTTCTATGCTTTAATCAGTTTATCTCTGGTACGATAAGCCATACTCGTTTGCAACTACATTTTTTTTAAAACCTTATTGCAAAGGGTTTTTCAACAAGAAGTTTGTTTTTTTTAATTAAATAAAATAATTTAGATTATGATGATTCAAATTTGTATTGTATTACGAGGAGAAAAGTTCTAAAAGTATGAATTAAGAATGATATCTGGCAAATGTAGTCACGACCACTCTGACAGATGTCGATGTTTCATCAAAGTTTTTAATAATAGGTAAAAATTGACTTGTTAGCATCTCGCGGTAGCATGATCCATTGGCAGTTGCTCCTTCCTTAAAAAAAACGGCCCAATCACGCCTCCAGACCACATAACGCATTATGCAGTGACATGCAAAGGCTTCTCAATAATCGCTCTAGGATTTTGAGAAGCCCAAATGCGGCAATTTTGTTTGTTGACATAACCTGACAAGTGAAATAGGGCTTCTTCTGGAAAAATGTTTTTTTTTTAGAAAAATAAGTTTTTCCTGAATGAATTAAGCGAATCTAGGACGATGTGAATGGTGGGTCGGCTTCAACTCCTGCACTAGTTGAATCTTGTAAGGCTTCAAAGTCATATCGTTACGCAAAATTCAAAATGTGGTGGTTTTGGATAAATCCAATTGTTGAGAACGTCGACGAATTGACAAATTTGAATCTGCTTCAACACTGTGACTCACGGCTGCAATGTTTTCAGTTGAACGACCCGGTCGAACACGTGCTGGTTTTCCCACATTTTGTAGCGAGCTGGTCAGCCCAAATTTAATGACCAAGTTCTTAATAGTGGTCTCAGAAGAACGATTATGTTGTCCGAAAATATCTCGAATTTCACGAAATTCATCCATTCTTATAGATTTTAATTATTTTAATGCGATTTTCGTAAGAAATTGAATTGATTGTAACAATTGTCAATACTACGAATACGTCAAAAAACGAAATGCCAAAACTATAATGTTGTTGCTGTTGTCACAATTGAAAAACAAACTTCTTGTTGAAAAACTCATATAAAAATATCATTAGATTTGTGATGAGATGGAGAAGATATAATCATGTTTTCCTAATTTTCTTTGAAGCTATATGGGGTTTCATCGCACAACCTTCTTCAAATGTCCCTGAGATTTTATTTCTTCATAAAAATATTTTTTCAGAAATGACACAATATCTTATTGATAAAATCAGGTTAGCCAGATCAGTTAGGGGAAAAAAGATTTGAATTCCTCTACACCGTTCTCTTGTATCTGAATCGCGTCTCTAGAATAAGCACAACAACTTAATAGCAATGCAAAAAGCATTAAACAATATTTATTTAATTTTTTTTGTCAATAATAAATCGTATCATTATATAATTAATTAATAGCACTTTCCTTTACTCAAAATAAAGATTATTTCCTGCTGTGCAAAATTTGAACATAAATAAATAATAAATAAATAAGAAACGATAGTTTAGACTTGCTTTTCAAATGATTCAAAATGGACACAATATGCAACAAAGTACTTTGTTAAGCCAAATAAGTTATTGGCAAAGGTAGCAACTACAAGTTAAGTCTAAATGACGAACATTTAAATTAATGACCTCAGACAATGTTCTAAATATGATGAAGAAATGTTAGAAAAACCAAAATTATATTTTTTCCAGTGGAAACTTTCTTAATTTAAATTTAACAACTTTTATTTTCCTGCCACACAATGAAAAGAATAATTTTGCGTTGCAACATGAACCTATCTTATGTATATCCGCCTTCTGTCTCTGTTTGTCTGTCTGTCTGTCACTACCTAGAGTAGTTATGATTGTATTACTGCTATTTATGACCAAATTGAAACTCATGCTCATAATAATTACATAAAAACATAAAACAAAAAAAAAACAAGAATTACGAAAGACACGCAATGCGATTAATGTGCTCAGATACGAGCTTTAATAAACAAATGCTGCCACTTTGAGAAACAACAATAAGCGATACGCGAGCATAATGCAAATGCTGCGACTCATTTACCGACAGCAAGATTTAAACAAACAATTCTTGACACATACTCGTACCACAAGAAGTCACCACCAATAATGAATATGATGATACTGCGCCTGCAATTTTGTGTAGTTTTGTTTGTGAATGTTGTTGAAACTAGATAAAACCTTTTGTTCACAACTACATATTATGAAAATGATGATTATGCAATATTTTTTCTTAAATATTTTTCTTCTTCTTTTTACTTTTAAGCACAAAATATTACTACAAACAAAAAATTAAAAATAAAAAAAAATGTTGCTGCTACTTGTCTTTTATGTTACTGTAATGTTGCTATTGCCTGCTGCTAGCTATTGCTGGATTGTCTAATGTTTATTTGCTATAATATTGACATAAAATGGCATTTAAACATTATAAAGCGAATGAATGAATTGAAAAAAATAATAATAAAAATGATAGAAAGAGGCATAAATAAATAGTAGAACGCACTCCAGAGTGCAAGAAATTTTAAAAGCGGTTCCTTATATAAACAACACCATCATAATCATTTTAAGTAGCAAAAACAACAATAACAACAATACAGGCAGCGAAACAACAAACAACAAATAACCAACAACATAATAATGGCAGTCATAAAACTTTAAATTGAATTGCGCATGGTGGGACCGATCACAAAGTTTAAGTGCAATGAAGAAGGTGTAAATCCATGTCTGTAATCGCGTCTACAAAAAATATTATATTGGAAAGCAAAAACCACTGAATTGTGCTCAATTTCATTACGTCTCGTGTAATATTGTAGATTCATAAGTGTAAATGTAAAAAAAAAACTATTTGTTTAAATTCCGGGCTCTTTCAGCTTTTCAACGATTTTGATAAAAGTGACAGAATTAAATGTGAAATATAAAAAATTATTGATGATTTATTTAGATTACAAAACTATATGGAATAATTTAGTTTACAGTTGCAAACAGAGGAATACAATATGTTCTTCATCTAATAATTTTGCTTTTTAATCTGTAACAAACTAACAAAGAATTTTATTAAAATGAGCAAATAAATATTTGGTTAATGAAATATATTTCACTGCACAGTTTCCTCTTCCTAATGGATCGAACTTGCAAAAATTAGTCATATCATTTGCACAGCAATATCCGTCCGTATTCCTCTTGGATAGAAAACAGAGTGCAGAGTTTAAAATTCAGCCAAAACGAAAAATTTATCCGGTTTTTCTTTCCTATCTCCACTTTACAGATCGAGTTTTGAATATACAAACATTTTACTTTCAGGATAAGGACAAGTCGATGTTTGGTAAATCATTAAAAGTGGTAAAACCATTCATAGACTCATGAATAATCAAACAACTAAAAAAAACAAATTTGCATATTGTTATGAAGAAGCTTGGTTAAAGTTTTAAACGAAAATAAGTAGCAGTAAAAAAGTAAACGAAATGACCTATTGGGTCTTTTTACATATTACGAAATTCCTAAGGAGTCTTATGCACACAAGACAACAACAATATGCTTATTAAAATTCTACGAAATAACTTAGTGAAACAAAAAACAAAAACAATTAACACAGTACAAGAAAACACACATAACTGGCGCCTACACTGAATAATGATAACAACAACAAAATGTGATGGTGTTGATGTAGAATTTTCTTGTATATACAAGAACCGCTCAAAACAGTCATTATATATAGTGTTATAGTCATCTTTTTATTTTAAATTAATTTATAAAACATTTTAATTTTTAGCCATTTCAACTAGTCTGCATTTAATTTTCTTTCTGAAACGGATTTTTGTAATGATTGTGTTGAAATAAAATCTTTTTTCTCCATGTTGTGTACTGTGAAGGATATTTTCGACAGGGGGCTATTAAGCTGAAAGTCCATACCACGCGTTCTACGCACACACGCTTTGTATTCGTTTGATGCTTTTTACGCGTTCTATGCTTTTCAAACTTTTTTGTTATGATCAGCTGTGGTGTAAATAATTTTATCTAATAAAAAAAATTTTTGCAAAAAATGAAAACTGAAATTGAAATTTTTCAGGAATTTACAGAATTTGTTGAATTTGTGCATATGATATTTTGTGTAATGAGAACCTATGGAAAATTTCAAGAGAAAAGAAGACGCTTTTGGGTGCGTCCCTTGTTTTTGGAAAGGGAAGTGAGTGGTTTTTTTGCACCAACGTTTAAAAAATCAAAATAACAGAAAAAATACGACGTCAAAAACAGCTGAATTTTTTAATGGCGCTTGCGACGCGTAGAAAAGTAGAAAGTAAACCTACTTCATGCGTTCTATGCGTCATAAGCATTCTATGCGATGTGCTGTGTAACTTGTCACATACAATTACACTGATTCTACTTTTTTGACAGACGCGTATAAAGCGTGTACGCGTAGAACGCGTGGTATGGACTTTCAGCTTTACTACTATTACTATTTTGTCCTTTACATAAGTCACTATGTGCAGTAATATGCTTTTGAGTTGTGATATTCTTAGATATTATATACAACACGAAACAACCTCCTGAGAATAAAAAAATAAAATAATGGTAATTATGTGTAGTATAGTAGATATCAGTATAATATTGTTTCGTAAACTGCACTATTCTTTCGAACTAAAAAAAATAAGTCAAATAATCACAACAATACTTCACACACACTTATTACATGTTGCCATTTCTTTCACACTAAGCTCCGTAATTAATTTCCTAAGTATAGCGACTAACGCCACTTTCAAAATAAGCATTTTTGTTGCACCGTTAATTATCAACACTTCTCTCAAGCAAATCTCAATACTTCTTAACTCTTAACAAATCTCAATACTTCTTAATTTCAAATTTATTAAAAATGAAAAAAAACTGTTCAGCTGTGACTTTGATAATTATACTTTGTTATTCCAAAAATGTTAAAAAATATTTATTTAAACAAATTGTAGTATACAAATAATTATAAAAACTAAAACATAACATGCCATTCAATATAAAACCTTTTTACATCTTTATTTTATATTTTACAAAAATATAATTATAATTAATTATTTTAAACAAAAGTTTTATTGATGTACATATAATCAAAACAAAGCTCTTTATCCGAATAATTATTTTTTTAATATGAACAAATTCTTTGTAAGTTCTTCGTAAGCCTTGCAAATTAACCTTTTTTGGGTGCTTTGCTTTTTATCAAAAAGATTAATATAAAAGAAAAAACAAAAATATGTTGATTTTGCTGAAAAAAATGAAAAACAATTAAAACATTTTTTATGGATCTGACTACCCGGTTAAATAATATTCATTGTTATACATCGTTAATTACAACGTGACAACTGAAAATAGTGGCATTGCCAGAATCAAAATACTAATTTTACTAAAGCATACATTAGCTAAGTACTGTTTATGAGTACCATTTTTTAACAAACGTCTGTTAGCCTTAAAGTGTTTGTTAACTAACGTGTACTTCAAAGCTCAAATAAGCGTTTTTTATGCATACAGCCGTATATGTTTATAATTGTAGTATCGCTTCTTATCTTTTAATATGAGTTCGTTAAACGTAACGCTCGAAAAAATATGTATACTTTTATAGCCAAGCCATATCTAACAAGTTTCTTATTAGAGTGAGCGTTTCAATAAGAATGTGACTTAAGTTAAAAGAATTTTTTTTATAAAATTCGTTAAATTAATTTGTATCGAATAATATCAATTTCAAATGTTCTTCACAGTACCTAAAATGTTTTTCCAAATCGCCATGGTGTATAAAGAACCACCCTTTGTGGATACATCATCTGTTTACCCCAAATCTACCATAACACTATTAATATATAGGCAAACTTTCTATAACACTGCTGATGTTCTTTCAAATCTTGGATGAAAGTTTATTTAAACATGGATGAAGATCAAATAAAATTACTTCCTTTGCTGTTGTACACGAAGATAGTAAGATCGTTGAACACGGTCTATAATTCCTGCTCTAACTTCACTGCTAAAGCATTATCTATATATACAGCGCCCAAATTTATAACTCACAACTCAAATAAATTTGTTATAGCCACAAGCCATAATACCTTGTACGATACACCTCTGATCTACAAAATTTAGAAAGATTCACATAAAAAATCCTATTAAAATCAAGATTATTTGGGTTTCATCGCACGTTGGAATAGCAGGTAATTAACAGGCTGACGCTGCGGCTGCGCAAATAAAGCATACGCCCTAAATCTGTGTCCAGACTTTTAAAAAGTAGTACATTTTTAATTTAATTTCAATCTCCCATACAACGCGGAGGGATGCAATGTAATGATCCAACAACCAACCAAGTGGAAAACGACCAAAGTACCCTTAAACATTTTTTCTTTTAACTCTCAATAATTATTTATTGTATCTTCACGAAAAGAACTAACAATAAGTATTAAAATCTTAAATTCTAAAAAAAGTTACATTAGTCCTGACCATGTCAGGCCTAACCTTTCGGGTAAAAAAGAAAATTGTCATAAAAAAAAACAAAGCAAGTATTTCTAAGATGTATCGTCTGTAGCATTGAGGATTAAAGCTGCGGTATCCCTCTTTTTTAATCTGCTATGTCCACTATAATCCAATATATTGCAAGCAAGGGGATTAGGATGGTCTTCGAGCTTCATCAAGTATTTGCCTGCGTATTTGATGATTTCTGTAGTCACCAGCGGTATGTCTAAATCACAATGTATGTTTGAATTTCTGATGTATAATGGGGCGGAAGTTATCAATCGTAAAATTTTATTCTGCATACATTGGATTCTATCCACGTTTGAATCTGAGGCAGTGCGCCAAAGTTGGATTCCGTAAGACCATATTGGTTTTAAAATAGTCTTGTAAATTAGAAGTTTACAATCTAGGCTAAGTTTTGAGTTCCTGCCAATGAGCCAATGTAGTTGTGTTAGCTTAAGTTTCATTTGTGTTAGCTTTGAGTCAATATGATGTTTCCATGCAAGGCAACGGTCAAGATGTATACCAAGATATCTCACATAAGTATGGTGAGGAGCAATGTGATTATTGATTCGAACGGGTGAACAATTATCTCTTCGCGGGGTGAAGGTCACATGAATGCACTTTTGAACGTTCACTTTATTTCTCCATAATTTTAACCACAACTCTAACTGAGTTATATGTTGCTGAAGATTTATGGATGCTTGATGGGAGTTTTCATGCGAACTTAGACACGCTGTGTATCATCAGCAAACGTAGAAGTGTGTACAGTTTCACTTACAGGCATATCGCAGGCATATATCAAGTATAAAACTGGTCCAAGAATGCTGCCTTGTGGTACGCTTGAGGAAATTGGTTTGGATACATTAACGAAGTCTCCTTCAACAACAGAAAATTTTCGTCCAATAATGTAGCTTTTTAATAGGTTGCTTAAACATGTCTTCGGAAGATTTCTAACCATAAATATTTAGTAGATAATTCCCAACGTCCTATTTGCTCTAATTGTAACACGCAATTTACCATTTCCCATCTATTGGACAAGTGTCAAACTTTTCATAATATTAGAACAAAATTCTTCCAACTTATCCTACCATCAAGATATTTAAAAATATTAACGATCACAACATTGAAATTCTCCATAAATTCATATTAAACTGTATTAATAAATAAACAATAATTATAATTTTAAAATCCTTCACAAATTCTTTATAATTCTTTAAATAATTTAACTAATAATTATACCTGTAGTTATTTCGCTTCGGCTATAATTAACGCCTGTTCAGCAATTAAATATCGCTGATCAGATGCTTTTATTTGCTATTTTAGTCGACACGCTCATTACAAAATATGCAAACGCTAACGGACAGCGAACGGATCAAATTTTTTTTTTTAAAGAGATGTAGCACTTCAGGCAACAATGCCTATTTAGTCAAGTACCGTGCTACATTCTTTTAGGAAAGGGATAGAAAAGAGATGAAACAGGTGGTGAAAGTAGAAGGATAGTCGGAAATTAACTGTCGTGTAAGACAGCACAGTGACCAGTGACTATGCCTTCACCGCTGAGCAGTCCCACCGTCAGTCAATTTTAATTTTTGTAGTGAAAAAAACCAAGGTCTTCGTTGGGAATAGAACCCAAAACCCCATACTGACAAGCTAGTACACTACCTACTAGCCTACAGGAGCACCTAAATTTGTCAACTCGTAGACGTTCTCAACGGTTGGGGTTATCCAAAACCACCACATGGTGAATTTTGCATCAGAATTTGACTTTGAAGCCTTACAAGGTTCAACTGGTGCGGGCCGATTATTTACATCGCCGTAGATTCGCTCAATTTATTCAGGAACAACCGGCTGATTTTTCTGAAAAAATATATTTTTCAGACGATCCCATTTGCATTTGCCAGGGTATATCAAAAGCAAAATTGCCGCACTTAGGTTTCTAAAAATCCTAAAGCGATTATTGAGAAGCCTTTGCATGTTTAACGTGTCACTATATGGTGCGCTATGTGGTCTGCGCGGCTGGAAATGCGGTATTATTGACGACGTGGTTATCACCGACATGTGGTCCCCCAGTCCCCTTCAAGGCTAGCAGCAGCCAACTAGACAATTCCATTTTATTTCCACGCGAATCAGTAAAGCCTCAGAGTTCAGCTATTTGGTTTTTTAGCCTTTTAACTATTCGCCCACTGATTATTGAGGTTGGCTCTTCGGGAGTATCGTGGTGGTTGTGGTTTCGAGGCCCTCATTTGAGTTGTGTGGGTCGAATCATTCACAATAAACACAATGCATGGTCCAGGTCCAGTGAGCATAAATGTGGTTGTGTTCTTAAATTTTATTAAGCTTCATACGTTCTGGACCAAGAGTTGGATAGTTTCTAACTCATCAGCATAATTTGACAACAATCAGCAGTGAAGTGGCCAGCCAGATCCACCACTTGTTTTTGTTTATGTTAAGGACAGAGTCTATACGGAGCCAATCGAATCGATTTCAGCTTTAAAACTCAAATTCCGCGATCTGTTTAAAGAAATAGCACCGCTATTTATATGAATAAAAGCTTTAATGAAAGAATCGACATCTGTCAGTGTGCGTGTGATGGCTATTTGTCAAATATAATTTTTCATTCATAATTGCCGAATACAATAAAAATTTGAATCTTCTTAATGTAAATTTTTTGTTTTATAAAACAAATTTCTTGTTGAAAAACCTTTTATATTCGTATCTAAAGCACTAAAAAGTTGGTGTTGTGAAATATCTGCATTCATTTGTGCCATGCTACAATGTTGCATTAACAATCACTGTTAAAAGCCCACCCTTCAAATTTATAAAAAATATAGCGCATCCTGTTATAGCGGGTAAAGGAATATTTGCTCTGAGTAAATTGAAAATACTTTACCTCATATCTATAGATTTAATATAATAGTTTTTTTATTAAGTTGTGTTATTGTGGTTGCCGATTGGTCAGATTTTTCTACTTAAAATTACGAATGATAACCCAAAAGACAACAGCAGAAGGGTGAAATAATTATCTTTACCTCTTCGCTAGCACCCTCAAGAATTGCACAACAGACATTTTAAAGTGTAGACGATGTCTTAAAGGAGGAAACACTAAAAATAGTTATTTTGATGATAGAGTTAATATGCCAAAAAAAGATTTTGGACATTCCAAAAACAAAATAGGATATAACAATGGTAAACTATTTAATATCAATTAATACAAATTATATTTCTTAATACTTAATGATTCTTAGCCACGGGTTTGTTTTTCTATCACATTTTATATCAATATTTTTTATATTTAAGCACCACTGTGCTTTAAAATTCTTTTAATATTTTTTTGCCATTGTTAATTTTTTTTTTTCGCCTTCACCTAAAACTACCGAACATATGCCAAAATATTAAGATACTCATAAAACTTGCTATTTTGTGTCAGAAAAAAAAATAAAAACTTTAAGCCAATAAAAGCATTCAAAAATTAATAATAAAGGCAACAAAAGAACAATCAGCAACAAAAATACTATAGAACACGAGCCATTCTTTAGCTAAAGCGAACATAAGGCCTTATACAAAATTTTTAAACATTATATTGCAACAGAAATCAACATCTTCAACACCACCATTAACCTTTTTATAAATAAAGAGAAAATTTATTTAAGTTTGTAGAAAAGAGGAAAAGTGTATTAAATTTATAACATGCGTGAGGCTTGTTTTTACGCAAAGATTATCGAAACATAAACGGCACAAAGGAAGCTCAAATAGACAAGAATCAAACATGCAACCAGTGCTGCTGAAAATCATCAATAACATCATTAAACTAAAAATTTGCAACAATAATTTAATGTTTTGAGACATCATTTGCTATTTCAAGACATGTTTATCAAATTCATTTGTACATCCATTTGTGAATGATCAGATGAAGTCGGTAAAAAATACTGAAACTTTAATGCTTCTTTTCGAAACTTTTAAGTTGCATAAAAAGAAATATTTGAGAACAGTTTTCTCTATTTTATATTTTTAAAGTTTCTCCCCCACTTTTGTTTTCTTCCAAAGAATATATACAATTTAGTACGTAGTAGAGATTTGAACATTTTTTTAACGCTGCTATAGCTCATTAATGACAAGAAAAATTGTGCCAGATTTTAAAAATTCCGTAAAAGGGAATAAGTTCTGAGGTGCAAATATACCCAGCTGTACAAGCATACATTACATAAGCGATTACATAAGCTATATTAAGTGGTAGTCAGTGGTGAGGTGATGCATTCACTTATTTTGCCACTTACATTTCACATAGAAGTGTCATAGGCTGTTTAATCGGTGCGTTCTCGCTTACAAAGTAAGCGACGACGTCATCAAGTGCCACTACAATTCAGTTTACATCGTAAGTGGAGTAGTAAGCAACGTTGATTACAAATTTACTTGCGCATGTAAGGTATGGTTAACGTGTGGTGCCACTATTGCAATGATTTTGTGATTAAAAGAATAATGCATGGTTCGCTTTGAAGTCTATATGTATAAATGTAGAATGTATGTGACCTAATAACATTTGTTATTTATTTTACTGTTAATGCATTTTATCATTAGGGTGCATTTAATTTCTTAAAGTGCAATAATACTTACCACAAAATTGTCCACATTACAAACCGAAATGCAGCGCAAACTTTTACACGAACATCCAAGAAAAGGAAATATTATATAATAATATATTAAAAATATTTTTTGTATACTAATTTTATACATCGATTACAGCTGCATTACATAGTAAGTACTTAGATGTTTCGCTTACGAAGTCATATGTGTGTCATCGGTTATTGTTTAAGTACTTCGTTTTATTTACGGCTGGGATGTTATCCATCTTCCCAGTAGGTTTTCACAAAATGTTCAATAAATTAGTCTGATGGAGGGATATGATCTTCCCAACAAAATATTTCTTATTTAACTATTTTTAAACAAAAAGGTACTTTTAGCTGACTTAAAATGGAAGTAAAGGTACTCTGACACGTTGTATTCCCAGCATTAGTCGATTTCAGTAAGTTTATTTAAAAGTTAAATTAAGTTGCGCTAAAACGCGAACTAATAGTAAAAAAGTAACATATAGTATTTGTGAGCAGATTAAAAGTAAATGCAAGGACATACGTTGAGTAGTTTTGCAAACCATGTCTGCTTGTTTCTAAACACAAGATCATGACTTAAAATCATAACCAAGCTTTGAGTAGAAAGAAAAATGAATGTTGCTAAGAAGCTACGGTGGATAATTTATTTAAAAGGCAAGGAAATAGAACACAATACTGCGAGACTCTCTTAGAAAAGGATACACAATTGTTATGTAGCCGCATGTAGAGGAATTGTCGAAGGGAACTGGATATTAGAACAGCAGATGAAATTGTTAATCAATGCACTATTTTCTGTGGGGATCTGTTAAAACACTAGTTTATGCCGACAATCTCGAAACAATTGACCACTTGAAGGACAACATACGACATGTTTTTGCCGATATACGGTTACAATAATTGAAAAAAGGCATCAACATTTAGACTTCCAAATTAGACTAAGTCTGAGCTAGCTGTAGTGTTATTATGCCAGAAGTTATATTTAAACCCGTCTCCTTAGCAAGAAAAAAAGTAACTTGATAACAGTTGTAGTGTACCACATAAGTGTACTATGCAAACTTTACCAAATATTAACATGTGCCGATTCAAATGCAATTGATCTAAGCGATGAACATGCACAAATTGAGTGACACACTTTTGAGTGTTTTATTTTTTGGAGTCTCAATCATTTTGATTCGCCACTTGGAAAATATATTGCAAAGAAATGAAAGTATAATAAGCTATAATAAGTTAGAAAGGTTAAGACAAAAATGTAAGTAACCTAAATATAAAAAGGGCTGCATGCCAACAATAAATAAGACGTTTGACTGCAGACTTAGAATGACAACGTCTGCCTAGTTTACTCGCCTCCATTTGGAAGTTCTACCAAATGCCTGAATTTAAGCTGGTTCGCTTCAGCTGGATAAAATAAATAAAGGGCTATAGAATAATAAAAGATAGCTTTACATCATGCTCCTACCAAATAACGTTACAAATAACATTACACAGAGTTCGAATGACATTTTAAGCACAGTGCATGCCAGATTCAATGACTACGCTATTTTAAGATGCATATTTACTAAAAAAAAGTCATCGTATAATTAAAGAGAATTATTTTTGAGCTCGTTAGAGCTTTTAAAATTGTTTAAAAATTACAGAAAAAAATCAAACATTAATCAAATTATGCCAACAGCAATAAACGGCAACAAACATTGCATTTTTTTAACTCATTATGAAGCAACTTTGCCTATGTTGTCATAAGCCAAGTTAAGCCAAGAATGAGCCATATTACCACAAACAATTTTATGTTCTAAAATTGCATGAATCATAAATTAGATTTGATGATTTGCCATATACTGGCATATCACTAGCTGGTTTAACAATAATCTCTTTCATAAGTTCTATCGTATTAAAAAAATAACCCGATTTAAAGAATCCAGAAATACACAACATTCAGAAACAACAAACAATTTCCTTTTACTTTTATTAAATGAATAGCAATGTATTAAAAAAATATTTAATATTTATTCTATGCACAAAAACTTTATTTAATAAAGAAAGTTTTCGGCTTTCCCTGTTGTTTACTGAATAAAATATTTCTTATGAACATTTTATTACCTTAAGAAGCCACAAGTTTAATTTACATTTTATTATCACAAATAATAATAAACTCGAGACAGTCATAGAAAATAAAAATATCGCCTATTATGTTTTAAAAGCCAAGTACGCCTTTATCACAATGAATAAAAAATAATAATAAAACTAAATGCCATTAAATTGTTAAAGAAAACTTATGAAGTTTAACCAAATTTGGCAAAACATCAATTCATAAATGCAGCAAATTTTGTGGTTGACAATATTTTTGAAACTTTTTTCTATTTTTTAGGTTTAATTTTTTATTTTTATTTTCTATTTTTTCAATTGCAATCTATTGATAACGACAATTGTTTTGTATGGCTGCATGGTTGGGGTCTCCTCGTTTCCTTATGATCAAAGTAGTCGGTCGGTTTTTGTTATTTTATTTTCAAGTCATTTTACTGAACATGAGTTGTTTGGCACATGAGTTATATAAAAGCCAAGAAATAAGAGAAGAATAAACTGAATGCATGCAGTCTGAAATAATTCTATAACATTAAAAACCCATAAAAAGTGTTTACAAATATTTATTGCATGTTTATCATTCTTAAATTGTAATGACAAGTAATGCATTCTAAACACAATACATCATAAACTGAATGCCTCGGGATAATGTGATACTTCAAATATTCCCGCACGCTCATTCATGCTTCTGTAATGTTAAGAAGTGGAAATGAGTTAAGTTAAGTTTAAAAAATTTTCTGGCTTATTTATGTGTGCGTCATAAAGTTTCGTTTTATTATATTTAAGTGCATCTTCTAGATACCTATTGGTTTTTTAATTTTTGTAGAGCTATAGAACTTTAAGTTGGCAACACTTTTTTAACTGGCAACCATTATTTAAATTTTAAGTTATATGTGTTTATTTTGATTTGGCATTTCAACATGAATAGACTTACGTCTAAACAAGGTTTCCAAATATTGCAAATTGGGACCAAAATATAAGCGAATTTTGTTTAGTGATGAAGCTCACTTTGTTTAAATGGATGTGTCAATAAATCAAACTGCCCTCTTCAGAGTGATGTGTATATTTAGACACCGTAACCTGCAGAAAAGCTTACTGTTTGATATGATTTGTCGTTCTTTCAAATCGATGCTGTTCAGAACTTTACAAGCAATGGTGTCCGCTATAGAGCCATTATTATTGACTTTTTCGTTCGTCAATTGAAGAATTACGTTTTCAACGGTGCAACATAATAAATAGGTCGTGTCACATTTGATTAATTGAAGTTAACATTTAGTAGCCGCATAGTTTCACGTTTCGTGAATTAACCTCCAAGATCGTGCGATTTAATGCTGCTAAACTATTTTTTGTGGGGATCTGTAAAAACACTAGTTTATGCCGATAATCTCGAAACAATTGACCACTTGAAGGACAACATACGTCATGTCATTGCCGATATACAGTTACAAAAGTTGAAAAAAGACATCAACAATTAGACTTCCAAATTAGACTAAATCCGAGCTAGCTGTAGCGTTATTATGCCAGAAGTTATATTTAAACTATATTGCCAGAATATTATTTTCCATTTCAAATACCCCTATAAAAACACCCTTTATTTTGTTTATTTTTATTTTCTGCAGTAAATAATAAATATAACAATAATAATTACAACATTTTTATTATATTTTCTATTTGTGCGAGCATAATGAATTTAAAATGATTTGTTTAAGTTTTAAACGAAAACAATTATCAGTTAAAATAAGTTAACGAAATGACTTATTCTGTGTTTATACAAACTACATAATTTTCTAAGAAATCTTATACACACAGAATGACAACAACATGTTTTTAAGAAATTTCACGAAATAAGCTAAACAACAGTAAACAAAAAGCTCTTTACTGAATCATAATAATAACAACAATATAAGGTAATGTTAAAGTCGAATATCTTGTATATATGAGAACCGCTTAAAACAACTATATAAGCACCACTGTTGAGTAAAGACAACAAAGTTACAATCGTGTTTATTTTGTGTATGATATGTATCCAACAATGAAATACGCAAGCTGAAAGTTTGTCATAAAATTAATTTATGAATCATTTATTTAGTATCAATACTTCAAGAGTGTTGTACTGAGAGTATAACATTAAGAGCCCAGCCGTAAATAAAACGAAGTACGTAGACAATAACCGATGACGCACATATGACTTCGTAAGCGAAGCATCTAATGCAGCTGTAATCGATGTATAAAATTAGTATACAAAAAATATTTTTTAATATATTATTATATAATATTTCCTTTTCTTGGATGTTCGTGTAAAAGTTTGCGCTGCATTTCGGTTTGTAATGTGGGCAATTTTGTGGTAAGTATTATTGCACTTTAAGAAATTAAATGCACCCTAATGATAAAATGCATTAACAGTAAAATAAATAACAAATGTTATTAGGTCACATACATTCTACATTTATACATATAGACTTCAAAGCGAACCGTGCATTATTCTTTTAATTAAAAAAATCATTGCAATAGTGGCACCACACGTTAACCATACCTTACATGCGCAAGTAAATTTGTAATCAACGTTGTTTACTACTAAACTTACGATGTAAACTGAATTGTAGTGGCACTTGATGACGTCGTCGCTTACTTTGTAAGCGAGAGCGCACCGATTAAACAGCCTATGACACTTCTATGTTTAATGTAAGTGGCGAAATAAGCGAACGCATCACCACTGACTACCACTAAGTATAGCTTATGTAATCGCTTATGTAATGTATACTTTTACAGCTAAATCGTATAATTTAAAACTCTAAGGTGCTGTGTTATTATTTTGTAATAAAAGAACTTAATATAACAAAACGTTTATTATAAGGAATAAACGTAAACAATTTTATAATTGCTTCTCGTTTAATATGTTATCATTGATAGATTTTAATTGAAATCTAATATTTTCTTATTAGCTACTATTTTCCATACCAGTTGTTGTTCAGGCTTATTTTTATCTGTTTAGATTCAAAAATTTATAATTAATTATTTAGATTAAGAGAACACTTTCTTTAATCTACAAGGTATTATAAGTTCTCAAAGAGACTTAGAAAAGGATAATCAGCAATGAATTCAGCTTTGAATCATATTTCGTTAAATTTGTGTAAGTTGATAAAGCACATTTTGCTCAGATATTTAGCAGTCCAAGATTTCCCTTGATAAACAAGGTGCCTTATAATACACGACACCCACACACACGTTGATATCTAGAATTGCTTCTTTATTAATTTGTTTTATTATCTAACAAAAATGCCTGTACTTTTTGGGTACTATAATACCAGCCACAAGACTAACGATAATTGCATCTTATAAGGCAAAGAGTACTGATGTCAATTTGCTTTATTTAATAAGCGTCACGTCTATATATATGAGGTTTTCTTTTATTAAAGATTTACCATAATACATAGAATACCTATATATTTGCATTGCAAATATTATTTAAGTCATTAATAGCGCAGATTATCGTTGTGATGCTGACAAAGCCATTTTTCTTAGTAAATATAACCGGCGATGATTTATGGTATCAAAGCGGACCCCGTGCTATTAAAGGCCATGACTAGTTATCCTATACAATCATACGATTCAAAGAAAAATCGCAAAAAAATGTTTTAAGCTAAGACATTGTTATATCAGAAAGATGCTAGCCACAATGCAGCCCTAACCATATAAAAATTATTGTTCTATCTAAGTAAATTGGAGAGACCTGCCAAATATTATGTGACATATTACCAATAATACATACAATTCTCCTTTTGGACACATATGCCATTTTGTATACATCTAGCGACTTAATCTCATTGCCTTTACCAGCATGGATTATAATTATCCAGACCCAGCAAGTTCAAACAATTTTACCATCCTCGTTCTATTTATTCTAACGCTAAAAGAATTTTACTTGGACTGAAATTTAAATTCGCCTTTCGCGAGATTTCTATTGGAGGCATTCGATTTCAATTCTTATCGATTTTAAATGGAAGGTTTAGTTATTAAAATGCAATTTTTGGTTTTAATAATACTTTTTATAGCAATTCCAAATTTTTAAATAGAATTCAACAAAACTCGCTACAAAAACCCTGGCCTATGAAACAGCAAAAATTTCTTCGCTATAAAGTTGGCTTTTCAAAAGGAATTAAGATTCTTATTTTTCTCTAAATTATACTTTCATTTTCATTTAAATTATCCATGTGTTATAATACAAAACTAGTCGTACAAGCAAGCACAACTTGAAAGAATTCACACGCTCCATTTGGCCAACGGTTCAACAGCAGAAAATCAACATTTGAAACGATCTTAAAGTAAACACATTTTGATCAAACATTGTGTCCAACTTACTTGTATAAAATAAAAAAGTAAATTGCAATAACAACAGCAACACAATAAGGAGCTTGTAGTTAAACATTAACAATTTTGTATAAATATCTTTTATTTCTTTTTGGCGTCTTTTTGTATATTTTGTATCAACTGAAATTATACCCAAACATACAAACAGATTTAATATGCAACACACACACATGCAATTGTTATATACACGGCAGATACATTCATGCCCCATCAGAGGTCTGACTCATATTTCTACTAGAAAGATGCCAAAATAAACTAAAACAAAAAACAAAAAAAAAAACAAAAAAAAGTAAATACAAATAAATAAATAGACATCTTAATATATGAAACTGAATTTTACATGAGTTCCTGCATGTGAGTATTTACGAGGATGTGTGCATATCAATGAGTATTTAATAATATTTTTAGTTTTATCTAAAAACTTCATTTTTATTATTGCATTTGGCAAACATTTGTTGCAACAGAAAGTTTCACTGTCAGTTGGTCAGATTTGTAAAATGAGAAAATAGTAAACAAAAAACTGGAGTCAATTAAAATTAAAATAAAAACAACAAAATAAATAAAAACTAAAAATCCGTCAGATGAGCAGACAATATAAAAAATTTTAATTAAATTAAACAAAAATATTTTTAGTTTACGATAGGAATTTATTTAATTTGTTACTATAGCAAAATTTAATTAATCCTGTGCAATTATATACTTGAAATATAACCGATATAACTGATTTACAAGAGCTTTTCCCCCTGTAGGCTAGTAGGTAGTGTACTAGCTTGTCAGTGTGGGGGTTGTGGGTTCGATTCCGAACGAAGACCTTGGGTTTTTTTCACTACAAAAATAAAAATTGGCTGTCGGTGGGGCTGCTCAGCAAGAAGGCATAGTCACTGGTCGCTGTACTGTCTTATACGGCAGTTAATTTCTGACTACCCTTCTACTTTCAACACCTGTTTCATCTCTTCTCTATCCCTTTCCTAGAGAATGTAGCACGGTACTTAACTAAATAGGGATTGTTGCCTGAAGTGATACTTCTCTTTTCAAAACAAAAAAAAAACATTTAAAAACAAGAGCTTTTTTGCTTTTCTCGGTGGAACACTCTCGAATTGAATAATGTGGAAGTTTCTTTTTCTATAAAATTTAAAGAATTTAAAATTAATTTGTGCAGTGGTGAGAAAGTCGTTGATTCATCATGCAAATGGGTAATTGGGATGGTCAACAGATCGACCGCTGGATATACTTAGGTGCGCGATAATAGCGCATGTCGTTTTCGTTTGGGTCTTTTTTCAAGAAGCATTTATTACCAATTCCTTTCTTTTAGTTTTAAGTGATGAAACTATTCGTGTTACACTGTTCTGCAAAAAAAGAACGAAATAAATAAAAACCCGTTTAATGTTCTTAAGTACAATTTGTATTTAGTTACGCCTAAGAACTACAAGTCCCTTAATAAATCATTAACACAGCTATATTTCACCATAATTTGAGAACAGTATAACCGTAACTTCACAACAGTTTAAACGATTTGGATAAATAGCTTACTAGCAGATGCAAAACAAAATTTGAATATGCTTTTTTTTTTGGTTTTTCAATTCGGAAATCAGTGGGATGAAGCACGTTTAATCATCTATATATCTCCTAATTTTATATAAAGAAATATGCCTCTAGAAACAGGTTTATTAATTTGAAAGTATACTGCACCTTAGCTGACAACAAAGAAACGCATTGAAATGACGTTTTAGCACCTAGATTCAGAAATGGTTATGCCGATCATATTTTATTTTGGTAATTAAGCGGAAATATTAAAAGAATCACTATTACAACTATTTTTCTAGAGTGCTAAAGTTTGTATTATAATACTTTTTTTGTTATAATTTGAGCTAGTTATATGTGTGGCTTAAGCTATAAATTTAAAAACTTTTTCAGCCTTCTTTATTATCTTTGTTTATTTTTATTCTTTACTTTTTCTATTTCTTGTTCTGTGGGGCTCTGGCTACATCTGCTCTGGCATAATGTAACTTAAAATGGAGTATCCAGGATCAATGTTCCAGCGACGAGGCACATTGGTTTGGTGTTTTCCTAATTAGGAGCATGCTGCAATATGTATATACGTTTAGTGCCGAGCGCTCGAAGAAGTCCAGCGATGTCAAGTCAAGTCACACAATCGTGTGACTTTTTTTGCTCAAAAGGGCCATTGTATGGCAAGTGACACCACATATGGAAGCACATATCGTCCAAGTCCATATGCCTAATTTAAAGCCATAAGAAGTCTGTTATTGCCTCGGGATAGTGAACAGTATTAATGGTAACTGCTTGGCCACCAAACAGTCACTGTTTGTGGACGCATCGCCTCTTCAATAATCACTATACATTTGCCCAAATGCGGCAATTGCTTGTTAACGAAACCATTGAGGTTAAAGTGTGCCTGGTACCTAAAGATACTTTTATTTGTAAAATCACCATTCACTTCTGCCTGTTCAACTTACCTTACGGCGGTTTGACGACGCTTTTAAGCGTGAAAATTCAAATCTTTATTCAAAAGTCACATTAATGATATTCATGAGATGTTTAATTGTTGGTTTCGACGACGAGTTGAAGTTGCTTCCACACTATGGGGAGCATGCACAGGTGTTTTCACATTTCCTACAGACCCGGCTTGCTTAAATTTGTGCAAAATTCTTCTAGTTGTGAAAACATTACGTCGATTACGCTGGCCAAAAAAAGCCAATTTTCGTGAAAGCTTCAGTTACTCAGTTGTATATCTCCCCATGGTTAAATTTGTCAAATACTGAAATAAAGAAATGTCAATTTAAGTTGGGAAAAAAACTTGCGTTAAAGTGTGACTCCAATTAACATCGTGCATTAAGGTTGGATCACCTGTTATTATAGTATACAATTTTAGTATTTAAACGATACATATAAGTTTAGCAATTTTATTTAAAAAACACTGTTAAAATATTTCTAAAATTGATAAAAAAAATAACACAAAGTTAACGACACTGCCAGCAAAACCAGTATAAGCTTTGTTAATATTTTTAACTTTTATCCATTCCAATTGCAAATTTCTGGCTTGCTAATACCTCCACGGGAAAGCAATTTTGCCTAGATCTGCGTCTGCATACTCACGCATGTTGGTGCAATATGAATAGGCGGGCTTATATTCAAGAAGAGTTGATTAGCAATAGGCAATTTTAGCAACCGACAAGAACGGATTAACTGTGTTTGATCTAATTCTTTTAACGTTATATTAAATTAAGTATAAAACTTCTAATTGTGACTAAAATAATATTATAAAATTTTATTAATTTGGGTTGGTGCACTAAAAGACTTTCACTTAATGACACTTAACCCTTTCCACCCGACATTCGAATAGCAATGCGTGCGTGTCTGTTTTTTTGAACGCTGCAGTTAGTGTAACGACGCACACTGGGGATTTCGCGGAAAAAAGTCTAATTGTCAACATACTCTTCATGCAATATGCACTGATATTTTGAAATTTTAGACTAAATGGTACAATCAAATCAAAAAGAATTGGTCCGATCTGACTGCTAGTTTTTTTTTATAGCCGTCTCAAGCTCAGTACTTGTATGTTTTACTGAACCAACTGAATTTAAGCCTAAGAATTTCAAATTTATTATGTGAGCTAATGTTTTTCTTTTTATTTTTTACTTAAAGTAGGAAAATTTAGTATATTAAAATTAAAAAAATAAACTCTGCAGAGACTTAAGTTTTTTTGTTTGTTTATTTTTATTAAAAATTTTTATAAAAAAATCCCTTTTTACTCCAAACATTTGGACCTGCAATTTTAGCCATACTTTCCCACAGTTGGAAATCACTACTAATACATTGTCTCATATCTGTTATTACATTTTTAAACAATTTCAAGTGCCACCAGGTGCCACCTTTTAATTTGTTGCATTACACAGTACAACATTTTACAGCTGATTGATTCGCGACTCAATTCTAATAGGGCCCACTAGTCGGATTTTACTTAAACAAATTTAGAAAAATCAAGAATTGCAAGTACTTTCATCTGTTTATATAACGTTTCGCTACATAAGCAACAGTTTCGAAGTTATAAATAAATGTATAAAGAAAAAAATATATTTTGCCTAAAAAGTTATTTTTTTTTAATTCATAAAAAATCCAAAACGGTAAAAAAAGTGTCAAGTCCTATTACTTTCACGTAATGTCCTATAACCTATGAACAAAATGAGATATAACTCATGAAAATCGATGAACAATTAAGTAAAGTTATGAATTTAAAAAATTTGCTCGAGATATGCACAAAAAACATTGATTATTTTTTTATGATTCTAAGAATTAAAAAAAAAAGTAATAAACACCAGCAGCATCTTCTTGGTTTATTTGTCGCAACATCCAAGATGCCCCTTAATGAACAAGCGCTGCAATTTGGTATGTCACATGCGCATGAAGTGCATATTAAGCTGATAGAGTGTCTTCTGCATGTAGTTTATAATATTGACTTTAAACGTGGGAGAGTCCACTCAAATACTCGTCCGATAAAAGAAGCCCGAAAATGTTTGATAAAGCGTGAACTTAAAGAGAAAATAGCAATACAGGTTGATACTGTTAAGCTAGGCTCTGGTACGACAAATTGAGGAAATACGTCACGAAGATTCTTTGCTAATCCTGTTTTGATTTCCGAAATAACGGGTCTAGATGAAAACATAATTAAGAGGTTTTCAATAATTCTCGAAGCTATAGTAGATCCAAAAAAATTTGGTGATTTTTGTTTGGAGACGGTAAAAGAGTTTGTTGCACTGTACGAGTGGTACAATATGCCACCTGCACTTCACAAGATTCTGATTCATGGAAAAGATATAATTGAAAAGTATATTTTTCCTGTAGGCTAACTACTCCAACGACTATAAAAAATATCGCCTTAGACACTCCCGAAAATGCAGTCGAATTGCCACGAACGAAGATATTATGCACCGAATGATGGTAACATCAGATCCCATGATTTCACATTTGACGCCTTCATTTAGCCGGAAAAAGCGTAGTATTATAAGCGATGAAGTTAAGGCTATTTTAGAATAATAAATTAAAAATAGATTTAAAATAAATAATAAAATAAAAAAAAATCATAAATTTATTTTTGTTAATTATGGCTTTTTATATTGCAGGTAACGATCGACATTTTCTAACTTTCTTTACTTTGATTACTTTTGTGTATTACTATATAAATAAAACTAAATTTGTGATGAAATCACTACATTTTTTGACAAATATATTTTTTTCCTCACCTCCATACAAAAATCCCCAGTGTGCGACGTCGAGTAGTTCCTGCAATAGGAAGACGCATTGAGTAGTTTGTGATGCTCGGCCTAGTTTTATTGATCGACGAACAGCTGCTGTTTGTTGGCCTTCCTGAATCAATGCCTCTGCCAAAGTAACTAAAAATGACTTGAGTTGCATCTTTCTTCGATTGAGGTCATATAAATGACCCAGGAATTTACGGCTGTCATCATTATTAAACGATAAAGTTTGCTTCCACCACTTATCCGATTATCGATCGAATTCGTAAAGGCTGGACATTTGATTAGCCAAGTCGACATCATCCATGATCTCGTGATAAAATTTTATTTGCTTCGGACATGGGACTTTATTTTTTTCGCCAGTTTTCAATGTTTTTGTGAGAGTCATAACTGTTACGTCGTGACAATTACTTAGTACCAAAACTTCTTTGGTATTTTGCATTTTGCACATAGAAGTCCAGAAGAATTACTGTTGAACTCCGCTTCACCCCTTTTCAACTTATTGCCGGAAAATTTGGGTAATTTTTTTCTATTTGCCATCACGGTACCAACGACTGGAAAGGAAACAGTGTCCAATAAGTAAACGCAGGTAAAAAAGCGAACGAAGCAGAGGACGACATCTGTCTCTATTGAATTGGCTAATTTGGTTACAACCCGCTCTCGCAGCGTTCCAAAAGATTGATCTAATTCTTTTCCATGATATATGTTGAAGTCGTATGTATAGTCCGTAATAGCGTCACATCGAAGCCACATTTTTATACCCCGTTTGACAGGCTTGAGAGGCATGTATTGATTCAACGTGCTATGACCCTTGAACTTCGTCATTGATTAATGCATTTTTGAAATGTCTTCTTCAAATATTCTACCAAATCATCAATATAGTAAGTTTTATTACTATTATTATGTGGCTTCTCCGGGTGTGCAAAATACATTTTAGAAATAATGAAAGTGAATCGATCTCGTGTGATTACTTCCGTCAATGACTGATTTCCTAGTGATTTATAGCACATTACAACAATGCATCCAGCATTGGTTTTAGTTATTTTTACCTTTTTGGTTTTATGTTGTTCACTTGCGTAAATTTTTATTTTCTCATTTGTACATTGGGCTATGTATACATAAGCTGATTTATGCAATAACTTGTTGAAAATGTTGATTATAGAAGCATGGCGAGCTAGGTGCTCTGCTATTTTGCTGCTACGAAAATTAAAAATATCCATTTTAGGTACAAAGTTTTCGTCAGGAGTACTCCAAATAAGGTACCGAATGCGCCAGGTTGAGAAATCGAAGCAGTGCCAGCTTTCTCATTATAGACAAGGACTTCCTCGATAACCCCATTCACTTCATCCACTTCTATGCCTTCCTAATCGCTGAAGGTAAAAACATCTCTTTTGTAAAATGGTAGGATCGCCAGGTATAATGTTATATCAAATATTAAATTAAACTTCCAAAGACTTTTCCTTTTTAGTATTCCTAAAGCTCCTTTTAGTTAGAGATCAATAGGTCTTTATTAATATCAATTGCAATTTATCAATTCTTCAATTGTAATTAATTTTATTTCTTAATTTCTACGGGTTACATACTAACAATGAAAATAACCTAGATTTTAGTTTTGAGTGACATCACTCAAAATATACTATTATTAAAATTGCTAAGCTATCTATAAATAGAGGTCAATAATGAAGTGTAAATTTAATATATATACAAAAAAATTAAAACAATTAAAAGTAGGTTAAACAGGAAGCACACCTGTCAGCGTTTACGTATAATAAAGTAACAACAATAAATTATGCTGATGTTCAATAAATTGTTAACCCAAATAATTTGGTAATTAAACACCTTGCAATCTAGACTGTTTGTTACTCTACTTATGCATTAAACTGAACGGCTGGTTACACTACACTTTGTACTTCGTCTTCGTCTCCGCTGGAGCTAGATATGCAACTTGGTACCAACTTATTAGAGCTTCCTCCGGAAAAGTATCCTGAATCGTTAGCGCAATCAGCTTCATCTTCCAAAATTCTTTGAATACTTGCAGGATCCATTTCTATATAAACAACAAATTTTTCACAAAATACGAAATTACAATATTCAGTGCTCACCGGACTACTGGTACAAATATTTAGATTATGGTACCGAATGGTACCATAAAACCACAAAACACATATTTTTAAAAATACTTACATGTTTCAATTGCAAATACTTGCAAAAACTTAAATTCTTCCGTATTTTGATTACGTTCGAAGCTTCCACGGCCAAAAACGAACAACGCACTTTACTTTGGCTCCGTCGCGACTCACAAAAATTGAAATATCAAACGTAAATAACAATATAAAATAAGGGACCTTTTTAGAATCCATTCAGCGAAGTTTGGAGACGACATGGTGCACAACTCAATAACATTTAATTTAAAGCTTTTAGAAATATTTAAAGTGTGAGTGGTACACATGTGTACCATCCGGGTCGAAAGGGTTAACACAACAAAATTTAGAAGTAGACCAAAAGGTATTTGGAAGTTCAGTTATGCGACAAATTTTGTCACAGATACAACAAAGCTGATGCACTTGCAACACGCAGAAAACTGTTGTCTATTAATAACCTAAAGACGCTGTTTAAACTTCAGTTTCGATATGTGTTTTTTGTCGTTGGTAAAGTGTTGTAGCATTTTAAGATTTATATGACTGTATAACAAACCATGTTCATAAGCAGGCTGAACTGATCTGGAACTAGTGCGACATTATTTTATTTTTATATCTTAAGATGCATTGTTTTAATATTTCCTTTTTTGTTTTGTTTTTTTTTTTTACATGCTTTACATAACCAGCAGTTAATGCTGACTTAATTTGCATTTAGTCTAGTTTTTCATTTTTTGTAGATGAAAATAAAATTGACCGGCTTAAATGTGGCAAGAATGAAGGAATCATCACAGCGTCAATGAAAAGCAGAGACATTTAATGCAACCGAGGTAACTAGAATACACATATTATGGAATGTGTGTATAGTTACGAGTAAGAGTTAGAGTTATAGCAACTGTTGCTCAGGAATTTGTTCCAAGTGCTGTTATTTTATTCGTTTAAGTATTTTGTAGACAAGAAATGTGGAATAAAAATTACAGCATCGTAAAATGCACTTAAGGCTGGCCAAGTAATTTTTATTATAAATATTTTTTACTTAGTATTGGTAAACATTTGTGGTAAATAGTGTTGGGCCTAACTTTGTAGCCTCTGTCGCAGCTTTGTTCGAGGTTTTGCAAAACAAAGAAACATTCAAATGCGAGGCAAAAGAATTGTAGCAATTCAAAGCGGTGACTATCGCAACATGAATAATTATATATATATATATATATGTATATATATATATATATTTTATATATATTTTTTTTCGAAACTTGAAAAAATTACTAAATTAGGAATTACGTTTAGAAAAAAATTGTATGTAGAGATATGTACTTAAAACACTTTTCTCAAATATTTTTACATTTTTCAATTCAATAACGAGAAAGACGACGTTAGATACAAGCCAAATGCCATGTAATTTTTGAATCGTTACATCCGTCTTTAGCATTTATCGTGCCTATGTAAATAGAAGCCATTAATTACAAATAAAGTTTTAAAAAAATCCCAAAAATTTTGGATCTGTTTAATTTTTAACTTTTATTTCATATCAGGGTACTTTAAGTTCCAGTAAACTTGATCTCTTTGTGCTAACTACAAAATAGTGGTAGGTGAAAAAATAGAAACAAGGAGAGCTAAATAGAGAGATGGCTAAAGCTGCAAAAGTAAGAGTTAGCAATATAACTTTTATTGGTTTGGGTGAAGTGCATTCTGGACGTACAATTTTAAGCATTGCTGGCCGAATGTTACAAAAACTATGAAACAATATTGTTGATGGTTTAAATAATCGACAATAATCGGCATGGAGTATTTTCCACGGCTTTGAGGGTCATTTACGGCTTGTCGCCAATTTGGTTTTGTAAACGTTCATGGTAGTGATTCTTGCTGATCTCCCACCAACTCAGGATCAACGTCAATCTCATTAAAAAAAAGTTATTCGCAGTAAAGATAAAGCAAGCTGAAAATCTATTTTTAAAGAATTAAAGTGTAACCATGCCATCAGTGTGAATAACGCACCAGACGCTCTATTTTCTAGAAGAAATTAAATCTTTGGTGGCTCCTGTGGATTAATTTAATTTTTTGTGTCATAACTTTTCTCAGTAATAAAACTCTTCAAACAAAAATGAGACTCTTTGTTAGAAGCATAATTTTACTTCTATAAATTGGGCGAATCGATGACTGATACGTAAGGTGATTCTAAGTGGTTTGACAGTGCTTTTCAAATGTTAATCTATTGATGATGATTTGCTGATTATAAAGTCAAATGATGAGAGCAGTATTTCAGTTCGTTCGACAGGTAACCCTTTCGTATAAGTGCACAAAACGGTTGTAAGAGAGCAATCCTGGGCTGCAGGGGGTAAGAAATCTTATATAATTGACGGAGATGCATGTTCCTTTCATATAGTGTAGGAGAGGTTCAGTTGAGAAACAATTGCATAACCGTATTTCAGATACGCCAGAAGGGTCACTCAAAATAATGAGACAATGATACTTTAGTACAGTCTGCCACGGTGCAAATGTGACCAGATCTATATGGGAAAAGGCAATGTAAATTTATTACTAGCAGCTGAAGAGTAGAAAACATATCGCCAGTCTCTGCTCGTTTAGCCAAGCGCAAGTTATGTTTTTCTATTTAAGAATGGTTGGCATTTTTAACCTTGGTTGATCTATTGTATGTCACTTTGCGTTAGTACATATTCGAATATGCATTTTGTAGGAAGATAAAGCATCCACATATTTTAAGTTTATAAACTAAACCTGTTACACATATGGATTCAAAGGCTTTTACAACGCCTACAAATAATGCTGCAGTGCTTCTTCTATTTTTATTATTTTGGATAACATTTACTATCCATTTAATTTTGTTAACAGTGCAATAGTGCCTTCTACATCCAAATTGTTTATTCTGCAATAAAACTTTTCAAGAACATTTAAAAGTTTTATTTGTCACTTTTTTAGGAATAAATACAACAAGACCTTTGTTCGTGAAACGTAAGAATGTACGCAAGACAACAACAAATTTTTGATTACCAACTGCGTAGAAATTTTATATTATTTTTTTAGGTGCCCCTGTAGGCTAGTAGGTAGTGTACTAGATTGTAAATATGGGGGTTGTGGGTTCGATTCCCAACGAAGACCTTGGTTTTTTTCACTACAAAAATAAAAATTGACTGTCGGTAGGGCTGCTCTGCGATGAAGGCATAGTCACTGGTCGCTGTGCTGTCTTATATATGACAGTTAATTTCCGACTATCCTTCTATTTTCACCACCTGTTTCATCTATTCTCTATCCCTTTCCTAAAAGAATGTAGCACGGTACTTGAATAAATAGACATTGTTGCCTGCAGTGCTACTTCTGTTAATAAAAAAAAATCTATATGCTTTTTCCATCTTCCATCTGTTTTCTGAGAAAACTTATCTACACAAGACAGCTACAACAACTATCTTAAAATAAATTCCAGGGAGAACCCTTATCAGCATAAAAATAAAAATACACGCAGACATACAGGCGCCCATACATTGAATGAACAAGAACATGTGATACAAAGGGAGTAGAAGATTCATAATTTTTCTAGATTTTTAATGGACAAATATAAAAGGGCAGCGTCTGAGTAGATAGTTAGTTAGTGTAAAAATAAACCTCGTGAAGTAAAGATATACATCTTAAGTAAATTGTTCTATAGTGTCAACTTTGTGTGTAGTTGAAGTAAATAAACTTGTAATTAATCAAAAAAAAACTCTAAAATCTGGTGCTATTTATTTGGTATAAACGTAACAATATTAATTAAGATAGACGAAGTCAGGGTGTTATACCTGGTCCATTATTGTTTACATACAATATTTATAAAGGATGATATCAAACAATTAAGTTCAACGGTAGACTTTATATGTTCGCGGACGATATTTGTCTCTTATATAAATAAAATTATGCGGAAGTATATAGAACACAGACTGAATATAATGCATCAATATTGCTCGTATTTCTAAAAATGAACAAGCTGATTTTTAATGCTAAAAAGACTAAATTCGTACATTTAAAATCGTATATAAAGATATTAATGATGAACTCATTAATGAATGAATAAATGTTATATATTTTGGAATTCTTTTACCTAGTAATATTTTATGGGATGATCACAAAAAATCTAAATTATATTCTGGAATTGGCTGTCTTTACAAATTTAAAAACAAGTTTGACTTGAATTCCAAAATGTTAATTTATCAATCTTTCCTTCGTTCACATTTGACGTATCTTCCAATAAATTATGGTTTTAGGGTTAGCTCATCTTTCTGCTCACTGCAAGCATCCCCAAATAGGGTACTTAAAAATGTTTTTAATCTCCCAATATGTTACAGTATGGTCAATTTATTTAGAAATTATGCTGTTAATATTTACAGTTCGAGGACTGTTTAGAAAAATTTTAGTAACATTCGTACCACTTCTGTTAACTATCACTATGCTAGTGAATATACGCAAAGTGTGACTAGACAAGCTATAAATTTGAAGGAAGTAAGGCGCCGGCTTGAAGTTATACCAATTACCCTTCGTTTCAAAGTCATATCCGTATTATCTACTTTGAAACGTGTTCTCAAAGAATTTCTGTTAGAAGGCAATGATCTTGCATAATATAAATAATATAATTAAACTACATAAAATAATTAAAAATTAGAAATGATATTGATTTGTACATAATATTATAACTTTAATATAAAAATATATGATAGTACAAAATATAATTAGTTATATAATTAGTATTTTCAAGTAATTGTTGTTAGTTGAGCCTCTATAATGTCATCTGATGTTGACATGGCGTAATCATAATAACGAATATAATAATACAACCCAGCTTTATTCATTATGCTCTCCATTAATGAACACACATTTTTGGAGATTAACAGCCATTTAGCAGCAAAAGCATTTATACTTAAGCCGAACTAAAATTATTTATTTGTTTTAAGATACACATAATTAAACTACCAGTTTCAATTTTAAAACATTAAATGTATAATAATAAAATGTTATTATATATTATATTAAGTTTAAATTATAAAAATATTATAACATAATCTATTTTTAATATTTGAGAGATATTCATACTTAAGTATTTACGAAAGCAAAACATGTCCGGCTTAATTTTATTATGCTTGATTCCTTTAAAATACTCATAAGTACTAAAACTAACAAAAAACAATTTCGCGATATCCTCACAAAATATATTACGGCTACACGTAGTCAGAAAATAGAAAGTAACAGAGCTTATCAGTGTATTTTTTTTTAAAAGCTGTAAATACTTAGAGTTAAAGCAAAAGTTGATTGAATGGGAATTAAGACAAAAGAACACAGTATCCATCGAAATCTTATCTAAGTCATACTTCGATTTCAAATAAACTATATATGTTATGTTATATTTGTCGACAATACATTATGGTTATAAATACTACATTATTATGGAATAGTTGTTGTGGTTATAGTTTCTGTAGAGATAACCATTTAATGATCAAATGTGTACAATAACTTGTTTATCATGATAGAACTTAAATAAACTATAATTTGTTAATGGAAATTATACAATTTTACAGGGAACGTAAAATGATTTCGTATCAATATCAAGCTTAAAATTTTTAACTGCGAAAATTAAAAATCTGGGTATTTTGTATTTTAATAAAAAAGGAAGGGCCTCCATTTTTTTTAAGTTTTGCTTACAAAAATATTTAAATATTTTTAAAGATGCCAATCACACAACTTTTAATAATTTATCAAGTTTGCAATATGTAACATAGTAACATAGCATTAAGCTAAGCAAGACTGTACATATTGTTGATCATAAGGAAGTTATTAACAAGTGTGACAGCTTTAAATTTATAATTTGTGGGAAGCAAAAACAAACAACAGACGTTGTCGCTGCAACTTGCATGAATTGTTATTACAGCATTGACAGTAAAAAAAAAAAAACAACAAACAAACGTTACAACATTTTAAAGAATTTTTGTCGTTAGTTTTTTAGTATTTATAAAAAATGTCATCCTACATAGACATTCAACAAAGATGCAAAACCACTTTAATACAAGTGAACAGCTTTCCAGCCAGTTGATCCAGTTATTGGGTGCATAGTTATAACAAGTGTTGGCAGCATTTTATTTTACACATGTTTGCCATTTAAAACTAAATAGCCAACAAATCATTGTAAAATCCATTTTGTGATGTGCTATGATAAATTGTCTTACCAGTTAAGAAGATGCGGGTTGTATTTATATCCTGCACTCAAAGCAGAAAGACACATATATATTATTTTTCCGAGCGAATGATTGTTAAATGCTTCCTGTTTTTATGGACTAAATAGTTGATAAATCATTAGATTAAATTTAGAAATTTAGAAAGATCGCATGCAGTTAATTTGATACCGAATTGGGCGATTCTATGTACCCAAAATATTCTTAAAATATAGGTGTTCTCGATTTCCCATTAATATAGCGTAATTTGATTCAAAAGCATTGATAGTAATATATCATAATACTAAGAACCAATTAAGGCTTTCATTTGTTAGTGATTTATCAGCGTGAGACATCGATTTCACGTAGGAATTAATTGAAAGGTGCCAAATTTTAAGGCCTTGAAATCAATTTTTATTTGAAAAACTCGATGTAGGATGCTACTTGGATAGCAGGTAGCACCTTACTGAAGGTCTGATGTTGCATTTTGCCCAAAATATGTAAACGTGGGTTGTTTTAAAAATTTTTTTGTGAAATTAACTTTTTACTTGGATTTACTCGGATTTGCTAGAAAGCTAATTGAGAATAAAAAATGTATTTAGTGTTAAAAAAAACTGGATTAGTGCTTACAAACGACGATTTTTAAAATATAAATAATATATTTTTTTAACAAGCGATAACATTTTCTTATACTTATTTCGAAGTCTCTATCAAGAGCTTCTAAACCTGATAAAATATATAAAAGCACGTAGAGCTTTTAGTGCCCCGTCAGTGACAGACCTTTCAGAATACATCTCTGAAGCAAGCATGTAAAATTTTGTTTGAATAAATCCAACCAATTACTATTTGTTTTTGCTATATTAACATCAAACCACTTTCCTCGGAGAAGGATACCCATAGAAAGCATTTATATTTAGAAACCTTTCATGCAAAGATATACAGCCATATGCATAAAAACTTAAAACAGGTTTAACTGCCGTTATTAAGCACAATTTCCTAAAGTTGTATTCAAAAAACGTTTGTACCTTAAAATACCTTTGTTAACTTTAATTTAGGAAACCCCTACTTTAAACCTACAATAAATTGACAGTTTAATTTTATTATTGAAAACTCAAAAACAAAACAAATTGTGTTTACAATAAACTGAGCCGTTTATTTTAAAAGTGGCATAAGTCACTTTGTTTTTGTCATCTTTTATATCTTAAGTTAGTTTATAAAACTTTTTATAGGGAATATCATGATAAAATTGAATCCATTGAAAATTTAGCCAATTCACTTTGCTTTGGTCTGTATTTACTTTTCTTTCTGAAACGGATTTTTCTAATGATTGTGTTGAAATAAAATTTTTTTTCTCCATGTTGTGTACTGTGAAGGAATTTTGCGACAGGGGGTTATTTAGACTTTATAAAATATTTGTTTTTTTCAAGGCCTTTTCTATCACATCAAAGTGACTATCATTTGATAAGTATAAATGACCCGAAATTAAAAATTTGTGATCAAGAATTAAGATACTGTTTTTTGAAGACTGAACAATTTTCATCAAAGTTAATGCCAGTTTTATGTTACTATTTTGACCTTTATATAAGCCACTATATGCAGTAATATGCTTTTGAGTTGTGACATTCTTAGATATTTTATACAACACGAAGCAACTTCCTGAGAATAAAAAAATTACAAAATAATGCTAATTATGTGTACTATACTAGATATCACTATAATATGGTTCATAAAACTGCACTATTCTTTCGTACTAATAATCACACACACTTATTACATGTTTCCATTTCTTTCACACTTCGCCATTTTCAAAATAAACATTTTTGTTACACCGTTAATTATCAACACTCCTCTCAAACAAATCTCAATACTTCTCAACTTATTAATTTCATATTTATTAAAAATGAAAAACAAACTGTTCAGTTGTGACTTATGCCACTTTCAATGTAAACGGCTCAGTTGACAGTTTTACTTTGTTATTCCAAAAATTTTTAAAAAAGTTTATTAAAACAAATTGAAGTATACATATAATAATAATAAAAACTAAAATATAACATGCCATTCAATACAAAACATTTTTACATCTTTATTTTATATTTTACAAAAATATAATTATAATTTTAAACAAAAGTTTTATTGATGTACATATAATCAAAACAAAGCTTGTTATCCGAATACTTAGTTTTTTAATATGAACAAATTTTTTGTAAGTTATACGTAAGCCTCGCAAATTGAGCTTTTTTGGGTTTTTTGTTTTTTATTAAAAAGATTAGTAAAAAAAACAACAAAACAACATCTTGATTTTGCTAAAAACAATAAAAACATTTTTTATGGATCTAACTATCCGGATAAATATTATTCATATTTATACATCGTTAACTATAAAGT
Organism: Trichopoda pennipes; assembly: GCA_030448955.1. NCBI lineage: Eukaryota > Metazoa > Arthropoda > Insecta > Diptera > Tachinidae > Trichopoda > Trichopoda pennipes. Next base: position 10,458,821 of record JASKUP010000034.1, read on the forward strand.
GACAAATGAAAATAGTGGCATTGCGAGCATCAAAATACTAATTTTACTAAAGCATACATTAGCTAAAGTACTGTTTTTGAATAGAATTTTTTAACAAACGTTTGTTAGCCTTAAAGTGTTTGTTAACTAACGTGTACTTTAAAGCTCAAGTAAGAGTTTTTTGTGCATACGGCCGATAGACTTTTTGCCCATTAATTTGTACATGAATAAAACCAAAATAAATACTTTTTGAATAGAAAAAACACAAAATAGGACGAAAGCAAATATTCTGTCTTGTTTAGATTTAATACAAGCATAAGGCGTAAATTAAATTTTAAACTTATTCAAGTTAATGGGAGTATGTCTGCGCATATTTGTTGGTAGTTTTGGGTTTTGAAAAATGCAAAATGTTTGTTTGTGTTTTTGCTTTTATTCTAAAAGATATAAAACTTTTTAAAGAGTGAAACAAGTCCATAAATTATGGTTAAAATATTTTTGCTTATAAACATTTAACTATGGCAAAAATGTATTAATTAAAAAATATTGTTTCCTTGTATTACAATGACAGAAACATCAATAGCAGAAGCAACAAAAATAAGTAACAACAAAGCCAACAACAATAGTCTAACCATCACCTCTAAAAGTACAACACGAAAAATGGCAGATGAATTAGATTTTTGTAATAGATGCTGTGATTTTTCTACTGTCACCTTAATTAATGTGTAGTGTTGTTTGCTTAGATACTTGTATTACATACATGTGGACATTGTTTTAATGCACCCAACATGGTCAAATGTGCTAATTAGTTGGTGGTGTAGAGTTTTGAAGAAAATTACTTTATTTATAGCCTTTGTTTTATTTGGTTTATGGAATTGTTTTTGAATTTTTAAAAAATAAACTCCAAAAATTGTTTTGGAATCATTTTAAAGTTAATTGTGCTAGATGCCTTTAAATATAAATATTTTAAGATTAACTTAGAAATGTTGTTGTTTAAATAACATTCTTATTTAGTCAATTTAGCTTGACATATACGATTCTAGAGTTTTCTATGAAAAATTTGGCCAAAATCCACTGGTGAACTATATCAGCATTTATGTTATTTAAATTCTATTTATGAATTTAAATTTTACGAGAAATTTATAAAATATTTATGTTTAAAGGATTTTTTTTAATTTAAAATGTTTTATATTTTTGTGGTCTTAGAAATTAGTCATTTCTAAATCGAATTTGATTTATTTTAAACTCAAAGACGATGCTTAAAAAATGAAAAAAATACAAATTTTAAGATAACAAAGGATGCCCCCATACAATACAGATAATTTTTAACATTTATATTGAATCGTAACGGGCAATTATATAAAATTTTAACAGCTGCCATTAAGTGAAAGTTGTAAAAAGTAAACTTAAATATTAATGGCCGCTTTTTGTAATTGATGTAGTTTTTCATAGCCACACACTCTTGCATACGTTATACAGGTTGTTTACTTCTACGTTCGTTATGAAAATGGATCTATATTATATTAGGTTTTGAACCGTTATAGACCGACAGTTAAAAGTTATAACTCAGACATAGCAAATATCTTAAATTGCAATTTTGAAATTAAAGGGTGTTCCAATAGGTAAAATAATTTGAATTACAAAACTTTGTAAATATAAGTGCACAAAAAAAAATTAAATGAGGACACCCCATAGCTAATGAATTATTCTTGTGAAACGTTAAAGATGCACAATTGAGATTTTTATGTAGAGCTTAAATAACTATGTCTGCTGTAACAAAAATTTTAAATATTTAAAATTAAAAGAGCGTCCTCATTGATGATTTTATTTTATGGATAATATATTTTAAAATTTACCAGAAGCGGCAATATTATCTTCGCTATAATGAGTATGAAAACTGGAAATTAAAGGGTGCTCTCATAAATGATCTTATTTGCAGCCTAAAACTTTTGCAGACTTTTAAAATTCCCTCAGAATTTATATTTCTGTCTATTTTAATTAGAAACTTTAAATTCTCACAAAAATATAGTACAAAGGTAAAAATTAAAAAAAATATATAAAATTAAAAATTAAGCAATTTTATTTCCTGCTTGATTCCTTTAAATAAATATTTCATGATATTCTTACAAAATATTTATTACAAAAAATTTTTATTAAAAAGTAAACATCTTATGATATTCTCATAAAACATTTATTCAAATAAAAATCAAAATAAAAATATTTGAAATGTATTGTAATGGGGGAGAGCACATCCATATTGCAATTTCACTATTGCTCAAGTAGCTCATCAGTGAATTTTACCCCAATATTGTATAGAAAAACCTAAGAGTCTTATATCCAAAGCCAAACTGATTCTATGAGAATTTTTCATAAAATCAACATAGAATAGACAGCAAGACTCAAAGACACTTCCATACAAACACTACAAAACATTTCAAAACAACAAAAAACATTGTTTATTTTCAATCATTTCTACATTAGGGTTTCCATTGGAAACCATTCAATGTGAAAATTCCAGAAAATAAAAAATATTTGTAAATAATTTTACAAAATTCTAAAAAAGCAACGGGCACATGCAATGAAAGGAATCAATCACGAAGTAAAATTGCTTTTATTAAAAATGATTCCGAATAATTATGAATAAATTAAAAATTAAAAAAAAAATATATAAAATTAATGGGTGATTTCATGGATGGTATTATAGTTAGACAATTGAAATTTAATTTCATTTATTTAATTTATTTATTTATTTATTTATTCATAAGTATCATCCCACACGCAAGACCTTTAGTCTTATTTTTCAGTGTGGAACTGAATTAATTACGGAATTGAACGTTGGTTGAAATAAAATATAATAAAATAGAATATATAACTTAATTATTGAATGACAACCGTGAAATATTATTACATTAAAATAGAAAATTATTATAAACAAAATCAATATTACAATTAAAAGCGATACAGGATCAGAAAAAAAATTCAAAATATCATTTTAAAATTTTTGTGAGTCTCTTAATATTTATAATCTGTGAGAAATCGGATTATAGAGAGACCACATACGTAATTGATGTGGTCAGACCAAGTAAGGAATTTATTAAAGTAAACACGTAGATTCATAGCGTATGAAGGGCAACAACAGTGGTTAAGAAAATTTGGACTCATGCCATCTGCACCTACATAATTAGACTTAAACGGCAATACGTTGGCAAGTACATCGCCAATAATCTCAAAGGAGAAAGAAGAAGAAGAAAAATAATTATTGATCCGATTGCCATAATATTGCATTAAGAACATCAACATTAATTGCGCTGGTTACACATGTTCCCGTTTTACCAATACCCATTTCCCAAATTGACTGCCATCTTCTTCTGGAGTCAAGGGCAGTAGAGAATTTTTCGGCATAAAATTCCGCCTTTGCTTTCCTAATTAATCTATTACCCTTCTCTTGGCATTATGGTAGTTATCTTTCAATTTATCTGTCCTGAAACTTTTCAATCTACTATATGCAAAATCCCTCTGACGCATACTCTTCTTTATCTCAGTCGAAAACTATGGTTTGAGACGACCTGTCATTGTCCTGGTTTTAAGATGCACTACCAGATCGAATAAGTAATTAACATTGTGCTCAAGATACGTGAGCTGATCATCCACCGCGCATAAGTTATATATGTCATGCCATGCCAGTCCGAAAAACTCAGGTTTAAAAGCTCCGTATCCAAATTTCTAAAATCCCCATAAGTGATGTAACTAGCTGAAAGTTATGTCATAAATATAAGATCGCGCCTTGTAAAGCAAGATGCAAAAAGTTGATCGTAGAAGAAAATATCAGATCTGTTATCTACTAAAAAACTATCCAAGAATGTGCTACTTGTAGATGTAAAATGTGTTGGAACCGTAGTGTTAGCAGGAAAAGACCAAGAGAAGAAAAATTTTTTGAAATGGAGTAGTCTTCAAGTAGATTAGAACTGAACTTACCAACTAGTAAGATATCATCATAAATAACTGTGTAGATCTCCAAACTGCTCAGAAATCGCCGAGTGCCAATATTCCTAATGGGTCTATAAACAGTACCTATCAAAATTTTCTGACTTCGTAACTAACCTCAATTAACAAGTTCTCAACCAAATTAGTAGAATCAGTATTTCCCATATCCTCAATGCCAAAGTTCTCCCTTAATGATTGTACAACCTTCGTCAATTAAATTGCAATGCCACCATAACCATCCACCTTGTCAACTCTGCAAAGATTTTATCCATCCACTTTCAGTTTTTATATGACAAATCCTAAAGCCATGTTTCTGATTCTGATTCGCAGAGTATGGATCCATCCCTGGATCCATACTCTGCCAAGAATCATAAGACAACAAATTTCTTAAAATAAATTCCAGGGAGAAACTTTAACAGTTTAAAAACGAAAAAAAAAACGAAAAACACATGGTATGAATAACATATACATTGAATGAATAACATAACATCAACAAAATGTGATACAAAGGGAGTATAAAACTCTTAATTTCCCTCGACCTCTAGCGGACAAATATAAAAGACAGCGTCGTGAAGTCAAGACTTTTAGTTAATTATTCTGTAGTGCCAATTTTGTGTGTAGTTAAAGTAAATAAACTTGTAGTTAATAAAATCTGGTGCACTATACGGCAGTTAATTTCCGACCATCCTACTAATTTCACCACCTGTTTCATCTCTTCTCTATCCCTTTCCTAAAGAATGTAGCACGGTACTTGACTAAATAGGCATTGTTGCCTGAAGTGCGACTTCTCTTAAAAAAAAAAAAATATCTGGTGCACTAAAGAACTCAGCAACAACAAAAAGTTTATAAAAGGTTTAAACGTAACAATGTGTTTCCGAGAAATAAAGTGAAAAAAAAATTAAATTATAATAATAATTATTAAATAAAACAGCAGCACAAAATGACAATTGTAATAAGATGACATTGTAAAAAATATATATATTGAAGTTTTAATTACCCTGCTGCTGAAAATGACCATAACCATATTCAGCACTTGTGGGTTCAGCGAGATTAGGTTGAGATCTCCGAAATAAACTATTTAGGTGACCTATATCATCCAATTTTATTGCATTTCCTCCAGCGTCTTACTTCAAGCCACGCAACGATTAACATTTAACATTAACGATTAACAATTTAGCAATGATTTTGGTGAAAAGTAAAAAGAAGTTTCCAAGCGCCTTCCTTCCTCGACTCACTTGAATCTGATTGGTCCAATTTTGATGGTTGTGGAAAGTCCTGTGCCACCCCACCCCGAAGCCCGTATGAAAAATTTATTCCATTAATATTGCTTCCCAAAAGATCTGTTAGGTCTTGCAGCCTCGGACTACCGCTTTTTAGTACATACAGCTGGAAAATAACTGAATCATCTCTACAAAGTATCCCTCATAACTGCAGCAAAAATTGTTATACGGCAGATTTAATCTCTTGTTTGCAATGGGTGGATTTTTTAAAATAGTCTGTGAGTAGATGAATGAAAATATTTAAATTGGTTTGGCCGTTATAGTTCTTATTTGATTTATTTACAAGAAATAAATAAATTTGTTTAGAACTTAATCCGAAATTATGTTTTGTGAATCCATGATTCTTGAATGAGTACAGGCTTCACCCTTCACGTAGCTAAGTAAAAAATGAGCTGTTAAGCTGCGGTGGGGTAGTGAAGATTGATTTATTTCTGCTTTACCATTTCTAGTGAAAATTAAAAAAATTTCTCCTAAAAACTCTGGGTGTCTCAAGGTATTCTTTGAAAAACCTGCTCAAATATCACATTTTCCGGTATAAAGCAAACTTTTTTCTGAACCAGGAAGAAATTTCTATGCAGGAAAAGTTGTTTGCTTTCTTAGCAAATATTTGGGTTGAAAGCCCGGTTAGTCTGTTCAAACTAATACAAGTTAATGTGGCCGAGTGATATGAGACTTTTTTAAAACCGTATCACAAAAAACATATTTAAAGTAACACAACTACATACTGACATACATACATACATACATACAACTATGAATTAATAATATTTTTAACTTTTGTTTTCATTACATTTTTAATACAAAATTTTCGTGTTATCTTCTTGTTAACATTAAAAAACGTTTTGACTGCTGCTATTAACTTTTTTATTTGGTAATTTTGTTTATATCGTTTATTTGTAACACGGGTCTGTTTAATGTTTTCTTCTTTCTTTAGTTTCTTCCTAAACAGTTTTGCTTTGTATCCCCAAACGATTTATGTTTTCTTTTATCCAATTGTTAATGGTTTTTTTGTTGTTGTGGCTATAGTTAAGTATTTTTTAATAATCATCTTCACTTTCAGTTACTTTGAATACAACGGGATCTGCTCTCTGCCCCAGTCATATTAAAACTGCGTATATGCATTTTATGCGTGACCCTTACCATAATTATACTTGTACATTCATTTCATTTTAATGTTATAGTTTCATTTTTTAAAGTTTTATTTTGTTATTGTTGTAGTTAAACTGCGGGAAATAGGTAAAACAATTCACTTTCTTTTGTGTAGAATTAAGTTTTCTTGGGTATATTTTACATTAATTTTTTCTAGTCGAATACAGTACGAGTACATTTAAAAGTTGCAATAAGATCAAATATAAACACGAATGATGAAACATGAATTTTAAAGTATTAAAATACACCTCTCTTCTATCAAAAATAATCGAAACAAATTGTGAGAAAGTTTAACTTTTACCAAAGGAATTCGGGTACTAAAATTTGAAGCTATTTATCGGTTAGATAATTTCCAAACGCATCGTCAGCTTTATTTGCTTTGTGTCTTTTAACGAAATATTTCCTAAATATAATGACACCAACCAAAACTGTTCCTTAGTTGTTTCATTTTTTTTTTACTTTCCTTTAAAATGTTTACTTTTTATCGGATGTGAGGATTTTCTTCTCTTTGCTTACCTAACTATTGTTTTTCTTGCTTTCGAGATGACGTAGGAAGAAAAAACTATTTGACCCTAGCGGGGTTCCTTTCTCTTTTGCGAAGAGATCAGATCATATAAGATAATGCAAAAAACATCATTGTGGAATACTTACATGCTTTTAAATTTCGTGCAAAAAGGCAAAGAATATCGTTAGAGTAGTAATGCACTTGTGGATAAAATCATAGGACGACATTTTTAGATTAATTGGTAACTTCAGACATGTACTGATTCCGCATAATCCCGCATGAAAGAAATATGCTGCATTTGTATACCAAATTTTGTTCTGTTTGGTCAAGAGACCTGCCTAATCTGGAAACCGTAGATAACCTAAAGTACAAGAAAGTTATTATGTATTATCTAGATATACCGATACTTAAAATGATGTAACAAGTGACTTTCAGTTTTTTTGTGTATTTCATCCAAAAGAAGTCGACAAATAAACAGTCACCACAGCAATTTCTGCTTAAGTCAATGAATGTGTGCAAACAACTAAGTGGAAAAAACTAAGTGCCAAAACATTATCAAGACCATCTTCGTTATTTCAAAGATAATTTCCGGCCAAGTTAAATACCCACAATTCCTTTGTTGAAGAATATTTTAGTTGTTTGGATTTTTCAAATCCACATCAAATCATCAAATCCTTTGAGTATCTCTATCCTTCAGTCACTCCTGATCGCAATACCAAGAGCTCGGAGCAGGCCAAGGCCTCACTCCTTGCTGAAGAGTTAGAGACTATCCAATTCCCGGTCAAGAACACATGTAAGCTTAATGAAATTTCAAAACACAACCGCAAGCGTGCTCACTGAACCAGGACCATTCATTGTGTTCATTGTGAATGATCCGACCCACACAACTCAAACGATGGCTGCTAAACCGCAACCACCACGATGCTCCCAAAGGGCCAACCTCAATAATCAGTTAAAGAACAGCTAAAAGGCTAAAAAGCCAAAAAGCTGAACTTTGGGGCTTACTGATTCCCGTTGAAATAAAGTGGAGTTGTCCAGTTGGCATCTGCCAGCCTGTTAGCGGACTAGACTCCATTTTACCCCCGATGGCACGTGTAATGACGGCGAGATTCCGTCAAGACATATAAATGCTCCTGGCTGCATTTGTATTTACGATTTCTTCTTTAATAAATGTCAACGTCAAAAAATTTTTTCAGCCAACTCAACTATAATATTCCCCAACTTCCGTGGAGCTCGAACTAGCTTATCTCGCTTTAACCAGCTGAGTCACAGTCTGTAGCTGGTACCGTGATTGGTATTGACGATATTTTGGTTTCCAAGCACCGCTTTGCAACCAACTCAGACTAGCCCCACACTTGTTGTTTTATGGGAATTTAAACACGTGATAAACATATATTATAAAAGCGTTAGTAAATACTTTTAAGTTCTTATATACATCACGTGTAATATTGGGTTTTTCAAGAAGAAATTTGATTTTCAAATTTGGCAACACCGACAACTTGATAGTTTTAAAATTTAGTTTAATAACAACATTCTTAATAGAATTAAGAATCTTAATAGCGGTCTCATTAAGAATTTGGTCATTAAATTTGAGTCGATAGGGTCAATACAGAATGTGGGAACACATGTTATATACACGTGTTATAAATGCGGGAACACCAACGCGTGTTCGACCGGGTCGTTCAACTGAAAAAGTCGCAGCCGTGAGCGGCAGTTTTGAAGCAGATCGAAATTTGTCAATTTCTCGACGTTCGCAACAATTGGAGTTATCCAAAACTACCACATGGCGAATTTTACATAAGAATTTGACCTTGAAGTCTTACCGGTTCAAGGGGTGCAAGAATTGAAGCTGACCGACAATTCATGTCACCGTAGGTTTGCTCAATTCATTTAGGAACAACAGGCTGGTTTTTCTGAAAAAATATTTTTTTCACACGAAGTGGATTTTCACTTGTCAGGGTATGTAAACAAGCAAAATTACTGCGTTTGGGCTTCTGGGCTTCTGAAAATCCTAGAGCGATTATTGAGACTCCTTTGCATGTTCAACGTGTCACTGTATTGTGCACTATGTGATCTGGAGTCGTGATTGGGCCTTTTTTTCGAAGATGATTAATGGATCACGCTATCGCAAGTTGCTATTCAATTTTGGCCTATTATTGACAACGTGGATATCACTTACATGTGGTTTTAACAGAACATTGCCACATATCACACGGGCAATGAAACGATCAATTTATCGTAAACCAAAATTCCCCATCGCATAATTTCGCGACAAACAGCAGTTAAGTGGCTTAAAGTGGCCAGCCCGATAGTGTGATTTAACACCACTGAATAATTTTTTGTGGGGCTATATTAAGGACAGAGTCTATACAGAGCCAATCGAATCGATTTCAGCCTTAAAACTCAATATCCGTGATGTGATTAACAAATTAGGACCGCCATTTTGCTAAAAAGTGAATAAAAAACGTTGATGAAAAAAAAGATATCTGTCATCGTGGTCGTGGTGGACATTTGCCACATATTAATTTTCATTTGAATCACCTTTTTGTTTTATTTTCTTTTAAAACACAAACTTCTTTTTGAAAAACTCATTATTAGTTAATTTCACAGAAAAAGCAGGTGTGATATGATTTCTGAGTGACTTTGGCATTCTGTTGTGGCCTAAGCCAATAGATTCACGTTTTTGTCTCTTTAATTCACCACCAGATTGATCACCCTAAGACTGAAAATAGATAAACAAGATGAACATTATTATTTCGTAGTGTCGTGTATTCAAAATTATTATTTATTACAATTAAAATTAGGATTTAGGTTAAGAATGTATGTCGACCAAAAGAACTGGTACAAAAAATGTGGCCGTAATTTTTCAACAGGAGCAGGGAAGAAATATGTCCGCTATAAAAATTAATGTGAACAGGAAATTTCTGGAATATTTTAAACAGTATAGGAAGACACTGCAAATTTACACGCGCTATGTACTCTTTACAATAACAAGAATACAAAACGAAAGACGATAATAAATATGAAAGGATAAGCATAGTACGGAAGCTTTGTCGGACTTATTTAAATTAAGCCAAGTATCATATGATACTATTAATGTTAAGTTTAACCTTTCGCAAAAAAAAAAACAGATTAAAAATTTCTGTATGTGAAATAATATGAATTTTAAACATTAATAGCATTTCAATGTAGTACGCAACATCAATTTTTATAGACCCATTAAGTTAAATTCTCCGCACCTTTCTCAACTTTAATTGCAAGCCTTCCACTTTAACTTTTAATAACAAATAACACAACGAACTGAGTTTAATTTAATTTAAAAAATACTGACAACAAAACCTGCTAACGTTTGGGTTACTGTTTCTTTAAATAGCATAACATCGTAAAACTTGTTGTTAACAATTCATAAATAAACATCAATTACGACCATAACAACAAGACTAACAACACGAACCTCGTAACATATGCTTTTATTTCTTTAAAAGACTTAACGCAAATGAACTTTAATGCCATTGAAAGTTTTAATAGATGATTTCATTAGGTATTCTAACGAACTAAATATTTTATAAGAATTCAAAACAAAATCTCAAGTTAGGACAGGCATATTGATGTGGTAATACAGCGTTCAAATTAATATTCTCTAAGCTGACATACTGGCACAATTATTCAACAGGCTTTAGAGGATACCAACTTTACAAATAAATTTTTTTTTGTCAAGGCTGACCTAAGCTTTTAGTCAACCCATTATGGATTAGAAAGTTGATCTGCTATTTTTTTTCAGATTCTTTACTTATTTTTTTGTGTGTTTCCAAATCAATCCAAGCATTTTCGAAAGGCAGCTATGAACTCGTCATTACCCTTTTGAAATGATGATAAATGCATGTATCATTCTGAAATGTATGAAACGAAGGTATAAAGTAGACAACTTAGCCAAAACCATAAACAAAAGTAATAAATAGAGTAACATGCATCGTAATATTTATTTCAATTTGTTAGAAAAACTATTGAAAGATAAAAATTACTTTTTTCATTTACTGTACATATGCGGCGAATACGAGTATTTAGCTTCTCATAGATGCACAAAAGCTTTCGATAAAGGCGTTAAAGTTTTTTAAAATCTATTTGAAATTAAAGAAGAATATACAGACGTAGTTATTCTAACTTACTGAGTGTTATGGGATAACGTGTTAGTTTTATTAAAATAGCAATAAAGACGTAAAAACGTACCCAAATAAAAATAGAAAACTTTGATTTCTAGGATTCTGCTTTGTTACTCTTAGTAATTTTGATATTTAGTTTTTATGATAATCATGATAACAGGTATGGCATGGGCATGGGCAGTCTTACTTCAATTGATTTAGAGGTTTTTTTTTGTAAGAGGTTTTTGTTTTGATGTTACTTCCCTTTCCAGATGGTAGCAGCACGTTTGGAAAACAACGCAAACTTTACTACTTGTTTCTTCGATACTTTACTTAGTACTGCAACTACGATTTCTATTTATAGGTGAGTTAAAACGTCTAGATGATTGTTACGTGATAATACCTAGCAGCTTATTCCACGTGTCTTTTATGGTCGTCTCAGGATGTGTATAAGGAAGAAAATTCTTCAACAACATCTTAAATAAACTTATTTTTTTGTTTGCATTTCCAACGAATTTTAATTCAGTCAATTCCGCATATAGTAGAAAAAATCATTTATATACGAAATGTGCTCTTAATCCAAGTATATAATTCACTTTTCGTATTAAAACAAACCTATTTAAAAAATAAATGGAAGCATAAAAAAATATATTCGCGCGAGTTATAAGTCCTTAAGGGCTTATTAATAACAAAAAATTATTTTACAACTTTTGCTGTCACTTTATTGAGTTCAATTGTATCACTGACCAATATTAAATTACAGTTGATATTCATAAACTAAAAGTACAATACTATTTTATTAACATAGTTTATTAAAAGTCCTTATTTTACTTTCTTTAAATAAATAAATGTCTGTTATTCTTTTTAACGGTCTTTTTTAATTAATTTAACAATATATATTTATTCAATATTTCGCTTTCCTATGGAAAGCTTCTTCAGGAAAGCGAAATATTGAAAAAAATATATTGGTTAATTAATTAAAAAAGACCGTTAAAAAGAATAACAGATATTTATTTAAGATATAGAAAGGTCGATTAAAAAAATAAAAAACTTTCCTTAATTAAAATTGAAAATGTTTATTCTACTTTCTTCTATGAACATAATTTCTTAAAATTAAAAGTGCTTATTGTATTTTATTGGATTAACTTACAAAATGTTAAATTGGCATAAATGCATCGATTACATAAAGTAGTTGGGCTATCGACCTTTTATTATTTTCATTAAAATTAACATTTAATTTTGTGTCAATTTCACAATTTACATTTATTTCTGGTGCAGTCGTAGCTGCCTCTGACGTAACTCGCGTAAATGCGTACAGCTTCTTGATTAGAATGAGTTATCAGCTTTCAAAGGAATAAACAACGTGACTTAAAGCCATCTATAAGTTTGTGCTCAAAAATTGTTCAACAGCAAGCTATTTTAAAGTATGGAGCAAAAACCATAGGGATTATCATTTATATTAATCATTACGGGTGTTTTTTTTATATTTAGCCCGATAGAACTTTAAACTGTAAAGTACAATAAAACAAAACATTTGTTTTTCAAAAAATAAAAAATAAAAATAAATAAAAATGATTTCGAGGACATGGCCACTGTGGTTGTCGTTGACAAACAAAAGTGCTTTTGGTAGAATATCACGAATAGCATGAACAATATTATATTCCAAGGCGTCAGTTGCTGCTGTTTCACGTGGCCACACTGGTATTAATATAAATATATCGATGGCATACAACATAATAATACCGTTTTTTTTGTTTTTCAAGTGCATTTCGAGTCTGGAATACTTGCCAGTACTTCTTAAATAAACGCAAGTGTATTGAAAAAATAAATTAAATCTTAAGAATAAAGATTAGCATTTTAGGTTAATAAGTCATTTATTGTGTGTGCTAAAATTCAAAAAACATTGCGAGTAACGAATAGCGAATACAGAATATTTGTGGTTACTTTAATTTATTAACTATTAATAGTGAGCAAATAGACTAATCGAATACTGAATTTTATGCTAACAAAAGTAAAAGAAAATTTTATTTTTGTATTACAAAAATGTTATAAATATTATTTTATGCTTGCAAACTCCACAACAATTTTGCAGGACAGAACAGGAGCTTTAAATGAGAAAAACAATATGTTAAGTTAAATAAATAACAATTTTGTACCAAGGAATATATTTTGTTACTTGTTTGCTTTAAATCTTAATGTGACCATTTACTGCTTTTTAGCTGTATTTTTTCGATTTTTCTCCCAAAAAAATTGTCCATCTCGTATCTATTCGGAAAATGGAATCTCTTTTGTTGGTACAGCTAATGTTTTAAAAAGGGATAGAAATTAGTTCCTTTCGGAGAATTCAATTAAAATCTAATATTAAAATGGTGGTTCTGGTAAAATTACATTTCGTAAAATTCAGGATTTGACTCTGAAGCATTACAAGTTTCAAGTGTTGCAGAAATTGAAGCCTCGCCGTAGATTCAATTCATACAGACACAACCGGCTTGTTTTTCTGAAAAAAATCGTATGTCAACAAGCGAAATTTCTGCATTTGGGCTTCTGGAAGTCCTAGAGCTATTATTGAGAAGCCTTTGCATGCTTAACGTGTCACTGTACGAAGCGCTATGTATTGAGCCGTGATTGGGCCGTTTTTATTTTTTTTTTCAAAGATAAATCTGAACAGGCGATAACGATTAATGGATCACGAAATCGCAAGATGCTAACAACTAAATTTTGACCTATTATTAACGACATGGATATTACTGAGATATAGTTTCATCAGATCGGTGCCACATATCATACAACCAATGAAACGATCAAACCAAACCAAATTTCCCGATTGCATAATTTCACGATAATCAGCAGTTAAATGGCTTAAAGTGGCCAGCCAGCTCGTGTGATTCAACACCACTGGATTTTTTTTGTGGGTCTATGATAAGGACAAAATATATGCGGAGCCAATCGAACTAATTTTGGCCATAAAACTCAAAATTCGTGATGTGATTAACGAAATAGGACCGCCATTTTGCCCAATGGTGATTAAGAACTTTGATGTAAGAATCGAAATTTTTCAGCGTGGTATTGCGCATGAAAACTTAAAACAGGATTAAATAAATAGTAAAATAAATCCAATATGGATGAGTAATTGGGTAATTCCTCGAGCTATCTAAAAAGAAAAGCTCAATTTAAAATATTTTACTTAAAAAGGGTTGATCTGGCTCGAACAGATCAAAATGTTGGAGGTGCGGGGGTATAATTCAAATAAAATTATTTTTAATTGACCATAAAGATAAGTACAGGGGATTAATTTTCATACAAATAATATTCTTTGTTTTTCTTTAAAATTAAAACGTTCCATCGGGTTTGGAGGCTGTTCGCCATTAGCAATTTTAGTGGTTGTATCTTTTATGTTAAAGAATAGGGTGATCAGCACAAAACATTTAAAATTTTATCTTAATGAAAAATGTAGTTAATTTTGAAAATTTGCTTCTTGCTTTTCATATTTTTTTATTTTTATGAAGGGAATTGAAAAGATACTTTAGTTGATTTGCGGTGATACGCAGTAACAAAAAGTACTGATATATTATATGACCTTCTAAATTCGGAAAATTGTATAAGAATTATTACAAATGCTGCCTATCAAACTGTAATACATACATATTGGGGGTTCTAAACGGCTTAATAACTTCTGAGTCTTATTAAATATTTTATTGCTGGTTTTTAAATTTCTTCAACTTTTATGTTAAAACATATTTTATCAACTCATGGATAACATTAATACTAAAATAAAAAAAAAAACTTCTTTTAGTTGCTAAAATATGGTTCTAAAACTTGTGTTAATATGTTGTTCAATTTGGGCAATTTGTCTTATGCAAGATTGAAGGTATTTTTGAGGCACTTTGGAGTTTCTTTTAACAATTTTGGATTAATAAGAGTGCTTAAAAATTTTTTTAAGTGAGCTGTTTTGTTGGAACCATCAGAATGCGACTTGTAACTTTTTTACTTGTTTTGTGTAAATAAAAGAACAATAAGAAAATATTTTATGGTACACAGGCCAAACCATAGATCTAACGAATTTTAATTGACAGATATCTGTCTCAAAAAATAATAGAAAGAGTCTCTATGCCTTGTAAATAATAAAAGTAGAATAAAAATCCTGTAACAGAGATTTTAAGGGAATTTCAATAAAAAGTATGATTAAGCATGATACGTATAAAATTACGAAGGTTTTTAGTTTTTTCGAATTAACTAAGTTTCTAATATATAATAAAAATTATAATAAAATAAAGCAAACAATTTCAGATATTTCAGCAACACTATAAGTATAAACTCACTTTTCCCACAGTCATATTTAAAGAAAGACAACACAACAACATTTTACATAATTACAATTTCATAGTAAATTTGAAGTCATAAAAACAAAAATAAATGAAGTAAAGCGTCTAGTATGCTAAATCACTTTCATTTGAAAAAAAAAACACACAAGTAAATTCAAGGTGCCCTTTTCTAATGTCTCTCTAAAACGAGTAAAAACAAGTGTTAATTTTTTCTGCTCTGCTATGGAGATTATGGTTTTGTTCTTTTTCTTTTTTATTTGTCATTATTTTGAGGTTCTAACCTACTCCATTAACTTGTATTTCATTTAATTACTTTTTATATAGAAGTCTAAAGTAATGGTACTTAAATTATATGTGGTGTACCTAAATTAACGCAATTTTGTAATAAAAGAAAAATAACATGTGAATACTTCTTTCATGATATCCATGTTTTCATCGGAAAATCTTTTGAAATGAAAACTACATTTCCGCAACAATAACCTATTCTGAAAAATCATGACTGAAGAATAATTTCGAATGCTTAAAATACATACAGTATAAATACTTTATATTTTTATTTTATTTTATTTTATTTTATTTTATTTTATGCATTGTACGTAAATACTGCTACCTACTTGAACTTATGTACTCGATTGATGCCAGACTAAGTTGCAGTTATCCTATTAAACTTATCCTTGCATGATCGCAGCAACTTTTACTGTTCATATTTATTACCCTGTGCGCCGTAGTTCAGTCTCAGCTTCAAAAGCGTTTTTATCGGATAACACGTGGTCAACAATTTTACATCGAACAGTGTTGCGTTGTAGCGTTTTTGGTGTTAAATGTTTATGAGGGCTTAACTTAATAAAATGTCTATTAATTCAATTTCTTTGAATGATTAAACTAAATTGCACAAATTTATTTATAAAACAAATCATGTCATTTTACAGAATGACCTTTTTTTCGGTTAGGATTGATGGTCAAATAATTGTTATTATTTTGACTCCGGGGTAAAGTTTCTACCAGTTTCTACCTACAAAGGCGCACTAGCTACTGATTGAACTTAGAATATTTGCGATACTACACGGCATTTTTCTATCATAAAATTTTTGATTAGTTGATTCGTCTTCGGTTTGTTAATACGCGGAAAATGCCGCCTGTAATTCATCTAATCTTTCGTGTTTCTTTTTTTATCCCCAGTTGATTTAATTTGTTTCTGTTTCAGCATTTCTCCCCCTAGTCGACAAAATTTTATGCAACTTTATTGGTAATTAAACGGGCGTTTGCAAAAGAGCATTTATATATAACAAACATAAACGTTAAGATAATCATATTGCTGCAACTAAGTTTGCTGTCCAAAATAAACGGAATAACTTTGTTAGTTTTATATTCTCTACTTTTACTTCATGATCTGGAATACCTCCTCTTCTTTTATACTCACAGGGCTCTTCTATTCTTAAATTTTACTATGAGCTCTGAAGTGGTACAGGTGGTATCTGACTAGCAGAAGTACTACACAAATTTGATAAAGTTATATCGTCACCGGATCTTAATAATCATCAAGTTCTGGCTGCAGTTCTGTATGTATATCGGCGAGTAACATCAGATCTGTTTTTGGTCATGATTTCAAACAAAATTTATAAGATGTTTTGTTTGTCGGCATTTTAATTATATGAGAAAACAGATTCTTAAAAATATACTATAGTCACAGAATTTAGTAATCTAACAACAATATAACTTACACAATTATTTTAATATTACATATACTCTTGTGAGATATGCATTCATATTTGTTATCAGAAAACAAAAAGCGAGTACTAAATTAGTAAATACCACTGAAGTCCTTTAATAATAAACATTCTTTACTTCTTTCTTTCGATCACAACAGACCTGTTAAAAAAGCAAGGGAGTGCCCCCAGTTTAAATAAAAATATAAATTGAACCTGTACATCCTAACGACAAAGGCTCGCAACAAATGATAAATAATGACTTTAAGAATATAATTATTTAAAAATTTGGTAATCGATGGCACGAAAACAAGTTTTAAACAACCAATAATAAGTGGTGTGACAACTAACCAGCAAACTTTAAAGAGACATATAACTAGGGAAATTGCGATATGTTAATTTCTGGTGTTACTTTGTGGGCGATAACAGTCTTCCACAAACTTCGGTGAATCATCTTTGAATCTTCTTTTGTAGTGGGCAGGTCAACATAAACTTTAGACTTTCGCGAAAAACTTATCCAATGTTTCTAAGCGAAATAAATTTATCATTTTTACATAAAATCCGTAAAATTCGAAACCTTCAGATTTGGCTAAATAAAAAGCAAATCAATATTTTTGAATGATGAAAATCGCCTTATTTCTTCTTATTCCTTTATTGCTTTTGATCCTCATCTTTTATAAGCACGTACGATAACATTTTTCGATTTTTGTTTAGGGAGCCTTTAGAGCAAATAAAATCAAATGCTAACTTTAGCTCAAATTTTGAGACACTCTATAAAAGAAAGTAATGGAAAAATGTTAGATTCAACAGTAGTTGATAACAGTATCTATTTAATGCACTTATACACCTTTTTTAATCAACCTAAATGAAAAAATTCACTGTATATACCATTTCAAACAGTCGAACGCATTCTTAGCGAAAACAGACTAATTTTTTTACTTAAAATGCTTTCTTCTTTAGCATAGAACGTAAATGATCGGATTCATTCAATATTGTTTAATATAAATTAAATGCTATATGAAAAACTAAGTTACTAAACACGTTGTATAAGCAGAAATAAAAAGATGATAAAAATGTGAAATTACTTCAGACTTTATTTTTAAACCCCTTAAGGCGAAGAAAGTGTTCTAATTGTGTGTTAAAATGTAGATTTACATTAAAAGTTAAAACTGGTATTGAGATTAAAGTAATGATTTAAATCAGTTTTGTTTTTATTTTTTTTAATTTGAATTTAGATTTAATGCTAAAGTGTGAAGACTAATATGTATTTCATTTTAGATCAATTTATCCTGGAAAAAGTTAAAAAAAATATAACTTATTTTGTTTTACATTATTTGCAATAACTTTTAATCACATCATTATTTAAGTTCATTAAATTGTTGCGAAATATTTTAAATTGGACAAAATCGTAATTATTTTTCATCAAAAGGACGAGTGTCTCAAGAAAGTCGTCCACATTTGTATCTGTTTTCATAAAGCGTTTTTACATTACACATTGTTGAATAATAGAATCTGCTTGCAACATATTTTGTATAGTATCTACATTTACTGCGAAATCAACTAAATTGAATTAAAGTAATAGAATGACAGTGATGATAACATAATCCATTCTTTGCTAAGAAACACTTTGCAGTATAAGTCTGTTGTATATGAGGCGAACATAAGTGTTTACATAGACCATATTCTGTTGAGAAACAATTTCCTTTATTTTCTTTGAGAACTTGGTTCAGTGATCAAACTTAAAATTTTCCGGCGTGTGCTGTAAGTCTTTCGATTATAAAATTACCCACTTTGGAAAAACTAAGAATGATTTATTTAAATTGAGAAACGGTGATGTTATTTGAAAAGGTCTATTATATCGTTCAGTTTTTTAGATAAATCACCTGAAAGAGTGTGCAAAAATGTTAATTTGTTTTTATGTCTCAATGCCGTCAGATTGATCGAAAATAAATATTTGTAGTATATTTACTAAATGTAAAAAACAAGGACGATGAAAGTGTTGAGGAACTTGCTTCTTTATGTTCTACCAGTATTTAATTTTTTCTGCAGCTGGCTGAAATAAATATTTTCTTTAATAAAAATTTTAAAAATTAAATTAAAACCGAATTAAAATTATTAATATTAAAATAGCTCGGCTAATGACTTTATATATTAAAAATACCTGACTCGATAATGAAGCCACACTCAAAATATTTTACAAACTATTGCTCTTATTAACGCATAAAATATTATAGTAAATATGAAAACTATCACTAAACACAGTAGAAATGACAACATTTTTATATCAACCCATATATCAGGTTTTTACGCTAAATTGTATTGTTTGGTAAATCAGCCTTGTCAACTTTTAGTTTTAGACTACGTAACTTCACCCATATTTGAGTTGTCTTTAACGGTGCCTTACTAAATATGTATTTTCAAAATATCATTAGCAATCCTCCATGACTATGTAACTATGGTGGAGATTAAACTACTCAATGGCTGTTTTTAAATACTTTTATTAACAGCCTTCAAGACACAATATCATATGACTCCAACAAAACATAAACTCACAATTGAGACGTCGGAAGTATTGCATTACTTCTGTTTAACAAGCAAAACTTTTTAAGGTTATATTTTCTTACTAAGTTAGCAATATATTCTGGTTGGGAAATGGATAGTTTTCCATTATCATACATACATACATATATGTTGAAGAGAATCCTCAAAAATGTCATCTTGTTCATCACCTACTGAATCATGAGTGTTATTCCCACAACACGATGTGTTTCGATAAAAGTCTATTTATTGATTAAAAAATATTTTCAGTTTGATTACTGTGGCAACACTGATCAGTGTCGAATACATACTGTGGCAACCTGGTAGTGTACATATATATAGTTTTCTAATGTAGAGAAAAGCATCAACCTCTCCGTGAAATGGTGTTCATTTTTATAATAAAAAAAGTTGTAATAAAAACTAATAAATAATTGTGTACCGCTATAAAATTGCAGAGTATTGCAATTACTATTTCAAGTAACAAATTTTGCTATGATCAATATAAAACTTATTTTAAACAAGTAGATTTTAAGCAAGGCTTCATTTTGTACTTACCCACAGAATGTATCACTGAATCAGCTTTAAGAAATTAAAAAAATTTATTTAACTTTTATCTCTAAGACCAACGGTCACTAAGATTTTTATAGAAGGGGTATACATAATCAGTCTGAAGAAGAAGCTTTCAATATCAATAACTAAGTATTTAGTAGAGAATATATGAATGATGGTAATATACAATGATCGCAATATTTGCTAAATTTCTTTTTAATCATAAAATGCATTGGGTATAAATAAGATGAATTAATAAATATAATTTAAAAATTAAGAAATTGTTTTAAAACTTATTGCGAGACTAAGTTTTAATTTGCATTGAAAGAAATCATTTTTAAATGACCTTCATTAGTGCTAAGACTCCTACAAAATATGTTCAATCACCACAAATCCATGTCTTTTTAAATAAAACTTAAATTTAAATTGAACTTAAATTTGTTACAGAGCATCAAGTGCTTTTCTTACTCTAAATAAAACGTTATTTTTTTATTATTTTAAACAAAACTTAGAAAAATACATCTTAAACATTAACTGTTCTTCAAGAAACAATTTAGACAAGAAGATATTTAATACTATTTTTTTTGTGCAAATACTTTTACTGAAGTAGTATTCCCTTGCCTTGATTCCGAACAGCTTGAAAATGCAACACTTTAGAAACGTTGTTATAATCACAATCTTACTTATTCGATATTGTGCCATATCATGATCAATATTTGGAAAATGAAAACACTATTACTACACGTATTCTTCCTTTTTTCGTCTATTATTTTTAAAATTGATGTCAAGTGTTTAGATTTTTCCTTAACTGTTTATACAGCATTAAGAAAACAAGAAATTGATTTAGTTTAATACACAACTAAGTAGAGGCGGCAGTGTATTTAATTTAACTAGAGACACACAACAAGACAGTGAGCAAATTATTAAAATAATAGTTGCTTTTTAATAATATCGGGTATACATATTGTACTGAGATGTGATCGAGTTTTTACAAAGAATTTCGAAAAAATTGCTGACAAAGTGTGTCTGTATTTTTACAAACAAGTCAAGTAACCGAAATATCGATTTATCGATTTGTTACGCCTACAGAAAACTGTTTTTTTCTTTCTCTTGCTCTTCTTTTCGAGTCGAATCCCTTAATTAAAAATTTTTAATTCCGAAAATTAACAGAAGTCACTTTTTCATCTTTAAAAATTAACGTAAAGTAATTCTATTTTAGTTGAAAAATATTTAAGCTCTAACATATTTGAATCTGCATTTGTTTTAAAATGGAAGCATCATTTAAAAAGACCCGTTTAATCGATATGAGATGAATGCCTTTGCTTATACATCACTCAGATAATTAGCTTTTTTTAATTTTCAATCATCATAGTTGCTTCTTTTTGTGTTATTACATGGTGTCCGTGGGGAAGGTATACAATGTGGTAAACATTAGTCTTGACAGTTCATATTTGGCAGTCTTGAAGAAAATATGTGGCAAATTTATTATCGAAAAATATTCGATAAACCAACGTGTTTTAATTCTTCAAACATTTTATGGAAATCATTTATCGATTACTGTGATGAAGAAAAATTTACATGAAATTTTTGGGAGAAACAATGACCGACAAAACGCACTATTTATCGCGTAGTGAATAATTTCGAGGGTCTGTGCCGTCACATACAAAGAAATCAGTAAAAGTGTCAAACTAATAAAAAACTGTATCGAATATAGATTCAAAGCTACTAAGATGGGCACACTGTCTGCTATACTAAGGGAGAAAATTTTAAAATTATTTCTAAGAGAGAGAGAGAGAGAGATTTTGTTAAACTCAAAAGTAAAATTTTTTAGCTTATTTTATTGTACAATAAAATGCTTTATAGCATTATCGAGATGGCATCTTGCTTTCATTAAATTATTTTCAAAACTGCCAAAAATTAACTTTAGTTACGTTTAAGGATGAATTGCTAAAAAAAATTACTTAAAAAAACCCATTCTAAGCTTTAAACAAAATAGTGTACTTATCAGTTTATGGTACCCACTATTACTTGGATGCCTTACAAGGCATTGTATAACCAATTGTAGTCCATTGTGAATGCTTACGTATATCCGTCGCTTCTGCTGTAATACTTAACTATAGCGACAGTCAAGTATTCTATTGATTCAACCAGCTATTTAACTATTTTTTATTTTACTATTTACAAAGAATTAGAAATCTTAAAGATGCATGGATGGATTAAAATTTAAAGTCGTAACGGTCAAGAAATTCGTCGGAAGTTTCCAAAAAAACCAGCTGATATGATTGTCGTTTCTTCTGGCGAATTCTCATTATGCTGTTAAAGGAAGTAGACGGAGATCAACATACAGACAGATTTGAATGTTGCATAAGGAGGCATTTAGCTATGCCTGGAAGGGGTTGATATGCTATCGTTCACTGTTCTTGAATATTTAGCACTGACCGAGAACCGTACTAAGTTGCATATTGATTGTGAATGTTATGAGAGATAAGACTATATATTGGCTATGTCACAATAATTATTAGTTGATGAAAATTACTAATATAGAGTTAGACTATGTGGCAAGAACAATTGTAATGAGGCGGAAGTACTACTTCGGGACTTGTATTTCTTGCTCGTTACTTAGAATCGTTGAGGACTGAAAAGTGATCCAAAAATAGCGTAATACTGATTCCTATACTGTGTACATGTCTCCAATGTTATCGTTTTAATATGAATTATTTAATTATTAGTTTAATTTATTTCATATTACAAACTAATAATATTACACAGAACAATTAGTTTAGAAATAAATACTATAAACATACTCGCATGACTAAAAAAAGTCAGTGAGAAACTACTTTATTCAATTCCAATTTGATAAAAGCAATTCCCAGTCTTACACAAATAAATT
Source organism: Trichopoda pennipes (assembly GCA_030448955.1). Lineage (NCBI taxonomy): Eukaryota > Metazoa > Arthropoda > Insecta > Diptera > Tachinidae > Trichopoda > Trichopoda pennipes. Next base: position 10,481,859 of record JASKUP010000034.1, read on the forward strand.
TGTTGAATGAAACAGTGCAGTATTTTGATAAAGAAAATCTCAAGCTGATCATTAGTTATGTGCAGTAACTGTTATTTGGCATATAAAATCAATCAATTTTTTTACATCTGCATTTATCTGTCAAGGGTCAAATGTAAGGTAAGTGCAAGTCTTACACTAAGAGCTAAAAACGTGTTTTTCCTCGCTTAAATGTTTCAAAAGTGGATAGATTTGATGAAAATAAACGTTGAGTTGCCATCACTGCAGAAATAGTAGTTTTTTTTTTAAATTAGAAAAAATTTAACATAAAAATAAAAACAAAATTAAAATATTAAAATATTTTCATTTACACGCATACAGACGGATTTTTAATATTAATTTTCTTTAGTAAATTTGTACGTACCACTGTAAATTGAAACCAACCTTGATCTTGACTTCTGATTGAATGACGTTATAATAAATAAACTAAATGGATGACAGGAGATCAGCAAAATTATTATAAAAACACTTTCCCTTATAACAAACACAAAAACTAAAACTCTTAAGAAGGAGTTTTATACCATTAACAGTGTAAAAGATATCAAATTAAATCAGTTTGAAGTACTGTACTGTAAGTACTGTTAATGAATGTTTTTTAGTTTTTATAAAAGAAAAAGGAAAATGAGTACATTTTGTATGTGATTTTTGTTGACTTGTCAGCAATGAACCGTAAGTCATATGATTGAGTCGGGCTGAATTAATACTTGTATAAATGTGGTTACTAAATGCAGAAAGAGTTAAGTACTTGCTATAATAAAATATAAAAACATTTTTCTACATTATTATTTTAGTTTACAGGCCGTTACGTGCTGGCACCTGTGGTCAAATAACAAACATCTTTAGCTCCTAAATATTTAACTTGGCATTTTTTGATTTATTTATATTTTTTTTTGCTAAATATATTTCTCCCAACCATCAACAGTATCCTCATCATCATCATCAGTAGTGGCGGTAAAATGTTGTTTGATATTTCCCATTCGATTCCTTATTAAAGAAATGCAATTGATTGTCTCAAACAATAGAAGAGGAGTTTATCTGGTCATACACAGTTTATTGAAAAGATTTGTAATTTTTTTCGTTAGTTTGCTGTTTGTTGGTTTTTATTGATATTTGCAAAAATAAAATGGAAAATAAATATTTGCTGGTTTTCTTCTTGACTTGTGTATATATTGTCTCATTTAGTATCTTTCTTTTATTAAAGTATTGTGTTTATATTTCTCTTTGACATGCAACAGGTAGACAAACAGTCAAAACGGTTTTTTTCTGCTTTAATGCCAATGACGTCTTTTAACGTTTCTTAACTTTTTGTTTATACAGACCCACACTCTTTTTTTTTTTGGAATTATAGGTACCTATTAATTTTAAGTCTATTTAAATATGTTATAATAAATTTTTTTAGTTAGAATGATGCTAAAACAATAATAGTAGACATAACTAGTTTTAGTGGGTTATAAAAATTTCTTGGTTTTTGCAAAACAGAAAGTTAAAAATGTTTAAACATGTAAAATTGCAGTACAAAACTGGCTTAACAAGAGTACATAAATAAGAATTTTTTAAACAAAAATTTTAAATGCGAAAAAGCCAAATAGGCATATAAAATTCAAGAATAAATAATTTACACTGCATAGGTATACAGGCTACGGTTACGCTTACGCTTACAATAAAGTAAACAATATGAAAAATCACGCAACTATCGAAATACCTTTTAGTTCATTTTAGTTTGATGTATTAGACGCCTTATGATAGCAAATAATGCAGAACATACTCTGCCCAAGTTTCAAGGGTGAAAGACTTATTTGTTTCATGGACTCTACAAAGTTTAATTTAAATTTAATTTTTAAATTAAACTTTGTTGCTAGTAGATATATTTGTAATTACTTTACGTAAAATATAAATACGTATCAAAAAATAATCGAGATTTCGTGACTTTGTCTACATAAATGCAATTTTTTATAATATAAAATGTTAAGTTACTAAAAATTTTCGAATTTTTTGCACTTTCCCTTACAGTAGTGCATATTTAAGAGCACAACTGTAAGAAAAAGATAAAATTTACGATTATTTGTGGATTTAATAAAATTGTGCGAAATTTCAATAATAATGTTTTTATTTGGTGAAAGGCGTCCGTGAGTGCGTTAAATTAAAGAATAGTAAAATCAATACTATACAATAAAAGTAAATTAAATTAAATGCTCCAATACTATAAAATAAAAATCAATGAGAAAAATGTATGTATCGGGTTTTTTCAACAAGAAGTTTGTTTTTTAATTTTGCCAACACCAACAACCTGACAGTTTTGATATTTACTTTTTGACGTATTCGTGGCAGATGCATTGACAACTGTTACAATGAATTCAATTTAGCACGAAAATTGCATTCATAAAATTAACTATGAAAATTTTGGTTCTGTTAAATTTACATTTCGTAAAATTTGGACAACATAATCGCCCCCCGGACACCGCTTTTAAGAATTTGAATATTAACTTTGAGCCGATAGGCTCGATATAAAATGTGCAAATACCAATGCGTGTTCTAAAGAGTTATTGAACTGATAACATCGCAGCCATGAGCCACAGTGTTGATGCAGATCCAAATTTGTCAATTTTTCGACGTTCACAACAATTGGGGCTATTCAAAACCCCCACATGGAGAAGTTTGCGTGAGGATTTGAAGCCTTATAAAGTTCAACTGATGTAGGAATTGAAGGCGACCAACCATTTGTCTGAAAACATTATTTCTTCAGATGAAAACAGTTTTCAGTTGTCAGGGTGTGCCGCCTTTGGGCTTATGAAAATCTTGGAGTGATTATTGAGAAGCCTTTGCATTCTTAACCTGTCACTGTGTGGTGCGATATGTATAATTTCACGACAATCAGGAGTGAAGTGGTTAGTCAGATCTTGTGATTTAACACTACAGAGTTATTTTGTGTGGGGCTATGTTAAGGACAGGGTCTATGCGGAGCCAGTCGAGTCGTTTTCAGCCTTAAAGCTCAAAATCCGTAATGCGATTTAAAAAAATAGGACCGCCATTTTGTCCAAAAATTGAAAAACTTTGTTGTAAGAATCAACATCTGTCAACGTGCTCATGGTGGACATTTGTAAAAAATCATTTTCAATTCATAATTGCCGAAATAAGTACAATGAAAATTTGAATCAACGTTATCTAAATTTTGTATTTTATTTTGTTTTAGAAAACAAAATGCTGGTTGAAAAACCCTTTATAAATGCTTTCATTTACATATGCATCAATTTGAATTTTTCTGTGTATATATTCCAAAAAAAGAAAATTCCACAACCAGAAGAACCTCCACACAAAAAAGACAACGAAATTCGTATTAAAGAAATCGACATATCTCTGGATGCGTTTGACATTGACAGGAATCAAGATAAGCTTAAGGACTGGCACTTATGTTTAATAAGTTTTAACCAAATTTAAACAAGAAACCTTTAAACTGGATTGAATATATACCAAATTGTCGTTGAATTAGAAATTTCGGAGGAAACAAAAGGTGCAGTGCTAATAAATTATATAAATATTATTTATTTATGTATTAAAAAAATTAATATTACTTTCAGAATAATACTTTATCCAAAATTTAGCTGGAGGCCTTTGAAAAATTTTATATGAAATACTTGCAATGTCTCTTTTCTTTCTTTATTAAATTTCTTTTTCTGGTGTAATTTGTAAGGAATCAATTTCTAAAAAAAATATTTTTGAACCAGTTAAGAAAATATATAAGATTACAAAAAAAATCTATATCTTAAAATCAAATCTGAAAAAAGAAATGCGGGAAGTGTTAGACACAACATTTTTTTTCCTGATAGTAGTTGACGTGAATTCAAATTTTTCTTCTGAAGTATTTTAAGTTAATAATTTAATTTTTTTTTTGTCAGTTTTTATTATTAAATTTGCGAGCTAAATTACTTATCCTTTTTTTCTCCTGCATATTAAAATATTTTAGGTTTGAAATAATTTTTAAAACAAAAAAAAAATTGTTTTTTAATTTAGAAGCCTAAATGGAAATATAAATCCACCTCCTTACAGCGCTTTTGTCATATCCATTTTACATGTATACAAACAAGCTATGATTATATTCCCTTTAAGAAATATTTATATTATTATATTATGCTACCAAGTGGGACATCGCAAACGAATATCATGTCAAATGTAAGCGAGTTTGTAAGCCATAAAAACGTGTATCTTACAAGCCTAGATATGATGAAGTAGTATTTTTTGCCGGGTGCCTGTCTTCAATATTATAAAAAAAATTAAAGCTTTATAGATTATATCAGATCACCCTTTCTATTTTATTTTTAGTTTTTAATTTTTTGTACTTGTCGTTGCAGGAACAATAAAAATACTTAAACTAAAACAGTCCGCCTGTTACGGTTCAAAAACAAGGCGAAATACGTAGGAGTCGTTAGTGCATTTCAATTTTCAATTTATTTCTTTTACTTATTTTCTTTAGCAAATATGACGTATTTGCCTAAAAATAATTTTATGAATATCGCGTTACTTTCGTAATACCTTTTCATTTATTTGATGAAGTAGCGGCTGTAGGGAACATTGTGGTCAAGACAATAGGGTTATGTTTTTACGACTTGTGTACGAATTATTAAAAAATATGTAAAAAGTAACAAAGTACCAACAATTTTATTTTGTTTTTCAGTTCTTCGTTAGTACTTCTAAGACAGACTTTTTATTTGTAAAGCATTTTGTTCCAATAGAAAACATAATAAAAATTCAACATAAAATTTTTTTAGTTTCGCAAATTTATTTTTAAATTTTGCACAATCACAAATTTTCTTTGTAATTTTTAATATTTTTGCATAAAATTTGGAAATATTATTTGGATCATATAACAGCAGCTTTATTTAACACCCGGTTGGAAAAGGACGGAAAAAATTTTAATATGCTATTTTATTATTAGATTGCAAGAAACATACAAGTTTTTGCTGCTGCATAAGTAAACAACGCTAATGTATTTGGAGATTTTAAAAAATACCACCTTAGATCTTTAAATAATGTATTTTTAAAAATAAAAATTATGAAATTATTTATGAGATATTGCTGCTGTTGGCTTTCTTCTTTTTAATGTGTTTTTTTAATGTGTTTGTCTGTTAAAAGGCCATTATCAAAATACATGCGAGGGGTATGTTGTGATATATAAATACATTTTAGGAATTCCCGCTGCTTTGTGTTCGCTTATTTTATTTTTCTCTAAGACTCCCACCGCCGATTTTTGTGCATTTCTTCGGCCTTTCAAAGACACTGTTTAGTTATAGCTTATGAAATAAGAGTTTTATTGAAAAATCATATTAGTGAGCACTTATACCATCTAGATTGTGACATATTAAACATCTGTAGTTAGCCATCGATTAACTATGAATTCTCAAACGGAAACTAACTTTATTAGCGCAATTCACAAGACCCATTAGTAGAGCTGGAATGAACGATTTGAAATTTAAACTTTTGAGTGGATCACCTGTAGCGTCATTATTTGAATGAATTTATTTGCAAAAATTTTATATCAGAAATTTCTTCGGCTTATAGTAAAGCTTTAAATAATGCAACATTTTGAAGATTTTCATAGAAGGAAAAAAGTCTCTTGTTAGATTTGACCATCTTAATGGCTCGTTAAATTCTATAAATTCTATAAAACTGAAACTAAATATTGTTACGCTTATTCCTAAAAGGTGCTATATCAACTTTACTGCTTTACCACTGTTGTATCTTCACTTGAGTACTTTCCCTTAAAACTGCTTTTAAACGTTAAAATTGCCAACGTGTTTCCAAGTGAATAGAATTTTATTTGAAACTCTAAATTGTTGTGTGTAGTTATTTTGCAATAAAAGAACTCAATAAAATAAACATTTATTAAAGGATTAAACATAAAAATTAATGTCAACAGTGAATTGCAAATTAAAAGAAATGAAATTAACTTACAATGTGTTTTGACGACCAGAAGCTTCAAGAAAACTTTATAGCCAACAGTACTAAAATTGATCACACAAACGAGAAATTTTTGCTAAACGGAGAGTCAGTGAGCTTGACGGAAAAATATCCGGCCTACAGAAGAAAATGGAGGGATAATTGCATGAATTAACAACTTAAATGGACGATCCTCATTTTCGATAAGGACCGGTGAGAGTCGCCTTTAAGCATACCAGCAAAATAAACACTCCTAGCTTTGACGGTAGCACACCTCCTGATGATTTAAAGTTTCAGTTCGAAACGGAAAGAAAGCAAGCAAAAATTAATGACACAATTAAGAGAAGGCTATAGATGCAGAAATAGTTATGAGGACATAATGGTGACCTGCAACATACGTATGATGAAGAGCATAAAAGTAAATATATATAATTGAGTTAAGAAACATGGTATAAAAGGCAAATTAGACACTGTAAGACTTCGCCACGGAAATTAAATGTTTGATGGAGCTGGATAGCGCAAAAGATCTTAAAAGGCATCTCAAAGGCCCAAGTTTATAAACTGTTACGTCTTGCGGCTGATACGCAAACTTGTGGAGACAAAAGGAACGGGGTGCAAAAGGATCGAATAAATACTGGAAGTAAAGGGCATGTCTCGCGCCAAATGCTTCAACTGCGATACTTCCAGCGTAACTGAAGGTTCGTAAAGAATAGGTTAAGATCTGCTTGGCCACCAAGGGCTAACAAACAATTACAATAAATACCAAATTGCTTCAACTTAGCACTGGACCCACAATCTGCGTTTCTGCAATATGATAGGAAAACAACAAGATTTCTGCTAACAGGCCCTCAGTCGATGATAACAATGACAGCTCACTGTATTAATCTGCATATGCGCCAATAAATAATGATCTCGGTTGAGATACCCAAAGGTATCTCAACACTCGGTAAGGTAAGATAAGGACTGCAGTAAAGAAGGTAGCTGCTACTGAAATCCAGAAATTACCACCTCAGGCGGAAACTACTATTCTGCACAAGAAAGACGGAAAACAAAATAATGCTGATGCCCTTTTAAGATGGCTATGCAACGTAAAGTGAAAGCACCGCACGAAAATCGAGAAAAACAAAAGAGAGAACCCTAACGAAATATCGGCAGAAGATTCGATAGCCTAAGGGTGGTAGATGGCTCCTTATATTGAGTTTGGGAAAGTACAGATCTCCAAACTGCAACGGTCAATTATCGTGCCAGCACCAAAAATAAACAGGGTAATGAAGCAATTCCATAATGGTCCCAGCCGCGTTTATTTATTTAACTCTGAAAAAGATAAAGTAGCGGTTTGAATGGGTAGGCTACTCACAATCTGTGGCCGATTGGATAACTAATTGCGAGCAGGGTATTGCGGCTAAGAGCACAACAAGAAAAACCGTAGCTAGCGAAAATTTGTTTCGTAAAACCAAAGCCAGCGCACGATGATAATGGTACGATATTCAGGTACAAGCAAACCTGCATGAGCAGAGCAGGTTGAGCGAGCAGTTAACACGAGGAGATTTACAGAAAGATAAATGGTTCTACTATTTAATCCACAACACAAGAATGGATTGTTCTTAAAATTGCAAACCCACTAAGAGGAAACATACAAGGTGATGTATGGATATGTATGTGAAAGTCTAACGTCAGTCCCTAGCCATTTGATCGTACTATGGTGGTTTTACTTCTGGATGTAGGAAAAATGCCCACATGCATTAACATCTTTTCGGAAGCTTTTTAAAAGCAACGGGTTTAAACCAACAGCCATAACATAACTACCCGAGGGCCCACACCAATAACCTGAACAAGGCCGAAGCCTTGTGGGTACTGATTCCGTGGTTCAAGTGTGTGTCTATAATGTCACTGGTTGGACTCTGAGAGTCCTATTACTCTTTCAGTTTGGGCCTCCTGCTAGGCCAGGCGGCTGGTGACGCGTTTTACTTGAAAGCACAGGTTAAATTGGGAAAGAGATCTATCAATACTGTGCTTTACCAAATACAGAGATATCATAGTCCGAGGTACAAAATGAAAGCAGTTTTTTTGAGTCTGTTCGGGACGAACAGGTTTATTGGATAGCAGTGTTACGAAGATACTTAGTTCAAGTCATAAAAAGATAATTATCACAAAACGACCTATTGCGAATGTTTATAATTTAAGCAGTTCTAAGAAATCTTAGAATACAATACGTAAAAATATACTTTAGAAATTAAAAGGTCATGTACTTTTTGAACCTATCGCATGAATTTGGTTAAATTTTAAGTTTTTATTTATAATAATAAAAAAAATTATCATGGCGTTAAAAATATTTGCTAACCAGATTTTTAGATTTAATATTTTCATAGCTCATTTCAAACGAATTTCACTTGAATTTATGGCTGTTTTTTATGTTTAGTCATTACTATAGTTTGGTGTTAATGGAGTAAACAAATTGTTTCACTCACATTCTCATATTTAGTTTTTATTTTTATTTTTACTGCTTTACAGCGTTAACTTGAAACATGAGTTTTAATGCTGCTATCGTAAAACATATTAGCACAAGAGCTTTAGTAACTAAACAACTGAATGTACGGTCAAAACTCTTAAACGCTTTCCAAAATTTACAATAGATGTATAAATACTAAGCAAAATATTAATATTTCCAAATATTCAGCATAAAAATCCACTTAAACGGTGTTTGTATGCTTTAATATAAAAACTTAACACTATTTAAAAAGCAGTATAATAAGTATATGCTGCAACAATAATAGATATTTTAAAAAGTAATAAAATGAAATAATAAAAAGTAGACTGTAAACACAACATTTCAATAGAAGCGTTACAATTCTAAAAATGTACTAAGCCATTTAAAAACAATGTATAGATTCCGAATTTGGGGCATGGTGATCCGCCGATTGATATGAAACTAAACAAGAACGAACCTAGTATTTGCCACCCAAAAGGTCTCTTTATACTTCCATAATCACTTGAGGTTCCTTAATCTCTTTTAATCTCTTACTTTCACAGTTTTTAGCTTAACTTGTGTAAGTTGATTATAAAAATCAATCAGTATACTTTATTATTTTTTGGGAAACTAAAGCAAATTTTTATTAATATTTTTTAGTTCTTTTTTGTGGCTTTTCGTTTTTTTTTGTTGTTAAAATTTTTCTCAATGTATGTGTAATTTTTGTTTTTAAATTTAAAATTTGTTGTAAAATTTTCGTAGAAAATATGTGAAATTTTACTTTCTAATACAACAATATAAGAATCAAAAATAACCTACAAAAGCAACACATAAGGAGAATATAGGCTTTCGCCTTTTTTCTATCATATACCTACCATTTGTGTGCCCATACCGTTGAAATTCAATATCAAACCTGATTTCAGGAATTATGGGGTCGAAAATGAATATTGCAGAAATTACAAACCCTTATTATCTGCGGTAAAGGATGCTAAAATATTATAATATAGTCCCTTATATTTTATTCTTTGAGTGGAGCATAAGCATATCTGTATGGCCATTTTACTACTGCTCGTATAGCTCATAAGTGGATTTTACCCTAAATTTTGTATACAAAATTCAAGAATCTTAAGCCAAAATGATTAAATGAGAGTTCTCTGATGCGAGAAATGAAAAGTATACAGAAATCTGTATCGATATTTTTTAGCGGTCTAAAAAAGTATTTCATATTCACATATGTTTTTGTTGCAGCGTAAATATTAAAATACCACGCAATTGATCTCGAATTCAGTGTCTAAATCTATTACGTCATACAATTCATTACATAAATCAAGGCATTTTACTGTCATCGAAGCACTATGCGTTCTGCAAAACAAATTTAAACACCTTCAGAATTTATTTCTTATGGAGTTGTCTTCTTAGTGGTCTGTGGCCACGCAATGCATTGTACCAGAATTAGGAAACTAGGTTATGGGGAGGAGGAACGAGGGAGTAGTGTTTGTGGACGTTCGATTTAAATGTTCCTACGTTGAAAGTGACAGGAAAGATCTTTGGAGGAAGTTTATTCCACATATGAACTGTTCTGCTACAAAACGAATTTTCCCTGTAGTGCGTGGTATGATTCATTGGCCAACCGCCCACAAATGGATGCGCTCTCAATGAAAATCGAGTTAAACGCAAAAATGTATGAGCTACGAGAACAAACGGGAACGTTAATACCATTGTCGTAACGAGAAAATAGTAAAATACAACCTACAAGTATCTCTTACACCGTTTTAGAAAACCGAGGCACTTGAAAGCTTCTTTAGAAACCTGCAAAATGTGTTTAGTCCATACAATACTACATTGAATTCTCATGCCAAGAACATCAAGAGCTTTCGATTCCGTAATAACTAAGTATATCACTAATAGTAACAGGTGCAGTAACATTTCCGAACACAGATCTATGCGTAAGCATGCAACATTGTGTCTTATGGGCATTAGAATCATCTCTATTCGCATGACCCCATTCACAGTTCGCCGCAAGATCGTGATTGAGCGTATCATACATGTTCCGCCTTTTGGAACTCACCTCCGACTGGTTCGGTCTGTTAACAACTGAATACGAATGACAAATGGTGCTGTCATCTGCGAAAGAGTATATAGGGTTAAAAGTATGACAAAAAAGTTCGTTTAGAAAAATAAGAAATGGGGTAGGAGAAAGAACAGAGCCTTGTGGTACCCCTGAATGAATCTTGAACTTATCTGATGAAATCCCATCCTGCGATTCCTGAGAAAACTCGATATAAATCAGCGACACCAAAAGCAGCAAGTCCTGACAGAAGTGCATCATGCCAAACTCTATCAAACGCCTTGAAAATATCTAAAGCCACCGCCTTACTCTCTCCTAAATGATGCATTTAGTTGCATCATTGTTCCGATAGAAAAGCCAGCAAGTCTTCCGTAGAGCGCCCCCTACATAAACCATACTGTCGATCGCTAAGGAAGCTGTTGGACTCCAGATACCTCAAAAGATGAAAATTAATCATACTTTCCATCACGTTAAAAATTGCAGAACAAATTGCAATTGGGCGGTAATATTCAGGGTTGTTAACCTCACTCTTTTTGTGGATTGGCGTTACATTAGCAACTTTCCAACACTTTGAAAATTCACTGGCATGATACAACATGCTGAATGGGATTGCTAGCGACAACAAATCTCCGGTCCAGGAGACTTGTTAACTTTGAGATCTGCTAAAACCTTTTTAACCGCTCGAGCTCGAAAGAATATCTTCGGCATAGTAACGGATACCGTGTCGAGCTTGGGCGGTGGTTGACTACTTTCCGGTAAATAGGAATTATTTGCAAATACAGCCGAAAGTTTAGCTTCATCAACCGGGTCAGTGAATATTTGATCATTCTTTAAAAGAGTTGGAATTGAAGAACTAGCAATATTCCTTACTCTTTTAACAAATGACCAAAAGTTCTTGCTACCCCTAGGAGTAGCAAGAACTTTAGCATGAAGCCGCTCCTCATATAGATTTTTTTCGTGTCTTAGTACATTGGCACACGTAGATCTTGCCCTTTTATGTAGCGATTTAGTATCTACATTTTTGTTTCTACGTCAGATACTGAATGCTTCCTCTCTTGATCTGACTGCATTTTTTCACGCTGATTAAACCAAAATTTCGATCTAGTTTTAATCGAAATTTTTTTCGATGGAACGAAAGTTTTCATTCCATACAAGATAATATATACAACCATTTCCGCCATCGCATCTACATTGTTGTCCAGAGACAAAGTTTCCAAATAAATTGCCTAAAAAATTCGTTGAGCTCAGCCAAACGAGCCTTCTCATAAATATATTTTAAGCATTTGGTAGCTGGTTTCGACACGTTGTGAAGCTCCAAATATGAAAAGGAGGCAGAGGTGATACAGTGATCGGAGTTGCCGAGAGGTGCACGAACACTAACTTCATACTTTTGGGGATGTAAAGTTAAAAAAAGTTCGAAGGTATTACTGTGCTACCCTTCAAGGCGGCTGTGCGCGGCAAATAACTCAACATATTGGCCTTCTGTAGTTGTATAGCTTGAATGGCCAAGAACAGTTGTGGAGACTGAAATCACCGGCAACAACAATTTCACTTTTCGGGCAAATCTCTATAATGTTCGATATAGAGTCGGAAAGAGAATCGAAACCGGCAAAGGATTTATACCTTCTTGCGTTTGAACTTCTGTAGATAAACCCAGCCATATGTAAAATAAATTTCTGGTAGACAACTTTCTTGCCGCTTTCAATGTGGAAAAATACGTTAAAATATCATTTTTTGAGTGCCATGCATTAATGAAAAATTCACAACAAAAATTTAAACTAAAACTAATTTATGAAATAAAAAATTTCTGCGCCCATTTAGGCTTTTGTGCAAAATTTTAAGCCTGATCTTACAAAATCATGATCTTACTAACCTACTTAAAATTTTTTTTACCATATTGATTGAAGCGCATAAATAATCAAAACCAAAAATTTTATTGGTCAAAATTAAAATTTCAATTGAAGCTGTTTGTTTTTTTCGTGTTTCTAACAACCCAATCAAAAACTGTTTGTATGTTAATTTTATTAAAATGCCCTAGTTGTGTAAAAAGAAAACCTCAAATAAAACAATTGCAAGTAAAGAAATTTTTAAATTAAAAAATAGAATATACATAAAAGCATACACACGTACATACGTGCCTGTATGGATACATATATCTAAACATAAGTACATTTATTATAGAAGTAACGAACATTTCAATTGAATGATTGTTGATATTGAGTAGAGATTTTTGGTTTTGTTTTATTTTTCCGTACAAAGTGTCAAAACTCACGACACTTTTGTCCCAATTTTTCCATATTGGAAATGATGTGATGTTTACCAGTTTTCTTTATTTATTTTTATTTTGTTTTTCAATCTTAATACAATGTTTGTTTGTTATTGTTATCTTTTTATTCATATTATTACTTGTGCGTGTTTGTGTGACTGTAAATATGCATGTGTAAGTGTGTATGCATGTATGTATGCATGCAATCTTTTTCCAATAATTTAATTTCAACAATAGTCAAAAACAATGCTACTGTAGTTTTGATTGTTTTATTTCGGGTTGTCTGTAATTCTTAAAAAATTTATTTATTTTCCAAAAATATTGAAAGACTTGCCATTTTTGGTATTTTAACAATTACATTTGCAATATTGACAATTGTTTGTTGGATCGATGATGGCTGGCATTCTGTCTTTTGTCTTTGATGGAATTGACATGTTTTGAAAAGTTGCTTTTACGTGATTCATCAATGTGCGGGTGCATTTTGCATACATTAAAAAAGATAGAATGATTAAGAAACAACAACAAAAATTCTTATACAGGTGGCGTTTTTAAGTGGTTTTGCTTTAAAGAAAAAGTATAAAAAATTTTGTAGACGAAAAAAATTTTATTAGACAACCTAAATGTATGTAAGTATGTGTCTTAAGTCTTACGATTTATCAATAAGTAGCTCAAAGTGTTTTCTTGTTTTTTTTTTGTTTTGTTTAAATAAATAACATTGTTATTATTTTTGATGAATTTATAATTGATTGTTTTATAATTTATCCATACCTGTGGGAATATATCACGTTCTGTTCATTTCATTAACGTCTCATAACTGGCCCAGAAATGAATAATATCTATAAAAATGTTATATTTCATTCCTGGAATAATAAGCACGTTTTGTGCTCTTTGTGTTTTTATTAAAGTTCTTTAACCCATTAATTTGGTTTTAATGTTTAATTAAAATTAATACATTAATAACATGTATTAGTTTAGTTTTAAGTTGAGCATGTGTCTCTGTTGGAATCACCAAGGAATGCTTTCAAACTCATTTAATGGATACTACATATATGGTGTGCATAAACATAACATATACAACAACACTATAATTAATTACTTGCAACATATTTTTATGTTTATACTTAACTGGTTTCGCTGCAAATGTTTACAAATAACTATTGTGAATGCTGCGTAAGCTGATCTTCGTTTTTCCTGTGATTCTGTATAAAACAATAAAAATCAAATTAACGCTCGTTAAGTTGATAAAAATCTAACATTCAGTTAGAATAGAACTATAGGAGGTCTACTCGCTTTAAGGACAAAAAATAGTATGACCAAAAATGTACATACAATTATGAAAATTATTGAGAAAGAGTATAAAGTTATTTGATGTATATGTCCTAGAAATGTTCTATTGACTTTAAAGTGATATAAAAATATAAAATGCTATTGTTAAGAAGGGACAGAAACTGTAGCATCTTTTAGTTTAGTCAATAAATTTCGTCATGATAACTGCATTTTAGTGTTAGTTTCATTATTAGGATCAGCAATAATATTTTGTGCACGAATTTAATTTAAAGTCTAACCAAAGGATTTATTTCTTTTTAAAATTAAATATAATTAAACTTTTTATTCTTTCACTCCAATAGAGAATAGAAATGAGTGGGTTGCTGTGAAATACACGAAAAGATATATTTGTAATTAAAAAGTCCAAGTTTTACAATTAGTTTAATTTAAGGGATACGTATGTAATCCTATTACGCAAGATACTGTTTGGACAAAATACTGGTAAAGAAAAACTTAAAAACCCTGCTTTTCAGAATACCGTTTTGCAAAATACTGAATTTCGAAATACTGTTTTGCAAAATACTGTGAAGTAAAAATGCTGGTTTACAAAATTTATTTTCTTAAAAATAACTTCAACAAAAACATATAATTTTCAAAAATTAACAAAAACATTTACAAAAAATTAATGACAACAAGGAGATCACCTGTTATTAATATATGTTTATTATACATTAAAATTGTCTTTTGGTTTTGTTAAGGATTGTTTAGACGCAATGTATTTCCTTATGTATGTATTTTCTTTTTATTGATTTTTTACGTATTTATAATAGTTTTTTATCTAATTTTCCAGCAAATTGTCATACATGGCAAACATTAGATAATGATTAATTGAGATAAATTTTACTTAGTGTGAAAATTTTTGTAAAAATTTATAAACTTCAGTACTGTTTTGCAAAAAGAGCGCGCTTTTTAGCTTTATTTTTACAAAAATTTTCTACCCCAGTCAAACAGGATTTTGCAAAACAGTATTATGTTATGAAGTAGTTTGTAAAATAGTATTATGAAAAACAGGATTTTGAAAACAGGATTTTTTTATAGACAGGATTTCGACCCGAACCCTTAATGTGTAACTTTTAGCATAATTCTGCGATAAAATAATTAATTCTATGTATTTCTTTTAGTTAATTATTAAGAATACAATTTTCTAATTAAATAGTTGAGTCAATTAAAAATTTAATGAAATATCTATCTAAAAACTTCAATAGGTGCCAAAAATGTTTCTATGCTGTTTCAAAATAGTGCAAACACAGAGATCTGTTTTGTTTTTTTTTTTGTTATTAATTTTGGTAAAAAGAGACTGAGATGGAAGGTATAAAACTTTGTGTTACTTAAAATTAGAAAGTAACAGCACTCTTTCCATAGCTAAAATGCGTGTCCTTTATACGTCCTCAATTTACGATGAAACTTTAATGAATTGATTTGACTACGTCAGCGACTATTTTCTTTCGTATGCTTATTAAACAATTGTGGATAAATCCAAAGGGCTGATATTGAATATTGTTACGTTTATTTCTTTTAATAAACATTTTGTTACATTAAGTTTATTTATTGTAAAATAATAATAATAATAATACAGCACTTCAGAGTTTAAAAAAAAACGATTTATTAACCTTTTACTACACATAAAATAAATACGATGGTAACTTCACGTGTATAAAATGCTTTATTAATTTGTTGCTTTAGTGTCATATACAAATATAATAACTGAAACTGCACTTAATTTTGAGTTTGAGCATATAACCTTAAATGATTTAAAAATAGCGCTGTGTAAACTGAAAATTAAACAAGACTTTAACTTCATCAGTCCGAAGTTGATAATGGACTGCTTCAATATAATAGGTAACAGTTTATTGACAATAATAAACAAGTCATTCCAAACGGGTATCGTACCAGACAGTTGGAAGTATTCGGTAGTTATACCAATACAAAAAGTAAAAAATTAAAAAAAAAATATGAAGATTTTAGGCCAATTAACACGTTGCCAGTACATAAGAAATTGTTGGAGGCGATGGCGCACGATCAAATAGAAGCATACTTTGAGAAAAACAATTTACTATATGAGAATCAATCGGGGTTTAGAAGAGGATACTCATGTGAGTCTGCGTTCAATATGGTCATAACATTGTGGAAAGAATCAGTGGAGGAAAAAAAATTGTATTGTGCGTTTTCTTTGATTTGAAACGTGCCTTCGAAACTATAGATAGGAATATATTGATTATGAAGCTACAAGAATATGATGTTGGACAGAATGCTGGAAACTGGTTTAAGAGCTAACTTTGCGGAAGGACACAAAAACAAGAATACGAAATGTTTTTTCACCGTTGAAGTCAGTTGATCTTGGTGTTCCTCAGGGATCAATATTGGGACCTTTACTTTTTGCAATATACATTAATGATATGTGTAAAGTAGTTAAGAATGGAAATCTGGCTCAATTTGCTGACGATGCGTTGCTGTTTGTGGAAGCTGGCATGTCTAATGAGTGCAGAAGACTGATGCAGATTGACTTAGAAAGAGCAGATAGATGGCTTAAACAAAATAAATTAAAATTAAATGTTTACAAAACAAAATGTATGTTTATAAATGGCAATACTAGTGATAGCATAATTATCGAAGATGAGGAAATAGAGAATGTATGTGAAATAAAATATTTGGGTGTGGTAATAGATAATAAATTAAGTTTCGATAAACATTTTCAATATGTAGTAAAAAAGGTTGCAAGAAAAGTGGGATTTTCTAAAAGAATTAGGAAGTTTATTAGTTATGACACAGCGATAAAAGTTTATAATGTAATGATTAAGCCACATTTTGAATATTGTTCGACAATTTTGTTTTAGCTAGTCAAAGAGCCATAGGGATCTTACAAAAAATACAAAAAAGAGCGATGAGAATTATTTTGAAATGTAATATTTTGGCACCTATTAGAGAAATGTTAAATTTGTTGATGTGGTTGAGAATAAAACAAAGACTATATTTTAATGTATTAGTATTTATATTCAAAATTAAAAATAATGTATTACCCTCGTATTTGTCTATATATAAGGATAATAACAGATGTTCAGAAACAATGAGGACTTGAGTTTAATTTACAAGTGATTTGCTTTACTTAATGAATTACGAAATAATATAAAAAGGGAACTGAATTTTAATCGATGTAAACAATTAACTACAGCAATGCTAAAGATTAATTTTAATACCAATTTATTGTATTTAAATAGTTAAATATTGACTAAATAAACTTGAAAAGAAAAAAAAATAAATTGCCTTGACTTAATGAAATTTTAACTTGAATTCATTCGTTTGTCCAGTAAGTGTTGCTCATATTACAAGAATATTCTACTTTAACATCACTCCATATTGTTGTTGTTATTATCATTCAGTGTAGGCGCCAGCTTGGCTATGTATTTTTTGTTTGCTTTTCTGTTGGTTAGCTTATTTCGTAGAATTTCTTAAAAGTATGTTGTTGTTGTCTAAGTAATTTTCTAAGATTAGTAAATTAAACGTACAATACACCATTTCGTTTACTTTTCATACTAAAAATTATTTTCTTTGAAAACCTAAACTAATCATCTTTGTAACAATATAAATAACCCTGAAGTTATAAACGCAATTTGTAAAAGGTGTTTTCTATGGACCGACTTGCTTGCATTTTATTAATATCAATTAATTATTATTGTGTTTGTAGCCGTATTTTACAATTTGACTATTTATACCTGAAACGAAAGTACTCGCACAAGTAGCAAGAATTTGCAGGACATAAATTTAAATATATGTTTAGAGGTTTACTTTAAGGACATATCAATTTTTTTATGTAGATATTGTATTTCGCATCGATTAGAAATAAGCTGAGATTAGATGAAAATCTATTAAAGAAATAAAATATTCCAGCTTTAGATGTCAAAATTTTGGCATTTATACTAAACACATCATCTGCTTCATGGATTACTGCCTTGGAGGTAAAATCTCTATAAATTTTGAAACAAAAGACATTTTTTTTGAAAGCGAGATCATATTTTTGTTTTACAGAAAGAGCATCGGATTAGACATGAATTGAATAACATTTTTAAATTATAGACGAGTTACTTGATGAATAAGCAAACTTGTTTTGCATGAGTAAAGATTTTAACTTTATGCACTTGTCGCTATTTAGATTGAGAGCACAGTAATTTATTTTTATACCTTTTGCTTGATACTGATTGTTTCATGTAAAATTATATTTCAACTCATTTAAAGTAATGATCTTTCAAATATTTCATCATTAAAAGTCAATAAAACATTAAAATAAACGTCAAACAGACAATTGCAATTTATTGCACCTTAAGCAGCGGGTATATGTGTCTAATGATAAAACTGCATGCCTTATTTAAGACATGAACAAAATTCCATGATACTTAAGTAGTTTTTCCTACAACTTTTCCACATTTTCTTAAGCTTTTCTGGATATTTACAATGAACAGCTAAGAAAGCAAGAAAAAAAAATTCAAAAATTCCTTGAAAATAAATAAAACCGTTTAGTTTTACAGTCGCTCCACTCATTCACTCTGTTACTTATTCATTCAGTCAGTCAGTTAGTGAGCTAAGTCTGTCACTTAGTCATTAGTTTAAGTAAAATAAACTACAAATATTGACCCACTGTTAAGCTGTAGTTTGGTGCGGGAAAAGCGGGAGTTTTTTTGTTCTCCTACAACATTTTTATTTGTTCAGTTTGGTTTCGCTGGCTTTACATAGGCGCACGTATTTCTGGAACTTTTTCTCTATACACATACATTGTGCTTAATTTAAGTTTTTTACTTCTTTTTGGTATATTCTTTCCATATTGTACTTTTAATATTCGAGTTGTTTCTTAAGACATGACTAATGAATGACGGTGTTTAATGTTACGCCCCATTGCTGTTTAGCACCTACCAAAGTACACCATATTCTTAGATTATTTTTTCTTACAATTTTTATTTCTTGCACGGCTATACATTTTTTAGCTTAGATTTTTTTCTTCTTTCTCCAAGTTCTTTGTAACAATTTGTTAACAAAACTGTTAAGAGTTAAAGTGTGTTAACAGAGACGAACAGAGCAGTTAACTATAGGTCATTAAAACTAGATTCTATGCCTAAACAGTAAACACCTTCTGAACATTTTTATTTTTTATGATATTTTAAGGACCTGAAAATTTTGTAGATTATCTTTAATGAGGTATCTGTTAATTCGAACTTGTCAAATATGGTTGTTTAGGATAGCAATCAAAACACTAAAAGAATAACTTTGTGCTTAAATTACAAACTTGAATAAATTCACAGAAACCAGCTTAATTAATCTGATTTTTTTTGTGTTAAGCAGTAATCGCAGCCTTTAATCGGCAAAATGGTGCTGATTGATGTGACGAAGTTATTAAAATAAATAACGGGCTATTAGTCATACGTTTATTGCCAAAAAATATAAAAATAAATGTAGAAAATGGCATAAACGAATTAAAATTTTCGACATGCTACTGAACTTAATCTCACGAAAATCAGAAGCTTTGTCACTTATTTCTAACAAAAAATGATGTTTCAAGTATCAAGATGAAAAAGTTAACTAACACATGTTGAGCAGCCACAATTACTAAGCTGGTGAAGGTGTGTATGTGTATTATCTGCTTTTTGTTATGAAACAGACGATCATGACTTTAAATTCGACCAGAACTTTGAGTACAAAAACGGAAAATAAATTTGCCTATTAAGGCGATGGATGAGTTTCTTAAAAGCTCTTGGAGCCCCGATTTTGTACCCGGGAAAGTTGAGTTGGTGATTGTGTTTTTGTATGAGATGATATGGTGAAACAAGAAAATATCATGGTCCAAACACAAAAATCACTACAACTGTAACACAAGAGAAAAACTCTGATGCGCTAACATTTGCCATCCAAATAATAAAAACTCGTGAACTTTGAATCGGTCATATATTGGAAAAATAATGCGGGTTCCTGCTGAAATAATGTCGCAATGCTGGAAAATAGGAAATTTTAATAATATATTGGTCTCGTAAAGCTTTTTCAGGTTGATGATTTGTCTCAAATTCGTCTGGAAACATTACAAATTAAAGATTAATAACTTTGTACCAATAACCGCGAAGATATTCCTTAGCTACTAAAAATATACTATTTCTTGCGTTTTGACGGTCATTTACTATATCGTAAATAGCTACCTCAACTGAACTTCTAGAGCGTTGTTCAAAATTCTTAAATAAACATGAACTTTAAAATAATTTTGAAAAGCTTGTTTTTTATATTTTGTTGCTGAGATTTTAATATTTCTGTGTAAGTGACCTGCAAACAATTTTCAGGTCAGGTCTATTTTTCAAAGAGAGCAAAAGTTTTCTCCACTAACTGATAGTTGAAAAGAATAATGAATTTCTTTACTAATTTGCAAATTCGTCTGGAAACATTACAAATTAAAGATTAATAACTTTGTACCAATAACCGCGAAGATATTCCTTAGCTACTAAAAATATACTATTTCTTGCGTTTTGACGGTCATTTACTATATCGTAAATAGCTACCTCAACTGAACTTCTAGAGCGTTGTTCAAAATTCTTAAATAAACATGAACTTTAAAATAATTTTGAAAAGCTTGTTTTTTATATTTTGTTGCTGAGATTTTAATATTTCTGTGTAAGTAACCTGCAAACAATTTTCAGGTCAGGTCTATTTTTCAAAGAGAGCAAAAGTTTTCTCCACTAACTGATAGTTGAAAAGAATAATGAATTTCTTTACTAATTTGCAAGCTGTCTGTTTTTTTTCAAATCTTCAATTTCAAGTTTCAAGTTTAAAATATGGTGGATGGTGTTTTCTGGCTTTGTTTGTGTTATTCCTTGAATGCCTTATTCTATGCTTTTTTGTGATGACACGTATGTGTATATACTTAACTGGAATAAATTTAATTTGTACATTAAGCATTTCAATAATTAATGCATTAATTGAATTAAATTCTTAATGCAGCAGCCATTCTTAAATTACACTTCCAGCTACCCCACTCTATTTTTATTCATTTTTCAAAAATTAATTTAATTTTTTCTAGAGTAATTTTTTCACCACAATATATTTTATAATGTTGACAAAGCAAAAATAAAAAAACAAAACGTTTTTATTCATAAAACTCCAATTTTTATAGTTGCTATGGCATGCTACTGATTAATATCACTGAGTTGGGGTTCTTGCTGGCTGCAGTTTTGTGTTTTTATTATTTTCTTTTTGGCCTTTTATTAGTTTGCAAATGTCTTAATTTACAACATTAAACATTTTATGATTTCTATGCTTTGATTTGATGTCTGTTTTTCTAACTTGCTTTGGCAGTCTTTTCAATACCAATATGCAGTTTCAAATCCAAAAAAAGAAGGTAAACGAGCAACAGCTGGCGAGAAAGGGAAAAAGAATGGCGGTTTGATTAAGATTTATAAGTTTTTATGGCTGTTTAATGGTTTTGTAATGTTGTCAAAACAAAAAAAAAGCAAAACAAATGTAAAAAAGTAAATAAATTATTGTAGGCGTTTAAGGTTTAAGAGATTTAACAGCTTTTCATGGTCTAGTGTCAGTGTCAATTAACTTGGTGTTAATTTTTAAATGAATTTTTTCTTTTTATTTTTCAAATAAAAATTTAATGCTTTTAAAGGTGTGCAAACATTTATCGTAATAAAATAAAAAAAATAATAGTGAAAATGATTTAAGATATCGTTGAAAATCTGCTTCTTTAATTTTAAGTGTTATAATGATGTTTTAAATTATTATACAATTGTACTTAATTTGTCATGTTCAGATTTACGGTTGTCACACAGATCAGCATGCCTACTTTGTTTTCTTTTTCAACACGAATACAAATGCTTGGGTATTTTTAGATCACGTATTCAGCTATTAAATCACAGATGTCACTAATACTAAAAATCATTTTAAATCCTCTGGGAGAATTGTTTACAATAAAGGATATTAGTCCACAGTTAAGTTAAACAAGATCTTTGAAAGTTCTTTTGCTTGAGCGTGTGAGTTGAAATGAATTCAATACTTTTGTGTATTTTTCTCTCTGTTGAGTTAAAGACAGTTTTGCTTGTAAAAGCTATTTTGTTGCATTGTTTATCTTAAGCACTGAGAATCCTAAGAATTAAAAGAACCACATATTTGTTTTATATTAAAAAAAAAACTTAGAAACGTTACTAATTGCTAAAGCAAGAAGAAATTGAATTCTAAATCTTTAAGAACACTTTTAGAGTAATACATCCAAAGGAAACAAACGTAACCGAATTACATTTTCTCTAAACTGTCTCTCCACCTGTTACAGAGTTCTACCTGTAGAAATATGCCAGCTTAAAACTTCCACAGACGGATAATATAACAGCAAACAATAAAATCAAATTAGAAAATTAAGAGAGGTTTCCATAAAGAATCTATTTTACAAATATCGCTTGGCTTGTTAAACAGCTATAAGCAGACATACGCAAAATTGCGCAAAGTATTAAGTGCTACGTATCTGATAAGCGAAAATATAGTGCAGCAAATTTCATATATATGCCATTATATTTCATACTTTCCTAATCAGAATCTAAATCTTATACGTATCTGAAATAAGTATAAAATTTTTTTTTTCAACAAAAGAGTGTTCCTATAGATGTCTTTATTTTGACGTTTTTTGCCTTAATTTAATTTTAAACCGTACATATAACATTTTTATCAACAGCAAAGATAAAAAAAATTTAAAGAGATATAACATTATTTTTATGTAAATACATTAGGTGTAGGTGACTATTTTATATCAATCTACAAGTACCTGCCGGAAGTGGGTAAACATTTTTAAATTGTTTATATTTTATACATAATTAGTTTTAAACAATTTTGGCTTTTGAAATATTGCAGTTGCCGGCTATATATATCTCAGTCAAGTTTGTTTGCTTCACCATTGTTTTCTGACGCTAGAAATTAGTCCCTTCTCATTCTATAGTTTATTTTTATTAATATTGCCATTTTCCGTCCTAACTGGCTGGTTTGTACTCGAAGGCGAGCGCTTTCGATGCGAATGCATCATTCTCAAGCCGGGTTTAAGTTTGTACTAGTGAGTCAGTGTTGGCGTTCAGGCAGTTCTGTTGTTAGGTTCGTATCTATTCAGGTAAGCAGAATGCCAGCCGCCTGGCATTTGTATGCAAAGTGAATTTATCGATACCTCCACCTTTTATTATTATCTAAGTACGTATGTCGGTCCGAGGGTGCCTTTCGTTTGCCCATTTGCATGAGTAGTTTTAATGGTTGAAAATTGTGTCTGAGGTCGTTTTACCTGTTCGTTTATAATGTCGTTGTTGAATATTTTTGTTTTGTAGATTTCCATATTTTCAAGAATGTCTAGTCTTCTTCCTTTTTTGCTAGGATGTAATAATGTCATACATTCATCTATTTCCCTTGGTATATGTCCGTGAGTGTCAAGGTGTAATGCAAAGTTGGAATCTTCTCTTTTCCGTTTGTATGAGCGTATGTATTCTGTAAACCTTGTTTTTAGTGCTCCTCCAGTTTGCCCTATATAGGTTTGTTTGCTGGTACAGGTAAGTCGGTATACCCCGCTGAAACTAAATTTGTCAGTTGTTTCTGTCGTTGTTCTGAGATTATGTCTCAGGGCGTTTCCACTTTTTAATGCTGTACGTATTCCTTCTTTATGAAAAAGGTTAGTTATTCTGTATATTTCTGGGCCTGTGTATCGACTGTCTCTTTGTCTTCTTAATTTCTGTTCTTAGTGTTGTATTGTCTAAGTAGTTTATCGATGGTAGTGGTATTGTAACCGTTATTTATAGCTATGGCGTAGATTGTGTCGAGTTCTTTGTTGTACTTACCTGGAGTAAGTGAAATTATTTCAAGTCTGTGTATCATATGTCTAAACGCTGCTAGTTTATGTTAGGTAGAGTGGTTTGAGGTGTTGTGGATGGTAGTGTTCACCGTACTTGGTTTTCTATAGATATGTTATGATATGTTAAATAGTCAGTTGCTCGTGTTATAGTTATATATATTATTTTTATTTTTAAATTTAGTAGAATAAAATGTTTGTTTAATTGTTTAATTTACATTTGGTAATGACATGTTTCGATACCATTTTATGTAGAGGGAAAAATTGTCACTACTTTTGTAAATTTTTAATTATTCATTTGTAACATTATAAAGTATATTTAAGCTGGATTCTAATAGTCTTCTTCTTAAATGGCCACATACAACCCTGGTGTCTTAGGCCGAAGAGAGGATAACATTTCATGCGCTTCGGTCTTCTGCGCTTCTTTTCCAGTTTCTGATATTTAGGTCTGAGAGATGTCATTGGGCTTGATCTTTCCATCGGAGTTTTGTTTGTAATTTCTTCCGGACGCCTTCGGTATTGTATTCGAAAATTCTCCTTACCGGAGCTTCTATACTCCTTTGCGCTACCTGTTCTAGCCAGCGCAGTCTTTGTAGTTTTATGCGCTTCTAATAGTAACGCAAAAAATGCTAACTATTTGTAGGTTTCTCGATAATCGTTTAATAAATGGACCACAATCGATATTTATCTTCTGTGCTACATTTGTTCGCATTATGTTCTATTGATGTTGTGATATTTGTAGAAGGTTTTATAGCAGAGAACACAGTTATACTCAATAAATAAACAGAAGCCAACAGAAGACGAATGAAATTCTAGAATGGCAAATAAATGATATGCGCATTTAATAGCTTGGGGCCCATAAATAGAATTTGGATGCATATCAAATACAGGAAAGGTATTAAAGCAGATCAACGAGTTACCAAAAAAATGTTCGATCTAAAAATTAGTGACTTTTAGAAAACTGACATTTTTTCTTTTTTGAATAAAATATGGCATAGTCGGGTATAACATTAAGTTTCTTATTTTGTCCAGATTGCAGGTCTCAGAAATCTATATTTCACTGAGTACCGGGCAATATTTAATACTTACTTTCACCTGCCGACTAATAGTTATTGACTTTATTTAAAAAAATAGTCAAACTTTAGGCCTTAATTTCTTTTTGCAGTCTTAAGTCTTTAACTCAACGTCAAAACTTTCTCTTAATCTTCTAGGCAAAAAAATCATTCATTTAAACTATCCACTTATGTCTGCAAATAGTTGTTGCTTTTTTTACCAGGCGTATAGGGTTCAGATACTATAAGGTCTTATTAACTCAGGCGAGACCCGAATTACACAGTCTTTTTTGAGCAAGCAGAGGACCTCTACTTTAGCTCCAGCAGGGGCTGATATCCAAGGCTTCATCACTTACCACCCAAAATGCATTCTTATATTGTGCAAAGAGGTTTCGACGATGTGACTGGTGACTTATAACGGCCTGTGTTTAAATTTACCTCGCGTTATGAGTTTGAAAACGTATTTATAAATTTTATTTCAAGAACATTTTTGTTCAAGGATCATTTAATGAGAATAAAATAGTTGCACAGTTCTCTTAATTGTTTATTACGAATACTTAAGTAGTTTATTATATCATCCTGGCTTTATAATTATTGTTTAGCATTAAAATGAATATAAATTTGTTTGCAAAGTGTTTACCTAAAAGTCTACGTAATAATTTTGACAACGTTCGTGCCATAAGTCTTTTGGTTTGTAATAAAACTAATGAATAAATAAACTGTTGATTTACTGCAATTCATGTATGTGTTTTAAGTCTTTTCTTTTGTTGTCTGGTTAAGCGCAAATATTTATAGTTTTTTCTTCGTCTTATTCTTCTTCTTCTACTTCTTTTAAAAATGATTTGTAAAGTGTTGAGATTTAGCTGTAAATTAACTGTGATAAATTTTGCACTATCTATCATTTTATATAGTCATGTGTGTGAGTGTGTTAACATATTTGAACGAAAACCAGTACATAATTATGACAGCCAAGTGTGAAGTTGCACAAAACATTTATTTTTTTAAGATCTTACTTTAATCTAAAATCTGTTTAAACAGAAAATTGTATTTTTATATTCTGTGGCTTTACGTCATTCCTGCCATTGTTATGTATTTGTACAGCTTCCTTAAGAAATATCATGATTAAGATTTGTTATGGTAATCTTCCAGTTAAACTTAGCAAATATTTAAAAGTTTACACGCCTATTTTAACGCCTGTTTGTGTAGAGTTTTAACTCTTTTTTATATATACAAAAAATTTAAAAAAAAAATCATTATACTTTTCAGGTTAGTATGATTTTCTTGTAATGCTTTATTTGCTGTGAATTTCATAGTAGTTTTTAACCGTTAAACGCCTACACTACAAGCTGTCGCCTATAAATAAAATACAAAATGAAGAGCAGAATAAAATAAAAGAATAGAATAGAAAAGAAAAGAACAGTAACATTTTTTTAGTGTTTAAAGATATGCAATCAGTTCAAGCTCATGACTTAAATATTTCTAAAAGCGTGCTTTAGATTTTTTCTTTTGTACTAAAGTTGTATCCTTTTTTAGTATATATTCTTTTTTGTCTATCTTGTCTTTGGTTTTGTCTAGCATAACTGACATTTTGCTTGTGGTCAATTTTTAAAAGTATTTCATTTTTATATTTGTGCCTTTTTTTAATATTATGTTTTTAAACTCCATCCCATGCTAGATAAAAATTAACATTTTCATAATTTACACACTGTATGTATGTGTGTGTGTATGTAAGTGCTTTAAAACACTATTCTTATTGCAACGAATACTAATTCATTCTTTTGCCATCAGTTTCATATTTTAGTTTTAAACACGTTCGCGTGTCGTTTATCATTTTTTCTTTGTAAACCGATTTGTTCTGTTTGTATTCTTTTTCCTGTGTTGCTGCCTGATCTTAAAGAAAATTATTTAGGTCACTTCTGCTGTATATTAACTTATCAATAATTCAAAGATATTTTACTTTATTTATTCTTTTTCAAAATAAATACTTTCATTGTAACATTCTAGTGGCGTGTTTTTTTTTTGTTTTTTTCTTTTTTGTTCGAAAAAATTATGCAATGGAAGTTTTTTCTTAATAGATTTTCCATTTCGAGACTAAAATGTTGTAATATTTCTTTGGATTTTTGAGCCGTATTTGCTTCACTTGAATTTTACACAGAACAAAACAAATAAAAATAATGCCTTAAATGCGTTTTGAATTATTTAATATGTGTCAGTATTATAAATGCTTTGTGCTAAGCATGAATAATGCATAAACAATAAATTTTTGTTAAAGGCATATTTTCAATTTATTCATCAGACTCCCCTTGCATAATGGTTCGAATAATTTTTTTTTATGTTTATTATACCAAAATTATATTTTACAGCAATAATTTTCTTCTAATGCTTCTTCTTAGTGAATTCTTTTGACAGCAATCGAGGAGGTAGGAATGGTTGTACGCTACAAGTTCTATATTATAGAATGAAACTTTTTTTTTGTTTTTGGTCAGGAAACCTGAATAAGAAACTAAGATAATAACAAATACGCGATGAATATCGATAACAAATGTGGATAGAACATATAATATAGACTTTGTTAGGACTACAGAAATGATTTTTTATGTTAGAGAGACTGAATTAAGACAAGGTAAAATATTAGTTAGAGAGAAGATTCAGTAGCAGTTGTAGTGAAACTATTAAAATGACAGTTACTTGCCAGCATAAAATCCAGGACCCATACTTAACCCGTGATTTGTCAAATCAGAAGTGGGAGAAGCCATAACTATGGCTTCTTAATAATTGAAAGGAGATAAAAATGCGACAGAGTTAAACTAGTTTAATAAAAAATAACGGAAATGACAGAGCACATATAGGTTAGTTCGAAGACCTAAGACAAAGGGTTGTAACAGCATAAATTGCTTCTTTCATATCCTATCGGTGTTTTAAGTGATACGTGCGTTTAATAGAAAGTATCGCAGAAAGCATGAGTGAGAATCCCAAACGTACTAGTCCTGTAGAAAGATAAAAGTTATTTCCATTAGTCCTTGGAATATTGTTCAATTCTATTTTTGATAGGTTGCTTAGGTACTGATAATTGGGGTAATCGAGGTGGTTGCTGCTTTACGTGATTGCCATCACGTAAGAGCAACATGTTGTGAATAAATTATATGGTTATTGTCAAATCATAATGATAAAATACACGGAATCACCTTTTTGGAAATCCTTAATTTAACTTGAAAAAATTATTTTTGTAAAGAAAATGTTTTGGTTACTAAATCGCATCTATAGTATATTCGCATTACACTGCAAGTTATTTTTTTTTTAATTTTACTATATTTATTTTTTTTTTCAATGTTAAAATTGCTTTACCAAACTGAGAAGACGGATTGTAACGTTTAAAAAAATTAAATTTGGATATAACAGGAAGAAAATAGTAAATCAGTTTGTTATAAAAATTCGAACAGGACAAGCTCAATGTATTAACACTTTCCTTAAATTCAGCTATAATTTATGATAATTGTTCCATGAAACGGTAGACAGAGAGAAATAAAAAATGAAATTGTTTTTCAAATAAACTCCGTATAGTTTCCCTTTTTTCTATTGGTTTCTTTATTAAATGCAATCGATGACATATAATCTCATTTCATGTAATTGATTACCGCAATTATTGAAAAGGACAAATTGTTATGGGATTGTCAATAAAATAAACATCCTCTAGGCATTCGCATTAAAATTAATTTAAGTTGCTTTGAAGTTGAATAGCAAAATGAAAAAACGAATGCAATCGTATAAAAAACAATATACTTCATTTATTAGTAACTAAGAGATACAAATTATTGTTTTTCATGACTGCAAACTTCTAGAGAACAACAGCAAAATGCATATAGCAATAAGAACAGCAAGTGTCTGTGAGGCAAGACAGTGATGCAATTCTTGCTGTAGTTGTTGCTGTTGCTGCAGGTAGTATAATAGCTAAACTTTGTTGCTAGTATTATTGTTGTTATTACTTTGACCATCATTTATAGTCGTAACTACAAAATTATATACGTTTGTGGTACTAATAAATTTTAAATGCTATAATTTAATGTTAAATAGTTGGCGCTTGATGAAGAGCTGCACAAGTTTTTTTTTTGTGAACATCTTTCTCATCTATCTCTTCTTTAAAATATATTGATAGGGCATTTTTCTAAGACTATTATCTTTTATTTTTATTTAAAATTTTTTTTTGTGGCAAATTAAATTGCAAAGAAGTTGCATGATGTGAATTGTTGAGTTGTTTAGTGGCATAAGGAAGTCTAGTATTAAGGAATTAAATTAAAATTTAAAGGAAGTTTTTATTATCCCTTTAATAATACATGAGAGCAAATTAAAGTGTCATTTGAAAATTTTTTAATGTAAACGTGACATTAAAATATAATGAATAATTATATACAGCCATAAATTAGTTTTGTGTTGTCTTCAAGCTTTTTAATATTGAACAGTTAAATGGGATTATTAAGTGTAAATCTTTTTAAGTGTAAATATTCTTACCTGCTATAAGACTATGTCGCTGAATTTCAACATTTTCCTAATAATATAATTTAAAATTGAATCAATTAAATAAAACAATTTAAGGTTTTATTAAACAAGTGGTTTACAATAACGTGCTTGTTATTAAAAAACGTAAATTGACAAATCCTAAAAAATTTTATTTTTAACAATAAAATGTTCCATTTCACCCAAATACCTAAAAAGAGAAAATGACAATTTACAAGATTTTAGCGAACAAGCAAAAGGCACCTGTTATTCAAATATTTATTTTTTGCATTATAAACTATGTCGAAAGAAGTACATTTATACTCTGTCAGTTTAACAATGCATGTCTGTTAGTACTAACCATAACTCATACAAATGTGTGTGGTGTTGCACGCCTTAATTGAATTTACACAAGAAACACAATCTCCCAAATGCGCAGTTTTGGGTGTTTTCCGAAATCCTCATTTAAAATTTATGCCTGTTGGTTGTTTGTTTATGCATTTCATTTTTGTTTCTTGTTTCTTGCGTTTTACTTTTATCTGTTGTAATACACACAGTAGTATTATGTTCCAGTAGGCGGACGTATAGCAAAATTTCTTTTAATGCCGAATCTTCTGTTGGTGGTCGTTGGAATTTAGAAAGAGAAAAATAAAAAACAAACATTATCTGCATATGAATTATTATAAGGTGGACAAAAGAAATAATGCCGAGAAACGAAACTCTTGTATATGTTTCTTAGTTTGCTTTAATTTAATCAATATTTATAAGTTTAACACAAAAGGCAGTTGTCAATAATGAAAAATGAAGTACAAACAAATGCTAAAGAAAATTCCACTTACAAAAATGGAATGCTGGCAATTTATTAAAATCATCGATTGTATGAGTTCTAGCAAAAACAATGGTCAAGTTTTTAGATAGCAAAAAATTATTTTTTACTAAGAAAAATTCTCTAATGATTATCTAACCTAAAAAAAGAAACATGCTGCAATAAACCTATTTACGAAGGAAAGTAACATTCAGAAATAGTACGACCGTTTCTCCAATAGAAACACTTTTTCTCAATGTAAAACAGACATTCAATGTAAAAAATAATCAATTTAAAGATGTAATTTAAACGTTGCTATGCCTTAAACCTTAAAATGTGCCTGTAAGTAAAATTCAGAAAATCGTGGAACTTGAAATTTAAAACAAAATGCATTTAAAATAAAAGGCATCTTCTTCGACTATCGTTTGGTTTGGCCGATAAAAGCAAGAATTAATGCGAAACTATTCCATTAAACAGCATTCGAAGAGTTGCTAATTATCCATAAGTTTTTTGGATCTTGCTCAGGACATCCAGAACGGGCTGCAGGTTAAACTCAAGATGAAGTTTTAATTGAATGATAAGTTAGAAGAACTAATTAGGAGCACTGGCGTCTAATACATTAAATTTAGCAGGGAAAGCTTATGTTCATTATCGAAGGTAAACTCAATAATGACTCTTTCAGAAATTTCTTCAGAAATTTTTAACTGGTGACAAAGTGTTTCTTATTCAATACTGCTTCAATATTAATACATTGGTGACCGGTCACGAGTTAATGTGTGATTGCACTTACATTTTCTTCTTCGAAATTTTCATAATTGTTTTGGGTTACCGAACCCTAGAGAATATGGATTATTGGCGGGATTTATGTGTTGTTAACTTTAACGGTGGACATTTTGCTATAGTTGTGTAAGAATATTAAAGTTTTTTTTTCGGAGCATCACTCAGGGGATGACCCCTATTCATGCAATGCATTGTGATAGAACTAGGAAATTAGATTATAGGGAGGAGGAAAGAGGGATTTGTGATATTTCTTATTTAAACTTTTTGCATTGAAAGTGACAGCAAATTCATCTGGAGGGAGTTTATTTTACATACGAACTGTTCTGCTAAAAAACGAATTTTGCGTCTAATGCTTAGTGCGATTCACTGGCCAATCAACCACAAATGGAAGGGCCCTTAACGAAAAGCGTGTTAAATACAAACGGAAACAAGGAGAAACAAGGAGTTACGGAAACAACATCCTCAATTTCACTAGGGCACTTATAATTGTAGTAACAATAAAACAGTAAAATACAACCCACATGTTCTAGGGAATAAATAGAGTTGGATCCCCTACTGTCCCCAAAGAGCCTCTCGTCTCTGTATTGAACGCCGTTGAGCGACTTTAAAGCACATTTTTGGATGGATATAGGTAGTACAAATAGTACTGGATGTCCGCCCGGAAGGTATACTACTTTTTTTTTGCCCCAATTTCGGGTAAACGTTTGTCTTGACAGCTCATATTTGGCAGTCGTGAAGTAGTAAGGTGAAAAATTTATTACAGAAAAATATTCGATAAACCAACGCGTTTTAATCGTTAAAACATTTTATCAAAATTAACCATTGATTACTGTTCAAAATAAAGATAACAAAACGCAAAACGGGTGTAGTGAATGATTTCCATAACGTACTGCAAAATCGGTTGAAAACATTGGCGCTGCTCAAGAAAGTGTTCAAAACAATCCATCAACCTCAATTCGAGGCCGAGCTCAGGAGCTTGGTCTTCAAAGAATAACTATGGCCACAATTTTGCGCAAGAATTTGCATTTGTTTTCGTATAGGATTCGATTGACACAAGAGCTTCTTTCACAAGACCTTTTACGCTACCGTTCATATACCAATAGGATGTTACAGGTAGCCCATGACAACCCTGATTTTCATGAAATAATCATTATTAATGACGAGGGACATTTTCATTTGAATGGATATGTGAATACACAGAATAGTCGGTTCTGGGGAATGGAAAACCCTCAAATTATTCAACAGTCACCTTTGCATCCGTTAAAAGTGACACTCTGGTGTGTAATTTGATCTGGAGGAAGGTCCAATACTTCTTTAAAAATAAAAACGGCGTAATGGTAACTGTGATGTCGTGATATGACGGTGGCATGTGGTATCAACAAGACGGTGCCACATCCGTACAGTTATTGCAAGAAATGATGTTGACTGGCCTCGACGGTTGCCTGATTTGACTGCTCTGGACTTTTTTGTGGGGATATCTGAAAAGCAAGGTTTACGCAAACAAAGCAGAAATGCTTGAGCAAGTTAAGAAAAATATTTGTTATGAAATTAATGAAATACCATGGTAAATATTTGAAAATGTAATGAAAAATGTGCTCAAAAGAGCTCGCATGTGTGAGGCTAACAGAGGCGGACATTAATTTTATTTTGTATTTAGTACATGACTGCCAACATTAAATAAAAGATTTATCAATAAAAAATCCACTTTCTTTTATTTATGCAAAAATTATAAACAAAAAAAAAGTAGTATAGCTTCCCGGCGGATACGCTGTACAAAGATCGGATGGAGTCAAGTACCTCTTACACCGTTTTAGAAAACCGAGTCACTTGAAAGCTTCTTTAGAAACCTAAAAAATGTGCTTAGTCCATCGAACATCACATTATATTTTCATGCCAAGAACATCAAGAGCTTCCGATTCCTCAATACTTGTATCACCCATAATAACAAGTGCAGCATAATTTCCGAACACACATTGAGTTTTATGGGCATTAAAATCAACGCTATTCATACGACCATTTGGAGATTTTTTCGAGATTGTGTTTGAGCGTAAAATTGTTATTTTGCCTTTTGGAACCCACCTTCAACAGATTCGGTCTATTACTGAATGATTACGAATGAAAAATGTGCTATAATCTGCGAAAGAGTATATAGGGTTGAAAGTTTGTCAAAGCAGGTCGTTTAGAAAGATAAGAAATAGGGTAGAAGAAAGAACAGAGTCATGCGGTACGTCTGAATTAATCTCAAACTTGTTTGGTGACAAGTCATTCGTATTAAACCTTTAGAATATATCTTGACTTCTTATTATAGAAATACAGTTGTATTTGTTTAAAAATTACTAGAATTATAGATTTAACATTTTAAAGGCGTAAAATTTACTATAAAAGAAGGGCAATTACGTCTTCCTACAGTTGTACCTGAATAGGTGCACGTAAACGAATTCTGTGTTCAGAAAATTTTTTGGGTATGTAATTTTTTCTCTTTTCCTATAAAAAATTAAGAAAACAGTTTTTAAATAATTTTATTTCTTTACATATAAAATATACGCGAACTTAGGCCGAACTAATGTATGTTAAGACAAAAATCAAATAAGCTATCGTCAACATAAATCTCGAATATACATATATTTATGCCGATGACGTTATACATGGGATTAGTCTAAAACATTGAAATATGAACACAATCATTTGTTTGGCAAACTGAAAGCTATTGGATGAAAAGGAACGCAAAGGGACCCGATTATAGGAAATTATAATTATATTTGTTTATGATAGAAGGTGGTTTGTTGTTTAGTTGCTAGCAATTATGTCTTGTTAGTTAAATTTTCTTTACTTGAAATTAAATATATGAGAAAACAAATCAAAATAAAAAACAATTAAAATTTACTTAGATATTTTTTTTCTTACTTTGTGACAACAAATGATTTTAACAAACAAAAAAAATTCTTTAATATTTTTTTGCTGTTCAAAGCTAACATGTCATCAAAGATTTAACGAATTCAATGTTGACTTTTTTGTCACAGGTACTGTCTTTTTGTAGGCTTAAAATAAAACTCATCTTACACGAGTAACATTTGTGGAATTCTTTGCGCCAGCATATTGATAAAAGAACATAACCACAAATAAATATTTGCGTTTCTATGCATCTGTAAGCAAAAATGTTGTTGAACAATCATTCAAAGGATTTTTATTAGTTTTTGTTTTATAACTTTTGTTAACGGTTGGTCAATGCTTCAACTATATGACGGACAATTTTAAAAATGTTGCCAATCTTGACACATTGTAACAATCACTGGTGGCAGCAGCAGTAATGGCATGTTGTCAATAATATGAAAATATCACAAACAAGCAATTCAAAACATCCACAAACATCCAGGCCAGGTAGTCGTATTATGGAGAACTTGTGAAGTCTCAAAAATTTATACACACACATAACAAAAATAATCTGCTGATAGTTTTGGGATTTTTCTACGTTTTTCATGCATTGTTTTTGATTTAATGATTTACTTTCTACGGTGAAAAAGATGAATAAAAAAGAATAAATATTTTCTCATGTTGTATTGTATTTTTGTGGTCTTCCCCTGAATAAAGTTTTTTTTTCGTCCAGCAGAATTTAAATGTTCGCTAAAGATTTTTAACTCTATTGATACTGCATTTGCTTAAAAAGCATATGCCATCAATTGTTCGTATTACAGTGGGAGAAGAGGAAACGTAGAGATATTAAAAAAGTCCTTGAGCAAAAGATTATTATGAAAAAGTATCTTTTAATAATTTTAATTAATTATATACCCTACTAGCACAGCACTGGTGATGTTTGTTTACTTAAGTGTTCCCATCCCATTATATTTTAAAATCTCAATGAGTCCATAATATATGGGGTTTTTTTAACAAGAAATTTGTTTTTCAATTGTGGCAACACAATATTTTTGGACAACATCGCCCTTCTGAGACCGCTATTAAAAATTTGGTCCTTAAATTTGAGTCGACAGCTTCGATACAAAATGTCTGAATACTAACGCGTATTCGACCGGGTCGTTAAACTAAAACCACAGCGTGTGCCACTGTGTTAAAGCACATCCGAATTTGTCAATTGCTCGACGTTGTCAACAATTGGGGAATTTGGTGTAAGGATTTGACTTTGAAGCCTTGCAGGATTCAAGTGGTGCAAGAATTGAAGCCGACAGATCATTCACATCGCTGTAGATTCGCTCAACTGGAGCTGTTATTTCGGAATATTTTATTTCACTTGTCAGGGTATGAAAATCGGAGAACGATTATTGAGAAGCCTTTGTATGCTCAACGTCTTACTGTGTGATGCGCTTGTGGTCTGGAGGTGTGATTGGGGCCCATTTGTTTCGAAGAAGAGGCTGGAACTGCGGTACGCCATCGCGAGATGCTAACAGCTTATTGATGACGTGGATATCATTTACATGTGCCATATGCCCCACACCGAATGAAACGATCAATTTATTGCAAACCAAATTTCCCGATTGCACAATTTCAGACAATCTGGCCAGCCAGATCATGTGATTTAATACCACTGGATTATTTTTTGTGGGGCTATGTTAAGGACAGAGTCTATCGATTTCAGCCTTAAAACTCAAAATCCGTCATGTATTTAACGAAATAGAACCGCCATTTTGCCAAAAAAAGAACAAAGCCGTTGATGAAAGAATCAGCATCTGTAAGTGTGTTCGTGTTGGACATTTGCCTGGTACCATTTTTCATTTATAATTGCCGAAAATGTCTTCTCGTTTTCTTTAGTTTCAGAAAACAAACTTCTTCTTGAAAAACCTGTTATGTTTATACTTGTGGACGATAATCAAGTGCTCTATAACTGAGTTCGATAAGACTAATTCAAATTTAGAATCGCTTTATTAAATAACAACTAAGGGCTATAAACAATGTCTTCTGCAGATATGCCGGTTCTATTATATTCATCATTAGCAGCCTAGGCGATCATTGAGCTGAAAGAATTTAATAGAAATATAGAGAAATAACTAACAAAACTGCTTTTCGAACAAATTTCTCAAAAGATTTAATCGCTTTTAATAGAGAAACAGCACATTAAATGTTCCTGTGAATATTTACTCTGCCTTAAACACTATTCAGTCCTTAATATTTGTACGGGACCAAGGCTAATCATGTAGGCGTATGCTTTATTAAAACTGTTTATTTAAAGTATTAAATATGGTTGCAATTTACGGCAAGCATAAAGATATTAACAAACAAAGTATATTTAGTTTTAGTTATTGTTGCAATATTCTTTTAATTAGGAGATGCTCACACTTAACATTGAAAATGAAGGCGCAGTTGCAAGTGGTATGACAGTTTTAATTCAAAAGAGAATTTATGAATGCATAATTAACAATTTTGTACCAAGGGGAGTTTTTCAATTCGCAAATTGAAGACTCAATCAAAATTTAAAAATATTTTATTTTATATACAATTATTTATTTTTTGAATCCTCATTTATATGAACTAACAATAATTAATACTAAAAATTTATTTGAAGCTAGCCAATGCTAGACAACAAAGCAATGTTGCAAGGTCATCTGTCTTATGCTCGGATGACAGCAAGGATATCCCTCCTTTTCAACCGAGCATGATCGCCAAAATTAAGGATGTTACGTGCGAGTGGGTTAGGGTGTGTTTCTAGTTTGTCGATATACTTAATCGCGAACCTAGAGAATTCTGCTCTTACCAAAGGCACGCCTAGGTCTTCGTGAATACGTGAGTTTTAATATACCATGGAGCTGCTGTAATCATACGGAGAATTTTGTTCTGTTGCTTTTGAATTTTTAAAATATTTGATGCTGAGGTTGTACCCCATAATTGAATTCCATAACACCAGATGGGTTAAAAATATGATAGCTGAGTTTACAAAAGATTGGCCGGGGATTTAATATAGAAAATGAAATATACTTTAAAATTATTTTTCTTGAAGATATTATATGTATACTATATGGAGATATTTAGACATGTAGGTAATTACATTTTATATTTTTTAGTAGCCTAATAATGCTTCCTGTGCTATTGCATTATGTAATTTTATTTTTTAATATTTTAAATTTCCCTAAATATTCGAATGAGTTTTCTGTTAAACTAATTTTTGTTTCTTTGATCTCCACTGTTCAATGTCTGTACGTAAATGTGCATATATAAATATGTATTACAATTGTGCTGCCACTTAACCACTAACATCAATAAAATTGGTATTGTAGCCTAAAAATTCTATCTTAAGTAATGAAAAATTTGTGGTTTTTTTTATAATTTTATTTCAGAATCCCATTTCATGTTGCTTAAGTTTGAAATTAGAATTTTTACCGCTTACTTTATGGAAACATTGTTGTATTAATACTGTTTAATTCTGAGTTATTCAACGGGATTAGTAGTAATATTTTAAACTAATTTTACATTTTAAAACAAAAATTTTTATTATGTCATTTCCTTTTAAATTAATTTGTCTTTAGATTTTTCCAGCATGATGTGGCTTGTGCTGGCATAGCATATGGACTATTTTATTGCACAGTTCTATGGCCGGTTGAGATAAAATCAACCTTTAAATAAACTTACCGTCAGAGAAACCAATTGTGGTAATCTACATGATTTAAAGGGTTTATTTATTCTAACTGCTAAAACAACAGAGAACATTCGCAAATAAGAGCACATAAGGTTGAATATTACGGCTTAATTATGTGGTTGTGCTCAAAATAAATTATTTCCACAAATAATAATAAAATTGTAATTTTTTGTATGTAAATATTTTTATCAATCAAGGGCGGAGCGCTTGTCACGTTCAATTAAGGTCATTGTCAGACCACAATCAATGGTTTTTTATTTGAAAGTAGGGATCATATTTCATGAGCGAGATTTTAGAAATGGATTTGTCAATTGGTCTCAAAAATAGATTGATTTACAAGTTCGTGATTATTTCCTATGTGGCCATGTGTTGTCAATGATTGATCTTGATAAAAAGCAACATATGTTATTAAACGGTTGTAGAGCGATTCGTTATGGTTTTACGGACCGGTCGAGTTGGCGAGGTTGCCGTTAGCTCTGGTTAGCATTCCCGGGTGTTTCTCGTCAGCCGCATAAAAC
This sequence comes from Trichopoda pennipes, assembly GCA_030448955.1. NCBI lineage: Eukaryota > Metazoa > Arthropoda > Insecta > Diptera > Tachinidae > Trichopoda > Trichopoda pennipes. The sequence goes on from JASKUP010000034.1 coordinate 10,520,002, forward strand.
AAACAAATATATATACAAACACAAAAAAAAACGCTATCAACTATACGAATAACAAAACATGAAAACATTTGATTGTCATCTTAGGCCACCCAACCTTGTCGTGGTAGTTGCCACTCCAGTTCTTTCCATGACCGACACAAATTTTATCTGAACTGTTATCCGTTCACTCTATCGCCAACCACAATCCCAAACAAACCAATTTTTACTCACACGTATTTACTCACTTTGCTATTTTAATAATTTATTTTTAATATTTTCAATTTTGTTGCTTAAAAATATACAACCAGCTTATTTCTTATTTTGACTCCACAATAACATTAATTCTTAATTACAAAAAAAATTTTCAAATACGAGTATGACCAACATTGCGATTGCTATAAGAGGTATAGGGCTAACTGTGTTCAAAAAAGTAGCCATAAGTTAGAAGATTAGAATGCGCTTTACCAAGAATAGCTGCGAAAGCTATATTGATTTTCCTAAAATAAACTTTCTTTAGATAAAATTTTTGTGTCAATTTTTTGCAATCAGTCTTGTACCGTCGTTTATGAGTATAACTTCTGTGTGCGCGAGTAGGGAAAATATTTTTTGTTGAAAGAATTGAAAAATAAAAAAGAAAACAGTTATTTATTCAAAGTTTCAATAAAAGAAATCGATCATAAAAAAAAAACCAGTGGTGTGATGTTGAACAGAAAATATTTAATTTGAAGTCATTTTCTTTAAAGAACATAAATTAATAAAGAACTATAAACATAAAGCAGAACTTAAAAAACAGCGCCGTGCTTTTTGTTGACGGCGGTGTGTTCTGCGCGACCAAAGCTGGTGTTTACTCGTGAAAGTGGACCAATTGTGTTGAGACGAGTGCGGCTGATACAGATTTTGCGAAGACATTGTGTTAACATAAAATTTCGGTATTTCCGGCCATAAAGGCCAAAGCAGATGTAAAATTTAAAATAAAAACAGTCAAAAAAAAAAAGGGAAAAAAAATTTTTTTTTTGTACTAAAAAATTATTAAACAAAAACATTAAAATAAGCAAGAAAAGCTGGGAGATACTCTTATGAGTACCTCAAAAGCAAAAAACTGTCAAGTAAGCACTAACGGCAGAAATGCTTATTTAACCCTAAGCGCTGAAGACGTAAGCGAAAACAACACAACGAAAAAAATTGATGATAGTCTGTATCTAACAGCAAAGCAACACTTTCGCGTTCGTACAAGTTCACTACCGCAAACCAGTGAATTATTATCGGTTCCAGTGCCACTCAAATCGGCAACTTCATCCGCGTCGGGTTCCTGCTCTTCAGTTAACGAAGCTGCTACAACTGCTATCGACATCGAAAAACCTAAGATCCAAGTGGGAATGGACAGATACCTAACGGTTACCAAACGTGGGCGAAGTCCCAAATCGTCCCAGGTCGCATCAGTTCGAAAGTTATCTAGAAATAGTGACGCCGCCTCAGTAACTTCTCAAAATCGATTTTCTTTGTTACAAGACGACAACGAGAAATCTGTCTGCACAACCAAATCCTCTAAACCTCCACCGATCTATTTGAGGGAAAAAAATTCAAACGCCCTTGTTAAGAAATTAATTTCGACTATTGGTGATAAAACGTTTTATGTCATGCCAATAAAACGTGGCAAAATTGATGAAACCAAAATACAGGTTCACGAAGAGGCGAATTTCCGTAAATGGTTAATGAACTTGAAAAGAGTAAATTAAGCTTTTATACATATCAGCTTAAAAGTGCAAAAGGTTTGCAAGTTGTAGTAAAGGGCGTAGATCCAAGTGTTGAACCAAACGAAATCAAAGGTGCCCTCATTGATCAAGGTTTCAAAATTAAAAATGTCGTAAACATAATTAATAGGGAGAAAATACCACAACCTCTGTTCCGAGTAGAATTGGAGCCCAATGACATAAAATTGAAGAAAAATGAAACTCACCCAATTTACAATTTGCAATATCTTCTGCATAGAAAAATCACGGTAGAAGAACCCCGCAAACGTTCAGGGCCCGTACAGTGTCACAACTGTCAAGAGTTTGGGCACACAAAAACATACTGCAAACTTCCATCTGTTTGCGTTATATGCGGAGAATTGCATGCTACTGCTAGTTGCAATAAACCTAAAGGGGAAACAAACCTTAAAAAATGCAGTAATTGTGGCGGTAATCACACTGCAAACTACAGAGGTTGCCCCGTTTATTCTTTCATAAGACAGGGTGCAACACCGGCACCTAAAGTTACATCGGCCCAAAAACAGCATATTTTATCTACTTCGTATCCCCAAATGGTCCGACCAATCAATACTCATGTATCGTATGCCGACGCCGTAAAAATCAACACTGTTCCACCAAAAAATGTTCTATCAGCAAATACCAATGCAGACGCTAACTCAAGCTTCAATTTTACTCGTCTTGCAGCTACTATTGACAACCTTGTGCAGACAATAAACAATTTCACAACTAGTATGACTAGCATGATGCAACAAATGCTGCAAATGCAGACTACTTTGCTTCAGGCAATCGTAAATAGAAAATGAATTCGTTGAAAATATGTTTCTGGAATGCAAATGGCATTCGCCAACATAAAAACGAACTCGAATACTTCCTCACGGAAAATAACATTGACATCATGCTGGTCTCTGAAACGCATTTGACCACAAGGGGTATTTTTAAAATTAATGGATTCACATTTTATGATACAAAGGATCCGAGAGGTAGAGCATGCGGCGGCTCAGCAATTTTAATAAAGTCTAGACTGAAACACCATTTTTTAGACAGCAAGCAAGAAGACTATTTGCAGGCCACAACTATTTGTGTTGAAAATTTTTTTAATGATATAGTAATATCATCAGTCTACTCTCCTCCCAGGTTTTTAATAACCGAAGAGCAGTATAAAAAATTTTTTAAAGGTCTTGAACCATGTTTTCTGGCAGCTGGCGATTATAATGCGAAACACAATTACTGGGGTTCGCGCTTAATTACACCTAGGGGCCGAGCATTGTACAACGCTATTAGCAGTAATGATTTAGATGTTGCTTCGAGTGGTCAGCCTACATACTGGCCTACCGACAGACAAAAAATTCCGGATGTAATAGATTTTGCTGTCACAAAAAATATTTCAAGAAATTTAGTCACTGTAGAATCTTCCATGGATTTATCATCGGATCATTCTCCAACCATTGTAACTATTTGCAGCCCGCTTAGAAGACATTTGTTTTTTCCTGATACAAATATGATCAGTCGCATCAACTGGTTGAGTTTTAAAAAATATCTCAGCACCCATTGTTCGGAGAATATTTTGCTAGAAACAAAGGAGGATGTGGAGTGTAGCCTTGCAACTTTTAGTGAAAATATTAAACAAGCAGCACAGCTTGCAACAACTAAACATCCGCAGACTACTTTAGGTCACATCTATTCTGCAGACATTGAACGTCTCGTAGCGGAAAAACGAAGAGCTAGAAAAGATTGGCAACAACACAGATCGCCCCTGCAGAGGCAGAGACTTAGAGAATGCACAAAGCGGCTTAGAGACTTACTAGCATATGAAAAAACTGCATCTTTCGAGAAATATCTGGAGGGCCTCGATGCTACACCAAACTCCAATTATTCTTTATGGCGTGCTACAAAAAACCTTAAAAGGCCCGTTGAGTACAAGCCACCCCTACGTAATATCAGTGGAGATTGGGCAAGAAGGGACGCTGAAAAAGGTGACTTATTTGCCGATTACTTGAAAGATGTATTCACCCCACACATATGTACTGATGATGTTAGTTTGCCAAGCATAGTTGGATTACCCCCTCGACCCTTAAAGTTTAAGTTGCGTGAGGTACAAAAGCTAATTTCTGAAGTAAATCCGAAAAAAGCTCCTGGTATGGACGGCATAAGTAACAAAATGTTGAAGGAGCTCCCCAATATTGCAGTCAGAATCATGCTATTCATTTTTAATGCCATTTTACGGCTTGAATACTATCCTGACCACTGGAAGATTTCTAAAGTTAAAATGATTCCAAAACCGGGTAAAGACCTAACCAAAACCGAGTCATATAGACCCATAAGTCTCTTACCAACTATTTCAAAGGTTTTCGAAAAGTTGCTTATGGATAAATTGTCTCCAATGCTAAGGGATAGTGGGTGTATCCCAAACCATCAATTTGGTTTTAGAAGTAGACATAGCACAATTGAGCAAACCCATAGATTGGTTCAGGTGATAAGAAGGACTTTTGAAGAGAAGAAGTATTGTTCAGCTATTTTTATTGATGTTTCACAGGCTTTTGACAAAGTTTGGCTTGAAGGTCTATTTCTAAAACTTACCGCTCACTTGCCTTGTAATATGAGCAACCTACTGAAAAGCTACATAATTGGACGAAAATTTGCTGTCGTTGAAGGAGACTTCGTAAGTGTATCCAAACCAATTTCCTCAGGTGTACCACAAGGTAGCATTCTTGGACCAGTTTTATATTTGATATATACCTGCGATATGCCTGTAAGTGAAACTGTCCACACTTCTACGTTTGCTGATGATACAGCGTGTCTAAGTTCGCACGAAAACTCCTATCAAGCCTCAATAAATCTTCAGCAACATATAACTCAGTTGGAGTTGTGGTTAAAATTATGGAGAATTAAAGTGAACGTTCAAAAGTGCATTCATGTGACTTTCACCCTGCGAAGAGATAATTGTTCACCCGTTCGAATCAATAATCACATTGTTCCTCACCATAATTATGTGAGATATCTTGGTATATATCTTGATCGTCGCCTTACATGGAAACATCATATTGACTCAAAGCTAACACAAATGAAACTTAAGCTAACACAATTACACTGGCTCATTGGCAGGAACTCGAGACTTGGCCTAGATTGCAAACTTCTAATTTACAAGAGTATTCTGAAACCAATATGGTTTTATGGAATCCAACTTTGGGGCACTGCCTCAGCTTCAAACGTGGATAGAATCCAACGTATGCAAAATAAAATTTTACGGTTGATAACTTCCGCCCCATGGTACATCAGAAATTCAAACATACATTGTGACTTAGACATACCGCTGGTGACTACAGAAATCATCAAATACGCAGGCAAATACTTGATGAAGCTCGAAGACCATCCTAATCCCCTTGCTCGCAATATCTTGGATTATAGTGGACATAGCCGATTAAAAAAGAGGGATACCGCAGCTTTAATCCTCAATGCTACAGATGACACATCTTAGAAACATTTGTTTTGTTTTTTTTTTAATGTCAATTTTTTTCTTTTTTTACCCAGAAGGTTAGGTCTGACATCGTCGGGACTAATGTAACTTTTTTTAGAATTTAAGATTTTAAAACTTATTGTTAGTTCTTTTTATAGAAGATACAATAAATAATTTTGAGAGTTAAAAAAAAAAAAAAAAAAAAAAATTTTTTGCAATAAAAAATTCGATAAAGTTAAACGACTTCACTAACTTATATTAAAGTAAATAATTATTTAACATTCACTGCTGCTATTTTACCAGTCGTCTCTAGCATTCAGAGTGAAAACTTGCTGGAGAACGATTCTTTTTCTTAATTCACATCTTGTAGCAATTATGACACATTGTTCAAAGAAAAGGCACAAACAAATGCAGCATGCTGTTTTTATTGTCATTTTGAAACTAATCCAATTAAATAAAGATACTTTAACCTGTAGATTAGTTTCTTCTTTTAAATTCTTAATAAGACTATATTTAAATAACTTGAGTATTTTGTGTTTCTTTTAATTTAATTGATCAATGTTCGCATTTGCTACTACAAGATATAAACTGTCATAAAATTAATTTGGTATACAGCAGTATATTTTTGTTTGTTGCATAAACTGTTGCAAAAACAGAACAAGAATGTTGTATGCTCTATCAACACTTTTCTTTGCAAGAGCAATATTTCCGTTATTATTGCTTTTATTGTGGCTGCTGTAAATAATAACAACAATAACAAAACTGCAGGATAAAGTGGCACTCAATGTTTTAAAAACGGCACTTGACAGGTATTTTAAGTTTAACAATTCGACTTGCCTGCCTGCCTGCTTGTCTGCCAGATTGTTTCTTGTGCCGTTTAAAGACACCTGTATTTAGTTGGAGATGGGATTGAAATTGTATTTTGCAATATTTTTCTTTTAATGATGAATTTCTCAAGAGACAAAACAAATACAGAAATAATTAGTAAATGAGGAAGGAATTTATTTTATAAGTTTCAAAATAAAAAATTTTTTAAAATTTTTAAATCATCACTAAATTCACACACTTGTTTATCTTTAAGTTGTATGTAATAAAACCGCAGAAATTGCGAATATATTTTTTAAGTTTCTGTGACTCAACTATTCAAAATGTCAAACTGTTAAAAAGAAAAATATTGGTATACAGTAAATAACAAAAAAATATTTACAGAATGGTGAGCATAACTTTTACTTTATAATGTTCATTTTCATGTTCCGATTTTCAGTAAACATTCCACATAAAAAAGTTGTACATGTTGCAGCAAATGCTTACGTTGCAGAGTAAAAATTAGCCTCACTGAAAATCGTTTGTTCATATGAAAATTAGTGAAGAAGACAAAAGACAGAAGCTTGTTCCTCTCCACAAAATTTTCGACCGATTAAGTCATTAAAAACGCACTTTATTGAAATGGGCTGTATACTTCAAATTTACTTTTCACATATCACACATTTACAAAATTGTATGTAATTTTGTTAATCGACAAAAATCTGTATAATTATTTCAACAATTACCCTGTAGAAAATATAGAACATGACGACAAAATAATAACAAACAAGAAATATGTAGAAAAACAGAGATGATATTAAAGCTGTAATTTTGATAGTGGAAATATGATTATTGATCAAATACAAATACCCAATACAGCATTCTTCTCACCTTGAAAATTTCGCTTTCAAAATTGTTTGCTGCTGTTCAAGAGAAAGTTTACAAAATTTAGTTATAGCTCGTTTTTGCTGTTGCAACCCGAACGAAACCATCATCGCCAGTGCTTATGTCGATAATTCTTGCTAATGACAGCTTAAGTGGTAGAAGGTTGCCATCTCTCAGCAGGACAAAATCATTAACTGGTATTGTATTACAAAGAGAAAAGTTCGGCAGTTATGAATGAAAAATGCTATCTGCCAAATGTCTACTACGACCACGATTTCAGATATCGATTTTTTCATCAACATTTTTAATCACTTTTTAGTAAAAAGGCGATCCTATTTCGTTAATCATATCACGGATTTTGAGTTTTAAAGATAAAATCGATTCCATAGGCTCCTTGAACATAGCCCCAAAAAAGGATCCAGTGGTGTTAAATCACACGATCTGGATGGCCACTTAACTGCTGTAATAATAGACCAAAACTGAGTTTCTAGCATTTCACGATAGCGTGATTCATTTCCGGCCTTATCGTAAAAAAAACGCCTCATTTCACGCCTCCAGGCCACATAGCGCACCATACAGTTACACGGTGAACATGCAAAGGCTTCTCAATAATCACTCTAGGACTTTCAGAAGCCCAAATGCGGCAAATTTGCTTGTTGACAGACCCCGACAAGTGAAAATGCGCTTCGTATGAAAAAACTAACTTTTTCAGGAAAACCAGCCAGTTGTTCCTGAATGAATTAAGCAAATCTACGACGATGTCTACTTTCGGTCGGCTTCAATTTCTGCACTAGTTGAGTCTTGTAAGGCTTCAAAGTCAAATCCTTACGCCATTTGTTGAGAACGTTGGAAATTGACAAATTTGGATCTGCTTCAGCACTCTGGCTAACGGCTGCCATGTTTTTAGTTGAACGACCCGGTCGAATACGTGTTGGTGTTCGCTAATTTTTTGTTCAGCCTATCGACTCAAATTTAACGACCAAATTATTTGAATGCGACTGTCGTGCGAAAATTGAATTCATTGTAACAATGGCCACTGCATCTGCTGTGAATACGTCAAAAAACTAAATGCCTTTTTGTTGAAAAACACGATATTATCAAAGTATCTTTAAATAATAAATCCCAGCTAACCAACCAACGAGCAAACCTTTTTAAAAAGCACGCATGTATGCGCGAATTTAAAATAAATAAAACTTAATTAAGGTTAACGATGTTTATTTTGTTATAATTTGACTCATATGTTTTAAAATATGGCTTTAGCCGTAATATAAAGGAATTATTGCACCTGCAATAGCTTATATATAAAAGGTGTTTTTTTAAGCTAGATAGAACTTTAAATTTTAAAAAGTAACACAAAAAATGAAATTTTGATGAAACTTTTTTTTTATTTGTTTCAGTATACTCTGACAAATTTTACTTGAAAATCAGTCGTCGATTCGCGCAACTTATAGACGACTTCGTCATTTTTATGGCGTACATAATCGTGCATCTGAACAAGCCATTCGTCGAACTGTCGATAGATTTCGTACCACATACTCTCTAGAGGATGCAATAACACCAACACGTCAAAGGAATGTGCGTACTGAAGAGAATATCGCCGCTGTAAACGAAAGTGTGGAAGAAGATCCAAATTTATCAATTCGTCGTCGGTCGCAGGAATTGGGGCTCTGTCCGTCCACTACGTGGAAAATTTTGCGCAAAGATCTCGGCCTACACCCGTATATCCAGCTGGTGCAGGAATTGAAGCCACGAGACCCTTATATGCGTCGTTCTTTCGCCGATTGGGCTCTAGAGCAGTTGGCAACTGACCCGTTGTTTTATCGCAAAATTGTGTTCAGCGAAGAGGCGCATTTTTGGCTTAACGGGTTTGTTAATAAGCAAAACTGCCGCATATGGAGTGAGACCAATCCACAACAGACCCTACAGACTCCATTACATCCAGAAAAATGCACCGTTTGGTGCGGTTTTCACGCTGGTGGCATCATCGGACCTTATTTCTTCAAAAATGAGGCCGGAGCTCGCGTTACGGTCAATGGAGATCGTTACCGCACCATGATCAATGATTTTTTGTTTGAAAATATGGATGACATTGATCCGGACGAGATGTGGTTTCAACAGGATGGTGCTACGTGCCATACAGCGAACGCAACCATCGACTTATTGAAATTAAAATTTGGCTATAAGTTGATTTCGAGAAATGGACCTGTCAATTGGCCTCCAAGGTCGTGCGATTGGACACCACTCGACTATTTCCTGTGGGGCTACGTGAAGTCACTGGTTTATGCTGATAAACCAGCAACAATTGACGCCTTGGAGAACAGCATTGTTCGTGTTATTCGTGACATACGCCCAGCAGTGCTCGAAAAAGTGGCCCAAAATTGGACGTCCAGAATGCGCTTCGTCAAGAACAGCCGCGGTGCCCATATGCCCGAAATCATTTTCAAATGTTAATGTCACGTATTGATCCTTCGAATAAAAAAGAAATTTTAATTACAATTTAATTTTTTGTGTTATTTTTTACAATTTCAAGTTCTATCGGGCTTAAAAAAACACCCTTTATATATAAATTTTCAAGAAGATTTCACATCTAGTGTCCCAGCAACAGTCTTGATTAAGGATGTATTACTTTACCGTGAGCTCACAATATTTACGCAATACATTAAAAGAATCTGTCAAATATAAAATAAAAATTTGGTGCATATGTGATCTAAAATCGAATATCCTATACTGGCACATTATTATGGTGTTCGTTAATTAAATTGGGGATCAAAATTGTGCTGTATTTGGCACGAATGTATTTTAATATCGGTGGTACTGTACAAATTTTGATCGTTGTTCGATTCGCCTTTATTCTTACCGTTTCTTGCAAAAAACCATTTGGATTAACTACATGAAACATTGTCTGAGTGTAACAAAAATTAAAAAAAATACATTTTCTGCTTGTACGTTCCTCCAATAATTAAATAAAGCTATTTTATGGCTAATGCTATTACATTTTTATAACTACAGAAAATGAACATAGTAAAAAAGTCAAACATAACCATAACAAAGTAGGCGTTGACACATAGAAGCTCATGTTGTCGAACCGAAGCTGCAACTATAGAACAAATCAAAAATCATTTCCATTTCCTGAAATCTATTCTTTTGGATTAGCAAAAATAATTTGTAGTTTTCAAGAAAAACTTATTTAAAAATTTTGTCTGTGTACAAATTTATTTAAACGTCAGATTAAAAATTTAAAAAATGGGTTCTTTGCAATTTTTAACGAAAAACTTACAACGATTCTTTTATATTTATTCAAAAATTTATTACCAAAAGTGTAAAATGTGCCTACTGTTTTGAAAGCTAAAATATATATTGTTACGTTTATACCTTTTATAAACGTTTTGTTGTGAGTTCTTTATTGCAATATAAATAACACCAGTTTTAAATTAATAACAATTTTATTTACTTTAACTACACAAAGTTGACACAGAACAATTTACTTAAAATGCACGTCTTTACTCGATGAGGTTTAATTTTACACTGACGTCTCAGGCGTCTCCCTATTTACACTTCATTCCATTTAAAGTCTAGAAGATTTAAGAATCTTCTACTCCCTTCGTATAGCATTTTGTTGTATGCTGTTTATTCGATGTGTAGGCGCCTGTATGTCTGTGTGTATAGTTGTTTTTGTTTTTATGCTGATAAGGTTTCTGCTTGGGATTTATTTCAATACATTTGTTGTTGTTATTTGAAAAAAAGGGTTTCTTAGAAAACTACGCAGATGGTAAACAACATGTATGTTTGTTGTTGTAAAATTAGTTTTTTTTTGTCTTGCGCGTTTAGATGGTAAACAGCATAGTCCCAATTTACATTGGACGATTTTTGTCGCTGCAATTCTTAGTTTGTTGTTGTAAATAAGGGGTGTAAAGAGAATAGAGGAAGAGAGAAACTCTCTTTACACCTCTTATTTACAACAACAAAATAAGAATTGCAGCGACAAAAATCGTACAATGTAAATTGGGTGATACATGTATTTTTTTTTTCTTGCATGCCAGGCAGTTAGTAAACAGCATGTCCAATTGTAGTTGTGTGTGTATAAACTTCTACGCAGTTTGTAACCAGTATTTTGCTTAATTGCGTAATTATTTTATTTTAAAACTTAAGCAAGTCATATTCATAACAATATTATTCTGAAGTGTAGCATTCCTAAATAGATAAATTCTTTTTTAAAGAATCAAATTTACACTAGATTTTATCTCATGAAATAAATGGTATCAAAAGATTTAGACCTGGCTTGTACATCCTTCCATCTCCCATTTTTACCATAAAATAGAATTTTTCTCTAAGCTCGTTATTTGGCAAATATAGAAAAATCCTAAAAATACCATTTTTTAGAATTTTTTAAAACTTTTCTGGGAATTGTGGGATTTGCATTAGTCAATCATAATTCTTGTTTAATTTATCGATTTATTTCGTCGTCTTAACACATACACACACAGTTCCTGTTAGGTGTGCCAGTCTTGTCAAGGCTTAGAAAAACAAAAATCATTGAATTGGGTTAATTCTTTTAAAAGGTGAAAAGATTTGCCTTCCCAATTACAGATTGAGGCCTTATAGCGTTTAGAGTAAAAAAAAATTGTTTCTATGATAACGAAACGCAATAATCAAAGTGTTCATACAGCGTAGCAACTTTTACACACGGATCGCTTCAAGACATTTCTTTCATATTTTTTGTAGAGGGTGTAAAAGAACTTCTAGTGAAAATTTTAATTTATTTCAGTATTCAAAAATATTTTGTAAAAATTATATCTACTGACATACATGAATTAACCCCTGTACTGCTGATTTTTATTCCTCAAAGTAATACTCGTTGATTTAAATTTTCTCTGTGATGTAGACAATCATTTATAACATGTTCACAGAGCTGTTAAAGTAAATGTCTACATTTGTTTAATTCTGTGCTACTTAGTACTAAAGGAAAAGATTGACTGATCACTATACCCTAGCAAATCATCATGATAAACGGTTAAGCAGTGCTATTAAATTATTCAAATTTACCTTAAAAATTATTCACGGATTTAGTTACCAATCATAGCTGAGGCTTATTTTCTGATGTAACGTTTTTGTGGATAAATAAAATTAAGGTGCCCCTGTAGGCAAGCTTGTAAATATGGGGGTTGTGGATTCGATTCCCAACGAAGACCTTGGTTCTTTTTCACTACAAAAATAACAATTGTCTGTCGGTGGGGCTGCTCAGCGATGAAGGCATAGTCACTGGTCGTTGTGCTGTCTTATATACGGCAGTTAATTTCCGACTATCCTTTTACTTTCACCACCTGTTTCATCTAGTCTCTATCCCTTCCCTAAAAAATGTAGCATGGTACTTGACTCAATAGGCATTGATGCCTGAAGTGCTACTACTCTTTAACGAAAAAAAAAATTGTTATTATTTTATTATTTTAAAAATAATAAATATAATATTAATTATATTGATAAGGACGTGATGCAGTTTACGTACCATTCGGTAATTCCGACCACCGACTTGTTGAAACCAAAATTGACGATTGGTTAGTTCGACGAATGGATTTCTCAATTAGGCTCCAGTGTGGTATTATTTATACTGATTAGCCATCACTATAACCTTGATGTAATATGCGACAAGCTTTTCTTAAAAATATGGCCCGCAATTGGACATCCGCATCCGCTTCATCAAGAGAAAACTAGATGGCCGAATGCCCGATACCATTTTCGTTCGAATAAGTAAAATTTTGTAATGAAATCGAAGACCGAGAATCGAAGATTTCACTGGTTATCATGATATTTGAAATAGCCAAACATTACAGCCAACACGATTAAAACCACATTATTGTTCACAATCTTAAAGTTTAAATTACCTTTTTTAACAATTCTTTATATAATTCATTTTAGCACAAGATGTTTTTTAATTCATATATTGTTTTTGACGTATTTGTAGCAGATGCATTGTCAATTGTAATAATAATTTCAATTTCAACTGGTGGATGAACTGAAGCCGACCGATCATTCACATCGCAATAGATTTGCTCAATTCATTAATGAAAAAATAATTTATTCAGAACAAGCCTACTTTTACTTTTCAGGGTATGTCAGTAAGCAAAATTGGCGCATTTGGGCTTCTGAAAATTCCAAAGGGATTATTGAGAAGCCTTTGCATGCTCAAGGTGTCACTGTATGGTGCACTATGTGGTCTGAGGGCATGATTGGACCGTTTTATTTTTTTTTTTGAAGATGAGGCTGGAAATGCGCTAACGGTCAATGGATCACGCTATCGCGAGATGCTAACAATTCAATTTTGTCCAATGACGTGATTATCACTGACATGTGGTTTCAACAGGACGGTGCCACATGTCACACATCCAATGAAATGATAAATTTATTGCAAACCAAATTTCTTAATTGCATAATTTCACGACAATCAGCAGTTAAGTGATTTAACACCAATGTATTATTTTTTGTGGAGCTATGTTAACGACAGAGTCTATATTGAGTCAATCGAATCGATTTCAACCTTAAAACTCAAAAGCTGCGATCCGATTAACGAAATAGGACCGCTATTTTCCCAAAAAGTAATTAAAAACTTTGACGAAAGAATCGACATCTGTAAGCGCGGTCACGATGGATACTTGCCAGATATCATTTTCATTCATAACTGCGGAACTTTTCTTCTTGTAATACAATAAAAATTTGAATCATCTTAATCAAAATTTTTTGTTTTAGAAAACAAATTTCTTGTTGAAAAACCCTTTATAGTATTCCGTAAAAATGTGCCACTACATTATTTCCAAATAAATATTGTGTAAAATTTTAAACATTAAAATTTATTTAAATACATAACTAATCATATGATAGAAAATATTTCGATTTTGTTACCTTTGGGTTTGACATTCGCATATATTTTGTTAATTTTCAGAAAACATAAAAAACTTCATTTTTATATGATGCAAATAAGAAGGAAGTTTAAAAAAAAAATATTTCTTGTATCTTCTTTTGAAATTTTTTTCAGTTAACCATTAAAAAAAAACATTTGAAATGACTAATTATGCAATAAGTAATACGTAGTGGCAGACAGTTGTTTGTTAGAATTGCCTTTTATTTGTCTAGCAATTTTCTTTAATTTTTGTTCGTGAAAATTTAAGTAAATAATATGCAGTCACCTCGCAAGTCATGACACAATATTGTTAATTTGTTTAATTTGTAGTTTCTGTTTGTTGGTATTGAAGAGGAATGATTTTGCTTAGTTTTAACACTTCAATACTTTGCCAATAAACAATAATTCAATGATTGTTGTTTTGCTTAATACGAGAGGTAAAAGTGAAGGATTGATTTAAAAACCATAACTGCAGCAGTAAAAAAAAGAAGAGTGTTGATCCATTCGTCTGTTTTTAATGACGACACTGATGATGCCGTTGATGCTAAGTTTACACTTGAATGCATGCAAATTATGGTTGATAAACATCGTTGCTATAGTAACAGCAGCCAAACTAACTACGGCCACATAAAGTTTTAGAAGTTGGTCTTAGCCTACTACCTCAGAAGTATTGTTAATCAACATAGTGAAGAAATAATATTTTTTTTTTTTTTGGTATTTTTTCTCTATTTTCCATATTTTTGGCCAATGAACTTGGCTTTGGTTTTATCATGCTGGAAGTGTTGTTTTGTAATAGCAAAATTAAGAAGCAACAAATGATCTTAAAGAAATGTCACGAGTATTTTTTTTTTTTTGGTGCAATTTAATATCAAATTCAAATATATTTTCCATAGAAGATTTTATGAGCGAATGGCAACAAGCACTTATTTTCTTAGTTTTGAAGTGGAAAAAGGAGCTTTTTTACATATTTGAGTAACCACTCACTACTCCATCACAGCTTCGTTAAAGATTCATCACATTCGTTATCCATAAAAATCAAAGTGGAAATCTGTTGTGGGTTTTAGGAGATTTGACAACAGCAAAATTATTGATAACTGATACCTTAACAAATTCAATTGCAAATAATAATAATGATAATGATAATAATAATAATAACAATGATGTATAGTTTTTGTTTTTAGTTTGTTTTTCCTTTGTGTGTATAGACTAATAATCAACTTAATGATGGTTTTAGTGCACTGAAAAATTATTCCTTATGAGCAATTGAAATATGAAATACAAAGTCATGGCCTATTATCATTTCCTAGAACTCTGTTCTATAGTTTTTACGACAGAAAATTCCCTTTTTACAATTTCTGATTTGTTTATAGTTTTTTACAGCTCTGCTGTAAACAAATATTAACGAGCAAAAAATTGAAGAATGAAACTAGATTTTATTAAGTCAATTAAGGAAGTTTGAATTACATTGACTTTGTTGTGAAGCCGATTAGCGGCTTTTACTTTTTCCTTTATCAAAATTAACATTATTTTTATAGTTGGAAAAACTTTTTTTGTAACGAATTACAAGTAAGAAAAACGAAAAGCATTAATTGGAAAATCTGCAGGCTTACACTGAATTGCTTTTATGTTTATTTTCTTCCTAGCAATTAAGCGCTAGCTTAACGCTGAATTAACAGTAGCGCTGTTTTTATTGTTTTCTTTTCTATAAGCAGCTGACTGTTGGAAAGGAGAATCATATGGTTGTATTCATATCTTATATAATTATTATACGATGATTCGTAAGTTGGCAAGTTATTAATAGTCGAACTATTTTAGTAAATAACCAAATAAATCATTTTAATCCGTCTTAAGGTTAGACAATTTTAAAGAAACCGAAAAAAAAATTTAACTGGCATAGTGTATATTTGTCATCAACTTGAAAAGTGAAAAGAATATTTGAAAGTTATGGGTTTCTATTGCGACATAGTTTAGCCTTAAGATCTATTGCAAATTATTATGAATATATTGACGCTTGAATAGCGCTTCTAAATTATTCAGATTAAATTGAAAATCAATCATCAATTAATTAATTTTTTATTCTTCATGGGCTACACTAGACCAGCCATACTAACCAATAAGAGACTTTCCATTATATCTAGATAACTGCATTGCTAATGCTCCGGACTTTATCTGCAACTTGTAAAAAATATAAATGGTCAATAACTTTCACTACCGCACCACAATCAATGATTTTGCTTTAAAAATATGGAAAATATAGATCACATTGATTTGGGTAAAAAATGCGGTTTTGCCAGGATGCCGCAATATTCCACACAATACCCGCAACTATTGACTTATTGGAAACAGTATTAAGTTGATTTTTAAAAATGGATCTTTCATTGGGCCTCCACGGTCGTGCGACTTGACAGCTTTTCATAGCGTGTGAATTTCGTGTAACCAATTTAATATGCAATCGTTGATTATTATTCTATTTACTGTAATTAATTGTGTTAATAAATCATGCTTACAACATATTTACATTTTCTAAGGTAGAGAGAATACTGATGACGGATGTAGTAACGAATTTTTCCCATTTCTTATTTTTAATTGGCACAAAAATTCAATAAATTAAAATTATTTTATGGTCAATAATAATATATTATGTAATTATGAAAACATTATTGGCTAGCATATTAACGTTATTAAATATCATCGTTTTAAGGTTTAAAATATAAAAATTGTTTATAATTGTGAACATTTTTATTTGCTTAAATAATTTTTATTTATTTATTAATTTTTCACTGTAATAAGTTTATGTTTAATAATACTTTTTGGTTTTAAATGAATCTTTAACTTTCAAAGAAATCACTACATTAAAAGAAAAGCACACGGCTAAGTTTCGAAAATTAAACAATATTTGTTTCTACTTTGTCATGCTTTACTACTAAATTTAACATATTTATATTATTATTATTGATGGTTATAGTTATAAATAATATATTTTTTGGATAGAATAAATAAATGATCAATTGCTTACAAATTACAAAAAGAGCATATTATGGCTCTTGTGAACATACAAGAATTAACTTAATTTATTGACTGCTGATATCTAGAAGAATATATTTTAAGATTTTGTTTCTTAGCAGGGGTCATCTAATCTTAAATTCAGTGCAGAGTGTATTACCTCTGTGGATAAGTTTAAAATAACGGTTGCGAAAATAGCGTTACTGTTGTATAGTTTTAAACTTATCTATGTAGCGAACTGTTAATATATCAACTGCATTAATTTATACTCCCAGCTTAATATGGTTCAAAATTTCAGGCCATGCGAAAGGTGTGAAAATCACGTTACTATTAGGATATTGTTTATTTCATTTTATTTTGGCCATTCTGTAAAAATGCCAAGCGTTTGACTATTATGGTTTAAAACGTAAGCCCATATTAGTCAAAATCACGGCCTATTTTTTACACTTATTTTAAAGACAACAAATTTATACATAATTTGCGTGCCTTCCTACTGCGGATAGAAACTTAAGCTTTGTATGGTATAATTGCGACACAATAGATACACCCTTCATATTTTAGTTATTTTGTATCTCGTTTTAAGTCGGACATAAAAATACTTAAACTAAATGTATCTGGTTATTGCGGCTTAAAAACAAGGGCATGTTTATACAAATTAAGCCACTATTGGCATGTTTTTCAACTAAAAATATTATTTTGTCTTCTTATAGCTGTAGAGGACATGGTGGTGTTGATATTGTGCAATTTTGAATTGTATATTAATGGGGTTTCAAAAAATAACAATATATTAATAAGTATCGTCAATTTCAGAAAATTCGTTAATTTGTAATATTAGTTATTGAGCGGCTTTAGTTTCTAAAAATTTTCGAAACTCCATCTATTACAGTTCTGTTAGTAGACTGTGTGATAAATGAAAATATTGAGATGTTGTTATATTGTAATTTGTTTACTCCTTTTTACTTTCAAACAGATATTTTCCGGAGCAAGTAAAAACAAAATTAAAGAACAAAAACCGATTTTTGAGCTTAATTTTGTCAAAGATAACTATTAGTGTTCTTAATTGTGTCTTTTACAGCAGAATATATTTGAAAAGTGCAGTTACCAAGGTTCTACTAAATTTTTTAATGATGTTGATTATTTTTGATTGGACTTGAACTTAAAGCGTTTGTAAGTTAAAATTTGCAATATTTCATAGTCTGTTTCACTACAAATTGGCAAATGATTAAAGTTTTATTCTTTCGCTACTGTTAGTTATACAAAATCCAACGATTTTCTTTGAATTACAAAAATCCTAACAATAACAAAAATAAAAATTATCACAATTATTTATTTGTCTCTTTAACCTGTTCACAACAAGACCAATAAGTTTTAAATCATGATAAATATGCCCCCGCAATTGACCTAAATTTTCCACTTACAACAAAAAACTAATACTAATAACAGCAAATGTCTACAACAACATTAAACTTAAACTAAAAATAAACAACAAATTTGGGTCGCTGGTAAAATAAAAAATTAATATCAAGGCAAGACAACAGCAGAACTTAAAACAACAGCCAACTTAAAGATTTAGTCATTTAGTTGGCCATTCTGTGACTGGTTTTTGTTTGGTTGGTGTTAAAGATGTGCAGTTACTTAAAATTAAGTTTAAACATTGTGATTAACTTGTTATTTTTTATGTTATACTTTAGATGGAATTATTTTTTAAGAAAAAGAAAAATAGTTTTCCCTAACTTTGATCCACAGAGTTTTCCAAGCCAAATAACTCAATCAACCACAAACAGTTTCCACAATACCGCAGCTCAGTCGCATAAATAATTGTTTTAAATTAGAATGCAAAATGGTTGATAGCGAAAATTATAGTATTTTTGAACTAAACATCAAAATGATGAAAATTTAACAAATTACTGATGGCGATGATGAGATCTTTTTAAGGTTTTTGTTTCTTTTCTTAATTTTTTTGTGCTCAAGAACTTTCGCTTGTTAAATTTGAGCTGGAAGTGAATTAGAAATATAATTTTTATTTACCTACTTGACTTGAAAATTAGAAAAGAAGCTTCAAGGTCTTTTAATGAAAATAATAGCAGCGACAATTTTATTATATCAAGCCACCACAATAGTTTCACGTTGTGATTATCATTGCAGAGCACAATCGGACAGCTGTGTGAAAATATAAAAAAAAACGAAAATAACTAAATAAAACACACATGTAAAATGTAATATATAAATTTTTTTAATGAAATCAAAAGCTCCAAAAAAGGGATCATTTATAGAGCGGTTTTTTGTATCTCTTTGTATCTTATAAAAATCTACTAGTGCTCATTTGTTTTGGGTTTCTTAAAAAATAGTCTTAGTCTAATTGATTAGCTTTTAAAAATATGTTTTTTTAAGTTACTTCAGTTACGATTCGTGGAGTGAGAGAATGTGGTAAGATAGCAAACGAAGAAAAATAATATTTGTAGGCGAATATTTTTGTTACTTCTAAAGCAGTGTTGCAGCACCTCTAAAAATCGAGAGGCGACAAATCGCAGGACTTTCAATGTCAGCTGACAGATTCGTCTAACGTTATGTATCGCGATGCTTTTGAAACTACATTTAGCCACTATAGTCATTTATAATTTTAAACATAAACATGTGACGCGAGCTCCGGCTTAATTTTTAAAGGATTAAATTATAATTAAGCCACCAGCCTTTACTTCTTAGTTTTTACACTTGTTTTAATTTTGTATAACTTATTTTCATCGACGATTTAATGTTTTAGAGTTACAAAGCAAGAATCTCCTTTCCGGGGGCATGCACCATCTTTTCATATACTTTCGGGGATAAAAGGCGATACTAGCTGCCTGGGCTGGCAGGAGTCCGAAACTGGAAGAGAAATAAAATGACTTCTCAGGTGACTATTAAGGAGCGTATGCACCTATGTGTAAATGCGCCTTAGGGTGCGGTTGTTCGCATTATAATCAGCCAGTTATAAGACTACGATCATGTTGTGGTACACACGACTACGTACACTGACGTTAATCTGTATGACACAAATTGGAGAAAGAGTCTGCTACGATATGATGGTACATTTTTAGAAAAATGTACCATCACACCAATAACATGTTACTAATTACATTCAATACGAATTTAGCTGTATTTTGCACTAAGATCCATGAACTTAATTTTTTTTTTACTCTATTGTAGATATTAATTATCTACCTTGTTTTTGGGTGCATTTGAACTCACACGATCACTTGCTTGCCAAGCAAGTTATGCAGTCTTTTAAATCAGATGATTTGGGCCTCTATATTTTCAGGGGGACATAAAAATACGATCTAGTGTTGGCCAACAAGAACACTTTGATTAATTCTTCAGCTACTGTCTCATTCTGTGTTTGTGTTCGTGATTTCTTCATTCACAAACTAATGCATTACCAGTGCTTTAACCATTTAAACAACTCATTTAAACTACCATTGAAACTTGAGCTGCTTTTATCCTTTTAAGCGCTCTTGAAAAATTAATCTATCACCATTATTTAACAGCAATTATTTTTTAAGCAAAGTTGCTTCGTATAAGCATATGTGCTCTTCATCAAGACTGGCATGTCTCCATTCAATTTGAAGATCAAGTGATTTTAAAGAGGTGTATGCTATTAATTAAGTCGTATACCTCTTTGAAATTGTTACGAAGGAAATTTGATTCAGTATTCAGACCCCAGTAGTACTGAAAAAGAATTTTGTTAAGTTTTCTTGCGTCTTAATTTTTAAGTAAATAGCGTGGAATATATAAAACCTGCAGAATGATTTTAAAATATGCTTTCGACAATTACAATTGTCTATTAAGATAATGTAGGGAATATCTTCAGTTCCTTAAAATTCATTAAAGATTTTAATTTATTGCCATTATTTTCAAAGAGCACTGCCATCGAAGTTAACACTACTACGGAAAAAAGTTTACAAAGTAATGAATTATTGTGTTATATAAATTGTTGTTTGTTGACAGCAATACTTACGAACTTACATTTTGCTGTTACTGTTTTACTTTACTGCTATACCGTTCACAACTATATTTTGTTTTTTTAATCGAGTTAAAACGTCTAAATTAATCTAACATGGAATGATCTGGCGATAGTCATTTCTTTTGCACTTGAGTGTGGTCTTAAGCTAATCAAAAGAGTTCTGAGAGAACAACTCAAACAACCTTTCTGCACTGTTTATATGCAAGTGGTATAAGGATTTTAGGCAGCGTTCTTTCTGCTATTGTAAAATTTTACCAAGATTGTTCTAGTTCGCTTGGTTTCGACTTTCATAACAGTATCTATGATTAATCGCTAGATTGTTGGCATTACAAATTAATATAAATACATCCTCGCACTAGCAACAAGTATCATCTTAGTACAAACGAAAGTAGGATTGTGTTATTTAAGCGAATATTTTTTTATGTTTCAATGTTTTTAGTTTTTGCAAATTTTAACTTTTACTTTGTCAATTATATGTGACATACTTCACCTATTGTGATATTGATGAACTTAAAAAAAGGGTACAAATCATGTCATATTTACAATGAAAACACAATTTTTTTAAGGAATTTATAAAATATTTTTATAAATTTAATAATATGAAAAGAAGTTAAATAAATTTTAAATCTATGAAGTATGAAGGTATTTATTTTGATTCTAGTCACGAATTTGACCAAGTTCATCATATATGCATCATCATTTATAGATTGTTTTGTTTTTGTTTTTGTTTTATAACATCAAAATAAGTAGTAGATGGTTGGTTGATATGAGTAATAAGATTGTACTCGTCGATAAATTTACTTGTTATTTTTATGTATGAAATACCACTCTATACATACTCGTAGATTTGCTTACCACATTCAGTCATATGGTACATACGATTACACGTACCAACACATTATATTGATATCCGTACGTGTACTATCTAGTAACGTTTCTATCTTTGTGTGTTTATATTTATTTAAAAAAGCATCATTATAATAAAAACAAAAAAAAAATTAGCTATCGTTTTTGTTTTTATATTTTACTACAGCAGCAAGCTATCATCAACAATGTGCTTAAGTTGCAAGTAACTTCACTTTATATTATAAATATCTAACTATCTGTATAATCGGCTTTATATGTGCAACAATACACATTCATAACAATTCAACTTTCTTTAAGATTTGCTTTTTTTTTTGCTTAAACTTCATTCATTCAATCATTCATTCAGTGGTTCTTTCGTTCAGACCTGGATCGATCGATTCATCCAGCTATCCATCCTTTTTCCATATTTTCATTATGAAAGCCTGTCTTTTTATATTTTTAGTCAATGTCCTTATTGTTATTGAGAGTGCACCTTAACATGTATTTTTGATGTGTGTTTGATTTGTTATTAATGATCATATCATCATCATTATGGCAGTCGTCATCATAACCATTGTTTCTATTTATTTCTCTTTAGTTTTTCATTTCTATTCCGTCGTCTACCTGTTTTTCTGCTATAATGGTTTTTTCCTTGTTTTCTATTAAATCTGTAGCTTTAATTTCAACAAAATGTTATTTCTTATTATTATTACAATAATATTTCATACATACGATTTAGACATATTTTTTTTACTGCTACAAATGCTGTATTTATGACATGTAATATATCGACGTCCATTTAGCATGATGTCTTGTTGGCTGTATGTTTTTTCTTTACAATTTATGTAGAATAATAGTGGAATGTTTTGTGTAGAATTACTCACTCACAGTGGCTCTGTTTAGAAAGCTTATAGCATTTAAGCTTATGAATTGAGAACAACTTCAAGTTTATACAAACAATTTATACAAATCTGATGAAACTATTTTTAAAAAGATGACATCCTCGAAACTTGCTGTTATTTACATGTACCATTTATCATTTATTTTTATTGCTTACGTCAAAAAGGAATATTTTCCAGCAGAAAATAGCTTTGCAAAATATTACAAGAAGACCATATGGAAAATGAAGTAAAGCTTTGCTTAAAACTTTTAATTGCATTTTGTATCTATAGACGAATAAAAACGTCTAAACTGTTCCAGTATTAAAAGATGTGGTAACTTTGTTTTTGTCTTATTTGCTTTACAAGTTCTTTCATATACGTCTGCTAGACACAAACAGCAAGAGATAAGTTGCATTGTTTGTAGTTTTTTACTACTTGAAGCAAACAGTTTGTGTTCTCTTGTTTCACTTATTTAAAATTATTAAAATTAGAGATAGTGTTCTGAATAAAAAAACATATTAACGTCTAAGCAGAAAGATGTATCTTTAAATATGACTGAAATTTGTAATCTTAAAATTGAAAGTTGTACATCACGCAACACGAATATGTTTAGAACTGATGGGCATTATTCTATTGTCGATGGCCCTCCCCTATATCTATTCGAAGTTGAATACATTAATCTGGCCAGCAGGTTGGAAGTAAAATACTATCTACTCTTTTTTCTGTGTAGTTGGGCCACTGTGCCATGAAAACCTTGACAATATTAATTTTATTTCCATTAACAATTTATCATACTTTTATTTTCTTACCATGGCTAAAGTGAATGTGACATTTTCTATCATTTGTTAACTGCTAACAGTTTGTAAGTTTGTGCATATGTGTGCCATTTCAAAGTAAAAATTTGCATTTAAGTTCTGTAATAAAATTTGAGTTTTTTCCATAACAGAAATGGAATCATTTCTGACTCTTAACTGCGAAAATATTTGAACCAGTATTATTTAGCCATTCCCTGTGATATACCGGTCTTATTTTTATTATTTATTTCAAGGATTTTTTTGTACCATACAATACATTTCAGCGGAAATGAAAGTATGTAAATTTATTCTTAATAAAATTTATATACAAACTTAAAAGAAAGGCCTCTGAAAGTATATAAAAAGAGAAGTTTATCTTAGTGGAGACCCATAATAAACACGCGTTTTAAATCATTTTAAAGCATCTAGTTTTCATTTAATTTTATTTAATTTTAATAGCACCATTTCACTGAATCTAATCTTTTTACTTAAGAGCTTTAATACGATTTTTAAATGGGATAATTAAGATTCACCGCGTTATCGCAATTCGCTAAACGTAGGTCATATGTCACTTATTATTATATTAAATGTTATCAAAAAAATTTTAATATTAAAAGAATGCAGTTCTGTTCTAGTCGAGCTCTATATAATAATACAAACAAAATTTATTTATATTGGTCTACAATTTAATATATTTACCCTATACAAACCTCTTGCAGCAAATGAATTTTAAACTGTAAGTTTTTTTTGGAAAAGAATATAAATTGATCACATTTTTTGAATATTGATGCAACACTGTCGCAGCTCCCATATAAAACCAATTTTGAAAATTTGCCTCAGTGCTCTTAAAACGCCTCTGCTTTTAAATGCAATAAATTTGCAAAAACATTTGTAAGCTTTTTACTTTAAGCACAAGCTTTTGTGTAATTTTAAGTTTTTTCAAAACTTCTCTATTTTATTCCTTCAGCAAACCTGGCCAGTTGGCAATTTTTTCTTTAAGAAATTATATTTCTTCAAATAAATCTTCTTAAAAACTCCAAAAGAACCTAAAAAGGAGATTAACACTCGCATGGTGAAGGATAACCAAGGAATTTTAAAATCTGATGCTTCAGTTTTATTTTGTTTTATTTGCTATTGGAATGGGTTGTTCAACAAGAAGTTTGCATTTTAATTGTGGCAACGCAAAGCAACGATAGATTTGACATTTAGTTTTTTGAATTGGCAATTGTTACAATGGATTTAATTTCGCACGAAAATTGCATTAAAATAACTAAAATCCACTACGAAAATTGTGGTTTTGTTAAAGTTACGATGTTAATATAGTAGACAATTGTTTTCGACAGCCTGTGTTAGCCTTCACAGATATATAATCTTTGATATAAAGTGGCCCATGCATTGAAATATGTTTCAAATATGCTACTGTGTATCTTTGTCCGATGGCTAGCAATAGACTTATTCTATATTAATTCTTAGTGAATAAAGTTGTTAGTTTTTTATATGACATAAGAAATCGTAACCCATTTTATAGTGAATAAGAAAATGGCGTTATAACCACATGTATGTTCATTTGCCAAATTTTCGCTGTTAGATATCAGAAAGCTCACCCAATATTCTTCTTTTATTTTCTTATTTCAGAGCCTTTAATCTTGTAGATTAATGATGAGTAAAGGTAGTGTGATAGCTTGTAAGTATTGGGGTTGTGGGTTCGATTCCCAACGAAGACCTTGTTTTTTTTTCACTACAAAAATAAAAATTGACTGTCGGTGGGGCTACTCAGCGATGAAAGCATAATCACTGGTCGCTGAGCTGTCTTATATACGGCAGTTAATTTCCGACTATCCATCTACTTTAACCACCTGTTTCATCTATTCTCTATCCCTTTCCGTAAGAATGTAGCACGGTACATGACTAAATAGGCATTGCCTGAAGTGCTACTTCTCTTTAAAAAAAAATATTTCGAAATGCTTTAGTTTTACTATTTTTTACGAATAAAATTTGCTTTCACCAAACAAATAAGACTATGAAAAGTTGTAAACATCAAAAATTGTTATTGTAACATATATAAAACAATAATAAATTAAAAGTTAAATAAATTTTCAATAATCCAAAAATGGGGTAGTATTTTCCACCTTTTAAAAATTTATTTATTAATCCTGAAGTTGTTTAAAAATTGTGATATCATATTAAACACATTCAGCATATAAAAATGAATTATTTTTACGCTTTATTTTTATTTTATTTCTTTAAGGAGATTTAAAATATAATTGTGATATTGTGTTACAGAAATGTTTTCATTTTATTTGTTGGGGTTAATGACAGTTACAAAAACCATAGGTAAAGTTTATTGGCTGTCGATGCATAATTTGTTGCTGGTGATGTGTCAGTTAATATAAATTGTATTTGATTGCTTCACTTACTCAATTGATTCACTATGTTTGCAATTTGTTTAAGAAAAATTATTTTAGAGATAATTATTTAGCTTTTTTACAGTCATATTTAAGGCAATTAAGCAATTAGTAAACGCTACGATCATTTCAAAGTTTTATTATTTTTTGTAAGAGAATTCGCTTTAAAGAAACATATTTAAGGGTTTCAATCAATCTTTCTTTAATGAACAAAATGAAAGTGGAATAAATCGATTTGGCAGTGTGAACAAATTTAACAATATTAATGACAAAAAGTGATAGCAATTAATTTCTTTTAAGCACAACACTAGAAATAAATATTTTGCTTTTCTTTTTTATTGCTTTAGTCACGTATCCATGTTGTGCAAACAAGCAAAATGTAAACAGTTAACATTAAATACGGCTACTATTTGGCTTATTTTATATGTCTTTAACTTTTTATATATAACCAGGATTTCCATGTCGTTTATAAAAGTTTTGAAAATATTAAGTATTCAAAATATTGTGCTGTAAGTTTTAAAATCATTATTCCTCATTATAAATGCTGCAATTTTCAATAAAATTTTAAAGAAAAATATTTTTTCAATACATAACAATTTTCAAAGAATTTCAATTTCAGTATAACTAAATAAATTTTTAAAAGGTTCAATATAAACTGCTCTATTTGCAAAAGTCTTGGTATTATATCTGATTAATCAAAGTTTTGCAAATGGTCTTGGAGTAACTTTAAAACAACTTAGGAGTTTTATAATTTCTATGAGGGTAGAGGTTAAGGTTACGATAACTTTCTTTAAAAGAATATTTGTTTTACGAAAATATATGATTTATCTAATAATAATAATAATCTGATAGCAATATAAAGATATAGAACTTTAGGTACCCAAAATTTTTTAAATAGCGGCCATATTATTTTATTTTGAATTTAATGGTTCTGTTCGAAATACTTGATCCGTCTTTCATAAACGAATTTAGCTAACCGATGAAGCTCACTGTTTTTTGAATGGATACGTTATTAAATAAAATTGAAATGTTTGGAGTGATCTCGAAAATCTGACTACTTGGTGTGCTTAATGAGCTAGTGAAACCATTGCTCCGTACTTCTTTTAAAACGACGCGGACCTATATAGATATATCATTACCAATTTTTTCGTTCATCAATTAAACAACCATGATGTTCGGGAAACAGTAACAAAAACCATAAACAAGAAGGGAGCAACATGTAACACAATTCAAGCCGCAATTGATTTATTGAAATGAACAGTTCGCGTTTCGTACAAGTAAATTGGATTCCATGATTGTGCGATTTAACGTCACTAGACTATTTTTTGTGAAGAGATATGAAGTCGCTAGTTTACGCCGATATTATCGAAATTATTGACTACTTGGAGGGCAACCGATATACGGCTGCAAATGTGGCAAAAATGCATTGAAAATTAAACCTCCAGATTAAACAACGTCTGAGTCAACTGGGCAGTCATATGGTAGAAGTCGTATTTAAATTATAATACCAGAGATTATTTTTGGAGTAAAGTAAATTTCGTGGTTAATATTTTGCCAAAATATATCGGGTTTTTCAACAAGAAGTTTGTTTTTCAATTCTAGAAACACCAACAATATGATAGTTTTGACATTTAGTTTTATAACGTATTCGTAACAGATGCATTGGAAATTGTTACAATGAATTCAATTTCGCACGAAAACTGCATTAAAATAGTTAAAATCCACTATGAAAATATGATCAATTTTCATCTTGTGAGGTACCTAAAGTCTAACGGGTTACTTAGCGACCGACAGTTTGGATTCCACAGGGGTAATTTTCTGACTTTCCTGTCGGAAAAATGGCGCAACTCCGCACGTCATTTCGGAGAAAGTAAGGTGGTTGCTTTAGATATTTTTCAAAGGCGTTTGATAGAGCGTGCCATGATGCACTTCTATCAAAACTAGTTGCTTTTGGTTTCGGTGATAATTTCTACAGATTTATATCGAATTTTCTCAGGAATCGCACTATGTGAGTTGCTATAGATGGGATTTCATCAGACGAGTTCAAAATTAACTCAGGGGTAGTGCAAGGCTCCGTTCTTGCTCCTACTACATTTGATATTTTTCTGAATGACCTTTGTCAAACTTTCGCCAGATGACAGCACCATTTGTCATTCGTATTCATTAAGTACTAGACCAAACCAGTTGGCGGTGAGTTCTCAAAGCCGGAACATGAATGATGCGCTCAATCACAATCTCGCAACAATCTCTGATTAGGGTCGTGCAACTAGAGTCTGTGTGCTGTATCTGTTATTACGGGTGATATGGGTATTACGAAATCGGAAGCTCTTGATGTTCTTGGCATACAAGTTCAGTGTAATGTTCGATGGACTAAGCACATTTTAAGTGCCACGGTTTTTTAGAATAATGTAAGAAATACTTCACCCCATCCGATTTTTGTACTATTTGTACCACCTACATCCGCCCAAAGATGGAATACGACTCTCATGTATGGACTAGCGCCACAAAGTCTATTTTGGAGTTGCTCGACCGTATACAGGAGAGAGCTAAGAGGCTCATTAGGGACGGTATGGTATCCAATTCTATTGATGACCTGGATACCGTGATATTTTCGTACAACATAATCGTCCTTCTGAGACCACTATTAAGAATATTGTCGTTAAATTTGAATTGACAGGCCCGAAACTGTAAACATCGCAGCCGGGAAGCACAGTGTTGAAGTAGAAGCAAATTTGTCAATTCCGCGACGTTCTCAACATTTGGGGTTATTCGAAACCACCCCATGGCGAATTTTACGTAAGGATTTAATTTTGAAGCCTTTCAATATTCAACTGGTGCAAGATCTGAAGACGGCTAGTTTTTCTGAAAAAATCATTTTTTCAGACGAAGCCCATTTGCACTTGTCAGGGTTGTCTACAAATAAAATTGCCGCATTTCGGCTTTTGAAAATCCTAGAGCGATTATTGGGAAGTCTTTTCATGCTCAACGTGACGCTGTATGGTGCACTATGTGGTATGGAGGTGGGGCCGCTTTTTTTTTTTTGAGGATAAGACTGGAAATGCAGTAACGGTCATAGATCACGCTATCGCGAGATGCTAACAACTCAATTTTGGCCTATTATTAATGACGTGCATACTACTGACATGTGGTTTCAACAGGATGGTGTCGCATGTCACACATCCAATGAAACGATCAATTTATTCCAAATTACCTAATCGCATAATTTCACCCAGATCACGTGATCTAACACCACTGGATTACTTTTTGTGGGGCTATGTTAAGGACAGAGTCTATACGGAGCCAATCGAATCAATTTCAGCCTTAAAACTCAAAGTTCGTGATGTGATTAACGAAACGGGACCTCCATTTTACCAAAAAGCGATTGTGTGTTGGTGAAATTGACGTCTGTCAGCGTGGTCGTGGTGGACATTTGCAAAATCATCATGTTTCATTCATAATAATGCCGAACTTTTCTCTTCATAATGCAATAAAAATTTTAATCATCTTAATCTCAATTTTTGGTTTTATTTTTTTTAGAAAACAAAATTTTTGTTGCAAAACACTTTATTTAATACCAACCGAAATGTCTATTTATTAAACAGATATTGGAAAAAGCTTCTTGTCATGATTAAATTAATGTTTAAAACAAATATATATTTTTTTCATCTCAACCATATTTGGTTGTAAAAAATATATTATGGTTAGAACGACAATACCACCTCGATTTTTCATTTGCGTGTTATTAAATTTTAGTTCGCCCTAAATGGAAAATATTTAATTTTTATATTACATTACTAAAGTATATAGATTTGCTTTCTGTTTTCTGATTGAATTTAATTAAATAATTATTTTATTCAATTAAAAGCTTGTCTGCTCTTTGTGTGATTTACAGAAGAGATAATAAACAATTTTGGTAAAAATTGAATTTAAAAACAAATAACAATTGCTGTTAGCTTAAAAGTTTTATAGCCCAAGATTTCGTTACGATATGCAAGAAGCATTTTGCGAAGATGAAATTATTTTGTTGCGAAATTTTATTAATTTCTTTCATTTAAATGCATTTTTCCTTCATTTTTCAGTCCAAATGCTTAAGCGAATTAATTCAAAATATTTATTTCCTTACTGTAACTTTACATTAGCTTTTGATACGATTCTTTAAGGCCCAAAACGGAAAGTTTTAAAAGTGTTTAGAAAAGTATATTTAGAAAACCTGTGTCTGAAATAGAACATTTTATCTGTATTAATCAGATCATGTATAAACAAAATATACTCCCTATAGCAAATAGGTTAAGAAAAAAAAAATAAAAAAGTATTAAAGTTTTCAAGGTTTTTAAATAAGAGTAGGGCAAGCAATTATGTCAGCCAGTCCTAAGAAATAAAATCGCTTGAACTCTTTCAAGAATGTGTTAAAGATGAAAATATAGTGGAACAAATTATAGCTTTTTACAATAATTATGAACAAAAATAGCAGTTTAAATTGATAACCTAGCAACTAGATTTTTATTATTTCAACAACAATAAAATAGATTTATGAGAAAAGCGAAAATATGGGCGCTATAAAAAAAATTAATGTTCGTCTTCATCATTTATCCCTAATGGGTTGTGTTTCAAAAATAAAATTTTTAGTAAAAAAAGTTTGTAGCATTTGAAACTGTTTTTAGTTGATTGTTATGAGTTATAAAGGAGAAAAATATAATATTTAAATAAAATAAAAAAAACCAATTTATACGTCACAAAATTCTGCAGCTTTTTTATTTACTTTACTTGTACCTCAAATTCGCTTCCAATATACCACGTACTTTGTGTCATTATTTATCTCAATGATTCAAACCACAATGTATTAGGGGTACTTTTATATTTAAGAAATTTATTTCACTCATGGAAATTCCCATATGTGATTTTGCAAAAATGTTTTGGTCTTTTGTGATCGTCCACGAAAATGCAAAATCATTATAGAAAAAGATTAAAAATGCCATTATTAGTTATATAAAATAGGCGCTAAATTACATGAAATGCAAATGCTATTTAGGATACCAAAGGGTGTGTACAATTGATTGTTGATCTTTATGGTGCCGACAGTTAAGCTTAACCAACAAGTTTTTATTAATTTTCGTTCAATTATATTATTGATTGATAAGAAAAGTTTTGTATGAGAGTAAAATATTTAATAATCCCTATTTTTATAATTCGGGGATGCCTTTGCTAGATGATGTATTAAATTAAGCGTTTTGTTCTGTTTTTTATTGATTTATTTATTTTTACTGTACATATATATTCATTTGGTTAACTGCCTCAGCACCGTATAGGCATTATCGACGCAAGTTAGTATTACTTAACTTCATTAATGTACAATGTTCAAACTTAGAGTTATAATAAATAAAGTTATAAATATAATACAGCTTAAATTACAGAAGCGTTTCAAATTTTCCGAACAAGTGGCCTTTACGTTTAGACTTAAATATTAAAATTCTGTTTACCGTTTTTATTTCCAAAGGTAGAATATTATATTTCATACTACTAACATAGTCAATACGCTGCCTAGTTCTTTCAAGTCTACATCTTGGAATTTTTAATTTATTTGCGTTTCTCAAATTGTACGATGGCCAACGTTGTTCAAAGATTTAAATACATATTTCAAAACTTGATATTCATGCAATCCATAAATTGGCAAAATTGTTTTACAAATATCTCTATACAGAGATACTGTTGGGTAAAACATTGGTAACTTATAAATTATTTTTAATGCTTTATTTTGCATGCGTTGAAAAGATTTTAATACATTACTATTCTTTTTGTAATCATACACAACGCTCATATAGCCTAAATGTGATTGTATCAAAACTTGATAAATCTTCAGTTTAATACATAAATTACATTTGTTTTTAAACTTATATAATATTCCAACTACTTGAGCAATTTTCGTCTTAAGTTTAGTTATGTGTAAATCCCATGCAAGATTGCTTTGCAATGTGACCCCAAGATATTTAATTGCATTTGTTTCTTTTAAAGGCTCCCCATCAATATGAACAACAAAGTTGTTAGGTCTAAAACGTAAAAATTTTGTTTTGTAAGGATTAAGTACAAGTCGATTTAAACGAGCAAACTCAGAAATCAAAGCAATATCACTGTATATATGTGTTAGCAATACTAAATCGTCCTTGTGGGGATAAAATATAGACACATTATCAGCAAACATAAAAATTTTGCCAGTTAAATTAAGATTTTTAATATCGTTTAGATATATTGAAAAAAAAACAATGGACGTAATCCATAGTTTACGGGACCTAAGGAAATACTGCTTTCTTTAATTTGAACATATTGCGAAAAATAACTTTCAAATAGCATCAATTCTCTATTCTTTATACCATACAATGAGAGTTTATCTAATAAAATATTATGAACCACAAGATCAAATGCTTTCGTAAAATCCAAAAAGATGCCAGCTACTCCGTTAAAGACTACATCTAGGGCATTACAAGTGTATCTCACTACATTTAACACTGCATCCTCAGAACCACTTTCTTTTCTAAAACCAAACTGACATTCATGTAATAAGTTGTTCTCCTCCACATAAGATAAAAGCTTATCAAATATAATTTTCTCAAATATTTTATCGATAGCAGAAAGGACAGCAATTGACCGCTATTTCTCTACTGAAAAGGTATTAATATCTTTTGGTCCTATATCCAGAGCCAAACTGATTTTATGAGAATTTTTTCACAAAATCAACATAGCATAGACAGCAAGTTTCAAAGACACTTCCATACAAACACTACAAAACATTTTAAAAACAACAAAAAACATTGTTTATTTTCAATCATCATTATTTTCAAGGCAACATAGTTTCTAATGAATTAAATGTTTCATTTTGCCTCATTTCAATTCTTATTTTAAGATTGTCAAGAGATTTTATAAAATAATTATTAAAATAATTATTCTTAGTCCTTGATGATCAATCAGATTTAGCTCATTACTATTTAATCACTCAACCGTAGTGTTGATGAATTTCCAACATTTTTTCGGATCATTTGCAGTCTTGCTTAATCTTTGAACATAGTAGGTATTCCTACTTTCCCTGCTTGCTACTTTAATAGCCATGTTTAACCTTCTTAATCCTCAAGTACCTCGTCGCTTTTCTGTTTTAGCAATACAAGACTTTGAAGATTTTTATTTATCCAAGGCGTTAATTCAAAATGTTGTCGTTTCATGCGTTTATGAATTATAGTTGAAATATTTATTGCTACCTTCATACAAGAAACCAAGCTATTTGTTAAGTCAGAGATGTTCAACGTTACAACATTATTTGGCAAATTATTTTGTAAATATTCTTTAGCTTTGGAGTAGTCACAATATGTTTTGGATATTTCCAAATATTTCTTGGTATACATTTTACCTTTGACCAATATATTATGGTCTGATATGTTACATTCAATAAAATCTACATAAATTCTTTCTGCGCAAAGTTACTAAAAACATGATCTATAGATGTATTGCTAACTGGCCTTGTTATCATATTACGTGCCCTAAAACAATCAAAGTTTTGAAATGTTGTAGATAAATCAGTATAATACTGATTATTGATTAAATCAATTTTCGAATCACCAATTAAAACTATTTTGTTTTGAGCATAATCATTTAAATTTACATCAAGTATGTTTAAAAAATCCCTTACACTACATTTTTGTGACGTATAAAATGACATAAATGTCATTGGTATATGAAAAATTTTAAAATTTTCAAGAGTTATAATTATGAACTCAACAAAATTATCACTCTTACACATTTCAACCAAGAAACACAAGCTTTTGTTAATATATAATGATGTACCTCCATAACTATCACCTCTACAGCAATGAACTACGGAAAACCCAGGAATTGAATATAACTGTGTCAAATTGCTTTCAAACCATGTTTCCTGTACAGCAATTATATCAGGTAATTTAGGAAAGCCAGTAATTAATGATATAAACTTGTTAAACTTGTCTTCTTCTTATATTTAAACTCACTACTTTGAAAAAGTTTGTATCTATATCATTCAAGTAATATTGAAAATTTGAAAATTGCTTAAAATATTGATTTTTAATCATAAAAGCATAATAGAATTTAGTACAATAACAATATAACAATAAATTAGAAATATATTTTCCGCCTTACAATGAAGAAATATAAACCGCACCACCACCATCATTATCGCTAGAATCATCAGGATCTTCTCTTCTATTTTGCACAAAGGATCTAAATTTCCAATGCTTGTTTGTTGTTGCGGTTAGTAGCATTTCACCAATATCATCTTCACATTTGATTAGTTGCGGCTTTGAAGTATCACTTTTTTTTACAAAAGACGTTTTCATTGCATATGAAGACATGTTGATAACCAATAACTTTTAGGGATTTAGCATGCTTCCAAAGATTAAAGGTTTCTTTGCTGTGGAAGTCATTTACAAAAACTTTCCTTGTTTTTTCGTTTTTTTTTTAATTTAATAACAAGTTTTTCTTATTCATTTTAGATGAAAATTTTACTACTATAGCTTTTTTATATATTTCTCTATTTTTCTTTCCTACAAAATAGGTTTCCTCAACATCATTTGGCTCAAACTCAAGTCCAACATCTTTTGATATTCGATCTTTTGATGGTCGATCGCACTATTTTTCCGAAAAAAATACAGGCCATAATAGTCGCAAAGATGTATTTTTGGGAATTACCTTCAGGTTTTTGTTTTATTATTTATATGAATCCGTTTTATAGTGGAAAATTGCTACAGTTTAATTGATAAAATACTATTGTCAGGACCATATTTTTATCGAAAATACCTTATAGTTTTTCAGTTTTATTTCTATAGAACTACTTTCTAAATTTGTTAACTTTACTTATTGTAATTGTCACAGACAATAATAGCCTCTCTACATAAATATAGCAATTATATTGGTCAAGGTTGCATTTTCTATGAAACACATCTTTATTGTAGTTTTTATAATTGTAAGGCTCTGTAATTGATACTAAGTTTACATTTTGAAGCTTTGTCTATCATATTCAAAGACTATGGTACAATGAATAAATTTTGTTATAAAGATATTATTACGTTTATACCTTTTATAAATGTTTTGCTGTGAGTTCTTTATTGCAAAATAATTAACACCAGTTTTTAGAGTTTTTAAATTAATAACAATTTTATTAACTTTAACTACACAAAGTTGGCACTACAGTACAATTCACTTAAAATGCACATCTTTACTTGATGAGGTTTAATTCTACACTGACTGATTATCCACGCAGACGCTGCCCTATTTATATTTGTCCATTTAAAGTCTAGACGTTTTAAGAATCTTCTACTCCCTTTGTATGACATGTTTATTCGATGTATAAGCGCCTGTATGTCTATGTGTATTTTGCTTTTCTTTTTATGCTGATAAGGTTTCTGCTTGGGATCTATATCAATACATTTGTTGTTGTTATTTGTCGAAAAGGGTTTCTTAGAAAACTACACAGATGGTAAACAACATGTATGTTTGTTGTTGTAAAATTAGTTTTTGTCTTGCACGTTTAGATGGTAAACAGCATACATGTATATTTTTTTTCTTGCATACCTGACAGTTAGTAAACATTATATCAAATTGTAGTTGTGTGAGTATAAACTTCTACGCAGTTTGTAACCAGTAGCTTGCTTTATTGCTTACTTATTTTATTTTAAAATTTAAGCAAGATATATTCGTAACAATATAGAAGCCTTTGAAATGCGGACACATTTTGAAGCTATAGCAATATAAAGCTGTGTGTTTCAGGTACGTATTCTAATGGCCGATTTAAATAAGGATGGCAGAGATTCGAGAGTTTGACCTTTTTAATATCTCTAACTCTGCGCGTTTGGATATATAGATTTTTTTAATTTAATGGCTTTCCTCTCTGTCATCTTACTAATTGTCCAACGACTTTAGAATATTCAGAATTACTTAGAAGCGCCGGGGTAGAACAAAAGAATTATTAGTTGGGCTGGATTTAAATTTTGCTAATGGACGTAAAAATTTTTTTGTTTACGATAAAGCCACATAGTTATTGCTGACTTACATAATAGTCTTGCCAAACCCTGCACCAAGGAACAGCTTTTTTGTTAACGCATTAACAATGTATATGGAAGGGTAAGTGCTGTTAGCTCTAAGAGCTAAGGTAATTTTTCTCCTGCCATTTTCAATTTTAAACGTAATATAGTTCAATATCACTATATAGACAAACGCTTTATAGTATATTTTCACATAGGTAGCAGGCAATAAAATTGAGGGTAAGACATTAAAATTGATAAATACACCTCTATAAAAAGAATTAATAGCAAAATATAAAACTGCCAGTAAAACAATTGACGACGCAAAAACCTTTTTTTTCCATTCATTCAATTCTAATATTTTATTTGTAATTTTAATTAAAAAAATTCTCAGAAATTTACTTTACAATTACTAAAAGTGGCGAAGCCCTTGTTAAAAGATTAAATATAGTGAAAATTGTTATTTTCTTTACTGTTCCTGGTTAAGTAAAACTGTTCCTTATTAGTAAAAATAAAACAAATTACATTTTAATTAACATAATGTCTTTGTAATATGAGCAGACATTTTTTCTGCTTAAAGTTAATACTTACGGAATCTATAAACAAAGTGAAGTAAGTTAACACTCGTTACGTTAATTTTTATACTTATTAAGAGAGATTATGGCATTTGTAAATAATTGTTTTTAATACAACAAATCCAATAACAAAAATCATAAATGCTATAGAATACATACAGCACTATTAAAAGTACTTGAGCGTGGTTTTAAAATTAAACACAAATATTTTTAAAGCTACACATCTCTTTAGGATCACGAAAAATAGCTAATGAGGTTGTACTATAATAGATAAAACGCCAACACTTCATGCATTTCACCATTAGCTATTCAGTTAAGCAAAATATCAATCTCCAGTACGAATCAATTTTAAACGCATTCATGCAACATTCAAAAATGCGTATGCTAAAAGGCACAAGAAAACATATTACTTAAATTTCAACAGAACTATAAACTTTAAGGCAGATATTTCCTTTAGCTTAGAAAATTTATATATTAGATATTAGATGCCTGGCTGGTTAAATAATTGCCAGCTTGCATAAGTAATAGAGATAAGATTATAGACGTAAAGACTTTAAATAGTAAATATATGCATTGTTGTTTTGCAAGTATCTATGTACATATGTTTTCACATACATATATACCAGAACGTATACACTGGCCCGGTTATTAAAAAAAATATACAATAACGTAAAAAACAGACATTTTCTTAACAGTGCAATAAACATAATTGTAATATACTTAGTCTCAGGTTATGTCTAGCAAACAGCCACTAAATTCGATTTGCGATTTAGCGATTTTTTGCCCTCAAAATGATGATTGCTATAAAAATGGATAAAAATCATTTTATAAAATAAACGTTGTTGTTGTTCTCTATAATAGTAATTAATTTTGATAGTGTGTGAAAACACTTTATATTTAATCAATTACAGTAAAGGGTGTTTCTATAGATGGAACTTTGAAAAGAGTTAATTTGCAAAAAAGTGTTGTACTGCGCACACTTTTTCAAATTTTAAATTACTTTACTTCAGTAAAACATATGAAAAGATTTACGCTGACGCTTGCACAATATTACCAAATTATGCAGATTTACTTTGAGAGATAAGTTGGAAATAAACTCAATGTAGTATCAAAAAATTGTTTTTGGCGATTTGACATATTTTTCGATAATAAACAACATGTGCTGACTCTAGTATATCTGGAAGTGTGCACAATTTGTAAAGTTTTATTTGATTGTTTTAATTTTTTCTTTGATAATATGCCTAAACGGCGAGATGTGATTTTAACCAACGAATTTTGGAAACTTCATTTTAGCAAATATGTCTAGAAATAGGCCTCTAATGCCTATCTGACATGTACAAGTGATTGTTTTGTACCGATAAAGTAGCAGCAATGCAGATCTAAAGATATTTAAAATAGAGGCTGAATAACAAATTTACAATCAAAATTGTCATTGATTTACAATCAAAAAATGTTGTTAAAATATGATGCTTGTAATGCAATTTAGTTATTGCATAATTACACCAACCTAATAATAAGAGAACAACTATCCAAATTTTTATAACAGTCGATGGTGTTATTTTTTAAGTAAAGCAATTTTAATGACAGAATGGGAATTCTTTTCGAAGCTCAGCGTACAAAATTAAGCTTTTTACAGATTTTTATACTTCTTTGTAAATGAGGTTTGTTACAGGTGGTAACTGCTTTACATCGGTCGCCACTAGTAACCATTGACCGAGTTTGATTAATTTTCTTGCTATTTCATTCCATAGTGAAACATTTTCATTGCATTTGTATAATTTAGAAAATATTTTCTTTTTACTTTCATCCTAAGGGGCTTTTGGTTGATTTTATTACAGTTTAGTTATCAATTTTTGAAATTTTACGTTTCCAATTTCTATTATTTATTGGTGTTGGGTGTTTTATTACTGATAGTTATAAACAATGCTGTTATATTTTACCACAACACATAATAAACCGTAAATTTATTTAGTTAATAATTTTTTATTTTTCTTAAACTATTTACGAAAATAGCATAACGTCATCTTGCATACACTGAATGCATTAATACGTATCTTATAGGTACTGTGAGGAACAGTAAACTACTTTTAATTTATTTTGTCTCCGATGTATGGTTCAACAGTACAAGAAGTTTTATCATCAGAATCCAAACTCTTAATAATAGTTGAGCTTGAATTTTACTACATAAGGTACAGAAACATTATTTGCAACAATAAAAAAATGGTGAGACAATGTTGGCTGTGGATTATTGTTATACTTTGCCCTACATTTTAGAGATTTATGTTATGGCAGAAGATTATTGAACAGTTGGAAAAGCTACCGTCCGCGGTTATTATTCTAATACCAGCTAGCGTAAAACATTCTAAAGTGATGTGTAGTGCCATCTTAGTCTCCAGCAGGTATAATCAAAGGCCTCCTTACTCATCAGCATACTTGTAGCCTTTTCCAAATTTATAAGTTCTAGCTACTATAAAATCTTCGATATAAGACAAAAATTACCACTTGCGAAGTTTGATTAAATTCCAACTTTAAGGGTGATTTCCCTTAAAATTCTTGGCCAGTTCGCTAACTTATAGAGTGCCTAACTTAGAGTAGTTCCTGCGTTCACTTATACTACTTCTAAATTGATTGTTCTAAATTTTGTTTAACGTTAAAGTTAATGTTGGAACTAACTTCTATCTCAATTTGACCAAAACTTTTATTCTTTCAGCATAATTTTTGAAAGTTAACATCTCAAAGATAAACCTCTGCACGGATTTTAATGGACATTGTCCGTTTTTCTTCTAATTTCGACAGAAGAACAAGTTCCACATGTAAAGCGCTTCTCTTACACAGCTAAATTTGTATTTTGCCATAAGATTGAGAGGTAAGTAAACTTACGCAATAAAAATATCTAACCTATGTTCTATCACTCCTTTTTGCTCGATTGCCAGTACTTTTAAGAAGAAATAGGACCTATTCAAAGACCTTTTGCAATTGTAACCATTAAAAGGTAAAGACGCATTAATTTCGGTGAATTCCAGCTATTATTTGTTGAACAGAGTAATTGCCAATATATAAAGGCATTCAATTAAGTGTCTTTAGCTTTAAATTAAATGGGCCGTTCTGTTAAGTGGGAAGAGTAATTAATTTCATTACATTATTTATTTCCATCAGGAATTGAGTGCAATGTATCTTTATGCCTAATTGACAGCAAAAGGCATCTTCCAATGCCATACCATGAGAAGCCTAAAACTTAACGATAGGTTCTTGTTAATTATTGAAAAATTTTCCCATAATATTATCAATTTTTATGCTATAGATAAAGTATTATTTGCTTTAGGTAGCGCTTATTCTTAATTTACAATTTTAAAATAAAGCAAAAAACAAAAACTGTGAAAATTGCAAGTGTAAGAAAATTTTTACTATATAAAAATTAAACTATAAGAAGTATAGAAAAGTTTTATCAAATTGTGAAGCAGGTAAGTAATAAAAGCAAACATGATATGACAATTGCAAGTTAAAGTTTTCGAATTTCTGTTGACTAATTAATGACCAAATATCAGGTTTTCTTTATCCATTTGACTTTTAGTCACCATTCATTTACTGTGCACCATCAAACGAAAATAATAAATGACAGATTTTAAAGATATTTTCATCAACTAAAGTAAATATGCATTAGTGTGTGCCAAGTAATCATTAATTTTCATAGAAGATATACAACTAAGAAATGCAAAAACTTGTCGGCAAAGGGGAAAAATATCTGAACAACAACAACAACAAAAAAGAATAAGTTTAAAACACTAGCAACATGCTAAATTGTCGATTGAATAGTTTTGAAAATGTTTAACATATTTTTATGGCAATTTTTCATGCTAAAAAGAAATGTAAGAAATTTAAATAAACGTTTATTTTTATGCAGTTCTGCATCGCAGGGATTGAAGAAGCTGTAAAGAACTGTTTAGCACAACACAAGCCAACAGGTTTATAACTTTTTTTTAAGAGGTTAGATAAATATAAATAAAAAAGTTAAATTCATGCCAAAATAAAAATGATAATTTGCATGATAATGAAAATAAATTAAATTACAGAAAAAACGAAAAAAAACTCGATCCACAGATTTTGTGTAACATTATTAGCTGGCCTTTTTACTTAAATGCTTTTGAAACATAAAAAACTAAAGAAAAAAATTATTTAAATTTATTATTAGTTGCTTTTTCGTTATATTTATTGTTAAATTACTTTTCTTCATGTTTTATGATTTTATAGTTAATTGTTGTTGGTTTACTTACCTTAAATTTTCTCATATAAAAAAATTAACTCTACACCAAGTGGTTTGAATTTAAGAACTTTCTTTTAGATTTTTTATAAAGAGTCTTGGACAATTAAATATTGATATCAACTCTCGCATTTTGTATACGTCTTTAGTTTTATGTTCTAATAATTTGTAAAATTATACCTTTTGAATTTCTAAGCGAAAACTGTTTCATCAACATGAAAGTATATATTTTTTATTTATTATTTATTATTTTATTTATTACATAGAAAAATTTTTATTTTATATATATATAATATAAATTCATACTATCAACATATCTATATATATAAAAGAAAGTGATGTTAGTTACTACGCTTATAACTCGAGAATGCCTGGACCGATTTCGGTGATTAGCACCAATTCGGACAGGTCTCCGGCCAAATAAGAAGAATACACAAGAAAATTTTGGAAAATTTCCCAAAAAAAAAATTATGAAGAAAATTCATTTTCACATACATTTTTTTTACAACGCTATCTTAACTCAAGAACCCATAAAAAAACATGATTGTAAATGCTATATTGCCAGTAGATGGCGTTGTATGCACACTTGGCAGATGCAATGACATATGTGACTGGAGTTTTAGTAACATAAATATTG
This sequence comes from Trichopoda pennipes, assembly GCA_030448955.1. Taxonomy (NCBI): domain Eukaryota; kingdom Metazoa; phylum Arthropoda; class Insecta; order Diptera; family Tachinidae; genus Trichopoda; species Trichopoda pennipes. The sequence goes on from JASKUP010000034.1 coordinate 10,561,200, forward strand.
GAATTTTCTTCAGCTTTTATCAGCTTTCCTTATTTATTTAAATTAAATTTGATTTAATACAATATTTTGAAGAAAATTTTGGAAAATTTCCCAAAAAAAAAAAATTATGAAGAAAATTCATTTTCACATACATTTTTTTTACAACGCTATCTTAACTCAAGAACCCATAAAAAAACATGATTGTAAATGCTATATTGCCAGTAGATGGCGTTGTATGCACACTTGGCAGATGCAATGACATATGTTAGTAGTCAAAAAAGTCATGAAAAATGTGATTGAAGCAAAAATTTTAAAAGAAAAATATAAGGGCGATGTGTTGAAACCACGCATTTCTATGATTCCTCCAGATTTGCCGTTTGATTTTAAATGGCTTCAGTTCCCCATACCTGTTGCTTTTCAATGATCCCTGTTTTTTGCACTTTCAGTTATATGTATCACGTTCACGTGCTTTGTTTTTCAATACCGCGAACCAAAATCGATCAAAAAATGTCGAAGAAATGACTTGCAAAGTAGTCACGGGCACGCTAGTTTAATATAAAGGTTTGTTTTAAGCATTTTTTATTTAAATATTCATAAAATACAAAAATAATTAGGTCATTTTGAAACATATATCAGTCTAAATAACTTATATGAAAATTCATGAGTTCAATTTAATTTTCGTATTTTCTGAACAAACAAGACGAGATCCAGCGTATAATGGATCCATCCCTATTTGTGAATAATGCCTAGATCTTCCTCTTGTTGGTGAAAAATCCAAGTTAAAAATTCATCTTTTTAATACAAAGTTAGTTTATAAAATATTTTATAAAGAATATCATAGTGAGATCATATGCATTTAATTTTTATCTATTATACTTTGTTTTGGTCAGTCTTTACTTTTCTTTTGAAAAACTTTTTCCTCCATGTTGTGTACTGTGAGTGATTTTTTTCGATAGGCGGATATCATGATATAGTAATCATTTGGAATGTATAAAACATTTGTGTTTTCAAAGCCGTTTCTATTACATCAAAGTCCGCCAGCATTAGATAAGGATGAATGGCCCGAAACTAGAAATTTGTAATCCAGAATTTCACTATCGTTTTCTGAAGACTGAACAACTTTCATGCAAGTTAATGCCTGTTGTCCCGTGCATGAGTCACTATTTACAATAACATTCTTTTGAGTCGTGACATTCTTAAGATGTTGTATGCAACATTAAGCAACTTCCTGAGAATAAAAGTAATTTTAACAAAATAAAGCCTAATTTCCTAAGTACAGCGATTTGCGCCATTTTTAAAATAAGCCTTTCTGTTTATTAACAGTAGTAATCAACATTGCTGTCGCACAAATCTCAATAGTTTTCCACTTATTGATTGCAAATTTTTAAAAAAAATTATAAGATGCTGTTCAATTGTGTTTAGTGTTGGCACTATCTCGATTTTTTTTTAAAAAGTGACTTATTCCACTTTCAAAATAAACGGCTCAAATTGAAATTGGATTAGTTATTTAATTGCTTTAATTATATAATTATTCAAAACAAATATACAATTTTGTAATTAAATAATTAATTGAATCGATTTAATATTTAATAAAAAGAAGAAAAATAAAAATGATCTAATTAAAGGAATAATTAAATCAATTACACACTGATAATTTTCAATATGTAAAGTCTTGATAGAAGCAAATATTTTTTTGTATAAAAGTGAAAAAGAATTACTTTTATAATAGCGTTGTTACCTGTTGTTTTAGTTTTACAAAAATTAGTAACAATATCCCCTGAGCGAATTTAAATAACTTCCATATCCAACCATAACACGAAACTTTGAAAAATCGGCGAGACGGAAACAAATTAATAACTTGTTTGAACGATATCCATGTGGACTCTTCACAATATTATTCTGTTAGCTTCCTCTCTTACTTAACCGACAATTGTTTTCCTTTTATAAATGAGACGCCGAAACTGTTGAACACCATTTATGTAACATTGATTATCTGCTGAGGCTACTTAATAGAAATTGTTTTCATACACATGGTTTTTACCTTACCAAAATAGTCACGAGAGATGTTAAATATGTGACTGCAATAACTTACAAGACTTGGTTAACACCAACTTTCCCTAAAATAAAAAATAGTTTTGGATCGGTTTCTCGGCTGCTGCAACAGATAATGCTCCCACACATAATTCCTAAGTTATGATGTGATTTGATTTACATCTGCACCGACTAGGTAGTCATAATCAGATGGTGGTCATACCACTTGAATGATTTGCAAACGTCATTCACGCCCTAGGAGGCCATCGAATACGTATATCCTCCGGTCACTCCTTGTATCAATTTAGAAAGCCCGAAGTAGGTCGCAGCCTTCACTCCTTGCTATAGAGTTGGAGACTTTCCAACTCCTGAAGCTTAATATAATTAAGAACACGACGGCATTCATACTCACTGGACCTGGACCATTCATTGTATTCATTTTTAATGATCCCACCCACAAACTCTCACGAGGGTCTCGAAACCACAACCACCACGATACTCCGATATAGGGGCCAACCTCAATAACCAGTCAGAGAACAGCTAATTGTCTCAAGAGACAAATAGTGAACTCTGCGGGCGTACTGATTCCCGTGGAAATATGTGGATTGTCCAGGTGACTTCTACTAGCCTTTAAGGGGCCTGGGCTCCCTTTTACCCCGCAAGACACCAGTCTAAATAGAATAGTAGGTTCCAAAAAGACTATCATGTACTCCCGGGGGGAAATTTCTAAGTTATAGAAAAATTGTTTAAATCTAAATATTCATCTTATCGTTTTCTTCCGAACAAAAGTGCTTTGCATTTCATACGCTGACGTGTGAAGCGGGATGATAACTGCATGTTAAAGCATCACGAGATTAATATTAAAAATAATGAATTATTAATTAATTCTAATCATATTAATAAAATAGATTTTTGTCGTTATTTTTAATTTTAAGAAAAAATTTAAGGAGTTATATCCTAGTAATCACCTAATTTTTAATCATCTGCTCGAGAGTGTAAATCGAGGAATACTATCCTTTCTTTTATGACCTTTGAGGTTTAAAGAACCTGAATATGGACAAACTGAGTACTTAGGAGAAATATTTCCTTAAAATTAAAGCTGGTCAATCAGGATAACAAAATTATCTCTTTCAATTTGGTAACCATAAATTACACTGTACTACTGTACTGTATTTTTAACTGGCAGAGATAGCAACAAAAAACAGAAAAAATATTGATATAAAATAACAAAGAAAAAAACTGTCATTAATTCTTATATTTTGCTTCAGATATTTGGGGGACATGAAAATTATTTTAGTATTTACACGTTTAATTTGAAAGTTATACTTTTTCGCCAAGCCAGTGGTTTAACTGAAAAATTAAAAGTTTTTAATCATGATTCTTAAGAATATTCGTATTATGTTTTGAATTTTGAAGTTCAAATGTTATGCAATGTATTAACCCTTTAAGCCTTTAACGTATTCTAACTAGAGTCAAAAACATGTTTCATTTAAAATCATATGAAAATTGTATATCGTACTTATAAATCAAACAGTTGATGTTTCTACCATAACGCACTTCAACTTAATGTAATGAAAAAGAAAAGATTAAACTTTTTTGATGAAACGAAAATAGTAAAAACTCAAAAGTATCTAATTTCAGCATACAAATCGATTTAATGAGAACAAAACTAGATTTTCTTTTTTAAATTTCTAGGTAAAGCAAAAAAAACAGAAAAATAAAATATAATTTTTCATGCTTTCTAAAACAAAAAAGAAAACTATTCCTTTTATATTTTAAATACATTTCTATTTATTTAATATGGAAATGATCGGCTGTAAAATATATAAAATTTTAAGCATTCTATTTATTTCTCAATCTTCGGTAATTAATAGTTAGATTTAAAAGCATTTATAATTTAATTATATAGTTTCATGGCTGAAATGCTTAACGGATACATACATTCATTATAGACAGACATTTAAATAAGTATGTGTAGGGCAAAGCATGTTCTTAATTTTTGGGTTAAATATACGATTTAGGCACTGGCAACAAGTACTTTGTAGAAACGGTTGCAATTTTAAAATGTATAATTATAATCTGTTTTCATTATTTCATTATTTTATTTTTTTGTGAACTTCTTTCTGTTTTAGTTTGTTTCTTGATTATTCTTTTTTGTTGCTTAATATTCTCTACAATATGTACGAGTATCTAAAACAAAATGTGAACATAAATTTTCTAAAACACTTTTTTTTTGTATTTAAATTTAACTAGAGCAGACTACACTTGAAAATTTAATAAATTCTTTATTCTATGTTAAGTGATTAATGGTAATAGCCGTGCTTTAATGTTCTGCTTATAATTACCCCACTTCAAAATTGTATATTTTTCCATTTACACTTAACGCTTAAGTAAATATTGCCAAAAAGAAATAGAGAAAGAAGTGAAGATTTATCTGCGATATGAATTTGGCTATTGCAGTGCAGAGGAAATTAGAAAGATTTAATTTAAAAGATTTCCGGTAAAAGTTACCTTAAAAATAATCTTAGAAGTTGTAATAAAATAAATTTAGTATTTCATAACCACACAAGTGTTAAGAACAGAAACTGTTAAAACTTATTGAGCTTTTTTAATTTGGTTTATACATTAAGAAAGTTCATGCACTTTCGGGAATAGGGAATGCAAAGCTGGATCAAATGGTATTTAGTTGCTTCTTAACTAACTCATCTTTCATTTTCACTATTTATTTTTTAAATTGGATGTATGAAAAATAAATGAAAATTTTCTATTGAAGTTGCTAACGCACGAAATAAGAACAGCAAAATTAAAGATGAAAAATTGAACTTTTATATATATATATATATTTGGGCAATAAGAGCTTTCCATGTCAGGCATGTGATCAATGCACTTCAGTTTATAAACGCAAAATTTATTGTACAAACTATAACAAAGTTTAAACGGCGTATAAATGATTAAGAAGGTTGCATGGTATTGGCTATTTTAATTGCTGAATTCTGGTATCAATAGCCTTAATAATCCTGAATATATATAGAATAATTCAATAGGCTATCAGCAGTTCCACTAGTAGCATCAGACAATTATGGAATACCGCTGTTATTTTAAAAAGTTATTTCACTAGAAATTTTTGATACTTTAATTCTATGCCTGACAGTTTGAAGTAACTTTGATTCTAGTTCCTGCTCCTCTAGTCATTTAGTTTCGTCTTTTTTCGTAAGCAACGCAATATGTTTAGCTGCCTCTCTATCAAAGAATTTCATAAATGCGTATCGAAGTTTTTAATTTGGCCAATTTTCTTAAGGCATATCAATGATATTTATAATATAAATTATAATAAAATTTTGCAAGTGGTTAACTTTTGCAGATGGTACGAAGCTAATGGCAATTTGCTACCAAATTCCTGCAATATAAAATTTTAAACAAATTAATCAACTTGGTGTAGTCAATAAGAAATGAAATTGAATGAAATTCAAATAATTGGTAAAAAAAAAATCCTGCTGAAAAACGCATCAATGGTCTAAAAATGGCAGTGGCCCACTAAGATTAATTAACATTGTACACAAAATAAACGATACCTCTCTTGTGAAATTAACAATGTGAGACGATAATCAAATGAAATAAGGTGCATGTTAATTGCAAATAAAAGAAAAAGTGTTTACAGCGCCTTATCGACCTTAAGTTCTATAAAAATAATCTGAGCATAAGTCACAAACAGAGATAGACAGCTGTGTGCGATTATATTTTTGCCTTATTAAAACAATAACATCGAACAAAAGGTGAACTTGTTTAGATCTCTTAAGGGATATTGCGATTCAGGGGTGAGCCTATCCTAAAAAAGAGAAGATAAAGAAAAAATTAACTCTACTTTTTCTTGTTAAAGAAATAAAAAGCTGTAATTTTGACAGAAGATTTGATAACTCTTAAAAAATATGTCTGGCGAGTTAGTTTTTAATTTCGTATTCCACGTATTTCGTCGACTAAGAAATTGCAATCTTTGTGGCATGAGATTTAAATTCTTTAGATTTTTTTAACTCGATGGAAAATAACTTCTTTAATCAGTTGAGAAATGCTATTTTTGCAAAAAAAGCTCTTGCGACAATTAAAAAGAATTCTTAAAGTGTTGAGGGGTTGAAATTAACTTGAAGAACGTTTATATGAAATACATTGAGCTAGAAACTATAATAAAAACAAAAACAGTAAAACATCGAACACCATTCTCCATAGTTTGCTTGCCTTCTAAGATAAAAAAGGGAGCTTTGAAGGCCTGAAAAGTCCTAGTTATGCTTGTCTCAGGGAAACCAAGAAAATTACTTCCCTGCTTACTGGTGGGATACTTAAGGGTTCGAACAAAGATAACATTATTTTCACACGATATAAAGGATTTTTCAACAAGCAGTTTGTTTTCTAAAACAAAATAAAACAAAAAATTTAGATTGAAATGATTAAAATTTTAATTGTATTACGAAGAGGAAAGTTCGGCAATTATGAATGAAAAATAATATCTGGCAAATGTCCACCAGGACCATGTCTTCATAGTAATTTAAAAATAAAAATTTTTCTAACCTCTTTAGGGTCATATTTTTTTTTTAACAAAACAAAAAAAAATATTAATTTAATTATAGCTGAAGTCAAATTGTGTGCCCTAACTATAACTGAAAACACTGTAGAATATTGCTAATTCAGACATTTATATAATTTACTAAAAAAATATAAATTAAAAATCCTTTAAGCTCATTACATACAAAATTACTAGGTATTAAACTAAGTAATATAAAAAATATGCAGGAACATTTCTGAAACTGCACTACAACAACCACTGCACATTATGCTACTAATATTTTTGTTTTTTTTTTCTTTGAACGTACAGTGGAATAAAATTTAATATTAAGGAATAAATGTAATAGATATTATAAAGTTATATACAAAGAAGCGATCGTAGATCTCTGAAAGAGTGAATTTGCGATAGAAAACGTTAAATACCATTCACTACATTTTTTGTTTTCCAGCTCATTTACTAAAAGGTTTCGCAATAATTTATGTAACTAATTTCAAACAGATCTTAGAGATTTGGCCACTAAAAAATTAATTAATTTAATGATAATTTTATAATTAAAATAAACCAAATTGAAAAGCATTCTTCAACCTCAAGTCTTTAATTAAGTTAATTACATAAAAAAAATTAATATTTTTTGATAAATTCTTTTATATTAAAGTATGAAAGTGCGATTTGATCTTTTTATTCTATCCCACTGTGGGAAGAACTTCAAAAAAGTATAATGGAATTTCTTCAAGAATTCTTACATTTGCAAACATAATTCTTTTCTTCCTCATAATGTTCTCATAATACTGTCAATTTTTGCCATTTTGCTGCTGTAAATGATGATGTAGTTGTTTACAGTGATTTAGAATAAAACTAAAAACAATAGCCACCATAGTAAGCTGTAGAAATTGAACGTCTCCGCCCTGGCACATAGGCAACCATCAGAATTCAACTGTTCATAAATGCAACAGCAGCTTTGTAAAACAGCAGACTTGGAATAATTCCCTAATGCACAGTTTAGTCACAAAGTTAAAACAAATTTTCGCGTATAAATCACCTTTTGCACCATGACCCAACGTGTTGCTTCGACGACACATAACATCAACAACAATTACCACAAAAAAAAAAACAAAAACAACAATAATAACCGAAAAAGAACAAGCAGTAGTAGAACAGGAGACAACAATAATGTTTATGATGATGCTGTTTTTGTTGTTGTTGTTGTTAATGTCGAAGATGATGACGACGAGAAAAAAATCCAAATGTTGTAATGTTTTATGGCTGCAGCTAAAGAGACTGTGATTACTTTGGTAAAAGCAGCCATAAAAAGGTTCACTGTTGCACAGTCAACATTACCAACTGATCGTTGCCGATTGAGAAGAGATGCAGGGATGAAGGCATGCAAAACGTTTTATGTTTAGCAGTTAAATGATATCAGAAGTGTGCATCTGGGAATATATGTATATATTCATATATATTCATGTATATATATATATATATATATATATATATATATATATATATATATATATATATATTGTTTTTTGCTGTACACTTTAGTTTTTGCTTGTCTTGTCGTCTCTTGTCTTTATTTCCTGAAACTTAAAGACTGTATTATTCATTCAGTTTGCGTTTAGTTCCTTCTTGCTGCTGCTACTCAAGGCGTTGAAATTTATTGGAACTTTTAAACTGTTCTAAAAGGCGTCTGTTTTAAACTAAGGCACACAGAGATAACTGCAAATCATAGTCCACAACTATAAAGACACAAATAGTTTTTGCGCCAGAAAAAAAATTATAAAACACAGCAGCCCACAGTATTGCTAAATGATGGCACAAAACAAAGGAAAGAAAAAAAGCGTGTTTTTGTTTCAGTCAAAATTGTGCCAGTAGTGTATTCTAATACATAGAAACCGTTTCAGAATCAGCAGCGATATAAACTAAGAGAAAAAGTCAGCTTTAAAAATACAGTTTACAACAGGAGCTGAACACACTAAATAGTGTAATAAAAAAGGATCAATTGTTGTTTAAAATGTGACCAACTGAGGGAAGATAATGTTTTATTATTTTAACAGGACTCTTATGCTTATCATTTTTCTGGGTTTAATTTTTAGATTTTTTGGGAATTGACCAAATCGATAATATTTCAGCAAAAGTAAGTCATGCTGGTACACCAACACAAGCAATTTTATTAAACGTTATTTGGCACTTGCGCCCAATGTAGAGTAATAGTAAGACTGCATATTTTAACAGGACTCTTATGCTTATCATTTTTCTGGGTTTAATTTTTAGATTTTTTGGGAATTGACCAAATCGATGATATTTCAGCAAAAGTAAGTCATGCTGGTACACCAACACAAGCAATTTTATTAAACGTTATTTGGCACTTGCGCCCAATGTAGAGTAATACTAAGACTGCATATTTGTATTTTTTTCCGTTACGGATTTATTTAGGCATTTTTTGGAAATCTTATCAGAAAAAATAAGTTATAAAATTTTCTAGTTTTTCTTTACCATTTATCTTACCAAGATTGTCTTTGAAAAAACAAATACCTTGTTGCGCCTTTTAAGTAAGAAAATTTTATTTCAAATTTCTGAAAAAACTCAATGCAGACGTTTCGCCATGATAAATACTCAAACAAACAAATAAATTAAAATAAAATACATTAGAACGACTTTGTTGTCATGAAACAACAAAAAATTCTTTTATTATATGCTACTCCCATAGATATAGACTAATCCAATAAAGCTGGTTTTTTTTTATAAAAAAGGTTTTCCGTAGAAAAGCCATTGCTTAAAAATATGCACTTCCTACAGCAAAATTCTCATTTTCTATATAATTTTTACACAATGCCACTCGTTGTCTTTACAAAAGTTCTCGGCAAGAGAGACTACTTTCTGTAGAAATGTATTTTCTATAGAAAAATTCTCATGCAACAAATTTCACGTTCTTAAACATACTTTTTCGTCTAATGAAATTCGTTTTGATGGAAATATTCTCATCCACAATAATATGTTGCCTATAATCGAAAAAGAGTTATTTTCTATACGGGACTCATTTTCTAAAGGAAAATTCTCCTTCGATGAGAGAATCTCTCCTGCCGTAAGAGTCCTTTTCTACAGAAAGATTTCTGGCATAAAAATGTTCTAAAAGAAGGAACAAAATTTTTATTTCTTTTAACTTTTGATCTTTTCGTATATTTTTAAAGAGATTTAGTATTTTTATTAATATTAATTTTTGGATTTATTCGTAACAAAAGTTTCATGCTGGTCACATTTTTATTGGGTGGACAATTGTGCATGAATGTCTTGTTGTTGTCTTGGGAATTATATTTTCAAGTTTCCAATGTCAAAAGTATTCGTTTTTGAATTTTTTTAGTGGAAGCTTAAGGAATCATGTCAAGTACAAGCAACAAACACAGTCACAACAACAGAAACAAGTTGAAAGACTTTTTATATCATGTTTTTTTTTATATATATAAAGGCTTGCTTTCTTTGATTTCCCAACCGATAGGAGATCTGGTACTTAAATTTACTAAATGAAATATACTATGGAGTGAATAACAGCGGTAAGGAGAGTGTTCAAAAAACTACAGTGGCAGCAGCAGCAGCAACAATGTTACAGCAAGAGAATATAAACATGATTTTTACTTGATTTGAAATATTTGTTGTTGCCGTTGTTGTACCAATATCTCTCAGCGTGCATGCTCGAGTTCATGACATTATTGTGTCGTCAATGAATTGTGTTTAAATTGCTGTTATTGCAATTTTTATGTTTGAATTGCAATAAGGTTTATTTTTTGTTGTTTTTGCTATTCTTCGGCATAATTTTTTTCTTCTATTTACTTTTTACTTTTGTCATTTTTGTTGTTAATGCATTAGTTAGATTTCCATAATGTTTTGTTGTAATTGTCGTCGTTGCTGTTGTTCGATATGTTAAAGTTTTTAGCTTGTTGCCGGTAATTGTTCATGTTATTGATTATAGATTTGCTTTAAATCTTGTTGAATTCATTTTGTTTATTGGATTTGTAGCTGTTGCTTTTGTGTAAAATTTTTGCATAAATTTACAAAAATTTGATAAAACATGCGATATTTTATCAAAAATTTTCTTTATTTCCTTTATTCTCTCTTTAAATTTTGTTGTTTTAGCCAGTTATTTGGGTTATTTTATGTTGGATTTTATTTTTTTTTTATTGTAGGATTTTTTAATGCAAAAAAGGCAAACAAATTCAGTCAAATGTACAGAAATACTTAATTTTTTATATCTTTCGTCCTAAATTTAATAAAGTTAAATAAATGCATTTAATCTGTTTGCATGTATAAATTAACAAGAAGAAATACAAGCTTTTTAATTCAAGTTGGACAAAATGTTTAAGGCACTACCAGCCCTTGTAGAAATGCAAAAATGAAGTATTTAAAATTTAGGTTAAAGTAATTTTTTGCAGATCTATAGTTCTTCTTTTTTAGACGTTGTTCAGGATTAAAGGCACTAACCGGCATCTTCATCTCAAATGCTGCCATTCATAATTCTTATTCTTATATTTTTTAATGCACAACATGGTGCGTGTTGATGTTTCAGAAACTTATTTGAAGCTTTCTTCATGTCATTTCCCCCATTTTAAGAATCTAGGTTGACACCCCGAATAAAGTGTCGATAGTGCACATTGTAGTGACTGTTTCTCTATTCCAGACAATTACATCGTAGCAAACTATTAGGATTGGTACCTTTGTACTTCTTTTCTGGTTCAACAACTGCCGAAGAATTATCGTCTTAGGAAATTTTGGTAAAATAATTTGTGTGACATTACTATTTCTACGCAACGATATTGTCACTTAAAAATACTTACCCAATTCCAGTCTAAACTTTACTGGAACGATTGAAATATTATTTGTACACATTATTCAGACGTGCAAAAATGGAATCAGATCATGAGAGCATGCTTTCAGTATCTGGCGTAGAAACAAAAACGCAGATACTGATTCGCTACGCAAAAGAACGAGATTTTCGTGTGCCAATGTGTTAAAGTAGAAGAAATATTTTTACGAGGAGCACCTTCGTGCTTAAGTTCTTGCTACTCCTCTGGGTAGGCTAGAGCTTAAACAAGTTTTGGCATATCTCAACGACAATAAGTCTCCTGGGCCGGATAGGATTCCAGCACTGGTATTAAAACAGTGGTTTTCGACGCTACCCCGTCCGTTGGTAGCTTTTTTCACCAGTGAATATCAAAGTGTTGGAAGGTTGTTAATGCAATGCCAATCCTCAGAAAGGGTGAGGGTAACAATCTTAAAAATTACCGCCGAATTGCAATTTGTTCTGCACTTTCTAAAGTGATGGAAAGTCCAACAACTTACTTAGCCACCGATAGTATAGTGTCCGTAGGGGGCGCTCTACGGGTGACTTGCAGGCTTTCCTGTCGAAACAATTTTACAACTCCATAGATAATTTCGAGGAAAGTAAGTTTGCTCTAGATATTTCCAAGGCGTCTGATAGGGTGTGGTATGATGCACTTCTAAAAAAACTTGTTGCTTTTGGTATCGGTGATAATTTCTTCAAAGTTATTGGAGTTTTTTCAGGAACCGCACTATACGAGTTGTAATAGATTGGATTTCATCAGACGAGTTTTAGATTAACTCAGGAGTACCGCAATGATCCTTTCTTTCCTACCCTATTTATTATTTTTCTAAATGGCTTTCTTTGCCAAATTTTCAACCCCATATAATTTTTCGCAGATGACAGCACCATTTGTCCTTCGTGCTCATTCAGTAATAGACTAAACTAGTTTGCCGTGGGTTCTGAAAGGCAGAACATGAATAATACGCTCAATCACGATCTCGCAACGAATGGCGTCGTGTGAATAGAGTCGATTTTGGAGTTGCTCGACCGCGTAGAAGTGGCTCTCTATTGTAAGCGATCGAGGCTCACTAGGAACAATAGGTTATCCAACACTATTGATTTTCTAGAGCATCGACGGTTTTTTCGATTTTATTTAACTGTTTTATCGTTACTACAATAATAAGTGCTCTAGAGAAATTAGGGAACTTGTTACCGTTAATCGCTCGTTTTTGTGTTAAACTAGATTTTCGTTAGGAGCGCATCCATTTGTGGTTGATTGGCCATTGAATCGCACATACATTACAGAAAAAATTTCTTTTAAACAGAACAGTCCATACGTGGAATAAACTACGTCCAAAGATCTTTCGTGTCACTTTTAATGTAGGAAAATTTAAATCGAATGTCCACAAACACTACTCCCTCCCTAATTTTCCCAGAGTGCTCGTAAGAGAAAAAAAATTATTCGAAATATGACTTAAAAACGTATTATGCTTTTCGTTCAGACTTTGCAGATTAAAAGTTGTGCAATACTGTAGTAAAATGAAACAATAGTTTTTGTTTTGTCAGTACTTTAAACACTTTATTGTCGAGCGAGCTCCTTATATATTAATTCATACTTCTAATTTCTGTACAAAGAGTATTAAAATTATTCTTATCAAATATTCTTATGTTAAATATAGAAAAATAATTTGACAAAATTTAAAGTATTTTTCCATGGCAAACATAGTGCATATAAGTGCGGTTGTGTACAGTCACACTTGTAATTTTACACTTTGTATGTGTACATTGTTAGTGATCGCTGATAATCTGAATTATTTAGAATGACATATGTATGATGCCTCATAAACAAGAAATGATTGCAGAGGTAATCAAAACAATCAAGTATAATCGGTATAAGTGACAACGTATACACGCCACAATAGGTTTAAAGTGCTCGTGCAGTGTTATTTTTAAATTTTAAAAACCAAAATTTTTAGGGGTTTCATATCATTTCAGTAGTCTTCAGTAGTTGCATGGCGAACAATTAATCGAGCAGAATTTGCGCTTTTTTAGCAAGTTATCGTTGACTCTTCTGGGTGTTTTTTAATTCGTTATTTCTTAACGACAAACAAATTCCGCACTAAAGTCATACACAGTGTATAGACAACAAGCATGTACGAGCTATCAATCGCTAAATATATTCGCTTAATATTTTATAATATATAATATAATTTAATATAATATGCTACAAAAATATTAAGATATGATATTGTGAGTGCTTAAATTTATTTGAAAATTATAATTGTCAGCATTATTGTTATTATTATCACTTCATAATTATTAATCATTTTATGATCAATTGTTTAAAAAAATCAGTTGTCTAATTGCATTAGATAACTTTATTATTCTTACTGTTTAAAATTTAAAAAAAAAAACCTTTTTATTAATGACGAGTTATTCATTTTAATTTATTTATTAAAGCTGAATAAAATTTTCTATTAACTGCCTAAAAAAATTGTTTTGGTTTCATATCAACGATATGTTGAATACGTGTTTACAAGGATATTAACTAAGTTCGAAAGCTATTTGTTTTTGCTATATATTTTTTAATGTATTGCAGCACAGGATGACAATAGCATAAATCTGACATTTTGTTTTTCATAAATTACAATTTTTTTTTCATTTTGATATTAATTCATAATAACTGCTGCCTTATTGCAGGGCATTGATTAGATTCATAACCTCTAGATTTGAATAATCATTTATTGCTGTGAATGTGCCCAAATGGTGACTTACAAAACGACTGCAACTCACAGTTAATTTTAAATTCGTGATTTCATTTAGTGGCTGTAGATTTTACTCAGCATAAGATTATGCTATTGTATTTATATTTTTTTATGTTTATAGGTAAATAAATTTTAGTCTAAAATATTTTTAAATCATGGCCAAAGCTTCAGCTGCAGAACATTTTGCTGAGGTACATATATATATTTTAATTGTCATTGTCATTTGTTGATGATGATTACTTCCATAATTATTTTTAAAAAATTGTTCAATGGATATAGTTTTAAGCACCAGCGACTTTAGCAAAATTACAAATATTCATTTTTTATATGAAAAGAAGGTGCTGCTATCTTAAATCCCAACAGAACAAATGTAAAAAAATCCAAAAATTATATAGATTTTATTGGAAAATTTTAATTTCATTTACTGATGGGTTGTTGAAATCAACTCATGCGCATCTATATTTTGTTTTTTTTTTTGCCAAAAGTCATTTATCGTTATGCGGTAAGGATCTGCAGCGTCCGTAATGAAAACTGAGAAGTCACGTTTGAAGAAATAGGTGCTAGTGATGCCACCAGCATGTAAACCGCACCAAACAGCACTATTTTTATGTTGTATAGTGGGAGTCTGACAAGTGATAAAATATCAGAAAAGTTCCCGACTACTCGAGAGAACAACACATATAATAGTCTCTTGGCTTTGATTTCGGTACCAGCTAAATAGTGCTACAGACCAAGATCTTTACTTGAAATTTTGTATTGCTGCAATCGACAAGAAATCCATAGCTTGGGATATTCTTTCCCACTTTTGTTTACAGCGGTGATATTCTCTCTTCGGTATGCACATATATTTTGGACATGTAGGTGCAATTGCAACCTTTAGAGAGTGTAACCTTTATAAGTGAAATCCTTGTGATTGAAGTTTAAAGTTAGACGCTAATTTTGAGCAAAATAATATGAGTAAGTAATAACAAAATATTAAATTCTCCATTAAATGAGTTAGGAAAAAAAGTGGATGAATGTGTTTAAGTGCATGTCCGAACGTGTGGTTATCAAACTTATAAAATCGAATACTGTGCAGTGAGTTTATCTGTCTTTATCTGTCTATATTTATAGACAAATACAGTCAACAAAAAAAAACTTGTACAGTTAACAACTCAGAATAAAGAAAATCAAATTAATAGAAATATGGAAGGAAAGAAAGATTTATTAAACACAAATTAAAGCTTGAGATCCATATTATAAATGTATATCAAAATTAGTTTTGTAATGCCTATATACAAGGTGGCGCAAAAATAACCTTCCGATGTTTTTTGGCTGTAATTAAAAAAATAAATGAAAAACTTTAATTCTTCTTGTGGATTATTTTTATTTGGTCTTTTAATTTTTTTACTTCAAGTCGAGAATATGATGTCATGTAAATGGCCGCCGCCACAGTTGATTGTCATTTGAGCCCTTTTTATGGCATTTTCAATCACTTTGGCCAAAACTTCCGTCTTGACGGATATTGTCTTTAAGAGCTGCAAGAGTCTGAGGCTTGTTGACATAAACCCGCGACTTCAAAAAGCCCCACAAAAAGAAGTCTGCAGCGCTCAAATCAGGCGATCTTGCTGGCCAGTGCAAATCGCCAAAACGGGAGATTAGGCGCCCGGGAAATGCATCCTTCAGCATATCGGTTGTGGCACGTGCAGGGTGTGCCGTTGCACCGTCCCGTTGGAACCACATATTTTCCAATCCCAATTCATCAAGTTGCGGCAAAAAGAACTCGTTGATCATTGCTCTGTAGCGCTCACCATTCACAGTAATCGTTTGGCCCGCGACGTCTTCGAAGAAGAAAGGTCCGATGACTCCTCCAGCGAAAACAGCACACCATACAGTGAGTTTGAGCGGGTGTAATGGCTCTTCGTGGGTTACACGCGGATTTTCAGTGCCCCAGAAGCGTAAATTTTGCTTATTTACGTACTCGCTAAGATGGAAATGGGCCTCATCACTCATGATTATTTTTGATGAAAAATCATCTTCCTCTTGGTGGTGATTAAGGATGGCTTGAGCGTATGTTGGACGCGATTGGCGGTCAGCAGCTAACAGCTGATGCACCGTCTGGACTTTGTACGGAAACATCTTCAAATCTTGTACCAAAATTCGCTGTAAAGACCGTCGACTGATACACATTTGCGTGGCACGTCGTCTGGTCGATGTCGACGGCGCTTTCATGACATCCTCGCCTACAGCAGCAATATTCTCTGCAGAACGGCTACTCCGGGGTCTGCCACGCCTGGCAGCATCTCGTGTTGTGCCAGTCTCTTCGAGGCGAGCGGCTAAACGTCGCAGTGTTTCACCAGTAGGCGTTGGACGGCCAGGAAATCTGCGACGAAATTCACGTTGTGCCAAAGTCACCGAGCGATTATTGGTTAAATAAATAGTCACCAATATTCCGCGTTCTGGAGCAGTGTAGCGTAACATTGTTTATTAACGTGTATTTCGCATGTGTTTACTACACAAATGTCAAAACAGAACTGACATTAGGGGCCAATCGCAAAATTTATAGCATTTTCTGATAGGAGGATTTCTTTTGCGCCACCTTGTACAACGAGAAAAATAACAACAACAAAAATATGTTAATATTCTTGGAAAAAAAAAAACTTTTACTCAAGAATTTATTAAATCGAGTTTGAAGTTAGGCAATTTAACTAATTGGTCACGCATTTCCGAATATTGAAAGAGAAAATGGAGAAAAAAGAAATTTCAAAAGATTTAAAAGAACCGATTATAAATCTATGGAAGGAAAATAATTCAATACGTGAAATCGGGAAAATAGTTAAAAAAGCACACAGTACAGTACACCACGTAATAAAAACCTTCCAAAAAATAATTCTCTAGCAGGATATAGTAGAAGTGGTCGCCCCAAAAAATAAATACTCCTCAGATCGAGTGAAAAATATTATATTTTGTGAAGAAAGATCCAAAAGTTTCAGCTGTAAATATCGCTAAAGAACTTAAAAACTCTAAAGTAGCTGGTGTGACTCCACAGATGGTAAGAAATTTCCTCAATTTAACAGAATTGTAGGGATATGCAGCTCGCAAGAAACCCCTCCTTTCGAAATGAAACACCCAAAACGCCTAATGTATGCCAATGGGTTTGTTGGCAAAGACAATGCTTTCTGGGAAACCGTTAATTTTACAGACGAATCTAAATTCGACGGAAAATCGTACCCAAATAGAAGGAATCTAAATTCAATATATTTGGCAGCGACGGACGAAAATTTGTATGGAGAAAGGAAGGAGAAGCTTTGAATCCACGTAATATAACACATTCTGTTTAACACGGTGGTAGAAATGTAATGGTTTGGGGTGCTGTGAGTGCAAATGGAGTGGAAAATCTTATTTTTGTAGAAGGAAACAGGAACAAAATGGATTACTTACATATTTTAAAAGACAGTTTGGCTCAATCTGTTCAAAAAATGGGTTTGGACGATAGCTTTGCATTCGTCCAAGATAACGATCCAAAGCACTGAGCCCTTGTAGTAAAGGAATGGCTGCTTTATAATACGAAAAAGTATTGCCTCATTCTCCAAAGAGCCCAGATTTAAACCACAGAAAAAGCATTTAAGGTCATATATGAGAACTAAACTAAAGGATTTCCAGATTTCTAGCAAAAAAATCCTAAAAATCGCCTTAAAGGATATATGGAGTTCTATTCCTGGAGATGTTACAAAAAATCTAGTCCATTCAATGACGAAAAGACTCTTAGCCGTTAAAGAAGCAAAAGGTCAAAACACAAAATACTAAAATACGTAATATTTTTTATTTTTTGTTGTAATTTTAAGCTTTATTCTCACTGTACAAGTTTGTTATTTTTCTCGTTATAAGTAAGCATTACAAAAACAATTTCGATGTACGTTTATAATATGGATCTCAAGCTTTAATTTGTATTTAGTAAGTCTTTCTTTCTTCGCATATGTTTATAATTTGCCTTTTTTTATTCTGAGTTGGTAAGTGTACAAGTTTTTTTTTTGGTATGTACAGTCAATACTTTAAGAATTTTTGTTTAGCACATTTCATCAAAGTATTGGTCGCCTTATGTAGTTTAATCAGGTCTAATTGCAAATAAGGTGTTATCTAACAAAACACTAACGATTACAAAACAACGCTTATAATGTCTGTAAATTTTCATGTATGTAAATGATTTCTGATGTAAAGCAAGGTTCAGTTTCTATTTTTTTTTTTTGTAATCAATTTGGGAAGTAATAAACGTCACTTCTATTTGATGCAAGTGTGTTATTAAACATCTTTATTTTCGAAAGAAAACCAAAATAATGAAGAATTTTATAACTATTTTATTTTTCTTATGCTAGTGCTGCTTTGTGGTTTGTTTTCATTATGTGATGCATACATTTTTAGTGTTTATGTGCCACAAGCTGTTAGAGCGGTTTTAAATTTGCATTATAGATTGGATTTGAGTCATGAGAAAAGCTCAGTGGGTTAATCAAGCAGTTTATATGCGTTTAAAAGAAGACGATGTCTTAAAACTACAACCAATACTTTTAATGGTATGGAATTTTTGGCAATAACGCAAATAGACAATATCACACATAAACAAAATATTGTTTGATTTTTTTTAATACTTTCAATGTCGTGTTTTCTTATTGATTTGTAGTTTTTTTTTTTTAAATCCTTTTGTTTGAATTTTAAAGTTAGACACACAAAAATATGTTGCTTTTTTTTGGAGATTTTGCTTAAGACTGTTTGATTGTAGATTTGAATATAAAAAAGAAAACAAATAATGTTTTCTGTGGCAAGTAGGGTTTATATTTGCCAGGTGATTTACGACTGTGTATAAACCATTTTTGGTAGTACATCTTCGTTTATTTCTCATATTTTGTGAATAAAGTGTATCCAAATGGCTTTTCTTTTGTTTGAAAATTATTTTATTTATTTTTTTACCTCGATTCATTTTTATCGTGACTCGGTTGGCTAAGGTATTCGCTATGCGCCTTCTCTTTTTGCTTTAAAGAGTTTTTTAGCTAAGAACTTAAAGGCTTAAAAATGTGGTCAATTGGTCATAGTAGTATTTGAATTGAATTATGATCTCCATTAAACTTGAAACAATCATTTATTGTTATAAAAAAATTTATAACCCGCTCTGTGAAACTTTTAAGAGTTAAGAGTGCTATAAATATTTTGCATATTTCTTTAAACATAATTTTTATACATTATGACTTTGCAAAAATAGTTTTGAATAAATAATTTAAATTTATATATCTTCTTTCAAATACTGTGTGGTCATTTTAATTGACTTTAAATCTAAATTTAAAGATCTCATGTTATTCAAGAAGTTTTTAGGATATCATAGTGTATAACTAATGATTTTGACGTGTTTTTAGTTTTAAATAAATTCGTAATTTTATTTTATGTTTAAAAAAATGTTCCATTAAAATCCGGCAGCCTTGACTAACTTTTAGTGCTGATTTTTTTATTTTATTTGTAAAAGCTCAAAACTATGAATTTTCATCCATACAACTAGCTTCATTAGAAACATAAGTATACGACGCACAGTGCTGTGTCCCATAGGCAAAATTAAAATAAAATAAAGTGTATAGAATATTTAAGTAATATACATTTTTGTAAAGCTAACAAAGTACCTTAAATAGATTCGTAAGTAGAATTTATGATATCTTCTTCTTGTTAATAGTAGAGGGCGCTAAAGTCAGAAAATGTTTGAGGTAAAACTATTAAACAGAAAAACGATTTTTACTGTGTTACAAAAAACGATTGTCAAAATTTCATTTTTTATTGTGTTCTTTTGAAACTTAACAGTTTTGTTTATTACTATAGGTACAAAAAAACAAAAATAATTTTTGGTTAATATTTTTTATGAAAAAGTTGTTTGTGCCATCGAAAACTTTTGCAATTTTTTATTTGGAATTACTAAAACGCAAAAGTTTGATAGAGTAAACAAATTTTTTTTTTAAGAGTAGGTAATTTTTGATTTGCGATTTTAGTACATATTAAAGGGCTTAAATAGAATATGTAAAGAAGTTTTAGATTTTTCACCCGGAAATGTAATAGTGATATAATTTTTTTAACACATATTTCCTAAGTTGGAGAAAAAGTTAGAAAGACCTAAGTTTGTGGTACTGCCAAAATTTAAACAAAAAATAGTTTATAACTTTTTTTTTTTTATTACTATAAAAAATGAATCAAATTTTGATGTAGTTTATAATTTTTATTAAATAGTGACAAAAACTTACCAAAAATTGAAAGAACTTTTTTTTTTTTTTGCGGAAACCCTAAAGTTTTGCAAACTTTAAAAAAATGTTAAAAATGTGTAAATAAAAAGTAGGCAATTTTTTATTTTTCATTTATAGACTTTGTTAACAAATCTAACCAATAGTAAAAAAAGAATTTTAGATTTTTATCCGGAAATTTGAAATTTTGCATTTTTTTAAAACGTCTATATTTTTTAGTTTTACAAAGACCAAAAATATGATTATATAATTTTTTTCCAAGTAAAGGGCTCCAGAGACGTTCAATGTTCAATTAAATTTTGCAAGCTGTGCAATTTTATTGACTGCGTGTGCGTCATATGGAAGGTTTTCCTTTAATAAAATAATATTTCACCGTAAAAAAGTTTATGATAAATATTATTTATTTACATTTTGCTATTTTCCGTTATTTCTTATATTTGATCAAGAGATGAAAGCGTGTTTATTTCAGTTTCACGTGATCATTTTAAATTAGTTTATGATTGTTTTGAAGTTTTCACCATTTTTGTTATCAATAATATTTAAATTAATTGTGGAATTATCACTAAAACATTAAATTAATACCTAGTTAATATTGAAATAACCTCGTGCTGCAGTAGCCATTGTAATCTATATATATGCATAATAAAATTATTCTGTCAAATTTATTTACTAGTTGTGAAACAATATTTTTCGATAATGACAAATTTTATTATTAATTCCGATATAGTTGATTTTTGGTTATCTGTGCCTTCAAAAAATAAAATCCCAGAAGTATATAAATTTATAAAAGGCAAAATTGGGAATTCAAGTGTTGAAAAAGAAGTGTTGTCAAGAAAAAGTAAATTGTTTGACAATAAAATAAAAAAATATTGGAGCGAGAGTAGATCCAATAGACAATACTTCGACAAAAAGTATTCTAAGTGGTTGAATTGGAAATTTTTCAAACCAGACAATGTAAGTTGTATATTGATATTATTTTTAATCTAACTAAAAAAGTTAAACTTTAAAACTAAAATATTTAGGAACCTAGCACGAGCAAAACTTGCCAACATGAAATATCTATTGTATCTGAACAACTAGAAACAGTGGAATCTTCAATATCATCAGAAATGGAAACAACCGTATCTCATACTACAGAAGAAGAAATAACTAAAGCTGGTAGAAAAAAGAAAGTATTCAGTCAAAGTTCTGTTAGATCAAAAAATAGAAAGATTTCAGAATTGATTGAAAATTATTCATTTGCAGAACTTCAATATGCAGCAGACAAATTAAGAAAGAGGTGTAATAATAAGTTAGACAGCACTGAAGCTGATGCAAAATGCTTTTCTATTGAAAAGTCTTTGGCGCTATACATGGATTTGGATTTGTCGGAACGAAAATATAACGTGTTGCGGAAAGCAATTAATGAGCTTCATCCAAACTGTTTGCCATCATTATATGCGTTAAGAAATCAAAAATCAAAATTATTACCCCCTATTGTAACGACTGAAATTTCAGCAGAGGTTGACTTGAAATGTATAATGTGTAAAACAGCGGAAAGTGTGATTAAAATTTGTAATACGAAACAAAAATGTACAAAGCTGTCCCTAATTTGCAAGTGGGGCATGGATGGTAGCTCTGGCCATAGTTGCTATAAGCAAAAATTTGAAAACGAAAATAGTTCCGACGAGTTCATTTTTTTTATAGCCTTTCTACCTCTGAGGTATGTAAATTATTATACACAGAAGTACATTTATATGTGCATTTCACAGCTATCCTTTTATATGTATTTAAAATTTCTATTTTTTCAGATTGGTAAATTTAGACTCAAACGAAGTATTATGGGTAAATAAAACGCCATCTTCCACAATTTATTGTAGACCCCTTAAATTTGTATTGACAAAAGAGAATCCAGTTTTAATTAAGCAAATGCACAACGATTTTATTAAAAAATTTAAAAATTTGGAATGTTCTGTAATTGATGCAAATGGTTCAGCTGTTGAGGTGTCTTACGATATGCACTGCACAATGATAGATGGTTCAGTTGCAAATGTTTTGAGTGACACAAACTCAGCAAGTAGGTGTTTTATATGTAATGCAAGCCCTACCGATATGAACAATATAAACATAATTAAGGAACCTTGTATTAATAATTATAAATATGGACTTTCTACACTTCACTGCTGGATACGCTTTTTTGAATGCATATTGCACATTGCTTACCGTCTTCCTTTAAAAGTTTGGCGAGTCAATAAGGAAAATACCTCAATTTTTTCACAAAACAAAAAAAGAATTCAAAATGAATTCAAAACACGGACGGGATTAATAATAGATCAAGTAAAAACGGGATTTGGAACTACTAACGATGGAAACACGGCTCGACGATTTTTTCAAAATAGTGAAATTTCTGCTGAAATAACGGGGATTGATAGAAGTCTTATTGATAACTTTGGCATTATATTAAGAGTTTTATCTTGCGGAATCCCGGTTAATGTTACAACATATAAGGAGCTGCTAAATATTACTAGGAACTCTTATTTAATTCAGTATGGCTGGTATTACATACCAAGTACTGTTCATAAGGTTTTAGTGCATGGGTGCGATGTTCTGGAATACTTCAACTTGCCAATAGGTAATAAAATATTAAAAAAACCTTTTACACAATTTTAAAACTACTTTTATTTTAGGGTGTTTGTCCGAAGAAGCCTTAGAAGCCAGTCATAAAAATTTAAGGAATGTGCGATGTTCCCATACAAGAAAAACGACAAGAGAAAATACAAATAGAGATTTAATGGCTCATTTGTTATTAATGTCGGATCCGGAACTATCGTCACTTAGGTCCATAAAACACATAAAAAATAATGATGAATTCAAAGATATTGAAAAATACATTTTGAAAGACATCATAAATTACAATTAAAATAAATTATCTTATTTTATCAAATTTAGAAACAAATTTATTTATAACCCATTTTAAAGGGAATATTTAATTATTTGCATTTTGATCACAAATGTAGCTAAAATTTAGTTTTTGAGAAAAAGGATATATGGGAGATGGTCATGTCTTTGTATCGACTGAAGCGAAATTTCCCAGAGAGCTCAAAAATATAGTTTTATAAGTTGCTATAAGTTTTTAGTGCATTCTGATCACTAATGTAGTTACAATTTAGTTTTTAAGAAAAATTATATATGTGAGGTAGTCATGTCCTTGCACCGAATGAAACAAAATTAACCACTGAGCTAAAAGACATATTTTAACAGACGGTTACCAACTTTCGATTTATTCTATTTACAATTATAGCTAAAATTAAAGTTTTAAATTTAAGGATGTATGGGAGGTAGTCATGTCCTTGCACCGATTTTTTCGAAACTTCGAATTTTTTTTAATCGACATATTTTGAACCAGCACACCAAATTTCATTCTTCTACGATAACTTCTCTAATTTTGCCGATTCACTATATGGGGACAAAGCACTGTGCGACGCACTGTGGGAACATTTAACGAGAAGGCGTTCAAAAATATATATTTTTTTAACGGATCGTAATTCTGATACGGGGTTTCTTTTGTCTACTAACAATAACAATTTAAAATCGACCGTTTAGAAAAATAGTTGTGATAAATTTAAAAATACATTCTAAGTTTTAGCTGATTTTTGGTACGAAAATTTTAGCTGATTTTTAAGTTAAAAATTAGCTTATTAAGTAGCAAAAGCATAAAAAATATATTCATTGGTTCAAATTTACTTTAGATAAGGAAGCATTTGTCCAAAATAAACATAAATACTACTCGTATATGTAAACTTTTATTGTAAATTGATTAATACTTTAATAATGTACAAAAAATTTTAAAGGCATGAAATACATACAGATAACACTTGTGTTTGGAAAAATTATTATTAATTAAACAATTTTAGTAAATATTTCTTCAAAATAGCCTTGATTTTCACCTTCTAGAAGTAGTTTAGCTTCTACGTCTAGTTCAGTCGAAGAAAATCTCCACTTTTGCCGGATATTGGACATATAGGTATCTAATGTGCATAATAATATAACAATCAAGTCTATATTAGTACAATATCTAGAAATTTTTCTTGTTATGTGCTCGCGAAAGAGTCAATAGTCTTTGTTTCGTTTTTCTTTCGCTTCTTCCGATAGATCTCATATTGGTAGCATATTGTGTTGAATTATTTGTTCCCCATGGTACAAAATTTTATAAACTGTGGATGGCATATATCTTCAAGAATATTTTTCGTTGTAAAGTATAGCTGTTTCTTTGGCGTACTCTCCATATTTTTTTTTGCATTTATTTTTCTGCTGCATGCTAATACTGAATATCCTTAATAGTTCCAAATCTACTCCTGTGATAGATGCTGCAGTTTCTGGATCTGAAAAAATCTTATTGCAGTGTTTCCATCATTTGCGTTTCCTTCCCCTTGCTTTGGCTGATCGCTGATTAGGCCTTGTTCTAAATATTTTTCTTGAAATTGGTTTTTTTTTGTTTTTTTGGTTTCTTTTTTCTTCATTTTTCTTATTTTTTTTCACTGTGTCGCCTAACGGACCAAAATCCAATTCGTAAGCCAATTTAAGAATATGCTCCATAAAACGTATTCTAGTATGAAGAGGGGAAAATCCAAATTCGTATGCTGCCTTAAAAGTCTCATCTTCTGGAACTGAATGGCTTAAATAAATTGATGTCTTTTGCTTATAATGCAGCTTGATCATGCTTTTGTATCAGTTAAAGCTTGTGCAACTTTTCCATTAATCATTAAAATTTACTTGGATTTCCTGTTCATCAACAGTAAATATTACAGGTTGAAGGTCTTTAACTTCATCTTTTATTTTTCGGACTTCTTCAGTTATGACATTTTTTGTTTCTTTTTTGAAAGTAAATTTTATTGATCTGCAATATTTTGTTGACGAGGGTATTTCATTTTTCCATATATCAATTTCTGTTGCTGTACTAGTTGACGGCTCTAACTCGGTATAACTTTTTGTTAATCGCAAAGGAACGAATGATATCATAAATAAATCAGCGTCTGATGAATTTTTGGCATTACATAGCTTGTATTGCTCCCTCCGGGGGCACATGATAGCCTACTATTCCATTTAGACTGGTGTCTTGCGGGGTAAAAGGGAGCCCAGGGCCCTTAAAGGCCCTGGTCCCTGTAGGTGTCACCTGGACAATTCACTATATTTCCACGGGAATCAGTGAGCTAGCAGATTTCGCTATTTGTCTCTTTAGACATTTAGCTGTTCTCTGGCTGATTATTGAGGTTGGGCCCTATATGGGAGTATCGTGGTGGCTGTGTATTTCGAGGCCCTCGTGAGACTTTGTGGGTCGGATCATTCACAATGAACACAATGAGTGGTTCAGGTCCAGTGAGAAGGGATGCCGTCATGTTCATAATTATATTAAGCTTTATGCGTTCTGGACCAGGAGTTGGATGGTCTCCAACTCTTAAGCAAGGAGTGAAGGCTGCGACCTACTTCGAGCTTTTGAAATTGCAACTAGGAGTGACTGGAGGGTATAAGTATTCGAAGGCCTTCTAGGGCGAGAATGGCGCTACATACCATTCACAGTGGTTTGACCACCATCTGGTTAGGGCTAACTGCCAGGTACAGATGTAAATCAAATCACGCAATAGCTTGTACTGCCTCTGACCAGAGGATCCCACTAAGAAATTAAAGTAATGCTGCTATTTCCAAGTTTTTTCAAGCGGTTGGAATCAGTATGTTCAAGAAATTCTTGCAATTTTATTTCTGCTGAAGTAGAAGTGACAGTTATAGCAAAGCACTTTTGTGACCTAAATTATATCAATTTATGTTATTTTCAATAGGCAAAATATTTTTGTGACCAACTGTGCGTGACATTGAAATTGACTAAAAATTTTTGTTTTCTTTCTTAAAATACGCATATTCACCTAAATAACGTCTCTGGTAAAGGTGATTTGAAAAATAAATGCTTACAAAATAGCAAAACAGAAAACTAATTTTTTTTCATTCCATTTTACAAAAACTCGTTGACCTTGTGCTCACGGTCGGATCGGGTATAGGCGTATAGGGGACACTTAGGGCTATGACACAGTGCTCATGCTTTTACATGCCCTAATCAACGTTGGAAGTTATGCTCTATTTAGTAAGAGAATTTAGAAAAAAATTGGACCTCTAAAAAAATTAAATTTTAAAAATCAAAAATTAACGAAAAACATTTCAGTTTTCTTATACTAATAGCTAACAAATCACGCTATTATACAAAGTTTAATTCGTTTAAACAAAAGAGTTATAGATGTTTAAAAATCAAAAATTTACTAAGAAATTTCTCATTTTAGCAAAATACTGAAAATGCTCATTTTTAATCACCCTGTTCAGTGTCATATAGTTAAAATAAAGTTTTATTTTTTTGGCTCCCGAGGTACATTAGTATCTACTTTCGAACGAATTTTAAAATTTTACAATTGGGAACCATGAAAAAAAGGACTTTTGGCCGCCTTCTCGTAAAATGATCCACTGTGCGACGTTAATATATTTATATCATTACACAATATGAGACTGTAAACTATTTTCATCAGCAACTTATAACTGTTGTGATTTAAGTGTGAGATTAAATATCCCTAAAGCAAATTAACCAAAATAGGTATAATCTTTATTGTTAAAGTTTTTATTTATTAATAAATATCTTTTTTCTTTTTTAAGATCTTATTTTATATATTTTTTTCTTTTCAATATTTCGCTTTCCTTTGGAAAGCTTCTTCAGGAAAAATTTTTTTATATTTTTGAAAACAAAAAAATTATTAACAAATTGAAAAAATGTTTCAAAACATTTGACAAAAAAAACATTTTTTCAATTTGTTAATAATTTTTTTGTTTTCAAAAATATAAAAAAATTTTTCCTAAAGAAGCTTTCCAAAGGAAAGCGAAATATTGAAAAGAAAAAAATATATAAAAAAAGATCTTAAAAAAGAAAAAAGATATTTATTAAAGATAAAAAAGATCGTTTAAAAAACTATAAAAGTTTTTATTTATTTTTTTTTTCAATAAACTAATTTAAATACTTTCTGAGTAGCATGGACTTCTGTCCTGATTAACAAACCAATGTCAGTTAATTGAAGAATTAAAAATTTTGTCCGATGCCATTTTTAAAGATATGTGTACTTGCATTCAAAAATTAGCCCCTTCGCTAAACAAAATTTGGTATATAATGAAATACAACATTATCAGTTTTTCTTCGAGCTCTCTGGAATGATTTGGTGTCATAATAGTATTCAATAGCTAAAGTTAATATCTTGTAGACCATAGAAGCCTCACTTGCCTCTCAATTTGTTTTCGAAGTGTATTCGAAACCAATTATTAGTTATATAAAATACCTATTCTTACTTCAGTTATTAATAAGTTGTAATAATGGTTCTAGCTCTCTTGTAAAGTTAATCTTATTTAAATGTAAAAAATATTGAACAGCTTGTGGTGTTGTAGATTAAGTACAACAAACCAAATATACCATAAGTCAACTTATTACCTTTTTATTTGTCTTTAAGTTAAATCTACTAACTGTTAAATGCAATACATACTCAAGCTTTGGAATTCTTTGGTAGCAAATAATTCACGTCAATTCTTAGCTTTCACTCTCTCTTATCTTGCTTACTCTGCGGCCATGGCTAGAAATTTTAGTAAACATGCGTATTTTTAAAACTTAAGCAGTATTCTAGACCATTGAGCCTCGAGCAGCTCGCTGTTTTGTTTGAGAAACATGAATATTTTTGCAACGCAGTAATTCAGATCATAATATCGAACAAACAATCTTTTCTTTTTCTCCCTAAGCCCTTCCTTCAACTCAGCCTTCTTGTACTCTTCATGTAGCTGCGCTGTACTAATATAAATGAGGAATAATTGTATTTTCTTCTCTAATTTAGACGCCTTTAGTTTTGATCAATATTTTTACATTTTTCATAAGGAATCGGAGCATTTTTTAAACCGCATATTTTAATTCAGCTAATTTTCAATAGACTTCATAGAAGAAATATCCGAAGAATGTGTATATGTTATATTTATTCTAAGGTTGAAGTAGCCAAAATGTAGTCCGAAGAAATTGTAATTAAATTGTACTTAAGATTTCTGAATTACTTTGATTATCATTATTTTTCCCTGATTTAAATGGTTTTAAAACTCGGCGATGGCCTTTTTCGAATAATGCAAAATAAAAACAAATAGATTAATTAAGCTTTTAAAGAATAAATTCGTTAAGGCTTGTGCCCGAAATATTTTTAGTCTATTTAAGTAACAACACAAAATAATCCTTCCTCCATAGAAAGGGAACTTTGGAATGACCTATAACTTCACCTATATTTCTGAAAGATACCTTTAAGGATACAATTAACGTATAAAAATGTAGCAAAAGTTTCTATATCTCGATTTTATCTAATACGTCCTAAATTTCTAAGCTGCGATACTAATACAAATACTAAAATTGCTTTTAAAAAATTTAATTTGTTGTTATTCTTAAATGTCACATGTCATATGACGCCAGATTCAAACATAGAGCAAACTTGTAGAAAAAACGATTAACGTATTTAAACATTTTATATGTAAATAATTCATTAAGTAAAGCTGTAAACTAATAGGCGCAAATATCAGAACTACCCTAGATCTTGACTGCTCAAGCCTAAAATTTCAGCTCGAAAATATCTCAGATGCTTGCCATGGGACTCTGGTTAGAAGAAGAGGCCAGCTATTTTAGCAGATATTTTGTGATTAGCTATAAGGGTTGCTGCTGTGAATTCAAAAATTAACTTGCTGGAAAATTATTTCTTTCCGTGATTTCTGTCAAAAAAGCTATTTTAAGTTTAAGTAGTGTAGAGGCTTAAAGTCTCAGTGGAATTTGGGCATTGGAAAGCCCAATTCTAGGAATCACCAGAAATTTTTTCGGAAAAACAGTTTCGTTCCTTATGTAAATCTCACCTGTTGTGTACATATAGACCGTCGAAGTTAAATTGTTTCTCAGAAAACATTGTCTGAATATACAAAGGTTTATAGATTATCTAAAAAACGATATAAATAAAATTTACCTTATAATCAATCATAGCGATTCCTGAAACCGATCAAGCAGACATAGTATATTACTTAATTTATAATCTATTGGGATACATTAATATCACATTCATTTTTTTAAGCATGTTTTAAATATGTTGCTGGCAATTAAAACAATTTTGCGTTAACTATGATATCAGAGTTTTCTTCCTGCTGTTTTTCTTTTATCCCTCATTGGAGCGCTTTGTTTTTTCAGCCATTTCTCAAGAACTAAATACTTCTTTCCGAAAAGCTATAATTTTAATCAACAACTTTCTAAAATTCTACTCTGGAATCTTATTTGTATCTAAACTAGATTCCGGCCTTCATCGAAGGGGCAGAACAAACAACAAGCTGGATCATTATATATTCATCTTTCCTATTTTTCGTACAGAGCCACAAATCGAACTACGAAAGTTACAAAGTATGAAAGGATTAAAGTAGAAAATTTCTGTTAGAACATAAAAATGAAGAAACTTTATTGCGGGATAAAAAATAGAGAAAAAAAAATATGTACATTGCGTTACCAAATATTTAAATGCTTTCGTCACAGTTTGGGACTTCATAGGAGAGATAACACTTATCAAATAATGGCTATAATTTTTGGCAAACGTGTTTTGTAGAGAATATGGTGAAGGACATATGTAGATAATTATTAATATGTACGTGTCACAGTGCTGCAATTTGGAGAATAGTGCTACAGCGCATCTGATGTGAAGTGGACACATTATTAATTTTTAAA
This sequence comes from Trichopoda pennipes, assembly GCA_030448955.1. Taxonomy (NCBI): domain Eukaryota; kingdom Metazoa; phylum Arthropoda; class Insecta; order Diptera; family Tachinidae; genus Trichopoda; species Trichopoda pennipes. The sequence goes on from JASKUP010000034.1 coordinate 10,591,366, forward strand.
ACTTTATGCTTATTTATATTTTTGAAGTTGCATATATTTTTTACAAGTACGACCCAGAGGGTTGAATGTTGTAAATAAATGCTGAGAAAAATGTATTCTCTAATAAATAGGAATACGACAAACATATACAAAAGATTTATATTGTTAAATTGACGGTTCTTTAGATACGACCCTAGACATTTGAAGAATCTTACCAATGACGTCAAGTGTCTAAAGTAAGCACCCTCAGAATTCATTTTTTGTACATTTTGGATAACTTTTTTGATAGGCTATTTTCTATTATTATTTCGTTTTATGCGTTTTATTTTCTTAAAGTGAACATATACGAAATTTAAATTCACTAGAGTTATTACAAACAATTTTTGCTGTATCATTTACATTATACTTTTTAATCTTGTTTGCATACACTAGTAATATTAGTCTTTTGTTTAACTATTTTAACTTTATTTGTGTAATCTTTTTTATAATATAGTATAATAAAATGTGTTTAATTATAATTTAGAGTTAATATTAATGAAACACATTTCACTACAGTATACTCACTAATATTTTTTCACTTCATATTTGCTTCCTGTACGTTATTCTTTTTAGCAATCACTATAATATTTTGTTAAAAGGAAAGCTGACCAGAATTTTTAACCTAAAATATGAGGACACTAATAATTTTTTTTTTTTTAATTTCTTATTTTTCTTTGTTTAATCTTTGGGATGAAAGGATGGATGGATGGGTGCCAGTTATTTTTTAACATAATTTTTGCATTTACCTTTACGGCTTAACGCAGCAATAAATTATTTTCAATAGTCATTATTTTTATTGATATCTTGTCCAGTATTTGATTGTGGTAGCAAGACACAGGAGAATATTCCTGTTATGATGGTGACTGCGTTATTTCTGTACAAGTAGTTAAATTAAAAATATTTTTTATATGAAGGTGGACAACAAGAACATGTTGAAAATGAGGATGAAAACATAAAAGACTATTAATTTTTAAAGTTATTGGGTCAAAAATTTTGTTGATGGACTTTCCTTGTAAAATATGTGTTTTGTTTTTTTTTTCTTCTTTATCGTTATAAGATTTAAAGACATAACTGAAATATGTTGTTTCCACGGAAAGCATACTGCTTTTATGCCATTAGCTGGAATCCGATATGCCTTGTTTTGCTTATGGTAATAAAATAATAATAAAAATAATAAAAACACAAAAAGAATGTTTTTTATTTAATGCATTATTATAATACTTAATTGAATATTTGTGTCAGTTATTCAAATAAATCTCTTTGTTTAAACCCTAAAAGTATCGCAATGTATCGTTTATGCCAACCAGCCCATTCGAATATCACAGTTTTCAACATAACAGATATAGAAATATATCTCAATAAATGTCTATATTGTAATTGTAGAATGTTTCCTAAGAAAAATTGTCTGTTTCACAGCGAATGTTTCTTAAAAAGTGTGTATTCCACAGAAGCTTGTCTCAAATTCATTCATAGATATACACAATTACGCATGGGTTCCACCATCAATTGTAGGTAAAGGAAAAACCCAATTTTTTTCTGTCAGTATAATTTATGCCCTAAAGTATACGCATGCAACTAAAATGTAATAAAATTGATAGAAAATTGCAGCTATAACGCTGACTACATTTTCTTAATTATTTCTATTAAACTGATCGCTTTGTGCATTATTGAATTTATGGGCAGTTTTAATTTTATCGACATTGAAAGCCAGCTATTAAAACTTTGAAGATGAAGCCGTACCAAAAAGAGTTGCTGTTAATGATTTTCGTTTAACTTTTGAATGATAGGCTGCGTTTCATATTAATTACATACCATAAAGCTTTTATTAGGTTTTATAAACTTCAAAGCGCTTTGCAAAATAATGGCGGTTATTAATGATTAACTTAATTTTTACACACGATAATTGGTTATAAAACAGTCTTATGACGATCTATAAATAAATATTTTTGTGCAAAAATTTAAAAACTAATAATTTATAAAAAAAACAGTTAAGTTAAAAAATAAGGAAATAATTGGTACTTTAATAAAACTACGGGCCGGTCAGTAGTATAGAAAGGTGCAGCGAAATACTTTGCAGAAATTAGCTGCAGGGAATGGAAAAATTTTCCATACAACAAATAAATGTTTTGGTTTGACTAATATACGACAAAAATATTGAAAGCGAATAATTGTATGCAAAACGTGTGTAATGACTGCCGACATTTTGGAAGCAGTATAAAAGAAAATAATAAATATATATATATTTTTTTTATGATTTTTTAGTTTATTCATTGGCCCGCCCTTATTTTACTGACATTGTCTGTCTGCAAAATTGTTACAAAAATTATTTTTAAAAATAATATCAAATTCCTTAACAAACGCAACGTCAAAATTGCTGAATCGGATTTGAATCGTCTTGTTGTATTTTGATATTGCTGCATAGCAAAAATCATTTTTGCTGCTGGTGGGAATAAATAAGAATATTTCTAATTCACTAAAATCTCTTCAATTGAATAAACTCCTTGTTTGTCAAACTTTTAACCCTATTTACTCATTCGCAGATGACCGCAGCATTTGTCATTCGTATTTATTCAGTAATAGACCAAACCATTTGGAAGTGGGTTCCGAAAAGTAGAACATAAATAATACGGACATGAATAATACTATTTCGCAACAAGCTCCGCATGTGGTCGTGTGAATATAGTCGATTTTAGTGCCCTTAAGACTGAATGTTTCATGTTAACGCATTAATCTGTTTTCGGAAATGGTGCTGCTTCTGTTACTATGGTTGATAAAAGTATTAAGGAATCGGAAGGTCTTGATATTCTTGGCAAAATTCAGTGTGATATTCGATGGACTGAGCATATTTTTCAGGTTTACAAAAAAACTTTCTAAAACGGTTTAAGAGATACTTCACTCTATTCGATCTTCCTACTGTTTATACTACTTTTATTCTCCCAAATAGGCCGGCACCCCAAAGTTTATCTTAAGTATTGACGCAATGTGTATTGATTACAATGTTAAGTGCTCTAGAGAAATTAAAGAACTTGTTCCCGTTACCCGGTTTTTGCATTTAACTCGACTTGCGTTGAGAAGGGAAAATTCGTTTTTTAGCAGAACGATTCGTGTGGATTGAACTCGAACTCAAATCGAATGTTTACAAACAATATTTTATCTTTCCTCCTCCCAATAACCTCATTTTCTAGTTCTCGTGCAATACATTCCGTGAGTAGGGGTCATCCCCTCAGTGCTGGTCCGAGAAAAAGAAATATTTTTAGCTTATTATCATTATTATGAGCATATATAGTAGGCGTTATAGCAACAAGGAGAAAAAACATTAACTTAAAATAAAAGCGTGCTGCCGTAATGACTTACGTTCCGCAAAATGGCCTTATTTTTTAATGATAGTGGACAGTAAATTTCCATATAATTATTTATAAGAAAGATAAGATGTCGCACATGTGTCACCGTCGTTGAAGGGCATTTGAATTCAATTGTTTTCAAAACTTTATGAGTTACTTTAATAAAAGTGTACTATTTTTATTTACAAAAATTTATTTGTTTCTTAATGTAACAAAATAGATCACCCATCCGATATTTTAAAGCAAATGTAAGCGCCGAATATGAGCTTCTTGCACATAGAGTTAAGCCTAGCATTGAATGTATTATGCCGGGACGTCTTTCAAAAGAGAAGTGTGAAGATTTGCAAGCCTTGAAGAAGTTGCTTTCCATATGTTGCCATCACTTTTATAATACTTTGTCATACAATACGTGAATAGGCTTTATATTGTGTTTATTATTAGAAAAATTATCTGAACATGAAATTTGTGTTTGATTTTCATTAAAGCTCACATTTAAAAAAATTATATTTGAATATTACATTTTTCGTATTATTTATTTTAAAAACAAGAATAATATAAGATTGTGCTTGTGTGTAGTATAACGAGATAAATTAATTATTACTACACCACTAAAATACCGCAGAAAGAAATGAAAATATAGGAAAAATATGTTAAGCCACAGTATGGCTGTCTACTGTTAGATGATCATAAGTTCAACTTCCATCTCTAGCATTAAATAGAGAAAAGTAATTTTTGTTGAGTAGCGGCGGTTAATAAAGTTGTTTGATAGTCGATTAAATAGCGACCAGTAGCATAATCATATCATATCCGTTGTAAATGTGTGCATTTTGAACGACAGAGCAGATGGCTCTGTCTCGTATACTAAAAACAAAATTGAATCAAAGGTGATTAAAGTAAGCACATAATAACAGTGTTTAGTAGTCGTGGCCAAGTTTTTTAAATGGCCTGGAGAGTGAAATGGCCAGCCGGTACCTCTGCGTAGAGATGGCTGAGTTAGCTAAAGACGCACCGTTGTTAAAAAAATCATGAATAGTGGAATAAATAAAGTGCCTCAGAAAAGTATAATAAGAAATACATGAATTGGTTTTTTGATATCAAGGGAATCTTTTATACGCGCTAATGTTATCTTAGAAGGTTTATAAAATTTTTGATTATAGAAATAATCTACGTATTATCAAAAAACCTTAAAACGCCCATCATTATTAAAGTTTTTAAAATTATTTAGGGGCTTGTCATTGATTAAGTAATGTTTCGCAAACTGTTGAAGTTTTATTTTCGGCTATTCTCATATTTTCGTAGCTAAATCATGCTTTATTGAAATATTCACCTGTTGTAAAATACGTTTGTGTGAAGACAGTTATTTTAAACATTTGAATTTATGCTTGCTGGGAAGCTGACATAAATTTACTTGTACTGCTTAATGTTTTTTTTTTTAACTTTTTCTAATAATATAATTTTCGCCCAATTTATTTTGTTAAGTGACGAAAAACATAAAAAAATTTAAAGCACACAAATCTTAAGTTTAAGTATAAAATTGTTCAAACTTTTATGTCTGCTTTGTCTTTGAAAGCAATTTATATTTCCGTCTTCAAAGCACTTTATGTTTAAATAAATGTTTTTAACATTTTCAAAAATAATAAATTTCGGATGTTTTTAAATTGCAATTCTTTTTTAAGTAGCTGTCAAGTGATTTATGTTTAGTTTGGTTTAGCATATCAACATTAATAGACCGGTGCCTGAATAACACTTCTAAATTGTGCAAATTGCGCCCAAAACAATATTGCCGTTGATCCTGATTTTCATAAGTAAATTTTGTTTAGTCATGAAGCTCACTTTTGTTTAAATGGATATGTCAATATAGAAAACAAGGGTATTGAGAGTGGGTGAGTAATCCTCAAAGTATTTTGAGACACTGTTATATACTGCAAAACTAACTGGTGTGATTTATGGACTTGGAGAATCATTGGTACGTAGTTCTTTATAAACGATGGTGGGCAGAACGTTGACTGTAGTCAATGGTAACTACTCTAGGTCCCTGATTACAGACAGTTTTAATCATGAAATAAAGAACTATTATTTTCAGGAACTATGCAGTATTCTCCAAGATCGTTAAATCGTCGCTAACATTTTTTCTAAGGGATATGTGAAGTCGGTAGTCTACGCCAATAAGCCCGAAACGATTGAACAATTGCAGGCCACGAATGTTAAAAACTAGTTTAAATAATATAGGGCGTTTCTATTGTGATGTGATTCTTATTTGTAGGCCAAATTAGCCAGATATTTACTTTAGAAAGAAGGTATTTGCTTTCTGTATAAGTCATAATTTCAGAGAGTATGGTCTTGTTTGTTAAAATGTTATAGACAAGTAAGCACAGAGCTACAGGAACAAGTACAAAAAATAAATATAAAACTACATGATCGCTGTTCAAAGTTAGTGTGGTTTTAACGTTTATGACCTTACTTGTTATTCGTAATGAGACTATCAATTTATGCAAAGTATATACTTGTATTTACAATAAAAAGAAAAAATATATTTAGTCATTAACATTAGAGTTATAAGTAATAGTTCTCAGAAGTGCCACTGTTGCTTTGTAACATTCAAAAACTAGATTCTTCCTTATGTCTACAGACAGCTGTTGCAACAGACGCTTTATCAACACATGTGCTTCCTGAAGAAGATTTAGTATTAGATAATTGTTTATCAATGAGGTTTAACATCAGAGAGTAAGGAGAAAGAATAACAATAAGTGAGAAAACATTGCAAACCTTCTGTACACTTGTTGTGTTTTATGATTCCTGGCGTTATCCAATATCGATTGCAATTTTAAAAACTTTATTTTTTTTTAATTTTAAAAAAATTAATTGTAGAAAAAATTAATAAATTTTCTATTATATATTTAAGCTAAGTTAATGTTTCCGAAATTTAAAGATTTAATTGTTTTGAAGGTTTCATAAAGATTATTTGAAGTAATACTTATTATTATATTAAATAATAAAGCGTTTTTATATAAAAATTTTCTTTAAGATTAACAGGAAGATGATTCAAATTTTTACTGTATTACACAGAGAAAAGTTCGGCGGTTATGATTGAAAAATGATATCTGCCAAAAGGCCACCACGAAAACCATGCTGACAGATGTCTTTTCTTTCATCATTTTTAATCACTTTTCAGCAAAATGGCGGTCCTATTTCGTTAATCACATCAGGGATTTTGAGTTTTAAGGCTAAAATAAATGCGATTGGCTCCATACAGACTCTGTCCTTAATTTAGCTCCACAAAAAATAATCAACTGGAGTAAATCACACAATCTGGCTGGCCACTTAACTGCTGATTTTCTTAAAACTATGCGATCGGGAATTTTGCTTTACAATAAATTAATCGTTTCATTGGCTGTATGGCATATAGCAGCATCCGATTGAAACCACATGTCCGTAATATCTCGCGATAGCGTGATCCATTAAGCGTTACTGCATTTCCAACCTGTCAGACCACATAGCGTACCATATAGTGACACGTTGAGCATGCAAAGGCTTCTCCATAATCGCTCTAGAATTTTCAGAACCCCTAGTGGGGCAATTTTATCTGTTGACAGACTCTGACAAGTGAAAATGGGCTTCGACTGAAAAAAAAATTTTTTCCGAAAAACTGATTGTTCCTGAATGAATTGGTTGAATTTACGACAATGTAAATGATCGGTCGGCTTCAATTCCTGCACCAGTTGAATCTTGTATGGCTTCGAAGTCAAATTCTAAGGCGAAATTCCCCATGCGGTGATTTTGGATAATCTAAATTGTTGAGAACGTCGAGTAATTAACAAATCTGGATCTGCTTCAACACTGCGGCTCACGGCTGCAATGTTTTCGGCTGAACATGCGTTGGTGTTCGCACATTTTGTATCAAGCCTTAAATTTTACGAAAAATTTTTTAAGAGCGGTCTCAGAAGGACGACTTTGCTGCCCGAAAATATCACAAATTTTACGAAATGTAACTTTAACAGAGCCGCCATTATCATAGTGGATTTTAATTATTTTAATGCGAAATTGAATTTATCGTAACAATTGCCAATGCATCAAAACTATCATGTTGTTGGTGTTGCCGCATTTAAAAAACAAAAAACAGGATATAAGTTAAACTGCGTCAGCTATGAGATATTTTTAATTTTAAAATTTATTTTTTCTATAATTATTATTGGGAACTGTCGTTAACATTTTTTATGGAAGTCAGTAATTTAAAAAAAAAATCACTTTTCAATTAAAAATTGCTGAGTTACATATATTGACACAAACAAAAAAATATACAGACGAGTTAATAAATTTCTCTGTTTTTGAAGGAGATTGATGTGAAAAGAAATGCAATATTCAATTTGAAGTTTACAAAAATAAGGTTCTTTTTTTTGGGAGATTGTTAATACAAAAGCATTATAAAAGTTTATAAATTTGCATCACTGATGATATCTAAAGTTATTCGGATATATAATAAAAGGTTTGTTTTCTTCCTTTCAAAGGATATAGTACGAATATAAAAGGCTTAAAGAGCTTAATAAAACACATTTTATTAAAATTTATCGAACACAATTTTATATCTGCTTAACAGATAATATTCAGATAATATTAATCAAAGCAAACAAGAGTTCTAAGCATCGTGATTCTAGAGTCATACGAGAAATGTGTTATGAGTCTAGTTGTGTTCTTTCAGTTTTCAGATAATTTTTAGTAAACTAAATATAAATCATAATTTTATTACCAGCACTTAAAAGCAGTTTTAACTATAAACACTTTGACCAAATATTTCGACATGAATTGTTGACTTTAGTTTGTAACTCTTATGTGAAACTATTATTATTTTCTAATTTTTTGCTATATATGGTGCGCATTTACTATGTTTTTATTTGTAATTCCAAATTCAATTCGGTGTACATGCGAATCAGTGGCCTGGGAATTAGGCTAATAGATGTTTTGTTGCACTCTTACCCAAAACAAATGAGGACAAAACTACCAAAATGCATTTAATACACATCAGCCTTATTATCTTTCTATGAAGCACTTAAAAAAAACACAAATAAAAGCGAAAAGTGAAATAGAAGCTACAAAAAAATAGTAATAATGAAAAAGAGCTACCAACAAGATGCTACTGAAAATCAAAGTGAGGAGTTTCTACGAAAACAATGTACAAACATAATCATTACAAAATAAGTTTGCGAAACAAAAAGCATTTCTCTCACACACAGCACACTACAGAAAAACTAAAATCAGTGGCAAATCTAGTAGCTTAAATATTAACCAACTTTATTTTTACCGCAAACCAAAGCCTCCTAAAACTGTAAAAACTCAAAAAACTGATAACATGCGTTCAGTTATTTGTCCAGAAAACTGCAGTATATCGCATGGTCTACGGCTGGCCGGAAAAATTGTCTTAAAAGATGCTTACCAATTGATAATGATGAAGTCATTGTGTCATGCTTAGCAAGAGAAACACTTAACAGGAAAAACCTCCACTGTTTCCTCTTCTTCAGTTTGGTCTGTTGCTTTAGCTACTGCCAAAATTGTCTTTAAAAAAATCCCTGAAAACGAAACCCAATGCTGGCGTGTGCATAACTTTCTTCTGCTTAAACTATTTGACCCTTGTGATACCAATTGTTGCTAAAGAAAAAATTAAAATTTAAAATGAATCGCCTGTATTTAGCCCGTATAATGAACAGCAAAATGGTAAAAGAAAGCGATTGAAAAGCTACCAGAATATAGAATAATAAAGAAATGCATTTACACTTTTCTCTAATCACAAAATACGGAATAAATTGCATCTTAATTCCACGTTGAATAATTAAATTGTACTCAAAAAATTGCTTTTATTGAAAACAAAAAACAAAACATTTTAATCCTTTAGCATAATTGGCATTCAGGAGCTCTTATGTGCTATTTAAATTTATACTTAACGACTCAATATAATTTTTTGTTGTAATTAAATCGTTATACAATGCAAAATTGATCTCTCCAGAATTGATCTTTATACAACAACTTCTATATTTAAAAAACTATATATTTACAATTTAACTCTGAAATATTTATATTTATCACATTATTACTTTATTTAATCATTAACTATCATTAAAAATAACGCCTGGCTATGCTGAAAAACATTTCTCTTTAAACGACAACTTTATGCAAAAAAAGAATTTCCTGGCTTTACTTACAAGCGGTGGTCAGGTGGCATTTCAGATCATAGTGTCTTATAGTATTGCCAGCAACTCTGGTATTTGTGAGAGTTGCTGATAAAATGCACAAGTCGGGCAAAGCGAAGCCACATTTTTCAAAATGCTACTACAATGGATAAATTTCTACCTTTTAAAAGAGTTCCAATTATGGTCTTTAATTGGAATGTACTCTTTAGAGTACCTGCAAAAACTGGAAGGCACTAAATTCCGCAGGACACATTATAGTTGGTGGTGCAAATAAAATAAAAACAGGCTCGAATGATACTTAATGGTTTTATGTGAATGAATTTGATGTAGCATTGCACATCTTGTGCGAATGTGCAGAAATCAACAGTTTTCATAAAACACCACCTGCAGGCAATAACATATTGACAAAAGTTTTTTATGAGAAATCTCACTCTAAAGCAAGTGTTAGTTAGTTGGGGAGAGGGAGTTGCAAATGATAAGTTAATGGTCTAAAATCACGTGTTCATAGTTATATCCTAATAAGTGGCATGAGATCTAGCTATGAGCCGAAAAATTTATTTTGGCTAATTATTATTAAGAGGAATCGAATTACTGCTGTATTATTCCTTTTATTGGTATTATAATTTTCCTGTTAGCAATCAGCATAACTCAGTATGCCAAGTAAATTCCAATCAGTCACTTCCTAGCGTTTTAGTCCCTAGAACCTAATTAGTATTTTTTTTATTTACTTTACTATCATCATACCATTAAAATAACAAAATGTTTTTTATACAAAGCCTGAGATATTACTAAATAGTATTAAATAGTTGTACGGTTTTGATAATAAAAAGTACATATAAAATATGTTATCAGTTTAAGGTAACACTTAGTCAAAACCTTATATCTACATACAATATTGTTTTAAAATAAATTTTAATGCTGATCCTTTTTTTCATTACTGAAATTGGTAAAGAACTCAATCCGACAAAATTCTTATTAAATCATAGTTTAAAGATCTGTTGCGATGTTCGAAGCTTTGTATCAGTTTGCAAAACACCGTTTCCAATAAATCTTCCTTAAAATTTTTGTGTAAGTCAATTGTCGGATAACGCCTATGTAGGTTATATATAATTTTTAAGTTTCTGTTTTGTATTATCTCTAGCTTCTTCAGGTCGAATACACACTTTATAAGTAGGGGAAAAAGAGCTCTTCGCCACCTTATAGCTTAAGCTTAAGTTTGGAAAACGTGTTGCTTAAAACTCAATTTTGCCGTTTGTTGTTGTCAAATTTTACGATAAAAGTTCTTTTAGATAGAAAGCTTTTTATATTTTTTTGCAAATAAATAGTGTAAATAGGGTATCCAAAGGTTTCAAGTTTATAAATTAAGCCATTATGCCACATATAATCAAATGCTTTCTTAATATCCAGAAATTCAAACCACGTACTCTGTCTATTATTTTTATTGTTTTGAATACTATCAACGATTCCTTTAACCTGATGCCTGATGATGTAAAGTGATCTTTTCTAAACCCAAACTGTTCGTTTCGCAAGATGCCATTACTTTCTGTGAAATCATTTATTGTTTTTAATATTATTTTTTCAAAAACTTTATCAAGGCTGTTTAGCATACTAAGGTGTTCCTGCCTTTTTGGGAAATATCTGTTGCTTAAACACCAATTAAATAGTGTTGTTAGAGTGTAAAAAAAAAGTATCTGACATATTTTTAAGTATTATAGCAGTAATGCTGTCAATACCTGAAACTGGAATTTCGTAGAGCATTTATAAAAAAATTTACTTCATTTGTCGTTGTATTATATCATGTGTCAATAGAGATAGCTTGGTTATACAACCACTCTATATGTTTTGTTACCTTACGGTCAAAAGTTGCTATTTGATTGTATGTAGTTCATGAACATTTTCAAAAACATCTGCAGTGGTAACATTATTGTACTGCTGTGTACATCAGCCCCATCTACTTTAAATTTTCTAGTATTGATTGTTTGCCTTTGGTTGCTTTTGTTAATCTCCAAAATCAATTATGTTTTTATTTTCTTTAATATGATAGTTAATAAAAGAAGTCAGCTGTTTCATTAAACACAATATTAAGTTTCTTTCAGAAGGATTATTACATCTTTCTACGATACCTGTTTCTTTGGCCAATTAAATACAAGCTCAAGTTTGAAAGCCTTTTTTGCCACACTTGTCCTTCGCCTTTTAGACGCTTCCTGCAGAATGGAGGTAATTTTTCCGAGGACCTGTTCGATGTTTGATTCTGTAACAATCGTTAAGTGTGAATTATTATGTCTTATGTTGTCATCCACAAATTTAGTGATTGTTTTCCAGTTTGTATTTTTATATAGAGGTACTTTGACTGTGGTGATGATTACCGAACCAAAAATACTGCATACCATCGGTATACCATCGATATGGTCTGAATTGAATAATTCTGGAAAAGTTTTAATTTGAGAAGTGGGCAAAGCGGAATTGCTTAGCTATTACGTTTTGACTGAAACTAGTAAAAGTGCTTGGGGCATATAAGTAATATTTTTTTTTAAAAAAGAAGTAGCACATCAGGCAATAATACCTATTTAGTCAAGTACCGTGCTACATTCTTTAGGAAAGACATAAAAGAAGAGATGAGACAAGTGACTGCAAGTAGTATAGATAATAATATGAAGCAAGTTGGTGGTTAAAAAGAGAACTGCCTGCTGAATGCAACCCCATGTTGAATGTTGGGCGCCAAAGTTGCCAAAAATGAAGTGTTCGTACGTTGTATCTGTGATTATCTCCAGATCAGCATTAAAGTGTGGTGTAAAACTTCCACAGTAAACAGATGTAAATCTAATTGTATTGTTATTGAGCTTAATTAAAATAAATGTGTTTCATTAAAGAGATATGTTTTTTAAAAATTTGGTTCAATACTTTGATATTCTTTCTTGGGGAATAGAATTTTTTACGGCCACCACCATCTGTATTTCGATCCCCTCTATGAACTTTATAATTTGAAATTTTAAAATTATGATTTGGTTTTAGGAATGTTTCATTAAGAAAAACAATGTCTATTTGTTTTTCCTGAATGAAATTTTCTAGTTCTAGTTTAGTCGCGTGGTTAGCATAACTTAAGGCAATATTTTGGTTGATTAGATGACATGTCGTGGTATGTTTCCATACACTCTCATTTTGTTGTACTTGGTGTTGCATTTTTCGAATGCATCATGGGCTTCAAAATATATATCTAAGATTTGCTCATTAGAAATATTATTATTTACACCTGCAGAATAATTTGCACTGGCAACTGCTGCAAAAGAAACTTTTTCGCTGCTTTTTGTTTTATCTTTTGTGTTGGTTTTCTTAAATTATTCACTAAGTGGATATACATTACTTTTGTGTGAATTAAAGCTGCTTAGATGTTTGTTGGTAACTTTCTCACGAATTTCTATGTATTCTTTTCGCAAGGAACACTGTGCGTCGTCTGCCCGATGACTGATATTTCTCATACCTCTGGGCCATCTGTGGAAATCTTATTTAATTGACAATTTGAACAATCATGCGTTCCACCGCATCCTAAACAAGCTGCACCTCTGTGGCAGTTTGCCGAACCATGACCATACATGGCACATTTTGTACATTGTGTGGGTCATCTAGATCGGCGGAGAGGATTTTTACAGTGTACTACAACGTCATAAACGTATTTTGTATTTTGATTTTAATTACCTCACGCTTTGATATTTGTTCCTTGTTAAATTCCAGCATATACAGAGCGTCGTCATCGTTTGTTAGAGAAGTTTAAATGTCCTTTATATTTGCAAGTTTTACATTTAAAGATTATTTAAATTCATGTATGATAGTTTTCACATCTATTTAGGGCAAGCCAAATAGCATGAGCTTAAAAACACTATTATCTCTCATAGGATGCGTGAAAGCTTGCATTTTTTACAATAATTTCCTCATACTCAGATAGCGTATTTGGAATTATCGTTGTTTCTATTGATATTTTTTTTATATTGGCAACTTTTCCTAGAAATTTAATAACAGATTTAAAGCTATGGTAGCTATCAATAATAATTGGTGATGCTTTCTCTAAGTCCACCTTCATCGCTCGAGATTTCATCCTCCATGTCAGATAATGCCCTGAAATCTATTACTAGATTTTGCATTTTGAATCTTGGGTTTCCCCAGAATTTTTTTGCATTATAAAGCCATATCAACAGAAATTAATAAAAACATATTAAGCAACTGGTAATGAGAAATTAGGCAGCTAATATTTTAAGCTGATATTTTAAGCAGATATTTGAAGCCGATATTTTAAGCAATGCAATGACATAATTGATTTTGTTGTTCTAAAAAATAATTTAAATTATTTAATAATGAATAGGTTTGAATCTAAAACCTGAAACGGATGTCGTATAAATATCTACTGCAAAGCAAGAGAATCACATTCCTAATTTCGATATCTTGTTGAAGGAATAGATTTAAGGTATGGGAAAAATCTGAGCGCAATATTGTATCTATATTATATTACATATCGCCAGATTCAATATTATCCATATTTTCGGTTTCAAATTAGTGATCATAATTCGGTAATGAAAGAAAGAAAATTAAGTTCAATAAGCCACCAACATGTAAGCCGCACCAAAAAAACCCATTTCTTTAATTTATTGGAGTCTAGCGACTGGATTTACGACACAGAATAACTTTGCAAGTTCTATTGAACTTACACTTTAAAACCTGCTCACTAAGGTTATACTTTTCCTAAATACATGTTGCAATGATTCTTGTCACAATATTATTTTTGTTATATTTTATGCTACAATTCGCTATGATGCGTTTTGCAACAGTGTTGAGTTTAATACCTTAAACATGTTTATCGCATATACGAGCACATGACTGTAAATGTTTTGTAGTCAGCTAATGAATAATATTATAATGATTATAATAATAATAATAATAATAATAATAATAATAAGTATAATAATAATAATAATAATAATAATAATGTTCTCTCTCAAGAACAGCGCTTAGACGCATAGAAAAGTAAAAGTATACACGGAGTTGGCATAGCCCGGTATAGGTCTTTTCCAACTTCATGAAGTTGAGAAAGTTAAACTTAACTCGTAATAATAATAATAATAATATTTTGAACACAATACCGACGTAATAAGGACTGCATATCATTGTTATGCTATTTTGAAGTTTTTTAACGTTTTTCTTCTTTTGTGAAAAGAAACAACTCTGCTTTATGATTTAATAAACATTTAATTATTATGTAAGAGGCTGTTAAACTTTGTTGGCGCCTGTGTCAATTTCCTCTGTCAATTTTTAGTAATTTCCTTTTTTTAAATGCCTGGCAACAACAATACTAAATACTAGAAGCAACAATATATTGAAAGCTATAGAGTTTGGGGTATCAACAGGTGTCTCATATAAAAATACTTTCGCTTATAGGCATTGGCGATTGAAATTACTTAAGGATAATATGGTGTTCTCATAAAAAGAAATATCAATGTATTCTAGGGTGGCCCTTAAAAATAAGTCAGATTTTTTTTGGCGCACTCGCAGAATTGGTGATTTTATGCAAAAAAAATATCCAAAAAAATGTTCATGTGAAACTGTTGGGGTTAAGACATGCGGTAATCCCGTCCAAATTTGCACTCAAAACTATTGATTTCAGAAAAAAATAAATAGTTTCTGAAGTAAACATAAAATTTAAAGATACATGATCTCCTTATTTGCAGATAGCGCTTTTTTAATGCACATAATTTTGGCATATTTTTAAAAATTTAATTACTCATTTATATGAAAAGATGCAATTTCAATCATCAGCATCAGATAGTGAAAGTATTCAAGTATTATTTAATATATTTAACATTTGTAGGTGTGCCATTTATAGAAGAAAAATCGTAAACGCCAGCATTAATTTAAAAAATAGAAACTCTTGTGGTAATTAATAGAAATTAATTCTCATACGTATACATCAAAAATTTGTAATATCTGCTTTCATGGCATATGAAAGATCTTGTGAGCCCAACAAAAAAAGTGGAGGCACAAAAGAAATCGTTATTCCAAAACTATAGCGGTTGTTGAGGCATTGGGACTTGACTCTTAAAGTTATATGATAAATAAAAATTAAATAGGAGTGGGTCGCGAAAAACTACGTCTAAGTCACGTTGCAAATTTTAAGCAAAATTTTGACATTAACGGAATGTGCTTGCGATGGAATGGTAAGCTATTACCAGCAATAACTTAATCAAGCCGCCACATTGAGAAGATGCTTTAAGTTTCTGCTTTGAAAAGTGAAACGGGATATAAATAGATATTAGCTATGTGTAATGCTATCGAAGAATGGGACCTTAAGGATCATATAAACAAATGGTTTTTGACACAACATCAATCATCATGGCGTATAAACGGAGCATGTGCTATAGTTGAAAACTTTTTACAAGGACGGTCTTATAGTTACCATGGAAGCATCATATATCGGGTTTTTCAACACATTGTTTGTTTTTAAATTGTAGCATTACCAACAACATAGTAGTTTTGACATCTAGTTTTTTGACGTATTCGTGGCAGATGCTCTAGCAATCGCATTAAAATAATTAAAATCCACTATGAAAATTGTGGTTCATTCAAAAATTTTGAAATTCTTAGTTTTTTGCTTTTTTTAACTCTCTGTAATCAAAAGATATTATCTGTAAGAGGTTTTTCAACAAGAAGTTTGTTTTCTAAAACAAAATAAAACAAAAAATTTAGATTAAAATTTTGATTGTATTACAAAGTTCGGCAATTCTGAATGTAAAATGATACCTGGCAAATATCCACCACGGTCACGCTAACAAATGTCGATTCTTTCATCTTAGTTTTTAATCTCTTTTTGGGAAACGTTTTAAGGCTAAAATCGATTCGATTGGCACCTTATATACCCTGTCCTTAACATAGCCTCAGAAGAAACAGTATAGTGATTTCAAATCATATGATTTGGCTGGCCACTTAACTGCTGATAGTCGTTAAATAATTGATCGGGAAATGCAATAAATTGCCCGTTTCATTGACTGTGTGACATGTGGCACCATTCTGTTGAAACCACATGTCAGTGATATCTACGTTGTCAATAAAAGGCTTTGACCTATACTGCATTTTCAGCCTCATTTCCGAACAAAAATGGCCCAATCATGCCTCCAGACTACATAGCGCACCATACAGTGACACGTTGAGTATGCAATGTCTTTTCCATAATCGCTCTTGGATTTTCAGAAGCCCAAATGCGGTAATTTTGCTTGTTGACATAACGTGACAAGAGAAAATGGGCTTCGGTTGTTCCTGAAGGAATTGAGCGAATCTATGGCGATGTGAATGGTCGCCGGACTTCAATTCCTGCACCAGTTGAACCTTGTAAGGCTTCAAAGTCAAAACCTTACGCAAAATTTGCCATGTGGTGGTTTAGGATAACCCCAATTGGTGAGAACGTTTGAAAATTGACAAATTTGGATCTGCTACAATACTGTGGTTCACGGCTGCGAAGTTTTTAGTTGAACGACCCATCAAACACGCGTTGATGTTCGCCCATTTTGTATCAAGCTTTTTGTCTCAAATTTATCCACCAAATTCTTAATAGCGGCCTCAGAAGAACGATTATTTTGTCCGGAAATATCACGAATTTTACGAAATGTAACTTTAACAGAATCACAATTTTCCTAATGGATATTAATTATTTTAATGCGTAAGACGTTACATGGAGACGTAATTGACAAAAGAAATAAGATTTATTGGACTAAAATGACAAAACCAGCATGGACATCAATCTACCTGCGTGTTAGCTTGCTGTTGAATAAACAATAATTCTCATAGATACATATGTATGTATTTTTTATTTGTAAAGGTGCAGAGTGTGATTTGTTTTACATCCGCGCCTGACTATGTAGTCTTAATCAGATGGTGGACAAACCACAGGGCTCACTGATCCCCGTGGAAATAAAGTGGAGTTTCCAGTTGAGTCCCTGCCTGTCTTCAGGGGACTGGGCTCCCTTTATACCCCCAGTTGCACAGATCTAGACAGCTGTTACGTACCATAAAGACCATAAATGTGCCCCCTGGGGGTGGTGTGCTAGCTATAATTGATAGCTTCTGGCAAATTCTAAAAGAAATTATTTCTATAGTGTCTTTCTTTTTTTTATTGACAATAAATTTTTTATAGCAAAGAAATACATTTCAAGCTTTGTTATGAAACTGAGGCATAAATATGTAATGTTTCAAATTTTGTTCAAAAAATTGCTTCGAAAGTTATAAAAATGTCACACAAAGGAATTAATTCTTAATTTTTAACAGAGCAAATCACTTTTTCTTGAAAAATCAATTTAAGTAAAAGTTTATCTCATGAGTTAAACGGAATCGAAATAATAAAATTTGGTTTGAATGATTTGATGGATTTTTATTTCTTCCAACTGAATGCATTTCTATAATAATTTTCATATCATTAAGAAAAAGAACTTCTTTAGAAACTCAATTAAAGTATTTCTTTCCCGTTTTTATAAAAAGCCATCTAAAAATGAAGCAAAAAGTACACATCATTTTTAAAAGATATTGATAGAATAATTAATTTATAACATCAGGTACTGAAGTTGTATCACATTGTTAAAGAAGATTTTTTAACAATTTATCTTTGAAAGGAGTTTAAATCTAACCGCTTCGAAGCTACGAAGCAAATCTCCCACTGTGTGATATTGTTAATTGGGAAATGTAATAAAACTAAATTTAGAACATAAACTGTAAATACTATAATAGAAAAAAAAATTAAAAAAAAAATATAAAACAATGTATCGACTTGTGCTAAATGTAAAATCTAATCGAATAGAGACGATAAGTTGCTTAACGCTTTGTTAATTTAAGTTTAATTAAATTCAATTAATTATTGACACTTTGCATTAGGCTTTTTTTTTATTGGCCAAACAGCCATAAAAAGCCAAAAAAAAGTGGAATTTAAGAAGGAAGTTTCTATTCAGACGAAAGAATGGAAATAAAATAAAATAAAACGAATGGCAGCAAACGAAATATAAACTAAAGTATGCATGCATGTATGTATGTGTGTCTATATGAGATAACTCAAGCATTGATTTTAGTGTTAACATTTTGTTGCTCGAGTTGGAACTGAAATTTTAAAACTAAATTTCACATTTACACTAACATTTTGTTGTTGTTATTTTTGTTTTAGTTGCAATTTTTCTATTGCTTTGTAACAGATTACATTGGTTTAGCTTGAAACTAAAGTGCTTGAAAAATGCAGCTTTTATTTTAAACTTGTCTTTTTTTGTTCGTTTGTCTGTCCATCTTTTTTATTTATTTATTTTTTGCTTCTTTATGTAAACAGAAGAGAGTCATTAATGCTGTGTTTTGTCGCACAATCGTAAAAACGTGAGAAATTTATCTTGCCACTAAATGTATATTTGCGTATGCATTGGTGTTGCCTTTCTGTTTAAGCTTGTTGTTAACAAAAATAACAGCTAACAGTTTCTGTCATTTTGCCAAAATAATTTTCTTTTGCGGTTGGAAGAAAAGAATGTTAAGAAGGGAAGAGAAGTTAGAACATGAGTTAAATGAAATGTTTGATTATATGACAAATGATTTGTTGTGCAGAATAAACTATGAAAGATTTTCTTTTCTTTTCTTTTTAATTTAAAAAAGATTTGTGTTTATGATTTTGAGAAAAGAATTTTTAGTGAGGGCGTTTAATGATTTAGTTTCATATTCTTTTCTTGAAGTTAACAAAGCTAAGCATAATGCAGTGATGGTGATTTGAAAGATAAGGGGACCGTTCAAAAATTACATATCTGTATCGAAAGAAAATATCTGTAACCAGCGCAACTAATAGCAACATTTTGTGATTAAATTTTATAGTTATAGTCAAATTATATTACAACTATAATATTATCGCAGTCTTCTGTTTTCAGTAGACATCACTACAAATTCTCTTTGATAGTTCTAAGATGGGTATGAGTGTTTTGTGGTAGTGTCTGTTAGGGTCTTTGTGATCAGAATGCCCTTTAGACTCCGCAATTAGTCATTTATTATATTTTTGAAGCTAAATTTCTCTTTAGTTTTTCGTTGGCGACAAATTTATCTAAAAAGATGGGTAATTTTTCTTTAAACTGTTGCTGCTATGATAGAGCTGATGGTTGACGGTGGCGTCTGTATGAAGCACCTTATAATCGGAATGTTCTTGAGACTCCTAGATAAATGTAGTCTTCTTTAAGCGGAAATTTTCGCTGAATAATGCTGGTAATTAACAGATATACGTTATAGTATCTGTACTACGACAATATCTTGGCCGACGAAAGACTTGGAAACTGCACCATGGTCATGAGTACTTTTATAGATTGCTCACATTGTTGCCTATGTTATTTTTGCTTAGGCCTGTATATGCACCACCATTTTTTTTTTAGAACGCTCGGCCCCTCGAGTCGTCTTGATCCAATGTTGAATTATTATATGACTGAATTTGATTCGAATCAAAAGTGTTTCTCTACTATGGCGGGTCAGCAGTAAACATCTTCACCTGTGATCACAGGAAAATACAAATTCGAAATCTATTTGAATGGGACTTCATTACAATAAGTACTGCAGGATATTTAAGAGTGAGCAAGAAAAGTTACTAGAGTTAGAGCTTCCAATACATGGTAAAGTGATGCGTGATAAGATTTACGTCAGTACCTAGCTGTGTAAGCCATAACCTAACAGTGGATAATGCCACTGTGGATGAATTGTAGCGTCATCTACGCCCCAGGAAGCCTTCCTCCAGTCACTTCTGATCCGAGAGCTCTAAACTGGCCGCAGCCCTCACTCCTTGCTGAAGAGTTGGATACAAACCAACTCCTGCTCCAGAACACATACAACCGTAATAAAATTTCAAAACACAACCACAAGTATGCTCACTGAACCAGGACCATTCATTATGTTCATTGTGAATGATCCGACCCACACAACTCAAACAAATGCCGCGAAATCACAACTACCACGATGCTACCGAGGGGCCAACCTCAAAAATCAGTCAGAGAATAGCTAAAAGGCTGAACTCTGGGGCTTATTTATTCCCGTGAAAATAAAGTGGCGTTATCCAGTTGGATCCTGCTAGCCTTTTAGAGGACTGGGCTCCGTTTTACCCTCGGTGACACATGTGATGATGGTGAAATTCCGTAAAAACATATCAATGTGCCCCCGGGGTTCATGGTAAAGTGATATCTCGTAAAAGCGTCCAAAATTTTTAAATAAGAAACTTTATACAGAGTAGTGGGGGTACAGCGGAGTTGCGGTCTCCAGCCTTTTGGATAATTATGACTATTACTCTTCGATTTTTAACCTCTCTCTTTTTTCTTTAGTAGTCTGTCTCGCCTATCCAAGTGAAATGATTAAGGCATCCGGCTCAAGTCATTCTAATCGGCTAACTTTATATTCCAAATAGAAATTTATAAATCATAGATTTATTCTGTGTATTCGCCATCCAATAACATTCTTAAAATATTTTTTAGTTATAAATTTTACTTTGCATCTTTAATACTCTCATATAAAAATTAAACTATTGGGATTTTCAAATTTATTTTTTTAAAACGAAATTTTAATTTTTAATTTTTGAAGACCACTTTTAAATGTCAATTATTTCAATAACTTTATTATGACAATTTTTTGTCATACTAAACAAAAATTAAATTAAAATAATTTAAGTAAGTTAAGTCAATTCAGTAAGTAATATATTCTGGTTGGTATAATATTCGATTTTTTTGTCGTTAAAACAAGTCATGAAATTATTAATTTATCTAAAAATTTCTTTTAATTTTAAGTAATTAATTTTTTTTTTAATGTCAGCATTATGCAGATGTTGCATTTTTATACGAACTACTCGTATGTGGAAATTGTGTTTTATTCTTTATTAAAAATTCTGTTTTTTTTTTTAAATTTAATTACGGAAATTAAAACAGTTAACAGTTAACTATACATAGAAAAAAATATTTGTTTGTATCTAACATCTTTAATATAGAAAATTAAAACGATTTCAGTTTTCGAATATTTTCTTTTCGATAGGTACATGAGATAAAAAACAAAATGTACTAATTTCTGTTTCATAAAATAAAATCACTCACAAAAATTAGTGAATTAAAGAAAAATAGTAAATTACATATCGTAGTTTAGGTAGGTTTTACCACAAAACACAATGAAATGAAGACCAAGGGGCAAATTTGCACAATTATATAAAAATTATACTGAAAACTTCTTTGAAATCTGATAATTAGTCAACTAAATTAAAACCTGTATGTATTAGCGAAATGGTTTTGTTTTATGTTGGACTTCTGTATTTTTATATATACTCTTTTTAATTTTTTTTTAATTATGGATTATAATTCAACTATATGTATATAATTACAATATTGTTAGGTTTATTCCTTTTAATAAACGTTTTGCTATATTGAGTTCTTTTATTGCAAAATAATAACACAACGCTTTAGCGTTTTAAATTCAATTAAACGATTTATACGCTTTCAATACACACAATATAAACACGATGGTAACTTTGTTGTCTTCACTCAACGATGACTCAATTTTAATTAATTAATTGATTTGTCCAGCTAGTGGCTCTTATTTAGTTGTTTTATTCGGTTCTCGCATATACAAGAATATTCTACTTTAACATCACCCCATATTGTTGTTGTTATTGTCATTCAGTGTAGGGGCCTGCTTGCTATATGTTTTGTGTTCTGATTTAGTTGTTTTTCTTTTCTATTGTTTAATTTATTTCGTAGAATTTATAACAAGCATGTTGTTGTAAAACACATAATAGGTAATTTCATTTATTTCTTACTAATAATTATTTTTTTTTCAAACTTAAACAAATTATCTTCGTAATAATATGAAGAAATTTTGCTACTTCTAAAGTACTGGCAATATGTCGTCCCTTCTATTGGCAAAGGAGAATAAACGTGAAACGGCAATACGATATGTCATACTAAGAAAGAAAGAAAATACTGATTTCCGTTTTAAAATTTTGAAAACACAAGTTATTTTAAAAAAAAGCGAAAATTTCTATTTACTTTATTATCGATTATTTATTACGCAATAAAAAATGCGTGTGATTGTTGTAACTAAACACTAGAGTGGATTATTAAAGTAAATTAAAGTAAATTTTTTTTCAGTAATTTTATTTTGACCCTGCAATATACAAATAAATTAAGGCACGCTGAAGTCCATACTAGATTCTATTATAATAGGCACAAGTCTTATTTTTATAGATATAAAAAAACTTGTACTAATTTTATTTTCATGTTGTCAATTTTTTTTAAGACAATTGACAATTTTTACTGCCACAAATTTTTATGTGAGAAAATAACCAATTAAAAATTGGACAACTAAATTTGTGTAAAAGAATAAATATGTTTAAAAAAACTTATTGAATATGAACATATAGAGATGTATGTATGTATGCGTAGATATAAGTTATACACATTAAACCCGATAGTATTAATAATTTTATTAAAAAAATTAATAAAAACTAAATGTAATGAACGAACAGATTTTGAAAAAGAAATTCATTATTCTCTTCCGATCATAAAAATTTCTTAAAAGTTTATGAAAATTAAGTCAAATCAATAAAAATGTTATTAATGTTAATGCAGATTTAGTTTTTTCATAATTATAAGCATAATGTTGTGAAAAAATATTATAATTTAATTTATTTCCACCTTCAACAATTTGTGCCGTTGCTCTTAAATAAAAAATAAATAAAACTGTTTTTTTTAACAAAATTAATAAAATAATTCTAAAAGAATGTAAATGTAAATACGTATGTAAGTCTGTATGTATGCATATATGAATGTATGTATATCAATGTATGTATACAGACATATGTATATCTATATATATATATATATATATATATATATATATATGTATGCATTAAGTATAGTTTAGGCCCCGCATTTCATTCTACCGTATTTTTTGAGGACATTTGTATTCATTAGGGACAGTCCCCAAAAAATTTTTATATCTAGTGTATAGTTTGAGGACTTGATAGTTTGGGGTCTTTTTTTACCTATTTCTGATTCTTTCTCCATTCGAATTCGTTACTTATTAGAATTCATAAATTTTTGTTCTTTTTACGATGTATACGTTTTAAGAGTTAAAATTTTTCATTTGAAAATATATTTTTGCTTTCCAAGGTTGCCATACTTTTATTGTTTTTTGGTGTAATTTCTGACGGCGGCAAGTTGTACCTTTGATACAACTTTGAAGTACAAAGTCAAATTTTTAGTTGGGAATCAAACCCAAACCTAATTACACCACCTACTAGCATAAAGGGGCGAAAACGCACTACGCACAAAATTAAAAACAACTCATTTGAGATGTTTAACAAAACACGTCAATGTATGGTAAAACATCTTAAAATCAACGTGTTTAAACACGATTTAGATGTTAAACACCTCGATTTTTAGATCTTTTACCCATGCATAGACGTGTTTTGTTAAACATCTCAAATGAGTTGGTTTTGATTTAAACACGTCGTTAAACAAGTAAAATCCAAATACAACTCGGAATTTCATTTAATTTTGGGATGTGCTAAGTGCGTTTTTGCTCCTTTATGCTAGTAGGTTGTGTAATTAGGTAATTTGTCTGGGATTGGGTTTGATTCTCAACTAAAAAAGTATATAAAACGTCAGCCTTAAACATCTCAATTATAGTGTTTAAATTTCAAAACTTTTTGCTTAACGCGTTCAAAAACCCAAGTGTGGACTTAGTATAAAACAACGTAAATTAGCGACACTAAAATATTTTTATTAGCAATTATTTCTGTTATTTGAGCAAATTTTGTTATAGTTTTATTTATTACAAATATATAAATGTTTAGATAATGTTAATTTATATTTGAGTACATTAACACATATTAAGATTTAGTGAAATAAGAAGGAAAGAAAACTGCACAACAAAGTCAAAATGGTGATATCTCTCAAGCCGATCAACGTCAAGTAGCAGCAGAAATGAGACCTGCTACTACATCCAACTTAACTACATATGAAAGTACAACAGATCATCCATTGGAAAGGACACTTAAAGACACATCTAGCTGGTGGAAATTGCTACGAATCACCGCTTATGTAAGACGTTTCATAAAAACTATATATGCACAGGATCAAGGATCCGAAACTAATTTGCCTGAAAATGGCTCAAGATTGCTTCTCCACCGAACGAACTAGATTGCAGCGCGGACTACAGCTTAAAAAAAACCTCAAAACTCATCAGAATTTCGCCCCTTATTGATGAAAGCGGACTCCTCCGTGTGGGAGGTCGTATATGGAATATTTTACTAAAACAATATAAAACAAGTTATTTTAATTTTACATAATTAATTTTACATTTTTCCGATTGAATTAAATTAGATGATTAAACATAAAATGAATAACAGCGACAAAAAGATCCACAGATGGAATATCTAGGTTAAAATTAAAATTCGTATATAAAGTATAAATTCAAAATAACTTTTCAGTTTAATATCAAATTTATTTAAATTATAGTTTAATTATAAAATTTTACAAAAACATTGCAATCAAATATATTTAAAATAAATGTGGTCATATTCATATCTACATATGTACGTTTGTTAAAAGGTTTGAAGTTTGATACAAAAAATTTAAAAAAAACATTTAACATTCTGTTATTTTAATCTTACTTAAAAATTAAAAATATAAGTAAAATATATTGGTAAAATGACACTTCCATTAATAAATTACATATAATTCTTTTTATATAGGTTCAATATAAAACTCATTGAAACAATTGTTTAACTAGGAAATTTTATAAAAACATTACAATCAAATATATTTAAAATAAATGTGGTCATATTCATAGCAACATATGTACGTTTGTTAAAAGGAAATTTTATAAAAACATTACAATCAAATATGTTTAAATTAAATGTATTCATAGCTACTAACGTACAAAACGGTACAGAGATTGAATTAAAATAGTTCAGTAGATCATATTAGGAATTAGAAATTCCCTCATTTTGTAGCAAAAATTATATGTTATTTGATGGACAATAAATCGAATTGAATTCCTTAAATAAAGGATACTAAATGATTATAAATACAAAATTACAAAAAAATATTAATTCAATTTCGCTTCATAAAAAAAATTCAATTCAATTCGAACAAGTAATTCTTTAAAGAAAGAATTTCCAATTCGTTTAAAACTAAACTCAACGGAAGTCTCATAAAAAAATTTTTTGATAATTAAAATTAAAATCTTAAACAAGATGTTATCAAATGATTTATACAATATTACATATATAAAAAATATTAAACAAGAATTTTAAATATTGAAAAAAAAACATGAAGCAAGGACAAGGAATAATAATTATTGAAAAAAAAGAATATTGACTCATCCCTCGTCGCGACGAAAGATCGTTTCCCGGGCCTGGTGATTTCCTTTTTCTTTTTCCTGTTCAATACAAAAATTAAATTTTAATTAGAAAAATAGCTAAATTATTAATAAAAAAAAAATAACTAGAGGTGAACCGCTTGCTGATGATCTGCTGTTGTTGTTGCTACTGGGACTATTTCTCTCTAAACCGGCCAATGCAGAGGGTAGTAAACTTAAATCATACGAAAGCATTGGTGCCAGTAAATCATTAGCACCTTCACATAAATACGGCTATTTTCAATTTCGTGACGTAGAACAGCAGGCCTCATTGCATTTTCAAGATGTTGTTGTATCTTTTTACCACCAGGAAGTCTTACGAATGTACGCTCATCAACAATATGTTTATAGTCCGACGATAAGTAGGCCTTTTTTGGTAGTGGTCGTTTTACGTCACTTGGTAACCCGGGTAAATTAGGTGATGTCAGTGCTTTACCCGCATTAGAATCGGTTTGAAAAAACGATTGATACATACGAGATTCATTTTCAAGTTCCAGTATGGCAGAAGAATTGAACTAGTTTTTATTTTTGCAAATTATTGATGACATTAGCGGGGTTTTGGCTATCTTCTTCACATATGTACCAATTTGACTTACAATATGGGGGAATTTTGTTAATTTACCCGTTAACTCTTTAGAGAGACCGTGTGGCTGGGGTTTAGCAAATAAATCGAATTTTGGAAATGGTCTTATCTTAATAACGTAAGGCTCTGACATTGAATGGGCGATCGTCTTTGAAGGCGTGTTCCTTTTATAGCGTTGTGCATGTAGAAAAATTTTGCTTTCTAAGCAGAAGAAGATACGTGCTTAATCGTTAATTGCTACTTAGAGCATACAGGATTTATATTTCTTTCCGGAAGTTATTTTGATAGCAGCTTTAGCTGCCATATATTCCCTGCCTTTCCTGATCATATACTCTACTTCTTCTATTGTATCGTTGAATTGCCTTGATGTTTCTGAAGGTTCGTGTATCTTGGCCAGCTTTTCTTTATCAAACAAGAAAAAAATTATTATACACAAAACACCATTAGATTTTAGTATACATAAAATATACATCATAACATAAAAATTTAGCTTACAATTTCTTCAGACTTTCAATACTTACATTTCACCAAAGTTTTTTTTCGTCTGAGTAATCTTCTAGAAATAAAGATGTTTGTCTTCTTTGTGGATTTCTGTTAACTTTAAACTTTTCCGTAAAAGTCGCCTCGTTAGCCGCTTCCTTTGAAGATTCCACTGTTATGTCGTAAGAGCAATTCAAAAATCTGTATATGTATTTGCTTAATAACCTTATTTGTAGGAAGGAGCTCTAATTCTTGTCCTAAATCGCGGTGACTAACGCCTAATTGATGTTCAGGTGTCTTGGGAAAGGCTTGAAAGGTTTTTCTGTTGGTTGATGAAAAAAGATAATGGCGTCTTAGTGCTAAATTTTCCAATGTATTTGTTGATGGCGAAAATAACAAATTTTTCACACAATATGCGGTTGGTTTATTCGCATTTTCGCAACACGAGGTTTTAGCAAATAAAGGCACTAAATAATTTAAACATTTTTACAAAATATTTTATACACGTTTAAAATTCTATGCACACAATATTCTAACTAAATTCGGTCTAAGCGAATTTACCCCAATAGACTGACGCAATAATATACGGTTTAAAAATAGCGCAGCCACCTGACGCTAATTTGCTTCACTTTTTTACGTTAAAGTGTTGCCAGCCTAGCAGGAGTATGCTTCTTGCCACACTTTTAATTGCATTTGTAAAGAAAAGTTGCATTGTTATATGTATTCACTAAATTTACATTGTACGATTTTTGTCGCTGCAATTCTTATTTTGTCGGTAAATAATGTGTACTTTTTTTTTGTTCCTCTCTTCCACTGTTCTCTTTACACCCCTTATTTACAAAAACTAAAAATTGCAGCGACAAAAATCGTACAATGTAAATTCCGTCATTCTTGCAATGAGTTTCTTAAAAACATGCAGGTAAGTTTTAATCATAGATAATAAAAGAAAGATAAATTATACAATAAATAATGAGAATCATAGGAAAGATATTGAAACTATATTGCAAAAGAATAAAACTAACCGCTAAATATTGCTATTTATTACAATTTAAGAAATTATTACATCGAAATCAGATACTCCTCAATCCAATTACCATATAATGAGTTCATTAGATAAAACCATACAGCCAGGAAAGTGTGGAATACTAAATAGGGATTGAATTTACACAACCTTTAATTTTTTTAATTATTATAATTATGTTATGATATTATTGAAAACAAAACATTTTTTGTTATGTATATCTTGAAAAATATTTGAGGAAGTAGTGGTAGTGCTACTTCGGTGTTCGCAACTGTATATAACACATGTATTTTTTAAATATAGGTACATATATTACAATTATATCATTATATCCACAATAATGCCTTTTTTAATTTGACATAAAAATGTGTTGCATGTTTTACAGAATAATCTTAAGAGCAACAGCTGTATATATTTCTTTTATATGTTTATAGCATTACAGTTATTAGTTATTTAAACAATTTATAAAAATAATTAGTTAAATTTCTTCTAGGTAGGTGTGAAATTTCATGTCGAATGTATCATTTAAAAGTAAGCAAAACCCCTCGAATACAAATGAATAGTTGTCATAAGTATATACATACATAGTTCTATAATTTTTAATACATTGTTACACTAACAGATGAGAGATAGTTTAACAAATTTTACTCCATTACTTGTCTAGCAAAGTAGATTTGAAAAAATGACGAAAAATCAAGTTGATTATATATTAAATATATAAACCAAAGGTATGAAAAAACCTGTTTGTTAATAAATAACACCACATGTGTATATAAATCAAGAATTGAAATCAAAATTCTACTTTTGTCTTTTTTTTAATTATATTGCGTTGTCCTGCCGGTCTGGCAATATTCCAACTAAAGACAACTAAGGGAATTTACCTAATAGACTGACGCGCAATAATGTACCGTTTATAAATAGCGCAGCCTGCTGACGCTTATTTGCTTCACTTTTTTATGTTAAAATATTGCCAGACTGGCAATACTTTTTATTGCCACACTTTTTATTGCATTTGTAAAAAAATGTTGCATTGTTATATGTATTCTTGCTATTAATTTCTTAAAAACATGCATGTAAGTTTTAATGATTTATTGTTAATTATACGGTGGCTGCTACAAGAAAAAAGCTAAATAGTAACTTAAGATATAAAGAAAATATACAAGATATAATGTTTGATACTGTACTGGGATCAAACGAGAACATTCAACCAATATCATTCTGGTATTTTGCTTTGTAATTATTGAATTTTTGGTCATTTCCAAACTTGCATTTATAAAACAATTTAGTGCAACAACTTTTTTATATAAATGAAATATATATCACTATATTTTAGTTTTTTTATTAGATTATAATTATTGCTAACATGCAGGTAGGAATCTGAATATCTTATGTAAAATTTAAATAACTAAATGTTGATTGTTTTATATTATGTTTTATTAAAATGTTTTGTATCACATCTTTAACTTCTTATGAAATTTATATCAAATAAGTAGTTGCAATAAATTAATTTAATAAATGCAAGTTTGGCAACTAACACAATATTCAATAATTATAAAGCAAAATACCAGAATGATATTGTTTAAATGTTCTCGTTTGATCAGTATTTTTTTACATATCTTAAATTACTTTTTAGCTTAGATTTGTGGGGGCTATCGTAGAATTTACAATAAAGAAGAAGAAGAAACTCATGCCAAAAATAAATACAACATTGCAGCATTACTGTACAAAATCATCTTCGGTTGTCAGCTCATCAGAAAGTATTTTTAAATAACATTTTAAGAAAGAAAAACAAAAAAAATTAGTTTCCTACGCTGTCAAGATTACCTTTTACTAAGCATGCATCTGTTTTTATATATATTATTTTTTTATGAAAAAGTTGTTGCACTAAATTGTTTTATAAATGCAAGTTTGGAAATGACCAAAAATTCAATAATTACAAAGCAAAATACCAGAATGATATTGGTTGAATGTTCTCGTTTGATCCCAGTACAGTATCAAACATTATATCTTGTATATTTTCTTTATATCTTAAGTTACTATTTAGCTTTTTTCTTGTAGCAGCCACCGTATAATTAACAATAAATCATTAAAACTTACATGCATGTTTTTAAGAAATTAATAGCAAGAATACACATAACAATGCAACATTTTTTTACAAATGCAATAAAAAGTGTGGCAATAAAAAGTATTGCCAGTCTGGCAATATTTTAACATAAAAAAGTGAAGCAAACTAGCGTCAGCAGGCTGCGCTATTTATAAACGGTACATTATTGCGCGTCAGTCTATTAGGTAAATTCCCTTAGTTGTCTTTCGTTAGAATATTGCCAGACCGGCAGGACAACGCAATATAATTAAAAAAAAGACAAAAGTAGAATTTTGATTTCAATTCTTGATTTATATACACATGTGGTGTTATTTATTAACAAACAGGTTTTTTCATACCTTTGGTTTATATATTTAATATATAATCAACTTGATTTTTCGTCATTTTTTTCAAATCTACTTTGCTGGACAAGTAATGGAGTAAAATTTGTTAAACTATCTCTCATCTGTTAGTGTAACAATGTATTAAAAATTATAGAACTATGTATGTATATACTTATGACAACTATTCATTTGTATTCGAGGGGTTTTGCTTACTTTTAAATGATACATTCGACATGAAATTTCACACCTACCTAGAAGAAATTTAACTAATTATTTTTATAAATTGTTTAAATAACTAATAACTGTAATGCTATAAACATATAAAAGAAATATATACAGCTGTTGCTCTTAAGATTATTCTGTAAAACATGCAACACATTTTTATGTCAAATTAAAAAAGGCATTATTGTGGATATAATGATATAATTGTAATATATGTACCTATATTTAAAAAATACATGTGTTATATACAGTTGCGAACACCGAAGTAGCACTACCACTACTTCCTCAAATATTTTTCAAGATATACATAACAAAAAATGTTTTGTTTTCAATAATATCATAACATAATTATAATAATTAAAAAAATTAAAGGTTGTGTAAATTCAATCCCTATTTAGTATTCCACACTTTCCTGGCTGTATGGTTTTATCTAATGAACTCATTATATGGTAATTGGATTGAGGAGTATCTGATTTCGATGTAATAATTTCTTAAATTGTAATAAATAGCAATATTTAGCGGTTAGTTTTATTCTTTTGCAATATAGTTTCAATATCTTTCCTATGATTCTCATTATTTATTGTATAATTTATCTTTCTTTTATTATCTATGATTAAAACTTACCTGCATGTTTTTAAGAAACTCATTGCAAGAATGACGGAATTTACATTGTACGATTTTTGTCGCTGCAATTTTTAGTTTTTGTAAATAAGGGGTGTAAAGAGAACAGTGGAAGAGAGGAACAAAAAAAAGTACACATTATTTACCGACAAAATAAGAATTGCAGCGACAAAAATCGTACAATGTAAATTTAGTGAATACATATAACAATGCAACTTTTCTTTACAAATGCAATTAAAAGTGTGGCAAGAAGCATACTCCTGCCAGGCTGGCAACACTTTAACGTAAAAAAGTGAAGCAAATTAGCGTCAGGTGGCTGCGCTATTTTTAAACCGTATATTATTGCGTCAGTCTATTGGGGTAAATTCGCTTAGACCGAATTTAGTTAGAATATTGTGTGCATAGAATTTTAAACGTGTATAAAATATTTTGTAAAAATGTTTAAATTATTTAGTGCCTTTATTTGCTAAAACCTCGTGTTGCGAAAATGCGAATAAACCAACCGCATATTGTGTGAAAAATTTGTTATTTTCGCCATCAACAAATACATTGGAAAATTTAGCACTAAGACGCCATTATCTTTTTTCATCAACCAACAGAAAAACCTTTCAAGCCTTTCCCAAGACACCTGAACATCAATTAGGCGTTAGTCACCGCGATTTAGGACAAGAATTAGAGCTCCTTCCTACAAATAAGGTTATTAAGCAAATACATATATAGATTTTTGAATTGCTCTTACGACGTAACAGTGGAATCTTCAAAGGAAGCGGCTAACGAGGCGACTTTTACGGAAAAGTTTAAAGTTAACAGAAATCCACAAAGAAGACAAACATCTTTATTTCTAGAAGATTACTCAGACGAAAAAAAACTTTGGTGAAATGTAAGTATTGAAAGTCTGAAGAAATTGTAAGCTAATTTTTTATGTTATGATGTATATTTTATGTATACTAAAATCTAATGGTGTTTTGTGTATAATAATTTTTTTCTTGTTTGATAAAGAAAAGCTGGCCAAGATACACGAACCTTCAGAAACATCAAAGCAATTCAACGATACAATAGAAGAAGTAGAGTTTATGATCAGGAAAGGCAGCTAAAGCTGCTATCAAAATAACTCCCGAAAAGAAATATAAATCCTGTATGCTCTAAGTAGCAATTAACGATTAAGCACGTATCTTCTTCTGCTTCGAAAGCAAAATTTTTCTACATGCACAACGCTATAAAAGGAACACACCTTCAAAGAAGATCGCCCATTCAATGTCAGAGCCTTACGTTATTAAGATAAGACCATTTCCATTTCCATTTCGATTTATTTGCTAAACCCCAGCCACACGGTCACTCTAAAGAGTTAACGGGTAAATTAACAAAATTCCCCCATATTGTAAGTCAAATTGGTACATATGTGAAGAAGATAGCCAAAACCCCACTAATGTCATCAATAATTTGCAAAAATAAAAACTAGTTCAAATCTTCTGCCATACTGGAACTTAAAAATGAATCTCGTATGTATCAATCGTTTTTTCAAACCGATTCTAATGCGGGTAAAGCACTGGCACCACCTAATTTACCCGGGTTAGCAAGTGACGTAAAACGACCACTACCAAAAAAGGCTTACTTATCGTCGGACTATAAACATATTGTTGATGAGCGTACATTCGTAAAACTTCCTGGTGGTAAAAAGATACAACAACATCTTGAAAATGCAATGAGGCCTGCTGTTCTACGTCACGAAATTGAAAATAGCCGTATTTATGTGAAGGTGCTAATGATTTACTGGCACCAATGCTTTCGTATGATTTAAGTTTACTACCCTCTGCATTGGCCGGTTTAGAGAGAAATAGTCCCAGTAGCAACAACAACAGCAGATCATCAGCAAGCGGTTCACCTCTAGGTTTTTTTTTATTAATAATTTAGCTATTTTTCTAATGATTTTTCTATAATGCTAATGAATGCAGTTCATGATAAAAATGACGACGATGACGAAATGGTGACGGATGTTGTCGGCGAGAATATACAGATACAAATTCTAAAGTCGGTTCCTCTCCTAACGTGTCTAGTCAAAGCATTTTCGAAGATATACCCAAAAAGAAAAAGAGAAGCAGTAAGTAAATGTTTATATATGTATGTATTTTCATCATAAATTTTTGATTTCCAAATAAAATGTTTTAATTTAAGCATCACCTTTTAGAAGAACTAAAAGAACACGCTGGACACAGGAAGAAAAAGATGCAATTTTTGCACATTTTGGAGAATTGAAGGACATGGAGAAACTGCCAAGCCTTGTGGAGTATATTCATTTAACTAATACGTTTACCGCTTTAAAAATTTTTATAAAATTTCCTAATTAAACAATTGTTTCAATGAGTTTTATATTGAACCTATATAAAAAGAATTATATGTAATTTATTAATGGAAATGTCATTTTACCAATATATTTTACTTATATTTTTAATTTTTAAGTAAGATTAAAATAACAGAATGTTAAATGTTTTATTAAAATTTTTTGTATCAAACTTCAAACCTTTTAACAAACGTACATATGTAGCTATGAATATGACCACATTTATTTTAAATATATTTGATTGCAATGTTTTTGTAAAATTTTATAATTAAACTATAATTTAAATAAATTTGATACCATTTTTTACCATTTTTATACCATTTATTACATCATTACATTTGATTTTAATTATAATTTACAATGTAAAGAGTTCAAGGTTTTCCCCTTCTCTGCTTAATAATTATAAATAGTTACAACTTCCAATTACACACATTAAAGAATTTTTGGAGGCAAAACTTACAAAAACCTATTTGAATTTTTTTTTAAACTACTTAAACTACATAACCTACTAACTACTATGATGATGCAAGCTCATTAATATGGGTATACTCAGAACATAAACATCTGGAGATGAAGCTTAGAGTCAGTCTTTCTATTCTGACGTTTACTAATTCTACTCCCGCAAGTGCATGGAGACGCTTTGTTGATAAAAACCATGGCAAATTGTAAATCATTTTCAATAACTTATTTTGAGAGACTTGTAATTTTTGCATGTGACATTTTGCACTTGTGGACCATACAGGAGCTGCATAAAATATAACAGCATGGAAAATTGCTTTTAATATTAATTTCTTGTTCTCAATACTAAGCATAGAATTTCTATTTATAAATGGATATAATATTGCAATTAGTTTTTTAACTTTATTTGCTGTATATGAAATGTGGTTTGAGAATTTCATTTTAGGATCGAGAACTACTCCTAAGTATTTAACTTCCCTTTTCCATTCAATTGAATTGTCCCCAAAGTTAATATTGCTCTGTGGTAAAAAGCATGGTTTACGTTTTCTTGAAAAATATATAGCTTGTGTTTTATCATAATTTAACATGATTTGCCATTTTTTAAAATATTTTTGCAACTCATCTAATGCTCTATGAAGGTTTGATATAACGTTAACTGCCAGCATATCCGAGCTAAGTATCGCGGTGTCATCAGCAAAAATAGACATTGTGCAGTAGTCCAACTGTGGGAAATCGGCTGTGTACAAATTATACAAAATAGGCGACAAGCAAGAGCCTTGGGGGCACCCTGCTGTGATTGAAAATAGTTCAGAGCAAGTACCACCAATGTAAACTTTGAACGTTCTAGCGGAAAGAAAGCTGTGGATCATTTTAATTAGATGTACACGGAAGTTAAAGTTCAACAATTTGAAAATTAGTCCTTTATGCCACACTGAATCAAAAGCAGCTTTGACGTCAAGCAATACCATTCCAGTTGATTTTTGGGTTTTGAAGTTTTCGTTCACAATGTTTCTAATTCGAATCAGTGGATGAGCTGTGTTGTGTTCTCTACGGAAACCGAACTGTTGTGGAGTAATTAGACCGTTGTTTTCAATGAAATCTGTTATTTTACATTTTATAACCTTTTCAATGATTTTACTTATCGAAGATAATAGACTGATAGGACGATATGATAGCGGATTCGCTGGATCTTTACCAGGCTTTTTAATTGGGATGGTTTTAGATTCTTTGAATTCTACAGGAAAATACGAAAGTTTGAGACAAGAATTTATAAGTATTGTTAGAAATTTTATGCCTTTACGAGATAGCGCCTTCAGACACCTATTATTGATCCCATCCCTTCCAGGAGCTTTTTTATTCTTTAATGAATTGATGATAACAGAGACTTGAGAAATGCTAGTAGTTATTTCACGTGAGTAGTTATTCAGTGATATGAAAGATTCAACGGCATTATCGACCAATGACTTAGTGCCGGAGTCCCCAAGACTAGCTGAAATCGTATGGTTCAAAGCAAATGTTTGAGCCAAGATTCCGCAATTCTCCTGGTTAGTTGTATAACGACAGCCGTTCATTTTTAATATAGGAATTTTGTTTGACTTCTTCCTCAAGATTTTAGTTAAGTTCCAAAAGGGAGGAGAGCTTTTATCCAACCTAGATAGCAAATGATTCCACGATCTGTTTCTAAATTTCTCAATTTCTTCTCGTATTTTTATATTTAATATTTTCATTAGGTGCAAGTCATTTACGTTACTGTTACGCTGCCAATTACGTCTACATCTATTTCTCTGTTGGATCATGCTTTTTAAGAACTGAGGTAATGGCCTGTTTATATTGGAAATGTATTTCTTGGGAATATTGCAGTCTATAGCACTGTTAGTGATATTTATAAAATTTGTTACTAAATTATCAATCTGTGTGGTACATGTGATATTATTAATGTCAGGTAGGGTAAGATGTCTATTGAAAAATTTAGCATAGTTTTTCCAGTTTGCATTATTAAAATCATAACAAAATTTTGCTGAACTATTGTAGGAGCTGGCCAAGGAGGTTTTGCCAGGTAAGTGATCAGAGCTTAAGTCATTTATTACTATTGCAGGAGATAATATATCGGCTACGTTAGTTAAGAATAGGTCCAACGTAGAGCCTTGCCTGCTTACATTTGCAGGTACATAAGTGTATTCACATGGATATATAATATTGATATTGCGTGAGTCTAGCTTTTCATACAAGATGTTTCCCCAACAATTGGATCTAATGCATCCCCATGCTCGATGCTTACAATTGAAGTCTCCACCTAAAATGCATGTAGTATTACGCGTCAATTTATGAATATCAAAAGCAAATTGTCGCTTCCTTATGCCTTTAATTCAAGGTAAAAAATGCTATACATTGTTTTTGTAAAAAGCATAAAAGCTAAGGCTTGGAATTGTTTCTTCATTCGTTACAAATTTTCCTCAACCAAATAATTCTATCATAAAATATTGTTCAGAATTTATTCTATACGGATCATCATTAGACAAATAAATTTAAATTAGTAAACAGCTCAATTAGCTGGTAGTTTAGTAAAGGCTTACAATAAAAATAAGAAAAAATAAAACAAGTTAAAAAAAAATAAATTAAATATAAAATGCTGTTATAGGAACTACCTGTATTTCATGCTTGCTCCTTACAAAAGGAAAATAATTTTTGTCTCAAGAAAATTAAAACGAAAATTTACATGTAGTTTTTTAAAATAATTTTATACAAAGTTCAAGCTAAAATAATTTATGGTAAAACGATGGCACTAAAGTTTGAAAAGTTAATTATTTATACCAGGAATTTCGGTTATAAGACAATTAAAATATTTTTTATATTTGTTTAAATTATTCTTAATTTCATTATTTAAGCACAATTTTTGTTAAGGTTAATTTCGTTTTTTTTTTTTAATTATTTAGAACAATTAGTGTATGCTGTTATTATCTCTATAACAAATAATATGAAAACTCAAAGTATAAATTAATTAATAACCATGATTTGTTACTTTTTTTAAACGTTTCTTGTAGCATTCCATATCCATCTTACACACATTCCTTTTTCGGATCTTAATTTACTTCTGTATAAATTATAAATATATAAATAATTATATATAATTTTTTTGTTCCTGGCATTGCAAAAGAGTAAACCTAAACAAACATATTTTTTAATCAAATTGTTACAAAAATGCCTTAGAACAAATGTATTTTTAAAGCAATGCTCAAAAAATTGACTCCTGGAAATTTTTGTTGAAAAATGAAAAATTTTGAACAAAAAGAAATTTTGTTATATTTCTCAATATTCTATATATGGGTATAAAAGATTCAGAATGGCGAATATAGCACTCTCGCTTGTTTTTTTAATAACTATGAATAGATTTTCAGGCACTACTTCACTAAATCTTAATATGTGTTAATGTACTCAAATATAAATTACCATTCCCTAAACATTTATATATTTGTAATAAATAAAACTATAACAAAATTTGCTCAAATAACAGAAATATTTTCTAATAAAAATATTTTAGTGTCCCCAATTTACGTTGTTTTATACTAAGTTCACACTTGGGCTTTGAAATTTAAACACACCCGTTAACACTATAATTGAGATGTTTAAGGCTGACGTTTTATCCACTTTTTTACCTTAAAAATGATTTTTTGTAGTGAAAACAGCCTTTTTAGTTGGGAATCAAAACCAATCCCAAACAAATTACCTAGTTACACAACCTACTAGTATAAAGGGGCAAGAACGCACTTAGCACATCCCAAACTAAAACCTTTACTTTGTACTTCAAAGTTGTATCAAAGATATCTTGCCGCCGTCGGAAATTAACACAAAAAACAATAAAAGTATGGCAACACAATTTTTCTTATACTGTGCCAATATATTGGGGACAGGTCCTAAAACACTACTCGTCGTATACGAAAGGTCCCAAAATATACGCAAGATACTGAAATAGGTTTATATCGCTATATATCAAAATTTTTTCCAAAATATCGGACAATATGCCTATAATTCAACGATATTTATTCGAATTACCCAAAAAAAGTTGAATTTTTTACGGACCCCAAAATATGCTCAATGCATACATATATATATATATATATATATATATATATATATATATATATATAGATACATATGTTTGTAGATATACAGTGATATACATACATTCATATATGCATACATACAGACTTACATACGTATTTACATACATACATTATATACATATATATATATGTATGTATATATATATATGCATACATGCTTCCTTAAAAACGATGTTAGCCAGAATCTTGCACTATGATGTGCAAGGGCTCATGTCGCAATTGATTTCTTTAAGGTACCGCATGATAACCGACAAGTTTCACGTCTCACACCCATGGATTGGCATCCTAGATCGTGCGATATCGCTAGACTATTTTCTGTGGCGATAAGTGAAACAATTGAACACAGAAAAGAAAATATATACGCATCAAATGGAAAAAGTTATCTAAAATTGGACCTCTACCTTAAACTACGCGCGAGCCAGCTTATGCTTAAAGTCATATTTATAATGCTAGAAGATTATCTTTGGAATAAAATTAATTTCATGTCAATTTAAAAAAATTCTTATCTATTTTATTCCATTTCAAATTCTATAAAAAGATCTTTTACAGAAAATAAACTTTAAAGAAGCTATTCTCCCTTCAAATAGTCTGTTTTTAAATATGGATTGACTTCAAATAAATAAAATGAAATTAAGGCGTTTTTACGTTGTCTATAAACAACATCTATGTAATAAATATTGTAAAAATTTACGACAAGACTTATAACATTAAAATATGGTAACATTTTTTAATTGTATTACGCTTATTCATATCAAAGAGTTTAACAGCTAAATGTACTTACGACCGACAGCAGATAAAATAAAACTTACTCGTAAAAGTAATCAATTCCATAATAAATATATTAGAAATATATAATAAATATAATAATAAATTATATATAATATAACAAATATAATATATTAAAGAAATTTTAAATTTAGTGTTACTAGATACTGCTCTTTGCTACTTGTATTTTTATAAGCGTATTTTAGTACCAAGACAGGTCAAAATTCGTATATTTTTTATATTTAACGATAGCATAGCAGAGATGAATTTAACGTTTTTGGATGCGGTGGCGAGGGAAAAAATATTACGAAAAATAAAAATCACACAGAATACTAGGGAAAGTAAACATAAGAATTTATAGCTCTTGAATGAATTTTGTTTTTCTCTTTTACAATCTGAACCCGTTTGAGATAAAATTATAGTACAAATACTTGGAACTACACTCTAAGGGATTGTGATTGTGGGTTTAGCAATTACAAATATTAATTTTTATTTTTATTTTCTGCAAATTTAAAGAGAAACTCTTGCTTTCAATAACATATAGTACTTTTGTATTAAACAGCAGCTCTTTTTTATCGTTAGCAAACCAAGTGGAAGAAGACTGTGGGTTTTCTATGAGTATTTAATACCTGTTCATGATTGTAACAAATTAAGTATGCATTTTTTCATAAAACAAGAGTGGTTAAAAAATCAATAAAAAAATAATAAAATGAAATATATCAGGTACATTTATAATTTTATTTGTTGTTGAAAATTTCAATTTGTGGTAAATGTTATGAGCAAGAAATTAATAGTTTTTTGCTTCGGTTTGGATAAAGCTTTGTTAAATTTCTAAATGAATTAAACGCATTGACAACATAAGATTTCATGTAGTTAATATTAGTATTATTGTTGTTGCAACTATTCTTTGTTTTTTGACATTTTTCAATTTCAGAATGTGTGAGAAGACGAATTTTTGTGGTTGCCTTTTAAGAATTATAACAGGTGTGCCAAATTTCAGCTTTTTACAACAATTCCTTTTACCGCTCGTTATATGACAATGCCACACTGCAGTGTGATAGGGTGGGTAATGGTCCTTTTTCTAGACGTCTGTGACAGGTGACCTCTATATTTAATGCAATTAATACGATTATATAAACGAATTGAGAGTTCTTAATATTGGCAAAATGACAAAGTCGAAAACTATTCAGGAGTTCTTAGGGTCAGCTACTATTATCTGCAATAAGCAGTGCTGTCAGATTTTGATTAGAAAATAGGGCAAAAAAATCTTGTTTGAGGAAATTTTAACCGTTAGGCTTTTAAGGATTTGTTTTAGCAATATTTTTAATATTACTGCAGCCTACTCAGAATTCTAATTATGTAATATATTTCAGTGTGTTAACAAAAATACCGCTTAAATCAAAATGTATAAGATTTCCATTAAAACTCAATTCCTCGTACTTAATGATAAAAAAAAAAACAGAATCAAAATTAGAATTAAAATAAAATAAAATTTCTGATTTTTAAAGCAAATTTTAAGTCTTTCAAAATATTTATATGTCTACTCCTAAAAATATTTTAACTAGTGAAATTAATTGCAAAAGCTAAAATTTTGTTTACGCTTATATGTATTTTGACAGAAACAGTATTACCTTTATCAATATTTTTGGGGATAAAATGGAAATTTCCGGGGATAGAAATTTTCATTTTGGGGATTCTACTCAAAAACAAATAAAAAAATCAGGGAACCTCATGGGTAGTGCAAATGTAAGAAGCTATAGAAAATTCTTACAGTTCACAGCTCCATAAATTCAAGAGTAGTTAATATTATAGTCGACTGCCGTTGTATTATTGACGAAAAAATGAGAATAATATGGATTTCAATAGTTAATTAACAATAAAAACCAAATTGAATGAACACTACCTTAATGCTCATTATTTTTATGCTTCAATAAGATTTTTTCGTAGGTTAAAATGTTGTGTACAAAAGGTTGTAGCTGGTCATAATGCCTCTAACCTCACCACATATTGATAAAAACTTAAAGCAATAAACAAGTTAATAATAATAATTTTTTAAGCAACAGAAGTTTGCATGTTGTATTAAGAGTGATGCAGGAGAATTGAAACTTAATTGGAATTTCAATAAAAATTATTAAATTTTGTAGTTATATTGGCAGAGAATCTACAACAGTTAACTTAGCTTGGTGAAGTTTAAATTATTTCTATTTGTAAATTGAAAACAAATACTTTTAATGTTAACTGAGCGAATACATAATAACTGCGTAGCATGCTGTTCTTCACAAATTTATCTTGCAAAACAATCATTGAAACCGCAGCTAGAAAGTAGAGCAGAGGTTTTTACGTTTCAGTTTTTCCCCTTAATTTCAATAAAATCTATTTTAAGGATAGTCTAACTCCTAGTCTGGCATCTTGAGTTGCAAACATGAATAATAATTTAATCGTGTTCAATTGGCAAATACAAAACTGATAGAAAAACTAAAACAAACGGTAGACGACATTAAGCCACACCTACGCATAGTTCTAATCGTACCAACTTAAATAGTGGTTACACGAAACAACAACGCAAAAAACAAAATGCAAAATAAAATATTTAATCAAAAAGAAATTAGAAAATAGTGTTAGAAATCGAAGGAAAATGTGTAACAAATTGTGTTTAGTATTCTTAGTTGTTTTATTTTTGGTTTATGTTTAAAGGAGATAGAAAACATAAATTTATTCCTTTTTTGTTAGAATTGACTGCCTAACAAATCTTGTCACATAAATTGTTACAACAATTTATAAAAACTAAAAACGTTCAATATAATCGTACTCGAACCAAAAATAGGAAT
The DNA here is from genome assembly GCA_030448955.1 of Trichopoda pennipes. Lineage (NCBI taxonomy): Eukaryota > Metazoa > Arthropoda > Insecta > Diptera > Tachinidae > Trichopoda > Trichopoda pennipes. The sequence goes on from JASKUP010000034.1 coordinate 10,633,197, forward strand.
AGTAAAGAAATGAGACAAATAAATCTTAATACATTTTTCACTTTACCCTACGTTTCAAGTGGCGAAAACGGATTAAGATACAAATTTAAAAATAATTGGAATATATTTAGTGTATATACATATTTCTACAATGCTATTGGTAAATAATTGTGAATAAATTGAAAAAAAGTAAAAATTGTAAAATTTATATATTTTTTTCTAAGTTGCATTATTAAGCGCTTAGAGAACGCATAAAAAAACAGTTAATCTTGATATATGAATAATCCAAACTAACATGTTTATCGAAATTAATTTTTTAATGCAGATTTTATTTGCTCTCTCTCTCTCTAACATGACGTCTACTCAAATATTGATTTAAATATAATGGAAATACAAGCCTTATCGTACTTTTTGTGGCTTCAAAAATGTATGGTATGGCCCTCCTTAACTTGACACATTCTCCCAAATACAATCAAGACTTCAACAAAACAATGGCATCGTGTTTGCGTATTTAATCATATTAATTTATCAATTCTATACGGCCAGTGAATTCAGAGTTATTCCTGCAAGTTTTCATATTGATTAGCTCTGGCTTAATAATTGTAAAGCTGTTACAATGTATACAATTAAAGAGATGTTAAATAATTATTTTTATTTGATATATAAATAATTTTTAAATAAACAAAAATGCTTAGCCCAGCTGAAACAGACCTCAGATATGTAAATTTTAGTTTCTAGGTTTCTATTAGCTTGTTACATATGTTTACAATAACTTATAACAGCTAATCTTCAGATACATAATTCCATAAATTATTTATTTTATTTATATAAAATTTCAGTTTAACATTAATATTATCAGTTTATATTTTGTTGTTGTTGTTTTGAAAAACTTTACTAAGCCAAAGAATAAACGTCAAACTAATACATAGCACGCATATGATCATTGTTAGACTTCAAATAGACAGTGAAAAATTCTAAAGTAGGAAAACCTTATAATTATCTGCTGTAACTGGATAACATTTTAATCTAACGTTTGAGAAATGAACCCGATCAAATTACCTACCCAAAAAAGACGATAGTATACCTTAGATAAGGTAGGGTTACTTAAAAACTTAATAAAGAAACTTTCTCCTGTAAAACTTGTTTTTTTCTAGCTACAGTATTATAGCGCTTAGGGCTCTAAATGTTTATGATGTTTGAGTGATCAAAGTTTGTCTTCTTTAATTGGGGATTCTTGAAGTTCGGTTGGCTGACGCCGGTATGCTTGATAGGCGCCATGCCATTTTAAACTCTTCCTCAGTTCAAATCAAACCAATTGTATTTTCAAAGATATATGATTTTTAGAATTTATGTGTATGGGAATTTTCACGTCCATTTCCCTTTATCCAACCGTTCATAGTTTAAAAAAATAGATTTACATTTAAACCAGTTTCAATAATTAGATTGAAATAAAAATTGGATAAATTTTGTTCAGATACACCGAAACATACGAGCACTATTAATATTTAAAAATGCCCAGTTTAAACAGTGTTTCATACATACATATGGACATATGTATGTATGCACATTGTCCGTGCTTTAAAATTTTTCGTGCGATTTGATTCACATAATTTTAAAATTAATTGTTTTTATAAGAGAAGAAAAACCTTCCTATATTAGATAGAGAGGGCTTAAAAATATTAAGTCACCGACAATTACACTTCACTTTGAAGTTAAAAAATTATTTTCTACTCGATGTAATTTTAACGATACACACATATGTATATCGCTTATCCAATCCAATATCCAAATTCTTTTGTTCTAAAATTTTATTGCTAAAGTAAAAAATAAAAGCTAAACTTCGAACGATTTTGTTAGCAGTCAACATTTCTTAAAATTTGAATGATTATCTATCTAGACATTGGCAGTGGAATAAACCGACTGAATATACAACAGGCCAGATTTCCTTTCCAATGGGCTCTTGCCAATTCACAACGTCTAAAGATGAACTAATTGCAAAACTGTTCACATACATAGCTCAAAGTTAAGTGAAAGAGCCATTTTGGCTCCAAAAAACAAATACGATGATTAAATAAATTCAAAAATCCAAAGCTTAATTAATGGCGAACGGTATTCGTATAAATCGATTGGTTCCATTACAGATCCCGACAATATTGCTAACTACCCCGTAGAGTTCCTGAATTCATTAAACTTACCGGGAATGCCACCACATAACTTCCAGCTTAACGTTGGAGCGGTAATAGTCATGTTATGTAACCTGAATCAGTTAATACTATGTGATGGTACTAGATTGGTTATTAAAACGCTGATGGCAAAAACTTAGCAATAATAATTATAGGAAATTTTGTAGGTGAAGAGCTTCTTACTCCAATGATACCTATCATACAAAGTGATTTACCATTGAAGTTTAAACGTATCCAATTTCCCGTTCCCCTTGCATTGGCAATGATGATTAATAAATCCCAAAGACAATCGCTAAAAGTGTGTGAGTCAAACCTAGAATCCTAATGTTTTTCCAACGAGCAATTATATGTTGCATGTTCAAGAGTTGGGACACCGTCAGCACTGTTTATTTTCTCTCTCAACAGAAAAACAAAAAATATTGTTTACTATCAAGCTTTAAAATGAACTTTATTCTTTTTTTTTGTTTGTTTATTTTTTAATGAATTACCTTAAGAATTATTAAAACAATAAATTGAAAAAAATTTGTGTCGTTTCTTCTTTGTACTGAAAATTTTTTTCTAACTCCATATGAAATATTAATCATTAGTAAATAGCTTCCGAGCGAAGCCGGGTCGTACAGCTAGTTAATAATGAAGGGAATGTTCAAAAATACGGTGAAACAGAGTATTAATATTAGAATTGCACGTTACTTATATTTTGGACTAAAGAAAAATTTCTTTAACATAACAGTATTATTTCTAGTAAAATCTGTATTTCATCAACGGCTTATAATGCCTTTCTGTCGTAATAAAAAGTAAAAAACAATTATTTATTTTAACATTTGTTAAAGTCAAGTGGAGTATTTTAGGTGGCCATTGGTTTCAATTCATTCAAACACAACTTTATGAAAACTTTACAATTTTTTTGAGTATGGCTTTACGTCAACCCTCATCAAAATTAGGTTTGCGCATATTAAAAAATTTTCTTCGAAAATCTTTAAAAATCATCATGTTACAAAATCATTTACACACTTAATATACCTTATAGGAAGGATGTTAGTAACTTTTTATTATTTTGATCTTGCTTCTGTGTTACTGTTTTATCACGGAAGTGTTAGACTTAAGCGAAATAATAAATAAACAAAAAAGGCAAAAAAGTTATGTTACAAATAAAATAGATACCAGCGAACTACTTAGAATAGAAGCATATCTGTCCCTCCATCTGTTTGCCTGTCTGTCCCAATTTGGTCTTGTGAACGCACTGCATGTATCGTGCCAAATAATGTTACAATTCTTCCATTTCTATTAACATTGTTATATGTTTTTTTCTCTTTATCGAGTAGTGCCTGCTGGTTAACTTAAATGTTTGGCACGCATGGCTAAATCAAGTTTACGCATATAATTTTTGTTTAAGTTTTGAAATTAAACGTGCTACATAGGAATAGTTGGCTTTATACTTTGCAACTATACTAACTAAGATTAAGCAATAAAGTCGTGCGTTTTCTAAATACTAATGCGTGTGTGTTTTGATATTAAAACGTGAGAGCTGTTCAAATTTAATGTAGTAAAATGCAAATTGAAAAGACAATAACAATTAATATCACTTAAACGACATGTATAAATAAATCTTTTGCTAAAGCAAAAGATCATAACAAATTGTATTAGATTTTCTTATATAAAGCAGAAAAAATGTGCTAACGATTTCATTATTCTACAAATGTAAAGACTTAAAGGACAAAAAGTAAGAAGTTTTAACAAATTTAGTACTTTAAATTAGCAGTATTGTTTTTTCGAGTAACGAGACAACATATAGCGAAATTTATAAGTCACTTATTAACGTACCAGATAAACTGCATAAAAATTATTATTATTATTGTTGGGTATTTTTTCTAAAATTTGGGGAGAGTTTTAAAACTTTAAATTTTTTATCTAGCTGCCAATTTTTTAACTTAAAATCGACATTAAAATATATTTATTCAACTCAAAACAGAAGGTTCATAAATAAGACTAAAGTAAATAATCTTTTTCTTTTTAAGTTTTCTGAGATTTTCTGGAACTACAAATTTATTAATACAATTATCCTGCTATAGTACTGCTCAAAAATTCTAATATTTTAAGATAAAAATATATGACGGATTGTAGTTGCTTCTCTTAAGTTGAGAACCAAAATACAGAATGCAATGCAGCTCATGTACCTCAATATACAGTGTAATCAATGATAGTCTAATGGATTCATTTATGATCAAGAAAGTTTTTAAATTTTATAACGTGCGAGTTCTGCAAAGATTGTCTCGACGAAAAATAATTTTTCTAGGGCTTCGAATCTAAAGATTATTCGAATATCGAGATACCTGTTTCCCTTTGATTTATAGACCCTTTCATTAGCTGATGATTTAACTAAAGATTGCCTTTTTAAAAAAAAACTCCGTTATATTCATTACGGACCTGCAGACTTTATATCTTATCAAAAAGTATTAGTACCTGACATAATATTATAGAGTGCATAACCCTGCATAATAACATTCATACGTATTTGTTTCTTTAATTCATTAATAAGCGACTGGTTTTGTTATATATTTTTATTTCTTTTTGGGAATTTTTTTAATTTTATATTTTGTATAAATGGCTGTTAGATAAAATGTATATAATTTTTAAATAATTTATAATTTATTGGAATCATAAAGAAATTATAAAAAAATCATAAAATTGCTTATAAATAATTTTTCAATAACTGGGCGAAGTCCTCAAAAAATAGTTTTAATACACTTTTTAAATATTATGTTTGAACTATTAAAAGTTTTTTGTGCCCAAAATCCAATTAAAAATAAGTTCACTGTACTCTAAAATGCTACAGAAGAGTTCAAGTACAGCTAAAGAAATTCATGTCAATTATTTCCTTATAACGAGAACGATTTTAATCTTTTCGTTTTTATTAGCAAGGCGTATTTAAAAAGTTATGTATTTTTAAATATTTAGAAGCAAAAAGTTTACTAAATATGGCACGAAAGATATTTATAAATACTATTTTTTGTAGTAACTTTTAACCTTTAATTAGGCGCATGTGGTCAAGAGAAATTAAAATTAAAAAATTTATATGTTAAAATGAAGTTGTTTTTTCTATAGCTTCATACATTTAAAAAGAGAACATAAATTAGTTGCAATTAGATCGTTAACGCGTATACACGTGTCGCTTTACTAATACGTGTTGACCCCATGCGACTGCTAGTGTAACTTTTTTTAATCTCGGTAAGTGTTTATTTTTGTGATTTTATTTACCCTTTTTATTTGTTTCTCAAGTATTTGCGTAACAATAATTATATTTTGTCCACCTTTTTGTGTTCAGTTGGATGTTGTTGGCTCTGATTCAGAAAACGAGCTTGTTAGTGACATAGAGGAGGTTATGTCAAAAGATTCGGAGAGTGAAATAGAAGACATTACAGAAGGACATGCCATTGTTCCTGAATTATCAGATAAAAGCTAGTTTTTATTCAGACACGAAAAAAAACAATAGCCAAAAATGTAAGTGTTATAAACTTCCATTATCAAAATCGGTAAGAACACGTGCGCATAATATTTTGATTTATTTACCAGTATCAAACGGTTTGCAAAAAATGCAAAATCTTGCACCGAATGTTTCCAATTATTTTTTGATAAAGACGTAACCGAGCTTTTAGTCATGAACACCAACCTCTACATCGAAAAAATTAGGGATAAGTTTCAATGAGATAGAGATGCTCTTTCGACTGATATTATAGATATTAACACATTCCTGGCTTTGTTGATAATGGCTGGCGTGCTAAGAGCTTCCCACTTAAGTTTTATTAATTTGTGGGCGTCAGATGGATCCGAAGTTGAAATATTTTGATTGAAAATGACTTACAAAAGTTTTATATTTTAGTTTAGCTCCAGTTAGAAACTTGTTTCAAATTTTGGAAACCAAATTTTTGGCGGCTTATTCTCCAGTTGAGAATTTGACTATTAACGAGAAGTTCGTAGGATTTCGTGGTCGTTTCAAGGGGAGACTATACATGACCAATAAACTGAACAAAGACGGAATAAAAGTTCAGGCCACGTTTGACCTAAAGACAAATTACTTATGTAAGTTTGATATTTACTTTGGAATGAAACCAAATGGAGAGGTTTATGTATCCCATTCCCCAGATAAAAGAGTAAAATGTTTAGTTGAATCCACAAAACGTTGTGGCCGTAATATTATTACTGACAATTAGTATCTACTTACAGCTGAATACAAACTCAGTCTGATTGGTGCATTAAATAAAAGGAAACCTGATATCCCCCTTGAATTCTTGCCAAATAAAACTAGAGAGCAATTTTCCTCATTTTTGGATTTTATAAAGGTATGGTGATGGCAAAAAAAATCGATGCTATTGGTGAAACAACAGGTAGTTCTAAAAAACCTGAAATTGTGACATTTTACAATGCCACGGTGTTGACTGAAATGACAATCTTTTCGCGACTTATAGCATGGGAAGAAGAACAAAACGATGGCTGCTAGCTTTATTTTTTCATCTTGTTAATGTATCCAAAAATCAAGGCTTTAGTCATTCACCGTTCAAATAATGAAAAGAGTGACACATACGTAAGAAGAACTTTTTTAAAAAAATTGGCAACGGAGCTTGTTCAAGAGCAACAAAAACCCAGAATTCAGCAGCGCACTATATTAAGGAAAGTAAAGAAATCGTATTCGCGAGGTTCAAGATATACAGGACAAGGTATATCATTCAACATCAAAGCGGTGGCGCTATTCTTTGTGCCCAAGAAAAATCGATAAATAAGTTTCAGCCAAAGGTAATAAATATGGTAAATTTATTTGTCAGCAACATGTTTTCACGTTCTGCGCTGGATGCAGAACATCACAACCTGCTGACGAGTCTGACTGATTTTTTTTTATAAATAACTGTTAAAATAGTTGTAAGAAACCAGTACTGAATTTAATTTATGTTTTTATATAAAAATATTTTTTGTTTTGTTTTTTTATACATTATTAAAATAAATATCTCTGAAAATTTAACGAAACATACTGAATTTTATTTTTTATAATCCAACACTTGCAATAATCATGTGAGACCCCCTGCGATTGTGTGATTTTTTTAATGGGCCTAATTAAAGGTTAATCTTAATTTAATCATAAAAGTAAAATTAAATTTATTTTTTTTTATATTCCAAATACAGGGTAGTCTGGGTGTACAATCCAAATTCTGAGTAATCTTTTAGATGATGTTTTTCATTAATGCTACTAGTGAAATTTTTCAAAAACTTTCTTTTCAAAGATAAAAATCGCCTGTACGGTTCAAAAGTTGAAGACCCAATTAGGACAAGCCATATATTTCAAAATACATTAAGGCACATCTTAGGCTTTCAATTGCATGACTTCAACTTGAAGTAAAGGTACACCAAAATTGTCATCGCATCACAGTCGGGCTATAGATAAGAATTATTTTATTAAGTTGAATGTGAATGTGATTTAGCTAAGAACGAACAGAGATGAATAGAGATTGTTAATGTTATTCATATTAGTCTTACTCTATTAGTATTATCATTATTATTTATATTATAATTATTTAATTTTAACAGAGTTTGTGATTAAGTACAATGCCACTAGTTATTGCATTCATACGGTAAAAATATAAGATACCTGCTTAGCAACTTTATCGATATACATTTAAGTAAGCTACCTTTAACCATCAATGTCTTACCCTATTATTGAAAATGTTAAACTTCTAAAAAATTATATATAAATTTTAAAATGCCGTATTTAAATAGTAGACAACTTAGAAATACAAATCAAGATTTTTGTGTACCATGAGTTTCAAAATTAGATCAAAATTAACTGCAATGAGTTACTAAATATTTCAACCAAATTTAAACATTCGCGTAAGCTGACACAAAAGTTTCAAGGTAGTAACATGAATACTACATTATCCCATGTCTAGTGATAAATTCATTTACATTAAACCTCATCATTTCGTTACGGGATACCAAATTTTTTAATTTTAAAAAGCATATATTTACAAAGAACAACATCGTTTAGGCTACAAAGGACATTTAGTTGCGAGAAGTCTATTTCTCACTGGTGAGGTTATGTACTGGATATCATCCTGGGATAACATTAAAGTATCGCAGAAAACTTTCACTGTCATAAATTTAAATATTGAAAATTTTAAAACCTTGCAAACGATATACTGAGGGTTATTCCGTAACAAGTAGTGATGTAACTTTTACAATTACGAACATTTAAAGTTAAAAAATGTTTAGCAAAGGTATTTTAAAGTAAAAACTTTTTTTGAAATTTTGCTAAACAAAGGCAGTTAAACATGTTTTAAGTTTTTATGCATACGGCTGCTAGTGGTTAAGCAATAAATTACTTATAAAATTATAAAAAGGACAAATAACAATAATTATTTTATAAAATATTATATTATTTTTATATAGAAACAAAAATCTAGTTGTGGCCAGAGAGAGAGAGAAAGAGAGAGAGAGAGAGAGAGTTATGAGAAGTTAAAAGAAATTTTCTAGTTTAAACTAGTCAAGTTAATTTTGTTATTTTAGGATAACTATAAATTTATTAAATACTAACAAAAACTTACTTATCACACCCAAAGCAATGGAAAGACTTCAAGTTTTTAGTCGCAATCATATTTGAAAAATTTAATATGGTTTCCTGACAAAACAAAGAAATGGTGAACCAAACTTCAACGCAGTCTTGGTCAAAAAAAAAGTAATAACATAACAATAGTTGGTGGCAGCCGTAGCTGAGCTTGTTAACGGGGCTTGATTATAAAAACAGTGGTGCGTTATTTGTTATTTTGAAGAAAACATATTTCGGATAAACAAGAAATTGAGTAGGAGCTGCAGAACTTTGTAAAAGTTCATGTTTAGTATCAAGAACCCGTGCCAGAGCCACAGAATTAGTCACAGAATAATTAGGTGCGCCTGTTGGCTAGAAGGTAGTCTACTAGCTTGTAAATATAGGGGTTGTGGGTTCGATTCCCAACGTAGACCTTGGTTTTTTCACTACAAAAATAAAAATTGATTGTCGGTGGGGCTGCTCAGCGATGAAGGCATAGTTACTGGTGTGCTGCCTTATATACGGCAGTTAATTTCCGACTATCCTTCTACTTTCCCCACCTGTTTCATCTATTCTCTATCCCTTTCCTAAAGAATGTAGCACGGTACTTGACTAAATAGGCGTTGTTGCCTGAAGTGCTACTTCTCTTTAACAAAACAAAAAAAAAAAAAAAAGAATAACTAAAGGATAAAAGAAAGAGCAAAAAAAAAAACATGTACTGTTATTTGCTCACAAAAAATCTTGTGCTTGAAAAGATTTTTTAAAAATAAGTTATTAATTTTTTGAATGAAAATTTCAAGATATAACCTCGTAATATAAACAATGTGGTCCTATTTGCGTATCTGTTTAATGCACTGCAAACGATTGTTATGCTAATAAGTTTAACAATGTGAATTAAACAAATAAATCCAAAATAAAAAAATATAAATCAAATACAAACTTCTTCACCATCATAACAAGGAAAACAAGATATTAACTAAACAAACTCTCACTACTAGGCCAGCTAACAGTGCTGAACACCTGACAGAATCTGTAAGCTAACTCACATTAATAAACTAAAGACAGGCAAAAAAGAATCAAATTAAAAAAGAGTGAATGTTGTTTTAGTAAAACCAAGACTAAAACTATTAAAAATTCTACGACGGACAGCCACAAAAACGAACTTCAAAAATCAGCGGCATGTTCAACGTATTACTCGTTGCATCCTATTAAGTGTGAGAATATTTTTTTTATTTGCTTTTTAGTTTAAAACTAGCCCATGCCAGTGCTTAAAAGGAGTAACTTTTACATGAAATAATGTCCCTTGCATTAATTATTCCATAGCTTTGATAAAATATTACAATGGGTGTTTTTAATCGAGGTATGGTATGGCATTTATACATAAGTAGACCCACGCCTTAATAACGCTTTCAAATTGTGTAAATTAGGCCCAAAATAAGATTGCCGTTACTTTTACTTGAATGGATACATCAGTGAATAAAATTGCCGCATTTGGAGTGATGATAATCCTCAGAAGCATGTTGAGACAGCGTTATATTCAGAAAAACTAACTCTTTGGTGTGTTTTATGCGCTGGTGAAATCATTTGTCCGTACTTTTTAAAACCTGACACTCGTCAGAATATAGAGATAGTAATGACGACTATAGAGCCACGATTACTGACTTTTTCGTTTATTAATTGAATAACCGTGCTATGCGGAAATCGTGGTTTAATTAAAACACCGCCACACATCACGCTGCTCACGCGACTCTAAATTGAAGAAAACATTTAATGAACGTATAGTTCCACGTTTTCGACCCATGAACTGATCTTCATCTTAGTCGATATTTCAAGTCGGTAGTCTAAGCTGATAAGCTCGAAAGGATTAACCACTTTGAGGACAATATTAGAAAATTAGATCTGCGCATTAGACTACACCCGAACCTGCCGTAGAGGGCATATGCCAGGAGTCATTATTTAAATTATAACAGATCTGCGCATTAGACTACGCCCGAGCCTGCCGTAGGGGTCATATGCCAGAAGTCATTATTTAAATTATAATGCCTGGAGATTATCTTTCGAATAAAGTAAACTAAGAAAAAAAAAATAATATTAGTTATAGTTTTTTGACCTTTTTAATATTTTTTAGTAGTTAATTAGAAAGCACTAGATCAATTTTAATAAAAAATCTTTAAAAAACTTTTATTTTTTATTATTTTTTCGATATTTCGCCAAACCGTTGGTTGGCATCATCAAAATTAGGATAGTGAAAATGTTTCAATTTTAAGTTTAGAAAATAATTTTAAACGTCGCACATAGAGGTATTTCAACGATCTGGGCGGCCAAAACCCCAAAAGTCAAAGTACGAATAATATTGAAAAAAAATAGTCACTGCGTTAAAAGACATTCCAAAGAACATGAGACAACAACCAAAATTTTTTTTCCGCGCATCACGCGCACGTACGAGCAGTCGAAACTTGAGTATTTCACAGAGTTCTCATAATAGAACTGGGTTCCCTTACAAAACAACCGGTTTTCATCGTAAATATTAGCAAAACAAGTTAATCACACAAGGAAAAAATTATGGATCCTAGTACTTCAGATAATGGACTTATGAAAAATCATTTTACAACATATAATTAGTCATATCAATGCTGATTTTTTTATTGATTGAAAGTAAGGTTATTTTTGTAGTAAATTTTTGTTGAATTTCTTTTTCCAGATGCTTTTTGATATGTAATCAAGGTAGATCAAGCAATAATTTTTTTTGTTTAGCATTATTCAATCTCTCCTTTATTGAAGTAGCAAAAAATTTTTCCCGGATAGTCCCGGATAAGCACTTTTTTGACACCTTAAACATTTTGGATCTCAAAAGCTTTTTTTCTGTCAGTTGAGTTTTTGCAAATAATAAAACTAACTTTGAAAATAAAAAGAAATCGTTGTTGTCTATGTCGAGTTCGTGTGCATATTGTTTTCATTATTTATCATTGTTTCGGAAGACAAGATGGTGAAGCGTAAAACTCTTTTCGACAAAATGAACAGTTCAGGTGTGCCTTCTATTGATGGTAAGCTAAAATGTTTAAAGAATCAACTGTTCGCATATAAAAGCTATAATAAAGAGCAATTAGCTAGCTTGAAGCGTAACTTTGCTCACTTTAAAGGCCAATTTAAACAAAGGTGGATAAAATCTCACAGCAAAGAGGAAACCTTTTTGAAGTACCCATGGCATCCTATGACTCCAACGTTGCACAAAATTTTGGTTCATGGCGCAGTTGTAATTGGAAAATCTCTGTTACCTATAGGACAACTTTCGGAGGAGGCGGCAGAAATTCGTAATAAGCATTTCAGAAGTTATCGGCAAGACTTTGCAAGAAAATTTTCTAGACAAAACTGCAATGAAGATATATTTAATCGCCTTCTACTTAGTTCGGACCCTTTGTTAAGCTGTATGAGAGCAATAAAGAATAGAAATACTAGCCCGTTTTTGCCAGAAGCAATATCAATGTTCATATCTGACGAGCCATATACAAATGATTATTCTTCAGAGAGCGATGCAATATTCAATTAAATGTTTTCTTAATCTTTTATGTTGTTTTTGTTATTTTGTCTTCAATAAATCATGTTCATTATATATTCTCATCATTTACATACCATTTCTTTTTTTTATTCATTACTTTTGAGTATTTATTTATTCCAGCATTTTGGTTTTATTAAAAGTTCATTAACTCAGTCAATTTTTAACGGATGTTTTAAACCAAAGTTGCATTTTACTCATAAATAAACATACTTTTATATTACAGTCTTAAATTGTACGGTTCCTAAATGAAAAAATGTGTAAAAACATCTCCAAACTTGAAAAATACCCAATTTTTTTGCAAAACTTAGTTTGCTGGAGGAATACACACAGATGTCTCAATATTACTTAAGTATCATTTTCATATCTTCGAAATGGCTTAGTTTTTTCTTTCTAAATCCACTGAGAAATTCTAAATCGGTTGATATTCAACAAAGTTACTAGCTTATATGTGCAAAAGGGCAGAAAACCCGGTTTTTTACCCGTAACTCAAGATTTTAGAGGGTTTCGCAAATTTCAACGACACAGTCTTGTTGTACTCGACAAGATATGTACATTTAAGCACAAAAATAATTTTGGCCGCCCAGATCGTTGAAATACCTCTATGTGCGTCGTTAATTTGTCGTTTTTTATTGTTTTTGTTTGTTTTGTTTTTTAAAAAAATTTTTTGATTATTTTGAATTTGTTAATCAAAAAATTTTTTTCAATTTTATTTTTGTTTTTACCTGATAGTGCCAACCAACGGTGTGGCGAAATATCGAAAAAATAATAAAAAATAAAAAATGTTTAAAGATTTTTTATTAAAATTGATCTAGTGCTTTCTAATTAACTACTAAAAAAAATAATTTTTGTGTTTTTCCACTTCAAAGTTATATGCCTCTATAAAAACACCATACCCTATGCGCATGTGTTTTTCATGTCTGATCTCCTGGTTTCTTTAGCAAAGTTTCTTAGAATGACCCATAGAACAAGAATCGGTCTCCTACAAAGAAACCCACCCTAATATTAATAATAAAATATATATATATATTGTTATTGTGTGCTTATAACAAAAAACAGATACAAAATGCACTTATTTATAATATGATATTTTGTATTACTACTACTTAACACATCGACTTTTGATAAGATTTTAATTCCAAATTTGGACTGAAAAAGTTGACTTGTTATTTTTGTTTTGAAACTAATTTTAATTTTTTAACACGTAAAAAATAGCATTTAATTTCAATTTTTTCGCGTAATATAGGATGATAAATGGATATGAGGAATACTGATTAGAAATCTTATTAGTAAATATAAAAGAAAATCGGAAATGAATGAAAGACATTATTGTTGAAATAGATTTTAACATTTTTTTGAGTACTGATTTACAGGAAATATAATCAAATATATTTTTTAGAATTTAACTTAGGATGACATATTCAAAAAATATTCCTGCAAATTATTAACAATAAATTATATTATCTTGGTCAATATATTATTATTAAATATAGCAATATCTTTCCAATCACACCATGCATATCAAAATCGCCTTTACGCAAAAAATATTTTTTTTCGCTTAGGAAGAATAGTTGTTTTGCTATTTAGAGATCTTTGTGATGTTTCATAACTCCAATATTATAATTTTTATAATCAATAAAAAAATATTTTAAAATTAGAAGTGCTACTCGTGATTTTTGCTTCAAAATATTTATCGTCGTCCAAAATTATGTATTAGTTTGTTACATTAATGCAGCGCATACTTGAAATTAAAAACCTTGGTTCATTTATGACCTTCTTTTAATCCTTATCTAGGCTTATTATTTAGTTTTTTTTTTGTTATAAATCGATTCTTTTATATATTTTTGTTTATTTTGTAGGAAAAGAGCCGACCCTACGTTCTTTTACAGAAATTAAACGACTTTTGGACCAAGGAAAAAAACGTGATGTAAAAAATATTTTACGTGAGAATTCCTGGCCCATTAACTCGCCTATTAGATCGCAGCTATGACCAGCACTATGTGGACAACATACTACGAAACCAACAATGGTTGAGGGCTTTTATTGGGCGCGCCTGATGAACCATTCATCAGGTGCGCCGTTAATTTTAATTTTGTGACTTTAATTTTATTATTTCTTGTTTTTCCTGAAGGATTTTGGTACTACAGAATTATCGGAGAAACCCATAATGTTACCAGCATTTGTTGATGCCACTCATTGCTTACCCTACCATTTACCACGGACCGTTCTGTGGCAGATCGAATTGTTAATGTATTGGGTTATGATTGTCCCGATATTGCTTACAGTCCAGTATTGTATCCGATTACATCGATTTTATTGCATTTTATGTCTGGTGAGTATTTTTAGAAGCTATTTAATCTAAGTTTTATTTTAGCCGCAGTATTTTCGTTACATCAAGGTTAGGGACACTTAGAATTAGGCAAATTTGGAATTTGGTTAAGACAAAAAACTGAGTAGGAACTAAATTGATTTGATTAAAATGGATTAATTTAATATATTTAAGAAACAACTTTAGAATATTTTAGTATTTACTAGACGTAATAATCCTACTGGAAGCACAAAAATTTGACGAGTGGCAGCAAATTTTGCAGTTTATTCAACTAAATGGTTTATTAATTCTCGCTATTTCGAAATGAACACTTTCATTAATAAGAAAATAATATGTTAAACCCAACACGCCATATAAACAAAGCTGGAAATATCGCTTTTAGAGAAAATACTTTCAAGCGTACCAAAGATATTTGCAACAAAACCTTTGTATTAAGAATAGCTTTTAGTAAAAATGAAATTCAACAAATAATTAGACACTACACATTTACATTTGCTATTTATTGTACAATAAATGTACAAATGCATGTCCAAGCAACCCGCATTATAATTGAACAGAACTTGATCCGAATGGAACATTCTTATATGAATATAGTTTGAATTTTACATTGTTACTTGCTTTTAATTGTTGGGTTCTTTTGCTTGCAATGTAAAATGCTCTGAAAATTATTAGTTTTAAATGCCACTTAATTTATTCTGCTCCGTATAATTTTGTTGATGACATTATTTTTCTTATTTATATAGTTGTAACTTAACCCTTTAATAGTTTGTGAACTAATATAATTATTTTACTTACTTACTTAATTTACTTATTTAATTATTTAACTTACTTACTTAAAAAGTCTAGTTTTGTACTTTATTTTAGCAAAATCTACTATCAAACCTATCACAAATAAGCAGTTTGATTTTGTAGGGAACGAAGTACAATTATTATCAAATAATCGCAGTATTTGTGTAACAACATTTTTTTCCGAGTTTGACATTAAGAAATAAATTTCAGGTACTGAGCTAAATAATTGACTAAGTAAACTTGCATATAAAATGTATTTGCTTTCGAATGAATGAATTCAATTCAAACTCATACGTACACATGATAATGTAATGGTGTATGTATGTTTATATGGAATGGTGTATACGTGTGTTAATTTGTTCAACTTTTTTCCTTATTGAATGTTCATTATTTTTGGAAAGAATCTTACAATCAGAGACGTAGGAGATCGTTATGAAATCAACTCAACAACTTTTACAGATTGTAGCTGCTTTAGGATTCTAATTATCAAATCTTCAGCTTATAATATCACCGAAGGCTCAGTTGGGATTGCTTTCCCCTACAGTGGCGGATAAATTGCCAACTGAAAGAATTTAAATAAATAATAAAGACTATTGCTATTGCATTAATCTCAGAATTGATGAGAAAAAACTGATAGATGAAAATTTCCACACCGTCACAATATAAGTCATTAGGTTAATATTGGAAAAATCGTGACACCGTAATTCTGCAAAAAATTCCATTTTTCTTATAAAAAATACAGTTCGTCGAAAAAGTATAAATTTTTTAAAATAAGGTTTTTATTAACTTACTATCTTATTTAAGCCGGCGTCGCACACTGGGGATTTCGCGGCAAAAATTCAAATTGTCAACATACTCTTCATGCAATATTCAATGATATTTTGAAATTTTAGACTAAATGGTACAATCCAATCAAAAAGAATTACTCCGATTAAGAGGTTTTCATATTTGATAAATTTATTAACAACAAGAATTAGGTGAAATTAAAAATGTTGCTCGAAAAATGTTGCTTAAACATTCGTAACTGTTAACAAAGGGAACACAGTATAACTTCACCAACATTATATTTTAATTATTGCATACCTAAGCTTTTAATATGGGCTGTTTTCAAAATCTTGCACGAAATACTGAACGGAATACTTAAGTTCTCTGTTCAATAAAAAGACAGTTTAACTATTTTGCGCATTGTGATGGATAAATTTGGCAACAGTTAAGTTGTATAAACATTACAATTTATATAGCCATTATTTGTTCAATATTGCCGCTTCTTATAAAGCCACGTGAAACAAGTGCAACTATTATTATTTCGGAGTTGGAAACAAATTCTGACAAAAATCTTTTTCTGATACAAATAAAGAAGATTTTGAAAAAAATCCTAAATGAAGAACCCTACTTAAGACGAAAGTTTTAAACATATTTTATATAGAAAAATAAATCATATATTTAAAGTTCATTTCCTATCCTGACCTAAGCCAAGATTGTTTTACTAAATTTACCATTCGTAGAGAGGCAAAATTGTAAACAAATAAAATGCTAAAAATGCAAATCTCATACTGCGTATAGCATTAATCAAAAATATTAAAGATGCTTGGAGTAAGTTATAAACTCGCTTCTACTTCTATACAAAACTAAGAGCTTTCAGATAAACAAAAATAAAAAAACTGAAAATGGGAAAACAAAACGTACACTGGTGGCAAAAATATGTGTGGCCTATGAATGGTAATGATGCTTTTGCTGATGCTGCTGCTGCGCGCACTGATCAGTTTTGTAGCTTTTAAGCCTACGAGAAATTTTTTAGATTTTTATTAGTGTTGATAGCGTTGCTACAGGATTGGTAACTGGATAATAATCTAAACGCATTTCTTTTATTTTTGTTCACTCACTTTGGTGCTAATGATTGTTATTAAATTATTTTTATTTATGATTTATTTTTTCTGACTTCACATATGTATCCCGTTTGCATAAAAAAACTTTCACATATTTTTGGGTGGCATTTGAAGCGGAAGAAGAATGTCGGTGAAATAAAAATTTAATAAAGCTTGTATATGTCAGCCTCTTCCGTATGGATTTCCTTATCATAATGTTAAAAGCTTTAAGCAAAATAAACAAAAATAATGTTTAGCAACCGAACTGTAATGGCGGACTTATTATTTTACCATATCATTTCCATTTTTGATGTCTTACTTAGAAAAGAAACAACGATTACGGGAACATGATTTTTGCTTGCAGTCAACTGCTTTATTTTTAACAGTTTTCAACATGAGCCTGTTTAATTGTGGTTAGAAGATGCATTAAATTATTCTTTAAATAAAAAAGTAAATCGAATCTAAAATAAATTTTAAGACTGGGTTGGGTGCGAGTGCCTATTTATAAGGGTTCAAGCATCAAGGCAAAAATGCCCTAAACAAAGATACAAAAGATTTATTCGCTACAGTTAAAGGCTATATAACTCTATTATATAACTCTATTTTAACTAGATCTAGTTAAAACTCTATTTTAACTAGATTTAGTTAAAATAGATATTCTCGATATTCTTTCGGAAATGACTTTTTCAGGCCTATGCACTTACCAAGAATTATTCTTAAAAATTTGACTTCCATTGGTTGAGCTTTCAAGGATGCTAACAAAAGCTATGTCATCATCAATTTTTGATTTGGGGGCAAGATAGTTGTTGTACATCAAGCTCAAACAAAACTGGCCCAAAAAACTACCTTACGTTTCTAGTGGATATATCATCTGCTGCTATACTCTATCAACGCTGGCAAAGCGTGTCTGAAAGGCGCAGAGAAATATTGTTTTCCTTCAAAAATTTGTTATTTCTGAGTTCGAATTGATGCTTGGAGTGCTTTCTTTCACGCATAAGGTTCAGTTTATTAATGATTAACAGATAAAGTTCTCATATATTAAACAGAGAAAAGAGTAAAGGCTTTAGTTCTTTGCACGTAGTAAAAGTACCAAATGAAGGAATAATAATAAGATTTTGGAATCAACTATTGACTTACTCTAAATGTATATACTTAATACCAATGAACCTAAAATAGGTTTAAAAGCTTGATACCTTCGCCGGATCCTCTAACAAATTATTGTTGGTAAATCATTAAGTTCGTTTCTTTTTAAGAAATTTTATAATTACAATTATAAACAATATTATTACGGATACGTCTTTTTTAAGTTTTTAAAGAAAATAATTATGTAATAAAGTAAACGAACTAACTGGATATGCTGTTTACTAACTGCGTAGTTTTCTAAGAAAACTTATACACACAACAGCTTTTTAGTTACAAACTGCGTAGAAATCTTATACGCGCAAGACGACAACAACATTCTATTTACAAACTGCGTAGAAATCTTATACGCGCAAGACAACAAAAATATTCTAGTTACAAACTGCGTATAAGTTTTATACACGCAAGACAACAACTATCTTAAAATAAATTGCATGAAGAAACTTTAACACCATAAAAACAAAAACACAAATACGCACAGACCAACAGGCGTCTATACGTTGAATGAATAACATAACAAGAACGAAATGTGATACAAAGAAGTAGAATATTCTTAATTTTTTAGACTTCTAGCGCACAAATATAAAAGACAGCAACTGAGTGGTTAGTTAGTTAAAACATAAACCTCGTGAAGTAAAGGTTTGCGTCTTTAGTTAATTGTTCTGTAGTGCCAACGCACAAATCACTTAATGTCTAATTAAAGTAAATAAACTTGTAATTAATTTAAAAACTATAAAATCTGTTGTTATATATATTGCAATAAAGACTCAGTAACAAGAAAGCGTTTATAAAAGGTATAAACGTAACAATATATTATAAGTTAATAATTAAAAACAGGTTAGTATTTAAGGAATAGTATATGCATAATTATAATATATATAATTAGTTATCAAATATAATATAATATAATATAATATAATATAATATAATATAATATAATATAATATAATTAGTTATCAAATAATAATTGAACGACGAACACAACATGCATGTTTAAAACATAAGGAACGACAACAGAAAACTAAGGCTAGTGAAGGCCTAATTTGAGGATGATTGTATTTTGTGTCTATTGCTGTTTCACTTATCCAAATCAGTTATGAGCAAATATATTAAAGGTGATCGTATTATTATTTGCTATGCAGCCTATAAAAGCAAATTTTTATTAAGCTGGCTAAGCATTTTATATTCATCGTATTTATGTTTAAACAAGGATTTCTCTTTCGAACAGTAAAAATATTCAAATAAGCTACAACAATAATTTTATGTTCTTTATGTTATTATTGTTTTATTGCATATTATAAACTAGTTTTTATTTATTTTTAGTACAGATGTCGAAGCACAATGATGTTTGTCGAAATTTGCAAAAATCATAAATCAAATATACACGACGCATGCTTATGTCCAAAAACCACAGAAAAAACTATTAATACGATATCGATACGATATTATTGTGTTCTGTCAAGAAACATGAAATATCATAAAGTTCCGATGTTTAAAGTAACATAAAAGTAGACATAAATTACAGCAACATTTTATCAGCAAATTGATTTGTTGTAAACGCATGTATATAATTCTAGTTACACATAGGTACACATTTCAAGAAACATGAGCATGTTCAACCTTATGCTACTCGTGTGTATCAATGTTCCTTGTTGAAATTCATGTTCCCTTTCAACATTTTTGTAATTTCTTGTTTCCCAACAAAAGGCCTCCTCGTCTCTGACGACGTTTACATTTATAATTGTGCTGTGTTGAAAGCTAGTATGATGTGAGAGCTGTTTTACGTTTCGCGGAGTTTACAAAAGTTAGAAATAAAGCGGTAGCAATTAAAAAAATTGCAGTTTTTGGTAATGAGTTTAAAATTTAAGGGAACCGAGAGACATATTAAAAAATAAAGCTAAAAATATGAAACATGTCGTACAACCGTTTATTTTTTCCTTATTATGTTTTTCATCGTAGCTAAACATTTTTCTACAGCCTTTCTAGATATATTTCTTGTTTCTCTTCATAAAATTTTTCGTTAATAAGAATTATTTTACAGATGGATCTCTTTATGGGTCGCTCGTTTGTTTTGTTTTTTTTTTTGCAGCGTATGTGTCAAACATATAAGATAAACACAGAACGGATCTATTTTTAAATTTTTGGATTTGGTTGCCTCGTCTGTGTTAAAAAAACATTTTCCAGTTGGCGTGCGTCTGATAAAAGCAATGGATTCTATAGAAAGAAGTTCTTCTTTTTAGCAATCTTTGAAATACAAACTGTTTTTGTCTACAAATACTCTAATTTTTATTTAGTTATTGGAAAAAAATTTATGTTTTAAAAACAAAATAAATGATTCAAAAAATACTACAAATAAACAAAAGAAACTATTTTTTAAAAAAACACATTCTTTTTGTATTATCTTCAAAACTTGATCCTTAAAATAGTTTTATAGGAAACAATAACCAAATGTGTAAAAATACCGAAAATAATATTATATTGTTTTTTAAAAACAATTTATTTGCTAAGAGTAATAAATTTAAGAAAAAAAAAAAACTTAAAAATTGAATCTCATGTAACTGTTAATAGACAGAGTATAAACAATTACATGAGATTAAATTTTTTAAAGCTCTTTTTTTTCTTAAATTTTATTATTTTGAATTTAAAATTCCTCAAGAGAAATTTCATATACGCTTGTGTTTCTATAAAAGATGTAGTTTTCTCCCACTAAATGTAAAAATAAATTTAAAAAATATTTATTTCCATGCTTTAATTTAAAACCAACCATACAAAATCTTTACTAATCATCTGAAGCGAAAAACAAAAAATCCATACGTACACTTTGTCAAGTATTCGCAAAAAAAAATTCCATTATTTTTAAATTCATCACGTTTTTATGTCAGAGAGTAGCAGGAGTCAATATGGCACCTGCTTCTTTTTTCATACTCAATATTTGTTTTGAAATACAACAGCATAAACAGCATATGGAAGTGTTTTATTTTTTTAATTAAAATTATTTTTCTGCACATTATCGTGGCTTTTCCAACTAATTACTCATGAATTAATCAAGTAGCATAACTTTAATATAATAATGACATTCTTCGTTTATCTAAAGTTAACTTAATGTATTTAAGTGAAATTAAATATAGATAAGAGTTTCTTATCTGCTTAATATTTGAATAAGTGTACAATAATTGCAGAATAAAAATTTAATATGAAATTATTGTTAGGCTAGAGACGTTGGCTTAATATTAAGGGGACTTTGATAGTGCATTCATTTATCACCTACTCGTAAATAATCGAATCTGTACTTGTAAATATTTGTTTGTTTAATTTAAATTCCATGGAATTTAAACTATTTAAAAAATTTTTGGTCGATTGTTTTTAACATTACTGATCGTATATCACGAATAACATAAACAATCTTGACAAGCAAAGCATCAATTATTGGTGGTTTATGAGCACCGCCCACAAGAAGCAATTAAAAGGTATAAAATTGTACGATCTTGGAGCCCAATTGGCATATTCATGCTGCCTAATATTGAGTTCAATAGATCAGTTAATAAATTCATATTTAGAAACACACAAATCTTTGCTCTTCTCATTTTTGGAGAACTAAGGTCCTATCGGCATGCCAGCTGTACTTAACGATACATTTTCCTCAACTTAATGGGGACTGTTGCAGATTGCATAATAATGCAGAATGCATAAATAATTTTCAAAAAAGAGTAATATTGCCTCATTTATTTTAAATGTCATAAGAAATAACGTCTATAAAAACACCTTTTTCAGGCTGCCGTCTGTATATGTTTCATGTAATCTGTGATTAGATTAATTGAAACTATTTTATTATTTCTTTTTAACTTGCAGCTGGAAAAAACTATTCCACCGAAAATAAATTGAAAATTACTTTTCCAATTCAAGCATTTGCCTAATTTTTTAATAAAAAAAAAAATAGAGTTGAAACCGGGAAACAATATTAACTTCCTGCAATAGTCACATTTGCTTCTGGTCTTATGTGGTCAAATGATTATTAAGTTAATAATTGAGTGAGTGATGTATTTGATATGCTTTCTGTCTGTTATGACCTTCAACTTTCGCTGTAGAGAGTAGTCAGAATCCAATTAGGAAAAACAAAATATATTCTTGTGTAAATCGTTGTTCGAAAAATTAAATTATTTGTATTTAAATTATAAATATCAATTTAGAGTATTACCACAACCCTGAGGCCAAAATGGAAACTAAACGATGAACACAATCTTGCAATAAAATATCAGATCTGTTTTCAGCTGCCTTATAGAATAATTTTCTAGTTCAAATGTATGCTTAGATCTTTCCACAGAGTTTGAGTCCCAATTTCTGCGACCGACGAGTCGATGATTTTGCATCATCTATACTTTTATTTAAAACCGTATGCACATACCTTCGCTATTTTGGTGTTGATTTATCATTTATATTTATAATTGCAATATAATTCTGAAATGACAATTGTAAATAATACATTCTCTCACAAGTTAAACGAAATCAAGACACTTCAAGCTGGGTTAAATTCTAAAATTTTGCTGCTAAAGACAGCAACAAACGAAAATCGGAATTTTTAAAGTCATTTTGGGAATTGTGGGATTTATTCGTAGCACTTCAACTTTTATAAAAGTTTTAAAAACCAAAACTATGTTACTTTTTGTTCAATTTCAAAATTTGATTACATTAAATGATAATAAAAATATTTTTATAACCTATGCTATGTCAATAATAGAACATTCAAAAATGTTTCAATGTATGGCTTTTTTGCAACGAGTCGTGAGAAACGGATCTAGGAACTGCAGCATAAAATATTTGAATATCGAGTGATACTAATAGGTTACTTCGCACTATAAGCTGTGGAAACAATAATTTAGATATATATTGTACCACATGCTATCAACCACGAAAGCAAAATGGAAATACTAACCCTCTAAAACTAAGCACCACAAATTCCAACCGTAACCTTTAGCTAGAAAAGATATTGTAGGAATATTGCTTTTCACCGCAAAACGAGAAAGATACAAACGATGATTATGGAGTAGAATTGAATTGAATTTACGTAAGTGTTAACTATTGTAAATTATGACCACTGCAATCCAGCAAATCATCATTAACGGATTAAAATTTAAATACCGCAACCAAATACTTCTTCCAAACTTATACACGACTTCATTCTTTTTTGTGGTGCATTAATAGTCCACCTGTGTAACCCATTTGTCTTACTATTAAAACATAAACACCAGGAAATTTTTTCCAATTTTTTTAACTAAATCTACCACGATGCAGTCTATCTCTGCCCATCCATATTACGGTCAAAACTTCCAAATTCCGTAAGAATTATATCCATTTTTTAACTAACCAACACGATGCAATATGTCTCGCGTTAAATAGTTACATTATTTCCTAGCTGCTAAAATATTTAACGTTTACGACGAGCTGTCATTTTTAATGCACTCACCTTCATTAAAAACAGCCACGGCTTTTTACTTCAAAGTCACTAAGATATTTGGTAATTCCTAATACTTCGGAAATATTTGGTTTTGATTACGGAAATGCATTTCGATTTGGAGTCATTTATGTACAAAATTCCTTAACTCTCCTTCCTTAAAGTATCGCTCTATTTTATAACTAAAATTTCTATTTTAAATTGGCAGGGATCCAAAAAAGCAAACAAAACAAACACTTCATTAAAATTTTGTAAGACTTTTAATTGAAGCTTCATTATAGAACAGCTTAAGATACAGAATCTGTCGCAGAAATACGTTTTTTTTTTCTTTCTTTTTTATATTCAAATAAATATTTGTGATCATTTCTTAGAAAATACTGCAGAAAGAATAAATGCAAAACAAAAAACAAAAAAAAACTTCTTCGACGTTCTTTTCAATCTCTTTCAAATAACACTTAGATTTGAATAGCACAAACATTTAATCGTAAGCAGATGATATGTACCAGTATGTAAGACTTTGTCTATGGACTGTGGTTATTTCCTACGCCAATAACTATCCAAATGTCCACTTACTCGGCAGAAATGCAACAAACATTTCTTAAATGAAGCATAAGGAAGAAAAAAAATATGGAAGCAACCAAAAAGAAAAAAGCAAAGTACGCCACGAGATGCCAAGAACATGATCTATACAATAAGATCGCACTTATTTTTATGTTATTTTAGACGACTGTTTCTACGTCTAAAACCTTTCCAGCTATATATATATATATATATATATATATGTGTGTGTGTGCCTGTGTGTAAGTGTTTGTATTTTAGTTTTTTAGCCAATTTAATTGGATGTGAACTGTTAGTAAACTGCCAAATACCAAATGACAATCGAAATACCACAAAAATGCATCTGAAGTAACAACAACAACAAGAACAACAACAGAGTAGTGAATAGTGAACAGCAAACAGCAGCTGTAACGATTTTTTTTTAATTCTTACACCAGCAACAAAAAGAATAACAATGGCGTTTCAAGCTGTCACTAAGAAGAAAACTGTAATGCAACAGCAACAGTTGTTCACAGTCTGCTTTTCTTTTATTTTGTTCTAAGCAACAAAACGATCAGCAACTTAAGCAACCAAGTGCACAAATACCACACACACCGTTGTCGTTTAGGCGTTAGATGTTGCATAAAAATGTTTTTAGTTGAATTATATTTTTTTTATACAGATGACTTTCAGTAGAGTTTATTTTTTAAGAAAATAAAGGGCGTTGTATAGGGCGTACAAATAATATAAAGAGATATTGTAAGATAAAATCCAGCAGGAAAAGAAAGAGTAAAGCAGGAGGGCTTTAATTGTGGTTTTGGTAAAACAAATGAGACCAACCGACGCAAGAATTGTTAAATAGAAGAAAATGTTTGTAGATGAAACTATTATCTTTAAGATAATTGATTGTAAACTTACGCTTGAGCTTTTAAATATTTTAATCCTGACTATAACGAAACTACTAACTAAACGAAATAAATTAAAAATAAATAAAAATTAATTAAAATTTTTAGTTTCAGCATTAACTTGCGTATTTTGCTTAACTACAGGCGCATACACAAGACAAGTATAATTTTGGCAAAAATTATAACATACATTATGTGCTATTTATAACTTCACGTGGAGCACTCCATATGCTGAATAAAGATATCGGAAAAGGTTGTGGAAACAGATAAGCCAAAGAAAGAAATCATCTGATATAGATACCTTCGAAAATTTGCTATTAAAATTGTGTAAAAATAATGGTTGTCATCGTTTCTACTCTGTTATTTTATATCGATTTAAAACAATTTCCTCTGCCTATTTCGTTGACCGTTACCTAACGAGTTCATTTAAAAAAACTAAAGTAACTGCTGATAATTGTTATTTTGTTAAAGCTTTGATGCTTTTGCTTATAAATGGATTGTTCTTCAGTTGGCCAGAAATGGTTTTAAATATAATAAGCAGCTTTAGCTTATTTAAAAAATAACAAGTTAAGTTGAACAGTCAATGAACTAGCTAACTAGCTTTACCAACAATCATCAATTAACTGATTTAATTTTAAAATAAAATTTGTAAAATGTAGGATATCTTAATTTGACTGAAATATCACTTACAAAAAACGCAATAAAATGTTTAAATTTTTGGAAAATTAACAAAAAAACGAAATTTTATCAAAAATAAAATTGAATATAAAATATTTTATATAATTTTGTCAAAAATTATATATTTTATAAAGCAGTTACGACAAGAAAAGTTCTAAATTTCACAAATATATCACATCTTTTATACACCTTCTAGTCTACTTAAACACCAGCAATTATTTGAATTGAAGTTTCTAATTTAAATCATGTAAAATCATGCAATTTAGCAGTGGATGAGATAAGTCTTTTTAAGAAGAAATCTGCAAGAGCTTGCACTTCACTTTATAGAAACGCTTTAAGTGGATATATAAATTATATGTAAAATCAGAAATGTAAGGTATTTTTTACGGAGGTATAAAACTTTTCGTTTTGGTTTAGTAAAATTTTTTTAACTAGCGGCCATTTTGTCAGTTGTCAAATAATTTAAGTTTAGTTTCGTTTGGCATTTCATGAATAGACTGATATCTGAACGCTATTGAATTTTGTAAACTGGGCCCCAAAACAAGTTTTCTGTTGATGCTGATTTTCAGAAACGAATTTTATTTTGTGGTAAAGCTCACTTTTATGTGAATGAAAACATCAATAACAAAAGTGATTTGGAGTGATAATAATTCTCAAGTGTATGTTGAGACACTGATGAAATCAATTGCCTCGTACAGTAAATAGTAATATCTATGGAGCCATGATTTCTGAACTTTTTATTCATCAATTGAGTAATCATGATGCAGGTTCTGTGATTTTAACAACATGTCACACAGCTTTTGCCACAAATGATATATCGAAGGTAATATTTACTAACCGCATATTTTCGGACATGTGAATTGGCCTCCAAGATCGTGCGATTAGACGCCGCTAGACAAATTTCTGGATATATAAAATCGTTAGATTGACCACTTGGAGAAAACACTAATGTTGGAAAATGTCATCGAAAATTCTAAAACCAGATAGTCTGATCGTCTAAGCCATTCATAGCGGTCATATCCCATATTATTTAGTGTCATGAATCTGTCTTGGTTTTGCATTAATTCGACATTAAACAAAACCCATATTCGAATCAGCTGTTTTGTTTACATTTTAGCAAATTTTGGAATTGATAAATTATGTTTCTTTATAAATTAAAATGGTTGAAGTGGTAGTTTTATTTTTCTTAATGGAGGAAAACAATAGTGAAAAAATGAAAAGAAGAATATTGAGGGATTACACCAATCCATTAGACCTGCCGGAGACAGCGTAAGTATACATTGCAATGAGTTTTACAGAGATGTATTAACAAGCTTTTCAAATGCTGTTGAACATTATTGAACTTCACCTACCTCCTTCAAATAATGTCCCGGACATTGCGTTTTTTCGCTGAAGATTCGTATCAAAGGCAGTTGGAAAGATAGTTCTGTTTGTTTGGGGCGAAGTAAAGTGTCAATTGTGTTAAACAATGTACTAAAGGCTTTGGATACGCATGTATGTCGTCAGTGGGTGAAGTTGGAAATGGATGAGAATGAGAAAATAAGATGTAGGAGTTATTTTCTTAATAAATATAAAATACCTTCAATAGTTGGCTGCATCGATGGAACCCATATAAAAATTATAAAGTCTTCTGTTGACGAGCATTTATTTTTTAAGAGGAAAGGATATTTTAGTATGAACGCCATGGTTGTACGTAGATACTATTAAATACATATGTACGAGAAACTGATTTTTACTTTTAATCTTTCCTTGGAAGATATGTGATAGCGACATGGTGATTCACGACACTTCTGTTTGGACCATAAGCAAATCCCGTCAGAATATGAAAGTGGCGACCGAACGTCAGGATTATTAGGAGATTGCGGGTATGGAATAGAGCCTTTTTTTATTAACTCCTTTCAGAAGTGCAGCACATAACACACGGGAACATAAATTTAACATGCTGCAGCTCGAAATATTCTAGAGCGGACAATAGGGGTGCAACAGTCCGCAAAAAGTTTCGAGGATAGTAAATGTTTGCTGCGCATTGCATACTATTTGCAGGAACTACAAAATTTCTTACCAAATCTATCAAATTGATTTTGAAGCAGAAGAGCCTTTCGACGACAATACTTCTTCGCTTACAGCGACACTACAAAACGAAGGACAATGAATAAGAGATGTAATTACAAACACGCTATAAAATTTATTTATTTTATTTTATTAAAATAAGAATATTAATATTTCTATCTATAGGAAGAACCCTATTTGTGTATTGAAATAATAAGTAAAAGTTTTTTCATATTTAGTTTTTTATTTAATAAATTCTTTTTTACTTACATTGTAAAGCCAATCGCTTAAAATATATAAAACCGTATGAAAATCTGTCACATGGTAGTTGATCAGATTGATTCTGACAAAAAAACGACAAAAGCAGATTCTGAAAACAGTTCTGATTCGAACATAAGACCAATAACATCTATTTCTGTGACACCAAAATCAACTTTTTGTCGATTTCAATTATGAATCTGACAGCAATCAGATTCTACAACCACCCTGAATGTCTCCTTTTTAAACAAATGAATAAATGAAAATAACATAATAAAATGTTAAGATTCACCTGAAACTTCTCTCTACCTTAATATAAGCTGTAAATTATATAACAATTTAGATCAAGCAATTTTTAGATATAATGAGTTTTGGTGACGGTTTTATTGATTCAAACCCTTTTTTCTCTGTTATCCCTTAATGAATTTTGCACTTAGTTTTAAAGGAAAAATATTTTCGATTCCAAGTTAATTATATTAGTTATATTGCTTAAATATAATTAAAAACTAGAAATCTCAATTAAACACATTGTTTATATGAATATAAACTCATTTTATTGCTGACTAGTGTTTATTTCAGTGTAAATACTCCTATATCTCTTTCTGTCTACCTCTTATTATGTGCCAACACACAAAGGTTCGTTCAAAAATGTTATTGGGCGTTTTGCTTTGATTTATGTATTTTTAATATATCAATTAAAACGACGTTTTTATTACATTATTTAAACAGAATTGTGAACGTTTGCGAAAGTAATTCTTTTGGCTAATGATCAACAATGGGGTACTAAAAAAGGCTCGTCTTCTTTAAATGGGATATTTTTAACAATTGAAAACGAATATATTGAGTTAGAACGATTTATGCCTATAGTGCAGTATATAAAGTTTGCTATGCTGTGATTTTAATCTAAGCACAGCAGCAACATTTTTTGAAATCTAAAAAAAATTTTCGAAGAAAAAACATTTACTTACAATCTAACAAGTCTGGGACCACGTGTATACAAGGAGCAATTTCCAATGAAATCGGTTTGGCACTTACTGAACATAAGTAGTAGTATGCAATTTTTACATATACACTTTCTATTATTCTATTCATCTGAATTTTAAAATAAGGCACAGCTAATTTCTGCTTCACATTAAGCATTCCTTGCCAGACAATTTCGGAAATTTATCTTTTGTGATACTAGACAGAATAACATTTTTCAGAATTAATCCATAAGTTCAGTGACCACGTTTTATGAAAACTACTCATCTTTATATTACAGAAACTTTCGCCATATCAGAAGGCCAAAGTTGATTTTTAGATATATAATAATTTACTCTGCATGGTAGTAAATGCATTAATTAATTACGAACTATCTACATATGTCAAAATATAAGCAACACATTTCGCATCGTTTTATTTCTTTACGCAATTTTTCTTACCCAAATTTCAAAATCTTTTTATTTAAAACAACCATTCTCGGATCGTAGTAAATCCTTCGAAGAAAATATTACCAACAATAATCCAGCCTCTCTCTAGTTAAATTGTTATAAACGAATTTCGTTTCATTTTTCGAACAATAATTTTTTTGTACTTAAATGTACATAAATACAATCAAAAATATCAAACTTCAAGTTTATTTCAAATACATTCATAAATTATTTATTATTTTGAAACTATTAGTTACAATAGTTTAGTATTTAGTTCGGGTTAAGCTTATATTTTATAAAATTAAAAATTACAATAACCTAAGTGAACTTAACACAAATTAAAATGATTAGTTTTTTTATTTATATATCATTAATTGTCTACGGAAATTATTATCCTTGCAGACATTTTAATTGAAATACAATATAAACAAATTCTGTAAAAAAAAATATACATAAATGCAAACGCCTAGTTGTTCAGATAAACTAATAAGTTATTCCTTATTACGCTTACTGACAAATTGTAATCTACGAAATTATAATATTTATTAAAATCTGCACAAATTCTCCTAAAAGGGTCCGCGTTAGCATAATTGGCTCGAAATAATTCCACTGCTAAAGGTATAAAATGTCGTGTAGGGCGTTGCGGTACATTTAGAGTAATCCTGTTACTAAGTGAATGAGTAGAAACATCGCCAATTATCACACCAAAAATGAACGAAATATTAAGTGCTGTTTTACGACTCCTTAAAGTTGGTAGCTTAATAAGAGAAAGTCTAGCTGAATAGGCAGGTAAGTCCAATGGGTTAAAGTTCAAACCACGGAGGAAAAAAGCAGGAACTGTTTTTGAACAGATTCGAGAACGTCTGAGTATTTTCTATATATAGGGTCCCAAATGACGGATCCATACTCTAGAATAGGCCTGACAAGGGACATATAAAGGCTTTTGGTAACGTATGGATCATCAAACTCTTTAGCCCAACGTTTCACAAATCCAAGTACACATCTAGCTTTGTTTTCTGTCAAATTAATATGTGCAATAAAATTGAGTTTGGAGTCAAGTAGCAATCCAAGATCTAGTATTTTGTCATGCATGCAGTTATCGGTTTCCTTCTAGCAAAGCACATATATTTACATTTCTTGAGATTTAGCTCCATACGATTTATTATACACCAGTTGTGAAACGAGTTAAGGTCACCTTCGAGGCGTTGCAGGTCAGTTACTTGACAATAACTAAGAAAAACTTTTACATCGTCAGCATACATCAAAATATTGGATGATTGAATGACATCAGGCAAGTCGTTAATAAATAGCAAAAAAAGAAGCGGCCCAAGGTGGCTTCCCTGTGGTACTCCAGATAGAACCTTTATGCATCTAGAGGAGGCGTTATTAAAACGGACCATTTGTTTCCTATTTGTTAGGTACGAGTAAATCCATTTGGCAGTCAAATCGGCAAAACCTCTTAATTCTAATTTTTTCTTTAGGAGGATATGATTTATTTTATCAAATGCCTTGCTGAAATCAGTATATATAACGTCAGTTTGTTGTTTTTTTAAAAATCCACGATGTATAATTGTTGAAAAGTGTAAAAGATTTGTTATGTCAGAGCATCCCTTGCGAAATCCATGTTGATTATTGGTTATCAAACTTGATGTATGAAAGCATAAATGTTCAGTGATAATTTGGGTATAGTACTTAAATTTGCAATACCACGGTAATTTGAAATATCAGACCTGTTACCTGATTTAAAAAAGGAATAATATAAGAATCCTTTCAGATTTCAGGAAAAGTACCATATTTTATTGACATGTTGAATAAAATTTCCAAAGGGATGGAAATACTTTCAGCACAATTTATCAAAATATTACTGGGGATGTTGTCAGGTCCACAATTATATGAGAATTTAATCCTTTTCAATTCCTTGGAGATTGTCAAAATATCGATAAATGGTATATTAATCGTTTGAGATTTTGCAATATTAAATGGGTACTTAAAACATTCATCATAATATGCAACTGAGTAATTTGTCGAGAAAAAATCGGCGAATAAATTGATATAACAGTTTCATTACTAGATTCGGTTTGTTGGAACTTTAAAGTAGAAGGGAATCCATCTGTTTTCCTTTTTTGATTAACAAATCTGTGAAATACTTTTGGATTGCGTTTTAAATTAGCGCGGCTAATAGAATACCTTAAATAATCAGTAGAATCACCAGACTGTTTGAATTTTTTATATAGTCTGTTCTTCCTATTTTTAGTGTACGATAATTGTTTATTGTTCCAAGGAGTTTCAACCTTTTGCTTGGTTATTTTTTTCGGAATACAAAGATCCATAAAGGAATACACCTTATTGTAGAATGCTTTAGTCATTTGATCCATATCGGTGCAAGATAATATGTGATTCCATTTAGTATCCATTAAGAGTTTATTTAATAAACTGTAATTTGTATTCTTAAAACAGAATGTCTTTGTATATGAAGGCACAACAGATTTGTTTGGAATTGAACCCAATATTTCGATGGTAGGATGGTAGATATCCTCGGGTGTTATTATAGGTAAGGAGCGCCTAATATAAAAATTGGTAACATCATTTACGAAAATTAAGTCTAATAACCTTGAGGAACTATTGTTAATGCCATTTAGTTGGTATAAACCCAAATCGTATAAAATGTAAAAAAATTCTGCACTATTAGAACCGAACGTAGTTTGAACATAATATTTCTCTTCCGGTAAATAGTTCCACGATATTGAAGGTAAATTAAAATCTCCAAAAACTAAAATTGAATCATCAGTAAATGCTGACCGAGCAATAGATTTAATGGATTCGGCGTGTAGATTATATATTTGCATTGGAGAAGATGGCGGTAAATAAGAACATGTTATAAACATTCGTTTATCACTGTTTTTTATCAATACAGATACAAATTCAATGTCAAAAACTGAGTCAATTGTAACAAGTTCAGATGACAAACTGCTAGAAACTGCAATAAGGACTCCACCTCCAGTAGTTTTACTGGCACGATCACGACGATAGATATTGAATTTATTGCAAAGTATTTCAGAATTTAAAAAGTTGTCGCTAAGCCATGTTTCAGTAAATACCAAGATTTGTTGTTCCAAGTTAAAACTTTCCATATATAATGACGAAAGTTTGGAACCGATAGTTGTAATTTAAAATAGGTTTCCATTTTCTTTTTCTTCAATCACTAGGCTAAGCAGTCTAGATGAATCTCTTTCCTTGAAATGTACTTTCGAGGAAAAAAGGTGACACCAGTCGCCTGGTCTAGCAGGAGCCCCAAAGGAGAAAAATAGGACTCTCGAAGGCCGACAAGTGACTTTGTTTACTCACACTAGTACCACGGAAAACAGTTGGGCGCAGGACTTGAGTCCTATTCTAGTTATTGGTGAAGTTCCTCAGCTAGTTATGGTTATGTGGTGGCTGTTGGTTTAATCGGTTGCTTTGAAAAAAGCGTTCAAAGAGATCGTAATGCAGGTTTAACATCCAATGTCCTAGATTGCGCATGCAACAGAACACGGAGTTGGATAGTTTCCAACTCTTCATATATATTAATTTTAAATAAAAAAACTTAATATCATGACCATCATTCAAAACTTAAAATTAATTTGGTATTAATAATTTTAAATTTAATTCGTCTTGGCGAATGATTCACGTATAATTCGCTTAGTTTTTTTGTTAGATTCATCAAATTACGTTACGATATGCATTTCAAAATAATTTAAAATCGTTTGAATTAAACTTGAATTAATTTCTTTTACAAAAATAAATAACTTCACTTACTGTTATTTAATATTAATTTTGCAGAGAATAAATTCAAACTATAAAAATGTCAAACTGTCCTATTTGAGATTTCTGAAAATATTTTATCCACTAATTCAATTATTTCTAAGGTTGTGTGGCAACTAAGTACATATTAAAGGCAGTAATGCAAATGAATTTTTTCGTAGATTATATATGTTAAAATATCGAATTAAAAATGCCTTTATTCCGAAATTCGTAACTACGTTTGACATGATGTAAATGTATTATTTTTTTACGCTCATATTTAACTTTTATAAAACTAAAAGCGGCAAAACATTGTCTATTAAAAAAATTATCATGATTGCATCATGTTTTTTTGCGCTTACTATAGTAAAAATAAGTTGATAACCTGATCTGACCTTCATAACCTCATTGTCATTGACACTTTGTAAGAGAAAGGCAAGGAAAGTTAACAGTTTCAAATACACACAACTCATTATGATATTGATATTTTCTGTCCTAACTGGCTGGTTTGTAGTCGAAGGCGAGCGCTTTCGATGCGAATGCATCATTCTCAAGCCGCGTTGTTTGTACAAACTGGCGGAGGAGAAATAAACAACATAATACCACAACTCATTATTGTTCTGAATTCCAAGCAAAATCTAAATCTATGTAATCAAGGAAGTAGTTAGAGAAGAAAAATACAGGTTGTACAAAGTGCGGAAAGAAAATTTAAATAAAAACGACAGATTCTTATCTGGAAAGACTTGAGCCCAGCAATGATATGGCGAGGAAAACGGTCAATTTATCTACGTTTGTAGACACGTTTCTATATCCCACTCTAATGGGTTCAAGAGACTATTTCCCTTCTTTAAGTCGGATATGTAGGAGAAACAAGCACAAAAGTGCAAATATTTTTCTGTGTAAGAGTAGCGCCGCAGCGTGGAAAAAGACTGTAAAGGATTATTCTTTACACCAGTGCTTAGGAAATTCTAAAGATAAAGTCAGATAAATTCGAATTCAATAAACTTATTTTGCGAATTATTTTATATAATTTAATAAGCCTGTGTTACGGGAAATATTTAGAACAACACGTTAGAACAAAAGATGATACATTTAAGTGACTAACCAAATTTAGATAAGAAAAGTGGAATTATAAAAATTAAAAGGAGTATAACTTCTATTGTTATCAACCAGGATCCAATGAAGTAACCATATTGAGCGCTAGAGACACAGAATATTTTTCTGTATTATATTAGAGATGCTTAAATTCAAAATATTTTACTAGCTAATAATATTGATTTATTTCAAGCAAAATGTACTCTTGCAGTTCGTAAGCTTTTATAGCCTTTAGGTCAAACGTAAACTTGTTAATTAAACGTCAATATGCCCTCTTTTTACTGCAAGAAATATGTAAATAGAAAATCTCAACACTAATGAAAATGTACAATTAAATTCTTGAATACAACTATCACAACTTTATGTTTTAACATTTAAAGATTGTTTTCAAGTAGAAAAATACAGATACATATAAATATATATATATATATATATATATATATATATATATATATATATATATATATATATATATATATATATATATATACATATATATATCTGAATTCATGTATAAATGAATATATTCTAACAAAATCTCACATTTTCATTTTGTTTAACAATTCAAAATGAAAATAGTCGCTTTTCAGCTTTAAGTTAGAATAAAACTAACCGAAATCATGGCTGTTTGAAATAACGAAAAAAAAAATAAAAACAATTCTGGCAAGATTACATGTTAAGATAACAAGAGCCTCCTGCTTACATTTGCACTAAACAACAAAAGCATTCATTCTATACCCAAATGAAAAACAAAACGAAATCGTACCGCAGCAAAACATTTCGTTAAGAGATTTAAAGGTTTGAAATATTTGGCTTAAAAATTGCTGATTTTTTTTGCAGTTTCGAGTTTGGTGTTTATTTCACGTTTAAATGCATAAATTGGCATAATTTAGATTCTGTGTATTTAATGTACAAAAACTTGTCCTTTTTCTTAGTTATTGTTAGTTGATTTGAGTTTAGTTCCTTAAAGCCAAGTTAGTGATGTTTTTAGTGTTATTTAAGCCATAATGGAATTATGAACAATAACCGCTTTGTTTACAAAACAAAAAGTAACAAAAACAAAAACCAAAAAAAAACTTATTATGATGATGCGGCTTAAAAGTTGAGTTGTAGCGACTAAAGATGAGAATGATGTTGTTTAGCTGGGATTATTTTCTTTGTTTGTTGTTAGTTGTCTTTCGTTTAAGTAAGTTTGAATTACCAAAAAGTTGTTGTGCACAAACAAAAAGCTTTGTATTTTTTAACTATTTCTTTAAATTTTTTTTTGTTTTTCTGTTATCAAGATATGAATTTTCATGTTTTTCATGTACCAGTCACTCCAAAAAAGCCAAAATGAAGCACAACATTATATCACAGTAAATAATACAAACAAGGGACTTTTTCCTTACACTACCTTGTAAATTACGCCACTCTGTATTTTAGCCGCCCATTAAGGCCTTATTTGTCTGATAGTACACTGTATTGTATATGTATTGTATATATATATATATATATATATATATATATATACATATATATATATATATATATATATATATGTATATAAATATATATATATAAGCCTGTGTGTGTGTGTATTTATGTGCTTGTAACAAATAAATTTAAATTTATTTTTAATAAAAAGCCTGTGTCATAGGATGCCATAATTGGAATTAAACAAACTTTTAACAAACAATTAACAAATTTAACTTGTTAACATCGCCGTAAAAAGCTAAAATACTGAAAACTTTTAGGTTTTAAATAGTTTATAGTTTAAAAATTCCTATTATCATTATAAATATTTAAATTAAAATTAATATTAGTTTTGCACCGTAAAGTAACAAAGTTTAATTGAAGAACTGATCATTTAGAGGTAAATTAATTATTATATATACTTTTTTTTTAAATTTAGTTCTTGCAACAATCTCTCTAATATTTTATATTTATTTCAATATTATATATTTTAATAATATTTGTTGGCGCACATATGCACAAGGAACATGCGAGCGAAAATGTTGTTTCTTCTTCAATTAAACATAAAAAATGCGTAAAAGTGATTGCCTATCAACCAAAGTATTATACTGGGCTCACTATTTGCCATATGATCAACATATACTCTGCCAAACTTGAACAACTCTGCCAAGATAATCAGATTTACACTGGAAAGCAGTTGTAACTAATTCAATACTTAATTGCAAATTTGTTTTCACCCACGAAGCTTGTTTCTGTCGTATTAGTAATAAATCTGCTATGGACCCTACATTCAGAAAGAAATTTGTACAGGTTGCACGCTAGTGGCATCATTTGATGTTATTTCTTTAAAAACGAAACAGTAGCTTATTCTGTATCATCCAAATAAGAATATTAAACTTTAAAGTGACAAAAGTGAACATCAATATAAGGGCAATAAATTTCATTTGTGCTAAATTTCTTTAGAAATAGAAATTTTATGATATTCTTATAAAATAGTTTTTAATATTGCCATTTTCCGTCCTAACTGGCTGGTTTGTAGTCGAGGGCGAGCGCTTTCGATGTGAATGCATCATTCTCAAGCCGCACTGTAGTTTGTACTGACTACAAAGCAGCCAGTTAGAACGGAAAATGACAATATTATTTAATTTACTAGCGGAGGAGAAAAAAACAAAATAGTGATTATTAAAAAATTTGTATGTACTACTGCGGGGAAAGGCATATCCATATGGCCGTTTCACTACTGATTAGTGGATTTAACCCAAGAGTCTTATATCTCAAGAAACTTTTAATCAAAATCACAGCAAACATTTGAAACAATTTTTTCATTTTTATTTAAATTTTTTTTAGCATAATTAATATAAATAATACATGTTAAGTTAAAAACATTTCTTTTGCGTGTTTTTTACACGTTGTTTGTGTACTTATCTGCAAATCTTCTACTGTAATGCTTTCTAACGCTCTTCCTCTCTGTTCTCTTATGAATAAATAGTTTCTGCTGTTTAAAATCTTTCCCAAGTTTTTTTTAAGCTCTGTTTTAACGTAATTCTTTACCACAGAGTAAAGATTTTCAATGAGGTAACACATTGCCCTATTTGCTCCCAATAGGGAGCGAAATTCTTGCTACCACAAAGATTCTTCCATTTAACTATTCCAAGATTTATTATTAATTATAATAACTACTATTTAGAGCAACGTGTCTAACTATTGCTTGACGATGACAGGCCTATGATATGAAAGTTAGCACCATGTCAGCTAAAAGCTATAGTTGTATATCTTTCTCATTAAAGAATTTTTTAGTATAACAAAAGGAATCTATTGATGTTGCTGTTTTTCAATAAGAAAATTAAATTTTTCTAGATATGCAGCACCAACTCCAACAAAATATTCTTAATAAATTTTTGTGATATTTTGAAATTTCTTCCCTTGATGATTATTTACGATTATTCTCTCTATCTCTTATATTCATTATGCTGATAATTATGAAACGTTAATCGTACGTGCAAGTTGTCGCCAGTCTCTATTCACGTTCGAAAATTTCCATTCTTTTACATTATTCTTCTACTTTCTTAATGTAAATGTAAATGTTTTTCTGGGTTTCTAATTTTAATTCTTTTTAAAAGTCTTATAAAAAACTCCAATTATGTTGTAAAATTTTATTTTACAAATTCTTGATGACCATCGCAATATTGAATTTTATTATTCCACATTAAAGTTTACTATTCGCATTTTTAAACTAAAATGATATAATAAATGGAGATCGTTATTGCTGTCGCATCATGATAAAAATTATATTATTTAAAAATATTAATGATCTGTTCAAGATGTGGTTGGTTTCAAGTCAAAACTCTCAATGAAACAAAAAAGTTAACAAAAAATACTTCAAAACTAAAAGCTTTACGGAGAAGAAAAATATCTTTTTCAGTTTTACATAAAAGAGAAAAATTATTAACATCAGTTAATAAAATTAGTGAACAAAATTGAATCAAATTAGAAAATAAATCAAATGTTTATTTTAAATTCCCTATAGTTTTATTTATAAATACAAATTTGATTTTTGTACTTTAACGTCCCTGAAACTTTGGCCACTAATTATTATTTGCAAATTGTTTCTGTTTCAATAACTGGTTTTTATTCCATTTACTTAAATACTATTTGCTATGATACAATTAAGTTTGATATTTTCACTTTTGCCAAACTTAACCACCGGAAATTTTAAGCTGATGTAGGCACAGAGGTTAAGCCCCTTCAGTTACTCAATTTTAGAATTAAAGAGAACTTTAATAGTATAATTATGTACATTTTATTGTGCAGTTAATTTTCTCCAATTTGTGGAAATTTATCGTTACTTTATGTGTTTGTTGAAAATAATTTGTCTCTTTCAAAATAAAATGAAGGCAATATCATTTGCTTTTTCGTGCTGTATATCTGAATATTATTTGTAAAGTCGTTTCGATATTTTTGCAAAATTAAAAGTCAATACAACTATTTTTTGAGTTAAAATTATGTAGCAATAATATTAAAAAAAAATTTTTATTTATTATGTTTCATTATATGCTCAGTTTATATCACATGAAAACCTTTAGCCGCATTTTTAGAATAGCTAAAATTTATAAGTAATAAGTGCTCGTTGTTAGACATAGAAGAAATTTTCAAGTGCTTGATTGCAAAGGTTTATTATGTTGCCTACATTTTTTATTATTTAAGTTAATTATTAAATTCCTTTTTTTGTATTAATAGCTACAGTGATATTAATTTTGTGAAAATATTATAAACATCTTTATTAAAATACAATGGACAATTAAAAATCAAATGTTGTATGGCGGAACCCGCAAATTTTAGATATTTAGAATACTTTTTCAAATCAGAAGAATCGTTTACTTTTCAATTAAAAATATTTTTCAAAATCGGTGCACAAG
This sequence comes from Trichopoda pennipes, assembly GCA_030448955.1. Taxonomy (NCBI): domain Eukaryota; kingdom Metazoa; phylum Arthropoda; class Insecta; order Diptera; family Tachinidae; genus Trichopoda; species Trichopoda pennipes. Next base: position 10,672,631 of record JASKUP010000034.1, read on the forward strand.
CGACGGAGTTAGGTGAGCACAAATATGAAAAAAAACACAAAAATAAAGACGAATTAGAAATTTCTGTTTATTTCGATTTTTTCAAACTATAACGCAAATTACTTGCAAGTCGTTGTGATATGATAATGAAGCCATATTTGATATAAAAAATTTGCAACCCGCTACAATAATCAGTAACTGAGAGGTAAATTGCCATATATTTTTTGTATCTACAAAGGTAGCAGCCACACTATTTTAGTTTTAGAACAAATAATAAAAAGTACGAAATAAGCAACGAAATTTAACGTAACATTTTTGAAATAAAGTGAGTGAATTTCAAATTAGGATTTAAACTAAAAGATCAATTTTTTCGTTGATTAAATGCTTTCATATATTAATGGAAAAGGTGGTGTCGCACGATTCGACACGGCCACTCTTAACATGAAATTATTTCAGTTGCTTTCTATTCACTTGTTTCTATGTTGAAAAAAACTTGATCAATGCCTTTTACTTTGAGTTTTTAATGTTCAATTAAAAAGTCTTGTAAAGCTTTATTTTCCCAGACTTACCACAAAGCCACAAAGCTTAAGTCACAAAAAACAAATTCTTACCGCTTCTGCAGTGGACATGGGGTAATAAATTTTACTTAAATTCATATCATCAAATTGTTAAAATTGACATGTTGTGCTAGTTTTAGTTGTTGTTAAATATGTCTGAACACATTGTATTTTTTTCCTTTTCCTCTTCTTCATGTGTAAAAAAATATTACAAGGTACAGCCTGCCTGAAGTGTCCGTCAGCAAATCATTTATGTTTAGTAACAAAAACATTAGTTGCAAAATAAAAAAAAAGAAAAACGTTTTTAACTCAACATCAATCGAATAAAATAGTTAACGACAACACCATTTTTTGTTAGATTTGTGAATTAGCTCTGTAAGAAAAATATGAAATTGTTCTTGTCCATAGAAAAATTTAACTAAATCGAATGATTTCCTTTTGATGGCTTAGAAATAAAATCGTTGATAGATTTTATATTCTATTTTTAAAATTGTGTTTAGTGAAAAGTGCTTTAGTAGACTTTTCACATATTCCACTGTAAACAGTATTAATATATATTTCGATAAGTAAAATTTAAATTATTTTTGTCTGCTGAAATGTTATTAAACATTCTACATTAACAAGATAATAATGAAGCTGCTGTTACAGTTACTAAACCATATTCCATTTCAGTAACTCTATTAATAAATCTGTATTTGTTTTATTTGTTTCTTTTTTTTGTGTATTTGATATCGGTAAATGAAGGCGGTAGCAATAGATAGTTAAATCTGCGCACTAACTAACATGTTTAAAGTTACAATATCATGACGAACCATGGAATTTTACCACAACCAAATAATAATGATCACTATGATCATCATCAGTGCGATCATTAGCATATAAACAAAAAAAAAAAATAACAATTCAAAAACGACGTCAATGTACTAATAGACAGACAATTGAGTCTAAGTCTGCTTGGTTATTTGTTTGGCTATTGGTGGAGTAAAAGAAGAAATGTGTATTTTAAAGGCATACGCATGAACATACTCAAAGACATTTTAGGCCGACGGTCATGGCCAAATTGATTTGTGTCTTTCGATGTTGATTTAAGAAGTTATAGGAAATAGAAAACACAAAGAGTTAAGATCTTACGATTTTAATATTAACATATCGATAAATGATTTTATATTCACAACGTGCATGTTTAATGAAGTTACAAAAAAGGAGGATCATCTTTGTAATAGTAAAATTGCTGTCAAATCCAATTTCCTCATACATATATTTAAACGTTTTAGTTTAATAGATCATCTTTGGGATTTTTCCATTCTGAATAAGACTTATTACAGAAAAAAAATTACTTCACGGAAAGCATTAGACAATGATTTTTTGAATATATTATATGGTAATATCTGGGGAAAAAAGAGAATCCTGGGGAAAAAATTTGAATTTTAAGGTTTATATTTATGTATACTGAGTTGTTGTTGCGTTATATTTTATTTACACAAATTCCACATGTTATTTCTATGCTTATTTTTTCTATAATATCCAAATGTGTACTAAATGTTGTAGCAAGAAAATGTAAGCTTTAAAAACGTCAACATTGTTATTTATTATTAAAATATAATATCTATTAAAAAATTTTGTCGTATTATAAAAATTATTTTTTAGCACTTCACAGCATATCAAGACTACCCGGATTATACTCACAAAACCTAAAGCTCAATTAGGCACGAGTTGATTAAGTACATGGTGACCAACGGAAAGGTGCAGGCATGAAAAAGACACGTGGCATTATTTAATATGGAATAATTGATAAACCAACGATTTTTAATCCTTAAAACATTTTATAAAAATCAATCATCGGCTACTGTGGCGATGACAAAGTTATGTGAAATTTTTCGGGAGAAACAACGTGCCAACAAAACGCACTATTTATCGAAGAAAGAGGATCTGTAGATAATAGGTTCAAGCATGGACCATAAAGTACTGCAAGATCGTCTAAAAACATTACTGCTGCTCAAGAAAGTGTTCACAACAATCCATCAACCTCAATTCGCCACCGTGCTCAGGAGCTTGATCTTCAAACAACAACTTTGGCCACAATTTTGCACAAGGATTTGCATCACTTTCCATATAAGATTCAGTTGACACAAGACCTTCTTCCAGAAAACCATTTACGGTGCCGTACGTATGCCAAAATCATGTTACAGTTCGCCCATGACAACCCCGATTTTCATGAAAATATCATAATGAGTGACGAGGCATTCATTTGAATGGATATGTGAATACACAGAATAGTCGGTTTTGGGGAATGGGAAACCCTCAAATTATTCAACAGTCACCTTTGCATCCATTAAAAGTGACAGTCTGGTGTGAAAATTGGTTTTTTCTTTTGAATTTCTTTGAAAATGAGAACTTTTTAATGCCACAACAAGATGGTGCTACATTGCATACGGAGAGGATTACAATGGAAATTATTTCGTGACGTTTTGCCGATTTTCTATACCCTAGGCTTGTAACGACACGTTTTCCTGGTAGCTGAGGTATGCTCAGCGACGTCCGTAGAGGCGGCAACGCCACTGGCGGCAGTGGTACAGGCGGCATCAGTCGAGGCGGCAACGGCACTGGCGGCAGTGGTGCAGGCGGCATCTGTAGAGGCGGCAACGGCAGGGATGGCTGCGGTAGAGGCGGCAGCGGCACCAATAGTTGCGGTATAGATGGCTGCGGTAGAGGCGGCAAATCTTTTTCTTCCTTCTGTAACCCTATAAGGGTCCCTGCTCGGGCGCCATTGTAACGACACGTTTTACTGGTAGCTGAGGTATGCTCAGCGGCGTCCAGGGTCGTGTTGTGTCGATTCCAGAAAGAAAGACAAAGCCTTACTCACAATGTTGCTCTTTATTCAGGAAAGGGGTTTCCCTATTCCTAGTTCGCAAATTGACTGCAGCTCGGGCTCAAATCTTGAGAACTGGTGTGTATGCAGGCAGCTTCAGTAAACATCTTCTACTTCATGCGGTTTGTATTCGGCGAACGTCACTAGCTAAGTCGACTGCGGGCACAAACTCGGCTGGGTATTACCACGGCTCTGTTTGTGGTCGCTCCGTCGAAATAGGTCGGTACGCCGCAAGCGCCAAGGCACGGGATGCTGGGCTGGGTATTACCACGGCTCTGTTTGTGGTCGCTACGTCGCAGTTCTGTCCTGTCTCAGGGTATAGCTTCGGCTGGGTATTACCACGGCCTTATCTATACCCTGACTACCAGTCCAAAAAATAAATAAAAAAAGTAGAAGAAGATATTTACCTTTGCTCCTGTTGCCGGTCGCACACCAATTCATTTATTCTGATTGATGTTTGCGCTTTTATACTCTTTTTCCTACCACACACCAATGTACAAACACACTTACATTACTTCGGTAGTAAGTACACCACAGCCGACGGCTGTTTTCACCACCGAGCTGCAGCCAGTTTTACAATACGAATATTACTCATTAATTAATTATTATGCCTTCGTGGCTAATTACAATAATACTAGAACTAAATCTTACGTCAACATAAACACTTATAACTACATGCGTATATAAGTAAATACATGAATTCATATTTTTAGTAAATGATTCTATAACTAAATAAATACATTAGAGGAAATATAGAGATTTAGACATAAATTTATTATTCTAGTAAATACGTTTAAAATAAAAGATAGGGACTGTTGTCAGACAGCTCTATGTGTGACCAAAAACGACTCCGGACTTTTGGTCGTTACACCACCTCCTCCTCTGGTGTGCGGAATTTCTCGGCCACTCGGACACAGGTTACTCCTTTCCGTAGAGGCGGCAACGGCACTGGTGGCAGTGGTACAGGCGGCATCAGTCGAGACGGCAACGGCACTGGTGGCAGTGATGCAGGCGGCATCCGTAGAGGCGGCATCCGTAGAGGCGGCAACAGCACTGGTGGCAGTGGTACAGGCGGCATCAGTCGAGGCGGCAACGGCACTGGTGGCAGTGGTACAGGCAGCATCCGTAGAGGCGGCAACGGCACTGGTGGCAGTGGTACAGGCGGCATCAGTCGAGGCGGCAACGGCACTGGTGGCAGTGGTGCAGGCGGCATCGATAGAGGCGGCAAATTTTTTTCTTCCTTCTGTAACCCTATAAGGGTCCCTGCTCGGGCGCCATTGTAACGACACAACACGACCCTGGACGCCGCTGAGCATACCTCAGCTACCAGGAAAACGTGTCGTTACAGGCTTTAGTACATATTGTTTAAATTATATAAAAAAAAATAATAGTTATAGTTTTTTGACCTTTTTAATATTTTTTAGTAGTTAATTATAAAGCACTAGGTCACTCTTTAATAAAAAATTTTAAAAACTTTTATTTTTTATTATTTTTTCGTTATTTCGCCACACCGTTGGTTGGCATCATCAGAAAAAACAAAAATAATGAAAAAACAAATTGAAAAAAATTTTTGATTAACAAATTCAAAATAATCAAAAAATTTTTTCAAAAACAACAAAACAAACAAAAACAATAAAAAACGACAAATTGAAAATTTTTTTTTACATACACACAACAAATTTTCAATGTTAAAAAATTTTTAAATGAAAAACAATTTTGAAAATACATAACCAATTTACAAAACAATAGTATTTTACACATATATTCTAAAACATAAATTTAATGACCAAACGTTACAAAAAATTAAAGTATTAATTATTAATGTTATGCAGATACAGAGTTTTGTTTTATAATTTTATGCACCAAATGTCTATAATTTTGAGCAACTTTCCGTATCTGCTTTTAAATTTATTCTTTTGGTTAATGGTACTTTAATTATTTGTAACATTTCTAACATATAACGACGTTTATAATTATTTTCTAAATTTAAATTTAAAATTAAATTGATGATAGTGATTAACTTTAGAACAATGTGAAGATAATGCTGTTTTTTGTAAACTAATATTATTCCTGTATTTTTGGTCTGACCTATGTCCCGCGATTCTAGTTTTCAATTTATTTTTTGTTGTGCCTACATAAACCTTATTACAATCCTCCTTATCATTACTGGTACAAGGAATTTTGTACACTACATTGGACATATTTAATTTTTGAATTTTATCCTATTTAATGTGTTTGTATTCTTATATGCCATTTTGTATTTATTTGTATTATCAATTTTTGAATTCTCTATTCTTTCAGACAAGACAGGTATACAAGTTATCGATTTATATATTTTGGGTTCCGTTCCATTCTTTTGTTTTTTTTATCAAAAAAAAATGTTTGATAGATTATAAATGGTTAAAAATTAAGCGTTAACTGTATAAAAATGAAATTTTTAAACCCGCACCTTTTAAATTTATAAGAATTTTCTTATAAGAATCTTCTTATAAATTTAGATATGCGATACTTAAGCGAATTTTTCGTAAGTCACCGCGATATGCTTCCAAATAGATTAGATAGGCCAACAATCTTATACTTGATGTGCCTGCTGCGTGATTTGAGTATTAAGAAGAACATGATGATATATTTAGATATTTCTACTTATAATCTTAGAACTTGTGACCATACTTGAAAAACATATTTGAAAAGCAGAGAAAAATACTTTATTTCCTCAAAGATTTGTTTTACCATATTGGTCTCTACGATAGTGACATATTTTCTTTTGAATTGAAACTGATAGTTCGGAATACCTCTATTGTCACTCTATAAGAAAGTCTAAAATAGCCCTAATATTTAGTGGCGCCAAGTTTCATTTGTGGATATATTCGGGGCAAAAAACAAGTCAAAATCAAATTCATATAAAGTGCCAAAAATTATGATCACTTCTATTAAATTTATTTAGAATTAAGTATTTATTATTTGGAATAATTTTTATTTATTTTTAATAATAAATATTTTACGAGAATGCCATAATTAACGTAGAATGTTTTTATTTGAAAATGATAACTTAAGTTAAAATTCAGCTCTCTAATTTTATTAATCTAAAATAAAATGAGAAATAAAGTTCAGATACGCTCTTTAGAACTCAGCTGGAATCTTCTTTGGCAGAAATTTTATTTTTCAGTCATGCCTGTCCACTTGTTGTCACAGATTTTAATTGGAAAACACATTTCTCCACGGAGGAAATCTTATACTGACAGCCTTCAAATTAGCTTTCATAATATTGAGCCAAAGATATCGAGCAATGCTGGTTTCAACGTAAAACGTATTTCGTACTCCAGTAACTGAAGTACATTACAAAGCACGACACTCTACACTACACGACTCTTTACAGTTGGTAACAAATATTGCACCGCGGTTACTGTATTGCGATTTTTGTAAAGTCACTATATTAAAAATATAAAATTTTTACAAAACTGTATATCGTCATTTTTATGAGATATTACAAGCCCCAAAACCATATTGAATAGCCAGATTGAGTTTCTCTGCTATCTAGATGTGTTTTAAAGATACTAATCTTCTGGCATCTAGAGTTCTCTAAGCAGTTTTGATTGGGTTTGATTTGTCTGCTACCACAACAGACGCTCCCTTTGTTCTTTTCGAGAGTAATTTATAATGAAAATTGTAAATATTCGCATAAATGCAAATATGATTTGAGTACAAGCATTAAACCATATGCCGCCTGATAGATCATGATTTATAATGTGGTCGTCAGCATAGTAATCATCATCATTATTGTTAATATTGTTTGTTTTTTCTTAAACTGTTATAGACGTCAGTTCATTAAAAATAACAAACAAAAACAAAGTAAAGAAACAGATTTGCTTTTTTTTTTTGCTTTTAGTTCAAAATGCAACATATTTTAGTTTCTGTTCTAAACTTAGTGACCTACTGAACTGGTCTTTGGATGTGTAGTTTTATATTTTTTGTTGTTGCTTCTTTTTCATTTGTGCTTTTTGTGTTTGTATTTTTTTTTTGGTTGTGACAAGTCAAGTAACTTGTTATTGATGTTTTTGTCGGTTCTCTTAAGATGGCCAAAAGACGAAGAAAAACAAACAAATGAAGGAACGAAAAAAATTGATCTTTACAAAAATTGTTGTTTTTTTATTTGTAATGGGTTAGCCTGACAATAAATATGTTTGATCAGATCGGTAGCATTTTTTTAAACTTTTCAAACAAAACACTAAAATTAACCGAGAGCCCTGTTGCCTTCTCTGCTAAACATACATACATACATACCTGATGATTGATCAATGTCGCGACATTGAAGTGGACATTCAGCTTAGATCTCTATATTATTGCCTTAGATCGCTATATTATTTTTGTTTTGTTTGTTTGCGTTGGCTAAAAGAGTCCATAAAAGCAGAAAAAGAAAACTTGCCATTAGTTTTGATTACAAATGTATATTAAATTCCATTTAGGTGATACACTGTGAGATTAAAAGGCGTCATATAGTATTAGAGACATAAAATGGAAGCAGTTTCAAGAATATTGAAATCAAACATTATTTTCAAAAAATTCCAGAGAGAACTTTGATATAAAATTTTATATATTTTTTAAATGGCACAGAAACGTTCTGGCAGTACCAATTGTTTTTGATTCTGATGCAGCTGTTTAGTATATATAGCCGCCCGCAATATGAAGAAATGGTGTAAAAGATTTAAGTTAACTTCAAGAGATATAACTAACAATGGAATTCTGCTTAGTGGTGTTAAAAAAACAATTTATTAATGGTCTGTAATGACGTGATAAGATTTACATCTGCACCTGGCCGTAAGCCTTAATAAGATGGTAGATCATTACCACTGTGAATAAAAAGCAGCGCCATTCACGCCCTAGGAAGCCGAAGTTTAATTCTAGCAACAGGTTTTTCCTAGTTGCAAATTCAGCGGTTCCAAAGCAGGGTTGCAAACCACTACTCCTTGCTGATGAGCTGGAGACTATCCAACTCCTGTCCAGAACACATTACTAGCATGCTCACTGCATCTGGATCATTCACCCGCAGGTGCGATTAAAGGCGAAATGATCCTGGCCCTCAAATCAAATTAATGCGAGGGCCGCAAACCCACAACCACCACGATACTTCCGCAGGGTCAACCTTAATAATCAGTCAGAGAAACACCTAAAAGTCGAAAGAGACAATGAGCGGAAACTCAGGAGCTTACTGATTCCCGTGGAAATAACGTGCAGCTTCCAGTTGTCCCCTGCTGACTTCAGGGGACAACTGGAAGCTTATACCTCCAGCAGCACAGGTCTATGTGCCTCCGGTCAGGTTAATGTGCCTCCGGGGGGGTAATGGTCTGTAATGATTACCACTGGCTAATGAAATTCAAATTAAATACTATTTTAATACGCGGCTTGATAATGATCTTAATGCATCGTTAGCGCTCGCCGATAGAAATTGTCGTAAGGAAAAACAACAGTCAGTCCGAGAATTATTTACTTTAAATTAAAGAACGGTTGACCATCTCTTGTCACTTGTTAATTGACGAGTACTGGGTCATGTTTCCGTATTCGGAATAATATTTTAACCAGTACGAGTCTACACAATGAGGTCAACAAGGTATTAAAAGTTATTTCTGTTCAAGCTGGCAGATATAATATTGCGTAATTTAAAAAGGTGGAGAAGCCAAATAGTTGTCTTCAAACCGATACAAGGCAGAGAGATAATAAGAAAGCAAGAAAATGTTTGCATAAGAACGTCCGTAAGATTTCCGAAATGCTTAAAAAAATTATTTTGTAAGAGTATTAAAAACGACTTTTCAAATATATTTCAAAAGCTTTAAGGAAAAACATTAGTTTTAGGAGCGACATAATGCAGTATGGTCTTGGAATTGGTTTGGAGCAGCCTTTTATATGGTTTCTGCCATCACACCGGACAAGAATGTTTATTGTATCGGGTTTTTCAACAAGAGGTTTGTTTTTCAAATGCGGTAATACGAAAAACATGATAGCATTGACATTTACTTTTTTGACGTATTCGTAGTAAATGCGTGGGCAGTTGTTACAATGAATTCAATTTCGCACTAAAATAATCAAAATCCACTATGAAAATTATGGTTCTGTTAAAGTTTCATTTCGTAAATTTCGTGATATGTTCGCACAACATAATCGTCTTTCTGAGAGCGCTATTAAGAATTTGGTGGTTAAATTTGAGTCTACAGGCTCCATACAAAATGTGTGAACACTATCGAGTGTTCGATCGGGTCGTTCAACTGAAAACGACGCGAACCATAGTGTTGAAGCAGATCCAAATTTGTCAATTCCTTGACGTTCCTCGACAATTGCGGTTATCCAAAATCACCACATTTGACAATTTGACTTTGTCTTCAAGTGGTGCAGGAGCTGAAGCCAACCGACCATTTACATTGCCGAAACAACACTTGGTTTTTCTGAAAAAATACATTTTACAGACGCAATTGCCGCATTTGAGCGTCTGAAAATCCTGGAATGATTATTGAGAAATCCTTGTATGCTCAATGTGTCATTGTATGAAGCGCTGTAAAGTGTGGAGGCGTGATTGGTCCGTTTTTCTTTTGAAAATGAGACTGGAATTGCGGTAACGGTCAATGGATTACGCTATCGCGAGATACTAACAACTCAACTTCGGCCTATTATTGCCGACGTTTATATCACTGACATGTGGTTTCAACAGGAGGGTGCCACATGTCACACAAATTTCCCGATCGTATAAGATCACGATTTAACACCTCTGGATTATTTTTTATGAGGCTATGTAAATTACAGAGTCTATACGGAGCCAATCAAATCTATTTTAGCATTAATACTCAAAATCGGTGATGTGTGAAAGAATCGACATCTGTCAGCGTGGTCGTGGTGAACATTTGGCAGATAACCTTTTTCATTCATAATTTTTCTGTTCATAACTTAATAAGAATTAAATCATCTTAATCTAAATTGTTTACTTTATTTTGTTTCAGAAAACAAATTTCTTGTTGAAAAACCCGTTATATACTTTACACGCTTTTAAAGATTAAATGCTATAAATTTCCAGACATTAGATATGTGAAAAAATACTCATTATCTTACATAAAATTAGTGATATGAAAAAATTCATATTGCTATATGTTTTTTTAATCGTGTTTCCCAGACTATATTTATGCATTAGAATTAGAGAAAATTTAACCACGTACCGAAAATCATTTGTCATAAAGTCTGCAAAATTTAGTTTTTTTTTAATTTGAATTTTCCAATGCTAAATGTATGATGCAGTGTACAAATCTTAAAAAATACATTGGATTGATAATCCTAAAACTTATCTTACTGAGTAAACTAAATGTAAAATGTTATTAATTTATAAAAAAATACTTGTAAAAAGTTTTTACAAATTAAAAACTAAGAATATTTTTAAAGTAGTAGCTTTCTAAAATCATTTTTAAAATCATCCTGGAAAAGCTGCAAGTGAAAAAGTGACCGTAACAGGTGAGCTAAAAATTGCATCTATTAATTCTAAAAGGCGAAATTTTCGAAAAATTTAACCGACATATTATTTCATCGCTTTAGATTGGAGAACATTATAAACTCTAAAATGTGTTTCACACTCGAGGTGTGATTAAAGCGCTGTGGTGCTACTTTGTACTGACATAGAATTTGCTCCTGTGAATGGAGCTTAGCTTCATATAAATCGGTTAACTACCTTCGGAGATACTTATGACATTTAGATTTTTGTATTTCACTTTATAATGCGCCGGAATTATAGCAAACTGGTACAGCCCTGATAACTTTGTTTTTGCTAAAGTAGTTATCTCTAGACAGCCAGTACATTCCGCTTTCGCCTTAGTATTTATCTATTATCTATGTGTGGAAAAGTTTAGTAAGTATTAAGGCCGTGTCAGATAAAACTTTTGCTTTGCGTTGCGTCAGAGTTTGGCTTTGACATTTGATTTAAAATGTACGTAAATGTATGAAAGTTGCCACACTTTTGACGCAGCGCAAAGCGAAAAGTCCAACATTCAACTTTTTGCGCGCTTTGACAAACACCTGACTTTTATTATTTGTGTTTGTGTATTTGTTTGTGGGCGTAAAAATTAACATTTTTAACTTGTATTTTTTTCAACAAAACAAATAGCACTAGAATTTAAAATATGTAGCTTTTTTATGTAAACAAAAAATTCATAAGTGTTGTCAAAGTTTATTGTGACATACAACACTTGATTTACGCTTTTGCTTTAAAGTTTCAAATGTCACGCAAGGCAAGAAAGTTTTATCTAACATCGCCTTTGGAGTTATGTAAATTATTTTTAAACTCGCCTATTTATTCTTATATTTCAACAACTGTGAGACTGCATAACATTAATGAAAACTACCCAATAAGCAAAGGCTTATAAGGGACATTTTTAAGAAATTCATTTGTATGTGCAGTTCCATTAATATTTCGACGATTTTCAAAGTGAATTAAAGAGAAAAGTATACCGTGAAATTAGTTATACTTTTTTTAATAATAAGGAGCTAAAAAATTTATCTAAAATAATTTTTTTAGCTGCACGCTACAACAAGGATTGATGAAAAAGGGAAAATTATTTAGCGAAGTGAAAGATGTATTCAAAACCATTTTCCTTTTATGCCATGTACGATATAGGCTTATTTCACCCGATATTTTAAACAACGAATGACCTTAATTTTATTTCAAGTTATTAGGTGCCCTGTAGGCTAGTAGGTAGTGTATTGGGTTCGATTCCCAACAAAGACTTTGGTATTTTTGACTACAAAAATGAAAATTGTCTGTCGGTGGGGCTGCTCAATGATGAAGGCATGGTTACTGGTGACTCTGCTGTCTTAAACGACAGTTATTTTCCGTAACTATCCTTGTACTTTCACCGCCTGTCTTATTTCTTCTTTATCCCTTTCCTAAAGAATATGGTACGGTACTTGACTAAATAGGTATTGTTGCCTGAAGTGCAGGGTGTAACGTCCTTATTCATTTTCGGTTATTTCTATGTAAACCTTATTTCACTCTACAGGAGTACAAATTTAATACACGATGACATGGAGATGTCCAAATTCTATAATTAGTCTTATTTTACAATTATGCTTCTTAATTACGACTATACACAGTCAACTATAAACAATATGCAAACATATTAATATTTTTAACATTTACATCGATTTTATTTTACGTCGTTATTAATTTTTTCGGCGAAATAAATATACTTTCCACAACTAATTGCAATCGAGCATTTGCTACTGTCCGCACGAGTAGGATAGGATAGAATATTATCAATATATCTATAAAGGGATACTTTCCGTTAATGCTTTAACAATCTTTGTGACGATAGTGGCATTATAGGTTTCGTAGCAAACGCAAAACTTGAATATAATAAGTTAATCGAGTAACAGCTGATTAATCAAAGGAGTAGAACAAATTTGTATTGTTACAAAACGCAAACAAGATTGTTATGTTTATTTACTGTGACGCTAGGATCAATTGCAATGAATACATGAAAGACACTTTAAAATAAAATATTAATTACTCTTTGCCAGGATGATAAAAGTGGTGCTTAAATCCAAACGAAATATGAAATAATTATTTTCATAACAGGGATTTGTAATTTTAAATATCTTGTGGCTTAAATGTTATAAACTTTACATGAATGAAGTCGAGCAGCCTTAGGTAAAGACTAACAATTATTTAGAACTCTGTCAGTATTGCGTAGCGCAGCATTCGGCATTGAAAGGAAGATCGCTAATGTTCATGTGTTAACATTTGCCCATAATGGAAGAAATAATTAGAGTGTGAAAAATATTCAAAAATGTGTCGTTCTCTTTTGCTATTCTACATATCATTACTATAGGTTTATTATTTTAAGTCAAATAAATCATTGATGGATATATTATGCATAATCCAAAAATCTATCATTTGGCCCCTAGTTTTTCAGGGTTATCACGTAATCTTGATGTCAGAAATACGTATTTCACAATAATTATGGAGTATAGTCGATTCCAAATATCTAATATTTAAATTTAGTTACCTTGACAATTCTTCAAGTGTACTCGTATTAGAAAAGTGAAGAAGGTTTAGTCGGGTATTTGAACATGTGGAGTTTTCTTTGCATTTAGAAAAACCGCCAGGCCTTTGTATTTGTCTTTTTTGCTTATAAGCGACTGCGTGGGAAAACGTGACGAACGCAAAAAAAATATGTCGTTTATTTGTCTTTACGCTGCAACAGGCAGCTTTTCTTTTACAGCAGCTTTTGCTTTGTTGTTGTTTTTTCATTATTATTTTCCAACTCCTACAAATGTTAGGAAAATTTGCATTTTTTGCGGTTTATTTTTGCTTTGCTTTTTGCTTGCTATTATATGTTGTGCTCAAAGTCATTTATCCACCATATGCCATCATCATTTTCCATGTCCAAAAGCTGAAATGCACCTGAAGAAGACTGATTGCCTTAGAAGATCTTAGATGACAGCACAAGTGCTGCGGCGTTATTGCATTTTTAGACTTCATAAAGATGAAAAAGCAAAAACAAAAAAACTCAGCAACAGTATCTGTTGCTTTATACGAATATAATATATTCGTACCTGTATAGAATAAGTATGTGTAAGTCAAAGTAAAGCATTGTTCTATAAAATTTTTTTGTTGTAGCAAATTTTACTTCTAGCAGTAGAGAACGTGCCACTGTTAGATCTCGTCTATATTAAACTGTGCATTTTCTTTCGCTGCCAGTTCGTTGCGGTTTATTTGATTAGTTTTAAGATTTAATTTAGAACATTTGTTTGGCAAGCAACTCTATCGTTAAGCATGAAGTGAAGTTATATTTTACTGGCAACAGGAACTTGCCACAGTTTCACGAATACTGCTTCATGTGAGTGGGTTAAAATGTTGCATGTACTCATATTGTTGTTATAAAACATCCAGCCAATATAAATCACCATCTGCATTAAGTCTTAGAAGTGAGAATGAGTGTAACTATAATTTGATACCCTAATATGCACTATACAGTGTGTTACATGTTTTATCGAGATTGGCGTCTATTCAAAGATTGCAGAATATTTAGCATGTGTTGCATTAAAAATTTCTTAATAGCATGAGCATTTACTTTAGGCTGTTTAGCCCAAAACTTTACGAGTATATTGTTGCACACACACTTTGCAAAAATGTATAATGAAACGTATGAAATATAAAACTAGCGTTTTTTCAAGAACTTTCTTAGCATCTGTTATTTTTGTTTTTTTCTGTTAATTTGCAGGAGATTGTGGACAATTTTCTAAATTAAGAAATTTTGGTATAACATAAATTTTATTGTCTTTGTATGATTTCATGGCAGTTTACAAATTGTGCAAATTGTTTGCTGAGGACAAAGCTCTACTGGGGCAATTATGTACTGCCAATAATTCATAGCGATATTATTTGTGCTGATGCTAAAGGAAAGGAAGAAAAAACAGCTATATCCTGCGAAGTCATTCTGACTCCTTTTTGCATATGTAAAGTTGATAAGGTAAATGTTGTATACCAAAATGAATGTGAATGCTTCTGTAGCTTGATTTTTTTCTTTGGTTGTTTGTTGAACAACAAACTTTAAATAAAATATTTCGTAATAAATTATAGTTAAAGTGAAAATGAGCAAAATTATGGTTTTACAATATTTGAGAATTTTTACGGTATTACGGAGGCTTTTGGAATCCATGGGGGGTCAAACAAAACGGTTTTAAATAACTTAATTTTTTTGGACTATTCAAAGTGGAATATTTCTTTAGCCTTATAAATCTAGAAATTGAAAACTTTTAAAAATCGCTTTAAGAATAATTTGCTTGTATTTTCTTTCAATCTCGAGATGAAGTATCAATATAAAATTAATTGTAAAATCTTTGCTAGTTCTTTTGCACGTATTGTTTTTCCTGCGAAATTTATTAACAAAAATAAAACTAATTTATGTATTTTATTTTGTTAATTTTACTTTTACTTTGTATTTCATTTTTTTTTCTCGTTATAACTCGCTTATTACGGTTCCAGAGGTAGGGTCTACAATACACAGAAATACCATTTAATCGATATTTCTCAAAAAACATTTTCAAGTGAAAAATATATTGAAACAGGCACATAATATTTTGCAAATAATTAAGCAATTTTTTTAACGGCTGCACGGAATTCAAACTGAAACTAAATCAATAAAGCTAATGACACAGATGTATTCCAAATCATCTCGTACATGTAAAATTGAAAAAGGCTAGCGAATATTTTTTTTGCGAGGCTTAAGGTTTTTGTAACTTTAGAACTTAAATTTAGACTTTCAAAAATAAGTACAGTCATTCTGTAGCATGAACGACGTATTTACATTTAAAAACTTAACATTTCGAATTTGTCCAAATATTAGTATACTTTTGCCAAACTATAGAGCATCATTGTCAAAACGCTTCCCTAAGTTTTTTTATGCTGTTGTCCAATAAAATTGTTAGACGATTGAACAATTTCAGTTCAATATATTAACTAAATTAAGGAATGCTGATAAGCACGAACTGCGACCGGTTTAACAAATTATTGTGAACTCAGGTCTGATTTAAAATAAATTAATAATTAACTTTACATTTTTTTTGAGTTTTCAAAAATCCAACCACAGAATTATTAAATATTATATCGGTTATAAATATAATTGGGCAATTACAAATTATTCGAATTAGATTCGCATTTGAATAATTATTTCGGAAGACCTATAAGAACAGTGGCATATAACATCAAGTTGAATGAAGCGGAACATTAAAAGAGTCTATTATCTCTAATCGGGAATTTGGCTGCAATTTTTCCGTTGGTTAAATTAAATTGCAAAAGATACAATAATCACTGATCTATGGTTCTTAAACGTTAGCAATCTCAGCCTGCAACGATGAGATGGAAGATGATCTCAAGACTTCCATGTTAAACCTCGTAAGCAGAAAATTAGAAATTGTCTCTGAACCGATTTTATATGGTTACTGAACCATATTGCTGAACCACATTTCATAATTGGTCTCACTAGTGATGTCTATAACCATTTTGTTATGTACGGGTTACTTGCATTCAGGGTCAGTGATCTTTTTTGCCCACCTTTTAATTAACGCAAGTGCACCTCTAGCCTTATTAACGGTTATATGAATATGAGGTATAATAAAATCTTATATCTATCAAAAATTTCCAAATACTAGTAAGCAAAACTATTATAGTTGAGTGATTACCATCCACAAGCTGCCGCTAAGCCCGCATTATATCTACAAACAGCTATTATTATCTATAGAAGATGGTTTATTCTCTTATAATCTAGCTATCTGCGTTCTACATTGCAGCAACCAGTACATTTTTATGGTTTGTGAAATATGTTTGTAGTGACACTAATATTAAATATAATCTAACTGATTACTGCAATTTTTCGTAAACTCGTAAAAATGTTTGAATTACTGAATTTTCTTAAAAAAGAAGTTTAATACAATTTTTTAAGGAAGTAAACAGATTTACTTGCACAACTTGAAATAACTTATTTAACTTTAAGATGTAAAATATATTTTAAAGAACACTCATTTATTACATTTGTAAATTGGTATTTGCTTATGCAAATAAAGAGGAAAATGACAATCGATGTTTGTGATGATGCACAGAACTTACAAGAGTTTACCTTTTATGCATCTTTTAAATAAAAACAAATCAATGGATATTAGATTGTTAGATTCGCCAATCTAGATAGATTAAACTTAAACTTCTTTAAATAAAATAGTTTCCAATATAAGAAAGATTTGAAATAGCAATTTAAAAAGTCGTTGTTAACATTATTGGACCTGTCTCCATATATGGAAATTGAAACATTTCTTTTGTCATTTTTTAGTGTCTTTTTTAGTTTGAGAGCAAAAGGCCTTGTAACTATTGTTATCATCGTCACTTATGTGTATGATAATCATGTTTATACCTGCTCATTATTTATTTTATATAAAATTATACAAATTGTTACTTAGTACTTTAACTATTTAATTTTTACATAAAAATATAATTGAGTTATACTTGAGCTTGAACTCTACAACGGAAGTTGTTCTTACTTGAATACAAAATTAAGTAAAAAGTTAAAAGATAAGATGTGATCCTAAGAATATGTGTTTGTGTTCTGCATAACAAAAGCGATATGTAGATCTAACAAATAATTTACATATTGCGCCGTTTTAATAGCTGTCTACCGTGACTTGAAGTGACAGTTAGGTAGTTGTGAAGCTGCGAACTGAATACCTGAGAGATTTCAAAATTATAGCTAGAACGTCATTGATGTCGGCTTTTGTTACTTTAATGTTGTGAATAATTGTGCCTATTTGCTTTAGTTTATAAAATTTTTTATTACAGTAGTTTTTATATAATATTTCATTTAATTTAATTTTGTTTGCTTAACAGGCAGACATTTAGGAAGTAGGTGTTCTATTTTATTTAAATAACTTTATGCTCACGCAAACTACAACTTCCTTTTTATAAATAATGAATTTTGTTACAAAAAAAAAAACAAAACGTTTCAGCATACATGTTCTAAAGATGCCTTTCAGAAAAATAGAAAAAAAATCATTATCTCAGTAGGAATTTTTCTTTTGCTTAAACCAACATTGAAGAAGCATATTAAATTCTTAAATAATAATAAAAACAGCATTAGATCGGATAAATACTATTTAAGGATTACAAAACGATACCGTTGATCAAGAAGGGTGGTTAGGATTTTATTCTGTCCCACCGTATACTGTTATAAATCCTAATTCTAAGGTAAAATTTTTTCATTGTTCCCTGTAACTGACATAGTTCAACAATTTTAAACACTATTTAATTGCTGTTTAACATCTTTTTATCAAAATTCTTTAAGAAATGAAGGCGAAAGAGTAAGTTATTGGAAAATATTTTTGACATATTTTTTTTAACAGATTACCATGACTATAAAAAGAAAGAAATTTCGTTAAATTTAACATATTTATTTTAATATAATAATTTAATATAACATTTTAAAAGTCATGCGAACCAGAGAAAATGTTTAATATTTTGTGTGTCTCCATAAAGGCTGTTAATTGTATATTTGATTATATTTCTAACTGACGGATTAAACAATCCGAAAGATCCATTGATATGGTGACAAGATAAAAGAGATCTGACTGCGTAAAATAAGTATTATCAAAGTCTTGTAAGACATTACAGTCATTTATTTTGCTAAATAAGATGTACTCTTCTGCATTATATGCAAATCCTTTTATGAAAGGAAAGAACTCAATAATGCAGCGATGGTAGCCAATCTAAGTCAATAGCAAAGTAAAAATGCATAAATCATTTTTCATATTTTATAATTTAATGTTTGTCTTACCGCACATTTTTTGACTTTGAAAGTTTAATTAGCTAAAAAAATTAACGCGAAGTAGTTAGAATCTTCCCCTTAAAGCCGATGACGTTTAGGAGAAATAACGCTTCGGGTTGCTAGAATTTATAAAACTAAGTACATATATTTAAAAATTTTAAATATATTTAAAAATTTTAAATATATTACCAGTAGTTGAAGTTAAGCTTTGAATTATATATTTCGTTTTCTGCCACAACACTTCAAACAACAGCTGACTGGCTAGTCACCAGATTGATTATTGTAATTTTTTAAATATTGTTTAAGCTAATACTATTCACGTGACCCACATTATTATAATTTTACCTCATGTTGTATAGTTTTTAAATAATACAATCTACATTCAGCAAATTTTTGAAATTAAAAATCTCATTCAAATACACAAGGCTGTAGTTGTGAAAAGACAACTAACGACAATAGTGTAACAGAGATGCATTCAGAGTTATATCAACTCAATTAAAATTATAGCTTGCTATCATTAAATGTATGTTTAGTGACTCTTACGTTTAGCTTCATTAAATAAAAGAAAAATAAAAAGATTATAAATCAATGATTATTAATAGAAACGCTTTTATATTTTAATGTCTTCTTCATAATAATGAAATTCCTTGAATTAATTTGCTTATTTTTTAAAATTATTTCCTGGGTTGATCATAATGCGTTATGAGGTCAAATGCTGCCATTTGTTCATATTGAAGAAGCAATCAAAAAAGAGAAGAAAAAATCTTATTAGAATTAAAAAAAAATACGAAAACTCAAGAATACAGAAAAAATTGTAAGAAATAATCAAATTCAAGTTAGCTTGCTCAGCTATAAAATGTTTACAGTTATATTGTATGTTTTAATTAAAAGAAAACAATATTAATTACAAAAACAATATTAAATAATTAAAACTTAAAAGTCCTATATAACAATAATTCCTTATGCCAAATAAAATTCTTGAGCATATTCAATCCAACTAGTTAAATTC
Organism: Trichopoda pennipes; assembly: GCA_030448955.1. Lineage (NCBI taxonomy): Eukaryota > Metazoa > Arthropoda > Insecta > Diptera > Tachinidae > Trichopoda > Trichopoda pennipes. The sequence continues at coordinate 10,692,380 of JASKUP010000034.1, forward strand.
AACATTTTAAATTTTTCTAAAAATTAAACATAAATTTTTGTGTTATTTAAAAAAATAAATAAATGCGACATTACAACCCTTAGACATCATCAGAGGTATTCGCCCTTGTCTACCTGAAGATGTGTGCGTTCGAAACTTCATATGTTTAAGTCGTATTAAACATCAATCAATCATTTGGCTGGAAGAATAGAAAGACTACAGGGTGGTAAATTCTTATATATTTAATTGTTAAACACTTTTTACATCAACTGTAAATAAATATAATCAATCGAGTTTATGTAGGAATTAAATTTATTTTTAAGACCCTAAATTTTTCCAATTTTAGCCAAATCTAATGAAATGAAAAAACGAAAATATAAACATTCCTAATACTGATCAATTAAGCAATGGTAACAGATAACACTTTCCTCTTTTAAAATAGTTTTCTACAGCATATGATGCACATTTATGCATCTCACTTTCCACAACCTTTCTCGCAGTCTATAGAACACATTTTGATTCAAAAAATCAAAGAGATCAAGAACAAAAAAAATGTCATGGTTCCTTTAAAGTTTGTACTGACTGTACACAAATAGGGAGCAATTAAGGATTCTTGTAATAGCCTAATAACATTTTATTTTTCACAAACGCTGTATTAATTTACTATATCCTATCAAGCTAATTCCGTGTTTAAATATTAGAAGCATAAATTTTGTTAATTATATTTCTATTACTTTCAAAACGTTTAAATGCTTTAGCATACAAAATAAAAAGGATTCATTAAAAATTTCATTTCCATAATAAATATTATGGAAGATGCTTAAATTTTGTATTTTATGTATGTATATTCCTCTTTGCTTTCATCTTCATGTACGTTTTTTAGTATCAAGGCAGGTCAAAATTCGTGTATGTTTGGCATTTAGCGAAAGCATAGCAAAGATGATATTAAACTTTTTTTTGTTTTTGGAAAACTTATAAACCTGACCCGGCAGCCTTTTTACTGCCTCGTCGATAAATAACAAAGCTATATTTTTGTAATTAAATAAACTCAAAACAAACAAATAGAATTCATAATTAATAAACAAAATTGCTTGATATGAATTAAGTTTTTTATTATTATAAGCGCAATTTTATTTCGTGCTTGATTCCTTTAAATAAATATTTCATGATATTCTCATAAAATATTTATTACAAAAATTTTTATTAAAATTATGATATTCTCATAAAACATTTATCCAAATAAAAATAAAAAAAAATAAATTTGAAATGTATTGTAATGGGGAAGAGCATATCCATATTGCAAATTCACTATTGCTCACATAGCTCATCAGTGAATTTTATCCCAATAGTCTATTGAAAAAACTTAAGACTCTTATATCCAAAGCCAAACTGATTTTATGAGAATTTTTCCATAAAATCAATATAGCATAGACAGCAAGACTGAAAGACACTTCCGTACAAACACTACAAAACATTTCAAAAACAACAAAAAACATTGTTTATTTTCAATCATTTCTACATAAGGGTTGCCATTGGAAACCATTCATATGTTTTTTCAATACAATATTGGGGTAAAATTTACTGATGAGCTATGGATATGCTCTCCCCCACTACAATACATTTAAAATTTATTTTTTATTTTTTTTATTTTTTTATTTTTTATTTGGATAAATGTTATATGAGAATATCATAAAATGTTTATTTTTAAAAAAAAAATTTTTGTAATAAATATTTTATGAGAATATCATGAAATATTTATTTAAAGGAATCAAGCACGAAATAAAATTGCGCTTATATTGAAAAAGATTCCGAATAATTATAAATTACTTGTTTTTTATTCTTATTTTTTTTTCGTTTGATTAATTACACATGATGTTGCTTGAAAAATTGTCATGTCGTAAATATTAAGAGCTTACAAGATAAAGCTTTCGAAACCATTTAAACAGTTTTTCAACAAGAAGTTTGTTTCCTAAAACAAAAAAATTTAGATTAGACCGTTTCATTTTTTCATTGTGTTTCGAAGAGAAAAATACGGCAATTATAAATGAAAAGTGATATCTGGCAAATGAGGTGTCCGACTACGCTGACAGATGATGATTCTTTAATGTTGGTAAAATAACGGTCCTATTTCGTAAATCGCATGACGGATTTCGAGTTTTAAGGCTGAAATCAATACGATTGGCTCCGTAAAGACTCTGTCCTTAACATAGCCCAACAAAAAGTAATCCAGTCATGTTAAATCACACGATCTGGCTGGCCACTTAACTGCTGAAAAATTAACTGCCAAAATTAAGTTTTTAGCATTTCTCAATAGCGTGATCCATTGACCGTCACCGCCTTTCCAGCCTCATATTCTAAAAAAAGAAAACGACCAAATCCAGACCACATACCGCATCATACAGTGACACGTTGATTATTCAAAGACTTCTCAATAATCGCTTTGCTTTTTCAGAAACACATATGGGGCAATTTTGTTTGTTGACATATCGTGACAAGTGAAAATGGGCTTCGCCTGGAAAAATGATTTTTTCAGAAAAACCAGCCGGTTGTTCCTGCATGAATTGAGCGAATCTGGAATTTGGATCTGGTTTAAAACTGCGCCTCGCGGCTGCGATGTTTACAGTTGAACGACCCCGTTGAATAGCGGCCTCAGAAGGACGATAATGTTGTTCGAAAATATCACGAATTTTACGAAATGTAACTTGTCCAAACCATCATGTTGTTGTTGTTGTTGCTACAATTGAATGGTTGAAAAATCCAATATTTTTTCGCTTTTTAATATGCACTTATTTACATAAATTTTACGACCATAAAAAATTTCCATCTTTATAATTTTGAATTTTATTTTGCTCTAACTATTGAGTACTCAAAACATTTTTTTGACAATTAATATAAATTAATAATTTGAAAATTGACCATCTCTTATTTAGCTGTCGCCACATTAATACATTTAAAAACCTATGTTGTCTTAGTAATAATGAAATTACTCAACTAATGACTATGTACCACGATCGATGATAATATTAAGACCCTTTCTAATTTTTTAAAAAAGTGTAACCTTTATAATTTATTTTAAAATTAATTATAATATTGAGCTTAAGACCATCGCTGTCATAGCTCTCCTCCATTACTCTTATAATTTACTTATAAGTTTAATATGTTAATAAAAAAAATAAATAATTTGAAAAATATCGACAAAGTTTTGACTCTACTACAAGCAATAAATGAGGTAAAAAATTAAAGTTTGATTTCTAAAAGTCGTCGATTTTCTAAACTACAAAAGACAATGCTAGCCGCTAAGATACTTCAAAACAAGTTCTTTTTCGTAACTAAATACCTCACCATAAGTCGCAGGAAAACAAAATACAAAAAATTAGCAAAAAAAAAACAATAATAATAATTTCAGGTTCTTCATGATTATTTATTTGGTGGTACTAATAACTTTTGTTTTCTCTATGGACTTGAACTGTTGCTGAGTGCACAATGCAAACGTATTTTAATTTAACTTTTCAATTCTATTAAGAAATCTTCATTAAATATACCACACTGACAAATGGTGGTTTAGTAGCAACCATAAGATATTACGACCCCATAAGAATACAATGTAAAATAAGATTATTCGGTTTTCGATTTGAATTTTATTTACTCGTATTTATATCAATTGTTGTTACTGTTGTTTAGATCTGGAACAAATTAGTGTAAAAACGTAATGATCATTGTAATAATTTTGTCTTACAATTTGCTTTGTTTTTTATTTTCTTTTACTTCATTTTTATGTCTAAAAATTTATTTAAACTATAATTTAAGAATTCACTGTTAGTAATTTTATCTTTTGGTTGCATATTTTTACTTCAGCAAATGCAGTTTCTATAAACAATGGTAGTCAAAGTGAGAATAAGCAGCAGCAAGCAAACGAAAGGAATGATCTAAGGTAAAATTTTAACAATAAACCAGATAAAAGAATATTTTTTTAAATTAAATTCATTTATACAATGTATAAAATGACGAAAATAGGGTGAGGAAATTTTTAGTTTGTACACTACTAACGGTGGTATTAACGTATACCAACAGGTTGTTGACGGTCATTTGTTCACTTCTGGGCATTCGAAAAAACAAAAATGCTTTTAGGTTTAGGCAGAAAAATTCTGAAAGTAGTTATAGCTGCGATTTTTTTTGCGTTCGGACCAGCACTCAGAGGATGACCCCTACTCATGCAATGCATTATACCAGAACGAGGAAATTAGGCTATGGAGGAGGAGGAAAGAGGGAGCAGTGTTTGTGGACATTGGATTTGAATTTTCATACATTCATTGAAAGTGACAGAAAAGACCTCTGGAAGGAGTTTATTCCACATATGGACTATTCTGCTAAAAAATTAATTCTCCCTGTAGTACGTAGTGTGATTTACTGGCCAGTCGACCACAAATGGATGCGTTCTCAACGAAAAACGTGCTAATTTCGTTAAAGCACTTACCATTGTATTAACGATACAACTGTGAAATTCAACCCACATTGCGTCGATTTTCAAGAGAATCAATAGCCCTTGGCCCTCTCCTGTACGCGGTTGAGCAACGCCAGAAAAAACTTTGGGGCACCAGCCCATACACGAGAGTTGTATTCCATTTTCGAACGAATTGAGGTGGGGTATATAGTGCAAAGATCGGATGAAATGAAGTATCTCTTACGCCGTTTTAGAAAACCGAGTCACTTGAAAGCTTCTTTAGAAACTTAAAAATGTGTTTAGTCCATAGAACATCGCACTGAATTTTCATGCCAAGAACATCAAGAGCGTCCGATCCCCATTCTGAACGCAGATCTATGCGTAAGCATGCAACATTGTGTCTTAAGGCATTAAAATTCCATTCCCAGATTATCGTGAGATCGTGATTGAGCCATTTGGACAACAACACCTAGATAAGGCAATGACTTTAATTGAAGTTATAATATACTGATACGAAAACGAGAAATTAGAAACTGCTGAGAACTTTGTGTATTTCTGTCTGTCATGAAGGATACCGTCGGCTTTATCAGGGAAAACAAAGATCTAGTGGCTTCTAGTTTGAAATCTAAAAAAAATCGTAATCAACCCTCCAGTGGAAGTTTGTCTTCCATAGGACCTACACTAGAACAGCTAATGTCACCTAACCTAAAACAATTTTGATTAAGATATAACTAATTGATGTTATTTACAAAAAGTCTTTCCTGTGTCTCACTACGAAATTCAATATGCCAAGAGCATTTTGTTTTCCTGTTTGCCTTTCAGTACTTTTTTATATTTTAATCACTCTTATTAATCTTTATTCTTTTTATTTCTGGGTATAAGTAATTGTGTTTGCAATATATTTGCTTATAATTAACAAAAACCTTTCGAATACCTTACACAAAGTTTCCGCAATTTTTTCTTATAAAACTCCGTATATCTTCGCTGAGATCCAATAATATCATAATGTAAGAGTTTTGCGTGTTCTTCTAATAGGTTACCTTGCTAGCAAGAACTTTGTAGTATTTCCTTCATTATTTCTTAAGCAGACTTTTACTAGCAGAAAATTCAACTGCCCTTTAAACTACTGTGACGTTTACGATATTTTTCTTCTGCTCTAGGCAGCGCCCTATTATTTAAGGATGGAGACCACATTCAAAAAATTTTAAATTTTACGAACAGAGAAATTAAATTTCTCTTAAATTTACTGTTCGACAGGAAACTCTAATTTGCCATGTCCTATGGAAAACTAATTAATCCAGATTCTAAGTGCAATAAGAATTTTACTTTTACTTTCGCCATGTATACTCTTTAAACAAAAAACTATTTTATTGTTGCGTCCCACAAAGACCGAAGAGGAATGAAAAAGGGAACCAAAATTATGTTCAGTATATAAGTCACAAAATTAAATATCAACAAATGCTGAAGTGTCCTTTTTGATTTACATTCAATCCAGGCACCATCTCAACATTACCACTCTTCTGATGGCGTAACAATTCTTAGCAATGCCTTGAACGTCAAGGGATATTTTAAATTAATTGTAATTGAAATTATATATAATTAAATTGGAATTATAAATTCAATTCTTAATTAGATTTTTCTATTCGTTCGCATCTTTAAATGAGCGTTTCTTCTTTTAGCAGGAAAACAAAATCCTTAACTATATTCGCAGTAAAAACTATGTTTCGTCATCCTTTTTCCCTCTGCAATTTATTCATTTTCTCTACCAAAGCAACAGAATTTAGCAGAACAAAATAGAAAGTAACATGCGGGAATATCACATAAATTCAAATTGGGAAGAAATTTCCTAGGCCGCTGTTATAGATTTTTTCCAACAAACAAAAAACAAAAAAATGTGCTAGCTACTACAATTAACAAGTATCACTTTCGAGCAATCGAACTGCCTTCATATTTGCACAGGGTGTCCGCTGGGAAGGTATCTACTTGGTTTATATTTGTTTTTATTCAATAAAAGAGAATGAATCTTGTATTGATAAGTGTGAAAGAGGTCTCGCAGTAATTCCATTGTAATCTTGGCTGTATGCGATACCAAATGTTAATCAAGCCAAAAGCATGCACTTTTGGCGCTCCCCCATTCACTGTTACCGTTGCACCGTTTTTATTTTCAATGAAGTTAGGTCCAATGATTCCTCCTGACTAAATTGCAAACCATGCTACCACTTTTAATGGATGCAAAGGTGACCAAATTATTCAACAGTCACGGCGTAACGGTAACTGTGAATGAGGGAGCGATATCGTGATCTGATTGAAAACTTTTTAGCGCCACAAGTGCATCCTTTTGGCTTGATTCACATGTGGAATCGCAAAGGTGACTGTTGAATAATTTGAGGGTTTCCCATTCCACAGAACTGACTATATGCTGTTTATTTACAGATCCATTCGAATGAAAATGTGTACCGTTACCCATTATGATTTTTTTCATAAAATCGGGATTTTCACGGAGGAGCTGTAGCATTCTATTGACACATGTACGGCGGCGTGAATGATCTTGTGGAGGAAGCTCTTGTGTCAACTGAATCTTATATGGAAACAAATGCAAATCTTTGTGCAAAATTGTTGTTGTGCGTAAACCAAGCTTTTAAGCACGGCGTCGAATTGAGGTTGATGTTTTGAACAGTTTCTTGATCAACAGGAATGCTTTCAGCCGATAGGCCCAAGTATGAGCTAATCACCTACAGACCCTCTTTCTTTGAAATCATTCATTACATGATAAATAATGTGTTTTGTTGGCACACGCTGTTTCACGTAATTTTCTTATCGTCACAACAATCGATGATTGATTTCGATAAAATGTTTTAACCATTAAAGCACGTTGATTTAGCGAACTGCCAAATATGAAGAAGTTTCTTGATATAAAATTTAATTTATTTTAATTTTAAATAGAATCGATTTGCTATCTAAATAACTATACAAGGAGTTTGAGTAATTTTTATATATGTATGTACGTACATGTATTTTTACATCAACAACTTTTTAGTCATTTTCTTAAAAACAAAAAAAAGGAAATTTCATCGCATTAATTTCTACAGACATTGTTGCTAATAGGGAATAAATAAATATTTGTTTTATTCTTTAAAATTTTGTTTTTCGTACACCTGTTTTCCAACTATGCCCATTATAGCTCCTGCTTATTTTTCTGTTACTAATTTCGTTAAAAAGTGTTAAATTTGTTTGTTGCCATAAATAAATGGTGTTGATGTGAAAGAAACGTATTATGGTTTGCCAAAGCAAAGTAGCTTCTGATTCTATTTTCATTATTTTCCTTTATTTGTAAGTTAACACTTTTTCTTTATTCTCTATTTTAATTTCAATTCTATGCTGTGGCATGCGGTCAAATTGTGTATGGCGCAAGGTTGCACCTGTGCCTTTGGATTGTGTTGCATTTTATATTCATCATCATTATGATCATCATCATCATCATCGTCGTCAAGATCATTGTTATCATCATCGCCATCACTCTGCCTTCTTATTTATTCCATAGATTACGGTGAAATGGTGAGAAACTAAGCAATAAGACTCTTAAAAAAATACAAGCAAAATGAGTTTTTGTTTAATGCAAAAAATCAAGAAAAAACAAACACACATTTTCTATAGAACAAAATCCCTTAGTTTGTGATACTCGTATATTTTGAGGAAAAGATTGCAGAAAAATTCATATTCTTAAAGAGAGAGATTTGTATCGCCTGAGAAAAAATCTTATTAAAAAACTACTAGAATTTAATTTGGAAGAAAATACTTTAATTATTTATAAGAGATAATTATACACACAGTGTTATGTATAACAATAGTTGTGTTAGCTTTTGAAGTATCATTACCACAGACAAAAACAATAAAAATTCATAGTTTTATTGCGTAACGTTTGCTGGCAAGCGAAAAGTTACATCTTATTTTATTACAGGCTTCCGCCAATTCTTAAATCCTGCAAAATTATAGGTTGTAAGTTTTAAATTACTCAAAATTATTAAAATGATTAATTGCAGCAACCGCCTGGCTTTTAATTACTTACAGAAATTTTAATTGATTGAATTAATTCATAGAAACGCTGTGGTAAAAAGATAATAGTAGATAATTATGAAGCCAACTTTTAATTAAATTCTGTACCGATAAAAACAACATAAAATGTGCGAAAATACACTGAACGAAAAAATCTTCTTAAATACGGTGAAATGGTGTTTAGAGCGGGAAGCAAATTGGGTTGTTTTTGTAAGTGTAAGAAAACAAATAAATTAAAATAAAAAGCGCATAACAGTCCGTGTATGGAATAAACTGAATCCAGAGGTCTTTCCTGTCAATGTTGGGAAATTCAAATTGAATGTCAACAAACACAATAGTTCCTCTTTCTTTCTCCCCACAATCTAATTTCCTAGTTGTGGTGCAATGCATTGCATGTGTAGGAGTCAACTCCTGAGTACCGGTCCGAACAAAAAAAAAAAATAATTTTCTTGAATATGACTTCGACAGGGAATGCGCTGTAAATATGGTAAAAATTTAAAGAAAATAAGATAAAAATTCAATAAAATATGAAACTCACGAGCAGTAATAACTATTTTCCAATTTCACTTGTGATCATTATCAAAAAATTTTAGGTAAATCAATTTTTTTTTTATTTTTTTTTTTTTTTTGTTAAAGAGAAGTAGCATTTCAGGCAACAATGCCTATTAAGTCAAGTACCGTGCTACATTCTTTTGGGAAAGGGATAGAGAAGAGATAAGACAGGTGGTAAAAGTAGAAATTAACTGTCGTATAAGACAGAACAGTCGCCAGTAACAATGAATTCATCACTGAGCAGTCCCACCGACAGTCAACTTTTAATTTTGTAGTGAAAAAAACAAGGTGTTTGTTGGGAATCGAACCCACAACCCCCAGTCTTATAAGCTAGTACACTACCTACTAGTCTACAGGGCTACTAATTTGAAAAATCTTTCAGATTCCCCTTGCTTATAGTTTAATTGAAGCATTGTAAAATATTTATTTTTGTAACATCAACATTTAAAAAAATACGTTAAAAATTAAAAGCAAAATAATTTAAATTATTATCCAACTTCGTAAGCTTTAAATTTCAAAATGTGTAAAATTGTGATAAAGGAAAAATAACAAAAAAAAATATCAAAATATAAATATATATAAATAAAAATATTAAATAAATAATTTAACTTTAAGGAAAATTCTTTAACTAAACTGGATGTTTGTTGTATCATCGTACCGTAGTTATATTCAGTTTTCCTACGCAATATTATTCACTTTAACTTTTTTTTAGCATGTTAATTTCAGGTCTTTTTTACGACTTGTTTTAAATAATTTCTTTTAACTAAAATTTTGTTAAGTAAAATCTTCGTGATTCCTTTACTATTTTGTACAAAAATCAACAGATTTTATTCAACAATTTTTTACTCGAATAAAATTTTTTATTTTTAACAAAACCAGCATGTATTTCAATAAACTTTGAAAAACTTACTTTTCAGTTGATATTACAAACTTATGAATTTTAGTTCACTGTATAAATAAAGAAAAACTTGTTCACAAATTCTCCATTTATTTCCAAAATATTTATTTCTGTTACATTAAAATTGAATTTTTGTTTTGTTCATTTTGTAAATCGTCATAATAATGAGTTGTAATGGGAAATAAAATATCTCAAATATTATGGAAACGATTCCTACATTCTGACTATTATGTAAATGTAATTTTTATGATAATTTCTATAATAATTGAAATGTAAAACAAAAATTAGCAGAGAATTTTTTCTATAGTAAATGCGAAAAAATAAAATCTTCTGTACTGACTAATTGGCAATTTTATTCATTCTAGTTAAACGTATTTGTATTTAATTATTTGATTGTATTTTTGTGTTTGCCAAAGTGACTAAATAATTTATTTAGCGTCATGCACTTAACAATTGTCGTTTAATTACTTCGTGATGGGTGTATTTGTTTAACGAAAATTTAATTTTTTTAATAAATATTTGGATAGTTTTGGGTGTCCAGTTTTTACCAATTAAATTGCTAAGTTCTTGCGTAAATTTTAATTTTAAATGCAGCACGCACAGCTTACTTTTAGCAAATTATTATAAAATTTTAATTTCAAAGTTTGGAAACGTAAAATATTAAAGAAATCAAATATGTATTTGAAAGAAATAAAGTCTAGTTTTACAAACTTCATTTTGGAATTAGCATTTTTGAGGTTCCCATAAATTATTTACATAATTTGCCTTAAGGATTTTGTCATATAAGATATGTAAAAGTATCTCGAAAATTGAAACTGCTCCACTTACAGATTTAAATTATATAGTACGAAACACTTTTCGCTGAACTTAATTTTATCCAAAATTTAAAGTCTATTATGGAAAGCAATATAACAATGAACACAAACTTATAAACTATAGCGAAAAATCTTATAGACAATAAAAGCTCTAAATGGAATTATTAATATTTAATTTTAAATAAAATTTATTTGAGTTGTGTTGTCCTTTTGCTGTGCTGGTTTAATGAAAAATCTCGTTTAATAAACCTGGCTTGAGATATAAGACTCTTGAATTTTCTATACAAAATTTGAAGTAAAATCCACTAAATTTCGAGCGCTTCGAAAATTTTTTTAAGTATTGTAACTTTTAGGTTGTTCATTAACTACTTCCATAAATATTTACTCTTTACTTTTTGTTGTTGTTGGCATTTATAAATTATCTTTAGGCAATAAGTTTTTTGCCGCTGCTGCCACATTCGCCGTTTAATTGACCATTTTTTGCACTTGTGTGATTTCTATCTGTATCTTATCCACTTTCGGGGTTTAAAGTGAATAGCACTGTTAACGTAGTAGTTTTGCTACAGTGCACTATACGCAATAGAAATGATATACTTTGAAAATCTATTTACATTTTATTACTATCAAACCGCATTTCGAACAAAATTTTAAATGATTTTAAGATCATAAAAATAAAACAAACATAGAATTGGAGAATACCAAATATAACAAATTGTCAGTTCCAGTATATTAATGGTGGATTAGAAAATTTTTTCAAAAGTTCATTATACTGCTTTACAATATTTTTTATTCTACGAATTTTTTGTTCAAAATTTATTTACTTTGTCTCTATAATGGTTTAAAAATGTTGAACTTAAATGATCTATTCTTAACAACTATTTGGTGTAACAATTTGCTCTAATTCCTTAAATTATCATTATAATCTAACTTTGATTACCTATAACTCAGTTATATTTTATCCGATCCATTATTCGACACGAAAGAAATATTGATAAAATTTTTTATTTGGCCGTAACCAAAATAAAAAAAGCGCTGCATACCAGTTACCTTAGCGAACAGCAACACAAGTTTTAGGTTTTTGTTAATTGCGTCTTTATTCACATTATACAAGAATGTATAACGAAAATAGAAAATTAATATATTTAACTTTAAAAAACAAAACACAATAAAATTATTGACCTTCTTTTTGGTGAACTTTTAACCTTAAGAAAGCTTAAGAAACCAAAAATTCAAATAATTGCAAAACTATGCAAATTTTTTTATTCATTTAAATTTCACCAAATAAAAAAAAATTGTTAAAAAAGCAAAAAAGCTTAAACTAACTGTTGAATCGCGTTTGTAAATACAATTTTTAGGGTGCTAATCTGCCATCTGTTAAACATGTTCTAGGAAGTACTCGCAGTTTTACATTAAAATCTGGCAAAAACTCAAAGAGACAATACCCAGACTATTTTGTAGGTCTTTTCAAATAACAGCGACACCAAGAAATCAAATAAATACTAAAGAAATTGTATAAGAACAAGGTGGGTCTAGCTGGCATGTTGCATAAAAATGCTACATCTAAAAGACGCGAGAACAAATAGTTACAGAGCATTCTTGTAATGTTACGTACTTCATTTTTCTTATTGATGTTGGTTGGTGTTGGTGTCGGTGTAGCTGTTGATTCAAATACAATATATGGCAAAACTTCATGATAAAGCCGGAAATTATTTGAATGCATATTTATATTTGATAAAACTTCATCAAGCACCAACCATCAGCCACCACCACTCACTCTATGCATTGTATAATATTCGTGCAAAAAATTACACCGACTTGTTGCGAAAAATGTAACAACACTAACACAAGACTTACATTAAACATGTTGCAACAATGTAGAAAGCCTAATGACTTTCATAAGTAAATAAAGATAAAAAGAAACAGTGGTTATTTAGCACAAAAATACTCTAATTTAAAGTCTAAATAAAAAATTGTGGCATATGAATCCATACCACAAAACACTCTAAGCCCGGTAGAACTTTAAATTAAAAAAAAACTAAAATTTAAATTTAACAATAATTTCGCAACTCGAAGTTTGGATTTTAATAAATCAAATTTGGATTTAAATAAGTCAATGGCTACAGTCATAGTATTCAATTAGAAATACATCTCACGCCAGAAGCAATTCATCGATAATAGCATAAATTATTAATCATGGTGCAATAATGATCTATTTCGTTTGACATTAAAGTGAACTACAGCTTAATTTTTGAATAAACAATGTCTGTCTATTAATGCCATCAGCTTAGAAACAGAAGTGGACTTAATTTTAAGCCTATAAGTTATCTGAATTACTATTTCAATAATTTATTAAGGTAATATCATAAATATGGAAAAATAAGTGAGAGATTGGCTTTGCATAAAGTGCCTGGTGGCTTTCATACTGCCTACATTGATAGATACCCAACCAGGAACACTGACTCACCAGTATGAATTGTATTACGGCTTGATAATGATGTCTTCACATCGAAAGCGCTCGCATTTACACCAAAAGAACAACAGCCAGAAAGGACGGAGAGAAATAGCAACAGTATTTCATTTACTGGCGGAAAAAAAAAACAACTAATACTATTACAGATTGTTTTACAGTTAATCTTTTCGTAATTTCTATCGGATTTATGTTGCTACTATGGACTTTTTTTATCCAAATTATTGGTTCGAACTACATCTTCTATCCCTTAGTATGAGGTCCAGCTTATTTATTAAAAGTTTCTAAAATAATTTTACAACATTTGATGAAAAGCTATTAGATCTCTATAATTCTATCTTTGTGTACATTTTTTTGACTTTAGTTTTATGGCAGCGTAAAACTTATACAAATGTGAAGCCTAGCTATTATAATATTTAAATATATATAGTACATAGCCAAATCATTTAAAGAACACTGTACTATATAAACAGAGAAACAAAAAGAAAAAAGTTATGCTCCTAGTTTTTCTGGATGTTGTTGGCTCTTCTTAATTTGTTCAACGCTAGTAAAGTATGAACAATTCTAACAATGTGCATGCAATAAAAATACAGGTTAAAATGTGTGTATGTTAATAAATCTACATTAAATGCTAACCTCCAACAATATAAATCTCGTTATGTTACTATACATATATCTACAACTCTAGTTTTTTGGAATTTTTCAACACATATTCTTTTAAGTTTCTATAGTAAAACCCTGCAATAATCATTACAAATTATTTTTAAACAGATAAAATAAAATTTTGCTAAATCTTAGTTAAATGATTAAAAGGCAATAGCGGTTCAACAGCAAATAAAAAACAAAAAGAAACTGCAACTGATTTCTATCGGTTTTAATGTTCAGTCAGTTGCTGCAACCTGGTTTTTTTTTCTTTTTCTTAAATAAATTTACAGTGTGTTCCCAGTTTTATCTGCTGCTATTTAAACTCATGATTTTGTTTAGGAAAGATTCACAGGGAGGTTAAACTAGTAGTTAATACCAAACGCAAAAAAAGAATTCATGACCATCATTTACGACCTCCAAACAAACAAAAGTACTTGAATAAAGTTATAAAATAAAACTGAACTCAGAGGGAGATATTTTTAATTATACTTCTAATGTCTTTTTTTATCTGGGTGTTGAAATGACTCTACATAATATTTATTATCACTTCACCTACACAAAATTTATGTTTTTACAACTTGCAAGTTGCACGTTATAAACAGTTTTTACTTTTGGTTTGCGACCATTATTGAAAGGTTAAATATTTATGGTGTTTTTCCTTTTAGCTCTAAATTTGGTTTTAAATTCCGTAAATTTCTCCTTTGAACAGTTAATAAAAAGAACAACAAAAACCTAACAAATTTGCCCATAAAGCGTTTATAGTTCTTAACGCCTCTATTACAATATATTATTTTTTTATTTAAATTGTTATTTTTCTATTTTAGGAGTCATGTCCATTATTTAACTGCACTAGAAGTAAAAGAAATATAAAATAAAAAAAAAAAACAAGAAGGTAATTAAAGCTCGGATGCACAATTTATGACTGGCTGCTAAATAGTTAACAATCTGTTTATATGTATTATGCTTTTTCTTTAAATTTTGATTAATTTTAAATTTTACACCTTTTTCTAGTATCGGGTTGTTCATTTGTGGCAACACAAACAATCTGATAGTTTTGACATTTAGTTTTTTGACATATGTGTAGTAGATGAATTGGCAATTGTTACAATGAATTCAATTTCGCACGAAAATCGTATTAAAACAAATAAAATCTTCTATAAAAATTGTGCTATAATAAAGTTACCTTTCATAAATATTTTCGGGCAACATAATCGTCCTTCTGAGACTGCTATTAAGAATTTGGTCATTAAATTCGAGCCTGTGGACTCATGCTCGATAGACAATGCGTGTTCGATCGCGTCGTTCATTTATAAACATCCCAGTCTTGAGCTACACTGTCGAAGCAGAAATTTGTCAATTCCTCGACATTTTCAACAATTGGGGTTATCAAAACCATCACATAAAGAAGTTTGCGTAAGAATTTGACTTTGAAGCCTTATGAGGTTCAACTGGTGCAGGAATTAAAGTCGACTGACCATTCAATTCGCCGTAGATTCGCTCAATTCATTCAGGAACAACCGGCGGATTTTTCTGAAAACATCCTTTTTTGTCAGACGAAGCCAACTTTCACTTACCAGGGTATGTCAACAAACAAATCACGCTATCGCAAGGTCGGTGGCCATGTTACGCAGCCAATGAAACGATCAATTTATTGCAAACCAAATTTCACGACAATCAGCAGTTAAGTGGCCAACCAGATCATGTGATTTAACATCTCTAGATTATTTTTTGTGGGGCTATGTTAAGGACAGAGTCTATAAGGAGCCAATCGAATCGATTTTAGCCTTAAAACTCAAAAGCCGTGATGTGATGTGATTTTGCCAAAAAAAAGTGATTAAAAACTTTGAGGAAAGAATCGACATCTGTCAGCGTGGTCGTGGTGGACTTTTGCCAGATATCATTTTTCATTTATAATTTTCTCTTCGTAAGACAATAAAAATTTGAATCATCTTATTCTTATTCTAATTTCTTGTTCACATATATTTTATTGGTAAATATACGAAAGTTATTTTAAAATATATAATACGGTGGGATAGAACTTGAATTTTGTTTTTTGAAATAATCAAATAACCGGCATAAACTAAATTATGATTGAAGGTAGTAAAAGCTTTAGTTACTTTTTCATAATTTGTCAGGAAATATTTATTTTGGGTTCACCGTCAAGCTTTAGGAAAATATGTTTTTTTTTGTTATTTTTTAATAACAAGAAATATATGATAGTATGTGATAAAGCTGCAGGAATGATTATATCCTCACTACAAATAGGCTGTTAAAACAGAACTTTCTAGGACTTTCTTTCCTTTCACACGTTTCGCAGCAATGAGCCAGAAATAATACAAAAGTATTTTTTAGTTCGAAGTTAATATTAAAAAGTCCCTCATCAGAATTATTCAAATCACTGGCCACCTTCTCAGTAGTGGTTGCTGTTTGATAGTCGACACCACGTTGTCAGTGCCTAATAGAACTAAAAGCAGTTTTACAATAACAATAGCCCTTCAAGCTATTATTATTGATGCCTTTAAGATTCGGGATGGTACGCTTATTAACTGGTTAATGTGATGGTCGACGCATCTAATGTCCTTCAGAAACTTTTAATTCACTTTACTGTTGAAGAAACTGCTCTACTACCAATTTTTCAGTATCACGCTTGATTTCGATGAACAGGAAGATTGAGTTTTCCACATTTTTAAGGTGTCACTTTTTGTCTCCATTAAATCCTCCTGTGTAGCCATTTTTGATGACAATATGTACTGAAAAAAAATCAGTATCCCGTTCTTGTAACTAGTGTAAAAACTTTATGAAATGTAACCATATCACCTTGTTATTTGTCACCTTAGTTATTAAATAATGAGCTAGAGTAATTTATGAACATTTTCTTAATAGCTCACCCTACCTAAAACAATATGACTTTAATATTTTCAGGTGCGATCTAGATACTTAAGATTGTTTTTGGGCGTAAACGCTTCCAGGTACATTAACGATGTATCCTACTTTTCTCAATTGCTCAGCCAACAAAGCCTACCAAGACGTTAATAGTGCCGATTAGTCGGGCGTAGCATGCTAGTTTTACCTCTTGGAGTTATGGTGTTTTGAAGTAAAAATTGCAGCCTTCTTTGACCTTGGAAGCTTGCTTTGCGTTCAAGCACAAACCTTGATCTCTTTGTAGAAATTGTTTTAATTTTTTAAAAAGAGAAAAATTCTCTTCATTCTCTTTATTACATTATTTCTCATATTTTGGCAGCGGAAGATTTTTAGCATACATTTGTGCTCTGTATAAGAAGCATTTTAAACCAATTAAAAATGTTGGCTTTATAATAGAGTAAAACGCATACATATTCCCTTGTCTAAGCTTTGATGTCTTATGTTCGATTGCTTATGCTAATGGCAACAAATATCAATCATAATAATGAACAACACGGTACAATAAGAAGCAATATGGAACAACTATACTATACGGAAATCTACGAAGCTATATGGAAACATAGGGAACCATACGGAACTCTGTGGAATTACATGAAACTATTCGGAACTATATGAACTTATGCCAAACTATATGGAACAGAACTATATAGAACTATACATGTATAGAACAACACGAAACTACACAGAACTATATAGAATTGTATGGAATTATACGGAACTAAATGGAGTTATGCAGCACTATACCGAACTATATGGTACTATACGCAATCATATGGTATTATACGGAACTATATGGAACTATACAGAATGATAAGTAACTAAACGGAATTATGCAAAACTTTACAGAACTGTAAGGAACTGTATGGAACTATATGGAAGAAAATGGAACTATTTCAAACTATACGTATATACATTGAACTATACATAACGAACGATTTGAAACGACCTATACAGTGCGAAATAAATGGAATGAGCTATACGAAACTCTACGGAATGAACTATACGTGCTATGATGCTAATAAATATATTTATCATAAATATTTAAATTAATAAAACTAATAAAATTTTACTGCAGGATCATCTCGTAATTGGTAAGTAAATTTTTTCGAATGATGAGACTTCAATCACTAAAAGACTTGAATACCAGTTTCTGGCCACTAATATTATATGTGTGTTAATTATATAATATTACCAGTTATCAGCATAATATTTTTCAATTATTTTAAATTTTCTAAGAGAAAGATAAAATTCATTACTGAGTGGTTCATAAGCAAGCTCAGAGCTCTATAAACTTTAAACAATGTTCGCTGTAATTTTGTCGGTAAAAATTGTTTAGCATGTGTTTTTAGTCATTTTAATTTGTGGGTTACTCTAGCATTAATAGAAAGTTTATTTGTTTATTTATTTATCCTATCATTCAGACAAAACTAAATTCGCTAATACTTCATAAATCCTTAACATATTTGAAATTCTTGTTGGAAAATTTCAAATAAAATAAAATGAAAAATTAAAAAAACAAAAAAAAAAACAAATTAAAAGTCTTAATTAAAATGTTAAATTCCGCAAATGTCAAAGAAAACTATAAAAGGCGTTGATTTACCGTTTTATTTCTATTAAGATTAACTTTACCAACATTTTAACCACTATTTGTACTAAACATTAAAACAAACGGCCAGTAACTCAATACCGTCAATAAGCCCCCCAAAAAAAAAACGAAAAATATAAAAACAACCAAAAAATTATTTTGTTATTTTATTTTTATCTAAATAATGCATTTGAACAAATGAACGAACAGTGACTAGCACTTGAATGTTTAACAAATATATTTTTCGTAAATTCACTCGATATTGAAATTACTACCTCTACAACATAAACAGAGGAAATTCTTTTCCTTATTTTGGCTTATGGCTAAATTACAGATTAAAGATCAGTATAAAATGTTTAAAATAGACTCCCATTGATTTTTTTTCCTTAAAATATAAAAATAAAGTCAATTGAATAAATGCAATTCTTTAGAACTTGAAAGCCAAATACTAAAGTTAAGGCTTGTTTTTCTTTTGCAAGTTAAAATATTGAATAAAACTTCTTCCAAATATTCAAACTAACATTAGTAAAAATAAACTACAGCTAAAGAAATTTCTTTTATATACGAGGGTAACTCTAAAATAAACCAAACAAGATATCATCAGTTTATATAGTTTAAAAATAGAACAATGTTATCTATAAAATTAAAAAACCGTAAAATCATTATTACTATACTTCGCTTACCCTTGTTAAGAATCATCTTAATAATATTTATAAATGGAATTTTGTCGTATAAAAATCAGGCCTACTATAAACACTTTTGGAAGCCGAAAATTTACTAGTCTTAAGGCCCAACTAAATTATGCATATACTGGCTTAAGGCAACTTAAGCAATTGTGCAAATACCTACTAATCATATGTGGCTAACTATAATGTATTTAACAAAACGTTTCGTCAAATGTCATTGGCTTAAGCAAAGAACGAAACTGATCGCACATTCCGTACGGAAACAGTTGTTTTGCATTGTGTTATAGATTCATTAGTAAATAAATTCCAATGGAGGGCAAAAATACTTTATCTGAATTTAATAGAAAATGTACAAAGAAAAAATAGCTTATATGACAAAAGAGACGCGTATTATTACAATGGCAATTCAAAAGAACGAGGGCCTTCAAACACTTTATTTTCTTTTCCATTTTTTTAATACACAATTTGCAATAACATTTAATTTTGTATTGTTTATAAATTTAATGATGTACACAGTTGCATTTTCTAGAACTTTTGCCCCAAATAATACATACAGGGATATGTGTGTAATTTTTCTTTCGTAACTTTCTTAAAACTATTAACAAGAAATTATAAATTTGTAAAAGGATAGTATTAAGTATACAAGATAAAAGGCCTTTTTGCTAATAAACTTTATTTATTTAGAACGAAATTATTTTTTTGCAAAAGTACGAATAAAATAAATGCGCAAATGTGCATAGTAATTTCAATATTCATGTAAGTACAATATAGTCACGTAAAAGTCTTCAATGATTCGCTTTAGCATTTAACAGACTTTTCGTTCAATTTTTGACATTGGCTCAAGCCAGTTTATGCATATTATAGTTGGGCCTTTATTTGTATAGCTGCTTACAGAAGCAATGTTGTGCGAGATGTCACAACATTGACGCAAAATGTTTTTATAATTGGAACCAATATAACCCTCCGACGTAGAAATTTAATACAAACAGAACTCCGCTTGACATTTAGATGATTAAAAATAAACAATAAAATTATCAAACAATAATTTTGCCGAATCACAGAAAGCTACTTGGAAAGTAAATAAGTAATTTTATAAAGGGCCAAACCGACTGGAGCAAAATTATGTACGCTTATACATAGCAGAGCAGTACTAAAAACATATATGCACGCTTGGGTAATTGACTAAATAATGGAAATAAGAAAATACACTTTTCTCCTTAATACAATAGCAGAATTTCCAAAATTTCCAAATTGCTTTTTACTATATATTTTCTGCTTACTATTACGTCATATTTGGTCCTTCACAGCATCGTTTAACTCTTGTTATAACTAAAATCATACCTCGCTTTTAAACCTGGTTTCAGCGTTAGATCACAGCTCTGAAATGTTAGGGCAAATGGGTTTAAATTCAAAGTTAATACAAAAAAAAACTTCTCTTTTGATGAGAAATCACACAGGAAATTAGTGAATTCATTACGAGTTTTTCTTACGCAGAAAAAACATATTGAAATGAGCACAGAAAAGAGAAATTCGTTATCGCCACCTAATTTTTTGCCTATAAAGTTAGTAATCAAAACTATTTTAAGAAATGAAATAGTCACTATAAAAAATTATTGTGAACAACTTGATATTTTCATATTCATTTACTTATATATTACAGAAAAAATAACTTACGCGAATATAAACTTCGTATCCACAAAATAAGTTTTACCAATACATGTTCATTTTACCACCCAATTTATCACTTTCCTCCTATTCTCCATTTATTTCGAAAATAATTACGCTTTTGACGATGTGTTTTATACTTTTCACAACAGGTCACTTTTTTCACTTCGTTTATAACTTTTACGATTTAGACATGTTCCTCTGTGTTGCAGATTATTGCTGTATTGAAAAAACTCTAGATTACCAAGTAATCGCAATTTAACTAAATCATGAATATTCCACCAAAATTTCATCAATGAAATAAAATTTATTAAAAAAACATAATTAGCGATTCATTAAAGACTGAAAACTAACAAAAAAAGCTTTAAATTATCAAAAAAATCAGAATTTCACTTTGAACTGGAATTTCACTGAAGTAACTATACGTACGCGATAAAATTGATATTAAAAAAAAATTACTTTCAATTAAATAATTTGAAATTTATTAAAAACCAAAACTGCAACAACAAAATCTTCAGAGCTTCTCAAGCAAACCATTAATTAATTTTTAATGTTTTCAATTCCTCTTCTTAATGTCCTTCCAACCTTCGCAAATGGCGAGCGCTTTTCATGTGAATACATCATAATCAAGCCACATTTAAGTATGTAATAAAAGGGAAGAACTCTAAGAGGAGGAATTTAAAACATTATTTCATTCACCCAAACACTTTAGTATCAATTAATTTTATATTAAAATCTAAAAAATCATAAAACAATGAGGTTACTTGCTTTGTTATTCTTTAATCTGACTGGTGGGCTAATGGTGGCCTGGTGGACTAATGGTTTTTTAAATCTTACGTTTCTCTTGTTTCGAAATGTATAAATATGAAAAGTTGAGAGAACTTCTAGATGGCAAATTTTGTGTTCCCTTTATTCAGATTCTTTTGGGTATGGTGTCTTATTACAACGACAACGAGATTGGTTAAAGAAACAGCCCAAGTATACAACATTACCCAAAATATCTTCATTATATCTACTATATATCCCGAAATAAAGCTATATCTTAAGAAAATAACATAATTCCCTTGATGAATTTTTAATTAAATAGTTTTTAACTTACCCTATATCAAAAGGGCATTAAAGGAAGGGCCAGAAAAACTCATTTAAATGTGGAAAGTTCAGGCTGTTGTGTTCATTTTATGCAACTTCTTTTAGATTCGGTGTCTAAATGTATGTATATAACTATAACTATTACAAAAGCATCTCTAAAAACATGTTATTTATAAAAAACTATATCTTAAGAAATTAATAAATTTCTTTGATGAAGGGACACAAATTTCGGCATAACCAGATTAGCACCCTTACTACTATTTAAGTAATTTTGAAGTATAATACTACAATATTAATACTGTTAAACATTTTTTGTTTATATAAAGATACTATATACTTTCGTATGTACTATATATATACCTTTGTTTTCGAAAGAAGCCCGTAATCAATATTTTCAATATTAACTATCAATATTTGGGTTTCAGTTCTGATGGAATTTCGTTACATCTACACAAAAAATGTACCAATTTTCTTTGCTTTTTACAGAATATACTTAAAAATAGCATACATTTTGAATGTAATAAAGTTGTTAGACCTAAGATATGTTTTTCATAATATTACTTGAAAGCTAATAATTTGAAATTAATAGAATTAGTGGCAAGTCTGTTGAAAATCCTGCACCAAGACTTTTAAAAATTCAAAATTTGAAATTTTCTATTGAAAATATGAAAATAATATTAGGACTCTCTAAATTTTATTTGTTTTAAAAGATGCTCAATATTTATTGATGCAACTGTCCCACTCCTGAAACATCTGAAAATGCTCTAAAACTAAATTCCTAATCAATGTAAAATACTAAATCTTGTTTGAGTCGGTTCTGCCATTTAGAAAATTTCATTCTAATTCTAATTTCATTCTAAGTTATTTTGTTTCTGCCACACTGTGTGCACTGTACAGCCAATAAATATATTTAAACAATATATTCTGGATTTTTAAAAATATATTTTTGCAATAAACGAGCACTTAAACAATCCCAGCTTACAGAAAGACTTTTTAGAATATTTAGGATGAGGTTTTTTTACACAGGTCACCGGGATGCATATTTTACAACTGCAGCACATATCTCAAGCAAAGTTCCAACTTAATTTTCGAAAAGCTTTTATAATATTTTGAAGGCCGAATACTTTTTAAATCAATTGTACATCCCCATCCCATATCAAATCAAATAAAATTTTAAGCAATTTTCGAACAGCCATCATATACTAAAATTTGTTACAAAGATATGAGAAAAAGTTATAATAATAATAAAAATAAAAATTTGTATCCAAACCAAAGCAATAAAAAGGCGGTTGACTTTATACTTCATTTTTATAACCTAATGTGCGTGTTTTAAAGAGCAGAGCTGAAGCTCGAAGAAGCGAAAAAAATTTTGTACTATATGAACCTTAAATAGATCTGACTATAAAAACAAATATTTCCTCTATTACAGATTTTGTTTTTGTTTTGGATTATAACATTTTCAAACCTTATTATTTGTGAGTTTTTTATATTTGGTAATTGCTGGTTTGTTATAGTGAAAGCACGCAACGGTATGATTTAAAGTGTAATACTTTTATAAGAGTAATACATCATGATGATTTCAATCATTTAATAAATAACTGGCTAAAACTAAATTTTTTTTTGCATAATTTTTTATTAACCATAAATTAAGATGATCTAACTGAGTATTGGTTTAAAGCATTATTATCCAACAAATATCTGTTAAAGCATCGAAAAACAACTAAACAAGTTAGGTATTTCCACAGCAGAAAATAAAAAATATCTGAAGCAGTTTTTGAAAGAATTAATGTTTCCTTTTTTCCAATATTTGTAATATGAGTACTTTGATTTATTTTAAAAGATTTATGTCATGGAGTCAAATATATAATTCGTCATTATCAATAAATAAAATAAAACGAAATCATTGATATAAATGTAAGTCATTATAATTCGGCTGAATAGGATAGAATATTCCAGCTCGATATGTGAATAGTCTATATTGTAACAAAATCATATAATTGTAACATTAGACTAAACTATTTGCGGAGGGCAATCATAGTGTGAAAACATGTTAAATATTCTGTCACGGAGGATGCTAATAAAAGTTTCTGGTTTAAGGCATAAACATTACAGAGTCTCTTTGAAGTTTAACGTTAATAAGTTTGTATTCACACACTTTTCACATTTATTATTTAGACTTATTTTTATAGCGGGCACATTTGTATATATATATTATAATTCTACTAGAAACTAAAGCAATATATGATAAAACCACGTCACTAAAGGACACCCTTTAAATTTTTATTTTTAATTTATTTTACTTATTCTGAAAGCAGGCATAAAATACTGTATGTACAAGTGTCTGCCTCTTGTTCCTATAAAACTGCATCACATATATAAAAATCATATCATAATTGGATTAGCCTGTAATGTATTGTTTTATAATAGTATAATACTACTTCTTGTTAACAGAAACAGGAAACAGTTTAACACACAAATACTAACGTGACAGTTAAAAAAAATTAAAAAATTTTTTGGAATATTGCATCACTTTCAGCAGACCCTAAAATTTTGATAGTCTATAATAATACACCTACTGCGCAAAATTCAAAAACTTTTTATGTTTTCAGATATAATTGGCTGTGATAGGCACACAAGGTTACGTTTTGATAATTAGAAGCGGAAAATATTATAGCAGAATAATGACAATTGTTAAGTTAATTAGAATCGGGTGAGGCAAAGTGAGACATATATTTTAAAAAGAAGAACCGAAATTCTAGCACGTTTGATAAGATTTGTATAATTTAATGTTTTTGTCCTTTTGGGTTAGATGCGACTTTAGAGCTGAATTTTATATATTAACTTTCTAAACTGCTAAGAAATATAGTTTAGAGGGTTTAAAAATTAATTTTATATATTAATTATTACTTAAAGTTTTAGATTTGTTTCTCTAATCGTGTACCATAACTAACTAAGACTCTATGAATATTATATCTTCCAAATTAGCTCACATTAATATTGTGCCCTATATTGTATTTTAAAGGTATAAAAAATAATCATTTTTTTTATTGTAAAACATCTATCCATTGCTTAAACTGTTATTCAAATTTTCAGGGCCGCTATAATATCAGGAAATAAAAAAGAAGTGATGTAATATTTCTAAGAATATTGTCACTACCTTAAATGTCATAGGCAACAAATCAAATTTCCAGAGTGTGAACATAACGCAGGTAAGTAGTATCTTTTGCTCTATCTGCTGTCAGTAGAAATACAATAAAGTGGAATATAATTAATAATATTATATTTTATGGCCTCAATTTTGTAAGAATCTAAATTTACGTAATACACGTATTGCTTAAGCTTTTCCAATTTTAAAGCATTTCTCATAGTGACTTATTTTAAATTTACTATTCTGCCGAGAATAAAATTAAAGGAAAGCAGATCCTCTAAACCTCCAACACAACACAGTATAGAGAGATCAAAGTTATTAGAATAATTACTTCTCACGGCTTTAAAAACCATTCATTTATCTAAGGCTGGGCTCAATATAAGTAGAATATTTTATACTTACAAGTAAAAAAAAAAATTATATATAATTTGAAGGAATTAAATGCCAGTAAGAAGTCAGTCTTTAGCTATATGCCAAACAAATACAAAACACCTCACATTCACGCAAAATGTATAGCCCAGATTCACGTCGTTCGAAGAATTATGGAGTTACTTTGCTGAAGCAACGTCTTTTACAATACCCTTATGTGTCAACAAATTTGTGAAATCCGTCCGTGACAAAACAGAGTGGTTAAATATTTCGAAGCATAACATTGAAAACTTGAAGAAAACAAACGTGCTTTGGACAAGTGCAGAAATCCTTTTTGATGAAGTAGAATTAAAATTTACTTTATTCCAAAATATGATTAAAATTTATTTTATTTCCTTAAATTATTATTCTTATTAAATAGTTTAACTAAAAATTTTATGTGATTTTTTTCTATTTAACTTTATTTTATCCCAGTTTTATGGCTTTCCAATATCCACTTATATACAATAGAATCTGCGATGGAACTTTTACAAGGAATTTTCAAGCAATATAAATTACATAATTATAAATTTAAATTCTTACATATTGTCCATATTCAGCGGGATTTGCATACAAAGCTTTTGGGTTTGTAAAATAATTGAGCCCGTTGCAGGTGTGGTGGCTTCAATAAAACTTTCCAAAAGCATTCTAAATGAAGTTGTTAAATTTTTAACGAAAATTATCAACAACAAGTTTAAGCTGTTATAATTATATAACATATAACATGCAGCCGATGGAAAATTGAGGGGTGTTATGAATTGTACAATAATTTTTTTTTTTGATTTATGATTATTTGCAAACATTTACATAGATCTACACACACACATATGTACATATTTTTGTAAAAACGTACATCTTTTAAAGGAAAATGTCATTAACTTTTTTATTTTATTTTTATAAGCGCCATAACTTCTTTCTATTAAATATCTTTAGAAACTTATAACATTTTTATTATTTTTAAATACTCATTGACTTGGTTACGATAATAATTTTGTATACTTTTCTTTTTGTTTATGTTTTGTATCGATACAAATCTTTTGACGCTTAATTGTTCTTGGATTTATTTTCTAAACGAACCATTTAATTAATCAACAAATATTAAAATTTGCTTGATTATATAACAATTTCACACATTTAAATCTCACAGTATCAGACACTCACACCATACTACACCTAGCAGTAGCATATGCAAGCCCAATGAGGGGTTAAGAGTTGCTTAAGATTTATCAGATATGAGCTCAGGCATGAAGTAGAATATGTATATGTATATTTAATTATTGTTTTCTAACCATGATTTAACATTCAAAACTTGTAGCAAAAAATAAGACAGCTGTATAAGTGTAAACAACTGCAACAACAACAACTTTTACCTAGAGACACATGTTGCATGTGTAATTTTTGGCACATGGACAAGATTTTATTAATGCAATTTATGCTGCTATTTTCTTACCATTAGATTTTTGATGTCTGTAAAGAAAATTTAGAGTAAAATTGTTGATTTGGAAAATTGTTTATGCTCGTTAATTATATGTTGTGCTAAAACGTCCTTGCGAAAAAAGAAATTATGGTTTTAATAGCAATTTACGGTGCGCTATAAATAAAATAGTTGGTCGTTATAGCTGTTGCTATAATAATAAAACTTTTCTTCTCGGAAATAATTAAAAATGATTTTTATTTGAATAATCATTTCCTTGCAGTTAATATCGAGTTTAATTATTGTTTTAATTGCCTTAATAAATTTTTTTGCTAGATTTTCCATTTTTTTTATGAAAATACTTTCTTTAAAAAAAACATATAATTTTTTTTATTATTAAACGCTTAATATTTTGGGTTATAAACCAAATAATTAGATAAAAATTTTGATTTATTTGCTTGTTCTTAAAAAAGTAACCGCAATTTAACAAATTACATTTGATGAATATCTTTAAGTTTTATGAAAAGCCTATGAAGCCAACTAAACTTAATTCAGCTTAGAGTCTGAGTCCGCTTTAATGGAAGAATATAAAGTGAACATATTTTAGTTCAACAATAAATTTGAATGAAAAGAAGGTAAAAATGCCTGATAGTTAAAGTAAAAATTAAGATAAAATTATAAAGATGGAAAGCGAGTTAATTCTATGAAAACTTAATAAATAAAAGTATCGTTGTCATAAAGAAGTCCTATTGATATTGGTTTGCAATCAACAATTTGTTGAGGCTGTCAGGGAAGTGCAAGTTTAGGCTGAAGGATTTTCCAAGCTCGAAATACATTGTAGAAAGAAACAAGTGAGCATGTTTAGATTATGTTATTTAATTTCCTTTAACTTTTATTAGGGACACCCGTCTTCATGTAAAATATTTTAAATTGCTAAGTACGATGTGGTGTTAACTAGCAGAATATTTAATTTTGTAAACAGTCGGTGCCAAAGTTTTATCGTTTTGTAATCAATTTATAATAAAAATTAAAAAAAAATACTGAAAGTATTAAAATATAAAAAAAAAATGTTGGATAAATTCCAAGAGAAGAAGAATTTATAGGCATTAACGAATATAAGTGATGTTGTATTGGGTAATTTTCACTTTAATACAAACAAAACGCTTAAAAAGGGATCATCTTCCAATTTCGTTATTTAATTAAAATTTTAATTCAAATTATGACAGTCGATATGGATGGAATTTCTATTTAAATTATTTTGAAATCGAGTTGGATATTAAATGTAGCAATTTACCACCGAACTATTTTTCAAGAGTTATCTTTTGCCTTTTATCCTATATATATATATATATTAAAAATATTTAGTTTTGTTAGTGATTTTTTAGATCTTTTTTAACAGATGTAATTTATTTCGTTATGACACACAAGACTTTTCTAAGGTTTCTTACATTTAGTGGCTTTAATTCATCCTAATCGAATACTAACTGTAGCAGTACAATATAATTTCAGTTATTGTAGCATAAACTTTACTATTTTTTCTATTCTTGCAATATTTAAAGGTTATTGGTCTTAATTTCAATAAATATATCATTTGAATTGCATACGGCATGGTTGAAATATTTACTTACATTTTTTTTATTTTATATTTAAGTGATTATAAATTGTCTATGTATTCTAAAAGATTATTTTAAGCCAAATAATTAGAAATCAAAACCATTTTTCTAAAAACTTATTTTTAAAAAATATTTATAAAGCAATTACCCTCTACTTTAACAAAAGCTTTAAAGTCGTGTTGTGAAGAGCAATTTTAACTTATCGCGTTTTATAATAAAAATGATGGCGTAGAAAGAAAAATAGTTAAAATGCCTAAACAACCGGAAATAACCAAAAGATCAATTCTTACTAAGAGAGGACAAAGAGACTCATTGGGAACAGTAGGATATTTAACTCTATTGGTTCTCTAGAGCAACAACATATTGTGAGTTGTATTTCCCTATTTTATTGTTACTACAATGGTAAGTGCTCTAGAGAAATTAGGGAACTTGTTCCCGTTACTCGCACATTACTCGCACTTGTGGTTGATTGACCAGTGAATCGCGCTGGACATTGCAGGGAAAATTCGTTTTTTAGCAGAATGGTTCATATGTGTAATTAACTTCCTCCAGAGGTCTTTCCTGTCACTTTCAATGTAGCAAAATTTAAATCGAAACACTACTCCCTCTTTCCTCCTCCCCATAAACTAATTTCCTAGTTCTGGTACAATGTATTGCATCAGTGGGGGCCCTCCCCAGCGTATTGGTCGGAGAAAAGAAAGAAGTAACAACCAACTTTGCAATTTCGACTTATTTAAAAGCACTTTGGATGAGTATAGAAATATCTGAATGATGGAGAGTGCAGCAGGGATTTTCGATATTTTACAACAACTTCTGTATTGGCATTGAAGTATTTTCGTAATTAACAAGATTTTAGGCCATAAAACCCTGTAATGACTGCAATGGATTATTCTTCCGGTAAAACACCTGCTCTTTAAAAAAGCAAAATCCCTGTCAAGACTGACGTACCATTTTATTTACTACATCATGCAGAAGTATGTAAAGTTTTTTTCCGACAATCATTTATTAATCAGTTTGGTTACAATATGATTATAGACTTCATACATCAACATACCGATCAAGTGATGATAATAATGATCTTCATTCAGATACAAATAAATATTTCTTATGATTAATATGCTGCACATAAAGAAAACAACAATTATTTATGTGAAGACTTTGGCATCGTTGCCTTGTTTTTTTGTTTGTTTTTTTTTTGTATTGAAATTTGAAATTTTTATATAACAAACTTTTAGCAAAGTCCTGTTTCGTCGTTGCAAGCATCATATATAGTAATTGTCTGAAATGCTGTTGTATTCGTGTTTGCAACAAGTGCTACTCGTTTGTATTTAAAAAAGTGTTTGCAATTTATTATGCTGTAATATATACTTAAGCAAACATTTAGATACGAGTATGTGTATTTGAAATCTATGCAGCTTTTGAGGTGATGTAATCTTATAATGTATCTTAAATATCAAACTGCCACCATTGGTGATTGGGCCAACTGTTGTTGTATATTATGGCGAACAAATCTAGTCTAACAGCAATCACGTTGATTTCAACTTTATAATCATAAAAATAATGTTGAATGCTATTCGCAATTTGATGCAACTGTATGTGATTATGAATATGATACTGATTATGATGTTGTAATGGTGTTGGCGGCTAATGATAACGTTGCTGAGGTAGTATTAGTACTAAAAACAACTTTTTCCTGGTGTTTTTTTTTTTGTTTTCATTTTAGTTTTGTTATAAACTTTGTGGCATTAATTGCAAACTATCACGCTGTCTACGTTAAGATTTGATTTCTTTGAAAAATTTAGTATCGAACAATTGAAAAATCCAACAAAAGCACCACCCAATATATAAGTGGGGTTTACTGTTGCACTGCACCTCACAAGCGTGTATATGTCTTTTTGTAATGGTGATAAATAAAAATTCTTGGAGTAAATAATACCGGAATATACACAAATTCGAGTTTGTTAAAGAAGCTGGCTGTGCTTTATTGTAGGCGTATTAGCATACGAGTATTGTGTTTTTCCAGTGATTTGACCGCATTATTTTCTACTTGTTAGTGGGACAATTTGGAGCTCTTGAGTAATGGGGTCAAGAGCAATCAGCATAACGTAGAATGGAGATTTTAAGCTTAACCCAGATATTCTTATGTTGCGAAAAAGATATTATATTTTATTGATATAATCATAATATAAGATTTAACGATGTCGCTTAATACCACTTATTAAATGGAATTTAAAAAATTTTAATAAATTTTAATGCAAAACCAATTGCAGCAAAGAAGCACTAAGCACTTTTAATTTTTTATTTAATCAAAATGGTTTTATAGAAATAAATAAATATTTTCATTTACATTTCTATTGCTTAAGTGCCTTTTCTTTCAGTTGGCAAAACTAATTTCTTCGACAATCAATTCGACAAGTGGATTTTAGTTAATTGCATTTTTCACTTTTTAAATGTACGAGACTTTACAGGAAAATATTTTTAAAATGTAGAAATATTAAATAAATATATATTAATCTTTTAAATGGTCTTTTTTAATTAAATTTAACTATATATTTTTAAATTTTAAATTAATTTCCTGAAGAATATTGGAAAAATATATAGTAAAATTTAATTAAAAAAGACCATTTAAAAGATTAATACATATTTATTTAACATAAATAAAAAGAGGTCGGAGGTCGAGTTAAAATAATAATAAAATAAAATGTAGAAATTTTAAAAAATATTAAAACTGTTTTTTTTCCCAAACTACTATTAATCGATTAAGCTCACTTTGGGTTGGGTAAATACTTTAGAAGACATAACTGTCGGTTTATGAGTAAAGATAAATTATCATCCGTTACAAAAGCCCACTATCAACTTGCCTGAATCCTTGCTGCATTGTTTTTTTAGTATACATACACATGATTATTAAGTCTTTATGACCTCGATTGCCTGGTATTTATCATACTATGAACTTTTGCACTAATTAAATCCTTTAGGATGTAGGTTTGCTTCTATTATAAATTTTGCTATTCGGCTTGAAAATTAAGTCAGTTTTCACCAGATCCATTCCTTTCATGTTCATTCGCATACATTTGAAATTGCAACGAACGAATCAAATATTCGAAGAACTAAATTAAAAATATTGAATTAATAAATAAAATAAAAGATTTTATTAAGATTATTTCGAAACAATTAGTGTGCTGGAAATTTTACTACTTACAAAGTGCTGAAAAACTAAACGTTCGTATGGATCTACACACTTTATAATTACTATACGAAAATATGATGTGTTATTTTACATGCATGTTCGCATATTTCATATAATTCAAGGACACATGACAATGTTGCAGAAAAAAATATAGAATTTTAGAATCGCTATAATAACCCCAAAATGGTGAATGAATTAAAAGAGTTTTTTTATGATGTTTAGAATTTTTTTATATTATTTTATTATCTTATGAAAAATTTTTTAACTTAATTTTCCAGTTATTGCATGAATAAATAAAGAGTCAGTTTTTTAATGTTTATGATATCGTAAAATAAATTAATACGTTATATGTATCAAATAAAAAAATTTAACTTTGAAAGGCTCCAGTAATGTGAAGAAATACAGGCTGAAAGAATTTTATAAAAATCATTGTGCAAAAAAGTTTTTCTTTTCTTAGTCCAATAAATTTATTTCGGAAAAGATACAAGTGCATCCATCCTATAGTATTTTTGAAGAAATAAATTATCACAAATCTGAATCTGTTGCAAATTGGCTTAAATTTAAAATTTTCGAATATAAACATACTCAGTTTACTGAAATATATTTTAGAACCCAAACGATATGAAAAAGTTAAATAAACTAACAAAAAAGCATAGAACTATAAAAAAAAGATAAGCAAATAAATAGAACTTAAAGTTATTTATTGTACAAACATAATATGGTTCACAGAAAAATTGTTTGCAACAATAGTTAATTAAATAACTTGAATTAGAAAAGTTTTATAATAATGTTCACTGCGAAAATCATACTAATTCATCCATGTTGTTACGTACGTTAGTATTTTAAAATATCCGAACACAAATCTCGTTAACTCTACTATTCTCACAATTAAAATTTTAAATGATTTTAAAATATTATTAATTTTTTTTGTAGTTATAAGTATTACAATAGTACTCTCAATATTAAATTTATAAATTTAAATTTTAAAAAGTATGATAGCTGGTGTCTCTTTGTTAAAAAAATGCACAGTGGGATGTTTGACAAACAATGGAAATAAAAAAAATAATTTTGAAACAGCTATTTCGATTGTATTGAATATTCACATTGCTATAAAAAAGCTCACTTTCAAATGTGTACCCTATACTGCTTACAGGTCAGGTGTATAAAAAATAAAAACTGTTGTGTCATTTTCTGGCAATTCTGGAAAGACCCTTATCTATCTCGAAAAAGTCTTGCTACATATATGTAAAATATATATATTGATGTTATTTGCGCTATTTTGGCGATTTTCAACAAAACACTAAAAGAAATTATTTCCTACTCACCACACTACATTTATTATACACAGTTGTCAAAGTTACACAGAATAGAACAGACGTATTTTGAAGTGTATAGAAAAATAAGAACGGAGAAGGATTTAGACAGAAAAGGAAAATATTTATTATTGTAGACATATATTTTTATTGTTTATTAAATTTCTTACAAATTAATAAACCTCTATTTTACATTTGGGGGCTCAACCTAAAAACAAAAAACATTAATTTTTAATTTGTGAAAACCACGTGTATATTTCTGCATATGAGAAACGCAGGCAAAAAGCAAAAACTCAGTTTCGTTAAAAAACGATATTTTACACGCGCAGCAGCGACGGAATATATGAAAAGAGCAGCAGCAAATAAGATTTTCGGAGAAAAAGCAAAAACTGAACCAGTCGTCGCAGCATACAAAGAAACTTCCGTCATTGATTCCGGCGAAGAATTTCGAAGTACACCAGAGATTGAAAGCAATTCGGAAGAATCAACAGTTATGACAGACAAAGGTGGCGCAAGCAGCGGTAGCAGCAAAAGCAACGATAATGAAATACAACAACTACTAGCCCTTTTAACGCAAAAACTTCTTAAAGATGAAAACAGCAACAACGAAGACAAAGTAAAAATCTCAGCAAAAAGTTTGGAAAAATTATACCTGACTTTGATGGTGAAAGCATTCCTGTAAAAAGTTGGTTTGCAAATTTTGAACATAATTCTGAGGCGTATGGACTTTGTGAAAAACAAATGTATGTACAGGCAAGAAATAAAATGGTAAAAACAGCGAATTTGTTTTTGGAATCTGAAACAGTAAGTAACTACGTTGATTTAAAAAAAGTGGTCATAGCAGAATTCGACAAAGCATACGATAGCAGCGAAGTGCATAAAAAACTCAACTCGCGCAAAAAACTAGATGATGAAACATTTCATGAGTATACGCTTCATATGAAAAAAATTGCTTCTCTTGGCAACATAGAAGAAAAGGCAACGATTCAGTACATAGTAGATGGCCTTAAAATTAAGAGCGAATTCAAGCAAACTTTATATGGCGCAAAGACGATGAAAGAGCTCCGCGAAAATTATGAAATTGTAGAAAAAATCTTATTAGAACAACAAAACAGCGAGTATATGACAGGGCACGGAAAATTTAGCAGAAAAAAAGAACGTTGCTATAATTGTGGTTCTGCTGACCATAAACGTGTAGATTGCAAATCAGAAACAAAATGTTTTCACTGCAATAAGAATGGTCACATTGCAAAGAATTGTTTTTTAAAGAAACAAAGAGAAAAAGAACCTGTAGAAAAAAAGGTACATATGCTTACTGATAAAACAAGAATGAAAGAAATCAAAGTTGGTGGAATCCAATTAGAATGTTTGGTTGATACAGGCTCTGACGTCACCATAATAAAGCGTAAATTAATAGAAAAAATCGAGAATGCGACTGCTGAAGAAACGTCAAAAACATTGCGAGGTTTTGGAAATTATCCTATTAAATCCACAAAATTGATCACAGCAGAAGTGGAAATTGACAACATTAAATCGCCTCATAAATTTTTAGTGGTGCCAGACAAGAGTATGGTGTATGATTGCTTACTGGGATATGATTTCATCAGCAAATTCACAGTAACACTTAATAAGAATGGTTATTCGTTTGTTGACAGTGCAAAAATAGATAATCAACTGTTTGTTTACAATATTTCTGAGGCAGCAAATACAATTAATGTTGATAGTAAATACCATGACGAAATTAGTGCCATAATTAGTAATTACACACCAGAGAATCAAAAAGAGCAGTGTCCAGTGCAAATGAAAATAATCCCTGAAAATTTCACACCATTTAGACAATCACCCAGCCGGCTTCCACCGCAACACGAAGACGTCGTAAGTAAGCAAGTAGAAGGTTGGTTAAAAGAAGGCATTGTAAGACCATCAGTTGCCGACAGCGTAAGCAGAGTAGTGGTAGTTAAAAAGAAAGACGACTCATTTAGAATTTGCGTGGATTATAGAAAGTTAAACTCTATGGTATGTAAAGACTTGTTTCCAGTTCCTTTTATAGATGATGTGTTAGAAAAATTACAAGCAGCTAAGTATTTCTCAGTCATGGACTTAGAAAACGGCTTCTTTCATGTGCAACTAGAGGAATCCAGCAAAAAATACACGGCGTTTATTACGAAAAATGGCACTTACGAATTCAATGTCGCACCATTTGGGTTTTGTAACTCCCCGGCAGTTTTCATCAGGTTTGTGAATTACATTTTTAAGCAGCTTATTCTCGACAACTTTATGGAGTTATACATAGATGATATAATAATATTTAGCAGTACTGTTGAAGAAAATTTGTTGAAATTGAAAAAAGTGCTTGAAGTTGCAGCTAAATTTGGCCTTAAAATCAAATGGAAAAAATGCAATTTTCTGAAAACAAAAATTGATTTTTTGGGACATTTGGTAGAGGATGGTAAAATATGGCCTGGTACGGAAAAGGTGAAAGCTGTCGAAAAATTCCCAATGCCAAAAGATGTTAAAACCATTCAGTCCTTTCTGGGATTAACAGGCTATTTCCGGAAGTTCATACCAAATTACGCACTTAAAGCAAAACCACTCACTAATTTGTTACGAAAAGATAAAATGTTTGTATTTGGCGAAAATGAACGTTCAGCGGTACACAAACTGAAAGCAGCATTGACGAGTGAACCTGTATTAAAAATTTTTTGCAGAGGCGCAGAAACTGAATTGCATACCGATGCGTCGAAAGATGGCTTTGGTGCTGTGCTAATGCAAAAGTTCGAAAATTCATGGCATCCTGTATTTTTTTGGAGTAAACGCACTACAGCAGCTGAAGAAAAACAACATAGCTATATACTAGAAATAAAAGCGGCTTATGTGGCATTGCAGAAGTTCCGTCACTATTTGCTTGGTGTAAAATTTAAGCTGGTTACGGATTGTTCGGCGTTCAAGCATACAGCAACAAAAAAAGATATACCGCGTCATGTAGCGCAGTGGATTCTTCATTTTCAAGATTATGACTGTGTAATTGAGCATCGTCAAAATGACCGCATGAAGCACGTTGATTGCCTTAGTCGTTATCCCACAGTTTTAGCAATCAGATCAGAGCTAACAGAAAGATTGAAAGCAGCACAACAGCAAGATGAATATTTGCAGGCAATAAAATCAATACTTAAGGACAAACAGTATGGAAACTTTTTACAGAAGGGAGAGCTAATTTATAAAACCATTAATGGAAATGACTTGTTGGCCGTACCAAGGTGCATGAAAGCAGAGATTATACGAGACGCACACGAAGTTGGCCATTTTGCAGAGGAAAAGACCTTGCATTCAATACAGCAGAATTTTTTTATTCCCCATGCCGAAAACAAAGTACAGCGACACATCAAGAACTGTATACGTTGCATTATCTACAATAAAAAGCTTGGTAAGAAGGAGGGCTACCTTAATTGTATTGATAAAGGCGAAAATCCATTGGACACTCTGCACATCGACCATTTAGGCCCCATGGATGCCACATCGAAGCAATACAAATTTATCCTGGCTATGGTAGATGCATTTTCCAAATTTGTATGGCTTTTTCCTACAAAGACAACAAGCACAGATGAGGTAATAACTAAGTTGCAGCTTTGGGCAGAGGTTTTTGGCTATCCAAATCGAATTGTAAGCGATAAGGGCACCGCATTTACAGCCAAGGCGTTTGAAGATTTTTGCGTAAACAACAATGTTACACACATATTAACAACAACCGGTGTACCAAGGGCCAATGGCCAAATTGAACGGGTAAATAGGGTAATATTGTCAGTAGTTTCAAAGCTATCTTTCAGTGAACCAGCAAAATGGTACAAATATGTGGGCAAGGTTCAGCAAGCTATCAATGGGCACGTGAATTGCACCACGAAGTATACACCGTTTGAGGTTTTGTTTGGGGTCAAAATGAAAACTAGTGTTGGCGATGAATTGCTGAAAGAACTTCATGATGAAATGCTATTTAACTATGACCAACAGAGAAAAGACATCCGTCAGCATGTTAAGCAACAAATAGAAAAGGCGCAGCATTCGTACAAACAGCAATTCGACAAGAAGCGTAAAGATGAAAGGGTTTATGTTGAAGGTGACCTAGTGGCAATTAAACACACTCAGTTCGTGCCTGGCAAAAAATTATCTAGCGAATATATTGGTCCTTATAAAGTCACAAAAGCGAAAAGAAGTGGGCGATATGATGTATGCAAAGTTGGTGACTTTGAAGGAGCTAATCGAACCAGTACAAGCTGTGACAATATGAAGCTCTGGCGCTATGCTGAAACAAATCAAGATGAGTTAATATCATCTGAGGCAGATGATGAGTCGGATGGCCGAATGTAAAATATATATATTGATGTTATTTGCGCTATTTTGGCGATTTTCAACAAAACACTAAAAGAAATTATTTCCTACTCACCACACTACATTTATTATACACAGTTGTCAAAGTTACACAGAATAGAACAGACGTATTTTGAAGTGTATAGAAAAATAAGAACGGAGAAGGATTTAGACAGAAAAGGAAAATATTTATTATTGTAGACATATATTTTTATTGTTTATTAAATTTCTTACATATTAATAAACCTCTATTTTACATACATGCATTTTCTACTAAAATTTAATAGATAATGGGTTTTTAAAATATCTCATGTGGTTTTTTGTGCGAACTTCGTTTAGCTTTTCGGATTAGCCGAGTCAAACCCCTACGATTTTTCTCGAGCTTACTTTTTTAAATCTACAGAGTTTTCCTGTACTGGATAAGGCCAACGGAAAATAAATGAAAATATTTAAAAAGAAGATTGTTTGTAATTTTTTGATGAAAAGTCTCATCTCTCCCTTGATAGTCATTAATAAGCAACAAAAAAGATTTTTTAATAATGAAGATATCGTAATCAAATCTGTGTTCAAAACAAATAAAAAATTGGTTTTTCTTATTAAAACAAAAATTTTTTTTAGAAATATGCATTTTAATAATTTCGTTTCTAGTTTATTTGTAATGGACATCTTGGGATATTATCACACATTTTTTGTATTCTCGTAGTAATTTTTTTATCTTTCAAATTTTTGATTATTCGATTTATTTTGCATATTTTATTATAGCTGAATTATAGAATTATAACCACGCAGACAATTACGACGGCTTATATATAATCGTATATACATATGTTCACTACACAAAACAAATGCTTTTAAGTAAATTTGTGAAACCACGAATTATTTTTTAGTGTTTTATTTTGCCTTAAAGCTGTTTTGAGTTTAAAAAAAAATTTTTTCCTTTGTATTTTTGGTTTTTAATAAATGAATGCAGTTTACAAAATCTTGTTTTTAGAAATAAGACGCTGTTCTTTAACTGAAATTTGCCGCCAGTGCATGTGTTCCACTTCTTTTGGTAATAGAGCTTTAAACACTTAAGTAGCTAACATTGAATTATAAAAACATCATTCATATAGCTTGGAATAATTTCATATTTAAATAACAAAATTTGCTTACTTCAGTGCCTATATATATATACTATACTATACTGTAATATAAAAACAAATAAAAGCTTTACTAGCTGTAGAATAGTTTTCTGTTTTTCATACTATCAAATTTTCTCATTTATTCATTCTTCATAAATGACGAAAAGTTAAATTTCGATTAACCGCAAAAAGTTCTGCTGTGATTTTTGGTTATTTCATAGCAGCTCAAATTTTTATATAATATTATTTAGTTTTACCTATAGACTGTGTAAAATGAACTTTGCCAGCATTAGGTTTTATGAAATATTTGTTCCGGCGGCAAGAAGTGATTGTTAGTAAATAAGCGCCGAGTATAAATAAATACGAATATCAGGTTTTTCAACCAGAAATTTGATTTTATATTGTGGCAGCACCAAACCCCCCGGGGGCACATTTATTGTTTTTACAGTACGTATCAGCTATCTAAATCTGTGCAACTGGGGGAAAAAGGGAGCCCAGTCCCCTGAAGACAGGCAGGGAATCAAGTGGAAGCTCCACTTTATTTCCACGGGGATCAGTGAGCCGCAGAGTTCATTATTTGTCTCTTTAGACATTTAATAGTTCTCTGGCTGATCATTGAGGTTGGCACCTATATGGGAGTAACGTGGTGGTTGTGGTTTCGCGGCCACATAACAGTATAATGGTTATTATGGTGGCCAGGATCATCTCACTGATAATGGCACGCAAAGTGAATGATTCAGTCCAGTGAGCATGCTAGACATGTGTTCTGGACAGGAGTTGGAAAGTCTCCAACTCTTTAGCAAGGTGTGATGGTTTGCAGCCCTCTCCTGGTATCATTAAAGTTGCAACTAGGTGGTTCTGTTGGTTAAAATTATGTCTTCGGCTTCCTAGGACGCATGTATGATGTTCCGAATTATACAATTGTGGTTTGTCCACCATCTGATTAAGGCTACATAGCCAGGTGCGGATGTAAAACGAATCACACTGTCTATGGCAGCACTAAACCCTCTGGGGGCACATATATATGGTCTTTGGAGATAGCAACAACTTAGACCTGTACAACTGGGGGAAAAGGGAGCCCAGTCCCCTGAAGTCAGCAGGGCTACAACTGGAAACTTCACTTTATTTCCACGGGAATCAGTAAGCCGCAGAGTTCGTTATTTGTCTCTTTAGACATTTAACTGTTCTCTGACTGATTATTGAGGTTGGCCCCTATATGGGAGTATCGTGGTGGTTATGGTTTCGTGGCCCCATATCAGTCTATGGTTCTATGGTGGCCGGGTTCTTTCACCTTTAATAAAACCTACCTGGTGAAATGTTCCTAGATCCAGTGAGCATGCTAGACATGTGTTCTGGACAGGAGTTGGAAAGTCTCCAACTCTTAAGCAAGGAGTGATGATTTGCAGCCTTGCTCTAGAATCATCGAAGTTGCAACTAGAAAGTTCTGTTGCATAGAATTATAGCAGTGGTTTGATCCACCATCTGATTAAGGCTTCATGGCCAGTCGCGGATGTAAATCTAATCACACATTTGTGGCAGCACCAATAAAAAAATAGTTTTGACATTTAGTTTTTTGACGTATTCGTAGTATATGAATTGACAACTGTTACAATGAATTCAATTTCGAACGAAAATCGCTTTAAAATAATTAAAGTATGGCTGGGTATGTCAACAAGCAAAATTGCCATATTTAGTTTTCTGAAAATCCTAGAGCGATTATTGAGAAGCCTTTGCCTGCCTAACGGATCACTGTATGGTGCGCTATGTTGTCTGAAGGCGTGACGGCCGTTTTTTTTTCCAAAGATGAATCTGGAAATACGGTAATGGTCAATGGATCACGCTATCGCGAGAAGTTAACATCTAAATTTTGGCCTATTGATGACATGGATATGATTGACATGTAAATTCAACATGATGGTGCCACATGTCACACAGCCAATGAAACGATAAATTTCTTGCAAATCAAATTTCCCGATCTCATAATTTCACGATAATCCACAGTTAAGTGGCCAGCCAGATCATGTAATTTAACACCACTGGACTATTTTTTGTAGGGCTATGTTAAGGACAGAGTTTATATGGTGCCAATCGAATCGATTTCAGCTTAAAACTCAGAATCTGTGATATGAATAAAGAAATACGATCGCCATTTTGTTAAATAGTAAACGTTGATGAAATTTTCGACACCTGTCAGCTTGGCTGTGGTGGACATTTGTCAGATTGCATTTTTCTTTCATAATTATAGAACTTTTCTCTTCGTGATTCAAATTTCTTGTGTTAATTTGCTTTAGAAAACAAACTTCTTGCTGAAAAACCCTTTATATACGCAATTGTGCAGTACATTTACTACATATATATAGAGGTTGACGTAAAATTATACACAAACGTATATATAACTTTAAAACGTTTCTTAAATGTAGTTACAAACGGAAAAAATAACTCGTTGTAATGAAAAATAAAATTAAGTATCAGTAGAAACTGAAGCATCAGATAACTGTATTTGTAAAACACCGTGCAGTGTGCATGGGGCTGCATATCCATAATGGTGTCCTCAGTTTTACCTTAATCCCTCTATTTTTAACATTTTCTCTTACTTTTTATCTCATCCATTCCATTAATGAAGAAAACATCGGCTGCATACTACTTTAACAAAAAAAAATCGTTTACGGCTTTATTTCAACGGAGTTTACAATATCGCGATGATTAGCTTCCAAATTATATGTGTGCGACACACGAGATAGAGGTTTCGAAAAATAGACTCGGCAGCTATTTTAGATATGCATAACTTATACATTATTTAACTGTTTAGTCTCTTATCACAAATTTTATAAATGGTTTGAAATCTTTACAATGAGGTTGTAATTTGAAATGATTTTATTTTATATTGTTATATTTATTCCTTTAATAAACATTTATTTTAATGAGATCTTTTACCGCAAAATAATTAGAGTTTTAAAATTAAATTAAATTATTCGCATTTATATACAAAAAAACACACCATTGTAACTTCACCACTCTATCGTCTAAAAGCTGTTGAATAAGCACGTTTTCACTTAAAATGCGCTATTGACCAAAAGAGGAAGCTTTTGATCAGCTTTAACCTATAGAAGAAAATTCTACTTCAACGTTATCGCATGTAGTTATTGTAGGTTCTTTTTTGGTGTCTTGTTGTTCGGTATTAGATGGTGCTATTTTCTGATTATTTATTTTGTTTCATGGAATTTTACTGTAGCATTTTGTTCTTGTTTTGTGTTGAGAAGATTTAATTGGGTGTGATTTTGCGTCATCCCGCGTCAAATTTGGTTTGTAGACATACCGGTTTCGGCTATGGGTCATCTTTAGTGTTCTTTTTTTCCCCATATTCTGAACACTGAAGATGGCACATAGCCGAAGCCGATATGTGCTTATTTCATATTTTTATGTGTGTATTTTTTCAATTTATTTCAGCCTTCGTTCTCAAAAAGTGAGTATCTTACCTTTGGGATAACGATAGATTCATTTATGTTACTAAACCAAGCACATTTTGGCAAGATTATTCCTTCAATTGACGAATGCATCATAAATCAAGCCCAAGGAGCCAATATCGATTACAAACTACTCACTTTACTTAAACTTATAACTTAATAATTTAAGAAAATTTTTACTACGATATTAAAAGAAACCTTAGCAAAAATAATAACAATCGAACTTGTATCACAGCGTTAATATCATTCTATTTACTACATAATCCTGATAACTTTATTAAAGAGTAGAGATTGGCATATTTTACTTGTACTAAATTCTATAAAAATGTCTACACAATATAAATAGCATTTTAAGCACTTGCAAGGCATTATCAATATTTTATATCTACGCAAAGCATAATTAATTTTTTTTGTCAAAAGAAACTGGTAATCGCTGAAGATTATTGAATACATTCTGCAAAATCAAAATCGCGAAATTAGCTTCATTCCGAGATAAAAAATTATACTTTGGATTTTATATATTTACATATATACGGATGCGTCTTGCTTATATATATAAGTAAAGTACAGTCGTAACAATATTATTAACAAATCTATGCAAAAATCCCGGTAATAGCAGCATTTATACAAAGGTAGAAAAAAACGACAATATTTAAAAAACAAGGTATATCTATATATATATATATATATATATATATATATATATATATATATATATATATATATATATATATATACATATAATATAATATAATATAAGATTGTTACGGATGCGTCTTGGTTAAGTAATAAAGTAAACAACTAGGTATGCTGTTTAATTACTGCATAATTTGCTACGAGAACGTATACACGCAAGACAACAACAACTTTCTAGTTACAAACTGGTTATGCTGTTTACTAGCTATCTTAAAATAAATTACAGCAAGAAATTTAACAGCATAAAAACAAAAAATAAACCTCGTGAAGTAAAGACTTGCACTTTTAGTAAATTGTTCTGCAGTGCCAACGTACAAATTTTACTTTGTGTGTAGTTTTTTTTTGTGCATGACTTCCTGATCTCTTCTCGGATGGTAGGAATATTGAGGTCCTTATGGATGTTATT
Source organism: Trichopoda pennipes (assembly GCA_030448955.1). Classification (NCBI taxonomy): domain Eukaryota; kingdom Metazoa; phylum Arthropoda; class Insecta; order Diptera; family Tachinidae; genus Trichopoda; species Trichopoda pennipes. The sequence goes on from JASKUP010000034.1 coordinate 10,735,312, forward strand.
ATTGCGCGTGTACCAGGGAGCACACGTAATCATTCTCAAGATCTATGATTGTCTTCTTTGTAGTTTTTCAACATTTAATGCGGAGGCGGACCCCCATAACTGGATTCCATAGAACCATATAGGCTTTAAAACCGCTTTATATAAGAGCACTTTGAGGTCCAAGACAAGTGAAGATTGTGGCCCAATTAGCCAAAGAAGTTGGGTCGTTTTAATTTTGAGCTGTGTGATTTTAGCTGCAATGTGATGTACCCAAGTGAGACGCCGATCGAGGGTCTGCTCTGGGTTGCTAGCTTTAAGTGAATGCATTTTGTGGCATTAACATCTGTTTTCCACTTATGTAACCATTTGTCCAACTCATTTATATGTGTTTGAAGTTGTTGCGATGCCAATTCTGGTTGTTTATGAATACTTAGAAATGCTGTATCATCTGCGAATGTCGATGTGTGTGTGTGTGTTTGAACATGTGGGCAAATCTGCGGTGTACAAAAGATAGAGGAATGGCCAAAGTATGCCTCCCTGCGGGACTCCAGCTAAAATTTGTTTACTCGATGAATAAGTATTTTTCGACCTTATTAAAAAGGATCTATTTGTTAAATAGCTCGCGAGCATTTTAAGCACGTTTGACGGGAGAAATGATGAAATTTTATATAGAAGCCCTTCGTGCCAGACCTTGTCGAATGCTTGTGATATGTCTATAAATAGTGCAGAACTGTAATGCTTACTTTCAAAAGTTTCTCGGATTATATTTCTTAAAATAACATGCGCCGTTAATGATTTCAAAATCAACCTTTCGAATATTTTAGAGAGAACAGGTAATAAGCTGATTGGACGGTATGATGATACCTGCGTAACGTCTTTGCCAGCCTTGGGGATCATAACTATTTCAGATTATTTCTATGATGATGGGAAGTGACCAGTTCTTAGCATTGAATTAAAAATAAACATAACAGTTCTTAGCGCCGAATTTGGCAGATTCATGACCATAGTGTTGGTGATTTTGTCACTACTAGGAACTTTTTTCGGATTAAGTTCATTGATAACTGCTTTCAGCGCAGGTAAGCAAAATTTTTTGGATTTAACACAGATTCTTGAATAGCAACTGGTGTTATCGTAGAGTCTGTTTCATTTGGGATAAAAACCTTCTCCAGGTGGTTGGCGAACTCTTCCACTTTGTCGTTGGAATTTTTGGCCCACTTTCCATTTTGCAGGCGAATAGGAGCTTCATAAGTAATAGGGCATTTCATTTTTCGCACGGTCTTCCACAAGCTGGAGTCAGTCTTCTCGGTGGCATCTAAGTTTTGTAAAAAAATTTTAAGATTCAGCTCTTTTTATCATAAGTGCTTTACGCAGTATCTTTTGGCATTGGTTGAGTTGTGTCTTCAAAAATGGGGAACGAAACTCCTGCCATTGGCGCCTTAATTGTCTATTTTCCCTTATTAGATATTGAACATTGCTGGAGACGTTGGTAGAACTTTTTGTACGTAAGCAGGGCTTGGGCGTTGTTACTCTAGTAGCGTCAGTCAGAATATTTGTAAATTGATTTACAGCCGACTGAATTTCATCCTCTATTTTTAACGAAATATTTTGCGGCAGGTGTGCACTTACGTACATTTTGTATTTATGCCAATTTGTTTTTTACTTGGAAAAAATACAATTTTGGTCCAAGCTCACTTCATTATTGCATAACGTTACCAACGTAGGCGAATGATCTGATGAAAGGTCAAACGAAGGAGCCATAGAGATATGTTCGCGTTTCACATTTTTAGTTGCAGCAAAATCAATTACATCAGGAGTTTTTGTTAAGTCCGTAGGCCAGTTGGTAGAATGTCCTATTGATATTGCATCCAAATTGTTGCACAAGGCTGCATCAAATAGCTGCCTACCTCTTAGAGTAATAAGACGGGAGCCACAGAGCGTGTGCTTAGCGTTAAAGTCTCCAGCTGCTGAGAACTTTGGACCTAGCATCGCAAAGTAATTATTAAATTGCTCTTTAATGATGTGCCCTGAAGGGCAATATACTGCTGAAATTGTGATCTCTCTGGCAGGTATACTAATAGTTGTGGCTTGTATGTGTTCTGTTTGATATGCCGGCATGGGGAAATAATCAATATCTTTGTGAACAAGGATTGCTGATCCTCCACAGGCTCTACCAAAGTATAGTTAAAGTAAATAAACTGATAATTAATTTGAAAACTCTAAAATCTGGTAACAATATTTTTTCTACTGCAAAAAAAAAATAATTTTCTCTTACAATCAGGCTCGAAGGATAGAAAATGCAAACAAAATCCACTTTTTAATAAATAAAATAAAAGTAATTTTATTTAGCAGACTTACACTGGACGAAACTATACAATAGTTAAAACATTAAATAATTACAAACCTTTTGTATGTTGGAAAGCTTTTATAGCAAGTTTTACATCAGCGGCATAAACAGATGTCATATAATTCTTTGAATATGGCAGACTCGAAATTTCGAATGCAGTTCTATTGAAACACCCGCATTGACACACCCAATTGTTTACAAGCGCACGTACCATCGTTTTGGATTTTGGTTTTGAATGGCATATACTTCAGGCCCTTTGCCAAAATAATTCACTAGTATATACCGATTTCTAGCATCGCCTGCACTATCTACAGCTATCCGCTCAAAAGGAGATGCGCCTACTGCGCAATTAGCTAACCCTCTGGCTACAGATTGTGGCCAGCATACACAGAAAATCGCTGCTTTATTTTTTTCAGAGTTTTTGTTATGGAATTGCTGCTATTCCACTGAGCCCAGTTTGATTTCGCTAGTGGGCTTTTTGTCTATATTTCATTCGGTTCGGTCTTTTTTCTGTCACTTAGACAATATAAGTTTTGCCGAAATGGGGTCCTCATTCTGGGCGTTAGACCAGTCTTTGCTTTAACTAAATTGGACAAGCCGCACATAAATGATAAAATTCTTGTTCTCGCCTTTTGCCCAGCGCTTGCCCTCTCTCTGCCTTGAATGACCATCTTAAAAGGGCATCAGCATTATGTGTTTTTCACCTTTTTTGTGCACTTTACTAAAGTCATAGCTCTGTGAATGATCATCCCGTCCTGAGGATAAAATATTGACCATGATAATATTTAACACACTCCAGTAAAGCTGAAAGCTCCCATTTTGTAACGCAAAGTTTTTTTCGGTTTGGACAATTTATATTTTTGCTAATTGTGTACTACCGCACTTTATCTTAATCAGTTTATAAGCCCGCTTGAGTTATATGATGCCCCAAGTGTTTGATCTTCGAAACAATACACATTTTTCTCTTAGTGCTTCAGCGACTATATGTCTAAATACTTTATCTAGGTTCTAATGGTGTTCGTCGAGAGTTTTTCCCGTTACGAGTATGCCATTTAGATGCACCAAACACGTCTTCCAAATGAAACACTTAAGTACCCTTTTCAATCAAAGCTCAAACTCTGCTGGAGCGTTTCAGAGCCCAAAGCTAAAGACAGTTTAAGCGTTATCGTTACAGGCTATATTTAGTTACCAGCAATTGCCGAAGCCGGTTCTCGTGGCAACCGGTTCTCGTGGGTATATAAATTCACTGATCGGACATCGAGAGTATAAACAAAAGCATTTTTAAAAATAGAATAAAGAGAAACAATTTTGTAGTCAGAATGAATGCGTTGGTTAAGACGCTCATCTGGTAAACAAGATATTGCGAGTTCAAATTGTTCAAGGCTTTTAAAACGAAAAATGTTTCAATATATTCCAAATCATTATTGTAAGAGTAGCACCTATAAGGAGAGTTTTTGAAAAATTAGAAAAAAATCTAAATATTTAAATTTATATCAACTGAAACCTAAAACAAAAATAGAACGTCCCTTACGATTTTAGGAACATTTTTCAAGATTTGTAACACCACGTCTTGCAAATGCAACAATGTTTTGTTTTTGTATGTTTTTATATTTAATTTCGCTTAATTAAGTAATACCTTCCCTATTGTGAACTAAATCAAGGATTGCTTGTTTGTGTAAAGCAGTGAAAGCTGATTTTAGACAGTACGACAATAATTAACTATTGCTTGACCATGTTTTGCTTTAACTTTATTGTTTTTATTGTTATCATTGGAGAACGTATTTTTGTGCATGTTTCTAATATTTACCATCCCAAATTAAATGAAGGTTTTCATTTTGCCTGTGACGGTTACGAAAATACTGAATGTATTTTTTATATTAAAATAATTTTTATCAATCCTTTTCAGAAAATCTGTTTTAATTATAATATAAAACATTTGTCTTTGGTATAAAACACAAGTTTTCAACGGCTGTGCTGGTGACCAATATTTGCCAGCGACACCTATAAGAGGACTCGCTTCTGCCCTCAAAATAAGGTATTTTGGATTATAACATTTATAAAGACTCTGCATTGTTTAATACTTCAGCAGATTTTTGAAAGCTTAATATGATTTTATTTTATTTTTTAGGGAATATTTTTATTTTTAATTATTTAACTTAAGATTTTTTTTAATTTTAATTAAATTTTTGTTTAAAACGGATTCTGTAACCTTTGCATTGCTAAAAAACAAACATGTTTGCTATATATTCTCTGTATATCCAGCATTGTTTACACAGCCAAATCAGTTGAAGATATTAAGAGAAGGACAAGTGGTAAAGAGATTTTGCTTCAGGTCACAAACATCTGAAAATATTTTAGAAAGAAAATAAAGTTACAAATATTTCATTATTTATAAATTGATGTAAAACTATTATTACAAAACAAAAAATTAAAGTCATTAAATTAATTACGATTGTGTGTGTGTGTTAAAGTGACAATAATGACAACTTATTAATTTTGTTATCTTCACTGGAAAGGAATAGAGTAGAGAAAATAGTAAAAGAGTTTTTGCAACACTAGGAAATTATGTTATAGGGAGGAGGAACGAGGGAGTGGAGTTTGTAGACATCCAATTTGAATTTATCTACATTGCAAGTGACCGAAAAGATATCTGGAGGGAGTTTGTTCCATATACGAACTGTCTGCAAAAAAACGAAATGGTAAAATAAAATTTAATTTTTTTTATTTTAACATATAAATTTCTTAAACGGGGAAAACGTTCCAAAAAATTATATTTTTTATAAGTCAAATGCTGTCAAATCTTGTTTAGAGTATATAGTCAAGATATGAAGCTTTTATAACCTGATTACTTTTTTCAATAGTAATTAATAAATTTTTTTCAACTATGTTTGGATAGGGCTGTAGGGTGAAGCGTAAAAATTTTTGACGCAATTTTCCCCTTATTCGCATTTGCTATAGATTGTCTTTAAAACAGTTCAACAAAATTTATTAGTACCGAAATAAGCTTCAATTTTATCAGCAAAAAAGCATACCACGTTTTTGGGGAAAATCCTAAAAAATTGCAGTTTTTACATTTACCCAATTCAGAAGCCTGTTACTTTCTAACGAAACATGCTATCAGAACTAAGCCGCTATTTTATTATAAATTTTATCAAGAATACAATCAATATCAGATTAACAATTTGAACATAATTAAGTACACCACGTCGAAAATACTAAGCTAAGGTCGGCAAAAAATTAAAAACAAATATTTTCTGGCCCGATTTTCGCCCAAACCAAAATAGATAATCTAAACATGTAAGCAAATTTATTGCAGATATTTTCCAAGTTCAAAAACTCACTTGAGTAATAAATAAACTGTTTATGACATTTTTAAAAAGTTTTTTCCCTGAAGTACTCAAACTCGTGGGCATACCCAGAAGCCCCCTTTTTCCTTGGAAGCCGACGTCCGTAATTTTACTCAGAAATACCTCTTGCTTGAAATACCTCTGTAAAATTTCATTCAGATATCGTAAGTGGTTCACAAGCTACCGAATTATTAAAATAAAAGTGTTTTCAGGGCACTGTGGATTGTTAAACATATGGTGGTGATATTTAAATGTAAGATTAATGGACAGAGACAGATTTTTGAATGTGCATGTAAGAACGTATTTGAACTACAATAAATACGTGTTAATTTCTCTTCTTTTCTTAAAATTTTAAATGCTGACTTCAGATAATTTTAAAAAGTCTCTACAACAATAGAATTCACCCACCAACAAACCATTTAAGACATTCAATAAAATTCTAGTACTCTGCAAATTATTTCAAAGCCTTGGATACGGTGTAGGTAGAAACAAAAGAAAAGTTAAACGAAGTGGTGCTTGAACTGAAAACAAAAAAAGAGATCGATAGTAATATTGGAAATAGAAATGCATAACCATTTAAGTTTAAATATTTAAACTTGTACTTGAAGCATATTAGCATTACAAGTGATACAATTTTTTTTAAATCATTTTGTTACACAAAAATATGTTTAAAAATATTAAAACTATAAATGCACATTATGTCTAGCTATTATGAACTAAAACAAGAGTATTTATGCTAAAGGAGTATTGAAATTTTTTAAGTACAAGTATCTTTTATGTAACTTTACTGTAGCAGTTCCAGCAGCACTTACTAACAACACACCACAAAAAACAAATTGGAAATAAATAGCTGCTTAATTCAATTTATCTATGTTTGGCAGTTATTGTTTGTTCATTATTTCACCCAAACGGCTATGCAGAAAAATAATACTAGAAAAAAAACAAAAAACAAAATAAGAAACAAATTGGAAATTTAAACTTGTGACTTTAAGACTGCTTTAAAAGGAGGCAAAAAGGCATGTTTGCTCTGGTTCCTATTGCCATTATAAAATATAAAATTTCTTTCAATTCGTTTTGTTTATCCTAATGGTTGTTATTTTTCATTTATTTTCTTTTTTGCAATGGTCAGTTAAGTTTTTTTTTTTTATAGCAAAAACAAAGATATACTTTAATAATAATGATTGTAATCATCACTAGTTATATTTTGGTTTTGCAAAGTGGTTTCGTCTATTTCCTTTGCCAAGAGCAACTACCTACTGGGCATAATTTGGAAAAAGTTCAATATTGTTTTCCTTTAGTCAAATCGTAATAATTTTAATAAAAAGTGTAGCAAATTCGAAAAAATAATAACACTTTTTATTTGAAATAATAATCGAATAATATCCAACATTTTTAAGAATTTTAGTTTGATTTCGTAATGACTCTATATTGAACGTCTAATAATTGTTAAGGGAAAGAAAGAAACTTGGAGAAAGAGCTCATTTCATTTAACTGCCGTCCGATACTGTAGTAATAAACAGCTGTTTTACTGGACTGCATTCTCTCTATTGAAGATTAGGATTCTTACAAGACCGTATAGTTTTTTCCTTTAAGTAAAACAAGGAAGTAGTATTGACGGCACCACAATACAGTTATTAGCAGGCGGTACACAGTATAGTCAGACTTACGTTTGTTCTTTAAATTATCATAAGCAACGAGATAATCGGGATGATCGAATACAACAAATTTAACTGTTAGTTAAAGTTAAGTTAAGGGTATATAAGAAATAAAGTTTCACCAGTTTTAAATGTTTTTAACTTTCGGCAAATGTTGGACGGTGGCGATTAGTAGTTCGCGTTTATAATGGGGGCGCCGGACAAAGTAATCCTGACTTTTTAAAATCAAATCATTACCTGTTGTATGCCCTGTAATTGAAACTACGCAGGTAGATTTTGGGAAAGTACAAATGGAGACTAAAAATATTTTTTCATTTAAGAATAGATGAATCTTTAAGATTGTATCTATAAAGAATGATAATCAAGAAAAGAAAAACCTCCTCATTTGTGGATAGAAAAATCTGTTGTAGCACCAGCAGCGTCTAAAAAAATCAAAAGAAATAAAAAGTTGCACAGGAATCAGTAGATGAATAGAATTTAAATGCTACCTCACCTTCTTAGGTATAAGTTTACTTAAGTACCAAAGAGGGATATTCAGTCGAATAACTATCACATAGTATCGCTGAGTCGCAATCAATGCAGTCAACCAGGTAATAACAACACCTATTGTGGAAAATATCAGACACCGTGTTCCTTGCGGTCTAAATATGGTTGAACATCATAAATCAAAAAATTACAGGATATATTAATTTAATTTAATTTCTTTATATTTTTTAAAATTTCTTTATATTATTTGTATTTGGTAATGCAGCAAAGATAGAAAAATAACGATAATATAAGAAACATGTATATTTTTTTATCATTTTTTAAACGTATGCTATTACAATTTCTTATCGTTCCTTTTCTATCTTTCTTTCTTTATTCTTTAAAACATTATTAATGCTAATTTTAAGAAAAAATTATAAAAGTTAGAAAAAATATCTTGAGATTTTTCAAGGTCAATGGAGGAACCTGGAGAAAGAAGATCTCCCATTTTCAATCTAGAAATAAAAATGGCTAAATTCAAGATGACTCAGTGGAAAAAAGGTTGTCCGATAAAATGAAATAAGTAGACATGAGTGTCGAACAGGGACTCAAAATACCAATAAGTTAGCAATACTACCTGATATGTCCGCCAGTTCGGTAGCAGTTGAGTTTTGTTATTATTTAGAATTTTTTACAAAAAATATATATTTTAAGAAACATTCACAGCCACTCCGATATACAAGAGCAATTCAATTTTTTCGAGTACACCATCCTGATTATTCAATATAATATTGAGTGGATATATAAAATTAACCGTTTCAAGCGAAGATAATCAATAGGCCACCACTAAGAATACAACACATCCATAAAAAGTCATTATCTAGTCTTTCAGCAACAATGCCGAGCAGGATGTTGCACTTGAAATGAAAAGCAAAGAATTGTAGTGTCAATTCTAGAGTACAGCAGGCCACACAACGTTTGTTTTAATTAAATTATTGAAAGAAGTGTTTGAACAGAGTGTGATTTGTTTTACATCCGCGCCTGACTATGTAGTCTTAATCAGATGGTGGACAAACCACTTTGTATAATTTGGAACGTTATACATACGTTCTAGATAGCCGAAGACATAATTCTAAGCAACAGAACCACCTAGTTGCAACTTGAATAATTCCAGGGCAGGTCTGCAAACTATCACACCTTGCTAAAGAGTTGGAGACTTTCTAACTCCTGTCCAGAACACATGTCAAGCATGCTCACTGGACTGGATCATTCACTTTGCGTGTCATTATTAGTGAGATGATCCTGGCGACCATAATAACCATTATACTGTTATGGGGCCGCAAAACCACAACCACCACGATGCCTCCATATAGGGGCCAACCTCAATGATCAGCCAGAAAATTATTAAATATCTAAAGAGACAAATAATAAACTCTGCGGGTCACTGATCCCCGTGGAAATAAAGTGGAGTTTCCAGTTGACCACCTGCCTGTCTTCAGGGGACTGGGCTCCCTTTATACCCCAGTTGCACTGAGTCTAGATAGTGGAATATTCTATAAAGACCATATTTATATGCCCCTGGGGGGAAGAAGTGTTTGAACAAAATGGAATCGCAATCAAAAGCTTTGAGCTATCATTGAGCAAAAAAAAGAAATATGTCAACGCCTATAAATAACAGAGGATTTTCGCTTTGGAAAAAATTGAAGTGTGATTTTCATCAACAAGAATATACTAGAAATCATATTTAAATAAAAATGGCTAGAAATCTATTTAGCAATAAATAGAATAAGAAGCAAAATTCGTCACAATTGACAATGTTTGAAAGACAGTTTTCGTTTTTCCAGCTATGATAATATGCCAGTAGAACTTTGATATTATAAATCTGCTGTACTTCTGCTGTATATATTTCTTTCCAGCCCTATTCAGGTACTTTTCGTTTATCTATTTTACCATCGTTTATTTATTTTACATATTGACTACGATATCCTTTGTTTAATGAGTGCTTGTGATATTAGTTTTAGTTGACTCTTGTTTGGTGAAGACAGAAAGACGGGAAACTCAGCACAATAAGAAAGCCAATCTTATGAACCAATAAAGTTAAATATTTAGACCAAAGCTAACAACTTATTTCTAAATATCCTAATAGAAACAATATTTAATAGTGTAGGGTATTTCAATATCAATAAATTTATGTTTATTTAGCGCGTAATTCTTGATCTTTTAGAAATTTCCTTTTTTCTTTCTGACTAACAATTTTCTTTCCATCTTTTTCTTTTATTTTTTATTGACCGTAACATTTGGAGGTTACATAATCTCAAGTTTTATTACGGGTATGTCTATTATCTAAATATCTGTCCGTCTTCAGGAACTTATGCTCGTTCAACTCTAAATTGTGTTTTAGTTTGAAGAGCTAAACAGTTTTAAGAAAGTTTAATATGAGTAAAACAATTGCACAGCAGCAGGAGCAGCCAGATAAAGAAAAATAAAAAATTAAAAAATATGTATTTATGTTCGTATGCATGTATGTACATATCTATACATATGCAACAAGCTATTCAACTATGCTTTTCTATAGGTATTTGATGTTGATTGTAGTTGTAATTGATTTCGGTATCTGTTTTTATTTTTTATTATTTTCCATTTTCATATCTGGCACTCGTATTCGTACTTTACTTTGGTATTATTTTTTGTTTGTGAACTCATAAAAGGTAAAATATTTACGCAAATTGGTTACATGTATTTTTATTAGTATTATTATTACAATTCTTATGTTTTGTTTGTGGTTGCTGTTCTTGTTACTATTTTCCAATTTCTTTATGGTTCATAAATGTAACAAACAGACGACCTGTATCCAACAGTCAGTACAACACTTTTAATGGTGTTTTTCTTCCATTTTGGTCAATGATTGTTGTTTCGTCTGTGTGTTTGCACATATACATGTATACTCGTATATATATATCTTTTTTTTTAATTTGAATAGTGAATAGAAGCTAGAATTGTACATTACGGTACTTGCTATAGATATGATATGATGAAATTTATATACTCTAACTACAACTACAAATAATTGGAGAGGAGATGTAAAGATTTTGTTTCAATATGACTTTTAAATTGTGTGGTCTTGAAGATAAAATGAAACGTATTTTAATTTATTAGTTGTTTAATGGCTGCGTGGTGATATGATATCATTATCAATAGCAATTTAATAATACTTCTATTTCTAAATATATTTCGATAAATTGTCAAAGTTGTTATTAGTGATAAATTTATATTTTATTAACAATTTGTGAATTCACCTCATTCTAACTTGCAATAAAATTTTATGTGCACAATTTTCCATTTTGGGACTTGATTTAAATAGCCTAAAGCCAAATAATTTAGATTTTATTTGCATTAAATAAATATAGTTTTTTTTGAGATTTCAATAAATTTTTCAATAACAGTATTTCGTTTCAAAAGGTTAAAAGTCAGATTATTTGCATTCACTTACTTTGGCACTTTAGAAATTACAAATAAACATAAATGAATATTCAAATCATATTTTCTACTTATTTAGGAGAAAATGGGCAAATATTTTGCTAAAAAAACAATATTACTGATCATAATTTTATTATTCAATTATAAATATTGTAGAGTGTTTTATGTGTTTCTTTACAAAAATTTAAACTTTACAAAAATTTATTTAAAAAGCTAATTCTTAAGATTAATTAAAAAAATGTTGAACATGATTATGTATGCCTTACTTCCTACTTTAACAAAAATAAAAGTGTACATCCGACAAGACACCTAAGTTGACTTTAGGAGTTAAATGGTAAGTCGAGTTAAGGGAAGTCCCGCTTAGTCATTTTTGCCGGTAGATATAAAATTAAAGTTTAGAAGTACCCCGTTTGCGTACAGAGCTGAGTCCCTTTTGTACATGGAAGAAGTGGAATCTAATATAAACTAATTTGAACTTGAAAACTCTTAATTGTATACTTAAGAAATTTCAAAAACTGAAGAATATTTGAAAAAAGTAAGAAGAAAAATCTAATAAATTATTATATAGTGGAAAGTATTAGAAATAAAAGCGCTGTTCTAGTTTTAGAGTCCTACCAGAGATGACCGGAAAAATATGAAATATGACAATGAATTTTAACTACTTACGCATGGCTTCTAAAAAGGCAACGGCAAAGGCGCAACACTTTTTAATGATTTCGACCGGCATATTTTTTAAAATTCATAAAACTTCAATAAATTTCACAATTTATGTGTAAAAATTCTTCTGTCAATGAAGATACAAGTAGAAGGAAGTGAAAATCATTGTTACTTAACTTGAAATTTGTGCTACTTTGAAAATTCTAAATTTGTGTGTAATGCAAGGTGTATGCTACTGTGCTTTCAAACTTTACTTATTAATTTTCTTAAATCATTTGCATTGCAATAGAAACATGCAAGAAAAGGAGGCTGATAATAAGGACAAAGAGATCTGTGATAACATTAATTTGGTTTATAATTACAAGTAACCGAAATCATTTAGCTCTTTCCCTAAAACAGAAAGAAAGAATGCGTTTATGATAGATTACTAAACGCATAATGAAACGCATATGCAGCATATAGTGTAGGTATTGGTGAAGCTAAAATGTGTCTGTAAAAATTTCTCAGGACATATAGACTACGTAGTCGTCTGGATTGTAAAAAGTAGTAAGCCCAACTAACTTTGACACTCTTCAATTGTGAAAATCGTTTCCTGTATTATCGTGTGATGACCACTTCAATCATCCTAAACGATTGTATTTACAAACTTTTCTTCATCAAATGATTAATCACTCTAAGGATGAATGAAAAAGTATAGGAAAAATATTTACGTTTAATGGAAACAATAATTGCAATTTCTCGAATAAAAACACGATTGTAAAGCCAAATAGTTTTTATTTAAAAACTATGGTTAAAAGTGCTGTTACATTCTTAAGTAATAAACTAATCACTTTAGCAACAAAAAATAAACGAAACTCTAACAATCATAAAGGCAAATGTCATGTCAGGCAGACAAGCTCAATTCTATTTTAAGTCGTTATGGAATATACCACCGCCAAAAAAAATGTAGAATTATTATTAGTACCTCCAGGAAATAATAACGGTGTAAAATAAAGCCAAATAATTTTAACGGCGTTTAAAAAAATTCAACACAAATTTTTAAGATTAAAAAAAATATGTATAATTAAAAAAATATAATTAAAAAAATATAATTACGCGCAAATAAAGAGTAACACCATTTCCAAGGATATTTCTACTTTTACGGTTTAATTAAGCAGCAGCTTAAATAAAAGTTGTTTTCATTTTCAAATAGAAATCATGCACAAAGAAAGTTTAAATAAAGCGGTTTAGCGGCATCAAAAACTTCGTGTAGAAACCGTTTAACCAATTTGCTAAAATAGAAAGTGTCATTATTTCAAATACTTGAAATTAATTGGAAATAGTCCATGCCAATAATGAAGTAATTTTTCAGGTAAAAACGTTAAGAACATTGCGCCGCGAGGTTTCATCAGTTTGTAGCCAACGTGCTGCCTAGCTAAACTGCAGCTGCTCTTTTATAAGTTTCTAGGATGAAATTTAATTTTCGGCAATATTGCAAAAGCAAAAAAAATTCAAATAGTTGCAATGCAAGACAAGAACATACATATTCGTAGTTAATGCTACCAATCATCTCCCTACTGTTCAATCCACAAAATAATATTTGTGCTTCCTAGTCAGCGGATACCAAGTTTAAATGTTTTTCCCGTAACCTATTTATTGCTGCTTTGTGAAATTCGAAGTTCTTGGTATAGCAGTTATATATATGTAGCCATACTGATCATTCGCAGATTAGTAGGTTAAATTTCTGGACTTTTAAATTGTTTGAAGATTGAAATTTTACAATTGCATTCCTTAAAGTATTATAGGTAAGATAAGTGGAGTATTTCGCTAAATAAATTGGGGAAGTCTGCGGTACTTATTGAGTTTATTTGAAATATTCTTGCTTAAAGGCATTTAGCATATCCTATCCTATCGGTGACAAAAACCCAAATTTTTTACTTGTAAAATGCGTAACCCCCTAGGTGCCCCTGTAGGTTAGTAGGTAGTGTACTAGCTTGTCAGTATGGGGGTTGTGGGTTCGATTCCCAACGAAGACCTTGGTTTTTTCACTACAAAATTAAAATTGGCTGTCGGTGGGACTGCTCAGCGATGAAGGCATAGTCACTGGTCGCTGTGATGTCTTTATACGGCAGTTAATTTCCGACTATCCTTCTACTTTCAACACCTGTGTATCTTCTCTATCCCTTTCCTAAAGAAGGTAGCACGGTACTTGACTAAATAGGCATTGTTGCCTAAAGTGCTACTTCTCTTTAAAAAAAAAAAAACAAAAAAAAACCTGGCCAAGGGATTGTTCCGCTAAAAATCTAAATGTTGGTGGATAAAGACCACTGTATCGTAATCCTTTAATAATTTAGCAATTATGGCAGACAGGATCGGATAAATATTGTGATATCACAATTTTACCGAAGAAAAGCCAAATCGAAATTTTACCTGAAAGTTTGTTGTAGTTGTTAAAAGTCTTAAAATAATAAGAGCTGATTTTCTAAGAAATTATGCCTTTCCTGTCTTTTAAAGCATAATCCAAGCTCCAAATTAAACATTTATCAGTGATTGCTAATCATCTATTGAAATAATAATTTCTTCTGTACATGTGACACCTATTTTCCATATAAATATCGACTTAATTGGTTCATCTGGCAATGATTTCGTACATCTATTAACATCCATCGATAAATTCCTTTCAATAGGAACTATAACAGGAAAAACAACAATTTATCATACATTTTATAATGGAATCATTTTTCTTATGGAATCAAAAACAAAAATAAACAGCTGGGTATGCTGTTTGCTAATTGCGTGGCTTGCTAAAAAAAAGGTATGCACGCAAGATAACAAATTTCTAGTTACAAACTGCGTAGAAATTTTATACACGCAACACAACAACAATTAGATACGCTGTTTACTAACTGCGTAGTTTTCTAAGAAAACTGATGTGCACAAGACAGGAATAACTATCGTAAAATAAATTACAGAAAGAAACATTATCAGCATAAAAACAAAAACAAAAATACACACACAGACATACAAGCGCCTATTCATTGAATGAATAACACAACAACAACAAAATGTAATACAAAGGGAGTAGAGGATTCTTAATTTTTCTAGACTTCTAGTGGATAAATATAAAAGTCAGCGTCTGAGTGGATAGCGAATGAGTTGAAAAGTAAACTTCGTGAAATAAAGACGTGCGTCTTAAGTAAATTATTCTGTAGTATCAACCTTGTGTGTAGTTAAAGTAAATAAACTTACAATTAATTTAAAAACTAAAATCTGATGTTATTTATTTCGCAATAAAGAACTCACAAAAAAACGTTTATAAAAGGTATAAAATTAATAATATGTTCAGAATTACAGAATAAACTCCTGCTTGTCTGAAAATCTTAACTTATTATACCAAATAAATATGATAAAGCTAGTTGATATTAGCAATAATCTAAAACCAGCATTAAACAAATAACGATGAGAAGATATATTAAAGACCGGCAGTAATAAGAATGCAATGAAACGTATTAGATTTATATTCTAACGGTAACTAAAAATTATCCAAAAACAGTAAAGAATTCTACATAATGTAAAGTTTTTTAATTAGCTTTTCTTGGACTATGTATTATGGTAACCAATGAAAGCTACCATCCTGCATTGATTGCATTAAAATTAAAAAAATTATTTAGGAGGAGCCCATGGAAGTATTTATAAACGTAGTGTTTTTAGTTAAGTAGCGTTTTTAATATTTCAAAGAAAAAATCTAAATGCGGGACCGCTGTTTCAATATTTACAGTCAATATATTTGCCATAAGGTTACTTGTGCACACTCTTAGCACAGCGTTCGCTTGGAAGTTGCTGCCCAAATCCTATGTGATGTAATGCTTTTGATCGCAGTATGAATCTCTTTTTATATTATTTTTTTTAATTTTCTTTACTTACTGCTTGTCAATCAACGTGAAACCCGATTCTGTGACCATTTTGAAACCGTCTTCAAGACCATCAGCAAATACATATTGATTTTTCGTTAACTTCAAATTAATTCATTATTCTGTAAGTCTTCCAATAAAAACATTTTGGAAACTGTGTATTAGAGCGCAAGAGCAACTGGAACAAAACTTAAGGCTAATGCAATATCTTGCGAATAATGGCTACACGGAAGTCTTTACAAACACTCTGATATATAGAAATAACAACAAAAACGACTTAAAATCGCAATAGTTGACGTTTTACAATTACTAGGCAACAGGAGCAAGCAAAAAAAGCATAGATACACTGAAAGATTAAAAAGGAGTCGTAAAAATATATTTGTAAAAAAAGAAGTGAATAACACTTAGAACAAGAGAATCAACAGGTCTTAAAGATGTGCTCTAACTCTAGGCTAGACATTTTATTAGTTTAAGGCTCCACAGAATGCAGTAACAAAAAAAAAAGAAACCAAAAAAATAGAGCAAAACAAAGCAAAACTAAAATTCATTGTCCATTATTCATAAATAACTATCACCACCATCATCAACCTAAAATAACTACCAAACAATACGAATGCAATGAAGTGAAGCAAAAAATAAAACAAAAACCACATTCATATTCATGTTAACCATATTTACAGCCACAGCCTGTCAGTAACTAGTGCATATTTACGTTTAATGATTCGTAATAAACACAATTTAAAACAGATGCAAAAAGTACGTAAAATCTTTCGACCATTAGACGGATTTTATTCGTTTATTCACAAATACTTTAACTACACCTTTGACTACATCACCCCAATCCAATAACGGAAACTTCTTCATTTAACCTCGTTTTATTTCTATAATTTTTCTTATACGATATTTGTATAACTAGCACAACAAATACATGATAATTATCACTTTTGCAATTGTACTGGCCAGACAATGCACAATGTATTATTTTAGAAAAAAAAATTGTAGTTGTTTTATTGCGGCAAATGTTTAGTTCTTTAATCGTGTTAACCTTAAAGTTTTTAGTATCTAAGTCAAGCAAATCGTTACACTATTAGTATTTTAAAAAATATATTATATTTTAAATAGTGCATTACCATACATATCACTCAGATGATTAGAAAGATCTAATTTTTATAATAACATATCATATTCTTAAGCCGATAAGATTATCATTTTTTTTCTTTCATTCAGTCATCTGAACCGATTTTATATTGGAGGCAGTGTTTACATTAACCTTAGGTGAAAACAGAATTAATGGGCTTATCAATTTTACAAGGCTATTGCACTGTAACTGGCATCCATCTAAAAATTTAACTAAATTGATATCAGTTTAGCACCCAATTACAGATTGTAATAAAACACACAAAAGTAAAAATAAAAGGATGGTCCAATAGGTCATGCAGTTAGTTTACATGCCCATAATTTTGAATGTTGGTTACACTAACAAATGTAAACAACTCAAAATGATAAATAAAAGGTGTGCCAATAGTCTAGTTGAATTGAAATGGTGTTACCGTTATATTCATTCAAATTCATACATGGTTATTTGATGTATGTGGCTTTATTTTTCGAAATATTGAAAACAATAAGTTGAAGTTTACACCAAAAGTGTACGGTGATGTCTGGTAGAATCATATTCAACAGAATGGATGTTTTAGTTCGATTATATAACATTATTTTTTAAGCCATTAGAATCAGAAACTTGAAATTTTAACAGCATGTGTACTGCTATATGCGATATAAATTGAATAAATTAAAATTTAAAACTTAGAAATTAAAGGGTGACCTTTTTATTTCTTGACTTTATACTTATATCGAAAGCTCTATTTTTTTCTTTTTTGCAAAATTTTTAAAGTTTGTGTTGACAGCTAATAAAATTTTATCATTGGAAAAAATACTTTTTTAAGATAACATAAACATTAAAAATTTATTCAAGAGAGTTTTAGGGTCTCCTTGTTGTAAGGCAAGAAAATTATAATTTTTGTTTGTCTAAATTTAATTACTGTTTTACTTTAAATTAAAATAATATATTAAATTTGTAATATTTAAGAGATTTTGATAGTGGTGCCAGCTCTCTTCCTAAAAATAAGTTAAAAAAATTGTTTTTTTTTTAAGTAAATAATAAATTGACTTTAAATAATCCAATGCCAGCTCTTTCATGGAATCACTATCATTAAATCTTTATCATTAAAACGTCTACCTCTTTACCAACCTGGCGGAAATGCCAACCCCAAACATTTGTAATGCTGTTTAGATTCATAGAATATGGAAGACGAAGAATAAGAAGACAAATAATTTAGCTTAAGGTAAATACCCTTAAAACTCTGATGTTATATATTCAAAAGCAAAATCGAACAAAAGTTATTATTTACTTAAACAAAAAATTTATTGTATGGAAGGCTTTTAACTTTCCAGTCATGTTTAGAATCCAAAACTCTAATTCTAGTAGCTAAGATCACAACTAATAGTGTAGATAATAATATGAACAAAATTAAATTGTCAAATAGAAATTAGTTTGTTTTAGATAGGTATTAACAATATTTTAGGAGAATATATAATATATATAAGAATATATAATAAAGAACATACAAGTAAATAAAGACCCTACTATCAAATTGCAGAAGACTAATAATAATGTTATAGTACAAGAACTCTTTAAACTTACAGCTAGACTGTCAAAAATTCACAAAGAGGAATTTCCTTAGAGACCAAATTGTTTGTTTGTTAATACTCCATCTTATGAATTATGTAAATATATATCAAACATATTAAATAAAAAAGGTCACTGAGGGATCCAATTATAATAGAAAGGATATAGTTGATTTTAAAAGATCATAAAAAAATTTATTTCTTTTTATATAGTATCCTTATGTCTTAGTAGTCCTGTTATTTGTGTTTTAAAAAATTTTGCAAAAATAGAAAAATTTCGCAATGATAGAAAAATGACTATTTTAAGGTTAAGTTTTATTTATTTTATTTAGATAATAGATATTTTCAGCATAATGAGAAAAGATATATCCAGCAAAATCTACTGCTGATGTATACTCCAACATCTCCGATATGGCAAGTATAGTTATGGAAAAATTATTAGAAAAAATTATTGGAAAATAAAATGTTAAACCAAAAATAATAACAAAATATGTTGATGATTTGTTTTGTGTTTACCTGGATCTGCAATTAAAAAAAAGTTAGAAGGATTAAATAAATTTGAAACTTCAAAAAAATTTACAATTGAAAAGGAATGGGATTAAAAACTTCCAAAGAAGTAAACAATTAGTTATAAAAAATTTGAAGCAAAATAAAAGAATTATTATTTACAGAATCAATGGATTGATAGATTTTAGCAATAAGTAAAAAAGAATTCCATATGAAAAATAAAGAAAAAATCAGAAATTCATTAACTAATTGGTTGACTACTCAATTTAATAGTGGTTATAAGAAATGTAGATGAACGGAAAATATATAAGCCCATAACTTATATACCTGTTTTATCCAAAAGAATAAATAATAGAGAAATTTTATATGTCTAATGTAGAGGAAACAATACCTTAAGGTGCAGTTACAACAGTAATGATAAAGAAATTTTAATAAATTTTATGTAGGCACAACAAAAAATAAATTAAAAACTAGAATTGCGGACATAAGTCAGATCAAAACTACAGGGGTAATACTAATTCACAAAAACGACATATTTTCATATTGTTCTAAAGTTAATCACTATCCTAACTTTGAAAATATATAAAGTTAGAAAAAAATCAAATAAATGTTGGTATATGCTAGAAATGTCGTAATGTCTTAAAAACAAAAAAACAAGTCAACTAATAAATATTACCTTTAAGAACAAAGATTTTGTAAAACGAATAAATAATTTAAAATTGGTAGCCCAACTCAACCGGCTTAAAGTAAAAATTGTTTCTGTAAAGAATACTATTTGGTGAAGTAAAATGTGTGTTATTAATATTTCCAGAACATGACTGATAATTGAAAAAATAACAATTTTTTATTTTAAAACCCCGATTTTTATGTGGCTGGTTTTAGCCACATCGATGGAATAATTTTTTTAATCCTGAGTTATAAAAACTCAATGGCAGGGGAAAGATACATTCACGACATACGTTTCGATGATGACTTTCAAAAGTTTTTTAGCCGAACTTGAATCCTTTATTCAGTTTTATTTAATAACAATAATAGAGAGATTCTCTTCCTCTTAAGCACTCAGATGCCATTTTAAAAATTGTTTGATCTGTGGATCCGGTGACATTCGTACCCATGAAATATTGTTTACCAAACATGATTCTTGCCCATTCCACTAATTTTGACTACAGTACGATACAAACATTTCAAACTAGTCACTTTCCGGTTTATGTAACTTAATAGCTAACAAACATCACTACGTTGATGGTTTTTAATTTGTGTGTATCAAATGTGATGCTATTTAGTTTGCTTCTATTAATTGAGTAAAATACAAACTCCCTTATAATTGCTTAAGTTCATAACTCTGTAAGCTTATCCCTGTCGAAAATGGCCTGAAGGTTTCAAATAAAATGCTTACAACTTGCATCAAATAGTAGCGTGTATAGGATTATTATTTTGAGTTGCATTTTTGTTGCACCTAAATACACTTTTTCTTGTAGTTTTCCTTAGTTGGTCAAAATTCCATCCATCTTTATTTGTGAGTAAATCTTACTGTTGTGTGTGTTAAAAGCGTTGTTTAAAAAATGTTTAGAATTTTTTCGTTTGATACAGAAGGTTCAAAACGCCAGTTCGGAATGTAGCCTGTATTCTATATAAAAATTTATATGAATACTCTATGATGCCTACTTGCAGACAAGAGAAGTGATATCTACACGACCTTTTCAGAAAACATATTAATCTGCACAACTCTAATGGGGCTATAATACAGCTTTATTAAATTTACCTCGCCACTTAAAGTTTTTTCTCCATGTTAGTACAACGTTGCACAGCTCGGAATTAACCCTAAAGCTTGTCAACCTCGTATACTTTTATGCTGGAATAAACTTAAGGACTTATCCCTCTCTCGATTTATTCCAGTTTACCGTGTAGAAGAAAAAGAGATCATCTCTGCACATCTTCACGTTAGATTAGAATACATTGGAAGACTGAAGACACCAGTACTGCATTACAAACGACATCCTTTAATTTATGGTTGCCTTACCGTATACTATTCCACAGTAGGATAATATATTCTCCACGGAACAGACAAAATTTAACCCTTAGAGGTACCGTTTTCTCTATTAAATCTTTACTACGTCACCGCATTGTGCAAATTCTTTAAAATGTTGTTTCTCTGCTTGACTAACTTTTTCATCACAAGAACATGCAAAATCTCACAGAATGAATAAATATATTGTTTTTTTTACAATTTTGCTTTTATTATTTAAAAATAAAATTACAGCTAGTTTCAAGGGTATTGGGCATATTGGGTGCTACCGAATATTAAATCTTGTTATTTTCTTTTCATAACGTATGTTATTATTGCTATTTTTTTAAGCAATCATCTTTAAATCTGCATTAAAATTAATTTGATTTTTAATGCCCTCCCATGGCATGATCCTGCAACCAACGGGTGGTATACAAAACAGCTGCATATGACGTTTTTTTCAACAATAAAATAGTTTTTATTAGTGGTTCTTATAACAAGATTAACAGTTATAGTTGCCAAGGCGGCAGCAGAAAAGGCGGTAGTATCGCACAGAAGAAATAAAAAAAAAATATTTTTATAGCTTTAGTTTACCAATTTATTATCACTTTAACTGCCCTCTCAAACATTTCTAAAGTAAAATTTATGCAGTGATTGATTAGATAGAATTCTTCTAATTCGATTTCATTTCGTATCACCACTGCCATCGGAAAGAAATAAAACACAACAACAAATTTTTAACTCATTGAATAATTTTTTTTTGAGTTATACACGTTATACATATGACTACTAAAATGCTTTTGTTTCCATCAAATCGAAAATTTTCTTTTTTTAACTTGATCTATTTAAAACTAATGCAGTAGCAAATGCCATAATTTTTCTTTGCAATTAGTATTTTATTCTTTATTCTCAGCTCAAAATATACCGAAAATAGAACGTGTGATTGTTAGTTGCAATCAAGCTATTAAACCGAAGCTGAGAATCAACACAAATTTTAAATTTTAATTTTAATGCCAGACTTGAAGCTAACAAATTCCAAGAATTTCTAGGAGAAAAAAATGAAGGTGTTAAAAAATCAATAACAGTAGCAGCGTAAGAAGAAGTAGAATAAGTAGTATAATTACACTAATAGGCTGCTAGAGTTAATTATTTGTTGTGTGTAAATATGGAGGAAAAATAAAAATTAATTTAATTTAAATTTATTTTAGAGCATAATAAATTAAATTTAAAGAAGAATTAAAAAAATTTTAAAAAAATATATCAAATTAGTATTTAGAATTATTATGTTCGATAATAATTATGTTTAGGTTAGTTATAACAGCAAAACAATATTGGAAAATTATGGCCTTAGTTTATAATAATTAATTAATAATTTGTTGTTGAACATTTTAAGTATCTGCCTATTACGGTTCTAAAGATACGATCTTAGGTGTAAGAATAGGATACATTGCTAGAATATTCTTCTATTCTGAAAGCGCAAGAATGTTTTGTTTTCACTAAATAAATAGATTCCTGAAAATTTCACAGACAACAACTAAGATTAAAAATTAACCGGTGTTTTAAAAGTGACGTGATATTCTTTAACTTTTTATTAAATTTTGAACTATCATAGTCAGCGTATGTAAAAATATACTCAAAAACTTTTAAACTTAACGGGTGCCCCAACTATGTGTATCACGTATGTGGCTTTATTTTTTACCTTAAGTTTAAATATTTTTGTGTTCACTGTAACAACTAATATAAAAAAATTAAAAAATAAAAATAAAAGTTGGGGGTGTGCCTAAAGTAATGTGGAAATGTGGCCTTAAATTTTATATTTAACTGTAGTAGGCACACATTTACACAGAATATGAGTACAAAAAACAGAATAGTCAATTTCAAAGTTAAAGGCAGCTTTTCGACGAACAGATAAAGCTAAAAGGTGACCCATATATATTGTATGCAATCCTTGTGCGTGAGTAATCTCGTACTGGATTTTTTTTTATCACTTTTAGTTCAATTTTATTTACGTTAATTTTCGCTTTATTACTTGAATATAAATATAAATATTTTTCTCATAAAATATTCATTATTCCAAAAATTTGTTAAATGTATTATGGATATGTTTTCTCTCACGTCATCACTTTCACTACTTCTCAAATAGCTCATCAAAAATGATTAAAAATAATAAAATTGTTTATAAATTTTAATTTCTATATTTACTTCTTTATTGAAGACACCATTTGCAATAAGTACAAATTTTTTCTTAAAGAGAAGTACTTCTATTGCCTTCTTTAGAAAAAGTATTGAAAAGAGATATAATGGTTAATGAAATTATGCAATATTTATAAGGATAGCGTGTCTATGGCAAAAACTTTTAATTTAAATTTTTAAAAATCTGCATAAAATAGTTAGGAAATCGCATTGGTTAGGCAGCGCATTTTAATTAAAAATTTTATTTCTTATTTATTTATTTTATACTTTGTTCACCAACACAGAAGTATAGTAATTAAAGTTGGCAACAGTGTTTTTACTGACGACAATTTTGTCAGCTGTCAAGTGATTTATGATTACTTTGGTTTGGCATTTCAATATGAGTAGACTGACACCTGAATAAGGCTTACAAATTTTGCAAATTGGGTCCAAAACAAGATCTCGATTTTCATAACCGAATTTTGTCTAGCGATGGAACTTTTTTTATTTGAATGGATACGTTAGTAAACAAAACCGCCGTCTGTTGAGTGTTGATAATCCTCAAGTATACGCTGAGACAACATGACTTCCAGAAAAACAGACTGTTTGGTGTGCTTTATGGGCTGGTGTTTTGATTCGTCTGTACTTCTTTAAAAATATCAGATTGTTACAGTCAATGAAAATCCATGATTTGCAAGAACTGTGATTTCAACAAGACCGCAAAATATGTCACGCAAATCAGGCCGCATGTCATTTATTGCAGGAAAAGTTTGGTAACAGCTAGACTATTTTCTGTAGGGATATGTGATCACTTCGCCGCGTTATTGTCTAAATACGGTCACAAAAGAATTCATCGAAAATACGACCTACCGAATAGAGTACAGAACATTACTTTCGAATAAAGTAAAGATCTATACCTCGCATTTATTTGGTAGTAGACCGAACCAGTTGGAGGTGAGTTCCAAAAGGCGAAACATGAATGATACGCTCAATTATGATATCGCGACGATCTCCGAAAGGAGCCATGCAAATAGAGTCGTTTTTAATGCCTGTAAGTTGTTGCATGCAATGTTAAATGCTTACGCATAGCTCTATATTTGGAAATGGTGCTGCACCGATTACTTTGGGCAATATATGTATTACGGAATCGGAAGCTTGGCACGAAAATTCAGGTTTCTAAAGAAGCTTTTAAGGACCTAG
The DNA here is from genome assembly GCA_030448955.1 of Trichopoda pennipes. NCBI lineage: Eukaryota > Metazoa > Arthropoda > Insecta > Diptera > Tachinidae > Trichopoda > Trichopoda pennipes. The sequence continues at coordinate 10,759,695 of JASKUP010000034.1, forward strand.
GTTTTCTAAAACGGTGTAAGAAATACTTCACTCCATCCGATCTTCGTGTGTACTACCTATATCCGTCCAAAGATGGAATACAACTCTCATGTAAGGGCCGGCGCCCCAAAATCTATTTTAGAGATGCTTGACCGCGTACAGAAGACGGCCAGTTGGCTCATTGGGAACGGTAGGGTATCCAACTCTACTGATTTCCTAGAGAAACGACGCAATGTAGGTTGTATTGCATTGTTTTATCGTTACTACAATGGTAAGTGCTGTAAGGATATTAGGAAACTTGTTCCCGCAACTCGTACATGTTTGCATTTGACTGGCCAGTGAATCGCACTACGCATTACAGGAAAAATTCTTTTTTTAGCAGAACAGTTCGTATCGTCACTTTCAGTGTGGGAAAATTCCAATCCCTCTTTCTTCCCCCCACAACCTATTTTCCTAGCTCTGGTACAACGCACTGCATGAGTACTGCTATTAATTAGATTTTTTTTTAACCAAATACAAATTCTATCAGTTATTTTACTTCGACGCTATAAAAAGTAGCAAAGAAAAAAGCCGCAGTGCTTTAATATAATATATAATACCTAATATATAATATAATATTTTTTTATTCGACCTCTTTTTTTTTAAATAAATAAGTATTAATCTTCATAATGGTATTTTTTAGATAAATTTAAGACTATATTTTCGATATTTCGCTTTCCCTTGGAAAGCTTCTTCAGGAAATTATTTTTTATAAAAACAAAAATTATTAACAATTTGGAAAAAATTTTGAAAACAATTGACAAAAACACATAAAATAATTTTCTTCATACGTACGTACATACAAAACTAAAATTTCAAAAATTTTAAACATACAAAAAACAAGGAAATGGAAATTAAATAATAAATTCGTTCTTATGAAATAATTATAACAAATTATGTGTCTTTTGAATTAAGTACCTAAAATTCTGCGCTAAATTGTCTGTGTCTGTTTTGAAATTTATTCTCCTTACATATGGTACATTAACAATTTTTAACATTTCTAACATATAACGTCTCTTATAGTTTTTTTCTATATCTAATATTGAAGCTTCCTCAAACTTTGGATTATGATTATATTTCTTATAATGTGAAGATAAGGATGTCTTCTGTATTGAAATATACCTATATTTTTGGTCACATCTAATCTCGTTTTAAGTTCATTTTTTGTTGTCGCAATATAAACTTTGTCACAGTTCACCACATTTCCTCCACATGCTATCCTGTATACTACATCAGATATTTTCCCTATTTTATCCTTCATACTGCTAAATAATTTATTTAATGTGTTATATGTTTTGTGTGCAATTGTATATCTATCTGTGTCATATATTTTATCCAGGAACATAAATTAATGATTTATAAATTTTTGGTTCCTCCGTAGTATTTCCCAAACTATGCCTATGACTACCATATTGTCTAATTAATCAGTCAGTTAATTCTTCTGGAAAATCATTGTCATTAAGTATATCTCTTATTGTATCTTTATTCTTCAAATGAAATTCTCTATCACTTATAGTCAATATTTTGTCATTTTTCTCGGATGTTTGGAATAAAAATTAATAATAAATTTAAGTTTTAACTGTTTCGTTTCATTACAATAAAATATATCTAAAAAAGAAATTGGGGTTTGAAGCTATGTGATACAGAAAAACAAGATTTTTTATCATTCTTCGCACATTCTTCCCTTTTAGAAGACTTTAATCTCAATTAATTAATAAAATAAATTTAAATTTTGGGGCCTTACTAAGAAAATTGCAAATTGCTTTTTATAAATACTTTATTTTCCTCTAAATTTCTAATAGCAACAGCAATGTGTGCCAATCTGTAAGTTACCAAAGAACAAGACCCTTTGAATATACTTGTAGTTTATTTTTTTTTTTTATTTGGCTTTTAAATAAAAATTTTCATCGAAAAATAACTGCAAATCAAATGTTATTATAATTTTAAGGCAAATGTTATTATAATTTTATTATAGCCTAACCAAAAAACACTTTCATTTATCGTATCATTTATCGTATTAAATTCTTTACAAGAAAACGAAATATTTTAAATTGTTTTATTAAATACCTTAAATAAAAATGAATGAAAAAATTTATTCATATGAAAATAAAACGATCAACATTGGAGTAGTATTTGAAAGTGATACGGAACAAAAGATTTTAAATGTAAATTTGTAGTTAGTAAGAGTATTTTAAGTATCAGTTGTAAAATAGTAAATGAATATGGTAATCAAGAGCTATTTAAAAAAAAATAATGCAAAGAAAAGGTAAAAACCTATTGCCGTTGTACTCAAATAACGTTATTAGCAAATAATGTAATTTGAAAAATATTATTGTTATATAATATAATCGTAATATTAATAACAATTAACTGCAATTTTTTTAAAGTATGCAAATCATTGATATCTATTATATTTTTTATTATTTATTCGTTGAAATATTTCAATGTATTAAAATATATTTTTAGCATGCTTGAATTCATATTTTTATTATAAAATAAAAGACCTTAGTATTGCTAAATGAATATGTTTAAAAATAACGCTTTAAAATTATACGTATCAATTGAAAAAGTTTAAAATCAATTTGAAAAGATTTCCATACTGAATAAATGATTAATGATACATTTTTGTATTTATATTTTAAATATGGAAATTTTTGAACATTTTAGCTATAAAATTATTTATACTGCAAGCGAAAGTGGCCACAAGAGGTAAATTGTAAAAATATTAATGGTTTATAAAATTTGAGATTTAAATTTAAGTCAGTTTCCATTGGATTCAATTAGATATTTATAAGAAAAAGTAGTATAAAATTTTATAATTACACAAATAATTTGGTAAACTATAAATTAAATTGATATAGAAGAATGCAATGTGATACTTAAATAAAAAAATTAATAGACTAAATTTTTAAGTGTTCAGTCAATTATACTCGAAAGTATTTTTATTTCATACTTTATGCGAATCGTAGCGAACGTCTAATTGAAACCAAATTCTAATTTTATTAATGTTCTTAAGTTGGGCATCTGTGTTTAATGTAAAACGTGTTTAAAAGGACTTAACATTTATTTTCATAACTTCAGAACACTATATACAGTTTAAAAACGGAAACAATATACCTGCGACAGAAAACTACAGCACTATAACTTACTGTAGTACAAAAAAGAAACCATTTTACTTGTACTTAAATATTTGGAACTATTTGTAGCTGATATTTTCAAATAAAAGCTACCAAGAATTCTAGCCCAATTATTACAATATAAAACAATTATTTTTGGGATATTTCATGATGATTATAATTGAGTTGGTATTATTTCAGTTACTGACAATTACGAAAAAATTGTAAAAATCCTTAATGCTTATATTTTTTTTATTATTATTGTTTTTATTTATGATAAAGGAAATTAAAAAAAATTCTTTACTAAATATTTAATAGCAATTTTACCTCAACAAAATTTTAGTGCTTTTAGAAAATACAAATTATTTGCCAAAAAAAAATATTTTTAAAAAAAATTTTTACCCTTTTGCAGTTAATGTTCATAAGAAAATTTTAATAACATACAGCTTTAAAGTAAGATAGCTCCATAACTTGGTGATTGAAATCTCAAGACATCTAATACCCCACATAACACTTTTTGTTACATACTGAAAAAAAATGTGTGCAAGTAGTTATACAATTTTGCTGCGGATTCTAGAAAATCCTCTAAAATACTTTAAGGTGCCTGCAAAGACAAGGAATTACCTTTATTATTGTCAATAAAACAACTTTATGTTCAATAATAGTGATGGTTAAAAGAACATTAGAATTTTTGCTCATACAATGCTAATGATACTGACAATTAAGTCTGTATGTTACTTACTGCCATGTATAAATCAAATCCTTCTTAGGTTTGTGTATATTATTATTTTTAACATTTATTAAAAATAAAAATTATATAGAAATATTTGTGTAAATATACAAAGAAAACAAATTTATTTAAGCACTAGAAAAATATTATGAAAGTTTACAAGTAAAATAAATAAACTGCATTCGTTGTTAAGCAGAAAGTAGGCGCTAATATACCTTAAGGAATAATCACACTTACTGTTCTTCGTCTATTTTAATCGAAGATTTCAGGGCTAATATAAGGAGTGTTAGCAGAAGAGATATATGCAAAATATTAATTATTTATTTATATATATGCATATTTTAAATTTGAAAAGCCACATAACAAAAATGTCATATTTAATTAAATAACTAAGGAATTAACAAAATTGGCATACTTACCCTTGAAATGTCGTTTTTACACATTTATATTATACTTTTGAAATATTTTTTTTTTATAATATGTGTAAAAATTTTGATATCGTTGTTCTTGCTAAAATTCATTTTATTTACTACAACACAATTATACTGTTCACCCAAGTTTTAAAATATCAAAAAATGAATGTCTTAAAGCTTAACAAACTAAAAAGCGTTAGGTTGTGTGAGCATCTCATCCATTTAATTTAAAAAGTGATTTCACAAGAATGTACTGCAATAAGAGAAACTGTTGACATTTTTTTTAACTTTTACAGCTGTTAATAGCAAAATTTTCTTAAGGCTCTCTGAAATGTAGTGCTCTTCCCTGTTTCTAATGAAATATATTTAGACTAGATGTAAAACTGAAAAACGAAACGATAAATTACTATTTTTCCCCCTAAAATGCACATAACACAACTGCTTATCGGTTAAAGCGTGACGCACAAAAAAAAATAAGAAATTTCTGATTGTAAAACAATAATTATAATCTATAGAATTAATGCGAAAGAAATTGTTTTACAAGAAATATAATAATAAAAGAAATGTCTTCAAAAATGACGCACGTATTGAAGATTGTTTTGTAAAGAAATAAGTTCTACAAATACTTTTCATCAAGGAATTTGTTATTTGTAATTTCTTCTTTCTCTGTTTAATACATAATTTACTTCCATTAGCGACACAAGAGGTGATGACAGAAAAATAAACATAACATAAATTGGATAAGACCTGGAATATGGAAATATAAAAACCAATAAATACGGTTGGCTGAAATTCTTTTCTCTGTGTATTTAATAGTGTACTGATTTAAGTTATTTAAATTATTTTTTTTCAATTTTTCTATCATTCTATCTATTCTATTTCTAAGATAATCATTACGAAGAATGCAAGGAAATCAATTACATAAAATAGCGGTTGTTCTTCCTTCTTTACTAAAGATTTCAAATAGTGATTTCTACTTTTATTTGGCTTCAGTTCATTTAATAGTAAACAGAGAGAAAAATCCAACTTCAATACACACTTAAGAACTTAAGTCCGCTTTTTTAACAAGTCTAGAGACCTGCTTGATAGAAGTCCATTTTTGGCTTATCGCCCTCATGGTAACAACAATATTTATTTCACAGATGATTAACACAAAGTCTTTAAAACTATTAATTTGCGATATATTTAACTATTACAATTTATCGGAGGCTATCAATAACAAATATATGGACTGGCAAAAATGATCAAAAACTATTAAAAAATGAAACTCATTTAAAATGTATCTCACATACTGTTGTAGGTTCATATTTAGAAATTTTTCATAGATGATTGTAGCTCGAGAACTAAATCAAAAAAAACATATTTTCCACTGATGCGAAGTACTAGCATACGATACGTTGTAGTCACTATTAAAATAATAGTGAGCAACAATTACTATACTTAATTTTAATTCCATAGTAAAATTGTATAATGTCTGAATAGGGAAGACATAATTCTGAATAATAATAATAATAACTATAATGCTGAAATAAATTTTCATTCAAATAAAAATTGTTCCAAATCACTTTTTTGCTAGAATAATGAACACTTGGGTGAAAATGTTTCACAGATAGAAAACAGAAAATAATAACTCTAATTTTTAAAAGTTATAATAGACTAGATCGTACTTTATTTGAAAATCATATTAAAACACAAAAAGCTAGATTGAAGCTAACGGAACTTTAAGACCTATAAATCTTTCAAAGCCAAGTGCTCCAATACAATATAAGTACTTTGTAGACAATTGGAAGTTAAGCCTCAATACTTAATAACCAGAGAACTTTGTAATCGAAAAACAAAACTAGATGGTAGATAATATAGCAAAATTTTTAGAATCAGTTAATGCTCGTAAATATTAAGGTGTTTCGATTTCTCGAAGTAATGATAACTTTCGAATCAAATCAAATTTCTGTTATTAATTTTTGCGAAAATACTTTACCTGACGATATCTTTCAAAGCATAGTTTATAAACAAATATCATTTAATATATATAATTTCCTAACTTAAATGAAATGATAAATGAATATTGCGAATTTTTTAATGCACACTTCCCTCCAAAATGAAAAACAGCAAAAGTTGTTTAAAAATCCTTTCACCTATTAGTTTTTTACTTAAAATAAGGCAATGCAACATTTGTTTTTATTGCAAAATAATAACACAGCACTTTATTTACTTTCAATATACAAAAAGTAAGTCCTATGGTTGTCTTTACTCACTGATGACTCAACTTGAATTATTTGCATTTATACAGCAAGTGGTCCTTATATAGCTATTTTAAGTGGTTATCCCATATATAAGAATAATCTACTTTAACATCACGCCATATTGTTGTTGTTATTATCATTCAATGTAGGCGCCTGCTTGGCTGTGTGTTTTGTTTTTGTTCTGTGTTAGTTGATTTTATTTTCTGTCGTTAAACTTATTTTATGGAATTTCTTTAAAGCGTTTTGTGGTTGTGTTGCGTGTATAAAATTTCTTAGAAAACTACGCAGTTTGTAAAACACACAATAGGTCATTACGTTGTGCTGATAATTATTTTCTTTGAAAACTTGAACAAATCATCTTCGTAATAATATATTTAAAAATATGTAGATAAATTTTACGAAATTATATAAAATTGGAATTGAAGTACGTAACACTACACGAGTGCCTGTCTGTTTGACATGTAGAAAGCCCTCAATGATATATGTATTCGAGAAAGAATTTTGTAGTTTAATATAGGGAATCATTAATTAATAGACAATTTAATGTAGCGAACGGGCTGTAATATTTATTTATATGTTCAAAACTAACTACAATCTACATATGTTTTCCAATAAAATAAAATAAATGTAAGGAATATACTTTTTGCTATAAATGTTAATTTTTATTTTAAGAGCTGGATTTTTATCTGGATCGGTATATCCCTTGGATGTACCGATTCTTCGGATTCTTCGCTTCTTAATTTTAAACATCACCTATTTAACCAACAAATTTTATAATTAAGAATTTTAGCAATATTCATATTAATTTGATTAGACGAAGTCCAAACACAACCAAAAGTTTTATTTTGTTGTTCTCTTCATAAATCGCTACATAGATTTGTTCTTCATTGCTCCTTAGCTATCTTAATTGTAGACAACCACTTTAATAAACATAATTTTGTTATTAGAAAAATTTTTATTGAAAACCTCAAAATTAATTCTAAGACTGTAAATGTAAATTACTACTGCATATAACATTTGCTTTCAGAAGTGATGTTATGACTAAGTAAAGAATATATTTTATAACCTTAATGCTGTTTTATATGCATTACTAACAATCGTAATTTTTGTTATTAACATTTATACCAGTACCAGTCCAAATGACTGGTATTTGTATGAAGATATGTATGATTTCGGGAGAGTCATGAGAAGGATGCAGTACAAATGGCGTCCATACGTCTTTTGTTCGTTCCATTATCTGCACTGTGCCGATTACGTCATTTTTATGAGTAAATGTTTTGTAAATGCACGAAACACGTTCACTCTTGTTTCGAGGTTTATTCAACACGCGACATTTTTTTATAGGGAATATTTTTATAGCAACTGGTTTTAGTAGTAATTTTAAATTTATGGTTAATCTAGTATTAAAAGATGTTGGTCGATGAAAAAAATAGTGAAAAATAGTGGTAAAAATAATGAGTATAATAATATAAAGTTTTCAAAAATATTGTTTCCATTATGCTCGACAGTAATTCATTCGTAAAAAGCCATTACTATTGTTTGTTATAGTTATATTAGAATAAAAATTTTGAGTTTCATAAACAAATCCAACAATAAAAAATAAATAATAAATATATATATATATATATATATATATATATATATATAAATATATTTATAATTTTTATGTATTTTATTTGTTTATTTTATTAAAGAAACCAAAATAACTGTTGAATTAGTAGGTGGACTATATGAGAGTTTATAATTTCTTTCTTAAATTAAGAGTGTAGTTAGCGAATGCAGACGATCTCCACTACTGCCTGTTATGACACTCCTCCTTTTCAATTTTTTTTAGTGTATAAAATTTGTTATACATAGTGATGCTTTATTTAAAAAAGATGCCTGTGATAATGGCATTGCATTAAACTAAAGATTATATAACATACCATTCTTTCATATTAGATATTCAACTTTAAATATTTTTTTTTTTTAATTTTTTTTAATTTTAAATGAAGATAAGCTTTAACAAAACTCTTTAATATTCGTTTGCTACATTTCTGTGCAATTGTTCTTTAATCAAATCATTTTTTTCTCCTTGCAATAATTGTTGTGCTTTATTAAATATCATGTTTATGCATACTCTATTATGAAAATATGAAACGTCTGCAGAAAATCAGTTACATTATTTCTGTAATACATTTGACTTACAAAAAATAAATAAATTCTTCTTTTGTTTAAGAATTTTGCAAGTGGCATACCTCATTCCGTGTTTCAGTTATGTGTTCTAATTCTTTAATGCAAATATTAAATATTTTGCTATTGCTTTGTTAGTATTTACTTATTAACACTTTTCTGTTTAATTTATGAGAGTTCATAGCAGGCCATTCATTTAGTATTTACTTTTGAAGTTATTTTTAATATGAACGTTAATATATCCGAAATATACTGTGATAACACCGCAATAAGTAGCAGTAAATTTAGCGAAATTTATTCTTGAAAAAATATCAATAAAATAAAAATAAAGCGAATAAATTTGTATGTGAATTTAGAAAAGCTAAACAAGTATACCACAGCTCCAAATTACATTAAGCCAGGATTTTACCAAGAGCTTAAAAATACATTGTACAGTGGAACAACAACATATTTTAGGAACAAATCAAATCTATATATACGGTTATACTGAGAGATATTTTTTGTAATTTTTTTATATAACTTAAAATTTTGTTCGCTAAATATACTAAGAGAAAAAGATAAATTTAAGGAATTATCTTCCCGATTTCGTTAGTTTCACATAAGAATTTTTATTTTTTAATATATTGAAATACAATTGTGTGTGTGTGTATGTTTATTTAATGACTTAAAATAAAGAATCCAGAAATTTCTAACCATGAAATAAAAATTCCATTAAGTTTTAGGATCTTAGCTTTCGGAATTTAACGCGTAAGTGCTAAAATAGAAATATCCCAGAAAAAAAAATACTTTTAATGCAGTCATTAGATTCATAAGATGTCGTTTAGAAAAATGGTAAATAATGCTTCATGCAATTCCTTTTCACAGCGGACGGAATGATGGGTGTGTTTCCACCAAAAATATGATAATGAGTGTAATTTTCAAAGTTTAAATTAAAAAATATATTTTTGTAATAGTGTAAAAATATTTACTACATGCCTGCTTCTTTTTTAATTGCATAATCAAGACTTAAAAATGTTTCATTAAATGTATATGAATATATTTCTGTTTATACTCGGTGTTAATAAGGAACGCCAGCCTGGGGTCCTGCTGAATTCCGGTTTATTTTGAATAAAACTCAAAGAGTTCTTCTGCAATTGGCATTTGTATTAAAATCTCTACAAATTTAAGTAAAAAAAATATTTGATAATTGATTACAACTTATACTACTACCTACTGTTTTGTGTGGAAAACACCAGACTAATTTCGGCTTCTAAATTCACGGGTGGTCCAAAATCCATTAACATGAGCAACTTCACTTCTGCAATTCTCGGTCCAAAAATAAAATGGCAGGAATTTTCGCGCATGTGCTGAAGTTAGCTGGGGCTGAAGTTAGCTTGCGGTAATAAAGTCTTCTATTACAATTTGATTAGTCTTTGGATGATGCCAGACGATTCTGGTTACGTTGCCAGCTTTAAGGGTATGACGAAGATCTCTAAAAATGTAAATAAATTTAAATTCTTTTCTGTGCTACTTTGAAACTCTTTTAGGTTACTTCTGCAAGGTTTCAAAATTTAGAAGTAAAAGCTTAAGCTCCATTGAAAACTAAAAGACAAAATGGTCTTTATCCCTTTTACTACAAGCTACTGAAAGTTATAATAATAATAATAATATTATTATTATTATTATTATTATTATTATTATGATTAAATGAAGTTCAATCAATTAATTAAATCAAAATTATTAAAAATAACTTAAAATAAAAAATGTTGTTATTTGGAATCATTTTCAAGTTAGCATGTATTAACTTAAAAATGATAAAACAGTTATTATTCAATTTTTTAAATGTATTATTGTGCGAGAAAGCATAAAATACTCATTTAATCAAATTGGCTTGATATATAAGACTTGAATTTTTTATACAAAATGTACGTTAAATTCTACTGATGAGCTATACGACTGGTAGTGAAATGGCCATATGGAGATGCTTTTCACCACATTAATATGTTTAAAAATTTGAAAAAAAAAATATTTTACGAGAACAGCCTTAATATATTTATTTTTTTAAAGAATCTAGCTCAAATAAACGCACACTAACTTGAAAATTATTCAAAATAACAAAATTGTTTATTTTAATTAAATTAAATAAATTAAATTTAAAATAGTTTATAAATTTATTAACAAAGAAAATCGCTGGTGTAAAGTTTAATGAAACAAGAAAAGTTAGCAATAACAAAATACTGGATCGTCATAAGAATTTTTAGCATCTCTCTAGTGATGCAAAATACATTGTAAACATCATATATTTAGCTAACTAATTTAGCAAATAACAATATGAGGAATTCTCATATTCAATCAATTTTAAAGTAGCTAAAACAAGTCTACATACAAAATAAAGCTTTTTTCGTTGTTTCTTTTGAAATTGTCACATATTACTATTATCTGTTACCGTTTTAGTCACGAGTCTAATTTTAGTTTTGTTCCTCTAAAACAAAAATAAATATTTGTAAGTGGCAGGTGGCTCTATAAACGTGAAAGGAATATGTCTCCATGTTTTTCTTAAAAAAAACAAATTTGGAATATTCGCGAAGATGTAAAAAATGTATTTCGTTTTTAAATATTTGATTTAATTGGATAGATAATTTTTATTTCGTCCAGCTTTGAAGTTATTTTACGTTTTTTTATTGCTTTGTTAGCTTTAATAAGTTTATAAAATAGTACTCTATTATTTCTGATGTTTTTGGCCACTTCAAATGAACAGAGAACAAAAGAGTGAATGAATCAATAATCTCATATTTAAATGAAATTAATTACTTAAAGTTAAATCATGGGAATATTTAATTTACGCTATTAAGTACGCTGAATTGATGGCTAAATAACTTAAATTTACCGATATTAATTATTTGTAGATAAAAGTCATTTGGCTAACACACTAATTTAGCTCTCCAAGAAACTTCTCACAGATTTTCAGACGTGTTGCTTTTGATTTTATTTTTCTTAGTTAAACTATTTATATAGAAATATTTGTCATCTGAAAATCTCTGTGAATAAGTTATTATTCTTCAGGTCAGACTCAAGTCCTAATAAATATGATCTGCTTTTAATAGATCAGTTAAAGTAAGATACTATCAGAATATAGTACACTTTCTGGTTTTTTACAATCTTATATCGACAGAAAAAATCATGAACTCAACTCATCAACGCACTTACGGGATGCGCAATTAAAAATATTATGATAATAGGACAAATTTGTAAATAAAAGACAACAACTATACTGAACATTATTGAGCAAACAAAAACACTATTCCAGAACATACAATCCCCATAATTAAAATTTGAACACAAAAATTCTTTTAATTATTTTGGATTATTTATATCAATTTCAAACATATTTATATTGAAGGTAGAAAATAAAATCATTTTCTATGTTTTTAAGACATCAAATATGTTAAACGTTTAATATTTCAAAACAAATTTAATAGCCACAAGCCATACATAAACCAACCAAAAATGTAACATCATTCGATATGCTCTGCGTGTGTTTAAAATTGTTAAACAAAACCGAGAGTGAAAATAAAAAACTTAGCCAAAATAATAAAAATATTTATAAGCAGAAAATTTTTGAAGCAATAGAAGTGTTTTCTACCAAAAAATAATGAGAAAGTGTATGGAACCATTGTTAAGGCGCTGATGTTTTACAAAGATTATTATTCGGTACTTTTTGCTTTGAAGTAAATATATGAATACTAATTATAAGTTCAATTATATTGAAGATACAATGAATAATTTGAAGAAAAAATTAATGTGGGAAGTGCTAAAAAATATATAAATTAAAGAAATCAATACCGATGCTGCTTAGAAATGTGGAAGATATAAAACACATTTAAATAATTATAACAATTAAATGTTATTTTTAATTGAGTTACTTCAAAACACAATTATAAGCCATTGTGGCTTAAACAGAAATTTTGGTCAGCAAAACATGACCAAAAATCTCAAAATTTGTCATACACAGACTGATTTAATACACGAATTTCGTGGGATTTTGTACTGTCTGTTAGCAATATCCTGGAACACATTACATGGCTACAGCAAGCATCTGAAATAACTGCCGTCTAATAGGTTTTTTTTTTAAATTAATATTTGGATACAATTTGCATCAGTTGGCACCTTTGAAGCTAAATCTTCCAAGAGTAATTTTTGGAGTTTTCTGAACCCGAAAAGTTGATTAAATCTATAAACTTCTCAATATTTAAGTAAACTATCTGTTTAGTAAACTATGTGTTCTATGCAAAATCATTTGATTTCTCTATTTCTATATTTTTTTAAATACAACCACCACTCATGCAAAGCATTGCACTAAAATATAGAAATTAAATTGTAGAACGTACGATGTAGGGATTAGTGTTTTGAGGTATTCGATTAGAATCTTTTTGTATAGTCAAAGTGGCGTCTGCAGGGTTCACATGATTAGTTAATGCATATTGCAATTCCCTCACCTATCTGGTTGAATAACTTCAATATAGAATTTGAAGCATCGACCAATACACAAGTTTGATAGTTAAGTGATGTTAACCCAATAAGACATTTAATAATTTTATTTTGAGAGGTTTCTTGAGTTTCGGTACACTCTTATGTATATCTTAGTATTTTGAAATAAAAATCCTTTAACTAGAATGTCAAAGAAATCTAGAGTTATGTTTAGTCTGTTCTTAATTCTTATTCTTGAGGTGACATTCTAGGATCATTCCCATGCGTTAGCTGAGAATATTTAGCTTTCAACAGTTTATCGGTTTTAATATTTGTTGCTGTAATGTCCACTGTAGTTAACACTTCATTTGGTGTATCACGACACATTGCCTGTGAGATATATTTCAATACATTTTCGATTTTAAAAAATTCCCAACGAAAATTAACATGGTCATCAAAAAAATGTTTTTCTCTTCTAATAGCCTCTTTAGAACAATACAAAATTTTTAGACCATAAACCACAGCTGTTATGTTCAAAACACCTAAAAAAAATCCAAGTGACACCAATGAGTCTTTTGTTCGTTATGTCGTTATACAACCAATTGAAAATTATATTTCAATTAAATTCGTCTTTTTCTCTTGAAAACTTTAATCTTATGTTCTCAGCAGGAGAACTAGCGAATATACGGATGGATATCATTGACGAACACCAACAAAATTGTGTTTAATTATTGAAAGTCTTTCGCTTAATTTATATAAAATATTATTTATTATTTTTTCGATAGGTATATTTTTCCCTTAATAAAAATATGAATTAATTGATATATGTATGTAAATAATTTTTATAACATATCAGCTTAAAAGTGCAAAAGGTTTGCCAGTTATAGTAAAGGGTGTAGATCCAAGTGTTGAACCAGACGAAATCAAAGGTGCCCTCATTGATCAAAGTTTCAAAATTAAAAATGTCGTAAACATAATTAATAGGGAGAAAATACCACAACCTCTGTTCCGAGTAGAATTGGAGCCCAACGACGTAACACTGAAGAAAAATGAAACGCGCCCAATTTACAATTTGCAATATCTTCTGCATAGAAAAATCACGGTAGAAGAACCACGCAAACGTTCAAGGCCCGTACAGTGTCACTGTCAAGAGTTTGGGCACACAAAAACATACTGCAAACTGCCATCTGTTTGCATTATATGCGGAGAATTGCATGCTACTGCTAGTTGCAATAAACCTAAAGGGGAAACAAACCTTAAAAAATGCAGTAATTGTGGCGGTAATCACACCGCAAACTGCAGAGGTTTCCCCGTTTATTCTTTCGTAAGACAGGGTGCAACCCCGGCACCTAAAGTTACATCAGCCTAAAAACAGCATATTTTATCTACTTCGTATCCCCAAATGGTCCGACCAATTAATACTTATGTATCGTATGCCGACGCCGTAAAAATCAACACTGTTCCACCAAAAAATGTTCCATCACCAAATACCAATGCAGACGCTAACTCAAACTTCAATTTAACTGGTCTTGAAGCTACTATTGACAACCTTGTACAAACAATAAATAATTTCACAACTAGTATGACTGGCATGATGCAACAAATGCTGCAAATGCAGACTACTTTGCTTCAAGCAATCGTAAATAAAAAATGAATTCGTTAAAAATATGTTTCTGGAATGCAATTGGCATTCGCCAACATAAAAACGAACTCGAACACTTCCTCACGGAAAATAACATTGACATCATGCTGGTCTCTGAAACGCATTTGACTACAAGAGGTATTTTTAAAATTAATGGATTCACATTTTATGATACAAAGGATCCGAGCGGAAGAGCATGCGGCGGCTCAGCAATTTTAATAAAGCCAAGACTGAAACACCATTTTTTGGACAGCAAGCATGAAAACTATTTGCAAGCCACAACTATTTGTGTTGAAAATCTTTTTAATGATATAGTAATATCATCAGTCTACTCTCCTCCCAGGTTTTCAATAACCGAAGAGCAGTATGAACAATTTTTTAAAGGTCTTGGACTATGTTTTCTGGCAGCTGGCGATTATAATGCGAAACACAATTACTGGGGTTCGCTCTTAATTACACCTAGAGGCCGAGCATTGTACAACGCTATTAGCAGTAATGATTTAGATGTTGCTTCGAGTGGTCAGCCTACATACTGGCCTACTGACAGACAAAAAATTCCGGATGTAATAGATTTTGCTGTCACAAAAAATATTTCAAGAAATTTAGTCACAGTAGAATCTTCTATTGATTTATCTTCGGATCATTCTCCAACCATTGTAACTATTTGCAGCCCGATAAGAAGATATTTGTTTTTTCCTGATACAAATATGATTAGTCGCATCAACTGGTTGAGTTTTAAAAAATATCTCAGCAGCCATTGTTCGGAGAATATTTTGCTAGAAACACAGCAGGACGTGGAGTATAGCCTTGCAACTTTTAGTGAAAATATTAAACAAGCAGCACAGCTTGCAACAACTAAACATCCGCAGACAACTTTAGGTCACATCTATTCTTCAGACATTGAACGTCTCGTAGCGGAAAAACGAAGAGCTAGGAGAGATTGGCAACAACACAGATCGCCCCTGCAGAGGCAGAGACTTTATGACGTGCTACAAAAAACCTTAAAAGGCCCGTTGAGTACAAGCCACCTCTACGTAATATCAGTGGAGATTGGTCAAGAAGGGACGCAGAAAAAGGCGACTTATTTGCCGATTACTTGAAAGATGTATTCACCCCACACATATGTACTGATGATGTTAATTTGCCGAGCGTAGTTAGATGACCCCCTCGACCCTTAAAACTTAGGTTGCGTGAGGAACAAAAGTTAATCTCTGAAGTAAATCCGAAAAAAGCTCCTGGTATGGACGGCATAAGTAACAAAATGTTGAAGGAGCTCCCCAGTATTGCCGTCAGAATCATGCTATTAATTTTTATTGCCATTTTACGGCTTGAATACTATTCTGACCACTGGAAGATTTCTAAAGTTAAAATGATTCCAAAACCGGGTACAGACCTAAACAAAACCGAGTCATATAGGCCCATAAGTCTATTACCAACTATTTCAAAGGTCTTCGAAAAGTTGCTTATGGATAAATTGTCTCCAATGCTAAGGGATAGTGGGTGTGTCCCAAACCATCAATTTGGTTTTATAAGTAGACAGAGCACAATTGAACAAACCCATAGATTGGTTCAGGTGATAAGAAGGACTTTTGAAGAGAAGAAGTATTGTTCAGCTATTTTTATTGATGTTTCTCAGGCTTTTGACAAAGTTTGGCATGAAGGTCTATTTCTGAAACTGGCCGCTCACTTGCTTTGTAATACAAGCAACCTATTAAAAAGCTACATAATTGGACGAAAATTTTCTGTTGTTGAAGGAGACTTCGTTAGTGTATCCAAACCAATTTTCTCAGGCGTACCAGTTTTATACTTGATATATACCTGCGATATGCCTGTAAGTGAAACTGTCCACACTTCTACGGTTGCTGATGATACAGCGTGTCTAAGTTCGCATGAAAACTCCCATCAAGCATCCATAAATCTTCAGCAACATATAACTCAGTTAGAGTTGTGGTTAAAATTATGGAGAACGTTCAAAAGCGCATTCTGCACTTTTTTGTTTTTGTTTTACTTTTTGTTTTACTATTTTATTGTCCTATCATATTCTCTAAAATTAATTCATAATAAGTATTGCAACAAACATTATCACTTTATTTTTTTAACAGCTTTCTTATAAATATAAGTATATACATTTAAAAGGAAAAGATAGGTAAAGCCTTTTTAGTTTAAGAAACATCCATCTCTCACTTTTGAATCGACGTCATTTCTGAAGTTGATATAAATTGTAAAGGTAAGAGTTTCTTAATATAATATGGTTTAAAGATCTATTTCGAACTTATTTTATTATTTTTTTTACTCATTACCATTGAGCCCACATTTTATTGAACATTTTTGTGTAAAAAATTTCTTCGAGTACCGCATTGGATAATATAAATTTTTTATCTAAAACAATTACCAAATATTTACTTCATTTAAAATTGGAATTGAACTTGCATCAACAACCTGCTAGATAGAATTCTCTGGGTGATTTTTTGTATGGAAAAATTATGGCTTGTGTTTTTGCTTAGTTTACGTAATGTAGAATTTAAAATCTTTCATCTTGTAATTATTACAGTATCATCCGTATATAATGCCACCGAATTATATCCAATAGTTTTGAAATCTGAAATATATTTTAAATAAAATATGGGTAATAACATTGACCAATATGATAATTTAAATGATGTTAATACGATAAGAAATCTAAAATAAGCAAGTGCTTTAAGAGATTTTATTGTGTAGAAAAAAATACAGTCTAGTTTTTAAATGATATTGCAAATTATTTTTGTGTGAACACCTTTAAGTTCTTAATTTATCGTTTTTAGCACTTACTATACCGCTTTACACCCTATGTGATATATTTTAATATATTTTCTATATTAAAGCCACCCGAAACGAAAAATTAACATCACTATTACTTTTCTAATAATCTCTTCAAAACAATACATTTTCTTTTATAATAAACCAAAGATGCAATTTTTAATAAACGCTAAAAAAATTCTATAACTCCACTAAATCATGTGTTTGTTTGTGGCGTTTAAAATAATAAGAAGCTGACTACAAAGCGGTAAATGGAAGTTCGAATTAAATGGAAGTTCGATTTTTCTTTTGAAAACTTTAATTAATCTTCTGTTTTCAAATGTCTTATCCTCTTTTGCGTAATCGTTCTTAAGACAGGGATGAGAGCAAATGTTAAGCAATTTTTTTTTCAAACTGCACTGAAGAAAATTTAAAGATGCCATACGAAAAGTTTTGTATTTTTGAAAAACTTTTGGTAATTTTCAATAGTTTCAATTAATTTTAAACGAAACTATTAAAAAAAAAAAAACATTTGAGATCTTTAAAAAAATATGAATAAATTGACATAAATAATAAATTTATATTTCCTGTTAACAAATTAACAAATGCATAAAAATCACCACAGCTTAAAAAAACTTAAACTCAGCACTGGAAATATTTCTCCCATGCAATATTATACTTTCATTTTTATATTTCATTATCACGCTTTATAATTGTTGTTTTATTAGCAGAGTAGTTGATTCTCCACATAGTTTTGCAAAAGCACAAGTAACTAAAAAATTTTATTTTACTTTTATTTGTCGACAACATTGCTACACAACTACCTTAAGCATCTTTAGCCTTTGACAGTTCCTCTACTTTGCCAATACAAACTTCGAATCAAATATTTTAATTATTACAGAAGTGAACTTTTTCATCTCCCTTTTTTTTTGTAAAAGCATGACATGTAGTGTGAATGCGTCCTACTAAGATACTTCGCGGTTATCTTTTCTTTTGGCTATGGATCTAAACTCAATATTATAAGCTGGGCTTTTATTTAAAGAGACCACAACTATGTTTTGTTTGAACTATAATTTTTCAAATTAATTCTTAAAGTTTTGTATTTTATCTTTGCCAAAGTAAATAGTTTCTTGGTCGTAGTAAAATACTAAGAAATTAAATGGGTATTAAGTCGTTTTCAAATCAAGAAACTTTGTATTTAAACAATTTCTTTGACATTGATTATTGAAATAATTGAATAGAAAATCCATAGGAAAAAAAAACACAACACATTAACTTGATCCAAAGAAAGAAATATGAGAAAAAATGTCAGAACCATAAAGGAAAAAACTAAATAAAAACAAAGCAATTAAAAGACACTTATAAAGTATAAGCAATAACACAGAATACAAACAATTAAGATGACTTCAAAATACGTTGCAGCATAAAAAAACCTGTGACTGTATTGTAGTTGAAAATGCTTATGTGTATGCTGCAAGAACAGACTTTAAATTTATAGTCAGAAACTAACTCCTTAATCTTGTTTGATTAAAGATTATATATTTTATTAAAGATTGTCTATGTAAATATATATGATAATTATAGGTGAGTTATTGAGAGCAAAACAAATTATGTGAGAGCGCAAATCGCGCAAAGGTTTTTGTACAAAAGACACAACATGTGGCATACCGATATCATTGAAACGATTAAATTACGATACACTCTATACAAATTGGTGACATTCCCAATGAAAACTATTAAAGTGTACATGCCATTCTTTGATGGACAGCATAAAAACACATTTATTTACGTGATGGCGGTGAAAGTAGTTATGCGTATCTAGAAATTCTGGTCTTTGCTAAATACAAATAGTCACAAACAGCATGCAGACAACCAGCCAACTAACCACTAAGAAGAGAAACAATAATTGTAAAAAACATAATTATTGTTGTGGTAATAGTGATGGTAATAAAAGACACTGGTAACGGAATTAAAGGCCAAATTGTTGCTTGCAAGGTATTTCAATACTACTACCACTAAGTAACATTAATAAGAATAGAAAGTAATTTTGAAATCGCGCTGTAAATATCAAGTTCTGAAGAAGTTTAAATGAAGAAGAAAATGGAAAATAAATAATTAATCGGCAATGAAAATATTAGTTAAAATAAGAGTTCAATAGATTACTTAGTTCATTACATCACGCTCTGCTTTGTTTTTGTTTGATCACAAAAGAGTTAAATTAATAAATAGAATAAGTTGAGCAAATTAATTTTGCAAATAAAACAGCTGATAAATTTGAAAATAGTTTTATTATGCATTGTTCCTTATTAATGGCGATATTCTGTATACATAAAGCACAAAATGTGTTCGCTTGTTTGGTTGCTGAAAAGCTGGCCTAAACCAGTTTTTCGCGCCAGTACAAATATATGGTATATGTATATATATATAAAGAATATCTTCCATAAAATTATTATCGCTTAACTACAAGAAGTTTTATACAAGCAACTTTATTAATTGGATGAGAAAATTAAACCTGACTCCATTAAAAGGTTCAATTGTTACTTTTGACGTTAGCGAATCGTACATCATATTGCTATGCAAAACAAAAACAAAGAATAAAAATCTGACTGTCAATAAAACTGGCTTTATTAGAAATACAATTTTATGTCTTTGATGCGTAGATGGACTAATTTTTGTAGCAACTGCGGCCATATTGTCCGAACATCTTTTCAAACTTTGACTTTTCCGCAAAGAAAGCAATCTAATGGGAGCCAGATTTTGCGATTTTAATGGTCAATTAATAAAACCGTCGTATGAAATGGATCTTTCATTAAATTATTGCATCGCGCATTGTGTGGTGTACAAAGCTTCGTGGTATTTGAAATACATACCGCAGTTAAAGAGTGGAGTTTATCACCAATAACTAGAACCGAAATGCACAGAAATATATTTTAAATAACTCCCCAATTTTTTTTTTGTTTTTTTTTTTAAGGAGAAGTAGCACTTCAGGCAACAATGCCTATTTAGTCAAGTACCGTGCTACATTCTTTAAGAAAGGGATAGAGAATAGATGAAACAGGTGGTGAAAGTAGAAGGATAGTCGGAAATTAACTGCCGTATAAAGATAGCACAGTGACCAGTGACTATGCCTCCATAGCTGAGCAGCCCCACCGACAGTCAATTTTTAATTTTGTACTGAAAAAAACCAAGGTCTTCGTTGGGAATTGAACCCACAAGCCCCATACTGGCAAGCTAGTATACTACCTACTAGCCTACAGGGGCACCTAAATGCTGCTTTGCTCTCGTTGAAGAAGTCACTTGTTCCGCACAGTTAATTTTAACACTGTTTATTTTCTCAGCTCTTTACGCTTAGTATAAGTAGGTAAAGGAGCAATTAGCAACAGATATCGATTTATTGTCTTGAAAAAATGTCTGTTAGCTTCTTCTAAGGTTTAAGCGATTTCCATAATATTCTTGACATCCTTGTAGCAGCCCCATTTACGATAGCTCTATGTCCTGATACATAAGATTATCTTTTATTTGTCGGAGTCCTTTAGATTCGCGAATACTGCATTGCCGGCATGTCTTTTGAATTAAATTTTAACGTTTTTTTTATTATTTCGCTTTCCTTTATATGTTTTGTCAAATGTTTTTAAAAATTTTTTTTTTTCAAATTGTTATAATTTTTTGTTTTTGTAAAGTATAAAAAATAATTTCCTGAAGAAGTTTTCCACAAGAAAGCGAAATATTGAAAAAATTAATCGTTAAAATTTAATTTAAAAGACCGTTTAAAAGATTAGTACATATTTAATAAAAATAACAAAAGGTCGAATAAAACTGAAAATAATTAATAAATAAAATATTTTTAAATAATTTTAATATAAATAAATAAATAAATATGTAAATAGAAATTATCTAAAAAAAGTAAATAAAAATTTATTAAAGCTATTAGCGTTACTGTTGTGTTGTTGATATGGTGGAAGACTATTCCAAATGCGAGCAGCATACAAATAAAATTGCCATTCACACACTAGATGCTGATGTCGAGGTATTATAATGTTTCGGTTTCTAGACGATTGGGAAAAACGTAATTTCTCAAACATATATCTAGGGGTTTTTCTGTGTATTATTTTGTGTAAAAAAACTAGAGTACCTGCCTTTATTAGACTTTTAAAACTAACCCCGTAAAGATTATTTGAAACAGGTGAAACATGGTCAAATCTACGCAAAGCATAGACATATCGAATAATATTATTATATAGAATATTCAGTTTTCTTTTAGTAACGGCATCGCAATTACCAAATAGTTCACATCCATACATCAAAGTTGGAATCAAGTATGCTATGGCGAGCAAAATTCTTATCCGTAATGGAGTGAAAAACGGCGTGGTCCAGAGTCCGCAACTTCACATACACTTGTCCCACTAAAGCATTTACGTGGTCCGACCATGTCAACCAGTTGTTAAAAATTATGACTGGATTTTTTGCCTTATTAACAATTTCGATATTCTCGTCATTTAAAACAATGTCTCCTGAAAAAGTTGTTGCTAAACTTTTTCTGCGTATTACAATACACTTAGATTTACAAGGGTTCAAGCAAAGTCCGCTTGCACAAGCCCAGTGATAAATTTTCTTTAACTCATTATTTAAATGCAATAGACCAGTGGCAGCATTTTCAACTGGGGTACCTAGCGTAAGTTGCACATCGTCTGCGTATAGGTGGATGTTGCATTTTGAAAGCACATCTGGCAAATCATTCACATATATTGAAAATAATAGTGGACCAAGAATAGACAAATGTGGCACGCCACTGATAAGTGTCAATTTGTTCGACCATACTTTACTTACAAAAACTGACTGTGTGTGATTCGATATATGTGAATTAATTAGCTTGGCTGATGTGTCTGATAATCTGAAAAAAAATTTTAATTTCCTTAGTAATATGTCATGATCCACGGTGTCAAATACTTAAGAGTGGTCTGGAAGCACTAAAAAACATATGTTCCCACATTCCAGTTCCTGTCGTATATTCTCTTTTACTTCTGCTATGGTTCTGACGAATATTCGCGAAGATGATTAAAATTTAGTTGTCTGAAATCACGATAGCTAATGCTCTGATGATCAGTTTGGTGAAAATAAAAATCGTAGTTTAGAAATATAAGATCATGCTTGGAAAAACATGATGCGGAAATTTGGTCATACAGATTTATTTTAGATGTATTAGAAACAAAGAAAAGGTTATTTTATTTTTTATTTTATATATAAATTTTTAATTTGAAATATCAAACTACAAAATAATTAATTAATTTTTCACTAAAATAACCATATCACGAAAAATAAAAATTGTTATAAAAAGTTAAATTTAATAATTTAGCCCTTGACTTAAATAGAATAATAAAGAGTAAAGTAAGCATTGAACTCACGCCAGTTTCGTTTTAAATGAATGTCCTCTTAGGAGTTGTCAAACTAAAAACTTCTTTATTTTTAAATTTCTTTTTCTTATATACTAATTTCTTAATATAAAAAACTTATTTCTATTGCCAATATGTTGAGCAAGCAAAATCGATTGCAGTATTTCGTTCTATCGATTCTGCTGGTCATTGATTTGAATAAAAAATTGTTGTGGTCAAATGAAAGAATCAAGTTTCAAGGAAATTGGGCAAAATGTCATTAAACTGAGTTTGCTCTTTGTATTTGGCGATAGTGGTTGTGGTTGTGGAAGTACATATGTAACTCGCCTCAATCATGTCGTGTATGAAGAGCAATGATTTATTAAATGACTGAATGAACGTTTTTCGTTCTTCTTCCACAATATACAACACAGTAATATAATGAATATTTTGCAATAGTTTTATTTTTTAGTGCTATTTTCATGTCAACTTTATAAATAATAATAATATAATAATATAATATACTGTTATATTATAATATTATAATGTTATTTTTAAAAATAACATGAAAATAGCACTAACAAATAAGACTATTGCAAAATATTCTTTATATTACTGTGTTGTATATTGTGGATCTGGGTATGATAAATAGTTAAATTACTCGTATTCGTTGATGTGATTTCATTATTCCACAGTATTCCTGTTAATTTAGCAATGAACACAATGGAGAGCTAATAGGAAACAAGTCATACAGAAATTCTGAAGATATGGATATAGTTAAATTTTGCAATAGGGATTGGAGATACTTCTTATATAGTGGGATAACTTATGGGCAAGAAAAGGGTATGCCAAAGGGATCTCCAATATCTCCTTTTATTGCTGATATTACTATGGAAGAATTGCTGGACACAGTTTTGGGTAGAATGAGAACGATCTATTTGGGATAGTAAAAATAGATCAAGTTGATGAAACATTAAGAAAGAGACGAATCACACAATACCCTATCTTGACACATTATTAATGAGAGACAAAACTACAATCGTAATTGAATGGCGCCGAAAATCAGTAACATCTGGGAGGCTAACAAATTTCTATTCCAAACATCTCAGAAATATAAATATCAACACAGCTACAAATTTTATAAGGAGGGTACCAAATGCCAGCAATTCAAAAATTCACGCGAGCAATAAAGAAAAAATTAGGAACATATTACTCAAAAATGATTGCCAGCACAAATAATAAATAAATTAATTGCATTGTCACAGAAAATAAAAATATTTCAGCTCAAAGCCGAGACAAGTACAAAATAACGACAATCTATAAGCAAATATATTATATTCCAAGACTGCGATAAAACTGATCAACATGACAAGATGACTCTTTACCAATATGAAATCTAAATTGGACAAAATGGATAAATTTAATTTGGTCTACGCAATAAAATATAACGGGGACGACACTAACATATGCCAAAAAGTATATATTGGTAAAACTAAGACAGAATTAAAAACTAGACTCTCATCGCACAAGTCCGATTTGAAAATTGACAGGGAATTGAATAAACGAACGAATCACACCGCGGCTTGACAATGATGTTTTCACATCGAAAGTGCTCGCCATTAACTTCAAGAGAACAACAGCCAGATAAGACGGGAAATAACAACAGTA
The DNA here is from genome assembly GCA_030448955.1 of Trichopoda pennipes. Lineage (NCBI taxonomy): Eukaryota > Metazoa > Arthropoda > Insecta > Diptera > Tachinidae > Trichopoda > Trichopoda pennipes. The sequence goes on from JASKUP010000034.1 coordinate 10,784,287, forward strand.
AAAAATTTATTATTTGGAATCATTTCTAACTAATTGTGCTACAATCCTTTAAACATAAATATTTTAGGATTTTCTCATAACATAATTACTATTCAATACATGAAAATGTATTATTACAGGGTAAGCATACCATGCCATTTTATTGTGGCCATATCAGTCCTGCTTATCAATGGATTCAACTCAAAATTTATGTATTTCAGATTTCAGAGGTTAATTTATTTTCCAAAAAGTTTTACAAAGGGTATTAAAAAATTAACAAAGATACTACAAAAAATTTAACAAAATATTCTTTACATAACAAATTATTTTTCAAAGACTTCCTTATTCTAAATACAATTGACACATTTTTTTGGTCATCTCTCGCAAAAAATCAATTAAAATAAAATAATTTCCCAAAAAAGGAATAAAAAAGGGAACGCTCTTAGAATCTACTTAAAAATAAGAAACACTTAAAACTAATAACTTAAAACTAAAAAACTTATAACTAAACACAAACAAACAAAACAAGAACAATAGAAACACAAGAAATAATAAAAAAAAAAACAAGGAATAAAAAAAAAAAAAAAAACACAATAACAACAAAAAACAAAGTAAAGAAAAATAATGAATTCACAATTAACAAAATTATAACTATTGGGCGGTATTATACACGGTGTCCTGAATGCTCAGAGAACGTAGCCTTCTATGATAAAATAAGAGGTCTGCATCCTCGTAAAGAATTCCAGCCTCTTTCAAAGTTAATAAGTCCATTGGACAGAGATACCGGGACATCCGAACAGTCTCCAAATCACGCGACGGAGAAAAGCACCCCGCAACCAGGGAGTTACCTAAAGAACGTGCGCCCTCCAGGAACTTCACAGCCATTTCCATCATATAGACATCCACCCGCGCAAAATCAATTGCGTTGTAGATTGAACTACATGATGGCCTGCGGAACTCGCCACTTGGTCCTCTCTAAGGCCTCAGTCCAAGACAAGCAACCAAAACCCGTCTCTCCCATCTCCTAAGTCTCTCCATCTGGAGAGAAGAAATACCAACCCAAGCCGGAAAGGCGTAGGAGATGACAGGGCGGATAATTTGGCGATACACAAAAAGACGGACCCTCTTATCAAGACCTCCTCTACGTTTAAGGGCTCCCTGGTACGCGGAGTAAATTCTCTTGCTTCGCTGCAAAATATCGTCAATGTGCCGATAACTTTCAAAGTTTTCATGAAGGGTGACACCCAGGTATTTAAGCCTGTCCGAAGTCGTAATCTGTTCTCGTCCGAGAGTCAAACAAGGTCTGTACGATCTACAATTTGGGTAAATATATTTCCGCCTTCCCTTAAACATTACGGCCACGGTCTTCGCAATGTTTAAAGTTAGACCCCATTTTGTAAAATAGTCCGTCAGTATCGTCAAATAGTAATTTAGTCGGTCATTAGTGGTTCTTGCTCTAGCACCTGAAGAGGCAATGAGGATATCATCGGCATATACAATTAAAAGATTCTTCCGTGGCGGTCGTGGTATGTCAGAGACAAAGATATTGTAAAGCACAGGCCCCAGTAACGAGCCCTGTGGCACTCCAGCAGAAATCGAACCCTCGTCTGACCGAACATCACCCACGCGTACTCGAAATGATCGGTTTCCTAAAAAGTTGTCCACTATGCGGCAAAGGCCCACACCAAATCTCATTTCCATCATCTTGAATATAAGCCCGTCATGCCAAACCGTGTCGAACGCCTTGGCAAAGTCCAGACTTACAGCTATTGTTGGGCATTTTCTATTCAGTCCTCTGGCAATGAAGTCCGTTAGCACCGTCAGCGCACGCGTTGTCGAAAGTCCAGTTCTAAATCCAAATTGGAAGTCTTTTAAAATGTCCTTGTCAATTATAACGTCATTTAGCTTTGCCAGAAGAATGAATTCAAACAACTTTCCAAAAGCAGATAGAAGAGAAATGGGTCTATAGCTTCCACATACCACAGGATCCGATCTGGGTTTCAGCACCGGAACGACGAGGGCCGATTTCCACGATTTTGGAAAATAGCCAATATTATAGCAATGATTGAAAACTATTGCTAGAAATCTTCATGCCATAACATTGGTTCTTTTCAAAACAACATCAGAAATCCCGTCCATACCACAGGATCTTTTATCCAAATGTGCACATGTGTCAAAAAATTATAACTATTATATTTAAATAATAGTTTTAACTTTCTTGTAAAATAAAACGGCATCATTACAAATCAATTAATACATTAAAGTCAGTATAATACTACATAGCAACTACTTCTAAGATGAGTCATTACCATTTTGTATCTTTTCACACTTTCCTCTCAATGCAACATGGCTTTTAAATTTCTGTTAAAATAGAAAATTTTAAAATAGTTAAACGGATTTAATTTATATTGCAATAGAAGTAATTTGACATAAAACTGAAGTTATTAACCTAATGATGTAACTAACACTTTATAGTTTATTAATTTAAAAAAGGCAAACTTTTCGTTTTAGCACATAAAGTGAAAAAATAAAGGTAGAAAATAAAAACTTTCTGCCTGTCTGTATAAAGCAAAATTATTACCGCCATTATTCATGATAAAAATCACCAACAACAACACCATCAGCGTCCACTGTTAAAAGCTACAAAAAAATTAAGGTCACAAACATAAGAGATGATCCTTTCACACAATAAGGCCAATAAAGAAATAAACAACTCTCACAACAGAAAAACGAAAGAAACTTAAAAAAGAAAGATGTTTAAGTAAATTTTGTATTTTGCACATAAAATTAAGTAATTTCATTTAATATCTGTAATAACATATCCGAAATTTGTCTTGCAGAAAGATTTTTTTTTAAAGTTGCTGTAAGATAATCTCTTTTATTGCTGATGGGCATAAGAAAACAGCCAATAAAAAATCTGAGCACCTACTGACTTGTTTTAAAAATTTAAAAATACTATATTTAAAATTTTTAGCATAACACTAAATTGCGGTTGATAACTTTAATTATTCTAAGGTTTATTTTATATAAAGTATTGTAGTTGCAGCAGTTATTACCCATTTGCCTTTAAGATATTATTTTAAAACCAATTGATTTTAAAGTGATGAAATTTTCCTAAAATGAAAAAATTAAAGGAGATACACTGAAATTAATACTCACGTTTTCAGCTGTAAAGTGAAATTTTCATGCAACCTCTGGAATTACTACACGTGAAGCAACTAATTGAAAAACACAAAATAACTATATATCCTTGAAAAAGGAAGGACCGACTAAATTCTAATAGACTTAAACACAATCCAAAATAAAATTGCATACACAACGAATAAATAACAAAACAGAAACTTTTATTGTCTTGATATCACAATAATAATGCATCGAAAGTGCTCGCTGATCATACCGAACAAACACCCAATAAAGGCATTTCTGACCAAGGGGAATGACAACAATGAAAACAGATCGTTCAATTGAGCGTTTGTATTGTCAGGAGGCACAAAATAAAATAAAAAAACTTAAAAAAACAAAGTAATTTAGAATTATAAGTAACTATTTTAAAACAATCACTAATTAATTCTTAAACTAAACATACAACTTACATGTTGCAACATTAAATGTTAAATTTTTATTAAATTTTCATATTAAAATTGATTTGACAAAATAAGCGTATTTTCTCGAAATTCTTATCATTCACGAAGATTTTCACATAAAAAACGATTTTTTACAAGATACGCAGGTGATTACAAAATAAGCGTGTTTGCTCAAAATTTCTACGAATGTACACAGCCATTTTACAATTTCGTAGTCTTTCAGTTGCCTTTATAAAATAGCAAAGGGAGGAGATATAAAATTAATTAAAAATGAACAATATTAAAAAAAATTGTTAACCTAAAATAATATAATTTCTATTTGTGTTAGCTACTGGGGGGACGAAATTTGTTTTTGGGAATAAATTAGCCCTCCCCAGACTAATATATCTAAAACAATTTTCACATCTTTTTCTCCATCACACAATAATCACATGAAATTCAAATCTTTGGATATAAAATGCCAATAACTTTTGTAAAATTCTAATAGGGTTTTAAGACTGACCACAAAACAAACTTTTGTGAATTGAAAAACTATAAATTTAGAGTAACTTAATTAAAGAAATTAAAATGAAAACTATGGCGCTATTGATAACGTAGCCGCAACGAAAATACTATCATTCGAAAATACCAAGATTCGACTAAATGTTTACATATTTTTAAACTAGTTGTGGGGGAACAATTTACCTGCGTGCCAACCCCTAATGAAACAACAGCCCAAACCCAACACTATTCATACTAACAGACCAAATAATAAGTCGCCAGTACTATAAAAAACGCGGCTTGGTAATGATGTTATTGCATTGCAAGCGCTCGCCGATCGTGCCAAATAAGCAGCCAATAAAGACGGTTTTCACCGAAAGGAATGACTACACTTGTTGTGCATTTCATTTTACAGCTAATATTACGTTGTTAGCTGTTTAGTAACAATTTATCGTCTTTAGTGTCGATGCAATTATGAAGCGGTGGATCCCTTATGTAATTTAGATATTAATTTCTTTTTAGGTTTTTTCTCTCTAGACAAACAGCACTATCCATATCAACAATAGTAACAAAACACACGCGCCATCATAAATAACAATAATAATAAATCTGGTCATCATTTTCAACAAGCGATAAACGAGTCAGTGACAAGTTGCAGATTCTCAAATAGTAGCAAGAACCTGAGAATATAGAGATTGGCTGTGAGAAACGTTAGCAAATCAATATATGAATATGGAATTAAATATTGGTAAATAGTTGACGTCGGTTTGTGCAATTAAATAATAAAGTATTTGACTTTTTGTTAATTTAACGGTTACCAAGTTGATTTATATTATTTTATTGTTTTTTATTTTAACTACAATTTGAATTAAAATAAGTGGTAAATATTTACTGATGCTGCAATTTAATTTCATTGCCTTGTGTAAAAAACTTTTGTTTATGAACAGTAACTTACATGCCATTTGTATCACCCTTTATTACTTATTTCAAATTCAATAAATCCTTTTTCTTGCCTTTATAAATTTGTCAAAATAAATACCTTTCCTTGAATTGCAATAAGAGTTAAAATGAAAATTGAATTACAGTATTAGTAAAAATTTAATTTTAGTGGTACTGTAATGTGCCCACCAATTACCAAAATGCATCTATATACTCCTAATAAAAATAGTTATTTAATACCCAACAGTTGTAGTAAATAAATAAAATAATTTTACCTTTGTATGTTTTTAATAATACATTATTAAAAATTAATTCTAATTTATTTACATATAAGTATGTAATCAAATAATTACTTAATTAAATTTGAATAGCCGAACCCGGACAGACGTTTCCCTACCTCTACGCACCTCTATAAATATAAAAATGGATGCTTGTATATGTATGTAATCAAGAATCTAGCATGTGCTGGGCAAAAATTAAAGATGAGTCATACAGAAATGATGAAAAAATATATTGATTTTATTAATAGCAATATTTTAATGAATATCAATGAAAAATATTTTTGCTATATGATGAAAGGAACTTGTGATAACAAAACTAATCTATCATAATGCGAGTGGTTTTATCCATTAGACAAATGACGACATCGCGGTACATTTTGTAATCGTATTCTTTTTCGTAGTTAAATGCCGCTTTTTTTGTGAGCGATCCTCGTTCTTGAACGAGCCTGGCGTGCGCGTTGTGCCTAATGTCGTTCTTCGGGTTTTGCAGCAGCCCTTGAAGTAGACGCTCTGATTCGTTCAGCTTCCTGTCGTGTATTCCGCTCTTCGGGTGTTGCAGCAGCTCTAGTTGCTTACACTTGCCGCGCATTTCTGGTTCATCTTCTAGTGCTGGTTTTTGTTGATATGTGCGTATACTGTCCGACGGGGTTTGATTTATTTGGGTATGATTTTACGTCAACCCGCGTCAAATTTGGTTTGTGAACATCCCGATTTCAGTTATATGCCATCAGTTTCTCTCTATACTAGTTGCATTTTATTGTCAGCTGTCTGCATATAGTTCGTCTTGTTCGTGTCTCTCTTCTTATTGCCTTCGTCTTTCTCTCTTTTTGTCGGTCTCTCTCCTTTTTCATTTGTTTCTTTTTAACTATATTATCTCTCTCTCTCTCTCTCTCCCTTTTCATTCCCCTTTCTTTGTACCTAAATCGATTCACGCTCATGCTTGTTATTCGTTTCTGTTTATATATGAGTCTATTGGGTTTTTTTATGACATAATAATCTGAAATTGTACGTTTCTGAGGTTCCTTATCCTTAGCTTCGGTCTTGTGCACCTGCGTAACGTGTTTGTGTTAGTGTAATGTTTATTGTCTTGTAAAGATGTTTCAATAGTTAAAATATTGTGTCTGAAGCAGTTTTCTAATACATTTAATCTCCTTCTCTGTGCTGTGTATGTAGCAGTTTAACCGTTGTTCTTATATGTCCCAGTGTACATTTGTTGTTATACATATGGTTTGCAAAATTTGATTCTGGAGTTGATTTTGGTTCTCGTAGTTTTTTGTTGTAATCTCTAATGTGTTTGCTAAATCTGGTCTTAATTTTTCGTCCTGTTTGCCCGATATATTTATATTGGCATGTGTTTATGGAGTACATTTGTCTCCGTTGTTTTATTCTGTAGTATTCTGCTTAGGTTGTTTCTTGTTCTGAATGCTGTATTGATGTTGGTTTTCTAAAGAATTTTGGTACTTGATTTTTAAGTTGATTTTTTCATGTACATATGTTAATGTAGCCCAGTTTTTCTTATCATTCTTCTGTTCTTTGTTCGTCTTAATATTGTCTACCAGGTACTTTTTGTATCCGTTGTTTTCAGCTATGGGTATATTGTTCTCATTTCTTTCATATACATTTTCCGTGTTAGTGGTGTTCTTTCGAGTCTTGTTAGTAACTGTTTTTGTGCTACTGGGGTTGGTTTTCTGTATATTTCGCATTCGATTCTGTTCAGAATTACGTTCATCTTGATTGTTGGGCCTATATAATTCATTCTTGTGTCTTCCATTTTGTTTTTCGTGGCATTTCAAAAACGTCTTAGAGTGCCACGTTTGGTAACAAATTAGTCATCCGAACATGGAAGACAATGACCTACAATGAAACAAAATACATATACAATCTCTCCTACGCATTTGGCTTCCAAGTAAAATACTTTATATTTTTGACGTACATATTACTTCCATATGAGTATTCGCAGCGAAAATATTTTTTTTTTCCTTCTCGAATTTCCATATGGGTATTCGCAGTGAACGCAAAAATTTTTTCATGCACGAATTTCGATGTGGATATTCGCAGTGAATGCAGAATAAAATATTTTGTTCGTGCACGAATTTCCATATGAGTATTCACAGTCAACCGGATAATTCATGAGAAAAGGACAATTACATTTTAAAATTACTCAACAATGCCACTGCCACGCTGTTGCGATCGCATAAAACTCAATTGTTTAATTTTATAAACAAACAAAGAATATCCACTTTGACATCCAGCACTGAAAATAATTTTAATGGAAATGCTTTTCCATTTCAAATTGACTCATCAATAACTTATCACTGTCAAAGACACAATAACAATTTTTTATTATTGAGTACAGTAAAACTCACTAATTATTTTCTACCACCATCGAAAGGCCAAAGAAAAAACTGTGCTGCTGTATCGCTGCTGTTCCAGTGTTTTGACAGAATCAGAATCAATGAACTTAGGCATGCGCAGCGTTATAGAACAGTGCCATCTAGTGGCGAGTTACAGAAAAATTGATAGTCTAAAAACTTTTTCTATGAAAAACTACTTACACATGTCAACCGCTCAACCGATCGTGATGAAAGTTGACATGTGTATATATATATATATATATATATATATATATATATAGATTTCAAAGACGGTTAATTTACATTCAGTTTTACTATAATGAATTTTTCTAATATTTAATGTTTGCATGACATGAACCGACAAAAGTTTAAATAATTTGTTAATTTTATATTTTAAAACAGTTTTTTAACCTTTTTTTCAATTAAGTGTTTCAGTTTCGTTAACGATATTTATAATGTGTAATTGCTAATTTTGACTGCACTGAAAATCAGTAGTTTATTTGTGTTTATTTTTCTAACAACAATCATCAAAAGAAATTAAAAATAAAAAACTAAAACAAAGTTAAAAACTTAACTAAAAACTTCCAAATAAATATCAGTTTATATTAATGTTACTTTCTTAGTTATTTTCTTACTTGTTTACATAACTTATTAACATGCTTTCTTTACAATTCATTTGCGGTCAGACTAACTCGACTTTTAAATTTAAAAAAAATTGATTTCGTGCTGTTTTGTGCTACTGTTTGGTCTCCGGCGTGTTCTTGTGGATTTAATAGCTGTGTTAGACATATACAGCATTTTAATTCTGTACTTAGCCGGTCGTCAGGGAATACATTGTGTGAAGCTGGTGTGCTCTCGCAATGGAAATAATTGCTCATTAATTGTTACATTTTATTCGAATAATAGTTTTCCTGTAGGTTCTTAGTATTTGTATTCCAAATATAAGGAATAGGAGGGGGTTTATCAGTTTGCTTGCGCGCTAATTGCTTCAAGGCATTGTTAAAATGTGCTATGTGTATTACTCGTTAAAATTTATCATGACTTAGGAAGTGTTTTATGTAGTAGATGAGCATAGTTTCATTATTTAAACCCATAACCCATAAAATTCTTATAAACACTTTTATTAAGGTATGTGGACTTATCAGGTAATGCAAATAATTGTTCATCCAATGTTACATTTTTAACCGGATAATAGTATTCCTGTGGAATCTTAGTAAGTGTTTGCTTGCGCGCTAATTGCGCCAAAGCATTGTCCAAATGTACTATATATATTATTCAAAGTTTCACCAAAAAATTTAAGGAGGATCATTACTAATACTATTTAAATCCATAAGGTATGAGCACTTATCCGTTCCGTTTACGTATAGAAATATTGTCAGTACGGTGAAAAACAAATCCAACAATTCTTCTTCTAGGAGTACCTATGAACCAAAAATTTATATCATCCCTATAAATTTTGAACTGCAAGCCTTGCTTCATTAGAAAATTCAATCTTAACAAGAAAAAAAAATTATCAGCTGCTAAATAGCAATACAGTAAAAGCACTCCACATTCGTAAATATTTTCTAAAAGGAGCTTTTTTAAAGGGAGCAAAAAAGTCACCTCATTTCACAATAATACAATTTTTTTGGAAAGTTTTGAATTTTACTAAGTTTTAGTAATACATAATGCACGTTAGTCACAATACACATTGTGTCCGCAGAAATCTTAAATGCTTTTGCCCAAAAACAAAGTACTAAATAATATTTATGATCATTTTTTTTTTTGCGCAAATTTCCACTTATCTGGCAATCTGTGTCTTAAGATCATTTAAAAAAAAATATAAGAAAATTATTTAATTTCACACACACTGCATTCACCAATTGCTGTTGGCCTTTGCTTTCGCAGAAATCAAAACAAAGTGACTTTTTCGCATACTAACTGCCATGATAAATAAAATATAACATTAATTTTTGGCTCTTTTTTTTGGTTTTTGGTACATTAACATACAAAATAACAGTTTGGTTCTTTTCTTTTTTTTTGCTCCCCTTCTTTTCTTTTACATTCAATTTTAAGTTCTGTTTGATGGTTATTAATTAATTTCCAAATGCCGCAAAATGATTGTTGGTATTTATAAGTGGTTTTTATGAGGACATTTGCTGTTAAAGGTGTTTCAGTAAAAGGTTTTTGGTAAAAGTTGTGTTTCTTACATGAAATTGTGCGCCACAAATCAGTTTGATTACAATCGCTTAACATTAATTGGCAAACTTGTAGGATATTGAAATTGGGTATAACAACTGAACAACTGAACAACAGAAATTATGAAAATATTTTTGTTTTTTTTTTCTCCTCTTTATTTTTCATTAACGCTTATCTAGATTTTTTGTCCTTTAATTGAATACGATTAAACACACTGTAAAGAGAAAAATGTGAACGTAAATTTAATTTGTTCGTTTTGTATTTTCTTTATTGGACTAAAACAATTTAAAAGGGCCGACTGTACCGTTATGTTATTTGGCACATCACATTCTTTAAAATGAATAGCAGTTACCATTGAAATTAATTTTAATTCACACATTCTATAAAGTTTGATAAAAAGCAAAATAAATGCAATACAAAGACAAAATTTAATAGTCACTTCATCAAATGCATTTCTAATACACTGCAGACCATTCAATTTAATGACTTTGAAAATATTCAATTATAGCACTTTGGTATGTTAGCTGATTTCTTGTACTCGTTTGTAACTCACGGAAGCGGCAACAATATTAGATACTTATGGTTTGGTCAGACGCGGCAAATATTTAACGATTTATTCACAAATATATTTTTAGTGGCAAATGTTTATTTACTCGTAATTTTACAAATTACTAGATTATGAAGTGATATTGAATTATATAAGAGTGACAAATATTTGAGCTCTAAACTGAAAAAACATAATGAATAAATTTTTATTGTTTTTTTTAACCGATCCTTTTTTATTTATCTTTAATAAATATCTTTTTTCTTTTCTAAGATCTTTTTTATATATTTTCTTCTTCACGATATTTCGCTTTCCTTTGGAAAGCTTCTTAAGAAAAAAAAAATTTTATATTTTTGAAAATAAAAAATTATTAACAAATTGAAAAAAATGTTTCAAAACATTTGACAAAAATATAAAATATTTTTTTATACATACATACAAAAATTTTTAAAAATTTTCAAATATTCAAACATACACAAACAAGGAAACGGAAATAAAAAATGAATAACAAATAACAAATTCTCATAACAAATAATGTGTCTTTTTAATTAAGTACCTATAATTCTGAGCTGGAGGAAATGACCAGGTGAACTGTGACAAAGTTTATATTGGGACAACAAAAAATAAACTTAAAACAAGATTAGCTGGTCACAGGTGTGACCAAAAATATAGGAATATTTCAACACAGGAGACATCCTTATCTTCACATTGTAAGAAATATAATCATTATCCAAAGTTTGATGGAACATCAGTATTAGATATAGAAAAAAACTACAAGAGACGTTATATGTTGGAAATGTTAGAAATTGTTAATGAACCAAATGTAAGGAGAATAAATTTCAAGACAGACACAGACAATTTAGCTCAGAATTATAGGTACTTAATTAAAAAGACACATAATTTGTTATGAGAATTTGTTATTTGTTATTTATTTGTTATTTCCGTTTCCTTGTTTGTGTATGTTTAAATATTTGAAAATTTTTAAAAATTTTTGCATGTATGTATGAAAAAATATTTTATGTTTTTGTCAAATGTTTTAAAACATTTTTTTCAATTTGTTAATAATTTTTTGTTTTAAAAAATATAAAATTTTTTTCCTGAAGAAGCTTTCCAAAGGAAAGCGAAATATCGTGAAGAAAAAAATATATAAAAAAGATCTTAGAAAAGAAAAAATATATTTATTAAAGATAATGAATAAATATTATTTGGAATATCTTATGCTAATAAGCTTACTAATGCTGATAATCATCACTTTCACATCAGTAATATTGCTGCAACATTGTGAACAAGATTGTAACACTAACAGTACGAGCAATATTTAAAATTTTTTGTTTTATAAAATTTTTAAATTACGTTCTTCTAAAGGATATTTAAAAATAAGAAATAGAGACGATAATAATTCGAGAATAAATGACATTCTTAACGATTCTGCAAAATACTCAACAATGAATAAGGATCCTTCTGCTAAATTGGAGAAAACAAACAATGTTTTAGTTGATGAACTTTTTAAAAAAGAAATCATTTAAGTAATGGAGAGAAATAGACTTAAGACTAATGTATCAAATTCTCCAAAACGATATGGAGTACCTAAGATCCATAAGCAGAATTTTCCTTTAAGACCTATTTTCTCTTGCATTAACTAATTCCCCGGCCTACGGACTGTGCAAGTATATAACGAATATTCTGAAGGTAATAACAAGACAATCAATATATAATATAAGAAATTCATCGTAATTTAAAGATAAAGCCAAAAGAATAGATATACAAGATAATTTTCATTTGATGTAGTTTCACTTTTTCCAAGTATTCCTGTAGGTTTGCCTTTGAGGATTATAGAGAGAAAATGGCAGATAATAGAGCAAAATACGAATATTGAGACGGAATTATTTTTACGTATTCTTAAGTTTTGTGTTGAAGATACCAGATATTTTTAATTTGATAATAGCATACATCTGCAGAATGAGCGCCTCCCTATGGGCTCTCCAGCATCTCCAATAATAGCCGATATTGTGATGCGGGAATTACTAAATTCATGTATTAGTAAAATGGCTATTAAACCGAAGATTATCACAAAATCTGTAGATAATTTATTTTGTATAACTTCCGAAGATGCAGTGGATGATATTTTGTCACGATTCACGATTGAAAGAGATTTAGAATCTAAACTTCCATATTTAGATATATTGATAATAAGAAAGAGAAATAAGTTAGTATTTAAATGGTATAAGAAACCAAAATCTTCTGGAAGAATTATTAATTTTTATTCCAAATTAAATTTTTTAAATTTTAATTTTGTATGTATGTATGCAGAAAATTATTTTATATGTTTTTGTCAATTGACTTAAAAAATTTTGTTGTTTTTTTTCAAATTGTTAATAATTTTAGTTGTTATAAAATTAATTTCCTAAAGAAGCTTTCCAGAGGAAAGCAAAATATTCAAAAAATATATAGTTAAATTTAATTAAAAAAGACCGTTTAAAAGAATAAAACATATTTATTTAAATAAATAAGAAATAATATTAAATAGCAAGCAATGGTTGACAATGTAGTCGACAAAGTGGAAACATATAGCTCGTATTTCCGCCTTATGATGGCTTATCAGAAAAATTATTGTGCACTAAGAACTTGTAGCTCGTGGATACCATGTCTGCATATTTATAGTCTTTCGACTATCTAGGCCTTCTATGCCCCGAATTGTTAACTTCCCAACCACAACATAAAAATACTAAATAGAGTTCTCAATAAGGGGAAGCAGTTTGAAACAGAAAACTTAAGGCTTCAGTAAAAAATAATTAAAACAATGAACAAAAAACAGGACATTCATAACCTAAGCGCTAGTTATAGAGTTATTGTAGAATATAGTCATTTAAATTAAAATTTAATTTCTTTCAAGTTTGTATTTATATGGGTCACATTAAATAACTTTTATGTAACGCAAAATATGCATTTTTTTTAATTAACATAAAAACAGGTTATGCCTTATTAGCTTAAACATGGCTTTTCTAGGCTTTACCCATTTTAGCGGCACACAGTGGAGAGGAGAGGAAATATTTTGAAAATAAGTCAGCTATTTGTTAACAGTTGAAACGAGTGAAGTAAATAACCACTTGATGGTAGCAGGATATTAATCGTACTTAACTTAAAAGTTTTACTTTTCTTGAACTTTCAAAAGTCGGGGCAATTAATATTCTTTCATTTCTTATTTAGCTTACAGTCATAAATTATAAGATAAATTAAAAAGAATAAAATCAATAGCTACATCGGCCTTTAGCTCAGCCTTGCAAGTAAAATAAGTATGTGTGTGCTTCTTATTTTGGATTTTTAAATCTTGTTAATCATGTTAATCATGATCAATCGTTGTTCTCTTTAATAGTCATTATATAAACATAAATATATATTTGTTCTCGCCTTCTGTTAACAGTCGCCTTAGCAACGAATGCAATTTTGTTTTTTTTATTTCAACAAAAATATTGTTGTAAGTAATTTTTCTTTTCTAATAGATTTAAAATTTTTAAAGGTACTTTTCAACACTAAAGAGAAGCCGAATTCAAATTGTTCATTTGATTGTAACTTTTGATATTCTAATGCTTCAAAGTGCTTAATTAGGCCTTTAAAACTAAATGTAAAAGAAGTTCACAAAAAAAATCTGCACAAACTCTTAATCAGTAGAGCCATTTAGAGACCGGGAATTTATTACTAAAATATTACGTTTTTTACTTACTGCGCAGCCGTGCCGTTCTTATTATTTTCTTGTTGATATTTGCACACAAAAATAGTGTCCAGCCTTTTATATGTTCAATATAATAGGCTGGAAAGTCTTGGTCTGGCGGAAGTAAAACCCACGTTGTCCCAGTTTGTATTGAAATCTACTTTGTGATCACACTTACTTCATCAAATATTTGCCCCGTCTGACCTCACTTAAGTAGCAATCGAAACGAAAAATAAAACAAAAAGTTTCGTTTGGTAATTATATTCTTTCAAACATTTGCCCCAAACATACACACATGCAAATAAACCAAGTTGATGCGAGTTAAAAAAAAGAAAAGAAAAAATACTCAACAGAATTTACTTAAAAATATTTTCACAAGTTACAATTTCATGACAATGTCATTATTATGCAGTGAACTATACCTATTTTCAAAATCGTTAAAATCATTTGTCAATATTCCACTGTAAGCTTCATGCATACAATTCCACAAAAGCAAAGCAAAGCGATGTAAATGAAAGAAATGAAAAAAATTAATTCTTCTGAATTTGCCTCCGTAACGTTTCGTTTCCCAACTCCTCATATATGTAGACTGCAAAATGTAACGAGACAAAATAAACAAAATACTTTAAGACAAGACAAGAAAGACAAACATCGAGACAAACAATAAAGTACATGATGTAAAAGTTAAGTAGAACCTATCAGTGTTCATTAAGTGAGAATTGTGTCACCTAATTAACGTAAATGAGTCAAATAACTTGGCCAACACCAAAGAGATACTCGTATTTACGACAATGAAACAAAAATATTAGAAAAGCAATTTTAAGCGCTCGCTGCATTCAGTTCCGTATATTCTTAATCAAATGGAGACATGAAGCTACAAAATTTAGGCAAATTTTGCCACAATGGCTGCAGAATAAAGCGAAAAAATAAGAAAAATGTTCAAAACGTGAGTTAGATAACGCCTTTGTATAATACAATGCAAGGTAATGTCATGTTATGCATTAATTCTTAACTTAAACTGACAAACTAAAACAACAAAAACAATAACAACCAACCATAACAAAAACAAATAAGCACAAAAAAGACAAGAGCAAAATTACAGCTACTAAGTACACCGACTGTGCGATAGACATTCTAAAGTACAGGAGGCAAATGAATGAATGGCTGGTTAGTGAAGAAAAGTGAGACAAGCCTTAGATATTTTCCCTAGAGGGCTATTTGCATTAGAAATGACAACAGTAGTCAACAATGCTGGAGGAATTAAAAGCTTCACACAGTCAAAATATTTCACGATAGAAATAACGAGGTATTGTAGACAATCAGGGCAAGCGCACTATGGAACACCTCACATACATCTGTTGCAAAAACTATTTGAAAAATTAATTCAGCGGATTGAGGGAATTGCTTTTATGTTTTTATCAAAACGTATGTTCAAAAAATTTGCTTAGATTCGTCTGATACTAACGGTTAAGTTTTCTCAGCATGTCAATGGAAAATTAAAAATGGAAAATGTTTCCAAATATTTTTTAACTCAATTGACTTCTTTTACCTCTCGTTATTTATATCAATTAAAATTAATCTATTACATAACCACTTACTTATTGTTAATAATTTTATCCGAAATCCTCTGTATCGGCCTTAACACATATGTTAGCCTAGCTACTTTTGATTATTAACAGAAAGGTGTGGTCACTGGCAGCGATTTTATCAGGGCACGAATTACAATATAATTCACTGCCGCATAATAAAATGATATAAGGCTATCTGGCGATGCAAACTGGATGATAATTGATAAATTGTCGGAGAATGCAAGGATGACTTATGTAGAATAGAATAGTCTTACGATACCTGAGCTAATTTTTTTTTTTTTTTCAAAGAGAAGTAGCACTTCAGGCAACAATGCCTATTTAGTCAAGTACCGTGCAAAATTCTTTAGGAAAGGGATAGAGAAGAGATGAAACAGGTGGTGAAAGTAGAAGGAGAGTCGGAAATTAACTGCGACCAGTAACTATGCCTTCATCGCTGAACAACCCCACTGACAGTCAATTTTTATTTTTGTAGTGAAAAGAAACCAAGGTCTTCGTTGGGAATCGACTAGCGTACAGAGGAACCTAATACTCTGATTATTATGATTAAATTGTTTTAACACTTTGTAACCTTTTAACAATGTATCCAACGAATAAAACATAATACAGAAATGATATAAAAATTAAATTTTAATCAGAGTATACCACTTAATTACTACTTAAATTAGCTCAGATCATTAGCTCCTGAGCTGCTTTGGGATTTCATAATAACATTCCTCTAATTTTCGAAACTATACCAAAGAACTTTTTTATAACTTACAGGATAATACTTTTTTGATCTAGAAATAATCTTTGTTCAAATCACATACCGTCTTCGCATATTTCTTATTACTCCCAACATCTACAGTTCGTCTACTCTTCTCCTTGTTATAGGCCACTTTAGCCTGATTTTTTCTATCTACTTTTGCCTTTTTTTCATGAGTTTTTGATATATATTCAGCTTATATTTGCTACGAGTTATTGTACTACCAGCCATAAAGGTTTTGCCTGGAATTTTTAGAATACTCCTGCAAAGTTCTGCGGTTATAGATATTTAGTAATTTTTTAAATTTTTTTACGACAATAAGATTTAAGTCACACTTATACTAAAAGTAAATGTTGACTGTTAAAAATATTGGTTTGTGGCTTAGATAAGAAAAAATCCAGAATAAACGAAAGGCTACTTTATGACATATTGGGCTGTTATGGTAGCTGCATTGTATGAGATATTGGCTTGTTCGTTGTACAGAAAATGACAAGTCCCAACAGCAACTCAAGTACGTTATAAATTGGGCATTCCCAACAAAATGGTTTATTTAAAATCTGAATAAAAAAAAACAGCAATTTATATCTTCTGGACTTTCGATAAGCAAAAGTCAACTATAGTTCTAATGCAGGCTTGCACGAATTTATATCAAACGAGATTGTAAAGGCACATATTATAATAAGTCAAATAAGAGAATCGTGAAACTTTTACAATGTTGTGGCAGCCGTATGAGCACCGATCTATCCAGAGCCATAGGGTAAAAGACATAAAATAAAAAACAGAAAAGGAATTAGCAATTTCTAGTATTTCATATGAGACCGCAGCTTTTTTAGCAGCAACTTTGGAACAGTTACTAGTTATTAATAAAATGTTAACTAATCGAGTTTAAATATGTAATAGAGCATAACTACTAGACGAAAGCAATAAAAAGCAATTGAAAAATCTAAACTGTATTAATTTTAAGCTCAAAGTCCCATAGTAAAGTTTTACCTACAAATATTTGTTGTAACTAAAAAATAATGTCATGAAGCCCTGAAAAATGAATTTAAATCAAAATTGCTATAAATGTCAAATAGTAGTAGAAATTCTAGTTACTTTATTCACCGAATGGCAAAAATGAAAACGTGACTGTAAAATTATTAACAAAATATTTGTCTTTCTTGTGGTTAATATTTAAGCAAACTAATAATAGAAAATACAAGAATTCTATAAATAGAATACACAAGAATTCTATAATAGATATACAAGAAATTATTAATATTGAAATCAATAGATATTTTTACAATGGCAATGAGTGTCATAATAGATGATTAATAATAGTACGGTGCTACAGTTACGGAATTTATGACAGATAAAATTTTATTTTACAATTCTTAAAAACTTACAATTTAATTTTTTTTGGCCTTTAAATATTTATTAATTATTGGACTATAGTCAATAAAGGGAGTTTTTGTAAAGGTAAAGATCTTTGAAATACAATAAAGTAACGATAAAATTTTTTTTTAAATTGACATGCAATTTACTTTATTTGAAAGATAGACTTTAGACGTGATAATTTGAATGTGACCTATGGCACATTACCGCCAAGGCTAGCAAGAATGTAGTCTAATCTGGAGGCTCAATTTTTAATGACTTTTTCCAACATTTGTACTGTATATCGACAAATGTTGTCCTCCAAGTGGTCCACGTTTCGGGCTTATCTGCGTAGGCTAGGGAGTTCGCATATCAGAAGAAAATAGACTAGCGGAATTAGATCGCTGGATCTTGAAAGCTAACTTGCGGGTCCGAAACTTAAAATATGCGGTTACCAAACGTTTGCTTCAATAAATCAATTGTGGCAGGAGCTATGTAACATGTCGTGCTTGTTCAATTGATGAACAAAAAAGTCAATAATCATGGGTCTATATCACCATTGACTATAACGTTCTGACCAGCAACTTGTCTTCAAGAAGTATGAACCAGTGATTCTACCAGTTCATAAATCACATCAAGCAGTCGGGTTTTGTGGATGTAACGGTATCTAAACATATATTTAAAAATACACATCACTCCAAACATGACTGTTTCATTTACTGAAATAAAAGTGAACTTAATCGCTAAACATAACGAAAATTGGGATCAACTGCAACCACTTCAAAGCTGATAAAATTACCGTAAATTAAAAGAGTGTTGCCAACTTAAGTAAAAAATGCCTGATACTAATATAAGATTCAGTTTAAATTCTAAGTCTTTATCAAATTAAATACAAATGAATCGTTTTCTTTAAAAATAAAACGCGTAAAAAGATTCTGAGTATTATTTCACATTTACTCATAAAAGTTAGCAAAAAAAAATTTCTAACATTTAAAAACAATCTACGTATTACAAATATGGAAACAACAACTTTCTTTTCGATTATTAACAGCCATTACAAACAATAAACATAAAAAGAAAATAAATTTAAAAAAAAATCGTGAAAATTATCAAGAGCTGCGGTTGAGTTTTATTGTGTCACATATGAATGCGTGTACATAATAGAATGAAATGTATTGAAAAGTAAAGAAAGAAGAAAAAATAGCAATTGTGAAGATTTTATTTTTAATAAACGTTTGTATTTGTCTCGAGTTCTCAGACATTTAAAGAGTATTTAGTTTTACTATTACTTTTCTTGGTGATTGCAAACTAAATACTAAGAGACACCTGCCGAACATTTTTACTATGACGAGTTGCTTGGAAACAGAAGTATACTAAAATAGAAAAATGCCATCAAACTTAATAATCTTGTCTGGAAAATTAGTGAGTACAAATCTTCTATAGTTAAGACTTATTTTGCACAACGATCGAGGAATAGGATCGCTATACTATTATGAGATTAAAAAAATATATATCTTTAACTCAAAAAACCACTTCTTAGTTAAATGTCTTTAATGTAACATGAGCGGTTTACCCATTTATCTCGATCACTAAAATATTAATTTAGCAAAAATTCTGGAATATTAATATTTTTAATTTTTGAAAGTACAAAATTTTTATAAACAAGTTAATAATATTTAATAAGCTTTATTTCATAGATAATTTTTAAATTCTACACTAGCACAATAGAGTGCAAAATTTTTATGATCGCATTATCTATGATTGTGTACGTTTCTAATATTATACATTTAATTAATAATTTAGAAAATTAGAATACGAACATCAATCAATATTAACTTGGTAAAACGTATATGAAATACATCTCAAAGCTTTTTATGTTCTTTTTATCATTCGTGGCATACATTTTTTTGTTTTTGGTTTCCTATTAACCATCGGTTTAGCAGTGTATGAAATTTTAGTTTTTTAGTTTTTCATGCTATTTTTTTCTCATCACAAATGATGATGTTCTAGTATCAATACTGATTGTTGTAAAGAAAAATTAATTGTTACTTACAGGAAATGTAGAGACACAACAAACAAAATTTACCGCAAAGATATCTAGTTGCAAATTTTTGATATTTGGAAACTAGTGTCCTATTTTGGGACAAAAACTTAATTGTGGCTTTAACATCCTAAACTTATTCATATAATTTCAAAATAATTAAATGTGCTCATTTATACTACAGTTATGAAGGTTCCATTACCCGACTGTTCTTCCCTTAATATTTCAAATCTAATGGATTTTGTTTTCTACTCCAGACGTCATTGACAAATTATCTTAGACAAAAATAATTATTTGATAATTTTTATAGTTTTTTAAACGATCTTTTTTCTCTTTAATAAATATCTTTTTCTTTTTTTAATAATTTTTTTGTTTTCAAAACTTTAAAAATTTTTTTCCTGAAGAAGCTTTCCAAAGGAAAGCGAAATATTGAAAAGAAAAAATATATAAAAAAAGATCTAAAAAAAAAAAGATATTTATCAAAAATAATTATTAAATATGTATTAATCTTTTAAACGGTCTTTTTAATTAAATTTTAGCGATATATTTTTTCAATATTTCGCTTTCCTATGGAAAGCTTCTGCAGGAAAATTAATTTTTAATAACAAAAATTATTAACAAATTGAAAAAAAATTTTTTTTTGAAAACATTTGACAAAAACATATAAAATAATTTTCTTCATACATACATACATACAAAATTAAAAATTTCAAATATTTAAGCATACAAAAACAAATAAATGGAAATTAAATAACAAATTCTCTCTTATGAAATAATTATAACAAATTGTGTGTCTTTTGCATTAAGTACCTATAATTCTGTGCTAAATTCTCTGTGTCTGTTTTGAAATTTATTCTCCTTAAATTTGGTACATTAACAATTTCTAACATTTCTAACTTATAACGCCTCTTATAGTTTTTTTCTATATCTAATATTGATACTTCATCAAACTTTTGATAATGATTATATTTCTTACAATGTGAAGAAATATGTGTTTTTTGGTCACATCTATGAGCAGCTAATCTTATTTTAAGTTTATTCTTTGTTGTCCTAATATCAACTTTGTCATAGTTCACCTGGTCATTTCCTCCACATGGTATCCTGTATACTACATCAGATATTTCCATTTTTCATACTGCTAAATAATTTATTTAATGCGTTATATGTTTTGTGTGCAACTATATATCTATCAGTGTCATATATTTAAGACTTTCTTAATCCGTCTTATATTCCAGGAACCTAAGTTAATGATTTATAAATTCTTGGTTCTGCCATAGTATTTCTTAAATTATGCCTATGATTACCATATTGTCTAATTAATCGGTTAGTTAATTCTACTGGAAAATTATCGTCATGAAGTACAAATCTTTTTGTCCAAAAATAATAATCAAAAATAATTATTTTCGTTAATTTGTGCTTGATTCCATAAACATAAATATTATACAATATTCTCATAAAATATTTATTAATCCGAAAAACTTTAATTGTATTACTGTGGGGGAAAACATACCCACATGGCCTTTCACTTCTGCTCAAATAGCTCAACTCAAGAGTTTTATATCTCAAGTCAAATTGATTGAATAAAAATTTTATTTAATCAACACAGCAAAAAGGCATTAAAACCTAAAAATACTTTTATACAAAAACATAATAATGAATACTTTATAAGAATGTCATAAAATAGTTATGTTGAAGGAATCAAATACAAATTAACGTAAATTAAATTAAAAATTATTCCAAATAATAAAATTGTTTATTAGACAAAAATATTTATGGAAATTACAGATAACTTGGTTATTAAGCAATAAGCATGGTTAATAAATTTTAAAAATTAACATGGCAACAATTAAATATCTAAAGTAGTTGAATGACCTCTAGAAAATCACTAGGTTCGTGAATAAAAAACTGTAAATATATTTTTACTTTAGGAAATATATGTCTGTTGAAATAATATCTGCCTCTGGAAGGAGCTAACATATTTGAAATGCGATGGTTATAATTTGTAGAATTTTTGGTGGACTTTGTTAGGTAGTAAAATGTCGAACGATGACGTCCTTACCATCGCTTTATTGATAAGTTATTGTCTTTTGTAAATAAATAACACAAAGCAAGCATGAATTTAAAAATTTCTTTATTCAAATTGCGAAAGAAAATGTAACAATGGCCCCTTAAATTTTAAGAAACAGTTTATATTGTCTCCGATTGCGATATGTTCATGGCCCTGAAGCCATAAAATTAAAAATATGATTTAGAAGGATCATAATACAACTAACTTTTTAAAAATTAGTATGTTTTATGATAAACAATGGACGTTTGTTTATAAAACAGGATTTTGGATAAATTTTTCATAGTTGGTCCTTAACGGCATCCCACAAGAGAATTTATAAAGAGCTAAAATCGTAGCTATGAGTCGGCTTATCCACATCGCTAAGATGTTATTAATTCAATAATCGAAATTGATATTTTGATAATCTGTATGACAAGGTGCGCAATTTATTTAAAAAAAAAGAGATTATCAAGTTCAAATTTTCCAATTGTCTCCGTCGACTGAAATGGCACAATTATACCACAAATCCTATATTGAAAATAAACTATCAGTCCATGTTGATATATTAACTTCTTGGTATTGCCCGCAGCTGCAACGACTAAAATGTCTCCAAGTCAGTCGTCTCCAGTTTTCGATCACATTCAAAGATGGATTATAGCCTCGGTAACGAAAGGAGTAATCATTTTTCTTCAACTGCTGAGATCATTGGGGTTTTGAGCCTATAATTCGAAACCTTTTGCAAAATTTTTGTCAGGCTTTTGCTTGCAATGCCGAGTTATTAAAATATTTCATGTAAAATGTTTTCAGATTTTACCAATGTGTTCTCTGTGGAGGTGAGAATTTTTAATACAATAGGAGCTTGCAGTGATCATTCGTAGCGCTTAATTTTAGTACCTTTGCATTTTTTTAAGTTGGAATCAGTACTCCATAGCCTGTACGCTAGTAGGTAGTGTACTAGCTTACAAGACTGGAGGTTGTGGATTCGGTTCGCACCAAAGATTTTGGTTTTTTCACTACAAATAAAAATTGACTCATGGCGGGGCTGCTCAGTGATGAAGGCATTATCACTGGTCACTGTGCTGTCTTGTACGACAGTTAATTTCCGTAACTATCCTTCTACTTTCATCACCTGTCTCATCTCTTTTCTATCCCTTTCCTTAAGAATGTAACACGGTACTAAATAAGCATTGTTGCCTGAAGTGCTACTTCTCTTAAAAAAAATAAAATTTATAACAGCATGTAGGTTTTAGAATCGCATTGTGAAGAAGAAGCATAATGTGCAGGCTAAGTGTCAATTGTTTGCTAATGAACCAATTCATTGGTCTGTTCTTAATTTTGCCTGCAATAGTTTCGCTTCAATATGGCTATGTTGAGGTATTATTACATTTTTTATCCGTATAGGATAGGTGCATTTAACTCTCTGTTATTTTAACCAGAAAATGTTCTATTTTGAAGACTAGTAAACAATTCTTAAAAGATATTTTCACATAAGCTCTTCCATTTTATTTAAGCACTGTTGGTTCCAACTTGCTTGCATATACTTTTCTTAGATTAGAAATAGCTGCCTAACACCGCCAGACTTTTTCGTTTTTAGATCTCTCATTAAATGACAAGCTGTTGTGCTAAACAGCTTGAAAACATACATTGAAGAACAGGTTGCCAACTCACTGATATAATTTTTGCCAATTTTAATTCTTCCAATACAAGTTTCGTGAAAGCGGAGTTAAAATTATTAGTCAATTCAAATTATGACATGGCATTACTTTTGCACTGTTATAACCAGTGTTATAACCAAGTATTCGTTACTTCATTAATATCTGCCTACTGGCACAATTCAACTTAAATTCATAATAAATCATATGCTTAAGTTACAGTCAACTACAAGTGCATAAATAATAAATGTCCAAAAACACGTCTACATGCTAAAAACTGAAAAAGAACACATACTAATTTTTACTGCTTCCATTATCGTGTCTGTTTTGTCTGAGCGACTGATATGTAGACAGACAATTGGACAAGCTTTACAGTACATCAACAGCTCTATAAATAAAATGTTATGTGTAGGTGTTAAAAAAGCTCTAGATGAAAGAAGCACATGTATGCATGAATGTACGTCGCTTAATTTTGTTTAACTCAAAATGAATCTTTAAAGCCCTACAAGTAAATAACTCTCTCTAATTATTTAAATATAGAACAAAATTTTCAACTAATTAAAAACCAATATTTATTAAAAGATTTTCCGGAATTAAAAAGACATTTAAGTTGGAATAGAAGGAATATTTCCTACGTATTTACTAATTTGCGATAACTTACGATTCGATTGCGTTTCGTTTTGAACGTGCAACTTAAACAGCCTTTTTAATTGTAGGGTGAGCAGTTCTTAAGCTTATTTTCCTTTCTTTCCTAAACGAACTACTCTTTTTTATGAAACAGAGAAAGAATATAGACAGAATAAATTGGCGCACAATTAAAATGCATGTAGAATAACTGCCAAATGGCACGTAATAAAACATTTCCAACAACTCATAAGTAAGTGATGTTTTAAGTAAAGGGTGTTTTTTAAGCAATATAGAAATTTCAATTGTAAACGCATTTTACCAAAAGTTAATTTCTTTTACTCAAAAGATGGCAATAATATTTGAAAATGATTTCAGTGATATGGCGGCCAGCAGTTCCCAGTCATCTACTTTTGAGCTACTTATTCGAGCAATGCGTCATTGTTACGACGAAGCCCTCCGAGGTACAGTTGCTGCTGACGTGATTTGATTTACATCCGCACCTGGCTATGCAGCCTTAATCAGATGGTGGTCAAGCCACTTTGCATAATTTGGAACGTCATGCTCGTCCTAGGAAGCCGAAGCCATAATTCTATGCAACAGGTCTTTCCTAGTTGCAACTTTAGTGATTCCAGGAACAGGGCTGCAAACCACCACACCTTGTTAAAGAGTTGTAGACCATTAACTCCTGTCCAGAACACATGTCTAGCATGCTCGCTGGACTGGATCATTCACCTTCCGTGTCATTAACGGTGAAATGAGCCTGGCCACTATAGAACCATAAACTGTTATGGGGCCGCGAAACCACAACCACCACGATACTGCCATATAGCGGCCAACCTCAATAATCAGCCAGAGAACAGTCAAATGTCTAAAGAGACAAATAACGGAACTCTGGGGCTTACTGATTTCCGTGGAAATAAAGTTCCCAGTTGGACGCTGCCGCCGTTGCACAGGTCTACATAGTAGCTCTCCATGAAGACCATATATGTGCCCCCGGGGGGTAGTTGCTGCTGACATCAACTTTCACTATAGATGTTTAATCGCACGTAAGATGAACTTCCCAAAATTCATTGGCTTACTGAGTGTGAAAGCTTGCAATCGCCTCATGGCACATAACGTATCCATATTGAAATCTGACCGCGACTAATGTTATCCATATTTTAAAACAAAAATCATTGATTATTTAGCGAAAATGATTTCCATTGATCACAACACTTGTTTTGATATTATATATGAAGAAATAAAGTTCAATCATGCCATCAGAGTATAACCCACAACAAATGGTTCCTTTTATAGGATCTATTGTGGATTTCTTTTACTTCATATGCAATAATTTTTTCAAGTAACACACAATGCTGAATTAGGTTTATAAGTTGTGTGAATTGAATGTCTGGCTGCTTCGGTACGGTTTTTATAAGGTCCGTCTATTTATGATAATTTCCAAAAATATTAATGATGATCATGTTTATGATCAGTTTAGGATTAGTATCATAAGTGTTAGACAATTAACCCATTGGAAAGCTCCATCTACTTAAAAAAAACACCCTTTAGTTTTAAATGAATTTTATTCAAAGACAATTGCGTGTACTTAGAAATTAGGAACGAGAAATAATTTAAAGAAAAGTAAATTATATTTAGGGCGTCTTATCATTCACATAAATTTAAAGACTTTTGATTAATGAAATTAATCAAAAAATGAATTAACCACAACCGAATGAAGTTAATAAATACATTTGTCACTGAAGTAATTTAACAAATCAAATCTCTAAAGATTTTCTGAATTGCTAAAGATTGTAATTGAAATCAACAAGAGTAAATTCATAATTTAGTTTTTTTCATCACCATAATTTAACAACCATTGTTTTCTGTATTGTAAACATAATTACAATTGGCTAAGATGTTTTTAAATGATTTACTTTGTTTTATTTATTAACGAGTGTATACACACTGCAATTTTCCAAGCACGTAAATATACTCGTACACTTTTTTTAAACTTTTATTTACAAAATGTATCAGGGAAACGTTAAAATTGCAAACTGTGAACAGACATTAAAAACAATCGTTAAAATAAATTTAGTAAGCAACGCAAACAAGTACCATTATATGTATTTAGCTTTAGTTAGTACCATATATTTTGTTTTCCACGCCGCACACTGGGGATTTCGCGGAAAAAAGTCAAATTGTCAAAACACTCTTCATGCAATATGCAATGATATTTTGAAATTTTAGAATAAATGGTACAATCAAAAAGAATTACTCCGATCTGCCTGCTAGTTTTTTTATAGCCGTCTCAAGCTCAGTACTTGTATGTTTTACTGAACCAACTTAATTTAAACCTCAGAATTTCAAAGCGAATATTATTTTATTATGTGAGCTAACGTTTTTCTTTTTATTTTTTATTTAAAGTAGGATATTTCAGTATTCTAAAATTGAAAAAATAAACTCTGCAGAGACTTAAGTTTTTTTTGTTTGTTTATTTTTATGAACATATAAAAAAAATCCCTTTTTTCTTCAAACATTTGGCCCTGCAATTTTAGCCATACTTTTCCACTACTGATATATTGTCTCATATCTGTTATTACATTTTTAATCAATTTTAAGTGCTACCAGGTGCCACCTCTCAATTTGTTGCATTAAACAGTACAACATTTTTCAGCTGATTGAATCGCGACTCAATTTTGATAAATTAAATTTAAAAAAATCAAGAATTACAAGTACTTTCATCTGTTTATATAACATTTGGCTACAAAAACAACAGTTTCGAAGTTATAAATAAATGCATGAAGAAAAAAAAATATTTTTTGCCTAAAAAGTTAATTTTTTTTTAATTCATAAAAAATCCAAAATGGTAAAAATGTGTCAAGTCCTATTACTTTCACGTAAAGTCGTATAACCTATGAACAAACTGAGACATAACTCATTAAAATCAATGAACGCGTTTCGCTTTTATGCGCAATTAAGTAAAGGTATGAATTTAAAAAATTTGCACAAAAAACATTGATTATTTTTTTATGATTCTCAGAATTAAAAAAAAAGTAATAAACAAAAGATTATTTGAATTTTATGATTGCAGTAGCAAAGTAGTAAGCGCTAATAAATTTGCGTGCACAATTAAAAGGAAAAAAGTTTTTTTTTTACAGAAATTGCACCCAGATTTATGAGTTCTCATGCTTTGGAACGTTTCGAAATATGCCCCCATTCATAAGTACCTGTCAGTAAAATATTGAAAAATACGTAGTATTTATAGGTCCTCATTGATCGATTTTTAGCATTCAAAAAGTGCCGACGAACGCGAAAAGTTGAAGTGATTTTTCTCCGATTTCTTAATTATAACTAAAATTAAGGCCCAAGAGTTTTACGACAATGGAAAGTTTTTCTATTTCACATGGGGTTGTATGCTCGAAGCTTCTGGAGTTTGAGAAACACAGAACAAAATTAAAACAGTTTTTGCAACAATCACACGTTGGCTTAAACGAAACTAGAGCATGTGAAATTTTGGATGTAATATATTAAGGCTTTTACTCTAACTTCAAACAAAGATGGCAGGATTTTAATCGTACGAAGTCGCAATTTAAAAAAAAATAATGCAAATTGGGTTGAACGCACATTTACAATTAGCTTTACTGAGGCTGAATGTTCTGCGAGTTTTGCACTTGGTCGGCCACGTAAATCGTTTGAGGAGTGCTGCGATCGCGCTAAACGATACAAAAGGGACTAAGTACGTGCTATATTTCCTCAAGAAGTAACTGATTTTACTTCTAGTATTTCAAAAACCAACCACAAAACTTGTAGTTTAAAAACTTTGGGGATGTTTACAAAGCTTGAACTTAAAAAAGAAAAATACGAGTATCTAATGCATTGGTTAGAAAATGAAGGATACAAAATACTCCTACCATAAAAAGAACTCATGAAAGAAAAAACTAACAGTTATTCGCAAGGAATTTCTATTATTGAAAGTTCAGGCAGTGTAACTCTGCAAAATCTGTTGGATCATACTGCTAAAAGAATCCTAGAGTACCAAGTCAGCAAGGGAAATAAATGAAATTGAAAGCGAAAATCTAACAATGCACTATAAATGTGGATGTGATGGGACATCTAGTCAAAGCGAACACCAACGGAGGTTTTCAGATTATCAAATTTCTGACTCTCATTTATATACGACATCAGTTGTACCACTTAAATTATCATTAAGTAATCACATAAATGGAACAACAATAAACTTTCTTCCACACAGTATTGTTGAACACTACAATACTGTAGTGATGGTAACATCAGATCTCATGATTTTACATTTGACGCTTTCATTTAGAAGAAAAAAGCATAGTGCTATAAGCGCAAAGTTAAGGCTCTTTTAGAATAATAAATTAAAAATAGGTTTAAAATAAATAATAAATTAAAAATTAAAAAAAAAACAATTAAATTTTTTTTGTTAGTTATGGCATTTTACATTGCAAGTAACGATCGACATTTCTCTAACTTTCTTTATTTTGATTACTTTTGTGTATTACTATATAAACAAAACTAAATTTGCGATGAAATCATTTTTTGACAAATATATTTTTTTCCTCACCTCTATACAATAATCTTCAGTGTGCGCCGTATAGCACAATAAGATTGAGCTGAATAAACAATTTTTGAAAAATATTTGTTTTATTTTGAAACCGATTGATAAAAATTTTATTGTGCCAGAATATAATTCTTATATATTCCTTAGACTCAATCATGCCGACAATAATTAAATGGACAGCCACTTTTTACAATTTGTAATGCCACAGATGGTTCTCATTTTTTCGTGGCCGAGATAAATATTTTTAAGCATAACAACTTCAACTGAATTTGAATTTCTTTAATTTAATAAGAAGACTTAAAAGATTAGCCCAGGACAAAACATTTCTAAAAAATTTAAACATTTTCAACCTATCCAACTTTGTTTATTTTTTTTTTTTTCTAAATATGCTAAAGCATTTTCGAAACCAATTTTGAAAATACTGGGAAATAAATAATATACTTTAAATGTAACAATACCTCAATTTTAGAACTATAAGCGAGTGCAAGAAAAAACAAACAACAATAAGAAAATAAAAAGAAAAACCCGTAAAGAAGTTCATTTTAGTAGAAATTAACTTTATTAAATTTTTTAATGAATATAAATCGAGTACACTTGACATCGTTCAAATATTAAAATAAACTTTAACAGCAGTAAAATTTTTTGATTTTTTGTTGAGCCTAAATAAACCTTATTGCAATCCTCCTTATAAGGTTTATGTAGCCACAAAAAAAAATAAATTGAAAACTAGAATCGCAGGACATAGGTTAGACCAAATATATAAGAATAATATTAGTTTACAAAAATCAGAATTATCTTCACATTGTTCTAAAGTTAATCACTATCCTAACTTTGAAAATGTTTCAATTTTAAATTTAGAAAATAATTATAAACGTCGTTATATGTTAGAAATGTTACAAATATTTAAAGTACCATTAACCAAAAGAATAACTTTGAAAGCAGATACGGAGAATTTTGCACAAAATTATAGATATTTGGTGCATAAAATTATAAAACAAAAATCTGTATCTTCATAATATTAACAATTAATACTTTAATTTTTTGTAATTTTTGGTCAGTAAATTTATGTTTTTGAATATATGTGTAAAATAATATTGTTTTCTAAATTCGTTATTTTCAAAATTGTTTTTCATTTGAAAAAAATATTTTGATATTGAAAATTTGTTTGTATGTATGTACAGTTATAAACAATTTTTTCAATTTGTAGTTTTCATTGTTTTCGTTTTTTTTGTTTTTTGAAAAAATTTTTT
Organism: Trichopoda pennipes; assembly: GCA_030448955.1. Classification (NCBI taxonomy): domain Eukaryota; kingdom Metazoa; phylum Arthropoda; class Insecta; order Diptera; family Tachinidae; genus Trichopoda; species Trichopoda pennipes. The sequence goes on from JASKUP010000034.1 coordinate 10,814,203, forward strand.
GATTATTTTGAATTTGTTATTCAAAAATTTTTTTTCAATTTTGTTTAATTATTTATACCTTTTTTTTGTTTATCCTGATGATGCCAACCAATGATTTGGCGAAATATTGAAAAATAATAAAAAATAAAGTTTTAAAAATTTTTTAATGACCTAGTGCTTAATAATAAACTATTAAAAAATATTAAAAATTTTATTATTATATGAAATTTTAAAATAATTAAATGCTTAAGCTACATTCATGCTAAGCTACATGAGGTTAAAGCAAAAAAATATTAAAATATTTATGAAAAGTTAGTATATTAAATAAATAAACAAATATTAAATCATAAAGGCTTTTTCAACAAGAAGTTTCTTTTCTAAAACAAAATAAAACAATAAATTTAGATTAAGTTGATTCAAATTTCCATCGTATTACGAAGTAAAAAGTTCGGCAAATATGAATGAAAAATTACATTTGGAAAATATCCACCACGACCACGCTGACAGATGTCGTTTACTTGATCAAAGTTATTAATCACTTTTTGGCAAAACGGCAAAAAATCACATCACAGATTTTGGTTTTAAGGCTGAAATCGATTCATTTGGCTCCGTATAGACACTGTCCTTAACATAGCCCCACAAAAAATAATCGGGGAGTTCTTTAAAACCATGTGAGAAGAGGACATGATGGCTCTATTGCTCAATTGAATGCAAGATAAAGTCATAATGGACTTATTTCCCACTCATTGAGAGATAAGGTCATATTTTAAATTTTACGAAATGAGAGATAAGGACATAGTTTTCCAGAATATTGTTATGCATGGTGTAAACAGAAAAACTTTAGTATGCGAAGCCAGATTTCAATACTTAACTTTAGTGAAAACTACAAAATGATTGTGTTGTTTTTTAAAAAAATTGTTGATTATTTTGAATTTGTTAGTCAACAATTTTTCATTTTTTGATTAATTGTTTATATACTTTTTTGTTTATCCTGAAAATGCCAACCAATGGTTTGGCGAAATATTGGAAAATAATAAAAGATAAAGTTTAAAAATTTTTTATAAAAAAAGACCTACTAGTTATAGATAAATAATAATGTTGAAAAGAAAGAATTATTAAGGTTTTCAATTATAAATTACATATAACCCTTGTTTAGCATAATTAATGTATTAAGTGTTTTAAAACTTAAAACAATATTAAATAATATTTATTCTCTGCAGGTAAGAGTTAGACGCTTTAATAAGCGCTTTATAATTTAATGTAACATTTCAAAAGTTCACTGTCAGTTATTACAAGTCATTGTTGATATTAAAAAAGGTAGATAATAAATATTGAATTTTATCAAAACTGGATATAAATTTATTTTATAAGCTTTTATTATAAATTTTTTTTAAAATATGTAAACTTTTTCTTTCAAATTATTTATATGTTTTTTTTTATAATAAATAGATCTCTGAAAATCACCCCGTTTGGCTCTTCTTAGTCAATCTTTCTTAATCTTAATGAATCTGTTCCCTCTGGTTTAGTAGAAAATTGAACTGTTGTTGCTGTAAGTTCCTGTGCTATTGAGTAATATAATTAAGAAATGTATGCAGAACTCTTATGGAAAATATATGAATATTTGCAAACAACTTTCTAAATTAGAGGTAAACGTTTGGATCAATTAACATGACAAAGAACTATTTAAAGCATACGGACGAAGCTTGTAATCACTTTATCCTTATTTAAGTAGTGCAGTAGGATTTTAAATTAACTAGAAGCTTTGTTGTTGGAGACTATAATCACCAATATCCATGTGGTTATTAAAAACATCTACTTTTTGTCTAATGGTACAAGTCAATTATTTATACCTGGAGAAGACTCCTAAATATTTTTGTAATATTTAAAAGAAATACTAAAACTAAAAGAAGTTGAATTTAGCGTATGTAATTTTATTCGGCAAAGAAATTTACTTTAATACAATTTTCAGGTTTAAAGATATTTTAGAGGCCATGTAATTGGCCAGCTAAAACAATTAGAATACTTCCTTATGTGATGTTTCTATGTCTATGAATCAAATAGATGATTAAAGATGATGCGCTTCAGTGGATTGCAGTATGGCAGCTGATCTAACGCTTACGACACCTTGTCCGCTACAAAAGTCGTTTACAATTGATTCTAGGTATTGTCATTGTATTAATTAATGGTTTTATAAGCAACTAGCGTAGTGTACAGCAGATAATATCCTCCTACACTTGCTATGTCACAAATAACATTCGCGTCACAAATCCATTGTCTTTTATTTTATTATTATAAACTTTAAATGGTTCAAGAGCTATACAATGCAATTGCCCCATTTTTATTATTGCAGTCCAAAATGGATACGATCTTAAAAGCGTTCAGACATAATCCAACGGATGTGGCATCATACCACTGTTCCGTACCTGCGCTTCCTCTCGTACTAGGCAGAAATGCTGTCGCAATAACATATTGTTAATAGCAGGGTGAAACTAACCTGTCTGATGGTCTATGCCCAGCTTACGTTACCTTGCATGGGTAAACAATCCAATGCTTGATGAATTCTGCTTCACAATGATAGGATGATCCGACATCGAAAGTTAAAAAAGTTGTTGCGAAAATGTCACTGAAATTACAGCTGCTAGCAGGATTTTCGAGCGTTATGAAATTTTTTTTAAATTTAATTTTGTCTATTTTACCTTCGATATCAAATGATAAAAACATTTTGTTCAACAATTCAATTCTGTATTTCCTGAGTTTCGAATATAAGAATTAACTTGCCTTAGTTTTGGAGAATAAATCCAATAACGCTACAAGATATTTGAATATTTTTTTAGAAATTATAGAATAAAATCATAGAATGATGTTACAGTGCACAAGACAAGAAACACCACCAAAACATTAAACAAAATACAACAAATTATCGATTAAAATTAATTTATGAACAAAATAATTATTTACGATGGCTGCCGATAAAAATTACAAATAAATCATTAATCTTACTTGGGAAATCATTAAAGGTTTAAATTTCAAAATTAAACTTGAACTTCATTTAATAAAATTAGTTACTAAGCATTTAAACTCGAACTACGTATCTAATCATAGTTTTAAAAATTAACCGAATTTGTTAAATGAAGCCTACCTTAAAATTTGTGTTGGAATTACTCGTTATTCTAAGGCAGTGGTTCTCGACCTTTTTTTTATTGCGGCACATATTTAACGATTTAAAAACTTGGCGGCAGCAAAGAAAAAAATAAAAATTATATACTTACTACAACACACTGCATAAATAGTTTATGACAAAAATTTTAAATATACGAAATAAACTAATATATACTACAACAATAACTAAACGTTTATTAAGGGAATAATTACAAGTTAATAATAAAAATATTTTTAATGCGAAATTTGAGCTTGATGCTTTTTGATAATTTCATTTATATTTGGTCGTAAAAATAACAATGCTACTCTAATATCGTCTTCTACATTTAACAATCTTGATCTTTTTTTAGTTTTAATGTTGGCTAATGCTGAAAATCCGAATTCACACAAATAAGATGTGGAAAATCGTAATAATATGTTTAAAGCTTTTTTGGCTATCATTGGATAATCGCATCTGATGTTAATCTAAAATGAATTATTTGATTCTTCTGAATATTTTAAAATTAAATCTCGATTATTGGAAAGCAAAATGAGGTCTTCGTGTTCATTCAAAGTTAAGTCAAATACAGAAGTATCCGTTATGAGAAATGGATTACGAACCCAATCAAATTTCTTAATATCTAATTTTGGGAAATAATGAATAATTCTCTCTTCTAATGTTGTCAAATGATCAACAACAATTAATTTAATAGTTTTATAACTGTCTATAGGGACTGACTCGAACTTTTCTAAATTGCCTTTCTGAGCATTATTTTTCCATAAGGTTATTTGTTTTTTAAATCCCACCAGCTTATCGATTGAGTTTAAGATATTTTCATTAGGCCCTTGCATACTTGAATTGATGTTGTTAAAAATAACAAAAATATCCGATAAGTAAGCCAGTTTAGTACACCATATTTTATCTTCCAACAAATGAACAAATTCATAATTTTTATTTTGTTAAAAAAATATTTTCATTTCGCCTTTTAATTTCAGCACACGAGATATAACTTTTTCTCTGGACAACCATCTTACTTCTGTAAGAAGTAACAAGGATTCGTACTTGGCTTCTATAGCTTAACTTACTAAATAACTTACTAAATATCCTCCTTTTTAATGGTCTTGATTTGATATAATTAACCATTTTAACACATTGTTCCAGAACTTTTTTCAAATCTGATGGCAAAAAGTTTGTAACAAGTGCTTCTCGATCCAAAAATCAATGGGTAACTAAATTATCCTCATTTAGTTTTTTAGCATGTGCTACAAATCCTTTTAGATGTCCAGTTATAGCTGGAGCACCATCTGTGCAAATGCCAATACATGACTTCAAAGAAACTTTAATTTCTTCTAAATATGAACTAGTTACTTGAAAAATATGTTTACCAGTTGTAAAATCAGGTAACTCTCGACAACATAAAAATTGATGAATTATATCATTTTCGTGAATAAATCTAACGAATGCAATTAATTGAGCATTTCCTGTAATATCTGTTGTTTCGTCGACTTGAAGAGCAAAATTCGAATTTGCAAGAGTTTTTGCAGTATTTAGCTCAACATTTTCTGACATATCCTTAATTCTGCGATGGATTGCATCATTTAAAAGTGGTAATTTGCAACTATCAATATCAGCTGATCCACCAATCATTGTTTTTACAATTTTGCGACAAGCAGGTAATAAAATTTCTTCAGCCAAATTGTGAGGTTTTAAGTTAACAGCAATCAATTCAGCTATTTCGTAAGAAGTTACTTGGGCCTTTTCAGACACATGTACTTGTTTTTCAAAAATTTTTACTTGCTTAATTTTTGATGATAAAGACCTTTCAAAGTAGTTTTATCTTTTGTTGAAAGCGAAGGATGATTAGCCACCAAGTGACTTTGAAGTTTGCTAGGAACCATAGCACTATTTGATAATTTAAAACCACATATCATACACGGGAACAACTATGTCATTTTGCATTGTAGAGGCCAATTCAAATTTCAAAAAATCATCATTATTTTTCCGATGGACAACGTATTTTTTTGAGCAAAAAGTATTTTTACTTGTGCCGGGGATTGTCTCATTGACTTGGTCCCTAAAGTTATCATTATCACTATTATCATGATTAAACCTTCTTCTTTTTAACCATTTTATCAGATCCTTCCATTTTCAGAAGGATCTGATAAAATAAAAATAATATTGTCAAAACATTAAAAAAAAAATGGTTCAAATATTACCTTTGAATTTATAATAATCTAAATTATGTACTCACTTGTAATTTATGAATATGGAAAATCAAACCTTTCTGAAATTGTGAAACTTTCACTCAACAATTTTCCGTGGATAAAACTTAAATATTAAGCGAAGAAATACAGACACAGTGTGCGTGTGCAGCACATAATCTCGGGATTACACGTGAGATGTGTGCACAGCTCACGTGTTTAATCTCAGCAGCATTTAGTAGAGTGCGATAAAAACAAAATAAAAAAACTTATTTGGAAATTCGGCACCAAGAAAAAGCGCGTTGCAAAGCAAATAATAAAATAATTTATTTTTTTGTGGATTTAAATATATATTCATGTTAAAAATATTTTCCTTTTCAAATGATATAATAGTTGTGTTCCCGTACTTTTTGGGTAAAGTTTGGCCAAATAATAGTAATGAAAAAATACTCTCAATTAGAGACTAAAACGTTTAAAAGTACGGGAACACTAAAAACCAAATTTTTAGCCCGAAATAAAATGTCAAAATTGGTTTATGTCCATGGAAATATGTATGTACATACAATGTAGTTATCTATGCATATATACATATATATGTATCTCATTAGTATGTTTTTTATACAAGATATACAAGTATATACATACATAAATAAAAAATTCAAACATTTACATACTTGCATTTTTCAACATTCTTCAATAAAAAGTTTTATTTCAACTCTAAAGAAAACTTGTTGTTGACAATTTTTATTGTTTATTTTATGCAACAGATGGTTGATTTACAATCTTACCAAATCAGCCCGAAGAAAAAGTGCGGGCTGTTTTGGGCAGAAAGAAGAAGAATATTATTCTCTCAAATTCTCTCTCACTTGCCCAAACTTTGTGTACGGGAACGCTTTTGGGCAAATTTGGGAACCCGCGGGCTCCCAAAGTAGAGTACGGGAACAAACCTAATATTAACATTATTATATATTTGCAAAATTTGGCGGCACACAAAAGTGCCGCGGCACAGTGGTTGAGAATCACTGTTCTAAGGCATCAATCTTAAGATTTATAAACAATAAAGTTATAGTGGCGTTAGCAGCAGCATATTTTAATTACTAATGCTTGATTAATTTCAAATAGAGCTGTAAGCTAGAAAAAAAAAAGATAAAGAAGACAAACATTTTCAAAATCATTATTTTATAATGGCCAGCCAGTATCTATATAATTACACAGGGCAACAGTCAAAATATTACAATTCAGAGTCTATTTTGTTTTTTTTAATGTTTTTTTGATGCAAGGCACATATTGAAAGAAACCTGAATATAAAAAGAAGGAAATTAAAAAGTTCTTTGTTTGTGAAAAAAAAAACTAATAAAATGAAATTCAACAAGCATTTATCATAATTGTATACAGTTGTTATTGAAAAACAAACTTAAAAATGTTTTTTTTTTATTTATTGTTGTAGAGAAAAAAATCAAATAGATGAAAATTAGATTGTGATAACATAAATCAATAGTGAAAATATATGCTATAAAATTAAATTATTGTGAGCAGAATCCCATTAGCTAACATTTACTATTAACTAATTTTAACATGCGTGCATTTTATCAAGGGCTGTCTACATGTTTTAAAATAAATTCGTGCTTGAATGTTAATGTTTATGCATTCGGTTGCTTTTGCCTGCAATGTCCATTCAAAGGCCTAAACGATTTGATTGATCTTTCTGAAAAAATTTTAACCGTAACCTACTGATTATCTTAAATGACCAACGGCATTTTTAATCTAAATCAGAAAATTTGTCTTAAATTTAGTGCAAGCATAACGTAGGTGAGGTTGGTACACCCATACTAAGAACAAAACTTCTAAAAAATTATAGTTCTATAAAACAGAACTAAAAGAGCAAAGAGAAAGTAGTTAATAATTTACCATCAGTATTTTAATTAACAAATTCTCATGGTGGCGCTCCATACCTAAGAAATTCCAATATAATTTCCCAATTTAATCCTTTTTTTAGCTACCGATTTCTTACTTTCTTTCTTTATCTCAATAACAATAGGTAAATTTGAATTCTTCCTCACTGTAACCATTCATTTTTTCATTTCTTATTTTCTAACTCATTACCTCCTGTTTAGTGAGGTAATGTGTCTTTTGTATTAAGTACGTACAATTCTGTGCAGAATTGTTATAATTATTTCATAAGAAAGAATTTGTTATTTAATTTCCGTTTCCTTGTTTTTGTATGTTTAAATATTTGAAATTTTCAATTTTGTATGTTTGCAGATATGAAGAAAATTATTTTATATGTTTTGTCAAATGTTTTCAAAAATTTTTTCTTTTCAAATTGTTATTTATAATTTTTTGTTTTTGTAAAATATAAAAAATAATTTCCTGAAGAAGCTTTTCACAGGAAAGCGAAATATCGAAAAAATAAATCGTTAAAATTTAATTTAAAAAGAAGGTCGAATAAAACTGAAAATAATTTTCTAAAAAATTTTATCAAAAATTTTATCATATTTTTCGATTTTTTAAAATAACAAAATATTCATACATATAAAAACAAAAATTATAATTAAAATAGTTTCAAAGGAAAAAAGACATCAAACAAACAGTCGTAAACTTATATACAGATATTATATTATTATAAACGCAGTTATCGAAATACATCCTGTGTGAATTTCATCTTACTTCAAATTACGTCACTTGTTGGAACTTTAATTTTTAAGTTTATTTTTTTACTACTTTGTGTTACCAAGAGCTGATACCAAACTTTGGAGGATTTTTTTTGCCGAGGAGCAATCAACCATCGCTCGAGTTCAACAGAGTATCCGTTACTATGCCAACGAAGTTTTAACAGATCTCAACATCAACAAGTCTCCTGCGCCTGATGGGATTCAATCACTGGTCTTGAAACAGTACTCTTCTGCGCTAGCGCGTCCGTTAGCAGTCCTCTTTAGCACATTTCCAATGTGTTGGAAGGTTGCTAATGTATTGCCAAACTCCAAAAAGGGTGAGGATAGCAACCCTGAAAATTACTGCCCAATTGCAATTTGTTCTGCACTTTCTAAATGAATGAAAACCATGATTAATTTTAATTTTTTTTTTTAAAGAGAAGTAGCACTTCAGGCAACAATGCCTATTTAGTCAAGTACCGTGCTACATTCTTTAGGAAAGGGATAGAGAAGAGATGAAACAGGTGGTGAAAGTAGAAGGATAGTCGGAAATTAACTGCCGTATAAGACAGCACAGCGATCAGTGACTATGCCTTCATCGCTGAGCAGCCCCACCGACAGTCAATTTTTATTTTTGTAGTGAAAAAAACCAAGGTCTTCGTTGGGAATCGAACCCACAACCCCCATATTTACAAGCTAGTACACTACCTACTAGCCTGCAGGGGCACCTTGTGAGGTACCTGGAGTCCATCAGCTTACTTAGCGACCGACAGTATGGTTTCCGTAGGGAATGAGCTACGGATGACTCGCTGGCTTTCCTGTTGGAAAAATGGTGCAACTCCATACATAATTTCGGAGAAAGTAAGGTGGGTACTCTAGATATTTCCAAGGCATTTGATAGAGTGTGGCATGATGCACTTTCGTCAAAACTTGTTGCATTTTATGTCGTTGCTAATTTCTCCAGATTTATATCGAGTTTTCTCAGGAACCGCAATAACAGGTTACTATAGATGGGAATTCATCAAATGGGTTCAAGATTAAATCAGGGGCATCGCAAGACTCCATTCTTTCATCTATCCTATTTCTTATCTTTCTGAATGACCTTGTTTATCAAACTTTCTACCCTTCATACTCTATCGCAGATGACAGCATTATTTGCTATTCGTATTCATTCAGTAATAGACCGAAACAAAACGAGGTAGGTTCCAAAAGGAAAATATAAATGATACGGTCAATCACCATCTCGAAACAATCTCCAAACACATTTTTCAGTTTTCCAACGAAACTTTCAAGGTGCCCCTGTAGGCTAGTAGGTAGTGCACTAGTTGTCAGTATGGCAGTTGTTGGTTCGATTCCAACACTACAAAAATAAAAATTCACTGTCGATGGGGCTGCTCAGCAATGAAGGCATAGTCACTGGTCGCTGTGCTGCCTTATACGGCAGTTAATTTCCGACTATGCTTCTACTTTCACTATCTATTTCATCTCTTCTCTATCCCTTTCCTAAAGAATGTAGCATGGTACTTAACTAAATAGGCATTGTTGCCTGAAGTGCTACTTCTCTTTAAAAAAAAAGTGCCTCGGTTTTTTAAAATGGTGTAACAGATACTTCACTCTATCCGATCTCCGTACTATGTATACACCCTATAACGGTTCAAAGATGGGACACAACTGTCATGCATGGGTCGCCGCTCCAAATTCTGGAGTTGCTCGATTGCGTACAGGAGAGGACAAAGAGGCGCATTGGGGACAATAGATTATGCAACTCTATTGATTCTCTGGAGCATCGTGAGTTGTATTTCACACTTTTATCGTTAGTGCTCTAATAAAATTAGGAAACTTGTTCCCGAAACTCGCATTTAAGTCGATGGTTATACCTAAGGTATCACTTTTAACGACTCTTGTCATTGGATTGATGGAAGTTTTCATCTGACTGATGCGTGATAAGATTTACATCTGCACCTAGCCGCGTGGGCCAATATCAGATGGTGGATCATTACCACTGTGGATGAAATGTAGCGTCATCCTCGCTCTAGAAGGCCTTCGGATACGTATATCGTACGGTCACTTCTAGTCGCAACTTCAATAGCCCGAAGCAGGCCGCAGCCTTCACTCCTTGCTGAAGAGTTGGAGACTATCCAACTCCTGGTCCAGAACGCATGAAGCTTAATATAATTAAGAACACGACTGCATTCATACTCACTGGAGCTAGACCATTCATTGTGTTCATCGTGAAACGAGCGCCTCGAAGCACACAGTCACTACGATACTTTCGAGGGGCCTATCGCAATAATCAGTCAGATAACAGCTAAATGCCTAAAGAAACAAATAGCGGAACTCTGTGGATTTCTGATTCCCATGGAAATATAGTGGATTGTCCAGTTGGCTTCTGCTAGCCTTGAAGGGGACTGAGCTCCCTTTTACCCCCGCAAGACACAAGTATAGCTGGTTGTGTGATCCATAAAGACTTATAATGTGCCTCCGGGGGGGGTGTGATTCATCTGATGGATAATATTTTTCATAATGTTTGAGGATGGGTATAGGATTTATTAAAACCTTGATAAAATTTCTCGCGCTTGAAGCAACTCATACACCGCGGCTACATTAAAATAATTATTTTGCTTCTCTGCTTTTATAACTTCTTTGGGTTCAAACTTATTTTGGAATTCTCTGTTTATCGCCCAGCAATTATCTTAATAAATACGACAACGGCGGCTTAATTACTATTAGCCAACCATTTTCCTTTATTCTCAACTGTATAAATCTGTAAATCGAAAATGCAGAGACGTAAAACTCAATTAATAATTAAAGTCAACTTTAATTATAGTAGAAACAAATTTTTCTTGCTTCTTTAGTTCTCTGTCAGTGATTTAGTTACAATAATTTTGTTTTGTTAAATTATTCCTCTTTAAGCGTAGGGATGTTATTTTAATTGAAACTATCGGCATGTCAACATTTTATTTAACTCTTTTGCGACACTTTATTTATTTTTGGTTCTATAATTCTTTCTATTAGTCTATTGGATATAATTTACAAACTAATGCAGCTAGGCAGGCTGCACCAATGTGTTAGTCCGGATAGACTCAAACTGCATACTCCATGCCATATTTAGTTAACATGTATCTTTAACATAAGCTTCATCAGTTTATATACCACGGCTACGTAAAATATTTGGCATTCTTGTCCAATATTAACTTTTTTTAAGGGAAGTAGCATTTCAGGGAACAATGCCTATTTAGTCAAGTACCATGCCACATTCTTTAGGAAAGGGATAGAGAAGAGGTGAAACAGGTGGTGAAAGTAGAAGGATAGTCGGAAATTAACTGCCGTATAAAGACAACACAGCGACCAGTGACTATGCCTTCATCGCTGAGCAGCCCCACCGATAGTCAATTTTTATTTTTGTAATGGAAAAAAACCAAGGTCTTCGTTGTTGAGAATCGAACCCATAACCCCCATACTGACAAGCAACTACCCTACAGGGGCACCTAAGTAAATCATCTAACCAAAATTATTATTTGTTCCGTTTGTTGTAGATTTATGCCGCAAATGGGATTTGAACTTATAATTTCTTGTTAAGCACACAGGCACCTCTGCAAATGCAGGCATCTCGATTTCTCAGTGCCTAAAATTTGATTTCCATAACAGTTTAGCACAACTCTATTTCATTCTGTAAGTTATGACTCTTATAATAAAAAATATGCACATCAAATGTTCAAATAGTTTTAAAATAGTTTTTTTTTAATTTTGCCTTCTTAATTTTATTTACGACCGCGTTAAAAATTTATTTTGAGTTTCATAAAAAAAATGTTTTTTAAGTGGCTAAATATAAGTGTAACAACACACATGGAAAAAACCTCCTAGATAATTTCCTATTAATTGCATCTAGGCGTTTTTACTCGTTTGTATGCAAAATTAATTTATTGCTAGCTCTTGGGCACTATTACCTCAAGCAATAAAGAGAGTAATGTGATTACACAGAATGGATTAATACATATAGTGACATTAAAAAAATAATAGTTTGCATGTTTTATTTCCCTATTGATAGTACACAATGAGTAGGTATAACCCATCAGTGCTACGTATTTATCTGCATTAAATTAGGGATAAATATTTAATATAAAACAAAGTCATTATATATATTTTTTTTAATTTTTAGTAAACATGTACAAATTTTCTTTTAGTATCGACAGTTTTAAAAATATACTAAGACTTTCCCATAAAACTATTGTATCTCTAGTAAAATTTCTTACCAAATAAAAGTGAAAGCAATCTGTTTAGGAATCTTTACAAAAGATCTCTCAGCCTGACAATAAAGCTAAAGAAGAAAGAAGTTTGCCTGAAACTTGTTTATTGAAGAGGAATTTTTGAAGCTTTTTGTTTAGCTTACAAATGAAAGTGAATATAGTTTTTTCATTTCTATTATGCCTTTGAAAAAGTCTTGTCAACTAAAATCAATAAAAACATAACATTGATTTGCATACAATTGTAACAATAAAAAAATTTAAATAAGTAAAGATACGAACGATTTAAAAGAAGAAAATTAATAGATACCAAATAGGTTTACAGTCACACAGTTAACACAACAAAGGCAACCCTTCACTTAAAAATACCGGAAACGTATTACACAACAGTAAGAGAGGCTTAAGCAAACAAAAATCTTATTGATAAAATTCAGATTGAATAAAACTAAAGAAAAATAAAAAAATTAAATCGTAACCTGTAAAAATATTTACGATGCAATTATGAGTGACAAAAGCTGATGGTTATTGTGCTTTATTTACTGTTATGTTAATATTATCATTTCATTCTAATTAGCATATACAATTTTGTATAAGTTTTGTAAAGTTTCTTTAATATTCTTATTGTCTCTCACTTAAAATGTGCAGGAACATCCATAGGAATAAAAGAATGTTATTTTTATTTTTGTCATACATGCTTCTTCAATAAGATTGCGTTAAATCTTCTATTTCTTTATTGAAAGATTCGTGAAATTCAATATTTATGTTAGCTTTGCTGCTGCAAGTACAGCATTTGATTGCGCACGTCAAAATTACGGAATTAATTCTCAACTGATGTATTCAATATTAGTATTTTTCGAACAAAATTTAAGCATTTACGAAGCTGTGAACATACATTCCAGCAAACTGCACAAAAAAAAATTGTCTCAAATTGTCTCACAGTCAGAAACAAGCCAGCTTAATTTGTTAGTGCCCACCGAGGTTCTAACTTCTACTTAGGTCTCTACCAAAAGACGTTGGCGGTTAGGCCAAGTTTTTAAGACCAAAATTATTATTCTAAAGATCATTAACACTTGTGAATGATTTCGAACATATGCCCCCGGGCTATTCTTAACGAAGTGCATTCTAAAGATTGAACTTTGAGACGCATTTCGAAAAAGCAAAGCAATATTTAGCACTCCAGCAATAAAACGGGGGCTGTCAATTCGTGCATAATGTAAGGCAATATAAAAGTCTATTTCCCAAAATCAAATTTTTATTTTAATTAGTCAATTGTTTATTGGCATTGGAATATGGCACGTTGGGTTTTTATACTTCGAAAATAAGGCTATAAAAGATTGATGCAAAAACAAGCCTCATCCCTTACGTTTATGAGTTATGCGCAGCGATTACTGCTTTTAACAATAAATCTATATAATTTGCTAGCTCTGTTCAAGCATTAATTAAGTTTTGCTGATTTGCCAGAATATACTGATTTCAAAAATAGCCCCCTCCTCCGCGGGTACATCTATGTGTCTTGACGGAATCCAACTGGGCAACGCCACGTTATTTCCACGGGAACTAGTAAGAGTTCAGTTTTATAGCTGTTCTCTGACTGTTCCCCCCGGGGGCACATTTATGGTCTTTACGGTACGTAACAGCTGTCTAGATCTGTGCAACTGGGGGTATAAAGGGAGCCCAGTCCCCTGAAAACAGGCAGGTGGTCAACTGGAAACTCCACTTTATTTCCACGGGGATCAGTGAGCTCGCAGAGTTCATTATTTGTCTCTTTAGACTTATAATAGTTCTCTAGCTGATCATTGAGGTTGGCCCCTATATGGGAGCATCGTGGTGGTTGTGGTTTTGCGGCCCCATAAGGGATTATATGAAATTATGGTGGCCAGGATCATTTCACTGATAACGACACGCAAAGTGAATGATCCAGTCAAGTGAGCATGCTTGACATGTGTTCTGGACAGGAGTTAGAAAGTCTCCAACTCTTTAGCAAGGTGTGATAGTTTGCAGACCTGCCCTGGAATTATTCAAGTTGCAACTAGGTGGTTCTGTTGCTTAGAATTATGTCTTCGATTATCTAGGACGTATGTATAACGTTCCAAATTATACAAAGTGGTTTGTCCACCAACTGATTAAGGCTACATAGTCAGGCGCGGATGTAAAAGAAATCATACTCTGTTCTCTGACTGATTATTAAGGTTTGCCCTTCGGGAGTATCGTGGTGGTTGTAGTTTTGCAGGCCCTCGTAAGTTTTAAGTAAGGGGCCAAGATCATCTCACCTCTACTGAGAACAAAGGATGAATGATCGGGATCCAGTGAGCATGCTTGTCATGTGTTCTGTACCAGGAGTTGAATAGTCTCCAACTCTTCAGCAAGGAGTGGGGGCTTCCGAAATCGCAACTAGAAATGACCTGTTGTTTAGAATTATGCTTAGGCTTCCTAGGGTGTGGGTGCACGCTACATATGACTGATTCACTGTCGAGTTATGGCTTACCCAGCTAGGTATCGACGTAAATCTTATCACGCATGATCTCACATATTAAAAAGTTAACACATCACCACAGTTCTAATAGCAGTTAACTCTTTTTCACATTCTGCAGTACATAAAACAAATGCCCGGTATAGAGGTTATTAAGCACTTTAGATTAAACCACTGCCATACTCTAGAGTTTTTGGAATCTATTGCGAGCGATATATAAACTTACAAGTTGCTTATTTTATCATTCGCTATGCTATGCTAAACGCAAAGTACAGCTGGAACAATAAGTCGTAAAATTTAAAATTAAAGAAAGCAATTTTTTCCTTGATTTTTTTACATGATATTTAAAACCTTAGGTATCTAAAAGATTTTTTAACCGATTGAGACTTTTAAATACGATTTAGTTTAGTTTACTTAGTTTAGTTATTATCAATTATCTTGGTTTAAAGCTGTCTCTTGTATACATATACACCATTTGCGACTTTTAAAAACATTGAAAAGAAAAATTTTATTATTAAAGAGTAGCGTGACATTGTGTTAGTTCTTACAGGAAATTTCTCTGCAGAAATATTTTGAATTTAAGAATCTTTGATTATTAATATCAAGAGTTTTTTCTTTGCTTTTTAAATGTTTTTAAATGTTCTTTTAAAAAATAATTTAACTTTAAATAATATTTATACTTGTCATATATCTAATCCTTAATCTTTATTATATCTCATCTCAATTATACCATCCAACATTAAGCTTAAGCTGTAATTTTATAGCCAGCAAATCAGTTTTTTTGCTTTAATGGATTTGCATTAAATTAATGTATTACATAATACTAAGTTTAAGCCTTTTTAATAAAATTTATTTGTGCAACCGTCTAGTACTTTTAATAAATTTATATAAATTTATTAAAAATATTCAATTTATTTCCTTTGATGACACTTTATTTACTCAGTTCTGTAAAACTATGTTAGCAACACTTTTAAATAAAAAATAGATTATTATACGTAAGCTACTTCTCTGCACGACGTTCTGCTTATACTGTCATAACACTTGCTACTGCGATTTTTAATTTCATGCGATTAAAAGCGACAAGATTGTTCTAAATTGAACAAAACTAGCACTTTGGCAGGAATATTACATTAGTAAAAAATTGTGTAAAGATTTTTTTTATTATAGCTTTGTGAGGTTTACTATCAGTCAAAACTTCTCCTATGTAAAGAATACACCACAGCTTAACGGTTTTTGACTTAATAAATTAATTTTATTAAAAGTGAAAATGTAGTAAAATCTAAACCAAACCTCTAAAAATTAAAATTAGTTCCAATTTGAAGTGACATAAATACACATATCGGATTAGTTCCTGAGAGAAAATAATAAAAACGATTCAATCATAACTTTGATCGTTATTTAAGTTTACTATTGACTGTTACGCTCTCCCCGTCAGTAGGTATATCGGCCAAAAAACACTTTGAATCTACTTTTAAAAATTTGTTTTATTTTATTAAAGCTCTTAAAGTAGCCAAACTTGATTCTTAATGTCTGATGGACTAACGAATTAGATAGATGAATAGAGTGCGACTTAACATATTTACGAATGCTTCAAAATGAATTTGGTGTTTTAAAAGTTAACGTTTTTTTTTTTAATAGCTGTTAAAATGTGTACTATGCGTAATAGACTTTATAATTTAATATTATTATTAAATATTATTATATACTTTAGTAGATAAATAATATAATAAAAATACTTTATACATTCAAATATTTTTCGTTCATTGTTATTTAAATTAAGAATAATAACGGATTAAACTGTTCGCCGGGCAAACTCTGAAGATGTTAAATTTTTCTAATGTTTCTTCTAATCAAAAATCATAGAAAAACATATTTTAAATATAAAAAATAAATACTATGGTAGACTTTTGTAATGTAATATAAATTTTATAAATTTTATTTTATATTTCTCTTTCTCCATATTTAATCAGTTTTTAAAGCGCAACATTTAAAGATTCTCCGTTTAAATAAAGATGCACACAAAAACTAGATTTTAAGCTACGATGTTTTAAGCAAATTAAATATAATTTAATTAAAACGAAAACGAGTTTTCTCCAATCTGCATACGTTAATGATGCAGCTCGTTTGATAACATAATTTTAAAAATTTTATTTTTGAAATACGACAAGGAAAATAATAAAAACTTTTAAGTAAAATATAGAAAACTAAATTTGAAGAAAAAAATGTTCGCGATTTAACGTGCTTATTTTGTTCTCATGGAAAATTTTCTATAATAAAAAATTTAAATACTTGTGAAAAAGGTAAAAATAATTTCAAGAAAAGGGATCGCAAATGAAAGAATTGAATGCACAAGCAAACAGACAACGAAATTATATTAATATTTTAATGGCGGTTTTCAATTCCTCATAGACTTATAAAAATCCCTAACTGTCAAATTATTCAACCAATTATCAGGATCTGCTTTAAAAACCAATTACTTACAGATGATGTAATCGGTTGGCTAATTAATAAAATTTCCGCATATGAACTAAAGCAACCCACAGCATAATTTAATGGCCTCATTTACCATCCTTTAGTTCGATTTTCTTAAGAAATCATGCTGTAGTTTGCGTTATAGTCGATGGAAATCAAACCCATGCCATGTTTAAAAATATAGATGACATTAGTTATGGCAGACAACAACAAGGCAATACACCGGCCATAACCATCGATTAATTGACATCAAAACTTGTAAGTTGATATGAAGAAGAACTTCGCCTCAACGGTTCTGCAACTTGATTTCATCCTGTGAATCCACCTAAATTCTTTGAAAAGATAATAAAGGAACAACAGTTGGTGAATTGTAGGTGAGATTGCAATGCTGCAATGCTAGAAAATGTGACCTTAGAAAATCGCAAATTTAAACTTACATAACGCTGGTGCAACAAACAATATTGTATTAACTCAAAATTTTTCTATAGTTTCTTTTTAAGATAAATGCAATTATTTTCGATTTATCACTTTATTTAGCACCAGCTATTTCCTCTTTTAATCCATTATCGAATATGTTAAAGATATTGGGTATTTCTTCGCGGGGCTTGGTTTTGGAGAAGAGACAAAATTAAGGAATTTTAACAAAAGCATTGTAGCACAAATTTTGCCTTTAAGATCGATAATAATTTTATTTCTTTATATAAGATTCCATGCTCGCTGTTAAGAACTATTGATATTCTTTCTAGAAAGTATTTTATCTTTTATTTCTATGTTTTTTAATTTTCACTTAAAGATAAAATAATAATAAATTTCTATTTATAGAAGATAGCGAATAAAATTTTATTGACTCAACAAGAATTGTACTATAGCTACGAGAATATAAGTTTATCTCTCACATATCTAAAGCAACTTGCGTGCCCTTAGAATCTGAAGTATTCTCAAGTCAAGTATGTATAAGTAAATGTGTTTTTAATTAAATTACACGATTTATTTAGACGAACTATTTATAATTTTATCACTTTAACGCCTAAAAGCTGCGTTAAAGTAAAAATAATAAAGTAACAACAGTTGGTGACTTGTAGGTGAGATTGCAATGCTGCAATGCTAGAAAATGTGACCTTAGAAAATCGCAAATTTAAACTTACATAACGCTGGTGCAACAAACAATATTGTATTAACTCAAAATTTTTCTATAGTTTCTTTTTAAGATAAATGCAATTATTTTCGATTTATCACTTTATTTAGCACCAGCTATTTCCTCTTTTAATCCATTATCGAATATGTTAAAGATATTGGGTATTTCTTCGCGGGGCTTGGTTTTGGAGAAGAGACAAAATTAAGGAATTTTAACAAAAGCATTGTAGCACAAATTTTGCCTTTAAGATCGATAATAATTTTATTTCTTTATATAAGATTCCATGCTCGCTGTTAAGAACTATTGATATTCTTTCTAGAAAGTATTTTATCTTTTATTTCTATGTTTTTTAATTTTCACTTAAAGATAAAATAATAATAAATTTCTATTTATAGAAGATAGCGAATAAAATTTTATTGACTCAACAAGAATTGTACTATAGCTACGAGAATATAAGTTTATCTCTCACATATCTAAAGCAACTTGCGTGCCCTTAGAATCTGAAGTATTCTCAAGTCAAGTATGTATAAGTAAATGTGTTTTTAATTAAATTACACGATTTATTTAGACGAACTATTTATAATTTTATCACTTTAACGCCTAAAAGCTGCTTTATTATCTTGTCGCCAACGTTTGCACTTAAACTGACTGCAGTATTGACCAAGAGATGCAGCTTATTAAGTATATATTAGATTTTCTGATTGTTTATTCTATTTCACGTAATTTTGGCATGTTGTTGTTTATTTTTCTTCATAAGATTTTTTACAAACTTCTTAATTTATAAACATAAATTGGTAATTTCATTCGCTTTTTTAGTAATAATTATCTTTTTAAAACTTAAAATAAACATATTTGTAATAATATTGAGTATTTATTTGTCCTTAATTACCTTTCGGTTAAAGAAAAATCAAATAGGATGTAAGCAGTTTTGCTATCAAGATATATCATGGTTTAATCAGACGTATGAAAATGCAGTTAGATTAAGAGAAGAAGCAATCAGTATCTAGCATAGAGACAAAACCGCAGATATTGATTCGCTATGAAAAAAGGCGAGATCAACTAGGGCGGGAAAAAATCTACTCGAGAAACACCTTCGTGCTGAAATTCGTGCTAGCAAGAACTTTTGGTCATTTGTTAACTCTAGTTTTTCAATTCCGACTCTCTTAAAGAGTGACCAAATATTCACTGACCCCGTTGATAAAGCTAACCTTTTGGCTGGTATATTTGCAAGTAATTCTTATTTTCCGGAAAGCAGTCAACCACAGCACAAGCTCTACAGAGTATCCGTTACTCGAGTAGTTAAAAAGATTTTAGCGGATCTCAACATCACGAAGTCTCCTGGGCCGGTTATGATTCCAACACTGGTCTTGAAACAGTGTTCGTCGACGCTAACGGACGCGTTAGCAGCCTTTTTACCATGTTATATTATGCCGGTAAATTTCCAATTTGTTGGTAGGTTGCTAATGTAACGCTAACAACCCTGAAAATTACCCCCCAACTGCAAATTGTTCTGCACTTTCTAAACAGATGGAAAGTATGAATAATTTTCATCGTGTGAGGAGGTACCTGCATTCCAACAGCTTACTTAGTGACCAACAGTATGGTTTCCGTAGGGGACGCTCTACGAGTGACTAGCTGGCAACCCCATACATCAATTCGGAGAAAGTTAGTTAGCTCTAGATATTTCCGAAACGTTTGATAGAGTGTGGAATGATGCACTTATGTCAAAGCTTCTTGCTTTTGGTGTCGGTGCTAATTTCTCCAGATTTTTATCGAGTTTTCTCAGAAATCACACTAACAGGTTATAATAGATGGGAATTTACCAAATGAGTTCAATATTAATTAATGCGTACCGCATTAATCCTATTTCTTATCTTTCTAAATGACCTTCTTTATCAAACTTTCAACTCTGCATATCGGAAGCTCTTGATGTTCTTTCATGAAATGAAAATATTGTAAAAGATACTTCATTTCATCGGATCTTCGTACTTTTATGAGTCGGCGCACCAAAGTCTGTTTTGGAGTTGCTCGAGCGCGTACACGCTAAGGTCAAGAGGCTCGCTAAAGATTCTATTGATTCTCTAGAGCTTTGATGCAATATGAATTGCATTTTACTGCTTTATCGTTACTACAATGGTAAGTGCTCTAATGAAATTAGAGAACTTGTTGTCCTTACTCACACGGTTTTACATTGAACACGCTTTTTGTTAAAAGCCCATCTATTTGTGGTTGATTCGCCGGTAAATCGCAATACAAATTACAGGGAAAATTCATTTTATGACAAAGCAGTCCGTATGTGAAATAACTCCCCTTCAGAAGTCTTTCCTGTCATTTTCTATATTGCAAGGTTTAAATCAAATGTCCACAATCCATAATCCAAATTTCTAGTTCTGGTACAGTGCATTGCATCAGTAGTGGACATCACCCGAGTGCTGGTTGTTAAAAAAACAAAAGTTCAACTGTTATTAATTTGGATTTATGCAGAGATTCCAATAGATATTAAAACAGGATAATGATCATATAAATAACTTCTTAAACATATCATAATTAGCCATGAAAGTCTTTAAAAATTTTGGAAAAATCAAGATATTGCGATTTGAAGCCAATTTAGAACTCTCTAAAATTCTTATATTTGAAGTAATTTTAAAATATATGTATTGCTCCTCACTATTAATATATTTAAAATATTAAAAATTAAAAATTAAAAATAAAAATGTTTTAGCTAAAATTAATTTAATTAATTCGAAAAAAAATATTCTAAAAGCATCGTGGCACTTCTAAAATATTTTTGATAAAATTAATAAAAACGCTATTATTGATAATAAAATTAATGTGTTTTGAATACAACTACACCTGATGGAAAGAATTCACTCTGAGATTTTATTGACCTCAAGCTATGATTTCTTTTACTTGTAGAAATTTATGGAAATTTCTTAAATACGAATTCATATGTCTGGGAATTATTTTTACTAAAGATCAAGTAACGACAATTTTAATTTCTTTTAATTTAACTTAACTAAAAATAGAGTGAAACTGCCAGCTACATACCAAAAAATAAATCAATATAAGTTTAAAATATACTTCACTTTAAAACAATAACAAAATAATAATAATATCAGTTAGCAATATTTGAATTAAATAGGAATGAGGAAATAATGTTCTTTGATTTTACCCCCTCATATATATGACACCAATCGGTTTTGTTATTACTTCAAAATACCGATTAAGCATGACATTAATGATTCGATTCAATATAGCTGTAATCTAAGAAAAGCTGTGTCTTAAAATAAACAAATAAAATAAAAAGTAAACAATGGTTATTATATCTGCAAAAGAAAAAAAAACAGAATTTCAATTTCTTTTGGGAATAGCAATAAATCGGTTAAAATAATGAAGCATTGCAGCACCCTTGAAATAATTTTAAATGTATATGAAGAGATGATATCTTAAGCAACTAGTATAATGCAATTTGTGCGCAAACTACATGCATAACAAAATAAATTATTACCGTCACCAACCTACGAAAAAATAGCACCAATAAGCTGTAATAACAAAATAAATGCCTTTTGAATTCTAAAAAAATGCAAAATCTGGTTAAAAGAATTTGAAAAATTTAAGGAAAATTTAAACAAAAAAAATTAATTAAACAAATTTGCAATTATATGAATGAACAGGGGAATTTGGATACTTCATTAGTTTTTTAATAAAATTGTTAACATTTTTTTTATCATTCTTATACAATGAATGAATGGTAATTGAAATTTTCCAAAAGTAATGAAAAAAAAGAATTGGCCATAAACATTAAGTGGCAGATATGAATCTGCTGCTTCTTTTAATTTCCGCTAATGTTTAACACTTTTAGACACTCTAAAGTACATATTAAGATAATTTTTAATTAACTTTAAACCTAAATTTTATATACATTCCAACATCTCTTAACCTCCTTTTGTTTAACTTCAATTATTTATGTACATTTGTATAGAGTATTTACTTGAAGAAAACAGTTCTTTTTGTAATTTCACTATGTTAAATAAAAGAAATTAATTTAGATTATATTTCAATTTATACTAACGTGTTTAAGAACTTAAAAAAGTATGTTGGGTAAATATTGATTCATACAGACATAAGACAGTCGTCAGTCGTTTTTAGTGTAGGTCTCTACATGGCATTCAGCTGCTGTTTAAACAGTTTGTTTGTTTCTTAAGTCTTTTGTTTTATTTATATAAACTTTAAGTGCAATAGGTAATTGTATTGATGAAACAGAAAAAAAGAAAAAAACATATAATTGAGCAAGAATTTCAAAGAAATAAAATGAGGTCAGTAAAAATAGAAAATGAGGTGAAAATATTTCGAAATGGTATCGATTAAGCAAATAAAGTTGTTAGCTTTTCTCACATAAGACTTTTAGGTATGCAGCTATTTAAAGGTTTTATTAATTCATTTCTGTTTTTATGTAAATATTTTTCAGAATAATATATTGAAATACTTTTTGGTAAGCTAAACGTAAGTAAGTCTTGTTATGAAAAATGGTCAAGTTATTTTTTTTTATTCTATCACATTTTTTAATCCAATGCTCCCAAAAGCCTAATTATTGCTTATTACGCAGTAGCTGTAATAATAAATACTAAAAATTATAAACAAAGCAAAATAAATTAAAACAAAAAAAAACCGTGAACAACTATTCACTAAGATTGTATCTCTGTTAAATAAATAACAGTGATCAAGCACATCTTACAGTATAAACTGAGTTCCAAAGAAAGCAGACTCAGAGACTACAGTTAAACTGCACAAACGCTTATAAACGCAAAAAAGGTTAATTGTTTTGTTCAAATAGAATTTTATGAAACACATAAATTAAAGTTGAAAAACTAACAAACTAAAAAATCCAATAACAATATGAAAAGAATATCAAATTAACTGCTTATTTACAGAAAATCTTTAACTGAAAACAAGCAATAAAACTACAATTCTCTCTTCGTCTTTAAAAAAAATCAATAGTTTTCATTTAGCGTTGCATTATTAAGATAATTGTGCGTGATTTAATCAATTCATGCTTTTTTTTCAAAAGTATTGTTTGGAAATTGTGTAATTGTTATATAAACAGCCAAGAAATAAACAACAAAAATAATTTCATAATAATTATTACGCCTATCGTACCTAACAATCTTTAAGCTTTAACACATTTTAATACACAGTTTTGTATAAAACAGCCTCAAAAAAATAAAATGAAAAATTTTAAACAGGGCTGGAAAAAGTTATTAAAAAAATATTTTAATAACTTATTTGTTATGAATAAAATTTGAATGATGAAAGATGTGCATAATGCTCCAATAAACAGAATAATATTTTAATTCATTTAGCGGTCAGTCTCTATTATCTATAAAACTCTTGAATTGTAATCTATGGCACAAACACTGATTCAAAAACACAATACAAGCGTAAAGAAAAAGAAAGAAGAAATGGAAAATGTACAAACTCTTTCGTTACATATTGGAAAATTGTAAAATATATATGAAATCGCCATATACTCAACATTTTAATTTAGTTTTAGGAACAGTAAGTTGTTAGAGATTTAACAGTGATCTAGCAACCATGCATTCTGATTAGCATTTTGAAAACTCTCAAATTATTGTTCAGCTACCAAACTTCTTTTCGACTCCTTATATGAGCACGATATATGCCAGATAACTTTTTAAAATTGTCCACGTAGATTATTGTGACCTTAATTAGTTGCCTTCAGGACAAATCGATTTTCGATTTCAACTATATGCGAAAAACATACATAAAGTAACAGTAACATGGAAACATAGAGCTTCTATTAGACAGATCCTTATTCTGTCATTACACAAACTGTTCTAATTCTACTAGCATTAGCACTAGTTAGCTATCTTGTATTTTAAGGCTTATCAGGCTATGCTGTTCGATATGAACTATCCATTTCAATTTTTCTCTTTTTGTCTTAATCTGTAAAGATCTGTATGTAGCCCAAAAGATGACACACATATTATCCTTAAGCATATATTATATTTATGCAAACAAGGAGTTTCTCTACTAAGTTTTTTGTCATTAATGAAGAGTCTTTGCAATACGCATCTTTATGTCTTGCGATATTCGCATGGACCGATGTGTTTAAATAGGATGATGAAAAGTTAATCACAATTTCTTTAATAAACTAAACACACAATCTTCCAAACCATTCTGCTTTGACATTATGCTTGTGTGACAATTAAGACCTTTATCCTTGATCGTCTGAAATTATGTTGCAAGATAGATTTTGTTGTCATCAGGCAATGCATGAGTCTTTTATATGTTTTTATGTAGTCCATGCTATGTCATTGACATTGTATAACTTATGTCATATGTAGTCTGCAAAGACTAAATCCTTCAGGACAGCAAACAATAGACATTATTATAATTGTTTTTCTGCTTGAATAATCTTAACATAGTTTCAAGTACTACAGGAAATAGCAATGGCAATAGAGGACAACATATTTAATACTTATGATAGTGTAGAAGGGCTCCTTGGTCATGCCATTGTGATGTGTATGGCAATGGAATATACAACTTCGATAATCTTAATTATTATAAATAGCACAAAGCTGATCCTTAAAGCATGTCCTATAATTCTTCTTTTTAAAGAGTTAAAAACTCTTTAAAATCAGCACACTAAATAGAAGATATTAATCCTTTCAACTTAAGATCTGAACATAGAACATATTAATCATTTCAATTTAAGACCTGATCTATATCGGGAGTATTTATCAAATCTAAATAGTTTCTATGTGGTTGGAAACTTGCTTGTGTTGATCCCAAAGTATTTGTTCTATACATTGCAATCTAGTGGCTCTTATTTCATAAATCGTGTTAACCAGTCTAATGCCTCTTAATTTCCCGAATTCGTTGAGATTGTTCTTCTGTGGGAACTTTATGCTACTGCCTGCTACTGTCAAAGCATTTACCTGTCGCAGTTTAATGGAATGAATTGTTTTGCTTGTTAGGCGAGAGTGTTTTATGAAGAATAGGAATATTTTTCCCTAAGGATATTATCACTTATTAAGTTTTGAATTAATTAAACATGAATAAATTTATTTTTTATTATGTTCACTAGCAAGGTATTTAATATATTTTAATAGTAACAAAGCATTAGTTGTGTGTGTGATTTTGGCATAAATTATACTGTTTGATATTATTCACAAAAGATTTTACAATTTATTTAAAACAATGATTTATTTTTACAGAGCGTACCACATTGATCTTCTTATAATAGTACAGGTGCATAGTTTATTTATTATTATTATTTAAAATTTTCATTTTAAAAGGTCGATTGATTTATAATAAGCGTGTTATTGTTTCCGAAATATATTTAAGATTTTTCAAAGCGTTAAACCTTATGTTTTTTTACTCTACTTATTGGGTAGTTTTTTTAGTTTTAAAAGTATTTGATTAAAGTTTTTTGCTATTTTTTATTTGGTATCATTTTTAATTGTATCAAATATAAATATTTTGTTATATGTTCACAAAATATTAATTGTGAAAAATTTTAAGTATGACTCTATTAAATGGGTGTGAAGCTTCAAGTTTAGTTGATTAACTTAAAACTGCATTAAATCAGCAAAGCAAAAAAAAACTAAAACAATATTAACGTAAATTAAGACATATTGTTTTGTTATATTTTTCAATTTCAGAAACTATACAATTTTGAATTAAGTATTCTGTTTAAGCAACGAAAAATTCATTATGATGGATTTTTGAAAAATTAAATTTTTTAAAAACACAATTTTTTGGTTTAAATTAAATTTTTTTTAATTTTAAGTGCCAATAAAATTTCTAAATTTGTTTACATTTTTTTCATATTAATTGTGAAATTTTAAATCTAGGAAATTTTGAAAACCACATGTTAACATGTTTTTCCGCGCAAAAGCATTTCAAAACTTATTTTAAAAAATAAGTATAAGTTTCGTATAACATAGCTTCGTATTATTTACATTTACACAAACACACGCATACTGCTAAATCAACTCTGTCATCCATTAGGCTAAAAATTATACTCTATTAAGGTCGAATGCATTTTATAAAAATTTCAACAGAATGATAATATATTTCTGATATCTCAAAAATTTTATTCGTGATAGAAAAATTCTTTATTTATTATGCCAAGGCAACAAAAACGCAGTAGTTTACAGAGTCAACCTAAATTTTGCAAATTGACCTTATAACTAATTATATTATATATAAAGCATTAATATACTTTCAAAAATACATGTATGATTTTCAAGTAATATTAAAATTAATTATTTTTATTTTTAGCCCATTACAATACACCTATCTCAGTCAGATAAAACCTTCTATGAACCTCCCAATAAGGATGGAATACATTTCTTTTAATTAATTTAAATAGACATTATTTTTTTTTTCAAGTTTTGAAAAATAAAAATATTTCCCGGAAAGGGCAAAACCTACTACATTGATAAAACAAACACTGTTACACTTTTTCTAATTTCAATAAGAAAAGCTGAAATAATTGAATTAAACTATTTTATTTAAAAATATATAATTTTGCAATGTACAAATCATCATAGAACATAGACTGAGATAATAATACATGCAACTGAATAATAAGTTTAATTATAATTGCAAAACAAATGTCTTCAATGGAGATATGTCTACTATAGTAAAAAAGAGAAATATTAATGCTGCTACAATACTAAACTTGAAGGTTTGAAACAAAAACACACAGATATCATAAAAAAACTGTTAGCATTTCTTATGGTTGTCGGTCGTCTACTGTCAAAGCATAATAATAAAAACTAACCAACCCACACTACCAGTCCCAACAGCCGAAACTACAAAACTTCAAATGTGAGCCAAATTTATTACTTTAACTCAAAAAAAAAAAAAACATAACTAAGAGAATACCAGATGATTTAATGTAACGCACAGGTGTAGTTTATAACCACCTAAACAAACACACAAACCAAATTAAAAGTTTTATTTATTTATTTTTAAAATTCTTTTAAAGGTTCAATATATTGAGAGAGCAACAGCCCGTAAAAGAGAGAGTTGTGAGTTAAAATGTTACAAACTTTCTTTTTGAGTTTAAATTCTAATTTATAGTGATAGATTTTAGTATTTTCTCTCACTCTCTTTCTCTCTCTCTCTCTCTATGACATGATTATTGCAGCCTCTCTCGTTATATAAACTCAAATCTTAAAGCCGGCTTTAAAAGTAAGTTTTTGCTTGAACTGTTTAAATGTTTGGAAAAAATTAATTCTGTTAATGGTTAACATTTATATGCATATGTATGTGTTTGTGTTTGTATTACAGCCTGACTATAATCATGAATGAGTTTCATTTGGCGCTTTAATTTGTAGTTTATTCAGTTGCCAGCCAGCCAGCCGGTGTATAAACCATCAGTAATCTTTACAATTTTTTTAACCTTTCTTTACGTTAGGTGGGCATAAATTTAAGCTGTTTCATCGTGATCTTTATGGTTTTTGAATTGTTTGTAAGAGGTGGTCATTTTATTATTTTTTTTTTCCTTTTCTGTTGCCTCTAATTTAGAAAAGGAAGGAATTTTATTACATATTATGAGGGCAACGGTTAATTCATTTGCTAGATGCTCGCGATAATTGCCTTTGTTCTCCTTAGAGTGCACTGTAATATTAATAAATAAGGAAGAGTAACGAGTTTTTAAATATTATTAAATAATAACAACAATAATAATATTAAATAATTACAAAATAAAGTCATTATATATACTTTATTGAAAACTTAATTTATTAAAGAAAAACAGTGGCAATATTTAGATCGGTTTGCTGAAAGAACTAAACACATTTTTTGATAAATTCAAACATGTAGAAATTGCCACAAAAGTAAGGAAGAGTTATAATATGATTTTTTTTTTTAAATTCAGAAAATTCAGATTCTTTTTTCACGAAAAGTTTATTTGAAGGTTTATTTGAAGGATATGTTCTTGTTACCATTAATTACCAACATTTTCTATAATAAAAGCTTTCAAGGTCTTTACGGTTTGAACAAAGATTCCGACGCCTGAAAACAAAACCGTTAACCTAAAACTAATTACTCTCAATAGTTTCATGTTTTTCAGGTATTTATCGCTTCCCCGTATGACATTCATATGTATTCTGGCTTCCAAGTCGACAAGTCTAAAGTGAGAACGACAGCTTATATATATCCCTGCTGTTCGCAAATCACCTACGAAACAACCAAAAATTTCGTATGCTCTTTACAAAATGTTCCTCTAAAGCGATTTGAACACATCAGATATGTAAAAGACAACAATATAAAGCCCAGGACACCATATTTTATATTCGTGCTTTCAAAATATTGCGAAGGCTGCAATATACAGGATACGTTTTTTATGTTCAGAATTAAATGAACTTATTTATAATTTTATGTAAAAAATAATGTTAAAAATTCAAAGATTTTTTAAAAAATTATTACTTCTAATCACATGATGAATTTGAACATAACAAAATTATTCCTTGTACAATTTTAGATATAAAATATCCTTTACTATTTAAATTTTACTTGAATCTTCATTTTTCTTTTTTTGTTTTTCTGAAAAATCATTAATAATCATTTAAGCGCATAATTTGAGTTAAGTACTTTTTTATAATAGCCGTCATTAAAACTACGATTGTTATACATACTCTGGGTAATTTTATTTGTCTGCCCATAACGATTTAAAGGCTAAGGTCAGTAGCATAAAAATTACTTCTCTATGGGGACATTCTTTAATTAAAATAGTTGGCGTAGATAGTTTCAAGTAATTTCTAATTTTATTATTTTATGCTTACTACTATGGCGGATATAGTGCTCCTAATTATATGTAAATTCAAGAGATAATCCCAAATATTTGAAAAATCCGCTAATTTCTATGTTTGTTGTGTTATTGTTACACTACATTTACATTTTATTAAGATTTTTATATCATCTATCTCAAATCCTTTATATATATATATATATATTTATATATATATACATGTACATATATATATTTTAAGAATTTTAAATAGTTGATATAAAAATCTTAATAAAATGTTAAGAATTTTATTCAGTGTTATTTCATTTAGTTTATGCTTGAATAAATACCTCAGGCAGTTTGGTGACATAATACAACTTAACTTTTCTATATTTGACTCCCAACAACATCTTACATTACATTCAATATTAACGAAATGACCTGGCTGGTGAAGAATATCGTATAAGTACACAGGGCCAATTGAAGCTGAGTATATCGAGTTAAGTGATAAAAAAGCATCAAATATCTTACACTTTTATTTTTCTTTTAGGATTTTAAACAGCCTGTTACTTTCTTCTTGTGGGTGGTCAAAATTTATTTAACAATATTTTAATAATAATGTTAAATAATGCTAAAAAAACAAACTTTTTTAAGTTGAAATATTATGCAATTATACCCTAATAACGATATAACCATATATCAAACACATAGCTTTACTCTACATTTAACGGCTGACCTTTTCAAAAAACAATTTGTAGTGCAACAATTACAAATATTTTATTTTAAATAACTAAAATAAAACATAACTATTTGCGTGCATATGATTTCATTCCATTACAACGAGCAGAAGTATTGAAGATCAATGCACTTATCAGCCTAATTTAATAATTGAGTTGAATACCATGATGGATGAATTGATGAATTGTTGAATGGTTGAATGTTTACAAAGCATACAAATTATATTCTATTCATTTTCCTCAATTTTCGACTACTTTACTTTATTTTCTATACTTTACTTTACTTTATCCAACGATCGACAATCGTGATCATCAATGATTATAAGATGATTTAAAAGTTTTTCTTATTTTCTATTTCTATACGAAACCTACTTAACACCAGCATTCTAAAAACCTCAAAACAAAACGTGGTGAAGTGAAATTCTATATGAACATTTTTCGACACAGAAAAAACCAAAAACAAAAAAAAAACAAATAATATTTTATAAATTTTTTAATGGTTTTTATGTATTTTTGTTTTTGTTTTGCTGTTCCTAATTATATTAATCAAAGCAAAACATATTAAAAATTATATTTGTTTTGGTCATGAAAATTTGTTTAATAGTTTTAGAAATTTTTTCAAATAACTATAATAATAAAAAGTAAAAAACGATATGAAACGAAAAAAAATTTTCTCAAATTATATTGATTTAGTATCATGAAAATCATGTTAATTAGATTATAAAATAATAAGCTTAAGTTAAGCGCATTAAAACACACAAACAAAAATATATAAAGAAAAGAAAACAAACGACTTAAGAAGAAAACCTTATTTTAGTAAAAACAATTTTCACACAAAAATTATCCGAATCAAATAATAAAACAACGAAAACAGTTATTGCAATAGCAATAAATATTTATGTTTGTTATTAGAGTTTAAAACCTACTATCTATGGTTTTTTTTCTTTATAGTTGGATATATAAATCATGAAATTGCTAAGAATAATATTAAAAAAAAATTATATATTTTTTCTGTGCTTTCTTTTAACGGTTGGCTAAAAGTTCGAACTCTTATTTAAATCATATGCAAAACTTATAAGAATTAATGCTGAGGAGTAAGCAAAATATCTGTAAGAGTTCTATTTTATTTAATAACTGAAATCAAAAATGTTAAGTAGCCCAATTTGGTAAGTATTGAAGGTTGCAACTAAATTTGTTTAACCTTAATTTTTAAGCAAAAGCTTATAATTTAAAAATATCAAATATTAAGGAAAATATTTTTACCTAAAGAAAACTACGGTATAATACAAGAAATTATTTATTAAAAGAACATGTATTTATATAGCTGCAAGCATGTTTAAAATTTTTAATCACAAAATACTAATTTATAATTAAAATAAAAAAAGAGATTAATAAAACAAACAAAAACTCTTTTTTTAATAAATACAATAACATAGCTGTTAATATAACAATGAAAATATCTAAAAAACAAACCTTAAATTCTTACTGGCAGACACACTTTGGTGGACTGTTAATCATATGTCAGGAAAATATTGCAAAACACGTTGCATTAAAATAAAAGTCAAATAATGTAAAAGTAAAAAAGCCCTACTACATGACACCTTATAACAGGTAAGCCCAAGAGTAATGACATAATGTTATTGGCTTCGATAATATGCTAAAAATATGCATATCTACAAAACATGAAAGAATATAAGACGAATTCTATTGTGAGAATAAAAAAGATTTTCAAAAAGCAGATTTCAGGTATTTAATAACAACTATCTGCTGTATTCATAACTCAACTTATGGAAATTCACCTCCATATCACCATCATGTATAACCTTAGTACTATCACGTTACCTAGTTAGTATTATCCAGGTAGCGCAAAAGTATCCTTGGCTTTAATTGTATCTTAATTAAAGCTTTAGTTTGATATAATTATCTGGTGTTAAGGTATAGCACATACAAACAGAGTTTCTTTTTTTATCGACGGACGTGTATTCGGCATCAACCAAACTTAAGAAAATTAGTATATTCCGATATACTTACTTGATCTTTGGCGATTTCTCGACCACGGTATAATGTTATAAAAATTCTTCTACATTATAGTCAGATACGTTAGATAAGAAATACATACATACGTCAGGAAAGTCACGAGGACTTATTTAACAATTATATCTGAAAAAATCTTTATAATTTTTCCTAAATTACAAATGTTGGGATAGCTATAACATACAATATAGACTAAAGGACGAACATAAATTCGTGTGATATAGTATTAAAAAATCATGTCATGGCACGCGACATCTTTTCTATGAAAACTTTTAACAGCTATCAACGTTAAGATTTCTATAACTAAAATCTTTAGAAAATCAATATTTCAATAACTAAAAATAACGTTTTATAACTAAAACAAAGTTCTGCATTCAAGAAAAATCCGTTCGAAACGTATAGACAAATTTTACAATTGTCAAAGTATTTTCCTAAGTGCTTTGATTTTTAATAAGAGATTCTTCAATTTATATGTGATAGAAGAAAACACATGATTTTAATATTGTAGAAAGAAAAATTTTGACTGGCATTTTAGTCTCTGGAATCCAGCAGTATATTTATGCATGCTGAATGTAAAAAGTAAAATAATTTATAATAAGAAATAACTTATTTCAGATATACACATATTTTTGCAAACCATATTAAACAAAAGCAATTGTAAGCGAAATATTTCTTAAGTAAAAGCGTAACCCTATGGTTTTCGCCACAACTATTTCCGTATGTCCGTGCGTCTATCCAAGGAACTGTAACTAGTAGTAGATTATGGACGCTATAACAAGTTTAAATATTAAATAATGTTCGAAAAGTGACTTCATATTCATTAAATATTGTTGCTAAATATTGTTGTTTATGCGTGCAGCAACATCAAATTTGCACTGCACATATTTGCTATTGCAATAAACAAAAAAAAGGTGTCCCTGTAGGCTAGTAGGCAGTGTACTAGCTTACAAGACTGGGAGTTGTGGGTTCGATTCCCAACGAAGACCTTGGTTGTTTTTTTCACTACAAAAGTAAAAGTTGACTGTAGGTGGGGCTGCTCAGTGATGGTCACTGAGCTGTTTTATGCAACAGTTAATTTCCGTAACTATCCTTCTACTTTCACCACCTGTCTCGTCTCTTCTCTGTCCCTTTACTAGAGAATGCGTGCTGCATTGACTAAATAGGTGCTTGACTAAATAGGCAGTGTTGCCTGAGATGCCAATTCTCTTTTACAAAAACAAACTACTTTAAGCTATAGTGTGCTCCAACAATGACGTAATTTTCGATAGGTAATTTTTATACTTAAACAATAAACTGAAATACGTGATAAGATTTACATCAGTACCTAGCTGTGTAAGCCATAACCTGACGGTGGATCATACCAATGTGAATGAAATGTAGCGTCATCATCGTCCTAGGAAGCCTTCAGACATGTATATCATCCAGTCACTTCTAGTTGCAACTTCAAGAACGCGATGCAGGCTGCAGCCGCTCACTCCTTGCTGAAGAGTTGGAGACTATCCAACTCCTGGTTCAGAACGCACGAAGCTTAATAAAATTTAAGAATACAACGGCAATCATGCTCACTGGACCTGGACCATTCATTGTGTTCATTGTGAACGATCCGACCCATAAAACTTAAACCAGGGCATCGAAACCACAACCACCGTAATACTCCCGAAGGGCCAACTTCAAAATTCAGTCAGAAAGGCTAAAAAGACAAAGACATGAAAATAAAGTGGAATTGTCCAGTTGGCTCCTACTAACCTGGGGACTGGGCTCCCTGTTACCCCCAAAGGCACATGTAATGACGGTACGATTTCGGGAGGGGCGACAATAAACTGATATATAATAAACTGATATATCCTTTAGTAATGACACGTATACAGCTTTATCGTACAGGGTATATTATTTGGTTTTGCCGCCAATTTAGTAAACATTAGTCTCGTCAGTTCATATTTGACAGCCGTGAAGTAGACACGTGACAAATTTATTATGGAAAAATATTTGATAAACCAGCGTGTTTTAATCGTTAAAACATTTTATCAAAATCAAACATCGAATGCTGTGATGATGAGAAAGTTAACTGAAATTTTTGAGAGAAACATCGTGCCAACAAAGCGTACTAATTACCGTGAATGATTTCGAAAAAAGGGGACAATCAAGACAATCCATCAACCTAAATACGACGCCTTGCTAAGGAGCTTGGTGTTCAAAGAGCAATTTTTTGCACAAGGATTTGCATTTGTTTCCATATAAGATTCAGTTGACATAAGAGCTTCTTCCACAAGACCATTTACGCCGCCATACTAATGCCAATAGGATGGTACAACTCGCCCATGACAACCCCGATTTTCAATAAAAAACCATAATGATTGACGAGCGGCACACTATCACTTGAATGGATATATGAATAAACAGAATAGTCGGTTCTGAGAAATGGAAAACCCTCAAATTATTCAACAATTACCTTTGCATCTATTAAAAGTGGCAGTCTGGTGTGCAGTTTGGTAAGGAGGAATCATTAAACCTTACTTATTTAAAAATGAAAACGGCATAATGGTAACTGCGAATGGGGAACGATATCATGATATGATTGAAAACTTTTTAATGCCACAACTGCATACTTTGGGCTTGGTTAACATGTGATATCAACAAGACGGTGCCACATCACATGCAACCAGGATTACAATAGAATTACTGCGAGACCTCTTTCCACAACAAGTTATTTCAAGAAATGGTGAGGTTGATCGGTCTCCACGGTCGCCTGATTTAACTGCGCCGAACTTCTTTGGTGGGGATTTTTGAAAAGTAAGGTTTATGCAAATAAACCAGAAACCCTTGAGCAACTCAAAATATTCGTGATGAAATTAAAGAAAAACCGCGTGAAATATGTGAGAATGTAATAAAAAATGCCCTCCAAAATGCTTGCATTTCTGAGGCTAATAGAGGCGGACATTTATCTCATATTGTATTCCATACATAATTGCCGACATTAAATAAAACATTTATCAATATGAGACCCTTTCTCTTTCATTTAATCAAAAATTATAAACGAGCAAAGTAGTATATCTTCCCGACGGACACTCTGCATACGGCTTTAGTATTTCAAATGTAGAATCTACACAGGATATGTGCAAATATATCTGTCCACTATAGAAATAAAAGTGAACAATGAATTTAAAAAGTTAAACGAACATAACCTTTTCTAAAATCGTTAGAGGCAGATGACTGAAATTTGAATGTAATTTGTACTGTTCCGGCTGCTATAAGAAAAAGTGAATATAAAAATAACCGTACCGTAGACAAAACTACCTTTTAAACAATAATTAGTGAAAACATAAAATTTTAAATAAAGGTGGCATGTACGTGGTAAATGTAACTTTTATGCACCTTTCATTTTTTTTTTGTTACCATCTACTAGTTGTTTTGTAATCTAATAAAAATGAACGTAAAAAACACAAATTTTTGGATTTAATGTCTATATTCTCATATTTAAAATTATTTAATGTCCCTGAATTATAAATGTACTTTTAAAAGTAAGAAAAAACTCGTATTTCATTTGAGATATTCAACTCTTCCATTATATGACCCCTTTAAATATTTTAACTGAAATAACTAATGCATCTGTGATCAAATAACAAAAATAAAACACAATTCTGGTGAAATTTTAAAAACATCAACAGCATTCTCTTTGTACAATTTCTCTTACAATGAATAAATGATCTTGTGCTTACTCCTCTCCTTTTTGAACAAATCTCTCTTGAGTAGTTTGAAATGGTTAAATGTAGAAATGAATGAAAATAAAGACTGGCCAACGGGAGATACACTCTTTAGCTAAATGGTATATAAAATGATTGAGGTAGTTGATATGTTGTTGTTGCTGTTACCAGTAGTGTTGATGATACGGTTTACAACCGCTACAAGCAATAAACAATTGCTAGCAAATTCTTTAAAATCTAAACGAATGAACTCTTTATTTATCTTTTATTTTTTATTAATTTTTGTATCGCAGCTTGTTGTTTTATTTAAGCTTAAAGTTGTTCTCATACACTTGCGTTAGTAATGATAGTTGTTGATATTTTTCTTGTAGTTTTACTTGGAGACTTTCTTCGTGTCTTTTACTTTTTTTTGTTTTTTTGTTGTTTCTTTCTTTTCTTTCTTTCTTCTTACCAAAGCTACTGCCAGTTGCTGTTAAGCATTTATTGTCTGCATACAAAGAGATATATTTGGCGTTCATAAGCATTACCAATGCCAAGGTGATAGCACAGTCAACGCGCATCACTACAATAAGCAACAACTAAACAAATTTTAAATTTATTACAAACAGCAACAGCATCTGTCTCAACAATATTGTGGCAAACAGAAATACATTTGTAACAATAGCGGCATCTTCAATTTACCTTCTTTTCGCAGTTACAACTTTAACACCAGCCGCTGAATTGATAACCACAAAATAAATTCTCTCGATCGAGCTAGTGAGCAACCGAGCAACTAATCGTTTAAGTCAACGAACGTTATGAAAAGTCTTTCTTTTTTCCTTTAATAAAATAGTCTGACTTATATAACCACATATAAGCTTAAAGAACACTTTAGTTATACGGTCACCTTCCTACGGTCAAGTTCGCTTTCCTTCCAATCATCCAAAACAAGAAAAAATTTTAGCTTCAAAAAAAGACTGTCAGTTGGAAGAAAATTTTAATTAAATTAGTGCAACATATAGAATTTACTTTAAAGCACTTTACATGCATAAAAAATAAGGAAGTTTATATCCTCATTTAAAAAAGAATTTTTGAAAGAAACGAATTGTGGTAAAAAAATATCAAAACAAATAAGTGTTACAGAAACAAAATACGAATATTTAACATTATTTACGTTAAACATTTAAGTGCAAATATTTAAAAAAAAACAGGTGTACATTATTATTTAATATAAACCACTATATGACTCAATAGTACTGAAAAGGATTTAATAAATTGTTAAACGATATTATATCATTTTTACTTAAGCGTCAAAGAATTGAGGAAAAATTTTCGTAGAAATTAAAAAGTGAGTGTTGGAAAATTTTTTTAATAGTTTTATTAAATTATAAAAAAGTGGAATCTACTTAAAAACAATTAAAAAAACAATTCAGGATATTATACGTATTTTTACCAGGACGTATGAGTACTTTTATAAACTAGTTTCTCCTCTATAAAGTGTTGGTTTATATTATATAACAAATTCTTTTACCATTCATCATTCCCAAAATAAAATGTAAAAAAAAAATCATAAACACAACTCTGCTCCTGATAACTTTGAAATATTTGTTGGAAAAAATTTTTTAACTCTTGTAAGGAAAATAAAAAACTATCTATCTATCTATATTTTAAATCTGTTTGAAACTTTTATTTGCATAAACATAGATATTTGATATAACTCAGTTATAGTTTTAATTATTAAAAATACTGTGGGGAAAATATATCTATGCATATGAGAATCTTCGATAATAACATTTTTTTTTTAATAATTCCATTTTATAAGCAGAAAGACTATTGCGTAAAAATGGATAATTTTTATTCTTACTATTTCGCCACACCATTGGGTGGTAACAATAGTAAACTGGCAATAAAATTGTTGAAATAAGTACTACTAATTACAATAAAATATAAATAATTATTGGAAATATTAAAGATTGAAATATTAAACATTAATTTTTATACAAAATATTATGCGTTTAAACAAAATAATTATTAAATAATAAAAATGTCAAGTCACTATAGTAATTTCTGTTGCAATTTATAGTTTTTTGTTTTCAAAAAAGTTGCAGAAACATAAAGAACGTGGTTGATTAAAACCAACAAAGTATAAAATGTATTATAATTGACCAGGAGTCTTAATAATTTCAAGAACTGTCCAAGTTAATGTGAAATGATATCCACCAATGTTATATGTATGTACATTGTTTTTTTGCTTATATCTGCAAAAATTTAAGTAATCAAAATTTACACACGAAATAGAAAATGATGAAGTTGCCGTTACAGTTTTTTTCTATTGCCTGGCAAATGCAAGAAGGGCAGAGTCATAAAACTAGCAACTTATCGAGTAGTGATAATGAAAAATCTCGTATCGTTTCAGATGCTAGAATTTTTCGTAAGACTGTGCGTTGTTGTTTATTATTAACGTAATCACTAAATTTTCCTACAACTATGGAATGTTTTTTGTTATTGGCTAAGAACAAGCTTGATCTTACTGAGAACCATTCGATTATAGTTTTCACATGAAGTAACTAAAATTAATTTACTAACTTTATTATAAAATTGCTAAGAACCTGCAATTTATATAAGCTTTTGATATTCAACTAAGACAACAGTAGACTATTCGAAAGTGTCAATAATTTGGTAATTTTTAGAAACTATAACACTAAAACAAAATGAAATTTTAAAATTTAATTATTAATTATTATCTCAAGATATCTACAGTTCATTCTAATATTTAACTGGTTTTTTCGTCTTAAATTTTTGCTTTGAACATGCAGAAATGGTCTTAGACAATAAAACTATATTTTAAACTAAACTTTAATACAATTTTCTTAAGATGGATCTAAACTAATGGCTAATTAAGGCATTTATTATGATAACATCGATGAGAGTGTAACTGAAATTTATAGATGAATATAAAAACCCTATGCATGCAAAGTCTTTGTGAGAGTTATAAATTTAAACTTTTATTGCAAATAATTGCAAACATGAAATATGAAACACTGTTTGATATTCAATAACTGAGAAGTATTTCTTACATCACAATCTTGATGAAGCCTTAACTTCCTTAGATCAATACTTATGTTTGCCAAAACGACATACAATTTTGTAGAAATTTTTTTGAAAGTTTTTTCATTTTTAAATTTATATAAACAAAAGACATTGACACTTCCATATTTTAGAATTTCTTTTTTTTTTGAGAAATTTATTTAAAACAAATTCTTACAATTGCATTTAAAAACATTTTTCATGTTGAGATAAAATTATTTATCCATAAGCTGCAAAAAAACAAGCTTTCAGCTGTCCTACATATTTCTTTTTTCATTTTTAACGTAGAACAATAATTTAATATTTAATTTTAATGTATCCTTAACTAAATTTGATAGATAGTACTAGCGAAAAATGTAGTAAGTTTTTTAAGATAAAATAAGATCATCTCAATATTCAAATTTAGTCTTTAAATCGGCAAGTTTTATTTAAGTTAAGTTTAAGTTAATTGTTGAGATTTTTCTTTCTTTTACTGCATATTTTTCTTTTAGTAGAGACATGAAGACAAAGAAATATTGTAGAACTCCACTAATTTATTTTAGTAAAGTTTAATATCCTGACTGCAATTTAAAAAAATAATATAATGTTAAAAAATATTTCACTACAACAATTTCATACGTCTTATAATTAAATGCTTTTAAAGTTGGACAATACTTTGAATTTTTTTGCATTTAGTTTCAGTGTGTTTTCCTAAAATTTGAAGACAAACATATTTATTGCGAAACTTCAACCACAAGCTAATAGAAAAAAAAATATTTTCTAAATCCATAGCTAATAATCAGTTAAACAAAACCTCTTGTTAAAGATCGCAAGCGAAATGAAATATAATAAAATAAAAAGAGGTTTTGTTTAACTGATTATTAGCTATGGATTTAGAATCATTTTACTGCTGTTAATCATTTAACTAATTTAACTATTTATTTTGCAAAAACATCTGTAGAATTAGGATTAAAGTTGTTCTCTTTGTATAATATTCAATTCTTCACCCCAGTTTACCGTATTTCTTCAAGTTTTTATTTCAGTGTAATCGTGCTGTACATACACTTATTTAAAAATATTTAACCAATAAGAAAATCAAAATACTGCAACTATTAAAAAATTAATAAGTCCTTTTAGTAAATGAATGTATTTTTGTGGAATGCACAAATATCAAATTAATTTTCATATAAGTGCGATTATAAGACGCGATTTGCTTTAGTGTTCATTTGAAAGCGTTCATAATTTATTTGTTTAGAAAGGATAGCAGCAATATTTTTTTAAACTTCATTTTTATGATTAAATAACATTTATTTATTGATATT
Organism: Trichopoda pennipes; assembly: GCA_030448955.1. Taxonomy (NCBI): domain Eukaryota; kingdom Metazoa; phylum Arthropoda; class Insecta; order Diptera; family Tachinidae; genus Trichopoda; species Trichopoda pennipes. Next base: position 10,854,098 of record JASKUP010000034.1, read on the forward strand.
TTATTTTATATATAACTTTTATTTTCAAAAATCTAATTTAAAGTAAATCATAAATATATGTAAAATGTAAAAAATTTATAAAAAATAAATGCAAAAATTAGAAACTAAATTAAATTTTTAAACAAGAAAACAACTAAACAAAACTTTTCATATTAATTCATATTTTACATTAAACAGCAATATTTTAATATTTAAAAATATTAATTTAGATAAGGAACTTCATAGCATTCCATAAAATTCTAAAAAAATATTTTAAATTAAACACAGCAACATTCATTTTGTAAATTTTCTTTTAGATTAAACATTCCAGTATTAAATCGAATTTTAATTGTTAATAAAAACAACACATTTTAATATTATTTTTAGAACTTTTCTTTGTACGCTTTCAAATAGAAAACACATTGTGATATAAAAATAATAACTAGCCTTTAAATTAATTTAAAGAAATTTAGAATTTCCATTTACTATTAAGCAAATTTTAATTGCAAAAATTTTAAAACATTTCTATATCACGTCGTATAAATAACACCTATCCGTGCAACGAAAAAAAGTTTTGCTTCAGCTTTTACCACAGAACTTTGCCATAAATTTCAAAGTGAAAACAAGAGCAAATTTTTAAAACAAAAGGTTTTACTTATTTTATAATATCAAAAACAAAAAAAAACGTGCTAAACATACAAAAGTTTCACTTGCTACAAACAAAACTTAAAAGATATTCGTAGTAACAACAAAAACATCACTAAAGTAATCGTAACAGTAACGAAACAATAATTAGAAAACTGTTTTTTAGTTGTATAAAAATATCTTTTTTTGTTTTAATTACCTTGAATAATGTTATCTAGCTTTAGTAATAGATGCCTACTATTTGAGTCTAAACAGACTGACTGCTGTCTATAACAAATTGTTACACATTTTTGTTTTTTCTTTAAATGTTTCGTATAGATGTAAATTTTTATAATTGAAGCATGTTTACGATAGTGAAAAGCAAAAACATAAAAAAAGAAAAAAACATGAAACATGGCACATGTTAAATTTTGTTGTATTAAAATGACACAACAATTTCTTAGCAGGAGGTTCAACAAGATCTGCGCCAGTTTTCTGTGCAAACATTGACCAGCCACTACCACTCGCAAAAACTTGTCGCAAAATAAAGCAAAAAAAAAAGAAACTAAAATTTAACTGCAGACTTGTGACTTTGAAATGTTTCATATATCAAAAAGTTATCACAACTCAACTCAGTAACTGAACAAAAATTATCCATCTTGATGCTTGAAACATTTCGTTTAATTTGTTACAATATGCAATAAGAAAAACATATTTATATAAATAAACGCACGCTTATAAAGACAGTTAAATACCCGATAGTTCGTTGGCTGCGGTAACAATAATTTGACTTTAAAATATTATCGGTCAATTATTAGTTTCAGTTAAATCATAAAACATTAAGCGGAACCACATTATTCTCTTACATAATAATAACATTTATTTATTCATCCTCAACTATATTATGATTGTAAAAACTATATTAGTTTTAATCTTTATAAAAATACTCTTGTATCTAAAATCGTACTAAAACAATTATTTAGTGCAATACAGTGAATGTTGTTCGTTTTACTAACACTTACTAGTCAGAGCGTAACAAAAGTATATCCGCTAAGAAATTATTCAATAAATAAGAACGCTTTATTAAAGGAGTAAGATGCATCCATCGAAGTCATACCATTTAAATGAAACTCTTTCGTCGGCAGAATTTCAGGTTCTTCATCATAACTGTACTTTTAATATCAGTTTCTCTATACTAACCTAAATAGCATGCAGATATTTGTAGTTTACACTATATAGTCACTTCCTGATAGGGGGTGGATACTTTGAGCTTTCGAGCCACTAGTTAACTGTTAGTTTCTACCTCAATCATTTTTTGAAAGTTCCACCTAATTAAATAAATAAGTTTGATATAACTGCCACAATTACTTCGAACTACAGGGCAGTGTGTATTTGTATCTCTAAACTCATAGTTGCATTGTAAAGTAAAGGAAAATATAAAAGACATTTTACAGGAAGTGCTTGTGGCACGTGATTGTATGCTTGCCATATAATTTGATTTGTCTTTCAGTAGACGAGACATCTTAAGACTTTTGTCGAGTTGCTATAGCTGTAGCTATTGCTATTGCTGTTATTGCTTTTAAATAACAGATGCTGTTATTTATATTGTTTACTTTTAACAACAAGCAATTGTAGACAGACAAACAAATACATTCGTTACTCTGCTTGTTATAAAGAAAAAGTTTTTTCTCTACTTCTATTCCTGATGTAGCAGGGAGTTAAGTTTAGATCAATTTAAGAATACAAGTCCAACAACGTTAAATGTTTAGAACTATCAAATATACATATTTCTTTCATTTCTCTTTGCTTTTCTTTCCTGTTGCTTATTTTCAAAGTTATTGAAGTGATAAGATTTATGTTGTTTAACAAATGGCAGTAAAAAAGAGAATAAAAGGCCTATGTGGATATTGTAATAATTTAGGGAATAAATATAATTTGTCGTTTCAGAAATTTTCGCTAAGAAATCTTCAGTTTCTCTAGACTGTCATGTGTGTCTAAGTAGTTGATTATAAAAATATTGATTGTTGTGCAATAGAATTTATTTAACTATTAAACCTGTCAATATATTACAACATCAACTGGCTTGTTATGAAATATTTTTAAAATATTACATAATTTATTAAAAGGAAATGTGTCATTATAATAATGCTTTTGTAATCTATTGTAAAGTTATTATGAAAGTAAACTTTTATCATAAACATTTTAAAAATATAATTAAATTGAAAAGATTTACAAGAAAGATAAACAACTTCATTGGCCGACAGTTAGGATATGAAGCAACCACACTTTTTTGAATTTGAACCAATTCGATAATATTATATAATAGCTTTTATTTGGGTACGGTTTTCCGTCGACCCTCGTCAAATTTAATATTTAATTTTTATATAATAGCCAAAAATTAAACACATATAATATCGATCATAACCTATAGTTGCCCAGTCTGGTTTCAAAAAACGGCCAAAACCCATAGGAAAAAGTTGCAAATTATACAAAACAAACATTTAAAAATAATACACAGACTCCCTCCGAGATATTACACCAACTATCTTCACACTAGATTCAATCATAAAATAATACACGAGTTTGCCAATGATTTGACGCTATTTAATAAAAAATGCAGATTGTCTAATATTGAGACAATAGGAAATTTGGTAAACACCCACTAGGTCCCTTTCTTCTACGAAAGAGTCTAACTAGTGCTGTCTTATAAATTTACTTATATCAATTTTAAAGTTCGTAAGAGGTTTTTCATGACAAAGTTTCCTCAAGTCTGAGTTATCATCTGCCTTTCTATTCAAATATTAGATTTAATTGTTGTAATACTTTTAAGTATAATCTCATAAATGTACCTTATAGTTTTGTAAGACTTGTAAATAAAATAAAAATTTAAGACTTGTAAAAAAAAAAAAAACATTTATAATATAATATAATAATAATATAATGTGACAGAAACTAATATAATAAGCAACTAAAATAAAAATAAAATAAGTAATAAAATAAAGATAAAAAAAAAATAATATATTCAATGCAAGTAAAAATATGTTTGTGATAATACGGTTACAACAACAGCAAGGCAATCACATTTTAAATACAAACATATATAATATAGTATTATATTATACTATAATATAATATAACATAAATGAAAATAACAATGTATAATATAACATAACATAATATAATACAATATAATGTAATATAATATAGTATAATATATTATAATATAATGTAATACATTATAATATAATATAGTATAATATATTATAATATAATATAATATAATATAATATAATATAATATAATATAATGTGATACAATTTAATATAAATAGTACTACTACGGTAAAAGCCATTTGACTTGTGCTACCATATGGACATTTCACTACTGCTCATATAGCTCATCAATAGATTTTATTCACATTTTGTACAGAAATCTCAAGTTTCTTATATCTCAAACCAAATTAATTAAATAAGAATTATATTCAACCAACAAAGTAAAAAGATAACAAAACGCAAAAACTTTTTTTATACAAAAAATGAAGTAAATATCGTCTCTATTTTTCCATTTTCATTTTTCCAAAAATTTTAAAAATGAAAGAAAATAATAAAATTATTATTATTATTGGAATGGAAACCCTTATGTAGAAGTATTAATATTAAAAAATAATTTCTGAATCCAATCCAAGTATGCAACAAATACATAAAAATTTAAAAGTTTTAATGGTAAAAAAATCATTCAAAAAATAAAATAATAATAATTCGTATTGATTTTCAGCACTATTATTTCTCTATATTATTGTCCTGTTGATCAATAACGAAATGCTTTTTGTTTCATTTAAACTTTTGATGTATAATATTTTATTCAGTGTCTATATATATATACATATATATATATATATATATATATATATATATATACATATATATATATATATATATATATATATACATATATATATATATATATATATATATATACATATATATATATATATATATATATACATATATATATATATATATATATATATACATATATATATATATATATATATATATATATATATATATATATATATATACATATATCTTTTTGTATCACTCAAAAAAAATTAAATCTCTTATGGATTGGATTGTTACATGTGGAATCACAAGTTTTCATACCTTTTAGAAGCTGTCTTTTTCTGTTGTCATTATTTCAATGTTATCAAAATCTTGCTTATAAAAAGCTAAAATTTTCAATGTTATCAAAATCTTGCTTATAAACAGCTAAAATTTTTTTTTTTTTATAACACATAACATAATAACAATCTCATCCTATTGTAATTATTAATAACATATAAACACCACATTATTTTTGATTCTGGAAATTCAGCAACAATTTTTTTATTTGCACTTTTTATGTACATTTAGTAACCATTTAATTATAAAAATATTTATACAGAACGGTTTGGCATGACAAAACTATTGTTCAAAAAGTATAATTTGTGTACATGCAGTATGAACCTTTTGGCTATACCACAGCCATCCATTTATACTTTTTCCTCTGCCTGATTTTTAAGTTATTTTTATTATATTATAAACTTGTACCTGTCATTTTAGCAACTGCCCTGCTCTGTGACAAAAAAATTATATTCATTTGCCTCGTTTGTTAAGAATTATTAAATAAATGATTATTTTAAATATTTATTTATGAAATAACCAGAAATGCCTTAAGTAGTACAGAGAAAATCACAAAGTGCCCAAACTTTTTTTCTTAACTAAATAAAAAAAGATACGATTAAGGCTGTGATTGAATAACTACAAATTTTTTTTCCAAAATCAACAAATTCTTATATTTCAATTTATATTAATTTTACTTAAATACTATTTGAATAAATAGTTTATATAAAAATTAAAATTTAGAAAAATATAATTTGTTTTTTCCATATTGAGCAAAATTTTTTTTAAAAAATAAATAATTTTTCATAAATTTTGTTTAGTTTTTCTACTTGAGGTGAAATAATATTATGAATTATTAACCAAATATACATACCAAACTAATGTTTGGTTAATATTATTGAATACAACATAATATGCAACAAAAATATATTGGTTTCCCAAAACTTTTGTGAAGTGCATTTTTATGTAGTCAAATACGAATTTTATTTATCAAATTTTAGCGTCTCACGAAAACTCTATTTTGACAAAAACAACAAAAACAAATAAAACTAATGATAACAAATTTTTATTATTAAATTTTATTAATAACACAGCAATTAACAGCGCTTATAGCATTATGATATAACTAGCTGTAAAACCGACATAATTAGAGACGTTTAAAAAAGAACATTAATCTTATGTTTACACTGCAAAAGAAAGATAAAACACTAACAGTCCAATAAAAATGTTGAGCCTCAAGGAAACAAAACTAAATCTAAAATATTAATTTTTAAACATAGAAATGACAAGAAACCGACACATCACCATATCATTAACTTATATATATATATATATATATATATATATATATATATATATATATATATATATATATATATTATTTTGGCCTTAGATTTAACAGAGCAAAAAACAATAACCGGTAATTAATTTCTAAAGTTTTGTTACTAATTGATAGTTAAGAAACACCCAAACCTGTTTCAAGTATTTCTTATTTTCTAGTTTCTACTTCAACAATTTTTAACATTTTTACAAGCTTTAGTTAAGTTTTTGTGTCAAAATGATTACCACTAGCTTAACAGGAATAAGTAGACGATAATTAGCAGAAAGCCTCAAAAGCTGACAGAGAGAAGCTAATAAAAAAAAAATATAACTAAACTTTTAAAAGCAATTGTTTAAAAATGTAAGGTTTCAGAAAAAAATAATCATAAATTATGATTAGTAAAGCAAAGGTTTCATTTTGCAGATTTTTAGTTCTTTCAGAACTAAAATTACTAAAACATTTATTTTTATATATATGTTCGTATTTAAATTTTTAAAAAATAAATTAAGCTATTAAATATTCGTTGAGAGCTTAAAATAGCTAAATAAAAAATAAAAGTAACATATTTTAATAATGTTTGCAGCTTAAGTCTTTTAATTTTAAGACACAATCAAACTCTTAAGAAAAATGTCTTAAGGAAATTATTTCAAGAACAAAACTACTTCAGCTTAACTTAAACGTAAATATATACTTCTAATCAACCTAGTAACATTGCAATAATTTTTTTTCCAATTTTTTTAATCTCATCACTTTCTAACAAAGTAGTTATTTTTTATTTTCTACAAGCTTTTTAAGGTTTAGTGGATATTATTAACTCAAACCTTCGTGGTATTTTTTTACTAAACAACACATCAAGAGCAATTTAAATCTCTTTTTACTTACTCTTGCTAAATTCATATTGTTCTGTCAAAGAACTATAAATATAATGTTCCAATAAAAAAACAAAATCTTATGAAAAAAGTTTCAAGTATAGAGATATAATAAAAAAACAACAACAACAATAACATATACCGACAACAATTAACTTAAAAAGTATATCCGCTAAGAAATTATTCAATAAATAAGAACGCTTTATTAAAGGAGTAAGATGCATCCATCGAAGTCATACCATTTAAATGAAACTCTTTCGTCGGCAGAATTTCAGGTTCTTCATCATAACTGTACTTTTAATATCAGTTTCTCTATACTAACCTAAATAGCATGCAGATATTTGTAGTTTACACTATATAGTCACTTCCTGATAGGGGAAGTGATTGGATTGTTACATGTGGAATCACAAGTTTTCATACCTTTTAGAAGCTGTCTTTTTCTGTTGTCATTATTTCAATGTTATCAAAATCTTGCTTATAAAAAGCTAAAATTTTCAATGTTATCAAAATCTTGCTTATAAACAGCTAAAATTTTTTTTTTTTTATAACACATAACATAATAACAATCTCATCCTATTGTAATTATTAATAACATATAAACACCACATTATTTTTGATTCTGGAAATTCAGCAACAATTTTTTTATTTGCACTTTTTATGTACATTTAGTAACCATTTAATTATAAAAATATTTATACAGAACGGTTTGGCATGACAAAACTATTGTTCAAAAAGTATAATTTGTGTACATGCAGTATGAACCTTTTGGCTATACCACAGCCATCCATTTATACTTTTTCCTCTGCCTGATTTTTAAGTTATTTTTATTATATTATAAACTTGTACCTGTCATTTTAGCAACTGCCCTGCTCTGTGACAAAAAAATTATATTCATTTGCCTCGTTTGTTAAGAATTATTAAATAAATGATTATTTTAAATATTTATTTATGAAATAACCAGAAATGCCTTAAGTAGTACAGAGAAAATCACAAAGTGCCCAAACTTTTTTTCTTAACTAAATAAAAAAAGATACGATTAAGGCTGTGATTGAATAACTACAAATTTTTTTTCCAAAATCAACAAATTCTTATATTTCAATTTATATTAATTTTACTTAAATACTATTTGAATAAATAGTTTATATAAAAATTAAAATTTAGAAAAATATAATTTGTTTTTTCCATATTGAGCAAAATTTTTTTTAAAAAATAAATAATTTTTCATAAATTTTGTTTAGTTTTTCTACTTGAGGTGAAATAATATTATGAATTATTAACCAAATATACATACCAAACTAATGTTTGGTTAATATTATTGAATACAACATAATATGCAACAAAAATATATTGGTTTCCCAAAACTTTTGTGAAGTGCATTTTTATGTAGTCAAATACGAATTTTATTTATCAAATTTTAGCGTCTCACGAAAACTCTATTTTGACAAAAACAACAAAAACAAATAAAACTAATGATAACAAATTTTTATTATTAAATTTTATTAATAACACAGCAATTAACAGCGCTTATAGCATTATGATATAACTAGCTGTAAAACCGACATAATTAGAGACGTTTAAAAAAGAACATTAATCTTATGTTTACACTGCAAAAGAAAGATAAAACACTAACAGTCCAATAAAAATGTTGAGCCTCAAGGAAACAAAACTAAATCTAAAATATTAATTTTTAAACATAGAAATGACAAGAAACCGACACATCACCATATCATTAACTTATATATATATATATATATATATATATATATATATATATATATATATATATATATATATATTATTTTGGCCTTAGATTTAACAGAGCAAAAAACAATAACCGGTAATTAATTTCTAAAGTTTTGTTACTAATTGATAGTTAAGAAACACCCAAACCTGTTTCAAGTATTTCTTATTTTCTAGTTTCTACTTCAACAATTTTTAACATTTTTACAAGCTTTAGTTAAGTTTTTGTGTCAAAATGATTACCACTAGCTTAACAGGAATAAGTAGACGATAATTAGCAGAAAGCCTCAAAAGCTGACAGAGAGAAGCTAATAAAAAAAAAATATAACTAAACTTTTAAAAGCAATTGTTTAAAAATGTAAGGTTTCAGAAAAAAATAATCATAAATTATGATTAGTAAAGCAAAGGTTTCATTTTGCAGATTTTTAGTTCTTTCAGAACTAAAATTACTAAAACATTTATTTTTATATATATGTTCGTATTTAAATTTTTAAAAAATAAATTAAGCTATTAAATATTCGTTGAGAGCTTAAAATAGCTAAATAAAAAATAAAAGTAACATATTTTAATAATGTTTGCAGCTTAAGTCTTTTAATTTTAAGACACAATCAAACTCTTAAGAAAAATGTCTTAAGGAAATTATTTCAAGAACAAAACTACTTCAGCTTAACTTAAACGTAAATATATACTTCTAATCAACCTAGTAACATTGCAATAATTTTTTTTCCAATTTTTTTAATCTCATCACTTTCTAACAAAGTAGTTATTTTTTATTTTCTACAAGCTTTTTAAGGTTTAGTGGATATTATTAACTCAAACCTTCGTGGTATTTTTTTACTAAACAACACATCAAGAGCAATTTAAATCTCTTTTTACTTACTCTTGCTAAATTCATATTGTTCTGTCAAAGAACTATAAATATAATGTTCCAATAAAAAAACAAAATCTTATGAAAAAAGTTTCAAGTATAGAGATATAATAAAAAAACAACAACAACAATAACATATACCGACAACAATTAACTTAAATGCTAATCTTTTCAGTTTTTTCTGGCCTTTTAAATGTCCAGTGTAGTTTAAAACAAGAAATATTTAGCAAAAAAAAATCACCATCTTCATCGTCAGCGGCTAAAGCCGGATTATCATCCACAACAGCCGAAGAGAATATATATCTAAAATATATATTCAAAGAAAAAGTTGCGCTGTTCTTAGTGTTTTATTTTTTCTCATCTTCATTTGGAATAATAAAAAAGAAGAATTAGGTCAGTTGGCTAATGTTTGTACAACAATAAGTGGAAGAAAAATAAATAAAGATGAAAACTGTTATCTTCACAATAATATGCATTGTGCCTTTATGTGGTTTGCTTTTCATTATTGGCTTTTTTTATACTAAATACATCATTTGCAAAGTCTTAGTGGTTAATTTATAATGATAGTATAATTTTCTTAGAATAACTATTCAGAGAATGAATAAAAACTTTTTTTTAAATTTTTATTTGCATAATAAAATTAAGAGATATTTAGAAGAATTTTCAACAGCTTAAATAAAAAGCAGTTAAACATTTTTTGCTGCATTTTTAAAAGATTTTTTTTATGTTCCTCCCACGACTACACGTAAATAATTTTGAAAGTGTAGGTGCAACATCTGCAAAATTAACCCCCGACCTGAGTGGTTCAAATATGTGTTTTGAAGAATGTTTTACAGGCGCAAAATTAATACTATAATTTAAAATAATTTAAATATCCCATTAAGCATCTGGCTGTAATAAACTTCAAGTGCCCACACAGAAATATATCTGACTACTATTAACTGATTATCGCCTAACGAACCAACCACATCATTCAGATAAGCGTTCAAAACATGCTTAAAAACACTAAAGTACTAAATTCTATGGCGGCTACCGTAATCTTCAGAAATACTTCTTTCTGCTTTATGCTATTTATGTCGATTAAAAATGTATATTTGATTAATATCAGCTATCGAATTCCTTGCAAGAATTAAAAAAAAAATATTTTCGATTCTTAAAGCTTAGTTTCTACCACCTAGAAGGCGTAGGTGATAAACCATTTTTATTAAACAAATTTCTTTTTGTTATATAAAAAATGAACTTATAATTCGTATGTTGTAGCTATGATGTAAAAATCTTTACTTTATTATTGTGATAATTAATTTAAAAACTAAAATTCTATATCACACACACACACACACACACATCTGTGCAAAAGCAAAGTAAAATAAATTTTGCTTTTAAGTTTTAAAAACTCAGATCATCTCTTTCATGGATAGAGTTGAATACATTGTATTATCCACCCACAAGAAAGTGTGTGTGTGTGTATATGTGTGCTAGTCCCAAAAAGACTACGTGTTGACTACATTTCTCGATGTATCTGTATGGTTAGTAAAGAGAAGAAGATGCTAATGACTTCAAATACCATCAGAGCTTTGAGAGTTGAAAAAAAAAATAATTGTTATTGATCAGCTACCCTAGATGAATTGTTTAAGACGATGAATAGTATTCCTTACCGAAGGACAGTAGTATTAGTATTACAGATTGTAAGTTTTTACCCCAGCATAGCTTTAAGTAACTATAGTGTATGAATTGCTTCTGCCTCACCTGTGTGGGAGTAGTCATTACTGCTAATAAGCTTGCCACTTATAGAGGGAAATAATAATATAGCAAATGTAAATTATCTAAAATTATTTAAGAGCAATAGTCCAATAATAATCAGGAATTTCGAAGCTGCTAAAATTAAAACTTTCATTGAGGAGTCGTGCTTTATCACCAATTTCTTGGAACTTGAACATGAATGCAGCTATAGTGGACCAAAATGTTATCTGATTTATAGAATTTTTTTTAAAACTAGGCACACTCTTTAACTTTAAAGGACATTTGAAGTTAAAGCAAACAATAAATTTTGCCTTTACTTTTAAGCTTTAAAGATTTAAGTTAATTATCCGATTTGAATTCTAAACGCTTTAAGTAAAAACAAGATAAAAAAGCAAAATTTTGAAAATTATCTGTAAGGTCGAATTTTGAAAAAAATATCTTCTTTATTTTTTATTTTGCAAAAAAAAAACTTTGTTAAACACATTCATCCTTTTATTTCTTACTACCAACTGTAATCTCTTAGAATTGTGTTTAACACCAATTAATTTGCATTCTAGAAATGTAGCCGAGAGCAGAGGTCAAAAATTATAAATATTGAGAATAGTTTTTGTGTTTAAGGGTTTGTAAAAACCAATAATTATGAAAATAGAGCAGACACTATCTTTAAAAATAAAAAAATATTTCAGATTAACTGATTTAGCCGCCAACTAAATGACCACTAACCACTATGCCAATAATTGTTTATTTATTATAAAAAAATAATAAATAATGTTAAAAATATATTTTTAATCAATGTCTACAAAAATATTTTCAAATAAATAATTAAATTCGAATATTTCTAAAATGAAATAAAAGTATAATAAACTGAATGACTAAAAGAGAATAAAAATTTATAATACTAAAATGTTAAGCATACATTTATACATACAAACATTATTGTTTAGTATTTTAAAAGTACAAGTAAAACATGATGATGATAATTTTCAATAATTTAATTGTTTAAGAGAGAGTTCATAAATTTTAATTATTCAAATTTCTTTCATTTTAACTTTTCATTAAAACGTCAATAACAAACTGAATTATAAGAAATTTTAAAATTTTGTATGGGCAAACCAAATAACTATTTGCTTGAAAAACTGCTTCTAATTGATACATAACACTAAAAAAAATAAAACTAAGACAAATAGCTTAGCAGCTACGCTTGAAATGGTTTTCTATTGCTGTGCCAGTTAAGCAAATTAATAAAAAAAAATTAGCACATTCTATTCTAAAAATAAATTTATCTATGAAGATTTTACTTACTGCATGCACACTTTTTGAAGTATTAAGTTTATATTGCACCAACTTGAAAAGCTGTTTAGGTCAGACTGAAACAATGACCGATCCGGTGGAAAAACGGAACTGAAGAAAATTTAATAACTAATAACAAGAAGGGATAATAATATTGGACCAAGATGACTGCCTTAGGTTACTCCAGATAAAAGTGAAATATCTCTTGAGCTATTGTTCTTAAACAAGACAAACTGATAATTAAAATTTTGGTAAATCAAAAAAGAGAATAAAACTTTTCTTGGATGTAAAAAGATGTTTTGCGTGTGGATTTCTTACATTTACTTTAATTTTTATATTGACTGTAAATTTTCACTTAAGCTAAACTAATTGTGTGTATGTGCAGCTTTCTTACTTTTATTTTTATAATTTTTTCTTGTTTTGTTGCTTATAATAATAAAAGTAACCAAAGTTTCGTTCTGTCAACAAATTTAATCAACTGTTGTTGTAAATTGTGGATGCATTTTACAATGCATCTGTTTTAAAAATTTTAATTAATCATACAATTGATCAAATCAATCAAATTAATATTGTTGCATTTACACCATTGTGAGTTCTTTATTACAAAATAAATAACACCAGATTTTAGAGTTTTTAAATTACATCTTTACTTCACGAGGTTGATTTTTACACAAAATAACTACCCACTCAGATGCTGCCCTTTAATATTTATCCATTAAAAGTCTAGAAAAATTAGGAATCTCTACTTCGTTTGTATCACATTTTGTTGTTGTTATGTTATTCATTGAATGTAGAGGCACCTGTTAGTCTGTGTGTATTTTTGTTTTTTTGTTTTAATGCTGATAAAGTTTCTTCCTGGAATTTATTTTAAAGTATTTGTTGTTGTCTTGCGTACATAAGATTTCTCAGAAAACTACGCAGTTAGTAAACAGCATATCAAATTGTTGCTGTTTGCGTGTATAAAATTTCTACGCACTTTGTAACTAGAAATTTGTTGTTGTCTTGTATGCATAAGTTTTCTTAGCAAGCCACGCAGTGCTTACTTTAATGCTTAATTATTTTCTTTTAAAACTTAAGCAAGACACATCCGTAACATATATATTTAATTTCTTAAATCTTTGTTTTGCCTAAATAAAATGTGCTAACGCAACATGTTTATAACTAAAATAAAATTTATCCGTTTTTTGACAGAAAGTTTTGAGGATTTTCATATTAATCTGCAATTGAATATTTAGTTTTAAATAATTTATTTCTAAAAACATTTTAGTATTCTAACGTAGTGATTAAAAGGTTTCTTAGCATAGTTTTGGTTTCATCTCATTATCGTGAATATAAAAGTCGAATTTAAGTTATAGATGGTCGTTTTTAAAATTTTATTTATCCTTTAAGTTTTAGATTCTGTTGACCCAAAAAATTACTTTATTAAAGCCTACTTAATTGGTAGCATTATTTTTTGATTGTTTAGTCTGCATTGTATTTAGTTAATCTGATTTGGGCTAAAATGGCAAGTTTTCCATGATTTCGGCTTTTGTTTGTCAAGTCAGGTTAGCTGCAATTAAAAAATGTAACTAATATTCATTTAAGATTTAATCGAAAAGAAAATTGTTATTGTATAGCCTTACTTTAAGCCGTTTTTAAATATTTTCTTATAAAAGCTAAACTTCTACAATCAAAAGTGAAGATAAGTTGATTTAAATGTAAGTTTTCACAACAGTCACAGCTTGAGTTTGATTTCTAAGTCTGTTCATCTTTTAATAATGAATCTAAATCCTCTAAACGTCTAAGTTTATAGTTGTGTAATAAAATTCAAATCTTGAAAAAGCTTCAACATAACAAATAAATAACCGAACAAAAGAAGCTTAATTAAGTTATTTGTTAAAAAAAAATTGTTTTACAAAATCTTTGAGCCAAATCAAAATAAAGACTTAAGCCACACTGTTCGCATACACACACACACACACATCCGATTACAAAACAAATATTTAAATAACGCATTTATTATTATAGCGCACTCGCTAACAGTTTTATTTATCACTAAACAAAAATTTTAAATAATTTGATTTTTTTCATTAAACGAAAATTAAAAATAAAATGTTTTCCCCAAGCATTTCTTAAATACAAAAACTTTCTCAATGTGTGCATTATTTTTTAGAAACACGTAAATTATCAATCAAATTTAAATCATTTTCAGCAAAACCAACAACAACTTATAGCAATGATTTTCAAAATAAAATATAAATATAAAACTAAAGATTCATAGCTAACACCTGGCAATCGTTTGTTTTCTTAATTTTTTTTCTTCAAGTATTATAACATGTGTTAATCTAGCGATAACGAAAGTGCACATAGATGATATTAAGCACACATCATCTAGCAACTGTTGATGAACACAGTAATGATGATCACACATTTTGAATATATGCGGCGCGTCTAAAACTCTACAAACAGTTCTTTAACATAAAGACCACCTTTTAATAAAAATCATATAAATTAATAAATATAAAATGATTTCATGTTATTTTGTATATATATTTACAACAAAAACAAAAAAAAACAAAAAAAAGAAATAATCAAACAACCTCAAATTAGTTTTTCTGGCAAAAACTGTGTGTATATTAACATTTAAATACACCTCCAACTTAAAGCACAGTAGAGCAAATGTTAACAGTACAACAATCTGTGTATGGTTGTGTGGCTTAAAATCAATGATTTCCATTTCTTGCTTACTTTTATTTCTAATGGATTTTATGCATTTGTACATTCATACTCACATATTTAAGTTCAATGCATTAACAATCAAATATCTTCTTGTATGCAACATTTCAAACAACTTCTTTTTGTTCACATTGTAGCAGTTGATTTTCCTCTTTGGCATCATTAAACGTATATACAGGCCATGCACCACAAGGATGTCGTTTATCTTTGTTTGAATTTTGGTTAAAACAATTTCTACTGCTTTTTGTAACAGAAAAAAACACACAAAAAAAACAAAAAAACAAAACAAAAATACATGCAGCCACGGTCACAACGTTGAGATAAATATTTCTTAATAAAATATTTTTTTGTTTTTTTGTTTGTCTATAGTTGCTCGTTAAGGTTTCATTGATGTTTGCTACAGCAGAGCAAAAACTAAAAACTTTCTTTCCAAATTGTGGAAATTAAAAGGAATTTTATTTATTTAATTTATTCAAATTCAAACATGAATTGTTGAGAAGAAATACAAAAAAAACAAAAACTTCAGCTTTAAAACTTTTTACTTGAAAATTCATTTAAATAATTTTGGATAACTTTGTCATTTTTTCACTTGCTCTGTAATTTTCTGCATCAGTAAACTTAACTTGCACAAAATAAAATCAAATAAAGAATTCACTTTGTCTTATTATTTTCTCTAGTGACATTTTTAAATGCAGCTTTAATAAAAACTATTAAAAAAAAAATAAAAACTTATGCTAATATAACTTTGTTTGTGTTATATTTATTTCTAAGATTTAATAAAAGATAACATATCGCAGTATATTGTTTTGCTAACAGTTAGATGATTTTCCTTATAAATAAATTGTTTTATAGTAAAAAATTTCTCCTGTGAAAGCTTTGGAAGAGAAGAAAAAAATTACCTGGTTTGTTATACGAACATCCTCTTCTTATTCATTTTCATTTTTTTTTTTTTTTATAAAAGATCATCTTTAGAAGGCTGTTGTTGTTTGGTTAAGAAGAGAAAAAGAAAACAATAAATAAAACCAGCAACAATTTAACAACATATCTTTTAGCTGCTGGTTGACTTTGGTCACTGCGGTCAAATGAAAGAGAAATGCATTTATGTTTGTCTTATGTCTCATTGTTGTTCATGTTCATGTCCATGTTCATTTTTTTCTTTTAATAATTTTTTTCTTCTATTCATATTGCAACCACATCTTTATTGCATGCAACATATCATGTTCTTTATGGATGCCAACAAAATTGCACAAAAAAGACCTTCTTCATTTTCGTTTGTGTTGCATGTTGTTTATTTTTCATCGCATTAGGAATATTAAGAGTGTCATTTGAAACCTTAAAAATATTTATTATTTCAAATTATGAATGACCCAAAAGTCAAAACTTCTCAGAAAGATGAAACTAAATCCTATAATACTGCTTAACCTAAAATAAAATGAAATGTTTAAATAAATATTTTTCGTAATTGTTTAACATTAAACAAATCAATGTATTTTTATACTAAAACTGAAATACATTTTCTTTCATATCGTTTTAGTACTGACTTATTTATTAAGTTCAAATATGTGTGGATACTTATTTCAATTCGATCGCATAAGATTTTAAATACTTATTTTGGTTTTTAAATAATTTTATTTGAAATTCATTACTTTGCTTGTTCTTTATCTCTAATTCTAGAGAATTACTTACCTCTTAAGATTCTTATTTATTCTGTGTTTCTATCCCATAAGTTTTTCATATAAGGTAACGTGTAGACTCAAGTTGGCGATATATCAAGTTTTCAACAAGAAGTTTTGTTTTTCGATTGTGGCAACACCAACGGCATGATATTTTTGACATTTAGGTTTTTGGCATTTTCGTAGCAGATACATTGGCAATTGTTAAAATGAATTCAATTTCGCACGAAAATCGCCTTAAAATAATTAAAATCCACTATGAAAATTGTGGTTCTTTTAAAGTTATAATTCGTAATATTTTCGAACAACATAATCGTCCTTCTAAGACCGCTATTAAGAGTTTGGTCGTATTATTTGTATCAGCAATTTCCATACAAAATTAGCGAAAATCAACTGAAAACGTCACGGCCGTGGGCCACAGTGTTCAAGCAGATCAATATTTGCCAATTCCTCGACTTTCTCAACAATTGAGGTTATCTAAAACCACCACATGGCGAATTTTGCGTTAATATTTGACTTTGAAGCCTTACAAGGTTGAACTAGTGCAAGAAATGAAGCCGAGCGACCTTTCATATCGCTCAATTCATTCAGGAACAACCGGTTGTTTTTTGTGAAAAAATAATCATTACTTCAGACGAAAGCGGTTTTTACTTGTCAGGATACGCCAACAAGCAAAATTGCTGCATTTGGGCTTTTAAAAATTCTAGAGCGATTATTGAGACGCTTTGCATACTCAACGTGTCACTGTATGGTGTGCTATGTGGTCTGGAGGCGTAATTGTGCCATTTTTTTTTTCGAGTATGAGACTGGAAATGCAGTAACGATCATGGATTACGGTATTGCAAGACGCAAACAACCCAATTTTGGATTATTATTGGATATCACTGATATGTAGTTTCAACAAGACAGTGCCACATGTCATATAGCCAATTAAACGATCAATTTATTGCAAACCAAATTTCCCGATCGCATAATTTCACGACAATCAACTGATGTGATTTAACACCACTGGATGTTAAGGACAGAGTCTATACGGAGCCAATCGAATCAAATTCAGCCTAAAAAATCAAAATTCGTGATGCGATTAACGATATAGCACCAGTGTTTTGCCAAAAAAACTTGTTAAAAACTTTGCTGAAAGAATCTACATCTGTCAGCGTGGTCATGGTGGACATTTGCCAGATATCATTTTTCATTCATAATTGACGAATTATACAATAAAAATTTGACCTACCGCAACTAATTTTTTTGATTTATTTTGTTTTAAATAACAAACTGTTTGTTGAAAAACCCTTTACATATCGAATGATAACTTATAGGTGTCGTGCCTAGATAATTTTTGTGGTAATTTTCGTCAAAATTTTTTTCTAAGTTTCTATTTATTTAAGCATCCATTTGCGCGAAATCCTGTCTAATAGTGGGTAGTGCTGCCCTACCATCCCGGCGTCTTCGAGGCACATTTTACAAATGGTATTTTCTTGCTAAAGTTTCGATGAAATGTCACTAACACTGAACTCAATTATTTCTAAAAACTTTTGAACTTTGCTTTAGGAGCGCAATCTCTTCCGGTTACCACCATTTGCCCCCTGCTATATTAATTTCGGACTCTTATGATGCCCTTTGATTTTTTTCCAAATTAAAATGCATTGTTCCGAGAAATAAAGCACATTTTCGCAAGCAGATATTATTTTCTTGTCACTTTTCTAGGGAATAAAATCAATGAGCAGAACGCTGCACCCAATTTTGTTGATGTTTGCTTTAATTTTGCTTAAGCATAAAAGCATAAGATAATCTAGCTCCCCAATGACCTTAGACAAAAAAAAATTCCTTACTCCCTTAATTGCAAAGAAGAAACCAAAATTTAGCTTTTACTTATTTATTTTTATTATCATGTTATAAATCATGTGGCAACCAAGCAGCAGGTGTCAATTATCATTAAAAAGAAAAGGACAGCAAGTAAAGTATTAATTGGCCTTTTTAAACTCTTTTGAAAAATAAACAAAAATTTCATTTCATTTTCATTTAAGGAGAAATAACATAAAATATAATATCAAAAATTGCTTTTTCTTATAATTAAACGTGATTTGGGCATCTGTTAAGTAGGAAATATAGAATAAAAAACTAAATTTAAGAAATCGTGACAATAATTTCTTCACCATTTAACTTTAATATGAAATAAAAATTATTTTCAAATACAATTTCTCTATAACATTTTCAATTCTTACCTATAAAAAAACACTCACGTAAGGTGAGCGAGCATCAAAACAGGATAGAAAATTTTTAAACGATTTTTCATTTTTTTTATTCAATACCTTTTATAAATCATATCGTTCGTTATTTTTGTCTGTTGCTAGGAAGCAAATAAGTCATGTTATTTTTTAACAGCTGATGACCTTAAACACTACAGTTGTAAGATAGAAAGTAAAAAAAATCTAACTTGTGCTAGTAAGGAAATATTGAAAATAAAAGAAAATAACTTGGCCATGCACAAATGTTATTGACAGTCAATGCCTGAGGCATCTTTAACAAATAAAATAAAACGACATATAAACTTGCATGCACATGTGTGTAATAACATTTTTTATGTTCGAGTATTTGAGTTTTGGCCTCTTTTCACAAGGATGCCCATTTGTTCAAATCCACAAACACTTTCATTTTTTAAATCTCTAATCGAAAAATAAAACCAACAAACAAAATGCTGATATTTAATGATGAGTGCGCTTTCGTTAAACATGTGATCTGATATAAGAATCTGAAAAGAAATGTGTAACTTGAGGCCAAATATTTTAATTTGCTAAAATAAATGCATGAACGTGATTTAACAACAACAACAAAAAAAACTACAATAATAAAAGTTTGTAAATTATGTGTGAAGGAAAGCTCAGGGGTATGTCTAATTCATTATCACTTTCATTTCTTAAGCAAACATTGTTTTGAGCTGCTTGCAATTATTTATTTAAACATTTACAACATGTATAGAGTCAAAAAGTGAAAAATAGGGTAACACAAGTTAAGAACGCTCGTGAAAAGAGTAACAATAGAATTTAATTTGTAGTCGAATTATGGCTGTCAAAAATCAAACTTGCAGGTGGGTTGCAAAAGGCAGAACACAAATAATACGCTCAATCACGATCTCGCAACAAT
This sequence comes from Trichopoda pennipes, assembly GCA_030448955.1. NCBI lineage: Eukaryota > Metazoa > Arthropoda > Insecta > Diptera > Tachinidae > Trichopoda > Trichopoda pennipes. Next base: position 10,874,221 of record JASKUP010000034.1, read on the forward strand.
CTCGTAATGGGTTCGTGTGAATAGAGTCGATTTTAATCTACGTAAGACTTAATGTTCCGAAATGATGCTGCATCTGTTAGTGTATTTAAAAATTGAAAAATCTTCGTGTTCTTGGCATAAAATTCAGTGTGATGTTCGATGGACGAGGAGGCTCATTGGCACAGTTGGGTATCCTACTCTATTGATTCTCTATCGATCGACATAATGCGGATTGTATTTCATAGTTTTATCGTTACTATAATGGAAAGTGCTCTAGGGAAATTAGGAAACTTATTCCCTAAAGCACATTTGATTTACAAAAAAGTTATTTCAAACGGTTGTTTTACGGTTGCCCACTTCTCCATCATGATTAACACGCCTTATACCGAATAAATCATAATTTCGATACTTTAAAGTTAAGATGAAGTATACTTTTAATTAATTAAATCCCATCAATCGTGCTATCGAACTCCTGATGAAATCACATTTTTTGCATTCATAAAGCAACAGAAAAAATGATATTAATTCTAAAGATTCTAAATAAATAGTCCCTAAAATTTTTTGATTTAAAGCGGTATATCTAAAATGTTTGAAAAATGAAAACCGTTACCAAATTCTTAGTTTTCGCTGATTTTCTAAATATTTAATCAATAGCTCCTTTCCACTCCTAAAGAAACATATGCATTCATTATATTTATATTTGATCTTTTATTGTTTATGAGCTATTCGGTTATGATCAAGTACTTATTGCAAACATATGTCTAGACTTTATCTTCCAATTTTTAGTTAACAACTACTTTCCTAGAATTTAGGAAAAAAAAGTTTAAAAATCCTCCCCAGGTCAAAAGTTATAACCAGATATACTTTTAAATCCATAGACAAATAATTATTTATTTTAAGTTTTAGCGTAATTGTTTTATCTATTCTTTTTTAGTTATTCAAAAGGTTACAACCAAAAGGGGAAAATGCTTATATTTTGAAAGTTCCTATAGCATCTGCAATAGACCAATTATTTTATATATTTGTTGCTCTTTTGTAAAAATCGTGAAATAAATGAAATTAAAAGAATTCAACGGTAAAAGCAGTAAAAAATAAACCCTGATATATCATACCATACCTTATCTATTTCAAAAGCCAAATTAATGTATCACTATGTAACACCCTATATTGTGTTACAGCAGTTATTTTATACAATGTTCTAGCATTAATTTTTGTCACTTATTTTGTTTTTAATATATAGTAATATCAGGATATCAAGGCAATTATTTTATTAACACTGTTTCTCTAGAAGCAGTTTCGAAAGAAAAATATTTTGTGGCAATAAAACATATTTTTAATTAAATTAATAGAAGATCCTCGAGAAAAAAATAAATGGAGATTTTAAGCGTGAGTAGTTTAACGCATTAAAATATTCTAGACAGTCTTAAAAATAATCATATTTTTCCTTATCTTATGATCTGATTCTGCATAGTTGATATCGATAGATGTTAAGTATATCATGACAACGACATTCATATATTAGTTGATAGACCTTTTATGCATGCAAGAATATCAGCTCAGCTGTCATATACATGTCATATGTATTTTAAATATATCGAAAAATTGGCCTAAATATAAAGAATAGATGGATTGTGTATATCTTGCAAGAAGTTAAGCCTAATTAATAATTATTCATTCGATTACAAACGGCTTTCAAGACAAAAACAGATTTATATTAGTCATCAAAAAAATATATCTATCATGAGCAAAAAACTAAAAAAATACCATAACATATAGTTAATGAATAACATAATAATATATTTAACTTTAAGTGAAAGGTGAACAAAGATGATTTGTTTTATCTGAATAACACTACTTCATTTTAATGACCCTCGAATAATATATTTATGTTTGCTAAATGTACTGTACAATTTTTCCTTGGCCCAACCTAAAACGTGCTACATTAATTTCACTTTTATTTTTGAAATCCTTTTGCTGTTTAGAAATCAATATACTTTAACAAAAGAAACTGTTTAAAACTGTTCACCTCGACGTAAAATTTGAATAATAAATAATGAATAAAGCAAGGTTATCAAAAAGCTATACAAACAACAGCAACAACAAAAACAATACCCTAGTCAGTAATATTTTTAAGTCTAATCAAAAGTAAAGAAAACTGCAATAATAATAAAAGATGATTTCACCTCAAACGTGAGGCTAAAGTTGTTAAAAAAAATATGTAGCCACTAACAACCAACACTACTGCTACAGCTGCAATTGCCACCACAAAAACAACAAGCCAAAAAATCATCTTCACAAAAGTGACACAGTATTCGTACCAAAATTAAATAGCCAAAGTGGTCCTAAGCGGTGCTAACTTGATTTAGGGGATATAAATAATTTTAGTGTCGATACCTTAACTGTGTAATATATTTAAAGCGCATAAAATAAAACATAAAATTTTATTACTACAAAAAAAAATTGAAGTAACGAATTTATGGGTTTTTAAAGAGAATGTGCTTAATAAACTTTGACACTCTGAAAAGAAAATTGAAGAAAAATTTGGAGGCAGATGCTAGCAACATGATAATAAATGGCAGTAAGGTGTTTAAATTTTTATTATCGCTTTCCTTAAAATACACAAGTGTTTGCATCAACCGCAATAAATATTTCGCTTCAAGTTTTAACACAAAGTTTTTCTAAATTACCATCATTAGTACTTAAGTTTTCATTTGTTCAATGGAAAATTTACCTTAAATGATTTTTTGCTTTTAAAGGCTTTATGGTATTTGGGAAACAGTTTCTCTTACACAAAAATATATAAAATATATTAAAAACTAGTTTAAATATGTCGAATGTTTTTTTTAAGAATTTAAGTGAAAATGATTTTTTATTGGGAGCCATCTATACGAATGAACTTATTTTACACTCCATAACAACAAAAAACAAAGGCAAAGAAAACTTGAGTATCTTTTATATTTAACTACGCCATATTAAAAGACGAATATTTACTGAGTCCTTTGGTATTAAATTGCGTGGATTTGTTCCTGAGTAAATGAAATACTGTTGCCATTCCTTTCGGTGAAAATCTTTGTTACTGACTGTTTGTTTGGTACGACCGGACAGCGCTTTTGACGCGATGACAATTTTTTAGATAGTAGTGAAGATATAGTATTACTTCTGTTAGCATGAAAGAACGACCTAAATCCAACACTATGATTTAGGTCGTTTTTTCATTAGGGTCGTACCTATTTATGCAGATAAGTTGTCCCTCCACCTGACATTTTATGCAGAGCTAATAAAATATTTTCGTCTTTTATTATTTGTCAGCTAAGTGTGTCCATCTGAGGGTTTTTTTTAGTTTGTTGGAGAGTGTATGAGTAACTTTAGTTGTGTGAAAATTGTGTCTGAAGTGGTGTTCGTTTATAATGTCACTATTAAAAGTTTTTGTTTTGCAGATTTCGACGTTTTAAAGAATCTCTTCATCCTTTTTTCTAGGACGTATTAATCATCTATTTCCCTTAGTACGTGTTCGTGAGTTTCAAGGTTTATCGCAAAGTTAGAGTCTTCTCCTTTTCGCGCGAAATACTCGTGGTAAACCTTCTGCAGATAAACCTTCTTTGTCAAAAAGGTTAGTTAATCTATAATGTTCTGGTCCTGTGTAAGTAAACTAGTGTCATCGTGTTGTATGGATTTTCACTTTGTTTTCTTTATTCCTATTTTTAGTGTTGCTTTATCTAAGCAGTTTGTCGACAGTAATAGTTTTTAGCCGTTGTTTTTAGCTATGGTGTAAATTGTGTTTTTGTTCTACTTATCTGGAGTAAGTGGGATTATCTTAAATCTGTGTATCATATGCCTAAATGCTGCTAGTTAATGCCGGGTAGGGTGTTTCGAGGTAATGTGGATAGTAGTCTCAGGTCATTATTAGACAGTCAGTTCCTCGTATTATTTTGATGTCAAGATAATGCAAGTTTCTATCTTGTTCTTATTCCTTTGTGTATGTAATATTATTGTGGATTGTGTTTAAGTCTGTTAGAATTTATTCGGCATTTCCTTGTTCAAGATAACCGAAAAAACGCCACTCGTATCCTTTGACATCAAAGACCTATATACCTTAATACAAACATAAGCACCCTTAGTTATCCTACGCAACACATTAGAAAATTAATACGACAATCAATACATCACCATTATAGATATTGCAAAGATGGTAATAAAACAGAACTACTTTAGATTTAATAACAAATTACCTGACGATCTCGGCACAGGAAACACCCAACTCCCGCCTATTTCATGGAAATTTTTATGCAACATCTCGAATCACTATACATAAAATATTATTGAAAAAACACAAAATAACTCATTACTATAGATACGATATAAAAAACTATTCTATGGCCAGCATCGATTAATAATGTTCGAGGATGCATATGATAGATGATATCGATGCTGGCCATAGAATAATTTTTTATATTCCATCACTCGAGCCCTTATTTCCTTCTTGTTATCTAACGATTAAATTGTATTTCGTCGGCCAATTGTCTAAAACAGTGTCTTAAGGCTTCTCCTAAATTTTTTTAATGAAAAGCCATAAAGAAAGTTGTTTATTTTTTATAATAAATATAAAATGGTAATCAAATTAAATAAAATAAAATTTAAATAAAGTTTAATAGAAAAAAGAGCCTCCTCGTTATCGTACAGATACAAATTCTCAGATCAATCCAAATTTCTCTCTTACGTTATATTTCAAAGTCTATAATTTTTTGTTTTTTTTTTACTTTAGAAATTATTGCTATTAAATTTGCTTTTCTAAGCCAAAAGTGAAATTATTTTCATTGATATTTAAAACAGTTAACGTTTTCATGAGAATTAGCTGAAAAGTGAAAAACACTTAAAAAAGTTTATAAACAAATTATTTATATTAACAAAGGCATAAAAGTGCACTAAAGCAATTTTATAGTTTAAGAAAAAATAATTTTTTTTCTTTTGCTACTCAAATTGGGAGTTTATCATTTCAAGCCAGTTTGCCTTTTGCGCCAAGAAAAATTAGTATAAAAACATTTTTAAAACAATGTCGTCTTGTGAGTTTTTTTTTCAGCGGTTTATTAGAAAAAACGTAACGAAAGAAATATAATGGAAATAAAATATGAAAAGTAAACAAACTTGTGGAAATGTAGGTGAACTTTAAGAAAAAAAAATAAATAAATAGAGGAAACTTAAAAAAAATGTATAGCAGAAATGTAAAATGAAACATTTGAAACGTGTTTTTTTAAAGATAATTTTGTTATTAAATGAAACCGGGCACTAATAATGGAAGCAAGTTTTGAGTGCTAAAATGACATCAATATTTAACAAAAAAGACCTTTAAGACTTGAACTTAGAATTCAATAGAAAAATTTATACAAAAAAGTTTTACACTTTTTTTTGCAATAAGCGAATATTTATTTTTAATTTTTTTTTTAAATAGATATAACTCAAAAAGCTAAGTGATTATCATAAAAATTCTCTAGATTAATTGTTCGTATGTAATACAATATAGACCACTTTAAAGTTTCCTTAAATATGCTTTTGTGCACCCAGTGCTTTTAGCTTTAGCCAATGACTCATAACTGTTTATATTTTGTAAAGGTGATCGATCCTTCATAGACATAAAACTGTTGATTTTTAAGAAACTCCACAAAGTTCTTTGAGCATTACAAACCAATTGTACATCAATCTGTTTTGACACTATAAAAAGGGCAACCTCTCTATTAATACGATTTTCTTCACAATTTCTGCATTACTTTGGTTGCTTGCATCAGCTTTGTATTTTATTATTGATCTATGCCATGTAGATCGCCACACACAACGCACTCTATAGTTTCCCAATTCTTTATTAATTTTTTCATATTTTGCTCTCCAATATAAACGGATGTTTTGACGACATGGCAGATAATAACAAGGACTCATTCCTTTGACCATTTCTTATAACAAAACGATTTGTTAACTTTATCGGTTAATATCATAACAAACAACCCGATTTCTGTTTGAGTGTTTTGTTATTGACCACCAACTATGATTATTTTTTAAAGCAGTTAAGTTAAGCTAAACTATAAATTAGAGTGCGCAGATAAAAACGCAAATATAAAATGTTGTCAAATATAAAATGTTGTCTATTTAATTGCTTTTATAAATTAAATGATTTGCGATGAGTTTCTCCTCAGTTTTATTTATTTAATTGTTTAAGTGTTCAGACAAATGACGAATTAAGTGCTGCCTTTTACTGCTTAAAGTCTTGTAATATTTCTTAAGTCAAACATTAATTTACTTCGAGAGATCAAATTTGATATATTCTGATGTTATGTACATCCCAGAAGATTATGTAAATTTATATCTATTTTAAACTATTTCACCAGAAAACCTTTACGTTTTCAAAAATTTTATTGTCTCTTAATTATGCACTTTAAATAAAAAACTAGTGCATACGTTCATTCATTAAAGTTTTTCATTCATGATTTCATTGTCTCCTTAAAATTACAGATATTTTTTTTTTGTTTTTTTTTTTGGTTTTGTTTATTTTATATGGAAAATAAAAAAAGAAAAAATTACAAAAACAGATTTGCTTAAAAAAGACATTGAACTGCAGCCCCACTTTCTATTCAGGCCAAACATTCAATATATGTATGTGCATGTACATAAAGCTCTCAAAAGAAAAACTAAATAAATACAAAAACAACAAGCAAATGGAAAAAAACGCAAGTACAATGTGCAAAAGCAATTTTATTTATTGCAAATATTTAAAATTTCCACACTTTTTAAAGTAACACGAACATGAACAGCAAAACAAACAGAAAAGGAAACCAAAATAGGCCTTAAAGAACAATACTGTTAATGAGTTTATTTTGCAAGAGTGATACAACATAGTCTACCTAAAGTTTATAGATTTGACAAATTAGTTAAGAATTGAGGTGGTAGATATAATTGGAATGGGAGCAAAGAAAAATTAGTATCATGGGAATCATTGTGTTTTTAAGTTAACTGCATTTTTGCAAAAAGCTGATTTTTGTAGTTCTAAGAATTTTATTTCTATTTTGAATTTTTTATATTTCATAATTATTTAATTATTGATATTAATTTAAGAACACTAAAATATAATGTTCGTAAAGAGCAAGATCTGAAATAAAATTTCCTTTATGGCGAAAAATTGCATTTAAACATACAAAACTACGAAGACATTTGAATGGTTCCAAAATGAAAAAGAAGACGAAACTTTTGTGATAATAAAGCATCTCGAAGTCACGATATCTTTTATGGTAGCCACGTTCCCAAACATGTCAAGCAAAACTGCCACACACTATCATGTTTCTGGTTATTCTCTAAGTGTATTAACTTGTTATCTTCTTTTCTAATAGTGTCTACAGACCTTTTCCTTTTTCATAATCGACATTTCGGGGATTTTCCATTTATTTATCCGCCCAACATTTTTTCTCTTTTTTTCTCTTATTTTTTCAGATTTTTGTTTATCTCTTTGGACTGCAATAATCAGATATTTGTTTCCAAATGTAAATAAAAATCAAATAATTTTTATATATTTTCTCCCGACATTTTGTTTGCTTTTTACAAACTTTTTCATGTGATTCTTTTATCAAGTAATCCAGCTACTTGAAATAAATGTTTATTGGTACAGAATTTACATACAGTTATTTCGTTAACTTTGTAAAAAGAGTTTTATTCTTAATTTATTTAATATTAATAAAAACTGAACTTTTACAACACAGAATGTAAATAATTATAATTAAAATAAAATATTCAATAAATGTTCACACTATACCAACACATCTTCGTTGGGATATGAACTTATATTCTTCTATGTACTAAACAACTGAGTACTCAAATCAATTTTTACGTTTTTTTTCTATCTACAAACATCAAACTTATTAGTAACTTATTAGTTACATTAAGTACCATAGGCCGAAATATTAAGAATATTTTTATTTTATAATTTTCAGTTGTGAACCTTTAAAACACCGCTTCAATCATCTGCATGAACATAAATATAGTTTTAAGAAAAAAATCTGCATCCATTGAGCGAAAGAAGTCCTACATCAAAGTATCTAGATATGAAATCATTTCTGGAAAATATCCACAGTGTTGGCAGAATTAAATCTAAATTAATAACTTAGTTACAATAAAATATTATAATAAAAATCACAAAGAAGAGCTCTTACTGATATTAAAGGGAAAAGAGAACACTAAATTGATTTTCGATTCGTTAAATCGCGAAATTAAAACTTATAGGTGTCGGTTTCCCGGGAACTGAGCAAATAAAAAGGCAGACAATAATCAAAAAAAATACTGAGAAACGAAAGAGACTAAAAACATCAAAAGCAAGAAGCCTTTTGCACAGAATTTTAATAATGATTTTCTGCGAAAACCTCAACTGATTAACAAGCATAATTGACTTGAACCTTTTTATTGAGCTTTTGGCTGTTTGAGTTATATTACAATAATCAGTATGCAAAAATAAACAGGGAAACTGCTTTTTTATAGTTTCTGATTTTATGATTACGATCTTTTTTATAATTTAATTTAAACATTATATTTTCTTAAAGTCATCCTTAATCACGTTGTTGCTTTAGTGTGGCTTTTTATTTAATATCTTATTTTCGATTTTTTCATACTTAATTTTTTATTTTCTACATAATTGTCTGTCAATAATTTAGCGTATAATAAAAGGGGATATTTTTTTATTTAATAGTAATAGAGACAAAAAAACATTTTTTATATATAATCTAAAATAACCAAGATAATGGCAGTGATGGTACTGCAGCAAAACAAGAAGCGCTAGAACAACAAAAGAATCAACTCAAACAACGGCAACTATTTTTTTCTTATTGCTTTACCAGCGGGTAAACCAAAACAAATATTATAATATCGTTTTTATTGTTGTTTTTAACATAAAGCGAAAGTTGACCCAAAGTTGTGCGGCAGTCAAACACAAAGACAGTTAACAAAACCATTTAACCCGAAAGAAAAATCTAAAAATTGTGGAAAAAATATTCCCAAGTACACGTACTTTAAATTTTTTTTAGTTTGCAATAAGTTTTTTATGTTGTTTGAAGCGCTTTTTTTTGGGCCTAAAAATTATTTACATAAGTAATCGTTACGTTAAAAGGTTAAAATAGTCATGAGCAAAAATTTTTATTATAATTTTTCTTTTTAATTTATTTGTTTTATTTTATTTAGTTCATAAATTTGTTGGTAATATCATCTGCGATTTTTTGAAAATTAATAATAAGCTTACAGAATTAATAAATAAAACGAGATAAATTGGTGAAAGGTCATTAAATATAAGATTTATATTTATACATGTCTTTTATATATCGGGTTTTTCAACTAGAAGTTTGTTTTTCAATAGTTTTGGCATTTAGTTTTTTGACGTAGTCATAGTAGATGCATTAGCAATTGTTGCATGTGAATTCAATTTCGTCCGAAATTCGCACTAAAATAAATAAAATCCACTATGAAAATAGTGGTTTTGTGAAAGTTACATTTCGTAAAATTTGCGATATTTTCGGACAATATAAAGGTCCTTCTGAGATGGCTATTAAAAATTTTGTCATTAAATTTGAGTCGACAGGCTCGATACAAAATCTGTAAACACCAATGCGTGTTTGAGCGGGTCATTTTACTTTGAAGCCTTACAAGGTTCAACTGGTGCAGAAATTGTAGCCGACCGACCGTAGACTCGTTCAATTCATTCAGGAACAAAAATAATTTTTTCAGACGAAGCCCCTTTTCCCTTGTCAGGGAGAACTTTGTGGAGTTTTATGCCACGTTTGGGCTTATGAAAATCCTAAAGCGATTATTGAGAAGCCTTTGTATGCTCAATGTGTCACTGTATGCTGCGCTATGTGGTCTGGAGGCGTGATTGTACCGTTTTTTTTTTTGGAAGATGAGGCTGCAAATGTGGTAAGGGTCAATGAATCACGCTATCGCAAGATTAATTTTGGCCTATTATTGACGACATGGATATCACTGACATGTGGTTTCAACAGAAATGTGCCACATGTCACACAGCCAATGAAACGATCGATTTATTACAAACCAAATTTTCTCATCTCATAATTTCCCGACAGTCAGCTGTTTAGTGGTAGGCCAGATCATGTAATGTAACACCACTGGATTATTTTTTGTGGGACTATGTTAAGGACATAAGGACAGAGTCTATACGGAGCCAAACGAATCGATTTTAGCCTTAAAACCCATGATGTGATTAACGAAATAGGACCGCCATTTTGCCAAAAAGGGATCACAGTTTTTGATGGAAGAATCAACATCTGTGAGCGCGGTCGTCTTGGACATTTTCCATATATCATTATTCATTTATAATTGGCGAAATTTTTACATCAATACGTATTATTGTAACGGCTACTGCACCCGTATAATAAATTCTTTGTGTACCTATAACTTGCAATTGTTAGGGTTTTTTAAATAAAAACATAGCCATCGAATACTTACCGTTTTAGTTCTAAGCTTAGCTTTTATTGCTTTTTATTATAAGGACTACGATTGCCGTAAAAAAACTACCGGCTTGAAGTTGCGGTTGCCTTTCATTTCGGAAAATAGTTTCCAAATTATAAACAAATTAACGTGAACATTAAAGAACAATTACACAATTTGAAAGTTAAAGTATAATTTATTTGAAACATACGGTCTTGATATCTTTAATAAATACCTCTTATTCTTTTTTACGGTCTTTTAAAATTAAATTAACAATATATATATTTTTTCTTTTCGATATTTCGCTTTCCTATGGAAAGCTTCTTCAGGAAAAAACAAAAAATTTTATTTTTGAAAACAAAAATTATCAACATATTGAAACAATTTTCAAAACATTTGACAAAAACATATAAAATATTTTTTCATACATACAAACATACATACAAAAATTTAAATTTTCAAATATTTAAACATACAAAAACAAGGAAACGGAAATAACAAATAAATAACAAATTCTCTCTTATGAAATAATTATAACAAATTATGTGTCTTTTGAATTAAGTACCTAAAATTCTGAGCTAAATTGTCTGTGTCTGTCTTGAAATTTATTCTCCTTACATTTGGTACATTAACAATTTCTAACATTTCCAACATATAACGTCTCTTGTAGTTTTTTTCTATATTTTATTTTGATCCTTCGTCAAACTGAGGATAATGATTATATTTCTTACAATGTGAAGATAAGGATGTCTTCTGTGTTGATATATTCCTATATTTTTGGTCACACCTGTGACCAGCTAATCTTGTTTTAAGTTTATTTTTTGTTGTCCCAATATAAACTTTGTCACAGTTCACCTGTTCATTTCCTCCACATGATGTCCTGTATACTACATCAGATATTTCCATTTTTCCTACTTTATCCTTCATACTGCTAAATAATTTATTTAATGTGTTATACGTTTTGTGTGCAATTATGTATATATCTGTGTCATATATTTTACACTTTCTTAATCTTTCTGATATTCCAGAAACGTAAGCTAATGATTTATAATTTCTTGGCTCTGCCGTAGAATTCCCTAAATTATGCCTATAACTACCATATTGTCTAATTAATCTGTTAGTTAATTCCACTGGAAAATCATTGTCATTAAGTATATCTCTTATTGTATCCTTATTCTTCAAATGAAATTCTATATCACTTATAGTCAATATTCTATCTATTATATTTTTCGCTGTGTTCATTATCATTTTTCTCGGATGTTTTGTGTTAATTTAACAAATTAACACGAAAGCTGAAAAATTGTTGACAAATTCAGTACTCAAAAATTTATAAAAGCTCAATTAGGAATTTGTTTGTTAACAATTGTTTATTTTTTGACTGATTTATTTAATTGTTTATACACTTTCAGCTTTCCTGAAGATGTCACCCAATAGTGTGCCGAAATATTGAAAACAAAAATAAAAATTAACTTTATTTTTAATGGCTTTAATGAAACCACTTTTATTAATTTATAAAAAGTATTTAATTTATTTAATTATAATGTAATACAAAAAATAATTGGTTTCTTTGATATTTTCTTAACTGTCACTCTGTGTTTTCTTTTATGCCTGTCATTCATTGTCTACAACTGCCTTATGCACGTGTTGTCACTTCTAGTAGTTCGTCTGTCTGTTCCGGATCCCACATTTATAAATAAATAAAATACTTAGATCAAGCATAGATCATAATGAAGCTAATTGAAGATTATTTAAATTTAAACTTCCTGATAAATTACCTTAAATTATCAGGAAATTCTTTTAATTCATTTAATTACTTTGTTTTGTTAAAAGAACAAGTTTTTTTATTATATTTGTAACTGTTAATTTTTTATGATTTTTTTTTTTGTATTTTACTTTCAGTTTCTTTAACCCGTCTTATAAGACCATCCTCAACATTTTATTATCTTTTTTATATCAAGTAAGTTTGCATTAAATTTTTTACTAACATCAAAAAAATTTCACTTAAATTTTTTATTAAAGAAGAAGAGCCATAAAAATAAATTGGGCTTGTAACATTATAAAACTGAATGACTATCATTATTAGCCATAATGAAAACCTGACTGTGATATACACGTACAACGATTTGTTTTATATAAATTTAATGAAAAATAAACTATTTAGTCATGATGTTTTATGGCGATTTTATTAATTCGAAAAATAAAGATTTTATGTTGTTTTAATTTTTTTTTTATATTTAAATAAATTAAAACCCTAAACTATTTTAGCATTATTAAATAACGAAAACAATGACACCGGCATTGATAATTGAATTCAATTTATATTATAAATAATTAAAAAACAATAACTTTTACAGTTAATTTAATTATGCGATTAAAATGTTGTAAGCCGTTAATTTTAGAACTGGCCTAAGTCATGTTTTCTATAAAACAACTAAACAAGTTAACTTTAATATATCGAAAAGGACTCATGATTGAAAAACATAATAACTCACTCACTATCAACATAAAAGGCTCATAACGATTTAAAATATTCCTTTTTATAACATTGGCTTCAGATGGCAAATATTAAGCTAACATAACCAGGTCATATATGCTTGAACTTCTTAGAATAGATAATTTTATGTGGACTTTCTACGAATGCCTACAGACATTGATTTAGTATTTATTTTTGAACGGAATAATTTTTCCGTTTTATTTTTAATTTGTTGATGTTGTGGATCCAGGGTCAAGCAAATATTTTCTAAAAATGGTCTTAAAAGTGTTCTTATTGTAAAAATTTGGTTCTCATATTCTAAAATAAAAAAGAAGATTATTGAAAATTTTATTTAAAATACAAACTATTCAACTGAACGATACTCCATATAACAAAAAAGTTCAAACTAATAAAAACGGTGTTATAAGGCAGTCATTTCTTGAGCAGTTCAATTCTGTATTAATGGATTTATGAAAACATAAATCTTATTACAAAAAATAAGCCCTGATGACGTAAACAAAAAATGTAACCATATGATAAGCAGCAGTCAACAAAGTTGAGTATAAAGACTCAACTCGCTGTTGGTTGATGATAAGACGACAAAAGGTGGAGAGCACAAATTATGTCGCAGCCACATAGTTGAAAGTACAAGATAAGAATAAAAAGTAAATCTAAAATTTTGTTATGCTGGTAAATATTTATAATTTAAAAACGGAAAGTATAATAATATTTTTACGTTTTGTTTTTTTTATGTTTTAATCTCTACAATAAATTTTTAATGAAATGTAAATGTATTGCAAAATTTTAAATTTCGACAATTCATTCAGCAGAAGATCGGGAAAATATTTGCATTAAAGATCAGTTCACATTTTATTAAATATATATACGTTTTTGCTCATGTGCCGTTAATTCAACATGAAGAACACAAAATTCCATAAATCTTTTAATTTTTAAAAATTCTTTGTTTTTTTGAACAACAGTTTAATTTTTTCATCACTTCGTCTACTGACCACTTCTCAATTTTAAAAATGTAACAATAAAATTGCTCTACTAATAAAAAATGTTATATAAAAACAAAAATTACCAAACAATAGCTTGTTTATCTATATATGTATATAAGTGATTGCATTATAATGCAATGCACCCATGCTTTTCCAATAGCCAATAGTTACACAAAACCAACAAGAACAAATTTTAAACTCCCAAGAGAACAAATACAAAAAAAACTACAACATACAACAAAAAAATTAGGTAAAATGCCATATGACTTATTTACTAGTTTCGCATACCAGAACCGTTTTAGTTTTGAAAGTGGACAAAGTAAATAAAAAACGGCGATGCAAGACTTGTCGTCTTTTGTTTAAAATCCACATTTTATTTTATATGGCCATCAATTATAATATATTAAATACAATAGAAAATTGTAGCAATTTGCTTAAAACAAGCAAAAAAAAATTACATATGAAAGTATACGAGGGCCGTAGTTAAATCACTAAAACAATTTATTATTTAAAAAAAAATAAAAGAAAATTCCAAATTTCTAATGACCTACTAATCCACTTCAAATATCTCTAATATCGTGCAATTAAAATAAAAGTAATAATGTCCAATTTCAATTTTAAGGTTTTTAACAGTGCGGACTTGGAAGCTCGTGTAACAAAAATTTTTCTGGTATTAAATTGTTTGGAGTTTTTCAGCCAGTAAATGAAATGAAATACTGTTGTCATTTTTTTATCATTTCATACTGCACGGATTAAAACATGGCTTAGAAATGATGTTTTTACATGAAAGGTACTCGCCGTTTATACCAAACAAACAGCCAAAAACGACAGAAAAAAAAACAACTTTTCTGTTTGCTGGTTGATACTGTTTATCTATTGCAGAAGCTTTATTTCATCAATCTCCCATCTTAAATATGGGAAATAAGAGGATTTTCAACTTCACAGCTCATTGTTAGATTAGTCTTAATGCCCAAGGTATATTAGAATAAAAGTCGAAAGTTCAATGGTGGCAATAATTTTTGATGCTTCCTGCCAGCCCAAATCAATGTCACTATATGAAGATAGAATTAGTGAGACAAATTTTTAATATTATGAACCTTCCTTCTTCAATCATGTCCATCCGGTACATGCGTGATAAGACATAACCAGATGGTAGATGGTATATTCTCCAGTCACTCTTAGTTGCAACTTCAAATCCCCGAAGCAAGCCGCAGCCTTCACTCCTTGCTGAAGAGTTGGAGACTATCCAACTCCTGGTCCAGAACTCATGAAGCTTAATAAAATGCAAGAACACAACCGCAATCATGTATTCACTGTGAATGATCCGACCCACACTACTCAAACGAGGGCCTGGAAAGCACAACCACAACGATACCCCCGAAGGACCAACCTTAATAATCAGTCAGAGAACAGCTAAAATGCTGAAAAGGCAAATAGCTGAACTCTGGGGCTTTACTGATTCTTGTGGAAATATAGTGGAATTGTCCAGTTGGCTCCTGCTAGCCTATTAGGGGACTGGGCTACCTTTTACGGTGATATTCCGTCAAAACATATCAATGTGCCCCTGGAGGGGGGGGCCCGTTCGGTACCCAATCGATATTAATGCATTTACTTTCACTGATTCTGTTGTTGTCATTGGCCTTTTCTTTTGACTGTTATGATTTCAAACTATTACAATACCTTAAAACAACAACTAACAATTCTTGCACCAATTTTTTTTACCGTTAATACCCTCCGGATAGTAATGATAAGATAAAAAATTGAAATTAGATCCAAGATCTCATAGAATAGTAATAATTCTAATCATGAGTGAGGCCATATGCAAATACTTAGTTTCCAATAGGTACTTACAGTTTGGTGAGACGTTGCTGGTGCGAATATTTGAATTGTACACACCCAGCAATGAGTATAGTGCTTCCCTAAAGGAAAATAACAACACAAATATTTAACACATCTATATATTAGTTGGGCAGCGTGCTTTACATCAAATACTCAATAGCTTCAAAGCCTTTTAATTTTTTCCGGTCAAATAAACGCTGAATATTTTCAATAACTGAACACCTCTACTAAAAAATGAGCAAACGAAAAAGACGCTGAATAAATAAAGTACACCATTTCATACAAAAAATATAAAATTTCAAATAACAAAAAAAAAGATCTAAAATTCATTGTCACTAATTTTGCACCCCTTAAATCAATGAACTGAATGTGGTTTTCTCCATTATTTAAACTTGAGATTTTTTGGTCACAAATTTAGATAACTTTTAATTTTTAATACTGATCTCGTGCAAAATTACATATAAAAAAACCTAAATACAGATAATATAGTAACTTAGATTTATATCTGCATAATAACGTAAGCTAAGAAGACCATAATAAAAAACTTTTACAGTTTATCATTGTTCTGTTTTAGTAGAGTAGACCATACACTAAAAATAAAAAAAAAATTGTTGTTGTGTTTCTTTGTAAATACCTTTTCATGTTTTTTGTAAATTTTATTTTTCAAATATAAATCACATTTGAGCTGGTTATGTTTACACGCATGATTGCCTGCCTTTTACCTGCCTGTCTGCCAACCTGATTTTATTCTTAATGCGTGCTTTGAAAACTTTATCAGATTTTAAGTTTAAATACTTTAATATATATATATATATATATATATATATATATATATATATATATATATGTATTTATATGTATTATATATATAAAATAATATACATTTTTAGTTTTCTTCTTGATTTTTTTAAAAATTTTTTGCCTTAAAAAACATTTTCTGTTTATTAATTGCTGACGTTAGCGGTCAACTTTTTTTATGGACTTCTTAAGCAATTAAAGTAATCACGTTTATAAATTTCTTTACAATAACTAGATTAAATAAATGATATAGTTATGCACTATTAACATAATGGCCATTGTGTTAAAGCAAAAACAGCAAGAAAAGAAAGTTTACGAAAAGAAAACGTGCATTTAAAAAGCTATAAGAGGTATGAAGGAATTTGCCTAAGAAAGAGTAGAACATTTTTATTTCTCCATTTGGTTTTGTGTGTTTGACATTTTTCTAAAGCATTGTTGAATATTCAAGTCTTTTGATGAAATATCTTTATAATATATTACCTGATTTGGCTAAAAAAAAATCATTCCCTACTTTTTAAAATTCAAAGCCATATTTTGTTTTGCTTTTAGTACTGAATAATAAGTATGCAAAAATACTTAAAGGAAATCTATGGTAGCTTTAACTACCTTAACACTTATATAGTGGTAAAAGGTCATGATTTTATTATTTTACTTCAGATTGAAAAACAATTGCTAACACAAAAATTTTAGATTGCACTGATTATGCAAAATAAAAATATATTGTAAAGTTTTAAATCTCAATATTTTTCGATTTAACTTAATAAGGCATAATTTCAAGGACATTCTAGATGACAGCTGCTCCAGACATTCGGTGTTTTCAACCAGGAAACACAACCTTCTTTAATATCTTTACTTAATCTGTCAGGCTACTTTTCACTTTGGTTTATTTTTGAAGCTGACAGACATCCTTGGATGTTTACATAAACAAGCTTAAAAGCTTTTCCTATTTTTCTTTTTAGGTTTTATGTTACCTTAGTATGGTTAGAAAATGATATTGTAAAACTATAGAATAGAAAACTTAATTCCGGCAGTAAACACAAAGAGATTTTCTAGCAAAAATGAAATGAAAAGTTGTAATAAAAATCGGAAGTAGCACGTTTTATCCTTAGTTTGCAAAACCCAAAATACGACTTGGGCACGACTATATATATATATATATATATATATCAGTTGTTACTTTCACTGTGTGTGATGGAACAGCCTAGTAAATGGTAGATGGTTCAAATCCCAACGGAGACTTGGGTGACTGGTCCCAACAAATAAGTTAAAAAGCAAAATCAACCCTTTATTTTTGTTTTTATTTTTTTTTTTGTTAATTTTTTAAATTTTACAAATATTTGTCGTAACAAAGATAATTTTACAATAGTGTAGAAAACAATTCTTTAGTATGACTAATTGCGCCACGATACTGAAGAACTTGAATTAGTGATTAATTTTATTTATTTTTTGTTGAAATTATCTAACTTATTACAGTGAAAGAAATATTTATCTGATAAGAACAAAACAATTTCACTTGGAGTGATTATCAAAAGGTTTTATTTATATAGGCTAGTAGGTAGTGTACTAGCTTGTCAGTATGGGGGTTGTGGGTTCAATTCCCAACGAAGATCTTGTTTTTTTTTCACTACAAAAAAAAAAATTAACTGTCGATGAGGCTGCTCAGCGATGAAGGCATAGTCACTGTCTTATACGGCAGTTAATTTCCGACTATTCTTCTACTTTCACCACCTATTTCATTTCTTCTCTATCCCTTTCCTAAAATAATGTAGCACGGTAATTGGCTAAATAGACATTGTTGCCCGAAGTGCTACTTCTCTTTAAAAAAAAATGTTATTCTTTCTGCCAATGGCGGTATACAAAGAATACCACCAAGCAAAATTGCCACATTTGAGCTTCTGAGAATCCTAGAGAAATTATTCAGCAGCCTTTGCATGCTCAACGCGTTACTGTGTGGTACGCCATTTGGTCTGGAGACGTGATTCGGCCGTTTTTTTTTCAAGATGAAGTTGGAAATGCGGTAATGGTCAATTTTTGTCTATTATTGACGACGTGAATATCACTGACATGTGGTGCCACATGTCACACAGCCAATGAAACGATCAATTTATTGCAAACCAAATTTCCCGATCACATAACTTCACGACAATCAGGAGTTAAGTGGCCAGGAGTTAGCGCCAATGGATTATTTTTTGTGGGGCTATGTTAAGGACAGAGTCTATACGGAGCTAATCGAATTGACTTCAACCTTAAAACTCAAAATTTGTGATGCGATAAATGGAATAGGGACGCAATTTTTCAAAAAGATGATTAAAATCTCTGCTAATTTAAAAATCGACATCTGTCTGCATGGTCGTCGTGGACATTTGCCAGATATTATTATTCATTCATAATTAATGAACTTTTCTCTTCGTAATACAATAAAAATTTTAATTATTTTAATCTAAAGCTTTTGTTTTATTTAAATTTTAATTTTGTAAATGTAACATATATTTTTAAATTTATATATATATATATATATATATATATATATATATATTATTAGTAATTTATTAAATAAGCACTAGGTCTTTTTTATAAAAAATTCAATTAATCTTTATTTTTTAAATTATTTCTCGATATTTCGCCAAACCATTGGTCGGTACCTTTAGGAAAAACACAAAGTGAACTAACAATTAACCAAAAAATGAAAACAAATGTTGACAAATTCAAAATAACGAAAATTTTTTTTCCAAAACAAAACAAACAAAAACAACAACTACAAATTAAGAAAAAAAATATTTAACCCAATAAGCATTTTGGCTGGAATTCAAGTAAAATTACACTTGAAATCCAGTCACAATTTCTAATTTCCAGCGTTGAGTTACAGTTGAAACACAGCTGAATTCAATAGCGAATCCAGTAAAATTAACCATTGAATTGCAGTCGAACAAAACAGTACCTTTACAGTGTAATTCCAGCCTTGAATAACAATGTGATTCAAGTCGAACCGAACCTGTTTTTATAATTGAATTCAAGCATGAAATTGCAGTGGAATTCAAGTCGAACCGAACCCATTTTTACCGTTGAATTCAAGCATGGAATTTCAGTGTTACTCAAGCAATGTTCCAACAGTATTTAAATAGTGTTATAAGGCCATAGTACATTCACTCACCCGAACCCATAGTTTCAATATCTGGGCATTTCGGAGTGCTCTTTAAAGTTCGGGCATCTGATGGCAAATCCTTATGATGCTGGGGAAGGATTTGCACTAAACTGTTTATTGCAGCTGTATTTTAAGTCCCTGTCTCCCACAGAATTAATTTTAGTATCAGAGATACCATCTTCTTCTATAATTGTGCCCTCAAAGCGACGTGGACATCGTTGGAAGCTATTCCCATTGGTTGTTCATTTCACAGAATATGCTGATTCTGGGTAAGCAGAAATTATACGACCATCTGCTTTTGGCTTTGACTACATACCTTTATATTTATTTATTCCAAATTTCTTTATATTGTTTAATTTTCGATTCTATATTCTTTATTTTCGTTTTGCTTATTTTCACTTTTATTTCTTTATTTTCACTTTCGCGTTGTAAAGTTGTTCACCATTAATTAATAATATTTAATATTTATTTATTAATATTATAATATTTTATGATTGACATTTAGCTGACTCTGACTATTTTTTAACAAACTTCAAACAGACTGGAAAGCGGATGGATTTCAAATGTAATTTAAGCTTGAATTCACACTGGAAATCCGACATTGGAATTCACAAAAAATTTGTGCTTATTGGGAACTATTTATACACACATGCGTACAATTTTTAATACTAAAAAATTTTTCAAACAAACTCACTTTTGAAAATAATTTTATTCTTTTTGTTAATGGTACTTTATGTATTTGCAACATTTCTAACATATACGGATGTTTATAAATATTTTCTAAATTTAAAATTTAAACATTTTCAAAGTTAAGATAGTGATTAACTTGAGAACAATGCGAAGATAATGCTGTTTGTTTGTGAACTTGTATTATTTTTGTATTTTTTAGTCTGACCTGTATCCTGCGATTCTAGTTTTCAATTTATTTTTCATTGTGCCTACATAAACCTTATTACAATCCTACTTATCATTACCGTTATAAAAAATTTTGTACACTATATTGCACACATTAAATTTTTGAATTTTATCCTTAAACATCCTATTTAATGTGTTAGTATTCTTATATGCTATTTGGTATTTATTTGTTTATTCTTTATTCTTTCGGATAAAACAGGTATATAAGTCATAGATTAATATGTTTTGAGTTCTGTTACAATTTTTATAACACTTTTCCTCCTATTATTAAATTGGTTAATTAACCTATTGGTTAATCGTATTGGAAAACTGTTCTCAGTCAATAAATTCCTAATTTTTTCTTTATTTTTTCTGTGGAATACTTTGTCACTTATTGTTAAAATCCTCTTTATTAAATTACTGGCTGGGTTATAAATAATTCTTTTATATTATTTAGAATAATAATTAATAATATTAATAATTCTACCTGGTACCAGTTGGATTTTGGTAACAACATATAACAAATTTTTTATATGTTCTTATTGTTAAGGCATTTAAATATGGAAGTTTTGTATCATATTCCTTTTTAATTGTAAATTTTATTGAAGTACCAAATTTACTTTATGTTTCTAACATCTTGTTAATTACAGACTCATATATAAAACACATAACAAATTACCAACATATTTTGTTATAATTTTTGTTTTAACATTTAATTTTTCAATAACATTATCCCACAATTTCTCCATAACACTATCTGCAACAATTAAAGAAGCCGAAAAGCCATTCGGAAGTCCCTTTTGCTTGATATATATCTGTTCATTATATTGAAAATATCTATCTTCTAGACAAAACTTGAGAATATGGAAAAATAAATCTTTCTCTATGTTTGTAAAATTTTTTAAAACATTCCATTTTTCGTCTATTGTATTGATCGCCAAATCAACAGGAATACTTGCAAATAATGATACTACATCCAAAGAAATTAGTTTTTCATGATCTTACACATGAAGGTTTTTATAAGATGCAAATTTTTTTAAATGCATATGTTTAATTCTATTGTAAGAGAGAATTTCTTATAAACAATAACTGCTTATAGCTTATGTTTATTTGCTTCTTATATGTGACAGAGATTGTATTTCTACTCGTTCTAAAAATATTTTTCTAAAATTTCTGTCTGTTTTAAGGAGCTTCTGTAACTTTTATAGCTGTAGGTATATTTGTATAAAATATTATTAAATAGAATTAGTTATCTTTCTCCCAATTAAAAAAAAAAAGAAATGTTTTCTTACTACTTAAGGAAATGTCACACAAATCTTATAATTATTTTTAAGAAACAGACATAATCATCCTCCTGTATATATTTTGATATTTCAGTAGTCAACCGACATGTTATTTAATTAAATTTTTTTTATTTTCTACTTTTCTAAAAAAGTAAAAAAAATCACGAAAAGGAATGACTAGCTTTAATAACACATAGATTTCATACAGCTCGATAATGAAAATTAATAGAGCCTAAAAAGTAATATCATTAACGCTTTCCTCGTTTATATACGCTTAATAGCAACTTATTTACAAAATATCATTTTCATTTCCTTAAAAATTGTTAACATCATTTTGATGGTTTTAAGCAACTAAATCTGCTAAATTTTACACTGATACTCTCTGAGATTAAATGATAACCAAAATAAAACAATAACGAAAACAAGCACAACGAGAATACTCATAATGGAGGTGTTACTTTGCAGACAAAATCATCATCATCAAGCAACGTTCAGCCTTCAAGTGTTTGGCTTTGAGTGTTTTATCAAAATAGAAGATTGTGTGAATTTTGTTTTTTTTTCTTTGCTATTCGAATAAATCATACTTTTTCTTTTATGTAGGAAAATGTAAAAATAATTGCCTGTTTTTATTTTGCATAGAGGTGATATGGAAACTGTTTCATTGTTTGAATCACACACAGAGGAAAAATTTAGAAAATTTGTAATGAATTTTTAATTGTTAGAAAATATTTATTGATGGTGTATAATGTAGTATTGCCAATAGTATAAACGGCTAAATTATGTTATAAACCAAAACGATTAAACAAATAGTTGTGATCGTAAAAGAAATGCACCCCAAAAATAAATTAATGAATTCAACTTTCTAAACTGCTTTTCTTGGGGCTGCCTTTTTTCAAAACTGCTAATGACTTACATAATCGTCTTTCTTGCTTCTGTAGGCCTAATGAAAGAATATTTATTTACAAAGAAAAATAGTAGCGTTTCCTTTAGTTCCTTTTAAATATCATTTAAGGCCAGCAAATATTTATAACAATTTATTAACTAGATTGCTTAAAGCTTGTAAATCCGGTCTCATTTGTGTCAGACTCCCAATTAATTTTTCATACTTTTTTCTTTCTTTTTTTTTTGTTTTTGTTGCACAACACCATAATATTGTTCTTTTGGTTATGATAAGTTGCTTTGCTGTTTTTTTTTGTGTTGCTTTGTATAACTAGACGAACATTCTAGACATTCTTGTTTTTAAAACGTATTTAGCACTTAGTGCCATGTCTCTATAGAGGAAATTGTCTTAAACTTTGTTAAGCAGCTGAAGATGAGAAAAATATCTCTTAATTAAATATCTTAACAAAAATGGTAGACATGAGAAAGCAGAAACATTGCGTGCATTTGGTGCACAAGGAAACGAAAATATTGTGAGCTCAGATTCTAGTTAAAAAAAATATAAATTATTAACACAAAATGCTAAAGTGAACAACAACAAATAATTTACTGCAAAGTATATAATTTTTAATGAAAAATTGATTTTGGGTTTGTCACAATTTTAAAAAACGAAAGCTTTTTTCATATGTTATGTGGCTTTTTAAATTTTATACAAACATTTTACATTTTACATTTTAATATCTTAAAGTACGAAAAATGCAAACAAAATAGCATTATAAAATAGAAGCATATTTACGCTTAAGAAACAAACATAGATAAATGTGATATGATTCTTATGTGATAACGAAAATATTAATTACTTGTAGCCGATAGTCTTAGTTACTATTGCTTTAGTTCTTAAGATTTATTATAATTTTAATTATATTAGATGAAATAAATAAATAACATAAATTAATTGCCTTTTTTAATATTTTAAATTATTTATTTTATAAATTTCATTTCTTTTTTGCAAATTATACAAATTACTTTTTGATTTTTACACGCTTTACATTTTCAAATTAGCCGATAAATAAAGACAATTTAGTGCATTGAAAAGCTCAACATTATTTCTTCGGTTTAGCCATTCTTAGATTTCATAAAAATACACTAATCATATTATGTTTATTAATAATATATTATGATTATGAATAAGGCAGTGTATATATTAATAAAATTTAGATGTTAGAAATAAATTTTTACTGATTATTTCCTACCATGATTTTATATTCATTATCAATAGAGAACACATTATTTATACCAAACTTTTTCATCTTAAATAAATAAAATAACTTTTAGACAAATTTTGATTTTTATCAGTACATATTTCTATTGTCAATAAAATTGGTATTTGTAAATCATTTTGCCATAAAAAAACAAAAATTTACTGGTTACTGCAGATTGGAATGCAGTTAAAATATGATAATATATATCCAGGTATAGCTCAAATTATCTGTATTGCACAGTTTTAGCATGATGATAACCGTATGATTAAATGTTTAAACAAAGTTATTAACTCTATCAAAAGTATAATTTAAAAACTTATAATATGTTTACTGTAGCCATATATTGTTACACAACATAATATGAAAATAATATGTTTGCATAACAGAAAATTGGCAATTGTTTTTAAAATGACTATTTTCACAGATTTTGCTGGATATTTAAAGTGAGTCTCTACTGAGGATACTACCAATAGCGCTTCACATTGAACTATGATAAAGTAATTAGTTCAATCTTACTTTGATAGATATATATATATATAGATATATATATATATATATATATATATATATATATATATATATATATATATATATATATATATATATATATATCCAGTAATATATGTATTAAGTAACATTAATATTGATATTTATATTAATATTGATATTAATTTTGATATTGTTATTTATACATGATTATTATATTATGTAGGAGAAAAAAACCAAAACATCCCAATTCTTTAGTAGATCTCTTCTCGACCCCTTTTCACACTCACTTATTGTAGACAAACCGTTTTGCAATTTACGCCAAACATTGCTTCCATTGAGTCACATCCTATCATTAGCCTTTTGTCTTCACTTAGTGATTTTCAGCTGTCGACTACTAATTATCGGTTCATTCACGTTTAATAAGATTCTGCAAGCGACCCCCAGGCTTGTTCTGGCTGGTGCTGGACATGCACACAGAAGGTACATTATTATCTAAGCCTTCTACCGCCACATTGCTAGTTACTAATGCAGTCATCTGTCCTAAGGTAATTCTATCATATCTGACGACCCCACCAGCCTTTCTTACCCGTCGATTTCTAGCAGCACAAGTCTTAATCCTATTTTATTTCATTATACTCTTGTCTTTGTTTGGTATATGATAAACACTTTTGGGTTTTTAAAAATGTTATTTAAAGAGCCTAAAATGGACCAAAGTAAATAACATAAATTAAATATTAAATATAATAAAAGTAATTTTTTTATTAATTTTGACTGTTCTACAGCCATAGAAAATGTGAAAATTTTCATATTGTAAGATAATAATGATCTTTATTTAGACGGCATAAGTTTTAATTAATCAATATTTTTATCATTATTTTTTTATATTTTTTTTTTATATAAAAAAATTATTGTACTTATGATGACGAAATTTTTTCAAATAGCCAGCAGCAAGGTTACTTCACATGGGATATAATTTATAACTACTTAAATTTATAATAGGCTACTCTTAGTATAATTTGTGATATCGCTCAAAAGCGCATCGACGGGTACTCCCCACACAGAGGAACTAACTTAAATAGGGACGTGGTAAAAATTTGATAATGACTACTGTAAGTAACGTACATTGTCGAGCTAAAACTTGACGATAAGGAAAGTGGTAC
The DNA here is from genome assembly GCA_030448955.1 of Trichopoda pennipes. Taxonomy (NCBI): domain Eukaryota; kingdom Metazoa; phylum Arthropoda; class Insecta; order Diptera; family Tachinidae; genus Trichopoda; species Trichopoda pennipes. Next base: position 10,899,881 of record JASKUP010000034.1, read on the forward strand.
AGTAGGCACATAAAGCGATTGTTTATTAACCTGCATATTGAATATACTATAAACAACATGTGGGGCATTTTCAGAGTAAAGTATATCTTCCAGTTATGCCAAATTAAAAATTTAGTTTTCGATTGTATTCAAATTTTTGGATTATCAAAACCGTTGGTTTTAATCGTACATCAGAAAAAAATAAAATTATCCCAAACCTTGATGTTTAGTATTTAGATAATACCCTTTAAAGTTTATCCAGCAGGATTTTACCCTTTTACCCTTTCCTTTGAACGATTCAGTTAATTTTTTTTTTTTTTTTTTTTTGATCCGGATTATACTTTAGTTATGTGATTGAAATAGTTGAGTTCCTTCTAGGCCGACATTTGCTCATTTTTTAAGTGGTGTACATTTAAGGCTATATCTTTCAAATTAAACTTGTAGGTAAATTATATTTATGGCGTTAATACCCGTAGTTTTCGTAAATAATTTCACACTTTCAGTGCATATTTCAAAAATGCATATTTTCTGCCTTGTTAAATGTAACAAGATAGAAAAATTAATTCATGGGGATTAAGTTTCACGCTACATTTTATTTTATTAGTGTTATTGCTGGCAGTTAAATTAATGCCAAAATATTTTTTTTAATTGTTGGCATCTCCAGTTGCAACCATAAATAGACCATATAATTGCAATATTGTTCAAGTTAAGAATTATAAAGAATCTTAAAGTAATTGAAAAAACAAAAACAAACTGGAAAAATTTTTTTCAAAACTATTATAAAAATTATTATACAATAAATAGGTTTTTTTCGTACAACAACACACTTGAAATTATGCCAAAGCAACATTTTCAAGCTCCACGTACTATGAAAATTCCAGTTTACATTAAGAGCATGAACAAAAATTCTAAGTAAAAATTATTTATAATCTTAAAGCACCCAATAAAATTGAAAAACTGCACGCTATTGCTTTAAGAATGTTTTATTTTTCTTCTTTTTTTATTAAAAACTAGCGAAGAAGGACGGTAAAATGTTTCAAAGAAACTAGCTGCAGAAATTCTTTACATTGTTAAGCGTAATTTTTGTTTATTTAAGTTAAAAATTTCATTTTTTATTCTTTTAAAATAAATATGTATTATTTGGGAAATCACTTAAAATATGGTTATTTAAAAAAAACAAGAAGAAAAAAGAATAATTCATCTTTGTCTGTTGGTCACTGAGTGATTTGGGTCGAAAAAGAATGAGAGCGAACTAATGTTGTCTCCCACATTTGGTACTATTTATAATAATTTGCTGCTGGAATTTAAGCATAATAATTTTAGTTCAACTAAAAAGTTCAAGTAAAATTGGGAAACTAATTTAATAATTTTAGTTCGGCTTAAGTTCAGGTATATTTTAAATTTTATTTTTATTCACAAGAAAAAGAAACATTACCTCCACATCCGTCTGTGCAGCTATCTACCCTACATTGTGTATGTTATAAGCATCTTTGTTTGGAGCAATTAGTTCTGTAAACATGAATATTAAGGCAATATGCTGATGAGCCTCTTGTTAAAATCTAAATCTGGTTAAACAAAAAACTTAATGACATAAACATGAAACTAAGAATACGGAGAGGAGCCTTGTATTGTATTAAATAGGGAACACATTTTTTTTTTCTTAAAGAAAAAAATACAAATAAATATAAATGTATAGGAACTGCTGATAAGTTTTGGAATATTTGAACTACTTGTATAATTAATAGACAAAATATGAAAGAGTAAAAAAACTGTACTCGAAAAAAACATAAGATTTAAGATAGAAACTTGAAAATACTTGAGTTATTTTTAATATTCACAAGAGGCTTAAATACAATACTTTAAGATCAAAGACCTTTACAGAGAAAACTAATCGACTAGGAATTTCATAACATTTAACCATTTTTTTCTAACAACTTTCCAAAGTAAAAGTGTTTCTTTTTTCTCGTACTTTGCGACAAACTATGCTTTCAACACTTTTTATTGTCCAAGCGTATCCAAAATTTAAAAACATAATAGATATTTAAATATCTTTAAAACTATTGATGATGACAACACAAACTAATTTAAACAAGACAGAGAAGCTTTTTTTGTTTTTTGCATTTTGTTAAAGAAAACAGCCAGACAAAAGAAAATGCTTCGTAACAAACATGAATCAGCTAATAACGTGTAAAATTGATTAGACTTTAATGGCTAATCAGCTGCTAATGGGTTTAAGTAGAAGCGAATTAATTAATTTTGTATTTACTTAAATACAAATACAAAAGCTGAGAGGACAAGTGTTTAGATAAATTATAATTTTTCTAAGAAAAACTATAACCAACAAAATCTTTAGACATTTTCTCTGTTTATGCACAAAAATGTATTTTTTTAAGGCTGCAAATAGAGGTTAACAGTTCTTTTACTGTTGCAACATAAAACTGTTGATGATCGCTATCAACAACATTATTATGATATAGCAGGCCGTAAAGAAAAACAAACATAATCTAAATTATCAGAAAATGTAATATTTTTGTTCTCTGCTGCTTTTTGTGGCAAACTTAGCAATAGATGCTTACTATTTCTAAGTTGTTGTAGTTAACACAAAATAAAATGTGGATTTCTCGTAATACATAGTTATTTCAAAATCTAGCTAAAGTCAATATTCTTATATCATTTGTGTTATTTGAATTATTGCTAGCAATTCATCACTTAATAATGTTAAATTTTTATTTTCCTCTCTATACTCATCCGTTCGGCAGCCTAGACTTTAAATGATTAAATGAAATATATACGTTATTCATATTACATGAAAATGCAAGCATTAACAATTAAATCATGTTGTTGTTTAGTACGTGACATGAAATGTACCCATGAAATTTGAGAAGAGTAATAAAAACATTTGCGGTAATGCGGCTGTTACTTGGTAAATTTAGTACATGCAGTTCATCAGCGTGCATACAACTTCTCCACTTACAGCTTAAGCTTCAATTGAGGTTTTTAAAATATCACTTATCTCATTGCTTTCTTTCAAATATAAGTATGTTAGTAAGTTAATTTATCTCTATTTAAACGCATAAATTATTATATAATGGCATTTAAACCCAAATCTAAAATTTCCAAAAGATTTTATGCATTTGTAACATTAAAAACAGTAACTTCGCCTACGTATAAATCCTTTTTTTTAAATTCCCTACTTGTGAAATTTTTAAATGTATTTTATTGTCAATGTTGTAGTAGATTTAGTTAGGTTTTAAAAAGGATAATCTAAGCTATAGGAAAGCTATGTAAAAATTTCGAAATTAAATCAATAAATCTAAAGTTTAAAAATATTCAAAAACTTTCACGGGAAATGAATTTTAAACGTTATTTCTTCATTTTAAAAAATCAGAAATTCTGCAGTAGGAATTGCTTTGAATGCAGAATTTAGTAATGAAGAGTAGTTTCAAAAACTTTTCGGAATATAAGGTTAATTTTTAAAAAGCCATTTCATTTTTATTCATTTTTCAAGCTGTCTGCTTCGTATATTGACATATCAGGACCGAATTGATAAAATTAAAGTCAGTTTTAAAATAAAAAAAAACTGAGACAATAAATAGTTCATCCTTTTATAAAATAATAATTCACCATTTGATATCCCAAACAAATTTAGTATTTTTGAAATTATTTGATATAAATGTCAATTAAAAAATTAATAATTTCTCAATAATTATTGTGTCATTTTAAGTTTGATTCAAATCAATAATCGATCTACTGCTCTTATTTCACAAATTTAATTATTATTAATTTCGTATGGCGTTAGAAAAATACTTCTAATCATATTCGATACTGTCGAATGAGGAGAGTAGTAAATTTTAATACTTTGACTACAATCCACGATTGTGTTATGCACAGAAAAAATGCGGCACTAATTAAAGGATTTATTTGGTTACAGATTAAAATTAAGTTAAACTTTTAATTGAAAACAATTTTCATATTAAATAAAAGGTGTTTAAAAACCAAAAAAACTCCTTAATAAGAGCAAAATCAATTTTTGCTATTCAGAATTTTTTAAATACATTCTAAAATATCAAAATACCGCTTGGCTTAGGAAAAATCTATTTCAATGGAACTTCCTACTTATTTCGCCTTGTGAATTTACTAATTTTTCTCAATAGAATTTCAAAAATTTCAAAACTTGCATTCAAAAAGTTCTAAGCAATTTCCGATGACACTATGTATTCTTAAAAGCACTGTAAGAAAAACTTGTTAATGCGCTTTTCATAAATAAAAATTTCTGTAGAAATTATTTGGAATATTATTAGCAGTTGCATGAGCTTTTCCATTTGGCAATTAGGGCCACAATTTCTTGGATCCACTAGAACAGTATTTTAGTGCACTTTTTAAATTGAATCCTCGTTGTAGTCTTTGACCACCCAGTGATTTCATATCAAAGATACATATAATTTCTGTATATTTATATATCTCAAGCTGACTTGCTAGGTTTCCTCAAATAGTATTGTCTATGCTAATTTATAAAACTATAATATTCAACAACACTTTTATCATATTTTCTTTTTCTTTTTTCTACTTTTAGATCAATAAAGCAATTAGCAAACAATAAGATGTAAGTTTCTCTATCATTTATAGTTATAAGTTAAAATTTATTAAAATTTTATTTCAACATTTTTACACTATCTAGCAGATAGCCTTGACAAATAACAAATAGAGAGACACACATTTTCTCAACTTTTTCAATAAAATGGTCAGTCACTTCTATGCAAAACCACACAAAGGCCCCAAATAACGCATATTATTGTTAGTAGTTATAATTATAATAATAATAATAATGAAGAAAAGACACAATAACATGAATTTCTCTTTGACTAATTTTATTTAATTCAGCTTTCAAACGTGCATAAAATACCACAGAAAACTTTCAATACGGACAATAATAAAGACATTAAGAATGAATGAAAAAATTTAAATGCAAAACATGACATTGGGGACACAATCTAGAAAAAATCACAATAGGTTAAAATATTTATGCACAAAAATGTGTCTACAATAAACTAAAACAATTTAAATTGGTGTGACGACATAAACACAAACACACATACACAAATCACAATAAAATTTGCATTGACAGCACACACACATTTAGAACAGAAATAAATTTTAATAAAAGCAAAATAGAAAGTGTCAAATCAAGCAAACCATAAATATAATGTTGGCGCAAACAAATGAAATTTAAACTTTCTTTAAAAAAAAAATAGTAATTATTTGCTTGCTTCAAACCAAAAGCACTAAAGAGCACTTAAGTACTACTTATAAAACGCTTTTGAAGAAAAAAAAAAATAAATAAAACATGATATAAAAATATATAAACCAGATTAACTTGTTCTTAAATAATTAAAAAAAGGTACATTTAAATTGTACTCAAAAAGTGTGACGGAATGTAAAACATTCGCTAACATTTAACTTAAACATAACGAAAATGATTCTAAAAGTGAAATTTTTAAGCACTTAACAAAAGATTTAAACGGCAAACTTGCTTTTAATATTCAGAAACAATTTATTTTTGTTTTTATTTTATTTTATTTTAAAATTGAAAGTAATTTCATATAACGAAAAGAATCGGATAAATTTATTTAAAGTTTATTTGTTTAAGTTTATGATTAATGATTACAGTACCATCACCATTAGTAGTAATACAGTCAGATACGATACATGATGCTATGTACTTTCAGGAAACTTTTGTTTTACCCGATAAAAACATGTAATTGGTTTTTATGTACTTTTGTTTTCTTCTTACATTTCAAAATACAATTTCAAAAATATTTTACTATTAAGGAAATATTAAAAAAACAAATGCTTTGAACTATCAATTAAAAAATAAAATAATATTTACTTTAAACATAAACAAGAGTAATGAATTGATATAGCTTTGTTGCTTGCTTAGGTGTTAGCGTGCTTTTAGATCGCATTAAATATGTGTCTCTCTTAAAAAAGAATTTATATAATATATTTTTATTAATATGCAAAAAAAAAAATTAATAGGAAATTAAAAAAGTTATTATCTAAAATATAAAAAATAATTTCCTGAAGAAGCTTTCCACAGGAAGCGAAATATCAAAAAAAAAATAAATATTGTTAATTAAAAAAGACCGTTGAAAAGAATAACACATATTTCTTTAAAAATTATTATTAAAATTAGTCACTATACTTAAATGCTTTTTATTGCTGAGAGTATACAGTTAAAGCAAATTTTTTGTTCAATATTTTAAAACCAATTTTTAATTTAATATTTTATGAAGATTTTAAAATAAAGCCAATAGATTTCAAAATAGATTTCAAAATTGATTCTGAATACTTCCATTGAAAAAATAGAAGAAATAAACAGTTTCTCTCTCAAAAAAGAGAGATTGACGTTCCACTCTGCAATATAATTTTGCCATAAACTTTTAAAGCACCGACATAGGTACAGTTTTTCTCTGCCAAAAATAGTTTTTTTGAATAAACCTTGAATTTAGAGAAGCGTAGTGACAAACCAATTGTCACAGTAAAAATACCTAAATAAATTTAAAGAAAAATTTATTTATGTAAACAAAAAAAAAACTAAACCCGTTATAGCCATCAAAGGATATTTAAATAAAAATTGGTTGTTAGAGAATATTTCTCTCCTCTCAGGATCTTAAACGATCAAATTTATATAATATCTGATGTGTGAAAAATCTTTGGTAATATGACTGCTACTTCGTTTTCTCTGATTAAAAGATTTTAGGTACATTATGCCAAATGTAAACTGATAAAGTTCAGATGCAAAATAATCTTCACATTTATACATGTATTCCAATAATAGGGATTTTCCAAGTGAAATCTCGCTTAAACAACAGCTTTTACTGTTCATGAAATACTACTTTAAATGAGATACTGGCAGAAATTAAAAATTATTGTCATATGGACAGAAAATTTTTGATACTCTTAAAAAATATAATATAAATTCTATAAAATATACTAAGATTATATAAAATTGATTAAGAATATACAGTTACCCTAACCAAATTTTTTAATTTTTAAACTACTGCTATTACTTACCTTTCTTCAGAGTCCCAATCTACATCTAAGAGCACAATTATTATGCAAAAGTCTTAAAGATGCTTGGACGTTTTGATACTTGAATTGTTTATTTATCGATTTCGTGGTTTATTTTCACCCAGAAGAAGCCAACTGGATTCCATTGCCTCTTACAATGCTTCTTTATGCATTTAACAGTATAAAAACAAATTTTAAAAAAATTTTAATTCTTCTTATTCCATCGAACCCCACTCTTATATACAGTACCTGTGGTCTACTAAACGCTCACAACGAATAAATACCACTCTATAACATTTATATTTCAATTAAAATGGGTATGACTAAATTAAATCGAAAGAACATTCCAGCGTAAGAGAAAACCTTTTTGGAATTTATGTAAGTTTGTTTAACCTACCACTAATCGGCAATCCTTTATGGCCTTTTCGTGTCTGAACATAAGAAAAAAAAATAAACTTATGTCCACCATAGCAGATTTTGCTTTCCAGCTTTACTGGAAAAATTTAATATAAATAATCAAGCAGCATACAATTTGTTAACTTTTTTCGAAAGTGGGGATTTCTTTTTTTTAAATCTTTTATTATTTATTGTGAAACCTTTTAATTTCTTGTGAATCCTTTTTGAAGTAACTTGTATTAGAAAAGTTTTGAAAATTGCATTTCTTGTAAAATTCCTTTTTTTGAAATTTTTTCAATTTTTACTGTTAAAATAGTTTTTTTAATAAATTTAAATTTATTGGTGTAAAAGGTGTACAAGTTAATAATGTCGATTTTTTGGTCAACAAATGAATTTATTATAAAAAAATATAAGTTGATACTTCATTTAATATGGTAGTATACGTATTCTGCGCCAAATAAAATTACTCCGGTTTATAGGTAAAGAATGAATAAAGTCAGTTTCTGATACCCTATTTAGAAGTGAAGCGTATTCTAGTAAGAGCACTCACTCTACATCAATCGAAATAAATCGTAGTGAGAGGGGGTAAGTAAGGTCTGGACTATAAGGTTGGTGAGCCAAAACTGTCTATCCACTGTTTTTTTTTTTGACCGGCCTTGTGTCGTCTGGGCGAATATTTTGAGAATCAATTGTGTTCAGTACGGGTCCCTTGTTATCATCTGACCCGATTTCAACAATTCATAATACAAAACATACTTCTGATCCTACCAAATACAAGGGATTAGCTTGGCTCTGAATTGAATTATCTGACTGGCCGGACGTTACATATGTATCATCACCAGTAACAGTAATATGCGAAAATTACTTCTTTAGGGACTATTTCCGACATGCAAAATCGCCTTTCCATATCTCTCGGCTTCAATTCATATGGAATCCATTTTCCTTGCTTTTAAAGGAATCCCAATGTCTTGTGACTCCCAATAACAATACAAATTCTTCTTGTGTTTGACAACTTTCGTCAAGTAACGCTTCCAAATCCCTATTTCAAATTTTTCGGCTGACTAGGCCTCTACTTCTCTTTTATTTCGAAATTACCACTTTTAAATCGTGAAAACCGTTGTTCATAAATTTCTTGAGTTGCTGTTGACCGAAAGCTCTACAAACAATCGTTAATTTTCAGCAGCCCTTTTTTTTTAAATAAATAAGTTTATCACACTTCATCACAGCATTCGACATTATATAGTGATTGAAAAAAGTTGTGTTTATAGTTTGGTGTCTACCGAATAATGATTTATAATGACAAGAACATTATATTTGTTATTATTGCGCACTTTTTTCTGGAGCAAATTTTAGGTTGGGAAGTAATTTGGCTTTAACCAAATACTTTTTTGAAAACTTTAGTTTTATTGATACCATTGTAAAGAAGACACATTATAATGGAATATGATGTCGGGCAAATGTCCACCTCATAAAATTTTTGGCAACATTTTACAACAAAGCGCTGAATTTCATCTTACAGAACGTCGGTTGTTTATGAGTTGTTTACGTAAACCCGGTCATTAAAATGGCTCCAGAGAAAATAATCTAACATCGTTAAATCAGAAACACGAGGCGGAAAAATGACATCCCTAAATAGAGAAATTAAGTGAACAGGAAATTTCTCATGCATTCATGGAATATTTTGGGTGGCTGTGTGGCTTGTGATACCTTCTTGCTGAAGCCAAAGGTCACTGATGTCAACAGTGGCCTATTATGTCCACAAAATATTTGTTTTTGACATTAAATCATTTTGGAGGCAATTTATTTCCTAACCTTAAATTTGCCCAGCCTTTATAAGGAACCAGAATATAAATAAATTATAAATTGCAAACGAAGTGGCAAAATTACTCTTACTTTTAACACATAGCTAAACGGAATAAGCAAATCTTTGAAAATATAAATATATTCTAATTAAAAACCTTTGGAACTTTTGCTTTAAATACCTAAAAATGCATTTAAGCTCTGGTATTAAAGGAATATTAATACAAATAGTTTAAAATTTTTCAAGACACCTTGTGAATAAATAAAACTTTTAATATTACTTCCTATTGAATAGTTTTAGAAACTAAATCCATTGCAAGTGAGTTCAAATGTTAATGTACCAATAAATTTACTGTTAAAATATCTACACACTTACGAAACTGCAAAAAGCAATAAAAAAATCAATCAACTACCACATATTACATACATACATACATACAGACATCCACATGCATTATGATGTCGGCTTTGAATTCTCTATAAATCCTAACGTTTTCTGTTCACAAACAATCAATTTCAAAAACCATTGCAATTTCAGCAGCTTGAAAGCCTTAATATAAACTAGATTTAAACACAACGTCAAACAGTAAATGTTCAGAAAAGAAAAAAAAGAAAGAAGAACTAGTTCTACGTGATGTGCAAAATGTTAAATAATAATGGCAAACCAAAAAACAAAAACAAAAAGAAAAACACAAACACAAACACAAACAATAAAAGCACAATAATTTTTCAATTAAAAAATATTATATCAGAGCAATATGTAAACGTGTGCATAAACATAAATAAGTATACGAATATAAATCAATATAAATTATAAATCAATTTAAGCGTTTGTTGATAGTTCAATGACTTTAATAAATAAAAATGCAAAAAAAAACAAAAACAATGTGTAATAGATGTCTTTCTTTTTTATTCCTCTTGTGTTGTAGTAGTGAACTTATGAAATCATTTAGCATTTCCAGCACAATATTTTAAAATTTTCTTTTTGAAAGTATTTTTGTTCTTTTTTTGTTGTCGTTGTTGTAAAAAAAAATTTAAAACACCATTTTTTCTCTTATTGACCAATTTAGCACCTTTAACTAGAAATTAACCACAAATATTCAATTCTTTTGTTTTGCAAAACAAAAAAAAAAGAAATCAACTGTTTTTTTACGATGGAAAAATATTTTTTCTTCGTAGTTGTTCGTTGCTGTTTGTGCACCATCTAAGAAAATATTTTAAATGCATTCATTTCAATTTAAAGCAAAAAAAAAATGTAGAAGAAACATAAAAATAAAAAGCGGCAAACACAACGAATACAATTGTTTAAAGCAGGTCATCATCGCATAAAACCACCAACTCTATGTACCGTAATATTCGTCTAGCGGTGTTAAGCCAAGAAATTTTTTTTATAAAAAATAAGCCATGTAGTTAACTTTGAATACAAGTTTTCAAATTATTTTCAATGGCCTTAAAATTTATTTACGTTTTCATATGTGCGCATGTTTGCATGTTCGAAATATAATAGAAGAAAAATATGCAAGTGAATTATTTATTTTATATGTTGAAGAAACTCTGTTGATATTACCATATTGACCATCATTGAAAAATGCCTATACTAATTAACCCACTTAAGTTAAGTGAAATTATCAGGTATTAATTTTTATTTTCAAGTATAATAATTTAATTACAAATACGATTACATGTTCTAATAAGCCTGATATAAAACACAAATCTTCATTATTTTTATTATGGAGTTAAACTTTAAGGGGTTAAATTTTTGCAAGCATGTTTGAATTTAGTACAAAATTAAGATTGCATCGACTTTTTGAAAGCTTGATCTCCTTCTCTCCCACCAGCAACAACAAGTGTGTTCTTGTATTTTTTGTACAAGCACATATAAAAAATAGCCTGCTGATGATGGTGTTGCTTAAATTGATTACTGCTAACTTGGCTATGACATTGTATCTTTAAGCGCCCGGTTTCTGTTTCTATTTTATGATGAATTTGTTAGTCATTAAGTTTTTGGGTTGCCAGTGCAAAATCTGACTTATTTTTTGTTTCTTTCTTTAATGTTCACTGATTGCAACAAATTTCTACTGTTACAGTAACTGAAGTTAACTGCATCAAACATTAAATTCAATTGCTTAGAAGGCTAAGAATTTTCTTAATATTTTACTAAATATTAATTTGTTAAAGTGAAATAATAAACCTGAAATAATACCAAAAAGAAAAAAATTATATGAAAAATACAGAAAAAACTGCGGGCTGTTTTATTTATATAGAGAATAAAAGAACGAGAAAAAGATTCAGATTTTATCTTAGCGAATGAATGAATATACTCAACTAATTAGTCTTGATCAGCCTAATTTTTAAGTTTTCTAGTGTAGTCTTTTGTGTATTGCTATAAGAAGTTTCATTGCTATTCCAAACATTAATCGCTAAAGGAATAATGTACATTAAGATATTAACCAATAATCAATATTATAACCAATCACGCAAAAAAAATTGTATGCTTGTAAAACCGCCAAAATTGTTTATATACATGTAACCGATACTATGCGTTAACTGAAGTTATGTACAACAAAAATTAAAATTGTGTGAATCTAGTGCCTTTATTCTCTGTTTCTAATGTCAGAATCAGTCAACATCCACATTTAGGAAGTGTCATTCAGCAGTACTAAACCTAATCGTATCCACTACTGGACATTCATACATGAGGTACAATATAAGGTATGAGCCACTTTCTCACGCAGTCTAATATTTCGACAATCTAATAAATATTGCACTTTTTTATTATATTGTTTTGTCAGCTTCCGTGGCTATTTGGCCAATTAAAAGGAATACCAGTAACTAAAGCAGTTTTCCCATGGCACGATATTTATTTGCAACTTGCGGGTATTGGATATAATGTAGAATGTACTATTCTCGCCTTACTTTTCCATACTCTTCAGATTTATTAATATTAATTTTAACTCTTAAACTATTTGCCTCAAAAATCACGTAAAATTTACGTAAATGACATGCTTCTGGCCTAGCTATTTCGGCAGATTTTTCGGTATTTCAAAAATACTTTTGAGTAGACTACCTCTTGAGATGAGCGTTTCGACATAAGTAAAATGTATTCCTTTCTAAAATACTCAACCTGTACGTCTTTTGTTGTTATACTAAACATTTAGAGCCGCATGCTTGAACCTTTCAAGAAGTTATTTGCAGCCGTGAAGGAGTGAATGGTCAAATCCGTGTTCAAATTATTTCTCCGAATTACATTCATGGCTTGGCTTGTGGATAAAATTAAACCTTTCGCAAACCCTACAATTGCTGACGATTATGGTGCTCAATTGTGGTATTCAATTAGATAGTCTGCTGAGGAAATAAGAATTTCATGGGTGTAAAGAATCTTACAGAAAATGGCTGCGATACTTTCATTTTGTATTATTAGTTTAGCAATAAAAAAATTACACAAAATGATTCATCTCTGTTTTTTGTTTGGCTGCACATATATTAGCTTGCGCATCTCCATCCCCATTTAATAACTAATGCTTGGCAGGTTCTTTAAGGGTTCAGTGTTTTCAATATTTATTTATGATTAAAGGTATCAAAATGCCTTGCCGATTTGTTGTACTTATCTTGAACCCTAAAACGATAAGGGGTGATACCAGTTCCAGTGGAAGCAAGATTGATTCTGGTAAATTTTAGTGCTCTAACCGGTACACAATAACAAAAAATACTGCTTTTATATATGTAAAGTTATTTAAAGACGAATATTTTCAAAATGCACAAACATGAACGAGGTTTTTTTATTCAATTTGTATGAAATGGAATTACGCCGAATTTAATTTCTCACTTAATCAGTTAGTAAGAAGAGAAAATTACACGTTATGATGCATCTGTGCATAATTGTTCACTTCGTCTTTGTGTTATTCTGTTATCGCTCCCAAAACATATGAACATGCAAGGATGGTTAAAGCTTAAAATGAACAAAAAAAATTTAAAACAAGTTTAGCCAACTCACTTAGAAACATAACTGTTAACATAACTAGTGCAACAAATTTCACTTAACCTCTGTACCATACGTAACAATATTATGATTTATTTCACACAGTACTTCGCTTGAAGTATGTTTTTCTTTTTTAACTTTGGACAAGTGACGAATCATGACCCTGTTTAACATTAAAAATAATTCTACACTCAAACTAATTTGGGTTGTCAATCGATTCATGTGTGCTATGTTTTCGTTTGTCTATTATGCAAATAACTTCAGTACACACGTGCGTGCCGTAAAGGTAAGATTATGCACAAAAGATTATGCAGAACGTTAGTATGTAATATCGCTTATAGCAAAGATAATTTCATAATGGAATAATTTCTAATGGCTTAAAAAAACCTTAAAAAAAATTAATTTTAAAAAGAATTTGAAATCAATTAAAATTCATTATTAAATTTAATTTAAGTTAATTTTTCTTTATTTGTGCTCTGGAGAAAATACTTTTAAATAGGATTTTCTAACATTGTAGTCTAGAAGTTAAAAATCTTTTCTTGTTTTTTCTCGAATTTCTTGCATATTATAATAAATATCTGAATAGTGCGAAATACAATTTCTTAAAAGTCATAGTAAAAGTAAAAGTCAAAGCGTAATGGAAACCAATACTGTATTTTGTTTGATTAAAGCCCAAAATAAAAGAAAACATCCGAACGTGTACTGCAGGAACTCATATTAAGTCCATTGCTCCGGAAATTGATGTATGATGGTGTGTTAAGCCTGCCGTTACCATATAAAGCGAAATTAGTGACGGCGTAGCCTTAGTGACGGATAGGTTAAAATAAAATGCCAGACAAAAGCAATTCTTGTGATGAAATGAAGTGTGTTTTAGTGGCCAAAATTAAAGGTGGATGGCTATCAGATTACCAATCAAATTACTATGAGTAGGAAGTTGAGATAACTGGACATGGTTCTCGACATAATACTATCATTTGAGGAACTCGTCAATAAGGTGTCAGGTAAAGCAACGGGAATATAGCCTGTTAGAATTATGTCCAGATTAAACAACAAAAAACTGATAGCTATAGTTGCATATTCTCAAGTGTTTTTAGCTGCTCTCGTGCTGAATAATCCATATAATAACGTAGCAGATTATTGATTATTACTAATCTATATCAACAGCTAGTAACTGCGTGTCTAAGTGGTACGTCTCCTATGCAGTTAGCCTTTAAGCGGAAATCGGCGATTTGCTATTAACACAATTCCATACCAACATACCTACGTTGGCACAGTAATGAAAACGGCATATGAACATATCAACTTATTTTAAATATAGGAACATGGATAAACAGGGATAATTAAGAAGTAAATTTTTATCGTTTCCAAATGTTTAGCATTTGGAAAATAGACCGATTTATGTGAAACGTGTATTGAACATATCATTATAAAGTGCAGTTTCTGGGAGACATAACCACGATTTTTTATAGTATTAAATGAAATCTTACAAGACAATCTGACGATACCCAATCCTGAAAAGATAATGGTACCAAAAAAAAAAAAAAATTCAAATGCCGACCCCTTAATCTCATATAAATGTATGTTGGATGGGGGATTAGGAATAAGATTTCATCAGCCTGACGAAATGAGGGTCGGAATAGTGGTTCCTACATAGGATCGTTAGTTACTATCTTATTACCAATAATCAATTAAAAGCAAAATGCATACCTAAATACATATGCAAACATATATACATAGCACATACAAAAAACAAAATTAAAAACCAAAAGATGTCCCAATAGAAGACGTGATTTGAGGAATATGACGTTGACTTTTAAACTTTGGTGAGCAAACACCCTGAATTGTACTGCCATTTTTCTTATAGCAATAAATATAATTTCCAAAATTAAACCTTAAAGGCCGTGTCAGATAAAACTTTGTTGCTTTGCGTGACATTTGAAACTTTAAAGCAAAAGCGTAAATCAAGTGGTGTATGTCACAATAAACTTTGACAACACTCATGAATTTTTTGTTTACATAAAAAAGCTACATATTTTCAATTCTAGTGCTATTTGTTTTGTTTAAAAAAATACAAGTTAAAAATGTTAATTTTTACGCCCACACACAAATACACAAACACAAATAATAAAAGTCAGGTGTTCGTCAAAGCGCGCAAAAAGTTGAATGTTGGTTAACTTTTTGCTTTCCGCTGCGTCAAAAGTGCTTTATGTGGCAACTTTCATACATTTACATACATTTTAACTCAAATGTCAAAGCGAAACTCTGACGCAACACAAAGCAAAAGTTTTATCTGACACGGCCTTAAAGGCTGTTTCCATTGAAAACTTGATTTTGACGTATATTGTCATGTCTTTTGAAATGTAAAAAACAGACTTTTTCAACAACAAATCATAAGGTCATAATATTTCAGGATGTTCTTATTACCACAAATGTGACTCCTCTCTATATCTCCAAAATAGCATCACCCTCTAAATTTAATATATTTGTTAAAAATTATTAAGACTCTCGTCTTTCTAAATTGCTTTAAATATACTTCCTATGGATTTTTATCATTTGCGAAAGTATAACCTCTTTTTAATTTATTCATCCGATTTAAAACTATTTCAAATACTGGCGGTGATGCATCATGTCCTTTAACTTCAACTGCCCCATAATAGAAAAACAATTTTTGTTTTTTTAATTTAAAAAGGTGCTACTCTACGCTTGCACTGAACTTTTTATTCATATTTTGAATTTAAATAAAAATTAATTTGCTGTTTGTATGTACATCTGAAAACTTTATTATAAAATTGTAGTTTTTGAGAAATTGTTTGGGCAAATTGATTAATTGTACTACAGAAACAGCATAGGTGGAGTTGTTTTTTTATATTTTATTATTAAGTTTAAGTTATTATTGCTATCATTACTACAGCTGCATTCTTTATTTTGAAAGTTTTAAAAGAAAATATACAAATTCTAATGATGGTTTAACTTGTTATCAAACTTTTCATTAAAAAATCTTCACAAATAAATTTTTTTTTCTTAAAGTTTAATTATAATTTTTTTATACTAAATAAATAAATAATTATATAATTGCTTACTTTAATGTGAGCTGAAAATAATTTATGGCACTAAGTATAAATGACAAAGTTTTACACTTTCAAAGAAGATTGCAACAAATGATATAATTTTAGACAATAAGAAAATGTTTAAAACAAATTGTGCTACAACACATTTGGTGAGAAATTTAGTTAAAGTGGCACTAAAAATTTACATTGTTTTAACTAGTTATAAAAAGAAGACGACTTGCTTGATATATCATTAAGATTAAGATAAATTTTAATCTACATACCGGCGTCTTGTTATGCTCTTTTATATTTCTTCTTTTTTCTAATTTTCTAATTTTTATAAACATCAAAAAGGTGGTTGGTTGGCTTGTTGAGGAAAAAACAAATCCAATTAGCGTATTACAATATGAACTCGTTTCTTTGATTTCTTAATGAGATTATAAGATAAAAATTTTCACGAAGAACTGTAAAACTTGATCATTTTAGGGTTTTAAGTTTTTTACTAATTTCTTTTACAGAAGGTAATGCTAAAGTGATGGGATTATGTATTTTCTAGGGGCTAATTAATATTTCAAGTAAATAAAATTACAAAATTTATTATGGGTGGTGAAGATAGTTTCTATTGCCATTTCGTTAGGGTGCTCATCTCTACTCGTCAGGGAACCTTTAACCGTATTTTATACAAGCTTAAGCTACTTATTATATGTAATTTTTTTTTATCACCTGGGAAATAAACAAAAATTTATAAACACAAGCATCAAAGCTTAAAAAACAGCAAAGCAGTAGCCAATGTTGACTTTAAATTTGCTTACATTTAAAATTTCATTGATTGTAGAGTTGACATATAGAAAATTTATTTTCAGCAAGCAATAGACAATGGACACTTTAATTTCCTCGATTTATTATGTTATTTTAGAGGTTTCTTTATCATCGCATTAAACTTTTTCCCAATGGGGAGCTTTAAAATCTTGAACGAATTGAAAGCTAAAAGAAACAGCAGCGACTCAAAATGTCGTAAAACGAGCACTATAGCAATCATCATGATCAACATCATAAGGTCATCATTTTTACATCTTTAAACAATATTTTTAATCCAATTCACATATGGATGTGATCTTACTTTTGCGCCACCTTGTACGCTTAAGAAAATTATTTATGTGTTTTTTTTTGTTTTAAATGAAGAAAGAACCTGTCACACAATAAAAAAATTCATTCAATATCATTAAATATCTATTAATAAGTTAAATAATTAAGTAGGAATAAAGTATTAACACAAATCTACAACAGTCGCTATTAAAGTTTCTGGTAACGATATGTTAATTTATTGTACAAACTAAAAAATATACAAAAAATTACAAGGAATGCGGGCTTTGTTTCTCTCCAATTTAATAAAATTGAAATAATTTTAATAACTTGGTTTAGCACACTACAAGGAAAAATGAAAAATTAAAAAGTTGTTAAAAATTTACATATTTTTTAATTATAATTTTATGTAAAATTTAGGCTTCTGCATATCTAGTAGCACGTGCTATTATTTAGAAAGACTGTTAGAATTGCAAAGAAATTTGCCTCTATTTTACAACACTAAAATATTCAAAAATGTTTAAAGATATTCCAAAAGAGCACCACTATCTGTAAAAATACTTTTAATTTAATAAAAAAGAAATGTCTGTAAACAGCCGCATACAAATATTTTGTATTTTTTGGAAAATTTCTAATAAAGCAAATTAACAATACAAATTTTAAGAAAAATATAAATAAATAGAAAAATATAAAGGAAAAATATAGCATCTTTATTTATTCGCAGGGCTGGCTATGGAGTTGTTGACATTATAAACAAGATCAACAAGATCAACTCACGTTTAGTTGATGATTAAAGGCTCGTGGGCACCAAACCGTATAAGTCTGTATAAGTCTAATATGCAGACTTTTCAACCAGTCGCATACACTCGTTAAAATTAATCGGTTCCATATATTTATTTCATTGTGTTTAAGTTTATTATTCCGCGCAATGCTTAGATGCTTGCTTATTCACCGATGCAAAAAGGATTGCGAGCTAGATTTGCCAACTTCCAAGTCAACAATAACAATGTTGCGTGTTTACGCATTGATGTTGATGTTCTTGGCATTAAAAATTCAGTGTGATGTTCGATGGACTAAACACAATTTCTAGGTTTCTAAAGAAGCGTTCAAGTGCCTCGGTTTTCTAAAGCGGTGTAAAAGATACTTCACTTCATCCGATCTCCGTATTATTCATACCACCTATATCCGTTCAAAAATGGAATACAACACTCATGTATGGGCTGACGCTCCAAAGTCTATTTTGGGGTTACTCGATCGCGTACAGGAAAAGGACCAAAAGGCTCATTGGAGACTGTAGGGTATCCAACTCTATTGATTCTCTAGAGCATCGACGCAATGTGTGATGCATTTCACTGTTCCCGATACTCGCCCGTTTTCGCGTTTAACTCGATTTTCGTTGAGAGCGCATCTATTTGTGATTGATTGACCAGTTAATCGCACTTCGCATTTCAGCAGATCAATCCTTATGTGGAATAAAATTCCGGAGGTCTGTCTGAGAAAGTTCAAATCGAATGTCCTCAGACACTACCCCCTCTTTTCTCCTTTCTGAACCTAATTTTCTAGTTCTGGCACAATGCATTACATGTGTCAGGGTCATCCCCTGAGTGCTGGTCCGACAAAAAAAAATAACTATCAGATTGTCAGCCATAACTAACCGGAGGTTCGACTATTTTAAAAAGAAGAAAGAGTGTTTAATAGAGGTATAGCACTTTGAAAGGGAATAAAACAAAGATGCATTTTTTAAATTGATATCAGAAACATTATATATTCTGATATTATTATTTCAATATAACTTTAGGAGTATAATCGCCACCACTAGCTCGGAAGTAGTTTTATCTGGAAATCCAATTTTTTATGGCTGTTTTCCAACGTTTGTAGCCGTATATCGGCTATATTTTCAGGCTTATCTGCGTAAGCTATCGACCTCACATATATTCACAGAAAATAGTCTAGCGGCACTAAATCATATGATCTTGAGGCCAATTTATGGATACGAAACGTAAAACTACCTGATGTTTCCTTCAATAAATCAATTGCGGTACGAACTGTGTGACATTTGGTCTTGCACATTAATGTTGTTCATGGCTCTATAACGATCACCATTGATTGTAACCTTTTGAGCAGCATCGTTTTTAAAGATATAAGGAACAATGATTCCACACACCTAAAATACACTTGAAGATTATCATCACTCCAAATTAGGCAATTTTGTTTATTGACGCATCCATTTAAACAAACGAGAGCTTCTTCGCTAAATAAAATTCGCTTATGAAAATCAGGATAAACGGCAATCTTGTGTTGCGCCCAATTGTCCAATTTCGAAGTGATATTCAGGTGTCAGTCTATTAATATTGAAATGCCAAATCAAAATTAACAGAAATCACTTGACAACTGACAAAATGGCCACCAGTTCTATACCTCTATAAAAAAACACTCGATATTAGCAAATTCCAGCCCAAATTCTTGTAAACGAAATTAAATTTCTTATAAAAATTTCAAAACCTTTGGTTAATCTGGTGGCAAAAAGTTTGCTACATTGGATATTTTTAAAACTGCTCCAGAACTAAAAGATCGACGATTTTGAGATTTTAATTCTTGCATCAGCTAGATCTTTAGGCAAAAACCTCTAAAGTTGTATCAACACACTTGGATGTTCTTACAAACTAACGTTCATAGCGGTGATATTTTTCTCAGTAATCTTCAACGTAATGGCATTAAATTTATCCACAGGTCGGTGTTGATCTTTTCATGGTAATTTGCGAGAGTATATTGATCATCATAAATCGCGAGATTTGGACCCATTAAGTTTTCGTTTCTTTTCTTTCGTTTCGTTTCTTGCTTAACATTTAACTTCAAGTTTGCATCTTTTTAAATTCCAATTTGCAGCATTCTCAAAATGCTTCAACGATAATGAAGACAACTACGGAAATTATGCTACGTTAATACAACTCTCAAAAAAATTATTAATGTGTATTATTCGCTAATGCTCAGTAGAGATTCCAACACATAATAATGTCAAGCCCCCTGCAAAAATTAAAACATTTAATTTTTTGTGTCATTTATTTTGCACCACCTTGTCTGTAGTTATCAAAAGTTGACATTTTAAGGAATAAAAATTGATTCTAATCATTAATATTTTCTTTATATAATTACACCGTTTAGTTTTTAAATTGATTTTCGTGGAAAAAACATTTTGTTGATTTTTTGGCTTTTTTTTAAATTTTTGTAATTTTGTTTAATAACACACTTTTTAATGCTACAAAGTAATAATGATTACCAATTTTTAATATTAACCACGTATCCCACAATAAAATCCTATGGCGGGACTCTTGCCTATTAAATTATGAACAACAAATATAAAACTTAATGCATTTCTACTGTGTCATGTGAATTTTACGTTTTTTATTATTTATTATCATTTTTTTTTATTTACCATTATATAGCACCTACTAGCACAGTAATTAATGATTAGATTTGTTTAAGAATTCGAAAACAGTATCATGCCTAGTAACCTATAAAATTAATGAAGCACCAACTCCAATTTAAAATTGTACTCATTTCTTTTTCTGTTTGCAAGTTTTTTCTAATTTTTCTTAGAAGTCAAATAAAAAAAAAGAAAACCAAGAATGTTGGAAGTGACCAAAGTTAGTTAGTTGTTCATTACCATATCATCGTCATTACTTTTTGATGTTTAAGAAAATTTATTACAATTAAATTTGATTCTGTGTGGCTCAAAGAACATTTTCTTTAATAAAATAATTTCATTCATTTAATTAACCTAAATTTAGACTTAATGAAGCTCTTTTGTTTCTATGGCATATAATTAGTTTTTCTTCTTTTCTTTATCTTCTTGTTGTTATGGAGCCTTTGGATGTGTTTCTACTCTGTAATTATTATTACTCTTTATGATGTTCTCTCATACTATTTTTTTTTTTTTTTGTTTTTTCATTTTATTTGATTTTGTATTATTTTTTATGTTCTTTTTTTATGATTCCTAAGTTATAGTCTTTATATAACATCATTACGATGTAAATATGACATAATAATAATTATTATTATTTAACTTATTTCAGGTGGCAAATTAGTATTTTATTTTCATTGTTAGTGGGTTTTGGTTTTTTAAACAAGTTTTGATTTATTAGTTCTTCACATATCTAAGGTAGCATTCAAGTTATATCGAAAGAGTTTTGTTAAAAAGCGATGGTGTCTGTCAGAAGCATTTATAATGAACAATCAGTTTTGGGAAGTACTTTCTAGTTTCATAGAGCAATGGCTCCATGTATTGCCTTCATAAACTAATTGAATTTTTACATAAATTTGCTTTTTGTTATTTCGCATATTAGTTTATCATGGAGATTAATAGCAGTACAATATCCTGTCTTTCGATCAGATAAATAGAATTACCTAAATTTTTATCTTTTAACATTTTCTTAAAATTATAAAATTAAAAAACAACATTAAATCTAAGACCACACTTGTAGCGAACCTGTTGCAAAAGGACATGCAATTTTTCGGTTGTTGTGAATCGAACCTCCATGAATTTTAAAATTCTTTTAAATTGAATTTATTAATTAAATTATCAGCAAAAAAAAAAAAAAGAGAATAGAGCCATAGATATTCCCATTGGGCGAATGAGTGAAGATTTGGAAGAAATTACAAAACTGTGCTCGGCTAACAAAAATATATTAAAAAGTGCGGAAATAATTACAACGAAAAGATTTCAACTGTTTTAATACAAAGCGAAAAGAAAAAAATTATACTTTAAACTCATCTGTTTCAGTACCAAAAGTTACCCAAATATCTCAGCGATTAAAAGCTTTGATTGCCTGAAATAAAAGAAACGCCAATAAAACGGCCACTGAATAATGTAATCGATTACAATTTGCTAAAGCGAATATGCTATGAGACCTTTAAATAAAAAGTCCAGTTAAGATTGGCGTTTCATGTTTTTCATGGACTACAATAAATTAGTTTGATACTCCAAATGACTGTAATCGTAATCTTAATGACTAAAAACGTAATCACACTATACATGTAAGAGTTTTGGTCTGGGGTGGTATAACAATTTACAGCATACTCGATCCATTTAAAATTTTAAAGTGCAAAAATAACTGACAAAACTCACGAGTCTCTCTTGCAATTAACATATTCTAAAAATGCATACTTCCGAACTGATTCTATGGATTGTGCAACTTAGGTAACATACCGATCTTCTAAAGAGTTTAAAAATAGAAAAACATCAGACTTTATTACAGCGGCTTTTGAAGCGTTTCGCCCGCTCATTACTATACATTACAAAAAGCTTTATGTACGATAAATGTAACGCTTTTTGGTATGGCCCTAAAAATCATATTTTAATATCGCTTTACATTATATGATGCAGTATAAATGCATTTTCAAATAATAAGTTTTTGTTAGCATTTAATTTTCTAAATGATTCTCATGCGCAAAAATTATCTTTGATTTATAAACAACTCTTATTTAATTAAGAGTAGTTAAAAAAAGGTGCTGCAAAAGTAACGGTATATTGTGAAACATTTTAAAAATACCATTGTATGACTCTACTTCGATATCTAAGCTGTAAGTATGGAGCAAAGTATATAATAAGTAACAACTAAAAATTTACTGCAAGAATAGCTGATTTATAACTGCAAAGCAAAAGTTGTGCTGCAAGGACACACAGAGTCCATAAGATATAAAATTGTTTTGTTTGAAACGTGGAAGAAAAGGTAAGTGTAACTGTTAAGATTACACGCAGTAGTACGAATAGTTAGTTAGCGCTGGATATCAATACTCTTTTAGAAATTCGATACAATGGTAAAGGACTGCATTGTTTGGTATTTGAATAATTTCACATCTAGCACAAACAAAATTTCGTAATACCATAAAACGAATATACATTTCTTGAAAGTGCAACTCAGTTTTCGCCATTTTCTATAAAATATGTCACATTGTGATATTTTATTTAAGGAAAATTTAAATAATAAATATTTTGCTTACCAACAATATAATTTACTAAAGCTGTCCACTAAGAACTTTACTTACTTAACAAACTTCTTATAATAGAAAAATAATCATAGCGAATTAATAGTACTCCTTTTGTGATTTTTGGTTTTTTTAAGATATTATCTGCTAGAAAATTTATAATTTTAAATAAATCAATTCCAGTTGTGCGAAAAAAATTAATACAAAATTGATATTGCCGATCTTAAATTCTGCACAAAACAATTTAATTCATAATGGAAATACCACTTTAAGCTGTTAGGAAACTGGTAAAATTAAATAAATCTGAGGACGTAAACAGTTGTTACAAATTATTGCGACAGAAAAAAAAATAAAGTCATAAATAAATTAAAAATAAAATTTATGTATTTTCTCTTTACAGACGTTTGTTTAAATAAAACACAAAAAGCATCACCAGCCACGTTAGCAAACATGTTCTTGCGTAAAAGTCTAGTATTTTTAATGGTTTTTCTAGTGATTAGCTCAGCGTCAGCAGCCCGCAAAACAAAACGTCCCGTCAAGCCAGCCAAAACATTTCCCCGTACAAATGTAACACCTTCGCCACAAGTATTGGCCAATACAAATCAACAGGCCACATCGTCAACAACAACAAGTACAACATCAACTGTTTCGGCACAGATTAAACAAGAGAATGTCAGTGTTGAGGAAGCTGATCTAACAGGAAATAATGTAAATGGCAGTGAACTGCCACAACCATTAGAGGCTGCTGTCGCTAATCAGGCGAACGGAAATGTGCAACAAGAGCAATTTGTACAAGAATCAAAGACTGATATGCCAATGGAGCTAGAAGGTGGTAACAACAGTGCAACTACAATGGAAGAGGAATGTGATCCGGATATGATTGGTTTTGAAATTATAACGGGGTAAGTAAAATAATTAATTATGCGATGATGGTAAATGATAAAAAAGAAAGATAAATTATAAAAATAGAATTGAGGGCAAAGTAATAAAAGTTATGCAAAAACGTATAGAACTAAATAGCAATTTAAAAATTATATAATACTCTACATTTTATACCGGTTTTAAGTCACGAGACAGTACAACATTGCTTTAGGTCTACGTATTATAATTGAATAACTGTTGTTACCTTTGCATACTTTAAAAGATAATTTCTTTAAGTCACTTATTTTATACAATGCGCGAGTTCCTGTATGCTGCATCACAAAAACAAATGATTTTAATGTAAAAAATAGCAAAACAATATTATTTAATATAAAATAAAAATATACGAATTTAAAATAATCAAACTTTTCAGTTAAACGGGACATTACAAAAAGTATTTCAGCTCAATAATTTGAACGCAAAATATACCTGGAACTTTATTTTATGATATACAACCTAAAGGCTTAAAAATATTATATGAAAAATAATTTAGTATTTTGATGTTTTTTTTTTCTTTTTTTTTGTGAATACCAAATAGCATCTAGCGTGTGTGAAGAAAAAATAGATAGATAGATCCGAAGAATGCTGATGGCGCATGTAGCGCCCCACCAAGTACTCATTACGTTCTGTTTGTCTCTAAAGTTTTATATTAAAAAAAAAAAAGAATACAAAAATTTATAGAAATTTTTCCTTTCTTTTAATCTACGTTAATATGTGCTAGATTTCTTTAATAAATATTTAATGATATTCACATAACATATTTATTATTCAAAATAAAAAATATATATTTAAAATTTATTACTGCGGGGAAACCACATCTATGTGACCATTTCACTTATCAGTGGGTGAAATCCACTGAAGTGATAATAACAGGTTACTTCGCACTATACGCTGTGGAAACAACAATTAGGCAATATAAGTACATAGCACATGCTATCAATCACGAAAACAAAATGAGAATACTAACGCTCTAAACCAGTGATGGGCGTACTACACCCCGCGGGCCATATCCGGCCAGCGAGAGGTTTCAATCCGGCCCGCCGAGCGTTTTTCCAAAAAAAATTAATCACCTACTAAAAATTATGCCCAAAAAATAAATTTACATTATGTTTTAAAAAAGATATAAATTGACAATTTTAGCAAAAAATGCGATATTTTCATATTATATTGTGTCCAAACTGCGTAGTTTTCTAGGAAATATTGTACACACAAGACAACAACAACTTTCTGATGCAATGTTCCAAGAAGAAACATAAATATCATAAAACACTAACAACTAATATAGAAAACTGAGCGTATAACATAACAACAACTATTATATGTGAGATCTAGAAGTTTCTCGAATATTCGAGACAACATGCGCAACAAATATAAAAGGGCCAGCAATGGATTAATCAGCAATCAGTAAAAGTGTAAATCTCGTGACGTAAAGAATAAATTGTGAAGTAAAATTATAAAGTTGCCAACGTACAGTTTTATTTGTGTAATTAAAATAATAAAGTGTATTGTAAATATAAGTGCAATAGTAAAATAGTCTAAGTTTCTTACCCCCATAAATGTCAATCGATAATAGAAAGAGAAAAATTGATTCGGAATGTCGAGTATTTCAAGAAGAGTGGACATGGAAGTACTTCTTTATGGAATATAACCAAAAACCTATTTGTCTTATCTGCCAAGAACCGGTAGCTGTACTAAAAGGTTATAATCTCTCCAGCGATCCTCCGCGTTAGCTGGTCACATTGTTGCCTATAAAATAGCAAAAAGTAACAAACCGTTTTCTGAAGGAGAATTTATTAAGGATGTGTTAATTAGCATTGGAAAAGTATTATGCCCAGAAAAGGTAAACGATTTCGAATCTATAGGGCTGTCACGTAGAACGGTCACAAAAAGAATTGAAGCGATTTCTTCTAATTTAACCAATCAACTCGATGGACGTCTTAAAAAGTTTAAGTATTTTTCAGTCACTATGGACGAGTCTGTTGACAGGAGTGATACAGCCCAACTTCTAATTTTTATCAGAGGAGTCGATGAAAAAAGTAACCAAGCAAAAGGTTGGACCTCCTTGGAACAATAAACAATTATCGTACACTAAAAATAGGAAGAACAGACTATATAAAAAATTCAAACAGTCTGGTGATTCTACTGATTATTTAAGGTATTCTATTAGTCGCGCTACATACTCTTCGCTTAACAAATTATCTTATAGTATTTATATGCACAAATTGAAAGTCAATTTAAAACGCAATCCAAAAGCATTTCACAGATTTGTTAATCAAAAAAGGAAAATAGATGGATTCCCTTCTACTTTAAAGTTCCAACAAACCGAATCTAGTGATGAAACTGTTATATGCAATTTATTCGCTGACTTTTTCTCGACAAATTACTCAGTTGCAGATTATGATGAATGTTTTAAGTACCCATTTAATATTGCAAAATCTCAAACGATTAATATACCATTTATCGATATTTTGACAATCTCCAAGGAATTGAAAAGGATTAAATTTTCATATAATTGTGGACCTGACAACATCCCCAGTAACATCTTGATAAATTGTGCTGAAAGTATTTCCATCCCTTTGGAAATTTTATTCAACATGTCAATAAAATATGGTACTTTTCCTGAAATCTGGAAGGATTCTTATATTATTCCTTTATTTAAATCAGGTAACAGGTCTGATATTTCAAATTACCGTGGTATTGCAAAATTAAGTACTATACCCAAATTATTTGAAAAAATTATCACTGAACATTTATGCTTTCATACATCAAGTTTGATAACCAATAATCAACATGGATTTCGGAAGGGATGCTCTGGCATAACAAATCTTTTACACTTTTCAACAATTATACATCGTGGATTTTTAAAAAAACAACAAACAGACGTTATATATACTGATTTCAGCAAGGCATTTGATAAAATAAATCATATCCTCCTAAAGAAAAAATTGGAATTAATAGGTTTTGCCGACTTAACTGTCAAATGGATTTACTCTTACCTAACGAATAGGAAACAAATGGTCCGTTTTAATAACGCCTCCTCTAGATGCATTAAGGTTCTATCTGGAGTACCACAGGGAAGCCACCTTGGGCCGCTTCTTTTTTTACTATTTATTAATGACTTGCCTGATGTCATTCAATCATCCAATATTTTGATGTATGCTGACGATGTAAAAGTTTTTCTTAGTTATTGTCAAGTAACTGACCAGCAACGCCTCCAAAGTGACCTTAACTCTTTTCACAACTGGTGTAGAATAAATCGTATGGAGCTAAATCTCAAGAAATGTAAATATATGTGCTTTGCTAGAAAGAAACCGATAACTGCATGCTACTATATCGATGACCATCATTTGGAGGAAGTTGACAAAATACTTGATCTTGGATTGCTACTTGACTCCAAACTCAATTTTATTGCACATATCAATCTGACAGCAAACAAAGCTAGAGGTGTACTTGGATTTGTGAAACGTTGGGCTAAAGAGTTTGATGATCCATACGTTACCAAAAGCCTTCATATGTCCCTTGTCAGGCCTATTCTAGAGTATGGATCCGTCATTTGGGACCCTATATATAGAAAATACTCAGATGTTCTCGAATCTGTTCAAAAACAGTTCCTGCTTTTTTGCCTCCGTGGTTTGAACTTTAACCCATTGGACTTACCTGCCTATTCAGCTAGACTTTCTCTTTTTAAGCTACCAAGTTTAAGGAGTCGTAGAACAGCACTTAATATTTCGTTCATTTTTGGTGTGATAATTGGCGATGTTTCTACTCATTCACTTATTAACAGGATTACTCTAAATGTACCGCAACGCCCTACACGACATTTTATACCTTTAGCAGTGGAATTCTTTCGAGCCAATTATGCTAACGCGGACCCTTTTAGGAGAATTTGTGCAGATTTTAATAAATATTATAATTTCGTAGATTAGAATTTGTCAGTAGGCGCAATAAGGAATAACTTATTAGTTTACCTGAACAACTAGGTGTTTGCATTTATGTATATTTTTTTTTTTTTGTTTTTTTTACAAAATTTGTTTTTATTATATGTATGTTAAATTTGAGCAAATTTTTATGTTGTATGTAAAGCTTATTAATTAATTTAAGATAATTTATATTGTATTTTAATTAAAATGTCTGCAAGGATGTTAAATTCCGTAGACAGTTGATGATAAATAAATAAATAAATAAATAAAACTTTGTAATAACCGAAGAACTTGCTTGCTTGAGATCTTTGAAAGGAAAGACGACAGGAAAAATAATTTATGATGAATTTAGAGAGGGGATGGAATTTCTTAATGCCCCAATTTCCAAATTAATTAATTTAACAACTGATGGAGCACCTAACATGGTGGCAAAAAATACGGGGCTTGCAGGAGTTTATAAAAGTCAGAATCCTGAAAGCGAAACAATTTTTTTACATTGTATAATCCACCAAGATGTTCTTTGCAAGGCTGCCTTGGATATTAATCACGTACTTAATATTATTTTAAAAGTAATTAATACCATTCGAGCCCGTGGTTTGTTACATCGACAATTTTCAGATGTACTTTATTACGCAAAGATCAGGTGGCTGAGTTGTGGGCATGCCTTCTTGAGAGTTTAGAGTCTTCTCGAAGAAATTAAAGTTTTTCTAAAAACCAAAACTGAAATTTGGGATGAGTGGGAATATTGGAGGATAAGAATTGGTGCAACGAGTTTGCCTTTTTCACGGATTTACTCGAGCACTATAATAAACTGAACAAGAAGTTACAGGGAAGAAATCAATTTATAGATGAAATTTGGGGCAGTTTGAGGTCTTTTAAAACTCAATTGTTTATATTTTCTAAATGTTTGGGAAAAAATGATTTGACCCATTTTCCAAGACTTAATTCTTTGATGCCTGTGAGTGAAGAGAAGTTAAAAGTCTTTTCACAATCTTTATTAAAACTGTATTCAGAATTTGAGGCCAGATGTGCTGACTTTAAAAAAATCCAACCATGTTTTGATATTTTTTCAATGCCTTTTTATGTTAATCCTGAGAATGTTTCATTTGATCTACAATTGGAAATTATAGAATTGCAATGTAATAATAATTTAAAACAGCTATTTTTAAATACAGATAAGCTTAATTTCTATAAATCCTTACCAAAAGATGAATTTCCAAAGCTAATTAATCATGCGCAGAAAATTATGGCAATGT
Organism: Trichopoda pennipes; assembly: GCA_030448955.1. Taxonomy (NCBI): domain Eukaryota; kingdom Metazoa; phylum Arthropoda; class Insecta; order Diptera; family Tachinidae; genus Trichopoda; species Trichopoda pennipes. Next base: position 10,929,318 of record JASKUP010000034.1, read on the forward strand.
TTGCTTCCTCATAATTATGTGGACAGGCCTTTTCAGTAATGAAATGTAAATAAAATTCCAGAAGAAACCGATTGTCAGACGAGAGTCTATTTAATTTATTAAAAGTCGCATCCTCCCAGCTGGAACCAGATTTTGAGAAAATTATGTCAAGTCAGAAACAGAACCATGCTTTCCATACATTTGGAAAATCTTAAAATCACAATAAACCGTATCTTATAAAATTTTTATGTTGTTTTAAAATATTGCGTAGTATAACTAATAAATATATAGCTTAAACCTTTAATTGAACAGCAACCCCATAATTTTTTAATGAATGACCCTCTATGTTTTTTTTTAATTTAATGGCCCGCCGCAAGATTTTTTTAATTTATTGGCTCGTCACCCAAAAAGTTCGCCCATCACTGCTCTAAACAGAAGCACCACAAATTCCACCTCCAACCTTTAGCTACAAAATATATCGGAGGAATATTGCTTTTCACAGCAGAACAAGAAAGATACAAAACAGTGGAGTTGAATTGAAATTACATAAGTGTTGAACTGACACTGTCATATTGCTCTCACTCTATGACATCTATGACTATTCATTACACTCTGAAAAATCATCATTAACAGATTAAAATTTAAAAACCGCAACCAAATCCTTCATTGAAATTTGGTCATTAAATCTCGAAAATTATAGACGACTTCATCATTTTTTTTTACACAATAATAATCCATCAGTGTAAGCAATTTTTGTCATTGTTGTTTCATAGTTGCTAAAATCATTTGAGAAAATAGTAAACTTTTTCGACGAGTAGTCATTTTTAATGCACTCACCCCCATTAAAAACAGCCATGGTCTTTTACTTCAAAGTCACTAAGATCTTTGGTAATTCCTTAATACTTTTAAATGATGTGGTTTTGATTGAGGAAATCCATTTCGATTTGAAGTCATTTATATACAAAATTCCTAAATTCTTCTAATTAAGGTTTATTGTATCGCTCTATTTTATAACTCAAATTTCTATTTTAAATTGGCAACGATCCAAACGCAAACAAATAAACAAACAAACAAACAATATTTTGTAAAACAAAGAAAAAATGTACCCAAAAGAAAATTCTAAAAGACAATAGTGTAAGCAATAAATAAAATGAAAACAAGATAACATAATTATGCAAAATCATGTTCCTATAAACCTGACTTTTCTGAAAATCTTATGACAAAGATAAATATACATTTGTCTTTAAGACTTTAAACATGGACACGTTTTGTTCGTAAAGCAAAAACTATAGTTAAAAGGCAAAGAACTAAATAACAAATTTGAGCTAAAAAATTATTATTGAAACAAAATCATATATTAAATAATATTCATGTTATTGTTATGTAAAATGATACATGTACAATTATAATTCTCATTTATATTGTTACGAAAATGATTTATTAAGTAAAAAAATAAGTAGAGAACCCACTGTGCATTTTACAAACTGTGTAGTTTTCTAGGAAATGCTTATACGAAATTGTACCAAATAAGAGAACCGCTTAAAACAATTATATAAGCACCACTTTCTGGCCAAATAAATTGATTAATGTTGAGTCATTCCTGAGTAAAAAATTCGCTTTAAGTAATAGCTCAGACTACAGATATTTGTTTTTAGCATGTAGGTTTTAGCAAAAAAATCATAAATAAGAATTTTAACTTTAGTATGGATAGCTTAAGTGTTATATTATTAATGATTTAAGGAGCTGATCTTTTATCAAAATCTATGTTGAAAACATTATTATTTTTAATTATTATTATTTAATATATTATTATTTTTAAAATATTAAAACATTGTATAATGTATTGTATAATTGTATAACGTATGCCTTAAGAGAAATTGAAATTGATAAAGTGACTTCAAGCCTTTCATTTAATTTTAAAATGTTATAGCAATTTTATTTCAATTAGTACGTATTCCACACCATTAAAATTCAAAGTATCGTATAACACACGCACTTCAATGTACGTGCAAAGTCACTATTAACTTTATTGGATTAGCCGGACTCCAGTTTTATTACTTAATAGGATTTAATTTAAATTTCATCTAATAAATATTCATTTTATTTTTCTTTTTTCTTAAAAAATAGTGTTGCTCTTTTTTAAGAAATATTGCACACCAATGGATACGAGTATTAAAAAATAACACTCTCAAAAACTCTCTGAAAAATTTGTTTGCTTTCTAATGTGTGTCTTAAGTAATTTTGTTATGACTATCGCCTTTAATAGAAACAATGATCCAATTAAGTTAATTTCTCTTCAAAATTTATATTATTACCAAAAAAAAACAAAACAAAAACAAACACAAAACAGATAAGTTTGATGACTAAGAAACACATAAACAACAAACAATTCATTAAAATAAAAATTTGTTAAGCTTACGTAGGTTGGTTGTTTACTACCCAAAAATATAGAAAAAGTGAAATTTTCAAAACCGTTAATCCAACCATAATAAACAATTTTTATTTATTGCATAAAAAGTTTAACAATAAATTAAAAAAAAATTATTTTATACACAACAGCTACCGTTGATGATGCTGGATATTAAAAATGAAAATCTTATGGTGTTTACGTATGTTTTTTATTTGTAATTATAATGTAAATTTTATAATAAATTATTTAACATAATGTAAATACAGAAACAAAAATGAATTGAAAGTAAAATTATATTTTTTATTTCCTTATCATTTTTGTTTTCTTATTATATTCTTATCTTTGTAGTTTAAAATAAAAAACAAGAAGACATAAGCATGCCACTTAACATTAAAAACATAATCAATTTACTTTCCTAAACAGAAAACAGCATAAAATTAAAAATGTACATTCGAATGTGCACATGCTTGTATAATTTAATTTAAAAACAAATACTTTGGCAATATAATTTTTTTTAATATTATTAACACAATTTTAAATATAATTAAGTTCAAATTGAAATATTGCAGAAAATTAGAAAGGTTGTTGTTATAGTTTTTGTTGATAAAAGTTGTTAGGGTATTCACATATGATAATTTTAATGTTAAGAAAGAAATTTATTATGTTCTTACTGATAGCAAGATGTGGGTTGACAGAAATTGATAAACATTATTGAGTACTAATTTTCGTGGGCTGACAATAATAGAAGGCAAAATGTGAGAAAATTTTTTGCAGACTTGCTATGAAACAATTTATGTGTGAATTGTGTCTCTTCTCATCTATCAATTCCAATCATAGCAAAGCCATAAAATTCAGAGTCTTATTAACTTAATAGACTATTTTTTGTTTATTTTTATTATTTTATTTTTAGTTAAATTATTGTTAATTTGATGTATCGCGTATAGCTTAGATTTCTTTCACAGCAATAGAGTTTGAAATTTATTACATTTGATTATTATTTGAAAATAATAGCAATAAAAAAAAACTTCAATTCCCATCTGAAGCTACTGATTTTATTTTCAATAAATAATGCTGTAGAATACTGTAGGATTTTTATTTCCTGTCTAAAAGCAAGGGATGGTATCTTTTAATGATAATGCTTTAAAACCATTTAATCATTAGTTACAATTTTGTTAACACTAAGCGCCGCTCAAATTTATTTCCACCAGTAATGAAACTTGATTCTATTGAATCTGATGATGATTTAACAATAAACAATCCTTTTTCTGACTTTTTTTCAACAACATATTGTGATGAACAATATGATGACACTTCTGTGTATCCTTTTCTAGAGTCATCAATTTTGAATATATCTATGGCACCTGTGGATGCAGTATCTGTATTTAATTATCTAACTAAACTGAAATTGTTATATAAATCCGATCCTAATGGTATCCCGAGTTCTCTTCTCATCAATTGTGCTGCTGCAACTTCTCCTATAACATCTATTTGTAACATATCAATTAAATATGATTACTTTCCTACATTCTGGAAGGATTCATTTATAATTCCGTTGTTTAAATCTGGCTGTAAAAGTAATATCACAAATTATAGGAGCATTGCTAAGCTTAGTACTCTGCTTTCTTTGCTTTTTGAAAAACTTATTACGAATCAAATTTGTCATCAAGTCTCATCAATTGTATCGCCTGCTCAACATGGTTTTCGAAAAGGTGGCTCAACAATTACAAACCTCTTACGTTTTGCAACTCTTATTAATCGCGGATTTGTTCAAAAAAAGCAGACAAATGTTATATACACTGACTTTACTAAAGCCTTTGACAAGGTTAATCATAAGCTTTTATTACACAAGCTTAATTGCATGGGATTCACACTTGACTCTTTATGATGGATTTTCTCTTATTTGTTGAACAAAATACAGAAAGTTTCCTTCAGGAATCTGACATCTCAACCGATTCAAGTTAAATCTAATGTGCCACAAGGTAGCCATCCCGGATCGTTGTTCTTTTCTTAGTTTATCAATGATTTACCAACAGTAATAAAGCTTTCAAATATCCTTATGTATGCTGACGATGTCAAAATTTGTTTAACTTATAATTATTATCCGGATCATATTTTCTTGCAACATGATTTAGATGTAATTAGTTCCTGGTGCAAAATTAATCCTATGCAGCTCAATTATAAAAAGTGCAGTAGTATGTGTTTCTTTTGTAGAACACATATTAATGTTGAATATGTCTTGAACGATGGGATATTGAAACAAGTTGAAGCAGTTTGTGATCTGGGTGTCTTACTTGATCCTAAAGTGAATTTTACAAGTCATATGTCATTTACGGTGAATAAAGCCTGATATGTCACTAGGCTAAGGAATTTACTGACCCTTATATACATCTTTAGTTAGACCTATTCTGGAATATGGCTCTGTAGCTGGTTGGGTTTCAAACCTACAATGTATGGACATTGTCTCTGTTCAGAGACAATTTTTTTCTCTGTTTCCTTCGTGGCCTGAACTGGAATATGCGAAATCTACCATCTTCTAACAATAGACTTGCTTTAATAAACTTCCGACGCTTAAAAGTCGTAAAACGATGTGGATTGTTAGTTTCATTCTTAATCTCTTGTCCTCTCAGATTTTAGTAATTAATATCTGTATTAATGTTGCCTCACGTTCCACACGTAATTTTATCCCTCTATCCGTACAAGTGTACTGGGCTACCTATGCTAACTGGGATCCGTTGTTAAGAATTTTTTCTGAATTTAATATATATTACAGATTTGTTGATTATTGTCAGAACATACATAATGTTAAGAAAAACATTGTTTTCTTTTTGAATAATTAATCTTTTAAAAATGTATTAAACATTGTAATAGTATAGTAAGAATATATTGAATCTAAAAATAATGATTTTGTTTTTAAACTGAATCGTTTCATTAAAAAGCACTGGCATTGTTAAAAGTTATACGCAATAAGGGTAATAACAAAAATACGGATTATAACATTATTATTATTATTATTAATTTTATTATTATTTATAATTCAATGCTAATAAAATATAATTTGCAATATTTTATAATTTTCAAAGTTACTAATTTTAAGTGATTCCTTCTTTGTTACTTCCATAAATAGTAAACAATTTAACTGAAGGAAACATTAAATATTTTTATATATAAATAATATTCAATTGTATAAAAATATACAAATTAAATACTGGTTTTTAAAAAAAAATTCTTTTTAATTTTTTACTTTTATTATTCTTTCATTCGCAACAGTTATGTGTTGTCGGCGCCATCAAAACTGCTTGACACACTGCCTGGTACACTCATGTTGACCGATTGCTTGGAGGCATGTCAGATCAATGAATCATGTTCAGCTGTTAATTATGAAACTGGCTTATGTGTTCTATTCAAAACATCCGCAGATAAAACACCAGGTACAACAAAATTAATCTTGAGGAAATACAAAAAAAAAGAATATCTACTTTTAAAAAAAACTTTAGAAAATATTACAGGCATATTATTTTTATTTCTTTTAATATTATTAAACATGACCTATTTGGAAAAATTTTTGTTCTTAAGATAAATCAAATTTATGTCTTAAATAGGGGCTTGTCTCTAGCAAACTTGTCCTTGTTATATTACAACCAAACAAAAAAAATTAAAGTATTAAAAAATACTTTATGCGTGTATATTGCAGCGTTTTAGACGTATGAAGAAAGCCAGACACGAAATCTAACTATAGGCCTGTTTTTCATAACAGGTTTCTCCGCTGAATGTGTTATATGGCAGAATTAAAAAAACATTTAGTTGCACAAAGCAACAAAATCAAGTAACACAAAATCATTTTGCCAACGCCTTAACGCACTTTGAAAAAAAAAACTCTTAAAACTAAAAGCACATAAAGTATAAAAACATTGAAGTAAACACAATGGGTCGTTAGGAAGTAACCAAATGTGCAAAAATAAAGTTTTCTTAAAGGGATTTTTTTTACCAGGAATATCCATAAATTCCCTTATCAAGACTCAAGTGATAACTACAATAATTAAAAGACTTAAGACACAAGTACGAGTTGTTTAATAAAACTTCTTAGGTGCCCCTGTAGGCTAGTAGGTAGTGTACTAGCTTGTCAGTATGGGGGTTGTGGGTTCGATTTCCAACAAAGACCTTGGTTTTTTTCACTACAAAAATAAAAATTGACTGTCGGTACGGCTGCTCAGCGCTGTGCTATCTTAGACGGCAGTGAATTTCCGACTATCTTTCTACTTACACCACCTGTTTCATCTCTTCTCTATCCCTTTCCTAAAGAATGTAGCACGGTACTTGACTAAATATATATTGTTGCCTAAAGCACTACTTCCCTTTAAAAGAAAAAAAACTTCTCAGAAAAATTTTAGAAACAAAATAATTAAAGAACATAAATACATTACATTGCTTAACGAGTTATTAATATATCGAAATTAAGTTCTTAAAATAAATTGCTTTCGGGTGAGAATTCTTCTCTTTCTCCACGGAAAAACCTCCCTTGCATAAGATTAAACTCAAGTAAATGACTTAAAACATTATTTCATTGATTTACATACGTGAGTTTAGAAATATTCTTAAGTTTTCATGTTCTAAACAACATACTTTCAGCCCATAGTAACCGCTCTTGTAATGTTGGCTGCTGTTGCTGCTTTTGTTGGTTGTCTACACACTACAAGCCTTTTTAGTGCCACAAAAAAATATTATTATACATAAAAAGACCAATATTATATTGGCCTTCGTCTGATTTCTTAACGCCTGTTAATTTTTTACTGCCAACCAACAACAAGTGCGTGTTCAAAATATGCAACAGAATATAAGTCAGGCTCAATACAAAATAAAATAAAAATGCCAGACACTGGTTTTAAGTCAAAAACTTAATAAAAAAAGAACAAAAACAAAAAACCAACAAACAAAACTAAACAATAAAACATTAATATTAAAAGGAAAAACAAACTAGAATTAAAAAGCAAAACTTTTACTACAATAACCGTTAGAGAACACAAAATGCGTTAACTTAAAAACAAAAAAAAAACAAAACACGAAATTTGTTTGTAATTTTTTTTTTCTCATCTATTTTTAGGATCACTTTCACGTTCACAATTCCCAGTTTTTACAATTTACGCACAAAAATCTTGTTTAGGTGTACGTCCTTGCTCTAAAGCCTGGTGCATTGATCGTGTACAAAACTATCGTTTAGTTGAACATGTAAAATCCAGTCAGACAGTCTATTCAAGACGTGATTGCTTGGAGTTGTGTTTAGGTGAAACGGAATTTACATGCAGGTAAGTTTTGCATAAATTATGTCACTTCATATTTACAATACAGAAAAAGGAATTTAGTTCTTTTTTATTTAGAAAAAAAATTGCAAGTGTATTTATTTAGCGGCATTTTAAGTTATCTAGTTTTAAACAAATAAAAAATATTAAAAATTATATAGCCACACGAGCTTAAATTTCATATTTAAAAAACAAAAGTTGTTTAATAAAATATTTCATGATTTTTTTATGATGTTTCTAAAATAATTTTCGATTGTTATTTAAAACAATAAATGGACTTTTGGGTCGTGGCACGCCAAAATTAGTTATGCGCTGTTATTATTTACATCAAAATATATTAATTAAGAAAGCAAACAGGTGTTGGAAAAAGCATCTTTAGTGCTAAACTTCATAGAAGTAAGGTTCATTTAGCCTGAAATTTATGTAAGCTTGTTGGCTACGAAGCTGGTATCCTCAAATGTAACAGCAACGATAACATCGGTATTAAATGTCCACATTAGATTGGGAATAGTGAATGCCTCTAAACTAGAGATATTTTTTTTATTTTTTATTTTTTTTGTTGCGGGACATCAGATACCAAGATATGAAAACACAAAAGATTATCTTAAGGATAGCAGTGTCGCTTAAATATTGCTTACAGAACTTTCAGCGTGAATTACGAAGGACGATTATGTTGTACACCAGAGGGTCTGACAAAGCTTCCATAGTGAACTTAGTTCTTTACCATTTAAAATTTGCTATCACGTGAACGTCGTTCGTTACTGGTCTTTCTACATAGCGAGCATATTGTGAAGTTTAATCTTCACGATAACATTATAAAAGCAATATAAATATATACTTATTACTCTCAAACTAAATAAAATTCTAAAATTTTTAATAATATGACCTCAATAAGTAATAGAGAAAGATACAATTTAAAACTTTGTTCATTGTCTAACTGTCGGGTCTTTCAACAAGAAGCTTGTTTTACAATTGTGGCAACACCAACAGCATGACATGATAGTTTTGACATTTAGTTTTTTGACGTATTCGTAGTAGATGTATTGAAAATCGAAAATCGCATTAAAATAATTAAAACCCACTATGAAAATGGTGATTCTGTTAAAGTTACATTTCGTAAAATTCGTGATATTTTCGGACAACATAATCGTCCTCCTTAGACTGCTATTAAGAACGTGGTAGTTAAATTTGAGTCGACAGGGCTCGATACGAAATGTGCGAACATCAATGCGTGTTCGTCTGGGTCGCTCAACTGACATTGCAGCCGTGAGCAACAGTTTTGAGTTATCAAAACCACCACATGGCGAATTTTGCATAAGGATTTGACTTTGAAGCCTTACAAAGTTCAACTGCTGTAGGAATTGAAGCCGACCGACCATTCATATCGCCGTAGATTCGTTCAGTACATTCAGGATCAACCGCATGGTTTTTCAGAAAAAATTTATTTTTCAGACGAAGCCCATTTTCACTTGTCAGGGTATGTCAACAAGCAAAATTGCTGCATTTAGACTTTTCAAAATCCTAGAGCGATTATTGAAAAGCCTTTACATGCCCAACACATCACTGTATGGTACGCTATGTGGTCTGGAGAGGCAATTGGGCCTGTTTTGTTTTCGATGGTAAGACTTGAAATGCTTAACGGCAATGGTTAATGGATCACGCTAACGCGTAATAACCCAATTTTAGCCTATTATTGACAGAGTGGATATCAGTGACATGTGGTTTCAACAGAACGGTGCCACATGTCACACAGCCAATGAAACGAGCAGTTTATTGCAAACCAAATTTTCCGAATACATAATATCACGACAACCAGCAGATAAGTGGCCAGCCAGATCGTGTGAATTAACACTATTGAATAATTTTTTGTGGGGGCTTTAGGGAGCCAATCAAATCGATTTCAGCCTTAAAACTCAAAATTTGTGATGCGATAAACTAAATAGAACCGTAATTTTTCCAAAAAGTTATTAAAAACTTTGGTGACAGAATGGGCATCTCTCAGCTTGGTCGTGGTGGACATTTGCCAGACATTCATAAGTGTAATACAATAAAAATTTGGGTCATCTTATTCTAAATTTTTTGTTTTACTTTGTTTCAGAAAACAAACTCCTTAATGAAAACCACTTTATTATATCATTAATTTAAAAAAATTTTCATAAACATAGTGTTCATAAGAAACGTATGTCTTTAATGTTATCGTTTTTCAACACTAACGATTTTTTAAACATTTACATAAACTACATATTTAAACTGAGAGGATGAACAATTTTTTTAAATTTCTCCAAAAATAAATGTTAAATTTATGCAAGACTAATTATTTTTAAAAACGAAGCATTAACAATTATAATTAAATATTATTGGAGAATCTCTGTTTCATACCTAAAATTGTTATGCTAATAACCCAATAAATAAAAATAAAGAAAATTTAATAAAAATACAATCCTTTTTCAAAACATTTTGTTTAGAAAAACATTAAATAAATTCGAAAACAACTTGCAATCTTTTTTTTTTTTTTTGATAAACTACTTTTATAAAAGGTTTTGGAAACATTGACTATGACATAATAAAATCTATCACTAATTCATAAAACATTAAAAAAAATATTATTTTAAAACAAATAAAAAATATAATTTCGAAAGCTAAGTGAGAATCTAAATGAACGCTATTTCATATCTTCTATTGAAGCATTTACTACATTTTCTTATGGCTTCTTCTACTTCTATAAATTAACCATTTTATACAACACACCCAAAACTGTTTTAAAACACTCCACAAAGTTACTAAAAAAATCATTTACACACACTATTACTGACAATTACCCCTAATTTACATGATGAAAATTTTATGAAATTACATCATTCAGATCTTGATTCAAATCGCAAAATGTCAAAAATTGTTTAGCCCACAATATGTTAGAGACTGCTAGTTGAAAGTTTATTAAAAGCAATTTTAATTCGTGCTTGATTCCCTAAAATCTTTTATGAGAATATCATAAAATGTTTATTTTTAATAAATATTTTGTGAGAATATCATGAAACATTTATTTGAAGGAATCAAGCACGAATTAAAACTGCTTTAAATGAAAATGAATCCAATAAACTACTTAGTTTATTAATAACTTAAAAAATAAAAACTGCGAACTAAAAGTAGAGCACAAAAAATGCATCATGTAAATCTGATCTTGGCTTCCATAGATGTTACACAATATTCGTATATAACTTTATGTTTAGTATGCATTCTTTCTTTTTTTATATTTTTTTAACGCTTTAAAAATCAAATATAATATATAGATCAGCAAACTATTATCGTCATTCCGGCTTATGTGAATTGTCCGATATGGATCGTATAACATTGTCGGGTTCTAACAATGTTGAATTATATGATGGAGCTGAATATTTGGAAAATAATTGTGCCGAAGAACCCAGTAAATTATGTGAATTTAAAAGAATTTCGGGAAAAATTTTAAAAACTGTAGACTCCGTATATCAAGATATCAACTCCATTGAAGAGTGTCGTGAACTGTGTCTAAACTCTCCGTACAGGTAAGAAGTTCTTTAACAAGAAATCGCACGTTTAAGTTAAATGTATAATTATTCTAACAATAAAAATCTATAGATGTCATTCGTATGATTACAATGATACTGGTGATATGGTATGCCGTTTATCTCATCATTCTCGGTCTACATTGACCGATGTCTTGGATCCCTATTTGGATGTACCAGAGGCAGCAACTTATGAATTATCCTCGTGCTATAATGTTTCGATTGAATGTAAAGCTGGAGAAATGATAACAAAAATTCGTACCTCCAAACTATTTGATGGCAAAGTTTATGCCAAAGGTTCACCAAAACATTGTTCAGTTAATGTAAATAACTCGTTGGAATTTGATTTTCGTATGGGCTACAATGATTTGGAATGTAATGTACGTCAGTCTGCCTATGGACGTTATATGAATGATATTGTTATTCAGCATCATGATATGATCGTAACTTCTTCCGATTTGGGTTTAGCTGTCTCGTGTCAATTTGATTTAACTAATAAGACTGTTTCCAATGATGTCGATTTGGGTGTTACAGGTGAAATTGAGTCTTCGCTGAGCGAAGAAATCATCATTGACTCTCCCAATGTAATCATGAAGATAACTTCACGCGATGGCAGCGACATGAAACGTATTGCCGAAGTTGGCGACCCTCTGGCCTTGAGATTCGAAATTGTTGATCCAAATAGTCCTTATGAAATATTTGTACGCGAACTAGTTGCCATGGATGGTGCTGATAATGCTGAAATTACATTAATTGATGCACGTGGTTGTCCTACCGATCAGTATATTATGGGCTCTGTACAAAAAATGACTCACAATCGTAAAATTTTGGTCTCACAATTCGATGCTTTTAAATTTCCTTCCTCAGATGTTGTACAATTCCGTGCTTTAGTAACTCCCTGCATTCCCAGATGTGAACCAGTTGTCTGCGACAATGATGACCCTGTGAGTGGCCAACTAAAATCATTAGTTTCCTATGGACGCAAGAAGCGATCTGTTGTTAATGGCACTGATGGTGGTAAGTACTCGATATCACATACTCGCAACGTAATATGTTTATACAATACGAAAAGATAATTAATATTTTTATTTTTTATTTTATGCTTCTTTTAGCTGAATTTTTAGTATCTTCCTCCCATTTGCAACGCCAAAAACGTGATATTGGACAAAAGCCAGATGACAACATTCTTCTAACTGAATCTATTCAAATCACAGACAAATTTGGTTTCAAGAGAGAGGACGCTAATGCTTTAAATTCAGTGGAGCAACGGGAAAGGATTTACTCAGGTGTTAACGAAGAATCATTTACTTGTCTTAATGGTTATGGTAAGTAGCTGTTCATTCAGTTCTATAACTTTTTGTTTAAAGTCATATATATTTGAAATGAAAATAAATTTGTTATAAGTTTCAGCTGCTTGATTAGGTTTTTTTCTGGAATACCTGTTCTGCAATTCATTTATTTTCTATTTATGGTTTTCAAGCCTTAATATCCATCCCTTAAGTTATGCGCTTGTTGCCAGTGCATATATTTGCGCTTCTTTCTGGATAGTATTGTCTAAACCTATGTTTTTCAAGTTTAAAATGTCACACTGCAAAATTGGTGAATGTTTCACTGATTTTTTTTAATCATCATTTTTTTATATCAATTTTCAATGAACGAATCTCAGTTAGTTTTTTTTTTTCAATCAAAATCTAAAAATATTATTTATTATAACTGAAAGCTTTATCGTTCCCTGTTATATACCAAAAACTTTACTAATTTTTGTTCAAAATATTTCTAAATATATTATGATGTAATACTATACGTCATTACTTAATGTTTCTGACTTAATGATGTTTCGCCAACAAGTATTTAAATTGTAGTATATATTTCTTTATTAATTTCATAAATTATTATGCAGACCATTCACAAATAATTTTTGATAGTACGAGTAACTACAAAAAAAGTAATATTAATCATTCTCACTGCAATTTTAAAACGTTTAAAATTTGATTTTTAAACACCCATAAAAATAACAAAAAAAATTATTTATTAGACAGGATTCTTTTTCATTTAATACGATTTAGCTGGTGGAACAAATCGAATTTTTCTATAATAGATTTTCAGTTAAAAATAATTCAATTTACAAATTATTATCAAAGTGAAGTACAATAAAGCAAATTCTTTATTTTATTATATATTTTTTTGGCAGTAAAAACAAAAAAAGAGAGAGTTCGTGATCAGGTCACTAGTTCAGTAGTTTGAACATGATACAATATGTTATGTTACGGTTGCTAATCGTGCACACCATAAAACAAATGTTTTCTTTTGAAAACTTGACACAACCATCTAAAAGAAAAATTATAAGAAATATAAGTATGTATGATAAACGTAAAAATAGTATATAAACACAAACAAAATTCAACGAAAATTCTAGCAAAAATGTTGCCAAAAAAAATAGACAAAGAAAGCCACTTAAAGCAGCCAACATGCTGTAATAAGCAGTGCACAAAGCAAAAGATATGACCACACACATTTATATGTACATGAATATATATGTATATGGATATATGTAGGCATGCAAGTATGCATTAAAGTATTAAATATCTGAAAATCCTTTAAGAAAAACTGTTTTGCTAAAAGTAACAGCTTTAAGCTAAATGATAAAACAAAAACAGTTTTACCACCTGTTGTGTTAGAAAATAAATACACATAGAAAAATATTGTTGTTTGCATATTTTAGATATTTTAGCCAGGAGAAAATTACAAATATTTCCAAAAACATAAAAAAACTCTTTATAGCATTTAAAGATTTTTTTTTTTTGTGTTTTAGAGAAAACAAGAATTTTTCATTATCGCACTGCAAGTATGCCGATTGATGTTGCAACTTGCAACAAAGAATAAGTCTCTTTATATACAAATGTATTCTCTTTTACATGGATATACAGGAATTTCTATACACTGTTTGACAAAGACTCTACGCAGAAACTCTTTTACAAATGAGCTATATATATTTAAATAAGGCGAAAGCGCTTTTACTAAAAGCAGGAGATGAGAAACCAAATTTTACATTGTTATATAAATTTGTTGCACCGCCAGATTAAATGCATGATATTTGATTATTTGTATAAAAAAAAATATCGAACTAAACTGCAATAGTTTCCTCTTATACTCGTAGCACTCTTGAAAATTTGCACTAAGTAGCAAACTCTTCAATAGCTAGCTGCCTTTAGCAATAGTTTTATTATTGTTATTGCTATTATCAAATATTATATTGTAGTCTTTCAACAGCCCACTTTGTTTTTTTATTTTCTCTACTTGCTGTCCAACTTGACTTAAATATGGCATGTGCTTAAAGTCTTCCTGTATTTAAGCTTAAATCAAGCTTAAAAATGTATGTGTGTGTATGTGTGGTTTTATTTTATTTTATTTTACAAACAATTTTATCATTATTTAACGATTTAACATCTTTAATCTTTTAAAAACAGCTTTCTACGTAATTTTAACATTTATTTAGTGTTTTTTTTTTTTTTGGTTGCCGACCGCATGTTACTTATATTATAAAGAGTTAAAATAAAAGTTTCAACTTATTCGAATTAATGTAACCTTGCTGATGATGATGACTGTAATGCAGCTAAACACGTAAAACATTTTTATTAAAGAGATATACAAAGAAATTGTTAAAACTATTCTTTAAGAAAAATGTGTAGGCTGATCAAATTTTCCCCGCGCCATATAAAAAGCATGACCATAAACAAATTTTAACACTTTCTCTTGGATTGTGTTTTTAAAACAATAGATATGGTAATTTTTGAGGAAGTCTAACAATACTGTTTTGCATTTTATAAAACAGATTAAAAAATAAGAATAGAACTGTAACTTTGGTTTTGCACTTGTATTAAGTGAAAATGGTTATTTTTTTTGCTTTTCTAAATGTAAATTTCCTTTTGTATAAAAAATTGCAAATAGTTTTAAATTTAAATTCTTTCTGATACTAAAAAATCGCAAATACAGAAAAAATTTAAATTAAATATTTAACTACAAGTAGTAAACTTAAAGCACGTTGATGCATAAAGAGCTTTCAAATGCTTTATATATAGTATCGATCATCGAAAAATCATTCAAAACTTGATTTTATGTGGAGAATATATATCAATGTAGCATAATTTGTTTTAAAGCTGTTGATGTTTAAATCCATAATAATATTGATTACTTAAGAATTATAGCTAACCAGTAAAGTAAGAAAACTGAAAATGTTAATATTTTTAAACGAAAACACTATAATCGTTGTTATCAATAAAAAGTTTTCGTTTATAAAATTCTTTTATTATATAATTTTAAAGTTTATAAAATTTTACTTTTTTCGATAAGAAGTTATCTTTTTAAAAATACTAATGTTAACGATAACAATTTGTCGTCTAAAAACATTATTGTAATACATATAACAAATTTTCCCTTAAAAAATCTGTTGTTATCGTTAGCAAGTTTTCGCTAGCAAGACTATTTTTACCGTTTACAACAATCAGTTGCTATCGAGTTGCAATTTTTTTTATATACTGTTGTTATCGGAGCTGGTTTTCATCTTTGTAAAATGTTTGTTGTCGATAATTAAATTTCGTTTTGGAAATTCCTTGTTTATCAACGTTTTTCTTTAAAGCATTCTCTTCATATCGATTAAAGGTTTTGTTTTTAAAATTCATTTGTTACCGACGACAATATTCCTTTTAAAAAGCTTTTTGTTATTTTAAGCCATTTTGCGTCTAGAATATTCTGTTATTCTTAAAAAATGTTCCGAGCAACATACAAACGAAATGAAATTTCTTCAGTAAGTTTGTTTTTATAAAACTGGAATTTTTTTAAGATTTTAGCCAAATTTTAATGTAAAAGTAACATGCATTAGCATGTCGTTAGTAGAATAAAATCCATGTTTTTTGGTTGACGGAAAATGGCAATATTATTCCATGTTTTTTATTTCCTATTAAACGAGGTAAATAAATAATTTGTCAGAAATTTTGGTAAATTCGCTTATACTATATATTATATTTGTAAAATATTTTACATAAATTAATGTATATTTTCATCCAAGTCTTGAGCATGAAACCATTAATTAAGATTTTAAGATAATTAAACCATTTTCAACGTTAAAAACGGAATCAGCCTAGTTTTTGATTTTGAATAAAATGAAAATAAATTAAAGTTAAAATATTACTTTCCTTAAACAACATAAGTGCAAATTGAAAATGTTTACATATTTTTATTTATTATCTTTTTCGTAGGCCTCATAGTTGCAGGTGCCGCATTCTTATTGGCTCAGCTGTCAGTTTTTGCCATTTGGAAAACAGTACAAAATCGATCAAAAAAGGAACGTTACTTATACCATCCAGATTCGCCACCATCCTCTGTAAGCTATGGAACACCACCCACAATGGTATATGGTGCACCGCATCATAATCATGCCAATCAACACCAACAACAAGGACCAGTAAGTGAAACATTAGGAAAACTCTATGACAGTGGTATGACAGGACGTTATGGACAACAATATTAAAAAAAATTAAATAAAACACACCCATACTTACAGAAAAACAAGAAAGCGTAACGTATATAAAACAAAAATTAATTGAAAAGAAAAACGATATAAGAACTATCAAAACACTTGTTGTGATAAGTTTCTGTTGTATTAAGAATGACATAAATAAAAAGAAAAAAATTAAGAGACTTAAAAAGAATTCCAGATAAAATATATCTAAAAGACAATTAATGTTTAGCTATTAAAATAAAAAATATATAGTTTTGTTTAATTAATAAAAAAGAATATTAAATTATTAACAACTTTCGCAACAATGCCTGCTTTTAAAAGTAATTTCCCATAAAAGTTAAATGAAAGAATTCTTTCCACAAAAAACACAAAATTAAGTTTAACCATTTTGCATATGAATATTTTTTTTTCTACAACAAAATTACTCTTTTAAAACCTGGGCATTGTGATCTTTTAAAACTAATTAAAAGTTGAAAAAATAATCACTTAACGCAGGTATTAATTAAACACTAGTTTAAACATAATTTTCTCACTCATTCTTCTGAATTTTAATATTTATTTATTTATTATTTATTTATTTATATTTATTCTAACGTTTCCATGTGGCCACTAAAACAAGAACATGTGTTTTCTTTGTTAAAAAAAAAGTTAAAAATAAAATGTTGAATTAAAGAATAATAATTTTGTATCAAAACATTTGACGAAGAACTCAACATTTTATTATAATTTTTTTTAATATCTATCTGTTTTTTACATTTAATACTATTTTTCAGTGCTTCTTTTTAAATATATTAGCTTAAATTTTAGATTTTAATTATACAATTTTATTTAACAAAAGCTTAATTTGTAAATCAAGACCGAAAGCTAAAAGGTGCTTTATATCAATTTAGTTTATAATTTAATTACACATTTTTTGTCTTTAATATAAAAAACACTTTAAAATTAAAAATACACACTCTAATTAAATAAATATATAGTTAAAATTAAATTTAATTTAAATTATTTTTTTAAAGTAATTTAATATTATTTATAATTCTAAACTAAAAACAAAAACAAATACTTTTTATACACAATGTACTGATTAAGAAATAAAAACTAAAATTTTAAAATAAATAATTTAAAATATCATTTTATTTAAACACAATATTATTACGAAGATGAACAGAACACACGTTGCAACAGCTTAATAAGCGTTAAAAAAACATATTCAACGAATAAGAAAATATTTCTAGGAATATATTAAGTAAATACTATTTATTTTTGTTGTTTGGTACTTTTTTCTTTTTGTGTCCGCTCTTAATGAGCGAAACGAAGAAAATAATTATTAAACTTAAAGGTACCTGAAAAAATAATTATTATTTTAATTAAAATATAAAAAAATGCATGTGAGATGAATAAAGAAAAAAGGAGACTAAATTTGCGTGACATACAGTGAATCCATTAGTCGACGACCCGACGACTTTAAAACGAATAGAGGATTCTGTCTCACCCTAAATGTTAAAGTTTCTTTATGAAACGGGCAATAAAAAATGTCATCAGGCATTTGTTAATTTAAAAAAATTTTAATAAGCAATTTTTTGCTTATTATTACATGTACAGATGTGATACAGATTCGTGTGGTTACCTGCCGAGACGGCCCAATACCACAGTGGTCTTACCACCGAGTGAATACAATGCGTCCACTAACGCCCCGATGTACAAACGCTGGGTACCAATTTGACGTCACGTTTTTGGTCATGACGTCACTACCGATCTTAGGGTCACGGTGTCCCTGCGGCAATGCAATTCCACGAGGGCTAAGACGCCCATCCCGCGATATGGGTAAAAACCACAGCCAACACGAAGCTCCCGAAGGGGCACACCAACTGCCAGGCCGAAACCAAAGTTTCGTGTACGTTTATTACACGTACAGCATTATATCGTTTTTTTCTGAGACTTTTTGCACAATTTTAAAATTATTTTAAAGTGTTTCTTTAGCACATTTTCAAAGCAATCAGCTGCAAAAAGTGTATCTAAAGAAGTTTAGTGACTCATATGTTACAAAACTTCTCTTATACTTCTCTTGTCAGACCTGTTATGAAATATGGCTCAATAATTTGGGACCCAATTTATAAAAATTATAGTAATGGCATGAAGTCGGTGCAAAAGCAGTTTTTGTTATTTTGTTAATCTACCATCCTACACTAGTAGACTTGCTCTAATAAAGCTGCCAACTCTAAAAATCTGGAGAATAATGTTAAATGTCACGTTTCCTTTAAACTTAATAAAAGGAAATGTTAGTTCAATTTTTTTGATTAGTAATATTTTATTTAATGTTCCACTTCGTCATACGCGCTATTTTAATCCACTTGTAATTAAAAAAGTGTTCAGATCGAATTATGCTAACTCTGACCCGTTTTTAAGAATTTGTGCTGAATTTATTAAATTTTATTTTATATTTAAATAGCCAAATTTAAGTTTTATGTAATATTATTGTTTACTTTTTCAATGTCTGTAGGGATCTTGAATCCATAGACTAATTATAAAATAAATAATGGTAAAGTTTCACGGTTCTTTGAAAGTCACCCTATGATAAGCAAATGTAAAAAATATGCAGAGTGTTTTCATTACGAAGTAAATAACTCATTTGTTTGCCTTGTATCAAAACAATAGTAAAACAATCATTGCAATTTCTTTTGACGTTTTGTATGTCACCCTATGATTTGTCAAAAAAAAAATACTACAGTGCTATTATTATGATATTGCCTTAAAATATATAAAAAATTAAGACGATACAACACGACGGCACACCTTTACTTACACAGGACCAGAAATATACAGACTAACTAACCTTTTTCACAAAGAAGGAATACTCACAGCATTAAAAAGTGGAAACATCCTCAGACATAATCTCAGAACAACGACAGAAACAACTGACAAATTTAGTTCCAGCGGGGTATACAGAATTACCTGTACCTGCAAACAAACCTATATAGGGCAAACTGGACGAACACTAAAACAAGGTTTACAGAACACATACGCTCATACAAACGAAAAAGAGAAGATTCAAACTTTGCATTACACCTTGACACTCACGGACACACACCAAGGGAAATAGATGAATGTATGACATTACTACATCCTAGCAAAAAAGGACGAAGACTAGACATTCTTGAAAATATGGAAATCTACAAAACAAAAACATTCAACAACGACATTGTAAACGAACAGGACACACGTACCAACATAATAGTAAAAGATGGAGGTATTTGCATACAAATGCTAAATGGCAGGCATTCTGCTTACCTGAATATATACGAACCTAATAACAGAACAGTGTTGCCTGAAAACCAACACTGACTCACCAGTACAAACTAAGACGCGGCTTGAAAATGATGCATTCGCATCGAAAGCGCTCACCATCGAATACGAACCAGCCAGTTAGGACGGAAAATGGCAATATTAAAAAATTAAGAGTTTAAAAATTATCCAGCGGCCCTTTGAAAATGATTTGGATACATTTTATTGTTATTTAGCAAAATTTCGATTTTTAGCAAGTTTTTAAAGTATCGATAGTGGTTTTTGCTGAATACTTGTATTTTTATTGAACACTAATTTTGAAAGTCCAGTTCTTTTTAAATTCTTTAGCAAAGAAAATGCAATCTTTTGATATTAATTTGACAGCTTATTAAAATTCCTCATTTTAATAACAGAAAAGAGTTTTCGATTTTTAATAATGTTTATTTTGTTGTAATAAAATTTTTATTTTTTTTTAATGAAGATGTAACGTTTTTGCAAAATTTCGATAGTTTATTTGAATTGTTTTAAATAAAGAATTTATTTATGAATTGTCAATATCTCCGCTCTTATAAACAGCTACAGATCTAAGTTGTGTGGGACAAAACCTATTTTCATATCAACATATTATTTAGGGGTTGGAATTAAATTACTTACGGAATTTCATATATACCTTTTTCAACTTTAGATAAGGATATACAAATAACATTTTATTGCTGCTACCATAATTTTTTGTCAAAAAAGTAATTTTTCTCTCTCGTATGTAACCTCATAGCAGGTAAGATGTGGAAGTCTTGGAAGTTTGGATGTGTTTCAAACTCCTTCAAATCCATTTCGGATGTTTTACGGGTGGTAGAATTTTTCGATAAGCCAGGAAGCTGCAGAAACAATTGATTAGATTAGATTGGTAAGACTAGATTGTAGATTTCTTTTAAGAGGGCTTTGAATTTTTATAAGTTTTAAAAGCGAAACGGTCACCCTGAATACTTCATAAATAAGTTTTACAACTGCTTATCAACTGAGTATTTTGAATTACATCTGTTTGAGGTTTGCTTCTATGTAATTTTTATAAATTATAAGCAAGTATCTGAATGTATACCTAGGTTATTAAGTTGCTAATATTGTGATATTAGCCTAAAGCCATACTAGAAATAAGAATTATATGAAGTCGCTCCTCATTCATTATATGCAAACCTGAATATTATTAATTCTGGGTCAATTCTTAGGTAACTTAAAACTTATACTTACGATTGTGTAAATTTTAAAATCATTGCATTTTGATGCAGCAAAATGTTGCCAAGGTTAATAACGATCACATAAGTACTTTTCTGCAACTACTGTAACAAATTTATTAATTTTTTTTGCTGGTAAAGAATAAGGGTTGAGGTAGGGCCACCATAACCATATTATGTTCTCTATAACTATATTATTTGCTCCAATTAAAATTTTGTATATCTTTCAAATAAAAATTTCGTCGTGATAAAGGAGTTTTTGAAATATTTATTCTTTGAATGTTTCTTATGCTCAATTCTTAATTCAATTTTATAATTTTATATAATGTAGTTCTATATTTCTAAATCATCATAGGCAGGGGAATCGCATTCAAAATCTCTACCTATCTATATGCTTCATATGGTTTTAGCTTTGTTTTTTTAGAACGTAGCAGATTTTAAAAGAATTTTTTTAGTCCGCACGCAGCAAAAAGATAACTGTTGTACTTAATAATGATATTAATTGTAATAAATTTTTTGGGTTTGCTCCGCCGGGGAATGAACCAATGTTTTTAATTTCTCCTCTTAACGTTCTTTCTGGCTGTTTGTTTGTGAATGGCGAGTGCCATTTAGTATAACAATTATATTTCAAAGTGTAAGGTAATTGGGCATTCTGTAAAGAAATTCATTAGGTATTATATGGTTTCAAATGTAACGTAACTGTATCATCATATGGTGCCGTAAGTACAAAAATAGCCTGTAACAAATTTAAAAATTAATACAAAAATCAATTTTAAAAAATATCTTTTATTTTTTTGTCATTGATACGACTTCAAAAAATTAGTTTTATATATTTCTTAATGAAACGCACATACATATTCGAACATAAATTACTAGTAACTTAACATCA
This sequence comes from Trichopoda pennipes, assembly GCA_030448955.1. Lineage (NCBI taxonomy): Eukaryota > Metazoa > Arthropoda > Insecta > Diptera > Tachinidae > Trichopoda > Trichopoda pennipes. The sequence continues at coordinate 10,951,458 of JASKUP010000034.1, forward strand.
ATAGAAAAGTAGAATCCTTTGAATTTAATTTCAAAAGCACGGTCATTTAAATGAAATCCCTGAATTTAAAAGTCTTTTTTTGTTTTATATATGATAAATTTTTCTTTTTGTCAATTGTATGATATACCTTTCGAAAGAGGTATTAATAATAATATAATTATTAATCTTCTTTTATCTATCTGAAATTGATAATAATTCATATTGTACGTGTTATTTTTTTAACAAGTTCAAACTTAGAAAACACTCTAATTCAAGCAATTTCAACTTCTTAGAAAATAGTGACAGGAAAACTATATATTTAATATATAAGACGCTAAAGTTGATTTTCCGATCATCCGCTGTAATTTACACTATCAATTATAGCTGATGATCGCTATAATTTATTAAATTTTTAATGCCAATAATATGAAACCGTTTATTGGCTTAACTGTTTCGCGGAATCATTTACAACTTTCCCACTTTAAACGATATTCAGGCCAACATTAAGCTTAGGCTCATTTACCTGATCTATTGGTGCTTTTTTTAGAAAATGAGTTTGAATACTAAACTTAAAAATGCCGTGGTTTTTGGAATATAAAATTTTTGCGATGCTTATTAAAATATTGGCTTATAGTGAGAAAAGTTGCAATCAACCTTTTTTCAATTTTTAATCAATAAAATTATCCAGAGTTTGCACCATACATTTCTTCAATTCATATGTCACTTTTGGATCAAAAAAGACCACGCTGCTATTCTTGTGTTTAATACTACTAATGATTACCTAATTTTCTTAGTGATTTATATTTGCATCAATAGTTTTAAAAGCTTGTAACCGTTTAAACAATTTTAAATCCTACATAGAAGTGCCTGTTGCAACAGGTACTATTATTCACTTGTTTTAAATATGTATATCCTTGCAACACAGACGCAAAAGTCTCATAACATTTTGTAATTTTAAATTTGTTTTGACATAAATATAATTTAAACAATCAACGACTTTGGGAATCCAACGCATGTGATAAATATAATGTAATAGTTTTCCGTTAAAACTGTGGAATACAAATTTTATAGTCTCGGAGACATTCCCAACTGCAACGTATTTATTTATTCATAGAGTTTTCTTTGATTTTTTGTCTAGTTTCAACTCAAACTTTGGAACGCATAGATATTTTATGTATTACTAACTTATATACATCGTGCTTTAGAGTTTCAGCGTTTACTGGCAGTATTCGTTTCGGCATCACTTTAAGTACATTTGTCAAAAACTTGATTCTGATTCATCTAAGAATTTATTCAAAACACCAAACTTAAACCGCTCTGTTATTCCACATTTTCTATCGGTTACATTGAAGTCCACTTCAAAATTTTCATTTGGAAAATATTTTTTAATAACTCATCAACTGTTTTAGTTTTCGAAAACTTTTTTAGCATTAAAAATCAAGTCACTCATATGACAAATTGTATCGAAAGCATTGACATTTTTTGACGCTTTCTTTCTTATCCGACAAGTTCCTTGCTTTTAATATAAAAATCACACTTACTTAGGAAAAATATTTTATTATTGAGTCATTTTTTACAAATTTTTTAACGCTTTGCATAACAAAAACTGTTTTAATCTACCATTTACATTTTACTATTAAAATTTGCATTATTTATGCATATATCTTAATACATACCATTGCACAGTGGTTTGAAACTACTTAAGATATCCTAATGAAATTTCACACAGTGCAGGCAAGCTGTTTCCAAGTAAAGTTACGGACGATCGGCCAGCTAGGTTAACGGCGGCCTTCTGGGTATACCGCCAAATGTGTATACCTTGGTCGTAAAATTTTTTTGGAATGTCATAAAAATTGTATTTATTAAGCAAATGTTAAGAGTTTTTGAATTAACTAAGGCAAAAATATTTAGGAGGTAACTATCAAATTCTTTCCATCTTTCCTCTAAATTAAGCAAATCCCATTTTATTTTTTGTTTTAAAGGGTTAATGATGAATTAACAAAAGTTTCTTTGTAGAGATTGCAATGCTATCATTCTGTATGTTACAGTGCACAGTGGTTTGAAAACTTGTTTTTTTAATAATTCGGTAGCTCATAAACCACTTAAGCTATTCTGATGAAATTTCGCAGAGGCCAAGTGGTAATTCTAAGTGAAGTTGCAGACGATCGATTCTCAGGATAAGGGGAGGCTTCTGGCTATGCCCCCAAAGTTTATTTATTACTCAAATGTTAAAATGTTTTTGAAATTAAGTAGACCCTGAAAACGTCTACAAAAAATGTGTTTACATATCTAGGTTATCTCTTTTAGTTTGGGAAAAAATCGGGCTAGAAAAAAAAATTGTTTTCAATTTTTGGCCGACCCTAACTTAGTGTTTTTGACGTGGTGTACTTATTTATATTTAGTTTATTATTCTTAGATATTGGCTATATTTAGCATGTTTCGATAAAAAGTTACACGCCTCTGAATTGGAGAAATGTAAAAACTGCCGTTTTTTTACATTTTCCCCTTTATCATGTTTTGTGTTTTTCTGCCAGTAGATCTAGTCAGGGGTTTTTATTAAACCCACTCTCGATCACCTGCTTACTAAATATGCCCTTTATAAAAAGCTGACGCCTTTGCTACATAATAATACAGATATCCGCTTTATTTCAAATCATATTTCTAGTTTTTTCGCAACTGTATATTAAATACTATAATTATAGAGAGCGTGAAATGTACAATATAAGACTTCATTTGCATAAATATTAAAAACACTTTCTAATGTTGTAAAATAATATGGTGTCAACATATAAATTAATACTATATAAAAATTATACAAAAACAAATGGCAAATAAATATTAAATTGAAAAATACCAAAAATAAAAACTAAAACAAAAAAGCAGCAGAATAATGAAGTAATTATATTCTTTGTTACGAAAAGCAAACGTTAAAACATTGGGTAACTCGTGTAATAAATTGAAGAATTTATGAATGAATATTCATTCAAACCTGTCGATAATTAAAAAAAAAAGGGTAATAAAATATATGAATTTTCTTCTTTTTAACAAACTATAAAATAAAATCGAATATACTTAACTTAGCAAAACTTGCTAACTGTAGTCACAACAATATATTTTCCAAGAAGACTGAAGACGTTTGCATTATGTACTCTATAGTAGGTATGAACATTATAAGGTAAAAAATCTCGATATGTATTAAAGTTTTTGTTGTTACCAACAAGGCCGTAATTATATGCTTAGGTAAAACGTGGGATTTGAAACCGATAATAATCTACTGAGATTATAAAAGCCCGGCTTCGGTGACCAACAACTGAAAAAGCGAGGCCATATTATTATTCGACATGGTCTATCTGCTAATATGTGTCCCTCTTATTGGGGCCATGATAAAATATTCCATTAATTCCCAGCCGCTATTCTACTTATACCACCGCTTCATATAACGGTATTAACCAAGTACTTTTCCGCTACCAGGCATTCCATTGCGCATTATTCATCACTCTATGGGCAACGCTTGTTTAAAGGTACAAATTAAATTCCGCTGACCCCCGTCGCATAGTAATTCAATTGTCCTATTTCTTGACAGATTCTGTTGTAGCAACAAGATTTGGTGGTGCGAACTAGCAGGCTCGGTTTGGTTTACTGATGGCTCTAAACAGCTTCAATAATATTAAAAGGTTTAAGTACACGCCATTCCTACACTTACATGCTAGATAGGTAATGTTTGAGGAGAAAGTATAGGAATTCTTCTGATGTCAGACAAATTGAACTTAAGGCTCTGAATTCTTTCAAGCTTAGTTATCTATGGCTATTAACAGCGCACCATCTCTAAATCAACGCGATTCTCACAATAAGCTGATATAATTTTAGGTTTCTATGTGTTAGTCATATTTAATGTCTTGCCAACACGGACCTAATATAGGTTTACAGGAAGAGAACTCTCTTTGAAATCTCTACTGACTATGCTAAAGAAAAATCTAGATCCTGAGTCAAAGTTTCAAACAGACAGAGCGCTCGAGATACATACCCCGGGCTACTATTCTTCAACAAGAGCGAATTCAAGGTTTACCACACAGTATGACTTTAGACATCCTTAGCACATAAATTTGTAAATTTTGTAAACTGCATAATGAGACCTTGTAAAACGTACTATGTGCGTAATCTGTTTTGGTCTCGCAGTGCAACATTTCTTGACAGTTTCTGCAATTTTGAGGATTTCTATACGTATTTAAATATAAATTTTTATTGTAGCCTGAATGACCGAATATTACCCTAACTCTCGCAACTAAAATACCTCTGCGTAAACCTTTAACTAGGAAAAGTTACATAGAATCGTAAGAGACACAAATGTAATTCAAAGAATCACGAATGAATTGGGTCAATGGTAGCAATTTTACACTTTTATTAGACCCCAAACTTTAACCTTATAATGTTCTTCAAAAGTCTATAAGGTCTAATTAAAATAAGTTAAGGGGCCACTGCATCGAAATAAAATTCTACGAATGAAAAAAGTCGAAAATCGACAAAAGCCTAAACGTGTTATAGGTTATTATGGCAAAGCAGGCCCCAAACAACATATTAAACTATAGTGTTTACACTCGAATTAGAAGAAAAGACTTTGCTTCCTTAGCACAGAGGTCAACATATACGTTTGCATTTAATATGATTAAAGTCTATTCTATGTAGCGCAGGTTGAAAAAAACAATAAATAAAAACACAATATCGTTTTCAATATAATTTAATTCATATCGTGAACTTTTTCTAGATTCCTACGAATTTGTATAGTACAATAAATGATATGAAATCAGATCAGAATATACATTATATATGAACTTTTTCGTTTCAAATGTCAAATAAGATACACGCCGAAAAACCGTTGGCTGCAATATGGTTATAAAAATCATATCATATTCATTCTGACTACACAAAGTAAAGATATAGATATAGATAATTTATATACAATAATGATTATTCATTAAATGGTTGTTATTATGAAATTCTATTTTAGTTTTCTTAAAATAAAAATGTTTTTATAACACTAATTCCTTATCAATAAACAAAGCTAACAAACGATGTTCGAAGATTTTTTGGATATCCCTTTGCATGCAAAGCAGAAACTCTTTTATACCATAATCTCAAGTGAACATATTGTGATTGAATTTATAATCATATTATTATAATATAGGTACTATTGAAACCACATTATTGTTCAACATAATTATATAATATAATATAATATAATATAATATAAATAATATAAGCATAATTATGTTATAAATATTACGCTTATATTATAATATAATTTTCTAATCCGAAATTTATTGTTGTTACAATAGTAGAATCCAAAGCCAAGCACATATCGAATAGTACAATCCTTTAAATATCATATCATGTTGAACATACCTAAGAAATTGTAGCTCATACAGTTAAACACTTTTTGCTTATTAAATTTGAATATAGTTAACACTTATGTATGATTTAACTCTAACACCTCATTTACGCACATCATTATTTTATTTTACTGCTTAAGACAATAATATTTTAACTATAGATTTAGTGTTTCGTGTACGTCTCATCGTCATCATAGATACATCAAAACTTAGCTCTTTGCCTTATTAGCTTGTTAAACGAAAGCAATAAAAATATTTTATAATTAATCATACTCTCACTACAATCCATTAAAAATGGAAAATTATCATTAATGATGAATTATATTTTGCCTTTTCTTAAAAATTGATTGCGCAGAAAAACTGACAGCATGATCAGTTGCGTTTTAATAAAGTTGTTAACACATCATCACTTTTTGTCCTTTTTTGTCGGTTTATTCATTTTTATAGCAACTTCGTAAGAAGTGGTAAATTTTATTTTTAAGTCGTAAATAAAAGTTATAGGCTTTGCGCATTTCTCCACACCCATAAAATATTAAAATAAGTGTTATTTATTTAATTAAAAATAGCTAAATGATGGTGGGGAAAAAGATGTTTCGCTGTTCAAAAAGATATCTTGCACAGAATTTCTTTTTCTGCATTCAGATAATTAAAAAATAAACAAAATGGAAAAGTTAAAGAATTTCCTTAATTAACCTTTGTAAAAATATTTTAAGTTTTCTTAAAGAGTAAAAATAAGTTAAAACAGAGAAGAAACAAACCCGTTTATGCACTCAAAAATGTAAACCAACGAAAGACATTTGTCTGTCTTTGTTAAAAATGAGAGATTTTAACTGTTTTAAACCAAAAGAGTATTTATTTCAGAGATAAGTTTTGTTAAGCTTAAGAATTCATCCGTACTTTAAATACTTAAATTATTTTTAAAATAACATTTAAATAATTTTCCTAAAGTTTTAGTTAAATGCTTCCATTTTTTTATATAATATTTCTATGTTCGCCAGATAGATTGTTTACGCTAGCGATGTTCTTATTGCTTCTATTGGAAGAACCATTAAAGTTTGAAAATACTCAACTGAGCTGATTGGACTTTTTACAAAGTTGTGTTTGAATGGTAATGGTAGTTATAATGGGTAGATACAAGTACATCTACTCAAATTACAGATCCTTTGGAGATTAGATCGGAAGAAATAAATTTTTGTATATCGTCTAGACTAAAATAGCTGCTTAATCACCTTCAATAATAAAAGCAGTTAAACGTCAGCGCCGTTTGTCCCTAATCTGACGCTTGTCTTACCAATGCATTCACAAACGCCCTATACGCGCATATACACCTATTTGCATACACACCTAAGTTTGCACCGTGCTGGAGAAAGAGAGACTATTCAAACTCCTTGTCGCCTTTGGTAAGCGACAGGCTGTAACATGTAAAACAGTTCTTCCAATGCCAAAAGCCACCCGAAACTAAATGGGTTTAAGCTACAGTCACCGCGTTATTCAAGGAAAGCCTCACTAATAACCAGTACATAGCCGTAGCCTTGCGGATAACTACTTCTCGTGGCACCAGTGTGTTTCAGCTACTGGTCAGACTTCGAAAGGCCATTTATGTCTCTTTCAGTTTTACACCCAAAAGCACATGTCAAGATAGGGAAGAGATCCATTTTGACTGCGTGCTCCTGGAGGGAAGTCACATTGGTGATATTTGATAAAAATAAATTAATTCTCACGGAGCTCGTGATAGAAAAATGTATTTTTAAGTCTTCGCCAAGTTGTGCGTTAGGATTTCTTTTCACCGCATAGAAAATCTGAGGAGATGGAAGAGATTGATTTTGGAGAATCTTGACGAATATCGAAGTCAACCATGCAATATATGGCACCATTATATCTGATGACTGTTCAGATATCAATTTATAGATCTACTAAAAATCTGTGGAATCTCAAAACCACTGAAATTCTTTAAAAGATTACAGACAATATACCGTTTGTATGCAACTCGGCCTTTTAATTTTTTTCTTATTGGTTCTTTGTTTCTGTAGTTCTAAATTATTAGCATTAAGTTATTGCCTTTTTATTTCTGAATAGCCTTTTCAGTACCTGCCTTTTGTCCTTTCTAAAATTAATTGATAAATTTCAAGTAGTTTTTATGAAGGATGAACATAAAAAATTTATCTATTTGGTTAGGATATCAAAGAATGAATTTATTGGTTTTGAGTCTTTAGAATTTGTTGAAAGGATAACTTTTATTTTAGTTTGTTAATTTTTTAACAAATATTAAGCATAAGTTTTCTTCTTGAAAGAACGTATACAAACTTCAGAATTATATTCAATTACTATTGTGTTTAAAGCAATTTTCTGCATGTTTACAATATTAATATAAAGGATATTCAACTATTTTTTTTACTACGTTAAGGGTCAAAAAGAGTAATTTTAAATAAAGTAGAAGTAAAGTAATGCACTTGACGATATTCATGGTACTAAATAAGTCCTTTAGTTATAAATCTATCGAGCTCTGGATATTTCAATTTAGAAAATTTTTTCCATAAGCCAATAATTTTCAATAGCTACCGTCTTACACAAGCTGTCAAGTTTAGAATAATAAATTAATTTTTTCTATTTTGCGACAATTTTCTTGACTTTTTCAACAAACTTTAACAGGCAAATGGCAAAGAAGTAGAGCAGTTTATAATTATTCTAAATTAAAGTGCGTTAACAACATATTGCACTAATACGCACAGTAATCAACAAAGAAAACTAAAAGAAGACAGATGCCAAAGCATAGAGTCACACCATAGTGTAATTTGAGTCACCGCTCGGCGTGTGCAATACTGCCTTATGCGATAAATATGATAAATTAATTTATTCTATTTTGTGTAAGATGTTTAACAATATTTTAGCAGGTAATTTACGCATGTAAATTGTAAAAGTTTTATTGAATATGAAAACAGGCTCCCAAACAAGTTGTTAAAGATAAAGAGTATGAACGAAAAAATCTTAACGCATATAAATTTACTCACAAAGAAAAATGCGTGGCTGTCATACAGTAATAAAAATCAGTTTATGTTTTCTATTATTAGTTTAATTTAGGTCCTAGAGGTCTGGACCTAGAGCCTGGATAAAAAGAAATTAAATTAATAATATTAAATAAAGGTCGAAAGAAGAAAAAAGAAGAGAAAAAATAGAACAATTTCGTTTAAGTTTTCTGCAACAAGAATTGGTTGACGTAAATTATAGTTGTTTTAACTCCTATTTTGGTGACCACAAAGAAATTCTTATAACCATCCCAAAGTAATATGTAATAGATATGTGTATGTTTTTATGCTTTTTTCTCAAACGTCGGGCTTATTTTGATTTCAAATAGTAGAACGTGAATTTTAGTTTACTCTACTTTTTCTTATATCACAATTTCTCACTCTAGCTATAATTCATTGCACGGTCTCTGGCTTACTCAGCACGCATTATTCTAATGCAATACTACTATATTAGACCATCAAGTGATGAAATATTCAAGCCATGAACCGAACGGCTTCATCACTTAATTTGCCGCGTAACACCACCATACAATTGTCTTGATTGCTCTAAGTCACAGCCTTGAGAATGTTGATTTTTGTATATCTTGAGAATGATAAAAGTCGCACTTTCTGCACTTGATCTAAATAATTTTGTAGTCAATATAAATCATTAGTCAAAGACTGGGTATTGTAACTCCTATACAAAGTAAATATAGATTTATCTTGAGAACGATTATATTTAAAAATTTCGAATTTGGTCTGTGCAGAATTTGACAATTAGGTCATGGTGTCTGACATAGAAAGCAAATATCGATTTTATATATCGTTTTATATTAAGTTTTCGAATTTGGTCGAAATAAATTTGTAGTCATTATAAGTCATCAGTTAAAAAATATACACATTTAGAAAAATGAGCACGGTACCATCCACTCAATTTATGACTCGTGAACTTTAACAGATAGAATGTTGAAATTCTGAACAATGGCTGACTTGACAATACCATTATTAAAAATAGTAATAATGTTTTTCCCTACAGTGTCTTTATTGTATACCTGTGCACTATGCAAATTTTTGTTATTATGCATAATCCAAAAAAAAATAAAAATGGCTGGATTAGAAGAACCCTTTTGGGACAGGAATGGGAACCAAACTAGCTAATATACCTAAAATGTTTTCATTTATAAGAAGTGTATATCTAATAACAAAAAAAACACTTTATGCTTTTGTTCGTCTAATTAGTCTTTATCATTTTATAATTATGTTCTCTTATAATCTGTTTATATTTAAATCCCAATTCAAATAATATTTTCAATGTTCTTATTATGTTATGCAATATTATCGTTTCAAGATCAACAAAACCACTATAGTGTATTAATTATATGACTTGACTACAACCTCTTAGACTATGATTACCTCAATCATATTTTTTTCCTCGGCACCGATATTTTTTCAATATAATAAAATATTTCTATGTCTGACTAGTCTTTGTTTAGTACTCTAAGTGTTTTTATTTTACCCAAAGGCAAGTAGAATATTTATTGAAGTGGGAAAATACGTAACCAACAAACCTGTAAACGCAACGAAAAAACATGGTCCAGGAGCAATATATTTTGTTTAAATTATATGACTGTATTCACATGATAACATTATTATATATGAGCATATTATAATACAAATACGTTTTTTTTCCAAACATAAATACTTTTTTTGTGAAATACCAACATATCTATTCCAATAGTACTTTAACGTTTCACTACTGTGTTACTTCGTAGAGTCTCAAACTGCTTGAAGACTTATTTGCTTTAAAGTAAAATTTTCTTAACAAATTAAAAATTTAAGTTTTTTTGAGTACTAAAAAACAGAAAGATGCAATAACCGGGCAGTGTCATCTTGTCATCTCCGCGGTTACCGATTTCTTTTTAGCCAGGGCATTATCAAGCCGAGATTCAGCAGCAATTTTTAATTGCAATCTATAATTGTGGACATATTTTTTCATATCCCGTAAAGTAAAAATATTTTGGAGGTAAAAATGTTAAACTTATTTAAGCTTCCGGAAGCAGCTGACACAACTAATTCAATCCAAACAACATTAAACGCTTCTATTGACGATCTTTAAGCTCTGCAAGGCAGAAAGTACCATGAAAATGTAAATTTGAGGTAAAAGACAGTTTAAATTATTTTTTCTAATTGATTTTATAAACACAGCAATCTCTATGAAATTGGAAAATTGTTTTTTCTGGGAACGACCCCCCTTTAATTTTGAAACCATCCAAATAATATAAGAAGTTTCAATACAACATTCGTGTTAATAGTCTTAAATCATACTCCTTACATATTTTTACTTGCAAACTAGCGATAATTTTTATCAATGTCATCGCATTAAATAAAATAATTTATTTTATCAATATCATCCCATTAAATAAAATAATTTATTAAAGTTGTTTTTAATGTTTTCCTTAATCGTTTATTTTATTAACGACTACGAACATTCATGATGACATCCATATCGTTTCATTTACTAATCAATTAAGTTTCGTAAACTTTCTAGATGTTTGTTTACTTTACTTTAGTTTAGTTCAAGTAAAATAATGATGACTGGCGTTTGAGTTTGCGCGATATAATTGGCATAATTGTTTGATTCAATGTAATTAGAAAATTTGCATAACGGACTTAAACATTTATTATTCGCAATTTGCATAGCAATCGATCAAATTTTATTTTTATTTGTAAATAATTTTTAAAGTTGAATGACAGTCAATTAAGCCAATCAGTAAATAGCAACACAATGTAAGAAAACAGAAGAGTGACATTTTAGATGTCGCTCGTAGTTAATAAAAAATCAAACTGCACATGCTTATGTTGTTTTTAAGGAAGATGTGGCTGTTATTAGTGTTTAGCAGCTATTGAAAGTAACCAATTTAATGAATTGTGGTAAAATTTAATTCTTTGGATTTTCGAATCCTAACAACCTTTAAAAAAGTTACAGGAATACAGGAGAATGCTTAAATCTATAAATAAAAAAGATAGAAATTTTAAATAAATAAAAGAAGCTAATAATGATAAAGTCAAACGTTTAAGGATAACAATCATTATTTCGCCGTTGCACAGTGATTGGAATGGAAATAAGATTATAGTTTTAAAATGGCTAATCCAAATATATGCACTACTACGCAGATGACAGCAACTTTTTTTATTCGTATTCATTCAGTAATAGACAAATCAAGTTGGAAGTGGGGTTCAAAAAGCAGAACATCCATGATACGCTCAATTACGATCTCCGAATGAGGTCGTATGAATAGAGTCGACTTTAATGTCCGTTACGTATTCATATGTGTGTTCTGAAATGATGCTACATCTGTTATTATGGGTGATATAAGTATTAAGGAATCGGAAGCATGAAAATATAGTATGATGTTCGATGGATATTTCTAAAGAAACTTGCAAGTGCCTTGGTTTTCTAAAACGATCTTCGCACTATTTACACCATCTACATCCCTCCAAAAATGGAATACAACTCTCACGTATGGGCCGGCTCCCCAAAGTTTATTTTGGAGTTGCTCGACCACGTACAAGAATTTTTAGCAGTCTCTTCGTTGAAGGACCGTCGGCCATCTATTTGTGGTTGATTGGCTGTTGAATCACACTATGCCTTACAGGGAAAATATGTTCAAATCGAATGTTCACAAACACTACTCCGTTTTTCCTCCTACCCATAACTTAATTTCCTAGTTCCAGCACAATGCATTTTATAAGGCTATGCGTGACAAGATTTACGTCAGTATCTAGCCGTGTAAGCCATAACCTGACCGTGAATCATACCCTAGGAAGCCTTCGGATATGTTTATTCTCCAGTCACTCCTGGTCGCAGCTCCGAGAGTTTGGAGCAGGCCGCAGCCATCACTCCTTGCCGACGAGTTGCAGATTATCCAACTTCCGGTCCAGAATACATTCAAGCTTAATAAAATTTCAGAACACAGCCACAAGCATGCTCACTGAACCAAGACCATTCATTATGTTCATTATGAATGATCTGACTTATTCAACTCAAACGAGGGCCGTTAAACCACAACCACCACGATGCTCCGGAGGGGCCAACCTCAATAATCAGTCAGAAAACAGCTAAAAGGCTAAAAAGCCAAAAAGCTAAAGTCTGGGGCTTACTGATTCCCGTGGAAATAAAGTAGTGTTGTCCAGTTGGCTCCAATAGCCTTTTAGGGGGGCTCCAATAGCCTTTTAGGGGGGGGGGGCTTTTCATACAATCTTTGAATTAGAAAAAAATTTAATGTTAAAAAGTTTTCCTCAACACTAGAATATCTGTTATCAATTCAATTGGTCAGTAGTTTTTATAAAGCTATGGCTCTCAGCTTTGATAAAGCACCGTCGCACGGTGGCTCAGAATCAAATTTCATTGGCCAAAACCTATATTTTTTCTTGACATAAATTCTTAAAATTTGTATGCCATCAGAAAGAAAACAGATCAGAACTTGGGTACCCGAAAAATTTTGGCAAAATATTTGCAGTAGTAGGCGTGGCATGCTGCTAAAACCAAAGAATTTAATTTAATATTAGAAATAAAAAAAAAAATTAGTATTTGATCGCATATTAATTACGATTTTTTGAAAACTATTAATGATAATGTGCTGGGGTTTTTTTTTTGTTACGTTGGGTGGACTATTGTTTTTCACAAATTGTATTTGAGCACCCTGTATAATTTGTAGTTAGAGTGATATGTAATAAATTTGAAACCTCCATATATTCGTAAAATTTTAAGTTTAATAGTGTATAATTTTTAAAGGACAAAAAAGGACAAAAAATTGAAACCATTCAAAGAAAGGCTTAAAGGCCTTTATATACTTTTGCACCCGCCCGGACCCGCCCGTAGAACACTTTTTTTATTTTAATGAAAATACTCAAAATTTTTACTAACGAAATTCTATCAAAATTATTAGTAAATTTACTTTATTAGAAACCATTCACTGCCATAAATACAAGTTGCAGATAGCAAAATAAGGGAGAAAGAGAGGAAAGTTATTAATGGTATAAATATTTCTTCAACTGGTTGACTGGTTGTTTAAAAAACATCTTAAATTTTTCATGCATTTTTGCACACATGTTCCAATAACCTGCTAAAAATTATAGGAAAAAAATGTTGAAGATTTATTTCAGTAAAAAGGAATGTTATTCTCTAAAGGAATTTATCAAAATCACACCAATTTCGGCACAGTTACAACTGCAAGCTCTACTTGATCATACAGTCAAAAGGTTGCTACAATCACTTAAAGGAAGTGAGTTGGAAAAAAAATCTATACTGCAATTTGTAAATGGGGATGCGATGAATCTTCTGGCCAAAAACAATATATTTCTGACACAGATATGTTCATGGTGTCGTTTGTGCCATTGCGATTAATAAAGAACTCCATCGTCTACGAAATACTGCAGACCAATAAAATGTGAGTTTAAAAAGGAAACTCAAGAAGAGTTAAGAAGAGCTCAAATTTCAACACTAAAGCCATTAGAGTTGGAGATAGATGAACAGACTATTAAATTGAATTACCAATTAATACTTTCAATGATAAACTGCCCAAGTTTTGACTGATAGAAAAGCTTCATCCAGCCGTATTATATGTAAAGCAACATCAAGTTGGTTAAGGTACGGTCACACTTATGAAATATTTTCATGAAAACATGAAATATTTGTTTGCTGTAATGTGACCATAAAATATTTTGAGGGTGAAAACATGTTTTTGAGAAAACAAATTTATTTCTCAACAAATAAAAGTTTCTGTAATGTGACCACCCTATGTGAAATATTTTCCAATGTTTTGAGCAAACAATTGTTTGCTCGTACAAAGTTTTTTGTACGAACAAACACTGGCAAACATTTAAAAATAATTTAATAAATAGAATAATATTAGAAGTAATAATAGAATAAATAGAATAGAATATTAAATAGAATATTGAGTCTAGCGTAGAAGGTGATTTAATGGATGTGACTATGGAGGTAAGTAAATAAATATAATAAGAAGTAATGCAGAATTCTAGAGACAACGGGGATCATTCAACTCCTAAAACATTAAAAAAAAACAAAAATCGTGATGGACTGGGGGGATGAAGACATATACAAGCTTCTTGCACTTGTTGAAGCAGAGAGGTGTTTGTGGGATGCTTCAGATGAAACATATCACAACAAAACTGCAAGGGATTCCGCATGGCGAGGCATTCAATTCAAGGAAAAGTTTGCGGTTGCAGACTTAAATGCCAAGTGGACAAACTTACGGATTCAATACCGTGGATATTCAGCCAAGGCCAAAACTAAATCTGGGCAAGGCGTTGTAGGCACTCCTAAATGGAGGTTTTACAACGCATTGACTTTTGTGGGACGTGCTGAGCAGAAGCACACACAGCAGACTGTCTCAAACATTGTTTTCAATGTGGATGAGGAAAATAGTTGCAAGTATATTGATAAATATATGTAAATAATAATGATTTTTAAGTATTTTAATACTTGTATCATTTAAAAGCACCAAAGTCCTTAGAAAATGGTTATAAATCATCATCATCAGCCAAAGAGAAGCAGCCTACAACACCAGCCACGTAGATAGCTGAAAGTATGCGGAAGGCTGTCAATGCAATGAAGCAGCAAAAGGAAAGGGTTTTAGACCCCAATGTTGCTTTCGGGAATTACATTGCTAGCGAGCTGAATACACTTAAGACGGAGTCTGTGGCAGAGGTGCGCAAGCGTGTCACAATGTGTTTTTTAGAATGTTTGGAAGAAGAACGCATGAAGGAACATCCGTAGGTTTGTCCACTTGGCATTTAAAGCTGCAATCATATATTTTTCCTTAAATTGACATTTAATACCTCGCCAGCGCAATCCGTTAAAGTTTTGTTGTGCTATGCTTTCTTTCTCTCTGCTTCAACAAGTGCAAGTAGCTTGTGTATGTCCTCATCCCCCCAATTCATCAGGTTTTTTGTTTTTTTTAACGTTTTAGGAGTTGAATGCTCCTCGTTGTCTCTAGAATAATTTTTAAATGACTACAATTTTTAAATGTTTTACTTATTATTTGGATGTTATCCTTATGTTTTTATTGAAGTAAGGTTATTTTGTTTTGTTTTATTGTTATTATTTTTGTTGATGAAAAAGAATTAATAAACAATTTTTAAACTTAACATGACGTGAATAGTATTTTATTATATGTGTTTATATTGGAAATTAACTTTCCCCTCTTCTACAAAAAATCTTGAAAATTCATTTCTTGCTGCTAAAGTCTCATTTGATGTATATGAAAGACATTTTTGTACATTTTGCAAGCCTTTTGCGTCATTACCATTGCGCCACTCGCCTGGAACTAATGTACCGTCTGCAGTATAGTGGTCAACTAAGTTTTTGGTGTAATATAATGAGCTTTTGCGGCTCATTAAATAGTTGTGCAGCACGCAGCATGCAAGTGTTACTTGCATTGTTTTTGTTGGATTAAGCTTCATTGGGCTGCGCATTACACGGAAACGTGCAGACAAAATTCCAAAAGCGTTTTTTATTACTCGCCTTGCTCTTGGGAGGCGATAATTGAAAACTCTTTGAATGGCATTTAAATTTCTATTGCCATAAGGCTTCATAATATTGTTACTTAATGCAAACGCATCATCCGCAACATGAAAATACGGCACTGGTGCTTTTGTGGGTGAAAGTGGTTTTGCACTAGGCAAATGTAATTTATTATTGGTAAGAGCTTCATAAAAGCTACACTTTTTGAAGACACCACCATCAGATATACGGCCGTTAGAACCAACGTCGATATATAAAAACTTATAAGATGCACTTGCGATAGCCATGAGCACAATGCTATGCGTTCCTACAAAAATGTTCAATGAAGGAAATTTTTAACAAATTATATCCAACATATTTATCACTTGAGTTTATCCTTAAGAAGTTTCTGTACAACTGTGGACTTTCACAACGTAGCTCCAACAGTAATTTTGCACAACATCCCTCCTCATTTCGGCGTTGAACCCACTTACGCACCCATTGCCTTTTCTGTTTGTTATTTTTTTCCTCTTCCTCCACATCTAATAAAGCAGCTGCTCCACAACTCAATAGAAATAATGTTTCGCAATCCTCCATATCAATGGACTATTTTTTTTTTACAGAAATTTATAGTTATTAATGTTTTTGTTTTTAAGAAAACAAAAGTATACACATTGACTGTTTGCTGAAACAAATTACTATAGAAAATATTTGTTCAAGTGTGACCGCAAGAAAAACATGTTTGCTCGTATTTTGTTTCAAACTGTTTCACAGCTGTTTCATAAAACAAATTTTGTGAAATATTTTGTTCTAATGTGACCATGAAACAAAAATAAAAAAATTTTAAGGCAAATATGAGCAAACATGTTTCATGAAAATATTTCATAAGTGTGACCGTACCTTTAGACTAAGAACCGACAAAGACAGTAGATAGTATGATGCATTTGAATTTGGGTTATCACCGCTACATACGAGGATAAAGTTTATAGAACACATACTGAAACTTAGCTATGATTTGGACTTCGGATCTTCAGGATCAGTAAGAAATAATGACACCAACAAAGAGAAAAGAAAATTGCAAAAGAAACAAGTTCAAGGTGCATTTCTCAAACATGGGTTAATTATAGATCAATCAAAACAAGGTTTAGGCAATACAAACAATGGCAATACCGCAAGAAGATACTTTTTTGGTTCCGAAACTACATCTGATATAACAATAGATATCAGATGATATCAATAGATGTTATTTCAAGATTCAAAACAATTACTGAAGTGCAATGAACAAATTAATGCTAGAAAAATACAATTATAGAAATATGTCAGCAACAGTGCATAAAGTTTTTTACCATGGAGAATATGTCATTAAGCTCCATTTATTACCAGTTGGAGATTCATCAGAAGAAACCCAGGAACAAAGAATTTACAGAGAACATAATACCAAAAAAATGTCACGAAGTTGTACAAATGAAGATTTATTTCATATATTATTAGCAACGTCAGATCCCTTCATCTCTAGCAGAAGCTAAAGCATTGCAACAGAACAAAAGTAATACAGAGCAGAATATAGAATATTTACAGGAAATATTCCACCCAAAAGAATAATAATTATAATTTGCATTTAATATTTGAATGAATTAAAGTATACAAATATTAATACTAAATATTATTTTATTCATCTACTATCTATTTATGACTATAAATAAATATATAATTAAAGAAAAATTAAGTTACACTATTTTATTTTAAAATTGTAAAAATATGTAAGCATTGTTAAGCATAATTTTAAGTGCAGCGAGCTATACCGATCTTAATAAAACCTAAACTCAATAAAAGTTTAAGATGTTATCTATTGACTAAAAAATGAATTTCTAAAAAATCTTTGTTTTTTGAGTTTTGGCCATTCTGAGCCACTGTGCGTCGCGATGCAAGATCTTTTATAGTCATGTGAAGTTGCTATTTCAATCGGTTTATCCGTTTTGAAACTAAGGAACTATTTTTATTTTCTTTACCAAATCTCACACCGTGCGGTTATATGATTCGCGACTGAAACTTTTTTAAAGCAATTTCGAAAAATGGTCATAGCTGTTGCAGCATAAAATAATTTTTTCAGAAGCCGTTTTTGCCAATTTTACTAATTCATGGATACAGAATTTGGCAAATTTTATGAAAAAGAAAAATTTTCCTTTCTCCTTTCGAGTAATGGAAATACTAATTAAAATAGAATTGATCTGCCGCAAATTTCGGTTACCATGACAAAATGGTAAACAGTAACTTTACATTAAAAACGAGACAATTTTAATGCCAAATTCTCTCAAATTCTACACCTTCAATTCTAAAATAACAAAACGACATGTGAAAGTAATTTGGGGGGATTTATTTTAATTAAATTAAAATTAAACAGTGTAAAATTGCATGTAATCAAATTGTGGGCGATATTTAACAATTCAAGAAGAAAAAAAAAATCAAACCAATCAGATAACGAATAAAAAACTTGCACTTCCATACAGCAACATAACGAGATAAGTGTGGGAGTAAATAAGTTTCCACTTAACACTTCATGCCTTATGGGAACACTACGAAAAAGCTTAAAATAAAAACCCACTTACATGAGGCACAACATTCTTAAAACATTGACAAATACTAATGAGCAGGACATGTTTGTACGTCACATGTTAATGAATGTCACACCAGCAAGATAAATGAGTGCAAAGAAACAAAATACTAGAAAATTAAAACAAACAAACAAAAAAGAAACAAGTCAGTCAGTAAGAGGAAAATACAAGTATTTAAAATGACCATTTTGGTGGACAAAAAACATTTTCTTTCATTTTCATTTGACTTCCTTCAAAGTCAATTTTACTTTCACATGACTGAATAGATGTTTTCCGTTTAATTCTATTGCAAAATCAGGTTAAGTGAAGTTTTTCGTTAGCAATCGCTAAAAAATAGTCAACTATTAAAACTTCTATTAAGTCGAAACAAACGTACATAAAAAGTTTACAAAACGCCATTACTAAAGAGTTGGAAAATGTTTATTAACTACACACAGAGAAATATTATAAGTTTGTTGGAAGTGCCGTTCAAAATTCGGTTTAGAAATATAAGCAAAGTAGGAGGGAGAATAAAAATATACTTTGAAAAATGTGTGGATCGATATAAAAAGAGGTGATAAATTTAAAATAATCGAATCCACAAATCAGGAATTCAAAATCTAAAATAGAAATTTTTGGAAACTTGAACCTCCAGTCAAGAAATACATATGAAGCATTTCAAAAGTAATTTTTGACCTTTAGAAGTATAATTTTGAATCTGGTAAAAAGCAATTATTTGCAGGACTAAAAAATTTGAATGTCCGAGGTGTTCTATATTGGTAAACTATTACACCGCTCCTGAAAGCACAGGAAGGTTTGAATAAAAAGCTTTAGCTGAATTTTTCTGTTTTAATGAAACCCATCATAAAAAGTTGCTGTTATGAGAACCAGACTGATATTCCATTACTTTTTCTCAAACATTGCATATTAAAAATTAAAAGAATAATAGTTTTTAAGAATGAGTTTTTTTAATTCTTCCCATCTAAACCGAAATCAGAATTGCTCTAATAATTCAAATTCCTACATAATACTTAGACAGAAGTCTTACACCTAAAATCCATACATTCGCTTCTTATGTAAAAAATGTGCCTTCTTGCCAGAGACAGGGCTAAAGAAGTTTGGTCCGAATAGCAGCTATGAAAACATAGAAGGAAAGTAATTAAACTTCTGATCTCCTGGCAGTGATCTGTGTTAAAATTAAACGTAAATTTAAATTTAAAATCCTTCAGTTTACAAAAATAACATCATTTGCAGACATATAGTAGCTAAATGACTATATTAGACGTACATAGAATACATCGGTTCCAAGAAAGTGGCTTATCAAAACTAATAGCATGCAAATTTAACTTCACTAAAAAGCCCATTAACAAAAATATTTTTAGCATATTCTTAACGAAGGTGCTTGGAGGACCAGTTCTTCGGTAAAAGTTATTTAACTTTATAAATATAACACGACACGGTTTGATTACGGTATGAACTCCTTAACTTTTATTTTTGTTTAAGCTGTTTTTGTGTTCCATTCAGTAGCTTAATTTTTAACTGTTTTTGTTTTGTTGTTGAATTTTTGTTAAATTCAGCCACAAAAAATCTCACTAAAATGTATGTTTATAATCAATACATTATCGTGACTGAACGCCAACATAAAATGAAAGAAGGAGGTGCAATATCCAACTTGAATAAGAAATTAAAGAATAACTTGACACAGAACAAGAAGGTTCCCGCATAGGAATAAGTTTTCAAATAAAATTTATTTGTTTAAAATTTTAGTTTAAATCGTTAAGATTCTTTTTTAATAAAATTGTATTTAAACTAAACATTCTCAAAATACAATCAAAATATAAATTTATTAGAAATATTTTGACTCTTTTTCATTGCTTTCCTATCTTTGCGATTTCCTTTTCACCATTTTCAAATATTTAATTTCTCGAGATTTGTGATATATGCGTTTGACTCAGCGACATCATTTACTCTCCACTCAAAAATACTATCGCTAGTGAGGATACGATAAATCGAAAAAGACTAATATATAATCTTTCCAAAATTTTCTTTGTATTTATCAAGTTATTTAAGGATTACACTGAACAACAAAGTTTTTGTTTCGGGGTTGAAATTAGCTGATTTTAATGTATTTCCACGTGTTAAAACCGAAAATGACCATAAATATTATATATTAGCTCTTGTTTTCAAAATATATCATCATTATATTATATATATATATATATGTATTTATATATTGAGTTTTCAACAAATGAAATATTTCATCAGCAACAGTTGGTACACATGTTTGTTCACATAATTTCCCTCTCTTCAGCTGTTCATAAGTAGTAAACATAACCTATGTGTGTTTGTCAGTTGTACGCGCCTGGTTGCTATTGAAATTATTGTGTGAAGTTGATTTTAAAATTAATTTAACTGCTGATCTGAAATGCCTCGAAAGTGTGTAAATTCCGTCGATAGCTCTTGCTATGTATGTGGTGAAATAACATTTATGGCTCAGAAACGTAAAATGACACCTATCGTTAAGACTGCCTATGAACATTATTTTGGTGTAAAAGTTGGGGACCAAGAGAAATCATGGGCTCCTCAGCAAGAGTGGCTGAAAAATAAAAACCGGGCAATGGCTTTTGCAGTACCTATGACGTGAGCCTACCAATCATACAGACGACTGTTATTTCTGCTTAACTCCTCCCATTAAGCATGCTTTATCTATGAAGAAAAGAGAAACGGTTAAATACCCTAATCTCCCATCTGCGCTTTGGCCTGTACCGCACTCAGACACTTTGCCAGTCCCATCTCCACCCCAAAACTATGAAATTTTAGAGGACGGTGATAAAGACTGTTTAGAAGGAGCAACCCATCCTTCTACATCTTATGACCCTGATTTTGAGGTAAGCGATAGAGGTAGTGATTCGCACAGAATTAGTCAAGCAGAGTTGAGTGGCCTTATAAGAGATCTTGGCTTATAAGGAAAAGGCTGAGGTTTTAGGGTCAAGACTACAACAGTGGAATCTTCTAAAACATGATGTGAAAATATCTCAGTACAGACAGCGTCAAAAAGATTTGCTTCCTTTTTTTTTTGAAAAAAAAAGAAAATATCGTAGTTTGTTCTGATGTTAATGGTTTGATGAACTGCTTGAATTGGGATCACACTCCATCTGAATGGAGACTGTTTATAGACTCTTCAAAACTAAGCTTAAAAGCTGTACTTTTGCGTAATGGAACTCAGTTACCTTTTATTCCTATAGGTCAGAAGGAAAGAGAGAGAGAGAAAAAGAGAAGGAAACTTCTCTAATCAATCAAATATGAACAACGCAAGTGGCAAATCTGTGGTGATCTGAAATTCATTGCTATACTCCTAGGAATGTAAATAGGGTTCAACAAGTACTGTAGGTTTTTGTGTCTGTGGGACAGTCGGGATAGAAAATCTCACGATAAAAAAGTGAACTGGTCTGCACGAGACCTAAACCTAAAAATGTAGTTGACGAGCCTCTTGTAGATCCTAAGGATGTTTTCCTTCCCCCATTACATATTAAGTTGGGGCTAAAAAAAAACTTTGTTAAGGCTATGGACCAGGAAGGACAAGCTTTTAAGTACTTGAGGGCAAAGTTTCCCAGGTTAAGTGATGCAAAAGTCCTCAAATCCGTGAAATCGTAAATGATCCTGCTTTTAACATGATTTTAACAGGAAATGAAAAAAGAGCCTGGGCAGCCTTTAAGGGAGTTTTGTATATGGGTTTTTAGGTAAGAAAAAAGATGATAACTTCAGAGCATTGGCTAAAGAGCCTCTTCAAACTTACCACCAACTTGGATGCAACATGTCCTTAAAAATTCATTTTCTTCAGTCTCATCTTAATTTCTTCCCACAAAAATGTGGAGCTGTGAGTGACGAACATGGTGAAAGATTCCATCAAGACATTGCCTTAATGGAACAGAGATATCAGGGCCGTTGGAATGAAGTAATGCTTGCAGACTACTGCTGGTCTGTGTGTAGGGATGCTCCACAAGACAAGCTAAACGACAGCGATCTTGCAATGCATCGGATTGATTTAATTGAAATTTGGTGGTACAAACTTCTTTTATTTGTCAAAACACTAAGAATAATGTTTTTTTTTATAAATTTTCTACTTAAAATATTCTAATAGAAACATAACAATATTGTTTTATGTACTTTCCCTTTTCACGTATAGTATAACTTCTTTTTTAGATTAAGTACTGTGTATCTCAAAAACCAGAGCTATTAAAAATTTTTCATTGTCATTTCCGTTTTTGTCACCCCAAAATTAGTAGAAATTGACTAACTTAGTGCAGGAAACATTCAATAAATATTTTTTTGTTGTGCAGTGTTATTAAAACCTTTGTAAGTAACGCCTTTAATTGTTCCCTGTGGGAGGCTTAAAATTTATATATATAATATATTAATTTTGAACCAGTTTAACTGTGCTTCAAGAACACTAAGCAACAACTTTACTAGAGCCAAGATTTTAGATAAATCTGTTATTACCACAAAACTTGAAACTTTATGAAACTTTCGTTCCTCTCTTAAGAGCTGTGTGGCCGCCATACAACGACGTATTAATAAAAAAACCAACTTGAGAAAAAACGATTTTATAATTTCGTCGGTTTTTTTATATGACTACGCCTCTTTGAAGGGTTACTAGAGAGTGCTCTAAATAAATCTGTAAAGTACAGGTTAAACACACATATGAACGGTTGCACATCTCATATTCTGCATACTTTTATTTAAAATTATATCTTTTTCTTAACTGTTGTAGAAAGTTAAACGTATCTGCCTATTACGCTAAAAAGGTAAGAAAATTAATATAAAAATCATATCTTCAATGGGAAAACACCTTTAGTTTCAGTTTTATTAGTTACTTGCTTTATCTCAAATTTTTAAATTCATAAAGAAACGATTCAGCAATTGCTGAATCTAATATTTTCTAATCTTGCAGAATTGAAAGCAAACTAGTCACATTATCTGTTTCCATTGAATTTAATTTATGGGAAGAGACTTGCCGTATCATTGTTCCGCATCCTTGAAATATGAATGATGGAAACAAGTCTAATAAATTCACTGAATGTGGCAAAAATATTTTTTTCGAGCTAATAATTTTATTCAACTTAGATTAAATTTGAATTTAGGAAAAAATTAATTTAGATTAAATTTGAATTTAGGAAAAATAAATTTTTTTAAGATTTCGGGTAGTTATCAAATTATCAGATTTAAAATTCCTGAACAGCACAACCATAATTTGAACAAATTAGTTTGTGAATTGAGTAAACTAAAAAATGAGATTTAACTATTTGTTATTACAACATTTGGAATGTTTTATATGAATGTTAACAGGAATTTGATCATTTGAAAATTATAGCGACACCAGGTGAAAACATTGAAAACATTGCAAGTTTTAGCAACTTAATGAAGGCAGATGCCAATTTTCAGAAATTTCACAATCAAAATCTTGCACAATATCAGTTTTATCACAATAATTTTACTTAATCCCTTTATTTTAAGGCTTAGAATATTTATAGTATAGTATTTTAACTCTTTTATATAAAATGTTTCTTATTCGCTTTCCATTATTAAGATTATATAGAGATATTTAATTTTTTTCATCCAAATAAACAAACCTTACTTTAAAGCTTAAAATTAAGCACGATAACTTTTACATTACTTCTACATGGTACTTACAATAAACAAAAAGTGCTTTTGGGTCCAATAAATTTCTACCATTAGCTATTGAAAAGTTTTGATAAAGACCGAAAAAAAATAACTAATAGACTATTCCTACAAAAATTTGCAACAGCAAAATAGTCAAACAAGTTTTCCGATGGTCGCAGCTGGTAAAAAACAAACAAATAAAAAAATATGTGTTATATAGTGAAAACTTAAATTTAAGTAGAACTAGCTGTTTTCGAAAATCACAGGCTTTTTTAGTTACGTTTCAAGATTTAAAATTTATATGTATTAATGTTTAAAAAAATATGCAAATCCTAAATTCAATAAATCTTAATTTTTTAATTATTTAAAGCTGCAAAACAAAAACACTTTATATTTTTTAAAAAAAAAACAGCTGTTTTATGGTCAACCCTTTGCAAATTACCCTCGTTGTACTAAAAACTCATAGAAAATTTGCCATACTGAAAATATGATACGAAGAGTGCTTTTGCTAGTAATTTTTCGGTTTAATTTTTTGGGCATTAGTAGCAACTGATTATTATACTCAAGTATAATTTTAGAGTCGTTAAAACAGAATATCGTCACAAATATTTTGGGCCCTGTCAGAGAGATTCTCTATTTTTTCCCACAAGTTTTTCTACTACTAATTAATGCATGCTGAACTCCGATCAATAAATAATATTGTTACGGATCTGTCTTGCCTAAGTTTTAAAATAAAATAACTAAGCAATAAGCTAACTACTGGGTATTTTATTTACGACCTGCGTGGCTTGCTAAGAAAAATTTAGGTACAACAACAAATTTTCTAGTTATAAACTGCGTAGAAATTTTATAAACGCAAAAAACAAGAATTTGATATGCTTTTTACTAACTGCGTGGCATGCAAGAAAAAACAAATTTCTTAAAATAAATTCCAAGAAGAAACTTTATCAGTATAAAAACAAAATCAAAAATACACACATAGACATACTAGCGCCAATACAGTGAATAACAAAATGTGATACAAAGGGAGTAGAAGATTCTTAAACTTTTTAGACTTTTAATGGACAAATGTAACAGGACATCAGTGTAAAAATAAACAACGTGAAAAAATAAGTGCATCTTAAGTAAATTGTTTTGTAATGTCAACTTTGTGTAGTTTAAAGTAAAAAAAAATGTTATTAATTTAAAAACTCTATTGAAAACTGGTGTTATTTATTTTGCAATAAAGAACTCAAAACAAAACGTTTAAAAAAGGTATAAACGTAACAATATTAAGCCATGTTCAAATGAACTTTGATGCATTTTTGAACTTTTCTTAACAATAACTTCAACTTTAATAGCGATTGTGAATAAAAGAAAGTCTAACTAATAAACACTATAATTCTACACTATTCTTATAATTATAATTCTATTAAAGCAAATAAAATGGTGAACATATAGCTGCTAAGGACAACTTCTACATTAAACCTCCTAAATTTAGTGAGGTAAGTTGCTTTTATAATATTTAGAAGAGAAATACCGGATATCTATAATTCCATAATCAATTAAGTGTCAAACTACAAGCATAATGGTTATGATATTTACAGTTCCAAATATTTGCATCCCAAAATAAAATTTGCTTAATTTTATCACGACTCCATCCGGGGGAATTTTATGTTATCTCGTACGGAAAGCTCTGTAACCAAAGATTTCATTGGTTCAGGTCCTATAACTTGCGTACAACCATCATTGTTTTTTATAGAAGTTTGGAATAAAACAAATTTGAACTTTCTAAATTGACATGCAATTTACTTTATTCAAAAAATAATTGTAAAGGTTTTTGAAATTAAATAAATGTCGAATTAAGTGCGCGAGACAAAAGACGATCTTTTCTGTAAAACGTTTATTCAATGAATCTTCTTATATTAATATTCCGGTTAATTTACAAAGTGACATTTTAGACTTTGGCAAGTATAACCAAAGTGTGTGGATTGCAAAAGGCAATTGCCAAGTAGTAATAACAATAATCTGCTGGCATTATAATTTAAATATCACTTCTGAAATAAGGCCATCATGGCTGACTCGCTCGTAGTCTAATCTGGAAGTCCAAATTTCGATGAATATTTTAAACATTTGTGGCTATTTCGGGATTATCGGCGTAGAATAGCGACTTCACATATCTCCATTGAAAATAGTCTAGTGGCGTTAATTTGCACGATCGTGGAGGGTTTACGGGTCCGGAACATGAAACTATGAGGTTTCCAAACGAGCCGGGTGACATGTTGCGTCGTCGTGTTGTAACCACTGCCCCTGTACTTCATAATTATTCAATTGATGAACGAAAAAGTAAGTAACCACTGCTGTATTGTGGTCACCATTGACAGTAAAGTTTCTGACCAACATCGTTTTAAGAGAAGTATGAACCATAGTTTAGTTTTTTTTTAGGATCAAAGGCAATTGCACAAATTGGAAGCGTTGTTCAGGCGTCAGTCAATTCATGTTAAAATACCAAGCAAACCAAGCAAAACGGCCACATTAAAAAAGTGTTGCTAATTTAATTGCTATAGCTCTATAAAAAAACTCGTATTTGAAAAAAAATAGAGTGCGAGAGATAATCATCCTCGTTGACAGCGATGTCTTATTAGGATAATTTATCCCAAAAAAAAATGATAATTTTAATAAAACGAGGATGAAGAAATTGTGTTAGGATATCGGGAATTTCTCTACGGATAATTTCAAAGCTTATTGGAATTTTGTTTAATTCGGTAAGGCAACAAAAAGATTGCAAAAGCAAATGTAAAATGTAAAAATAAGAAAGAAGTCTTCCAAACGTATTTGAAGCAATAAGGTTTTAGTCGTTGTACTTGCCTTTGGACTGAATTTATTTAGATTATTATTTTGTAGTTTGAGTTAACATTTTTTAATTAAGAGATTCTATAAACAAAATTAATTAATCTTGCTTGTTGATAATAAAGGGTCTTTCAGCAAGCAGTTCATTTTCTAAAACAATTGAAAACAAAAAATTTAGATTAAGATGATTCAAATTTTTATTGTATTGCGAAGAGAAAAATTCAGCAATCATGAATGAAAAATGATAACTATTGCACGCTGACTGGTGTCGATTCCTTCATCAAAGATTTTAATCGCTTTTTGTCAATTGCATCACGGATTTTGAGTTTTAAGACTGAAACCGATTTGATTAGCCCAGTATAGACTCTGTCCTAAACATAGCTCCACAGAAAAAAAATCCAGTGGTGTTAAATCACAACTGTTGATTGTCGTGAAATTATGCGATCGAAATTGATCGTTTTATTGGCTGAGGGATATGTAGCACCGTCCTGTTGAAACCACATATTGTTGACACCTACATCGTCAATAATAGACCAAAATTGAGTTGTCATCATCACGCGATAGCGTGATCCATTAACTGTTACAGCACTTCTAGTCTCATCTTCAAACAAAAAAAAAACGGCCCAATCACGTCTCCAGATCATATAGCACACCATACAGTGTCATGTTGACCATGCAAAGGCTTCTCAATAATCGCTCTAGGATTTGCTGAAAAAATTATTTTTTCAAAATAACCAGCTGGTTGTTCTTGATTGAATTGAGTGAATCTACGGCAATGTGAATGGTCGGTCGACTTTAATTTTTGCATCAGCTGAACCTTGTAAGACTTCAAAGTCAAATACTTACGTCAAATTCGCCATATGCTGGTTTTGGATAACCTCAATTGTTGAGAACGTCGAGGAATTGACAAATTTGAATATGCACTGTGGTCACGGTTACGATTTTTTTCAGTTGAACGACTCGGTCAAACACGTGTTGGTGTTCGCACATTTTGTATCGAGCCTGTCGACTAAAATTTAACGACCAAATTAAATTATGTTGTTCGAATTTATCATGAATTATGAAATAAAACTTTAACAGAACTACCATTTTCATAGTGGATTTTTAAAGCGATTTTTGTGCGAAATTGAGTCCATTGTAACAAGTGACAATGCATCTACTACGAATATGTCAAAAAACTAAATGTCAAAACTATCAAGTTGTTGTTGTTGCCACAATTGAAAAACAAACTTCTGGTTGATAAATCCAATATAAAGGATCACATTTTCTCCTTAAGAGAGTGAAAGATTTTCCCTTAGTACTTAAAAGAACTCGATTCATTGAAATGTTTTCTTAAATCAAAGTATAATGGAAGCTGAAAATATAATTAATTCTTACGTTTTCTTCACTTGGGAAACGTTCTTCGCAAACACACATATTTCATCTACACCAACCACAGAAAGGCGAAAGCTTGAATAGGACAATATCCAATGCTGCATTCAAAACTAACGTGGAGCAAATAAGCGATACTGAAATACATACCCATATTATTTTCTTATTAACATATTGCCTTGATTAAAGTTTTTGGCAACAAGCCAGGAATTTTTCAAACAAGTTTCGTCTCTTTTTTTATAAATACTCGTATAGACTTTTTTTGTGATATTAAAGAATTTTTTCCTTTTTCTCTTGGAATAAATAAATGAAATATATATTTCAAAACTGTGTTTAAATTTCATTTTTATTTGTTGCCCAAATTTGAGTTAAAAAATTAGGTGAATTCATGACAACTAAAACACTACCACAACAAACAGGGCCAGTGATCCAAACCAACCAAATGAACAAATACAGCAGCGCCAACAACAATGACAACCGCAGAAGAAAGAAAATTGAAAAAATCACTTAGCAAAGTGAAATGGCTAGGAATGGGCGGGTTAGTGCGTTTTTTTGGAATGTCTTCAAAAAACAAAGGAGGAATTTTACATTGCATGTTTGTCATTTGTTACTTGTTTTATTTCCTTTTAGCAAAAGTAGCAGATAACATTATAAATTCACATACTCTGGCCACATTTATTTATTTTTTGGATTGTTTGTCATTGTTTAAAGTTTAGCGTTTTAATGTTTTTTTTTGTTTTTTTTTTTTGTGATTTTAAAAGAAAGTGTTCTTGTCTTGCCTGGAATTTTGAGAGTTGGTGTACATTTCAGTTGCTGCTGCTGTTGCTGTTGCTATTGCTATTGCTATCTTTTCTGTTACTTTGGTGGCATGTAGGCAATCATGCGGATTACTTGTGTACCGAGTACCAGTACATAATCTCTGTTCACAATCTGACATACGAGTACAAGTAATTCCTTTTATAACATAAATAACATTGTTATTTGGTCAAGATCTGTAACTTTTTTAGGACAAAATTGTAAAATTGTTGCTGTATTTTTTTAGTGGCTTCAAAGAAAATAATTTCACTCGTAAAAGCAAAAGTTTAATAAAATTTGTGAAACGAATTTGGCATGATTTACTATTACATTAAATATGGAATTTAAATATAAATGCACAAAATTACAATAAAGACAGCCTAAATTATTGAAGAATGTTGACAAACTGTGAAATTGTAATTTATTTATGTATTTTAAAGGCAACAAGAGTTTTATCTGCTAATAGAAATGGTATTAAAATTGATATTGGGTCGAAAATAATCATTACAACAACAACAAAAGTAGTACAAGAGAAAATTTTGTATCAAACTTATATCTTTAATTAAATAAAAATAAAAACATAATCCTTTAATATCCCTACAATATCTGTGTGTCTGTCCCACAGAGGGGTCTGGAATCGTAAAAAAAATCACTTGACACATACGATCATTATAAAAATACTAAATTAAAGGATATTGCCACACAGATATTAGCTTTAAGTGTTAAAAGGATGAAACTATGACTGTTACAACAACAAATACAAAATTGAAATTTAAAATGAAGGCAAGCTCAATGCCTATTTTTTAGCCATTATAGGCAGATACCTTTAACTTCATTTAAACCACATATAGCTGTTTTTCTTGCAGCAAGCAGACAAATTAAAATGTAAATTGAAAGGGTTCCTCTTACATTTATGGACTTTTAAAATAACAAGAAAACATGTGTGTTCCTAATAGCCGCTATAATCTTTTTTTTTTTGTTTTGAAAACTTGGGCTCATAGATTGACCCTATTTTAGTTCGGTGACCATCTACCCTTTTTAAACAAAAATTTTTTTTAAACAAACGCTTGGATATACTGTTTCGGATACGTCTTACTTAAGTTTTAAAAGACAATAATTAAGTAATAAAGTAAACAACTGGGTATGCTGTTTACTAACTGCGTAGTTTACTCAGAAAACTTCTACATGCAAAACAACAACAATATTCTAGTTACAAACTGCATAGAAATCTTCTAGTCGCAAGACAACAACAACTGAGTATGCTGTTTACCAACTGCATAGTTTTCTAAGAAAACGTATGCTCACATGACAACAACAATTACCTTCAAATAAATTCCAGGAAGAAATTTTAACAGCATAAAAACAAAAATACACACAGACCAACAGTCGCCTATACATTGAATGAATAACATAATAACAGTAAAATGTGATACAAAGGAAGTAGAAAATGCTTTATTTTTCTAGCCCTCTAGGGGGCAAATATAAAATTCAGCATATGAGTGGTTACTTAGTTAGTTAAAACATAACCTCGTGAAATAAAAACTTGCAGCTTTAGTAAATTGTTTTATAGTGCCAACATTCAAATCTTACTTTGTGTGTGTGGTTAAAGTAAATAAACTTGTAATTAATTTGAAAACTTTAAAACCTGGTGTTATTTATTTTGCAATAAAGAGCTCAGTAACAACAAAACGTTTATAAAAGGTATAAATGTAACAATACTCATACAACAAATGTAGTGACAGATAGAATTTAGTATAAATGGGTGTAATTGTAAAGTTTTCAGACTCAGTTCCCATGGCAAACGTCGACAACTCCATGCATCAAAACAGCACACTAAGAGGGTATGCAAATTAAAATTTAATAACAGCTTATGACATACTTTTTGGCAAAGCTTTAAAAATTACAAAATTTTATTTTTTGTCATATCTTCGGCTAGCTTTTTGCCAAAGCCGTTGGAAGCTTTTCAAAATTAATTTTTATTTTGTGATATTGGGGTTTAAAGTCTTCTTTAGGTCAAAAGTAAAATGATTATTTATTTGAAAAATTGAAAAGTTGATCTTTTATAATTTTCTATCAAAAAGTTTATTCGTTATTAGTTATTCAAGGCACAGCAAAGAGAAAGTTAAACAGAGTACAAGTAAAATATTGTATTTAAAGTTAAATTTAAAGGGTATTTCGCAGAAGAAAATAAAATTCATAATACTGTTGTCATTTCTTTCTCAAGCTTGAGAAGGATGTCTTCACATCGAAACACTCGCTGTTCATATCGAAAAAACAGCCAACAAAGACGAAGTAAAATGACAACAACTTAACAAAACTTAACAACTTAATAAAATATAATGTTTAAAATTTAAATTTAACTATGAAGTGATCTCTTGAAGCCTTATAGGCCGACTGCCTATAAAGCAAGTAAATAATAAACCTGAAACTAAAGGAGTTTGCCCATAGAAGATATGATTTTTACATTAATTTTCTTACCTTTTAAGTGTAATAAGCAGATACGTTTAACTTTCAACAACAGTTAAGAAAAAGATATAATTTTAAATAAAAGTATGCCGAATATGAGATGTACATAGGGATGCAAACGATACATCGGTTTTATAAAAACATCGATTTATCGTTCATAAATATCGATGTCAACATCGATGTTTTGGTGGCCAATAGATCGGTGATACATCGTCATCCAAACTAAAAAGGCATCGACATTTAATCTGTTTGTGCTCAGCTGACTTAAACGCGCTTTTATGTGTGTGCATTGCTACTAAATGGCAACAAATAAATTGAAAAGTAAAATTTGGAACTATTTTAATAAAACTGGCGATAAAGATCTGCAAAATATGTAACAAAACACTTAAAACATCTGGAAATACGAGTAACCTTCGTAGTCATTTGGAAAAATTACATTCGCAGCATTTTGAAGATGCAGAAGTACAAAGCAAGAAGGCTAAAAATGGTAGTACCATTACTGATTTTATGGAAGTTGAAACGATTGACCTAAGACCTTCTACCAGCTTAGTCAGTGTGGAAAAAATTATGCCTCAACAAAGTTTACCCATCACTGCTGTCAGTCCCAAAAAACCAACGCAACCAAATGTGGACGACTTTGTCAAAAATATGAAAAGTATTGCAACGCAGGATGGAGCAAAATCAAAGAAAGTGACTAATGCTATTGTCAATTTTATTATCATGGCCAATAAACCATTTGCTACAGTAGAGGGTAAAGGTTTTTTACAGCTAATGAAAGAAGTTTGCCCATTATATAAAGTGCTAAGTCGAGAAACAATCAAGTCCAGGATTGATGCCAAATATGAGGTTATGAGCAACTTTTCAAAACATATGTAAATAATGTTGAAAGTTATTGCATCACTTATGATATTTGGACGGAAACAATGCAAAACAAAGCTTTTGTAGGTGTTACAATACACTTTTTGGATAAGCTTAAACTTCTCAGCGGAACATTAGGTGTTTTTGAATTAACAGAAAGTCATACATCAGCGTATATAACTGAAAAGCTTAAAGATATTTTTACCGAGTGGAATGTTTCTGTTTCTAAGGTTTCAGCTGTTATCACAGATAATGATACCACAGTAATGAAAGTAAACCGTGAAATTTTTGGGGAAAAAAGGTTATCCCTTGCTTTGCTCATACAGTCAATTTAATTGTAACTAAAGCCATTGATAATGCAAAAGATTGCACTGAATTAATAAGCAAAGTCCGAAATATTATTAAATTTATTAAAAGAAGTGTCAATGCAAGTATTGAGTTAATTGAGATAGGCTTGAAAGAAGGCCAACTTAAAAAAATGATTCTTGATGTTCGCACGAGGTGAAATTCGTGCTTTTATATGCTTCAACGGTTCATAGAATTGCTGCCCATTGTAGGAACAATACTGCTGACTCGACCGGATAATTTTAAGCACTGAAATAGACTGCATAAAAGAAATGGTAGAATTGTTGTGTCCGTTTGAAAAATTAACAAAAGAAATTTCTGGAGATAGTTACGTAACGGCAAGCAAAGTCATCCCACTAATTAGCTGCGTCCGGGAAATTAGTAGTAAATACGCAACCTAAAAATGAAATGGTTTAGAAATTAAAAGAAGAAATAAAAATACAATTAGCAAAGCGGTTCGATAATATAGAACATTCGCCAATTCTTGCAATCTCTACTGCTCTTGACCACAGATTTAAGTTTATGCACTTAAAAAATTCTGTTGCCAAAGGAAAAGTAATCACTTATTTAAACAAATATATTCGCGAGCATACTTCACGCTCATCTGCAACATCTAATAATGACACATCCGATGATGATGAAGATAATTCGAAATTTGATATTTGGAAATACCATAAACACCAGCTGACACAAAAAAATATGAAAAATAAATCATCGAAAGCTGTTACAGCCACTATTAGTGAAACGGAAGTACAGATGTACCTGTCATCTCCTGTTACACCATTAAAAAGTGACGCTATTGAGATTTGGGAAGATATGAAATCTCTGAAATCCACATAGTTGCTAGGTCTGTGCCAAGTGAGCGTTTGTTTTCGGAAGATGGAGCAACCATTACTCAGGATAGAAACAGACTTCTGGGTGCTAGATTGTCAAAACTTCTTTTCCTTAATTCTATATCAAAGTTATTAGATACCAAGGCACAGATAAACACATAGATGGCTACTCTTCACTGACAGGGGATAAAATTCGTTGGTACGAAATCAATATATTATAAAATTTTTTTATCAAATCAACGATTTTCATACATACATATACAGAAAACTACAAACTGCATAATTTAATTCAATAACAGAAGAGAAATGAATTTAAAACAAATTTTAGTTTTTGTACAATACTTATTATACTTGATATAAATATACTTTGTTAGACACTAATTAAAATACATAAAATTTTGATGAATATATTTTGTATTTTAGTGTAAATGTGGTGAATTTGTGAGTTAAAATGCTTCTGACTTTATATTTAATCATTGAATGATAAGAAAATTAAAACATCGGAAAAACATCGATGTATTGTTGCTATTACCGATGTTTTGAAACATCGATGTTTTCAATAGAAACATCGATATTTTAAAACATCGATATTTTAAAGAACGATGTTGCATCCCTAGATGTGCAACCGTTCATATGTGTGTTTAACCTGTACTTTGCAGATTTATTTAGAGCACTCTCTAGTAACCCTTCAAAGAGGCGTAGTCATATAAAAAAAACCGACGAAATTGTAAAATCGTTTTTTCTCAAGTTGGTTTTTTATAAATACGTCGTTGTATGGCGGCCACACAGCTCTTAAGAGAGGAATGAAAGTTTCATAAATTAAACTATAATTTCTGTAAGCATCAATAAAAACAAGAAATTAAAAACTTAACTAACCTATAAAAGTAGTAAGGTTTTAGATACTAACAGTTAGTAAAGAGAAATTGCTATTAAAAATATATGTTCAAAGAAGTGAAATTTCTACAAAAAATCAATATGCAAATCATGCAAAAAATATTAATGCAATTTTCTAATCGCCTTTTAAGGTTAGTTTACATCTTGGTTATTAACTCTTAACAATCTCATTTATTTTATCTAGCTAAAAATAACTTAAAACAACAAAACATTAAATGTAGGTGGAGTTAAGAAGCGGTGCAAGAATACTAACATATTAAAAAAATCATTTAATATATAATAAAATTAGAAACAGGTACTGGCAGTAAGTGTAAATACTACTGGAGATTACTAGCACTTAACAAGCTTTTGGTTTCTTGTGTTAATAGTCAGGGAATGTTGTTTTGAATTCTTAATGAAATATCAATGTGAAAATCATTGAAAATGAGATGCTATTTCAGAGAGAGGTATGAGTATCAAATGGGCAGTTAGTAAAAGTTAGATAGCAGACAATAAAACAAACTATAAAAAACTCAAAAGATAGTTAAATTAGTTGTTAAATTAGTCGATAAATAAATGCACTATGGCATTTGAAATGCTGTAAAGGCAATTTGTTTACAATTGGTTGTGCTCGTATGCTCAATACCAAATGCTAAAGTAGGGTATCATAATAAAATACAATACAAGCCAGTACATAATATTTAAAAAAGCTGAAATAAACACTATAAAATTAGATTGCAATGATGCACGTTTAGAGATATGCTGTCTGTCTGTCTGTCTGTCTTTTTCTTTATTTTATTCAATTTTTTTTTCCTTTAAAAAAATTTCATCGTTAGTTTTTATTTTATAAAACTTGTTGTGGTTGTTATTAGCTGCTATTGTTATTGTTGTTTGAGTTGTCTTACTGTTTAGACAGTATGACGTTTTATGTATAACAAATGCGAGCTAAACATGAGTTGCATATCTATTTTTCTTTTCGGTTTCATGTTGTTGCATTTAGAAAATTTTACTTTTGTTGCCAAAAAGTTCCTTTAGTTTCAAAATTAAAATAGTATCATCATCTTTAGTAGTCAAGCTACATCTACAGACAAATCGTGTCAAGTTTTAAGTAGGAGGGGGTAATTTAAAACATTATCACAAAATCAGTCAGCCTCAAAATTCAGTGTTAAAATTAACACGTTTCAATTGCATGTTGTACAAAAGAAAACAAATGTCCTATAAAATATACAACACTTATTATGACTCATAATTAGGCTGGTTATTTCTGAAATAGAATCAAGATAAACACGAATCTCTGAACGAGAGATCAAGATCTTGTAAAAGAAATTTAGTTTAAAACTAATTTTGAACAAAAATTTTTCAAATTCTTATCTAAGTAACCTCAACTTAAACAACAGGAACAAAACAGCAATCAAAATACGAGTAACTAAGCAATTACATGAACACAACTGCAACATTATTTTTAATTTAACATATTTTAAGTCGTTACTAAAACCAATCTTTTCTCTTATTCCTTTGCAGCCATCTTGTACAAATCTTTGCTGTTCTGTTCACGTTTTGTTTTTTTTTTTTCTTTTAATTCTTAAAGTCCAATTCTCTTACAGCAAATTGCGTTAAGAAATGCAAACCATTGCAAGCAACAATACTTATGATAACAACATACAAACAACACATTAAAATCGACACAAAAAAAAACAAAGATAAAATTAAAAACTAAGGGAAAGACAATGCTTCAAAAGCACCATTATAAGAGCAAGGACAAAACTATAGTAAAGACATAATTTTCACTGAGCTAACAAAATAATTTATAATAACAAAAGATATTTTCTATTCCGTTACCCAAAATTCACGCAAATAATGTTCTAATTGATAGAATTTTGAACTAATACAAAAGCAAAGAAAGGGAAGTAAATATCGTGACGTTATTTAATTTTATAATCTTTATATCTTTGGATTCACTAATTGAGTTGAAGAAGAATTACGTAAATTGTACGGAAAGCCCTAAGACGGATACTGAAACTGAATCGCGAATCATTTTCAATGATATTTACCTTTCGTTTTTACTAAGAAGATTTTTTATTAAGCCTAGTCATCATTAAGATTCGAAATTGGCAAAGGTGAAAGACTCGTAGGTAGACCACAATAACCACTTGCACGTTGTTCAGCTTTCAAAAGAAAATCGATATCGATTTAAGTGGGCTTGATAACGAAGCACTGAACGATTGGAGGGTATATCAATCTGTCTGTCTTTCTCTCTCTCTCTCTCGCTCTCCCTCTCTCTCTCTCACTATCTGACCTTATTAGTTTAGCAAGATGCTACAAATAGTTCTTATGAACTGGAGATACTTAAACTCTATAGAAAACTGTAAGGGAAGGTAGTTATCAAAAATCATAATAGACCTTATGGTCTCCCAGTTAACAAGCTTGAAGCTAGTGATCCGCTTAATCTTCTTTTACCTTACCTAATCTACCCTTACCTTGTATTATACTCTCTTTTAAGCATAGCTAAACATACTTCCGACCCGTGCATTCATTCGTTCATTCTATTTTAAAGGCAATCGGTATTATAAAGATCATTATAATTGAATTGTTCAGTATACCGGTTTCGAAACTAAGGATATAAAATGTTTTATGTGTTTTCATGGTAAGAATATCAATAATATTGGATTTGTCAGTATTTTATCAACTATAACAGAGATTAAAAAAATAAGTTCAATTGTGGTTTTTATGTGACCAAATTAAATTCCTAAGAGACATTTTACAAATCCTTATCACATGATGTTTTTTTTTTATTCGCAATTTTTATTACACTTGCAGCTTAAATATAAACAACAAAAAATTGAAATTTTTGAATACCGGATGATCTTTGTATTAAATTTATTATTTCAATATGTATCAAAATATTCTTAATAAAATTGCTCAGAAAAAGAAAGATTGTGGTGCAGCCAAAAGTTTTATATTATGCTCCCCGTTACAGTATTAATTTGTGGCAATAAATAAATTTTTGTTTTATTTGATCATTAACTGATTTATCTATATATATATATATAAAAAAAGTCGGGTTTTCTTCCTGACGCTATAACTCCAGAACACACGAACCGACTTCCACAGTTTTGCATTGGTTGGAAAGGTCTCGGGCTCCGTGAGGTTTATAGCAAAGAAAATTCAGGAAAAATTTGAAGAGAAAAGCAGCAATACAGGGAAAATCATTTTTCACATACAGCACCATCTCTGATACATAGCATGTACTACACCGGCACCAGTACATGGTGTGTGAGTATCCCTCACGAAAATAAGTACGTTTCATTTTAAGTAGATGGCGCCGTGCACTAGGTCGCATGTATACTGTTCATCCTAGAAATGATGAAAGTTTTTATTTGCGACTGCTGTTGGTAAATGTACGTGGAAGAAAATCATTTGCGCTTTTGAAAACTGTGAATGGCCATCAATGCTAAACATATCGAGAAGCATGTCAACTATTGGATTTGCTGAAGAACGATTATCATTGGGATTTAACACTTGCGGATTCAGTTGTTTCATCAAATGCATACCAAATACATACGCTGTTCGCAATTATCATCACCACATGCTTCCCTTCACAACCAATTCAGTTATGGAACAAATTCAAAGGCGACATATGTGAAGATATCTTGCATCATTTGCGCATTCGAACGAATAATCCCGACATGCAAATAACCAATGAAATATACAATGAAGGATTGTTTCTGATTGAGGATCAATGCTTCACTATTACAAAAAAGTTACTGATTGAAGTAGGAATGATTGCGCCAAGATGCTTCACCATTACAAACAAGCTACTGATTGAAGTAGGAATGATTGCGCCAAATCGATCGATGCACGATGCATTAAAATAAGAATTAAATAGAGAGCTGCAATACTATATTAGTACATTGCAGGCATTCGTTGGAAATAATGTGCCGTTGCTAAATGAACAGCAAAAACAATTATACGAAACATTTATGCAAGCAGTGGACAATAATACTGGTGGTTTATACTTCCTGGACGCTCCTGGAGGAACAGGGAAAACATTTTTCATTTCATTGATTTTGACCACTATTCGATCAAGATGTGACATAGCTTTGACATTAGCATCATCTGGAATTGCGGCGGCTCTTCTAGATGGCGGTCGTACTGCACATTCTGCGCTTAAGTCGCCACTCAATTTAAACACAATTGATACTCCAACATGCAATATTTCCCGATCCAGTGCAATGGGAAAATTGTTGATGCAATGCAAGCTCATTGTTTAGGATGAGTGCACAATGGCACATAAGAAATCACTTGAAGCACTTAATTTCACACAGAAGGATCTTTGGCGAAATAACAGCATCTTTGGCAGCTTGATGATATTGTCGGCAGGCGCATTCAGGCAGCCGTTGCCAGTAATTCCTCGTGCAACGCCTATAGATGAATTGAATGCTTGCCCGAAGGCATCACCTTTGTGGAATAACGTAAAAACATTATCGCTAACCACTAATATGAGAGTTCAACTTCAAAATGATCAAAGTGCTGCAGAATTTTCCAAACAATTGTTAGCTGTTGGAAATGGAAAAGTCCCAGTTGATGCGCCCGCTCGATTAATTTCTCTTACCAACGATTTCTGCCGATTCGTAGACTCTCAATTAGCTCTTATTGAAAATGTTTTCCCAAACATTAGTGAGAATTATCTTGGTTAAGTCAACGAGCAATTCTCGCCCAAAGAATAATGATGTACACGCACTGAATTTCACCATTCAATCAAAAAATTTGGTGACATACCAATCCGTTAATTCCATAACAAATCCCGATGATGTAGTAAATTCTATAACGGAGTTTTTTAAGTCTCTGGCGTTACCAGGATTTCCACCACATAACTTGCAACTTAAAGTTGGTTCAGTTATTATGATACTGCGTAATTTGGAACGGAAAGTACGCAGGTGAAAATGTTACATACATTCTTCGAATACCAATGATCTCGACTGATCTTCCGTTTGACTTCAAACGATTACAATTTACGCTTCGCCTTGCGTTCGCAAAGACAATTAATAAGTCGCAAGACCAATCGCTTAGTGTTTGCGGGATTAACTTAGAAAAGCATTGTTTTTCAGATGGGCAGTGGTTTACCAAAGAGCACTTCAATGAAACGGATAATTTGCGGACGCGTATAACGCTTCGATTCAATATTTACTTTGGATTCACTTTCATTTTTTACTTAGAGAAGTGCAACTAAATTGCACTTCATTTTTGTAATCGAAATGAATTCATTACTGTTGTGCAGTGAAATAACATTTTTCCTTTTCAAATATAAAACAAAAAAAATAAATTTTCTTCATCTTTTAATCCCCAAACGAAATGTTACAAAAAATGAAGTGACGAAACGGAGTTTGCCGGGTTTGCTAGTGTCATATAAATATTTACAATAAAAGACAGTATATTGTTCCTTTTATTCAACTTTTTGTTATTTTGAGTTCTTTTAAGGCAAAATAATAATACAGTAAATTAAAGTTGCAAATTAAGTTAAACGATTTATTTACTTAAATACACACAAAATAAAGATGATGGTAACGTTGGTGTTTTTACACACTGATGACCCAACTTAAATTAATTCAATTCCCCAGCAAGTGGTTCTTATATAGTTGTTTTAAGCGGTAAGAATATTCTACTTTTTTGTTGTTATCATACAATTTAGGTGCCTGCTTGCTGTGTATTTTGTTTTGTTCTGCATTAGTTCTTTTTGCGTTCTGTTGTTTATCTTATTTAGTAGAATTTCTTGTTGTTGTCCTGTGTGTATATGATTTCTTAGAAAACTACGCAGTTTGTAAAATGCAGAGTGGGAAGTTTCGTTTACCTTTTTTCACTGATAATTATTTTCTTTTAAAACTTGATAAATCATCTTCGTAACAAAATTTTATTTTTTTATTATTTTTTAATTAATTTATCGACCTTTGTGCAGCAATCGTTTCTTTTTGAGGCTTTCAATGGCATTTTATTTTTAACTTTCAATTAAAATAAATGGCCTTTTTGTTATTATATCTTAATAACTTACAACTTCTTTGGAGATATTTTGCTTAAATCTGGCAAATTCACATATATAAAAGTAAATAAGAATTTTTTAATAATTGAAGCTGTCAAAATTTACTCTACTGTACTAATGTTAACTATATTCTAAAAAATCATAGGCATTTATGCAATTACTCATCTAATCATAGTTCCTTTTATTATACTAAAATTATGTTTAACCTGCATTAGTGATTTGCATGATGATTTTATTTTTTTAAAGTTGTTGTGTCACACCACAGGTAAAACGGTACAAATTTCATCAGACAAGTCCAATATTAATTTAGGAATACCGCAAGACTCCGTTCTTCCTCTTACCCTATTGCTTATTTTTCTAAATTACCTTCTTTGTCAAACTTTCAAACCTGTATACTCTTTTGCAGATGACAGCAACATTCGCCATTCACATTTATTTGGTAATAGACCGAACCATTTTGAAGTGAATTCGTAAAGGCCAAACATGGATAACACGCTCAATCACGATCTCGAAACAATCGCAGAATAGGGTCTTGAGAGAATATAATCGATGTTAATGCCCGTAAGACGCAATGTTGCACGCTTACGCAAAGATCTGTGTTCGGAAATGGTGCTGCATCTGTTACTATAGGTTACTATAGGTGATATAAGTTTTACAGAATCGGAAGTTCTTGATGTTCTTGGCATAAAAATTCAGTGTGATATTCGATGGACTCCATTTGATCTTCGTACTACTTATACCGCCTAAATCCGTCCAAAAATAGAATACAACTCTCATGTACGGGTCGACCCCGTAAAGTCTATTTTGGAGTTGCTCGACCGTGTACAGGAGAGAGCCAAGAGGCTCTTTGGGAACAGTAGGATATCCAACTCTATTGATTCTCTAGAGAATCGACGAATGTCGGTTGTATTTCACTGTTTTATCCTTACAGAAATGGTAAGTGCTCTAATAAAATTAAGGAACTTCTTCCCGTTACTTGCAAGTTTCGCATTTAACTCGGTTTTCGTTGAGAGCGCATCCATTTGCAGTTGATTGGCCAGTGAATCGCACTACCCATTGCAGGGAAAATTTATTTTTAAGCAGAACAGTCCATATGTGAAACAAACTCCCTCCAGAGGTTTTTCCTATCGATTTTTATATGTAGGAAAGCTCAAATCGAATGTCCACAAACTCTACCTCCTCTTATCTCCTCCCCATAACCTAATTTACTAGTTCTGGCACAACGCACTGCATGTGTAGGAGTCATCTCCTGAGTGTTTGTCCAAAGAAAAAAAAATTTAGATAAATCCTGTACAAAACTATCACAGTTAAGTTGAGGGGTTTGACTATAATTTTTTTATTAAATGATGGGCTCTTTTTCTTAGATCACCATTGAAATGTTGTAGAATAGCTAATATTTTTGTCATCTTTTTCGATGTTTTAGTAGATTAAATACATTTATTATAAAAATGTAAAAAAATTGTTTACCCAATTTAAATTATTATGCTGTAATCCATGTCATCCTTTGCCTTAATTATTTTAAGAAAAGCTTATAATTATAATAAAGAAAAAAATTTTAAAAGTCATTAAAGAAACTACAAATTGGAACATTTTTTTCGTTTTTAGCTTAGAGTAAAGTTTTAAAGAAAACTAAATAATAATCAAACCAAAAGCTAAGGGTCAATGCCGCTTTTTAGCCTGGTTGGTGGTTTAGTTCTTGAGGTGACCATTGCCATTCTTGCAGGCAGTTGCATGGTCTTGCCATAAAGAAGATAGTATCATTTTATATATACTTTTTGAATAGAAAGAAAATTAAAAGTTTTTCTTGCACTTTAATTTATTTTTTTTTTGTGTTTTCTTCAGTAGACATTTGTAGTTACTTCCGCTTTTTTTTTTGCTGTAATTTCTTCTTAGTGTCTACAATAACTTTTGCTTTCTTGTTATTGTTATTTTTGTTGTTGTTGTTGTACTCCTTAATGTTGGCACGTTTGTAAACATTGGTTATCTTTAATCTTCATACTCCAACTAGTTGTTGGGATCACTGCTTAAGCCTGAGAATTAGTTAGAATCACGCTTGCTTTTCAAAAGTTCGACTTCATGTCTGAAGCAGATCTTCTCTAAAGCTTAAATAAGTTAATGCGTGTGCTTTGCTCATTGTCTTTGTCCAATAGTATAATACATCTACCAATCTATCTTGTTACTGGCTCTTATTTGTATTTCGAATTTTAATCCACCATGGAAAAAAAAAACAAAACAAAAATAAATAACAGACTCTTTAAAAACAAAAAGAAAAACGAACGGATAATTTTCAAACATGTTTGCATTTATTTTCAATTTAGAATTTGCAAGAAAAGGGCGTGCGTGAAAATTATACACGGCATCTCTTTAAGAAAAACTTAACAAAAGCGACACGTAACTTCTATCACCGTCACCCACCAACTAACAAATGAATGAAACAAAGGAGCAAGCAGTGAACCACCGCATTGTATCGTTGTTTGTTGTTTGTTTGACACTAGGTGCACCATGAAAGACGCACGACATGACCATCGCAGCAGCTTCTCTCTAAGATTACGTAACTTCAAAAGAAGCATGTTTAGTTTGTTTCAACCACCTTTCGCTTTCGTGTTTTTAAGATTTTATTTGTTTTTCATTTTTTTCCTCTTGATTTTCTGCTTTTAATTTGCTGTCTCTAGACTCTATATTTTCTCTGTTACAGGTATTTTTGCAGCCTGATTTTCGGCATATTTTTATTTCATTCAATAACGCAAACACACTCAGTGGAAGGAGGCTCACAGGATTTATAAGGAAGTATTTATATTTTAATCATATTTTCTAAATCAGCTTTCTATACTTTACATAAACGAAAATCTAAGTGCTAGCCACTCAGTTTCCTTTGTAAGTGTCGTGACAAAAGAAAAACAACTTGAAAGTTATTAATAATTTATTGAAAATAAATAAAAAAACAAAAAGTTTTTTTATTAACTTAACATAAGAAGATATGGTAACAGTTTTACTTTCCAAAAATACTACTCGCATAAAAATAACTTGTAACATTCTACAAATAATATTTTTTCGGTACATTTAAAGATTTGAAATATTCTTGGGTTAAATGGCATGAAGTTGTTGTTGTTCTTAAACATTCTGATCAACTTTAAGTTTTAACATCGGGTTTATCAACAAGAAGTTTATTTTTCAATTGTGGCAACACCAATAACATGATAGTTTT
The DNA here is from genome assembly GCA_030448955.1 of Trichopoda pennipes. Classification (NCBI taxonomy): domain Eukaryota; kingdom Metazoa; phylum Arthropoda; class Insecta; order Diptera; family Tachinidae; genus Trichopoda; species Trichopoda pennipes. Next base: position 10,995,212 of record JASKUP010000034.1, read on the forward strand.
GATATTTAGTTTTTTGATGCATTGGCCATTGTGGTAATGAATTCAATTTCGCACGAAAATCGCATTAACATAATTAAAATTCACTATGAAAATTATGGTTCTGTTGAAGTTACATATCGTAAAATTCGTGATAAATTCGGACAACATAATCGTTCTTCTGAGACCGCTATTAAGAATTTGATCCTGAAATTTTAGTCGACAGGCTCATTATAAATTTTGCGAACGTCAACGTGTGTTCGACCGAGTGGTTCAACTGAAAGCATCGCAGCCGTAAACCACAGTGTTGAAGCGGATCAAAATTTCTCAATTCCTCGACATGCTCAGCAATTGGGGTTCTCCAAAACCACCACATGGCCTTACAAGGTTCGACGCTATGTGATCTGGAGCCGTGATTGGGCCGTTTTTTTCAATGAAGCTGGAAATACCGTAACGGTCAATGGATCACGCTGTCGCGAAATGCTAACAACTCAATTTTAGTCTATTATTGTCGATGTGGATATCACTCACATGTGGTTTCAACAGGACGGTGCCATATGTCACATTGATGTAATGGTTTATTATAGGTATGGTCCCTATAGCCCTTTCTATATTTCAACATCTGTAAAGGCTGTCAGCTAGTTAATAGGCGTTCAAAATAACTGCCAGAATTCGAAACTTTAATAAATGAGAACTAGGCAGAAGTTGCTAGTTTAAGTTATCCAGTTAAAGTCTAATTTATTTTCTTTTACATGCTGCTTATATACCAATTATGAATATTTATTCTACAATCTAGAGTTGAGTGTTTTCCAAAGTCACTCAATTCTTATTTTCACTATATTAATTACAAAAATAAAAATAGCATTTATCAACAATAAACAATAAGCAAATAGTCAACGGCACATGCCAAACACATTGTATTGTCGAATATGACACCTTATGATGTATCAGCATATTAACAATAAAATTATTGTAAGCACCCTACATGAGTTGTGCTGGTTTGCACACACTACACATGCTGTGTGACTACTGCAATGCACTACATTGGAAACCAAATTTCCTGATCTCATAATTTCACGACAATCAGCAGTTAAATAGCCCGCCAGATTGTATGATTTAACTGGATTATTTTTGTGGGGCTATGTTAAGGACAGAGTCTATACTGGGCCAGTCAAATCGATTTCAGCCCTTAAAATCCGTGATGTAATTAATAGGAAATAGGACCGTTTTGCAAAAACTTTAAACTTCGATGAAAGAATCGACATCTGTAAGCGTGATCGTGATGGACATTTTTCATTCATAATTGCCAAACTTTTGTCTTCATAATAAAAGAAAAAATTGAATCATTTTATTCTAAATTTTTTGTTTTATTTTGTTTTATAAAACAAACTTCTTTCTGGAAAATCCGGTAGTTACCAACATAATACTTGCAAAGTAAAACCCGTCTCTTAAATAGACACAACCGCAGAGGATCATTAAACATGAAATAGAAAGTGTAATTCACACTTTTATATGTTTCACTATAATAATTCAAAAGATAAGTTCATATGTATAATATGTATTACAATATCTATAACCACATCACTATAACCACTATATAACAGCGTATATCACAGTATGTATACTGTGGAAATTCTTCACCTACAAAAGTGCAAAGACCAAGGAAATTAATTTTATAACAACAAAAATTATGAACAATTTGAATAAAAATTTTTTTTTGAAAACAATTGACAAACATATAAAACAATTTTCTTCATACATACATACATACAAAATTAAAATTTCAAAAATTTTAACATACAAAAAACAAGGAAATGGAAATTAAATAACAAATTCTCTCTTATGAAATAATTATAACAAATTATGTGTCTTTTGCATTAAGTACCTATAATTCTGCGCTAAATTATTTGTGTCTGTTTTGAAATTTACATTTGGTACATTAACAATTTCTAACATTTCTAACATATAATGTCTCTTATAGTTTTTTCCTACATCTAATATTGATGCTTCATCAAGCTTCGAATAATGATTATATTTCTTACTATGTGAAGATAAGGATGTCTTCTGTGTTGAATTATTCCTATGTTTTTGATCACATCTATGACCAGCTAATCTTGTTTTAAGTTTATTCTTTGTTGTCCCAATATAAACTTTGTCGCAGTTCACCTGGTCATTTCCTCCACATGGTATTCTGTATAATACATCAGATATTTCCATTTTTCCTATTTTATCTTTCGTACTGCTAAATAACATATTTAAAGTGTTATATGTTTTGTGTGCAATTATACATCTATCAGTGTCATATATTTTAGACTTTCTTAACATAAGTTAATGATTTATAAATTCTTGGTTCTGCTATAGTATTTCCTAAATGATGTCTATGATTACCATATTGTCTAATTAATCGGTTAGTTAATTCTACTGGAAAATCATTGTCATGAAGTATATCTCTTATTGTGTCCTTATTCTTCAAATGAAATTCTCTATCACTTGTAGTCAATATTATGTCTATCATATTTTTCGCCGCGTTAAATATCATTTTTCTCGGATGTTTGGAGTAAAAATTAATAATTCTTCCAGAAGATGTTGGTTTCTTATACCAATCAAACACTAACATATTTCTCTTTCTTATTATCAATATATCCAAACATGGAAGTTTAGATTCTAACTCTCTTTCAATCGTAAATTTAATATTCGAATGAAAACTATTCAGTTCTGACAAAATATTATCCACTGCATCTTCGGAAATTATACAAAATAAATCATCTACATATTTTGTGATAATCTCCGGTTTAATATGCATTTTACTAATACATGAATTCAGTAATTCCTCCATCACAATATCGGCTATAATTGGAGATGCTGGAGAGCCCATAGGGAGGCCCTCATTCTGCAGATATATCCTATTATCAAATTGAAAATACCTGCTATCTTCAACACAAAACTTAAGAATACGTAAAAATATTCGTATTTTGCTCTATTATCTGCCATTTTCCCTCTATAAACCTTAAAAGCTGAACCACAAAATATGTAGATGATTTATTTTGTATAACTTCCGAAAATGCAGTGGATGATATTTTGTCAGAACTGAATAGTTTTCATCCGAATATTATATTTACGTTTGATTTTTGTTGTTATAAAATTAATTTCCTGAAGAAGCTTTCCACAGGAAAGCCAAATATTGAAAAAATATAGTTAAATTTAATTTAAAAAAAAAACATTTAAAAGATTAAAACATATATATTTAATATATATAAATAAAAAGAGGTCGAGTTAACATAATAATAAAGTAGTATATATTAATAGGCCGGTGTATATATTAATAGGCTTTCTGGGTCTGCTTCTGGTCTCTATCTGCAACTGCTCGAAAAAATGATCATATAAGTAAAATTTTACCTATTGGGACACCATTTAATTTAAAATTATAACTTATAGTCGAGTTATTAATATGTATTGTATGTTTGTTGAATGTAATTTAAAGGATTTATACTATTATGACGGATATAGAATTATGCATTCCGTCAATTTAAAAAATATGGTCGTACAAATCAAATAACTTCAGTTATGGCGACACCATTTAATGTTTTTTATGGTTTTTATTACTTATTAATTTTAAATTTATTTATATATTTTTATTCTACTTAATAAACAATTGTTTCAGTTATAACCTCCTGTAAATTCTTGTATAAAATATAAGAAGTTTTTAAAAATGTCAAATTTATTTTTTAACAAAAACAACAAAATTCAAATATAAAATAAAAGTTAAATGGAAAGATGCAAATATTTTCCAGAAATAACTTCTTTTTTCTTCATTTAGTAACAACACAAAAAAATTCCAAAATTTACATGGGAAATGCCAACGACACACACTGGGGATTTCGCGGAAAAAAGTCAAATTGTCAACATACTCTTCATGCAATATGCAATGATATTTTGAAATTTTAGACCAAATGATACAATCAAATCAAAAAGAATTACTCCAATCTGATGGCTAGTTTTTTTTTTTTTGGCGTCCCAACTCAGTACTTGTATATTTTACTGAATCAACTTAATTTAAACCTAAGAATTTCAAAACGAATATTATTTTATTATGTGAGTTAACGTTTTCCTTTTTATTTTTTATTTAAAGTAGGATATTTCAGTATACTAAAATTGAAAAAATAAACTCTGCAGAGACTAAGTTTTTTATTTGCTTGTTTATTTTTATGAACATATAAAAAAAATCCCTTTTTTCTCCAAACATTTGGACCTGCAATTTTAGCCATACTTTCCCACAGTTGGAAATCACTACTAATACATTGTCTCATATCTGTTATTACATTTTTAATCAACTTTAAGTGCCACCAGGTGCCACCTCTCAATTTGTTGCATTACACAGTACAACATTTTTCAGCTGATTGATTCGCGACTTAATTCTGATAAGGCCCTCTTGTTTAACATAACTCAAGAACCACTAGTCGGATTTTACTTAAACAAATTTAGAAAAATCAAGAAGTACTTTCATCTGTTTATATAATGTTTCGCTACATAAGCAACAGTTTCGAAGTTATAAATAAATGTATAAAGAAAAAAAAATATTTTTTGCCTAAAAAGTTATTTTTGTTTTTAAATTCATAAAAGTCCAAAACAGTAAAAAAAGTGTCAAGTTCTATTACTTTCACGTAAAGTCGTATAACCTACGAACAAAATGAGACATAACTCATGAAAGTCGATGAACGCGTTTCGCTTTTATGCATAATTAAGTAAAGCTACGAATTTAAAAAATTTGCTCGAGATATGCACAAAAAACCATTGAGAATTTTTTTTATGATTCTCAGAATTAAAAAAAAAAGTAATAAACAAAAGGTTATTTGAATTTTATCATTGTAGAACACTACAGTTTCCATACGTTAAAGAGACACATCAAGTTATACGAGAAGAATAGAGAAGAGTCGATGAGGAGATATCTCAACTAAAAGAATTTGAGTTAACAGTAAATAATCGTAACTTTAAAGTAAAACATGAATTATATTTTACAATGATTGACGGCAAGACAGCACAATCAGTAACAGAAATGCCAGCAGCATCTTTTTGTTTTATTTGTGGAGTCACAACATCCAAGATGAATAAAGTCGAAGAAGTTCAAGCTATGCCCTTAAATGAACAACACTGCAATTTGGTATGTCACCACTTCATGCACGTATTAAGCTGATGGAGTGAGTGTCTTTTGCATGTGGCTTATAATATTGAATTTAAACGTGGGAAAATCGACTCAAATACTCGTCCGATAAAAGAAGCCCGAAAATGTTTGATAAAGTGTGAACTTAAAGAGAAAATAGGAAAACAGATTGATATTGTTAAGCAAGGCTCTGTTACGACAAATTCAGGAAATACGTCGCGAAGATTCTTTGTTAATCCTGTTTTGATTTCCGAAAAAACGGGTCTAGATGAAAACATAATCAAGAGGTTTTCAATAATTCCTGAAGCTATAACAATCACCGAGGTAGTAGATCCAAAAAAATTTGGTGAATTTTGCTTGGAGACGGTCGTGTACGAGTGATACAATATGCCACCTACCCTTCACAAAATTCTAATTCATGGAAAAGATATAATTGAAAAGTGTATTTTTCCTGTAGGCCCACTATCCGAAGAGGCTCAGGAAAGTCGTAACAAATACTATAAAAAATATCGCGTTAGACACTCCAGAAAATGCAGTCGAATTGCCACGAACGAAGATATTATGCACCGAATGATGGTAACATCAGATCCCATGATTTCACATTTGACGCCTTCATTTAGCCAGAAAAAGCATAGTGTTATAAGCGACAAAGTTAAGGCTCTTTTAGAATAATAAATTAAAAATAGATTTGAAATAAATAATAAATTAAAAATAAAAAAAAAATCAAATTAAATTAAATTTTTTTTGTTAGTTATGGGTCTTTACATTGCAGGTAATGATCGACATTTCTCTAACTTTCTTTATTTTGATTACTTTTGTGTATTACTACATAAATAAAACTAAATTTGTGATAGACTCACTAAATTTTTTGACATATATATTTTTTTTCTCACCTCCATACAAAAATCCCCAGTGTGCGACATTGTAACAACCGTTGTGAAATCGGACGACTTTGAATACTAAGTTCCTACTAAGAAAAATATTTTTTTATTGGAGCTTTAATAGCAAACATTTAGTTCTATTTCTTTAGTTTTATTTTACATATAATGTGTCATATATAATTTTAAATCTCTGAAATTATTAGAAGAACTATTTAGTATTCTGGCAAATAAGTGATGCATGTTCGGCTTAAGATTAATCACAAATTCTCCGTCTTCTTATTTCTATTATTTGTTGCTTTTCATCAACTTTATTTAGATATTTGTAATCACTATCATGTCAGTTCTGAAATTGTGTAAATATGATTATTTTCTAATAAAACCCAGTCTTTCAAGCAAAGCCTCAAGAAATTTGTTTTTAGTGGCAACAAATAAATTTTTGATTTTTCATTTTAAATAAAAAGTCCATATTTTTATTAAAAAAACATTTTTATGTCTGGTAGGGGCTAAGGCAGTATCGCGAAGTTTTGCGTTAAATTTCATCGCTGAATATAGTTGCCATATCGAAATTTAATAAAGTAAAATAATAAATTTGTGTCGGTAATAACTTCTCTTGACTTGTATCGAGTCTTTTCAAGGAATTTATAATATGATTTGTCCAATAAGGCCTCACCAAAAAAAATCACAAAATTGCATTCTTACTTTCAGCCTATTTCCTATTCTTCTAAATGACACTCTCTGCCAAACTTTGATCCCAATATCTTTTTATTATTATCTACATGTACTCATTATTAGACTTATCTGAGACTCAGGTATCTGAAAATGCTGATCCACAGAGTTTTCACTTACCTGGGTATCACCTACTATAGCTTTTTAATTTCCATCGGGGCCTTGCATGATATATACGCAATGAAGTTGTTTGCCAGTGCCAGAAACCACTGGGCACATATGATCCTGAATTTAGCTGCCTGTGGATTACAAGGTCACACTTCTTGCATTTTAGCTTTTTTTACAGAAGTCCAAACACGGAACTAGCCGGCTTCGATTTTTTTTCGACCTTATATCCAAGATTCTCGACATCTGCCCGAACAGCGAAATTGTTATTGCTGGTGATGTCAATGTCCACAACTATTCTTGGCTTCGCCATTCAAGCCAGTTGTATGGCTTGAATGGCGAGGGCCAGTATGTTGAGTTATTTGCCGCGCACTACCACCTTGTGCAATTAGTGAATGAGCCATAACACATCCCTTTTGTTGAAGTCTATGGTAATACTCTCAATTTATTTCTAACTTCACACCCCCAAAAGTATGAAATTAGTGTTTGTGCACCATCTCCGCCTCCTTTTCATACTCAGAGCTTCATAACGTTTCCAAACCAGCTACGTTTAAAATATGTTTATGAGGGCTTAACGAATTTTTTAGGTAATTTAATTGGAAACTATGTTTCTTAGACAATAATATCGTTGCCGTATCAAAAATGGTCGTGAACATCATTTTGTTTGGAATGAAAACTTTTATTCCTTTCAAAGAAATTTCGATTAAAACCAGATCCAAGTTTTGGTTTATTCAGACATGCAAAGGGCCAGATCAAGAGAGGTAGCTTTCAGTATCTAGCGTAGAAATAAAAACGCAGATACTGATCACAAATCGACGCAATGTGGGTTAAATTTACACTTATCGTTACTACCATAATAAATGCTCTAATGAAATTAGGAAATTTGTTCCCGTTTTTCGCACGTTTTTCCATTTAATACGTTAAGGGCGGGTGAATCAAACTATTACAGGGAAAATTCGTTTTTTTAGCAAAACAGTCCATAATAAACTCCCTCCAGAGGTTTGTCCTGTCACTTTCAATGTAGGAAAGTTCAAATCTAATGTCCACAAATACTACTCTCTCTTTCCTCGTACCCATAACCTAATTTCCTACTTCTGGCACAATGCATTACATGACTAGGGGTCATCGCCCGATTGCTGGTCCGAGAAAAAAAAGCATTTTGAAGTTACGGCCACGCAAAAAACATGAACAAAGAAATTAATAACAAATGGGGTGAATAGGGTATTTCGAATAGCATTGATTCTAACGCTCATAAGACCCGGTATTATACACTTTGGCATGGAGCAAACATGCTCTTCAGTCAGGAAGCTATGCTTGGCATAAAATTCAGTGTAACATTTAATGGAATAAGCAAATTTTGAAACAGTGTAAGAAAATACTTTAGTCCATTAAACTATAATGGAACACAATTCTTATATATGTGCTGGTGCTTCAAATTGTATTTTGACACTACCCGAGATCGAAGAGGCTTATCAGTACGCAAATTATATGACTCACTTAAGCCTTAAAGATATGAAGTGTGTTTTGCCAATTTATCGTTACTAGTAGAATGCAGTATAATGAATTCAGGAAACTTCTACCTGATAATCAATTTTTGTTTCTATATAACGGTATTCTATATAACCATTAATGTTAATTTACCAGTGGTTAATTAACCAGTGCCAATGCAAAACTTTTTATAGAAAGAATTGGATTTTTAGCGAAACAGTTTGTGGGTCAAACTTCCAGCCGAAATCTTCCTTCTGACTTTCAAGACAATAGTGTGCAAATTGACTATCCCAAACACGACTCCGGATATCTTCTAGTTTCGACTCAATTTATCAAGCTAAGCAGATATTATGTACTAAATACTACTTCTTTTAAGAAAAAGGAACGAAACTTTCTACAGTACAACGTGTAAAACATACTGAATTAAGTGTTGAAATATTCTTAATATTTTTAAAATTTTTTATTAACGAAATGCACAATTTTTATTTATTTGTTAAATTTGTGCTCACAATCCATTTGTCAGTTGGAAAAGCTGATGCGTTTATATGTATTCGAAGTTAGTGTTAAAATTTCACTAAAAATAAATAGAAAATACTATTAAACCACGTTTTTATTTTTTCTTACATTCTGTATTAGTTTCAAAAGTTTCTATATTTAAAGAATAATATTTCAGTTTTTCTAAAATTCCACTAATTTTTTAAAATTTCAAGTTTAACATTGATATGTATTATGTATTTATGTTTATTCCTTTTAATAAACGTTTCGTTATATTAAGTTCTTTTACTGCAAAATAATAACACAACACTTTAAAGTTTTAAATAGAATTTACCGATTTATTTACTTTCAATACATACGAAATCAACACAATGGTACGATCACCACTATAACGCCTAACAGATGCTTTATTATTTTGTTGTCTTTTCTCAACGATGTTTTGACTTGAATTTTTTAATTTGCCCAGCAAGTGGTGCTTATGTAGCTATTTTAGGCGGTTCTTGCATATACAAGAATATTCTACTTTAACATCACTCCATTGTTATTATTATTATTGCCATTCAGTGTAGGCGCCTGTTTGGCTGTGTTTTTGGTTAGTTGTTTTCTGTTGTTAAAATTATTTCGTAGAATTTATAACAAGATCTGTTGTTGTCTTATTTGTATAATACTTCTTACAAAATTACGCATTTTCTTAAACACACAGTAGGTCATTTCGCTTACTTTTCATTATCATAATAATATCACTATATATAATAATTAAATATTAGGGATTGACTCATAATTCAGCAATAAATAAAAACTCTCTATAAGGACAAGTGTTTTTAATTTTTTTTTAATTAATAAGTAAAGTCATGTTATTATTTCTTTTGTTTTTGTTTTGTTTTATGGTAACTCTTTAAAGATGTATATATAATAAATTACTAACTAATGAAAATTAGAATTTCAATCACAAAAATTAAAAACATTAATCTTTATTTTGCAGAGAATCAAGTTAAACACTTCAGCCGCATGAAAGTTAAAGATGTTAATCAGAATTAAAACAAATGCAGGAATACAATAATAAAGTTTCCTCTAACTATAGAACTCAACTCAATTAATGTTCATCAGATAAGCGCCATTGAAGGCGGTCTTAATAAAATATTCATTCATATACACATGATTACAATATGCAAACACATATCTACACACATATGCACTCATATGCATACAGCTAGAAATGGCCAAAATTGGTCAAAGTTTTAAAAAAGAAAAAAATCACTCGCACATTTTTGTAAAAACTTAAAAACGAAAAAAAAAAAACTTTAAACAACAAGACAAAATTTAGAACCTGTCAAAAAGATCAACGCTTTTAATAAGAAAAGGTTGACCAACAACAAAAAAAAGACAAGGAAGTAGCCACCTACTAGAGACATTAACTACTGAGACTGCAGTTAAAAGAAACAGTAAAAACCCACAATAAAAACAACAAAATATTTAAGGAAGATTTCATAAAGAAAGAAAATCAAAAATAGTCAGCACATAAGTTAGAGAGTGTGTGGATATGTATGTGTATGTATGTGTATTTGGCGTATGCGCAGTTATTCTTAAAACGGCATGCGATCAGTATAAGCTGATAGGGGCCGTAGACAACATGATCACGCATTACCAGTAGTAGTCAAAATGTTAGAAATGTTAAAAGTTTCTAGTGTTTTTACTTAAATGTTTGGCTTATTTATGACCATTGATGTGTTGCTGTTTTAAAATACAAATAAGTTTTAAAAAAAACCTTTTTTTTATTTATAAAGTGTTTATTGAGACATAAGAAGCTTCTTAAAATTTGGTAAATGACCTGTGTTCATTATATTATAAAAAATGCAAAGCATTTTTCAATTAAACAATTTTATTTAGAATCACTAGATTATTTTCGAGCTCGAATCGCTAAATTTAAAGATTTTATCCCAGCTTACTTTATTCGCAATAGCATCCGAAAGGATGATTCTATTTTATGACATTAATAGATTTTAAGTAAATTTAGCAAACAATTTTATTGGATATCCTTCTTTGCTTGCTATCTATTTTAATTTAAATAAATTGAAACATAATTTCTTGTTAAAGACAACTAAAAAAAGTTTTTACAGAATAAATATTTGATATTAGTTTACTTTTTGTCTTTCTGAAAAATAACCCAAATGTTGTCATTCCTTTCCGTCTTTGGTGGCTGTTTGTTCGGTATGAACGGCGAGCCGTTTTAATGCGATGACATCATTCTCAAGCCGTGTTCTAAACTGTTCACTTATAATGTCAATTTTAAACATTTTTGTTTTGTAGATTTCCAATGTTTTCTAGAATGTCTAGTCTTTGTCCTTTTTTACTAGGATTTAGTAATGTCATATATTCACCTATTTCCCTTGGTGTATGTCCGTGAGTGTCAAGCTGTAATAAAAAGTTGGAGTCTTCTCTTTTTCGTTTGTATGACCATTCGTGTTCTGTAAATCTTGTTTTTTCTGATCGTCCAGATTGCCGTATATAAATGTGTGATTTCCACTTTAAATAAGCTAAAGTTGATTATTGTACTGTTGCGAAAATAATTTGTTTAAGTTTTAAAAGAAGATAACTATCAGTAAAAGAATAAACGAAATGACCTATTGTGTATTTTACAAACTCTGTAGTTTTCTAAGAAATCTTATATACACAAGACATATGTACACATATGTATATATATGCAATAAAAGAACTCAATATAATCCTTAATCCCTTCAAATTTACTGTTACTTAAATGCTTTAATATATTATTCTCTATTAACTTAAACTAGTAGAAACATAGGTAACACTGTACACGCATTATTTATGTATTAAATCTGCAGATTCTGATTTAATAAACAACAAAAAGATTTAGTTAAGAATTAACACACAAGCTTTTTATTGATTTAAGAAAAAGATACGTAATTAAATTAAATTAAATTATAAACATTAAATTAGGATATTGATACAACCAACTAATTGTTTACAATTCACAAAAATTATGTTTACAAATCATTTGCATACTTCTAGGCGAACTTTATAAAAAATTGAAAATGTTTGTAGCTTAAGTCTTAAATTCTTAAGCTTCACCGAAGTGCGAAGACGTATACCGTTTTAACTGCAATGTCGTGTGGTCTCTTACAGCACTCTATCTCTGGAACTTTAAAAGGCAAAGTCTTAAAATTTGAACAGATGGCGTACTCTATGGCTGCTAATGGCATTTTTTTGGATCTCTGTAAAAGCAAATTACTCGTTATAATTAGGTAAATTAAGATTTTAACAGAAAATAAAAATTGGGTTAAATTTCGAAAAAAAGAGTATAAAGTGAAAGTAATAAATATATAGTCTCTTTGCCATAAAATTTATCATAACAAAAATCGTCAAAAATATGCGCAAACCAAGAGTCTAATTAAAATAAAAATTTTGTAAAGAACTGATAAAAAGACTAGACGACAGCTTAAGAATTATTATTCAACATGATGCTAGTGTTACTAGGAGAATCATTCCGAGTCCAGAGTATTTTCCTACAGAGTGAAAAACAGCTAAGGTGATAGTGATACCTAAACCAGGTAACGACCATACCAAATTGGACTCTTATAGGAATAATAAGTGTACTGCTTACAATTTCTAAACTGTTTGAGAAATCGTTAATGGCGAAGTTGGTTTTAGGGCCAAACATACTACTATAGAGCAAACACATCGATTATTAAATACCATAAAAAATTCGTTTGAAGAAAATAAAATGTTTTCCAGCTGTTTTTATTGACGTATCTCAAGCTTTTGACAAAGTATAGCATGACGGCTTAATGCTCAAAATAAAGCTAAATTTGCCTAGAAATACTCACCAGCTTTTGGAAAGTTAATTCGTCGTAAATTCATAATCATAGCTGAAGCGCAGCTCAACTAAGTAAAAAAGGGGTTTCCCAGGGCAGCATACCGGATTCTACCTTATTTTTGATTTATGCTTCGGACATGCCAATTGATACCAAATTACACACTTCAACTTTTCTTATAAAATCATCAGGAAGCCTCACGAAATTTACAGGAATACATTCACACTTTAGAGAAATGTAACGATGTGTAAAATTAAGGTTAATGATCAAAAATATTTTCATATTACATTTACATTGCTCAACGAAATTTGTTCGATCATCGATCAAGTATCTCTGTATTCACCTAAAACTTCGGCTAACACTGAAATCTCACATTGATGCCAAATTTACTCAGATGAAACTTAAAGCTGCACAAATGAATTGGCTCATGGGAGGAAATTCCGGACTAAAATTGGATTGTAAACTTTTGCTATACAACGGTACTATGAGATTCAATCAAAAGACGATAAAACAGACATTTTCGTATAATTACTACTGTTCCCAGATATGTCAAAAACTCACAAATTCTTGACGATCTAAGCGTACGTCTCGTAAAAACGCACAGGATGCATCAAGATATATCAACAAACTTGAATTCCACTTTCGTGGCCATATTCGGTTGAATAGAAGGGATACACTTGCCATCATATGAGACCAAGATAAATGATTAAAACCAATATGTGTATGTATTTAGTATCTGCAGAAACTCAAGTTTTATTTTTGAGAATTAATCTTTGTATACGTATTGCTAGTTCAGTTTCTCTTTAAGATTTAATAAATAAATTAAATTAAAAAAAAGCATGCTAAAAATCACAAGCCTAAATCCACTTTCTTGGTTGCATGTATATATATATATATAAATATATATAAAATAAAAATTAAGTAGTTCCAAAAAGTTATCTTCGTTTGAAAAAATTTTGGATGTTACATTCTTTGTAAAATTTTTATTTCTAGAAAAATTAAAGCAATTTGTTATTTTGTAATTTTTTTCATATATACAATACTCGTAAATTTTTTTTTTTTGTATCAATATATTATTTATTGAATCTTCTAAATTAATAGAACTAACAATAAGTAGATAAATCTTAAATCTAAAAGTAAAAACTATCTTTATGTCTAGCCAATGTCAGCCAAAAAGTTTTAGTTAACAAGAAATAAAAAAAAAATTAAAAAGGAAAACACTAGAAATTACTTATACTAATAGCCCTAACGTCTCTCCTCTTCAGACGATTGTAGCCTCTACCATTTAATATATCACGTGCCAAAATATTTGGATGAAATTCCAGTTTTCTCAAATATTTGGATGCGTACTTCTGTATTTCCTCTCTTACAGAGGGCACTTTCAAATCCTTGTGAATGTTCGAGTTTTTCACATACCATGGGGCAGCAGTTATGAGTCTGAGGATTTTGTTCTGGCTTCTTTGTATCCGTTCGACATTTGACACTGAGGCAGTGCCCAACATTTGAATTCCATAGCTCCATATTGGCTTTAGAATAGACTTGTAGATCAAAAGTTTGCAGTCAAGACTGAGAACAGAATTCCGACCAATTAGCCAGTTTAATTGAGCAGTTTTAAGTCTTATTTGCATAAGTTTAGCTTCTATGTGGTGCTTCCATGTTAGACGCCTGTCAAGGTGCATACCGAGGTACTTGACGACCGAACGTTGAGGTATTGTTTGATTATTTATTGTGATAGATGGGCATGTACTCCTGCGTAATGTAAAAGTAATATGAATGCACTTCTGTTCATTAATTTTTATTCGCCATTTTCTTAACCATTTTTCGACTTGGAACACATGACTTTGAAGACGTAGTGAAGCTTCGTGTGGGTCTACATGAACACAAAGCAGGGCAGTATCATCAGCAAATGTTGAAACGTGAACGTCGTCCCGTGTAGGCATATCTGAGGTATATAATAAATACAAAATCGGACCCAAGATGCTCCCTTGAGGAACTCCGGCTCTAATTGGCTGTGGTGGGCTCAAAAACTCCTCGTGCTTTACAACAAATAAACGGCTACTCAAGTAGCTTTCCAGTAATGTGGAAATATTTTGAGGCAAATTCTGCCTTAGTTTATGAATTAAGCCCTCGTGCCAAACTTTATCGAAGGCCTGGGAAACATCAATAAAGAGAGCAGAACAGTAATGTTTATTTTCAAAGGTTTGTTTAACAGCATTAACAAGTCTATGCGTTTGCTCTATTGTGCTATGCTTTTTTCTAAATCCAAACTGGTGATCCGGTATACACTTCTTTTCGATCAATATGGGATACATTCTATTTATTAAAAGTTTCTCAAACAGTTTAGATAAATTAGACAGCAAGCTTATTGGCCTGTAAGAATCTATTTTAGAATGATCCTTGCCCGGCTTGGGAATCATTATCACCTTCGAAATCTTCCACTTCTGAGGGTAAAAATAAGATTCTCACCGCTACATTTGGTAGCTCCAGAAGCATCCTATTACTAACTTTATCAATACCAGGTGATATTTTAAGTTTTAAGCCGGCGATAGCCTTTCTCAACTCTTGTACTTCCAGTCTCAAAGGCACAGCTTCTATAGGTATTATTTCAGGTAACACTATAGGGTCTGTCGATAAATTAGAAGAAAATACTTTTAGGAGGTGGTTGGAAAACAGATAAGCTTTTTCCTCGTTGCTTCTTGCCCAATCACCGCTTGGGGTACGCAGTGGCGACTGGCGTAAAGTTGGTCGCTTAATTTTTTTTGTTGCGCGCCACAGAGAGTAGTCTGAATGCGAGGTTGCATCAAGATTTTCCAAGTATTTGTTAAGTGAAGCAATTCTTTGCACTTCAAGTAAATCACGAAGCTGTTTGGTACACTCTTTCAGCCTGTTTCTTAGTTGGGGTGATCTACACGCCTGCCACTCTCTACGGATTCTTCTTTTCTCTAGTAGGAGTTGTTGTACATCTACTTAATATATTCTGCTGTATCTTTTTATCGGAGCATTTGTGGTTGCGTGAACTGTGGCTAGTCTGATTTCTTCATTAAAGTTGTCAATAGCTTTTTCCACTTCTCCTGAAGTACGCAGCGGTATATTTTCCGAACAATGAGAGCTTAGATATTTTCTAAATTTAAGCCAATTAATATGAGTCTTAGTTGCCAATGCAGATCGATTTTCAGAATCCAACGGGTTCCATAACGTAACAATAGAAGGTGTGTGGTCGGAGGATAAGTCTAATGAAGACTCTACATTCGTAAACTCACCTGGTATATTTTTTGCGACTCCAAAGTCAATGACGTCAGGGATTTTTTGCCTGTCGGTGGGTCAATAAGTTGGCCTTCCGCTAGAAATTACAGTTAACTTTAGCCTCAAAATTACATTAAACAATGTGCGACCCTTCGGGGTTGTCAGACGTGAGCCCTAGTGGATATGCTTCACGTTATAGTCGCCAGCAGCTAAAAAATGAGGACCTAAAGATTTATAGAACCCGCAAAATTGATCCTCTGTGATTGGAAAACTCGGTGGACAATACACAGACGAAATCACTAAATTGCTATTGTTCTCTAAAAGACAAATAGTTGTCGCTTGTAAATATCCCGAGCAAAATTCGTCCATTACATGGTGTTTGAGTCGGGCCTTCACTAGGATAGCTGACCCGCCACAAGCTCTTCCACGAGGGTCCTTGGTGTCATAAAAGGTATAACCATTAATTTTAAAAATACTCCTGGCTGTTAGATGGGTTTCGGAAATTAGCATTACGTCAATATTCTGCACCTTCATGAATAGTTCAAGCTCGTTCTTATGTGAGCGGATGCCGTTGGCGTTCCAAAATACTCGTAAATAAAAAAATAATTTAATAAGGTTTTTTTTACCCAGTGTGAATAATTCGGTGTTTTTAAGTTGAAAAGTAAATTTAGCATTTAATTTATTTATCATTGCTTCCTTTACAAAGTTTTACATTGCAGGAATTGATGCGATAGCATATGTGTTTAAACGTTAAAATTATAAATTATTTGCTTTTAGCAAAACTGGAATAATGTAATTAATTGACTGCAAATAGATGTTTTAAATGAGATCAAATTTTGTTATTTATCTTTTCAAGCAATTTTATAAGCCATCGCTATTGGCAATTTTGTCACTTATAAACACATTAGAACTAATACAAGTATATGGGTTTCTACAAAATCTATAGCTTCGACGTAACACATTTTGTAAAACTATTGCATTTTAAAACACTTAATCTAACGATAATTTATGTAATTATGTACAGTTAAATCGCAGTTAATGTATTGTTACGTTTATAGCTTTTATAAACGTTTTGTTGTGAGTTCTTTATTACAAAATAAATAACACCAGTTTTTAAAATTTTTAAATTTATAACAATTTTATTTACTTTAACTACACAAAGTTGACACTTTAGAACAATTTACTTAAAATGGACGTCTTTACTTGATGAGGTTTAAATGTACACTGATTGACTATTCACTCAGACGCTTCCCTATTTATATTTGTCCATTTAAAGTCTAGAAGATTTAAGAATCTTCTACTCCCTTTGTATCACATTTTGTTGTTGTATATTGTTTATTCGATGTATAGGCGCCTGTATGGCTGTGTGTATAGTTGTTGTTTTTTTTTTGTCTTGCGTGTTTGGATGGTAAACAGCATACATGTATTTTTTTTTTCTTGCATGCCAGGCAGTTAGTAAACAGCATATCAAATTGTAGTTGTAGTGTGTGTATAAACTTCTACGCAGTTTGTAACCAGTGGTTCGCTTTATAACAATATAATACTGCGATTTCATATTTTATACAGTTTTCTAATGCAATATTTAAATTTATTTCGAAGGGGAAAAATTTCTTGTGATTCCGATAGCACTACAATTATCTTTTAAATTTATTTCGAAAGGGATAAAAATTTCTTGTGAACGAGTATATCATTAAAAAATCTACCAAATGCGAAATGGCCACTTCAAGTGGACTGAAGAACACCGTTTCGTGTATAAATCGCCCTTTAATTTTTAATTTAATTTTTTAATTGTTACAGAAATAATGGACATTAATGAAATAATTTTAAATATAGAAATTGTATTAATAGCGTTACTATTGCCTCTTAATTGGAATTTTTTATACTTCCCTTTGTAGCAATCTATTACAGTTCAATAAATAAAAATAAATATGTGAAAATAATGTTACTGCCGAAATGCACTTTATTTTATTGTAATTTTGTATACTCCTTATGGCTGACGTAGAAATACTTGTCTGTACACATTTCGATCGTCTACCTTTAACTATTTGAAAGATAAGCCCATATTTGTCAAATTCATGGCCTCTATGAAGCAGCCTTTAATTTTTAAATTTATTGTTTGAAATAATTTTTATAACGAAACTATTTCCACTTATGTCACGGTACGAACTCCCGATATGTTTTGGTTTTTGCTTTAGATGTTGGTATTGTTCTAAAGCGGATGCGATTCAAAAACAACGTCAAGGTCATGAAAATCATGACACTATTTAAACACCATTTTAATCAAGGTCTTATCGCTACAGGTGCCCCTGTAGGCTACTAAGTAGTGTAATAGCTTGTAAGACTGGGGGTTGTGGGTTCGATTCTCAACAAAGACCTTGTTTTTTTCACTACAAAAATAAAAATTGACTGTCGGTGGGACTGCTCAGTGGTGAAGGCATGATCACTGGTCACTATGCTGTCTTATACCACAGTTAATTTCCGTAACTATTCTTCTACTTTCACCACCTGTCTCATCTCTTCTCTATCTCTTACCTAAAGAATGTAGCACGGTACTCGACTAAATAGGCATTGTGTCTGCTTATCACATTTTAAGAAATAACAATATTTTTATAAATAACAAGTCACTTTCGGACCAACCCTTATTTTTACAGTGACCATAGTAATATACCTTCTGTGGAAATTTCAACACCTATTACGGCTCTAGAGATAGAGGCCTGCGACATCCAGATGAGCGGTCAGACAGAAACTTTCTGTACTGGTAGGTATGTCGTCAAATAGCAGGTGTTTTTACAAAAATGTTTATATTCCCGAATCGGAGATGTATCTACGTTCTCAAACTCTCTCTTCTGTCAAATGTCTACAATACATTAATCGACAATAATTTAGTAAATAATGTAATGTAATGTAATGATTCCACACCGCATAAATTTCTGACTGCAGAAGGAATCGATCGAATTACCGTTTAGTAAACATGTCATGTCTGGTGCACACTGCGATGTTATAACTTTTCTCTTTAGCTAGAGCTCTGTCGAGATTTTGACCACGATTTTTTAAATATGCGCTATTACGAACGTGTATATCGCGGTAGTTACGTCTTCTTGATAGTTAAGCAGTATAACAGGATTTCAAGTCCCAACAGTGTCATAATTAGAACGAGTAAAACAGTTAACAACAGTGAGACTGCACGTAGTCTAGACTATAGTACGTATAGTGTAGTGTAGCTGCGGTAGTTGATTTGTTAATTAATATTCGATCAAAACCAGAGGCTTATTCAAGAGTTTCCTCGTGAAACGAAGAGTGGTAATTTTTGTATGGTTCATAAATAAGATCTCGCAATGAACTCCTACATTATATATGTTATTTACTATTAACAATATGTGTGTTGTTTATTAAGTTATCGCCATATTAACAAAAATAATATTGATTTCAAATCGAATTTAAAATGAATTAAAATGAAATTTTCGAATAATAAAAATTATTTTTTAAAAATACGTCAGCTAACTTTAATATAAACTTCTAATTCCTAATATTTGTATTTATTATCTATAAAACTTTGATTTTGGGTTTTACCATTTTATTTTCATAAATATTTATTATAAATTTTAACCAGATATTTCATTTATGCACTTCTGCGATTTATGACACGAATTTTACTTTGTTCATTCATTTTTTATTTTATGTTATTTTTTGTATCACAAAAAACACTTTATTTAGCATCCTAATATGGGCATATTGCATATTGGCACATTTACAGGCATGCATTCCTTTTGCTACGCTGCCAGAGGTATGTTTAAATAAATGGTGATTTTGTGCATTCGAATTATGATGCTTTTTCTTAGCTTATAAGTTTTTTTTTTCACTAATCCGCTTTGGATTCCCCAAAATATTTACACTCAGTGTGAAGCTGTCGACAGTCAAGCTATCTTTAACATTAGCGCACATCCGGTATATTATCTAACATGTTTTTCCATGCTTGTCATGCTATGAGACCCGGATTAAGGTAAGTATATTTTTATGATTCGATTCGTTAGCATCTTTTTTCTCAAAGTCATGTTTGTTTCTCAAGAGATTATTTCAGAGATGGACATGTATGCCCATTATGTATCAAAAAGTTTTCTTTTAATCTGTTCTGTACAGTTTACCCAAAAAAGCTTTTACTTTCGTTGTTATATTGGGTCTAGATTCCTAGTATTTATCATTCCTTTCCGATGTTCTCTTATGAAAATAACCTGTGCAAAACTGTGATTTAAATCTTACAATTACAAAAATTAGATTTCGAATATTGAATTGAATCTTAGACAAGCAGAAGTTGTTATGCTTGATAAAAAATAAAATGATGGTCGTTATTTATTTATCAAATGGAACGAAAATAATTGTTGTCTACCGAAGGAAATGATTTATTTGATGAATTCGGACTGTATGTAAGAACATCCCCCCAGGGGCATATAAATATGGTCTTTATAGAATATTCCACTATCTGAAGTCAGACAGGGAGACAACTGGAAACTCCACTTTATTTCCACGGGGATCAGTGAGCCGCAGAGTTCATTATTTGTCTCTTTAGACTTATAATAGTTCTCTGGCTGATCATTGAGGTTGGCCCCTATATGGGAACATCGTGGTGGTTGTGGTTTTGCGGCCCCATAACAGTATAATGGTTATTATGGTGGCCAGGATCATCTCACTGTTAATGACACGCTAAGTGAATGATCCAGTCCAGTGAGCATGCTAGACATGTCTTCTGGACAGGAGTTGGAAAGTCTCCAACTCTTTAGATAGGTGTGATGGTTTGCAGATCTGTCCTGGAATCATTAAAGTTGCAACTAGGTGGTTGCTTAGAATAATGCCTTCGACTATCTAGGACGAGCATGACGTTCCAAATTATGTATAGTGGTTTGTCCACCATCTGATTAAGGCTACATAGCCAGGCGCGGATGTAAAACAAATCACACTCTGTATGTAAGAACAGCAGATGCAATGGTTTCAATATCTGGGTACGGTACACGACAAAAGGTGTAAGAACATAACAGAAAAGTGAACATCGCTTCAAATTTAGTAGAAGGACCTGGTTGGGAACCAGAAAATCGAGAGCTTGAATTTCGCCAGAGCCTCCAGAGTATTCTTGGCAAAAGAAATCAGAAGGCAAATCTAGCTACAGCCACAAAATAAGAAATATGAGGCAAAACTAGAAAAGATGTTTGTTTTCAGTTAAATGAGCCCCTTCATTTGAAGAGGAGAAAAACGTAAAATTGTTTTGAAAAATATTTTCGTAGCGCACAAATATGAAGAACTTAAATGCTAAACTTAGTTTAGGGCCTTTGTTACTTGCTTTTTCTTATTGCTTTAGATTGTACAATCAATATGTTAACCATTTATTTCCCAACACGTTTTAATGCTTTTTTCTGTGTGATGTTGCGACATAAATACACACATACAACATTTGCATCAATGTTCATCATGTTAAAATATTTAGTTTTTATGTTAATAAACCATCTCCTACCCATGCTATTCTGTCTGGTGACACAATTCTCTCAGTTAACAAGAATCTTCTTAACGTGTGTTAAAGGAAAGTTTTCAACATTTTTATTTGGAATTAAAGCAAAAGTAATCTGGAGGTAACTACCAAATCCTTTTCACCTTTATTAATTAAAAGTTAAAGAAGTTAAATTGAGCAAATCCATTTTTGTTTGTTTGCTTAAAGGGTTAAGGCGATGTCACATAAAACTTTGTTGCTTTGCGTGACATTTGAAACTTTAAAGCAAAAGCGTAAATCAAGTGGTGTATGTCACAATAAACTTTGAAAACACTCATAATTTTTTTTTACGCCCACACACAAAAACACAAACACAAATAATAAAAGCCAGGTGTTTGGTAATGCGCGCAAAAAGTTAAATGATGGTTAACTTTTCGCTTTGCGCTCCGTCGAAAGTGCTTTATGTGGCAACTTTCATACATTTACGTACATTTTAACTCAAATGTCAAAGCGAAACTCTGACGCAACGCAAAGCAAAAGTTTTATCTGACACGGCCTTTAATTACATGATGAATTAACAAAATTGTTTGTACAGGTTGAGATTGCAATGCCATCTTTCAGTATGTTACAGTGCACAGTGGTTTAAAAACGATTTTTGTTTTTTTTTTTGGAAATAATTCGGTACCGCATGAACAACTTAAGTTATCGTGATGAAATTTCGCAGAGGCTAAGCAGAGGTGTTTCTAAGTGAAGTTACAAACGATCGGTCCTCAGAATAAAGGGGGCCTTTTGGTTATGCCCCCAAAGTTGGGTACCTATGGCATAACATTTTTGGAAATGTCACGAAAAGTTTATTTGTTACTCAAATGTTAAGAGTTAAGTAGACCTTGAAAACATTTATAAAAAATATGCTTACATGTCTAGTTTATCTCATTCAGTTTGGGGAAAAAATCGGGCTAGAATTTCTGTTTTTTTTTAATTTTTGGCCGACGCTAACTTCGTATTTTTGACATGGTGTACTTATTTAAATTCTGATCATCATTTTAAGATATTGCCTGTATTCTTGATAAAATTTGTAATAGAACACTAGTAAATTCTGATGGCATGTTTTGTCAAAAAGTCTTTGAATTGGTAAAAATGTGAAAACTGCCGTTTTTTTAGGATTTTCCCCAAGAAGGTGGTATGGTTTTTTTCCTTATATAATTAAAACTTACTTCACTACTAGTAAATTTTTAACAGGTCACCCTCCAGATCTATCCAAACGTAGCCAATTTGGAAACAAAATTTATGAATTACACCAAAATTCCATCGATTGAAAAAAAGTAAACAGATTATTAAAGCTCCATATATTGGCTACATACTCCAAAAAGGATTTGACAGCCCCGTAGTTTACAAAGCCAGGGTGACCAGTTTTCTAGAAACAAAAAAAAAAACAATTTTTGGAATATATTTTCTCTGTTTAAGAAATTAATGTGTTTAAATAAAATAAAATTTTACCAGTTCATTAAGGTATATTGCTTAAAAATTTTGTAAGAATATCTAGATCCGTTTAAGATATTGCGGCAATTCCAATTCTTTTACAATTTACAATTTTAAAGAAAAATGGCATATAAAAAATTGTTAATCTAGAAGCCATAAGCTTTCCTCTGATACCAAGTACTTGTATAAAAAGCATATTTTTAAGCTGTGGGAGCTTCACAAACATCGCCATCTAATAAAGTTTTTCTCTTTTTTTCTATATAAAAAAAATGTGTATAAACACATTAAATATAATATTACGAAAGCAGAGGCAAGAGAAAAACCTCATTAGGATATCTTAAGTAGTTCATGAGCTACCAAATTATTTTCACAAAAAAAAATTCACACTAGATATTGTTCAAAATTCACACACTGTGCAGTGTTTGCTTCTTAAAGAGATAGTGTTATTCAAATTTACATTAACGCTTACAGGTTTGTTGTACTTTATAAGAGGCCAAATGGTTATAACTAATCGTTTTAACATTTAATATTTGCCCGAAACAGTGTAATCATTAATTATGCTATCTTAAATTGTTAATGGCTTTCTCGAAGACACCGTGCATTTTTGAGTTCATTTTTGACGATATGGAATCAGGAGATTCGAAACTTTCCATACAAATATATACTTCCCATTATTGTATATTATTAAACCGTCATTTCTTTACTGATTTGTTAAAGTATTACGCATTCAGTTGTCGGGCAATAAATTAGGTCTTCATTCTTCTGTAGGTATCAATGCAGTTGCAATATTTAGGAATTGGAATGATGTCACTCGATAGGGTAAATAATATCTCCGGATTTCCACTTTACTTTTGCAAAATGGCGCAATCTCATGAAGTAATAAAAAACTACATTGTTTGAAATGAAAAATATTAATTAAACTTATTAAAGCGACAACGACAACAACAACAACAATATTTACTACAAAGATGATTAGTTTAAGTAACTAAAAAAAAAAAAAAATAAAGTGAAGTGAAATGAAATGTACTATTGTGTTTGTGTTTCTGCACTGAACAATGATGTTTACGTCGCTATAGTAAATGCTAAATACTAAATGCTGCAACACCTTAAAACAATATATATTAGGGCTCCCTCTCTTGGGCAATAGTATCAAATTGTCAAATAGTGCACGTGATCAATCAATATAAACCACAAATTGATACAGCAGCTTTTAGGCGTTAAAGTAAACATCGCGTACACATGCGAATAAATAAGTAGCTCGTCTAAATAAACCGTGTAATTCAATTACGACTGTAAAAAGTTTTATGTAATTATTTTACAATAAAAAAACTCAATCAACTGAATATTTATTTAGAGAATAAACTTAACAATGTGCCATTAAACTTCAAAGTATTCAGATTCTTTTTATTTAGCGTATTATTTATATTGTTACGGACGTGTTTTGCTTAAGTTTCAAAAGAAACTAATTAAGTAATAATGTAAACGAAATAATTACGTATGCTTACCTAATAAGCATATTAGTTAGTATAGTATACCTATACTAACTGCGTAGTTTTCTAAGAAAACTTATACATATACACAAGACAACAACGATTATCTTAAAATAAATTCCAGGTGGAAACTTTTAACAGCATAAAAACAACAACAGAAATACCCACAGCCAACAGGCGCCTATACATTGAATGAATAACATAACAACAACAAAATGTGTTATACATTTTTTATTTTTTTAGACCTCTAGCGGAAAAGTTTAAAAGACAGCATATGAGTGGATAGTTATTCACTTATTTATTTATTTATCATTAATTGTCTACGGAAATTATTATCCTTGCAGACATTTTAATTAAAATACAATATAAATTATCTTAAATTAACACCCATACAATAATAAATACTAGCTTTACATACAACATAAAAATTTGCTCAAATTTAACATACATACAATAAAAACAAATTCTGTAAAAAAAAATATACATAAATGCAAACACCTAGTTGTCCAGGTAAACTAATAAGTTATTCCTTATTGCGCTTACTGACAAATTGTAATCTACGAAATTATAATATTTATTAAAATCTGCACAAAAAATTCTCCTAAAAGGGACCGCGTTAGCATAATTGGCTCGAAATAATTCCACTGCTAAAGGTATAAAATGTCGTGTAGGGCGTTGCGGTACATTTAGAGTAATCCTGTTAATAAGTGAATGAGTAGAAACATCGCCAATTATCACACCAAAAATGAACGAAATATTAAGTGCTGTTCTACGACTCCTTAAAGTTGGTAGCTTAATAAGAGAAAGTCTAGCTGAATAGGCAGGTAAGTCCAATGGGTTAAAGTTCAAACCACGGAGGAAAAAAGCAGGAACTGTTTTTGAACAGATTCGAGAACATCTGAGTATTTTCTATATATAGGGTCCCAAATGACGGATCCATACTCTAGAATAGGCCTGACAAGGGACATATAAAGGCTTTTGGTAACGTATGGATCATCAAACTCTTTAGCCCAACGTATCACAAATCCAAGTACACATCTAGCTTTGTTTTCTGTCAAATTGACATGTGCAATAAAATTGAGTTTGGAGTCAAGTAGCAATCCAAGATCTAGTATTTTGTCAACTTCCTCCAAATGATGGTCATCGATATAGTAGCATGCAGTTATCGGTTTCTTTCTAGCAAAGCACATATATTTACATTTCTTGAGATTTAGCTCCATACGATTTATTCTACACCAGTTGTGAAACGAGATAAGGTCACCTTGGAGGCGTTGCTGGTCAGTTACTTGACAATAACTAAGAAAAACTTTTACATCGTCAGCATACATCAAAATATTGGATGATTGAATGACATCAGGCAAGTCATTAATAAATTGCAAAAAAAGAAGCGGCCCAAGGTGGCTTCCCTGTGGTACTCCAGATAGAACCTTTATGCATCTATTTTTTTCCTATTTGTTAGGTAAGAGTAAATCCATCTGACAGTTAAATCGGCAAAACCTATTAATTCCAATTTTTTCTTTAGGAGGATATGATTTATTTTATCAAATGCCTTGCTGAAATCAGTATATATAACGTCAGTTTGTTGTTTTTTTTAAAATCCACGATGTATAATTGTTGAAAAGTGTAAAAGATTTGTAATGCCAGAGCATCCCTTCCGAAATCCATGTTGATTATTGGTTATCAAACTTGATGTATGAAAGCATAAATGTTCAGTGATAATTTTTTTTAAATAATTTGGGTATAGTACTTAATTTTGCAATACCACGGTAATTTGAAATATCAGACCTGTTACCTGATTTAAAAAAAGGAATAATATAAGAATCCTTCCAGATTTCAGGAAAAGTACCATATTTTATTGACATGTTCAATAAAATTTCCAAAGGGATGGAAATACTTTCAGCACAATTTATTAAAATATTACTAGGGATGTTGTCAGGTCCACAATTATATGAGAATTTAATACTTTTCAATTCTTTGGAGATTGTCAAAATATCGATAAATGGTATATTAAAACATTCATCATAATCTGCAACTGAGTAATTTGTCGAGAAAAAATCGGCGAATAAATTGCATATAACAGTTTCATCACTAGATTCGGTTTGTTGGAACTTTAAAGTAACAAATCTGTGAAATGCTTTTGGATTGCGTTTTAAATTGACTTTTAATTTGTGCACATAAATACTATAAGATAGTTTATTAAGCAAAGAGTATGTAGCGCGGCTAATAGAATACCTTAAATAATCAATAGAATCACCAGACTGTTTGAATTTTTTATATAGTCTGTTCTTCCTATTTTTAGTGTACGATAATTGTTTATTGTTCCAAGGAGGTCCAACCTTTTGCTTGGTTATTTTTTTCGGAATACAAAGATCCATAAAGGAATACACCTTATTGTAGAATGCTTTAGTCATTTGATCCATATCGGTGCAAGATAATATGTGATTCCATTTAGTATCCATTAAGAGTTTATTAAATAAACTGTAATTTGTATACTTAAAACAGAATGTCTTTGTATATGAAGGCACAACAGATTTGTTTGGAATTGAACCCAATATTTCGATGGTAGGATGGTAGATATCCTCGGGTGTTATTATAGGTAAGGAGCGCCTATTATAAAAATTGGTAACATCATTTACGAAAATTAAGTCTAATAACCTTGAGGAACTATTGTTAATGCCATTTAGTTGGTATAAACCCAAATCGTATAAAATGTAAAAAAATTCTGCACTATTAGAACCGAACGTAGTTTGAACATAATATTTCTCTTCCGGTAAATAGTTCCACGATATTGAAGGTAAATTAAAATCTCCAAAAACTAAAATTGAATCATCAGTAAATACTGACCGAACAATAGATTTAATGGATTCGGCGTGTAGATTATATATATTTGCATTGGAGAAGATGGTGGTAAATAAGAACATGTTATAAACATTCGTTTATCACTGTTTTTTATCAATACAGATATAATTCAATGTCAAAAACTGAGTTAATTGCAATTAGTGAGTTGAACCATAAACCTCGTGAAGTTAAGACGTGCATCTTAAATAAATTCTTCTATATTCTCAACTTTGTGTGTAGTTAAAGTAAATAAACTTGTAATTATTTTGAAAACTCTAAAATCTGGTGTTATTTGTTTTGCAATAAAGAACTCGGTAGCAACAAAAATACAGAAAATACAAAAAATACAGTGGTAGATAGATTTTATATTTTATTTGGGTATGCGTTTCAACCCAGGAAGTAAGCAAAAAGTTTATTAGATGATGAAATGAAAGATGACTAATGTTTGCGAAACCACATATTGGATAAAAAATTAAAAACCCAGATTTTGTTAGATGAAGATAAATTTAATCAAAATGATACAGACCTCTGAAGTTGCTAGCAGCTGGATTTGGGCCACCAGATTATTGTCAGAGTAACAATAAATTTTGATGATTGTTGAAGCCTAAGCCAACAAAAATATGATTTTAGATTTTATTACAAAACACGTACATATTTAATGTTGTTAATTTTATAAACTTTAGCTAGTCAGGCCTAATATATTCCGTGTCAATAGAAACTTTTTATTACACTTTTACCCAACGTTTCGTCAATTTCTTGTTGACTTTCTCAAGGGTTTTGTAGCGAGGATAAATCAAAAGGAGAAGAATTGTTTGGTTGTTTTTAATTTTAATATTTATTCCTGAGCTCCTCACTTAGAGCTCGAAGGTATGTTTAATAATTAATAATAATTATGATATTGATTGCTTTATGCTTAATTTCTACAGCTTATATACTAACAATGAAAATAATCTAGATTCTAGGTTTGAGTGACGTCACTCCATTCTTACTTCATATTCTTATATTTAACTACATACATTAATATAAATAGTATTAGGTTATCATAAAATACTGTACAATGACATGAATGTATTTAGTGTAACTATCAACAAAATTGACCTACAAATATAGAGAAACTCAACGTCATCAAAAATACTTCCGCATGCAGTGTTACCATTAATGCCCATGCATAATATAGTAACAACAACAATACAGTACAATTAAATTATGCTGATGATCAATAAATTGGTTACAATAAGTGATAGAAGGTTTAAATTTTTGTTATTGCAACACTGTAGTTGGTGTTTATATTATCCGTGTCTTCTTTTAGGTTCATAGTGTTGTCAATGTTTTGTTGAATGCGGAGACTTTCTATCGTGCATCTTACCCTTTGTTTGCATTCTATGTCCAAAATCTTGACTTTTTCAAAGTCAGCTGTATTAAGTATGTGTTGTGATAATGCTGTTGTCTCTTTCCGTTTTGTAATATCGTTTTTATGTTCACTTATTCTTGTCTCCAATGTTCGTTTTGTTGTTCCAATGTATATTAGATCACAGCTCTTGTTATCACAGCCTTTGCACTTTATCTCATACACAACATTGCATTGTTTTTGGTTATCTATTTTATCCTTCATGTTTCTGACTATTCTGCTCAGTGTGCTGTTCGGTTTATATGAAAATTGTATTTTGTCAGGTTTTATTATTGTTCTCAGGCTTTTACTATCAGTCAAACCTGGTATAAATTGTACACCGTAAAAAGTTGTTTGTGGATTGTTCTTATCATTAGTAATGTTAGTCTGAGGATAATCTGTTTTGAGTTTAATTTCCACTTCTTTTATCAAATTGTTTATAAGTATTACTGGGAAACTGTTGCGTCTAAGTATTGTCGTAATTCTATTTACATATGTTCCTGGTGTAAAATTGATCGTCACTAACATTTAAAACTCTAAAGATGAAACTTCTTGCAGTATTAATTATCTGTGCCATGGGTTGCGTAGCATTAAAATTCATTATTCTCCCAGACGCTATATCCTTCGCATGCCAATCGAAAAGTATTCTGTCATTTTTTCGTTGCATTGTTGTGTTACCAAATATGAAAGTTTTCCATTTACCTCCATCTCCACAGTAAATTGTATCTTTGGGTGGTAACTGTTCAGGGATTTTAGAATTTCATCTTTATCGTCAAATTTAATTATAGCTAAATTGTCATCTACATATTTTGTTATGTATTTAAGGTTAATGTTCCTATCTTCTAGTTCAGCTAATGCTTCGTCTAATAAGTTATCTAGTATAATATCAGCTATAGTGGGTGAAAGAGGGTTACCCATTGGCATTCCAAAAGTTTGATTATAAATTTTTCCATCATATAAAAATAATTATTATCAGTCAGACAAAAACTAAGTATCCTTAGGAATTTTGACCTCGGTATTTTGGTGAAAGTTTCAATAATTATCCAATTTTTCATTATGTTTTTTATACCAATATGTACCTGAATGTTTGTGAAAAGAGAAACTACATCAAATGATATTAGGATCTCATTATCCTGAAGTTTTACTGATTTCAGTTGGTGTTTTAATTGTTTGGAATTCTTGATGTTATATCTCGAAGATACAATACTGACTAGCTAAAGTTTATAAAATTAACAACATTAAACTCTAAATTGGCCAATGAATACAAACACGTACATATTTATTTCCACAAAGAATTTTCAGGCATTAATTTTTAAGACTTTACATAATAATATAAAGCAAAATTATATCGATTTTAAATAAAATTTTTAATAAAGAATTTCCATTGCAAAGTACAATTTCAAAATATTGCAACAGTAGTAGTGTAGGAGCGTTTTTGTTTTGATTTTTAAGCTTCATTTATTCCTTATTACAACAAAAATTAATTCAACAAAGCTTTTAGAGCTTTTAAAATTTGATTTGATTTAAAAACTAAATAAAAATCCTAATGAGAAATATATTTTTCAACAAAACCAGGCCGTAATTCGAAGCATAGTTAGGAAAAAATATTTTTTTGGAAATTATTCCATCACAAATATTTTAGAAAGGTAAGCAGTTTTCCACAATTAATGAGGTTAAGAGCGAAAATAGAAGTACTTCAAAATAGAATTTTACTTTGTTGAATAATTTTTCTATTTTATATATTATTTTAACGTAACTTTTTTACGTTTCGTTTTTTATCAATTATTTTGAATATGAATCAAATATATTTTATTTTCAAAATATTACATCAACATTTTAACATTTATTCCTTTAATAAACGGTTATTGTATTGAGTTCAGTGAGTTTTAAATTAAATTGCACCATTATTGCAGTCAAGTTATTCACTCTTATCTACACCCAAATGCACCATGGTAACTTTACCACTTAAATGCCTAAAAGCTGCTGTATTAACTTTATGGCTTTACTAGGCAATGTTAACACTTCAACTGTTTAATTGCCCAACAGATGGAGCTGTTCTCGCATACACAACAAAATTCAATTCAACATTATCATTATTCAGTTGTTGTTATCATTAGTCAGTGTGGACGACTGTTATGTGATGTGTTTTCTTATTCTGTTAATTTTTATTTCCTGTTTATTAAATTTCGTTCGTGGAATTTTACACTAACATGTTGCTTTTGTTTTGTATGCATAAGATTTCTTAGAAACTTATTTACATAATTGGTAATTTTATTGACCTTTTTAATGATAATTATTTTCTTTTATCACTTTACCTATGCATCTTCGTAACAATACATTGTTTTGTGAAAGTTTAGATGAAAATAATTATCAGTAAAATAAGTAAACGAAACAAGCTATTGTGCCTTTAGCAAACTGCATAGTTTTCTAAGAAATCTTCTACACACACGACAACAATAACATGTTTATTGTAAATTCCAAGAAAGAAGCTAAACAACAGAAAACAAAAACAACTAACATAGAACAAAAAAAAAGCTCACAGGCAAACAAGAGCCTGCAATAAAAGAACTCAATATAACAAAAGGCTTATTGAAAGTAATAACAATATTAAAAACATTATGCGATAACCTTAACAATTTTGCTGCTAAAATTTAGAAAATCCATTAATCGTGCATACTGGAGTTTAGCACCTTTAAAGTACATTTGCCACCCCGTAAGTTTCTTTGACCGGATTCTAGTCCCTATTTACCACCCTGCGTGAGAAATATAATTGCGAGCTGGTAAAGCATACTCCTTCATCGTACTTTCGAAACTTAAAGTCAGACAAAAAAAGGTAAAAATTTCTTTTAAATAATCCTTTGAACTTTTTTTAAATAAATTGGGTTATTAGCTCGCTGAAAAATTCCCAACTACTACTCCCAAAAAATTATTTTGAAATTTCCCATTTTTTAAATATTGTTAGTTTAAAAATTCTCTTCAAAAAAACACGAGCCTTCTCTTTTGTTAAACTAAATGTGACACTATTTTATTACACTTACCATTTTTTAAAGAATTGAAATATGAATTAAGAACTGCACTTATTACTCGCACATCTTTACACAATGTAATTGCTGTCAATGTTGGCATGTTTTTATTTACAAATAAGTAAGTAATATATATTTAATTAAAAAAAATATTCTTATATTAATTGAAAAAACTCAACAAAATTTCATTGTTATTTTATTTGTCTAATGATATTTGATCAACTAAATCCTGATTAAACTTAAGTAATAAGAAATTATTTATAATATCAGAGTTTTCATTTAATTTACTCTTCATTAAATTTATTGATGAGATATTTAGAGCTCTGTTAATAGTAGCTTGTGTAGCAGGTGCTGCTAATGCGATTTCAGCTATTTTCGCTAGAATGGGATTTTTATATTTAATCATTTTCCAATAATCTAAAATATTGGTATTAAAAGAAAGCCTTTCTTCAAATTGCAATTGTTGTAACGATTCTTTTACTCCTTTGCAATCTACTTTACTCAAAGAGACTTCATCAAAGTTTGTCAGTGTTTCTACATTTGTTTTAAGGCAAGCGGCTATATGCTTTTCAAGTTTTGAATAACGATTATTGAGTTTTAAATCAGTATTCCTTGTAGAATTGAGGGATGGATTACTGCTTTTAACTTCATGCATGCCTTTAAATTTATTAAATATATGCAGCAATTGAATCTGTAACAACAAAAAATATTATTTTAAATATTTATTTATTTTATTATAAATATTTACTTACTATCGCCATATCCTTCTCTTTGTCATTTAAATACATTGATCCCATAAAACAAAATCTCGGATCTAAGTATAGGGACGCCAAGAATGAAGTATTTTCAAAGAAACCCATTTTACGTTTACGTAAAGCATCTAATAAGTACAGAGCTAATTCGTTGCTGTCAGCAAGTTCTTCTAATTCAAGCTCACACAACAACCATTCCCTATAAAAATCGCCCATTATAAACTGCTCGTTTGTCTGTAACATTGAGGCAGTGTTAACAATTGGTCTATAACTTTCAACAAATTTTATAGCAAACAACCAATCTACTTCTACTACTATAGAACTATTACTTTCCACTATTTCGCGAACACTGAGTAAAGATTCAATCATGTTGTAAACAGAGAGCCAGCTGCTGGCATTGTTAAGCAAAGGCAACTTTTGAATATCAATATTTAATAACTGCCGGCGCAGACTTTGGACAGAATCTCGACTTTGGCTTATATTTTCGTTTAATTGTTTAATGACATCGCAAGCTACAAAATGTATAGCATGGCCGGGAAATTGTTCAGATAAATGTTGACAATAATCAACAGTTTGAAGATATACAGTGGTAGCATCACTTCCCTGTTGTATTGGAGAAATGTCTGCATTATCTTCTTTGATATATTTCATATTATCTTTTATTATAGAATATACATTACTTATATCTATTCTGAAGCGGTCGAGAGTGGTTAATACTTTTTCCTTTAAATACTTTGCCAAATCGTCGTCTAATAATTCGAAAGCGCTTAGTGTTACAACTTTGATTTCAAAATCATTAATAAATTGTATATTTACCAGCATAACATTGCTTTGATTTGTGCTGATAACGTCAAGCTTAAGATACACTATTCTATTATGGACCATTTTAACTATTTGCTGTTGTAGTTTCTTTGCCATGCGGTCTATGTGTTCACCTATTGTTTGCGGACTATAATTAAACTGGAAATTATGCTTCATTGTTTGTAGAGCCTTTTCAAACGTATTTGCTTTTTCGAAATTAGTTAAAGGGATATTCATTTGTGCTTTTGTTTCTACACAACACTTTAGGAAATCGACTTGATGACATGATTCCAAAGATGAGATTTGAATATTATTTATGTATGAATAACAGGGGATTTGGATTTCATCATTTTCTTCATTTAGTTTCAATTTTTTATTACTTAATTTGTCTACAGGTAATTGTGGTTTTTTAATTTTTTCTTTAAGTTTGATTTCTTGGAGAGCAATAACTGACATTGAAGAATTCGATTGCTGTGGTTGCTGAGACACGGTGGTTTTCTTTACCGATTCTTTGTTTTCAATACACTTTTCTTGAGAACAAAATTCCTGTTTTATTTCTGTTTGTTGTGGCATGGACGCTTTGGAAGCAGAGTTTATATTGTTATTAAAACCGCTGCTAATGGCACATAGAACTGCCGGATATTTTTCTATTTTACTTGTTTGTACAGTTGTATTTATTGTCTCATTCGCAGTAATTAAATTTTTAGTTTTCCAATGTGGCTTATATTCCTTATCATTCTCTCTTAATTTCGCAGTTTTTTTCCTTGATTTCTTTGCTTTGCTTGCATTCGCATCTAAGTGAACACAATGCATTTGCTCATAATGGCGTTTTATATTTCCCATTATGTTTTTCAATGTCTTTTGACACAGTAAGCAGGTGGCATAGTTGGAATCGTTTATGACACTTACAAGCTGTTTGGAGTCATATATTTTAAAGCGACCCATTATTATTGGCACCTTTTCCTATAAATAAAACATTTCTATTATATTTTAGAAACTTAATTTAAAGATCTAATTGACAATTACACTCAAAAAATTGTGTTCTGTGCAAAAATTCCCTTCAAATTGTTTGTTTGGATTAAACAGCTGTTGGCTGTTAAGTGTAGAACTCAACTTAGCATTGGAAGCGGGGAAAATTGTGTTCTAAAAGCTTTAAAGAGATCTCTACAAACTACCTCTGTTTATTCACAGTAACGAAACTTCAGGAAAAGTTACAATAAGTGAAAAAGTATTAATAAAAAAATTTTTGCTAATCAAATTCAATATAATCAAAAATAAACAAATTGTATGCAGCAAATGTTTATAAATTTGTATAACATTCTACGTATCTGCTTCAAAGTTTATTCTTTTTGTTATTAGTACTTTAATTATTTGTAACATTTCTAACGTATGTGCACCGATTTTTTAAATTATTTTCTAAATTTAAAATTGTAACATTTTCAAAGTTAGAATAGTGATTAACTTTAGAACAATGTGAAGATAATACTGTTTTTTGTGAACTAATATTATTTCTGTATTTTTAGTCTGACGTATGTCCTGCAATTCTAGTTTTCAATTTATTTTTTGTTGTGCCTACATAAACCTTATTACAATTCTCCTTATCATTACCGTTATAAAGTCTTTTGTACACTATATTAAATATATTTAATTTTTTAATTTTATCCTTAGTTTTATTAAATATCCTATTTAATGCATTAGTATTCTTATATGCCATTTGGTATTTATTTGTATCAAGAATTTTTGAATTCTCTATTCTTTCGGATAAAGCATATATACATATAAGTTATAGATTTATATATTTTAGGTTCTGTTACACTTCTATTATAAAATTGGTTAATTAGCCTTTCCCGTATTCTTTCTGTGGAATTCTTATTGTTAAAATCCTTTCTATTAAATTAAATAGTATTGAAAAACATATTTTGATTCGTCTAGGAAAAGTATTAATTGCAAAATCTCCAAGATTTTCGAAATTGGTAAGATGTTTACTTGTATTCTTGCCATCTTACGAGTTTTTGGGAACATGATTACCAATAATATAAAAAGGAAATCTTCAAACACAACTTCAGGATGCCTCGCGAAATATTCAACAAACTGTGTCAACATTTAAGAAATATAAAAAAAAGAAAACACAACCTTTAGGAATGCTGTGCCCTTTAAAAAAAGTATAAGAATGTTTGTTCAGGATCTTCCTTTTGCATATTGAAGCGTGGGCTATTTGTTTCGAGTAATAGAGTTCTATACAATATTCAGAAACAGTGGTGGATTAGCTAATACTCTGCTGAAGCCAAATTAATATTTACATACAACAGAAGCCACTACAGAACATTCTAATAATATTGATATCTTTTGTTATCTGAGAATCATTCCTATGTTGATAGATAAGAGAAAAATGCGCCATCATCAGCATTCCTCCTCTCGTTCTATGGCCGAGGATGATCATTATTATGAAAATTAAGTGTAAATATAGATTTCAACATTCGTTGAATTTCAAAAAACTGAGAAGAATTTTTATATATTCATTGTTTTAACTAAAGTTATTTAGAGAGTTTTTTTAAACGAACTTTTTTTATTTATCTTTAATAAATATCTTTTTTCTTTTTAACGATCTTTTTTTAAAATTTTTTCCTGAAGAAGCTTTTCAAAGGAAAGCGAAATATCGAGAAGAAAAAATATATAAAAAAGATCGTTAACAAGAAAAAAGATATTTATTAAAGATAAAGTTATTTTGTGTAAATGTTTTTCTTGTTTTCATTACTAAGTTTTATTTTCAAAAGCGACTAAGAATATGTTCAGTAAAAAATATGATTTACAATAACATGCTGTTAATAAATGCTATATCTAAATTTATTTTTTTTATAACTTAAAACTATGTATATTATTTTATTCGAATTTGGCTTGCTACACGTTGCTTGGCTCAGTTAAGTGCTTATTAATAATAACTCAGAGTTCAGTGTGTTTAAATATTGTCTTCTCTATACTTTCTTGTATTTTTTCAACTTTACGCGATTGCTTTTTAATAGTATCTTCAATATCATCAAAACGATTCGATTTGTCGTTATGCTTTTCGTTTTTGTATTTCTCCTTCTGTAGAGCATGTTCTGCATGTAAGTGACGCAACTTTAAAAGACGTGATTCAAAATGATGAAGTTCAGTTTTAATGGAAGACAATTCTCTGTCTGTAAAATTACTGGCCTGGGCAACTCGCCATAATCCTTGTACTTTAGGTTCGATAAAATCTTGACTGTGAGGACCAGCGGAAACTAAACGTTCCAAACGGTCAAAATGATCCTTAAGGCCACGATGATGCTCGCGTACTTTATTAATGTTGTTTTCATATTTCCTGGCAGTACCAAGGGGGGTTTCAATTTCATTATCATTGGGATCACGATTGATCATATTAAAACTTTCTAGCTCATCTTCATTAATGGCATCTATGAAAAAGACGGTACACAAGAGGTAAATTATTTTAAAATAGTAAAAATGTATAAAACACACATACTTTCATGTTTATTTACATCCACTTGTGATCCTACATTATCCAATAAACTACGGTATAAGTCAGCCTTGTCCTGACAATGTTGAAATTCCTGTTTTAGAGAGTTTAATTCTTCAGCACTGAAACCAGAAACTTCAGCCTTTTCCCAAAGACTGTTCAGTTTCTTGTCTTTAAAAATACTTTTATTAATGTGGCGTTCCTCAGGATCGTGAAATTTCTTATAGGGCTTAAGTTTATCCTTGTCTTCTGTATCTTCAAAATGTTCCAAAAGATCATAGGAGCTCATTATACCGATTAGTTTACGTCTTAACTCATTTTCTTTAAGACCATCCTTATCTTTGTGCTGAGAATTTAACTGTTTCCAAGCTATTTCTTCTTTATCGTGAATTTTTAGCTCCAGGTACAACGATTTTAATTTTGGTTCTGTTAACCGCTGCGGATATTAATACTCCTAAGTATTGTATTAGACAAATTTAGAAACTATACTTACATTTTGTGCTTTAGCCCATACTAAATTCAGTTTAGCTATACGAAAAGGTCGTTGCAGTTTCCTAAATTCAGGATCGTAATTCTCCGATTTTACTTCTTCGAAGTGTGGATCATTTGCTTCTCTAGAGTATTTCTTAGCCTTTTTCTCAGCAATTGCGCACGAACAAAACAAAATAAAAGCGATTAAAAATAAATTTAACTTAAACATCTTAATTCTATTTCATCCAACTTTAACTTTAGTCCCTTTCCGAACGAAAAACAATCTACCATAGATTATCTATCTACCTATCTATAGATTATCAATCTACCACAAGAGGTATAACGTAGGAGAAGATAACAAACTCTGAGAAAACGGCAAACTTTTTCGCAGAGTTGCACAGAACGGACTATTTCCAAGAAAAATGGAAACAAACGCCATGTGCAAGAAGAAATATGTAAACAAACTATGTAAAAAATATGCCATTTTTGAATTCGTTTTTTAATAGTTAATTTTAATTGTATTTTAATTAAAAGATATAAAATAAAAAGCTTGTAGACCACAGAATCAGATTTTACAGTTGTCACTTTTTTTAGTGAATAAACGAAAGCACTGGAGCTTAAATTATTTGGAGTTATTTTGAACATTCATGATTTCAGTTTTCCATCAATAACTCGATAACCATTCCGCGTGCACAAATAGCACTATATACGATCGATAGAGGATAAAAATACGATTCGAAAGTGATTTATCTTGTTTCTAAAAAGACTTTATGGAAAAAGTTATAAGGCAGCAAACTTCTAAAATTGTTAAAAATCGTCAAATTTTTTTGGTGTTTCATTAATAAGTCAAAAACTATTTCGCGTGCCCATATGCGGCTATATACGTTCGATAGAGGATAAAAATACGAATCGATAGTGATATAGTTTTTTTCTGCAAAGACTGTACGGAAAAAGTTATAAAGCGGCAAACTTTTAAAATTTTTAAAAAATCGCCAAATTTTTTTTGGTTTTTCATTAATAACTCAAAAACTATTCCGCGTGCACATATAGCGCTATATACGTTCGATAGAGGATAAAAATACGAATCGATAGTTTTATAGTTTTTTTCTGCAAAGACTGTACGGAAAAAGTTATAAACCGGCAAACTTTTAAAATTTTTAAAAAATCGCCAATTTTTTTTTGGTTTTTCATTAATGACTCAAAAACTATTCCGCGTGCACATATAGCGCTATATACGTTCGATAGAGGATAAAAATACGAATCGATAGTGATATAGTTTTTTTCTGCAAAGACTGTACGGAAAAAGTTATAAAGCGGCAAACTTTTAAAATTTTTAAAAAATCGCCAATTTTTTTTTGTTTTTCAGTAATAACTAAAAAACGATAGCGCGTGCACATATATGGCTATATCCGATCGATAGAGGACAGAAATATGAATCGATCACGGTATAGCTTGTTTCAGGAAAGACTTTACGAAAAAAGTTATAAAGCAGCAAACTTTTGAAATTTAAAAAAAACCTAAAATTTTTTTAGTTTTTCATTAATTAGTCAAAAACTATTCTGCGTGCACATTTACGGCTATATACGTTCGATAGAGGATAAAAATACGAATCGATAGTGATATAGCTTGTTTGCGCGAAGACTGTAAGAAAAAAGTTATAAAGCAGCAAACTTTTAAAATTTAAAAAATTTAAACAATATATTTTAGTTGGTCGGTAATGAAGTTTCTATGTAGAAGTTTTGCAGTAAAAAAAAAGTAAACAAACTATGTCAAAAATATACCATTTTTGCATTCGATTTTTAATAGTTAATTTAACTTGTATTTTAATTAAAAGATATAAAATATAAAGCTTGTAGACCACAGAATCAGATTTTTCAGTTGTCACTTTTTTTAGTGAAAAAACGAAAGCACTGGAGCTTAAATTATTTGGAGTTATTTTAAAAATTTTTGATTTCAGTTTTTCATTAATAACTCCACAACCATTCCGCGTGCACAAATACCGCTATATACGATCGATAGAGGATAAAAATACGAATCGATAGTGATATATCTTGTTTCTAAAAAGACTTTACGGAAAAAGTTATAAGGCAGCAAACTTCTACAATTGGTAAAAAATCGTAAAATTTTTATGGTTTTCCATTTATAACTCAAAAACTATTCCGCGTGCCCATATCCGGCTATATACGTTCGATAGAGGATACAAATACAAATCGATAGTGATATGGTTTTTTTCTGCAAAGACTGTACGGAAAAAGTTATTAAGCGGCAAACTTTTAAAATTTTTAAAAAATCGTCAAACTTTTTTTGTTTTTCAGTAATAACTAAAAAACGATAGTGCGTGCACATATATGGCAATATCCGATCGATAGAGGACAGAAATGTGAATCGATCGTGATATTGCTTGTTTCTGGAAAGACTTTACGAAAAAAGTTATAAGGCAGCAAACTTTTGAAAATTTAAAAAAATGTCAACAATATTTTTTAGTTGGTCGGTAATGAAGTTTCTATGCAGATCTTTTGAAGTAAAAAAAAAGTAAAGAATAATCTGTGTTGCCAGACTAATAATTTAACTATCGGAACTGACCAAATGCAATCACCAAGGATGGGAAATAGTGAACATAATACAAGAATTTTTTAGCAGTTTGTTAACAATTTTACTTAATATTTTTAGTTTTGTATTGATTTATTTTTATTCTATTATATTATTTAAAATAATATGTAAAATACATTTAATGGTTTCCAATGGAAACCCTTATGTAGAAATGATTGAAAATAAACAATGTTTTTTGTTGTTTTGAAATGTTTTGTACTGTTTGTATGGAAGTGTCTTTGAGTCTTGCTGTCTATGCTATGTTGATTTTATGAAAAATTCTCATAAAATCAGTTTGGCTTTGGATATAAGACTCTTAGGTTTGTCTCTACAATATTGGGGTAAAATTCACTGATGAGCTACTTGAGCAATAGTGAAATTGCAATATGGATGTGCTCTCCCCCATTACAATACATTTCAAATATTTTTACTTTTATTTGAATAAATGTTTTATGAGAATATCATAAGATGTTTATTTTTTAATAAAAATTTTTGTAATAAATATTTTATGAGAATATCATGAAATATTTATTTAAAAGGAATCAAGCACGAAATGAAATTGCTTATATTAAAAGATTCCGAATAATTGTAAATTACTTATTCGTTTAATATTTTATATTTTCTACTTTTCCATTTTAATTACATAAAAAAGATGTATATACGATGTAAATATTGTAGAATTTGTGTTTTTTTAATGAATGTTAATTTAATACAGTATTTTACATATTATTTTAAATAATATAATAGAATAAAAATAAATCAATACAAAACTAAAAATATTAAGTAAAATTGTTAACAAACTGCTAAAAAATTCTTGTATTATGTTCACTATTTCCCATCCTTGGTGATTGCATTTGGTCAGTTCCGATAGTTAAATTATTAGTCTGGCAACACAGATTATTCTTTACTTTTTTTTTACTTCAAAAGATCTGCATAGAAACTTCATTACCGACCAACTAAAAAATATTGTTGACATTTTTTTAAATTTTCAAAAGTTTGCTGCCTTATAACTTTTTTCGTAAAGTCTTTCCAGAAACAAGCAATATCACGATCGATTCACATTTCTGTCCTCTATCGATCGGATATTGCCATATATGTGCACGCAATATCGTTTTTTAGTTATTACTGAAAAACAAAAAAAGTTTGACGATTTTTTAAAAATTTTAAAAGTTTGCCGCTTTATAACTTTTTCCGTACAGTCTTTGCAGAAAAAAACCATATCACTATCGATTTGTATTTGTATCCTCTATCGAACGTATATAGCCGGATATGGGCACGCGGAATAGTTTTTGAGTTATAAATGAAAAACCATAAAAATTTTACGATTTTTTACCAATTGTAGAAGTTTGCTGCCTTATAACTTTTTCCGTAAAGTCTTTTTAGAAACAAGATATATCACTATCGATTCGTATTTTTATCCTCTATCGATCGTATATAGCGGTATTTGTGCACGCGGAATGGTTGTGGAGTTATTAATGGAAAACTGAAATCAAAAATTTTTAAAATAACTCCAAATAATTTAAGCTCCAGTGCTTTCGTTTTTTCACTAAAAAAAGTGACAACTGAAAAATCTGATTCTGTGGTCTACAAGCTTTATATTTTATATCTTTTAATTAAAACACAAGTTAAATTAACTATTAAAAATCGAATGCAAAAATGGTATATTTTTGACATAGTTTGTTTACTTTTTTTTTACTACAAAACTTCTACATAGAAACTTCATTACCGACCAACTAAAAAATATTGTTGATATTTTTTTTAAATTTCAAAAGTTTGCTGCCTTATAACTTTTTTCGTAAAGTCTTTCCAGAAACAAGCAATATCACGATCGATTCATATTTCTGTCCTCTATCGATTGTATATAGCCGTATATATGCACGCAGAATAGTTTTTGAGTTATTACTGAAAAACAAAAAAAGTTTGACGATTTTTGAAAAATTTCAAAAGTTTGCTGCTTTATAACTTTTTCCGTACAGTCTTTGCAGAAAAAAACCATATCACTATCGATTCGTATTTGTATCCTCTATCGAACGTATATAGCCTTATATGTGCACGCGGAATAGTTTTTGAGTTATAAATGAAAAACCATAAAAATTTTACGATTTTTTACCAATTGTAGAAGTTTGCTGCCTTATAACTTTTTCCGTAAAGTCTTTTTAGAAACAAGATATATCACTATCGATTCGTATTTTTATCCTCTATCGATCGTATATAGCGGTATTTGTGCACGCGGAATGGTTGTGGAGTTATTAATGGAAAACTGAAATCAAAAATTTTTAAAATAACTCTAAATAATTTAAGCTCCAGTGCTTTCGTTTTTTCACTAAAAAAAGTGACAACTGAAAAATCTGAATATGTGGTCTACAAGCTTTATATTTTATATCTTTTAATCAAAATACAAGTTAAATTAACTATTAAAAATCGAATGCAAAAATGGTATATTTTTGACATAGTTTGTTTACTTTTTTTTTACTGCAAAACTTCTACATAGAAACTTCACTACCGACCAACTAAAAAATATTGTTTAAATTTTTTAAATTTTAAAAGTTTGCTGCTTTATAACTTTTTTCGTACAGTCTTTGCGCAAACAAGCTATATCACTATCGATTCGTATTTTTATCTTCTATCGAACGTATATAGCCGTAAATGTGCACGCAGAATAGTTTTTGACTAATTATTGAAAAACTAAAAAAATTTTAGGTTTTTTTTAAATTTCAAAAGTTTGCTGCTTTATAACTTTTTTCGTAAAGTCTTTCCTGAAACAAGCTATACCGTGATCGATTCATATTTCTGTCCTCTATCGATCGGATATAGCCATATATGTGCACGCGCAATCGTTTTTTAGTTATTACTGAAAAACAAAAAAAAATTGGCGATTTTTTAAAAATTTTAAAAGTTTGCTGCCTTATAACTTTTTCCGTAAAGTCTTTTTAGAAACAAGATATATCACTATCGATTAGTATTTTTATCCTCTATCGATTGTACATAGTGCTATTTGTGCACGCGGAATGGTTATCGAGTTATTGATGGAAAACTGAAATCATAAATATTCAAAATAACTCCAAATAATTTAAGCTCCAGTGCTTTCGTTTTTTCACTAAAAAAAGTGACAACTAAAAAATCTGATTCTGTGATCTACAGGCTTTTCAATTCTTGTTTTTTTTTTAAATACAATTTAAATTAACTATTTAAAATCAATTTTAAAAATGGTATATTTTTGTCATAATTTGTTTACTTTTTGTTATTGTAATACATGAAAGCACGTTGTTGTACATGTACCTTTTGTGCAACTCTGATAAAAGTTTGCCAAAACAAAGAAAAAGTTTGCTAAAAAGTTTGTTATCTTCTCCTCGATAGAGGTATAATCTATGTTATCACGATGGTAGAGAACAGAAAAGATCTCTAGAGGTGTTGGCTGTGTTCATATACAGGCCTGCAAAAATACGGAAATATTTGATTTCGCATTACTACACTGACAAAATTAAAATAAAGTCTTTAAATGGTTTTGAATTACATTTAAACAGTTGCAAGAAGAAAAACCATAAAATATAATTATGAAACAACATGAATATTTTTATAATTAATTTATAATTTTTCACTATATCCATAAGCAATTTGTTATATGGCGTACAATATTAAAATTATTTAATCAAGTTTTACAAATCTAATTGAGATTGGCAAAACGCTTTTCGTAAGGTCCATAATGGCAATGGATTTTTGTTACCAGTGTACAATTAATTGATGTGTTGCTTGCCGCATAGTAAATTCAAGCAGGCGAATTCATAACAGGTGACTGTATTATCATGAAAAGCAATACCATTATATTTGTTATATTTGTGAGCAATATCATAGATATTTTCTGTGGTAACAGGATTCCAAGAATACAAACAAACAATAAGAAACAGAAAAGAAAACAGAATTAACCACATATTTTTAACAGTGATTTACTGTGAGCCAATTTAAATATTCGCATTAATAAATGGTAGCAGTGTTGCCAATATCTAGTATTTGTTAAAAGATATGTTCTTTTATGCGGTGAACACATTTTTATAAGGATAAACGAAATGTTAAATATAAAAGAAATATTAGTGCGAAAGCAAATCTACGTGCATTAATATCATCATCAATTATGTCACGTCTTAAATCATCTTATTTCAAAGGTATCTTGAATTTTAAAAGCTTTTTGTCAAAAATATACTAAAATCACTTCTTGTTTGGATGGAACATATTTTTTTTTATATGACTAAAGGAATGCGATTAGAGGAAAACCTCTTAATTTATATTACCAGTACGATTCATCAAATTCTATTAACAACATAATTTCAAATTTTTTTATCGTAAGCCAATCAACTTGCA
Source organism: Trichopoda pennipes (assembly GCA_030448955.1). Classification (NCBI taxonomy): domain Eukaryota; kingdom Metazoa; phylum Arthropoda; class Insecta; order Diptera; family Tachinidae; genus Trichopoda; species Trichopoda pennipes. The sequence goes on from JASKUP010000034.1 coordinate 11,039,269, forward strand.
ATGAATTAAGCATAGATTATTTGTGGAAATAAGCATTACAAAGCTCTATAAAAAATCCTTAAAATAAATTATATTTCCCCAAAAAATAGGCAATCCCAAACATGATATTGTAGCCCATTTGCAAACAGAGATCCTTTTTTGGGGATTAAAACCTTAATCTGACAACACTGTATAGAAAAGACTTTTTTGCCCAACTTTTTTATAGTAAATAAAACAGTCGGTCGATTTTGTTGTCTGGTGTGGTTTGTTTTTATTCTTACAATAATTGAAATAAATAAATATATTCAAAGTGTTGTGTTCCATTGAAAGTTTACATTTTTATACTTTAACATTATTTTTACAAAACGTTTATTGTATTATAAGAAAAAATGGCTACGTTGCCGCCACGTAAAAATCCTACACCAACTCGTATATCTAAACAGCATTTAACGCCCTTACAGACTTTACTTCAGATGGGCTTCCAAAAACATAGAGCGTAAGTTTTTTTTGTTAAAGTGGGGCCTTATAATAATTTAACAATGCTAATGAAGAAATAATACCAAACGTGTTTAAAATATTTAGAAAAAACAAATTTTAGGTTTGTTATTGATTTTCTTGGGTGCATCGCTACAGCTTCTTTACTTTGCCGTCATTCACCTTTGAATAATATCATTAGACGGAATAGTAAAGTAAAGGCAAATAATAAAATTGTTTATTAGATTAGGAGCAAATGTAGGTTAGAGGTAATGCTCCAAAAAAGGGTTTTTAGGGAGTGCAAAATAGAATTCTAAGTGAAAACTGTAAACGTAAAACTTTCAGGGTAACCCGTGCTTTCCGCTTTACGATCCTCAAAAGTTTATATGTAGGTACAATATGGCATTTGGATATTGTATGAATGGTAATTAATAATTACTTGTTTCCTCTGAATCATATTATTTAACGTATCATTTAATAGACGAAATGATATCCGAATTCTACCGAAAGTATATAATCTCTGACAGTCTTATCGTATGTGTACTAGACCCTTTTGGGCTCTGCAATTATTTGTCGGAAGAACTGGCTAGACTACATTCTCATCCTCCTTTCTTGCGACTGCGCAAGGTGGTTATTCGAAAGTGGTCGCCTGCTTGATTGTAAACTCTTTTTCGCCATCCTAATAGCTTTGGAACTGCAATCCTCGTGGAAAACCCTGCGGATAAGGTTCGTCTGTTGAGTCCAGTTTAAAGCTTTAATTTATTGCCTCTTGCAATTGCTCTATGTGCTTTCCTTTGCACTTTTTTTGGCCTCTCGGCTTCGTTCACCTGCTCAATAGCTGTTTGCCTACCCTAACCTAGCAGAACGATTAATTGTGTATCAGTAACAGTTCTAAAATTATAATTTACTTTACGGGATCTTATTCCGTTTGTTTCACGTTCAAGGCATGTTTGGTTGAATTCAGCAGCAAGTTTTCTATAAAAAATCGATGTTCGTAACTACCAGTTGTTTATAGCACATTGCAGATTATGGATACACTGTATTGGTTAATGTTTTCACCTAAATAATTGATTTCCCTTTGATGAAAATTTGTGTTCTATCCCTATTTGTGCTCTATGCCTAATGCGCTGCAGTAGGATATTTATGTCTATAATTTATGTATGTATAAATAAAATGTTGCCACCGTCGAAAGCATTCTCAAAGCAAAGCAAGCCTGCCCAACCATGGGAGACTTATTAAGCTTCAGATAACGTATTTAATCGTGTTATTTCAAAAGTTGGCAAAAACTTCTTTCTTAATCAATTGCATACTTTTCAAATTAACAATAGTTTATAAATTCTATAATCAAAATTATTTGTAACTTTTACAGAGAAAAGGCCTTAGCATCTACCGGTAATCGAGGAGTACAAATCGCGTCCGATTGGCTGTTAGCTCATGTAAACGATAATACATTAGATGAATGTACACCACGTGAATATATTTTATATGCCTGTCCGACCGGTCCATTTTTGCAACAACTTGAGGAATTTTGGTCAAAATCAAGACAAGTATGCGGCTGGAATGGAGCACACAATTATGTGCCACACATTACTTTAGTATCATTTTTTAAGGTAAATTATAAGAAAAAATCAAATTAAAAAAACAATAATATTTGATTTCTTTTCTTGTCAGGCCCCCGATGAATGTTCGCTGCAGTTATCAAAAGCATTAAAGCAAGTTGTAGATATGACGGGGGCACTGTTAGATCGCCCCATTAAATTAGAATTATATATGAGTCAAAATTTTATGGGATTTTTTGTGGCCGAAGATGATGCTAATTACTTGAAACGTTTGGCATTACAATACGTTAAGGAGGTTTCAAATTCAAGTATGTGTTCTTGATTGATAAGTTTAACATTGCTTTGCTAAACTATATGGAAAGGTTTTAATATGGGTGCGTTTTTAATGGTTTTACTTTCTTTTACTTTATTTTTTTCTATCATTTATTTTTATATACGTATGGCTGACAAAATGGATATGGTTCTTTCTGTACTTGTTTTTTATTTATCTTTAATAACTTTTACTACTAATTATTTTCGAACATTGCTTAACTTTTAAAATTGAAGTAATTAGTGATACATATGAACAACTTGATGCTATAGTGGCTTGTTTTCCCTGGTGTGGGGCTGTCTCTTCGGGTAATCGTTGCATACCTCGTAGCAGTCGCTGTAAGCTAATTTGATTTATTTTTAGTTTTAGAACTTCCCAAAACATTTTAAAATATCTTTTTTTTTTAAACAAAACATTTTTGTTTAATTTAATGTAGCTTTTCTTGATTTGACTTATTAATTTAATATTTATTACCACAATTTTTTTTTGTATTTGAATACGTATTTGCTATGACTTAAATCTCTCGTTCTTCTTTTTATTAGAGTTTGTCTTGACAAACATGAAGGTTGAAATAGAGCGGTAAAAAAAGGTTATTGACAAACAATATATTCGGGTTTTATATGCAAAGTCGTTAGCTGTAAAACAAAATATCCCAGATAATTAATATTTTTTTCATATTTAATGACGGATTAAGAGGCAAAAGCGTTATCAAAAATATAAATTTATTTAAGAAAACACAAAAATTTGTCACTGAAAAAATATAAAGTAACATTTTATAATCAAAATGCAGTTTATTTCTTGGTTATTGTTGTTCCGCTGTTGACGAAAGTTTTACCTGAGCGAGAAACTTGTGTGATTTATTTTATCGAAGTTTTTGGAGTAATCTTCTGTTTCAACGGCCTTGAACCGATTCTTTGTTTTCTAAATTACAGCTGTTTTCGATCCATTCTGCGGTGTGGTATACTCGACTGTTCGCAGAATGATTTTGCGTATTTCTTTGCATCTGCATGTTAAATATTGATGAGTTTTATAGCTTCGAGACTTTTATTGCAGTTTAAATATGTATTGGTTAAGATGCAAGACGCCTGAACTATAACCTTTTCTGAAATCGGGTATTAAAGACGAGTCTTTAACCCTTTCAAGCACTTAGTTACATTCATCGATATATCTATCTAGCGATTCACTTCAAATCTTTTGACAGCTAAACGGTGAAGTATTAATCAAAATATTTTTTGTACTGAACCGTATGCGTTTTCAGATTTTGTTTAAAAGATCTTAATAATTTGTATCTATAAATACAATTATTTATCTTAATTTTTTAAAGAAACGGACTGCCTCACTTTAAAAATGTAGGGCCCAAATAAATAGATATTTAAAAAATCACATCAAAAATGAAAGCGTGATGAAGTATACACAAGATTTGACTTATTTCTAATATTTTGTTTGTCTAACGCTGTTGTGAATGACTTGTAGCATTTCAATTTTGTTATCGCGTTTGGATAAGATTATTTGCACATATTTTTTTCTTGCTTTCAAATGTGTAATAGCCATTAAATCGTTTGATTTGTGATACTCCAATAATTAAAAAAAATCCTTAGTAAAATAAATACAATTACGAATATAGTGTATATAAAAATATATTTTGGTGTTTGGTATGTGGTTTTGGTCATTTTCATTTTAATAATTGTTAAAATTTTAGAATCATTTTTAATGCCTCTTCTAAAATAAGCGTGTAAAACTTTCAAAATTATGATTTTGCTTCTCATAAATATTTACGTTTTTGTTTTTGTAATTTAAATCGGAATCTAGTATAGGCAATTATTTATTTATTTAAGAAAAAAATACAAATTCGTCATAATTACAGTGAAGACGTTGTAATGGCAAGTAAATGAAAGCTTCTTTTCTACCACACCTTAAATTAAATGTCTAGTCGTTGGTTCACACAATCACAGTCGAAAACCTAATTCTAGAAAAAAGTGCGCCCCGTGATCCAGGCAAGGCAAACAGTAAAAATTAGCGACATCATCTTTGCATAATGAATTGGTTTCAAATTTGGTAGCTACTTTTTATAAAGCAATTAAATTTTTCTAAAAAGTTCATAAATGAAACTTGGGTGATTAGCAAATAAGTAACTCTATGCGGTGTCCATCGATTACAAAAAAGTTAACATAGAAACCTGAATGTTATTCTATGATATGAATTTAAGACAAATAAGATTTAAGATTTATATTTCGCTCAATGCCGCGTTACTTTTAATCACTTTAATTAAAAATATTTTGATATATTATTTTATAACTTTACCATTAAATAAGGTCCTTTAATTTTTTTCTTTTTTCGTTTATTGGCTAAAATTTTATTTAGATATTTAATTATAATTTGAACACTTTTAATTTCGAAATTCTTAAAAACAGTAAAAAATAAATTTAAGATATATATATATATATATATATATATATATATATATATAATATAAAAAAAGAAAATATTGAGTTACAAGATATTTGCAGTAGAAATATTTAATGCTACTTTATTAAATTTAATCGTTATTTTCAAGAAAAAAGTTAATTTTGAATGGAAAATGCGAGTTCTTATGCTCATGGTCAAAAAGAGATTGAGTCCGCAGAAATATATAAAGTTTAGAATTGAAAATATTGCAGTTGCCCAGAAATTTGTGTCTCGTGGCAGATAAAGCGGTGGTTTTCTTTTTCTTAGTCTTATAGTTGAAATATTGAGCACAAAAAGGCAGTCCTAGCCGAAATGCGATCTTTCTAAGCGTACAGTATTTGTAAATCTCAAGCTAACTGTCACTTTTTTCAAGCGTAAGTATGCAAAATTGCTTGCTGTTGCTTACAATTCCGAACGAAATAGGTGCAGCTCTTATTATTTACCAGTTAGAAAAAAAAAGTATTGCTAGAAACATTTAGCTGTTATTAAATATAAAGCCAGAAACATTTCGTAAAAAAATATTCGCAATATTATATTTTATCTATTTCATATTTATCTATATGCAAAACACAATACCCTACCTAATAAATAAAAAAAAATATACACTGCATGTAAAACACCTGCAGTTTCTTTGAAAGTAAAAGTTTTTAATAAGATCAGATCATCGATTGATTTTATATACTGGGCTGGTCCTGTTGGCATCGTGCAATCTATCAGCCATTGGATTTTTTTCCTTTGGGGATTTGGCAATTCATTTGCCTATGTCGATAAAATGAGAGAATTGTAAACAAGAAATATGGCCGGAATTGCTAAAATAAAGCCTATGTGTGTAAACGGCAAGTGAAACCGGCGACATTTACATGTCGAAATTATCTTTCTCATTGATATTAAAAATATTTTTCTTTATCAATTTTTGTTTTGTAATTTCAATTATGAACCTTATTAAAAATCACCCTTTATCAGTTACTTGCGTCATAGAAAACCACTTTTCAAAAAGTAAATTGCAGTGTTTTTTGTTCTCACCATGAGAAACACTAAAATAAAATGTTGAGTAGTGTTAACCAACGTATTATTTGATACAACTCTTTATATTATTGCAACAACGTAGAGTCTACACAATTCTATACTATTAATTTTTTAGTTTATTCTTCATAATCTCTACAATTTGGTTGTTATTTCTTAACATTGCATTTTGGTTTCAGTAGTGTTTGTAATATTTAAAGAGTAAACATATACATATGTATATAGTATATTTGTGTGTCTTCATCATATAAAAAAAATATATACATATGTACTTACATATTAAATAGTTTGCCTAATATATTTTTTGTCACACTACTCGTTTGTTTGTTCTTTTCTTTTCATATAAAATGCCATACAAAAATAACTAAACATCAATTAACTACAAAATAAAATATATTGAACTACATACATAAATATAATTAAATTAAATCAATAAACGAATTTAGCGATTTCATTGGAACCACATGTAAAATCATTGCACCTGACTTTAGCGTATCAATTTCCGCAGAATCAATTTAATGCACTGAAAACTTTAGTGGAATCTTTAGATGCATCATGTGCCTCCAATTGGGAGCTACGTTTATATTCGCGTGATCCCAGATTGGCTACGAAACAAGTATACATCTGTTACTTTATCTCTTAAGTTTTATGTTTGTGTTTTACATTCCTACCTTAAATTTAAAATCCTTTTTTAAGTTTTTTATTTTTGTTTCTAAAGTTGTTGTTGTTTCCTAACAATGACGCTTTGCTTATTTGACCTTAACCCAGTAAATTTTTTTTTGCGTTTGTTTTCGGTTTCATTTAATTTGTTTTTGTTTAAGTTCAAAATGTGTGTGTGCGTGTGTAATATAATGGTTTCATCTTCTCTTTTTTGTTTCTGTATGGATGGGGTTTTCTTTATGTCAGGTGCATAAAGTTGTTTATCCCCACAGTCCACATGAAATTGATGAGTTGGAATTACGTATTGGAGATTACATCTATCTGAATAGTGACGCGGTTGACAATTCATCGGACGGCTGGGCTGAAGGCATATCTTGGTTAACCGGTGCTCATGGTCATTTGCCTGTCAATTATACTGAACGTACAGCAGAATCAGATGCTTGGACTTTACATCGTGTTGTGCAATTGTCAAAATCAATAACACCTTCATTAACTTCAGGCGAAGAGTGTGATTTGGTTGATGGTCGTAGTATTTCTACAGAAACAGAAGAACAACAATCACGTCATCATCGAGATTTTCCACAAAGTAAGTGCTTTTGTTAGCATCATATACAAAAACTCATGTTAATAAAATATTTATTTATCTTTGTGTAAAATTTGTTCTATAGTTGGATTGCATTCTACAGACTTAATTGAAGGTTCCTCTTTTAATGAGGATTCAGAACAGAGTGTTGAAAAATATTTACGCAAAACCTTAAAACCCTGCTTGGATTTGCATTCTCTAAACAATCACAATAACTCTAATCCGCAAGTAACACCACTCATAGAAATAACGCCGAACAGCATGTCGACTCCAAATGCTAGCGACATCAAAGTTGAGCCTGTACAGTGTGCTCCACCCAAAGCTGATGATACTCTGAGTCAACATTCCGCTGAAAATTCTCTATCGTTATCGGCGAAAAATCGTCGAGTCTATATTATGCGCCATGGAGAGCGAGTAGACTTTACTTTTGGCACTTGGATACCATACTGTTTTGATGAGTTTAATAATTATATGAGAAAAGATTTAAATATGCCTAAAACATTGCCAAAAAGGTAAGTTTTTCACAGAAGGTTTACAAAGGTTTGCTTCTTTTCTGTTGGTGAATTATTATGATATTTCTGTTCTGGTTTGTTTTTCTTGACTGCAAACTACTTCGTTCCAATTATTTGCCAAGTGAGTAAAGATAAATATGTATGTCGAGTGAAATATCAATTGACGTAATGTACAAAATTGTTTAATAGGCCAAAGAATATTGCAGAATAGGTGGGATATGCTTTAAATTAAAGACAAATAACTCATCTTCTATTATAATCTTTATACATTGTTTATCGAATATAAATTTTTCAATTAAAAGAAAAAAACTTTAAATATTAAACTGTTGGTTAAAGAAACTATTATTTTAAGACGTGGTCAAACCGAAAAATTCAACTTTGGTTGCCTTTAATTAATGATAATATTGATAGTGATATTATATTTGATACGAGAGAATGTCCATCAGCGATGTTCTTTGGTTTGACCACAAATTAAAGTAATTTGTCATAAAATTTCAAGTTTTTTTAAATCGAAAAATTTATATGAATAATGTTGAAAGGTCAATTATCGCAAATTAATTTTATTAAGCTCAGTCGTAACTTTAAAGAATGTTTAATTAAGACGGCGACACCTAAATGTTAAAAATACCAAAAATTTTAAAAAATTGAAAATGTTTTAAATAATTAAAAAGGTGCCATCAAATACGAAATGACGTTACGTTAGACATATTATAATGTTGTAATCTCGTTATACACTAACGTCACTTAATTTATTTAACTAATTTACTAAATTAAAACTTCTAAATTGCCGATGAAATTTATTTATTACTTAAAACGCCTTAAGAGAATGAGTAAGCCTAGGCCATAAGCAAAAAGCGATTACTTACGAGACATCATCGCTGGAAAAGTGCAAGGCCATAAGTAAAAATAAAACTTATTTTTTCTGAGAGACAAAATCACTTTATTAACTTAATTTTTTTTTGTTTTCACTGTTGACAACTGATTATTTAATTTTTCATTTCAAAACAACTTCAAAGCAAAAGTTTTTGCTTTTACTGAAAGAATTTAAACTTGAAGTTAATACACTATAGTTGTCAAGAAAAGAAAAAGTAAATTTTTATGCTTAATAAAACAAATATAAGATTAGAGAGTGTGCTATTGCTATAATAGGATTTTAAGTATGGCTGCATTCACATTGTCACCCCGTTCTCCTGTATAAAAAGACCGTAATAACCATACCAAGTTGAAATCATAGTGCGCCTCCTAGTTATAGAGCAGCGAAGCTTCAACACTGTGAATATAAGCTTGCAATTGAAAGGTCGACAAAACTTTCTTAAAGCCCTCTCATATCTCCTTTCTAGACTTATATTTAGGAATTTCAACAAATTTATTTAATATTTCAACGAATATCTAATTATTTTATGTATTGTCTGTCGGGTTAAAATATGCAAACAAATCATAAACCCTTTTTTCGCTTGCCTGAAACCAACGATTCTTCCTATCATGTCATTAGTTAAAGAATGCTGTTTGTGAAATCCAACTTAAAAATTAGATTAAGCAAATTGATAACTAAATTAAAATAATTACCGAAATAAAACTAATGTCTGTTAGTCCAAAATATCTTTATACTTTTTAGGGCCCATTATTCCATCAATTCAAATCCTAGTAGAGCTCACACAAGCACAGACTTATATTTAAATGTTATGTAACATTTTTTCGTCATTTTTAAGCGACGACCAGTAATAAATATACCATTTCTACAATAATTTACTTAAAACTTCTGCTTCGTATTAATATACATAAAAAATTGTAATATATATTATTGCTTCGTATAAATCCATTCATATTAATAAACAAAATGACAACTTTCAACCATTGAATTCTTGGAATTTTTTTGATAGCTATTAAAAGTATTATGATTACTATGCTCTTTGGAAATATATATTTTACACATTTAATAAAGCAATTCAAGAGGATTCACTAAAGGTAATTTTTTTCTTTAAATGTCTCTATTTATTTGACTTGAAAATAGCAATGCTTATATTGATTGCATTTGTAAACGGAAAGATTTGACTGGAAATGCAAATTAAATTGCAATGTAAGAAAAAAACTATTTTTGCTGCCCATCTATGTTTTCAACAAACAAAAAAAAATAATATTATGCAATCAACAAATCATGCGCGTCCTTTCTACTTCAAAACAACTATAAAATTAAGTTTAATTGAATGAGTTTGATGTGCGGTATAACAGCGCTTAAAGTTGCTTCTCATATACATATAATACTTGTAATATAGTTCACAACTCAGTTATTGTTGTGACCCCGATCATTCTATAGAAATCGGTGTTCATTTTTAATTGTATAATACGTACTGTTAATTTTTTTAACTTTATGTCTCCAAGTATACACTTCTGTGAATGTTTAGTGCTGATGTGTTTAGTTCTTAAAAAAAGTTCTAAATTAGTTTTGATCCAATCATTACCGATATTATTTATTTTAATATTTTATTTTTCTTAAACAGAAGTAACTGTCCTGATGGTTGGCAAAATGATTCACCTCTGACGAATATTGGTTTGTACCAAGCTAGTTTAATTGGTGAAGCTTTACATGATGCTCGTGTACAAATTGATAATGTTTATTGTTCACCAGCTTATCGTTGTGTGCAAACATGTACCAGCGCCTTAGAAGGTATCTAACATTAGCTCTTATTTGGTTTTTGTTTATAATACCTATAAATAATAAAATATTTGTAAGGTCTAAAATTAACTGGAAAATATAGAATAAAACTTGAACCCGGCTTGTTTGAGTGGATGGCTTGGTATCCTGAAGGTGTACCCGATTGGTTAAGCAAAGAGGAATTAAGGGAATCTAAATATATAATAGATAATGACTATCAACCGTTTGTAACTGTTAATAATCTAAATGAGTGCATTAAAGAAACTACAGAAGATTTTTATACGCGTAATTATGAAGTATTAAAGAAAATCATCGATTCAACAAGTGAGTTATTCATTTTATACAAAAGAAAATGTATTTTAATTATTTCTTTCTGTGTTTAATATTTAGGTGGTAATATCCTTATTGTAGCCCATGCCACCACCCTTGACACCTGTACACGACAATTGATTGGTGAAGCACCACGGAACACAAATGAACTGCGCCAAGTTATACACAAAATACCTTATTGTAGTTTAGCTAATGTCGAGGAAATTGATGGCCAATGGAAATTAATGGAACCGGAATGTTTGCCGGTTACGCATTCTAAAAATCCTCGCTTTGAATGGAATGCTTTAACTGCTACATAGTGCAAGTGCTTTGAAGAGTTTATCAATAAACTTTCTTCTTAAGTAAATGAATCTAAATCTAAATACTGCCTACCTAAATACACATAAACAAAAAATTGCTTCTAATTTTGATTGTTACTGACATAGTTTGCTGTCTTTTGTTTTAACATTAATTCCGAGTTTTGTTTACAATTTAAACACAAAATATTTTTGTTGCGTGCAATGAAAGATCGCTGGGGAAAATGTAGGAATTTTATTTTTTTCACAATGTGAAGTGATAATTATTTTATATCTCACTCCGAAAAAAAGGCTGGATGCAAAAATGATTCTCCAAAACTTTCACGCCGCAAAACAACCACGTACTTCCGTGCCGACTTCAGTTTAACATTTTTTTCAATATCACACTTACGGCGAAAAAAAGTGTTTAAATTTCGTAATTATTATTTAACGTAATTTTTGCATAATTAACGTAAAATTTTTGATGATAATAAACCTATTGCACTACATATGCGGGAAGAGCACTAAAGTTAGTGAAAGACTTATAGGGCCTAATGACATATGTGTGAATTTCTATGCGTTCATTAACATCGACAACTTTACCATAATTATACGAAACTTTTGTTAAATATAAATTATAAAATTTAGGAATAATTTTATTATATTTTTCGACTTGTGGATAATTAAGTTATATGAGCGTAAATAAACAAAATTTCAACCTGTAGGCGTGCTCTGTAAAATTGGGGTGGCTGTAAAATGTTTGGATAGTCATTTTTTAATTTAGCCACAACTTTTTGAAGGATGGGACTTATATACTTTCACACATAAAATGAATGCCCCCATTTCAGGGTTTGACTTGACTACGGCAATTGCAAGAATAGTTTTTAGCATCCAAAATGTTACGATTGATAAGCAGTAACTTATCCAAGAGTGTGCTTAGTTTCTAAATTCTAGATGTTTAAAAGCAGCCTAAAATGGTAAGGATAAAATCACAAGTCGGAGTACGATTACCGAATTCGATGCACAGTAGATCGATTGTTTGTTGAAATCTTTATCACATAACCAAAAGTGATTTAAGTTTATATTATTCATTTCTCTGTAGCCACCAAAATAGGCTATCCAAATTACACTGAAACTGTCATGTCCTGTGGATTGCCCTTAGCGAGATTTTCTTTCTTAATGCAACTAGAAGCAAAGACAAATTTCCACGCTTAGTTTAATATTCACACTGAGAAGCCGAAATTCTTAAATAAATCGAAATCTTTGTGCAAAATTCTTATTTTATTGCTGCTTTAAAATTGTTGGCGTATATGAGTTTATCTCTTGGCCAAATTTTGACGGTATTGCATTCGAATATTATTTGATATATTGAAAAATATTTTCGTGTTCTGCTTTTGTAAAAGTAAAAAAAAGAGGAATAGAATTCTGCGAAATAGCCGATGGCAGAAATAACTAAAAGCAATTTTCGTGTCTTAATTAATTAAAAATAATGCCATTTCAAATGAGCATTTGAGAAACAAAACCTGTATATTTGGACGAGATATAAAAATATAAAAACTCGTTTTTAATCGCCATGTCCTCCGAAATACTCTTGTGTCACACCAGTTTCAAATATAAATATATCATTCCCACTATTTAGACTAACAAAAGAATTGAGAAAAATATTAGATCTCCATGCCACTTTAATTTATCTAATTGGTCAGCGGTAGCTCGAAGATGTCCCATTAGTATTTTATTCCATTCTTCCACTCATTCCATAATTTTAAAATTATTTGCTTAATGGCTTAAATTTAAGATAATTTAAAACTCGACCATGCATCAGCTACCTTGGGTGCCCTATTAGCTTTAGTTATCTAACCTTTACTCTAACTTTAGAGTTGAGCATGCGGAAAGTTTTATCTAATAAGAAAAACTTTTGTTTTACTTCTGACAGTGGTCATAAAAAATATATTTATGGTTACCATGGTCTTCAAATAATATTGTAAAACTAAACTTTGAGTCGAATTTTTCTAATATGCAGGTTCGATATTTCAAATATTTGCCCGATAATATCTAAACACTTAACTATGTAAACAATTTATTGTTTTCAACAAATAATTATATCTTACTTCAATATATATTTTACATACATGTCATTTCTGGCATATAGTGGTTACGCTTTTTGTCAAATGCTTGACGTGACTATTTAAATAATTTTAATAATAGTTAATAATTACAACCCTTATCAAGCTTTGGTAGATGTTCTATGACAAATCTTTTAAAAGTTGTTTCGGGCATGATTATTGTGTTTTTGTCAGATAACAATATTCGAAAAACTTTTATTTTACTAGAGCTTTTAATCCATACATTAAACTCACTCAAAGCCATGCAAAAATTGTGTTTTAATTTGTCATAAAACATACATAGATCAAAAAAATAATGTTTAACACTTCTGTTAAAAGTGCGAATACAAGCCTGTTGAGAGTGGGCTCAATATTTCAATCTGTTAATCAATTCAATTTTAATTTTGTGTGTTTATTATAATATTAAAAAATTTTTAAGCCAAAGAGTTTAGGAACTACGTTCCTCTTCTACTAAATTATTATTTTAAATATTTATATTTGTACATTTGGTTTTATTTAAGGAAGAAAAAAATTTACCAAAAACCTTTTTGAAAGAGGGTATATGATAAAAACTTAAAACTAGGAATAAGATATGTGACCATACCGGGAAAGTTGACATCTTGTATGGACCTTTGTTGTTAGCCTCTCAATTTTATCGTAGGTGAGTTCAAAGTTTGCTAAAGTATGAAGACGTTGGGTGGAAAAGTGCCAAGGCAGTTTAAAAATCAAATTTAAAAGTTTATTCTGGGCAACTTGAAGTTTTTTCAGATGACATTTTGCAGAAGTGGACCAAGCTGGAGCGCCGTAAAACATTATTGGGTGAAAAATTGCTTTTGTAATTAACTTTTTGTTATTTATATTGAGTTCTGATTTTCTATTTATAATAGGGTACATCCGAATTGTCATTATTTTGATTTTGTGAAGCAGATAAGATATGTGCTCGTTGTAACAAAGTTTGGTATCAAGGATAATACCTAGATATTTGACTTTATTCTCCCAATTAATGTTTTTAATTAAAAACTGAATAGGATTTTGTGGGATGAAACATGCCTTCCTTCTTCTTGTGAAAAATATTGTTTGTGTTTTCTCAGGATTAACCAGGATATTCCATTTATTAAAATACTTGTGTAGTTCAGTTAGTGCTAATTGTAACTTAGTTACAATATTAGTGGCGTAAATATCGGAGCAGAGTATGGAGGTGTCGTCTGCAAATATTGAAGTGGCGCAACTTGAAAAATAGGGAATATCTGCAGTAAATAAGTTATACAAAACGGGTGACAAGCAGGAACCTTGAGGACAACCAGCTGGAATGTATGTTTGCTGAGAGCGCGTTGTGCTTACATGTACGTGAAATGATCTTTTACATAGAAAACTGTGTATAATATTTAATAAATATGTTGGGAAATTAAATTGTTTTAGTTTGTAAATGAGCCCATTATGCCAAATAGAATCAAAAGCAGCCCTTATATCTAAAAGGACCATTCCTGTGGATTTGTTAATTGTTTGCGAAAACAACGTTAACATGTTGCAATTGTCTAATTAATCCTTTGGTTGGAACTAGAAATACGTTCGCCACTTCTTTCACGATATCTTCTTCAAAGATCACAGTTCCTTATTGAGATGCTCGGCAAATATTAGAAATATTATTCTAATGTGCAACTTAAAAGACTTACCTGATGTAAATAGTGAGTATTATGTTTATTACAGCATCGTGTATTACTTTTAAAGAAAGCATGGTGAAAAAGTTCAAAACTAAATAATGAATTAGAAATATGGAAGAACCTCCTTTAATGGCACCAGATTCAATAAAAATAATGACAAATCATTAATTTAACTGAGAGCCTAGCTGAAGTCATCGGCTATTATTTCTAAAGCAATTTACATAACTTGAGTTATGCTTATGCAAATGTACTGTGAAATCTTCTATAGCGCATTCTTAAATTATCTGTTGTATGAAAAAGGTGTATTGCAACTATATTCGTAACGGTCGACAACGTTTGTCCATTAAAGTATGAGTAAACATGTTTATGAGCTTCATCAGAATTAGGGTCACGTCTTTGAAGCGAATTGTAGAAACAATTTTTAGCACATTCGCCATTGAAGTATTTTACATTTGGTGGAAGTAAGTCAAAATATTCGACTAGGAATTGATTTTCACTTCTTTTATTTTTTTATCACACGATGTTCTTGATGATCTTAAACATAAATATTTTTCAAGTTTTAAGCACTACAGCAAATCACGATAATCTCGTGATATTCTCACAAAATAAATGCCGTGTCGTCTTAAGAAAAAATCTAATTTCCATGGTTACAGCATTTTTTTTTTAATTTTTTGATATTTATTTTGTTAATTTAATTACAATTCTTATTCAATAAATGTTGTTTTAGCCTCACATATTTTTAGCATTCTGACCAAATTTGTGTTAAAATCACTGGTAAGCTTCGTAAACATTAGGCAAATGGCGGGACACTGAGTTATATTTTGTAAGAATACTACTCATTTGTTCTCTGATAGAAACTAAATATTTTGAAGGAATCAAACACGATTGACGCTCAGAATATTTTCATAGTTTTTAGGATTTTCTTTTGGGACTGTGTAACAGGTTTTTTAAATTGATCATTTTATTCATAAAATACGTGTTAAAATCAATTGAATATCTAATTGTATATTTACTTACTTAATTGATTTTTCTATAATTGTCGTCTAGCTTAAGGAAGGCATTAAGTTTTCTAGCTTCGCTTGCGATGTGTTCTTATTTATTACTAATAATTTATTTTTTGATGATATAAAGTCGTAGAGTTAAAGTCAGTCACGGTATATTTAAGTTTTAGTTATGTTACAAAATGAACAAATATAAAAAGTATACTGGCTGTATTATTTTGTCTGCTGACGTCTTCTAAAGATTTAAAATTTCGTTTCAACGAAAAATTTATGTATGTATTACTTTTTTCTTTACCCGAGATTCGCTGAATACTTATATTCGAATGTCCAATACATAATTTATACTTGATATCTATCTATATTCCACTTAGTTCCAACAAGCAATAATCGAATTTTCCATTAATTGTGCAGTAAGAACATTAATTCAATAAAGCTTACATTTTCCCCAGCTTAAATGAAAAATGTTTGAGGTTGTTTTCTAAAATCACACTTTTAAGTAATTGTATCCATAAGTTGACTTAAAAAAACCAAGATATTACATATATGTATGATAACGATTATAACTAAAAATATACAAATATTACAATCAATAATCAATAAAAACATTAACAGAAAAAACTTTAGAACACACACATCATTTAAAAAACAAGGAAAAAACCGTTTGAATAATTTGAAAATTAAAAATGTAAAAAAACATTTTAAAAACTATTTGTAGCAAGTTTCTTTTTGTGCTGTTGTAGGTTACACTCAAGAGTAAATATGGTTAAAGTTATTTTATTCTAAGAACATATTTTTTAATTCTACATATTTGATATTTTTTCTTATTATTAACTTTTTAACTTATATTTTTAAATTTATTTTTAAGGAGAGTTTTAAGTTATAGGCAGCACAAAAAACAAAATTTTTATTCGAATGATTCATCCTTCCCCTAAACATTTGAAAATGATTAGGAGAATGTGACGACCACCACTGTTGTTTGCAAAGTGCATTTTGGATTTGCAATTTTGCCTCACTTTTTTGACCATTGCTAACCGTATTTAATGAATAACATGAACAATATTACAATGAACAATATTAGCCTCCAAACTGCCTCATTAAAAATTGTGCTTAAAATAAGGTACCTAACGCTATCATGATGAAATCGCTTCTAGCCCGGATCAATTCATATTTTTATATAAATAAGCATTGATCATGGAGCAGTAATGATCTCCATTGGCCATTTTTTAATTAATAACCTTACCGAATCTCAAGTTTGGCTTCAGTCATATGAGCCTTATGGCTGACTGATTGATTGACATTGATTGAATTGATGATCGATTCTTAAAGTAAATAATATGGTAGTGCTTTTTAAGCTTAATATATTCATGATGATATGCCAGAGTATATTGATTGTTGTCAAAATTGAGCGCAGTATGATAGTTCGGTGTTAACCATTTCCAAAATTTTCTTGGGCTTCAAAAACATCCTTCATTAGTTTTTATTTTTTTAATACATTCTTATTTTTTTCTTGAAACAATTTTTTTATAATTTTACAACGATCATTTTCAAATGAAAATGCAAGAGTATTCAGCTCATATAGTTTTATAATGAAGCCTGATTAGTTGAATTTAGTAACATAAGAACAAATTCACTATTAATAAATTATGATAATTATAATTATTGTTTTATGAATAGAATTGTAACAGAAATTGCTTAGTTTGAAAAACCATGTTGCACTATGGGTACGTAATACCCACCCACTTAATATTTAAAAGTTTGCAAAATCGTGTTAATCGTCACTAAAGTATTGCTGAGAGCAACCATTATTTGTTTATCGCGAATAGAGATTATGACAGAAAATATAAAATCTCTTTCGTAACACTACCAGAACCATGTTTTTTCTTTGCGTGAAGCTTCTTTGTATACACAAATTTAAAAAGCAACGTTAAGTAAATAAATATTTAAAAGCATTTTTTATAAGCAAATTTTCGTTTTTTAACATTTCGTTTCGAAATTAACTTTTAAACACTTTTTGCAAGGCTTTAATTAAAAAGAATTATCTATATTAAAGCCATATCTATATTAAAATTCACTAAGAAGATAAGTACCTTCTGATGTGGAAAATTATAAAAAATGTTGCCTTAAGTGAAGATCTTAACGCTGTTTACTAAAGGTTTAATAAGTCAAAACGCAGTGACGATTACTAGCTTTTTAGCTAAATGAGTTTATTTTATTTTCATTTTTTTTTGTGTTTTCTTTCCTCTATTTTATTCCCTTCACAACCCAAAAAACTGTCAAAATCTTAACAGCTAATTTAATTATCTTTAAGCTTTTTGCGTCGGACCATCATAAATTTTAATTCTAATTTAGGGTATTGAATTCATGATTCATCAAGAGCTTTTCAAGGGAGAAGAAATTTTAAAGTATGAAAAGTGGAGAACACGCTACGCCCATCATACCGATAATTTCTTAATATCTAATTTTTAATGCAAAATCGTCGATATTTTCTGAATTTTGTTGAAGTTGCAGCAGCTACAACTTCATTTCCGGAATAAAACTTATTATTTTTTTATGCAAGGCCGAGCTTAAATTTTCGTTCATCGATGTTTATATATCAATTGACCAATTGACTGTGAATAAACTGTGTCTAGAAAATACTGCGCAAAAGCAAAAACTGTCTAATTCATTACTTTCAATCATTCGCCGGTTGCACACAGCTGAAATGTAAGCATTCGGTTTATCAACGATATGGAACTAAAGTAACAAAACAAAAAAATGTCGTCGATGCCGGCACCGATACGAATTGTACATTAAATTAGAGATCGTGAAAAATGATATTTTAAATTTAAACTAATTAATCAGTAATAAACAGGGTTCAGAATTTTTCATTTATGAACATTCAAAAATCAACATTCATGATATTTTTCATAAATGAGAAATCTAAAATTTTATATTTATTTTTCACACTCATAAACGAACAACAAAAAATGTTCTGGTTATTTTCATACATGAATGCGAACAACAAGAATTGTTAGTCTTATTCATATGTGATAACTGATAAATTAGCTACTTCTCATTAATGTTATTTTTCATTTATGAACGTTGAAATTTTATAAAATTTCTCATAAATGAACGTGAAAAAATGTTCTACCTACGATCGCAGTTTACCGTAAAATGTAGTAAAAACACATGGGTACATATTACCTCAAAATACAATATTGCAATATATTCTAAAAGAAATTAAAAAAAAAACATTTTTTTCCTGCATACGCCGACAATTGCACATTACGAAATATGTGCGTTTATGTACGCTAATGCTTAACGCACATATTTTTACGACCTTTTCATTTATGAAAAATTATCAAAATTGTAAATATTAAAAAATGAACACTTGTGTGTTTCTCATTTTTTCACTTATGGATAGAAAGAAAAAAAAATAAATTGTCGCATTCACAAATGAGAAAACACAAAATAATTTGTAGTCTCTCACACATGTATGAGAAGAAGCGGCTAAAAAATGAAATGTACATATTCATACATGTATGAACAGTGAGTGAATACTTCGCTACTCTGGTAATAAAGAGATAAAGATGTTATATAAAAAATCATTTTACCATGAATCAAATAAAATAACTTATTCCTTTTTTGTGTTCATTATATACTCCGTGAATTAAGATTAATTAGTTAAAATTAATTGAAACAAAATTATTATTTATAATAAAAAAATTTTAAAATCGACAACTGCCATTTAGTATTAAGCAAAACAACTTAAATAATTCTTACAAAAAGTTGTATTTGAAACAGGCAGACGTAAATCCATATACATCAAATAACATCAGCTATGGGGGACACCCTTTAATTTCAATATTATACTTGTTATAGGAAACATAGCAATACAGGTGCTAAGTAAATTTTTGGATGATTCAAATAACATCACCGATGGGGACACTCCTTAATTTTTATTTTTGAGATTAGACTTTATGCTATTAAGAACATAGAAATACGCATTCAATGTAAATTAAAATGTGTGTTGTATGGCACACGTCATACATTTTTTGTAAGCATCACCGTTTAACTAAAAAAAAATCAAACTTCTCGTTTCGTCGTTTAAAAGTTTAATTTTTTGGTAAATTTTGGATTATTTAATTAAAAGTAAGGAAAATAACGTGCTTAGTTGTTTTTATCATATCTCCATCATTGATGGTCGGATGTTACTGAATTTCAATAGCACCTACTTGGGAACTATACATATCCTCTGCAAAACTAATTAATTGCAATATTAATTTATATTAATTTACATTCATGCCATATGGGGTCGTGAAGTGAATATTGTAGAAACTATAAATGGAATGATAAACGTATACCTTTACGCCTGTATTGAAGGTTATAAAAAACATTTTTTAACAAAACTGTTAACCGAAAGGGTTCCATACTTTTGACCAGAAGAGGGTCGTGAAAAATACTAAAACTATTTTTAAAACTGACCAGTGATACATTTCCCTTTAAAAAAAACTTACATGTTTGTATGCTAAAATTTCGAAATTCGTATCGACAATTAATTATCGGCATCGGTAACGGATGCATCTCTAACTGGTTAGGCATTTTAAACCGCGTAAATTTATTTTATGAGTTTTTAGACTTTGTGGTACTTAAAAACTAAACTCAAGATCAATTTTGGCGATTTAGTGTAAAATTAAAGCTTTCTTAAAGCTTACTTTTCAAAGTTTGTTCACATTCGAAATCTATCACCGTTATTTCCTTTATTTGCCTGGCTAATTCCCTTATTTTTACCTGAATATATTTTTAGTATCTGCTTACCAAAAATAAAATGAAAATGCTTAATTAATAGCATGAATTATACTGATATTTATTATATTATCGCAGGTTTATTATAACTTTAATTTACTTAACATTGTATCTAGCCTGACGTCGGAGTATGCCCTGGAAGTGGTGAAATAAATAAACTTACAATGCGTTTTAAACTGCTGCTGCTTGTGTGATGTCATAGAAGGTTTTGTAATGTTGTTTTTTTTTTGTAAACGTATTTAACGTCTATTCGCCTGCAGCGCTCTCTCCCACATGAATCTCAGACTTAAATTTCACAAAACTAAACAAATGGTTTCATTTTATGCACATTTTTTCAGCAAAAAACAAAAAAAAATCCAAAATGCATTTTAGATACATCAACTTAAAGATTTTAGAGTTTTTAAGCAAAAAACAAAAATATTTACAAAAAATTGTTTGTTTTATTTTTATTATAAATTTAGCTTTGAGTTAATCAGCTTGTAACAATAGCACTATTCTAAGCATTACTTATTATTAAAATCTTATTAGCGAAGTTCTAAACTTCTTGTTAGCCACAAAATACAATTGAAATATACAGTAGCATCTACATATTTAACAGCAACAACTTCAATGCTTCATACATACATAATACACACTAAACAATAAAGCAAAATACTTTGTTTTATAACATTTATTCTACTTTCAAATATACAATAAAAAATTATTATTAATTATATTATTATAATTATAACAATTTTATACTCGTGAAATTTAAATAATAACGAAAGATATAAATTTGAAGCTCAGACTAGTAAAAAGAATCAATAAAAAGTTAACAAAAATATATAACAACTGTTTGACTTTTATTATACGTACTTAACGTAGTAAATAGAAAGCTAAAGCGAATGATTAATAGCTTGTTTCCACGGCACCTGCTTTTCTCTCTATTCTTGCTTCACACCCCAATCATAAGCGAATCAACCTGCTTCGCCATACAAAATTTTGAGAACGAAGCTGGTAGATTCATATTGAATCTAGCTGCGAAGCAAGTAAAAATCCTCTCTTCTCTAATTTTTATCGTAAGTTTATCTGCACTAGTTATCAAAATTAAACGTTTTTGTAAACAAAGAAAATTGACAAACATAATAATAGCCTTTGCCTCATAATCATGTACATTTATGAGCATATCAAGTTACAAGTAATTAATTACTACAATCATGCAAGTTATATGTAGAGAATTTGGTAATTAAATAATAATTACCGGGTTTTACGATCATATGTATATTCGGGAAAATTTGGTAATTAGATAACAATTACCAAGTTTTACGATTATATGTAGATTCGGGAAAATTTGGTAATTTAATGACAATTGCCAAATGACAATAGATAATAGATAATTTTTAAAGAACGAAAGAGAAAGAAAAAAGATCCTAAATAAACACAAATAATTATGTCTGTGTTTTTCCAACCAGGAGAGAAAAAGTGGAAACACAGATAGACGGTGGTGTGTTTATTTAGGATGCTTGAAAATTAGTATTTAAGCAGAGTGTTCTAGTAAAAAGAAAAGAGATTGAAATTAGATTGATGAAAATAAAGTTGTGTTCTAGAATTAAATAAAGTTGTGTTCAGAATAAAATAAAGTTGTGTTAAATAAAAAATACAAATAAACATAAAAAGAATAATTATATATTTTTATATTATTTAATTGGCGCAGTCGGTAGGATCCTTTTAAAATAAGGGATCCAGTGATTCGAACGTACAATCGAAAAAAAGTCCTACGAAGTCAGGCTAAATAAACTCTAATAAATTAGTGCAGTGAACTTTTATTTCTCAAAATCTCGATACTACTTATCAAAGTGTAGTGAACAGTAACTTGAAAAGAAAAAATTTTCACCACTCAAAGAAAATTAAAGCTGTGCAGTAAACTTTTTTAACTAAAACTCCGCACAATTGAAGTGAACAGTTATAAACTGAATACCGCAGCAAATAAAATAAAGTGTATTGAACACACAATTTTGAACACGACTTCAGTGAGTAAAATATACTAATCATTATCTCATCAAGGCAAAGAAGATTCGACGAACAAAGGATGGAGCAAGCTCAAGCAAATATAGAACATGATATATTGGAACAACTGAATCAAAGAGAACAACAACTGGAACAGTTAAGAAATGCTTACGTTGAACTCCAGCAAAGACAACCAAATTACATTGAACAAATTAATAAAAATGTGGCACATATTCCAATATTCACGGGAACTGGCGATATTACAATCAATTCATTCTTCAGCAACGTGGAATACTTACTGGGAACTATTCCAAACGACGAGATGAAAAAGGAAGCGACTAAAGCAGTCTATTACCGAAGAATACAAGGGGAAGCCAAAAACATCATCATAAACATACCGCAACCAGATAATTGGGAAAGGATAAAGAGAGCGTTGAAATTAAGATACCGTCCAGACATCGCACCTCATCAAATATATAAAAGGATTTATAATTTAAGAGTAAACAATGTAAGTGAATTAAGTATAGAAATACAAAATATTAAGTATAAAGCGGATGAGTTAATTTCTTATTATCAAGAAGACCACTGTATTGATTTATCTAATATAAGTAGTTTATTAGTAAACACAGTAAAGGAGATGACGCAGGGAGTACTACTTGACAAAATTTATGACGAACAGAATCTAGAAAATATTATTGAAATAATGACTAGACGTAGATTTGAGGACAGTTGTATTAGGCCTGAATATAGGAAATCAAAATTTAGAGAGGACATAATATTTAAACCGAATAGAATTCCCGACAAAAACAGCAATCCCAATAATCGACAAACGTATTGTAAAAATAACCAAGGGTATAACCAACCCAACTATAGGCAAAACCAACCAAATTTTTACAACGAACCTTCTCCAAATCACAATCAAAACAGGGAATCCAGAGGAAACAACTCTGGGCAATTTAGACAAAACCAACAAACTTTTAACAACATACAATACCAGAATGGAAATATGGAAAACTCTTCTAATCAATTTAGAAGAAACCAACAAAACTTCAATAGAGGTTTTCAGTACAATAAGTCTGCACAATTTAGGAGAAATCAGGAAGAACCTATGGAGGTAGATAATATAGAAACAGATAATAATAGGCCCCAAAGAGCAGGAAACCCGAATCTGAGACACAGCCAAGATCGCTGGAGCCAGATTATGCAAAGCGAAAGGAGAGCGAATGAAAATGTAGAGGAAGTTAACAACACAATTTTTTTTTACGAAACTACCGCAGAGGGATTACCCAAGATAAAGCTAACAATAAACAAGGAGAGCTATGTTGCCCTTATAGATACGGGAGCATCCTTAAGCCTAATCAATAATAAAATTAATGATTTTTCTAAACATAAATTAAAACAACCTTTGGTATTTAGAACGTTGACAAACAGAGACACAATCCGATATGAAGTACACACTGTCGCACCAGAAGAATTCAATTTGCCAAGTAATGCAAGAATAAGGTGGAAAATTACACCTCTAGCAGGAAAATCTTATGACTTTATTATAGGCATTGATATTCTTAATTATCTCAATGCAATAATAAATATTGAGGAACGGAAAATAATTCTAAACCAAAAAGAAAATCCATTTTTAGATAACCCGTATAAGTTTAATGAAATATGCTCTTTAGAAGCTACAGATAGTAAAATAACCGGAATTCAACTAAGCCACCTAAATATGGAAGACAACATATCTAATTTGAATATAATAGATAATATAGAAGAAGAAAGCGATTGCAATGCTACAATACATTCTGCAGAAGAAAATTTAAACGATCATTTTTACATTAAAGAGGATATTGTAAACAAATATAAGACACAAATAATAAAGTTGAAGAAATGAAGATGTTGCACAATAAAAGAATAATATTCATAGCAGAAAGCGACTTTGAAAATATGGGGGAGATATTTAGAAAATATTTGACAAAGGGTCTGGTAGGCATATACTCAGAACTATCAATGCATAAGTATAATATAGTACAGCAGAAATTGATTCAAATGTTTTCAAACGAGCGAAATATAAAATTTATAAAATGTACTAACCGAGCACAGGACATTGAAACCGAAGTGGAAGCAGTAAACCAAATATCGTTGTACCATGTAAAAGAAAGTATGCATTCAGGCATACAAGAAACCTATAATCAGATAAAAAATAAAATCTATTTTCCAAAATTGATGGAACTGGTACATCTAGTGATTAACCAATGCGATGTATGTAAGGAAATTAAATATGACAGGAAACCAATTAGGCAAAAATACAAACTAACAGAAACACCGACGGATAAAAATTAAATAGTTCATATTGATACTTTTGTTATGAAAAGCTTTCGTTTTTTAACAATAATAGACAAATTTTCAAAATTTGGTGCAGCCTATCCACTAAACGATAGAAATCCCATTACAATAATTGAACAATTGGAGGATCATTTTGCGAAAATTGGAAAACCAGTTAAAATTATAGCTGACAATGAATTTAAGGCAGAACGAATTAAAGAATTTTTAAGCCATGAAGGAATCCAATTGCACTTAACAAAACCCAATAGCCATACGGGCAACGCGGATGTGGAAAGAATGCATAATACACTAGCAGAAAAATTCAGAATAATATATAAATCGGAAAAAAACGTGCCAATAAAACAACTTATACAAAAAGCGATACGCAATTATAATGATAGATACCATTCTACAATCAAAAGTACTCCGTGGGAGGTTCAGAATGGTAAAACAGATAAATTAAAAATAAAGAAAAATATTGAAGAAACAAAAAAGAAAGTAATAGACAAACTTAACATGAATAGGGAAGAGTATAGCGAAAATAGAGAAGAAGGCTATGTAAGAAACTATAAAGCGACTAGACATAAAGAACTACCAAAATTTAGAAAATTAAACCTAGATAATATACATCCATGTAATATTAAACGACCAAAAAAATTTTCAGATATTGTGGACAACTCTGCTGATTCTAATAACGACAATGATAGACAGGACATACAGAATCATCTTCTTTAAAACTGATGACAATCTTAGTCAACAAATTCAAGTAAATGAATATTTCAATACAGTAAATGTTCAATAAATGTTAAAGATTTTTCAAATGTAATAGAGGTTACAGAAGTAAATACAAATATTTTATATTATATAAGAACTATATTTTGTTAAACCATTTTTTAACGTTAACGAAATTACTGTATAAAAGCTTAGTTTAAATGTGTATTATTTAATTTTTTCTATTATTATTTTGTTAAAAAAAACAATTTTCTATTAATTATTAACATTTTCTTTAAATAATCATTAAATGAACCCCTATAATTTAAGAAATAAAATACATTAAGTAAAAGAATTCAGGAGAATTCTTATCTAAAGGAGGGAGAAGTTATATGTAGAGAATTTGGTAATTAAATAATAATTACCGGGTTTTACGATCATATGTATATTCGGGAAAATTTGGTAATTAGATAACAATTACCAAGTTTTACGATTATATGTAGATTCGGGAAAATTTGGTAATTTAATGACAATTGCCAAATGACAATAGATAATAGATAATTTTTAAAGAACGAAAGAGAAAGAAAAAAGATCCTAAATAAACACAAATAATTATGTCTGTGTTTTTCCAACCAGGAGAGAAAAAGAGGAAACACAGATAGACGGTGGTGTGTTTATTTAGGATGCTTGAAAATTAGTATTTAAGCAGAGTGTTCTAGTAAAAAGAAAAGAGATTGAAATTAGATTGATGAAAATAAAGTTGTGTTCTAGAATTAAATAAAGTTGTGTTCAGAATAAAATAAAGTTGTGTTAAATAAAAAATACAAATAAACATAAAAAGAATAATTATATATTTTTATATTATTTAATTTGCATAAATTACTCGTTTGATATATTTGAATAAAAAAACATTCGGAAACGGCCACCGCTAGCAAAGCGTTACTTAGCTTGTAGCAGCAAATCAGTGGTTTCTATAGCGAATGGAAATAACTTTAACGATCGTTAACTATTCGCTAATAATATTTAAAATTTTAAAATGACTTGGGGTAAATTTTTCCATTCAAATAAAAGTATTTTTGTTTTATTTTATTCAATATTTCGAACACCTTTGATATTCTTCATCAGGAAACACTATTAAAAATATAAATGTTATTACTATTATCTTACATCGAGCAATATTAAATTTTTGTTTGTCATAAATGTTCGACTGTATGATTCTATCTGAAAAGCCTAGGACATAAAACAATGATTTATATATTTTATCCTGTTTTTCTACTAATGGTTTCTCTAAATCTTTTTTAGCATTTTCTACAATATTTGTTGCCATCGTATAAGGGAAACTGTAATTTGTAACATTTTCCTTAATTTTTTGAAGTTTTCTTTGTGACAAACAAAAATTTAATATTGCACTTAGAACCGACTATACGTTAAAAATGTTGTTTTCTAACACTAAAACAAGAATTGACGAATATGATAAATCCAATGTTATATATAATATACCTTGCAACGGTGACGGGTCTAACATATGTGAAAAAATATATGTTGGTACGACCAAGTCTAAATTAAAAACAAGGTTGGCTGCACACAAATCCGATTATATAACAGGAAAAGGAACAAGTGAACAAAAAACAGCGTTAGCAGCCCACTGTACAGTGAGCAAACACTCCCCCGACTTAGAGAGAGCTAAAATATTACAACTGGAAAACAATTATAGGAAGAGATACATATTGGAAATGCTACATATAATAAATACTCCGGAGAACAAGAGAATGAATTTTAAGAGAGACACTGAAAATTGCGCGCATTCGTATAGACATATAATAACAAAATATATACAAAATACCTCACCCTCAAAGGGATTGACAACTTTACTCAAAGTAATGCATTGTTTAGTGTTTTATATTTTTGTTTTTCTGTATAAATTGTTAATTGTTCAATTTGTTTTCAACTTTATTTGTTTGTATATTTTTAGTTCCTGAAGAAGGACAATGAAGGTGTCCGAAATATTAAATAAAATTAAAAACAATGTTTATGAATTATCATTTAATAAAACAGAAATGAGTTTTATTTAAATAAACAATATTGACCTAGAGCCCGAAGAAAAAAGAAAAGAGAAATATAAATATACAAAAAATTTAGATTAAAATGATTCAAATTTTCATTGTATTATTAGGCAAAAGTTTGGCAATTATGAATGAAAAATAATATCTGGAAAATATCCACCACGACCACGTTGACAGTTCTCGACTTTCATCAAAGTTTTTAATCACTTTTTGGCAAAATGGCGGTCCTATTTCGTTAATCACATCATGGATTTTGAGTTTTAAGGCTATAATCGATTCGATTGGCTTTGTCCTTAACATAGCTCCACAAAAAATAATCCAGTGGTGTTAAATCACACGATCTGGCTGGCCACTTAACTCCTAATTGTTGTGAAATTATACGATCGGGAAGTTTGGTTTGCAATAAATTAAACGTTTAATTGACTGTGTGACATGTGGCACCGTCCTGTTGAAACCCCTTGTCGGCGATATCCACGTCGTCAATAATAGGCCAAAATTGAGTTGTTATCATCTCGCGATAGCGTGATTGATCTATTGACCCGTACCGCAACCCAATCACACCTTCAGACAACAGTGATACATTGAGCATGCAAAGGCTTCTCAATAATCGCTCTAAGATTTTTAGAAGCCCAAATGTGGCAATGTGGCAGTTTGGCTTGTACCTTGCAAAGTGAAAATGGGCTTCGTATGAAGAATTTTTTTTTTCAGAAAACCAGCCGGTTGTTCTTGAATGAGTTGAGCGAATCTATTACAATGTGAATGGTCGGTCCGCTTTAATTCCTGCACCAGTCTAATTCTGACGCAAAATTCGCCATGTGGTGGTTTTGGATAACTCCAATTGTTGAGAACGCCGAAGAATTGACAATTTTCGAACTGCTTCAACACTGTGGCTCACGGCTGCGATGTTTTTAGTTGAAACACCCGGTTGAACATGTGCTGGTGTTCGCACACTTTTTAGCGAGCCAGTCGACTCAAATTTAACGACCAAGTTCTTGATAGCGGTCTAAGAAGGACGATTATGTTCTCTGGAAATATCACAAACTTTATAAAATGTAACTTTAATAGAACCACCATTTTCATGGTGGATTTTAATTGTTTTAATGCGATTTTCGTGCGAAATTGAATTCTTTGTAACAATTGCCAATACATCTACAACAAACATGTCAAAAAGCTAAATGTTAAAACTTTTATGTTGTTGGTGTTGCCATAATTGAAAAACAAACTTCTTGTTGAAAAACCCGATGTATTAAAGTTTATACTTTTTTGATTTCGTGTTCAGGAAGGAATATTTAATGTTGTGTCGGTTTTTAGCGCAATGCTAAATTTTTTACTGTCATATATGCTTGATTGTACAATTCTCTCCTAAAAGACAAAGGATAGCAGTGGCAGCCTACTGTGCGATAATATATCAATATTAAAATATGCGAGTAATTATGGAAAGACACAGAATGCAGATGCTATGCATAATTAACACTTCTACGGACATCCTTACGGTTGTGTCTTGCTTAAGTTTTAAAATAAAATAATTAAACAATAAAGCGAACTACTGGGTATGTTGTTTACGAACTGCGTGGCTTGCTAAAGAAAACTTATTGTACAACAGCAAAAATTTCTAGTTACAAACTGCATAGAAATTTTATACACAAACAACAATTTGATATGCTGTTTACTAACTGCCTATCATGCAAGGCAAAAACAAATTTCTGTTTACCAACTGCGTAGAAATTTTATACGCGAAAGGTAACAACAAACATATATGCTGTTTACCATCTGCCTAGTTTTCTAAGAAACCTTTTCTACAAAAAACAACAACAAATATTTTGAAATAAATCCCAAGTAGAAACCTTATCAGCGTAAAAACAAAAATAAGAATACACACAGACATACAGGCGCCTATACATCGAATAAACAACATAAAACAACAAAATGTGATACAAAGGGAGTAGAAGATTCTTAAATCTTCTAGACTTTAAATGGACAAATATAAATAGAGCAGCGTCTGAGCGGATAGTCAGTCAGAGTAAAATTAAACCTCATCAAGTAAAGACGTGCATTTTAAGTAAATTGTTCTAAAGTGTCAACTTTGTGCAGTTAAAGTAAATAAAATTGTTATAAATTTAAAAATTCTAAAAACTGGTGTTATTTATTTTCAATTAAGAACTCACAACAAAACGTTTATCAAAGCTATAAACGTAACAATATGTATCGATTTCAAATCTCTGAGCCGGTGGAAAATGCAAAATATATTTTTTGTAACCATTCTAATATTCATATAAATATATAAATATTTTGTTTTGGTTTGTCGTTAAATTTTATACTCTAAAAACTTATTTTTTTCAAAACGTGTAAACAATTTGCTCCATATATTGGTTCAATCCAAATAGCAAACATTTTGAGGAAACTATTAATATCATGGCTACTTCTATTAAAAGTTTTTTTTTTAAATGATGTACTCGTATATAACCAACAAGATAAGAAATATAAAACACTTGCGAAGAGTTTAAACCACTTCTAAAAATGGTAACAGTTCTTAACTCTGAAAAGTAATAAATTATTTTAAGCAACGAGAAGGAAAAATTTGGAATAAACACTCTTTGATATTTTTCAATCAAAATATACCCATGTTAATGTTTAAATGATGGCTGTTTGTTCAATGTAGCCGTCGAGCGCTTTCGATATGCACTGGCGTTCGTTCGGGTTTAGGTAGCGGAGCAAATCTAATATTTCCCTCTTTTATTATTATCCGGGTAAACGAAAAAGTTGTTAGAGTGTATGAGTAGTTTTAGTGATGTGAAAATTATGCCTGAGATCGTCTTTACCTGTTCGTTTATAATGACGCTGTTAAAAGTTTTTGTTTTGTAGAATTTCATGTATTCAAGAATGTCTCGTCTTCGTTCTTTTTTGCTAGGATGCAGTAATGTCATACACTCATCTATTTCCCTTGGTTGACACTCACCATGCTTTACTGCAAAGTTGGAGTCTTCTCTTTCCGTTTGTTTGAGCGTATGTAGATCTTCTTTTTAATGTTCGTTCAGTTTGTCTTATATAACTATGTTTGCAGGTACAAGTAAGTCTGTAGATGTTTCTGTCCACATACTGAGATTATGTCTCAGAGTTTGCTGGTTTTTAATGCTGGCTTTTCTTAATCTATATATTTCTGGTCCTGTGTAAGTAAATTGTATTGTTGTGTCTTTTTGTCTTCTTTATTTCTGCTTTTAGTGTTTTTTTTTAACTCTCAATAATTATTTATTGTATCTTCATGAAAAAAACTAACAATAAGTATTAAAATCTTAAATTCTAAAAAAAGTTACATTAGTCCTGACCATGTCAGGCCTAACCTTTTGGGTAAAAAAGAAAAAATTGGAGACATTCGTTTTTTAATAAGTTTTTCAAGTAATTTTGAAAGCATTGGCAGCAGACTAATGGGTCTATATGAATCAATAGAATGTTCTGGTTTCGTTGGAAAGGAAAATGAGATAGCCTTAAAACAGCATTGAATAAAGTTGTAAGAAATACTAAAGCTTTCTGTGGTTTGATCGACTTCATATCCAGTTTTCAGCGAAATATTTAAATTAATGTTAGTTTCAACCATATGTTTAAAAAAGGTAATATCAGTTCTTGGAGAAAAAAGTTTGATATTTTTGAGCCGTTTTTTTACGTTGGTTGTAAAATTTACTATAATCGGACTATGATCAGAACTTAAATCATCACTCGATACAATAGATAAAGATGTTTCTGGAATTCCTTTATAGATAAAAAAAACCAAAAGATCAGGAATCTTGGAACTGTCACTTGGCCAATATGTAGGCGAGCTCGTCGACAATGATCTGCACTGATTTTTTGTCATACATTTAAAAAGTTCTCTTCCCTTAGGATTTGATAAGCGCGATCCCCACCAGGTGTGTTTAGCATTAAAATCACCACCCACTAAAAATCTAAGACCAAGATTTTTAAAGAAATTTTCATACTGTTCACACAGAATATTGTATCTGGGTGGAAAGTAAACAGAATATATCGTGACGCTATTATTATTACAAGTTATTTTAGCACCAGCTGCCTGCATATATAGCTCAGACACAGAATCTAAAACTTCATATTTGATTGAAGCCTTAATTAAAATAGCAGCACCGGCATGTGCTCTGTCATTAGGTTGATTAGCTGTTATTAAATTCTACCCTCTTATACGGAAAAAAGACTTGCTGGTAAGGTGGGATTCTGATATTAATAAAATATCTATAAAATTATTTTTAAGAAAAATTTCAACTTCGTTTAAGTGATTAATTATACCATTTGCATTCCATTGCGCGATATGTAAATCTAGTTGCATAGTTTGGTCATAAGCATTGACATCATGTTATTAAAGTGTTAGTTAGCTCTATTTGTTTTTCAAGCATTGACTCAATTTTATGAAGTACATTATTAATACCGTAATTTGCACCTGTAACCTGAGCATAAGTTAAAGGACTATTATTGTGGGTTGTTTGACCACAACTAGGCTTATGATTATAATTCTCTGGCTCTGTTGTCTTTCTCGTAATTTTATATATTTGTTTATTTACAAGTTTTTGGTAAACTTCACATCCTTTGTAATTCGCGGTATGATTTTTTAAACAATGTACGTATTGAGGTGGGGTGTTGGCAGGCTTAGAACATTCAACAGTTGCGTGTGCCAGACCACATTTTACACACCTAAAAGGTTTTCTAAAATAAGATTTCGTATGACCAAATTCCTGGCATCTAAAACATTGCACAATGTCATCGAATTTTTTCGGAGCTTCAACTTGTATGACTGCATTGCCAAATGTTTTCAGATTGTAAATGTTTTTGTTGTTGGAATTAGGATCTAAATCCACAAAAAACATTGGAAGGGGCTGTTTTGTAGCACGACTTATAATATTCCGAACACTTCTAACCGGATATCCTAAATCCAAAAGTTCAGCCTTTATGTCGAGTATTGGCGTTGAATGATGCAGACCTTTAAGCACTACAGTGAATGCGCGTTCTTGTTTAAGCTGATAGGTATGAAACTTAACGCTATTACTGTCAAAGTATTTAGTCACTTTTCTATAAGAATC
Source organism: Trichopoda pennipes (assembly GCA_030448955.1). Classification (NCBI taxonomy): domain Eukaryota; kingdom Metazoa; phylum Arthropoda; class Insecta; order Diptera; family Tachinidae; genus Trichopoda; species Trichopoda pennipes. Next base: position 11,071,772 of record JASKUP010000034.1, read on the forward strand.
TCAGTTGTCTTAATACTTAAACGAACTTGTCCGTCCCTTAAAAACTTATAATAAAATTCACTACTAGGAATAACTTTATTTAATTTTGTGACCATTTTACCAATATCATCAACGTCGGGTATAATTAGTGGCGGAGGCTTTGGTGGTTGAGCTTCTTTGGCAGGCATATCATTATCATTATTGTTTTCATCGTTAGTAAGAGCATCAAAACGGTTTGAAGTAGATGGTCGAACATCAAGTTGTCGTTTTGGGTCAGACTTTTTTGGAGAGTTAGAAATTGTTCTTTTACGATTATTCAAAAAGAAAATTGTCATAAAAAAACAAAGCAAATATTTCTAAGATGTATCGTCTGTAGCATTGAGGACTAAAGCTGCGGTATCCCTCTTTTTTAATCGGCTATGTCCACTATAATCCAAGATATTGCGAGCAAGGGGGTTAGGATGGTCTTCAAGCTTCATCAAGTATTTGCCTGAGTATTTGATGATTTCTGTAGTCACCAGCGGTATGTCTAAATCACAATGTATGTTTGAATTTCTGATGTACCATGAGGCGGAAGTAATCAACCGTAAAATTTTATTCTGCGTACGTTGGATTCTATCCACGTTTGAAGCTGAGGCAGTGCCCCAAAGTTGGATTCTGTAAGACCATATGGGTTTTAAAATAGTCTTGTAAATTAGAAGCTTACAATCTACGCTAAGTTTCGAGTTCCTGGCAATGAGCCAATGTAATTGCGTTAGCTTAAGTTTCATTTGTGTTAGCCTTGAGTCAATATGATGTTTCCATGTAAGGCGACGGTCAAGATGTATACCAAGATATCTCACATAAGTATGGTAAGGAACAATGTGATTATTGATTCGAACGGGTGAACAATTATCTCTTCGCAGGGTGAAGGTCACTTGAATGCACTTTTGAACGTTCACTTTAATTCTCCATAATTTTAACCACAACTCTAACTGAAGATTTGTTGGGAGTTTTCATGCGAACTTAGACACGCTGTATCATCAGCAAACGTAGAAGTGTGGACAGTTTCACTTACAGGCATATCGCAGGTATATATCAAGTATAAAACTGGTCCAAGAATGCTACCTTGTGGTACGCCTAAGGAAATTGGTTTGGATACACTAACGAAGTCTCCTTTAACAAAGGAATTTTCGTCCAATTATGTAGCTTTTTAATAGGTTGCTTATATTACAAGGCAAGTGAGCGGTCAGTTTCAGAAATAGACCTTCATGCCAAACTTTGTCAAAAGCCTGAGAAACATCAATAAAAATAGCTGAACAATACTTCTTCTCTTCAAAAGTCCTTCTTATCACCTGAACCAATCTATGGGTTTGTACAATTGTGCTATGTCTACTTCTAAAACCAAATTGATGGTTTGGGATGCACCCACTATCCCTTAGCATTGGAGACAATTTATCCATAAGCAACTTTTCGAAGACCTTTGAAATAGTTGTTAATAGACTTATGGGCCTATAAGACTCGGTTTTAGTTAGGTCTTTACCCGGTTTTGGAATCATTTTAACTTTAGAAATCTTCCAGTGGTCAGGATAGTATTCAAGCCGTAAAATGGCATTAAAAATTAATAGCATGATTCTGACTGCAATACTAGGGAGCTCCTTCAACATTTTGTTACTTAAGCCGTCCATACCAGAAGCTTTTTTCGGATTTACTTCAGAGATTAACTTTTGTACCTCACGCAACCTAAACTTTAAGGGTCGAGGGGGTAATCCAACTACGCTCGGCAAATTAACATCATCAGTACATATGTGTGGGGTGAATACATCTTTCAAGTAATCAGCAAATAAGTCGCCTTTTTCAGCGTCCTTCTTGCCCAATCTCCACTGATTTTACGTAGAGGTGGCTTGTACTCAACGGGCCTTTAAAGGTTTTTTGTAGCACGCCGTAAAGAATAATTGGAGTTTGGTGTAGCATCGAGGCCCTCCAAATATTTCTCAAAAGATTTTTCAAATGCTAGTAAGTCTTTAAGCCGCTTTGTGCATTCTCTAAGTCTCTGCCTCTGCAGGGGCGATCTGTGTTGTTGCCAATCTCTCCTAGCTCTTCGTTTTTCCGCTACGAGGCGTTCAATGTCTGAAGAATAGATGTGACCTAAATTAGTCTGCGGATGTTTAGTTGTTGCAAACTCTGCTGCTTGTTTAATATTTCCACTAATGCTTTTAGTGTTGTATTATCTTAGAAATTTGTGGATAGTAGTGGGTTGGTAGCCGTTGTTTTAAACTGTAGTGTATATTGTGCTGCGCTTTTTGTTGTATTTATCTGGAGTAAGTGGCATTATCTTAAGCCTGTGTATCATATGTCTAAATGCTGCTAGTTTATGTATGGTTATTGTGATGTCAAGATAGTGCAAAGTTCTGTCTTCTTCTTTTTCCATTGTGTATGTAATGCTATTATGGATTATGTTTAAGTCTGTTAGAATTTGTTCGACATTGTCTTGTTCGAGAAGGCATATGATGTCATATACGTATCTGTAGTAATGACTTATTGTGTTTTTTTTTTTTTCCATAAGTATCTTTATGTGTAGTAATTCGAGATGCTGCATGCAAAATTTTATTATCGTCATTACAATATCTATAATTTCGGTGATGCATTGGTTATTGTGTTGCGTAGGATAACTAAGATTTCTTGTGCAGCTATTAAGGTATATAAATCTTTGATGTTAAAGGAAAAGAATCGTGGTAATCTTGATGCCGACAAGGTCTTGTGTGTTACCTACCGTATATGCATTTACTTTAAAAAGGGCGGTGGAGTGTTTAGCCAGGTCTGTAGTTTAAAATGGGTCTCATTGGTATGCTCTTCGTGTGTATTTTGGGTTGTGCTTTGAGTGTCGGTTATCCTGGGTTCATGTATTTGTATACTTTTCTGTCAGTAAACGTTTTGCAGCGTGTTAATAGGCTGCATATTTCTTTTTGAGAAGATTCAGTTGGGTCGTTTTTAAATTCAGTGCAGTTGGGCTGTCGTATAAATTGTTGTGTTTTGTCTATAAAATCCTTTTTGTACATTACTACAGTCGTGTTTCCTTTGTCCACTTTTGTAATTTGTAGGTTTTTGCCCAGTAGGTTTGTCCTTATTTGTTTAGTAGTTTTTTGTTCGTTGGGATTTGTCTTTGATTTATTGTATTCTTTTATCGTTTTTTCGAGTACATATCACAGTGGATCATTTTACGAGAAGGCGGCGAAAAGTCCTTTTTTTCATGGTCCCCAATTGTAAAATTTTAAAGTTCCTTCGAAAGTAGATACTAGTGTACATCGGAAGCCAAAATATTAAAACTGCATTTTAACTATATCACACTGAACAGGGTGATTCATAATGAGAATTTTCAGTATTTTGCTAAAATGCGAAATTTCTTAGTAAATTTTTGATTTTTAAACATCTATAACTCTTTTGTTGTACAAGGTTTTTAAACAAAACAAACTTTGTGTAATAGCGTAATTTGTTAGCTATTAGTATAAGAAAACTGAAATGTTTCTGATTGATTTTTAGAAATTAGTTTTTTTAGAGGTCCAATTTTATTCTAAATTCTCTTACTAAATAGAGCATAACCTCTAAAGTTCGTTAGGGAATGTAAAGGCATTAGCACTGTGTCATAGCCCTAAATGTCCCCTATACCTCATTGTATACCCGGCACGATCCGACCGTGAGCACCAGAACAATTTTTCTGACACAAGTTTTCAACCTTGTTTTTGCAAAATGGAATTAAAAATTGTTTTTTTTCTGTTTTGCTATTTTGTAAGCATTTTATTTATTTTTCAAATCACCTTTATGAGAGACATTGTTTAAATGAATATGCGTATTTGTAGAAAGAAAACAAAAATTTCAAAGCTATGCACAGTTGGTCACAAAAATATTTTGCTTTTTAAATTGATTTGCACTGATTGCAAAATAGTTTTATTTCTCAAATTGTTAAATTGCTTGGTTTTGGGCATAAAAACAAACCATTAATATTTATCCATTGCTCTTGCAGGTAGAAATAAAAAATCAAAACCGATCCGAAATTAGCGAAAACTAACTAGGATAAAATTTATTACAGCTTATAAACGACCTGAAAATATTTGCCGTCTACCTGTATTTTTGTTCTTGTATTTAAAGTAGTGTCTTCATAATTATAAGTACAAAATGATGTTCAAGATGTGGAATTGCATATACTAAGCAATCAATTTTTTAGAATATGCGATACAGAAGAAATTGAACTACACAAACAAAAATTTTTTAATTTTGGAAAGAGATTGAAAAAACTATACAGTAAATGCTCTTATAACAAGAAAAGGATGTACGAACGTCACCATGGACGGTTGTCAAAGGAACTTGTTTTCAAAACATTATCTACAAATGCCAATGAATGTAGAAAACAGGGTCGGTAAGCAAAACAAATTGACGAATGTAGTGAAAGAACTCGAAGACGCAAACTTCAGAATATCAATATCTCCAATAGTCATCAAAGATTCATTTATGCACCAAATTAAGCCAACGTAAAATAAAACAGCAAAAATTGAGGTAATTGAAGCAATAATAGAAGCAAGTCCAAGGCGTACAAAGAGGATTTTAAAAAATATTCCTACACCAAACGAAGAGAAGAAATTTACTCCAGAAGAAGCGTTAGCACTATTTTTGGATTTAAAGTTAACTAAAAATCAGTACAACGAATTGCGAAAGCGAACAAATGAAAAGAGTTCTTGGATTTTCCCACAGTATAGAGATTTAGTCGCTGTCAAAAAAGAATGCCTACCTTCACAAACTGCTATAACTGTCACTTCTACTTCGGCAGAAATAAAATTGCAAGACCTTTTTGAACACACTGCCGAACGGTTGTTAAACACGTTTGATTCTTACCGCTTGAAACAACTTGGAAATAGCAGCATTACTTTAATTTCTAAATGGGGATGTGATGGATCCTCTGGTCAGAGGCAATACAAGCAATTGATGTGATTTGATTTACATCTGCACCGACTAGGTAGTCATAATCAGATGGTGGTCAAACCACTCCTTGCTAAAGAGTTGGAGACTTTCCAACTCCTGGTCCAGAACGCATGAAGCTTAATATAATTAAGAACACGACGGCATTCATACTCACTGGACCTGAAGCATTCATTGTGTTCATTTTGAATGATCTGACCCACAAACTATCACGAGGGTCTCGAAACCACAACCACCACGATACTCCCATATAGGGGCCAACCTCAATAATTAGTCAGAGAACAGCTAATTGTCTCAAGAGACAAATAGTGAACTCTGCGGGCGTTCTAATTCCCGTGGAAATAACAATACAAGCAATGTAATGCCAAAAAATTCATCAGACGCTGATTTATTTATGATATCATTCGTTCCATTGCGATTAATAAAAAGCTATACCGAGTTAGAGCCGTCAACTAGTACAGCAACAGAAATTGATATATGGAAAAATGAAATACCCTCGTCAACAAAATATTGCAGACCAATAAAATTTACTTTCAAAAAAGAAACGAAAAATGTGATAACTGAAGAAGTCCGAAAAATAAAAGATGATATTAAAGACCTTCAACCTGTAATATTTACTGTTGCTGAACAGGAAATCGAAGTAAATTTTAAAATGTATCTCACAATATTGATGGAAAAGTTGCACAAGCCTTAACTGATACAAAAGCATCATCGGGCTGCATTATATGAAAAAAGACATCAAGTCAATTAAGCCATCCAGTTCCAGAAGATGAGACTTTTAAGGCAGCAAACGAATTTGGATTGTCCCCTCTTCATACTAGAATACGTTTTATGGAGCATATTCTTAAATTGGGTTATTATTTGGATTTTGGTCCGTTAGGCAAAACAGTGAGAAAAAATAAGGAAAATGAAGAAAAAAGAAACCAAAACAAAAAAAAAACAAATTTAAGAAAAATATTTAGAACAAGGCCTAATCATCGATCAGCCATAGCAAGGGGAAGGGAACACTGCAAGAAGAATTTTTTCAGATCCAAAAGCTGCAGCATCTATCACAGGAGTAGATTTGGAACTAATAAGGAGATTCAGTATTATTTTACAAGTTCTAGCACGCAGCCAAAAGATAAATGCAAAAAAACTTGGAAAGTACGCCAAAAAAACAGCTATACTTTACAGCGAAAAATATTCTTGGAGATATATGCCATCCACAGTTCATAAAATTTTGTACCATGGGGAAAAAATAATTCAACACAATATTCTACCAATAGGAGATCTATCTGAAGAGGCGCAAGAAAAACGAAACAAAGACTATAGATTCTTTTGTGAGCATAATACAAGAAAAATGTCTAGATACTGTACTACTAAAGACTTGATTGTTATTTTATTATGCACATCAGATCCCTATATCTCCAATATCCGGCAAAAATGGAAAACTACTTCTATTGAACTAGAAGTAGAAGCTAAACTACTTCCAAAAGGTGAAAATCAAGGCTATTTAGAAGAAATATTTACTAAAATTGTTTAATTAATAGTAATTTTTCCAAACACAAGAGTTTTCTGTATGTATTTCATCATTTTAAAATTTTTTTTTGTACATTAATAAAGTATTAATCAAATTACAATAAAGGCTTACATATACGAGTAGTATTTGTGTTTATTTTGGACTTAAATACTTCCTTATCTAAAGTAAATTTGAACCAATGTTTTTGTTACTTAATCAGCTAATTTTTAACTCAAATTGTTTCAAAAAGCCAACCTTTGGCCTTCGTACTAAAAATTTCACGGGGCCCCTAGCTTGGCCCTATCTTACTAAATTTAAGTTTTCAATAAGTATAAGTTCTAAACGTGACTCAAAACATAAGACTTTATGTAAAACAAACTCTTTGAACAAGTTGTAATACTTTACTGTCGTACCAAAAATCAGCCAAAACTTAGAATGTATTTTTAAACCTATCACAACTATTTTTCTAACCGGTCGATTTTATTTTTTATTTTATACCTTAAACGAAAGCCTATGATCTCATCTAGTAGACAAAAAAAAAACGCGTATCAAAATTACGATCCGTTCAAAAGTTATATATTTTTGACCGCCTTCTCGTAAAATGTTCCCACAGTGCGTCGGCTACTTTGTGTCTCATGTGTTCTTGTCGGTCGGCTGGTAATTGAGTAGTAGTTGCTTCGGCGACTACAATTTGTGTTTCAATTGTTATTTGTATTTTTTCAAAAGGTGATTATGTTTCCGTCCTTTCTCCATTAGTTTTGTCTCATTGCCACGGAATCGTATGTCTGCTAGGTTTTTGACGCGTTTGTGAAATTTTAGTTTGATGAGACGGTATCAACAAAATTGTGTAAAAATGGTGGAAGTGTATGGTATAGATTATGTCTAGTCAATATACCAGCTACCTCTTAGTGAGTTCTATATATTTTCTTGTAAGTTTGTTTTCTTTTTTTAATGTAAAGTGAATGTATCTCATTCTTTATCCATTTTAATTGTGCTACACGTTAACCCCGTTGAGAAGCGTAGATTTGGGTAGTAATGTCGACCGTTTTGTAGCGTGTATGCTGTTGTCAAGACATTGTTTGCTGTTGAAATGGTGTTATTTATTAAGGAGTTTCGCAAGGATAAAATAAACTGAATCTTCGAATTCTGCCACTAATCAATGCCGAAAAGTCTAAAAGCGGTAATTGACCAAAAATGAGGTCATACTAAATTTTGAAATTAAAAAAAATTTTAATTAATAGTTTTAATGTGTTTTTAATAATAATAATAACTGGTTGAAATAAGCTGTGCCTACTCATGTACCTTTATTTATAAAGACTAAATAAAACCTTTTTTTCGTAAATTTGGAAATAAATCTATAAGCCCCAATTATTTTTTTTTAATATCTTGCTTCGTTTCGAAATTATATAGGTTATATTTTTTTAAAAGAGGCTGGTTGAAAAAGACCGTGAACCACTGTATGTATATCTTCTTTTCACCTTTAAACTTTCTTTTTTTCATAGAGCCAAAACTATTATCACTTTCTGTACTCTGCAGGAACCGCTCACTTAATGGAGCTCCCTGAGAATGTAATATAAATCTTGAAATTTCCGATTCTGAAAATATTACTTTTGGGCACCTTTCCTCACGATATATTTATACTAAAACTTTTCCTTCTTTTATTAACTTATTTTCTAATTATGATATTTTCTTCTTAAAATCTAGACACTCAAGACAACACATATAATATAACACAACAGAAGACAAAACCCTTAACTTATTTTAAATTTGTGTTGGTATTACATACATACATATGTTTAATAATTTTGAATTTTTTATTGTTATTATTATTAACTTTTTCTTTCTTTTTTTAACAACAAATAAAAAATTATTTGTTTCACTACAAAAAAAATATTTTTAGAATTTTCTAGATTTTTCTTCCCTTACGCAAACTAATTTTCCTTTCTGGTTTTTATTGATGTGATTTAACTTTCCCACACTCGGGTCTTTCTTTTGGGATTCTTATTCTTTCATCTCTCACATATACAAATTTAAATAAAATGTCTGGCCTACCTGGGTCATCTTTTATTTACCTCTTAATAGACCGGTTCGGAATGAAAGGTATTAATGTCCACTTCTGTTCGGCAGTTTGTTTTTCTGTCGTTTTTCCTTGTCCTCAAGGATCCACCTGATAGATGCTATTAGTCTCCCTGCGGGATACACTCTATATCCCTTTTCTCCTTTTTAACACTAGGGAACTATCTCTCGCTGTTTCTATATCACTTATTTACTCCTTTTTTCTTTTCTTTTCTATTTTAACTGTTCCTTGTAAATTCTATTTGTAAACTGTCGCTATTTTCTGTTTGCCTGAGTATTTATAGAACAAATTAATACGGGATTTGTTTAGAAAGTGGAAATTATATAAAGATTCTCCCTCTAAATCCTCCATTTTTTTCAAATCAAATAATTCTTGAAAATCCTATTTATTTTCATTTCTGACATTGTCTTGTTTACTAACTTATTCCTTATTCTGATTCTTTAATAATTTTCTGATATCATATTCCTTTCTGCAACCAAGGTATCACCAGTCTACATATATATAAAAAAACGGAAACAATCAACTCGAAGACAGTGATTAACACCAGTCAGCTGAGCGTATATGGTAAGTATATTAGTCAATACATATCAATTTATATTCGAATTCGAAAGTTGGACAAATCTTCTCTTAGACAGGATAAATCAGGTATTTATAAGTATCGTTCCATTCTCCTTAGACTTTTCTTTCATTCACATGCTTCTTCTCTATAATTTCTAGGTAAACAAAACAACACGAGGAAAGAAAAGAAGAACAACACTTTCAACAGAAAAAAGAACAAAAGGAAAAAAGGATCAACAGATATGGGAATACAAGAATTCAGTGACAACAAACTCTTCTGTGTACTTATTTTGTGGGACTCTCTTCGTCAGCATTTATTTCGACTTTCGTTTGTTAGGGCGAAGACGGAGGCATGTTTTTTCGGTAACTGTTTCGGCTTGTTTCTGTCATATATCATATACCATATATCAAGATATCAGTTCTGCCATCCATTTTTCCACCTGTTCTAATATATTCCGTTCATTGTTTGTGGCAGTTCGCACAAAATTATTCTTTTTTTTTTTTTAAAGAAAAGTAGCACTTCAGGCAACAATGCCTATTTAGTCAAGAACCGCGCTACATTCTTTAGAAAAGGGATAGAGAAGAGATAAAACAGGTGGTGAAAGTAGGATAGTTGGAAATTAACTGCCGTATAAATATGGCTCCTGACGGCTCACATCGACCGCTTTAAAATTTTCTGCTAATAGTCTTTTTGCTATTGGACAGATCAACTACTCTCACAGGAACTTTCAAATTAGTGCAGTTTTTTACACAGGCTTTATCTGTTATAACGTCGTCTTTAGTTCTGTTGGTTCTACCATCAGAACTAAAGACAGCCGGTTGTTCGCAAAATCTGCATAGGAAAAACTGGTATTGATCATTTTCTAAACTTCTCGCGTTTAGAGGATAAACCGTTGCAAATTTTCAGAATTATTCTGCACTAACAGATCATTCTTTTGGATTTCGTAACAAACACGGCCCACTAGAACTGTGTCATCGCATTATAAAAGACATTATGAAGGCGCTTGAAACGAATTCTGCTGGAATGTACTTTTACAATACAACTAACTACAAAACATTTAACATTTGCTGCATAAGACTGCATACAAAATGTTATCTAACTAACATTTATAATTAATACTTAAATTTTTCGTAACGTTTTATCATGAAAGGCGCATTAGACGCATACTGGGGATTTTTTGTATGAAGGTAGGGAAATGTAGTGATTTCATCACAAATTTAGTTTTATTTATATAGTAATACACAAAAGTAATCAAAATAAAGAAAGTTAGAGAAATGTAGATTATTACCTACGATGTAAAAAGCCTAACTAACAAAAAAATTTAAATTATTTTTTTAATTTATTATTTATTTTAAATCTATTTTAAATTTATTATTCTAAAAGAGCCTTAGCTTCGTCACTTATAAAACTATGCTTTTTCTGGCCTAATGAAGGACAGAAATTTAATAGTCTTTGCTACGACTTTCGTGAGCCTCTTCGGATAGTAAACTTACAGGAAATATACCCTGTCAAATATATATTTTTTTTAAAATAACATTTCGGTTGTCAAAATTCTTTAAGTTTTGCTTTTTGCAATAGAAAATTTTAATTTTCCAGCTGTGACCCTTTCAGTCCCTTTCAGCATCCATTCTAAATAAAACACATTTTTTCATACGCTGTTTTCTTTTTTCTTTACATATAGTTTTTATTTTGTTTGTTTGTTTGTTGTTTATTTTTTTCCTTTCTTTTCTTTTACTTTGGTTAATTTGGAATTTTTCTCATGTTTCAATGGAGGTGTATATGTATGTGTATGTGTGTGTAGAAGTGTGTGGTAGGGGTGGTGGTTGTATTGTTTAAGTATATTTTACATTTGTTTTTGCAAGTAAAGGTATATATTTTCCTTTTTTTGGTTGTTGTTGTTTTTTTGTTTGTTTTGTTATTTAAACAGGAGGAATGATTTGTTTTTTTTTTGCTTTTTTTGTTTATAGTTTTATTGTAGTTTTTTATTATTATTATTATTATATGAATATATTTTAGATGAAATTACTTTAGTTTAATAATCATTTACTTCTTTTGTGTTGTTTAGTTTGTAATTTTACTGTTTTATTTTGTGTTTTAAGAGAAACTACAATTTGCTTTTCTTTTCTTTTCATTTCTTTTCATTTCTTTGCTTTTGTTGTTTTATTTATAATTATTTATTACCATATTCCTTTATGCTGTTGTTTTAAGGTATTTTTTATAATGTCTTTAACTTGTGCTAAAAATTTTGGATATTTTAAGGATTTATTAAAGGAAAATCAAAATAAACATTTATTAGAGAAAAAAATCTTTGTTTGTTTATTTGTTTGTTAGCTTGAATAAGAAACCCAAAAGCTTTTAACAAATTTAAATGCGTAGACACTTAAACATTTTTTGTTTTGCTGTATTTATTTTTAAGACAAGTTTTAAACTTGTTTGTTTTTTGTTTAAGTTTTAAAACAATTGCAAAGTAATTTGAATAATTAAATATTTAGACTTATAAACTAATTTTGGTTTTTTGATATTCAATTTTAGAAAATTACCTTGCAGTTTATCCAACAAGAATTTTCAAACTTTCCAGTTGACAATTCAATTTCCTGCAGCTAGTTCAAATGTATAGACGTTTAAATTATTTTTATATTTAATTGAGTTTAAAGGATGTTTTTCTGTTAATTGCAAAGTAGTTTTAAAATTTAAATATGCTGACTTATAAATTAATTTTCTTTTTTGTTATTCAATTCAAAAGAGAGTTACTTTACAATTAATTAACAAATCATTTTCAAGCCTCTACTTTTAGCACAAGTTGTTGTTTTCAAATCTTTCATCGAATTTTAAAGTGTAGACGTTCAATTATCCTTTTATTTTGCTTGCTGTTTGTTAATAATAATTTATAAATGAATGCTGTAAAATTCTTTGTTTATTTAAAAGCAATTGCAAAGTAAATTGAAGAATTAAATATTGTGACTTATAAACTAAATTTGGTTTTAGGAATATTCAATTCTAAGAAATTTACTTTGCAATTGCCCAACAAGGAATATTAAAACTTTCACGCTTTCTACACTTTGTTTGTGTTTTTTTTTAACACGGAAATGAAGATTAAACGTCAGTACACCATGAGCCCCTTAATTCGTTGAAAGATTTTTTTTTCAAAGGCAGGATTAGTGACTAAAGTAGAATCGTAGCGTAACATTATTAACACAAAGCAACGAAGTAATGTAGAGTAGAATTTGTTTAGATTTTGAGGTAGAAAATTAACAAGTTTACAATAAGCTTTTGGTTGTTTTTTAAAAAAATTTGGCAACAACCCGTTAGGTCTACTTTAAAAAAGTACTTCACTAATCCTGTCTTTATATAAATTTATGTGTGTAATATTTTGTTTTCTTTTTTAGAATAAGTGTGTTGAATGGTTATTTGAAATTATTTTGGATCTTGCTATTACATTTCCGTGTAAGTAAGCGTTTTAATTAGTGATTGTGTTAAAGCTGCTAGTAAAAAGAGCATTAACAAGACTGGCAAAATAATTTCAAAAATGTTCTATTACATTTGCTACATTTTTGTTTTTCGTTTTCTGCTTTGCTTTTAGAATTAGAAGACAGGCAGATAAAGAGAGAAAGAGAGTGTAGAAAAAAATATTGAAATTCTAGAGTTTTATTGTTGTTGTTGTTAACAAAAGCATTTTTGTTTTTTACTCAGAACAATTTAAAAGAATTTGAAATTGTTTATAGATTTAAGAACACAAATGTAATTTATTAAAAACATTTGGTTAAAAAATTTTGTTTTTTTTTTTCAAACTACATAAATACAGTTTTGGAGAAAATTATTAACAAATGCACATTCCTTTAACAATTTTTATGTTCATCTAGCATTACAATCCAATATAGTATCTTTGATTATTTTATGTTTAATTTATAATATTTTTCATTTATTTACTTTTTGTTTATTTAATTAGTGAGTCAAATCTGGCCAATATTTTTTTAGCGTCCCATTTAGATAAGTTTTTCTACTTTTCTATGCATTTGATTACAATTTTCATGCATAAACTGGTTATGTTTTAAGGATAAGTCCGTGTATGAGTGGTTTTTTGTTTAAGTTCATTTCATTTTTTAATCTTTGCTAAATTTTTTGTTATCTTGTTTAAATCAATTAACATTTTTCAAGTTTCTACGACATTATTTACTCAGTTAATGTATTGCAGTTTGTTAAAATTGAATAAAAATTTGGTCATTTTTTGGTTGCTATTTTTTCGCCAAATATATATTATCTTATTTAAGATAATGTAACACAAGTAAAAAATAAAATATATAAAAATAATAAATACCTAACCTTAAAAACCTTATGTAAACTATAAAAATTATTTTGTATTTATATTGTTGTTATTTGTTTGTTAAATATTAAACAATAAACAAAATATTTCTACAATTTAATCATTGTTTTAATTTTATGGAAAAACCTCAGAAATAATGCAGAACTAGCCTCAAAAAATATTTTTAACCTCAAAAAATGAGATTAAAATTTAAACAGGTTGTTTGTTTCCAATTTAAGCTAAAATATATTTAAATAGATCATTATTTTTCTGAATTTTGTTTAAAAAAACTATTTCTTATTATGGAAATTTTCAAAAAAATGTTTAAATTTCAATTACAATAAATATGTTTGTTATTAAAAATTTTATAAAAGAAATTTCTAAGTTAAAATGCATTTGACAGTAACTCAGGCGCAATAAAATTTTTGGTAATGAATTTAAATAAAAATTTGTTTTGTAATTCCCCGCTGGTGTTATACCCATATTTTAAAAGCTTTTAAATGTGAAAGCTTTCCCTTAATTAATTATGGAAATGCAAAGTATTTTCCAATATCTTATTAAAAAAATCAAAATATCTTAAACTTAAGTGAGAAAAGCTCTGTTAAGCTTACAAAACTAAAGTGTGTTAAAAACTCCTTAAACCAAAATAAATATATCTCTACTTAATTTAAACAATTTAAAGTTTGGTTAACTTAATAATCCTTCTTGCTCTGTTAATATACTCGTTCGTATATATAAAGAGCACACATTATTGATCTTTACATTCATTGCAATTTTGGACACATCTTTAAAAAAAAACGAAAATATAGTTCTTTGTTTACTTTTTTTTTTAGTAAATTTTGTAAGATTTATAGTTACGAATAGCACTTAAATAGCAAAACTTTTAAACAATATTTCAAATATAATTTTGGAACTTCTGTTAACTGGATATATTAGAAAAGGCTTTGTGCTTAGTATTGAATTTGTTTATGTAGAACCTTAAACGGCTTTTAAATAAACTTTTTTGTACCTTGCGAAATATGTATTTAATTTTATTTGTTAAACGTTTTTGCTTATGGGTTTCTTGTTCCCAAAATATTAACTGGCCAATTGAATTATTTTAAATCCAAACAACACGATTAAATTTCAAAGACTAATAAAATGCAACTTTTAATACACAATAAATGCAAAGTTAATTTGAATTTAGAAATTTTATATCGTTTCAGTCAATTTTCACAGTCAGCTGTTGAAAGAATTTGAAAAAAGCTTAAAAGGTTGCATAAATAATAATTTGAAGCAGAAGTTTTTTGAAGAGAAACTTGGAATGAGGTGAACTGAGAAAAATCACAGCTTTGTGCAAATAAAGTTGTGGTTGAATTAAGTTCAATTACCCCTTTATGGAGCTTTTTTTTTTAAACAATGATGTCTAAGAATATTAGAAAAGAGTAATAGTTTTCGTTAAATACAGTTTAAGAAACTTATTTTTTAAAATAATATTTAAAGTTTAATAAAAAAGCTTTTCTCAGCGAATATTATTTTAGTAAAGAATTTAAAATATCTTGGTTTAAATTTCTTTCATATCATTTCATATCTTAAACTTGATTTAAGTGAATTTAAATGAATGTGATTAATGTTTTATAAATTTTATGATTATATAAAAAAGATTTAATTTGAATTATTTTAACTGACGTTCATTTGATCCAAAAATAAACTTAGTTTAAGTTTTTTGTAACTTAATTTCGACACTAAGTTAAACTCAAGTAACTGATAGCAAATTTAAAATAAAAATAAATGTTATTCATAAAATATATATTTAAACGAAATTGACTATTTAGTCATGTAACAAGTTTAACTTAGCGAGAATTTCAAAAAATTTATGTTAAATAAATAAAATTTTTAACTTTTCAAGTTAATCTTATTGCAGCTTTAGCTAAAGTACATAAATTCTTTTTAAATTGAGTTTTATTTAGCCAGCAGTTTAAATTTAGCTTAATGAAAATTATCTGTAATTAAGTTTGTGTTGAAATAAATTTTAAGTAAAATAAGCTTTAATTAACTTAAATTTAAATACATAAAAAAATTAAATTATTTAATGTTTTAATAAAGTAAGTTTAAGCAGCTTAAGTAAATTAACCTAAAAAAATAAAGCTTTTAATAAACTTAGTTTAAGTAGTTCATAGTTTATTTTCATAAACTAAAAACTTAACTCAAATACATCTCCACCAAAGCAGCCACTCAGGAAACTGACTAAAGACATTAAAATAATTAACTTTTGATTGCTCAAAATTTTAAGAAATTTTCATAAAAAATAAATTTGAATTAAATTTTTGTGATTTTTTCTTTGTAAATTAGAGCATATTTGAATTTAAGGTATTGTTCATTATACATACTCCCATGTATAAATATAAAAATTAAAATTTAAATATAAAAGAAAAATTCTTAAAATACGCAATCAGAAAAATGGATATGAGTGGACATAAATATTTTAGTTGTATGAATTTGAATGAATTTAAATAAGAAATTATATTAATTAATTAAAACCTTAAATCAAACGCTCACTGTACCATATTCAGAAATCGGTATTGTTGGTAGGAATTTCTGATTCAGAGTCCCCTTCAGCAGTAGTGGGTGGCAAAGCTAAGGACATTTGTTGGTTTGTTAAAGTCATTGTTGGCTCGGTGTTGCGTCTTTTCATTTTGTTTTTAACTCGTTTTAACATGGTGGCCTTTTTGAATTTTGTTTGTATATTAAATTTTGAATGCCCGGCAAAAATTTATTATTTTTTTTTTTAATTTATATTTATATGTTGTTGTTGTTGTGTTTGTAATTTATTTATTTTGTTGTGTAATTGTGTAGAAATTTATTAATTGTTTTGTGAGAGTCCATGATGAATTAATTATTTATTTAGTTTTCGTTTGTAAAAAGAGAAAAAAGAGAATTATATAAAAAAATTTAAGCAAATTTAGTTTTGTTAAAACTTTTTTCGTTATAATTTTGAAAAACTAAAGAATTAACAATTAATAAAAAAATGTGCAAAAACAAATAAAAATCTAACTTATTTTGAATAAATTGGATTTATTGTAAAAGCTACAAAAAAATATGTCAATGTGTAAAATATTTGCAATTGAATAATAAAATATTTAAAAAGACTATGAATTTTTTATAAAAATTGTTAAGTAAGTTAAATATAGGCCACTTAAATATTTTAATAAATCAATAATAATGAAAACCTTAGTTTTGAGTTTAAAAGAAGTATAAAATATTAATTTAATATCTACTACTTTAAAAGCTATTATTTATTATGCGTAGTGAAGTTTAATTTTTTAAAAATTAAAATGATTCTAAAGAACTTAAAGAAAAAATGTTAAAACTTTGCTGAAGCTAAAAGTGCTTTATGTTTCCGTAACACTAAATGGAATTATTATTTTTTTAAATATATTACAAATAAAAAATATATATTAATATATAACTTTACTGTTATAATTGGGATATAATTGAGTTTCTAAAGTTGAAGTCTTTGTCGACAATAATTAGCAAAATTTTGCTAAGGCTTTTAAAATCTTCTATTAAAAATTAGTGCAAATCACCAAAGTGCTCTGAGTTTTTACCAGTGTAAAAATTTTGGTGTAATATAAAAGAAATACTTGAATATCAAAGATTGCTATAACTGAGAAAAACTTTTATTTAAAATGAGGAAATACAGTCATAAAAATTGGTCTTCAAAATTATTACGAAACGCTGAAGGGGTAAATTGTAAATTCTTACAATTTGGTTAATTTTTGGTTTCCTTCCAAAAGAACTTTAATTAACTTAAAAATAATTCCAAATTATAAATTAATTCATTTTGATAAATAAGTATAATTATAAAGAAATATATATTGTTTACATGCTTTGCGTACTCACGTAAAAAAATTAATGATTTAGCTTAAGTAGAGATTAAAAAAATATATGTTCGTATAAAGCTTTATAAAACAACTAACTAATATAAATACTTGCAAAAGCTTTGCTTAAATTTTAAAAATGAAGTTGACTTAAGTGTAAGCTATGAGGTGTCAAAAAACATAATCAAATATATCTTAAACTATAAAACTTATAATTCCTTTCGAGAAGGAATTTAATTTCAAAAAAATAACTTAAAGCTTTTAGGTTTAGGAATCCTTAAATAAAGTTTCTAGTTTTTAAAGCGTTCAAAACTTAAAATCAGTTTTTGTTTATCCAGTGAGGATTTAATCTTTTGTATAACAAATTAGCAAAAATTGGATAGATCAACTGGCTAACTTTCGAATATAAAAGTTTCGTAATAAAACGGTAATCAATAGCTAAAACTTTGTGTTTAAGTAAATGTGTGAAAAATTGAAATGTTTAACAAAAAGATTTCAATTTTTCATACATTTATTTTTATACATAAATATAGACACTGTTAGTTTTCATTTTAAATCCTTTTAGAAATGGCCTTTGGCATTTCAGTTTGCGTTTAAAAAATAAAATTAAATAAATTTTAAACTATAAAATTTAATATCTTTATTTCTATTAAAATTATTTTATTTAAATTTATTTTATTTTTTATTTATTATTTTCTTTTTGTATTATTTTTATTTAGACATTAATAAATGCTTTCATTTTTTTCTTTCAATTTAATATTGTTTTTTAATTTTTCAACTTTTTTAAGAACAAATAACTATTTGTTTTAATTTCATATAGAAGTGGGTGGTTTTAATTGAGACTTTGTGTCACTAATTAATGCTTTTGTTAATTATTTTTCTATTTAGTGAGTTTCGATCTTGAGGTTTATCTTAAATTTCAGTGGTTTCTATTTTAATTTAATAACAGACTTTTTAGTTTTTTTCTTAAATCGCGGTAAATTATTGGAAGCAAAAAATTTATAAAAAACAAGAAAAAAGTAAACTTGAACCAGACGGACGTGATCTCTATGTAGTATTAGCATTTTGGTTATCCTTATCACGTTCATTAGCACTATCCGGCAATTGTTGGAGAGGCTGTTGCTGCTGCAATTGACCAGCAACTGAAGCGTTTGTTTGCGCTGCGGCTATTTGCAATGCTGTGGTAGAGGATGAGGTAGCCGCCACTGTAGATGACAGGCTCAAGACAGCTGGTGAAATGTGTGGCTCTGTTAAGCGTCTCTTGCTTTTAACTCTCCTTAGCATAAGAGCCTAAATAATAATAGTTTTTTTATTTTTAATTACGAAAAATTTGTTATCGTGACGTTTTCATGATTGCTTATTTATATTTAATTTATATTTAATTATGTTTTGTGTTATTGGCTTATTTGCTTTGGTTATTCCCTAAAGCTTTTAATGTTGAATTTTTTTTTTTATTTATAAAACAAGATTAGCAATTCTAATTAATTTTGTATTAATATTTATTTTTTAAAAATTTCTATTTTACAATATTTAAACACATTTATTTTACATTTTGTTGTTAACTCCTTCAAAGACATTTAAAATTTAATTTATATTTTCTTTAAAAATAAATAAATTAGTTTGTTAATATCTTAACCACACACTTTGCAGCTTTAATTTTGTAAAGATTTTTTTAAAAAAAGCATGTGCTCGAGAATTAATATTTTTTTTAAGATGCAAAGGGTTTCTAAAAGCAGTAAATGCCACAAACATATTTTTAATATTTATAAAATATCATGTAAGAAAAATCTATATTTTCTATCTTCCTTTCTATGACGTTCGGTTCATTCAGCGAAGAGGTTTTTATATATTAAAGCAAGACAGAACTTTATGCTTTAGATGATAGAGAACAAGTATGGTATAATAACTTGGGAAAGCAATAAGGAATAAAAGTTAATGGTATCATTTAAACATTGGTAAATGCTTCTTTTGGTAATAGAAACAGAATGGAAAAGAAAGTAAGCTACAAAATGTTGAGCGTTGGCGTAAGCGACTTTTTGTTATAATACACAAGACAATTACTTTGCAGTTGGACTGTTAAAAAACACATTATACTAGTTGCGAATTTCGATGCATGTATTTGATATGTAAGAAGATAAGTAGATATGCATTCTCAATTAATTGATGAGAGCCAATAAAATTTCGGGCTTTAGTATATGTGTGGCCTCAAATTTTTATAATGTGTTAATACAATCGGAAAAAGCATTTTTCAGGATTAAAAAAGTAACAATAGCATTAAATTTTAATGCACCAGCATTTTGTTTCGTAAAAAAACAAAGAAATGAATTTTATTAAATTCATCATAATTTTTTATAAATAATTTCATTTAATTTATACATTAAAATATTTATAAGTAAAAAATAGGCAAAAAGTGTATTTTAAATGTTGCAGAAAGAGTAAAAAGAGTTAATGATTGCTATTCGCAAAGATATTCCTATCAGTCAATTTTAATTCCAGCACCAAATATTAGGCCTCAAATTGTTCTCAAAGTAAGTATCTCAATATTAGGAACAGCTGTTGTAATCTGCTAATACCTTAAAAAAACTGAAGAAAAGTTCAAGTTTAAGTTTTTAGCGTACTGTGACGCAAACATATAATATTTAGATGGTCCACGTGGCTACAAATATACGAGAAAGTAGTAGCCATTTCTAAATAGTGATCACAGCAGAGAGGGTAGAGTTATGATGTGCGGTGCTAGAACGATTTACAACTTCGATAACCAAAAACGAATGAGAAAACTTTTAACACTTTTAACACCCTGTTATAGTGATTTTTTTAACTGATACTATCGATTATGCAACAGTACCCCTACGGGAAGAATCCCATCTAAACAAAATAGAAATTGTTAGGCTGACTTATATTAGTATAAGTTTTATAAAGGATACCTTCATCAAGGACTTCAATATGATTTTGATTATTTGAACTCATTTTGTGATTTAATCACTTAAACACTATTAAAATGTCTTATTTCTTTTGTTATTGTTATTTTTTAATCTTAAGATGATGGAATGTGAACTGTTGTAGGGAACATCCGAATTGTAAATTAAGTAAAGCTTTAAAATAAAAGCACTCTCAAGCTAAAAGGCGGCTATGTTGAAAATAAAAATTTTATGACCCCAATATTTTCTACTTTTTTGATAATATTTTAAACGAAGAAAACTTTAACTAGACACAATGTGTAAAAGTTTTTTATTTTAAATTTTGTGCAAATATTTTAAACATTAAAAAATGTATGTTAGCAATTAAAAAAAGAATATACAACAACGTATTCAATTCTTTAATTACAATGTCTATGTGGATTTAATATTTTGTTTAATGTTCGTCTAAAATGAGGTCAATAAAACTATTTTTAAAAATTTATATTTATAGGAAACCAAAAGATAACACAATTCATATTCAAATAAAAAATAACTAAACTTAATCACAACAAAAGGCGCTAGACAGGCTAGACAGGCCAGAAATCTAATTGTATATTATGTAATAAAGAATAAATAAAAATTAAAATTGTGGTTTCATATTTCAATACATTTTGTAAAAAGCCAAACACAATTCTCAAAATATAAATTGAATTCTGATTATTTTGGCCATTTCTATTTAATAAAAAAAAAGTAAAAACATGCAAACATGCTTTAAGAAAAATTTTATTTTACAAAAAAAAAGTAAAAATTTTAAATGCTTGGTTGGTATTTAGAAAATGACTTACCCTTAGAGCAGATTTTAAAACCACAATATCACCGGAACATTGTACCCAAGGTTCACCATCAACTTGTACAGGTAAATCAGAATGTAAATGCATTTTTATATGCCCACCCTTAAAGAGGTTTAACAACCCATTTACAATAAATTAATTATTAAAAAATTTTAATTAAAAATAGATACCTGGGCTATGCGGTTAGCATAACGTATGCCCGATTGTATTTGACCCAAATGTACGACACCGGTTACACCAACAATTTCCAAAAGTCCATCATAATGATTCGGTGATGAAAAGCGATCGTCTTTATCAGGGCCCCAAGGATTCGCACCACTTCCCCAACTAAAATCAAAATTTAATAATTTTTTTATTTCTTGCTAAAATGTGTATGTGTAAGCATAAAACATACCTTAATATATTCAATATAATAATGCCTTCACATGGCGGCAAATCCACTACTTTGCCATCCACTTCCAAACGCATTTCCTTTTGCAAATCCTTTGTACATTTACGTGTCATCATTTTGCGCAGGCCCATTTTAACATACACGCCCTTGTTGTGAAGGCGTGAATTAAATTTAAATGGATTTTCCATGCGTGCATTATGAAAATCTAAGCACAAGTCCGCATCGAGACCAATTCCAAAGTAGTTATTCATAACAAATATTTGGGTATTGTCCTCATTTTTCGTACCCTCGCATTCATCGTCTCCGGCAGCTTTAAAAAAAATTTAATATTATTTTTTAGTAATAAGCAGAATTTACAAAATCGTTACTTTAAGAGAGAAGTTTTAAATAGAAAATATAAAGAATATTTTATATTATTATTATTATTTATTTTGTATTATTAATATTAAGATGTATTTCACAGACGATTTTTAGAAAGTCTTAATAAGCGATTAAAAATGTATTATTTAGAATCATTTTTATAATTAATAATTATTTATAATATTTGAATAATTTGTCATTAAAATAATTTTCGTAAAACATAAATAAGAATAAAAACAGACTGAGCTGAGTCAGTCAGAAGATAGCAGATGCGAATTCGTTTCCTATCGCTTATGCTCTAAATATCAAATGCGAATTCTCTCGGTTTCGATGTCATTCGAATAATATAAAAAATAAATTTTTATTTACTAGGTCATTATTTAATAAAAAATTTTTAAAAAACTTTATTTTTTATTATTTTTTCGATATTTCGCCACACCGTTGGTTGGCATCATCAGGAAAAACAAAAATAATAAACAAACAAATAATAAAAAATAAAGTTTTTTAAAAATTTTTTATTAAATAATGACCTAGTGCTTAAAATTAATTACTAAAAAATATTAAAAAAGGTCAAAAAATTATAACTTTTATATAAAATAAATTTTTATATTTTTTAATCGACCTTTTTATATTTTAAATAAATATCTGCTATTCTTTTTAACGGTCTTTTTTAATTAACAATATATATTTTTTTCGGTATTTCGTTTTCCTGTGGAAAGCTTCTTCAGGAAAGCGAAATATCGAAGAAAATATGTATATTGTTAATTAAAAAAGACCGTTAAAAAGAATAGCAGATATTTATAAAAAATAAATAAATTATAAACAGAAACATTTTTTTATATCGGTTATTTTCTTCAATTTCGCCAACACCAACATTATGATAATTTTAACATTTAGTTTTTTGACGTATTCGTAGTAGATGTATTGGCAATTGTTCCAATGAATACAATTTCGCACGAAAACCGCATCAAAATAATTAAAATCCATTATGAAAATGGTGGTTCTGTTAAAATTACATTTCGTAAAGTTTGTGATATTTTCAGAGAATATAATCGTTCTTCTTAGACCGCTATCAAGAACTTGGTCGTTAAATTTGAGTGGACAGGCTCGCTAAAATGTGTGCGAACACCAACACGTGTTTTACCGGGTCTTTCAACCAAAAATATCGCAGCCGTGAGCCACAGTGTTGAAGCAGATCGTAAATTGTCATTTCCTCGACGTTTTCAACAATTGATATTTTCGGGTCTTCTGAGATAAGATTCGCTTAATTCATTCAGGAATAACCGGCTGTTTTTTCTGAAAAAATTTTTGAGACAAAGCCCATTTTCACCTATCAGAGTATGTCAACAAACAAAATTGCCGCAATTGGGCTTCTGAAAAAAGTTTACAACTCAATTTTGGCCTATTACTGACGACGTGGATATGACTGACATGTGGTTTTAACTAGACGATGTCACACAGCCAATGAAACGATTAAGTTTTTGCAAACCAAATATCCCGATCGCATATTTTCACGACAATCAGCAGGTAAGTGAGCAGCCAGATCGTTTGATTTAAGACTACTGAAATACTTTTTTGTAAAGCTATGTTAAGGACAGAGTCTATACGGAGCCAATCGAATCGATTTCAGCCTTAAAACTCAAAATCCGTGATGTGATTAACGAAATAGGAACGCTATTTTGTCAAAAAGTAATTAAAAGCTTTGATATTTTTGTCCAGCGTGGTCGTGGTAGACATTTGCCAGATATCAGTTTTTATTCATGATTGCCGAAATTTTCTCTTCGTAATACAATAAAAATTTGATTCATCTTGAATTAAATTTATTGTTTTTGACGCTACTATTACCTGGTATATGATTTCGCCATGCATCCAAGGAATTTGCCATATTAAATATGCCTTGGTTACAGGCACCGAATCCCCGTAAGAGATTCGCCTTTTATATCACAGTTTCTGCCTCCGTTTTATCTTTTTCTGACAAATCTTCAATACATTTTCCAATAGCTATGGAGAGACATATCAATCTACTAATCGTATGAAACTATACTTATATATATGTAATTACTATTACCTAAATACCCTAAATACTCTTAGAATTTATTTGCGTAAAAAAAAAATCACAAGAAAATATATCCAATGGAAATAAGTAATTTATCGGAATCATTTTAAATCTAAGCAATTTTATTTCGTGCTTGATTCCTTTAAATAAATATTTCATGATATTCTCACAAAATATTTGTTAAAAAATAAACATCTTATGATATTCTCATAAAACATTTATTCAAATAAAAATATTTGAAATATATTACTGCGGGGGAGAGCATATCCATATTGCAATTTCACTATTGCGCAAGTAGCCCTTCAGTGAATATTACCCCAATATTGTATAGAAAAACCTAAGAGTCTTATATCCAAAGCCAAACTGATTCTATGAGAATTTTCATAAAATCAACAGCAAGACTTAAAAACACTTCTACACAAACACAGCAAAACATTTCAAAACAACAACAAAAAAAACAAAAAAAAGCATTGTTTATTTTCAATCATTTCTACATAAGAAAATATATCTTTATATGCATTTTTAAATACTCTAAAAGGTTAGCAACTCGTTTACAATAGATATACAAAATAAAGGCATATATAGACAGATTAGACAGATTGTGAAACATATGACATAGATTCCTTAGACTCGATATTACAGCTTATTAGATAACTTTAGCTAATGATTAATAAAGTAGACCATAACTATTTTTAGTTTCTACAACTTCCTTAAAGTTTAAAACTAATCTCATTGTTCTAAAAACAATTAGAGAACATTTCTAGAGAACTTTTTTGGATGGTTTGCTTTCCATTTTTATTTTAATTGCAAAGTTCAATTAAAATTTATTTTTAAATCAAAACATGCAAATGCATAAAACCCGTGTTATAACTTAAAGGTGAAATATTATTCCTTTGGTAATAACGAAAAAAAAAATTATCTCTCCGATAACATCCTCCTTTTTACTATTGTAATAATGTTGTAATAATGATCCTTAAACTCTCTGTATAAATGAATCGTAAATGATAGTGGTTACGTTTGTCTGAAATTATGATATAAATACTTAGTTCTCGTTCAGTTATAGTTTATATTATAGATATATTAGATAATTTGAAAAATAATTATTTTTCTTTACCACAAGTACACAACTTCCCTAACTAAAGTAGAATTATTGTAATTATGTAGAAGATTTGTGCCACAGTGGAAAATTTGTAAATAGAAAGTGACCACAAATCTGCAGTTTACAAAGGAGTAAACCAATTTGAATGAAGTGGAGTACAACTATGGAATTTGTATACCAAATTCAAACGATCATAGGTCTTTAAATTTAGCCATCGTTTAAGAAATTGATGAGCTGCGTAAGATTCTTATTCGTAACTAAAGAACGGGAGGTGGATATAGTCTTTTAAAGAAGAGAAAAACTTGAATATAAGAAATTCAATGCTATATAAACGTTGAAATTTATTTATTTTTGTAGCCTGCTTTTAATAATATCTATCATCAATACAGCCTAAACATGTTTATTCATAAATTTATAACATTTATTGTTTATTTACTTAGAAGTAGCTGAACGCTTTCCTTTTTTTTAAATAAAATATAAAGAAGATTTATTTTTAGTTGCTTTTAAAGCGTTAGTTATTGAAAGATATTAGTTGTCAGTTGCTATTGAGCTGTTATTGTTTGTTAATGTTTCAAATGCGATTAATCAAAAATCGTTTATTACACGAAAAATGTAAATGTTGTTATTTATAGTTTCTAAATGCCTTTCAAATTTTTCTTTAAATTTTTTATATAAAATCGTCTGTGAAATAAAATCTGATTATTAGTTATGAATGAATTCGATTTTAATTAATTTGTTGCTAAATCTTGTTTCATGCAATGATTTTTATGATTTTTTAAATAATTTTTTTATAAATATTTTCGCTGAGTCTATCGCTTTATAAGTTGAAATGAAAATTTAAAAATAAAGAAACAGGGAACATGCAGAACATCCATGGTCACATCAAAACTAGCACCATAACCATTCATTGTAGCCTTTGAAGACCAATTACCCGTTTGGTATTAAATAAAATTTTGTTTCATTTTAGTCACAACATCAAATTTTTTAAGAAAAATATTTAAATGTATATTTTGTTTGTATGTATATGGATTAAAATCATGAAATATCAAAAGGAATTTATTTTAGAATTTCATTTAATTTACAAGAAATTTACAGTCAAGGGTTCAATTTTCATACAATTCAAAACAAAAACCTTGTTTAAGCTCAAACCAGGTTTTCGTAATAAGTATGAAAATATGATAACTTGTAATATAAACACAAATGGGACAAACGACGAATTTAGTAAGGTACTTTTTGTAAAAAATCGTCATTGAAGTTGAAAAAATTAGTAATAAAATAATATATATTAAAAACATAATCTTGTTATGCATGTGTGTCATAGCTACAGTTGCCACCTATTTGGAAAAAATGAAATAATAATTGAATATAATAACAAATATTATTATATATATTTTTCATATACATATGTATGCGGCATAGAGAAAACGAAAACAAAAAAGTTAATGAAATAAATAGTTAACAAGTCACTTTTACATTACTTGTCAATATCAAAAATAAAAATCGTTCGTTAGGCATGACGAATTTCGGTCAACGCACTTCATACACACAAATGTGTTTTACTTCTGGCGACGAATATTTATAACGATAAATTCGTCGTTCATCCCACAAATGTTTATAGCATTAGTTTGCTTATTTATTTATTTATTTGGTGTAGAACACAAAAGACGAACATTTCAATGAAGATAAAATCCATATATAGAATGTAATAGAAAAGTATAAAAAAATTTTGTTTGTTTTGCAAAAAAAAAAGCGTAAAAGAGTTAAATTTTGAGTAATCAAAAGACCTGATTTATCGCTCGATGTAATGGCCGGTTCTTGATGATGCTGATCTGTTTGTTGCGATAGATGTGCTTGATGAGCTTTCTTCTTCTTACCGGTTGTATTGGTTGGAGCCTTCATTGTTTGTTCTTCGGGTTTTTCTTCTGGATGGAATACTACAGTCCAGCGATCTAAACGTATATCCTCAGCATCAATTACTTCGCGTAAATAGCTAAGGGGATCCTGATCGCCAGTATAGCCGGAACCCCAGCAAAGAACACGTGCCAAATCGTTACCTTTATAATCAAATAACAAATATATTTTATAACATTTTGTTTTTTTTTTTTTAACTTATATAAAAAGCACTTACCCGTTCCCAGAGGCAAAATAGCACATGGTGGACTGGAACATTCAGAATCTTGTCCCACATTATCGAGACATTGTAAGACCCAACCAACTGTACCATCACCTCCGCACACCAAGATTTTATAATGAGGAATATGACGAAATACATACAAACTGTAATTCATAAATAAATAAAAATAAAAATTAATCTATCAAATGCGAGTCAGCATAAAATACGAGACTTCCGTACGATTTAAGGGCCAGCCTTTATTTTTAAGTTACATTATTTGTTGCTTTTTAAATTAACCTATTTCAGTTCAATATAAGTACAATAAAATGAGATCTTCTATAAAATACGTTTTAATGATTTATAATTGCTGAAATAGCGAAAATAGTAATGCAGGCTAATTTCACGTGTCATCCTATGAAGCTCTAAAAACTAAATTCATATTCGTGTCAATCATGTGTTTAATTTTTATTTCCATATTGTATGCCGGTAATGCACACAGTCGATGCAGCTTTCGTAAATCTGCCGGTTACGACTTAAAAAATTAAACTAATAGCTGAAAGCAAGGCCATGTAAGTGTCACCCTTTAAATTTTAACTTCATGTCTTCAAACTTATTGTATTATGCCTAAAAAAGGCAAAATGGTAAGGACATACTCGTCACAGTCAGTACTTCAACAGGGCAACCCTTTTAATTCATTTTTGGACATGTTTTATAGGTGCGATCCCGTATTTTTCGGGTATACTTTGGTAAAATGAGAGAAAACAAAAGTTACTCTCAATTATTGACAAAAATCCCAAAAGTACGGGAACACAAAAAACCAACATTTTATCCCAAAATAAAATCGTCACAGTTTTGCTGCTATTGTCAGTCTGTAAGAAATATGCATACAAATTAACTATACAGAAAAAACAAAATTTTATATGTACATATGTATGTATGAAAGTATTTACATCATTTTTGAACATTTTGGTTCGAATTGTTACTATTTTTTTCTTAATTGAATTTTTTTTTAACTTTGGTTAAGCAAATGTTTTGTTTGTTTTTTAGAAACAGCTGATTGTAAACAATTTTACCAATCTACACAAAAAACAATTTTGGGCTGTTTCGTGCAAGAAGATGAAGAAGAATGTTATTCTCTCAAAATTACTCTCTCTTACCCAATCTTGCAGTACGGGAACAGTTTTCAGTATAATTGGGATCCCGCGGGATCACAAAGTTGAGTACGGGATCGCACCTATTTTTACCCTTTAGGTACGGAGCCCTAAAGCTTCTATTTAAATGAACTCACCCCGGTAATGGTCCTCCATTTTCTAAATTAAATACTTGAAAAGGATTAAGCAGTTTTCTAAAGTTTGATATCAATTCCAATCCTTGACAGCCGCCAGATTTAACATTCACAAACACCAACAGAGGATTTATATCAGCTGGTACCATGCTGGGTTCAATGTTTGGCAATAGCATTACCAACAGATCTTTGCCATCCCAGCGAACTTCACGTAATATATAAAAAGCACGCACCTATAAAATATATAATAAACAATTAAAAAATCACAACAATTTAAATACTTAAGTAAAACTAACCGCTTTTTGGGCATCCTCATATGTCAAAACAACCGAACCATACTCATAATATATTGGACCGATACTGGTAAATTTACTATCTTCGTTTAAATATTTGTTAAGGAAATCCTCATATTTTCGCTGTGATTTGCCAGGATCTAAATTGCCAACGAAAAGGGCAATATTCGGACCATGAGGATCTTGGCTGTGTTGCATATAGAAACGCATCAATTCCATTTGACGTATAGAGTCTTTGCCCATTTGCTTCATTATATTTAAAGGACGTTCAGTTGTAGATAAAATGCGTTCGGTGACACCACTATCTAATAGTACTTGGGAACATCTAAAAGTAATTAAAAGAAATAAAAACAAAATGCTAAAGCAATAGACAGCGCAACCCACCTATAGTCATCGATTTGATTATCGGCTAAACCAAATCGATCTAGAGCATCACGTATCAAATCCTTAATAGTGGTCGTAGTATCGACAGGAACACTAACATATGGCTCTTCAACAGAGCATTGTAATTTGCCAGGATAAACACGCACAAAGCCATTATCCCTATCATGAAACCTTAGAAATATAGCTGGCCGTTTACCCTCCAAATGGTTTAGGCTAAGAACAGGATTAGGATCTTGCAAAGGAGCATCTTCCATCCCATTCGGTGCATATAAATCAGTTAAATAAAATGCCTTTAAAACAAATAATCGCTTTCAGAATTTTAAATGCAAAAGAAAAAGAAATTTAAATTATGCTTACACTTGGATCACGTGATATATGAAATGCCCTTAATGCAGTAGTAAGCAACTGTTCCAACGTGTATGTACGAGGTACAATGATAACACGATATAGTTGACGCCTGAATGAATTGTTGCCATCAAATACTTTAATGGCCTCTAAAGTTTAACAAA
Source organism: Trichopoda pennipes (assembly GCA_030448955.1). Classification (NCBI taxonomy): domain Eukaryota; kingdom Metazoa; phylum Arthropoda; class Insecta; order Diptera; family Tachinidae; genus Trichopoda; species Trichopoda pennipes. Next base: position 11,101,233 of record JASKUP010000034.1, read on the forward strand.
ATGCAAAATACAAAATAAATATTTTTTTATCACACGATAATGATAAAAAGACTTCAGTTTGATACCTATATCCTTTTCTTCACGCTCCTTTTCCTTTTTCTCCTTTTCTTTATCCGATTTATCAGATTTGTGTGTTAATTGTGAATCAGGTCTGTGATGAGAAGATGAACCACCACTACTACAGCCAGCTGTACTACCGCCTGGTACTGCTGACATTGCCTCAATTCTATCCACGGATTCCTCATCCTTAAAACGTGGCGTATCACCACTGCTAAATTCTTCCGATATACTTCGAGCTAATGGAAATTAATAAAAGTTTATGTTTAAACTAATTGAAAAATCAAATAAGAAATATTGACTTGTTGTTAATTTTAATACCAATAATTGTTTCAAGATAAGCATAAAAATCATTCACTTGTTAAAATAATAAACAAAATTACAAAGAAAGCACTTGTTCTAGTCTATTTTTGGGCTTCTTCTATTAGACATGTGTTTTGCGGCAAGAGCGAAATATTGGCAATACTTTATTGCTTATTGAACATATGAAGGTGAGACAAGCAAGCGTGATTTAAATTTGTCCCTAAATTTTTCAGATTAACAGCCGACTAACAAAATTTAGTCACTGTACGATTTAAAAAGCAAGAATATTTAACTGTCAAAACTTTATCACTTTGCTGCTCTAAGAACAACTGCGCTAACAATGTAATACTGTTGGCGATTAAATGCTGTGGACATAATGCCACCATGCTTTTTCGAATACAAAACTGGTCAAATAGATTCAGTTGCTAGTGGGCGTCATTCGGCAGGTACAAAGGTATGGTTAGCTGTAACTGCCAAAAGTTATAATAATATATATAATTATAACTTATAATAGTAGGCTTGTAATTCGAGCCAACTCTGAAAGATTTTTGACAAACAGTTTACGTAGCTTATATGGAAATCTGTGTGCACGGACCTTTATTTTTCCTTTACTGGAAATTCGTATGAATTGTAATTCTAATAATATGAAACCTGACTCTTATCCGGTAGGATTAATCAAGGCTGCTTTACAAAGTGATTTCATTTCATTTCAATAACGGCTAATGAAAGAGCGCGAAAATGACAGAAAAAAAATCACAAGTAATGCACAAGTTTATCTCTTAAGGCAATTCAGAGACAATAGCCCCTCAGCGGAAAATCCAGAAAAAAAGCTTGAATATAATCGAGGTACTTAAAGATGGCTATCTAGGTTAATGGTAGAGTATTTAAACTCTCTAGAAGAGTAGAACATGTGGTGGCACAGTTGATTCACACACAATTTTAATTCCAATATTCAGCAGCATTAGGCTTTGAACTACGAGAAGACATACGATATTTTAGATGTGAAAATTATGGAAGAACTTAGAAAATTGTTAGAAATAGGAAGGAATGCTTTGAGGGAAAATAATATCGACAGTCACTAGCTAACAGACTGCAACCGACGGAAACTCAGGATTAAAGCTGTTGCATCAGCAGATCCAACAATAGCATGGGAGTTATGGATGGTCAATCGAGTACTTAATGATATGTTTTGCTGCAGATGATGTGTGCGTATAAAAAAAACTCTACGGGATACCATACAGCTGATCCAACGAGTATGCTCTTGCTTTTGTAAACGGAATAAGTTCTATAGATCATCTAATTGAATGGAGTTATTTTTAAAAACCCAGATGAAAGCAATAAGCCCACTACCACTTTGTACAAGGCGCATATTTAAGTATATGCAAAATGATCATTGAAAAGCAGTCTAGATTATTTAATCGATTGTTTTATATACAATCTCAATTTTATGTCTTCTATTGAAATAAAAAACAAATAGACACTTGAAAAAAGTATGTTTTTGGTGAAATTTGTATGTGATATAAGTATATTTTGTGAGAGATTTTAAGAAATATTTGCTTTCCTTTTACTGTATTTATTTTTAATAACTTTAATATAATTTGGAAAAAATATTTACAATAAACATGCAAAATGAAATACGATTAATATAATTATAATGATTTCGATTGATTGAAATGATTAGTGTCAAATGATGCTTCTGAATGCTATTAAAAATGTTAGTGAGAGAACGAAAGTGCCGGTTTTGAAATATTCTCATTTTGATCTCTTTCTCTCTCCGTTGTTTTGCTGTTGTAGAAGGAGATACATTTAATACAGTGTGACAAAAAGATAAAAAGATAAAATGAATGATTAATTGCTGGTTAATTTTGTAAATTAAGGTTAGAAATGTTATTAACTAAAATTCAGAAAGTAAGCCTAAAATAAAATAAGAAGAAAAAACAAATAAATAAATAAAAGAAAGGGAAAAAATGTTAGATATTCAATGACAACAAATAAGGGCACAATTCAAAAGGAATATAACAAATAAAATCAATTGAAAAAATAAAATCAATTGAAAAATAAATGCGATTAATTTTCTGAAATACATGGTTCAAAAATAGGTATTTAGTTATGAAAGATAAATCACCTCTACGTTTGTGATAGCGCGGTTTGCGCCAACCTAACGAAAAATGCCGCATACGTTTGATTAAATTGCCAAATACATGATCATTAACGCTGAGATGTGATCGGCTGCGTGAACTAGCACCGTCACTTAAGTCACTGCCACCATTATCACTTTGAACGCCAGGCACATCTCCGTGCAATGTATGACGATTTGGCTTAAGACGATTGTCCAGAAATTGTGAGTACTCCTTTAGTACCTCCTTATCTTCTTCATATTCCTCGTCATCATCATCAGCATCATCGAGATCATCAGCACGGCGTCTACATTTGTTGGTATCGTAATTATCATCATACGGCTGATAATTGCCATCTTCATCCTGTATGACAATTTCAATATTTTGATACATAGTATCAAGACTATAGTTGCTGTGAACGTTTTTACTACCCGTCTTTCCACCATTGGAACGCTTCGAACGACGCCGTTGAAAGAAACGAGCATATTTCTTTTGGCGTGGATTTTTTAAGTGACTTTTGACGCCGGGCTCTTGAAATGATTTGCTTCGGCCTACCGGTGACACTTGAGCTCGTTGAGCAGACAGCTTCTTTGAGACGGTATTAGATGGTATGGGAGAGGTTGAAGAGAAATCACTTGAATTGGGTGAGCTAATAGAAGCACCACCTATGCTTTGTCCTTTTGGCGGGCAGAGTATAGGTTTTTTGGCTTTTGATATAGCTCCAGTCTTTTTGGTAGTTGTTTTTGTAGCAGGTTCAGAATCAGCAGCAGCAATGACATCACTACAAATGCTTTGCACACTTACTGCAGTGCTAGTTATTGCCCGTTGATGTTTAGTGCCAGTGCTGCCCTTTGACACTGGCTTGTCCATGGACAATTTTAAATTGTGTGAATTTTTATATTTATCTAAACTACTACGATTTTCTATTGATGTATTGCTATTACTACTATTATAACTTAAATTACTTATCAGATTCATACTTGAATCAATATCATCGGTGGTGGTCAATTCGCCGCCAGTATCAGAAGTTTCATAGAAACCTTCTTGGGATATTGTAACACCCTCAACATCACCATGATAATCACAATCACTGCCAGTTTCTCTTGCAGGTTTTTGCCTTAAAATATGCATTTTATCATCAGCGTCCTTCTTTGTTAAGACAATATCACAGTGATCATAATCATCACTGATATCACCACCGCTTACGTCACAGACTCCCTTATCGACTTCCTCATCATCGGTATTAGAGGATAAATGCTTCCGTCTGCCATGATACGGTAGCTTACGCAATATATTTGAGTAAAGAAAATGCAAAGATGAAGAGGCTGAAGGAGATCTAACGACATTTTTGGTCTTTTGGCACTTGTTTGTGGAGTATGAGTTCGTTTGGGATATTTGTAAAGCGCTATCGTCATTGGCATCTAATTCTGTTACATCATTTACATCGGTTTCATTTTTGTGCTCTTCCTCTGGGTTGCTCTGCTGCTGTTCTCCCTCTTTTGCATCTCTTTGAGCAACTCCATCATCATCATCAACATCAACATTCTTATAATTCTCAAAACCTTTTGCCATTTTATCCGCTACCGCCGCCAATGTGCTTGAGGTTATTTCACCCGCTATCGTTGTGGGTATGGGTGAGGGTGTTGTATACGAAGAGGGTGGAGATGATAGAAAAAAATTTTGCTTTGATTGTTCTAAACGTTGTCTTTGTAATAATAAAATTTCTCTTAAACTTAATTCTGTTGTGCTGTTAGCTCGTTTTCTCTCATCGCTAATATTATGATGAGTTGAATTATTTTTTACCACATTGTTATCGACTGCTATTAAATCAGCAATTGCAATATTTTCAAATTCATCGGCTAGACATTTTTAAAACAAAAACAAAACATTTTTTTTTTCGAAGAAGCAATAGAATCGAAAAAAAAATTATAAAAATAGAATATAACAAAAAATTAAAAAATGTTTTACATAAAATTAAAACGTTAAAATTATAGTAATTATAAAATACTGTAATATAAAAAAAAAACAAAAATGAATTTTTCAGATTTATAAAAAGGAGATGTTTTAAATTATTTTAAAGGCGAAAGTAAAAATTCGTCTTTATAAAAGTAGGAGTAGGAATCATAAAGAATTAAAAACAAGCACGTTTCCAGTAAATTTAAATTTTTAAACGAAGAGTGGTCGTATAGACAAAATAATTCCGTGCTGTCATTAAACATACTTCTTTATGTCATCACTTATAGAATAGCGAATATCATTGACTGTAATTAGACGACAGATCAAGTAAATCAAACAATGTTCTGCATTTAGAACCTTTAGTTGAGGCATTCCTTCGGAAATAATCCTAAAAATACTTTATATAATTATTAATCACCCAAAACTTAAAGTGCTTGAATTAGATGTGGTGACGACGCAACGATAAAAATGTTGTGTTAAAAATTTAGGCATAAGAAACAGTCGTTATTATGTGACAACTTTAGATGCCTTAAAAGATCTAAGCTTAGAATTTAATACCCAGAAGTCGACTACTGTTGCCCAGTCGAAAAGCAAAAACATTTATTTACAAAGGAACTTCGAACGGGGAAAGAAACTTAATTTTTAAAAGAAAAATAGGCGGCTAAAAATATTATAAATTATAATAAATAAATTAACTAATTTGTCTTAAGTTTATTTTTGAATTTTTGTTAAGAAAAAAATATTTACAAGTTTTCACGGATATTTTTTTTAAAGAAAACAATGGATATTAGACATCAGCAAAACGTAATGTAGCTTTTTCTGGCTCGCTACATCCTTCATCAACGTAGCCATATACATTGTGACTATTATAAAAATACGAGGAATATTTATAATTCATTGGTAAAATCTAGGTTACATAAATCCTAAACTTTTTCCTTTGTTCTTGCTTTCTGCTAACCATCTGTAAAGCCAAGAATGAAATTTTATTTTTATTTTCTTCTACTTATTTTTTTTTTGACCAATACTCATCATCCCTCAAGCAATGCGTTGTTCCAAAACTAAACAATTAGTTTATGGGGACAAGGAAAGAGGGAGTAGTGTTTGTGGACGTTCGATTTGAACTTTCCTACATTGAAAGTGACAGGAAAGGCCTCTGGAAGATGTTTATTCCACATGCGAACTGTTCTGCTAAAAAACGTAATTTCCCTGTAATGCGTAGTGGGATTCACCGGTCAATCGACCACAAATATTTGGGCATTTAACGAAAAGCACGTTGAACGCAAAAACGTGCGAGTATCGGCAACAAGCTCCCTAATTTTACTAGACCACTTACCATTGCCGTAACGATAAAACAGTGAAATACATCCCACATTATGGCGATGCTCTACAGAATTAATAGGGTTGGATACCCTACTGTCCCCAATTAATGTCTTGGCCCTCTTGTTTACGCGATCGAGCAACTCCAAAATAGACTTTGGGGCGCCGGCCTATGTATGAGAATTGTATTCCATTTTAGGACGGATTTAGGTGGTATAAATAGTACGAAGATCGGATGGAGTGAAGTATTTCTTACACCGTTTTAGAAAACCGAGGCACTTGAAAGCTTCTTTAGATATCTGAAAATGTGTTTAGTTCACCGAGCATAACACTGAATTTTCATGCCAAGAACATCACGACTTCCGATTCCTTAATATTTATATCACCCAATAGTTACAGATTCAGCACCGCTACCGAACACAAATCTATGTGTAAGTATGCATCACCGCGCCTTACGGGCATTAAAATCTACTCTATGCACACGACCTCTTCTGAGATTGTGGCGAGAATGTAATTAAGCGTATTATTTATGTTTCGCCTTTTGGAACTCACCTCGAACTCACCTCCAACTGGTTCGGTCTATTACAAAATGAATACGAATGACAAACGGTGCTGTCATCTGCGATACTTATAAAAAATGATACAAGGTGTGATAGATACATACAAAGAATGCTGATGACTGAATTTAGCTGACATTTATTTTCCCTATTTTCTTTAAAAACCATGTTCGAAATGAAATAAATATTTTTTGAATGAATGAATTGAACCTAAGCCAAATTAATAAATTAATTTTTTACAATATTAACAACAGTTTAGTTAATAACTTTAAAAGTTAAAAACTTAAATTTTATATTTCCAACAAGGACAGTTTAAAGAAATACTGAGCAATGCCCACCTGCAAAATGTATTAAAATAAACATAAAAAGAACTTAAAAATAATAACGAAAGAAAGACAAATTAAACAATGACATTTTTTTTCCAAATGGCGTTTTTAGCTCATGAAAAGTGCTTTAAATGGTAATAGAATTGGATGTGTTTGTTTATGTTTTATCAATGATGATATTTTGATGTTATTATGATATTTATGGCATGATGTGAGTATGCTGTAGGACGAGCATTTATTTCTACAACATCAATTAAGACAAAAACATACAGATATCAAACGCACTTTAAAGAGATTTTTGATGGAACATGTTTATGAAATTAATTTTGAATGTTTAAATTTTAAAAGATGGGAAAATGTATTTCTTTTATTAAAACAAAAGTATGTTGCTGATAGAAAATGAGAACATGAATATTAAATCAATTAAGTTCAATTGTGTTTAATTATGTTGTTGTTTATATTATTACAACAATTTGTAGTAACATTAAAAAATTTGTAATTTTTTGCCTAAATCGATTATTTATTTTTTTTTTTGTTTTTTACTTTTTATTTAGTTTTACTTACGGCACGAATATTCACGAACTAAATTTGATTCGGATTCGGTTTTTCTAACACCCATTATTTCTTTAATTGGCACCTCGGTACGTGGAATTGAAACACAATGCGGAGGTAAATAAATCGGTTGTAAACAACCGAAAGTACATTCGGTTGGCAGGTACATGCGACATCCAGCGTGTGTGGTCAAACCGCACCATTCGCAACGATAGCCTAAAATAAAAAAATAAAAAATATTTTTTATATCAATTTAAATAAATATTTTGCCTTTGTTTTATAAAATATTTTGTATATTTTAATCTATAACGCACCTGTTAGACACTCTGAGGACCAACAGGTTTTCTTGCAATAAATACATTTTGAATTTGATGGCAGATTGCCTTCTCGCCAATGATGCTGTAAAAAAGAGTTGTTTAGTTAGTCAAAAATTTTAAAATCTATTTTGTTAGATAAATAGCCAATAAGTTTAATTGCCTATGGGATGCGATAATAAGATATTTAAGATATATTAAATTAATATTTACACTACTAGATATTGCATTTATTCTAAGAGTAGCAAATATCAAATCTAGAGACCATTATAGTAGTTTAACAGTTGCACGATAATTCATAAATACTTTATGTGTAATCAATATCAAATTTTGTAGAACTGATAACTCATGTTTGTTCAGTCACATGTATCATTAAAACAAAAATTAATCGGTCTATTAAAATATTGAAGGCGTGCATTAAAATGGCTTAAAAATTTCAAAACGATTAGTTTTATAGTGTGTTTTTGTTTTGTAAATTAACAACAAACACATAAATTTCGATTCATTTATATATCCAACTTGTAATACAAATGTGAAAGTTTGTTTGTTTGTGTTTTTTTTTGTTTTTTGAATTTTTGTGGCTAAATTACATTAAAGCTGATAAATCGATTCCTATTATTCATATATTTATGAATTAACATAGCGTGCCGATTAACATAGTGGGCCAACTTGGACTGACTGATTTGAAATGCTTATAATTTTTGTGTTTTTTTTTATTATTTTTTTAATTTTTTTGCAGATAATACAGAAGTTTATAATGTCATCATACTCAGTGAAACAACGTGCAAAAATTGTTAAATTTTATTATGTTTCCGGACAATCAATTGTTACACCGCAAAAAAATACTGTCACCATTTTAATACTGCAGAGGCTCCCAGTGTAAGCATGATAAGAAGCTTAATGTCCTGTTTTGAGAATTTGGTTTCAGTGGGTAATGAACTACGAAGAAATGTTGTTCGTCCTGTTCGCACTGAACAAGCTATAGAAGTTGTACGAGTGTTAACACGAATCCAACTGTATCTACTTGTCGACGAGCTACTCAATTGAACATTTCCAAAACATCGCTACGATTTATTTTAAAATGTGAACTCAAGATGTTTCCAAATAAAATTCAATTTGCGCAAGAATCATTGTCGAGAGACGCACCACAACGGCTACAATCAAATCAGTCAGCCCAAATTGGCCCACCCGGTAGAAAATATGGTTTCAACAAATCGGTGGGATGACTAGAATGGAACAAAAACCTAAATCAATACATATTTTCAGGTATTTAAAATTTTCTTGTAGTTCCACTATTTCATAATTCGAAAGTTAAATTTTTATTTCCAAACAATCACATCGTATGAATGAGTATATTTATTATATTATTTAATGCACTCGAAGAGAGTGTCTAAGAGAAATTTTCTTTTTTACTTAATAACAAATTTTCAACTTACTTGATGTTTAACATTCAATAACTCCTTTCCGGGTACATAAGTGGCATTCTCTGTACAGTCGGGTACAGCAAAATCCTGGCATTCAAAATGTGCGTAATATTCACATACTGAAAAATAAACAATAAAAATATTATTTTGAATTTTAAAAGCTATAATATTGAATTGTATGCAAGTATGTATAGGTATAAGTATAAATAATATATTTACAATTACATGGTTAGAACCATTTAATTTTCAGTAGTAGGCCTAGTAAAAATTTTATGGGACAGTTAAAATTTTACTATCGTCGGGGAGAGCAAAAAAAAAATAAAGTTTCTTTCATGAGTATTTTAAAATCTCTTTTCTAGATAAAGACAAGACAAGACAATAGCAAAGCATTTACGAGTTTTTTCGTTCAATTGATTAAAACTATTTAACTAATTTTAATTAAAAATGCATTATCTTATAATTTTAAAATAAATATTGAATGATATTTGTTGACAATAACAATATATATTTTTATTAAATCATAAAGTGACTTCAAATAATCAAAAGAAATTTTCATTTGTCGTTTAGAGGTCAGAAGGATGTGATAAATTTTTTTATAGTCTTGTACGATTGTGTCGTACTACTATAGACTATAACTCCAAAATATCTGCTTTGATATCACATCATATCAACGTCTCTTATTTAATAAATAATAATTTTTCCATCAAAACTAAATACTTTTTGTCACAAAATTGTTGGATAAAGTTTAAAGCAGTTAAAATCCTTCCTTTATTATTCTTTTCATGGTCTAGTGATTTCATCCAGTTTTCCATGTTACTGCTCACAAGCTATTCTCAACAAATATTAAACAAAGTATTAAAGGGTTTAATATTTTTATTAAAATTCTAGTAAACGTTTCAAGTTTTCACGCAAGTTAAATATCGCTTTCATTTAATTCTAAAAGATTCTTTTTAACTCTTAATGAAACCGAAAAATAAATCGACCTATTTTAAGCGAAAAAAAATTGTGGAGAGGCATCAAGCGTTTGAATATTTTTTTTTTATTTTATTTATCTTTTCATTTTAGTGATAACCATATTATTTTTGAAATATAAATCCCTCACTTTTGGCTAAACAATCGACCAGACACTTAATTTGAATTAAACTAAAATTTGCAGACTTCTTTAACGTAAAAAATATTTTAACGCTAAAAACCACAAGTATCACTTGCAATCTACCACATTTCAGGAAGTCACAAATATCGACTTGGTACATAAAAGTGAATTTTTCGAAGGTGTGTCAGTAAACAAATGTTTGATGAACATTTATTCTAGAAAAGTAACGAAAATAATTAAAAAAAATACTTCCTTCAATGAAAATTGGAACAAAATTCTTAGTTCAAGAATGAACCCTGAATTTTAACTTAAAACAAGTCAATTCAAAAATGTTATTCTACCTTTACCTAATTTTTACCTTAATTATTAGTTTTTGCTTGCTTTAAGCGTAAAAAAATGAACTCGTCTTTTCAATACGATTTAGGCAGATATAAGGATGAAGTAAAAAAATTGAGCTGCACGATTTATACACTTTTTAAGCCCCTTAAAATAATATTTTACAGAGATTTTATTTGTTGCATTTAGTAAAAAAAAAACTTTTCTAGTTCCTTACCTATGCAGTGAACGGATGGGGTTTCGTCTAAACGTTTGCGACAAACTGTACAAAATTTCTTTTTATGTGTTGTTGGTTCCGACCAACAATGCGCAACAGGATTCTGTAAATAGTTAGTTTCAGTTATAACTTAAGCCAATTATATATCTTAAATTTATTTCTTAACAGAAATTATTTATCTTACTAACCTTAATAATACATGGTGCAATGCCAGAACATGGTGTTACAACATTTGAGACACATCTTTCATGTATAATAAAATTGCACACTGCAAATATAAAATGAAAAAAATATGGTTTTAGATATTTTTTATTTTTGTAAATAAAATATTATTATTTAATATTAATCATACGCCTTCCCACTATTTACTTCATTTGTTTGTTGTTGCAGAAAAACATATTAGTTTTGGCCAGCAACTGGCAGATGAAGACAACAAAACTCAAACAATTTACCTTCTTACAGTCTTACTTTTATTCTTAGTTCATTAATTCATCCATTAAGAATATTTAAAGACGTAGTTCTTTGATCATTTTTATCCTGAATATTGTCAAAATAATAAATTTATAAACGATGAAATAAGTTCGCAAAAAACAATACAATTTACAAATGAAAATTTTAACAATCTTACTTATAAAAAAGAATACCTTAATACTTTTATAATAATCGGATTATAAACAAATAATAACAACATAAAAATTATTTAAAAGATTTATGTTACTTTATAAGGAGATCCTTGTACATTTTACAAAATGATATATAATATACAATGCAATACAAGTTAGTCTAGCTTACATAAGCTGTTAATAGCTGATAAGCTAGGGAATAGAAATTTTAATTTTGCTTTCATAATGTATAAAAGCATATAGCATATACACCAGTTTTGTATGCTTAATAATATTATAAATGGCACCTTTATAGTACCAGCCAAAATGCAAAACAAGATATTTTTGCGAGTAAATTCTTTATGATACTGCAATTGTTATTTTTTGCTTTTTCTATTAATTTTTACAAATTAATATAAAATTATAAAGTAATCTGTAAACTTTTATAGATACTGCAATTTCATTACTAGTAAATTTTTTTATAATATATATTATACTAGCAAACCCGGCGAACTCCGTTTCGCCACCAGATGGCTTCGTTTTTTGTTACATTTCGTTTGGGGATTAAAAGAAAAATTATTTTTTTTTGTTTTATATTTGAAAAGGAAAAATTTTATTTCATTGCACAACAGTAATGAATTCATTTCGATTACAAAAATGAAGTGGAATTTAGTTGAACCTCTCTAAGTAAAAAAGGAATCCAAACTAAATACTGAATCGAAGCGTTATACGTGTCCGCAAATTATCCGTTTCATTGAAGTGCTCTTTGGTAAACCACATTTTCTGTTTTATGGTCTGACATTAACACAAACAAAGCCTATGTGAAAAACCTTGATTTTCTAAATTTATCCCGCAAACACTAAGCGATTGGCCTTGTGACTTGTAAATTGTCATTGCGAACGCAAGTCGAACCGGAAATTGCAATCGTTTGAAGTCAAACGGAAGATCACTCGGAATCATTGGCATTCGAGGAATTCATACATTTTCACCTACGTACTTTCCGTTTACAAAAGTTGCCTTAATCAAATTCGGCATAAGTCTTTTTACCGCAAGTCGAGTACCGTTGCAAAGTTGCGGTGGAATTAAATTACGCAATATCATAATAACTGAACCAACTTTGAGTCGCAAGTTATGTGGTGGAAATCCTGGTAACTCCAGAGAGATTAAATACTCCGTTGGATAATTTACTGCATCATCGGGATTTGTTATGGAATCAACGGATTTCTATGTCACTAAATCGCCATCGATTTTTGATTGAATGGTAAATTCAATGCGTGTACATCATTATTCTTTGCGGCGAGAATTGCTCGTTGACTTAACCAAGCATATTTCTGATAACTCTCACTAATGTTTGGGAAAAGATTTTCAATAACAGCTAATTGAGAGTCTACAAATCGGCAAAAGTCGTTGGTAAAAGTAATTAATCCAGCTGTCGCATCAACTGAAACTTTACCATTTCCAACAGCTAACAATAGTTTGGAAAATTGTGCAGCATTTTGATCATTTTGTCTCATATAATGTTTTTACGTTATTCCACAAAGGTGATGCCTTCAGGCAAGCATTTAATTCATCTGTAGGCGTTGCACGGGGAATTACTGGGAACGTCTGCCAACAATATCATCAAGCCGCCAAAGATGTTGTTATTTCGCCAAAGATACTTCTGTGTGAAGTCAAGTGCTTCAAGTGATTTCTTACGTGCCATTGTGCACTCATCCCAAACAATGAGCTTGCATTGCATCAACAATTTTCCCATTGCACTGGATTGGGAAATATTGCATGTTGGAGTATCAATTGTGTTTAAATTGAGTGGCAACTTAAGCGCAGAATGTGCAGTGAGACCGCCATCTAGAAGAGTCGCCGCAATTCAAGATGATGCTAACGCCAAGGCGTTAGTGGCCAAAATCAATGAAAAGATAAATGTTTTCCCTGTTCCTCCAGGTGCGTCCAGGAAGAATAGACCACCAGTATTATTGTCCACCGCTTGCATAAATGTTTCGTATACTTGTTTTTGCTGTTCATTCAGTAACGGCACATTATTTCGAACGAATTCCTGCAATGTACCAACATTGTATTGCAGCTTTCAATTTATTTCTTGGTTGAATGCATCGTGCATCGATCGATTTGGCGCAATCATTCCTACTTCGATCAGTAGCTTGTTTGAAATAGTGAAGCATTCATCGTCAAGCAGAATCAATCCTTCGTTGCGTATTTCATCGGTTATTTGCATGTCGGGATTATTCGTTCGAATGCGCAAGCGATGCAAAATATCTTTACATGTGTCGTCTTCGTATTTGTTCCATAACTGAATTGGTTGTGAAGGGAAACATGTAATGATGATAATTGCGAGCAGCGTTCGCATTTGATGAAATAACTGAATCCGCAAGTGTTAAATCCCAATGAGAATCGTTCTCCTGCAAACCCAATAATTTACATGCTTCTCGATATGTTTAGCACTGGTGGCCATACACAGTTATCAAATGTGCAAATGATTTTGGTCCACGTACATTTACCAAAAGCAGGCGCAAATAAAAACATTCATCATTTCTAGGATGAACCGTATACATACGATCTAGCGCACGGCGCCATCTACTTAAAATGAAACGTACTTATTTTCGTGAGGGTTACTCACACACCACGTAGTGGTGCTGTTGTAGTACATGCTATGTATCAGAGATGCCGCTGTATGTAAAAAATTATTTTCCCTGTTTTCCTGCTTCTCTCTTGAATTCTTTTCTGAAGTTGCTTTGCTATAAACCTGACGGAGCAGCCCGAGACCTTTCCAACCAATGCAGCGTCAGGAAGGAAAACTCGACTTATTTTTCCATATATAGATATATACATATACACACAAACACACACATATATATATATATATATATATATATATATATATATATATATATATATAGTATACATATTATAATACATTCTAATATCTATAATATATATTATAATATATTGCTACGGATGAGTCTTGCTTAAGTTTTAGAAGAAAATATTTAAGTAATAAAATAAACAACTGGGTATGTTGTTTACAAACTGCATGGCTTGCTAAGAAAACTTATGCACGGAAGACATCAACAAATTTCTAGTTACAAACTGCGTAGAAATTTTATACATACAAAACAACAACAATTACATATGTGTAACTGCGTAGTTTTCTAAGAAAACTTATGTACACTAGACAACAACAACTATCTTAAAATAAATTCCAGGAAGAAACTTTATCAGCATAAAAACAAAAATACACACATAGCAACTGGCGCCTATACATTAAATGAATAACATAACAACTACAAACTGTGATACAACGGGAGTAGAAGATTCTTAATTTTTGTAGACCTCTAGTGGACAAATAAAAAACGGCGTCTTAGTGGATAGTTAGTTACTTGAAAAATAAATCCCCCAAAGTAAGGACGTGCATTTTAAGAAATTGTTCTGGTAATTAATTTCAAAACTCTAAAATCTGGTGTTATTTAGTTTGCAATAAAGAACTCACCACAAAACGTTTATAAAAGGTGTACGGATTACTATTGTTATTTTTATTATTAATTATTATTTTTACTTAGTTTTTATTTGCTCTTATTTGTTTGTCACTGTTATTTAAATAAGTTTACAATATCCAAGGTGTTTGTGCAAATTTAGGTTTACAATTTATTTTAAATATGCTTATTAATGTAATTTCTTTTTGTTTATTAAATTTATTTATTATGATTTAGGTTGATACTGATGCAGCTATTTATATAGGTCACTTTATTTAAAATTATTTATTAAGTCTCAGCAAAATTATAGTTTACAAATAATTGTTTAATATTATGATAAATGCATGCAAATTAATTAGGTCATTTTATTGTATAAAAGACAATTACTTTTTGGAAATAAATCAATCACAATTCATTAACCCATACACAAAGGTATTGAATTTTATTTATTCGAATAAGTCTTTTAGTTACAAGTACTAAAAGACACTAAAGGAAAAAACAAAAATAGTATTTAGTTCTGACGTACTGTTTGAACTAAAATTACTAGAGTTCCTTGATTCGTACATTTTGGTGACCCCGACGTGATACCTTTGTGTAAGGTTGTGATATATTGTGTAAGGAACAATTTGAATAAAGTTCGCACACCAACCAAGGCGTAGCTTCAAAAATCAGGAAATGTCTTCAACAGAAGAACTTCTCAGCTTACAGAGCATTGTAAGTGAAAACATTCAGCGAATCGTTCGCAACTACAAAAAGGATCCAGCAGCCAGGAAAAACAAGGCCTATTTTAAAGAACGTTATCGTCGTCTGTCTGACGAATTAAACGAATTTACGGAAGTCGACGAGAAGCTACGGTTAGTTATTGAAGACAAGTCTGACATAGATTACTTCAAAACTAGCCACTATGATAAGATACAGGCATTGGCACAAGAGTACCTTAGCATTTTCCAAAATGAGGTAACTCGGCTACAGAAGGAGGAACTTAATGATCCACATGCTGTTCAGCAACAGTCTAGAGATCAACAATCAAGTCATCCTGGTCATGAAGGGTGTGGATCAAATGCCGATTCGTCATACGGATTAATTGGCAAATTCTCCACTAGACTGACAGCACTGAAGAAGTTGTTAATTGGACTTTCAGAGCTACCTAGTGGTGAACCTCAACAATTCTACAGCATTAGAATTGATACCATAAATAAGTTGTGGAATCAATTAGAAGAATTGTACGATCAAGCATGGGATCAATGTTCAAATCCACTATATAACGGTTTAGATCAAGATGCTTACGAAACTGTACGTACAATGGTTATTGACGGTTTGACGAAGCTGCAAATCATGAGTCCTACCAAGGTTTCTTCCGCTTCAACAAGTGGCCATGTCTCTACAGTTATGGCATCAGCAGTGCCTCTCCCGAAGATAGCAATTCCCAAATTCAATGGGGAATATGAGAAATGGACACAATTCTACGATATGTTCCTACATATGGTACATCAACAGCCGATCCCTGATGTTCAGAAGATGTGGTACCTCAAATCCAATCTTACTGGGGAGGCTGAAAAATTTATTAATATTATTTGGGTACGGATTTCCGTCGACCCTCGTCAAATTTGGTTTGTGAACAAACCGGTTTCGGCTGTTTGCCATCTTCAGTGTTCTTTTCGTACTAGTTGCGTTCTATTGTCAGTTGTGTTTATATAGTTCGTGTCTTCCTTCGTGTTATTGCGTTCGTCCCTTTCTGTCGTTTTTGCCTGCCTCTCTCCTTTTTCGTTTGTCCCTTTTTACCTAATTTGTCGATCCCTTTTTCATTCGTCTTGTTTTTTTTTTTTTTTGTTCTAACTAAATCCTTTTACTGTCATGCTTGCGGTCCGTTTTTGTTATGCGTGAACCTATTGGGTTTTTTTTATGTGACATAATAATCTGTAATTGTACGTTTATGATGTTCTTTATTGCTTTCGTCTTGTGCACTTGCGTAACGTTTTTGTGTTGGTGTAATGTTTGTTTTCCTGTAAAAATGTTTCAACGGTTCAAATATTGTGTCCGAAGCAGTGTTTATCTGTTCATTTATGATTCGTCCGTCAAATGTTTTTTGTTTGTATATTTCCATGTTTTCTAATACATTTAGTCTCCTTCCTTTGTGCTGGGTATGAAGCAGTTTAACCGTTGTCTTTATATGTCCTGGTGTACATTTGTTTTTAAATATATGGTTCGCAAAGTTTGATTCTGGAGTTGATTTTGGTTCTCGTAGTTTTTTGTTATAGTCTCTAATGTGTTCCCTAAATCTGGTCTTAATTTTTCGTCCTGTTTGCCCGATGTAGCCATAATGGCATGTACAAGTTAATTTGTACACTCCTTGTTTGTCCAGTATATTCGCCCCGGTCGTCCTATTCCGTAGTATTCTGCCTAGGTTGTTTCTTGAACCGTTGAAACATTTTTACAGGAAAACAAACATTACACCAACACAAAAACGTTACGCAAGTGCACAAGACGAAAGCAATAAAGAACATCATAAACGTACAATTACAGATTATTATGTCACATAAAAAAAACCCAATAGGTTCACGCATAACAAAAACGGACCGCAAGCATGACAGTAAAAGGATTTAGTTAGAACAAAAAAAAAAAAAAAAAAAAAACAAGACGAATGAAAAAGGGATCGACAAATTAGGTAAAAAGGGACAAACGAAAAAGGAGAGAGGCAGGCAAAAACGACAGAAAGGGACGAACGCAATAACACGAAGGAAGACACGAACTATATAAACACAACTGACAATAGAACGCAACTAGTACGAAAAGAACACTGAAGATGGCAAACAGCCGAAACCGGTTTGTTCACAAACCAAATTTGACGAGGGTCGACGGAAATCCGTACCCAAATAATATTGATTATAACCCCGTCGGAAAAACCAAGCACATATCGAAAAATTTATTAGTCATCTGTCAACCACAGAAGGTAACTACGACTCAGCATGGGCAATGTTGCAGGAACGATACAACAACAAACGAATTCTCGTAGCAACATTGGTCGAGAAGATCATCACTCAGCCATCGTGCAATGCAATCTCTGTTTCCATCAAGAAACTGCATGACACAACTCGTGAGTGCCTACTGGCATTAAATAACATCGGGATTGTAACAAAGGATTGGAACCCTTTGTTAATACAAATCCTAATCAAGAAATTGGATCGTACCTTACATATGAGGTTCGAGCAGTCTCTTAGCAAACCAAAGGAGCTGCCAACAATTGAAGAATTTCTTTCTTTCTTGGAATTCCAATTCCAAACCATCGAGGCCATCACTCATAGAGAGAAACCAACACATACTTCAAGTAAAATTGTATCAACAGCAGCAGGGGTGGTTAAAGGAGCGACCAGATGCAATCTCTGTAGCAACGGAAATCACGCTCTATACCACTGCAGTATGTTTTTGCGATTACCGGAAACTGAACGATTGAAGTACGTGCAATCACGAGGGCTATGCTTTAACTGCTTCAAACGTGAACATGCTTCAAAGGATTGCCCATCGAGCTCATGCAAAAAATGCAACAGAAAACATAATACATTACTACATATTGAAGGTTCCGGTAAACATCAAGTCAAGCAGACTTTCAATTCAGTCAACTAAGATAAGGCCAATGCAATAGTGTCGTCCACTTCAGCAGATTCTTCATCAACACAAGGTGATTATGTTGTACTTGCAACAGCAAGAGTAAAACTAACAGCACCCAATGGAAACTCGACATATGTCCGCGCAATTCTTGACTCCGGCTCACAAGTAAACCTAATAACTGACCATGTGGTAAGAAAATTAAATGTATCAACATCCACAGCATCATTGTGTATCGATGGAGTAGGAGACGGAAAGAAACGTCTCTCGAAACGATTAAACGTAAGTCTACAATCAATAAACAGTGGATTTCAAACAACCGTAGAGGCATTTGTCATCCCAAGTATCATCCCATCTCAACCAAGCCAACATATCAACTATTCCAAGTGGCAACTCCCGAAATTAGCCTTGGCCGATCCTTGTTTTCATCAGCCAGGAAGGATAGACCTTCTGTTAGGCGCAGAGCACTATTTCAGCCTAGTAAAACCCGAAAAAATAAATTTATCCCATGATCTCCCAATTCTGCTAAACACTTCACTAGGATGGATTATTAGTGGAAAAATTTCTACAGGGCAGGGAGCAATTGACAATGCAACTTGTGCAGTCCTACCTCGGAAACTACAAGATTTCGACGATGAGCTACTAAACCATGTCATTGAAAGGTTGTGGCAAATGGAAGATGATGGGTCAACTGAAGTGGGTTTCTCCCAAGACGAACAACAATGTGAATCACTTTTCGTTCAAAACACTCATACAAATGATGAAGGACGGTTTGTTGTCAAATTACCGTTTCGTGAGGATCCCTCTGCATTGGGAGATTCTAAGGCAACAGCCTACAAGCGATTTCTTTCCCTTGAAAGACGACTTATGAAGGATCCATTGACCAGAGAGGAGTACATAAAATTTATGGATGAGTATCAGCAGATGGGCCACATGACCGAAATCGAAGGGACGTTTATACCAGCACCCAACTACGTCATTCCACATCATGGTATAGTGAAACCAGAAAGTACAACTACAAAACTTCGTGCAGTTTTTGATGCTTCCACAAAAACATCATCCGGTTATTCGCTAAACGATTTAATGCATACGGGCCCGACAGTTCAGAGTGATCTGTTTTCTATACTCATTCGATTCCGTTTACCAAAATTCGTCTTTACTACAGATATTGAGAAAATGTATCGACAAATTTTGGTACATCAAGACGACAGGAAATATCAGACTATTATATGGAGAAAGGAACCTTCTGCTCCCATAAAATTCTACCAACTGAACACAGTCACATACGGAACACGAGCTGCACCGTACTTGGCGACAAGATGTCTTCAGCAGATTGCTCTCGAAAATGAAATCGATTATCCACTAGGAGCTCAAATGCTAAGAAATAATTTTTACGTAGATGATGGTCTTGGGGGATCAAACAGCTTAAATACAGCAATCGAAACTCAACAACAACTAATACACATTCTGAAGAAACATGGGTTCAACTGCCGAAAATGGAGTGCAAATAACAGTCAACTTCTTCAGAACATTCCACAAGATCAACGAGAAGTTAATCTTGACTTCAATAGTGGTCACAAAGAGCCAATTAAAACGCTGGGCTTAATATGGTTACCAAAACTTGACCACCTCTGCGTCAAAGTTAAGGTGGACCCAGTAAATGTTATTACCAAGCGCACTATATGTTCTGATTTGGCAAAACTTTTCGATCCACTTGGACTATTGGCCCCCATCGTAGTAAGGGCAAAGATATTTATTCAACACTTATGGCAGGTCAAGCTAACATGGGACGAAGTTTTACCAGAGGATCTCAGCTCAACCTGGTCAAGGTTTCGAGAAAGTTTAAGCATATTAAACAATCTTCAAATTTCGAGACATGTGTTCAAAGGTGATGTCCCATTAACCACTCAATTGCACATATTTGCTGATGCTTCCGAGAAGGCCTTTGGCGCTGCAGCGTACGTTCGATCTACATTTAAAGACGGTAGAATAATAACAAAACTACTATGTTCGAAATCCCGTGTGTCTCCAATCAAAAGGCAAACTTTACCACGGCTAGAACTTTGTGCAGCACTTTTGGCAGCAGAATTATCTCAACGTATTCGAAAGATTATGCAAATAATAAATTTACCAATATTCTTGTGGACAGACTCTGAGATTGTCTTGTCATGGATAAATTCGAATTCATCAACGTTCACGACGTTTGTGGGTAACAGGATATCTAAAATTCAAACGCTAACCTCTCCAGTACAATGGCGACACGTTTCCTCAAGGGACAATCCTGCAGATATTCTATCAAGAGGGTTGTCAGCTAAGGCACTTTCAGAGAGTCACTTATGGTTTTTAGGACCATTATTTTTACATGGAAGACAAGAATGTTGGCCCCAAGAGTTTAGGCCACATTTACAAATTAAATCAGACCTTGAAAGAAAGAAAAGTGAGATGATTGTCTTATCAACAGCAACTGAAGACAATTTGGTCTACAACATTGATCACAAAGGCTCGTTTAGAAAATTACAGCGAATAATATCATATGTCCAGCGCTTCGTTAAAAATGCTACTGACAAACATTCACCAAGACCAGATCTCAAGGCATTAACTACAGAAGAACTTGAAGCATCACTGAAATTTATTGTCCGTGCCATTCAAGGTTACGATTTTGCAAATGAACTCAAACAGCTCAAAGATCAGCAAGAGCTTCAGAAAACCAGTTCGATCATCTGTTTAACCCCCTTTATTGACATCGAAGGCATTATTCGAGTAGGCGGCCGACTAGAAGAATCTAACTTATCTTACGATTCTAAACACCCAATGATTCTTCCATACAATGATACACTAGTGTCGCTTCTATTTAAATCAGTGCACGAAGAAAATAAGCATTGTAGTCCACAAGCTTTATTGGGAATTATTAGGCAAAAATTTTGGCCAATTAAGGGAAAATCAATTGCAAGATCTACTGTAAAAAAATGCGTACAATGTAGTCGAGCTCGTCCCAAGCTGTGTCAACAATTAATGGGAAACCTTCCACAGGACAGAGTTACACCTGCAAGGCCGTTCATTAACACAGGCGTTGACTATTTCGGGCCAATATGGATCCACTATAAAATAAGAGGAAAACGACCAACAAAGGCATATGTAGCAGTGTTTTGTTGCTTTGCCACAAAGGCAGTGCATTTCGAGCTGGTTAGTGACTTATCAACTGATGCTTACATTGGTGCGCTCAAACGTTTTATTTGTCGACGAGGACGGTGTCAAAACATCTATAGCGATAACGCAACAAATTTTGTTGGTGCCAACAACAAGCTTTCAGAACTCTCTGAATCAATATTTTCTGAGAATGGGAAGGAATCTATAACATCAACATGTAGCTCAAGGGGAATACAGTTTCATTTCATTCCCCCCAGATCTCCTCATTTCGGAGGACTTTGGGAAGCAGCTGTCAAATCAGCAAAGTCTTTACTCATTCGAAGTGTAAGTACAGCTTCACTGACATATGAAGAATTGGAAACGGTCATCATAGAAATTGAAGCCATACTGAACTCTCGTCCATTAACACCAATGTCTAATGATCCCTCCGATATGTCAGCATTAACCCCGGGACATTTTTTGATTGGCGAAGCTCTCACGTGCCAAGTGGACAACGCGGCCAACCCAAGGAAAATGTCACTTGTATCAAGGTGGGAGCTTGTTTCGAAAATCAAGCACGAATTTTGGAAGAGGTGGTCCACCGAATATCTACATGAACTACAACAGCGTCAAAAATGGAAAACTGCAACATCTAACCTCAAACCGGGAGATATGGTCATTATTAAGGAGGACAACACGGCTCCAATGAAATGGCCGCTAGGACGAATATTAAATGTCTATCCTGGAACTGATGGACTCATTAGGGTTGCTGATGTCAGAACCACCACTGGAATATGTAAGAGACCGATACACCGTTTGGCATTACTCCCTGTTGAAGAAAGTCAAGACCCAAACGCAACAAAGCTGGCCCTAAATCAAACCAATACAGACACAACCATTGAAGATGGAATTAATGAACCCAAGGCCAAACGAGCAAGACTACCATTGAACAACATCTGCACAACACTTTGTGTCCTGTTTTTCATTCTCCCAGTAATCATGGGAAAAACAATTGATAATAAGCGATTTGGATCACAGCTCGGAATTAATTTTGAGGAAATTGGATCAACGTATATATCGACAAGTGAATGGAATCTTGTGGTGTATTATAATCTATCAGCATACTGGACTGATACAGACTTTTTAATAAGTGGCACCAGATCGTTAACACAACTTTGCAGGCAAATGAAGTCTAATACATCATGTCTTAACATAATAGAGCACTTGCAGCACATTGAAAGGGACTTAAGTTTGGACAACAGGTTACTGTACAAACCAAGACAAAAGAGAGGTGCGATTGATTTTGTGGGAAATGTCGCTCATTCACTATTTGGTGTACTGGATTCTGAATATGCAGAAAAGATGTCATCAACCATCACCAAACTACAAGAAGATGACTCATTCATACTGAAGCTTGTAAGGGATCAAACATCAGTTATAAACTCAACTATGAATATCGTTAACCAAGGTCTAACTGCAGCTAAATTCAAATTTGACAGCCTTCACTCCACAATTAATCAATTAGTAAAATCTGAAGAATTGCACAACGAGGAAATACATGAGCTTAAGCTTGCACACCTGTTCAATATGGGATTTATGCAACTGTCACTAATTGCAAACAACCTGCAAAGAATACAGGCAAGCATTCTAGAGGCATTGACTGACACCCATCACGGGCAAATCAACCCGTTGCTGTTAACTCCAACACAACTAGAAGCTGAAATACAACAAATTAAAACTCATTTACCTGAATCACTAATGTTACCAGCAGCTGAACATGAATTGCTAGAATTCTATAAATTAATGAAAATTAAAGGTGGACTAACACGCGAGTACGTGGTGTTTAGTCTAACCTTGCCGTTAGTAGACCATGAAAAATTTCATCTTTATAATTTAATTCCAGTACCTACTGTAGTAAATAACACAATGATAACGATCGACACTTGTAGTCCCATATTAGCAATAAACAAAGGGCTGAGACAATACTTTCCGTTATCATTGGATCAAATCAAATCATGCACTATGATTCAAACAGATACATTCATATGCTACGGTATACAATTGGAGTACAACTATGGAGCAGAAAAGTGTTCATGTGAAATTAACTTGTTCAACAACATTACAATTCCACATTGCAGATTAAAAGGCCTTTCGATGAATGTAACATGGACAGCACTAACTCACAAGAATCAATGGATCTATACATCGTCATCAATCACACATGCCACTGCAGTTTGCAAGAAGGAAATCACGACTTTAAATCTAGAAGGCTCTAGATTATTAACCATTAGTCCAGACTGTATTCTTAAGCACGACTTCATTCAAATGTCTGGTCAGCAGTCGATATCAACAATGACTGGATTATCATATACTAGTCTTGGGAACATCTCGGATCTTTTACTTGAATCTAGTTCAACAACCGAAGGGCTCAAGCCAACAAACTATACTTGGACAATGGATGAAATGCCAATACAACTCAATGAAATAAAGGCTTTACAATCTAAATTGGAAGCAATAAAAACATCAGAGTTTCAACATCGCTCAACTACAACACACGGCATTACAGTTGCATACTCAGCTCTAATCATAAGCATGATAGTCATAGTACTGTTCTTAATTACAGCCTTATTACGCCGTAAATTTAATACCGCTCAATCATCGAATAATTCTCTGCAACAATCCAACAATAAACCAACACCACAGCCACGCCAGAACTTTACAATTGACGTTTAACATATACCTCCATTTAATTTACCGTTGGTAAATGCGGGGGAGGATGTACGGATTACTATTGTTATTTTTATTATTAATTATTATTTTTACTTAGTTTTTATTTGCTCTTATTTGTTTGTCACTGTTATTTAAATAAGTTTACAATATCCAAGGTGTTTGTGCAAATTTAGGTTTACAATTTATTTTAAATATGCTTATTAATGTAATTTCTTTTTGTTTATTAAATTTATTTATTATGATTTAGGTTGATACTGATGCAGCTATTTATATAGGTCACTTTATTTAAAATTATTTATTAAGTCTCAGCAAAATTATAGTTTACAAATAATTGTTTAATATTATGATAAATGCATGCAAATTAATTAGGTCATTTTATTGTATAAAAGACAATTACTTTTTGGAAATAAATCAATCACAATTCATTAACCCATACACAAAGGTATTGAATTTTATTTATTCGAATAAGTCTTTTAGTTACAAGTACTAAAAGACACTAAAGGAAAAAACAAAAATAGTATTTAGTTCTGACGTACTGTTTGAACTAAAATTACTAGAGTTCCTTGATTCGTACAAAAGGTATAAACGCAATAATATGTTATAATATACATATAATGCCCTTTAAGAGTTTAAAATTATATGGAATGGAAATAGCCAAGAATTAAAAATAACACATGCTTTTATGAAAGTAAAATATAAATGAAATACGTTAAGTCATTTAATGAAAATGTCCCTGTTCAAGTTCTTAGAATTATTACTTTTTATATAACTTTCATTATTATTTCTTAATTTATTACCCTCCGCACATACAAAATTAAATTCGGTACTATTACAGCCACATTTTAGACTTAAGCGCAACTTAAATTCTATTATAAAATTTTAAGTTTTAAAAAAATTAGGTTGCAATGTTCTGCGAAAAAGTTTTTCTGGCACTTTAAGACTTTGAGGTGGTTAATAAAGAACTGGTTTCTATTTTTTATCTACCAGATTTTATTTAAGTACAACTTATGGATAATGGCAAATAATCAAGCGGTCCTGTAATATGTTTTATCAAAGAAATTGATTTAATTGTTAATTATTCTCTTTTTTAAAAATGTTTTTTGGGAATAATTATTTTCTATTAGTTCACTTTTCCGCGTGCTAATAACTCTGATATTATTTCTTAATAACATTAAATAAAATAAGATATCATTTTATATAAGTTAAATCTGCTTACTATAGTTAAAATTGAGATTATATAAAATGTGGTGAAATATTTCCTGAAAAGTTGAGCCGAGCAATCAAATAAATGGCCGTTGAAAGGAGCTTTACCACCAAAGGTTAAGTTTAGGGGTTTTTTTTCAAGTAATATTGTGATTATTAGAGGGTTAAAAAGTAAACTGATATTTTTATCTTCCTTCCGGACATTACTGAAAGTGTTCTGGGGCATGAGTATAATTGAGTTTACTGATTATATTTTTCCTTGCCAAAGATATGTACCCGCAATAGTTTAAATCGTTTAGTTAAAACTTGAAAAGAAGAGAATTGCCATTATATTTGTTTCGAATAATTTTTATTCGAATTAACTATTATTCGTGAAAAGAACAGATAAGCATCATTTACAGTCATTATTATTTGTTTCGAATAATTTTTATTCGAATTAACTATTATTCGTGAAAAGAAGACATTAGCAGCATTAACAGCCACAATTTTTTTTTGAAATATTTTTATTCGAATTAACTTTTATTCGTAAAGAGAAGAGATTAGCAGCATTCGCAGCCATAATTATTTGTTTCGGATAATTTTTATTCGAATTAACACTTTTATTTGTATTATACTACAATTTATATGTTAATTCGAATATTGTTTGTTTGGAATATAATTTGTTCGAATGTATTTTTATTCGAATAATATTATTTTTTATTATTTTTTATGTTTTTAACCAGAGTAATTGTTTGTTTTTATTATTTTTTTCTGCATTATTTATTTCTAGGCCCAAATTAATTTTATCCATAATTCTACCAAAGAATTGAGATTAAATTAAAAAATTTATAAAAAAAATATTAATCACAACTTCATCGAAGTTTTTATTTTCAATGAATCATTTATTTAAAAAAAAATCTAAAAATTGTTGAAATATAAAGAAAAGACCAAGAAGCAGTGGTTTTGACTCAAAATTAATTCAGAATCAAGATTCGGCAGAAATATTTAAATTACGAATAAACAATGATTTACAAATAAACAGTATGTCACCAAAAATTCGAACTTCAACAAAGTTTCGAATTTACGCTCATTAATCGAAATTTCTCTTTGTAAATAAAATTTTTGGTTAAGAAAGTGAAAATTATGGCATAAAAATTAA
Source organism: Trichopoda pennipes (assembly GCA_030448955.1). Lineage (NCBI taxonomy): Eukaryota > Metazoa > Arthropoda > Insecta > Diptera > Tachinidae > Trichopoda > Trichopoda pennipes. Next base: position 11,127,686 of record JASKUP010000034.1, read on the forward strand.
TTTTTGCGAAATAAATCATATTTTATTAAAGTATTAAAGATTTAACAACATACAAAAGCTTGCGCAAGAACTTGAAATTTTATCCCAAAAATCTTGATTAAATAAAGAAATGAAATTTCAGTATTGACAACACTAAAAATATTGTCTTCTGATATTAAAGAATATTAAAAAAAATTGTTTCTATTTTAAAATAAAGAAACCAAAATTGCAAACTCTAATAATAGCAATAATGTGCACCCTAATGGAATAAAAAAAAAACTACGAACATGAACAGCAGTCCATCATGACAAAATGCAATCCTTATTTTATTACTAACGTAAATTTTACTTTTGAACTGTTACTTAAAAGTAAAAAATTCAACCTTTATAAACAGTAACTTAAACAAAATTCAAAAAGCGACTTTTTTATCTTTTGCCTAAATGATGTGTTGCAATAGTTTGCTATGTATCTTTCAAATACGTAAATACAGTTATGTATAACGACAGGGCAAATTTGGAAATAATAATGACCATGATAACAATAAAAGAAAGATTTGTGAACAGAGATAACAGTTGTAATAAAAATAAATACTAGCGATGCCAACAATATCGGATTGTCAAGCTGAATGTAATTACCTTCCTCTAAATAATTTAAATCAAATATACTCGTATGTATGTATGTATGTATTTGCTTGTTGCAACAATCTCTGTGTATATACCCAGCTATTAAAATCAGGAAAACTAAACTGTTTCTCTACTACAACGTAGAGAAGTGAAGAGTGGAAGAGAAGTGGAAATAGAAAAAAAAACATCGTTTTGCTAGCATGAATGAGTTCATTCATGACGTCAGTAGAGAACTCAAAAACGTTAGGTCAGCGGCCTAGTTTTTTGTTGTGTGTGTGTGTGTGTATGTGTAAGAAAAAATACACATATATTGCAATCATATACATAAAAAGAATATAGAAACTATATACAAATGTGTTTCGATATATAAATATGCAATAAAGATTAAATGTATGAATAAAAGCAACAAAAAAAAACAAAAGTATAGTAAAGCGTATGCTGCGATATGGCTGGTATATTGAATTTATGTACAAAAATATCAGTACATAAGTTCATATGAATTTATTCATATTAATGAAAAACATTCTTATATACTTAACATTTAGCACGCATACGCAGATAAGCGTTGACACGAATGCGAGGACATTCCCAGATTCCTTCGACCTAGAAAGGAAAACGCAAACAATTTTCGAAAAAAAACTTGTATTTAAACAAGTCTCCATTAATCCTAAAAATTTTATAAATTTTACAGTTTTTGTGTTCAATTTGAATTTTGTTACCCAATACACAGTCTGCACGGTTAAACAATTCTGATAATATTTGAATTATGGATTAAAACATAGGATCGGAAGTAATTAGTGCAGGACAAAACTAAATTAAATTATATTTTTAGGCGTAAGAAATGACTTTCAGATTTAAGGTATGTCAACATCAGAAGATGCTATTAAATGGTTTTTCAACAAGAAGTTTGTTTTCAAAAATAAAATAAAACAACAAATCTAGATAAAGATGATTAAAATTTTTAATGTGTTACAAAGACAAAAGATCGGCAAATGCCCACTACGACCACGCTGATAGATGTCGATGTTTTCATCAAATTTTTTAATTACTTTTTGGCAAAATGGCGGTCCTACTTTGTTAACCACATTACGGATTTTGGGATTTAAGGCTGCAATCGATTCGATTGGCTCCGTATAGGCTCTGTCCTTAACATAGCCCTAATGAAAAATAATCCACTTAACTGCTGATTGTCGTGAAATTATGAGATGGGGAAATTTGGTTTGCAATAAATTAATCGTTTCATTGGCTATGGCACCGTCCTGTTAAAACCACATATCAGTGATATCCAGGTCGACAATAATAGGCCAAAATTGTTGAGTTGTTAGCATTTCGCGATAGCGTGATCCATTGACCGTTATCGCATTTCCAGTCTCATCTTTTAGGTGCCCCTGTAGGCTAGTAGGTAGTGCACTAGCTTGTCAGTATGGGGGTTGTGGGTTCGATTCCCATCGAAGATCTTGGTTTTTTTCACTACAAAAATAAAATTTGACTGTCGGTGGGGCAGCTCAGCGATGACCGCATAGTCACTGGTCGCTGTACTCTGTCTTATACGGCAGTTAATTTCCGACTATCACTCTTTCACCACCTGTTTCATCTCTTCTCTATCCCTTTTCCTAAAGAATGTAGCACGGTTCTTGACTAAAAAGACATTGTTGCCTGAAGTGCTGCTTCTCTTTTTAAAAAAAAAATCTTCGAAAAAAAACGGCCCAGTCACGCCTCTAGCCCACAAAGCGCACCATGCAGTGACACGTTGAGTATGCAAAGGCTTCTCAATAATCGCTTTAGGATTTTCAGATGCATAAATTCGGCACTTTTGCTTGTTGACATAGTGAAAATTAGCTTCGTCTGAAAAAATTATTTTTTCAGAAAAACAAGTCGATTGTTCCTGAATGAATTGAGCGAATTTACGGCGATGTCAATGGTCGATTGGCTTCAAATCCTGTGCCACTTGCACCTTGTAAGGCTTCAAAGTGGTGGTTTTGGATAATCCCAATTGTTGACAACGTCGAGGAATTGACAAATTTGGATCTGCTTTAACGATGTTTTCAGTTGAACGACCTGGTCGAACACGCGTTGATATTCACACATTTTTTATGGTCTCAGAAGGACGTTTATGTTGGGCGAAAATATTAAAAATTTTACAAAATGTAACTTTAATAGAACCGCCATTTTTATAGTGGATTTTAATTATTTTAATCTGAGATTTGCGTGAATTTGAATTCATTGTAATTGCCAATGCATCTACTGCGAATATGCCACAATTGAAGAACAAACTTCTTGTTGAAAAGCTTGATATTAATGTTTTTTGACACTTTAAACATTTAAGGATATCTGATAGTTTTTCCCATTTTTTACATCATAACGGCCAACGCAGAAGAGGTCTCGAACAGAAGCTAATCAGTAGAGTTTGACTAAGCGGCCTATTAAAGTGAGAGAAATTATTCTTTTGTGAAGTTAATTTTTCAATTTTTGTTTCGCCCAACTCTCAGAGAATAACCGCATGCGATGCATGAATTATATCGCAACTGGTAAAATAGATTGCTTATGGAGCGAAAAGTCTAGGCAGTAGATATTTTATTTGAACTTATTAACAAGACCTAGCAAAAACATTCATTTAGATATTAGAATTACTAATTCATATGTAAGATATTAAATACTTAATATTTAGAGACAGATGGATGGAATCACTTAAAATCCATAAAATTCCGTTTAGAAAATTAGCATTTCTCTAGAGAAAATTTTAATGGTTAAGGGATTTTTCGGTGATCTGTATCTTATATTGTTGCAAATCTTTTACCACGGCAGAACACAATTTTAAAATTTATTCGTTACTTAGATTCATTATAGAAAAATGTGCATTTTCCCATTAATAATTAAATGGTCTTAATCTGACAGCTTCTTGATATGCACAAACTTTTCTTATGCTAAAAATGCTTAAAAACCATAAGATATGATGGGAATCCTTTTTTAAGCCTAAAAGTCGCATATCCTTGACTTTAACTGACGAAGGCCAAACTGTAGACTAATTTCTATTTCAAAATTATAATGTTATTCCATTGAATCTAAAGGCAAGTGCAACTTTATTACTTACTTATTTTTATTTTATTTTTCTTATTTATACATTTTATCTTAAGCTTGATGGTTGTTGCCGTACTGAAACATATCAAAATAAGATTATTAACAACCAAATTGTAATAATGTTAAAAATAATATTAAATCCGTCATGGAAACATTTCCAAAGCTTTTAAAAACTCTCCAATTTCCTAACATAATGTTTTGTCACGAGTTAATAAATGTTTAATTTAGGAATAACAGGTAAATCGAAATCGCACTATAAGTTATAAATTTATTAAAATATATTTTCTTGTTAAGCAAAAACATGATAGTTTCGACATTTAGTTTTTTGACGTATTCCTAGTAGATGCATTGGCAATTGTTGCAATGAATTCAATTTCACACGAAATTGCATTAAGAAACTAAAATCTACTATGAAAATGGTGGCTCTGTTAAAGTTACATTTCCTAAAATACGTGACATTTTCGCACAACATAATCGTCCTTCTGAGACGGCTAAAAAACGTACGACAATCAACGCGTATTCGACCGGGTAGTTTTACTGAAAATATCGCAGTATTGAATTAGATCTGAATTTGGCAATTTCTCGACGTTCTCAACAATTGGGGTTATACAAAACCACCACATGGCGAATTGAATTTGAAAAGATCGTTTTTTCAACAAGCAAAATAGCCGCATTTGGGATTCTGAAAATCCTAGAGCTATTATTGAGAAGCCTTTGCATGCTCAACATGTCACTGTATGGTTCGGTCTGGAGGTGTGATTAGGCCCCTTTTTTTGGCGATGAGGCTGGAAATCCGTTAACGGTGAATGGATTACGCTGTCGCGAAATGCCAACAACTCAATTTTGGCCTATTATTGACGACGTGGATATTACTGACATGTGGTTTCACAGGACGGTACCACATATTACACAGCCAATGAAAAGTTCATTTTATTGCAAATATTTTCACGACAACCAGCAGTTAAGTGGTCAGCCAGATCGTTTGATTCAACATCACTTTTTTGAGGGGCTATGTTAAGGACAGAGTCTATACGTAGCCAATCGAATCGATTTATGCTTTTAAACTCAAAATCCGTGATGTGATTAACTAAATAGGACCGCCATTTTTCCAAAATGTAATTAAAAACTTTGATGAAAGAATCGATATCTTTAGCGTAGTCACGGTGGACATTTTTCAGATTTAATTTTCCATTCATAATTGCCAAACTTTTCTATTTGTAATACAATAAATATTTGTCATATTAATCAAAATTTTTTGTTTTAAAAAACAAACTTCTCGTTTAAAACCCCTTTTCATCTTTTTTCTTCCAAAAGTGAAGAAAGATTAAAAAAGCATTGAAAATAGAATTAAAATCCGCTATTGAAACAGTACTTAGAAACTAAAAACGCTATTGCTTCTGTCGGCGGCAACTTTTCGATAAAATTCTAATCCTGTTTAAATGATTCTTTGTTAGAAATTTAAATATTTCTAAAGTATTAATAATTTAAATAATTGAATATAATCTCTATTTGAAAAATTTCTCATAAAATATTGTTTTAATTTGATGATAATTATTATTTTTATATATAGTTTTACTGATAATAATATGTATTTGCAAAATAAAAAATCGCCATCGAATTTCGTAATTTAAAAACAAAATCGTGATATTGAAATTTTACAATTTTTAGCTAAATTAATTCAAAATAAATAAAAGAGTTTTAATCGTGAAAGCATGAAATTATTACAAAAAGTTTACATAAATAACATACAGAAGTAGTTAGTGCTACACATATACATAATTCTGCATATGTATGTAACTGTGTTTGCATAAAAGAAAATGTATAAATGTCAACTTAAAACTTTGCTAAAACATGATGTTGCATGCATTAAGTTTATGTGTTGCAAAATGCGAGAGAAAGTCTTTATGTCGTAACCAAATTACAAAAATGTATTTTCTAAAGTTTGAATTTAAGTAAGTTTATGGCAAATTAAAAAAAAAGAAAACGTTGCAAGTTGTTGCTATTTTTTAATTTAACAAATTTACTAATGAACTGTAATTCAATAGAATCATAATTATTTTTATTTAGTTTTTCAAAATTGGGCTTGTTTTCTCTGCATTTAAAAGTACAAAAACGTTCGCCATGACAATTTTTGCTTTTAAAAAAAAAATTGTGCATCACAATCTTTTAAAAAAATCATCATCACAGCTATCACCGTCATTGCAAGCATCACTAATTTCGCTAACCTCGTTAAATAAGGAAAAAAGTAAAAACGTCATAATGTTGGTTATATTAGCATCAGTTGCAGTTCTTTGGCGTATTGTCGCATGTTATGCAAGCCAAAGTAAAGTACCTTGGTTTTGACACCAAATTAGGTAAGTGAAAACCTTAAAAAAGAAAACACTTGCGAACTTTATAATATTGAAATTTAAATTTCTATTTAAATTGGAAAGGGTGATTTGAAATGCACTTTATCATTATAGAGCATCGATTATTGTTTTTGATTGTTAGCATATATTTTGAAAAATTTGTTTGATTTTGGTTTGTATTTTGACATCAATTGAAATCTTAAAAATAAACGTTTTCAAATCAATCGATTTCAGTTATATTGTTGTGGTTATTCCTTTTAATAAACGTTTCATTATATTGCAAAATAATAGCACAGCACTTTGGAATTTTAAATTAAACTTTATTCACTCTCAATACACACAAAATAAACACGATGGCAACTTTACCACCATAGCGCCATAAAAATTCTTTATTATTTTGTTGTATCTTCTTAAAGATGTTTCAACTTCAATTCATTCATTCACATCCAGCAAATGGAGCTTATATATCTGTTTTGAGCGGTTCTTGCATACTTCAACATCACCTCATATTCTTGTTGTTACTATCATTCACTGTGTGCTTTTTTTTGTTTTTGTTTTCTGTTGTTTAAGTTATTTCGTAGAATTTATAACAACCATGTTGTTGTTGTCTTGTGTATATGAGATTTCCTAAAAAGCTACGAAGTTTGTAAAACACACAATAAGTCATTTCGTTTACTTTTTTACTAATACTTATTTTCTTTTTAAACTTAAGCAAATTATCTTCGTAAAAATATATCGTAATGCATGGTTGTAACTAAAAAGTAATTACTATTTTAAAATAGTTCTGAAAATATTTAGGTGACCAGAATCTAGTTCTAAAAAAAACTATCATGAAAGAAAAGAATGAATTGGAAGGTTTTATTGTGATCAGTCTCAAAAATATACGAAAATAAGTGGCAAGCAAAGTTTTGGGTTAAGTTTTTACTCCTACTTACTTACTTACTCCTACTTTAATTTTTTGTTTATCCTTTAAACTTGTTCTTTGTTTTAGTATATTATTAATGGTTTGCTAATTATGAAGAAATATTTTTCTAACATTGATAACATGTGTGGTTTTCGAAGTTCATTTCCCTTTAAGACTTCACACAGGTTTGAAATCTCTTTCAATTAAAATAAGTTGTATCTCGTTACAAAGGTTGTTAAATTATGATTCGTATGATGGCAAAACGAATCAAAAAATAACTCTGATGGTTGATATTTCAGTAGGAATTTTTTTTAGCAAGAAGGAAACAGTTTTAAAACAATTTCGTCTATATTTCTTGACGTTAAGCAAGCGTTCGATAAGGTATGGCGTAATGGCCTTCTATACAAATTAAAACAACTTCAGGCTGCACCTTTTTACCTATTATTAAAGTCTTATTTGAATGAATGTAGTTTTTATGTCAACATCAACGATGATAATTCTGAAATCAGCGTTATCTGGTATACCGCAAGGAAGCGTGTTAGGTCCGATCTTGTATACACATTTACTGTTGACATACCCATGAATGAAGATGTCATGATTGCTACATATGCAGATTGTATTGTTATATTAGCGGTTCCCTCCAGGGGCATATAAATATGGTCTTTATAGAATATTCCACTATCTAGACACAGTGCTGCAACTGGGGAAAAAGGGAGCCCAGTCCCCTGAAGTCAGACAGGGAGACAACTGGAAGCTCCACTTTATTTCCACGGGGATCAGTGAACCCACAGAGTTCATTATTTGTCTCTTTAGACATTTAATAGTTCTCTGACTGATCATTGAGGTTGGCCCCTGTATGGGAGTATCGTGGTGGCATAACTTATTGAATATTGTATTTAGAAATCTTAAGTTATTTTTTAAAAAACATATTCCCAACTTAACAAACAAACCATAATTTCACGTTATTTTCTTGTTTCTTTTTTGAATTGAGTAATTTTTCGAAGTTTTAAACTAGAAACGGCACAAATCTCTTCACAAAAAAGTATACTGATCAGTTTTGTTCGTGACATTGATTTGTAGTAAGGTATTATAACCTAATTTTTAATTGTAGTTGCAGTTTTAACTATTCCCTTAGTAATTAGCTAAATACTTACACTGCTCTATTTAGTAGACGTCCCTTAAAATAATGTTCCAAATTGAAATAAAGATGCATGTTTTAGTTTATGCATGAGAATTCCTTTCAAATATTTAATCCTGTGCCTCTTTTAAGGAAAATAGCAAGCAGTCTATCTGTGTAATAATTAGTTATTTTTGCCTGCTCATATTACATATTATCTCTGTTTAAACTTCATTTTTAACGCTAGAGAAACACAATAAATTCTTTCAAAATTTGGGACATTAATTTTAAAAGCTGCAACAAATGTTGTTGTGCTGAATATCTGGCATCGTACATTCGAATTGTTAGAATTCGTTAACAATATCTACGTTATGATCTTAAACTGTGAAAGGAAATAATAAACATTCCATTGACTCAAACAAAAAATTTCAATTTTTTTTTTTTAACTTTTATACTATCGTACACTAAATACCACAGGATTAATAATAAATTAAAGAAAGCCAACCAAGTAGAGCATAAGCGTAGAGCATAGAGTTCTTTAGTGGAGGCTATATCCATTTATGTTTTGTATTAAAATTAAATTTTGCTAGAAGTTTTATTTTTTCGGGGGATAATTTAGGTCTCTCCAGACAGCTCCCTTTATGCCAATAATTACATATTTTAGGGCAAAAGAACTTCTGAGATTGCCACCGCTACGATCGACTTATTAATTAATTTAATTTTAAAGCCAGTTGGAAATTACTATTTTCAAACAGCACAGCGTTAATAAAACAAATGCCGTTGTATTCAAAATATCATTTATTCCCTCCTTCTGCTGTTTAGCTTAAGCATGGCAGGAGATATTTTAGATTTTTATTATTTTTTTAAGATATTTTTTTTTAGTGGCATTAGAAACGAACATGTGAACACTTTCTTATACACAATTTTCACACCACTTAAACTACCCATACACTCTAACAAACGAAAAACATCCTCAGACGGACACAATTACTAAATAAATAATTAAAAACGGATATAGAAAGTGTCCGCCGGGAAGGTATACATACCAAATAGTTTTTTTAAATTTTTGATTAAATAAAAGAGAATGGATCTCTATTGATAAAAGTTTTATTTAATGTCGGTAATTATGTATGGAATACAATAACAGATAAATGTTTGCCTCTGTTAGCGTTACAAATGCGAGCCCTTTTAAACATATTTTTCATTAAATTCTCACACATATCACGCGGTATTTCATTGATTACATCAGGAATATTTATTTATTTTGAATTGCTCACGCGTTTCTTGTTTTGTTTGCATAAACCTTGCTTTTCAGATTTCCCCACAAAAAGAAGTCCGCAGCAATTAAATCAAGAGACGGTAGAGGCCTATAAAAATCACAAATTCTTGAAACAACTTGTTGTGAAAAGAAGTCTCGTAGTAATTCCATTGTAATCCTGGCTGTATGCGATATGGTACTGTCTTGTTGATGCCACATGTTAATTAAGCCCAAAGCATGCAGTTGTGCGCCGTTAAAAAGTTTTCAATCATATCATGATATCACTGCCAATTCACACAGACTGTCACTTTTAATTAATGCAAAGGTGACTGTTAAATAATTTGAGGGTTGCTCATTCTCCAGAACCGACTATTCACATATCCATTCAAATGAAAATGTGCCTCATCACTCATTATGATATTTTCATGAAAATCAGGGTTGTCATGGATGAGCTGTAACATTCTATTGGCATATGCGCAGCGGCGTGAATGGTCTTGTGGAATCAACTGTTGTGTCAACTGAATCTTATATGGAAACAAATGCAAATCCTTATGCACAATGTCGGACAAAGTTATTCTTTGAAGACAAAGATTCTGAGCACAACGTTGAATTGAGGTTCATGAATTGAATTGAATTGAACACTTTCTTGAACAGCAGTAATGTTTTTGGCCGATCTAATAGTACGTTATGGTCCATACTTAAACATATCACCTACAGACACTCTTTCTTTGAAATCATTTACTACACGATAAATAATGCATTTTTTTGGCACGTTGCTTAACGTAACTTTCTCATCGTCACAGTTAATTGAGGATTGATTTTGATAAAATATTTTAACGATTAAAACACGTTAATTTATCGAATATTTTTCAATAATAAATTTGCGTGTGTGTGCCAAATATGAACTGTCAAGACTAATGTTTACCAAAAAGGCGGCAAAACAAAGTAGTATACCTTCCCTATATTAAATTAACCGCGCCGAAAATACCAGATGACGGAACAGTTTAGCTGCATAAATATAAACGACCCTGATAAAAGAACGACCTAAACCTAACAGAACTAATACAAACTCTTCAGAACAAATTATGTCATCGTATCGAAAGCGCTCGTACCAAACAAAAAGCCAGTAACGACAATTTTAATCGAAAGTAATGACAGCAATATTTTTTTCAGTTCACAAAAATTTTTAAGTTTTCACTAACTTTTAAATTTTCTGACAATTCTTTTTTTTTTTTTTTTGTTGAAATCTCAATTTAGCTTAAACAAAAATTTTATAATATTAACAATTCAAACCAGCTGTTCATCTCATTATTATTATTATTATTATTATTATTATTATAGCATAATTATACAATAATAAATGATTAGCTCATATTAAATAAAAAATGATAAGCATTTCAAAGTGTAACATATTTTGCAAAACCATTAAAATTCCTATGCGAACCAAAGAATAAAACTGACATTATTTTTATATAAACTATAAATTTTATGGATTATTTAATGTTGTTTTTGCTATTATTATCCATTTCAATAATGTATTTAAATACATGTGATCTTGGGAAGTATCAATGAATTGCTAGGTCATTCAGTTTTATCATTGAATGCAGCATAAAGAAACAATAATAAAATACAACCACAGCAACATTAAAAAATAAAAACATAAAAGAAATGTGTTTTTGGCATTTGTTATATATGCAGTTCATTTTTTTTTTTTTTTGTTTTTTGTTAACAACTTCTTGTTCTTTATTTCCTCTTGCAAGCACACACAAAGAGTAGAGAATACCACACCTGTTTTCAGATACTTTCAAATACATAAACTTTATTTTTGTATTCTATTCATATTTTTTCTAGTTTTTTTTCTTTTATACATAGAAAAATGTGCTGAACGGCAGCATTGAGGTTTACAATGTTTATATAAATATGTGTGTGTGTGTGTGTATGCGCTTAAGTGTGCCTTTGAATGTTTGTTTTTATTTGTACATATTCTACAATTTATTTTTAGTTTAGTTGACATTTTGTTATACCTAGTAACACTTATTGTACACAAATAGACAAACAGCCAAATATTAACACACAAAAACCAAAATGTATTTCTCCAACTCTCTTAATCTCGCTTAATAAAAACGACAACAGCAACAACAAAAAATAACATTTTAAATTCACATGCACAGTATAGAGTGTTTTATTGTCATAAAGAATAGAAAATAAATGAATATTTTACAATATTAAATATTTAAGTCAATTTCCACCCTATTTTTTTTTTTGGCTTTTGGTTACAAAAGATTTAATTTAAAATTAATTTAGCTGCACATGCATTCATGCAGTCAATTTGGAGTCGTGCAGCGTATGAACTATTTTCGTTATTGTAAACAAAATAAAATTAAATATTAATTATACGATATTATGTATTAAAAAATTTGTGAGTTTTAAATTAAAGTCTTTCAGCTGTAGGGTTTTTCAAAAAGAAGTTTGTTTTCTAAAACAAAATAAAACAACAAATTTTGTTTAACATGATTAAAATTTTACGATATGTGCTTGGATTATCCGACGGGGTTAAAATTACTTTTATTTGTGTACGGTTTTCCGTCGACCCTCGTCAAATTTGGTTTGTGAACAAACCGGTTTCGGCCGTTTGCCATCTTCAGTGTTCTTTTCGTACTAGTTGCGTTCTATTGTCAGTTGTGTTTATATAGTTAGTGTCTCGCTTCGTGTTATTGCGTTCGTCACTTTCTGTCTTTTTTTTGCCTGCATCTCTCTCTCCTTTTTCATTTGTCTCTTTTTACCAAATTTGTCGCTCCCTTTTTCATTGTTTTTTTTTTTTTCAAAGCAGTGTTTATTTGTTCATTTATTATTCGTCCGTCAAATGTTTTTGTTTGTATATTTCCATGTTTTCGAATAGTCTCCTTCCTTTGTGCTGTGTATGAAGCAGTTTAACCGTTGTTTTTATATGTCCTGGTGTACATTTGTTGTTTAATATATAGTTCGCAAAGTTTGATTCTGGAGTTGATTTTGGTTCTCGTAGTTTTTTGTTATAGTCTCTAATGTGTTCTCTAAACCTGGTCTTAATTTTTTTCCTCTTTGGCCGATGTAGCTATAATGGCATGTACAAGTTAATTTGTACACTCCTTGTTTGTCTAGTATATTTGCCTCGGTTGTATTATTCCGTAGTATTCTGCCTAGGTTGTTTCTTGTCCTGAATGCGGTATTGATGTTGTGTTTTCCAAAGAATTTCGCCAGTTTGTCCGTTGACGAGGGTCGACGGAAAACCGTACCCTAATAAAAATTAAAATTTTTATTCTGTTACGAAGAGAAAAGTTCGGCAATTATAAACGAAAAATGATATCTGGCAAATGTCTACCGCGACAACGCTGACAGATGTCGATTGAAAGTTCATCAAAGTTTTTAATCACTTTTTGGCAAAATGGTGGTCCTATTTCTTTATTACATCACGGATTTTGAGTTTAAAGGCTGAAGTCAACTCGACTGGCTCGTATAGATTCGGTCCTTAACATGACCGCACAAAAAATAATCAAGTGGCTGGCCACTTAACTGATGATTGACGTGAAATTATGCAATAAATTTATCGTCTCATTGGCTGTGTGACATGAGGTACCGTCCTGTTGAAAATACATGCTAGTGATATCCACGTCGTCAATAATAGGCCAAAATTGAGTTGTTAGTATCTTGTGGTAGCGTGATCCATTGACGGTTACAGCATTTCCAGCCTCAGCTTCGACAAAAAACGGCCCAATCACGTCTCTAGAACACATAGCGGACTGTACAGTGGCACGTTGAGCATACAAAGACTGCTTAATAATCGCTGTAGGATTTTCACAGACTCAAATGTGTCAATTTTGCTTGTTGACATACCCTGACAAGTAAAAATTGGCCTCGGCTGAAAAAATGATTTTTTCAGAAAAACCAGCCGGTTGTTCCTGAAAGAATTGAGCGAATCTACGGCGATGTGAATGATCGCTCGGCTTCAATTCCTGCACAAGTTGAGCCTTGTAAGGCCATGTGGTAATTTTGGATAACCCCAACTGTTGAAAACATCGAGTAATTGAAAAATTTGGATCTGCTTTAAAACTGTGGCTTACGGCTGCAATATTTTCAGTTGAACGACCCGGCCGAAGACGCGTGGGTGTTCCCACATTTTGTATCAAATTCTTAATAGCGGTCTCAGAAGATCTTATCAAAATAACAAAAATCCATAAAACATTATAATCGTATAGTCATTGCAAATTTTTCGTTAATATCACGTGTTAATCGTGCTGGTTTCTTTAAAATATTTAGTAGCAGATAGCAAACTATTTGTTGGTATTTGTATACGCCAATTGAAACTCAACAGCAAGCCTCATGATTACTGTAGGAAAAGCATATTTCTGGGCCATTTCATTGGTGTTCATGTAGCTCATCATGAAAATATCATGAAGTAAAAAACATAAATTCTTAAAAATACTTTTTGAATAAAAATTCAATCATCCTTTATTTTTTCACTTTGAAAATAAACATTTCTTTTTGGAAATAAAAATTCTATTTTGAAATTAATTATTCTTAGTTTGAGATTAAAAGACTATAATTTTTGTTAAATTATATGCTGCGCTTAATACCGTCCTTTAAATTTAAGAAAAAAGGGCTTGTGTTCAGAACTTTAAAGTTGATAGTGTTTTTTTTTGTTAAGTTTACTATAAAATATCATAATTTATTGCTATTTGCTGTATAGTGAACGTAATAATTCAGCCCAATCGTGAAAATGTATGAAGCAAATCCCAAAAACGCGATACTAGGTCTTTGCGCTTGAAAAATCATATCAAGACGGCGCATTAGTTGGTAGAGTTATCTTATTGAAAATAAATGTTTTCATTATTCTTGAATTAACAATTACGTTATTTTCAATTAATTCTAGTGACTTCGTATCGATTTTTATTTCTAATCAGTGGGTTATATAAAACAAGTTAAATTTACGTAACTGTTGATGAGGAACATTGACGTGCTGCTTTGTCTGATCTGCACAAAATATTCAACTATCGGGGTATTTTTAGGTTCAACAAAACTTAAAAATGTTAAATCGATAATGAAAAGAACATGAAAAATTAAATAAAAACATTTTATCGAAAGATGACATTTAACGGCTATTTGAGCATTGCTGGCCGCTTTCAGAAATAATATGAACAATGTTAATCCTCAAGGCATTAATTGTTGCTGTCTTTTTAGCATAATTCAGGTGGCCTCAAGCCATAAGCGAAATTGATAGCAACAATTCGGGAAATCAATTCATGGCAAATTTTTGATAGCACGTATTGCCATCCATTGACGCTAAATCTGTTAATAATGTCCCCAACATTTTCAATCTAAAAATCATTGATCATGGTGCAATAACGCGGTAATATGATACTAATCACAAATGTCAAAAAATAAACGCAGTAAAACAGATTATTTGACAGTTAATTTTTGTGTGAGATTCTACCGGCCTACGAAATATGCTTTTTAAACAACTTTATTATTGAAGGGTGCACTGAAGTTGAAATATTTAACGTTAAAAAAATATTAAAATAAAAACACAATAAATTTGAAATTTTATGGTGAAATGTAAAACATAGCCACAAGCTATTAGAGAGAAGCTCGTGCACAAACTAATCTAGACGTCATTCACTAAAAAAAAGAACTGGAAGTTTTAAAACCATAGCTGATAAAAAAAAATTTGAAACAAAAACAAATGGAATAAAATGGTGGTGACTACGCAAGCGTCTCGATTACATAATTGTTTAAAAATTATTTGCCCCAAAAAAAGAAATAGCGAGGTGTCTCTACACTTAATAATGAAAATTAAATCTGTTTAAATGCACTTGTGTATGAAATAGGTGCCCCTGTAGGCTAGTAGGTAGTGTACTTGCTTGTAAGTATGGGGGTTTTGGGTTCGATTCCCAACGAAGACCTTGTTTTTTTTCACTAGAAAAATAAAAATTGACTGTCGGCGAGGCTGCTCAGCAATGAAGGCATAGCATATATACGGCTCTTAATTTCCGACTATCCTTCTACTTTCACCACCTGTTTCATCTATTTTCTATCCCTTTCCTAAAGAATGTAGCGCGGTACTTGACTAAATAGGCATTGTTGCCTGAAGTGCTACTTCTCTTTAAAAAAAAAAAAGAAATTGAAGGCATAGCATCTCTTCAAATTTAAAGGGAGAAGAAAATCCTCATGCCTTGTAAAATTTTAGCAAACTTCTAAAGGAGCTATAAAAAATATTAATAATTATAAAAACAGTAATAATAACAATAAATGTATAAAAATATACTGTTGTTATTCTTTTCCGTCTTTGCTGGCTGTTTGTTCGGTATGAAAGGCGAGCGTTTTCGATATGAAGACATCATTCTCAACCCGTGTTCTAATCTGTACTAGTGAGGCAGTGTTCGGGTTTATATAGTTCTGTGGTTAAGATCGTATTTACTCAGGTAGATAGAATACTCGCTACCTGCCACTTTATGCGGGACTAATTTTCAAAATTTTCGTATTTTATTATCGCAATAGCTCATTTCTATAACAAGCTTACTTCAAATAGAAACTTTGTTAGAAATTATAAAATAACAAACATTTTTGTATAACCCTTTTGTCGTTTGATCAAGCAACAAATATTATTCAATATATTATTATGAAAATGCTTAATATAAATTATAAAAAAATAATTATTACTAAAAAAGAAAATAAATAACCTATTTTGCCTGTTAATGAGCTACAAAATTTCTAAGAAGTTTTATGAATACAAAACAACAACAATATGCTATAGTAAAATTCCATGAAATAAAATAAATAATCAGAAAATAAAAACAACTAACACAGAACAAGAAGACAGAGGCCTCACAGCATAGTAGCAATAACACGTAGATGTGATAATGTTGAAGTAGAAGTAGCGGAATAATATCGACATTGACACATACGAATGTGAAGAAAAAGATAAGATTGATGTACCTCAGCAGCAAACAAAAATAAGGACTTGAGTTTAATACTTGCCATTATTATGATCGCAAAAATGGAGGAAGATATACAATTCTCTAAAGCCAGCCAACAAAATGAATAAGCTGTAGGCTAATTTTAGATTTAAAGGATGCAGATCCTCGAAAGCTTGCCAGGTGGTTGCAGAAATAATTACGACATAATGGCGGCTTTACAACGTAAGCGAGCTTAAGATATAACTATATAGAATGAATTTATGAGGTAGGGTGCACAAGGCAAACTCGACGCTATATAATAATATATGCACATTTTTTTGCATGTATTCCCTGGTAGACATGTTTCGTCTATGATTAGGAAACGGCGCAAAAACTGGTCCATATTGCGTGTATCCTACACAACACACCGGGGACCAAGCAGCACCAAATTAACTTTTTTCGATCTTCTTGTCAAAATGCGAAGTAGTCTGCTGTCAACGGCTGCCGCACAAAAACTATATGACGCAGCTTGTTCAAATTAAAACTTCTGTTCAGTCAAAGTCAAAGGCTGTGTTTACATTTCAATTAAAAGGTGGAAAATTGGCTCACCTAAGGCATTAAATATTTTCTTTTTTATTTAAAGCATAAAAAATGGCAAACCAAGAGAGTTAGTCAAATAATCCTGCATGCATGTTGAAAGAAATTGAAAGATAAAAAGGTGTTGTGTCTTATAAATTTGTGTTAAAAAAGAGGCTAGTTTCCCAAGCTCTAATACTTAAGTTATGTTAATAAAAATAATTTGTGAAACCGACTGTCATTTCATTATATGTTGGCCAGGAGGACTCATTTGCATTTATGGTTAATTTTTAAAAAATTAAATTTATTTTTTAAATTTGTTAGAGAAATAAAATGAAGTTTCTTTTAATTATTCAAAGTTTGTTGCCATTTTTTATTATTATTTGTTTCTATTTACTTACCGCAGTCCAGGAAATGCGTACATGTGGTTATGGCAAAAAGAATAAAAGGGTTATCATCTATGGACATAAGATTTATAGTACGTTTCCATTAAAGTGATTTTCATAAAAAGACGTTATTTGATCAAATCAAATGTTTTGCTAATGTTTTCTTATTTCTACAAAACGGTGTTGTGTCTGTCATATGAGAGTTTATCTATTCATAATGGATGTTTATATTAAAAATAAGCATTTAATTTTTCAACAAAATTAACTTTTTTGCCAGAAAAATTGTGTTAAAAATGTTTAGAAGCAAAAAACAACTTAAAAGTACGAGCAATGGAAAAAACATTATTGTTTTTATGTGAGTGTTTTGTCAAAAACTCTAAAAGAACTTTTTTGGACGTTAATTTAGAATTGGCATTGCAATATAATCAAGTTGCCATTTTAGTCATTTTAGTAAATTTAAATTTAACCTTCTACATATTCAGTAACACTAACTTATCTGCAACCTGAGAAAAGTTTGATATTTATAAAACCAGCGCCAAAATACTCCTGCAATGAAAATATTTATTTCTAAGTAAAGAAAAGATAATATGTATGGACAAACAACAGGACCAGGGATGGGAAATTCAACATCTGCAATCCTCATGGAAGTATTTATGCAGAACTTAGAAGATGAATACTTAAAGGAACTAAAAGCCAACTTCGGAGTAACATTCTATGCAAGATATGTCGACGACATCATATGTATACTAGAAGGAAATAACAATGACCAAATTCTTGATTACTTGAATGGAAGACACAAGAACATAAAATTCACAATGGAAAAAGAAGAGGAGGGGAGAATTAATTATCTAAACCTAACGGTTAAGGGAAACACAATCCTGAACAGAATCGAATATGAAATATACTGGAAACCAACAGCAACGGACACAATAATACACAATTTATTAAATCATCCCCAGCAGCACAAAAACGCAGCAATCAGGCAGTTAATAACAAGGCTCGAAAGAACACCACTAACACGGGAAATGTATATGAAAGAAATGAGAACAATATACACCATAGCGGAAAACAACGGATGCAAAAAGTGCCTGGTAGATAACATCAAGAAACAAATTAGAACGAATAAAGAACAGAACAAAGAACAGGACAATGAAAAGAAATACTGGGCTACATTAAAATATCAACGTACAAACTGGCAGAATTCTTTGAAGGACACAACATCAACAAGGCATTCAGAACGGGAAACAACCTTGGCAGAAAACTACAGAATAAAACAACCGAGACAAATATACTGGACAGACAAGGAGTGTACGGATTAACTCGGACATGCCATTATAGCTACATCGGCCAAACAGGACAAAAAATTAAGACCAGATTTAGGAAACACTTTAGAGACTATAACAAAAAACTACGAGAACCAAAATCAACTCCAGCATAAAATTTTGCGAACCACATATTCGACAAAAAATGTACACCAGGACACATAAAACCAACGGTTACACTGCTTCATACATAGCACAAAGGAAGGAGACTAAATGTATTAGAGAACATGGAAATATACAAACAGAAAACATTTGACGGACGAATAATAAATGAACAAATAAACACTGTTTCAGACACAATATTTGAACATTTGAAACACAAACACGTTACGCAGGTGCACAAGACCAAAGCAATGAAGAACCTCATAAACGTACAATTACAGATTATTATTTCACAGAAAAAAACCCAATAGAGACACATGTAAACACAAACGAATAACAAGCATGGTCGTGAAGGGATTTAGGAAGTAAGAGAGACGAATGAAAATGGAGAGAGAGAGAGAGAGACAGACAGAGAGGGAGAGACAAATTAGTTGGGGACATATAAACATATAGAAAAAGGAGACATATAGAAAAAGGAGAGAGATACAGATGAAAAGGGGGAAAGTGACGAATGCAATGGAAAGAACACGAGAGGGAACACGGACAAGACAAACTATATTAACACAGCTGACAATAAAACGCAACTGGTATAAGGGGAACACTGAAGATGGCAAATGGCCGAAACCGGTTTGTTCACAAACTAAATTTGACGAAGTTCGACGTAAAGCCATACCCAAACAAATATAAAGAAAAGATCATATAAAGGTAGAATTATACTAAAGCATAATACTAAAGCCTTTTACCAAACTATTTGAAGCCGATTTTCAGCGAAGAAGAATGAATTTCAAATCACCAGAAGATATAAGACTACCGAACAAAAAAGCAGGGTCCAAATCTTGAACACGCGATCTAATGAAATTGCTGGAAGTTTTTAATCATCACATCTGCTAACGTTAAGAATTTGACCTTTCGTAGACAAATTTTACGAACAATAAATATTATTCAATTAAATACTAACAGCTGTATGCATAAAAAACGCTTACTCGAGCTTTAAAGTACACGTTAGTTAACAAACACTTTTAGGCTAACAGACGTTTGTTAAAAAATGGTATTCATAAACAGTACTTTAGCTAATGTATGCTTTAGTAAAATTAGTATTTTTATTCTGGCAATGCCACTATTTTCAGATGTCATGTTGTAGTTAACGATGTATAAAAATGAATATATTTATCCGGGTATTTAGATCCATAAAAATATTTTTATTGTTTTCAGCAAAATCAACACATTTTTTTTTGTTTTTTTATTAATATTTTTAATAAAAAGCAAAGAAGCAGAAAAAGATCAATTTGCAAGGCTTACGAAGAACTTACAAAGAATTTGTTCATATTAAAAAACTAGGTATTCGGATAACGAGCTTTGTTTTGATTATATGTACATCAATAAAACTTTTGTTTAAAATAATTAATTACAATTATATTTTTGTAAAATATAAAATAATGATGTAAAAATGTTTTATATTGAAGGGAAGGTTATTATTTGTATACTACAATTTGTTTTTAAAAGCATTTTTAAACATTTTTAGAATAACTGTCAATTGAGCCGTTTACATTGAAAGTGGCATAAGTCACAATAAATAATAAATTTAAAATTAATAAGTTGAGAATTTTTGCGATTTGTCTGAAAGGAGTGTTGATAATTAACGGTAAAAACAAAAATGTTTATTTTGAAAGCGGCGTAAGTCGCTGTACTCAGGAAAATAATTACGGAAATTTGTGTGAAAGAAATGGAAACATCTAATAAGTGTTTGTGAAGTATTGTTGTGATTATTGGACTTATTTTTATTAGTACGAAAGAATAGTGCAGTTAACTGAACTATATTATAGTGATATCTAATATACTACACATAATAAGAATTATTTTGTTATTTTTTATTCTCAGAAGTTTGCTTCGTGTTGTATAAAATATCTAAGAATGTCACAACTCAAAAGCATATTATTGCACATAATGACTTATGTAAAGGACAAAATAGTAATAGTAGTAATAGTCCCCTTCACAGTACACAACATAGAGAAAGAAGATTTTATTTCAACACAATCATTAGAAAAATCCGTTTCAGAAAGAAAACTAAATACAGACTAGTTGAAATGGCTAAAAATTAAAATGTTATATAAACTAATTTGAAATAAAAAAGCTGACAATAACAAACTAACTTATGCCACTTTTAAAATAAACGGCTCAGTTTATTGTAAACACAATTTGTTTTGTTTTTGAACTTGCAATAATAAAACTGAACTGCCAATTTATTGTAGTTTTAACGTAGGTTTTTTTTACTTTAAGGTTAACTAAGGTATGTTAAAGTAAAAACGTTTTTTGAATACAACTTTAGGAAATTGTGCTTAACAACGGCAGTTAAACCTACTTTAACTTTTTATGCATACGGCTGTAAAAATGTAAGTACAGGCAAGACAAAATTTGAATTTTGGAGCAAATTATCAAAGTGTCACAAACGTTATTCAAGGAATTTAAAAAATAATTGAACTCATATGATTCACTAATCATAATTTCAGCTAGAGCTGAAATTGTGTATAATCATCCCATGAGCATAGCACAATATTAAAAGCATTAATAAATTTTAAGATTAAAAAATATTGATTCATGCCGTATTATTCTCAAGATGATAAATACCATTTCGATTTGAATTAAAAAAAGTCAAACGACAATAGAAAGTTCATTCTGTTAATATCGCACAGTTATAGTTTTAATCAACAAAATTAAATTTTTATGTCAAAACTTTTCATATAAAAAAATAAATGTTGCTCAACAAATTTCACAAATTAAAACCGAGCGCCAGAAAATTGTTTGCTTTTTAATTGCTAAGTGCCCCCTAATATAAACATTAAAAATACAAAACAATAAACACCAATTGAAAATTGGAAATAAAAACAAAAAAAAAACATTTAAATGTGTTGATGAACATGATTAAATAAAGATAAATACGAAAAGAGCAAAAAAATAATAAAAGAAAAGTTTAACGTTATTTGTAGTATAAAAAAGAAAATGAAAACATTTATGATTCCCCTAAATATAAAGAATATAATTAAATAAACAACCAGATCAATTCATTTCAAAAATGATAATAAAATTAAAAATAAAATAATTTTATTAAAAAATCTCCTTTTAACTCAAAAATAAACAAGATTTTGCTGGTCGTTGTTGTCGTTGATATTGCCACCACCTACTAATTCATCAGCAGTGTGCGCATTATCAAGGATATAAATTGCGTAAATTAAGTATGTGAGTACTGACAAAACTCACTCATCAGCACACACTCACCTCCACATCACCATCATCATTGCTACATGTGTGTTTTGTCATAAAAAATATAACAAACAGTAGCAACAACAGTGGCTGCGGCACTTCGGCAGCAACAGCAAACATTTAAACGAATATGAATTTTATTTATCTGTTGGTTATTACAAGAAAATAAACATGTATTTATTTTTAAATAAATTTGTTTAAGGAAAAAGTTCTTTGATTTGAAGTCATTTTTTTATTATTATTATTTTAAAACCTCCAAAAACATTATTTTTGTGTGTATGTGGATGTTTGTGTGTGTATGTGTGCGTAAAGAGATCAAGTGCTATTTTTCCCCTGGTGGCCGTGTCTATTTTTAAACATTCCGTACATTGCCATAATAAGGACTTTTTCAAAAGAAACTGCTGATTACATTTGTCTGAAATTTAAAACTTGTTCAGTAAAGAAAACAGTCTTTCAAAGCCATGTATTTGTAGTCTTGAAACTTAGGCACGAACGAAGCTGCTGTTGCCAAAATTTTACCATTTAAGAATTAAAAAACTTTTCAAGTTTTGAACTTTCCTAAAAGGATAACTAAATTAAAAAATTTAAGAAGCTTTATGTTTTGCTATAAAATAATATAATAATTTAATAATATCCTTATATTTGTATCCTTATAGAACGTAAGTGAATTTAAAGAAAATATGTTATTTTTGTCTAGTATTCTATTTTTTACTTGAGACATTTGCCTTACTCACAGTAGCCGAATATTATAAGTTTTGCAAAATAATTGTTGTGCTTAAGAGCTTTAAAATATTCAAATAAGCTTTTATAAAAGTTTCATAAGGCAGCTCGTCCATAGAAGTCAACATTTTGGGAAGAAATGTATGTGTATTTCATATAACTTTATTTGCTCAACTTGGTTTTTCTAACTTCTATATAAATGTCCTTACCATGATGCTTTAAAAAATTATTCAATTATTCGATGTATTCAGTTTGTAGAATATTGGGATAAAACTGTTAAAAATTTAAAATTTTTATTTAACAAGATAAATAAATCTACGTTTCTTAAATACGACTGTTTCCCCTAAAAATATTTCAGACTTATTCAATCAGTAGTTAAGAAGTGCCTTTTTCCTGCAAGTCCCCAATGTGCGTTTTGTATGTGACCCAAAAATTGAATGTTGAAAAAAAATCAAAATTGCTGCTGACTTCACAATCAATTGTATGCTTCTTTGTCTAAAGATTAAATGTACTCAATAACGGGTGTTTTTATAGAGATGTAGAACTTTCAGTTAACATCACTTTTTTAACTGGCGGACATTTTATCAGCTGATAAGTGATTTATGTTTAGTTTGTTTTTGCATTTTAACGTGACTGTCGGTTGAACTGCGCTTCTAGATTGTGCTAGTTGGGTCAAAACTTAATTCCGGTTGTTCCCCATTTTCACATGTACATTTTGTTTAGCGATATTTAAATGGATACGTTAATAAACTAAATTGCCGTATTTGCAGTCATGATAATAATCCTCAAGTGTAAGTTGAGAAACTGTTACATCCAGAAAAACTGACAACTTGGTTTGCTTAATTGGTTGATGGAATCGTTGGTGCGTACTTCTTAAAGAACGATGCTAGTCCGGACGATAATGGTGGCCGCTTTACATCCGTAATTATCGGCTTTTTCGTTCACAAATTGAGTAAACATGATGTGCAGAAGCTGTGATCTTAACAAGACGAAGCAACATGAAACACAGCGTGTGGCAAAATTGATTTGTTGAAGGAAACGTTTGGTAATCGCATAGTTTCACATATGGATTTCAAGATTCTGCGATTTAACGTCGCTAGATTCTTTTCTGTTGGGATATGTCTACAGCAGAAGTTGTTTAAGTTAGTTCTATTAAAATGTCTATTAAATGTCAATTTGACAATTTATTTTTTGCTCCAAAGCAACATTATTGAAAAATTTATAAAAATTTAAAAATAAATTTGAATTTTATCACTTTACCGTAATAAAGAATAAGAATTATTTAATTTGTTCATTATAATCATAGAAATATTAACTCATATAAAAAAATAAAGAGAAAAGATGCTTCTCATTACCAGTTTAACAAATAAATTTATGATTGCGTTAATAATCTCAGCTCACGCGGTAAATGCTGCCAGCAAAAATACAAAAATTTTGGATGTCTTCAGTATCTTCTCATATTGATGGAGGGTATCCACCGGAAAGGTATACCACATTATTTAGCCGCCATTTTGGTAAACCTTAGTCTTGGCAGTTACTATTTGGTAGTCGTGGAGTAGACACGATATTATGAAAAAAAATATTCGATAAACCAAAGTGTGTTAATCGTTAAAACATTTTCTAAAAAACTGTGACGATAAGAAAGTTACGTGAAATTTTTGGGAAAAACGACGTGCCAACAAAATGCACTATGTAGTTATCGTGAATGATTTCGAAGAAAGAGGGTCTGTAGGTAGTAGGCCCAAGCATGGATCACAACATACTGCAAGATCGGCTGAAAACTTTACTGCTGCTCAAGAAAGTGTTCAAAACAATCCATCAACCTCGACGCCGTGCTCAAGAGCTTGGTCTACAGTTGACACAAGAGCTTCTTCCACAAGACCATTTACGCCGTCAATAGGATGTTACAGCCCCCCTAAGACAATCCCGATTTTCATGAAAAAATCATAATGAGTGACGAGGCACATTTTTATTTGAATGGATATGTGAATAAATAGAACAGTCAGTTCTGGGGAATGGGAAACCCTCAAATTATTCAACAGTCACCTTTGCATCCATTAAAAGTGGCAGTCTGGTGGGCAATTTGACCAAAAGGAATCATTGGACCTTAATTTTTTGAAAATAAAAACAGCGTAACGGTAACTGTAAAAGGGGAGCGATATCGTGATATGATTGGAAACTTTTTAACGCCACAACTGCATGCCTCAGGCTTGAGTAACATGTGGTATCAACAAGACGGTGCCACATCGCGTACAACGAAATAACTGGGAGACCTCTTTCCACAAGAAAGAAACGGTCGCCTGATTTGACGTCTCCAGACTTCTTTTTGTGGGGATATCTGAAAAGCAAGGTTTATGCAAACAAACCAAAAACGCCTTAGGAACTCAAACAAAATATTTGTGACAGAATTAATGAAATACCGCGTGAAATGTATGAGAATGTACGGCTCGCTTTTGTGAGGCCAACAGAGGTGGACATTCCATATATAATGGCCAGCATTAAATTAAACATTTATTAAAAACATTTATCATTTAATCAAAAGGTTCCTGCCGGACACCCTAACATCATAAACGTGCATTTAATCACGTACAAAATAAAAAATAGACAAGATGATTGTACCAGCTTTAAAGTTATAATCCTTTATAGCAGAGGCGCTACAACACTGTAAAACAAGCATAAGATATTTACTCTCCATATATATAAATAACATATATATTATTTTTCAGGTATACTTTATTCGTCCCACAAAGATTAAATATATATCTTTGTGGGACGAATTGTTCCCCAATATATTGTTTCCCAATATATTAATAGAAATTTCTTTTTTAGTACGAAACCCCTTTTGTTTCATGCATTAAAGCATTAGTTTTATTTCATGGCCACGTTTGCCATGTTGGCCATAATCTAAAGGTGGCCTAAATTTGTGTTGAATGCATAATTTGGCTTTACATCACAGCCATCGCATAGCTCCCCAATGAACATCAATAACAATGGGTATGGGTGCCGTTGTCCCTGCGGAATGCCCCATATACCCCTCAAACCCCCGCCGGGGGCACATTAATATGTCTTGATGGAATCTCACCATCATTACATGTGTTACCGGGGGTAAAAGGGAGCCTAGTCGCCGAAAGGCTAGCAGGAGCCAATTGGGCAACTCCACGTTATTTCCGCGCGAATTTAGCTTTCAGCAGTCCTCTGACTGATTGTTGAGGCCCTCAGGAAATGATTAAGGGGCCAGGATCATTCACTTTTGACCAAGAACACAAGGTGAATGATCCGGATCCAGTGAGCATGCTTGTCATGTGTTCTGGACCAAGAGTTGGATAGTCACCAACTCTTCAGCAAGGAGTGGTTGTGGCGGCCTTGCTCCGAGCTACCGAAATTACAACTAAGAGTGACTAGAGAATATATGTATCCGACGGCTTCCTAGGACGAGCTAGGTGCTGATGTAAATCTTATGAGGCAAACTATAGCATCTAAAAGGTGGGGGACTCAAGGACATATATTAATCTGAGCTGTCAAGTGGTTTATTATCACTTTCGACTATTCACGTCGATGTGCTTCAGTTATAAGTGTTGAATGATTTTTAGCTACCTAGTGATAAAAAAATTTTATTCTCTGAAAACAAATGAAATTTAACAGTAAATATATATTTCCTCAGCCCTAAATGAAATCTGAAAAGCGACTTTTAACTTTTAGCTTTAAAAAAGCATTAAATAAATAAAAGTTAATGCAGCTTAGAATAGTGCGCGTAAATATTACAACTTTTTTCCGTTATGTCAATTTTTAAAAATAACCGTTATATGCAATCCCAGAAGTGCAAGGCAATTTACAAACACACAAAAAAAGTGAAGGAAATAAATACACAAATTCAATTAGTTTCTTAATTTCCTTGCGGTCATAAATTGTAAATTTTATTATAAATTAATAAGACTCAGCGCTACGTTGCGCAATATTTTATTTAATTTATTTGCTGTAAAATCTCATTTTAATATAAGTATCTGCAGACAATATTGTATATACAGACAATATTTTTATTTATGACTTTTAACTGCTACATACGATAATCTACTGAAAGGGATGTGTTCGGACACTGTTAGAAAGGTATGAAAAATGACTTATTTCAAATATGTTTCACTTCATATACTTGAATGACTTAAACTCATTCTTTGTTGTTTACAAATATTATTTTATTAAAGTATATCTGAAATGTAATGATATTCTTCACTCTCTGTAGAGAGTTTATTTTAAAACATTTTATAGTTTAAAAATCTTTTAAAAAATATACGAAGTTAAAAAGGATGGGTGAAAGTTCAGATGAAAGTTTTTAAAACAAATTTGTTAGTCAAGATTGATTTTGGTTAGTTATCATCTAGTAGCAGCTAAATGACTGTAAAACAGTAACGTATAATAATAATAATAATATAATTAATATTAATAATCGTGCTTAAACAAAATCTTATTAACCTTAAAAAATTTTCAAATAATATTTAACAATTTGTTTATGAAAAACACACTTCTACGAGTATTATTTATGTATATTTCTTTGCCTTTTGTGCACTTGATATTGAGGGGCCTTAAGTGCGTCATTATTGGCCATCAAATGTTAAGAAAAAAATCTCATAAAAACGGCTTCATTTTTTTTTATTATTAATCGTTTTTATTTTGTTTTCTCGAAAACTCTTTAAAGACTATATAAACGAGCAAATGATCTCCTCAATAATTTACTGCAAAATATTTTATTTGAGCAAGTTTAAATGTATAAAGTCATTTTAAGTGAATAATCTCGCCTGTATAATTAAAATAAAAAAGAGAAAGAAAGAGATATATGTATATATGTATATATATATATATATATATATATATATATATATATATATATAGAGAGAGAGAGAGAGAGAGAGAGAGGGAGAGGTAGAGAAAACGCATTTATGATGGAATAGTGATGCAAATACATTGATGTACATATATTTGATTTAATTTCCTACAGCTAGTTTTTAGCTGTTACTTATGACGTCTGAAATGATCAGGAAATCCTTAACAAACGAATACAAGTATACATACATACATATAAGTATATGTATGTTTTATATATAAATAAGTATATTTTTATTTTTCATAATATTAAATATTTAAATTCAAATTAAATCACAGCATATGGCAGACGATTTGGCAAGCGAAATTGAAATAACTTTGCCGCTTCTAATAAGGATGTCTTATTTGATATTATTTAATTTTGAATTAAAAGGGACTAGAAGGATACATGAAACATTTTAAACGATACAATTATATCTTTTTGAGCTGAACAATTTTAAAATACTTCTAACACAAATTTTACACTTTTAAAATTAAGTCTCCTTTTGACATTTAAACTTGAATTTTATAATCTTATGAATTGGAGATTTTTCTTGACGTTTTTTGCCTCTTTTTTGTAAAAAAAATACGCCTAGTTCTTACCGATAATGTGACATTTTTATTTTATTCCTAAAACAGTTTCTTAAAAAACATTTTAAGAAAAAGATTTATTCGAAGTATGTGTTCGAATAGCGTATAAATCTTGTAAAATAGACCTCGTATTGTACAACTTCCGCTAACATTATTACATTTTGATTAAATAAAACACACCAAGTTATATTTTCTTGAAGATCAATTAATTAACTAAGCTTCATATATGTTGTTAAATACCACAGTTAAATAACACATTCTTTGATTTCTCATGCAGCCAACATTTTTGTTTGAAATTTCACTTCAAACTGCCCTAAATGTTGCAAATGCGATTTCTACTTCAAGGCGAGATAAAACTTCTCTAAACATCTAATATTAAAAAAATCTTTCAAGATGTTTTATTTTACATTTACTTCATATCTAGCTATCTAAAATAATGGGTTTTCCAACAAGAAGTTTGTTTTTCAATTGTGGCAACACCAACTACATGATACTTTCACATTTAGTTTTTTTTTGACGTATTCGTAGTAGATGCATTGGCAATTGTTACAATGAATTCAATTTCGCACGAAAACCGCATTAAAATAATTAAAATCCACTATGAAAATGAGGTTTCTGTTAAATTCATTTATTCATTTCATAAAATTTGTGATATTTTCGGACAACATAATCATCCTTCTGAGACCGCTATTAATTCGACAAGCTCGCTATAAGATGTGCGAAAATCAACATGTGTTCGACCGGGTCGTTCAACTGAAAACAACGCAGCCGTGAGCCACAGTGTTGAAGCAAATCCAAATTTGTCAATTCCTTGACGTTGTTAATAATTGAGGTTATCAAAACCACCACATGGCGAATGTCGCTTAAGGATTTGACTTTGAAGCTTTACAAGGTTCAACTGGTGTAGGAATTTAAGCCGACCGACCATTTACATCGCCATAGATCGTACAATTCATTCGGGAACAACCGGCTGGCTTTTCTGAAAAAATGATTTTTTCAGACGAAGCATATTTTCATTTGTCAGGGTATGGCAACAAGCAAAATTGCCACATTTGGGCTTCTGAAAATCCTAGAGCGATTGTTAAGAAGCCTATGCATGCTCAACGAGTCACTGTATGGTGCGCTATGTGATCCGGCGGCGTGATTGGGCCGTTTTTTTCCAATATTACGCTATCGCGAAATGCTAACAACTCAATTTTGGCCTATTATTGACGAAGTGGATATCACTGGTATGTAGTTTCAACAGGACCGTGTCTCATATTATACAGCCAATGAAACGATCAATTCATTGCAAATCAAATTTCCCGATCGCATAACTTCACGACAGTTCATTTACCAAATCGTGTTATTTAACACCACTGTTTCATTTTCTGTGGGGCTATGTTAAGGACAGAGTCTATACGAAGCCAATCGAATCGATTTCAGTCTTCAAGTTCAAAATCCATAATGTGATTAATGAAATAGGACCGCCATTTTGCCAAAAAGAGATTAAAAACTTTGATGAAAGAATCGACATCTGTCAGCGTGGTCGTGGTGGACATTTTTTATTCATAATTACCGAACTTATCTCTTCGTATACAAACAAATTTTTAATTATTGTAATCAAAATTATTTACATGCCTATCCAGTACACATTTTGATTATAATATTTTAATTGAGTTGAGTTTAAGGCAATAAGTGATATAAATATCGCCAAAATATTTTTGCTAAAATTTGATTTCTATGGGAATATGGTGAAATTTCTAGATTAAGTATTTCCAAAAAACTTTTTCAGTTTTCCAATCGCTTGTTTCCTAACATTTTTGTATCACAAATAAACAATTCATTTCGCTAAAAAGAACCTGTGAATATAAATGCATAAGTTTGCATTTTCATATTATTTATGTCAGCATTTACGTAAACATAAACAAAGGAGAAAAAAAATTATATAAAACTTACCTTCACATATATAACCTTGTCCAATTAAACCGAACCACAGTATATCGGAGCAATGATGGCAATACGTAGGCTTATGAAAGTTCTTCTTAACGAATGTGTGACCACCATCCGCCATTTTGAGTACCAACTGGTCCATTAAAAATTCGTTTATTGGATCGTTGCTGTCAAAAGGTAAAGCTTTATAATAATGACAATTATAAAGATGATTTTGTTGTTGTAGCAAGCTTGGCGACACCCTTTGTTGGTATGTTTGCTGTCGGTTTTGATGCTGTGTTTTTAAGATTATGACAGCAAATGTTATTGACAAATACAAAAATATTTGTTTACAATTTTGAGACAACGATCCAATATTACAAACGGCGAGAATAGGTTGCTGTTGCCGTTGCCGTCTACAATCCTGTTGTTGTTTTTGCCGTTTGGTTTGTCGCTTAAAACGATGTTGTTGTTCTTGATGTTTTTGTAGTTGCTTTTTATTAATATGGGCCGTATTTGTTTTTTTATTTTTCAAATCCGGGAAAATGAATCAATTTTTCTTGTCCTGTTTTTGGTTGTTTATCAATAGGAGAATAAAGGAGAAAGAGAGTGAGTGACAAGTATTGCAGCAGGAAGTGAATCTTTGTTATTATTATTTAATTAGAGGTTTTTATTTTTAATTTTTTGGTTTCGTTTTTCTTGTAACAAGGAACAATTTTACTATATTTGAAACAAATGTTTTTGCTGTTGTTGTTGTTGTTGCTGCTGCTGCAGTAACTGTTGTTGGCTTTGTTTATGTTTTTGAGAATGTTTTAGTTGCTGTTGCTGTTGCTTTTGTTGTTGTTGTTGTATATCAAAGGTGGGATTAGTTAATTTAATTTGCTTTAAAATAGTAATTAAATTACAGGATAAAACCCAACGACGACGTTTATGTTGTGGTTTTTTTAAGATTTTTTGAAGACAATCTTTTTGTGATTTTTGTTGTTGTAGTTGTTGTTTAAGCTCATAAATATCGCTAATATTTATATTATACTCCTTTCTATTTTCGTCTTTAACTTCGTCCTCTTTATTATTAAATGGCCTAAGATGACGTCCTAGTTCTGGTGTCGTTAATAATTGATAAATTAACGAACATGTCATCAATGACGGCATTTTTCATTTTAATATTTTTAACTTGAACTTTATCCAGACATTGATGCTCTGGAAGAATTTCATTTGGTCTGGTTTCCTTAACTTGAATACGTTATTTTATTTATTTTTCTTTTCTCTTTTTTTTTGTTTTTTGCTTTTCTGGAGACTTAAGTTACACACAATTCATATATATTTTCGTTCTTAAACATTTTATTTTATTTAATCAATCTTTATTATGAGTAAAATTAAATCTGTTAATCTGTTGTAAAAATAACAAATTTTACTTAGTTTTTATATCATTTCAGGGGCAAAACATTTGTTATTAAAATTTATATAAATACAATTTATTTCATAATTATTTATATTAATAATTCTCTATTATACAAACTAATAATTTAAAGAAGAATTTTAAAAGTTTCAGCCAACAAGCCCTTAATCATGCAATACGTTGTCCGAAACAAAATGTACAGAAAATTAGCGATCGATTGTGAACATTTAAATTATTATCTTCTGAATAGAGTTCTATTTATTATAATTGCTTCAAAAATGAAAAAAAATTTTAAGCATTATCTCTTAATACCAGGAAAATCCTTTGAAAAAATATCGTAATTCAAAAGTACCCAATACAAATTTAAAAAAAGTATTTATAAAAATTAAAAAGTATATTTAAACTGAAAAATAATCTTTCAAAAATATATCGCTTTAGAAAAAGACAGCTTTTGAAAAAATTAAAAAGCATATTGAAACTCTTTTCAAAAATATATCCTAAAATTGTTTAACAAAAAGTACCTCTTTAATAAACTGTGTACGAAACACATGATAACTCAAATTCTTTTAACAACACTTATTTTAGAAAGAAATAAGTTAAAAAAAAACTGCTGAAAAACAGCTTGACAAATAAAGGCCTTCTTCAGATCTGCTTTAAAATATGTATATATAATAAGGTATTTCACCTTTGCGTCCCTGTGTATGTTTGTTGTTTTGAGAAAGTGGCCATGGAAATAAAAATAAAAAAGTACTTTTTATGCTCATACCAAAATGAGTGCAGTGAAGATATGACTGTTATTGTTGGCCGTTATAGTAATATAGCAATAGAGTCTAACATCAAATTATATTGCACGATAACTCATACATCGAAATAAATCCCTGTCGACCTCAAAACCCATATGATGCCATGAGTCTTTCTAAAACATTCTATTTTATGCCAAAAATTTAATATTTACAATTTAATCCTTAAGGAGATAAGAAGCCAAATGGTAAGAGGAAATGTTGTGAAATTTTATACTCAAATGGAGCGGATGATATATAAAGCTTAAAAAGCGACACACTTTAAATGTTAAGTAGAATATACTGAGACAAATATGTGATTTCGAGTGAAAACCTGTCGGTACAGTACTTGGTATAGCCGGTATCTTACTTCTAGAGTAAAATTTACTGATTTTTTTATCAGTAATCAGTAAAAATTTACAGCAATGCGAGCTTAGTTTGAATTCAGTAAAAATATAATACCATATGTTCATGCATGAATGAATAAGAGCTATCACTAATTATTTTAGAGAACTGCAAAAGCGATAGACTCAAAATTAGGATGCATACTCATCATAATATGACCAACCTATTATTGAACTTCCAAAATATATATACATAGGTAATGTAGATTTCAAGTAATATTGAAGGGCCTTTCTTATTTTCGACGAAGCATACCAAGTTATGTATATTAACTATAATTGCTAGATTTTTGTTAAACATACTTATAATTGAAAAAGAAAATTTTATTTATCTATATATATAAAAGAGGATGTGTGTATGTATGTAAGAAATGGACTCGAAAACGGCTGGGCCGATTTTGATGAAATTTTCAGAGAATCTTCAGAATATTCAGGCGGGTGACACTGTGAAGTCCGATTTTTGATTTTCGGTCTGTTGGCGGAGGGGCGTGGCAAAACCCACCAATGACATATACATATTTATTATTTTTTTTTCTTTTTTATTTTATTTTTTAAAGCCATTGTTATGCTTTTCAAAACGAGATATCAATCTCTTAAATCGGTTATGTAGTTCCGAAGATATTTACAAAAAAAAACTCACTAATATATAATAAAATATCAAAATTTTAAAACTTCCGAAATGTTGCATTCAAAAATCCGAGTTTTCGGTTTATTTATATTTACAAAATATTACCATTACTATATAATACAACATATTCCCCGCTACGCTGGTAAAAAATAACGGTACAACCCAACAAACTTTGCTGTTTTGTGTTCATAAGTGAGAAACCTATAAGTGAAATTAATTTAGTAAATAACAAGTGTTTTTAAATTTACAATAGTGAAATAACTTCACAAATTATTTTTAATGCCAATTTATCAAATAGGTAATATGATTACTGTCGTTCCAACAACCAATAACAAAATGTTATAAAAGTAAAAAAACAAAACACATCATTGTTCCTTTAGCACTATTCCAGTTTACTAAAATGCCACCTAAAAAACAGCTCTTGCTAAAAAAACCATCGCAACGCGGCAGCAGAGGACAAGAAGAGCCGCTGAATCAGCTGAGGAACACGAATCACGTCTTCAGGAAAATCGTGAAAGGGCATCTACGTCCTCGAATCAAAATCAATCGAAGAATGTTGTATATGCTTTTACATATGCAATAGAATAAGACGTATATTAGCACACAAAAATATTGAATTGTGAAAAAAATAAAATTATTAAAATAAAAACAAAAAAGAAGAAATTCTGTTCTTTCTGATTAATTTTCTTAAATGATTGAATTTTTTTCGCGCACAAATGACTTGCAAAGCAGTCACGGGCACGCTAGTAACTTATAAAACTTAAATACAGTGACTTCATTTTATTATTATTTATTAATAATTTCCATAATTTTTAACTTTTTTCTCAAGTAATTTGAGCTAAATAAATTTCTTAAAAATTTTATTTTTGATCGCTGCAGTTTAAACAAATATTTAGACATTTTCAATTAACAGTGAAATAGGAGTTACGCCTATTTAGAAAAATAGCTTAACAAATTTGACAATCTTAATTAGAAGTGTCAGCTGACTTTTACACCTCCCTGGGCTATTTTTCGAATCTTCATAAAACTGATTTTTAAATGAAAACAAGCTTAAATAAAATTCCATTCAATAGCTTTTACTTTTGAAAGAAATTTTAACCAATTTCGTTAGCATATTTTTTTAAATAATTTCACTAAACATTTGTATATAAATATAAACTTTTTTACTTTAAATACTCTCCATTAGGCAATTGTGTTCATGTTCATTTTATTTTCTTTGTAAAATGCTCATTCTTTAGTTCATTTTCTCCGAAACCTGCGCAAGCGTAATGAGAACAAATATTTTAATTTTTCTCGTTTGACCCCACAATTTTACACACTTTTTAAACTCATGCAAGTGTTAAACTCGTTTCGTTCTTTTCTTCATTTATAATATTTAATAAAACAAGTTTTTATTGTAAAAAAAAATAGTAAAAAAATTTTATTTAATTAATTTAAAGTCTGCTATTATTTTTTATAAATATATTATTTTATTTAAATGTTTGAAAGTATTTTTAAAATAGTTTTAAAATTAGTATATTAGTAAAGTAAATAATTATTTCCTTTTTACAGCGATTTGTAATATTATAAGCGCGTAGCAAGAAAATTTATATTGTAAAAAACGCAGAAAAGTAACTTTTTTTATTTTGCAGAATAGAACAAAGAAACTTTTTAAGGACATTTTACACCAGTAGATGACTGCGAGCCAACATTTGTATTGGAACATACAACATCTGCTGGTATGATTTTATTATTAAAAGAGCACAATGCAAAGAGATATTTGACTTTGAGAGCAAATTTCAATTTATTAAAAAACTCAAAATGGAAGTAAGAGCATAAAGAACATATGAAAAGAACTTTTTAATAAAAATTTGTTGGTATGTGTTGGGCGATTGTGATTTTAGTTTGCCTTCCAAACCAAAAGAAAAAAAAATAAAAATTTTTAATAATTTCTTTTAATTTTAATGCGTACGATATAAATATTATTCAGATTCCCTCCAGATTCCATAAACCGCAGGTTTTTTCCAATGAATAACATCGGCTCACTTGAGTTCTAGTATTGACTTTGTGGGGGTACTGTGCTCCCATGTTCGGTTTCACCCTATAAATAAGTTTATATTTTATACTTATGTCGCAATTCGAAAAGACTGCATTGCATGGTGCATGGTCGTAACGTAACGGTAACGAACAGTAACGGGTAAAAAGTTCTTTCCATTTGACAGAAAGTGCCAAGTAATAGCATAGAAAACAATTAAAAGTTTCCCACTTCACCTCCTCGGCGCACCAACTTCTACAAAAGTCTTTGTACGAAAGACGGTTCAGTCTGCTGGCACGTGCTTTAATGGCACCATGTCTTATCAAGGCAGCCATTTCAGAAACAAATTTAAACCGAAATTATCCCCCAACAATCATGAAAGACACAAATTGACTGCAATATCAAGCAGGTATAGCCATTTGACTATTTAGCCTGCGCTATTCTCAGTAATTTTTACTAAAAGTTGGGCTTAAACATGACTCCGACTAGGATGATGATTTGTAAATCTTTCAGCGCACCGGAAGCCAAAAGAGTTCTAGATTGGAAAACTTTTTTACACATAGTAAACATTCATAGTAAACATTCCCAAACCAATGTTCTTGGCTTTACTTTATACTTGCATATGCTAAACTCAGAAGTAGCTAACAGCAGACAAATTTCAAAAGTCTACCAAGATCACGTTTTTCTCGGAACACATGCCTTTGAAATGGCAAATTCATATCTACTACGGCTTAAAAGATGTAATCACATATTTTCCAAATACATCACATCGGAAAAATCCTGCATATTTTAATGTTAGTTTGAGTGAATTTAAAATTGTTTTTTTCCCGGACCAGCACTTGGAAGATAACCCCTAATCATGCAATACATTGTGCCAGAACTAGGAAATTATTTTATGGGGAGGAGCAACGAGGGAGTAGTGTTTGTAGACATTCGATTTGAATTTTCCAACATTGAAAGTGACAGGAATGACCTCTGGAGGGAGCTTATTCTACATACGAACTGTTTTGCTAAAAAAACGAATTTTTCCTGTAACGCAAAAACGTGCGAATAACGGGAACAACTTTCCTAATAAAAATAAAATAGCGAAATACATCTATTCACACGACCCCGTTTGGAGATTGTTGCAAGATGGTGATTAATCGTATCATTAATGTTTTCCCTTTTAGAATCCACCTTCAACTGGTTCGGTGTATTACTGAATGAATACGAATGACAAATGGTGCTGTCATCTGCGAAAGAGTATATAGAGTTGAAAGTTTGACAAAGACGGTCATTTAGGAAAATATGAAATATGGTAGGAGAAAGAAAGGAGATTTGCATTTAGAATTCCATTATGCGTCTTCCAAATCACTGCCGGCCAAGCGGCTTCCACTGAACCGGCTTACGTCTCTGTTTGTTTGCTCTAAATATTAGCAGATCTACCATTCCTTCTGTAAACTTGGTGATACCATAATATTGCCTTTCGCCACGACGTCAGTCGGTATGGTAATACCATGATACTTGGACTTGAGGAGAACCAACGCACTTTGGTCTTTAGTTGTATTTGGCGAGATCTCAACACTTTTAGAGGGTTCCGAAAGTCTGGTTTGCAGCTTTTATTTTCACATTTATATTTTTATTGACTTCCATTATTAAGGGACATCTCGATACATAATTTATGAAAATTTTTTGTCACTTGCAATTAATATTAAGAAGATACACAAAACTATCGTTTGCATGTTGTATGGCGACAACCATACATTTTTATTTCTCTTTTTATGACGGACATCCTTTCGAAATATAAACTTTTCAATAAAAAACTAAAATTGGTTAACAAATACGCAGTGACAGAAGAAAATGTAAATACTTAGGAATTGATAACTTTTTCTCTTTAAGTCGGTTCAAAAACTGCAAATTTTTAATTCTACATTATTGTAATATGAATAAAGATATCAAATGGGACAACAAAACTACTTGAATAAAAAAGCATAAGCGGCAAAATTATTATCATTTGATTATGCGGATTCGGCATCATTCATACAAAGTTTCCTTTTTGATGATATAAAGCTCATAACATCAAATCTTCATCTTTTTGTGTTCAAAATTTTGGTTTGGTTTGTAAGTTGTGACAAAAAGGAGATTCCGAATAGCGACAAAACTTTAAGCTGCGTTAAAGCAATAGAGTTGGCAAGTTATCGAATTAACTCTTAAGTGCTTACATTCATTATGTCAACGAAGAACAACTTAAAAACAAGACTTTAATTTACAAATAAATGAGTCTGAAAAACACTTCTCTGCTGCTGGACTTTGCCTGTCAGACTTTCTTATTCATTGACATTTTTTTAAGAGTTCTTTAACCAAATGAGAATTAAGAAAACAAAATCAACACAAAGCCTAAGAACCTACAAAAAGAAACAACAATCGATCATAATTTTGTAAACGAATAAGTTTTTTCTCACTTTTAGCTAAATGAGATAAAAAAAGAAACATAAAATCTAAACAGCCATCAATATTTGGCCTTCAAAATAATTGCAGTACAAATATAATAAAGTGGTGCCAATATTTTCTTTTGTTTTGGACATTTTCCAGGATTTTACAAATAATAAAGTTTAATTCACTGTCATTCATAGAAGAAAGTCATTGGGTCATATGTCTGGCAAATATGGTGGAATAGGCAATAATATATGCCGCTTTTGACAACAACAGCAACTGCATGCAATAAAACTCAATGGAAATTGAAAACAGGACACTAGCTCTGCGATAACTTACGAATTGCGAAAGTATTTTTTGCCCAATTAGTCTAGTCCCATTGACTGCTGTAGCAATTGCGCTACTCTTTTGCTTAAAGTTAAAAACAAAAACTATTGAACTTCTCTGCTGTAGCAATTGCGCTACTCTTTTGCTTAAAGTTAAAAAAAAAAACTATTGAACTTCTCTAGCGTAATTTAGCTCATTTGGTAATCAGCAAATTAATTTGCTGATGCGCTTTTTGCTTTATCACAGACTAAAAGAGGTGCCCCTATAGGCTAGTAGGTAGTGTGCTAGCTTAAATGACTGGGGGTTGTGTGTTCGATTCCCAACAAAGACCTTGGTTTTTTTCACTACAAATAAAAATTGACTGTCGGTGGGGCTGCTCAGTGATGAAGGCATGTTCACTGGTCACTATGCTATCTTATACCACAGTTAATTTCCGTAACTATACTTCTACTTTCACCAACTGTCTCATCTCTTCCCTATCCCTTTCCTAAAGAATGTAGCACGGTACTAGACTAAATAGGCATTGTTGGCCTAAAGTGCTACTTCTCTTTCAAAAAAAAAAAAAGAATATTTTTAGAACTGCCTTAAATCTTACAGTAATAATTTACACTCACACTAAAAAATAGATAAAAATTTAAATATGCGCTAAAGCAAAATGTTAATATGTCCAGTAAAATGTAAACTTTAACAAAAATAGGAGAAAAATTAATAATAATAAAAAATCGAAATATCAACTCCATTTATTTTTTAGTTTCGAACCGTAATGATCATAAAGAACATAAAAGTATAAATAAAGTTTAAAAGAAAAATCATGAAACCAACAAGAGACAAAAGTTCAAGTGCATTAAATATTCAAAACAAGAATTTTAAAGTGTTACTGATGAAGGATGGAAATTTTTAAAGAAGCTTTAATCTCGTAGAAAATATCTTGACCGATAAACACTAAAAATACTTGGCCACCACTCAAAAACACCTTTAGTGATAAAACAGAATACAAAATTCAATAAAACGAAAATTTAACAGCATTAGAACTTGCCGAAAGCATATTCCAAAAAGGTTTCAAAAGTCATATTTCTGGCGTGATCGTGAAACGATCCAATTCAGAAAGAGGAGTTCTAAATTCGTAGGTTGTCTTCTCTAAAATAAATCGATCGAAATCTGAAGAAGACAAAATGGAATGTTAAATAATTACTTACCAGCATTCCGATTGGAATGTAGGCATGTCTCTACTTACTATCCCTATTTTACTGCCTTTCAATTTTTTCCTTAAACAATAATTCAATAATTCAACAATAATCTGTATATTATTCCTTAATTCATCGTCTTACTTTCCATCATGTACAAAATCACTTTTTAACCCATTCCACGTTTAAAACGGTTTGAAGCCATTTTTAAAATTTATTAAAACTGCATCTTTTGTCAAGGTCCAGAACTATTCTCTCAGCGTTAACCTAATAGATCTCATATTAAATCGCTCTTTAACTTCCTGAGTTGATTTGGGCTTTTAAAATTTTTGTAAAAATCAACTTTAAACAAGGATTTTAGTATTAAAAATAATAAAATCGCATATTTATTTAAATAGTCAAAAATAACCAAATTACTCTCTTATACAAATTCCTTATTACACGTAAACAGTTTAGTTAAATAAACAATTTTATTTTTTGGAATCATTTTTTTAATTTAAAAAAATATTTTATATATTTTATATTTTATTTTTCTTTTAATAAATATTTTATGATATTCTCATAAAAAAAGATTGAAAATACAATAAAAAAATTCTTTTGTTTTTCCAAATATTTGCTGCGTTTTTGCACAGAAGTGTTTTTGAGTTTTTTATTGTCATTTTGCTGTGTTGGCTCAATGAAAACTCTCATTTAATCAATTTGGCTTGCGATATAAGATTTGTAAATTTTCTACACAAAATTCGACTATATGAGCAGTAGTGAAATGGTCATATCGATATGCTTTCCCTCGCAGTAATATATTTCAAATATATTTTTCGAATAATAAATATTTTATGAGAATATCATAAAATATTTTTT
The DNA here is from genome assembly GCA_030448955.1 of Trichopoda pennipes. NCBI lineage: Eukaryota > Metazoa > Arthropoda > Insecta > Diptera > Tachinidae > Trichopoda > Trichopoda pennipes. The sequence goes on from JASKUP010000034.1 coordinate 11,167,644, forward strand.
AAAGGAATCTAACATTAAGTTTAGTTTAATGTTTAAATTAATTAAGAGTTATACAACTCTAAAGCTCACGTATATATATATCCTGTTCTATTGTACCACAAAGTCTAATGGAATTTAAAAACAACTGCTTTAGTGCTAAGAAGTGTGTATAACAAATTACAACTATAATCTTAAAAATTATTATTTTCTAATTTTTTTAACAGCTTAGCGAATCAAGCAAAGCTGATAAAAACATTTGGAAATTTCATTTTCAACATTCTATCTACTAAATTTTATAGCACATCATAAGCTTAAGTGAAGCTGAAAATAATAAAGAATTTTTAATTAATAATTTTATGAAATCGACATTCTTACTGCAAACCAATTAATTAAAAATCTCAGAAAAAGAGTTACTAAGTAAATGGTGATAAAAATCATATAAAATTTGCGTTTTTGTTAAAATTTGTATTTGCAACCGACTTTCGCTCCTGAAAAAGACTTTAAAGCGAAAATTAAACAACTAGAGCCTAAGCGATACTTTAGGAAATGAATAATTTACATATCGTTATAATTTACATATCGTTATGGCCACAGCGCGCCATTTTTTCAAGCTAAGGTTGAATATCTTGGCCACTTAGAAAAAAAATTGTTTTATTATAGCCAAAATATTTTAAAATACTAAATGTAATCTATTTATATAATTTACTAAATTTAAATCCAAATCTAAAAAAAAATAAATTAACTCAACAAAACCCCAAAAACCACTAAAAGTTCAAGTGTTTTAAAAATAAAAATGACTCATCATAGTCACACACTTAAGTCGATAAAAGCTTATATGAAAATAATAATATTATAGTAAAAAACAAAGTACCTTTCAAGTTGAACTGGGTGACAACTCAAATATAAAAACAAATTTACACAAGTTTTAGCAAAATAGTAAGCAGATTGTCCATGTTCTTATTTTGTTGCAATAATAGTGAATAACGAATAAATTATTGATCTTAGTAAATAAAAAACGAAAGTTAAAATCACTTTGTGAAAATATTTAAAAGAAAGTTGAAAGAAATAATTTTAATAGAATAAGAAAGTAGACGTAAGTTCACGTTATACAATTGTCTCGATAAAAATTTTTCAATTTAAAACGTACTTTGACATTTAAAATAAACAACTGTCCTAACCTTTCCAGTTGGAGGTACTCACTATCTCGTAACAATCTCCTAATCGGGTCTTGTGAATAGAGTAAATTTTAATGCCCGTAAGAGTCAATGTTGCATGCTTACGCATTGATGTGTGTTCGAAAATGATGCTATATCTTTTATTAGCGGTGATATAAGTATTATGGTATCGGAAGCTTGGCATGAAAATCCAGTGTGATGTTCGATGGACTAAACACATTTTTTAGGTTTCTACAGAAGCTTTAAAGTGTCTCCGTTTCCTAAAACGGTATAAAAGATACTTTACTTCATCCAATCTTCGTACTATCCATCCAAAAATGGTATACAACTCTCATGTATGGGCCGGCGCTTCAAAGTCTAATTTGGAGTTGCTCGAACGCGTACAAAAGAGGACTAAGAAATTTATGGGGTCAGTGGGGTATCCAACTCTATTGGTTTACCAGAGCATCGACGCAATGTCGATTGTATTTCACTGTTTTATCGTTATTACAATGATAAGTGCTCCAATGAAATTAGGGAACTTTATTTCTGATAATCGCACGTTTTTGCGCTTAACAGGCTTTTCATTGAGAGCCCATCATCCATTTGTAGTTGATGAGCTGGTGAATCGCACTAATCATTCGTTTTTTAGCAGAACAATTCGTATGTGGAATAAACTCCCTCCAGAGGTCTTTACTGTCACTTTCAATGTAGGAAAGTTTTAAATTTTCCTCCACCCCATAATCTAATTTCCTATTTCTGGCACATTACATTGTATTAATAGGGGTCATCCCCTTTGTGCTGCTCCGAAATAAAAGTATACAAAAATGTAAACTTTATATATTAGTATACCGTAGAGCTAGTATACTATAATATAATCTTGAGTATGATTATGAACCAATGAATTTAATAAAAAATGTATATAAATTATGACCCTTACATCGATACATATTCATAACATTTACGTTTAACCGTAACAAAATTATTTCGGCCAATTTTATGATTATAAACCATCATAAATATTCGATTTTGTTATGATACAGTACATTTCAAATATTTGTTGAACAACTCAGTTACAGCATACGATACGATAGATTGTGCTCCTTAACGCTATTATGAATTTCTTAATAAAAATCAGCCTCATTTATAAAGCATGCTTAAAGAGATATTTGGTAAAGGATGAGGAATATTTTCCTCTCTTGTTATTCCATATATTTTTTTTTAACTCTCAATAATTATTTATTGTATCTTCACGAAAAGAACTAACAATAAGTATTGAAATCTTAAATTCTAAAAAAAGTTACATTAGTCCTGACCATGTCAGGCCTAACCTTTTGGGTAAAAAAGAAAATTGTCATAAAAAAAAACAAAGCAAATATTTCTAAAATGTATCGTCTGTAGCATTGAGGATTAAAGCTGCGGTATCCCTCTTTTTTAATCGGCTATGTCCACTATAATCCAAGATATTGCGAGCACTTGAATGCACTTTTGAACGTTCGCTTTAATTCGCCATAATTTTAACCACAACTCTTACTGAGTTATATGTTGCTGAAGATTTATGGATGCTTGATGGGAGTTTCCATGCGAACTTAGACACGCTGTATCATCAGCAAACGTAGCAGTGTGGATAGTTTCACTTACAGGCATATCGCAGGTATATATCAAGTATAAAACTGGTCCAAGAATGCTACCTTGTGGTACGCCTGAGGAATTTGTTTGGATACACTAACGAAGTCTCCTTCAACAAAAGAAAATTTTCGTCCAATTATGTAGCTTTTTAATAGGTTGCTTATATTACAAGGCAAGTGAGCGGTCAGTTTCGGAAATAGACCTTCATGCCAAACTTTGTCAAAAGCCTGAGAAACATCAATAAAAATAGCTGAACAATACTTCTTCTCTTCAAAAGTCCTTCTTATCACCTGAACCAATCTATGGGTTTGCTCAATTGTGCTATGTCTACTTCTAAAACCAAATTGATGGTCTGGGATACAACCACTATCCCTTAGCATCGGAGACAATTTATCCATAAGCAATTTTTCCCAAACCTTTGAAATAGTTGGTAATAGACTTATGGGCCTATATGACTCGGTTTTGGTTAGGTCTTTACCCGGTTTTGGAATCATTTTAACTTTAGAAATCTTTTAGTGGTCAGGATAGTATTCAAGCAGTAAAATGGCATTAAAAATTAATAGCATGATTCTGACTGCAATACTGGGGAGCTCCTTCAACATTTTGTTACTTATGCCGTCCATACCAGAAGCTTTTTTCGGATTTACTTTAGAGATTAACTTTTGTACCTCACGCAACCTAAACTTTAAGGGTCGAGAGGGTAATTCAGTTACGCTCGGCAAATTAACATCATCAGTACATATGTGTGGGGTGAATACATCTTTCAAGTAATCGGCAAATAAGTCGCCTTTTTCAGCGTCCCTTGATGCCCAATCTCCACTGATATTACGTAGAGGTGGTTTGTACTCAATATTCCATATATAAAGGGGCAATTTGATACATGTTTAATGCAATATAAAGTCATTATAGTCTTAACCTGATGGCTGACTTACCACAGGGTAAATACAATTGTCTACCAGCGCTTTAAGAGCGCAGCTAAGCAGATGGTTACCAATTATCTATACTTGATTTAGTTTAAGCCGCAGCCATCATGCAACTATACGAATGGCTGCATCAATAACCATTGCAGAAACATTAGTCTCTGCGGACTATCGTCTCCGTGGTACCAGTCCGACTTTAAAAGTTTTTATTTGCTAGTTTTGAGCTCTTGCAAGCTCACACGAATAGTGATGTCTTAAATTTCAAAAGCAGTAGAGGCAAAAAATCGGGATCTCAAAGGTGAACAAAAACCTGGAGAGACAAGTTAGGGGAAAAATGTATTTTCAAAAATATTACACTAAAAAATATTACACAAATTATAGCACTCCCTGTATTGACATTTTTACTCAAAATGTCTTCTGATATTAATTAATCCTTTCTAAAAAATACATGCAGGATATCGATTTTTTTTCTTTTGGCTTTGCTTAATATTATCGGAGCTGGAGATAGCGATAGACATTAGAAGAAACTTGCAATGCTAAAGTAAATAGTATTTGAGAAGAAAGAATTTTAAATTATTTTCCTATTATTATTAAGTTTAAGATCTGTGATATTTTATTAAAACCTCATGTATACCACCTTTAACATCTACTTTAAATTAGACTTTGATGTAGTTATACTCGTAGTTAATAAACAGGATTGGTAATCAAAAAAGATATTACTTTTAGAAAAATCTACTTAAAATTATTTTATATTTAATGAAAATTTTAGTAACTACATTAGAAAGCAGAGTATCGGCCAATCGGTGTTTTTATGAATACCATGTGAAATGGAATTTTTGGATGAAGTTTAACATTAAGAATACATACAGAAACAAACTTGCTCACATCTTTAAAAATCTAAGAGATTTTTTGTTAAAGTAACGATCATTTTTGTGGCTAATTTTCTTATTGGAAATAAGATTTAATTAGTTCTTTAACTGATGGATTTAATGATTTTATTCTAATTAATAAGCTGCTGAATTAAATGATTCATCTATAGAAATCCGATTAATTGCGTACCTTACAATTAATTTTTGACATTGTAAGTATTCCAGAAGAAATATTATTTGTACTTTGGGAATATGGCGAATGACCAAAAAAAATAAAAATTCAAACTATAAAATAGGATTAAAGCAATCAAGTCGAGTCAGAGATATAAAATAATTATTTATTCATATTATAGATTGAATTATTTCCTTGACTTTTATATATTTACTTCTGTACACAAAATACGTACATAATCTGTAACATGAAAAACAAAAACAAACGAACTTTATTGCCAAATTTCCATATTAATGTCAAAAGAAATCAAAAGATATCTGTCAAAATGTTTACAATCTCTCAAATCTTAATTATCTCTTTAGACTTAATACTCTCTCGCTGTTTGTTTTTCAAATATAATAAGAAAAATCCCCAAAAAAAAATATATATGGGAAAATTAATATCCTATGGGAAAATAAATGCTCCCCTTTATTCATGCTAAATACAGCCATTGAGGGAATAAAGAGAGAAATTTGCATGACAATATACATATATGTATCTCTGCTCAAATAAATCGCAATAGATAGAGAATTTCTATTTTTCATTTTTTGCCACTGTTCTGAAATAAAATTTTTCTGTTTAAATACACTATTTGCAATTTAAATATTGAAAAAAAATATATATATATAAATAATTTTATTTATTTTATTTATATTTATTTTTGAAGATGTTGTTTTTAAAGCTTTGTTTTTTATTCTACAGTACAATTTTCCACAATATTTTTAAGGATATAAATTTCATTTTTAACACATACAAATTATTTTTACAATTTATTTAAAAGGTTTATCGGCATTTCAATTTCAAATAAATTCTAATTGTTAAATTATATGAATTATTTTTTTTTTATTTATTTTATTCGCATAATTTTTTATATATATAATTTTTCAAGTCCACAATATTTTTTCTTCTTTTAATTTTTTTCATGCATGTAGATATACATAGAAAAACTTTATGCATAAGAAAAACTTTCCTTTGGCTTATTTCTATATACAAACACATTCACGGACACACACCAGCGTACATTTCACTTATTATATAGAAGAAAAAAAAATTATATTACTTTTTTCTCGTTTCACTTAACAATTTGCTTTTGTAATTACTTTTATACATTTGATTTAAACTTAAATTAATGCAATAAATTAATAAATTATGTATTGTAATATTTCGTGTAAAACTGCAACTTAATTTATAAGTAGTTACTTCTTTTTTCTATATAATTTTTAAAATATACATATATGTATTTAAGTATATATAATTTTTTAGAGTTTTGTGCTCTGTCAAACGTATGCAGAGCACACCTACTGCTTTCCGTGGTGGTTCGACTAATTGTGAATCTTATGAGCTCAGAATCTGGCAAAACAAAATAAATTCTCCTCGCTTTTAAATGAAACACAAAAATTTTCCTGTATTCACAAAATATACCCCCAAAAACAGTTCACTTTTCATTAAAATTGGGAAATTTTTCTTTGATATCTGTTGTTGTTTGCCTAAGCGAGCACACACAAATTTCTATTGTTTTGTGGATGTGTGCATAAGTATTTTTAGTACTCCATTTTCCCATCGTAATATCTCTCTTGCACACATTTCTTGTTCTCTTCTTGACCTCTCAGAGATTTTTATTTCTGTGGATTTTAATGTGATAGAATGAGTTTCCTTTTATTTTCATTTGCCCAACTACTACATATGTTGACATAAGTGTATCCATACATACATACATACATACATCAACACAAATTTGCAAAGTTTAGTACAGACATATTTATGATGAGTAGCCCTATTAGAAAACTCACAATCTCACAACAACTTTTTACTTTTCTTTTGTTTGCTCCTTATTATTTTTTCTATAATTTTTATTAATGGTATTTTGCGTAGCGTATGGGTGTGTATTTATAAAATTCTAATACTCATTTATCCTTTATAATTTACGTTCTTTTTGCATTCTCTTTTGAGCTTTTTTGACACATATCAAAGTGTGCAAAGATTTATATTTTAGACAAAAATCAACAGTTTTTTTTTACTTTAATAAGGGAAGATTGACAAGTGTTGCCAATAAAAAAAACATGTTCATACTCCGATTTATTGCAACACTATTCAAAGCCAAAAAAAAAAATATTTTAAATATTACGTTTTCAAATTTAAAAAAAATCTATTTAGACTATCAGTTAGATTTGGTTATGTTAGGTTAAGTTAAGATAGGTTATAGAGGATCACACACAATAATAAGCACAAGACCAATATCGATACATATTCACTGCTTTCGTTTTCTTAATTATTCACAGCGCTGTTTTAATTGGTCTTTCTTTCGAGGAGCTTGAGCTTGGCAATATTGTACCATTTTAGTCGCACTACGAGTATGTAAGAATTAGACTTTGTCTAGCATTTGTATCAAAACTAATATAATATTTACACTATATAGGAAGCTAATGTTTCGTTTCTAGGTTCGAGAGTGAAACTGAACATACGACGAATGATTTCTTCGACTGACACATACACGACCATACGGTAATTAAATTTTTGTCAGAACTGCTAAAACCACATGTCGTTAATATAATCCAATTAATATATATCATCCATAAAAACCCCGGAGCGGTATCACAAAATAAGGCTGTAGTGACAGTCACTCCTTGATTATTTTTTCATAGTTTACGATAATAACATGTGCTGGGTTCTTTAAAGTAAGCTCAAATTTGTCAGCACTTTTCCTATAAAAATATGCCTGCTCGCCAAATGGTGATATTTTTGTTCTTAACTGTGTTTTTGGTCTATATTATATTCAGCGGGTAGTATCTCCATTTTCCCTATCCTCCTCTTTCTAAGTTACCACTTTTCCAAACTTCAAATACTTTCTTTTCCTTTGTATTAATATTTTTATATTCATTAGTTTAATAAAATTAGAAATTCGTGTCATGAGGCGCAACATCAATGATACTCGTTCGTAAAAGTGCCTAAATAATCTGTAGCTATAGGTGATATTGAGTATTAACCAATCAGACGCTTTTGAAGTTCAATTACTTACGACTCAAAAAATGTACAATTCGTGAACTTGTAGTGTATGACTTTAGAACTATCTTAATTGTGCAATCAAAAATTAAAACTTGTTAAGAAATCAATTTTATTACAATTACTTATTTGTTTTATTATTTAAATATTATTCTTTTTAATATTATTAGAAATAAAACAAAAAAGTTTTTAACAAGTTTTAAAACCGCACCAAAGTTCCGCTAAATGTCTTCGTGATTTACATTCAAAAAAAATACATTCAACATGTAATACAGTGGATTGCAATGTTGCAGTATTTTTTAGATTGACTAATATTTATACGTAAAGAAATAAGTAAAAATTAATTAAGTAATACGTACTGCCAGACCTTTGTATATTAAAAGAAGCTAGGCGTTTTAACTCGCCTTTAAATGGAACATCGTACTTGCGTGCGATGTGACAACAGGGTGTGCACAACCCAAGTTTGTAAGAGGAATTTCGTATAAAAATAGACACATTACTTCACGTAATTTCTATTCTCTTAAAATTTGTCATTCGCTATAAAACCATTAAAAGTAAATGCTTACAAGGTTATAATAATAAAGTATGTGTTGTTAACTTTATTACACAGAGCTATTACGGTATCATTAATAAGATATTAATTTTGCAAAATTAAAAGTTTTTTATTTGCCAAATATTTGATTATTTAAAAAAAAGTAAAATTATTAAAGTTGAAAAAATACTCACTCAAATAATTAAGGCCATTTTTTGTTGTTTTTTTTTCGATAAAATAATAATACTAGATATATTACCTTATAAAGATTACAAGAATACAATTTTGATTAAAATGCTTTTAATATTTCTATTTGATATAAATCATATTAATTGTCTTTTCATTGTGTTTGTTTTTTTTTTGTTTTTGTTTTTAATTAAGTATAGCAATTGCAGTTACAGATAAAATATATGGTTTGTCCAGTTTTAATTATTTTAGCCAAGACCATGATCATCAAAGAAACCCTGTGGTGTTTCATCCTGAAATGATTTAAAAGAAACAAAAAGATGTGCATAGTTTATGTTTAGAAAAAAATTGTTTTTAAAAAATGTAAATTTTTATTTTTAATATTTTGAAAATAAAATTATATTGCGATTCAATGACATTTATTTTGTTGTTATTAATTATTTAGATGTGTCGAGAAATTTTTTCCTCCATTAATCAAGATTCAATTGATTATATATAAAACAATAATTTAGCAGCCAAATAATTTGATTCTACCCAAATTACTCTGGAACAGCATGATGAAATTTCACCTATTTATACACTTCAACGATTTAAATCTATCCATCAGCTTAATAAACTTTTCTGGTGTACAACGTACGATTACAACAAAATATTAAGATAACATCTTTTAAATACATAGTTCAATAATGTCTTTAATATCAAATGATGTTAGCCGCTTTTGGAATATGGAACAGTTTTGTTATAGATACAAGATTAAAAAAAATATTTTCCAAAGATCTGATTATTTTTAAAATTATTCTACGTTAATTTGTGGTAGATTCCTATAAACATAAATATTATATTTTAATCTACCTTAATTTTTGCTAAATATTTTATCATATTCTTATGAAATGTTTTTATTTCAAAAAATATGTTTGAAATGTATTACTGCGGGGGAAAGCATATCCTTATGGCCATTTTACTACCGCTCATATGGCTCATCTGTGGATTTTACCCCAAAATTTGTATAGAAAATTTAAGAGTTTAAAAACTCTAGCCAAATTGATCAAATGAGAGTTTTCATTGTACCAACACAGCAAAAAGACAACAAAACTCAAAAACAATCAAAAGCACAGCAAACATTTCGAAAACAAAAACACTTTATTTTCAATTTTTTATTTATTTTTTTTTTTGTTTTATTTTATGATATTCTCATTAACAATCTGTTATTGAAAAATTGATATGTATTTGTGTCAAAAAAGCATATCCATATGACCATTTCACATTATTGCCCAAATAGCTTATTAGTGGATTTTACCTCAAGCCATATTGACAATATTGAGGACATATTGAGGACAACAAAACTCAAAAGACGTTCATACAAAAACGCAGTAAACATTAAGAAACTATTTTTTATTAATATTCTTTTGCTGATGATCTATCTGTCCGTAGTTAAATGGCTGCATGGATATGCTTGCCCCAGAGTAATTTTTTTCAATTTTTGAATAATAAATATCGGGTGCCCACCGGGAGGTATACCACTTTGTTTTGCCGCCATTTTGGTAACCATTAGTCTTGACAGTTCACGTGGCAAATTTATTATGGAAAAGTATTGGATAAACCAACGTGTTTTAATCGTTAAAACATTTTATCAAAATCAATTATCGATTACTGCGACTATGAAATGAAAAATTATAATGAGTGATGAGGCACATTTTAATTTGAATGAATGTCGCCTTTGGCATTCATATAAAGTGACAGACTGGTGTGCAATTTGGTTAGGAGGAAACATTGGAAATGAAAACGTTGTAACGGTAACTGTGAATGGGGACTGATATCATGATGTAATTGAAAACTTTTAACGCCACAACTGCATGCTTTGCGCTTGATTAACATGTGGTATCATGTGACGGTGCCACATCGCATACAGCCGGGATCACAATGGAATTACTGCGAGACCTCTTTTCACAACAAGATATTTCAAGAAGAAAAGGTGATGTTGATTGGCCTCCACATCACCTGATTTAACTGCTCCGGACTTCTGAAAAGCAAGGTTTATGCAAATTAAACCAGAAACGTTTGAGCAACCCAAACAAAATATTCGTGATGAAATTAGTAAAATGTGTGAGAATGTAAGAAAAAATGTGCTCAAAAGGGTTCGCATTTGTGCGGATAACAGAGGAGGACATTTATATTACATAATTACTTACATTAAATGAAACATTTATCAATATAAAATCCATTCTCTTTTATTTAATCAAAAATTATAAACAAAGTAGGAGGATACCTTCCCATATTTATTTTTAAAGGAATCTACCACAATTATCATAGATTAACTTAAAAATTATTCCAAATGAACTTTTTTTTTGATTTATTAAATTACAAATTATTTTTTGTTTAAAAATAGTCTCCTTGAAATTTACCCACAAATAAATAAATAAAAACTAATTTGAATTTTCTGTTGAGGATAACATGAAACTCGGGAAATATTGCACTCAAAAATGAAGCTATTTTGATTTCCTTTCTTGAACGATTTTAAGGCTTTTTAGCTTTTTTATACAATAAAAAAAGGGTTAAGGCTCTTATATTTGTACACACATTGTTAGTCTGCCTGTCTGTATACAGAAAGAAATGTTTATGTGTAAAATAAATGTCTGAAAGGCAAGGCAGTACGATTAAATATATATTTCCACAAATTATAAATAAAATTCGAAATGCCTATTGGATTTGATGATAGTATCATATCATAAATTTGATACCACATTTCTCACACTTGGAAGGCAAACTTTCAAACCCAATATTTTAGTTAATGCAGAACACAAAGATGAATAAATAAAAAGATCTTAGAATTAACCGGAACTGATTAGTGAAACTCATTTGTATCCAAGGTAAGAATTTGGGCGCCTATTGGCGCGAATTTACGATAAAATATTTCTGCAGCTGCTAACGCCTTTTTTATGTTTAATATAACTGTAATTATAAAGAATTTGTATTCGAAATATAAAGACATGATTTACATATTTGAAAATGACTTTGGCCATATGGTCACCACCGCTGTTGTTGAATAATCGCATTCACTTTTAGCTCACTTTATTAAGGTAGATGTATGTAACAAACAACATGAACAATATTGACCTCCACGGCTTCAATAACTGCTGATTTATGATTATGATTTTCAGCCTTAAAAATCATAAACGAAAATCTTTTTTTCCCAAACATGTAAATAATTTTCTCCAAATAAATGGTTCAATCCAAACATTCGGAGCATATTTTTAAACAACTCGACGTGCATATTAAGTCCCTGCTAGATTAACTTTAGTTTTCGTTCATACAGAATTAGCGTTAACTCATTTTTGATAATAAACGTAAATGCTTTTGTATAATGATTTTTTCGATAATGAATTCAAAGAAGTACCAAAACGTTTTAAATCTGATAATATGGACCAACAAATTAATTTAAGTAACGGAGGTGAAGATTTTTAATGCAAATTTTATAAGTCGTTAAAAAATAATTCTAAATATGGCATGATTTTACAATTGAAATAATTTACAAAACAAGTAAATTATTCCTGTGTTAATGATCAAATGTATTTAAGTTCAAATACTATTATTTTTTATTTTGGAGATATAATAAGCTGGGTTCCGAAAGTTTTTGGGGAAAAGAAATTAATTCGGGAAGCAGCCTTGAACTATTTTTTGTATTTCAAATCGCCCCAGTTCTGCTTTATCATTTAACCAAAAAACATTAGAATGGTGTTATATTTTTTTTAAATTTAAGCTGTGAAATAATTTTTTGCTTTTACATTAAATATAAAAATGAAAATTTCTATAATCCTTGTACATCTTTCAAGTTATAACTGCTCAACAATTTAATGTATAAAATTATGTTATGGAAAATTTACAAAAACCAAAAAAAAAAGACACCAAAATAAAATTCTATAAAGTATATAAAGATTTTTTACACAGGGCAAACTACAGATTAGTGTATCAGGTATTTTTTTAATGTAATATAAAATAAAATATTTTTTGTAATAATTATAGTTATTTGACCTTTTTAATATTTTTTTAGTAGTTAATTATTAAGCACTAGGTCATTATATATATTCTTCTTTTTTGTTTTTCCTTATGATGCCAACCAATGGTTTGGCGAAATATTGAAAAAATAATAAAAAATAAAGTTTTTCAAAATTTTTTATTAAATGATGCCCTAGTGCTTAATAATTAACTACTAAAAAAATAAAATATTTTAGCTCACTCTGAGCAAAACTATGGAAAAAATAAAATGGTAAGAGTAACTCTCTAAAAGTTTGGTTATGTTTGCTATGTATAAAATTAAACAGCTTTTACATTAAAAAAAATGTGCGAGTGGTATGCAGAACACTAAACCTTCAATTATTTATTGGATTTATTTTTTCTGCCAAAAATTTTGTTTACCAAAAATTTATAAAACAAAAAATTCTCAAAATACCAGGATTCATCAAGACGGTTTTCGGGATCAGTATATTAAAAATGCCGAGTGCAGGAATTTTTTAAAATCAATCTCGATTTTTATTTAGGAATATTTCAAAAAAATAACTCTTTCAAAATGCTTCCATTATTTAATAGACTATTTGAAGCACTATATGGCATGTTGAGCCGTCCTGACAAAAAAACATTTTTTCGGAAAACATAAAAATTATTTAAAGTCCCAAGTTGTATGTAATGTAATGCCCTGCCCGAGAATCTCTTATTGATTTTCCCACTCCAGGTGCGGCAATTTCACTTCCTTATTATACCAAATATTAGCCTCACTAATGAATATAGAGGATAAGATTTACTGAAGTTAACGCGTATAATTTGGGCACTCTGGTCTAGGTTCCCCATAACAATTCGCTTTATGCCAGTAACTTATTCGGACCGCAGTGCATAAAGTCCAGGTAAAAAATCAATCCATTTTACACCGACTTAGTTACTCGAGTCGCAATTATATCAAACACAAGAAGAGCGAAATTCGCTAATCAAACTCCAACATTCAAAAACATATAGTTCGTAATAAAATATAAAACCTAATTAATCCGCTTGTTAATGGACTTACTGTCGAAAAATTGAATATCTTTAAACTGTTATTGGATTAATTAAACCAAGTAAAACTCTTCCTTAAAAAAATAAAGATTTTTAGTAACGTTCTTCAGGGAATCTTGTGTCGAGTTGACCATAATGTGAAAAATGTGTACCTATGCGAGAAAAGTTTCGATGTAAATAAAGAAGCTTCTCTGCGTATACCTACATCGAAGAATCTATGCATGAAGTGTAAAAAACTGAGAGGTGATTACGTTGAAAATCAACTTAAGAAAAGTGTACATACTCTTTGTCTTCTCCTCCTGGTTTGAAAGTGTTAATTTTCGTTTTTTGTTAAAAGTAATAAAATTATGAACCATTTAAAACTAAAAACACTGTTCTGAAAAATGCCTTTCAAAAATAGAACGAATATAGAGAGTTTCATGCGCTATATTAAGAACTGAACTCAGCTTTTTCTCGACTATGTACAAACTTTTTTAACGAAGAACACCTAATCCGATTTAGCTAAATAAAACACTATAAGATACAGGAAAATTTTACCTTCAAAATATTCGGAACCTATTGTTCTATTCGCCCAAAAATTTCTGAATTATTCAGACATTTGTAGCAGAATAAATTTCTTTCATGCAAATTTAAAAAAATTGTTGTTTTTTGCTTATTTTATCCTTTGTAGACATATGTACAAAGGATAAAATAAGCCATATTTCTTTCATTAAAGCGGAATGCAAATTCTTATTAATATTTATCCCATTTTCATTTAAAGGAAAATTTCCCAGCAGAGCAATGTATATTAAAGTTCGACTTCTAAAAATACTTTTATATTATTTTAGTGATGACAATGTTTGATATCCTTAAATATATTAAATTTAAAATTACCACACACAGAATGCATTTTGTAGAAAAAGCAATATGCGTAATATAAATTAATGTTTTTCTTATTTTATTTATATGAAATTTACTCTTTAGGACTTTTACACAGTTTGTACATACACAAATACTAACAAAGATACACATACATACACAAACATAAAAAGATAAAAATGATATTTTCACAAAGTTTTTATATGATAAGCACAATTTACTTAAAGCTTCACCTTAAATATGAATAATAGGAAAGTTTAATTGAAAATTTACGCAAAATTTGAATTTTCTATTTAGAAAAGCCGGTTTCTATATTTTCTATTTCTGTTTAATTATAAAAAGTATAGAAACAAATTATGTATGGAATACGTCATGTAGATGGTCATAACCTTTTATGAATGCGATTGAATTTTCCCTTTAGCGCATTATTCTTTTAAAAATTAATCAAAGGCTATAAAATCGCACGATTTAGGAGACTAATTCCTTTCATTGAAACTAAGACAGACATAATCGCGTTCTATATTACGTTCTTGTTGAATCCGCACAATGTCTTCTTAAGTATCGTCAATTAAGGCAGAGTTAACTCTGATTATAGTACATGGACATAGCTATAGACACATGAGACCCTGAAATGGCATTTGTGTTAAAAAAGTAGGGTGGGTAGTGCGTGAATTAAAAAACGCATGACACATTTTTAGCAGAGCTGCCCGATTTGCTAAAAAAAAATATTATAATTATTACTGTGCGAATAGAGTTGTATTTTGGGTTGTATCTTTTATGTTTCACCTTCTTTTCACATTACCTCTTATTTTTCATAATAGAACAGAAATCCATCTGAATATGTATGGTTATGCAGGCAGTCAGTCGGGTACTTCACGAATTACCATGCATTAAGTTTGTGCCATAATACATTTTAGTGACTTCTCTTTTTAGTTTAAAGTTCAAAAATGAAGAACTAGTTCAATTTTGTAGTTCAAAATATCCTTTTAGTTCAATGCTTTAGTTCAAACGCTTTTTGGGAGTTTTATTCAAATTCAAATAAAAACTCATTATATCTATTATAGCTTCAAGTCTTGCAGCATTCTATTTGAGAAACAACAGCATTCATTGAAGTCTATTCGTACAACCACTTGGATGCATCATGAAATTTATTTTGAACATATTCTTTCATTTAAGGAATCATGGCAAATGGTAACTAATTATCGTTCTGTTTTATTGTTTCACTAATTCTATCATTAACAGTCAGCAACAAAAGCACAAAGCATATTCATATTTGAAAATTGACAGGTTGACATACAAATTTGAATTAGTTTATGAACTCCCTAAATCGATCATGCCTTTATTCTATTAGTATGAAAAACAAATTCTGACCGTCCATCAAGAACAAAAAAAAAACAATGAAACGTGATGAGACAGACATCTTTCAATTGCACTTACTTTAAATTCTTAGCTGACAAACGTTTTTATTTAAAATTGGCAACACTTTACTGCGCAATACTTCTCGCCATATTGTTAAAATTTTGCTTAAGTTTTAAAACAAGCTTTATTACCCAAATATGTTTTGTAAATATGTAAATATACAAACACTAACAACTATTTGTTATGAAAGAAGACAAGAAAGACAATCATTGCAGGTTATTTGTGATAAAACCAGGATTTTATTGATACGTTTTTATATAAAATTAATTATTTGTAATAACAACACCAGAATATACAATTTATGCAAGTTAAATTAACTATTTTATTACAATTTATTAAATATACATAAACAGTTTTGAATAGATATCTGTAGTTATTTTATTTAACATTTATATGAAAATTTATTTATTTTATAAAAAAATATTCCTTTTTTGGATTTTTTTCTTATGTATCGCTTAAAGTTAAATTTTGAATAAATTTTTTTTTGTGTTTTATTTTTTTTTTCTTTTTTGTTAAAATATTATTTTATAAGGAATTTCTGTTTGTTGTTTTGCATGATTTCAAAACTATAAAAGCTATAGTTAATAATATTTTGGCACGATAGTGGCTAGGAAACTATTAATGTTTAATTAAAATTGCAGATCAAGCGAGGAGTAGATATTACAAATAATATCTTGTTAATTTGTTATTAAAGGTTTGTTAAGAGAAAAGAGGTATGGCAACTGAAATTAAGATTAATTTTTATATTTAAACTGTGCGAGCATCAATTTAAATGGCAGCAGGTTTTTCACTAAAGACATCCAGTCCGTGTGCTTGGGTCTTGAATAAAATGCAATCTGTGCAGAGACTCGAACGTGAATTTTGTACGTAGTTGCAATTATTTCAAGAAACCAACCCGTACTTCCTACAGTTTCCTTATACGACCCTTTTATGAGTTTTTACATCATAAGGGCACTACATGTTCTTTATATGCATTAACTAACCTAGTAATGTCAATAACAAAAGCTTAAAAGATCAAGGGCTTGCAGTCCGCTGGATAAAGGAACTTAATTTTTTTTTTGGGTAGGATTGATGAACATACCGGTTTCTGTCTATAGAGAGAACACTGAAGTTGGCATATAGCCGAAACCATTGGGGTTGACGTAAAATCATACCCAAATAAATTAAACCCCGTCGGACAATATACGCACATATCAACTTTTTTATTTATTTTTGTGTACATCCTCTTGTGCTGTTTTAGCTTTAGTTTAAGTAGTAGTTTACATAAATTTTGAATTATCTTCGTATCTAAGTTGCCTAGATACACAGATTTGACCAACACTAACTGAAAGCATACAACTCTTACAATTAAATCCTCAAAAAAATGAAATAAGCCGTATTTTATCCCAAATGCTAAAAGCTAGCCAATAATAGAAATGGTAAAATGTTTAAAAATTATCGTTCGGAATGCGAATGAATAAACCAAGTTGACAACTATAAAATATATGACAACATAAAAGAACAAAACAAAAATAATTGTTAAACGAGTGTGTTAAAGACAGAATAATTTTGCATTATAATAATAATAAAAAAATAATTAGAGAGAATTACAGCTTAACTCAAGACGTTTTAGATAAGACTGCTGATATGGTAATGGTTAAACACCGAATACAATTTAAATAATGTCATTATTGAAATACTTTTGATTAGTTCGGGAATTTCAGATAGAGGACAGTATAAATCCAAATCCCAAGTTTTTTGTGTACTTAGATCAGAGAAGTGCTTTTATAGAAATGCAGACAATCTGCAATAAAACCCAATTTATTAAAATGAAAAACAAAAAAAAGAGCAAATATTTGGGTAATGAACAACTTTTGCTTTCCAACGAATCCAATTTAATTAACATATCTGATGGCATTTAAGACTCGCCCGCTAAATCAACGCTTGCAGCCTCGAAAAAATAACCCTTTTGCATTATTGTTCACCAAACATGTATAGAGAATTTTTGTAAATAGGTGATATTACAAGCTAATGATAAACCTGAGCAAAAATAGCATATATAAAGAAAGCTAAGCTAAGCCACCCCCAAAACATATTCATTAAAAAAAAAAAGAAAAAATTAATCGGGAAAAAGTTGTGGAAGGCTTACAGTAACAGAAAATATCGACTACTTTCAAGCGAGAAATATTTTACTAAATCACTTTTTGTTTAGTAATTTTTAGCGGACACTATTCATATGCATATCAAATTGCATTTACGAGTAGGATTTCATTTTCCTAACAATTATTTGGGCTGTAGCAAACCCCTCTCTTTAAACTAAAAAATGTTATTTTAAAATTCGCTAAACACTTGCACATGCTTCATCAACGACATTAGCGAGCAATTCGGGTAACTCTAAAAGGTTCAGTCCAAAGACTGTTTAAACTGCGTTATATAAATACGTTTAAACATTTCTCTAGTATATACCGCCAAACTATACAAAATTCCATTGTCGGGATATTCTCGAACGACTTTAAAATTAGGACTCGTTCTCCTTAGCCCAACTCTGTTTCTTACAATTCTACAAGATGATCTTCAAATGTCAAACCTTAATTGCATTCTTTTCTAAAGCCAAATATCATTGTAAAATAATCCATTTTTCACAATATTCTCTGAAAGATTTTAAGGTCCATAAAGCCTAGTGTGTTCTGTTGCTGCATATCTTACAATGATTGATAATGCATAAATATTACGGAATTTTGACTTTCAAAGGAAGATCACCATCTGATCTTTTTATTAATATAACATAGATGCAACACCTTCTGTATATTTAACATTTCAAATTTAATTTGCTGTTTCATTAACTAATTGTAGCTTCTCTTATAACAGCTGGATAATAAATGTAATTTATATAAGGAAGGAATCCTTATGAAATTAACTTCAACGAGGTATTATTCGAAACGCAAAACAACATCGATTGAATTTTGTCGCATCGAACATAAGTGACTGCCGATTTCTCTAAATTCATTGAGCACAAAAATAAATTTGTATATTTTATTTTTATTCGCAACACAAATTTGCAATAGAAATGTTTTTTTTGGGTTAAGAGAATGGAAATAATAATGGCATTGAATGAAAATAAATTTTTAAGCATAATTGCCTTGCACTGCCGTATTCCCTTCTATGTTTCTACTGCAATACAACACTTCTTTGAAAAAAACTAATAAAAATTAAAAAATTATTTCAAGATTTCAATTATTGTATTAAATTCCATGCGATCGAGCTAATGCGAGTGTCGTTTTTTGAGAAGATGAAAAAAAATGTAAGTCAATGCAAAAATTTAAAAATAAATTAAAATTAAAAATAATAATTTAAAAATTAAAATATAATTTCTAAATTATTTGTATATTAGCCAGACGTTTAATATATTGAATCTATACAATATTTACTATGCGATCGCAAATCAATTAATGTGTTATCGGTTGAGTTAAACTTAAAATGAGGAAAAATAGAAGATAAGCAACAGAAATAAAAAATTGCGAAATATTTTTGAAAATAGTAGATGACAAAGAAGAGAGAGATATGTGGTGTAAATTAAAAATTACTTTTTCCGGATTAATTATTTAAGCGTATTAAATAAAGGTAGAAAGAAATTAGTTAAAAATTAAGGAACAAAATTTGGCACAGTCTAAATATAAATCGAGATGAAAACTTGATATTAGTAAAAAAAAAAAAATTTCAAGCCATATAACCAAAAAAATATTGTCATAAAGTTCTTCTTTTTTAAGGACGTAACATAATCCTTCGGCATATAGTATTGTTTCAAAATTGTATTTTTTAACTATTAAAAACCGGTGGGAAATGAGTTTAATTATATTAAACCATATGTACACTCCTAAATATTTTATTAAATAATATTCCCTAAACAATGTCATGTTATCTTATGATGTAAATTTTAAAAGCAAAATTCGATATTTTTAAATAAAATTATAACATTTTTACCACCAAATCTATTCAAAAACGATAGCTTTACTATCAAATAGTTTTTTTTTTTATTAATCTGGCTGTATTTTAAAGAACTGTAAGTGCATTTTATTTCGATTGCTTTTTTTGGAATTCAAACAAGTCCAATATCTCTTAAAGTGCTCTCTACAACGTCATCCTATAAAAGTACAGATAGAAAAAAGTATTGTGAAGTGAATAAGTGTAGTTTAAGACAGAAATAAAATGAATATTCACAAGATTTCCGTGAAGAATACAAAAAAAAGTGTAAAGAAGAAGAAAACTTATAGCAAATTCAAAATGTACAATCCATGTTTAAGGTTTGTTAATAAATTAAAATGATAAAATATCAATATCAATTAGTCAATATTTTTCCAAAAGATTTTTACAAAAAATATTTTCCAGTAGGTTGGTTCAAAATGTAATTTAATTGCAATCTTTTTTAATTTATTGAAAATGATAACTTATTTAATTTTTAGACAGCACTCGCATGATAATGGTACTAATTTCTTACCACGACTTCGTCTGTGTGGTTCTGAAAGTTGGCAAAAGCACCAAATCTACCTCTTATGTATTCTAATTTAAAAAAAATTAATATACGTTAAATTATAATGTAGTCTAAGATTGTCTTTTTCATACAAAATGATCCCTAAGTATGATTAGAATGGATATTTTAATCGCCTTCCAGCCGATTGTCCAAAAGTTGTTCGATATCGCGAAACCAGTACATTTTTCACATTTACATGCAAGGTTGTCCAAAAGCAATTACTTAGTCCAAGAGCACCTTTAAAAAAATACTGGGCTTTTGGTAACATAATTTTTTATGTTGTGGATATAAATGTGTGATACATTTTCCATTAAAACCGGTTTACATGTTTCAACAAACACTATAAACGTAAGCGTTTAAGTTTTGCGCCAGCCAGAAGAACCGCTGGTACAAAACCCGCCACATCAATATTGAATTTTATTGCTACTAATTATTTCTCTTTATTAAAAACGATAACCCGTTTTGTTAATTATCTTGATTTCCATCAGCCAAGTTTGACGTGCCGTAGTTTAATTGTTAAAGAACGCGATAGCTCTTCCTTTGTGTAGCTTTTTTCAAATATTGACTATATTGTTATTTTTATGTTAACTTAAAACATTTTTTAACATCTAAATTACAGTTTTACATTTAAAGCTTAGCTTTTACAGCTTCATTATGTCTTTTCTTTAACACATCGACATTATTTAATACCTAAAAATCAGAATTTATTATCAAAAAGCCAATGATTGTCTTTCTTGTTAAAAAGAGGATTACAATAAATTGAATATTTAAAATGACAAACACATTAATATGTACATTAATTTAACACACACATAACTACATTTTGTTATACAAAAAAAAAGATAGTTAAAATGTTAACGGACAACTACTTTTATTTTATTCTATTCTTTCTATTTTAAATTCCTAGTTCTAGTTCCTTTTATTTAACATCACTGTTATACAATACTCGTATATCCAAAAACGGGAATGTTGTATCAGATGAGTTTTAATTATGCTATAACTGTATAATGGAAAAGTATGAGCTACTCTACAAGACAAGCGATCTCCCCAAACAAAATGATAAAATGTACTAGAATTGTTCAGTACAATAAAATGTCTGATTTGTTAAGCGATGGGAATTTTCAATGCTCACGGTGAGAATGTTCAATGTAGTGAAATCGTATGCGTAAACAGCAAGGGAAACAATACACCATATGCAAAGAAGCTGTCCCGCCAAAACTAAAGCCTTTGCTGTTAGGAAATGAATAAAAAATTTGTCTATAAAAGAAACAAGAACCAGATTCGCTAATACCTTCTCTGATAGATTTGCTGTACTTAGATAATTACGAAGGGACATTTTCCCAATTTGACTTTCAAGAAACAAGTTTTCGGCAACTGACAATCATCGAGAAGTTGTTAAAAAGCTACACAAGATACTTTTCGAAAGTAGTAAAAAACAATGCGAAATAAAAGACTTGAGGAAATTAAGACATAATGAAATGGCATCTAATAAAGCCATCATACTAGTAAAATCACTGCACACCCTTGCGGGAAATACATTAAGTGCTCACATGTTAAGAATTTAGGAAAAAACCACACTACAGTAAATCCTTTAGTGAGACAACGAATTGAATTCTTAATTAATCAAAAACATATTGAATGAAGTCAAGAAAAGCTTCAATATTAGTGTTCATCACTTTTTTGGAGATTGCACTAATAAAACTAATTTGGATTCAGAAAACTATTTGTTTAATCGAATCTAGCCAAAAATATATCTTACTTTTGCAATTTTTTTTATTCAACCGCCGCGTTGACATTTCAATCCTTACCGATTCATGACTAATCGATAACGCATGCAAAGTTTATTATTTAAGTTCCAAAAACAAGCGTACGATGAGTTCGGAGCTGTTGGAGGTGTTGGAGCGGACAGAAATATAATAATTATTTTCAACTATAGTCCTCCTTATGCGAGAATCTTTATTTAGATGGATAGAACTTTCAACCTAGATCAATCTTCGACAACACCACACCAATCAAAGATCACCAAATGAAGCATGGATATTTCCAATTCAAATGCCTTAATGAAGGAACCTTCAACTTTTACATGCCAGATGGTGATAGATCCACCCTTGACCTAGTCTTTATTAATGATCTGCTCTGATCTCTGATACTACAATAAATAAAAATCTATAAAGTAATCATTGGCCAGTATTGATCCAATTGGACAAATTTTTATCGCAGATTTTAAATTTAAATCTTCTCTGGTAGCACATTCCGGCAAAAGATAAAGATTATGAACACTGCTAATAGATTTGAAGAATTCCAGAGCAAGCTTTAATATATAAAGGCAAAGCACACAATAGCAACTTCCAATACTCGTGGGAGGATGAGACAATCAGAGATTTACGCATTTAAAATTTCACAATGAAAAAATTTCACTGTACTTGTAATCAAGTAAAACTACCCAAGGCGGACAGGGATATAAAGAATCGGTAAGTTTAAAAAAGTATTTGGCAAACTGCCCTACAATTTATGGCGAAAATTAAATGTAAAGAAATTTCATTGCAGGAAGAAGAGCATGCGTTACCATCTCGAAACTTTTCAGAGTTTGAAAATTGAAGATTGTTGTTCCGAAAAGGTCGTACGTCTTTAGAAAGAGACGTTCTACTTCCCTGTGTTGCAATGACGGAAAGAACTCTGTTTGTTTCGTATAGAAATCGGGTCTACAGCTAGCTTGGAAAAACAAAAGTCATATGAGAATGCTATCGCAAAATACTATGCGACAAGTTTTGGCGCATGGCAACAGTCTTTCGCCTATACTGTTCAATATTTATAAATTTCATATAAACAGGAAATCCGCTATACTATAATCTCTCCATCTTTGCTATGCTTACAAGAAATTAACTTGCGTTTGAAGCCAGACAAAACCAGTACTATTTATTTCAATCGCAAAAAGAGTAACCTAAATATTTGAATCAACGTTATTTAAATCCCACAGGCTTTAGATCTTACCAACTATGTTATATACAGCAAGAACTTCTGCAAATTTCGAAGAGTTGTGAATAACTGCTGCTCAGAAGTAGATCCTTTCAGATTTCGACAGCTTTTCAGAACTTTTGCTTAGCCAAAATTAGAATATGCAACATTGTCCACTGCGAACATATCTCAAAAGGCAGCTAACAAAATTTGCATTTGCATTAACGCTAAGCTTAGAATATGTTTAGGATTATTGCCATCCACACTCATAAACATTATTTACCATAAGGTGGCAGAATTTCCTCCATTCGAGGAAAACTTTGGTTACAACTAAGAAACTAGTTAAAACTTTTACTTTTGAGTTAATATTGACTGACCTATTACTAAATTATATTGGCATCAGCACAAGTATTTCAAATTAAAAAAAAAAATATGCCGAAAAATTTTTATCAACACCGAATTTTTCAGGGAAGTTTCAAAATCAAATAAATGTAGTCTTTTTGAAAAGATACAAATTATAATATATATAATTTTCATTGATTGTTCCGTGGGAAAAAAAATCATTCACTTCTCTTATGTACCAGTGTTCGATTATACCCAAGCGATTATACACAGCAACTAATAAAAAGTAAAGCATAAACCTCAAGCACAAATAATTAATTTTTAAGTATAAAAAAATCAAAGAAAAGTTAAATCATAATTATTTTTATATTATATAATTTAATATTTTTTTTTAGCTATTTGATTTTAATTAAATGACATATAATTTTATTATACGACAAAAGCTTCTAGTGTGTATTTTAGCTTGAGCAAATACGTACGAAATTGGCATTCGGGTGAATGTTAATTAACAATTTTTAACTGGACACTGAATAACCAGTCCTTTGACGTTACAAATCAATATAAAACTCCTCAGATAATTTTTTACTATCCCCTTCAAAGTTATTTTCTTTTCAAATATGTGTAGTTTTAAATATGTCATGTTTAAAATTTATCTAATACAACATTCAAGTTTACTTTGCTATGGCTAACAAGCAAATGTGAAATATATTTCTGCTTTTAATGAAAAACTCAATATTTTAATTTTAAGTATTTTGATAAGCAAAAATTCGTTATTTTTTCTGTTATCAATATTTTTTTTATTATTAAATATACACACAATAAAATTGTTGCTAAAAACTACAGTTTGTTTATTTATTTTTTTTTTTTTTACACTTAACAAATTTTAATTTAAATACTCATTGAAGTCCTGATGTAATTGATGGTAGTTGTTATACCCGTTTGTAGAGGATATTTTTTTTATATTAATTATTTTAAAACATCATACAAATTGTAGGTGTAGTAGTAGTACAAGTAGTAGTAGGGAAGTAGTAAATGTTTGTTGGGAAGCATTAATAAGAAAACGAACATGGAAGTGTTAACATTTAATTAATCAAATACATAGTTTGATGTTGTATTTTTTAAGATTTAATTACTGTTTTTAATTGCACATAAAACAAGACAAAAAAAACAGAAAATTTTTATAAACAACTACGGAATGGTTTTTTTAATTTTTTGCTTTTGATTAGTAACTGTAAAAAAGGCAAAAGGTATTAATAAAAGAAGTAAAAATATACTTAACCATGCTTGAGTACCGTTTAAAGTAAGAGATGTGCTATAAACCGAATCGATTAATATCCTAACGTCATCCAGTTGAAAATAAAAATTAATTGCATTTAATTTAAGAAAAGCAAAAATCTAATTCATGATTATTTTTATTTTTTTGAAGAGCTTGTAAACAAAATATACACACATATTTTAGGGGTTACATATTATTCTATAACATACATATATTATGTATTTCTCCTTTGGAGTTTTTAGTGAATAGCAATTTTGAATAAATAACAGAATTATGTTATTCCGTTAGTAATAGATTTGTATGCTTCAAAATATGCTTCGAAAGATTCGTGTTCATTTTCGTAGTATATGAAACACTCTTAAAATTTAAATATACGGCGATATTGCAGTACAAAAATCCTGTTAGCATTAAATTAAAAAATCAATGTGCTTGTTGTATTCTTTTGTATGTGCACGTGGTAATTCCACAGCACAATAATCCATAAATTCAACTATTGATTGCTTTTTAGATATGAACTTTTTTGATTTCAGATGTCAAATTGCATTCAAAAAATTATTTTCAATACCAAAAACTGATTCTTCTTATTATTGCGCTCTAATTTATACAACGAATGCAAGTTGTAAAATGTTTGCCAATAAACTTTACTATCAGTCTTGAAAAACACCGAAATTTTTAAATAATCATATAATGACAATTAAAAAACATGTTATTAAAAAATATAAGTTTTTGCAAAAAAATAGCTAATAGCTCGTAGATTACTATAATCTCTCGGCAACCCAGTACTAACCTATGGGTAAGAATTGTTTATTAAAAATTGAATTATTTTAAGATTTCGTTTAGTTTTACTAGAAAAAACTTAGCTAAAATTATAATAAAAAAAAAAACTAAGCACGAAACCATTTCACTAATAAAGAACATTATTGCATTATTATTGTTGTTATCTAAATCTTTAAGAAGGATTAAATATTTGGTTAGATTAATAGCACATCTCTTTCTCGGTCTGTCACGAACTCTTATGAATATTATTATTATTGTTTTATTATTATTATTATTATCATCATTATTATTGCTATAATTATTATTACTTGTATTTAAACTTAATTAGCAACAACACAACATTTGTGTTACTAAAATGTAAATCATGCAAAACTCACAAATTCACAACCCCTTATAAATATAGAAACATGTACACAAAATGGCTACAAAAATTAACTATAAAACAATTTTTCTATTTATACATATATTTAAAATAACACGGAATTGAATATATTTATATAAAAACAATAAATAAACAGGACGGCATTAGTTAAGACGGACATA
Source organism: Trichopoda pennipes (assembly GCA_030448955.1). Classification (NCBI taxonomy): domain Eukaryota; kingdom Metazoa; phylum Arthropoda; class Insecta; order Diptera; family Tachinidae; genus Trichopoda; species Trichopoda pennipes. Next base: position 11,193,841 of record JASKUP010000034.1, read on the forward strand.
TCTTTTAGTTATGGCAAATAAAACTATTGTCAATTAATAATACACAAAACAAGAATCATAATAATTAATAAAAATTATATAAAATATAGTTAAAACCATTAAAATTTATTTAAAGTTAATAAAAATAAATACCAAATAAAATAGCTGCGCCTTAGGCAAATTATATTCATGCAAAGTCGTATTGTTTTTTATAAATCGTATTTTTTTTTTTTTTTGAAATATAAAGCTATTGTTTTAAACAAGTTTTTAGAATTAATGCAAAGAATAAAAGAATTCTTCTTGCTTTTAATAAAAACAGCAAAAAGAAAACCATAAAAAAGCAAATCAAATAGTATTTTTTTTTTAATAGTCCATTTTGAGTTTGGTAAAAGAAAATAAATAAAAGGAAAATTAAATTAAAAATAATTTTTCGAAACTGTAAAAAGAAACTTCAACAGAATATAAAAATCTTTAATAAAAGATATGAAAACAGCATTAAATGTAAATAAAATTATTATGATAAATTATGAAGAAAATAAAATATTAAACTGGTTTTTTAAATATTTTATAGAATTGATACTTTGCTTTATAATTATGTTTCATATAGGATGCATCTATATATATATATATATTTTTTGTATAATAATTATAATTACTTTTGTTTCATTTATAAATCAAACATTTCAGGTGTACTAACCTCTTGCAATAAATCCTGTGAAGCGATTGCCTTTAATACATTCTTCTTAGATGTTTCTTGAATCTCACCACCAATTAAAAGTTCATCCAATATGAAGTACGCTTTTTCGAAGTTAAAAATTATGTCTAATTCGCAGACCTGCAAATTATAGAAAAAATACTCATGAAGTTTTGCAAAAACCAAGTAGCGACATATGTAAGTAACATTTATTATCAGTGATAAAACCACTATTGCCTTAAGCTGATCAGGCCGTTATAGTTTTATTTTATCTGATAGAGTAACAATCATAAATATTGATTCTTAACAGTTTTGCTTAAGTGCTTAATGGATAAGTAAGTAAGGTAATAGTAAATCAAGTTGCAGAATTAGGTCAACCAAAGCCCACAAAAACAAATAAATAATGTTTATAAATTAAAAAATATAAAAACAATTTACTTTAGACGATGACAAATTTTTTAACTACAAAATCAGTATTTTTAGGTAAAGTTGAAAAATTTGTCCATCTTTAGCAGTAATAATGCCTGTTCTTTTTAAAGCTTTACGAAAAAGTCCTGAAAGATTTAACTACATTTATTATCTTCGCAGCCTATTTTTTGGTTAGAAATTTTCATAGTAATTTCAAGTCCTTAATTATTATTTTATTAAGCTCTTAATGTATCTGAAATTTTTTTTAATTATTTCTTTCATTATGGAATTGTTCAACTGTATGATAAATCACCAAAACACCAAAAATTCACAAATTACGCTGGAGATTTGTGATTCGGTGTAATAAACCGCTTTGCTAAAAGCTTTACTTTGAAAATTATATATTCCAAATTATAAGTACTTACACTACCAAAATATTTATCCAACAGCTCTACATAACGATGTATAATTTCCAATGTCAACAGCTCATTGTCATTTTGTTCAATAGCACAGCAAAAATATAAACTGGCATAACTAAAGGGGTTAAAACACAATTATTATCTTAAAAATACAATTTAAACAATTCACCTACCGCTTGTAAACGATTTTACAATCCTTCCACTCTAAAAAGGAACACATTTTTGGTTTGCGTGCCAAAATTGTGGTGACCAATTCCCGGGTAATTTTCTTCTTAACTTTGTCCGGATATGCGTTATACCACTTTTGTAAACGTAATTTACCCTGACGGCTAAACAGCAACATAAAAAGCATCTAAAATCATAAAAATAAAAACTGCTGTAAAATCAATTTTAGAACGGGGCACCCAGTAACGAAATAAATACACAATATTGGGGCGCGTCACCAATTTTCGGCATATTATTAAAGTCATTTATTAAACGATTTATTCTAATAACTTACCATATTGCTAAATTAAGTTTTACTTTATTAATATTTTCTCAAAGATTCTTAAAATTTTTTAATACTTTCTCAAAAAAATCATAATATAAAAAAATTTTCACTTGCAATGAATAGAAAAAATATTGTTGAATGATAACAAAGCCAGATGACAGACAGCGGTTGTCACATAAAAAGACACCTGCTCCAGAAAAATTTTAGCCGTTGTTTAAAATATATCGCCTGTAATTCTTTAACACATTTTATGTTTTAAATTCTTGTAAAGCTTTAGAGACAGCTGATTCTTTTCACTGCCACTATTGCAAAAACAAAATTTCGTGTTAATCCTTTTTATTTTTGTTTTACAAATGCATCGCCGTTTGTATACGATTTCTGTTTAACATTTCTCACTTTAAAGCAACAGCAAAAAGCCAGGTATTTTTAAAACGTCATATGTATATTTTAGAGACTTTACTACCGCAGTGATGTGTACCTTTTTTATAACTTTGCATTTGATGTGCTTGAAACTTTTTGTTTCGCCGGCGCCCTTACCAAAATCTGGCGGTATGGATTTCATTAACAGATGTTTTCTAAAATTTATGTAATCCAGGGTTGTTAATCCCAATTTATATCGTACGATTTTTGTCGCTGCTATGTGCGGTTTTACACACATCAACTTTTGTTGCTCAACTGTTGTTTTTTCCATTAGAAAGAAAGAGAAAACTTTATACCCCTTCTCTTTCTTTCTAATGGAAAAAACAACAGTTGAGCAACAAAAGTTGATGTGTGTAAAACCGCACTTAGTTTGTCGGAAAATAAGGTGTAGAAAGAATAGGGAAAAAAGTACGCATGCAAGTGTACTCTTGCAATTCGTTTTGTCCACTATTCGTAATTTTAAATGTGAAGTTTGTGTGTATATGAATACAAAATCGTCAAATGCGTACGCGAATGCAACTTTAAAGAAAGAACGACAAAAATTGCAACGACAAAAATCGTACAATATAAATTGGGACTAACTAACAAGTATTCGCTAACACCCAATTTACATTGTACGTTTTTTGTCGCTGCAATTCTTATTTTTTTGGTAAATAATGTGCACTTTTTGTTCCTCTCTTCCCCTATTCTCTTTACACCCCTTCTTTACAACAACAAACAAAGAATTGCAGCGACAAAAATCGTACAATGTAAATTCGGTCTAACATAGATTATAACTAGATAGGACATTGGAAAAAAATCTCGGCAAGTGGCCCGCCACAGTTAACACTTTCCTTTTTACGAGAGAGCATGCTATTCAATTTGTTTGCATCTATCTCTTTTATATAAAAGAGTGAATAATTTTTTTTTGTTTACATTTGTATTTTACAATTTTGTGCAAGTTGGCGCAAATATTTAAAAAATGTGGGTTTTTTGCCATAATTTTCTAATATTTGCGCCAATTTGCTAGTCAAAAATACAACAAGTGAATCCGTGTGCAGAGATGTTATGAAACAACAAAGAATATAAGGAGAAAGCTAAAAAAATGTGAGTATTTTTCTTCCTAAGGAACAAATTTAAATTAATTAATAAAACATTTTATCATATTTTTTAGGAGCCGCAAACGTATAATGAACTGTCCAGATGTAAGGAAACTCCACCGGTTCCCGAAGAATCTGACAAGGTAAGTTTTTTCAAGTTGTTTTATGTATTTTGTGATGTTGACGAACGTTCCCTTATAAAAAAAATAAGTGTATTTAAATGTGCGGTTCCATTGGCCAATTAAATAATGTCCAATTGGAACTGTGTACGTTATGTAGAATGTGCTTTTTCTTCCTAAGCAACAAACTTAAATTATATAATTAATCATTCTTTTTAGGAGCCGCCAGTGTATTAAGTAATTATAAATATTTGACTGTTATTGTTGGCTCATGTTTTATTTTCCAAACGCAGAAGTCAAACGCAAAGAAGCATCCAATAAGCTAACTAAAGCTTTAGTGGACCATTTAAATTTGTGGTATGTACTACTTTTTCATAAAATTTTCTTATTCTAAATATACCTACTTATATCGTTTCTAGTGTGACGCAGGCATATATAAATCAGAAGCGTTTAGATGCGGAAGCGTAACAATTGCATGTAGGAGCTATTTGGGGCTATTCTGCGTTTCGAATCGAAATTTTCTCCGTCTGGCAGCTTTGGTATTCTGCATTTCGATTTCGCTCAGTTTCTTTCGATTGTATGTATTCTGCATTACGATTGGAGCTCGTTTTTCTTAGTTGCTTTTTTGTTAACGGAGGGGTCTTCTTTATCTGTGTTTTTTAGTTAAAAAGTTTAAAAATGTAAGTAGAAAATGAAATAAAATGTTCAGAAACGATAAAAAACACTTAAAATTAATTAATTTATTTAATTAAATTATTTTTTTTGTTTTAAATTTGTTAATTTTTGTACCAGAATATAATGTGTTTTTATGTGTTACAGGTCAAAAACAACAACAACACTGCAGCAGTATGAAAAATTGGCAAATTTAATGGCATCTAAAGTAGACATTGCATGTGGACACCACCAGTGATCAGGGGAAGAAGTGGCAGTGTTCTGGAGGAAGTTGCAGGAGTCCTCCATGCAAAAAATGCTTCTTTTTAATTTTGTATACATATAACTTTTTGTATTAAATTTTACATTCGTTTATGAAAATGATAACAAACTTGCTTATTTTGCTATTTCAATTCACAGTGATGCTATTAATTTTGTAAACATTGTTGTCTTCTTCTTTTTCTTTCGATTCCGTTTTTCTTCGATCGCAACGGAACTGAATGCGGAGACCTTATCGAAACGCAGAATAGGGGTGATTAATTTTGCAAAACAAACTCAACAATGATTGCAATTAATCGATAACTTTAGTATTGCTCCCAAAGAGTATTGGGTGACATGGAGAATTTGGCCCGAAGTATAGAGTCTAATATGCAAGTCAACGTACTTTAGAAATTGCCTACAAAAGTAGCAAACAAACTCAGTAACAAATACAAGGCAATTCAACAGCAGCGGCAGATAATCGTTCCCATCATAAACAATTTCTTAAATATTAAAAAATGTCCCTTTATGTTATATGTCTACGGAAAAAATACCGTACTGGCTTTATTTTTAAATATAAATTCAAGACCTTTTGTTTCTTCAATAAAATACAAATAATAATATAAAATTTACAACTAAATTATTTTATGTATAATTACATAAACATTAGAAATAAAAAGAACAAAACATTAATTTGAAAAATTAAATTTTACTTGTTTGGTGGAATGAAGTCAAAGATTTTTAAAAAGTGTTAACATTTTTAGAATTCAGAGGTAAGTGTAGCTAGCCTGTGCACGATTAGCTTCTCTTTATTCAAGACCGCCATGCGTGGTGAAGAACCACATCCCACAAGAAGTGATGCTGTTCATATCAAAACATGATGGATCTAGACTAGACAAGTTCGAAAAAAATCATAATTTTGTGAACTAAAAGCTTAAACATTAAAACTTACGAAAGCTCTTTTAAGGGCTACGGAATATCTAAAAAAAAGGAGATAATATGTAAAAAATATTTGCCTTATCTTGATTGCATATTTTTTCACAGATAATATTCAGCCTCTGCATTGAAAGTTGCAGGAATATTTTAATATTTAGGCTGCATAAAGTTCCATAAAGTAAGTGAGAAGGTAATGCATATTCTATTTTAAGATAATAATTACCAATTAGTGTCCAATTCTGCTGATTTTTATTCCAGCCGAGCAAAAATGTGTGAATTTTCAATTTATCCCCTTTTTTAGTTATTTTATAAAGTTTTCATTTATCATTTTTTAAAAGAATCTTATAGTTTTTAAAAGGGCTGATTTTTATTTGTAAGCATTAGGTATATTATTTCCAGCCAAAACTTCTAAACTTATGCCCAGTTCCATCAGCGTTTGACCAGCCATTTGCCTTTTACAAAGAAAATACATTTTTAGTTATCCCTAACCTAGTTTTAGTTTTGGAAATTCAGGGTACACTTCTTATCATTACACTATAATTTTCATATATATGCAACGCTCTGTAAACAAAAAAAATGATTTTTTTATAGGAATGTAATTCACTTTCTATTTTAGGAACACTTATCATTGAGAATACTATTCTTATCGATTTCCACCAACCATACAAATAACTTAAAAGTTTTAATTCATCTCTTTTTAAAAGTATTTTGTAGCTCTTAAAAGGGCTGTTCTTTATTGTCTAAGCGCTAGATATATTGTTTCCAGCCAAAACTTCTAAACTTGTGCCCAGTCCCACCAGCGTTTGGCCAGCCATTTGCCTTTTACAAACAAAATATATTTTTAGTTATCCTAAAACCGGAGAACAAAAAAAGATTTCCTTTTTCAGGAATATAATTCATTTTCTAATTTTAGGAACACTTACCATTCAGATTACAATTTTGATCATTCCACCAGCTACACAAGTAATTTCCACATCTATGTAGGTAAGTGCCTGTAAACAAAAGCAAATTTTATTATTAACAAACTAATAAACATTTCAATTGCAGCTAATACTTACCAATTTCTTTTCTGTTATGCTTATTTTTCTGCAGCCGATGCTCACAGTAATTATCCAATCTAATTTTCTTACCTATTTAATAGTAAATAATGTATAATTTTAGTTTGAAATAAAATTTTACAAATTTTTCAAGTTTGCCAACAAATATTTTTCATTTCTTTTGTTACTGTCAAATACGTATTGTATGTATAGCCGCTTGCTTTTTCTCATTATTTGTTAGGAGGCCACTCTATATCCGCTCTCTTCAATAAAAGGGTAAATTGCAAATGTTAAGTGAATATTTTATAAGTCAGTTTATTTGTGATAACAATTTCTTGACATTTAGATTTTCACCACAAAAGTTGCATAGACTATTTAATAATATTTTTTCTAATTCTGAAGGTGATTATAATGACTGTAGATTACGAAATTATTAATTTTAGAAACTATTTTTTTTTTTATTTATTATATTATTACTTATTGTTTATATTTTTATATTATAACTTCTTAAGCGAGGTTATCACCTGAATTTAATAAATATATACTATGCTACAGTTTTTAATGATCAAGGGGATAATGTTATTACTAAGTGTGCTATATATAATATGCTATTGGTTCCCTTATACAATTATGAATACTGTTAATGGTATTTTAATATTTATTTTAAATGATATGAAGTATTAAAATATATAATCCTTATATAACGTAGAGAAGGAGAAGATTTGCGGCACGTACATATGAGTCTGAAGTTGTTTTTCATGATGTAGTTATCGGAGGACATTCTATGGCGGAAAAGAATTCGGATATCTGTTTGGCTTATGATTGAATAAGAACCACGTTGTGTTTGTTTTTTATTGACCTAACCTTCGGAGGCACGTGGTCTTAATAGATGTCTTCCCCATCATGACATGTGCCTTCGGGGGTAAAAGACAGATTTAGTTGTCTGGGCTAGCAAGAGCTGAAAACTGGAGGAGATATACGACTCTCGAAATCCGACCAGTGATTTATTACATCTACACTAGTACCACAGGAACCAGTTTCCCGAAGGGCTACAGCTCTGTTTTGGTGGCTGTGGTTTAATTGGGCTTTCAGGAAAGTTCCAAAAAGATGTTAACAAAAAAGTTAACACTAAAAGTCTTGACTATGCAACAGGACTAGGAGTTGGATAGTCTCTTCTTCAGCAAGGAGTGAGGGAACGGCCCTGCTACCGTGCACTCGAAATTTGCTTCTAAGGCGGGTAGGCATCTAGTGTGCGTGGACGTGGGTAGCCGCTTTTTCCTGCTCCCGGTTGTAAAACCACCATCAGTTTGTTAAATTTCAGGAAAGAAGCAAAACAAAAACAGTCAAACAGGTGGCTAAACTGAACAAGAACAATATGTGGCGTTGTTCAAGAGGAATTTGTTTGTATGTGCGAGAACCACTCAAAACAGATATATATATATGAGTACCATCTGTTGGGCAATAGAGTGAGTTGTAGTACAAATATCGTGGAGAAAAGACATAAAAACAAGAAAGAATCTGTAGGCGTTACAGTGGTAAAGTTAGCATCATGTATTTTAATGTGTATTTAAAGTGACTTTAATTTAAAAACTTTAAAGTGTTGTGTTATTATTTTGCAATAAGAGATCTCAATACAACAAAACCTTTATTAAAGGAATAAACGTAACATTATTATTCCCTATATTTTTAAATCTTTCGTATTCATTTGAATTTGTAATAATTGTACCTCTATTAAGCCATGATGATTTCATAAACAAAATACACGGTTGAAAAACAAACAGACATTATCGCTCTAAATTCCGCAACGTTTCGAAAACACATGAAACCTATGTACTTATTACATACATATATGCAATTAATTGCTTAAGTAAAGCAAAATTTTGCACTATATTCCACAGAGTGAAAAGCGCAGAAAAATTTGAAATCGCTTCTTTAACATTTTTGCTTGTGAACTCGGAAACCAGGACATATGCACAACTTTAAAAAAACTTCAGTTATAACATTTCTCGTAATAGCTTACGATGGCCATTCTATACTATTTGGTATTCTAAATACAAGTACAAGTTGATACCAATGTTTGTGATATTTAATCGTTAAAAAACAAAATTGGGACTTATTACCGAAAATAAAATCATAGATATATTCTAGTACATATGTACATATTAGGGAGATACTCTTTTGTCAACTAGGTGAACCTGTATACATCCAGCAAATAATATATCTGGATGAAGTGTACAACGTGGCAACTATCTAAATATAATAAATGAAACTTTTCTGAAGTACATACATGTGAAAAACTTCTATGTTTGGAGCAGAAACAATTTTTGTGCTAAGTTTTTCGATTTTATTACAAACTTAAGAAGGAAATACATATTTTACTAATTAAATATTCAAAACGTATTTGCTATACACGAATTTATTTTTTCAACTTTTCAAAAGTTCAGAATTTCGGCTTTCTTATTTTATTGTTTTGTTATAATAGAAATGGGTCTCACATTAGATAGCAAGCACTCTTTGTTTAAAATTTGATTCTAAGGAGGACACGAGGGGGTTTATAAAGAGTAGTTTGGGTTTCGGTTTAGAATGGTCCTTTATTGTATTCTTCCAGCGAAAATTTCTGCTATCAGGGAGTCTGCTGATTAATGTACTATAAAGAAATTATATGCCGGCAGATATGTGGACATTTTACGCAATCAAATTGCTGATAGACTAGGTAAACAGAAGATGTTGTTGCAAAATGGTCATAGAGATACGCTCTTCGCCTGCATGAAGCGTATTGAAAATTGCTTTTTTCAACAGGATAGTACGGCTGATATAAAAGGAGGGATCTAATTACGTCACGGCATTGAATGCACAAGATTGGCGCAATGTTTCAGAGTTATGTTAACATATTTCACTCACGTCTTATCCCCTGCTTTAACGGCTCCACTGTGTTAAAAGTTTATTTATATATGTAGTTTACGGCCAAGTTCTTCTCACACGTGTTCAATAATATTGTGATCTGGGGACTGTACCGGTGTTTGCATCAATTTTGAACAATAATAAATGAGCCAAATTTTAGCAATATCTGAAGTATGTTTTGGATCGTTGTCCTGGTAGAAAGCAAATGTGTCCAAAATGTTTAATTTTTCAGTGGCACTATGCTTTACATTGTGTTTCAAAATGTTCAAATATTGGAATCGATTAATTTCATCTTCTACAGAATTAATGTTCCCTATTCCTACACTGGAAACACATTCCCACACTATCACCGACCCTCCCCCATGCTTCACCGTAGCTCGAGTGTTATTAGGGAAAAAACTCTATATTTGGGATACGCCATCCATCGGATCCACGCAGGTTCAATTTGCTCTCATCAGTAAAGAGCACCTATAAAATTAATGACAATGTTAATTAGACCAAATAAAACAAGTTTTTGCAAACTTACCGTGTTCTCAAACTCACTATCATTTAACAAGTATTCCTTATAAAATTTCACCCGTGCAATTTTATTACTTTTGCTAATATAGAGTTTTTTTTCTAGCTATTCGCCCATGGAAATCATTCTTTCTTAAAACGTTTTTAATGGCCTCGGCACAAGCATCGTTTTTTAAGTTAGTTTTACTCATGTTCTTCAATTCATTTGCTGTCTTGAATGGTTTTCCGTCAAAATCCGACGCTCATCGTTATTATTCAATTTTTTTTTCTTGGCCAACACTACTAACACTTCCTACTTAAACATTTTTTTGATACCTTTGAATGATAACATGAACATTTATCAATAATTTTGGCGATTTCACGGACTGATTTACCCTCTCCATGTAATTTTATAATTACGCGCCGTGTTTCAGAAGTTGTTTGTTTTTTCCTTTGCTCTATTGCAACTTTGAAACACACTTTTAAAACTACACTTGCATAATGATTTGTCATTAGAAAAAATAACGGTTCAAAAAACCGTTTTAAAACAATAATTATTTAGCTATTTACATTTCGTGTACAGTTATGCGTTTGAAATGAATTATGCTGGTTTTGTTTACTCTGTTATTTTAAAAATAGTTTTCAATAAAACATCTTAAGTATTATACTTACATTGTTTTAAAGGTTTCTTTAATAATCTACAATTCTGTACCAAAGTTTTTTAGAAATATTTCAATACAAGTGAAAAAACTGCATTTGAATAATCTTATACCTAGTGTCCAATTATACGTTTGAGCCACTGTATGTATCACAAATAAAACTGATTCAAAAATCACAAAATTATTAATTAAAAACATACTTATATGTATCTTGAATATATTAAAGGATGTTCATTATTAAACTCATTTTTTTTAATATCTACACTTTTATAACTTTATCTAAATTATTTGCAAAGACAAACTTAATAATAAGAAAATATGTCTAATGAAACTATTTAAAATCTTTGAAATATTTCACACACAAACCCTGCACTTCTTTTTTAATTTCGTTATAGGTACTTAAATTAATATTGTTTAATTAATGAATTAACTTTTATGAATTTAAATAGCTTCGCCTTCATCCATGTCACTATCATAAAGATCATCACTATCTTCTTCTTCACTATTGCCCATTTCATTGTCATCCATAGACTCATTCCAAGGAAGAGCCTGATATCGGCGACAAGTTAATATATTTTGATTGTCTACGGCTGGCTGATTGATCTGCAAAATTTGATTAGATTTAGTTTGGATGTAATTCCCTTTAAAACTTTTTTGTGACATATTGCTTGTACTATTAATTTAGATGTTAACTGTTAATTGTTTAAAAATTGATTGACAATCAGCTTCTTATAAATAGCATTTTCTAAATATTATCTCTGATAATTGAGTAATTCTTTTTTGCGCAATTATTTATATGCAGAGTATGATTAACATTTTGCGGTTTGAAGTAGTTTTTACGTCTATGAATCTAATATTATTACAATGTTATTGCCCTCCACGTCAAGTGGTAATTTCTACAATACCATCTTCTAACATCCAACTGCCATGTTTAGTTTCGAATTCCCTAGTAAATTAGTAATAATTTAGAAAGTATTTTTTGCTGTCTAAAATTGTAAGTTAAAGTTATTTTATGACCATAAAACGAATATTTTTCGGAAAAGGGATTACCTTTTGAAAAACAAAAACTTTACAAAACAATAGAAATTCACCAAAAAAAAAACCCGAACAACTAAAAGAAAAGTTGCATTACATGCCAATGAATTGGACATTATAAGGGTATAAACTAAGAATTAAAATATTATGAAGAACAAGAATTAGCTCATTAGGCTTTACGGGTGATTTATAACTTTTAAAGTTGCCCCCCTATTTTTTATACATTTGCTTAAATTATTTCTTCTCAAGGTATGTAATACAGCTTCGGTGATTGACTTTATAAAAAAACAGATTATTGGTAACACAACTAATGAAATTTTCATTACATTATTAGAATATTGTTAAGTCTATTCTTTGAATAAGATATGACCAACATAAGGATCAGCTATAGAACAAACAGCTTAATTTATTAATAATTCTTTTGTGCTATTTTTAAAATAGTGTTTGCAAGAATATGAATATATACAATCCCTATACAATTAGCATTCGGCAACTGTAAGTGCAACACTGTCACAACATTAATGTTAGGTTTACTCTGGCAATGCTAAACAAAAACTAGCGAATTACGTTACTAAAAAGAATAACAAAAACGATGTACCATTTTTGTCAATTTCGTTTAGTTTGTGTTTCTTTGTCAAAAGGTGTTGTTATTTCGTGGAAGGCGGAAACGTTGCTATAGTTTTGTTGTTTATTTTTTCGTTGGAAACTTTTATAAATTTCTGCTATCAGGGAGTCTGCTGATTAATGTACTATAAAGAAATTATATGCCGGCAGATATGTGGACATTTTACGCAATCAAATTGCTGATAGACTAGGTAAACAGAAGATGTTGTTGCAAAATGGTCATAGAGATACGCTCTTCGCCTGCATGAAGCGTATTGAAAATTGCTTTTTTCAACAGGATAGTACGGCTGATATAAAAGGAGGGATCTAATTACGTCACGGCATTGAATGCACAAGATTGGCGCAATGTTTCAGAGTTATGTTAACATATTTCACTCACGTCTTATCCCCTGCTTTAACGGCTCCACTGTGTTAAAAGTTTATTTATATATGTAGTTTACGGCCAAGTTCTTCTCACACGTGTTCAATAATATTGTGATCTGGGGACTGTACCGGTGTTTGCATCAATTTTGAACAATAATAAATGAGCCAAATTTTAGCAATATCTGAAGTATGTTTTGGATCGTTGTCCTGGTAGAAAGCAAATGTGTCCAAAATGTTTAATTTTTCAGTGGCACTATGCTTTACATTGTGTTTCAAAATGTTCAAATATTGGAATCGATTAATTTCATCTTCTACAGAATTAATGTTCCCTATTCCTACACTGGAAACACATTCCCACACTATCACCGACCCTCCCCCATGCTTCACCGTAGCTCGAGTGTTATTAGGGAAAAAACTCTATATTTGGGATACGCCATCCATCGGATCCACGCAGGTTCAATTTGCTCTCATCAGTAAAGAGCACCTATAAAATTAATGACAATGTTAATTAGACCAAATAAAACAAGTTTTTGCAAACTTACCGTGTTCTCAAACTCACTATCATTTAACAAGTATTCCTTATAAAATTTCACCCGTGCAATTTTATTACTTTTGCTAATATAGAGTTTTTTTTCTAGCTATTCGCCCATGGAAATCATTCTTTCTTAAAACGTTTTTAATGGCCTCGGCACAAGCATCGTTTTTTAAGTTAGTTTTACTCATGTTCTTCAATTCATTTGCTGTCTTGAATGGTTTTCCGTCAAAATCCGACGCTCATCGTTATTATTCAATTTTTTTTTCTTGGCCAACACTACTAACACTTCCTACTTAAACATTTTTTTGATACCTTTGAATGATAACATGAACATTTATCAATAATTTTGGCGATTTCACGGACTGATTTACCCTCTCCATGTAATTTTATAATTACGCGCCGTGTTTCAGAAGTTGTTTGTTTTTTCCTTTGCTCTATTGCAACTTTGAAACACACTTTTAAAACTACACTTGCATAATGATTTGTCATTAGAAAAAATAACGGTTCAAAAAACCGTTTTAAAACAATAATTATTTAGCTATTTACATTTCGTGTACAGTTATGCGTTTGAAATGAATTATGCTGGTTTTGTTTACTCTGTTATTTTAAAAATAGTTTTCAATAAAACATCTTAAGTATTATACTTACATTGTTTTAAAGGTTTCTTTAATAATCTACAATTCTGTACCAAAGTTTTTTAGAAATATTTCAATACAAGTGAAAAAACTGCATTTGAATAATCTTATACCTAGTGTCCAATTATACGTTTGAGCCACTGTATGTATCACAAATAAAACTGATTCAAAAATCACAAAATTATTAATTAAAAACATACTTATATGTATCTTGAATATATTAAAGGATGTTCATTATTAAACTCATTTTTTTTAATATCTACACTTTTATAACTTTATCTAAATTATTTGCAAAGACAAACTTAATAATAAGAAAATATGTCTAATGAAACTATTTAAAATCTTTGAAATATTTCACACACAAACCCTGCACTTCTTTTTTAATTTCGTTATAGGTACTTAAATTAATATTGTTTAATTAATGAATTAACTTTTATGAATTTAAATAGCTTCGCCTTCATCCATGTCACTATCATAAAGATCATCACTATCTTCTTCTTCACTATTGCCCATTTCATTGTCATCCATAGACTCATTCCAAGGAAGAGCCTGATATCGGCGACAAGTTAATATATTTTGATTGTCTACGGCTGGCTGATTGATCTGCAAAATTTGATTAGATTTAGTTTGGATGTAATTCCCTTTAAAACTTTTTTGTGACATATTGCTTGTACTATTAATTTAGATGTTAACTGTTAATTGTTTAAAAATTGATTGACAATCAGCTTCTTATAAATAGCATTTTCTAAATATTATCTCTGATAATTGAGTAATTCTTTTTTGCGCAATTATTTATATGCAGAGTATGATTAACATTTTGCGGTTTGAAGTAGTTTTTACGTCTATGAATCTAATATTATTACAATGTTATTGCCCTCCACGTCAAGTGGTAATTTCTACAATACCATCTTCTAACATCCAACTGCCATGTTTAGTTTCGAATTCCCTAGTAAATTAGTAATAATTTAGAAAGTATTTTTTGCTGTCTAAAATTGTAAGTTAAAGTTATTTTATGACCATAAAACGAATATTTTTCGGAAAAGGGATTACCTTTTGAAAAACAAAAACTTTACAAAACAATAGAAATTCACCAAAAAAAAAACCCGAACAACTAAAAGAAAAGTTGCATTACATGCCAATGAATTGGACATTATAAGGGTATAAACTAAGAATTAAAATATTATGAAGAACAAGAATTAGCTCATTAGGCTTTACGGGTGATTTATAACTTTTAAAGTTGCCCCCCTATTTTTTATACATTTGCTTAAATTATTTCTTCTCAAGGTATGTAATACAGCTTCGGTGATTGACTTTATAAAAAAACAGATTATTGGTAACACAACTAATGAAATTTTCATTACATTATTAGAATATTGTTAAGTCTATTCTTTGAATAAGATATGACCAACATAAGGATCAGCTATAGAACAAACAGCTTAATTTATTAATAATTCTTTTGTGCTATTTTTAAAATAGTGTTTGCAAGAATATGAATATATACAATCCCTATACAATTAGCATTCGGCAACTGTAAGTGCAACACTGTCACAACATTAATGTTAGGTTTACTCTGGCAATGCTAAACAAAAACTAGCGAATTACGTTACTAAAAAGAATAACAAAAACGATGTACCATTTTTGTCAATTTCGTTTAGTTTGTGTTTCTTTGTCAAAAGGTGTTGTTATTTCGTGGAAGGCGGAAACGTTGCTATAGTTTTGTTGTTTATTTTTTCGTTGGAAACTTTTATATTTTCCCAAAAGAAAAAGAAACAAAACTATAAAAACCCGAACGAAATAAAACGCTTTGAAATTGGTTAAAATATAATTAAACAATTCGAAAGAAAACCGAAGTGAGAAAAAGAATTTGTTAAGAATGTTTAAGTATAACGAGAATTTGAGTATACATTCTTCTTACTATTGTCTACACTGCTTTTGTTTGGAAACCAACGTTTGTGTTGAGCAGTATGTGCTAATTTAAATCATTATGATAATAATGATGAATTAGATTTTGGTAGTGCTTTAATAGATGACGAAGTGCAAAAAGTGTTAAGAATTTAAAAATATAAATGCCAGTATTACCTGTGTTTTATAGAATAAATAAATGCTAAAAATGAAAAACAACAAAGCTAGATAAATAATATTAAAATAAATAGTTGAGCGTGTTATAATATAATGAAAAAACAACCATAACCGATAAATGCCGCTTTGAAAAGGTCTAAAAAACAAGTTGCCGCAAATATCATTTCAAGGATAAATAAGCCTTCCAATTGGACTTTGAAAAGGGTTAAGAATGTCAATGATAAACATTTTCTTCTCCATTTGGGTGTGTCAATAATTCATTTTATTAAAAATTTCAAAACAATTTAATAAAATTTTCTATACACAAATATGTCTATATTTATGCAAGCTGCATTCATTATATTAAAATATTGTTGTTGTTTTTTATTAACTTTTGGCTTTGGCCCAAGAATTCGTTAAGGCTTCAATATTCATTACTTTATTTATGTTAATTCCCAATTTAACGTACACCTTGCCTTTAATAAAAAGCAAACAACAATAACGAATTACACTAGACAATAAAACTTTTTTGTTCATTTTATAAATGACTTGGCTATTAAAAATACAAAGCGCTGCTGCTAATCGAAATCAAACACAACACCAGTTTGAACAAACGAACGGAAACTTGAGATTTATAACGATTTTACAACAACATTTGGTTAGAAGTTTCAGTCAAACAGTGCTGCCAGAACTTGATTTTTCTTTCTGCGTTTTTAAGAGCCCAACAACACCTTTGCTGTGATGGTGTTACTCAAATACTGTTAGCATTGGTACTTTCTAGGAGACATTAGAAAACTTCTCAACAGTAATAATATATCCTTAAAACTGTTCTTTATTAACTTCTTTATATACGACTTGCATACATTGTAATCCATTTTGCTGGCTGTTAATAAAATATATGCCTGCTGATGGGGAATTTGAAATATTATTTACGGTTGCTAGGCAAAAGATAATAAGGGTGCGACGTGAGGATATTTTTTCAGCAGCTCCTAGGTTATGTTTATACATCATATGTTTTATTAACAAAATCTTTTCAATTTGTAATAATTTAAATAAAAAAATACATCATAACAAATTACAATTTACATTATCATATTTTTTGAGCTGGAGCTTAACTCCAGCTTTTACTTTACTGGGCTGTTGCTTGAGTTTAGATTTTAGTATCGATGTGAGATTGTTAACTTGAAGACTATAATAGAAAGTTGATTGAAATTTCTTTTTTAAGATATGTTGAGGTATTTTGCTAATGCAGCTTATGCCCAAGTTATGATCTAAATAAAATTTTTAATGAAATCCCTCAAGAAATAAAGAGATCAAAACTTTTCGTATTGCTTTTCCAAAATTTTTCTTTACGTCTTATAGTTAAATCGATAATATGTCTGGCCCTTAAAAATCTCATGTTGTAAATGTGCATTCGTCTGGCAACATTTTTTTTAAATAGTTGCTACAAACCTTAATGTCATCAAAGCTGCATGCATTCATACATTCATACAAAATTATCCCATAATATACAAACAAACATAAGCAAGTTGTGGCTGTAAACTGGTGACTACGTCATACCTTTGCTTACTATATTATAGCTTATATTGTTGTTGTGTTTTTATTCAGCTATCGTTATTGTTGTTGCAATTGTATTTAAAAATTCCGCCGTAGTTATTTTTATCCATTTTATGCTTTGTTGCTCACATTTATTATTGTATCCCTTTTGCTTCGTCGAACTGACTGGGGGATTTCAGCCCAGATGTTTGTGTTGCTTTTAGATTTTTGTTGTTGTGTGAGTGTGCCTTGAAGATTTTTACAAATATTTTCCAGTTTTTTGTTTTTTCTTTCAATTCTAGTTAACAATTTCTGTTATTCTCTTTATTTTATTCAAACTCTCTAGAGAGAGAGAGAGTTGTTTTTATTGTTAAATTCTTTTAAAAAAAGCAACACTTACAAAAATTTTATTTACATATGTTAATGAATATACATGCATATATACATATGTACATATATTGAAATATATATACATATATAACATTTATGTTATTATCAAAGGAAAGTTACAATAGAGAATTGAGTAGAATGAACACAATAATTAATAAACCTGCCTGAACTAACTGTTTATCTAAATGAGAGAAGGGAAAGGAAACAACAGTTAAAATATTTGTGTTAAAATACAAACTATGTACAGTATTGACCATAATTAAGCACTTGCTTAGAATTTTTATTAAGGAATCCAGTTTGTGGCGCTAAGGGGTTTCAAAACAATATACTTGTGATTTTCTCAGAAACCATGTTAAGGATAAAGCTACAGAACGGACCAATTTGACCATGTCGTCTGTTGATGGGCCTCATGTTAAATAGCAAGAACTACTTGCTTGCACGTTTGATTCTAAGGAAATCACAAGGGTGTTTATAAAGGAGTTTTTGTAAAGAGTAGGTGGGATTCAGAATGGTCCTGTTCTGTATTCTTTCAACGAAAAGTGGAAAAAGTGATATTCAGTAGTCATCCTTTGTTATTTATGTGGACATCTTGACATTTTATGCAATAAAATTGCTGATAGACTGAGTAAAGAGGGGGTATTGCTGCAAGATGGGCTGAGAGATACTACCTCAATAGGATATTACGGCTGATATAAAAAGAGGGTCTAATTACCGTTTGATTCGTTCTGCAAAAATATTTCTGCTAAAGGTGTTCTAAAATTTATGAGATATTTTAGTTTCCCATAATTTAAGCTATGAAAACAGAACAAACTCTTCCTACTGATAGTGAAATAAAACTGATAATTTGCTAAAAAAAATATTTTTTACGCCCATAAACAGTACAGATTAAATGCAACGAAGCCATAGAGGATGCATGATAAGATTAATGTCGGCACCTGGGCGCGAAGCTTTAATCTGATGTTGGTTTTACCACTGGGTGTAGCAAAAAGTACCCACCCACTCCTTAAAAAGCATAGACGCCTGAGCTGCAATTTTTGATTTAGCGGGGTAGACTATCCAACTCCTAATCCTGTTGCATGTGCAAGCACAACCATCACGTTGCTCCCCGAAGGCCCTCACTAATAACCAGAACAGAGACATAGCACTGCAGGCAACTGGTTTCCGCGGCACCAGTGTGTGTGTATGTGTGTATAAAGTCACTGGTCGGTCCTGTGTCTCTTCCCCCTTGGGACTCCTGCTAGCCCAGGCTACTGGTGCCGTCTTTTGCCTCCGAAGGCTCTTGTCAAGATGGCAAAGAGATCAATCAAGACTACGTGGCCGCGGGAGCCATAGCAGGTTGAGTAGGCTTCTGGCAAAGTTCGTTTTTAATATCAGTCGGGACTTTCATAAGCTGCCACGTCGGGAAGGTATACTTTGTTTTGGCGCCATTTTGGTAAACAATAGTCTTAACAGTTCTATTTGGCATTCGTGAAGTCGTTACAAATTTATTATGGAAAAATATGCATTAAACCAACGTGTTTGCATTGTTAAAACATTTCATCAAAATCAATCATCGCTGAATGTGACGATTAGAAAGTCATCTGAAATATTTTGGAGAAACAACGTGCCAAACAAATGCATTATTTATTGTGTAGTGAACGATATCCAACAAAGAGATTCTGCAGGTGATAGGCCCAAGCATGGATCACAACGTACTGCAAGTCCGGTTGAAAACATTACTGCTGCTCAAGAAAGTGTTCAAAAAAATCCAGCAATCTCAACTTAACGCCGTCCTCAGGATCTTGGTCTTCAAAGAACAACTCTGGTACTACCCCCAGGGGGGACATTATCGGTCTTTGTGGAGAGTAACTATTTAGACCTGTGCAACTGGGGGAAAAAAGGAGCCCAGTCCCCTGAAGTCAGCAGGGGTACAACTGGAAGGTCCACGTTATTTCCGCGGGAATCAGTTAGCCTCAGAGTTGCGTTATTTGTCTCTTTGGATATCTAACTGTTCTCTGGCTGATTATTGAGGTTGGCCCCTATTTGGCAGTATCCTGGTAGTTGTCGTGTCGCGGCCCCATAACAGACAGGTCAGTTTTTATATGGTTGCCGGGTTCATTTCACCTTTAATAACACCTACCTGGTGAAATGTTTCCAGATCCAGTGAGCATGCTAGACATGTGTTCTGGACAGGAGTTGCATAGTCTCCAACTCTTCAGCAAGGAGTGATGATTTGCAGACCTGCTCTGGAATCACTAAAGTTGCAACTAGGAAAAACCTGTTGCTAGAATTAGTCTTTGGCTTCCTAGGGCGTGAATGTCGTTTGCTTTTCATTCCCAGTGGTATGACCGCCATCTGATTAAGGCTCCATAGCCAGGCGCAGATGAAAATCTTATCACGTAGAACAACTCTGGCCACAATTTTGCACAAGGATTTGCATTTGTTTCCATATAAGATTCAGTTGTTACAAGAGCTTCTTCCACTTGACCATTTTCGTCGCCGTCCATATGCCAATATGATGTCACAGCTCGCCCATGATAACCCCGATTTTCATTAAAAAAAATAACACTGAGTGACGAGGCACATTTTTATTTGAATCGATATGTAAAAAAACAGATTAGTCGGTTCTGGCGAATGGGAAACTCTCAAATTCAATAGTCACTTTTGCATCCATTAAAAGTGTGCAATTTGTTCAGGAGGAATCATTGGACCTTACTTCTTTGAAAATGAAAATGGCGTTACGGTAACTATGAATGGGCAGCGATACCCTGATATGATTGAAAGCTTTTTAACGCCACAACTGCGTACTTTGGACTTGATTAACACATGGTATTAACATACAGGCATACAGCCAGGATTGCAGTGGTCGCCCATTTTGACTGATCCGGACTTCTTTTTTGTGGGGATATCTGAAAAACAAGGCTTATGTAAACAAAACAGAAGCTTTTCATATTGAAATGCCGCATGAAATGTATGAGAATGTAATGAAAAATGTGCTCTAAAGGCGTCGCATTTGTGAGACCAACCGAGGCGGACATTTATAATTGTCGACATTAAATAAAACTTTTATCAATATAAGATCCATTCTCTTTCATATAATCAAAAATATTTATACCTTCCCGGCAGACACCCTTTAGAAATAATGTGCACAGTTATGTTTATGCCAGTTTTATTACTTTTTTATTATACCACCCTCTCGCTTGGATATCTTAATTAACCGAATTTCAATATCAATTCCTCATCTCACATATATAAAAAATTAATTATTTTATTTTATAAACAATAAATAGTTGGAA
This sequence comes from Trichopoda pennipes, assembly GCA_030448955.1. Taxonomy (NCBI): domain Eukaryota; kingdom Metazoa; phylum Arthropoda; class Insecta; order Diptera; family Tachinidae; genus Trichopoda; species Trichopoda pennipes. The sequence continues at coordinate 11,214,837 of JASKUP010000034.1, forward strand.
TACTTTAATATTTAATATAAATCTAAAATCATAGCTTTGAAAAAAACGCGTGTTCTTTATGAAAAAAAAAAATAAAAATAATTTTTGTTAATTAATTATTTACGCTCCTTTTACTTTTAGATAATTCGTTAAGTTGACTGTTCAATTTAAAACCAAAAGTTTTGTAAACTTTGTGAGAAAAACGTACTTTATAATAATAAAAACTGAAACAGAATAAATGTAAATTTGTTTTCTAAAATACAGATTATAATTTAAAACACTCTAATATTAAGTATAGAAAAAAATTAAGTATAAAAATAAAACAAAAATCTTTCTATGCAGTTTTATGTTGGAGTGTCATTTAATTGTGTCGCGTTTAAAAATCGTTTAAAAATTAAAATTAGGCGCTAGTTTTTTTTTTTAAGTGTCGTCGCATTGTTGTCGTTGCCATCGTTTTCGTTTTCATATTCAACATGTTTAAGTGCATTCCAATATTTAAGGGCTGTAACCGCCAAGTAGAGTTTGTAGATAAACGTCATTGTTCACTACCAAGTGTTCCAGAAGAAATCTTACGTTATTCCCGTACTTTGGAGGAATTATTTTTGGATGCAAATCATATACGTGATTTGCCGAAGGTGAGTAATTATAAAATTAAACACATTAAATCTTTACAAGCTATATACTACTTCCTTATTTAAGAGTTTATGCCACAATGTGGTGTTCTCTATATTAAATCGGGTTAAAGAAAAAAAAACATTTGTCTGCACACTCCATTTTATTTAATTTCTGTTGCAGACATTTTCAAATGTATTTAATAATATTTCAAGGATAGAACATAAACTTAAGTATTTTAATTTCTCCTTCATCTTTCACTTTTGTTTTCCTTGTTTTTTTTTCAAATAAAAGATCAACATAAAAGGGGTTGTTAAGGAAGTCTTATAAATTCTTTATACAATTATCTTTATCACACTATTTCTTCAAAGGATTAAATGCTTTTTTTTTATATTTTGCTACTCCTTGGCTTAAATACTTTGCTTTTGTACATGACAATACGAATATATTAAGTGCAACACCATTTTATTTAATTAAATAAAAAAAGTTTTGCATGCTACTGACATTTATTTGTTGGAAAGTAGGCTGGATATCTGTGTAGCAGATTGCTTATGCGAGCGTTTAAGAAATTGCTAAGTGATAGCTAGATTTATTTGAATTTTAGCAGAAGATCCTCTTTTCTTCTAGTTTCCACACAGAAACAAGCAATGCTTCTTTTAGAAATTATTGATTCTCTTTTTGCTCGAAATATAAAAATATTTTGACATTTCGTGTTTGTTAGCATGACGTTCCCTTGTCTGTATCGATGTCTACATTTTTTGTTGTGCTATTTGGTTAACAGTAGTTGTTGTGTTGTTTTATGATTAGCGGATACTGGTATCCCTGTTCATTATTTCTATATCTTTTATAATATTGGTAGTCTATTATCGTACAATATATAAGTTGAAGAACTCTTAAATTTATATTTTAAGTCAATTTAAAGTTAATTAAAATTTGATTTTTCATTTCTGTACTTGATAAATACATATACAGCTGCGGTCAATATCATAGCATCACGCGCAAATTTATACTGGCTCCGTTTACGAACTTTTAACTATTGGACCGATACAACTCAAAACAAAATAATAAATTCTTTGATGTTAATGGTTTATTATCATAGCACATCAGTTGAATTTTAGCAAAACTTTGTGGTCTTTTTTCAAATAAAACAAAAATTTCACTCAGATATCTTGTGTGGTTTCAATATTTTCTCGCATACCCTGTGTTTGCTATTACCGGTGCAACGCCTTCTCATGGAATCCCCTAAATGCTGGCATCTCCAAATTTTCTGCACAGCCTCAGGGAGCCCTTCAACCCTCGTTGGTTTTATTGTAGATACTCCCTTCTTTAAGACCGCCCCCAGATTTTCGATAGGGTTCAAATCTGGGGACTGTACAGGCCACTCCATTACATTGATAAAATTATTTTTGAACCATTTTTTTTTGTCATTTTTGGATTCCTCAGTTTCCACTTTTCCTTTGGCCAATTTAGATAAGTTTTAGCTAAAGATATCTGTTTAGCAACATGCTTAGAGGAAAGAAGCGACACTTTTCAAAGAACTACAGGCATTGAGGCTGTTGTTTTAAAGTCTGCGGTGCAGACTTTTTAGCTGTCATAAAGGGATTTGCTTTAGTCGTCCTTACTAACCGTTTTACTATTAAGGGTGACAAAACTCGCTTTCTACCATGGAAATCAACTTTTTACTGATATCTTGGGGCATATATTATCATTTAATTGGAACAACCCAGCAATTCCCTTATTTGGGAATACGATTTATTCTCGAATCAAAATTTTTTTATTGGTTCACGTTTTTCGGGCGAATGGGAACAATGCTTTCCGCGACCCATAACTTTACAATTTTTATAAAATTCTTACACGATTTTATAGAAAGTATTTTAAAAAAAATTTTCTTACCGTGCGTTTTTATTTTTTTCCACAAAATTTTACAAAACAAATTTAAAAAAGCTTACTGCTGCTATTTTATTAACTGCACAAAATGATAAGTGTTGACAAAAGATCTTTTATAACTGATTAACAGTTACGAAATTTGACAAAAAATGCACACGCTTCGAGAGAGCTTTAAAAAGTGAAACTGTTTTTGACACTCAAAAAACTAATATGTATAGTAAATAGGTGAAATTTTTACAACTTTCAAATCAGAATATTGCAACTGGTGCTATTTTATTGACCGCAGCTATATGCCTGTGAAAGCAATTTGTAAAGTTTAACAGCCGTATGCATGAAACCTTAAACCACCTTTAAATGCCGTTGATAAACAAAATTTCTTAAAGTTGTATTTAAAAAAAAGCTTTTTACCTTAGAATACCTTTGTTAGCTTTAAGTATTTTAAAGTGGAAAAAATCTAGTTTAAAGCTACAATAAGTTGAGTCGTTTATTTTGAAAGTGATATAAGTAACTTTATTTTATAGTCGAGATATTCAAGGGTTTGCGTTATAAAAGTGATTGAGATATATTAATTTTGTCCGATGTATACTGAAGTGATGCTTTGAAATAGCAGTGATTTAATACTATCAACATATTTAATATAAAGGTTTGATTTAAGTATTTTTTATTTTATGCATTCATAAAATACAGCACATGTTCATTTTAAATCATATATAAGTGTAAGTAATTTATATGTAAATACATCAGTTCAATTTAATTTTCGTCATCGTCATCAATAGGAGTGACTAAGTCCTCGGAAATCGTGTATTATGTCAAATTTTTAAAATAACTGTGTAATATTGGAGGTATACAATTAAGCTAGTCGATCATGTCATTTTATTTTGCAGAAGAAATAGAACGAAATCCAACGTATAACGGATCCACCTCTATTTGTGAATAAACCCTAGGTCTTCCTCTTTTTGCTGGCAAAAGTTAGATATTTATCTTTTTCATTTACTTTTCTCTTCGAAACAGATTCTACCAATGATTGTGTTGAAATAAAAACTTTTTCCTCCTTGTTGTCTACTGTAAAGGATTTTTTTCCAATAATTTTGAGAAATTTTTAATAATAATAAATTGTAGTATAAAAATAATAAAAAATGACAACATGAATGGTCGGTCGGCTTCACTTACTGCACTAGTTGAACCTTTGAAGGCTTCAAACCCAAATTCTTACCCAAAGTTCACCATGTGGTAGATGTGGATAACTCCAGTTGTTCAGAATTGAAAAATTTAGATCTGCTTTAACACTGTGGTTAACGGCTGCGATTTTGGTGTTGGGAGTGGGTTCTAAAAGGTAGAACATGAATAATACGCTCAATCACAATGTCGCAATAATCTTCGAATGGGGTCGTGTGAATAGAGACGATTTTAATGCCCGTAAAACTCAATGTTGCATATTTACGCATAGATTAGAAATGGTGCTGCATTTGTTATTAAGGAATCGGAAGTTCTTAATTTTGTTGGCATGAAAATTCAGTGTGATGTTCGATGGACTAACCACATTTTTCAGGTTTCTAAAAAAGCTTTCAAGTGTCTCGGTTTTCTAAAATGCTGTAAGAGATACTTCACTCTATCCGATCTCCGTACTATTTATAACACCCATATTCGTCGAAAAATGGAATACAACTCGCATTTATGGGCCAGCGCCCTAAAGTCTATTTTGGAGTTGCTCGGCCGCATACAAGAGAGGGTCAGTAGGAAACAGTAGGGTATCCGAATCTATTGTGGGTTGTATTTCAATGTTTTGTCGTTATTACAATGAAATTAGGAAACTTGTTGCTGTTACTCGCATGTTTTTGCGTTTAACATGCTTTTCGTTGAAGGCCCATTCATTTGTGATTAATTGGATCGCACTACGCATTACAGGTTTTTAGCAGAACTGTCCGTATATGGAATAAACTCTCTCCAGAGGTGGTCTTTCCTATCACTTTCAATGTAGCAAAGTTCAACTCGAATGTCTACAAGCACTACTCTCTCTTTTCTCCTCCCCATAACCTAATTTAGTATTGCTTGCGGTAAGTTTTTTTTAGTTCCCCCGGGGGCACATCCATATGTCTTTATGGAATCTTACCGTCTATACATGTGTTACCGGAGATAAAAGGGAGGTAGATTACATGTAGATTGTGCTGCCGTCTGACGTTTTATGCGGGGCTAATATTTCCGTCTTTTAATCTACGTTAATTTGCGTTTGATTCCTTTTATGAGAATATCATAAAATATTTATTGTCAAAAAAATGTATTTGAAATGTATTACTGCGAGGGAAAGCATATCTATATATGGCCATTTCACTACAGCTCATATAGATTATCAGTGGAATTTTGTATACAAAATTCAAGAGTCTTATATCGTAAGCCGAATAGATTAAATGAGAGTTTTCTATATGTTATATAAATTTAAGTATGTTTCCAGGTACAAGTAAGTCTGTATACACCGCTAGAATTAAATTATTATTTTATATCTCGAAAACAGTGATATTATTTTACAAGTGTGTGAAGTTAGCTCCGAAAGTTAGCTTCTTTTTTGCCAACGCTGTTGTAGTTTACATATCTCTTACTCATGAAATGTCCACACAGTTGAATTGTTTTAACATTTTGGTGCGAAAATGAAATAAATAATATAAAAACAAAATATATTTGTGAAAATTTTAATTTTATTTATTCATAACAAAAGACAAAAAGTCAAAATAAAACAATTTAAGAAAAAGAGAGTGAAAAATGCTTGCATTTTTTTTTTCTGTACAGACATTGTACAGATATTTCAAAAATGACCAAAAATGGGTCAAAATTGGAAGGGTGCAGCTTAGCGGACTATAGGGGGGCGAAAGTCATGGTATTGTGGATTTCAGATTTTCCAAAATTATAAAATTTAAAAACATCACCAGTCTGCTACGAATGTTAAATAGACAGTTTCCATGAAAATAGTAAATCGAATTAATTTTATTTAATTGTTATGTCATATCAGGCTAAGTGACAAAGCTAAATGAATCGGTTAAAGGCAAAGTAGAGAAAATGTTCGATGTAAATAATTTAATTATAACTTAATTTGTTGTTGTTTTAATTAAATAATCAAGAGTTAAAAAGAAATATATTTAATAAATTCATTTTTTGCTTTCAAACATTTTAAGGAATTCTATTCATGTGTCTGTCTCATTATTGTTGTTATATTTTTCATTATTATTGAGACGAAAGCGGGGATTATTTTTTTTAGTTGCTCTTGGAGTATAAAATAAATTGTAATAGATTTCGCTTAGTCATGCATACTTTGCATGAAAATATCTTGAATTATTTCATTCTTTCTCTACAAATTTAAATAAAAATTGTATCTTTACACATATAAGCAAAACGGAAACGTTCAATTAAATTTTTCTTATACAGCAAAAGAATGCAATCAGTGTTATTAAAGTCAAAACACTACACAGAGTCTCCGACATATGACACATTTATTTATTAAAGCATTTGGTGAATTCTACTATTTATAATTGTGACTTTGTCTTAAGCTGGCATAAATTGATGGTCTAAGATCCAAAAACCGACGATAGCAAAATGAAAAACTGCATGATTGGATGTTGCATGCTGGTAAATTGCGGCAATTTTAATTGAACATTTTATAATTAATTTGTTTTTTACATGTTTCCTATTTGAAGAGCTGAGCCGACTATTTTAAATAAAAAGAATTCATTTTTAAAATATTGCAAAATCGGTAATTAATTGAAAATGTCAATATACTTGGATTCGTAATTAGGGTTCAACATTGATGATTCATCCATTGATCATTTAAAAACATCTAGAAGTTTTATCTGTTTATATTAAACGGTTTTTTTAATACAAAATTGATCATCTTTTGCAATTAAAATGACTTAAAGAAGTCTAATGTGAATTGTATTTTATTTTATTTTATATTTTCTTTTAGAAATTCGTTGCTCGCTTTCATGTGAAGAAGGAAAGTCACTACAATTTTTAAATAGGAAAATATCATAGAACATGTTTTCAGTCAAGCGATTTATTTGTTGTAGAAGTCAGATACGAGGGTGGGTCAATAAATCCGTGAAATGGAAACAGGCAATTGCCACTTGACTCCCATCTAAATTTTAACCATGGTTTATAATTTTGAATATTTTGGATTAAGTGGGTATTTAGAGAGGACATTTCTCCGGTGACTAACGTAATACGAGTAGCCTATTGATACCTTTACGAATGAAATTATTGTGGCATAGGTTTAAATTGTTATAGTATTATTTTTGTGGCGTTTTTAAAGATTTAGAATTTATTGATTGGTGGATCTGAGAACCCTAAGCAAACTGCAGTGTAATAAGAGAAACCAACATCGGAAAATCGGTGAACTTATAAAATTATAATCAACATAAAAGCGCAGTTAATCGATTTGTTTTTCTTGTAGATTACATAGTTGGCACTAAGTGAATTTTCGTTAAACTCGCGCATTAAATCTTAAATGTATTCACAGCTACATTCGTTGATAAATTTTCACACAATTTTTAGAAGGGTTTTGAATAAAGTGGAAATATAATTACGAAAAAAAAAATTTTCAATTCCTGTAAATATATTATCCATGGGAATGCATGAGCAACAAAAATACTTTCAACAAATTGTTACTGCCTTTTTCAGTTCTTATGCTCAAAACATAAATAGCAACTTCATATTTACCAATATGCAATTGCAAATGGAGTAGTTTAAAATATTGTGGAATGTATCAAAAACGGAAATGAAGTGTTTTGGTTTTAGCAAGGTTGTTTTCTAAAACCAAATAACACAACAAATTTTTGTTAAAATGTTTAAAATTTTTATTGTATTACGAAGAGAATAGTTCGGCAATTATGAATGAAAAAAATGATGTCTGGCAAATGTCCACCACGGCCACGCTGAAAGATGTCGATTCTTTCACCAAAGTTTTTAATCATTTTTTGGAAAAGTGGCGTTCCCATTTCGTTATTCACATCATGGTTTTTGAGTTTCAAGGCTGAAATCGATTCTATTTGCTCCGTATAGACTCTGTATAGCCCCACAAATAATAATTCAGTGGTGGTACATCACACGATCTGGCTGGCCGCTTAACTGCTGACTGTCGTGAAATTATACGATCGGGAAAATGGTGTGCAATAAATTGATCATTTCATTGGCTGTGCGACATGTGGGACCATCCTGTTGAAACCACATATCAGTGATATCCACATCGTCAATAATAAGCCAAAATTGAGTTGCTAGCATCTCGCCATAGCGTGATCCATTGACTGTTACCGCATACCAGCCTCATAATCGACCACACCGCGCACTATACAGTAACAATTTGAGCACGCAAAGGATTCTCAATAATTGCTCTAGAATTTTCAGAAGCTTATATGCGATAATTTTGCTTGTTGACTGACACACCCTGACAAGTAAAAATGGGCCTCATCTGTAAAAATGATTTTATCAGAAAAACCAGCTGGTGGTTCCTGAAAGAATTTAGCCGGCAATGTGAATGGTCGGTCGGCTTCAACTGCTGCAGCAGTTGAACCTTGCAAGGCTTCAAAGTCAAATCCTTACGCTAAATTCGCCAAGTGATGGTTTTGCATAACTCCAATTCTTGAGATCGTCGAGGAATTGACAAATTTGGATCTGCTTCAACATCGTCGCTTACGGCTGCGATGTTTTCAATTGAACGATTATGTTGTCCGAAAATATCATGAATGTTATGAAATGTAGCCTTAACAGAACCACCATTTTCATAGTGAATTTTAATTATTTCAATGCGATTTGGGATTGACAACTATCATGTTGTTGGTGTTGCCACAATTGAAAAACAATTAAAAAACAAAAATATAAAAATAACATTGTGACAAATCATCTTTACTTAATTTTGGGTTGGGTAAATCATCACACCGCTGGAGTGCAGTTCCTTGTATCAATAATAACAATAACATTGTGAAATGTTGTTGGGAAAATCATTATAAATCGAATGAGGTTTGTAATTTACATTCATTGTGCAAAAGAATTTTTATTAAATTAGTGCATAAAACTATTTATATATAACTAAGTTACTTTTCAATCTAACTACTCTACTAGATAAACAACAAAATACCACAAAAACAAAAAATAAAATAAAATAAAATACACACTTGTTTAGATTATAAATAAAAGGTGTGGCTTTTATGGTTCAACAAAATTTATTTGAAACTCATCTCACACGAATAATATTATCGGATCTATATCTATTTATTTAGTATCTAATGTATTTTAATTTAAAAACTCAGTTCTCATGACTGAATTGAATACAAGTTGCTTCTTCTATTTGAAATTTCGTTTAAAGTTTTTGATTTCACAACTGTAATAGTTTTGAACTTAACCTACTTGTTACTTGTCGTTTTCTGTAGCTATTTTATTTGTAGTTTTTTGTCATCATTTTATTTTTAAAAACAACTTACATTTTACCCAGCTTGCCAAGCCTTAGAGGCGGGCGGAGTTTTTTATATAAAATTGTTCAAGAAAAGCCTCAGAAAAATTAAGCAAAATGAAATACATCTACTTAAAGATGCTTTGATACTCGAAACACTTTGGTCCGTCTTTCTAACAAAAAAAGTTTTACGCGGGTTAGGCTGGAGATTAGGGGAAAACACCTAACTGAAATTTCTTTGTACCATGTGTGTGAAGATCAATTTAAAAATTTTTAGCTGTAACGCAAACCTCTTTATTTAACAGAGCTCTGTTAAAATGATAACACAAAATTGTTAAATTAAATAAAAATTCCGGTTATGCTTCTGAAATAAAATTTCCCTCTATTGTCCCTCGATACTTAAAATTTTTAACAGTTCGAGTTCAAAAGGGTTTTTAAGCATTTTGAAAATTCTAGATTCTGTAAGAGATGAGACCATTTTTAATGGAAACAACTAAAGATGGCAAAATCAAAGCGAATGGAGAACAATATAAGGGAACTTTGTTAACAAACATTATTATATTAAACACAATTCGATTACGAAGATTTGGTCAATTGGGTGTTTGCATTCAAAGTGGCAACAGTAATCGTTTTTGGAAAAAATTAAATTAAAACAACAACGGCAGTAAATTTATTAGAATTGCTTAAACTGCTTAAATACATTCAGCTGGTGTAATTTCATTAAGTTTTTTAGTAAGTTGTTACATGTGAGGGGTGTCCACAGTTGATGCTCATGCTGGGTGGGTAATAACTATTTTTTTGCGATTTCTCTTGTACGTTCTTCATTCTTATTTTTATTAAATAATCAAACTTTGCTGGTCAATAGATAAAAAACCAAAATAGAAATCCGCAGTCCTGAGAACATAACAAACTTTATGCATTTGGGAAGTTAAAGAAAATAATGCCTAAACTGTTCCATCCAGTCTAACGTCTTAACATTCAGTTAAAACTAGTAGAATGATTTTATTACGCAGTGTACGTGTGATATGAAGACAAAGAAATTCCTTGGTATTTTTGCTTTTTTATTTCCCTGCAGAGCTTCAACCATGATGTGATTTGCAATTTGGAGATATGAAAGGAAATTTAAAATAATTGTTTTTGAAGAAATTTTATATTAGTTCACCTTCCTGTGCCCTAATAATTCTACGGCCATTTCATTGATTTCTCAACTCAAATCATCAGGCAACCTTTAACCATATTTTAGAAAAGCTAAAACTGCTGGACCAACTGAGAGAAGTGGATAAAAAACTCAGTAAACTTAAGCATTAAAGCTAAACCTAAATACCAATAATTACTAGTGACTACTTTTCTCACATTTTTTTATACACGTTGTTAGTTTTTTTTCCAACACTTGCACTTGCGCTTTTACATTTAAAATAGTTCTCTTGGGAGAATGAGTTGAAATTGTTTTGAACTTTTAAAATAAATATCAAATTCATCAAACTTTTTGTAGTCTTTAAATTTATATTCTTAACAAAACATCTTTACAAATCATCATTACTCTGTAGCTAAAGAAAATAAACTAAAGATATGCGATTAATATTTGTGTCTTTGGAAGGGTATACCTTCCACCTCCTTGAAAAATTCCTATTCAATAAATTATCCTTATACAACAAATGAAAGACAAAATTCCTCCGCATTGAACTTATATTATGCTGCTCACTCTAGAGCTTTATTTCTAACGACATAGCTTTTTTTTTCGTATAAGTCTGAGTTTAACGTTATTAAAGCTTAATTTTAGCGCTAAGTTACTTCTGAAACACATTTTATGTAAGCATGTTGATTAGAACAATTTTTTACCCATGTGGTCTTGTTCTTAGGTTCACACTATTTAGTTGACTATTTCCCTTGAACTGTAACTGAGCTAGTTTTTACTTTTGTGTTAAAATAAACTGTGAAGCCTTTTTGATTATTTAAAAATTTTTCCAAACTGTATTTCATATGCGTTGCTTTTAAAATTAAATTAAAAAATAAAATTATATAAAAAATCCATTTATTATAATCACAAAATGAGTCGATACATTATTCAAACTATTGTCCATCGTTGGGCGGTTTCGAGGTAAAGAATAATTAAAGCTAATTTCTGATACTCTGCTTTGAAGTGAAGCGTACTCCACTAGGTCATAGTCTGCGCTATAAGGCGCGTGAGCCTAAACTTTCCATGCACTATATTCCAAACAGTTTTTGACCGCTCTTGTAGGTGCTCCTGTAGGCTAGTATGTAGTGTACTAGCTTGTCAGTATGGTGGTTGTGGGTTCGATTCCCAACGAAGACCTTGGTTTTTTTTTCACTACAAAAATAAAAATTAACTGTCGGTGCGGCTGCTCAGCGATGAAGGCATAGTCACTGGTCGCTGTGCTGTCTTATACGGCAGTTAATTTCCGACTATCCTTCTAGTTTTACCACCTGTTTCATCTCTCTTCTCTATCCCTTTCCTAAAGGATGTAGCATGGTACTTAACTAAATAGGCATTGTTGCCTCTTTAAAAAAAAAAAAAACAAACATGTGGACGAGCGCTCTCATGATGGCTAATTGTGGCCATAGAAAATAATCCAGTGGCATTACAGTGCCAAATCCCAGAAAATACGCGACCGGAAAATTTCGCATGCAATAACTGAATTATTTGGATGACTTGTGGTACCGTCTTGCTGTAACTAAGAGTCAATGATATCGACATAAGCTAATTGTGTCAAAAAATTGGTTATCATAGTTTGGTAACGAAGAGAATTCACGCTGACTATGTCTCCTTGCTCATTTTAGGTAAAAATACAGGCCGGTGATGCCGCCTGACCACAAAACGCAACACTCGGTCACTTTCTTTGAATGTTTTTGTTAAATTTTTCAAACAACCAATTCGGTCGGTTTTAACTTTTGAATAAGTTGAATTTTATAAGCGTAAGGATGAAAATCCTATGTAAAATTTTACACAAAATCTCATTTTGTAAAATGTAATGCCATTTTTCCCAGCGTCAACTAGTTGTTGTTCTAGCCTCGTTCTCAAGACTTTACTGCTATATTTGCATCACTACGATCACTGAGAGCCTATTGTTTGGGTTTATTGTGAGCAACAATATCGTGAGCGATTAAATTATGTGCAGCGTTCTCAGAAGAAGCCCGATTACGAGGAACAATTGCCCGAATTTTACGCAGTGATATTGTGAATTTTTGATAATAAATTTTCACAATTAAAATTTAGTGGCCTAAATAAATGTTGAAGAGTGTCAGTTCATTTCTTGACATTTTATCAGTTGACAGGCAGTTAGCTAAAACGGGAATACTCTTAAATTCTAATTTGTTTTTATTTCAGCCGGGCCTGTGCCAACAGGAAGATTCTGCCTATTGCGGTTCAAGAGAATCGGAATGCAATTTTACTCGTTAAAGAAAACTCTTAAGGCATTTAACCCCGTTTAGCTTAATTAATAATTTTAATTACTGTCGCTTTTTTTGAGATCTTAACGTATCTGTAAGTGTGTAATAGCATTTAAATGCCACTTTATTTTTAAGGTGAATTACAATATCTTAAGTTTCTTTTTTTCACTTATTTCTGTTACAATATTATCACTTTAAAATATAGAAGTATGATTATGAATAAAACACTATGACTTAAATTTATTCTCATTAGTGCACAAAGAGACCGCAATTTCTAGATAGCTAGATGTATTAAAACAAAATATCACGTGTCACATATTTTCTAGGGAAAAGTTGTAACTTTCCTAGCTGCCCTTCTGAAAGCCTTGGAAAACTGAGACTAACTGAGTGTTAGTCTACGTATAAATAACTAACTTTTTTCAAAATATTTTGTTTTTGCCCCATTGTCTTATGCTAAACAAACCGAATAAAAGTATAACTAAATATAGGCTAGTGATTGTCTACGAGAGGGGAAATTAGATAACAACTGCATAAAAGAGGAAACATAATGGAAATACATACATTTGTTTTTGTTAATAACGTGTGACCGATAAAAGGTTTTTTGTGCTTTTTACATACTTTAATAATTATAGACTACAAAAAGAAAAAGGTCAATCAGTCACCTTCACAATATAAAATAAATACAAAAAAATATGCTATCGAAAAACTAAAATAATAAAGCTGAGCGCAAACATATTTTTATAATTTTAAGGCTTTTTCTTGTTGTTTTTTCTGACCCAAAAATATTGAGAGATATTTTGTAATCTATATTTAAAATATTTACCTTCATTTTGATAGTTTTAGTGTTGTTTAGTTTAAAAAAATTTTTCGTGTGATAATGTAATGTCATGTCATAATGGAAATTGTCCACCATTTTAATAAAAAAAAATGTATTCTACTTTCTGAATAAGTTTATTTCGATTCCTAACAAAGACCTTGGCGCTGTTTTCACCACAAATAATAAAAAATGACTGTCGGTGGGGATGCTCAGTGATGAAGGCATGTTCACCGGTTTCCGATAACAGAAGCCTTCTTAAAATGAAAGCTACCCCGGTAGGCTAGTAGGTAGTGTACTTAGCCTACCAATCTGGGGGTGGTTGTTTTCACTACAAATAAGAGGTTGAAGGCTATGTAACTATTCATCTACTTTCACCGCCTGTCTCATCTCTTCTAAATCCCTTTCCTGAAAGAATGTAGCATGGTTTTGACTAAATACATATTGTTGCCTGAAGTGCTACTTCTTTAAAAAAATTTTTAATGTCGACTTTAAATTTGTTGTGCACTTATCTGGACAAATTTGAATAACTGGAATATTTAGCGAAAAATCACTTTTGCCTATAAAAATGTAAAAAAATATATTTTTTGCATTTCAACAAAAAATTAATATTTGAAATATTTGTAAAATGATCAAATATTTTAAATTAAATAAAATCAGATTTAATAAGACTTCTTCTTTGTGAAGGCTTGTATTCAAATACTAGTTTCATTTATTAAATTATGTATTAAAAATTTGAACTTTTCGCATTTACTGCCACAAACAATCTACTCGATTGCAACAGAAAGGAGAAAATTAAAATCTTTAACAGCATTTAACTTTTTCCATAAAACTGTTTTAGAGTTTTGCATACCACTGCTTCTAAAACTTCAATTCAATTTGAAAAGAAAAAGTTTTGAATAACCAACTGATTTCGATTATTATACTTCGCTTAACAATAAATAAAATACCCAAAGAGAACACAATACAAACACACCTGACATGACAGCAGATACTTTAAAACTTTTAACCTACAAAAAATTAAAGTACAAGTTGTAAAACGCTATTTGCTTTACAACGACATTATTTTAACGAGTACTTTTGCAAATATTTACTTCCGCTGCATTGTTTTCCCATACTTAAGTACGGGTCCAGTAAATGCACAGCAGAAGAATAACAAAAAAACCAACTACCATCTGATTGCATTTGTCTATTAATTTATACAACCAACATAAAGACATCTAGAACATGGAATGAAATACATGAAATGTACATCATCTAAACAGGCTTTTACAGTTTTTTTTCGGCTTTAGTCATTCAATTCTATTTATGTTCGATGTTTTATGTTTATAATCAAATTGTTCAACTCCCTCTATTAAACATTCAATATTGTTGCATTTGTGGGTACGTTATTGGTCTTTCCTCCCTTTGGCAATATGCTTTGCTTTTTTCCTTTGGTTTCTATTCTATTCTATTTTTTATTTGTTTTTTTTTTTTTTTGTAAAACACATTCAACAAGTGGGCAAACGACGGGTTTGCGACCACCTACATACTCGTTCATACACTAACAAACACAATGAACACACTTCAAAACGTAGTAATGGGGTAAATCTCATAAAATATATTTTACCAAGAATGTCTGTGGTATACGTATTTAAGATCACTTTAGGCCACCTGCAAATGAAAAATGCAGCTATTTCAATGACTAATAGACAAATTTGTATTTCTGATTGTTCGTTATCCGAAGTCGCATCTTTATACTCGTCATACCTTGGAACGTTTGACATTTTTGGAAATTATATCGCGTACATTTCCATTTATTGGTTTAAATATTTAATTATTTACTTTTCTTTTTTCTGCTTTGCTAAAGGCTATTTAACGTTTTTGATATTTCAAATATTTTATTTGTACTCGATTTCGAATGAATTAAATCGTACGATCTACAGAACAAGATTTAGATCATTTCCCTCAATTTCATTAAAAAACACTAACGTCCGACTGTGCAAATGTACAATCGACATCAAAAATTAGTTTTGATTTCAATTTCGAGCAATCTAGGTAAATTATTCACAAAATAATAATAAAATATCACAATTAAAAATATTAAAATCAATTAAGACTTTAATTATACTAAAAATTCTAGAGTTTGGATAAGTGGCAAATAGAAATAAAACTAAAAGTTTGGATGAAAAAGAAATTGTAAATATTTCCACTTTATGATTTCATGGGATAGAACCATTTCCGTAATATTTTTTCACCAAGTAATTTTTCTATCGGCCTGTATTATTAAATATTCTCTAAAAACTCAGCGAACTCAGTCGTAATTTGAAATATTAAAATCGCTTAATGCTTTAATTATACTTAAAAATTCTAGAGCTTGAATGAGTAGCAAATATAAATTAAATTAAAAGTTTGGCTAAAAATGGCCTTGTAAATATTTCCACTTGGGATAGAATCATTTTCGTAATGCGTGATATGATTTACGTCGGTATCTAGCGTGGGTATGCCATAAATCGACGGTGGTCAAATCACTTGGGCGATATGATGAGTGCACTGTGCCCTAGGAAGCCTAAGACTAATTTCGAACAACTGGTTATTCCTATCTGGAATTTTGGAGGTTCCGATGCACTCCTTGCTGAAGAGCTGCAGATTATCCAACTCCTGGTCCAGAACAAATGACGAGCACGCACACTGGATCGTGATCATTCACCCATTCTTCTCAGTAAAGGTGAGATGTTCCTGGCCTCTTAATCAAATTTATAAGCGCCGCGAAACCACAACTACCACGATACTTCCGAAGGGCCTACTTCAATAATCAAACAGAGAACAGCTAAAAAGCTAAAGAACCAATTAGCTGAACTCTGTTGCTTACTGATTCCCGTGGAAATAACGTGGAGCTTCGAGTTGACTCCCTGCCAGCTTTCAGGGGACTGGGCTGCGTTATTCTCCCGTCAACCGTTACTCAACCGTCGAGATGGTTCAGTAATCCATAAAGACAGATAAATGTATCCCCGGAGGTGGGTAGGTCCGTTTCCGTAAAAAACAAAATTTTATTTAAAGAAAAAGCAAAACTCGCTGATAAATTTATTTAGTGAGGTGGGAGCGTTAACAGTCTGAAATTGAATTCCTGTATTCCCTTGTAATTTTTCAAGTGCGTATTTTCACAATATCTTGGTAGCTGATTAATTTTTTGAGCTTTTTTGATTATTTCGCTCATTGCGCACAATTCCGAATAATTTTCCTTCATCTTCATTTTTATTCTAAGTTTAGGAGCCAATTACTCTGCTTCTATACTTTCTTAAAAATGAATTAAGAGGGCAAAGTAGTGGTTTTTATTGATGGAAAAATTCATCACAGCCGCTCTCACGATCGCGTTACTCTCACTTGTGCTAAATACCCTCAATTTATATGGAATTAAAAATCTTCAAATTTTTGGAACATTTTAACTTGTTGCGCACTTTAAGCTATAGTTGTCTTGACTTTTAAGTTTAATAATTTCACGATTTCTTCGTGGTTTCTTTTGACATTTTAGCAGTAATTAACCAATTCCTAAAAAAGGGTACGTCGTCCCTGACGACACAGGTCCATAACGTGAAATAAATATCATGCGCTTTATGGCATGCGGGTTTGTACGGCTGGAAGATTAACAACAGCCAATAAAGATACGAAATATAAATCGTAAACCGTTCATATTCTTCGTTAATAAATGAAGATATATGGACCAAGATTCTGCCGGCCTATAAAGCAAGCTAAAAAGTGACCTCAGGGAAAAATAATTTGTCTTTAAGGTTTTGCGAAATTTTTATAAAAGAGAGCTTATATTTATTAAAGAAAAAATTGGTTGTTCTTCACCATCTACCATTATAGTGATATTCACTAGTGTGTCTACTTTACATGTTCAAACATTTTTGTAGTGCAGTGGGAAGCTTTTTACTGAACGATGGACAAGTAAAAAAAATAAAAAAAGAAAACAAAACAAAGGCTGCAGTCATCCGTTGTTAGTTGTGATGAAAGGAAGACGATAATAGTGTAAACTTACAGCAGTAAAATACATAGGAGGCAGAATATAAAAAGATACACAACCTAAATCGTGTTTTATGCTTTTTTTTTAGTTTGTTGTTTTATTATAATTTTTTTTCATTTCGAAACGATGAAGGGAAGTTTCTCAATCAATAAAATGTTGCTGCTGTTGATGTTGGTAATTATGACAGTGGTGGTGATATCTAATCTAAACAACCAAGTACAAACTTTTTTGGTAGCTGCTCTGGCTGCCTGGTAATTGTGTGAATGAGAGAAGACCTATAGTTTTCACTAGAAACATATTTTTCCTAAAGTATGTTTCTCCTAGTTATTGATTTTTCGTTAAAGTTGCAAAACAACATAAAAAAACATAAAAGAAAAACATGATGTTAGTTTGCTTGCTGTTGATAATCTAATAGTGACCCTATTACTCTTGTTGTCTTTGTTAGGGAATGCTTGATGTCTGATTTTTTTTAAACTATTTATAAAAATCCTGTTAAATAATGTTCTTTTAGAAAAGATAGTTATTAATATGGAACATTGAAAAAAATGTACAAGAAAAGCAACATGTGAAAAATCTTTAGCAGTCATGTACAAATAAATTTACTTAATTATATGACAAAAACAAAGAGTAAGGATTATTTTTTTTTTTAATTTCGCACACGAATCGTCGTGGATGTGTCTACCAAAAAGTTTCTAAAACTGATATCAACAATTTGAATTTTGTAAATCATCAGTTTAAGGACACGCCTGTCACATTTTCTTAATTTACATTTCAACTTTTATAACTAATGATAACTAACCTCTGTGCTGCGTTTCATTTCAGTCGTTGCAAGAACATGACTATCACTGTTATGATTTCTATGGTTTACTATGTTAGCGAACCCGAATGCTTTAGTATTTATTTTAATGATGCAAAATAATGTAAATGTTTTATTACTTATATAAATTTCAAAATAACGATCAATTGATTCATTAGGTACTTTCATACTATTTTATCTTTTCGCCGTGTCTGTACAAATTTCCTAATTGAAAAATATCATCTATTTTTAAACTAGACAGACGAATTAAAAATTTTACAATTTGTTACGCTCATATGCTGTTGCTTCTGCTAACTAACTATAAGTTAGCAGCGTCTTGTCGTCGCAGCAGCCCAGAAAATGAATTACATTTTGTCAATGTCGGAATTTATGTGTTCTCTTTAAAAACGTAAGCCTTATTGTGTGTTATCAAAACAAATTTACTCTAATTTTTTAAAATGTATTTGACATAAATCTAAAACTTTCATAAAATGTATTTGTTGACTTTATCTAAACAATTGACTTGTAATTCCTATTTTGGGAATCGCATTGCTCCATTTAATTCGATATTAATTAAACAACTTCAATTCTGTGCTCTTTTTCTAGGCGTCAGTATAATGTGTTATTTGGTTACGATTTTGCAATGCCATTATTATTAATTATTTATTGTGTTTTATTTCTGTATGAGTTAAAAAACTTAAAACGAAATAGGTTAATTTTTACTATTTTTCTCTTCCGTGTTCGTATTACAAGTGACATAATTTTATTCAAGTTAACATTTAACGAGTGTTAATTAAAAATGAAATTGTAAACTGAAATTCTATTCCTCATGGACATGTGTACAGTTTAGTTTGTCAGGAATGACTTTTACATATTGTTTCGTTTATACCTTATATAAACGTTTTGTTGTTACTGAGCTCTTTATTGCAAAATAAATAACACCAGATTTTACAGTTTTCAAATTAATTACAAGTTTATTTACTCTAACTACACACAAAGTAAAATTTGTACATTGGCACTACAGAACAATCTACTAAAGATGCCAGTCTTTACTTCATAAGATTTATGTTTTAACTAGCTAACTGACCACTCAGATGCTGTCTTTTATACTTGTCCCCTAGAGGTCTGGAAAAATAAAGAATTTTTCTACTTTGTTGCTGTTGTTATGTTATTCATTCAATGTATAGGCGCCTGTTGGTCTGTGTGTATTTTTATTTTTGTTTTGCGTGTTTCAGTTTTCTTAGAAAACTACGCAGTTAGAAAAAGGAAAGTTGTTGTTGTTGTTGTCTTGCATGTATAAAATTTCTACGCAGTTTGTAGCTAGATAGTTGTTGGCGTCTTAGAAAATTACGTAGTTAGTAAACAGTATATCCAGTTATTTCGTTGAGTTTATTACTTAATTATTTTCTTATAAAACTTAAGTAAGACGCATCCGTAACAATATAGCTCTTTTTTTGAACAGTTATCTTTATACGCGTTAATTTCGAACTACAAGTTCCTGAATTGTTTATTAATAAATTTTAAAATGTAAACTTTAAAATGCCTGAATGTAATGAAAAAAGTGCTTAAAAAACCCTAGACAACTAATATTTAATTAAAAAAAAAACGGGAAAGGATATTACTAAATTTTGAAAATAAATCTAAATTATTAAATGAATTAAATTGTCTTTGTGTTATACAAAATTGAAGATATAGCAAAACTGTTTTAAGAATAACATTCACAACGTTTATCAAATGACTTAAGTGTTAAACGAAATGCTTATAGTTCGGTTTTGAGAACTATTAAAGGATAGACAGATCATCATTATCTTCAGACATCTAAAAATTTGGATACAGTTTTACGATGATGGGCTTAAGCGGTCAGTGAAGGCATTACAAACAAATATCATCACTTATTTTTTATGTATAACATTTAATGAATTCATCAAAACGAGTACCTTAAATCAGCCGGATCTTAAGCGAGAAAATGTTAGAAAAATAACATTAAAATATAAATGAGTTAATAGTAAAAAAAAAAATGTTAAAAATGGGTTTAGCTTTATTATTACTATGATTATTATTATTATTATTATTATTATGATTATTATTATATTAAAATTATGTACAACAAAACTGATGTACAAAAAACCACAAGCAACAGGGTTTTTTAGTTATTCATGTTCTATTAATTACAACAAACCACGATGAACAATCTGTTTGAAAAACAACTGAAGTTTATTTTCTTATTATTTTTAATTAAAGTATAACTAAGCATGTATAATTAAATTTTTTATTATCTTTTTTATTCTATCAGCTTTACCATAAAAAGTAATTACTTATTGAAACATTCCTGAGAATTTACTTATAAAAAGTATTGCATTACTTAATTAATATAATAATATTTATATATATAGGAAGAGACATACAATTCACTCTTAAATAGATTTCATTTCTGAAGCTGATAAAACTGTACTTAATATATTTTGGTTTAAAAATCTATTTTTAACTTAAAATCCTTTACTTATTTTAATCATTTTCGTTAAACATTTCTATATAAAAGTTTCGTTGAGTCCTGATAAATTACAGCTAAACTTTATATTTTATTTTAAATAATTTGTAGTTTTTGAGATGAGTTTTATGTGATTTTGTTGTTACCCGTCGGTCATTGTTGATTGCATGCATACACATTAGGGCAGTTACAAAAACTAAATTTTGGATTTTCCACCGGCTCATCCCCCTAAATTGTGTCAATTAATTAATATCAGTTCAATCTGATAATATAAACATGTGCCGCATTAAGTTTTTTTAGGAATATAGCTCTAGTCTTATTTGATACGAAATTTTATTCTTATTAATTTTGGATTTAATAATTTTATTTTTGCTAAAATTTATAGTTTTAGAAGCACTTAGCATTTACCAGGCTAAGTCGAGATTAAATATAGATTTCGTACCTGTTTTATACACTTTTATTACAAATTTTCCTAATATTAAGGATAAGGCACATGTAAACTATGGGTAAGTTATACAAGTATGGCTTAAAGGCCCAACTATAATATGCATAAGCTGACTTAAGCTAATGTCAAAAATTGAACGAACATTTTTCCAATGCTAAAGTGAATCATTGAAGACTTTTACGTGGCTATATTGTACTTACATGAATATAGAAATTATTATGCACACTTGCACATTTGTTTTATTCGTACTTTTGACAAAAAAAATAATTTCGTTCTAAATAATGAATGAAATGAAATTTATTAGCAAAAAGGCGTTTAATAATCATATTATACTTAATACTATCCTAATACAAATTTATAATTTTTTATTAATAGTTTTAAGAAATTTACGAAAGAAAAATTACACATATATCGCTGTATGTCTTATTGGGGCCAAAAGTACTAAGAAATGCAACTGTGTGCATCATTGGATTTATAAGCAATACACAATTAAATTTTATTGCAAATTGTGTGTTAAAAAATGGAAAAGAAAATAAAAATTTTAAAGGCCCTCGTTCCTTTGAATTGCCGTTATAATAAAACGCGTCTCTTTTGTCATATAAAGATATTTTTTCTTTGTACATTTTCTATTAAATTCAGATAAAATATTGTTTGCCCTCCATTGGAATTTGTTTACTAATGTATCTATAACACAATGGAAAATAGCTGTTTCCATACGGAATGTGCGATCAGTGTCGTACTTTGCTTATGCAAATGACTTTTGACAAAAAGTTTTGTTAAGTGCATTACAGTTTGCCAAATATAATTATTAGGTATTTGCACAGTTGCTTAAGTTGCCTTAAGCCAGTGTATGCATAATATAGTTGGGCATTAAATTTGAAATTATTGGGATTATCCTTGATACAAGTAGATTTCACATTAAAATTAAAAAGGTGTGATAAACCGTTATTGCTGCGATGATTGTTTTTTACACATTAGTTTTTTAAAAACCAAAATTTTTTCAAATCTGTTTGTTTCAAATCTGTTATTATTGTAGAAGCAATCACACGTGTAATTTGTAATTCCAAAACAATAAATAAATCAAACGAAATAACAGGCTATGCTGTTCACTAACTGCGCAGTTGCCAAGGAAAACTTATACACGCACGACAACAACAACAACTTCCTACTTACAAACTGCGTAGAAAATATATACACGCAAGATAACAACAACTATCTTAAAATAAATTCCTTATACATTGAGTGAATAACATAACAACAACAAAATGTGAAAATTCTTAATTTTTCTAGACCTCTAGCGAACAAATTTAAAAGACAGCGCTTATTTTCAGTAAAATTGAAGAAGATATTGATTTTTAAGCTTAAAAGTTTTGTTGAAAATGTTAATAATATTACCAACGATTTTTTTTTAAATCTTATTTGTCATATAAATAACCTGTTTCATGTAAATCATTTAATTTAAACAACAAACATTTAAAGTAAAAGTTTTAATTATGGTTTACATATAGCTAGCTGCCACTGTAAAGTTAAAAAAAAAATACTTCTATAACTAAAAATAATAGTGATATTTTTAAAGGGGATATTTCGTGTAAAAAATCTGGCTTTTGGGAGTTTTTGAAAAATGTCTGGGACCCCCTCCCCAATTGTCAATTAGATAATAATAACATATTAAGGAGTTAAGCAAACGTTTTGAAATTGACACTTACAAACAACAAACAAGTCAAGTTTATCGATCTGGTAGATATGAGATTCACAGCAAGGTGAAATATTTTTAATTTGCAGGGATAATAATCTGTTTGTGGAAAGAAATGTATTTTCCCATTAAAGTATACTTCGAATATTAGTTTTTTCGACTCTTTTTATATAATTTGCGATGCTTAAGGTCTTTCTTAAGCTGAATAGGGACAAGCTGTCGATCTGCCCAAAATTTCAAAATATGCACAATATCGTTGTCCTTAATATAGATTACTGGAAATTTTGGTCGTCACTGATGAATATTTAATGAAAAAATTGTTTTTGCCGGCCTAATCTTACGTATAATAATTCAACATTTTACGACCTTATGTTTAATCATAATACTGGAACATGCTTTGGCAAATCTTAATTTGTTCAATATTGGAAAACTTTCGAAATTTATTCATGGTGGATTTTTCCAACACCAAAACAAAAAATTTTTGACGCCAAAACTATGCTGTACATCACGAACCAAAGCGGTCTGCATAGTAAAAGTTGCTACAAGTTCTGCTGATGTCCTTAGCTAAGAAGCAACAAAGTTTTGCCTTTTGCGTAGTGTCACTCGTTCTTAGGTGCAGCAGTCAGGAAATGTGCTGTTTGCAATTACGAGTTGTCAAGGTGGATGCATAAAGTCTTGACGAGCAATAATTTCACATATTTTTAAGGAGACACAGACTAGTTCCAAACGTGAAGCGTTTAAACGAAATATTAACATACAATTGACAGAAGTAAAATTAATTCTTTTGAAAAAGATTCCTTTAAAAATAAATTCAAAAAATATATTTAAAATGTATTACTGCGAGGGCCATTTCACTACTGCTCAGGTAGTTCATCAGTGGATTTTATCCGAAATTAATTAAATTGAAAATGATTGCGCAAAAACTAAAATTGTTTATTTCTTTTCAAAAAAGTTTAAAAAATATTAAACGTAATCAATTGAAGAGCAGTATTAATGTTTTAATTAATCCTTATTTTAAACTTCTTCAATCAGTTGCTGGCATCGCTTTGTGCAAAAGCTGAAATAATAAGAAATTTATAAAAATATTTGCTAAAATCATACATGAGAACAATATGTTCTGATTTTTTTAAAGACTTTCCAAAAAGTTTTTCTTAAATATGTTTTCCTAAACTTTCAATAACCGATTTCTTTGTTTGTTTTTGCTTTTCTTATTCTGTTTTTGCTTACCTTAATTTACAATTCATGTTGTTCCTGTTGTCGTTCTTTCTCGAAATTTGTGTTTTTCTTTTTTGCTAAACTGTCGTCAACAAAAATGATAAACATGAATGATAATGACTTTGACCGGTTGCATTGATTACCTTTGGAAAATACGACGGAAAGAAAGCAGAAAAACAAGGAATAACTCGAAGAACAAATAATGTTTTACAAGGAAATGCAATTTATTAGATGACATGTTACACATGTATTACATTGCAGTGTTCGTATACTATGAGTGTATAACTGACTGATGACTGACTACAAAATTGACAGAAGTGATAAAAAACATATCGCGATGTCTTTGAAATATGTTTGTTTTGTGGTTTTATGTTGTTGTATTTAACTCTTGTGTTTGCTGTAGCTGGTTGTTGTGGTTGTCAGTAAGTTGAATTTATATTTATGCAGATTTGTCATTGAAATACCACTATTAGTAGCTCGAGCTGCTGCTGTTTTAAAATTCTGATGAAGGATCGAAACAGTTCATATGCTTTTATAAATGTTGGAAAACTTGTTTTTATCTGTAAAATGAAGTGATTTATGTATCTCAGCTATTACCAAAGTCAAAGTGGTCCAAAGGCTTACATTTTTTTCTCAAGGGAAGTCACTTAAAGTACAGATTATAGAATTTATTAAGGAAAAAATTAAATGGTTTTTCATTTTTACTCACCCTATTGAATCATCGATAATTACATACCCAAAGCCTTTTGTAAATTGTTTAGACTTTTCGAAAATACAAGGACATTAAATACACAAAAAATAAAAATAAAATTATAACAGCGCACCTAAAATCATTTTTTGATCTTTCTCGCCGCAAGAAAATGTTTCTAATTTTTATTCATAAATTGAAACATGTTTCTGTCAGTATTTCAACTCAGTGCATGTAAAATTGCAATAGTCTGACAGATCAAATTATTTAAAGACAATGATTATTGATTAATTTTTTTTTTGTAAATTTAGACTTGGTGATAAAGAAAAGAAACTTTCAAATATTTATTCAGTTGAATGGTTAACTCGTAACACGATATGTTTTTAGTTGACAAAAAAGTGCGACTTGAACAACTGTGTGCGGTTTAGAAAAATAAATTGTATGTGCAGGGGAAAAAAGTGGGGCTATAAAAATCACACAATAAGCTTTAAAATGTGGCAATATGTTTTAGGAAAAACTGTCATTCAGACATTATTGAATTCTGCTAGAGACTAATCGATACGAGAAAATTGGTATAAAAGCCGGTTCTCAAAATAAGCCATTAACTATTTAAGAAGCGAATGATAGTAAAATATGAATTGTTTTAATATCCAAATAAAAACGGAAAAGGAAACTGATTTTGTGATCGGCTATCAGTATGCTGATGGTGAAATAAATGATTAATTACATCTTCGAAAAAATGGGGCAAGCAGAAGAAGCAAGCAATTTTTGAGAATAAATTTTGATAACGGAGCATAGCTTTTAGTTTTATTTCCCAATGTTTGCGTGGAAATGGTAAAATTAATAAAAACACAAATCTTCAATTTTTATGTATAAAATATTTATTCGATTAACCTTTTTGTAAAGTGTATAAACAGCAACAATGGCGTTCAAAATCAAAGTGAAAGTTATCGGTTTACTCGTTAAGATTTATGTAAAAATCCAAGCATGATTAAAATCGGAGTATAATAAATTCTAACAGTGCCAAATAACTTTAATAACACCAAATCAAACACCCACTTTATCAAGAAAGAATAATTATTTCAAAATCGTGTGTTAATATTTAAAGAACAAAGATAATCTTCGATTTATATAGAGAAATCGAAAACAGATCCGGATTGAATATGAAAATTCCCTGTATCTTATGTGTTAAGTTGGTTGGAGCTTTGCTGAGAGATCAACAAATATTAGTTACGAAAGCAGGGTAAAAATCTACAGATAGCGTGTTAATTACGTTTAATTATTAATGAGATATTTTTCGGATTCATTTTAGAAGTTAATAGTTGATGTTTATAGAGGACGTTGATGACGTTTGTAGCGATCAGGAAAACAGGTTACATTCAGTTAACTTCTAAACAAAATTAAAATAATTAACAAATGACCGCACTCTTATTTTAACATTTAAGTGCCATGGATTTTTTTACTTATTTTTTTACAAATCTTCTGATAATTAAAAATATTGTTTTTATAATTGGTCAGAGAATAAAAATATTAGAGCCAGTTTTGCGATGTTAAAGGCTATCCAAGGTTTGAAGTAGTACTAGATTTTTTTTACAATAATGTTGTTTAGTATTTTAATTGGGTTTTGAATTTTATTTTCAAAAATACTAAAATGTTAAAGGTGTGGTAATTAGTACATATGTTTTATGTCCACAATCTTCTCAGTTGTTAAGTTAATTGCTACTATTTCCATTATCAAATCGCTTAACCTTATCGCGGCAAACCATATTGAAAGCAAACAAGCTCCTGCAAATATTTACGATAAACTGACCGTTACTATACATCATCACAGGCTTGAGTTTATTAATTTAAAAATATCTTTTAACAGGCAGTAAAATATCAACCGAAAATTATACGATAATTTTATAATATTAATAAATATCTCTTATTCTTTTTTACGGTCTTTTTAAATTAAATTAATAATATATATTTTTTTCTTTTCGATATTTCGCTTTCCTATGGAAAGCTTCTTCAGGAGAGCGAAATATCGAAAAGAAAAAAATATATATTGTTAATTTAATTTAAAAAGACCGTAAAAAAGAATAAGAGATATTTATTAAAGTTAAAAAAGGGCGATTAAAAAACTACAAAAATTATCAAATAATTTTATTTGTAGACTTTAAATTGAAACAGCAAAAATTATTCCCCAATTAAATTACCATCGTCCGTTATCAATTTAAGTATAAATTGTAATTTAAACTTTTAGGTAAATTTGGTACATTGATCTGCATGAGTTTCCTCTGCAGCAAAAATACTCTTAAAAAAAACGAGGTATGGAATAACCTGCTATTTTACTTCGAGAAAATTCAACTGCTCTTGAGAGCTCAAACAGAAAAATTTTAAATAAATAATAATCATATTTATAAACATTTCCTTTCTAAAGTATTTGCAATGCAAACAGACGCAGACACACTTTACTAGTCGTTGCAATTGTCAACAGAAGTCACAATAGTACAACCAACTTACCTTTCAAATCTTTTTGTTGTATTTAAAACTATTAAAAAACTGGATAAAGAAAAAAATATGTATAGAGAAACTAAACAAAGAAAAATAAATCTAGTATTACCGGCCGGCCGGCATATTTACCTGCTTCTCCTTATTCTACTCATTCCATTTTCCTGTTCACTTTGCACAAGTTTCTTTCTATGCGAGCACGTTTGCTGTTTAAGTTTAACTCTAAAAAGCAATAAAAATACCCACAAGGGAACTGTAGCCAAATGTGTGCAAAAGTAGTCAACAACAAGCAGCAGACATTTACACAATTCTATTCAACTCAACAGAAATTGAGAACAGTATGGATTGGATATGAATTACACACAGCCACTCTTTCATGTACGGTATATGTACACATAAACAATCTCTCTCACCTACCTCGCTACCTACCACTTGCTTTGCCAGTTACCCTCATGTACAAAACACAAACAAATAGACAAAATTTTACTATTGTATCTATTTGTATCAGGCGTACAGAAATACAGACAACAAGCAGCGAAACCAATCTGATTGAAGCAAAGATACCTTTTCTTAATGCAGTTTAAAGCTTTTTCTCTGCCACTGCCGAAGACCTCCATGTGACTACTGCTATGGCATTTTGCGATGCCTTAACACAATCTGTGACTGTATTAATGGCTGAGAGTCCGATTTTTCAATTATCGATAGAATATTGAAATCAGGACAGACGAATGTACAGTGAAAAGCACTTGTGAATACATGTATCTCATACATTACATTGATCAAAACATTAAAAAGTCAATCACGTTCTACGAAATTATTTATCCATATTTTTCTCTTAAAGTTTTGGTTATTTGGCACCACAATCTGAAGGCTAATGAAAGTTCTTTTTTCTGTTATTTAAGTTAATTGATTGCAAATTTTTAATTTTAAATTTATTTTTTGTTAGAAACATTAAACTTTCAATAAAAATGCGCTAGATTTCCGCTGCTTTGGAAAACCAAAAAACAATCACTCTGCAGCAAACTACGGAGGACATGGGAAACTTGCACTGAAGCGCTTAATAAATCGAATTTACTTCAGCTATGAGTTAAGAAACACGGGCACTGTCGGACAAAAATTAAAAGCATGACTTGCAGTTCTGCAAAGAACACAAAAATAGGTCACATGAAACCAAAATAAATCGTTTTCAGTAGGGAGTCAAGGAGTATCGTTTTCATGAAAGCCTTTAAAAATACCCAGTAAAAGAAACCATATGAAGTTAATTGTTTGGCCATATTTTAATTTGTGGCACATTATTCCAGTGGTACAAGTTTAAGATCTTACCTTCATTACGTGGGTAAGCAAGTAAGTTAGTAAGAATGTGTTGTTCAACAGGATGGCAATCGCAAACACACGATTAAAGTCGTTAGTCGTTGCTTATCAGAAAAATAATTTTGAAAAATGCACAAAATTTTGGCCACTAATGAAGAAACACCTTTCACGCTACGATATTTAGCTACAAACAATTTTAATAAATGTGCTTCACGAGTCCAAATATTTCGAAACACCATTAAAAACATGCCACAACGTGTCTGGACAAAATGTTGAAAGCATTTTTTCAAACTTGAAGAAATGGATAATTACGTTATATTCAGTTTACCCCTAATATTATTACATTTTACGTTGTTTTCTTAAATTATCATTTTAATAAATATTTGAATTTCAACTGTTATTTTATGTTTGTTGTTTTACGTATTTTATTCCGGTTTTAAATCTTTGCTCTCCACTGTAAATTTAAACCTTTTTAATGCAATCAGTGTATAGATTTAAACTGTACATACTTCGGATGATAAAGAGTTTATTCATGTATGCGTCGTTTACAGATTGACATTATAAAAAATTTTTTCATATAAACTCGATACGTACGCAGTAAGAATTAAACAGTCATCATAAGCAGAGTTGTTTCATTGTGAAATTTTATGAAACCCCTGTATCCTTTAGAGTTTGAGTAAAAATAGATGAACACTAAACAGTCCAAAACTTGGAAAATGTGTTATTTATTTTGATGTTTTCATAAAAGAAGCCTTTATTTCAAACATTTAAACACCCAAGAGATTAGATCATTTGTTAAGATTTTTAATCATTAAAGTATTTAAAAAGACTTTGAAAATTTCAGTGCTACTTTACGGACAGACCTCCTATCTTATGTTTCAGTCAGAAAAAGTAAATATTTTTGACAAGCAACATCTTTAAGCCAGGGGTCTGTGTGTACAAAAATAGGAGTACCAATAATACAAAACAAGTTCTTGGTTCACAAGCAGCAAAATCCAAATTTTATTTAAGATGTTTTTGTGAAATAATTATAATTTATTGTATTTTCAGCGACTGAATAAATACTTAAATTTGTTAAATAGTACAAATATTATAAAATAAATTGAAATATACTAAAATATATTGTTACGGATGCGTCTTCCTTAAGTTTTAAAACAAAATAATTAAGTAATAAAGTAAACTACTGGGTATGCTAATTACTAACTGCGTAACTTGCTAAGAAAACTTATGCATGCAAGACAACCACAACTTTCTACTTACAAACTGCGTAGCAATTTTATACACGCACAACAACAACAGTTAGATATGATGTTTACTAACTGCGTAATTTTTTAAGAAAACTTAAGTACACAAGACCACAACAACTATCTTAAAATAATTGCTAGGAAGAAACTTTATCAATATAAAAACAAAAATACACACATAGCAACAGGTGCCTATACATTAAACGAATAACATAACACGAATAAAATGTGATACAAAGGGAGTTGAAGATTTTTAATTCTACTAAACATCTAGTGGACAAATATAAAGGGCGGCGTCTGAGTGGATAGTTAGTTAGTTAGTTGAAAAATAAACCTCGTGAAGTATTAAATTGTTCTGTGGTGTTAACTTTGTGTATAGTTAAAGTAAATAAACTTGTAATTAATTTAAAACCTCTAAAATCTGGTGTTATTTACTTTGCAATAAAGAACTCAGCAACAACAAAACGTTTATAAAAGGTATAAACGTAACAATATTAAAGTATACAAATAGATTCTGAAATATACTAAAACATATTAAAATATAATAAAATATAGCAAAACATATATATAATTCTACGAAGATATATCGATATCTATTAAAATATACAATATATAAATGTATTAAAATACACTAAAATAAACTAAAATATTTGAAAATATACTATAATATATTATAATATATTAAAATATACTACAATATAATAAAATATTGTTAGATATGTGTCTTGCTTAAATTTTAAAAGAAAATAATTAAGCAATAAAGTGAAATACTGGGTATGTTGTTTACTTACTGTGTGGCTTGCCAAGAAAACCTATGCACGCAACAAAAATTTCTAGCTACAAACTGCGTGGAAATTGTATACACGTAAAACAACAACAAATTTTTGTTTACTAACTGCTTAGAAATTTGTTACATGGAAGACAACAACAAAACAGTTAATTTTTACTAACTGCATAGTTTTTAAGAAAACTTATCTACACGAGACCACAACAAATAACTTAAAATAAATTCCAAAAAGAAACTTTATCAGTATAAAAACAAAAATACACACCGTCATACAGGCGCCTATACATTGAATAAAGAACTTACAACAACAAAATGTGATACAAAGGGAGTAGAAGATTCTTGAATTTTCTAGACTTTTAATGGTCATGTCTGACTGGATAGTCAGTTAGTGTAAAAATAAACCTGGTGAAGTAAATTGTTCTGTAGTGTCAACTTTGTTTGTAGTTTGGCATTAAATTTAAAGATGTTCTATTTAAGCTTAAATCTTGTCAGTATTTGAATAACTAAACCTTTATTTTTTACGATTTCTGTACATTTCCAAGGCAGGCAGTCAATAAGGTGACGACAATTTTCTAGGGAAATTAGTTTCTATATACATTTCGCACAGCACTCCTTAAGTCATTTATATTTGAAGGTCTCTTATCTAAAGCATATTTTTAATGGATATAGATATTTATAGATGAAAGCACTGAGCAAGCAATAACATGAGTTTGGGGCTGTTATACCACTATCTATTCAGCAGCAGATCCATGAAGCCTTTTATTAGATAAAGCAGACCTATTCAACGCACCAATCGTATAATAATTTTTCACCACACTGCTTTACGGTTTTTACTGTATACTTTTTTTGACATATTCTGTATTGAGGGTCTTCAAACACATACTGTTCCTCGAAACTAAGCGATATTAATTTCATCAATTTACAGTATTGTTAGGGAAACAATAATATACATGGTAGGGAACAGCTTCACTATTTTAATGCACACAATTGTATTTAAGAGAACAGATTCCTTTTGAGCTCGAAGCGACCACTCAATGCTTGTTGGAAAAATTCAAGACTGCGCAACTAGCGTAATCGACTAATTAAAATATTTCGAAATTAATTGTGCGATTAGTCGAAAAATTAAAAATTTTTTAAAAGCGGGGTTTGTTAGAACAAAAATAAATGAAAATTCATTTTGATATAAAACAAATTAACAATAATGTTTACAATAGAATAATAAATAATACCAGGGTTCAGAATTTTTCATTTATGAACATTCAAAAATCAACATTCATGATATTTTTCATAAATGAGAAATCTACTATTTTATATTTATTTTTCACGCGCATAAACGAACAAGAAAAAATGTTCTGCTTATGTTCATACATGAATGCGCACAACAAGAATTATTATTCTTATTCATATGTGATAAATGATAAATCAGCTACTTCTCATTAATGTTCTTTTTCATAAATGTACATGTTCATTTATGAACGTTGAAATTTTATAAAATTTCTCATAAAAGAATGTGAAAAAATTTTCTACCTACGATAGCAGTTTACCGTAAAATGTAGTAAAAACACATGGGTACATATTAACACAAAATACAATATTGCAATATATTCTAAAAGAAATAAAAAAAAAACATTTTTTTTTCCTACATACGCCGACAATTGCGCATTATCAAATATGTGCGTTTATTTACGCGAATGCTTAACGCACTTATTTTACGATCTTTTCATTTATGAAAAATTATCAAAATTGTACATATTCAAAAATGAACACTTGTGTGTTTCTCATTTTTTCACTTATGAATAGAAAGAAAAAAATAAATCGTCGCATTCATAAATGAGAAAACGCAAAATATTTTTCAGTCTCTCATACATGTATGAGAAGAAGCGGCTAAAAAATGAAATGTACATATTCATACATGTATGAACAGTGAGTGAACACTTCGCTACTCTGAATAATACATCAAACACTTGCAAACAAAAATATCAGAGAGAATATCAGAGGCCTTCTGATGCAATAGTAATTAGAAGTACATAATTATTATCAATTTGATTAACATGCATATATTAAGAAATTGTATTAATCCAAGTGATATTGGTTGCCACCTTTTCCATTGGCTAATCTTTGGTATTTTCATATTTTCATTCATAAAAATAATTTAAATATGTGCACATATAATTTAAAAGATTTTAAAATTTTAACTATGAAAAAATTCTTGTTTTTCTTTAAATAACGTTACGTCAACAATATTAAGCTTTACACTTATAACGGGTGTTTTTATATCAGTATCGAATTTTGAAATGAAATAAAACAAAGATGAATTTTTTAAGTTGACATGAAATTTATTTTACTCGAAAGATAGTTTGCTGGCATTATAATGTAGATATGACTTTTGGCATGTACCCGTCACAGCTGGCTCGGACGTAGTGTAATTTAGGTGCCCCTGTAGACTAGTAGGTAGTGTACTAGCTTACAATACTGCGGGTTGTGGGTTTGATTTTACTACAAATAAAAACTGACTGTCAGTGGGGCTGCTCAGTGATGAATACATGGTCACTGGTCGCTGTGCTGTCTTACACGACAGTTAATTTCCTTAACTATCCTTCTACTTTCACCACCTGTCTCATCTCTTCTCTATCCCTTTCCTAAAAGAATGTAGCACGGTACTTGACTAAATAGGCAATGTTGCCTGAAGTGCTACTACTCTTTAAAATAAAAAAATCTGGTGATCCAATCATCGATAACTTTTTCCAATATTGTAGGCCATATATTATAAAGCGGCGAATGTTGTCCTCCAAATGGTCAATCGTTTCGGGCTTATCGGTGTCGACTATTGACTTCACATATCCCCACAGCAAATAGTTTAGCTCCAAAGAGCTCCTGCACATCATTGTTGTTCAATCAATGAACCAAAAAGTCAGTAATCATGGCTTTGTAGCGGTCGCTATTTACTGCAATATTTTGACCAGCATTTGCAGAATTTGAAGGCGTTTCTTAGGCGTCAGTCTACTCATGCTGAAATCTCAGACTAAACTTAACTGAACAAAATAAAAAATCACTTGACAGTTGATAAAAGTTTTGCCAACTATAACGCTATAAAAAAACACCCGATATACGTTCTGCGTAAGTGGTTACGTCAAATATATGTAGTGACGAATTATATATATGCCCAGATACATTCAAAAGTTTTTGTTTGTATTCCTGTCAACATAAAAAAGGTTTTTAAATTGTTGTTGTCTTCAAATGAAATAAGCAAACAAACCTGAAAAACAAAAACTGAATTTATTGTTAACTGACGGACGGATGGCTGAAGCGAAACCAAATATACAGACATGACAATTAATAACATAAAAAGAGAAAGAGAATAAGATATCGAGTAGGTTTGTAAGTTTCGAATATCCAATTGAATACTGATTGATTGTAAGATTTTTCTCTCGTATTATATTAATTTACATTGGCTGGTCAAATATTTTTATAACGAACACTACCTAAGGTACAAAGAATGCTGAAGATGGTTGTAGCGAATCAGAAAAGTGTCAAAATAAAATCCTAATAAAGCCTTAAGTTGATATTGGTGTCGATTTTCACTAAATTTGTTCAGCGATTAAGCCAATTTACATTGGTAAAGAGCCAAGTGAAAAAGAAATAATAAAACTATTTTGAATGCAACTTCAATTAAAGATTTTTTATGGATACTTCCTGTTACAGTTTGTTGTCGTAATTAAAATTTTGCAATGGTATTTCAAACTGATAAAATGAATGCTCATTGTGGTGATTAAAACGATCCAAATTTTATATATTTTATTTTTGTAATTATGCAACAAGACTTCTGCGATCACATACCACATATTCAACATATTAGAAAGCGTTAGATTGTAATAATTTTCGCATAATACTGCATCTAATTTCCATGCCGCAGAAAACAATCAGAGCATTTCTGTTTGTCTTTAAGGAGCAAAACAATCGCAACAACGAATCGCTTGGTTAAACTCAACAAAGTTTTTACTCAACTGAAATTTATTATATTAAGTTAAGTCGTTTATTACACCGGCCAGGTTTCAGCTCAAACGGTCAAAGAATACACGTTAATGTACTGATGATACGCACGTTGATTTCAAGATAAACGTAAAATACTTTAAAATTAGCACAACAAAGAGAACAAGAATGAAAATGTAAATTATAAAAAGAAAAAGAAGCGCAAATATTTAACTAAAAAAAACAAAACTACGAAAATTCAAGCAAACCAAACACAGTTGCACTAACAGAAAACACAAGGTGTATATGTATATGTGTCGGTGCGTCAGTGCACTGGAAATGTGCAATGATAAACAAAATTCATAAAAAAAATAATATAAAAATTACAACGTGCTTATGCCATGTGATTATCATCACTCCCATCATTAGGCGTAGCCGTGCTGCAGCAGTAGTAGCATCATGTTGAAGCCACCAGGAAAAACAAAAACTAAAATATGAATTAAATCTCAAACGAATGTCATATTCAATGGTAAAAAGTTTGTAAAAGATTTCTGCACCATGTACACAACACAACAGTTTCCGGTTTTCATGACACTGCAACCATTAGTTTCGATGTGTGTGTGTGTGTATAAGTTTTATATTTATTCTGCGCTCTAGAATTTGCAAGATCTAGGTACCTTAAGTTGCGTTTTTTAATTTAGAATGCATTGCTGCATTTTGTTGCTCTTCATATTTTGCGGTTTACTAATAAAAATACATGGAACCAAGCTTTAGGTTTTTTTTTAATAATTCTACCGAAAGTGTCATTTGTGCATAACATTTTTACACGTATTGAAATGTTTTTTAATTAAAAGTGTTTATTGTTTGAAAGAAGTTTCCAGTTGTTTGGGTTGTCAATTTCCTGTTTAATCGGTCGGTTAGTGGTAGAGCCAAGTGTTGAGTTTGTAAAAAAAATCAAATCAAGTGAATAAATGATTTTAAAATGCAATTATTTACAGTATGTAATTTTACTTTTGTTTTTAGTTGCAAGGATTGAAAATTTGGAGCATTTTATAAGAGCTGATTTGGGGCAACATTATTCTCATTCACTTTGTGTTAAATGAAATTTTATATTGAATTAATATTTGAAAAAGATATGCGTGATAAGATTAACGTCAGTACCTAGCTGCGGTAGGTTCTTGATCCCGGCGGTGGATCGAACCACTGTGGGTGATATGTTGCTTCATCCTCGCCCTAGGAAGCCGTCTCTATCCTTTAGTCACTCCTAGGCGCAACTTCGTGAGCTTGGAGTAGGCCGCCACCCCCACTCCTCGCTTAAGAGCCCGAAACTATCCAACTCCTTGTCCAGAAACATGACAAGTATGCTCACTGGATCTGGATGATTCACCCTGTGTTAACGTCAAAATTGAACGATGCTGAGAAAACACCACGATGTTCCCGGAGGGCCAATCTCAATAATCATTTAGAGAATAGATAAAAAGCCAAAAAGCTGAACTGTGGGGCTTACTGATTACAGTGCAAATAACGTCGAGTTGTCCAGTTGGCGCTTGCTAGCCTTCAGGGGGCTGGGCTCACCTTTACCTCTGGTGACACATGTAATTATGGTATTTGAAAATGACATACATATATTAAAAGTCATTATGCTATTTTGAGAAAAGCTAAATTTAAATATACTCAGCAGGTATATGGAAAAACGAATATACACTGCTCGTCACGTGAGCATAACATCCCTTTTTTCATTAACTTATGCTTTAATAACAAACATTAAGATTTTCTACAATATTCAGGTCTGGAGAGTATGATAGTCAGTCAAGCGTTTTTATATTCTGGTCACAAATCCATTACTTCACTGCTCTGCCGGTGTGTCAAAGTGCTGTCATGTTGAATGGAAAAGACCGTTGGAGCACACACTTGTAACGATTCGCATTCATTTTAGTGATCAAGAATTGCAACTCACAGGTATTATAATAAGAGGTACTGGCCAAGGACATAACACCCCATTACCGACTAGGTAGGCGATTCAAATTAAGTTCTTTTCGCAAGTCGTGAACCCTCTAGGCTAAAATTTTTTCTTCGTCAGCAAAGACGACACGGTATCACTCATTACTCCATGTCATATGACTGCGACACCAAGACAAGCGCACCTTTGTTAATGGTGGTTTTCTCTTTAATTTTAGACGCTTCACATGTCTAAAATTTGTATTTTTATTTTTTCCGCTTCGGTCAGATGCTTTCCTCTTTCCATTTTTAATTTGTTTTATTTTAAAATATTAAATTGTATAAAAAAACAAACACAACAAGTGAGCTCTTTAAAAACTCGTATTAACTGAGACTGTTATAATCAAGTGGCGCGAAAAATTGCAAGAATTTTGATTGTGTATAAAAGAAAACCTAAAACAAGCAGAGGTACTTCAATAAAAAAAATTGAAAAAAGGCCCGGCAGAGAGAATAAGTGTAGTTTACAGAATCAGAGAACAAAAGAAATTTAGAAAAAGTTACACGTTTTATGAAAACTATTAGAGGTGTCCTAATCAAGTGGCGAGGAGTGTATTATCATAACCCATGTTAAACCAAACCGAAGGGGCATACATGTGTATGTGGAAATTTGCCATAAAGATGCCTCAGACTTGCAAGAACTTTGTGTGACTTAGTGGCTATGATTAATTAAACTCAAGGCCCAGGAATAGGCATGTAACGGGAAAAACTTGATATTCTATTATCAAGGGTTTTAAGTCCGGTATGAACCGGACTTTTAGATTCGGTGCAAGCTTCTTTTTTTATAATTCTTTTTATCTGTTAAGTCGTTTTATATTATAAAACCAAATCGAAGGGGCATACATGTGCTTGTAGAACTTTGCCATAAATGATGTCTTAGACTTTCAATTGAGTTGGCGAGGACTTTGTTCGACTTAGCGGCCTTGATTAATTCAATTCAAAGCACAGAAATAGGCATGAAAGGAAAGAAAACTTGATATTTAAGTTGCTGTTACCGTCAAATTTAGGTAACAGTAGTATAAACCGGAACTTCAGGTTCGCTGCAAGCATTTTCTTTAACTAACTATTAGGTAACTAAGTTGGAGAGGACTTTGTTTGACTTAGTAGCTTTGATTAATTAACCGAAATAAGCATGAAACGAAAGAAAACGATATTCTATCAGTAAGAGTCTTAAGTTACTATTACAGTGCATTTATATTATATTTTGGAAACATTTATTTCTCTAAGAAAGTCACTATTTTGATTATTCGGTAAAAGCGAGATATTTCCACACACTACAAAAAAATGGTTTAATTGCTAACCAAAGTTAAGGATTAGCTAATAGAAAAACCTAGAATTGTGCTAGTAGAGTACAGTTAATGATATCGTTTTTTTACTAACTTTGTTAAAATGAATTTTAATTTCTAAATTTGTTTGTAATCCTAACTCCTCAATCGATTATGGTGTTTTCCAGATATTAAACAATCAAATTAAACTCTAAGCCTACTTTCATAAGATTAGAAAGAAGTTGTATACCGAAACTAACATTAAACCAACTGTATTTTAATGCTTAGAGCTTTTTCAAGAAAGTTTAACTTTTGCGCTATTCAACAACATAATTAATATAAGTCGCGGGTACAAGGTAGTTTTGAATAAAAATAAATTTTAATAGTTAAAAGTGTTTAAAATTACAACAAAATTCTTATTTTAGACGGCTTTTTTGTTTGTATGATGTAATTATATGTTTTCTGATTCTACATTGCTAGTTTGTCTATTTGGCTGTCTACCATTACAAACTTACATTATGTAGTTTTTCAATGGGAGCTCATAATATCTAAACGCTTCCCAGCATTTGACATTTGCAGTCAATAGTCACTGCAACAAAATGTTGTTGATAAAGAGAATAAAGAAACAGTCAAGTGGATATACAACTAGCCTACGAAATACAACATATGTGTACAGTGCTTTTCGCAGTGGTATAAAATATAATCAGGAATATATTGCTAACATTTGTTTTACGCACACATGTATATGTATTTACGAATAATTTTTTCGCCACATTTATCACCTGCCTCCTTTTGTTGTGACCATTGTTTCTTTTTTTTTACTATTACAATCTGTATCTACGACTATGAGTATTCTCGTAAAGTAATGATTAAGTGAAAATTGTATGAAATGCAAATTCCATAAAGCAAATGCTAACTTATAGCAAAATATTTATTTGCATAAGCATATATAAGTATATTTGCCAGCTGGAAACGTGTACGAAAATGTATTATAAAATTTTGTGGGGAAAATCAAAAAATCATATTTTATTTACACAAAATCCTCAAACATCAGTTATTGAAATAAAATGAAATTATATTAAAAATAATATGGATTGCAATTGCGTTTTGCTTTAAATAAGTTTCTTAATGATAAATATTTCTTTTTATATATTATTTTAATTTCATAATAAACTAATTAACATACAATTTAAAACGCTGAAGCTCTGGCTATCATTCGCTACAGAAAGTTGTTAAAA
The DNA here is from genome assembly GCA_030448955.1 of Trichopoda pennipes. NCBI lineage: Eukaryota > Metazoa > Arthropoda > Insecta > Diptera > Tachinidae > Trichopoda > Trichopoda pennipes. The sequence goes on from JASKUP010000034.1 coordinate 11,253,594, forward strand.
TGTTTATTAACTTTATCAGAAAAACGTGACGTTAACTAACTGCATCCAATATTTACTATGAGCTTCTGAAAGCGTTTTTAGGTCTCTTGTCTCTTGTATGTGTGTATGTTATACGAGCATTATTATCATTTAGTGAAAAGCAAATGGGTTTTATTGGAATGTAAAAAATCAAAATCTGTTTGAAACTGTTAAAAATTATGTGAATAAGATGTTGAGCAAATCATTTTACCATTTTAAAAATGTCTATATGGGAAAATGTAACTTTTCACTTTTCTCTTTATTCTATTATTACGAAAAACCTATACAAATTCTGAATATAATGTAATGATCCATTGGAATGTTCCGTAAGCAGATCAATTCCTATTAGTGAGCCGGAGGACTTTTACCATCCAACACTTTATATAATTTTTTATAATCAAGTCAGTAGTGTATCAAAGGGTGGCACTATTAATAAAAACGTATATCGCTATAAAAGTACCAATTATAACATATTAAGTAATATCTTACTGAATACGAATTGGTAATTTTTCATTACCTAAGTCAATTGAACATTCCAGATTTATTGATATTGTTACGTTTATACCTTTTATAAACGTTTTGTTGCGAGTTCTTCATTGCAAAATAAATAACACCACTTTTTAGAGTTTTTAAATTTATAATAGTTTTATTTACTTGAAACTACACAAAGTTGACACTTCAGAACAATTTAATTAAAATGCCCGTCTTTACTTGATAAGGTTTATTTTTACACTGATTGACTATCCCCTCAGACGCTTCCCTCTTTATACTTGTCCATTTAAAGTCTAAAATATTTTAGAATCTTCCGATTCCTTTGTATCGCATTTTGTTGTTGTATGTTGTTTATTCGATGTATAGGCACCTGTATGTCTATGTGTATAGTTGTTTTTATGCTGATAAGGTTTCTGCGATTTATTTATTTTAATACCTTTGTTGTTGCTTTTGTGCAAAATGGTTTTTTAGAAAACTACGCAGATGGTAAACAACATGTATGTTTGTTGTTGTGAAATTAGTTTTTGTCTAAATAAACTATTGCAGAGCTGTCAAAAACACAGCTAACTAATGGAGCTTTATTCACACTCTTTGACTTTAATTATATTGATTCAGTAGTATCTCAGGCAAAAGTTGAGGTCCTCTGCACAACCTGGTCTAAATGAACGACTCATTTGATATGGCTTAGGTTGGGTCGGTACAAATTGGTGCACGAACTACAAATGCTGCAACGAAGAAGAGGAGAAAGAGAAGAAGACTATTGCACAACTAGAGGACATTAAAGAGGACATTTGTTAATCACATCATGGATTTTGAGTTTTAAGGCTGTAATCGATTCGATTAGTTCTTTATAGTCTCTGCCCTAAACATAGCCCCACAAAAAATAATCCAGTGATGTTAAGTCATACGATCTGGCTGACCATTTAACTGTTGATTGTTGTGAAATTAGGTGATCGGGAAATTTGGTTTGCAATAAATTTATCGTTTTATTGGCTGTGTGACATGTGGCACCGTCCCACAGTGCTTTGTCTCATAGGCAAAATTAAAATAAAATAAAGTGCATAGAATATTTAAGTAATATACATTTTTGTAAAGCTAACAAAGTACCTTTAATAGATTCGTAAGTAGAATTTATGATCTCTTCTTCTTGTTGACAGTAGAGGGCGCTAAAGTCAGAAAATGTTTGAGGTAAAACTGTTGAACAGAAAAACAATTTTTACTGTGTCACAAAAAAAATTGTCAAAATTTCATTTTTTATTGTGTTCCTTTGAAACTTAACAGTTTTGTTTATTACTATAGGTACAAAAAACAAAAATTATTTTTAGTTAATATTTTTTATGGAAAAGTTGTTCATGCCATCGAAAACTTTTGCGATTTTTTATTTGGAATTACTAAAATGCAAAAGTTTGATAGAGTAAACCAATTTTAGTTTTTAAGAATAGGTAATTTTTGATTTGCGATTTTAGTACATTTTAAAGGGCTTAAATAGAATATGTAAAGAAGTTTTAGATTTTTTACCCGGAAATGTAAAAGTGATACAATTTTTTTATCACTTGTTTCCTAAGTTGCAGAAAAAGTTACAAAGACCTAAGTTTGTGGTACTGCCAACATTAAAAAAAAATAGTTTATAACTTTTTTTTTTATTATTACTATAAAAAATGAATCAAATTTTGATGTAGTTTATAATTTTTATTAAATAGTGACAAAAACTTACCAAAAATTGAAAGAACTTTTTTTTTGCGGAAACCCTAAAGTTTTGCAAACTTTAAAAAAATTTTAAAAATGTGTAAATAAAAAGTAGGCAATTTTTTATTTCTCATTTATAGACTTTGTTAAAAAATCTAACCACTAGTAAAAAAAAATTTTAGATTTTTAACATTTTTTTAAAATGTCTATATTTTTTAGTTTTACAAAGACCAAAAATATGATTATATAATTTTTTCCAAGTAAAGGGTTCCAGAGACGTTCAATGTTCAATTAAATTTTGCAAGCTGTGCAATTTTATTGACTGCGTATATGTGTGTCTTATTGATAATTTTGGTATTATATTAAGAGTTTTATCTTGCGGAATCCCGGTTAATGTTACAACATTTATATTACTAGGAACTCTTATTTAATTCAGTATGGCTGGTATTACATGCCAAGTACTGCTCATAAGGTTTTAGTGCATGGATGCGATGTTCTGGAATACTCCAACTTGCCAATAGGTAATAAAATATTAAAAAAACCTTTTACGCATTTTTTAAAACTACTTTTATTCTTGGGTGTTTGTCCGAAGAAGCCTTAGAAGCCAGTCATAAAAATATAAGGAATGTGCGATTTTCCCATACAAGAAAAACGACAAGAGAAAATACAAATAGAGATTTAATGGCTCATTTATTAGGTCCACAAAACACATAAAAAATAATGATGAATTCAAAGAAATTGAAAAATACATTTTGAAAGACAACATCATAAATTACAATTAAAATAAATTATCTTATTTTATCAAATTTAGAAACAAATTTATTTATGACCATTTTAAAGGGAATATTTAATTATTTGCATTTTGATCACAAATGTAGCTAAAATTTAGTTTTTGAGAAAAAGGATATATGGGAGATGGTCATGTCCTTGTATCGACTGAAGCGAAATTTTCCATAGAGTTAAAAAATATAGTTTTATAAGTTGTTATAAGTTTTTAGTGCATTCTGATCTCTAATGTAGTTACAATTTACTTTTTGAGAAAAATTATATATGTGAGGTAGTCATGTCCTTGCACCGAATGAAACAAAATTAACCACTGAGCTAAAAGACATATTTTAACTTTCAATTTATTCTATTCACAATTATAGCTAAAATTAAATTTTTAAACTTAAGGATGTATGGGAGGTAGTCATGTCCTTGCACCGATTTTTCCGAAACTTCGAATTTTTTTTAATTGACATATTTTGAACCAGCACACCAAATTTCATTATTCTACAATAACTTCTGTAATTTTGCCGATTAACTATATGGGGACAAAGCACTGTTGAAAACAAAGCCAAAATTTAGTTGTTAGCATTTCGCGATAGCGTGACCTATTGACCGTTGCAGCATTTCCTGCCTCATATTCGAAAAAAAAAACTGCGCAATCACGCCTCCAGACCATATAGCGCACTAAACAGTGACACGTTAAGTATGCAAAGGTTTCTCAATAATCGCTCAAGGATTTTCAGAAGCCCAAATGCGGCAATTTCGCTTGTTGGCACACCACGACAAGTGAAAATGGGCTTCATCTGAAAAAACAAGTTGGTCCTAAATGAACTGAGTGAATCTACGGTAATGTAAACGGTCTTTCGGCTTCAATTGCTGCACCAATTGAAACTTGTACGGCTTCAAATACAAATCCGTACTCGAAATTCGTCATGTGGTGGTTTTGGATAATTGTGCAGAACGTTGAGGAATTGACAAGTTTAGATCTGCTTCAACACTGTGGCCCACGGCTGCGATGTATTCAGTTGAACGAAACGCGCGTTGGTGTTTGCACATTTGTTTCGAGCCTGTTAACTCAAACTTAACGACTAACTTCTTAATAGCGGTTTTAGAAGGACGATCATGTTGTTAGGAAATGTCACGAATTTTACGAAAAGTAATTTTAACAGCACTACCATTTTCATAGTGGATTTTAATAATTTTAATGCGATTTTCGTGCGAAATTGAACTCACTGTAAGAATTGCTAATGCATCTACAACGAATACGTCAAAAAATCCTGATACATTTTGGTGTACGTTTGTACGTTCGTATAAAGACAGAACATTAAATATATAATACTTTTAAGATTGCCTTCCTAACCAGAATGTAAGTGAGACACATGTAGTTGTGATGACACCAGTTGAATTATTTTTGCAACATATTTTCAATTTTTCCTTTCTGCTTGTATTGCATTTGATTATACCACCTTTTAAACGAGCTAAGAGAAAGAATGTCTTTGAGGGAAACTTATTATAAGACGACATAGATTTTATTAGTTTATTACTATAATATAAGCGATAACTATGAAATGTAGATAATAATATCTTTAGATTAACGATGAATAGAACAATTATTAAACATAAACCAAACAGTTTTTTCACTTCTAAATAAATAACAAATACTTCTGCGATTTGGCTCGCAGTGTTTTTAAATTCTTACAAGTGTTAAGCTTTAACAACATTTTCTATTACCTAATTAAACTTTCCAATAGCGACATACATAACAAAGAAACACATATAATCTTTACATGTTATATTAAATAGCAGATGTTTGCTCTTCATAGATTACAATACAACGTTTTTCAACTATAAAATTTCGTAATAAATTACTTAATCTTATTTATGATTTCATTTATAAATCACATTAATTGAAGATAAAGTCTTCACTTATTAAATAGCGTTGACTTAACTGCTAGATTACATCCGAGTACATATCTCTTTAAAAATCATGAACAAATATAAAAAACAATCAACAGCCAACAGCTCAAGTACAACAAAAATCATGCAACCAAGCATCTTTTCAACATGACTACTTCACTTTACCTGTTTACCTCAATACAATTTACTCATTTGCTTTTTGATAGATATACTAGTATTATTACCTGCGATTGCAGAGAATCTCTACTTTAAATAATTTTATTTTCAATGCTGTCTGTTCATTACAACAACGGTTCACTTAAAATTGAAAAAAGAATAATATTTTGTGACAGCTGGGCCACCATGTATTAAGTTTAATCTGTTGAGGCACCATAATTTTCTTTATGAAAAGCGTAAAAAAATCAAGAAAATGATTTCTTGCATTTGAAGCCTTTAATCGCTAAATAAAATAAGATAGATATACTTTAATTTACTTAATAATTTGATATTCTTCTGCAATCGGGAATATTGAAAGGCGATGTAAAGATACAAAATGTTTAATAAAGAAAAGATGATTACATTCCGTTACTAAAATTCCGCTGACAAATTAACTTCTTTTAAAGCCATCCACAATTCGATATAATTTTTGTAGATCTTTAAAAATCCTTCTTATTATTTAATTCAGTTCTTTATGTGTTAAATAATTTAGTAAATGACAACTTGTCGGCGCACAATTTACCATTACTACATAATTATTCAATTTGGTAAATAAAATAGCACGATTAGCATTCTACTGTTTGTATATCCATACAGTTTTGCGTTAATTGTATATTATTTTATAAAATTTTTTATCTTTATAAAATAAATTTTTGCTTTACAAATCTTTCACATGCACAGATGACAGATGGTTTCCAACCTGCTACTAAATCACTATCACAGTAACGAGCGAGCAGCATTATGATGAGATATTTATAGCAGACCTAAATCAGACCATGAATTGAATTTTTCGTCAAATAGTTTTTATATATCGGAATTTTCAACAAAAAGTTTGTTTTTCAATTGTGTCAACACCATGACAACATGACAGCTTTACATTTAGTTTTTTGACGTATTCATAGTCGATGCATTGGTAATTGTTAGAATGAATTCAATTTCGCATGAAAATCGCATTGAAACGATTAAAATCCACTATTAAAATGGTGGTTCTGCAAAAGTTACATTTCGTAAAATTCGTGATATTTTTAGACAACATAATTATCTTCTGAGACCGCTGTTAAGAATTTGGTCGTTAAATTTGAGTCGACAAAATGAGCAAACACCAACGCCTGTTCGGCCGGGTCGTTTAACTGAATAATCGTAGCCACAGTGTTAAAGGAGATTCCTCTTTGTCAATTCCTCGACGTTATTCAAAACCAGCCTGCGGACCACTGGTTTTTCTGAAAGAATCAGTTTTTCGGACGAAGTTGATTTTCATTTGTCAGGCATGTCTGGGTATGTCAACAAGAAAAATTGCCGCGTTTGGGCTTCTAAAAAGTCTTTGCATGCTCAACGTGTCACTGTATGGCGCGCTATGTGGTCTGAAGGTGTAATGCTCCTTTTTTAAGATGAGGCTGGAAATGCAGCAATGGATCAGGCTATCGCGAGATGCTAACAACTCAATTTTGGCATATTATTGACGACATGAATATTACTGATATGTGGTTTCAACAGAACAATGCCAGATGTCACACAGCCAATGAAACGATCAATTTATCGCACACCAAATTTCCCGATCGCAATATTTCGAAAATTAGCAACTAAGTGGCCAGCCAGGTCGTGTGATTTAACAGCATTGTTTTATTTTTTGTGGGCCTATGTTAAGAACAGGGTCTCTACGAAGCCAATCGAATCGATTTCAGACTTCCAACTAAAAATTAGTGTTGTGATTAACGAAATAGGATCGCCATTTTGCAAAAAAGTTACCAAAAACTATGGTGAAAGAAACGACATCTATCTGCGGGGTCGTGGTGGACATTTGTCGCATATCATTTTTCATTCATAATTGCCGAACTTACTCTTCGTAAAACAATAAAATTGAAATGACCTTATTCAAAGTTTTTTGTTTTTACTTTTGTTTTAGACAACAAACTTCTTGTTGAAGAACCCTTTATTTTTTAATAGTTTGCAAGCAAGTACAAAATTTAGTAGTTGGGAAATTTTGAAAAAAAAAAAAAACAAAAATCATTTATTTAAAGCCAACAGAAAGAAGGTGCCGATGTCACTATTAAAAATTTTGCATGAACCATCTTTGTCGCATGTTCCTACATATGAGCAGACATTTTCGTATGACTTTACCGTGTGCTTAATTTTGCTTCTATTTGTGGTTTCTGTTTATGATTTTAAAACTAAACCATCTTGATTCTAGATTTTCTGTGCGCCTGTTACGTTCAGCTCATCTTCATTTTTCTAAACACAGGGTTAGTAACAAAAGTTTTTTCTTCTTCCATCCATCTAAAACAAGAAGAACAAGCATGAAACCCATCAATACTAACAAACACTACTACCACCACCAACTTCATCTTCAGCAAGCAGCTTTAACAATATTTTATTGTTGTTTTTATATAAACCATTCATGTCGTTGTAGCTGGTTGGTAGCAAGAGTTGGTTGGCGTACTTTGCAAATAGCAGCGAATAGCAGAATAAAAGAACAGTGCTTACACAATGACACAGCACAGCAACGAAATGAAACAAGTTGGTGAAGTGTCATTTGTCTAGTTGTTTTATATTTTTATAGTCTTATTTAGTTTGTAAATGAAATTTGTGTTTTTTTTGTTTGTTTCTCAGCAAAAATCTTACACATGTGTTACTCAAATTGCATGTGTTAAGGCTTAGGTAGAGTGTATTCGTGCATTCACTACAGGTAATTGAGTATCAACACGCAACATCGAGGAATGAAGAACTTATAGCCAGAAAAATATATTCAAGATAATTTAATAGTGTTTTGTTCCTGTTTTGTTTTAATAGATCATGTTGAATATAATCTTTTTTTATATTTGGCGAAACATCTTCTGTACAACTTCCCACGGTATCTCTATTGAAATGGGTTAGAACGTTAGGAAAATGTTTTAAATTTTTTGTTTATTAGGCGGATTAAATTTCTTAAAAGAAGTTGATGTTTAATGCGGTTATCTCCATGAGAAAATCTTATTTTACAATACTTGCAGCTAAATGACAAATTCTAATTTAGGCCAAATGTGTGTTTTCAGCTTTATTTCTTAAGGAAGGTGAATTATTTTCGAAGGATGTGTTAAAGCACAATCGCAGAAATGAATTCGATCGCTAGCAGAATGCTAAATATTGTCTTAGATCGCTAAGTCTGTCAGCAGCACTGTTTGTATCTATTTACCCGGCGGGTTTGATAAAAGAGGAAATAATTCTAGCTAGCCTGATTGCGTAGAAACTTCAAATGTCTTTAATTGGAACTTTGCTGTGTTTAGGGGGGTTACAGCACAATTCGTTCAAGTAACACTCCGCGGGTGTATCGAAAATTAAATCTGTTGCAAAATTCTTATCTGTTCGCTGTGTTAGTAAAATAGTCCCAATTGCATTATTCCAACATAAAATAATATTCTTTCTTCATGGAAACCCTCAGAAATAAAAATAATTGGTATAAAATCTCAAAAGGCTAAGGTACTTTTTAAATAATCATATTTTAGGCATTCGTGATATATTTTGTTGTTTAGGCAGCGCGGCACTAAAATGAACGTATGACATGGCAATAATGTGATAATAGAGTTTCCATATTTATAAATCTTATGGAAGTTTAAATTTTGTCTTGTCTACTCCTATACAAAATTTTCCGTTAGCATATATTTGACATGTGCCAATTAACGTGTTTGGATAGCTAGAAGCACTTACGACAAGAAAAGCAAAACAACAAATAACTATAACAAGTATTTCTCTGTGGTTTGCCCGTCGGTCGATGACGGCCACAAAACTAATTTTTTACTTATTTAACATGCTTTTGATAAAAAATGCCACCTGTTACTTTAAACATCTACTGAACGCGAAAAGTGCAATAAAAGTGTTTTATATTAAAAGCAATCTGAATAAATGAGATTTAAAAATATTTATTTTTAAATTCATGCATCCATCTGTTTTGTGTCACGTCAGCAAAAACAATTGTTTTTTCATTAATTTTAATTTAAACTTTTCATAAGCTGCGAAAAATCTCTTTTAATTTTTTAGCAACTATACTTTTATATACTCAATACTATGTGCTGGTTAAGTTTCAAAAGAAGAGAGGAGTTTGAAAGTCTTTTGTTTATTTATATTTTTACTTAAAAATTTCTGATTTTATTTCAAGCTTCTAAATTTGTAAACGATATTAAATGTCAAAAAATAAGGCTGTTAACTTTCATTAGGGCAGAATAATTGTTAATTCTTTTTGTTCTTGTACATGCTGTGACCACCGCGGTGACACAGTGCTAATGCTTTTACATTCCCTAACGAACTTTAGAAGTTATGCTCTATTTAGGAAGAGAATTTAGAAAAAAATTGGACCTCTAAAAAAATGAATTTATAAAAATTAAAAATCAATCAAAAACATTTCAGTTCTCTTACACTAATAGCTAACAAATCACGCTATTATACAAAGTTTGTTTCGTTTAAAAACCTTGTACAACAAAAGAGTTATAGATGTTTAAAAATTAAAAATTTATTAAGAAATTTCTCATTTTAGCAAAATACTGAAAATGCTCATTTTGAATCACCCTGTTCAGTGTGATATAATTAAAATAAAGTTTTAATTTTTTGGCTCCCGAGGTACACTAGTATCTACTTTCGAACGAACTGTAAAATTTTACAATAGGGGACCATGAAAAAAAGGGCTTTTGGCCGCCCTCTCGTAAAATGTTCCCACAGTGCACCGGTAATTTGTTTTACCAAAACTGGATTTTTTAAAATTAATGAAGTTCGAGCATCAATACATTATTAGTTTATTCGATAAAAATTAATATTTATAGATTCAATGAAAATTTCTTCAAATGCAATTGATTTCAATATCGTATGGTCATATGTACGGAAATCTGCACCAAATTACTTCCTGCCCTCAAATATTTGGCGATATGAAATTAAGTAATAATACTAAAGTAATTTCATCGAATTATATTCATTTTACTAAAATTTAAAATAAGCATACAATATGATTATACCAAGTTTAAGGCTACTCCAGACAACACATGTTGTGTTTATTGCTCCGTAAGGTAGGCAAACTCATTATTAGGTTTCCTAACTCGGAGGAAAAACAAAAAAGATAGGAAAACGAAAATATAACTGTGACCATAGAGCGCAAATTATCAAATTAGAGAGCACATAAAACCTTAAAGCGATTTTAATCTCAGTGCTTACCAAATGGCAACCCTCAAGCATTAAAATGTTTTTCAATTGTGGCAACACCAACAACATGACAGTTTTGACATTTAGTTTTTAGACGTGTTCGTAGTAGATGCATTGGCAATTGTTAGAATGAGTTCAATTTCGCATGAAAATCGCATTAAAATAATTAAATTCCATTATAAAAATGGTGGTTCCGTTAAAGTTAGATTTCATAAAATTCGTGATGTTTTCGTGCTATTAAGAATTTGATCGTTAAATTTGAGTCAACAGGCTCGATACAAAATGTGCGAACACCAACGCGTGTTCGACCGGGTCGTTCACTTCAAAACATCGCGGTCGTTAGCCACAGTGTTTAAGTAGATAGAAATTTGTCAATTCCTCGACGTTTTCAATAATTGGGGTTATCCAAAACTACCATATGGCGAATTTTACATAAGGATTTGAATTTCAAGCCTTACAGAGTGCAAATGGTGCAGGAATTAAAGCCGACTGAACTTCACATCGCGGTAGATTCGTTTAATTGATTTAGAAACAACCGGCTAGTTTTTCTGAAGAAATCATTTTTTCAGACGAAGCCCATTTTCAATTGTGAGGGTATGGCAGCAAGCAAATTTTTTTTTTAAAGGGAAGTAGCACTTCAGGCAACAATCCTATTTAGTCCTTTTCTTTAGGAAAGGGATATAAAAGAGATGAAACAGGTGGTGAAAGTAGAAGGATAGTCGGAAATTAACTGCCGTATAAGACAGCACAGCGACTAGTGACTATGCTTTCATCGCTGAGCAGCCCCACCGACACTCAATTTTTTATTTTTGTACTGAAAAAAACCAAGGTCTTCGTTGGGAATCGAACCTACAACCCGCAAGACTGACAAGCTAGTACACTATCTACTAGCCTAAAGGGGCACCTTTAGGCCGCATTCGGGCTTCTGAGCATCCTAGAGCGGTTATAGAGAAACCTTTGCATGTTCAATATGTCACTGTATAGTGCGCTATGTGGTCTGAAGGCGTAATTAGGCCGTTTTTTTTCGAAGGTGCTGGAAATGTAACGGTTAATGGATCACGCTATAGCAAGATTACGTGATAAGATTTACATCGTTACCTAGCCATGTGAGCCATAACACGATGGTGGATCAAACCACATAGGAAGACGAGGGATATCTCTATCCAACAGATCACTCCTAGATGCGATTTCGTGAGCTGGGAGCAGGGCCGCCACCCCCACTCCTTTCTAAAGAGTTGAAGACTATCCGACTCCTGTTCCAGAATACATGAAATAGCATGTTTACTGGATCTGGATCACTCACCCTGTTAGTTGATCCTGGCCCCTTAATCATTTCATGAGGGCCTGCGAAACCACAACCACCACGATACTCCCCGAAGGGCCAACCTCAGACAGAGAACAGCAAAAGCTGAACTCTGGGTCTTACTGATTCCGGTGGAAATAAACTGGAAGTTGTCCAGTTGGCTCCTGTTTGCCTTTAGGGGATTGCACTCCCTTTTACCCTCAGATGATACATGTCTTAATGGTGAGATTCCATTAAGACATATCAATGTGCCCCCCGAGGTAGGGGCTATCGCGAGATGCTAACAACTTAATTTTGGTCTATTATCGACCACATGGATATCACAGACATGTGGTTTCAACAGGATGGTGGCACATGTCACACAGGCAATGAAATAATCAATTTGTTGAAAACCAAATTTCCCGATCAAATAATTTCACGACAGCCAGCGGTTAAGTGGCAAGCTAGACTGTGTGATTTAACACGCCTGTATTATTTTTTGTGGGGCTATATTCAGGACAGAGTCTATACGAAGCTATTCTAATCAATTTCAGCTTTAAAACTCAAAGTCCGCGTATGTGATTAACGAAATAGGACCGTCATTAAAAACTTTGAGCAAAGAATCGACATCTGTCAGCGTGATCTCATGGTGGACATTTGCCAGATATCATTTTTTATCTTAATCTAATGTTTTTTTTTTTGTTTTAGAAAACAAACTGCTTGTTGAAAAACTCTTTATTAAAAGAAATATCAACTGTCAAAAAATACTGTCACATATTTCATACCTCGTTTTTTTGGTTTAAAAAATAATAGCAGTGCAAATAGGACAGCGTAAAGAACATTTATACAGCTTTAAGCTGTTAACATTTTTTTGTGGTGAGGTAAAAAATAAATAAAATTATGTACCCAGAAACAAACATTGTGACACTGAACAAGAACTCGTTGAAATCCTTTAAAAGATAAAAACCTAGAAATGTGTTCTTCTGAGATATTCGACTAAGATGATGTCTAATGCCAGAAAGAAAGAAAAAGAAAAAATCGTGAGATCAGGGGCAGATAAGTCTAGAAATTCTGTCACATAGTGTTTAAACGAAAGTTAATCCGTAAAGTTCATATGCATTAAAGAATAATTGTTCTGTTCTTCTATGATGAGACATAAGTTATTCTGTTCGGCTAAAGAGATCGCCGACAATACGCTAGACTTAAAAGTCATAATGCTTATGATCCAAGCAATCTGAAACCTGAAGGTTAGAACACAAATGTCTGCACTTGTTATTCTTATTGCCGTACTGATTCTTTATTTTGGATAAAAGGTAATGTGCACGCCCATTTATACTTTAAAATATAGAAAACTTCTGAAACCACACGCCGTTTGTCATAGGGGTGGATAAATTGATATCAAGACCTAAAGTTTGTCGGCAATCGAATTGGTGCTTTGGATCGGATTACCCATTTGGCGGATGCCAATCCTAATGAAAGTTGAAGGACGGACATCATCAATGCTAACTCGAAAAATGAGCAAGAGTTGTGAAAGCTTGAGGAATCTTCTTGGCGAGGTATTCTATCAGAAAGATGCAGAAAATTAATTAATGCCATATTTATAAAAAAAATGACTTTTAATAACGAAGAATTTTTAAACTTATAATTTTCTCTACGATTATTTTGCACAGTAAAGCAAAAGTTGGCTTTTCCTTATTAACTGAAATTCAAATCATCTTATAAATACAATATTATTCGCTAAACCCTTCAACATCTGAGCAAAGCAAAATTGAAAAGAAAACTTTTTGTTTACACCTTTCACCGTTTACTACAAAATAGCAAAAGAAATTCAAGAAATTAAAATAATTAAATAATTTTAGTGTAGTTAAAGTTGTGCCTTTTCTGCCATTAGACAAGGTAGACTCTTGATGTTTTAATAAAAAGAAAAAAATCTATGAAAACAAAATTGTAATTGACTTTGTCCACCTCTCACCATGAAACAAAATTAGAAAGAACGAATAATCGTGAACAAGGTAAATTGATCTTTCTTAATTTATAAACTATTTTTCTTTTTCTCTCTCTCTCTCTCTCTCTCTCTCTCTCTCTCTACCTATAACAATCACAATGATTTTTGTACCAATGATAAAAACGAAAAATTTAATACAAAGAAGATAAAACTAAAGTTGGGTCAAATTGCCCACCTTTTACTTTGCTGCAGTGGAACACCAACAAATAATTTGCTAAAATGATGGCTTCGTTTAAGAAACTGCTTTTATCTCTTGGTAATAGTTAAGTACTTATTTTCCTATATCAATTCAATTCCCCTAACGACAATCCCCCTACCCTGAATTTATACTGTTGTGAACCTAATTCTTCAGCCTCAAAGAAGTAACAACAATGTACTTTTAATATTTCATTGTTACAAATGGCATGAAATTGCAAATTTATTGCCACTCAATAAGCCGGCTAAAAAGTAAAGAAAAACTAAAGTTACACTAAAAAAACCAACAACAACAATATACGTTGCAGGTTCTTTTTTCTCCAAAACGCTTATATTGTTGTTTTGCTATTTATGGAGTGTGTTTAAACGACTTTTAAAATTTATTAGTCATGTCTCTAGTTTTGGTTTTGTTTTTCTTTTGCGCTTTTTTTTGCTTATGAACTTGATAGCAGATTAAGATTTTATTGTGTCTCCTTTAGATTGCAAGAAATCGTGCATTTTATATTTTAGTTAAAGATTTTGGGCCATCTAATTTCCCACTTTTTACATTGTAAAAGTTGTTTTGGTGCTCTTTTTTTTATAAAATTTTAAAACAATTTCTAATTTTTTTTTTTGTTTTCTGTATTTTGTTATTTTGCAGAATTTCTTCAGACTTCATCGTTTGCGCAAATTGGGCTTAAGTGACAATGAAATTGTACGTTTGCCTCCAGATATACAAAACTTTGAGAATCTAGTGGAACTAGATGTCTCACGTAATGGTAAGTTACAAAAAGCTCAATAAAATTTTTGCATAACATTAGTTTTAAGAAGTAAAATATCCTTGATTTTTCCAAAATTTTTAATATATAAGAAGAAGAAGAAGTACAATAATAATACTAATTGAAATAAATTGAATTTCGACCAGATTGTGAAATAATAGATTACTTTCTAATTCGGATTCAACTGTCGAAACTTTAATAGGAATCTCCGAACTTTTGTTTTCGTTTACTCTTCTTGGTTTTTAGTCCAGCCGACTGTTATTCTTAGGTGTTCAACCCTTTGGATTAAAAAAAAAAAAGAAAAAACAAAAAAAAACCAAAAAAAACGGAATAACTTTCTTAGGTCATATATCGAAACAGTTCGCACGTTCTAGAAGCGAAGCGTCGAGATTTTGTTTCCGAGTTCGACCCTGACGAATGTTACAAACAAACAAAAAAAGTAATGTGCAAAAATGCTGCCCTAATTTACTTTTCAATACAAATTACACATTTTAAAATTGTTCCTTTATTACCTAAAGACTTACATTAATAGCTTAGATGTTTTAGCCATAAGCCTCTTAACCACCATGTTCTTCATTGGCTTTAAAATTATTTTATGAGAAAACCCACTTTATACACCGACTTTACCAAAGGTATTTTTAAAGCTGTACATTAAAATTTATTAATTCATATTTTAGGACATAAAAAATATTCTACCAAAAAAACTATAATACAACTAGCAATCCCGGCGAACTCCGTGTCGCCGGGCTTCATTATTTGTAGCATATCGTTTGGGGATTAAAAGATGAAGAAAAATTATTTTTTTTGTTTTATATTTGAAAAGGAAAAATTTTATTTCACTGCACAACAGTAATGAATTCATTTCGATTACAAAAATGAAGTGGAATTTAGTTAAATTTCTCTTAGTAAAAAACGAAAGTGAATCCAAAGAAAATACTGAATCGAAGCGTTATACGTGTCCGCAAATTATCCGTTTCATTAAAAGTGCTCTTTGGTAAACCACATTTGTTGTCTTTTGGTCTGACGTTAACACAAACAAAGCGGATGGTTTTCCAATTCCTGAACACGCAACGTATAGCTGCCCATGTGAAAAACAATGATTTTCTAAATTTATCCCGCAAACACTGAACGATTTGCCTTGCGACTTTTTAATTGTCATTGCGAACGCAAGTCCAACCGGAAATTGCAATCGTTTGAAGTCAAATGGAAGTTCAGTCGAAATCATTGGTATTCGAGGAATACATACATTTTCGCTTGCGTACTTTCCGTTAATAATAGTTGCCTCAATCAAATTCGGCATAAGTATTTTTACCTCAAGTCGAGTACCGTTGCAAAGTTGCGGTGGATTCAAATTACGCAATATCATAATAACTGAACCAACTTTGAGTCGCAAGTTATGTGGTGGAAATCCTGATAACTCCAGAGAGTTCAAAAACTTCGTTGGATAATTTACTGCATCATCGGGATTTGTTATGGAATCAACGGATTTGTATGTCATCAAATCGCCATCGATTTTTGATTGAATGGTGAAATTCAGTGCATGTACAACATCATTATTCTTTGGGGCGAAAATTGGTCGTTGACTTAACCGAGCATAGTTCTGATAATTCTCACTAATGTTTGGGAAAACATTTTCAATAAGAGCTAATTGAGAGTCTACAAATCGGCAAAAGTCGTTGATAAGGGCAATTAATCCAGCTGGCGCATCAACTAGGACTTCGAATTCCAACAGCTAACAATTGTTTGGAAAATTCTGCAGCACTTTGATCATTTTGAAGTTGAACTCTCACATTAGTGGTTAGCGGTAATGTTTTTACGTTATTTCATAAAGGTGACGCCCTGAATTCAATTGCAGGCGTTGCACGGGGAATTACTGGCACCGTCTGCCTGAAATCGCCTGCCAACAATATCTTTCTTCGCTTAAGTTATGTGAATACACTTGTTGCTGGCGCATGTCTTGTGCGGCGGCCGATGTTCGCACGCCGTCCTCTCGGCATTTTGGACCATGGACAGACTGGTGAATTTAACCTCAAATGCACGATCCACATAATTTACACAATTCAACTTACCACCTTAAGGACAAATGCCTGCTGTTAAAGTTGAATAAAAATTTGCACAATACGCGTGATTGATTTGATGGTGTCCAATTGAACCGTTAGGAAACGAATAACTTTAACCTCAATTTCATGTGCGCATGTGTAGCTGTCAAACAATGTATCACGCACCGGCGCCATCTACTTAAAATGAAACGTACTTATTTTCGTGAGGGATACTCACACACCACGTACTGGTTTCGTTGTAATACATGCTATGTATCAGAGAAGGCTCTGTATGTGAAAAATGATTTTCCCTGTTTTCCTGCGTTTCTCTTGAAATTTTTCCTGTAATTAATTTTTCTTTGCTATAAACCTCACGGAGCCCGAGACCTTTCCAATCAATGCAAAACCGTGGAAATCGGTTCGTGCGTTCAGGAGTTATAGCTACAGGAAGAAAAACCCGACTTATTTTTATATATAAAGATATTATTGGCTAATGCAAAAGTACTATTGTCTATAACCATAGATTTTAGTCTTAATAACTATTCGGAGCAACAAAGGTGTGAGATATAGAAAGTGATAAGATATATTAGTGCCTAACCATGTGGCCATAAGCTGATTGTGGATCAAACCACTTTGGGTGATATGTAGTGTGCACCCACACAATAGGAAGCTGGTGGATGTCTCTATCCAAAAGGTCATTCCTAGTTGCAATTTCGGGAGTTCGGAGCAGGGCCGCTACCCCCACTCCTTGCTGAAGAGTTAGAGACTATCCAATTCCTGGTACATAACACATGACATAGCATGCTCACTGGATCCGGATCATTCATCATGTGTTCTTGGTCAAAAGTGAGATGATCGTAGCTCCTTAATCATTTAATGAGGGCCTGCGAAACCACAACCACCACGATACTCCCCGAATCAAAGGAATGCGAAAGCTGAACTCTGGGGATTACTTATTTCCTTGGAAATAAAGTGGAAGTTACCGAGTTGGCTCCTGCTAGAATTTAGGAGACTGGACTCCATTTTACCCCCAGATAAATCATGTCGTAATGGTGAGATTCCATTAAGACATATTAGTGGACCCCCCGGAGGAGGGGGGGGGGCATCGCGAGATGCTAACAACTCAATTTTGTCCTGTTATCGATCACACAGCCAATGAAACCCTAAGATTATTTAACACTCACCTATTGGTCTTTGTTGCTGTTTTGTTTGTATTTTTTTTTAGTTTTGCTGTTAAAGACATTATGAGAAGAAGTTTAACTTTTAGTGTTGTCCAGCCCTGCAAATTAATTGTTTTATAAAAACTTTAAACTACTAGATTCTGTAATTTTGACTTAAAATTTAATTGTATGCATTTATTAACAACATATGGTCCAAAAGAAAAGAAAACAAAGGAAAATAAACATCAAGAAAACTTTTCGATGTCCAATGCTGCACTAAGGTCTTCCTTCTGCATATTGACTGGTGACAGTTGCCGATAGAGTTAGATATGTTGTAAATGGACGTTCCTTTTAGGTAATGTTTAAATTAGACAATTAATTAAGTTCTTAAGATATTTTTTCTTCTAAGAAGAACTTGTACGATACTCATAATATAAAGTTAATAAAAAAATAATGAAAATAAAAGTTATTTCGATATTTTTGAAACTGGGTGTAAGCGATATTTTTTTTTTTTAATTGATTACGTTTTCCCGTAGTAATGCCAAAGTAGACTTAACTTGCTGTTGTCGTTCCTTGTAGTAAAATTTTCCTTTTCTGACCAGTGTGGCTCGAAGCAAATTTGGTATTCAACCTAAGGTCCTCCGAGTATCGTACCACATATGAACTAGAAACACGTGTACTCTATATGCAAACAAAAGTGCAATTCTTTTATTGATGCGCACTGTTTCTTTTCCTCTAAAATGTTTTATCTTTGTGTATGCCAGAGGATTATTACAAAAACAATAACAATTTACGGCTTCGATATTTAGAAGTTATTTTTTGTGTTCTTTTTGTGTAAAATCTCTAAAAAGTAAGTTTAAATTTAAATAGTTTTTTGGGCTGACTGGCTTATTACAAATTGTTATCTCCGCACATCAAAGAAAGTCTGAATTTATTTTTATGCATATTACACCTACGATATTATTTCTTTAATTCTAGTCTAGTGTTATGCTTTTTGTTATGCCTAATTTAACGTGCCTGTAAAATAATTTTTGTCCACATTATTTATGCATTTCTTTCCATTTTATTAAAATTAAGCTTAGCTTAAAGCTTTAACAAATAATTGACTCTTGCTCTAATGATCTTCTACATGGTAAGTGTTTATGAGAAAAATTCAAAAACCAACAGTTGTATATAGTAATTAACCCAAAAAGAACCAACTCAATTACTTGAAATGTAAAGTATTTAACTAAAAAAAAACATATTCGATATTTTTATATTAGAAATCTTTAATTTAAAATTTTCATAATTTAAATTTAATAATTTTATCTCTTTTGTTTGGGTACGGTTTTCCGTCGACCCTCGTCAAATTTGGTTTGTGAACCAACCGGTTTCGGCTGTTTGCCATCTTCA
This sequence comes from Trichopoda pennipes, assembly GCA_030448955.1. NCBI lineage: Eukaryota > Metazoa > Arthropoda > Insecta > Diptera > Tachinidae > Trichopoda > Trichopoda pennipes. Next base: position 11,272,661 of record JASKUP010000034.1, read on the forward strand.
GTGTTCTTTTCGTAATTTTAATTTTACCTCATTATGTTACGTCTCGTAAAAGAGTTTTATGTAAATTTGTCATAACGAATTGATATCTATACAATATGTTTTATTTATTTATTTATTAACAATATTTACAGTTTTTGAGTTTCTATCATTAAGATATTTCAGCAAATTATCACATTTTCATTATTATTAAAAACTTATTCAGTTATTCTATTTAATAGGAAAAATATAGTAAAAACCTAAGATTTAATATAAAAAAAACTGAATTAAGAAGCTCTAAGACAACACCTAATGGATACTTTACTTGATAGTAAAGTCAAAATCAGATATTATCAAATCAAAACTCTCAGATGGGCGTAGTTTGACCTTCTGCATTTTTCTCTAAATGACAGCGCCATGTCATTTATGAAATTTACAATTTGAATGCTATCCGACAGATGGGAATCTTTAAGGCAGATTGTAAATTATTTTTAAATTTTTATGCTGTATTACTTGTAGTTTTTTAAGGTGTATTTTAGCACATTCATACCAGATTTGGCAGTCATACGTAAGAATTGGTCTTATGCACATTTTAAAAAGTAGTAATTTATTTTTAAAATTCAATTTGGACTTCCTATTCAAAATGGGATACAAAGATCGTTCGCATCTGATTGCTTTAAGACGTGCACTTTCAATGTGCTCTTTGAAATTCAGTTTCTAGTCCAATGTAACTCCAAGATATTTTACGGATTTCATGAACTCTATTGCATTACCTAGAATACTGAGATTTTTAGTAACAACTCTCCTAGGAGACTTGTTGTAGGGAAACAAAATGGCCTGAGATTTATCTTCATTAATCTCTATTTTCCATTTAGAAAAATACTTTGTAGTTGTTAACAAAGCGTTCTGAATCCTGTTCACAATTGAATTAGAAACTTTACCGTGACAGATTATTGCGCTGTCATCAGCATAAAATGCCACGTCGTTGCCTCTGGAAATTTCGAAATCGGAAATGTACAGAGAATAAAGCAAAGGTGATAGAACAGAGCCTTGGGGAACACCAGCTGGTATGTTACGCAGAGTTGATTGATTTCCGTTAACATCAACCAAAAACTTTCTGTCCTTAAGGAAATTCTTTAGAAGTTTTGTTAGGTATAAGGGAATATTAATTTTGTGAAGCTTGATCTATAAAATATGTAGAAACAAGTCTACGAGGCATTTCTGAGGCCTAAAACTGAAAAAAGGGGTGTTCCAGAAGGGAAAAATATGTCGGTGTATTACAATAATAAGAATCTTGTTATTAATCTGATCTTTATGGCAAACTTAAATTAAGACTACAATTCAAACGCTAATGGCGCACAATAGTCATAGGGCATTTATGCGAAGCAGTAATGCAGTAAGTCTGGAAGCGTTGGTACAAAATTAAAATTGATATTGTATCAAATTCATAAAAGAACGTTAGAGAAAATTTGTAACGAAAGCTTAAACAGTCATGGCCTGTACTACACTTTTACCCGTAAATTCAATTTAACATGTTGTGGATGTAATCGGATCTGTAAACGTTACGTTGAGAATTAATTTGTATTTTATTTTTGAGACCAGACTGAATAAGGAAATAGCTCATGGCAATGGCATGCTGATTAATTTATTTTTGGTGTTATGGAGATGCACTATAGTTTTAAAGCTGATACTGACATTAAATTTTGTTTACTTCGCTTATGATTTAGTGCGACACATACTGATATGAAAATTATTGATACTTTGTTTTATTAATAGTAAACCTACAGTGGGATACGAACCTTTCATTAGCTCAGTGTTCCATATGCGAACCATTTCAGTTGCAGCATATTTTTTTCAAATTGGAATTGTACTGGAATATGGCAAAAATTTGATTAAAAAATCAATTTTATGCCATTTTTTACAATTACAATGTTTGCGATCTTTTTTAATAAATTTTACGAAATTTTACTATTCTATTTCGACAAAAAAGTTATTTAATTTTTTTTATATTCAGTAATTAAATATGCATTTTATGCATCTGTCTATGTTTGCCTTTTTGACAAAATAAAAAAATCTGGCACACGTCCTATACATTCAGCAAAGTACAGTTTACGCAATATTATAACTCTCTACGCAAATGGGAAATGGTTTGTAAGGCTTCATCACGATGTAAGATGAACTTTATCTGTTATTTTCTACAGGCTTTGCTTTTCAAATGTATATTTTCAACACAATTATTAGAAAGTTAGAAATTTCAACTTAACCCGTTTATTGTTCTCTTTATTGTTTTATTGTATTGTGGTTGTAAAAATTAATATAAAAATTTAATTAAGCAGAAACAAAAGCGGAAACTTGCTTTTAGAGATGTTTATATTGTTTGTATATCTGCTGCAAGACATGATGCAGATGATGAAAATAAAAAAAGCAAATGACGTTACTTCACTGATGGCCCATAAACAAACTAGATTAAATTGCAACAAAATGGCAAAAAATAAACAACATTTCGTATGACATATTCCCTTCAACTCGACAACAATTGCGTCATCTATTACTTCATCTGCTTCCACACATGTTTTTAATACCCATTTTTCAACATAATAATCTTGCAGCTAAAACAATGTGTTGCTTGTTGTAGAAAGTTAATAAGAATAAACAAAAAAAAAAAAAAAATAATTAAATGCTGACTTCTTACTATTGTTACTGCTGTTGCTATTTATTTATTTATTTAATAAAATAATAGAAGTATTTGTAATACTGTGTAACATTTTTATTATTTATTATTTTTTTTTTGCTATTTTCATTTTTTCTTGTATCTTGTATCTTTGAAGGAATTCATTCTGTTGGAAAATGTGATTCATTTAAGTTTGTTTTATTGTTGTTATTGTTTATTTTTTATTTTTTATTATACATTATATATTATCATAATCTAAGAAAGTTGAATGAATCTTTATATAATCAATAAAAATTACAGCAACAAAAGGGTGTAACCTCGTTTTTTAATGTAACCATTATGAAAGCAAAACATATCACTATAGAATTTGTGTAGGGTGGTCTTTAAACAAATTATATTTTTAAAATGAAGAGTACAGCAAAATCACATATTTTGTATAGAATTATAGGTTTTACATTTTGTTTGGGAATGTGGCAAATTTTTTTTTTCAAAAGTTTTTTAAGGTTGTTAGCGAATTATGAATGTATTGACCAGCCATTATGAAAGGTGGTACGAAGTGTTTAGTCTGTGTATTCCGTATTTATAACGTAATCCTATGCCGCGACACTTGCGGTTTATAGAAATATAAAAGAGTACAGAATAGCATTTTTAAAGTGCTTTCACCTCAAATTTTTTATTTATTTTACATCGCACAGTGGCTCAGAATCGTATTTGATTGGCCAAAATTCTGTAACTTTTTAATTAACAAAGATTTTTTAGAAATTCTTTTTTTAGTCAATAGATAACATCTTAAGCTTTTATCAAATTTAGGTTTTATTAAGATCGGTACAGTGTACTGCACTTAACTTTATGCTTAACAATGCTTACATAGTTCCTAGTTTTAGGCCAATTTTAAAATAAAACAGTGTAACTTTCTTTTATTATATATTTATTTATAGTCATAAATAGATTGTAGATAAATAAAATAACATTTAATATTAATATTTGTATATTTTATTTCATTCAAATATTAAATGCAAATTATAATTATTATTCATTTGGCTGGAATATTTCCTGTAAATATTCTAATAGAGTTACTTCTGTCCTGTGGCAATGCCTTAGCTTCGGCATGTAGGCTTGAATGATTAATTTTCCATTGACTTTTAATGCTAGACATTGACGAAGGCATTTAACGTTGCGAATAATATATGAAACAAAATCTTCCTTTGTAGAACTTCGTGACATTTTTCTCGTATTATGTTCTCTGTAAAATCTATAAGTCTTATTTCTTTTTTCCTGGCTTCCTCTGATAAATCTCCAATTGGTAATAAATGGAGCTTAATGACATATTCTCCATGGTAAAGAACTTTGTGCACTGTTGCTGACATATTTCTACAATTGTATTTGGATGTATTTATAGCAACAGTTTCCTTGATTTCTAGCATTAATTTGTTCATTGCACGCAAGTACTTCAGTAATTGTTTTAAATCTTAAAATAACATCTACATCAACGCCTGTTATACCAGCTGCAGCTTAGGGATCCAAACAGAATCTTCTTGCGGTATTGCCATCGTTTGTATTGCCTGATCCTTGTTTTGGTTGATCTTGATAATTAACCCATGTTTGAGATATGTACTTTGAACTTGTTTCTTTTTCAATTTTCTTTTCTCTTTGTTGGTGTCATTATTTCTTACTGATCCTGAAGATCCCAAGTCCAAATCAGAATTAATTTTCAGTATGTGTTCCATAAACCCTGTCCTCCCATGTAGCGGTGATAATCCAAATTCAAATGCATCATACCATCTACTGAATATGTCGATTCTTGATGTTGCTTTACATATACTCCAGCTGGATGAAGCTTTTGTATCAGTCAATACCTGGGCAGTATTAATTGGTATTTATTGGTAATTCAATTTAATAGTCTGCTCATCTATATCTAACTCTAATGGTTTTAGTGTTGAAATTTGAGCTTTAATGTCACTTACTTTATTCTTAATGTTATCATGAGTTTCCTTTTTGTAATAAAATTTTATTGGTCTGCAGTATTTCGTAGACGATGGAGTATGGTTTCTCCAAATACAATTTGTTTGCATTGTGCTGAACGAAGGTTCCGAGTCTTCTAAGTTCTTTATTAATCGCAACGGCACAAATGACAGCATGAACATATCTGTGTCAGAATTATCTATCTTCACATAAAAATTGTTGATACTGTTTCTGGCCAGAAGATCCATCGCATCCCCAGTTACAAAAAAAGAGTTAAATTGCAGTTTACATGTTTTTTCAACTCACTGTATGATCAAGTAGAGTTAACAGTTGTAACTGTGCCGAAATTGGTGTGATTTTGAAAGATTCCTTTGGAGGATAAGGTTCTTTTTTAGCTGCAGTTATGTGATGATGTATGGGTATAAACTGTACTTTATATAGCTGTATCTGTATTTTACTGAAAGCAATTTTAAACATTCTTTTTCCTATAATTTTTAAAACATCTGTGCAAAAATGCATGAAACATTTTAGGAAACTTTTAAAAGGAATTTGAATAAATATTTATACCACTAATAATTTTCCTCTCTTTCTCCCTACGTTTTGCTATCTGCAATTTGCATTTATGGCAGTGAATGGCTTCTAAAGTAAAATAACTAACAATTTTGATAGAATTTTGTTTGTAAAAATTTTGAGTATTTTCATTAAAATAAAAAAGTGTTCTATTGCAAAAGTATATATAGGCTTAAAGAAAACATTTTTACCTTTCTTTGGATGGTTTCGGTTTTTTGTTCTTTTTTATCCTTTAAAAGTTATACACTATTAAACTTCAAATTTTACGAATATATGGTTGCTTCAAATTTATTACATAACACCCTAACTGCAAATTATACAGGGTGCTCAAATATCATTTGTGAAAAAAAACAGTTCACCCAACATAACAAAAAAAAAACCGCAGCCCATTATCAATAACAGTTTTCAAGAAATCGTAATTAATATTAGATTAAATAATAATTTTTTTTTTTATTTTTAAATTAACTTAAATTCTTCGTCTTTAGTAGCATGCCACGACTACTACTGTGAATATTTTGACAACATTGTTCGGCTACCTGAGCTACCGTGCGTCGGCAGTTATAAAAAACCAATTACGACTTACCCGTTTTGCAAAGGCCTCTAATTACTTAATTGAAATGTGTATGATTACGTTTAACAAAAATTATTTAACTATCGGTTTGAATAAGGCAGGTTATATAACAGTAGTTAAGAATTTGCATTTCACCATTATCTAATTAGTAAACAGTAGAAAATATAGAAATGCTGTTACAGTTTGTTACTTGTATATGTTTTAAGAAATATTTGAAAGTATATTAAAAAAAATATTGCGTCAACAAGATTATATTCGTTATATTCCACAGCAAATTCTTTGATAAATTGTGTCAATTAAATGTTAACGAATCTGGGTGAAATATGATTTTACTCAACCTGCGGTTAAAGTCTAACCTAAGACTAACTTTGTTCATACATTGTGAAAAGAGGCATTAAATGAAATGTAATTAAAATCTAGTTAACACTTACTCGTTCCATTTATTCTGTTCCATTTTTATTGCATCGTTCTAATTTTACCTTTATGTGTGATATTAATGTGGAGTGGGTCATATTTATATATTCTTATTATTATAAATCTGTTGAAAAAATATATTTATTTTACTATGAACTTTTAGTGTGTCACCCACCATCACGTCGACCACCCCACAATGTTGTCTGAGTTTTGTGGTGCCATAAATTGTTTTAAAAATATGATAAAAATAATGGAAAATATGCTATTAACGAAAGTAAAGAAGTTTTAATATCACATTATTCCTGCTCTGTAAATGCGGTAAAAGTCAATGGATCACGCTATCGCTAGATGGTAACAACTCAATTTTGGCCTATTATGACAATATGGATATCACTTACATGTAGTTTTAACAGGACGGTGCCTCAACAATTAGTTTATTGCAAACCGAATTTGCCGATCGCATAATTTTACGACAATCAGCATTTATGTGGGCAGCCAGATTCTGTGATAAATCACAGGCTATCTTAAGGGCAGAGTCTATACAAAAGCCAATCATATCAATTTCAATCTTAAAACTCAAAATCCGTGATGTGATTAACGAAATAGGACCGCTATTTTAGCAAAACGTGATTAAAAACTTTGATGAAAGAATCAACATTTGCCAGATATCATTTTCCATTTATAATTGCCAAACCTTTCGCTTCGTAATACAATAAAAAGTTGTATCATCTTAATCTAAACTTTCAGTTGTTTGGGAATTGTTATATGTATTATGTTTATAGCGATCATATTAAATCTATTCAAAAGCAGTTGCTTCTAAACTGCCTGAGAAGTTTAAGATGGAATACAACATTAAATATATCTTCCTTAGCTACCAAGGATAAGTGCTTATTAAGTTGCCTTCTAAAAAGCTGAAGGACTGAACGTTATGCGTTTTTGTTAAGTATAGTGATGGCGATTTAAAATCCAAATTCATTCTAAGCAGTATATCGTTTAATGTTCCCGGTCCACAGACACGTTACTTTCATCCTCTGGCAACTAAAAGTATTCGTTTGAACTATGCTTATGCTGATCCTCTTAAAAGAATATGTGCCAATTATAATGAGTTACTCTTTTTTTAAGTTTAAACGTTATAAAAATAATTATTATAATGTTTTTAAATTGCATTTTGTTTTCAAGGATTTAATGTTTGACGTTGAAGTTTACAGGATTATATAGGTTGCATTTCGAATTTGTATAGGTTTTTATAATACATAGACCTCGGAAAAATCCTTATACATTTTCCATATCAACATATTTTAATAGTTTCCTTTTTTTTTTTTTTTGTTGCACTGATTGATAGTTACATGATAAGTTTCCTTTTCATGCACAATTTCTTTCAAAAGCCATAGAAAAATTTTGCTACATCAAAAACACAAGTTTTCTTCATCAAAAGTATTATGGGATTTTGCCAATATGTAGTATATTTTATCACACAGCTTGTAAATGTCGAAAGCAATATTCGAGAGAGAAAAAATGTCGGTTATTGATTTTGATTATTTTTTTATATTTTTAATAAAATTTGTGTATGCAAAGACAGTGAAAATATAAACAAAATCGTTAATTAAAAAAATTATAATAGCCGATAGTCAGTCCTGGTTAGTAATGCTTTAGTTCCTAAGATTTAATATAATTTTAATTATAATAGATAAAAAAATAAATAAATAAATATTAAATAAAAAAATTATATATTTTGTGAATTGTAGTTAAACTTATAATCTATATCTATAATCCATTAAATACTCTTAAAAATGACAACCTTTTTACTAACCCAGTGAAAAAATACGCAGTGATTCTTTTAAGTTTTTGATTTGATTAAAGCATATTGCTTTATTTATTAAAATATCTTGAAGCTACTCTCTTTACTGGCTGTTTGTTCGGTATGCACGGCGAGTGCTTGCGATGCGAAGACTTCATTCTCAAGCCGTGTTCTAAACTGTAATGGTGAGAGTCAATGTTCGGGTTTAGGTAGTTCTTTTGTTAAGGTGGTATCTACTCATAGAATGCCCGCCACCTGGAATTTTATGCGGGGCTAATTTCCAATATTTCGTCTTTTATTGTTATCTAGGTACGTGTGTTCGTCTGAGAGTGTGTTCCGTTTATTTCAAGTATAGTAGTAATTTTAGTGGTGTGAAAATTGTGTCTGAGGTCGTGTTTACCTGTTAGTTTGTCACTGTTATGATTTCATCTATTCATCTATTTTCGTTGTTGTGTGTCCGTGAGTGTCAAGGTGCAATACAAAGTTAGAGTCTTCTCTCATTTGCTTGTATGAGCGTATGTGTTCCGTAAATCTTGTTTTCAGTGTTCGTTTCGTTTGTCCTATATAAGTATGTTTTTGCAGGTACAAGTAAGTCTGTATACTCCGCTGGAATTAAATTTGCCAGTTGTTCCTGTCGGTGTCCTAAGATTATGTCTCGGTGTTGCCGGTTTTTAATGCCATGACTAAATCTTTTTTGCAAAAAAAGTTAGTTAATCTATATTTTCGGGTCCTGTGTAAGTAAAAGTGTGCCGTCGTGTTGTATCCGGTTATCACTTTGTTTTCGTTATTCTCGTTTTTTTATCATGAAATAGGTGTGTGTGTGTGTATGCAGTTAATTTCCGACTATCCTTCTACTTTCACCACCTGTTTAATCTATTCTCTATCCCTTTCCTAAAGAATGTAGCACGGTACTTGACTAAATAGGCATCGTTGCCTGAAGTGCTACTTCTCTTTAAAAAAAAACTTAAATATTTGAAATGAAATTGCTAATTTTCATAATAATTCTATGTCCATGTAGATGCGATTTGCATTAAAAAAATCATTACATCTGATTAGATTTGCTGGATATCCTTATGCTCGCTGTAATTTTTTCATCTTGAAACAATGAAATAGATATAGTGGATAGGATCATACTCATTATTTTGTAAGAAATATGTGAGTAAGTCATACGAACATTAAGTTCGTCACATTCCAACAGCATATTAAAATGTAACATATAATTAAAGAAGAACTTTAATATTGTAACAAAAATAAAAACAGCCTAAAATAAACTTGAGCAATTAAAAGAAAAATATGCACAGGGAATATTTTGTTGTGTAATTTTTATTAAATTATAAAACTGACCATACCATGATTATTGTATGTTTATAATAAAAATATCGATGTCAACAAATCTTATTTTATACTTACTAGTCTAGTCAGCATTGTGATTGGATATGAGGTTGCTAAATTTTTTATTGTTGTGGTAATTTTTTTGCTTTCTTTAGTTTTATTGATCTTTTGTTAAGATACAGCACATAAAATAATAAATATAAAATTTAAAAAAATGTACAAAATATTGATAATATGAAATTTTTAACAATAAATTTATTCACTACCGTCGATTTCGTCAATTTCGATGTTTCTTTTTTTTAATAGGAAAACGTTAATATAAAACGTTTTTAAAGAAGAAGTTTGCATTTATATAAATTTGTTGCTTTATTTTGTTTTAGAAAACAAACGTCTTGTTGAAAAACCCTTTAGATTTTCGAATTCAAAGTTAATTTAGATGTGTCATAAACACCATCATATTGATATTGAAGTTACGTCAAGTTTCTTTTAAAACTTGTTTTTTTTTACTCCTTAAATGATTTTTTATATTTAATTATAAACAATAGGTCCTACAAAAGAAGCGAGGAGTGGGGATGTAGTACTACTTGGCCAAGTTCAGAAATACAACAAAAACCAAAATTGCTGTACAAATTTAGTAATTTACTGTTTAAAATGCTGCTTAATACTTCAGTAAAATCTGCATCGGAATTAGATGATGCGGCTGAAACTTTCAACAATTTAATTCATGAAGCTGGATTTCTATCTACACCATCAATTGACACCCATAATAGCTAAAACCTGGTTTGTATAACTACAGAAATAAGAACAATGAATCCTTAATAGGGCACAAAGGATCTTAAACGTCGGCTGACTGAAATAAAGAACAAACAGATTAAACATTTTGTTAGTAATCTCAAGGTTACAAGATATGATGAACATTGCCTGTAGAATGCCACCAAATATTTAAAGCGTCCAATCAAGAGACAAAAATGATTTATGGCGCAGAACAGATCGAAGCAAAGCTGAAGCATATATATGCATTACATTTATCAAAAACATTTCAGTCACATGAAACAAGTGATTGTACTTCTACAAAAGAAATCTACGAATTCCCTGATACTCCATGTCCAGTAGATTGGCCAATAAAACACATTTCACGAATTGAAGTACGAAAGGAGATTGCTAAGATTAATTTTAAAAAAATCACCAGGATACGAATGTTGTGGATAGAAAAGCGAACCAAGCCGTGCCTAAGAAAGCTGTTATTTTTCTTACGCTTATTTTAAATAAGCGTTGAGGCTAAATCATTTTCCTTCGCAATGGAAATGTGTGGAAGTGGTAATGGTTCCTAAACCTGGAAAGCCAGAAAATGTTGTATCATCATATCGCTTGATAAGTTTGCTAGTCACATTCTCCAAAATATTTGAAAGAATATTTCTGAGAAGAATGTCACCTATACTAGGAAAAGAAAATATATTACCAAAGTAACAATTCGGGTTTAGACATAGTCATGGTGCAGATGAACAATGCCATCGTATAGTAAATTTTATATGGGATTCCTTGGTAAACAAAAATTGTGTTTTTGGATATACAACAAGCATTTGATAGGGTCTGGCATGCAGGCCTACCTAAAAAACTACTTTCAACACATTTTTACCTGGTACTAATATCTTATATCAGCGAAAGGTATTAATTACACTATGTTAAGGTCAACAGAGATTTTTCTGGAATTTATAGTGTCAAGGCTGAAGCCCCTCAGAGTAGTGTCTTAGGCCCAATTTTATATACGATTTTTACATCGGATATGCCCTTAATAAATAATGTATTAGTTGCAACCTACTCTGATGACAGCGCGGTGTTAGCTGCTGATACAGACTCGGACGTTGCACCACTATATCCTCAAACAGAGCTTGATGAAATTGGAATTTGGTGAAATAAATGGAAGATAAAAGTCAACACCGAAAAATCTTTACACGTAATGTTTACTGTGTGTCGTGGAAACTGCTCACGTGTATCAATTAACAACGGTGATATTCCGCAATCTTATACAGTCAAATATTTAGGTCTGCACCAAGCTATTCTGGTTACTAAGAAGAAGTTAGAAAATATAGTGAAAATGACTTGGAGAGGCTGAGTAACCATTGTAACCCATTGGCAATAATGTCACTACATAACACAAACGAAGTAAAAAGACTGAAAAGGAACCAGATATTAGACTTGCCATTTCGAACATAATCAATTATACATAAATAAAAATCTGTGTACATATATGTAAATACTAATGTAGATAAAACTTTATAAATTTGTGCCCCTGTAGTGCCCCTGCAGGCTAGTAGGTAGTCTACCAGATTGTCAGTATGGGGGTTGTGGGTTCGATTCCCAACGAAGATCTTGGTTTTTTTCACTACAAAAAAAAATGGACTGTCGGTGGGACTGCTCAGCGATGAAGGCATAGTCACTGGTCGCAGTGCTGTCTTTATACAGCAGTTAATTTCCGACTATCCTTCTACTTTCACCACCTGCTTTATCTCTTCTCTATCCCTTTCCTAAAAAATGTTGCACGGTACTTGACTAAATAGGCATTGTTGCCTGAAGTGTTACGTCTCTTTAAATAAAAAAAAATTTAACTTTAATAATTTTTGTTTTTCTATATTGTTGTTCTTATTGGAGTTCAACAAAGAATGTTATTTTCTTATTTTAAAAAAAATTTACTTATTATTCTTGGATAGATTGTAAATAAAACGAATAGACAAAAAAAAAGAATGCTGCTTTATTTATAACATTTTCACGAAATAGTTGCAGTATATTGATAGTTTTCTATTATTTGTTTATATTACCTTTGAAAAATATTTTGGCACACATATTTATTGTTCTTGGGAACGTCATCATTTTATACTTATGATTCGTTTATTTTTGTTGTAGCAGTTGTTTTCATTTTCTCTAAAAAACATTGACATTGTGTCGTCGTCAAATTAAATTAAAATCAAATTCACTTGAATTTGTTTTATTGTTTTTTGGTAGCATTGTTTGAGGTGTGCGTAAAAATGAAGTATTGAAATTATAAAATTTATTTTTAAATATAACTAGACTTAGGCAAAAACTTACGGATTATTTTTATTTGTTTTATAAAGAAAAAAAAAACACAAGCTTAAATCGATTAGAAAAAAAATTTCAAAATGCCGGCTAAAGATGTTATATATTTTCTGTTTTGCTTTATGTTACGTTTTTTTTCTAGACACACCTTTTTATCACTTGTATTTTTGCTTCCTTGTTTTTTTTCACACTAAAAGCAAATGAAAAAACCTTTTCTAGCATTTTAATTCTTTTTTTTGTCTTAACCGCAAAAACCTCAAGTCATATAAAATAAAATGCATTGTGGTATTTTGTAAAAACAGCTATGAAAACAAAATCAGAAAAGGTCACACTACGGTTAGTTTTATTTTTTTGAATCGATGCCGTCAAAAAAAAAAAAAACAGTTTCAAGGCGCGTAATTTTATCGATCGTTTCAGTATAAAAATTGCACTAGTTCGATTGAAGCATGAAGAAATTCATAAAAAGGGATTTTTAATATCAAGTTTGTTTTCTAAAACAAAATGAAACAACAAATTTAGATAAAGACAATTCAAATTTTAATGGTATTACGAATGAAAAATGATAACTTGCAAATGTGCACCACGACCACGCTGACAGATGTCGATTCTTTCAAGAAATTTTTAATCACTATTTCGGCAAAATGGCGATTCTGTATCGTTAATCACATCACGGATCTTGAGTTTAAAGGTTGAAATTGATTCGATTGGCTCCGTATAGACTCTGTTCTTAATATAGCCCAACAAAAAATAATCTAGTGTTGTTAAATCACACGATCTGGCTCGGCACTTAGCTGCTGATTGTCATGATATTATGCCATTGGGAAATTTGGTTTCATTAAATTGATTGTTTCATTGGCTGTGTGACATGTGGCAGCGTCTTGTTAAAAGCACATATCAGTGGTAACCACGTCGCCAATTGTGTTGTGTTGACCGTTACGCAATACCCAGCCTCAGCTTCGAAAAAGTAACACATTGAGCATGCAAAGGCTTATCAATAATCGCTCTAGGATTTTCAGAAGCTCAAATCCGGCAATTGTGCTTGTTGACATACCCTAATGGGTAGAACTGGGCTTCGTCTGAAAAAAATGATTTTTTTTTCAGAAAAATTGAATAAATCTTCAATACCAGCACACAGTGGAACCTTCTAAGGCTTCAAAGTCAAATCCTTACCCAAAATTCGGCATATTGTGGTTTTGGATAATGTCAATTGTTGAGAACGTCGAGGAATTGACAAATTTGGATCTGCTCACGGCAGCGATGTTTTCAGTTGAACGACCCGATCGATCATGCGTTGGTGTTCGCACATTCTGTATCGAGCCTGCCGACTGAAATTCTTAATAGCGGTCTCATAACCACAATTATGTTGTTCGAAAATATCACGAATTTTACGCAAACTTTTAGTGAGCCACTATTTTCATAGTGAATTTTAAATATTTTAATGCGATTTTCCTGCGAAATTGAATTCATTGTAACAATTGGCAATGCTTCTACTACGAATACATCAAAAAATTAAATGTCAAAACTATCTGTTCTTGGTGTTGCCACAATTGCCAAACAAAATTATTGTGGAGAATTCTGAGATATATATGTTCTTGCTTTTTGCTAACCGTCGTTTGAAAGAAACGAATGATTGTTATAATTATTCCTTCCTTTTTTTCCCATGATTTTTTCTTTACTACACAGTAGCCGCTGTATTTGTTATCATAGTGATTATTGTGAAAGTACCACGAATATATGGTGCATGGCCCATAATTTAATTTTCCCATTAACCTTAAATAATAAAAAAACAGTTTAATATTTCCGTATCATTATTTATTACATGAAAGTTAATTATCATGTCAAAGTCGGGCTTTCAAATGGTTCAAAAGTTATGTTTGCTTGTTTATTGTTATTTAATAGTGCAAATAATTCTAAATGCCTGAGGTATTCAATTTTGGCGGGCTCTAAAATAGCAACCATAACTAATTTTAAACTAGTTTGTCCATCATATGAACAATTTAGACCGTATCTGGTCCATTTTTAAATACGAACCTAACCTCCCCCCGGGGGCACATTTATCGGTCTTAATAGAACTTCGAATATCTAGACCTGTGCAGCTGGGGGTATAAGGGAGCCCAGTCCCCTGAAGTCAGCAGGGGTACAACTGGAAGCTCCACGTTATTTCCACGGGAATCAGTGACCCGCAGAGTTTCCGCTATTTGTCTCTTTAGGCATTTAGCTGTTTCTCTGACTAATTATTGAGGTTGGCCCCATAACAGGTCCGTTTTTAATGGTGGCCAGGATCATTTCACTTTTAATAACACCTACATGGTGGAATGATCGTAGATCCAGTGAGCATGGTAGTCATGTGTTCTGGACAGGAGTTGGATAGTCTCCAGCTCTTCAACAAGGAGTAGTGGTTTGCAGCCCTGCTCTGGAATCATTGTAATTGCTACTAGGAAGGACCTGTTGCTAGAATTAGACTTCGGCTCCCTAGAGCGTGAGTGGCGCTGCTTTTCACTCACAGTGGTATGACCACCATCTGATTAAGGCTCACTGCCAGGTGCAGATGTAAATCTTATCACGTAATATGAAGCTAACCAAAAAAAAGTGGGTCTAATGAAAAAGTCTTCTATTATATTTTTGTTTTAATTAAAACTTAAAGTGCAAGAGCCACTTGTCTCGATTTAGTTTCATTGAAAAAGAAAAATTCTACAAGAAAACTTTAAACTTAATAATTTTTCATTTATTGAATCACTGTCAATATATGTGATAGTGTTTGCTTAATGTTGTTCATGTTGTTGCTATAAAAAGCAAACAATAAATAATGTTTACATTTTCATATGGATAATTTCAATACGCAGAATTTAGATTTAGATTGGCCTATTCATTAATCATTCAATTTGTTTGTATTTGCAGAAGTAGAAGAACTATTAAATGTTTTGCAGGCGTATCATTTTGCTAAACATTTAGAAGAATAAATTATTTATTTGTTTATATAGATTTATGAATTATTTATCAATTGCAATAAAAAAATTTTTCTTTTATTAGATTTTAACTGAATCTGAACATTATTTAGATTGCGACGTTGTGTGAAGTGGTAAGCAAGAGAGTTTTTGCAGTATATGGTCGTTGTTGTTGTAATGAATTCGTTTTTATTCTAAACAAAAATTTTTCACATATGATTCATGTTTGCAACTTTGATTCCAAATATGTTAGTGAAAATAAATTCGAATTTATCTAGCAGATATTAAAACCATTTTTTTTTAAATAGATAAATTTTGCAGTTAACAGAGCACCAGTCAACAGTTGGAATTTTGATCTGCATTAATTGAAATTAATTTGGAGCCAGGTCCATATTAAGTGGTATATGTGAAAATTTAACCACAGTGTTTTTAGTGTTATTACAGATAATATTTGCAAAATAATTTATAAAGAACATAGTGTTGCTTAACATAGTCATTTTTGAAAATTTCTTGAGAAGCCAGTTGCCTTCTATTATGGAAAAATTGAGAATGGCAGTTTAGAAACTACAGAACTATTTTGATTTTTTAACAAACCTTCCACCGTCAGCTTTCCACACTAAATGGTAAATGTTTTGATCTGTGTGGTTCGGTTAGTTCTGGTAATTGTTTTAACTTCTTTTGGTGATATACGTTTTCCCTTCCTAAGTCTGATACATATGTTTTTGTGTTCAAAAAGCTATAATAAGGTTTACGCAATATTTTGTTTTATCCACGCAATCCGGAATATAAATCTATATATACATATAAATGGATATTTGTTGGTTGGTAGGTGATAAACTTCTATATCGCTCAACCGATCGTGACATGTATAAGTAATTTTTCATAGAAAAGGTTTTTAGACTATACATTTTTCTGTAGTTCGCCACTAGATGGCGCTATAGAAAATTTTTTGAAAGCTCTGTAGTATAACGCCGCGCACGCCTAAGTTCGTTGATTCTGATTCTGTCAAAACATTGGAACAGCAGCGATACAGCAACATATTTTTTTCGTTGGCCTTACAATAAAACTAATTTAGATGGTAGTAGAAAATAATTAGTGATTTTTATTGTCCTCAATAATAACAAATTGTGATTGTGACTTTGGCAGTGTTTAGTTTTTGGTGAGTCAATTTGAAATGGAAAAGCATTCATATTCGAATTGTTTATAGTACTGGACGTCATACTGCATATTTTTCGTTTATTTTTAAAATGTGTTTCGTTTCATTGTAGGTCATTCCTTGCCTTCCATCTTCGGACGACTCATTTGTAACCCAACGGTAAATTCTAAGACGTTTTTGGTATGAGCTGCTGCAACACCCGAACAGCGAGACAGACAACGGGAAACTGAACGAGTCAGAGCAACCACTTCAAGAGCTGCTGCAACACCCGAAGAGCGAGATGCACGACATGAGGCACAACGCTCACGCCAGGTGATGATCGCTCTAAAAAAGCGGCGTTTAACTAGGATAAATAATACGAATGCATCGTCATTTGGTCTAATGGATAAAACCACTCGCGTTTGGCTAGATTAGTTTTATTATCACAAGTTCCTTTCATCGTATAGCGAAAGTATTTTTCTGTGATATTCATTCAAGTATGGCTGTTAATAAAATTTATATACATTTTTTCATCAATTCTGTATGACTCATCTTTAATTATTCACCAGCACATGCTAGATTCTCGATTACATACACATACAGGCATCCATTTTTGTATTTATAGAGGTGCGTAGGGGCAGGGCAACGTCTGGCCGGGTTCGGCTAGTATATTATATTTTCTTTTATATAAATTTTGAGTAACGTAGTCGGAATACAATTTAGAAATGACTAGTTCTGGATCCATAATTTTTATAACCGAAGGTATTCCGAGGATTTGTTTCTTATACTTTACCTGATGAATCATCAAAAATTTTTAAGCAAAAAAAAAAAAAACATCTAATATTTGCCTTCTTTATATTCATGCTTAACGAATTGCTTAAAATTGCATTTTAATTTTTTAGGTTTTAATGCATTTCCTTCCCCATTGTCCAAAATAGGGTTCCAGTGCCCATGATCGCTATGAAAACTTACTATTTCTCAATTTAAATAAAGTCGTTTTAAAATTACTTTTTAAATATAGGCAGAAACGAAAAATTAAATAATGTGGGCGTGGCAATTACTCAAATGAATATGTAGAAGATTTTTTAAATAATAATTAATTGCTTTTGCTTGTGTGAAGAAATTTTAATTTCCTTTTTTAAACTGAAGCTGAAAGCACAATCGTCAATGTCTTAATGTTTTGATTGAAGAATTATTGCATTTTATTGTTCTCTATTAATTCCCCTGCGGTAAATATTGGATCAGTGCTCTTAACGTACTTATTCTATGCCATGTAAAAAGCGGGAATGGTACAAAAATTTATAGAGCGGTTAGAAGTGGATATATGTATAAATAAACAAATCCAGTTTGGATTTTAAAGCAGCTCGAAGGATTTGAGTCTCGGAGTATCGAAAAATGTGAGATAAATTAAATTGCTTAATCCAATAGATCGTTAACATAGCTAACAGAGTGTACATGTTTCCTCAATTTGAGTCTCTAGATAAAGAAAAATATGTAATATTATTTTTACTTCTACTATCAAATGTTGATTAAATTCAAGAATTGTTTAAATATTTTACATACAGATAAATTATTTTTTTACTTTTTAAAGAAATCAATGAAAGACATTAACAATTTTTTTTAATTGAAGTAATTAAAAAAACACAAAATCAATTAAGTTGTTTGTTAAACTGGTAATAGTGTTCATCAGAAGTGTTTATTAAAAAAAAATTTTGTTTTGTGTGTTGCATAAAAATACTTTTGGTCACCGATCCATAATTAATAATGTTACACCGCCATCTAACTTTTTTTTTTAACTAGTGCCTATTTCGTGAATGGTAACACTTAGCTCATGTTTGATTTGACAGATAATTATCCTTCTATCCTTCCGCTGAACGAATATGGTTGTGTGTACGCCCAACCAATGCTTCGCTGAGTGGGCCTGCGATCGACGTACAAAAGATGCCGATTTTGCAAAAAAAAAAATCATCTTTTCGGATGAAGCTCATTGATCTTGGCGGGTATGTAAACAAGTAAAATTGTCGAATTTGGGGCACAGAAAACCCGCACGCATACATTGAAAAGCCGACGCACCCAAAAGGAGTCACTGTTTGGTGCGGATTTTGGTCCAGAGGCATAATTGGGCCAATTTTCAGGAGTTGCCGTTACAGGAAATAGCGATTGTTATCGGGCCATGATGAACGAATTGTTGTTCACAAAAATTGAATAGGAGGATATTGGCAACATTTGGCTTCAACAGGACGGCGCTACAGCTTCGGCTGTGTAGTTTTGTTTATAGCATTTAAAACAAAAACACAAAGTTATTTGGCGGACCCTATATTACACCATGCTATTGTTTTATTATTTTATTATTATTTTAATGGCAATATTCTGCAAAGATAGTCGGTGAATGTTATTTCCATATCGTTTCACAAGCTTCTAAGTTTACACCAAGATAGTAGGAAGATTACGACTAGAAAGTTTGAGGACATGCAAAGAAACACTTCCTACTGTAATGTGGCAAAATGAAAAAGTTAATACTTTAACATGAATTATTCCTTCTTATTCTGCTGTTTCTATTAAAGAAAGCTCATTGTTTATTATTTTCAATTGAAATATTATTAATATGATAAATGTGATTTATGAAGTACATTTTTGTGGTAATGTAAAAATAAATATTCTTCATATTTTATAAACGTTTTCTTGTGAGTTCTTTATTGCAAAATAAGTAACACTAGTTTTTAGAGTTTTTAAATTAATAACAAGTTTTTTTACTTTAACTACACAAAGTTGACGCTTCAGAACAATTTACTTAAGATGCACGTCTTTACTTCACAAGATTTAATTTTACACTAACTGACTATCCACTCAGACGCTGCCCTTTTATACTTGTCAATTAAAAGTCTAGAAAATTTAACAATCTTCTATTCCCTTTGTATCACATTTCACGTCAATGAATAGACGCCTGTATGGCTGTGTGTGTATTTTGTTTTTGTATTGATAAAGTTTCTTCTTGGAATTTATTTGAAGTAATTTGTTGTTGTCTCGTGTAGATAAGTTTTCTTAGAAAACTACGCAGATGGTAAACAGCATACATATTTGTTGTTGTTTTGCGCTTATAGTTAATAAACAGAAATTCGTGATTGTGCATGCCACGCAGTTAGTAAACAACATATCAAATTGTTGTTGTTCGCGTGTATAAAATTTCTACGCAGTTTGTAACTAGAAATTTTGTTCTTGCACCATAAGTTTCTTAGCAAGCCACGCAGTTCGTAAACAACATACCCAGTAGTTCGCTTTACTGCTAAATTATTTTATTTAAGAACTTAAGCAAGACACATTCGTAATAATATTATTGTGTGCTACATAATAATGCTATTAATTTAACTAAAAATATTCGGCGAAACAGGCTCAATTCGCTAGTTTATTAATTCGAAGCAACCTAATTCTCATTTACATAACAAAGCAAAATTTAGTTGCGTGTGTTTGCGGACACTCGATTTGAATTTTCCTAAATTGAAAGTGACACGAACTATTCTGCTAAACAACGAGTTTGTGTCCCATCAACCACAAATGGATGGGCTCTCAACGAAAAGCCTGTTAAATGCCAAAACGTACAAGTAACGATATCAAGTTCCCTAATTTTATTAGAGCACTTACCATTGCAGTAACGATAAAGCTTTGAAATACAACCCACCGACGCTCTGGTGAATCAATAGAATTGTATACCCTGCTGTCCCCAATTAGCCTCTTCACCCTCCATTGTACGCGGTCGAACAACTCTAAATTAGGCTCATACATGATAAAGGGTCCGCCAAATAACTTATTATTTGTATTAAATTCTATAAACAAAACTACTGAATATTTTCTCAAATTTCTTTTTTTATTTGATATTACAATCCTTCCGGTTAATAATGGAAAATAATTTCATTTAAATGCCTCCCTCGGCTGGCCATGGCGCCTATACGATCCGTCCAATTTTTAAGCACATTAGCGATTGTGTGCAGCTGTACTTCACCTTTAAAGCGTCAATTATCTCTGGCTTGTCGGCGTAACACTTATCTTTGACTGCATCCCACAAATAATAGTCCAACGGTGTCAAATCGCAGCTCCTAGGTGGCCAAACGACACCAGCTCTGCAGCTGATAATGCGATCTTCAAAAATAGGGCGAAAAACATGGAGTTTAGTTTCGGCTGTGTGGTACGTAGCGCCGTCCAGTTGAAACCAAATGTTGCCAATATCCTCCTTTTCAATTTTTGTTAGCAAAAATTCGTTCAACATGGCCCGATAACGATCGCCATTGACTGTAGCGGCCACTCCTTGCTCATTTTCAAAGAAAAATGGTCCAATTATGCCTCTGGAACAAAATCCGAACCAAACATTAACTTCAAAGCTTATTCAGATATCTGAAAAATGTGTTTAGTCCATCAACATCAAGAGCTTTCGATACCTTAATACTTACAAAACACATAATAACAGATGCAGCATCATTTCGGAACTTACATCTATGCGCAATCATGCAACATTGAGTCTTGCGGGCATTTAAATCGACTTTATTTACACGACCCCATTCGAAGATTGTTGCGAGATCATGATTGAGTGTATCAACCATGTTTTGACTATTGAACCTTATTTCCAATTGGTTCGCTTTATTTCTGAATGAATACGAATGACAAATGGTGCTGTCATCTGCGAAAGAGTATAGAGGGTTGAAAGGTCGCTTAGTAAGCTGTTCAATTACAGGTACCTCACAAGATGAAAATTAATCATACTGTCCGCTAATTTAGAAAGAGCAGAAAAAAAATTTTCTGGGATGTTAACCTCACCCATTTTGAGCATGAGCGTTACATTAGCAACCTTCCAACGCTTAGGAAATTCACCGGCATTATACAATGATAGAGTATGCTGAAAAGATGTTGAGATTTGCTAAAACCTTTGTAACCGCTCGTATTTGTAATTAGTTCGAATTATTTGTGCAGCAGAATTTATAAAGTCTTTTCGTGTTCTACATGTATTAATAAATACACATGGTCTCTCTCTCTCTCCCTCTCTCTCTCTCTCTCTCTCTCTCTCTGTCTCTCTGTACCAAACCTCAGCTACCAATTGTTGCATGCATGTGAATACATATTTGTATTCAACTTGTTGCTCGAATATTATAAAATGTTTTTTTTTGTTTTTTTTTGATTGTTTTTCATGAAAAATATTTTATTTATGCGTTTCGCATGTTTTGCTTCATTAAAATGCGGTTAAATTTTGCCCACAAAAAACAAAAATAATAATTGTTTTTTCTGGTGACGTCAATTAAATTGCGCTATTGAAACCATTCAGTCTATACAAATATTTTTTTGCATTGAGTATTTTCAGAGTGAAGAAAAAAAGGCGACATTTCACATCTATTGTTTTTAATTATATTGTACATTTTATATTTAATTAAACTTTAAATAAGCAATTCTCATTGAAATTATTTGATGATTTTTTTGGTTGTTTTATTGTCTGATGAAGGAACACCCAAATAAAATTGTGGTGGTCTGATGACAAATTAATATATTTCAGTGCGTATGATTAATTACGACAAAAAGACAATAGTGAAAATACCTTTTCCAAATAATTGCTTGGATGACATCACCAATTTTCTAAATTATTATATTAGAAACCTAAAAACCAATTATTTTCCTGATATGCCACGCTATTTTTTTGTATACGCTTGAAAGTTATTAGAAAGAAATTATAATCCAGTTATTTCTTCATAAATGACTTGAAGATTTAATTGATTTCGTTTTTTAATATCAATAAATGTATTGAGCAGCTTTTTAAAAAATGTCTCATATCATTTTAGTTTTAATCAAAAAATGTCCATTAAATATAAATATGAAGTATTTTAGTGTTCATATTATATTTTGCAGTATACTTTAACCTTTTATAAAATATAAAATAAAGTTTAGTTTATATTTTTCGTATTTTCACTTTGTCTCTGCTCAACCAAAGGTTTTAATAAAATGTGTGTGAGGATAAATTTGAACACAACTAGAAGCGATTTACACAAACACAACATTCTCCATTCTCCATTTTCCATTTTTCCACAAATCTTCCCAAAAAACTCTGAAAAATGATTATGTGAAAAAGCTCAGATTTTTATCAGTTTTTAAAATTATTTCAGATATCCCACTGTCACGAGTCCATCACATAACACCTGGAACACCATTTATATACAGTGTGTTATACCAACCAACCATTCTCATTATTCCATAATGATCACCAACCTTCTCAACGGTTAGAAATTCAACTAGTGTTATGTAGTTATATAACTTTAAAATTGACGATGATGAAAATTGGTTTAAGTGTCTATTAGTTAAATTTACACACATTTTTATTGCGAAGTAGATAAATGGAAAAGTTTGCATTAACGAACCTTTGTTAACCTGAAAAAATGAACTTTTTTATAACAGCTTTGAGGCAACAAAAGAAAATACCAAAAAATGAAAATTTTACCATATTAAATCGTGAATAATAAATGTTAAATAATTCTTTTTTTTTAACTCATAAAATAATAAAAAATCGTGCCACTTTATAAAGTAGACCACGTTAAAAATGAAAAAAAAGAATACAAAAATATCAAATGTTGAGAGATAAAGCAAAATTTTAAGGGAAAATTATAGTGCATTTTAAATAACTTTTGGCATTTAATGGCAACACAATAAAAAAATCTTGTCTTGATATAAGACAATATTTTATAAATAAATAAAATACAATAAAACAAAAACATTTTCCACTCTACCAAATAATTATAGTGAAAGTCTATTTAAAAACATTTAAAGAAAGACTGACCTCACATTCCAATGGTCTAGGCACAAATACTAAAGTGGAGAATTCAGATTTTCAACGTTTTTTTTTTTTTTTAAGCTGGAAAAAGCTTGGTTACTTCCTTCTTAATAGCGATTACGTGATTTTGTTGCTTCATTTTATAGATTTTTACAAATACTCTAACAATGTGGAACCTCCATATTGTTGGACGCTTCATTTTCAGCTGTGCTTAAACTTACTGATCAAACGAATTATTTTCAACAATAAGTCAGTCCGTTTTTCAAATGTGGCAACACCAACAACATGACAGTTTTTTTGACGTATTCCTAGTAGATGCATTGGCAATTGTTATCACGCATTCAATTTTTCACGAAAATCGCATTAAAATAATTCAAATCCAATATGAAAATGGTGGTTACATTTCCAAAAATTCGTAATATTTTTGGGCAACATAATCGTCCTTTAAGAATTTAGTTGTTAAATTTGAGGCGACAGGCCCGATATAAAATGTTTGAACACCAACGCATGTTTGACAGGGTCGTTCATCACAAATTTTGCGTAAGGATTTGACTTTGAAGCCTTAGAATATTCAACTGGTGCAGGAATTGATGTCATCCGACCATTCACATCGCCGTAGATTCGCTCAATTCATTCAGGAATAACCGGCTGGTTTTTCTGAAAACTTCATGTTTTCAGAGGAAAAGCCCATTTTCACTTATATCAAGGTATGTCCATAAGAAAAATTGCCTCATCTTAGAGCGATTATTGAGAACCTCTTGCATGCCCAACATGTCTCTGTCTGGTGCGCTATGTGGTCTGATGGCGCGATTGCACTTTTTTTTTCGAGTATTGGGCTGGAAATGCCGTAACGGTCAATCGATCTTGCTAATCGCGAGATGCCAGCACCTCATCGACGTGGATATCACAGATATGTGGTTACAACAATACGGTTCCACATGTCACACAGCCAATGAAACGATCAATTTATTGCGAGCTAAATTTCCCGATGTAATAATTTCACGACAATCAGTAGTTACGTACGCAGAGGTGATTTGTTTACATCCGCGCCTGACTGTAAGTCTTAATCAGATGGTGGACAAACCACTTTGTATAATTTGGAACGTCATACATGCGTCCTAGATAGCCGAAGCCATAATTCTATGCAACAGAACCACCTAGTTGCAACTTTAATGATTTCAGTACAGGTCTGCAAATCATCACACCTTGCTAGAGAGTCGGAGACTTTCCAACTCCTTGTCCAGAACACATGTCAAGCATACTCACTGGACTGGATCATTCACCATGCGTGTTATTATCAGCGAAATGATCCTGGCCACCATTAAAACAGACCTGCTATGGGGCCGCGAAACCACAACCACCACGATTCTCCCATATAGGGGCCAACCTCAATGATCAGCCAGAGAACTATTATAAGTCTAAAGAGACAAATAATGAACTCTGGGGCTCACTGATCCCCGTGGAAATAAAGTGGAGTTTCCAGTTGTCTCCCTGTCTGACTTCAGGGGACTGGGCTCCCTTTTTCCCCCAGTTGCACAGGTCCAGATAGTCGAGTATTCTATAAGAACCGATAAATGTGCCCCCGGGGGGTAGTTACGTACGCAGCCAGATCGGGTGATTTAACCCCACTGGATTATTTTTAGCTATGTTAAGGGCAGAGTCTAATGTGATTGATTATGAAATAGGCCCGCCATTTTGCCAAAAAGTCATTAAAATCTTTGAAAGAATCGACATCTGCCAGCGTGATCGTAATGAACATTTGCCAGATATCATTTTAATTTATAATTGCCGAATTTTTCTCTTTCTATATATTAAGTATTTGAATCATCTTAATCTAAGTTTTCTGTTTTTGAAAAAAAAAAAAAAACATTTTTCTTGTTGATAAGCCCTTTAGTCGCCATAATCCAATACATTTTCTTTTGAATTACTACGGGTTAAATGTTGAACATGATTGTTGAAGATTTACAGATCGTAAGAGTTACTTTGAAACATTTGTTAATTATAAAAGTTCTATCTTTATCTTATGTGGCCAGATAATTAGTGTTAACTGGTTTAAAGCTCAAATGCACGTTATGTTAACTGTAGATTCTTTTTGAATTGATTCTCCTAGCGAAAGACCTAAAATTTACTGTAGAATTTGTACTTTTAGCATACCGATACGTTCGCATGTTAAATTTGTATACAGCATGCTCAGAATTATTTGGTTTTGATTACATTGACTTTATCTCGCATATTAGTGAAATGTAGGAAATAATTTATGGATTTAGTTTTTGAGTTGTGCAGTAAAGGGGTGCATTTATAAAACGCACCCCTTTGCCGCATATTGATTGTTTTTGTTTTCTTCTATATACTCGTACATTGACAAACTCTAAGAAACATCAGATTTTAAGCCGCATGTGATTACTGAAGCTGACAGATTTTTGTTCGGGAACCTAACATTAAAGCAGAAATCTTTAGCACATACTCAAAAAACTTTAGCATTTTATGGGTTAAAAAACGACTGGTTGTCCGAATATTGACGATAAATATCTATTCTTATAAATAAGTTTTCCTCTTTAATTTTTTTGG
This sequence comes from Trichopoda pennipes, assembly GCA_030448955.1. Lineage (NCBI taxonomy): Eukaryota > Metazoa > Arthropoda > Insecta > Diptera > Tachinidae > Trichopoda > Trichopoda pennipes. The sequence goes on from JASKUP010000034.1 coordinate 11,298,474, forward strand.
TGGAGGTTTTAGAATTTTCTAAATGCAACAGAAGAAGCAAATCTTTAGCAAATCATGGCCTTTAGCTAAATTCGAGCCGAAGCTGGTTATTTTTTTTTAGAATTAATCGTATATAAAATACATATTTTTTTATATTATTTTATATATTTTTCCAGCACTGTAAGTTACCCTTTTTCCGTAAGTCCTTTAAAACACTTAAGTGTTATTAAATGTTTTTTAAACTTTTGAACAACTCATTTAGCAATCCATTATTGATGTTTTTATTGCGTTGCTATTGTCTTAAGAGTAAATAAACTCCATATAAAAATTTAATGCAATTATATTATTAAACAATTATTGTTTGGAATCATTTTTAATTCAATCTACATTAATTTGTACTAGATTCCTTTAAAAATAAATATTTTATGATATTCTAATAAAATAGTCATTATTTAAAATATATTTTAAATGTATTACTGTGGGGAAAAGCATATCCTCATAGCCTTTTCACTACTGCTCATATAACACTCATCAGTGGATTTTAATAAAAATTTTGTATAAAAAATTCAAGAGTTTTATAACTCAACTCAAATTATAAAATTCGTTACAAATATTTTTTATTTTCTTTATTTTTCAAATTACATACATTACATTCTAAAGGACATTTTTACGTAGAAGGATTGGAAATAAAGCATGTTTTTTGTTTTCAAAATTTTTTGGTTTTTAGTGTCTTTTTGCACTATTGGTTCAATAAATACTCTCCTGCCCCTGTAGGCTAGTAGGTAGTATATTAGCTTACTAGTCGGTGGGTTGTGGGTTCGATTCCCAACAAGGACCTTGGCTGTCGGTGAGGCTGCTCAGTGATGAAGGCATAGTTACTAGTCGCAGTGCTGCCTTATACGACAGTTAATTTCCGATAACATTGGCCTTCTAGAAATGAAAGCTGTCCCGATAGGCTAGTAGGCAGTGTAATTAGCCTACCAATCTAGGGGTGATTGTTGTCACAACGAAAATAAGAACATGAAGGCCATGTAACTATCTACTATCTACTTTCACCACCTGTCTTATCTCTTCTCTAGCCCTTTCCTAAAGAATGTAGTACGGTTGTGACTACATAAGCATTGTTGCCTGAAGTGCTACTTCTCTTTAAAACAAAAAAAAAAAAAAAAAGAAAATAAAAATAAAAACTCTCATTTAATCAATTTGGTTTGAGATACAACACTCTTGAATATTCAATACTAAATTTGAAGTAAAATTTACTGATAAGTTATATGAGCAGTAGTGAAGTGGTCATAGGAATATACTTTTCCTCAAAATATAGAATAATATTTTATGAGATAATCAAAACAAATATATATTTTTAAAGGAGTCTATAGAAGAGATTAACGTAGATAAAATTGAGCCGTTCTCTATGAAAGTGGTGTAAGTCCATTTTGGAAAAAAAAATTAGTTAATGATAAAAATGAATGCATTTTACTTTGAGCTTTTTATTTATAAACTTTTTCCAAAAAATCTGTTAAAATTTTTATTGTTTTTATCATTACAAGATTTCGTAGTTAATGAAGTTACAAATATAATTACTTTGAAAATGGTGTAAGTCCACTTTCCTCAAAGCCATACCGCTATTAAGTTCAAAATTGTACTACATAATTTCTTTAGTGCATTTTTAAATGTCTGGCAACATTATAAATGATATAAACATTTTTATAGTTTCCCGGAATTGCGGTTTTTCCCCGTCCATTAATCGCATAATCCTAAGCGAAGATATTTACATCTTGTGTTAAACGTTAAGCGAATGTACGAGTTATAGTTAGAAAAGTATGACGAAAGTAATTTTTATCTTGTGAAAGAAATTACATATAGGAGAATTTTTAAAAAAGAATTCAAATAGCATTTTCACCAACCGCGAAAAGACACATGCCAAAAATGTAATTTCCTTAATTTGAAAATAAAAACATCATTCAACAATGTTGAAATTACAAGCCTCACACAAGAACCTGATGTACACTTAAAGAACGCTGAATTAGCAAGAAAAAGTATGCAAGAAGATAAGATTTTGGTATCACAAAATCCAGATAGATATTTCGCTTTTTCTTTTGACTTGCAGAAGGCATTAGCCTACCCAAAATTGTCGGTGTCCATTGCATATTATAAACGTAATATGTACGTTTCAAATGCAGGATTTCATAATTTTCATGATAATGAAGTCAATATGTACGCATGGGACGAAACTATTGCATCCAGGGGTGCCCAAGAAATTGCTTCCTGTTGCTTAAAGCATTTAGAAAATGTAAACACGCAACAGCATGAATAGCCTGCAGTAATATGTGCACTGGGCAAAATAGAAATTTGAAATTGACTTTAATGTGGCTTAAAGTTGTGCAGTCCCCGAAGAATGTCATAGAAATTATCGATCATATATTTTTATATTCTGGGCACTCTTATCTACCAAATGATGCCCATTTTGAAACTATCGAGAGTACTAAAGGAAAAAAAGATTTATTGTATGTCCCTGAAGACTATTATACTATCATAAAACAATGTCGAAAGTATAAAAAGTTTATTTTGCATGAAATTAAACCCTTAGAAGATGCAATTCTAAGAAGGCGAAAAAATATTAATAGTGAAGAAGTAAATTGGTTGAAGATATGCCGGGTAAGAGTTTTAAAAAGCAAACCACACACAATATTCTATAAAACTTCATTTAGTGAAAATGAGAATTTCAAATCACTAAATTTATTGCCCTCACGGGGAAGACTAAACAACTTTGGAAATATAGTACTAAAACGTTTATATCATCATTCCAGACCCATCACATATGAAAAATTTACAAATATGATTGATTTATTACCATATATCCCTCCAATACACCATGAATATTTTCAAAAACTTTATCATAATGAAAAAAGCTAAAATATATTAATAGTAAAAGTATAAAATAATAATGTTGGTTGAATTTAAAATGTGGAAATAAAGTCTTTTTATTTTATATGTGCTTGGATTCTCTTTTTATTTTGTTATTTTTTATTTTTTTTATTGTTGAAGTGTTTAATAAAACTTTCATAAAAAGAAATTGGTTAGTTTCAATTGAGATTCCGTAGATAATATTTTGTAAATGAAAGATTTTTACTTTTTACTGACTTTAAAAGTGGTGTAAGTCCTTTTGAAGTCATTAAAAGTATAAATTGTTTTAATCATACTTAAAAAATGATTACATAATAAATTTAAATCAATTTAATATTTAAAAAATACAAAACTAGTGTAATAACATGTATCCATATTTTTCAAATTACTAAAATGCAAAACCTTAAATATCTCCATATTAAATAAAATGGACTTACACCACTTTCAAAGAAAACGGCTCAATTATATTCATCACAATTATGAATGTCCGCACGGAGTTTTTCCCTTCCGCACTTTCCTGCTTCCGAGAAAAATTCCTCCTATTCTAATCAACCGGGGAATAAATAAATTAGGAAAAAGGAAAGCCAGAAACAGCTGTTTTGCTTTTTATATTTTAGTTGGTTATTGTGATTTATTTTGTTGTTGTGATTTAATTTGTATGTGATTTTCGTTAATTTGCCATTATTAAAATAAAATTTTTTAAAATTAATGAAAAAATAAAAACAATCTTCAATTTATTTTGGCTTGTAACTGAGATCATTGAACTGAAGCTGCAAATTATTTTTATCTAATTTATATTGAACCTCTATAGTTCTCATGTTTTCCATGAAGGAGTGGTGGCGCCGCATCTCTTGTAGCTTTTCGTTTTCAATGTTTGCCATTTGTTGAAAATGTTTTTTTTGAGGGCGTACATCTTGTCAATGGACCTGTCCATCTTTTTTAAACTCTGCTGTTGTTCCTTAATGTCTACTACTACTTCTTTCAATGTGCCCACTAAATCATTTTGTACCGCAAGTTCTGCTTGCAATATATCGTATGACGATCTTATGTTTTCTTTTGAAATATTTGTTTTTAACTTGGAAGAAGAGTTCGATATGCGGGTAGTTTTAGGTGCTGGCACGCCTTCAAAGCTGACATTTTGGTTTTGTTCTGTCATAGAAACGTCAACGCATACTGAATATCCAACGTTATGTTTAGAGGATCTTCGAAGTTTTTTGGGGATCCTAGGCCGAAAACATTTCCAGGCACGCCTTCAACGGAAGTTTTCATGGCAATTAAATTGTATATATTTTCCTCCGTAGCTGAGAAATTATATTCCCTATTAGGCCCTCCACCTGTGCCCTTTTGATGTTGCAAATTTTGGGATGCCTTCTGACGCAAATATTTCTTTTGGTCAGACCATACCTGAATAATAACATTTTTGAATACCTTTTTCCATTCAGTAAAATTTTTGCTTGGAGAACCTAGAGAATTGAATTTATCCTCTGCTCTTTGCCAGAACCGTTGAACCTCTTGACGGTCTCCTTTAAAAAACCCCCGTGCAATTTTTGGATTCTCCTGCATAAGCGTCAATAAATGCTGCAGCTGCTGTTTTTTTGACCTAAAAAAATTTTAACAAATATTTTATTTATTTTTTATTTACTTTTTTATTTAATACTTACATTTTTCTTTATCTCCCTTCAAAATTGCTGGTTAAAAACTCGAATAAAATAATAACCGTTTTTTCCCTTTTTATTATTGTAGAATTCCTACTTTTTTCCCTGGGGGAAAAATCCGGGGGGAATAGTAATTCACAATAGAAGGAATTAGAAAAGGGAAAAATTTCTCCCGGAATTTGTATTCATAATTGGGATGTATTTTTATTTATGTATTAAAAAGAACTTTTCCATAAAAATTTAATTTATAAAACTTATTTGCCTCAATAAACAATTGCGATGAAATGAATGGCTTGAATGCCAATTATTTGTTTGATTTAAAAAAAAATTATTCAATTAAACTGAATTCTTTCAAACTTAAAAATATTCCAAATTCCTTCCAAATAATCCTTTGCTCCCAATAAAACTCTATTTCTACTGTAGTTGTATAAGCTATCAGATATGCTTTTTAATGATTTATGAAGATGCTGTTACGGTGATTTATACTAATTCTACGTGCAAACAGATGAAATATAAAGCCTATTACTGGGCAATTTACCCAAATTTTTAATAAAAATTAAAATTTTTAATAAAAATTAAAATTTTTAATTTCGCTTTCCTTCTTTTTTCGCTTCTTCAGGAAAATTACAAAAAAAAATTAATTATCCTGAAAAAGCTTTCCATAGGAAAGCAAACGAAATATTGAAAAAATAAATCGTTAAAATTTAATTAGAAAGACCGTTTAAAAGATTAGTACATATTTAATTAAAATATAAAAGTTCGTATAAAAATAAAACTAATCAACAAATTTTTAATGTCTTAAATGACGAAATGACGACGAGGACCGACTAGTTTTTAAAGCTATACGCACTAACCAAAAGTCGTAATTTTTTTTTATTTTAATTAATTTTAATACCTTAGTATTTTCTGTACAAAAAACTAAAAGTCTGGCAACAGCGAAACATTCAAACGATTTAGTGCGCCTAGGCATTTTAAGATTGCGTATTTCCAATGCAAAAATAAGTATAACGAATATCTTTACCAAATGGCATGCATAGAAATAATTCAGATACTTGTGCCATATAAATTAATCATGAACAAAAAAAAAGAATAAACAATAAACACCTGTGAAAATAAGAAATGGAATTCTCAAATAAAACACGTCGCCCAATTTCCGCTTTTAAATAAAAATAAATTCCCATTTCAAAAGATTTAAATGTATAATAATTTTTTCCTACAAATAGTTTTATAAAAAACTGTTAATAAAACCATTTTTTTTTAATTTAATTTCTTCCTAAACAAAATGTAAAAACACACCTTTTATGAAAACAGTTAATACATATTTGACTACCAATTTTTTCATGCGCACATTCTACAAAAAATAATTTGAAATACTCTAGCATATAAGTATGTGTATCAAGAAACGAGGGATAGTAAATAAATTTACACAAACATGTAGGAACATACACTTTTGAACTGACTTTTTAAATTCCTGGATAGTTTTTCGTCACGGTTTATCGAACGAATGTTAATTTTTAGGATTTCATATCTATAGAATAAACACGTCGCCACAATGTCTGTCACTATAATAAAGACTCTGGGGACATAAGTTGTATTATTGCGGCTGCTACAACAAGAAATAAGAAAACAACAAAAAAAAACACATTAAAACATCAATTTTCACGTATCTTTCAAACTGAAATTCACAGGAAGTGTGTAGTAGTATTGGGTAAAATATACAGAACAAGAAACGTTATTGTCACGCATATGGTTTATGTTTTCAATCACTACCTTTCCATGTAATGTTGCATGCTTACGCATAGATCTGTGTTCGCAAATGATGCATCTGCATCTGTTATTATGGGTGATATAAGTATTACGAAATCTGAAGAATGAAAATTCAGAGTGATGGTTAATGGACTAAAGTACACTTTTCAGGTTTCTAAAGAATCTCGGTTCTCTAAAACGGTGTAAGATATACTACTTCACTCCACACCACCTATATCCGTCCAAAAATTGAATACAACTCTCATGTTTGAGCCGTGGTCGCCTCGAAGTCGACCACGTGTAGGAGAGGGTCAAGAGGCTCATGGGGGACATAAGGGTATCCAACTCTATTGATTCTCTAGAGCATGACGTTTTTTCGTTTCTACAATGGTAAGTACTCTTATGAAATTGAAACGTTATTGCGTTTAATTCGATTTTCGTTGAGAGCGCATCCATTTGTTTCTGATCGCACTACACATTACAGGAAAAATTCGTTTTTTTTTTTAGCAGAACAGTCCATATGTGGAATAAAATTCCTTCGCAGTTTTTTCCTGTCACTTTAAATGTAGGAAAGTTCAAATCGAAAGTCCGCAAACACTTCTCCCTCTTTCCTGCTCCCCGTGATGATTCAAAGAAATAAAAAAAAAACAAACCTGCAATGAAAAAAGATATTTCCATATCAAACCTGATTGTAGCTTCTGATCCAGAGAGTCAAATTGTCTTACAAATTCAGAGTTTAGGTGGTTCTGAAAACAAGGTTTTTTGACTGCTTATCGAGCAATTTCTTAATTTTTGAAAACAGGGAAAAACGCTGGCACTCAAATCTAATGAAGACAATAGCTGCGGCAAAAATTTTATTTAGAAGCTATCCGGTTTTCCGTGAGGAATATTATCCGTTTCTCATGTAGTCGTTCCCTGCTTATTTAACGCACAAAAAAAAGAAATAAAAAAACCTCAGCTGATGTTGCTGCATTTTTAGTTTTTCAGAGCAGTTTCGTTCTCTTAAATAGATCGTGTAAAATAATGTTTCCTAGTACGTGTTGTAGCAAATACATATATTGCCAGCAGTGGCGTATATCCATGCTTGTAAGCGTTATGCAGTTTACTAATTAATATTTCGCACCTAATTTCAATTGTGTAGTGTAACCAACCAGCGATGTGGTAGATTTATTAAATGATTTTTTTTTACAGCTGCCTGAAGGTTCTAACTTAAAACATTTTTAAAACAGACGAAGATAAACATCAAACTTTTCTAGTTTATCATGGATTTTTTATGACGTATGTGTTACAGCAAAACATACCATTTAAAAACGATTAGATAGCTAAAACAGCTGAATAATAATTATTTTTTAATAATGACCTTAAGCGATTTTGTAAAGACTTCTTGATTTCTCCTCGTACTAACATAATACAATAGGCAGGCATGCATATAAAGGTAACAATTTGTGTGTTGTTTTAACATATTTTTTTTTTGGCTTTCGGACTTGACTGGGTTATCAGAATTAAAGAAACAACATAAACAGCGACATTAAATTCAACAAAATTAATCAGGTCATGATTGTTTAAGTTTGGCTGGTAATTTGTTACTCAATTCGATATGAAAACACTAAAAAGCATTAGATTAAAGCCATTAAAGATTTGAAAGATTGGAATAATTTGGATGCATGCTACTCACTGGTCTTTTGTAGAAGTCTGTAATTATTTTTTTGTTTTCAAAATTTATGTATTTCATTTTAATAATTTCAACACATTTTGCACCAATACAGCTCGTCATAAAAATAGTATAAAAAATAATGGCTTAAATATTACATTGTGTTAGAAGCAGTGTTAATTATGCTTTAACCTCATCCGGTTATGATACAAATTTGAGCTTAAGAGCCTTTCTATATGAGACCAAATTGTAGTACACTTTTTATTACAATTAAAAAGATCTTGTTGTGAACGAAGAATTTAAGACATCCTTTACGTGTTCGAGTGAAAAGTGTGATTCTGGATAAAAATTAAATATTTAGTGCGATACGATAAACAAAATGAATGAAAGAGTAAAGTTTGTAAAGAATTAAAAATTTATAAAGAAATGAACGCTAAATAAAATTGTGAATGGTGTTTACGAGCTAATCGTTTAACCTCTGGGGTTAGCAGACGCCTAAAATAGCTAATTAACTTTTACGTTGGATACACAAATATTGGAAAATGTAAATAAAAATTGTATCTAAATTTAAGGTATCCTGCTGAAAAGAACAAACTCGCCTTAAGTAAAAAAAAAAAACAAAAACGAGGAGGATTTAGGCCATTTTATTTGAAAATGATAATCTTAAAAATTTGCTTTTAATCAAATATCACATGATGTGTTTGTGTTTGAATTTATTTTCATAAATTTATGTTCACAATATGGATTTATGACTGAAATCCCAATGAATGGCCACTAAAATCAGGCTATTCGCACAGAAATGCCTAACAGGTTAATTAAATGTCGTACATAACTTTCTCTTCTACATTTTAATAAATCAGTTTTTCAATATAAATCACCAATATTGTTGGGGTAAATGTATTTTCATTTGCATTTTGTATACAGCTGCTGGCACCTCCTTCTTAAGGTTCTGCAAAAATTTATATTAAAAAACAAAAATTAATAGAAATGAGTTGTGTCCTAGAATTTTCTTTTCAAGGAATTTGATGGCACATTACAATGCTTAAAATAATTTAATTAAAATTTTGAGGTCATTACATATTTAGTTGATTTAAAAATATGTTTTTAAAAGGTATAAGCGAATGGTTTTACAAAGGATATTAGGGTTTTACCGTTGCGAAGTTTAGACATGCGCGTAAATGTATGCGCTTGGAGGCTGACGGTTATCTTTAAAAATGTTTATTTCATATCAGGAAAATATTTCCAGTACACATTTTTTTTATTCTATCGATAAGTTTAACCCGATAGAGGTTGTTAAAAATAACAAAATTTAATCTCAAATTCAGTTTTATTACAATAACATTTAAAAGCGGTTTTGGGCGCTTTCTGTATTTAAATTTGAAACCAATTTTTCGAGCAATGCTGGCCGTATGTTGTGAATAACATGAACAGTCTAACCCTCCCTGGGCCTTACAGAGAATAATCGAGAGGTTTTGTGGTCGCATGATCTGGGGGACGATTGAAAGGACCGATCAAATCAACTTCATGCTAAATTTGCTGTTGAAACTACATCTGAACAGTTGCATATTTTCAAACAAAACCACCTCCATTGAGCGCAACGTGAGGTCCGACTTTATTGATGAATAAGCTCAATTGCCATTAGAATGTAAATCACACCGTATAATTCATTTTTGTAGACGTAATGATGTGTGTAGAATTTTCAATAGAGTAGTTTCACCCCATATGCCCTGATTTTTTGAATGCTAGTAGATACTTGTTAAGCCAAAAATGAGCCTCATCGCATATGCTTAAAGAGATTTTAAGATGGCGCATAAACTATGTGGTATTCTGGATTTTCATGATTGATTTGAATATTGCAGATGATTTACGAACTTTACAATCGTCCTTTTCAATATTACGTTATTCACTTAGAAGAAAGAAATAACATTTTTAAGGTTAATTTCGAAACTGTTGATCCGATGTATTTTTTTTTAATATGTTTTAATGTTTCAGTACTATTACATGATAGAAAGAATTTTTAACTAGGATTACGTTGTTTGAATTTGTTAGTTGTCCACTAAATGAAATACTTTTGTCAATACCTTCCGGTAAAAAACCGTCGGTACTGGCTGTTTATTAAGTGTGATTGTAGAGCACTTTCGATGCCATGACATCACTATTAAGTCGCGTTTCAGATAGTACTGGACAATAATAATATTTACTGTCCGGTACTATGTGAAACGCGGTGTCAATCGTACTAAACAAACAGCCAATGACTACGATTTTCACCGGAAAGTGTGATAACAGTTTTACCTAGAACTTTATATTTGCAATATAACATTTGCCATTAGGCAATATGGTCTGTTTTTAAACCAACAATATGGTCACAGACTTGATGGCATAACCCAAACCTTAAAACATTAAAGCCTTAAAAACATGTCAATTTCTTATAATTCTTGTTTTTCGTTTTAAAAAGTATAGTCCAAAATTAATATTTTTATTATAAATGGACTCAGTTCCAGTAGCAACAAGAATTTTTAAACTCATTACTGGCAGTTTTGTACATTCTCCTAAGGATTATAAAAATAATTTAAAAAGTTCTTAGCAATTAAGCTTATTTATTGCTGTCCTGTTTATCTTAATATATATTTGTTTATATTGCTACGTTTATACATTTTGTAACGTTTTGTTGATGCTGAGTTGTTTATTGCAAAATAAATAATACCAGATTTTAGAACTTTAAAATTATTTACAAGTTTATTTACGCTACAAAACAATTTACTAAAGATTCAAGTCTTTACGTTACGAGGTTTATGTTCTAACTAACTAACTATTTACTCAGACGCTCAGACTTTTATATTTGTCCGCTACAGGTCTAGAAAAATTAAGAATTTTTTACTCCCTTTGTATCACATTTTGTTGCTGTTTTATGTTATTCATTCAATGTATAGGCGCCTGTTGGTCTGTGTGTATTTTGGTTTTTGTTTTTATGCTGTTAAAGTTTCTTTCCGAAATTTATTTTAAGATAGTTGTTGTTGTCTTGTGTGTATAACTGTTCTTAGAAAACTAAGCAGTTAGTAAACAGCATACCCAATTGTTGTCATCTTGCGTGTATACTTTTCTACGCATTTTGTAACTATAAAATTGTTATTGTCTTGAATACTATGCAGTTAATAAATAGTATACCCAGTTGTTTACTTTATAACTTAATTATTTTGTTTTAAAACTTAGGCAAGACGTATCCATAACAATATCTATTAATTACAGCATAAGTTCGACCTTACTTCCGAATTGATTTATATAAACACATGAAGTTTATTTATTTATATTCTAACTTTCATTCTTCTAATTGGAATTTTCATTCTTCTTGTTGAAATATGAAGAGTTTCTGTGTTGATTACGTTTTTGATTAGTTTTCAAATTTTAAGTTGTTAATCTATCTTCTCAAGAACTGTACAAAAATGTTAATTAACAGATACACATTATAACTTATAATCACGTTGGAAATTCTTTATCAGTACATTTATTATCACCAGTTTTATTCTCATATCATACTTAATCTGCTATTCTTTCGAAAACATAAAATTGAAAACCAGTTGTAAAGAAAAAAGTAGAATAAGTACAAGTATAATACTATAGCACGTGCTATATCATAATCTTTTGAATTGGATGAATATATATATTTTAAAAGTTTGTTTCTATTTTTGTGTTCTGTGTTTTTATAATAATTGTTTTCGTTTTTTTATTTATTTTAAAAAAAGTCACATTTAGGTGAATTAAAAGGTGTTCTAGGTACAGAAAAAATTTTGTATTTCATTCCCAAAATTATGTGTCCTATTGCTGTTGTGTTTATTATGTTTTAACACCAGTGTTGTTTTAATTCGTATTAATTATCCATGGTAGCTTCTTTAATATAAGATATTTCTAAGATCTCCAGCACTACTGGAACTATAGCTATAGCATATTTTAGATTTTTAATAAATATATAAAAAACTATAGTTGAAAGAATTAAAAAAAATTTATATGAGTTCTAGACTTTGGACAGTAAAAATATCTGCCACATCTGAAATGGTCATGTTAATTAGTTTATCTGAATGACTACATCTAGAGAGTATTTTAAAGTATGTCAAGCAGATGTGGCTCAAAATATCGAACAAAATACGGATATGTCGTACTGACAGAGTTACAAATGAAATTTGACGAACAATGAAATAATTTTGAGGAACAATTTGCGAATTAACGGAGGTTTATAGCTTGTTGGCTTGTATTAAGCCAATTATTTTTTTGTTTTAAATAAAAACTGTTCTTGCATAATTTTATAACTTATAAAATTTAATGTTTTTGCTCGTATAGAAATAACGTACAATTACGACCCTAGATAATCAATGTCTGTGAATTAGGTAATAAGTCTATTTAAATTCTTTTATTCAAATAAAATTACGATATTATATTTTTTCTTAAGGAAAGGGATAGAGAAGAGATGCGACAGGTGGTGAAGGTAGAAGGATAGTTACGAAAATTAAGTGTCGTATAAGACACATCACTGACCAGTTACCATGCCTTCATCACTGAGCAGCCCCACCGACAGTCAATTTTTATTTGTAGTGGAAAAAAACCAAGATCTTTTTTGTGAATCGAACCCACAACCTCCAGTAATATAAGCTAGCAAACTACCTACTAGCCTACAGGGGATCCTCCTGAAACCACACAGCGCTGGAGACGTTTCTTCCACTCTTCATAGCAGTGCTGGAACACCGATACTGGAATAGCCTTCAGCTGATCAGTTACAGCCATTTGAATATTTTCGATTGTCCTAAAATGAGTTCCCTTGAGATGATTTTTCAGTTTCGGTTTCAGTCATGCGAATATGGAAGTTGAGGAGCCACAGCAAGGTTTTACTGGCCAAAAACTCGTTTATTGAAATTGTCGTGTGATAAGCAGCATTATTGTGATGCAACACCCATTTCTTCTTGGTGGTCTTTGGTCCCACACGAATGACCCTTTTTCGAAGTCTTTCAAGAACCTCCCAGTATAAGACTGTTCGGACTAGAGGCACATCTCTTTATGAACGATTTCGTGATTATTGAAAAAAAAAAAAACAACTCAGCATGTAATTGATCTTTGATTTTCCCATCCTTCTTCTTCTTTTCAAAAGAGAAGTAGCACTTCAGACAACGATGCCTATTTAGTCAAGTAACGTGCTACATTCTTTAGGAAAGGGATAGAGAAGAGATGAAACAGGTGGTGAAAGCCTTGAAGAGGTTGAAGCGTACCAATTCATTATCTGCCACTTGGTTTCTGGGTCGTATTTAAACACCCAATATTCGTCATTAGTAGTGACACGTTCCAAGAAATGAGGGTCATTTTCAATCGAATGCAAAAAATCAAGGCACCTTTCCTTCTTAACGTGCTTTTGGTCTTGCGAAAAGTTTTTGGAACCATTTTTGGCCATATTTTTCTCATCCCCAAAATCTGATGAGCGGTGATGTCAGGCAAATTTAACTCTTCCCCGATTATTCTAACTAATCGACATCCTGAATGCTCAAGATTCCGATATTCTGTCGCCATATTCATGCCTTCCGCATCGTCGTTCAAACTTAATCAATTCTCTTCCTTTTGAGAATGCCTTAAACCAGAAATATGGGCTCTTTTAAAAACACGATCTCCCTAGGCCTGCTAAAGTTTAGTAAGAGTATCCGTTGCACTGTGCCTAAGCCTGAAGCAAAACTTTATAGCACACCGTTGTTCAAAACTGATTTCCACTAATTTTTAGAACATAACAAAATAACTCGAGCGATGTCAAACCCGCACTGAAGAGAAATCACATGCACTTCCAGCACTTCCAGTGTTGCCAGATCAAACGTAACTTTGCTAGTCTCAGCACTTTATTTACATACCTTCGTATGTTTTCGCTCTTCTGCATAATATGTTTTACCTATTGAACTCAAATTATGAAAATGTTTGTGGGGAACATGTAATTGTTTCTGGGGACTTTTTGGGTATTTTGTGTTTTATATAATTTTTAATATCATTGCGACTTAAATAAAATTCAAACTAATTATTTTTTTATCGATAGGTCCTTCAGTATGGCAACAAAAACAACGCTTAAGAATAAAATGTTAATTCTCTATTAATCTTACTTGTACTCAGATTTAATGGATTTAAGACACGATTGTGAAGAATACTTAAAAGCATTAATTTTTATTTTTTTAAGAGTTTTTTGCATACCAAATTCCCATTTAAAGACCTGGCTGAAAACTAGGGACATTATTAAAAAAAGAACGATTAGGATTGCCATATTTTTAATTTAGTTAATCAAATATATTGTTGCTGAAATTATTTAATGAGTAAACCAGGGTAAATGCTTGTTAATGCTTAACTTAATGTAAGTATAATTTCCAGGTATTTCCTGGCAATTATATAACATTGTGTCGGTATTTTTTTGTTTTGGGAGATCTGTAAATAAGAAACCGACTGGAAAATAATCTGGGAACCCTGCTGTTCATTTATATACATTGTTACGGATGCGTCTTGCTTAAGTTTTACAAGAAAATAATTAAACATAAAATAAACTACTGGGTATGCTGTTTACTACCTGCGTGGCTTCCCAAGAAAACTTATACACGCAAGACAACAACAAATTTCTAGTTACAAACCGCGTAGAAATTTTATACACGCAAAACAACAACAATTAGATATGATGTTTGCTAACTGCGTAGTTTTCTAAGAAAACTTATGTATGCAAGACAACAACAACTATCTTAAAATAAATTCCAGGAAGAAACTTTATTAGCATAAAAACAAAAACAAAAATACACACAGATATACAGGCGCCTATACATTGAATGGACAACATACAACAACAAAATGTGTTACAAAGGGAGTAGAAAATTTTTAAGTTTTCTAGACTTTTAGTGGACAAATACAAAAAGGCAGCGTCTGAGTGGATAGTTAGTTAGTTAAAAAATAAACCTGGTGAAGTAAAGACGTGCATCTTAAGTTAAAGTAAATAAACTTCTAATTAATTTAAAAACTCATAAATCTGGTGTTATTTATTTTGCAATAAAGAACTCACAACACAACGTTTATAGAAGGTATAAACGTAACAATTTGAAAGAAAAATGTAAAAATCAGACCCGCACCCTCTCTACATTTTACAACTTTAACGTGGTTATTTTACATCGGTAGAAAATAAGCTATAATATGTATGTAAATCATTTGAATGCAGGGCGCTACGCCTTCCAAAAATGAAAAGTATGTGCTTATACATACTTTAGTGTACATGTGGCACTAAGAGCGATTTTAAACTTTTCAGCTGTTACTGCCACATCAAATCATCAAGACATTTAGCAAAATATTCATCATATTTACAAAAAAAGGACAAATTTGCAAAAGAAACTTCATATAAACAGTTTTTAAAATATTGAATTTACGCATTTTACAACCTAGTAAGGAAAAAATGGGCAGAAAGTTAATCAACCTACTTGCCGACTATGAAAAGACCTACCTATTTAACGAAAATTGAGACTGTTATGTTTTATCGTGAAGCGGTACAATACTTCTCATTAAAATAATTTTTGCAGTTTTAATTTTTTTTAAATATTTTATATTTTTAAATAATTATTTAAATAACAAGAAGCTTGTTTTATAATAAGATATAAAACAAAAAATTTTAATTAAGATGATTCAAATTTTGATTGTATTACGAGCAGAAAAGTTCGGTGATTAGGAATGAAATATAACGTCTGGCAAATCTCCACAACACAGATGTCGATTTTTTCATCAAAGATTTTAATCTTTTTTTTGGCTAAACGGCGGTCCTATTTCTTTAACCACATCACAGATTTTGAGTTTTAAGGCTGAAATAGATTCAATTGGCTCCGCATAGATTTTGTGGTTAACGTAGCTCCACAAAAAATAATCCAGGGATATTAAATCACACGATCTGGCTGTCCACTTAACTGCTAATTGCCGTGAAATTATGCGATCGGGAAATATGATTTGCAATAAATTGATCGTTTATTGGCTGTGTGCGATGTGGCAACGTCCTGTTGAAACCACGTGATCATTAATAGGCCAAACTTGAGTTGTTAGCATCTAGCGATAGCGTGATCCATTGACCTTTACCGCAGTTACAGCCTTATCTTCGAAACCAGTGACACGCAAAGCCTTCTCAATTGCCCTTCTAGGATTTTCGGAAACTCAAATGCGGCAATTTTGCTTGTTGACATACCACGACAAGTGAAATGGGCTTCGTCTGAAAAAATGATTTTTTAAGAAAAACCAGCAGATTGTTCCAGAATGAAATGAGCAAATCTGCGGCTCTGTGAATGGTCGGTCGGTTTCAATTCCTGCATCAGTTGAATTTTGTAAGGCTTCAATGTCAAATTCATACTTAAAATTCGGCAACCCCAATTATTGCGAACATCGAGGAATTGACGAAATTCAATCCGCTTCAACACTGTGGCTCACTGTTGCGATGTTTTCAGTTGAAATACCCACTCGTTGTATCGCGCCTGTTGACTCAAATTTAACGACCAAATTTTTAATGAACGTCTCAAAAGGACGATTATGCTGTTCAAAAATATCACGAATTGTACGAAATGTAAGTTTAACAGAACCACCATTTTTGTAGTGCATTTGAATTATTTTAATGCGATTTTTGTGCGAAATTGAATTCACTACGAATACGTCAAAAAGTTTAATGTCAAAACTATCGTTTCGTTGATGTTGCCACACTTGAAAAACAAACTTCTTGTTTGAAAACCTAATAATAAGTGGCAACTGGTCCTGTTATGTTTTTTCCAATGGCATTGTAAATATTTTTCTACACAAACATATTTTACTCTGTTGATTAATAAAAAAAAGTATTCCTAGAACGTATTAATGAAATGTAATTTTCCATTTTACAATTATTCCATTTGAACTATTTGGGATTAAAACCAACTTTCAGTTTATATTCTGTGGCATCAAAATTCAACTTGAACATTTGCTTTTTATATGGTGGTATTTTTAATATTCCATAAATAATTTGCTAATAATGATGTTAAGTGGGTGTTGTCTGTCGTCTCTTTTGAATTTGAAATGAATATAATTTTACAATATTATTAAATTAAAGTGACATGATTTAAAAACTCTTTTTAAAGGTCCATTAACAACCCTGTGGTTAAATTAAAATTTCCTAAGGGCAACCAACACATAACGTATCTTTAGTTCATAATGGGGTGGGTGGCAGTATTGTTGCATCATTTGTTTGCATTTAAGAAATTTAATATGCCACATAACAACCATAAAACGATAGTTAAACAAGCTTATGAAAACCATAATATTTCTTTAAATATTAAAAGGTGTTGTTTATAATAAAATAACAACAATAACAATAATATTAAAAAATAAAAATTGCAATCAGTGAAAATGCTTATTATTAATGTGGTATCAACTTTTTGATAGGGACGGCGCTCATTAATTTAATTAATTCTTATTAACTATTTTTATCCTAGTAATCGAGTATTGTCCTAGTTCTAATGCATTGGTAGAAAGACATTCAATATCAGCTTTAACTCAGAGATAATTGAATCATTCGCGTGATATATTTTCGTTTATCGCCTTTTATAGAGCACGCTTTATTTTATTGTTTTATACATTTGAGTGTCTGGCTAATGGGGAACACCCTTAGTTTCGGACGCAGGAAAGTAAATTGCAACAATAATTAACGATAAGAAGTAGGCCATCTCCTACAAAGAATCCTATTTGGAGAGTCTTAAAGATACTATTTTGCAAAAACTATTTAACATTCTCATGTAAACCACAAGAACCTAGTTCTTCGAGTTGTTGATCTCCGTAAAATGAAAATTTACTATTCGACTCTAAAAACGGCTTAATCACCCCTCCTTTGACACTCCTTTTTTTAATGCTATTTCATCATCTTAAAAAAAATTAGCAAGTTAGTGGTCTTAATTAATCGTTTATTATAATTTAGATGTTTCAAATCGTTTTTAACTGTTTAACTATAGTGTAGTGTCACTCTTAGTTAATGGTAAAATCTATTCTACTGCTGCTGTTGAAATTTGAGTTGATGGTGAAGGTGACGCCGCACACTGGGGATTTTTGTATAAAGTTGAGGAAAAAAATATATTTGTCAAAAAATGTAGTGATTTCATCACAAATTTAGTTTTATTTATATAGTAATGCACAAAAGTAATCAAAATAACGCAAGTTAGATAAATGTCGATCGTTACCTGCAATGTAAAAGCCATATTTAACAAAAAATTTTAATTATTTTTTTAAATATTAATTTATTATTTATTTAAAATTTATTTTTAATTTATTATTCTAAAAGAGCCTTAACTTCGTCGCTTATAACACTATGCTTTTTCTGGCGAACTGAAGGCGTCAAATGTGTAATCATGGTCCATCATTCGGTGCATAATATCTTCGTTCATGGCAATTCGACTGCATTATCTGGAGTGTCATGTCTAAGGCTATATTTTTTATAGTCTTTGTTACGACATGCCTGAGCCTCTTCGGATAGTAGGCCTATATGAAAAATACACTTTTCAATTATATCTTTTCCATGAATCAGAATTTTGTAAAGTGTAGGTGGCATATTGTACCACTCGTACAATGCAACAAACTCTTTTGTGTCTCCAAACAAAAATCACCAAATTTTTTTGTATCTTCTACTTCTGTGATTGTTATAGCTTCGAGAATTATTGAAAACCTCTTGATTATGTTTTCATTTAGACCCGTTATTTCGGAAATCAAAACAGGATTAGCAAAGAATCTTCGTGACGTATTTTCTGAGTTTGTTACACCAGAGCCTTGCTTAACAGTATCAACCTGTATTCCTATTTTCTCTTTAAGTTCACGCTTTATGAAACATTTTCGGGCTACTTTTATCGGACGAGTATTTGAGTCGAGTCTCCCACGTTTAAATTCAATATTATAAGCTACATGCAAAAGACACTCCATCAGCTTAATACGCGCTTTAAGTGGTGACGTTCTAAATTGCCGTGCTTGCTCAGTTACTGTGTAATGCAACAAAATGAGAGGTGGCACCTGGCGGCACTTGAAATTGATTAAAAATGTAAAAACAAATATGAGACAATGCATTAGTGGGAAAGTATGGCTAAAATTGCAGGTCAAAATGTTTGGAGAAAAAAGGGATTTTTTTATATGTTCATAAAAATAAACAAAAACAAAAAAAAACTTAAGTCTATACAGAGTTTTTTTTCAATTTGAGTATACTGAAATATCCTACTTTAAATAAAAAATAAAAACAAAAACGTTAGCTCACATAATAGAATAATATTCGTTTTGAAATTCTTAGGTTTAAATTAAGTTATTAAGTTGATTCAGTAAAACATACAAGTACTGAGTTGGGACGGCTATAAAAAAACTAGCAGTCAGATCGGAGTAATTCTTGTTGATTTGATTGTATCATTTGGTCTAAAATTTCAAAATATTATTGCATATTGCAGGAAGAGTATCTTAACAATTTGACTTTTTTCCGCGAAATCCTCAGTGTGCTTCGTTGAGGTACATAATATAATATATGGAAGCATGTATCATCTATCTTGTACTTTATGCTTGTTTCAAATTCTGCTCGTAATAGATACAAAACAGATATAAGGGTCAACGAATTTTTCGCAATGTACTGCACTTTCAGACTGACATGAAAACACTTGCTATGCAGTCATTTATGCCTTCATATTAACAACAACTTCTCGCTCTTTCGTTACAAATTTTCTGGAATCGTTATGGCTGCATGAGAGTATATGAGACAAGCTAATATTTCATATTACCGAATGTTTATTTCATCGCCCGTAGAACGATGAGTGTTGAGAGTGGCAAACTGGCAGTTACTGCCAACAGTGTTGCGATCTTTATGTATTTGTAAAATGATGTCATTTTGTTGCTTTTCTATGGACATTTTTACGGTTGGTTGATTATTATTTTCAAATGAACATAATAATTTTGTGTATATAAATCTGTATTGTGCGAGTTTATATTTATTTTATAATTATTTTTGTTAGTTTTTTTTTTCAACGCAATGAATAAATTTGAAAAGGGTCAATATTAAGCCACTGATATAATATGCCTGCTAAACTCAGTGGTCTTTTAAAAGATGCCGCAGTATTGGTTGTGTAACCCAGCTGTTGGGAACTTAATAACATTAATCTTGTAAATAAAGGTTTGCCATATTAGCTTATATAATGCTCTTCTGCGCCGGTACTAATCTATAGCATTAAAGTAAAAAGTAAATAAAATTGAACCAAATTCTAAACTATAATTCGGTTAGTTAACACCATAGGAGCTGTAACATTGTGTCTCAAATTATCGTAGCGTTCCTCGCTGGGTTCCCTGTTCAATATTCAAATGTAGTCGAAGTTCTTTAAAATGAGCGATATCAAAACGAAATTATTTTCGAATTATTTTAATAGTCTATTATTAGCACTAACAAATATTAAAAAGGTCAAATAACTATAATTATTATATAAATTATTTAAAAATATATTAAAACTTGGCTCATGTATTTTAAAACATCCAAGCATTATTTGACTTGGTGGATGATAAGCGCACGGTCCTATCAAATTGCGTTGAGAAATGCTTAAAAATTCCTGTACAAAAAATAAACTCGGAAATATACTGGGTGATATCGCGGTGTGTAGTGGGTTTGCCTTCCACTAAATTTGGCCGAGTTTATTTAACTGATCCTTTTTCAGTATCGAATTACTAATATACCCGATCGGTTGATATGCCGCTGCTCCATTTCACTTCACAGATAATGTCAGCAATTACTGTACCTATAAAATTTAATAATAGCTCTTTGTGTACTTAAATGCATATGAATGTTATGAACATATTTTAGCAGTTTTTTCGATGTTTTATACATGTAAAGCCGGGTTGTTTTCCACGAAAACAAACAATAATAAAAATTATTTAATTTGATTATAAAAAAACAATAACAACAAACATAAACTTAATTTCAAGTAAATAATAATATTTTCAGTTTTATTCGACCACAGAAGACATTTTTATCTTCACATTGTAAGAAATATAATCGTTATCCAAAGCTTGATGAAATATCAGTATTAGATATAGAAAAAAACTACAAGAGACATTATATGTTAGAAATGTTAGAAATTGTTAATGCACCAAATGTAAGGAGAATTAATTTCAAAACAGACACAGACAATTTAGCTCAGAATTATAGGTACTTAATTCAAAAGACACATAATTTGTTATAATTATTTCATAAGAAGGAATTTGTTATTTAGTTTCCGTTTCCTTGTTTTTGTATGTTTAAATATTTGAAATTTTAATTTTTGTATGTTTGTATGTATGAAGAAAATTATTTTATATGTTTTGTCAAATGTTTTCAAAAAATTTTTCTTTTCAAATTGTTATAATTTTTTGTTTTTGTAAAATATAAAAAATGATTTCCTGAAGAAGCTAAACTAAATCTTTAAAATTTAAGAGACCGTTTAAAAGATTAAGATTAAGATTTAATGTAAATAATAATAATAATTTTTGCGGGTAAGGAGGGAGAGTTTTAAGATTTCACAAAGGTTGTAACCTACTGTAATATGACGCCCATCTCTTAAAACGCATATCGAGAAAAGTCTTCTCATATCTTCTCTATAGATTTATTTGTTCTTTCCACTTTGAAACCCCTCTCGTATTTTGTTGAGGTGATCCCCAAGTGTGCCACACGTGACCCACTCTTCCAGATTTCCTACAATTAAGCACTCGTTTCAACCGTCCTCTTACAACACTTTTTCTTCCTTCTCGTTATTAGTATGTCAATTTCTTTAAGCTTCCGGCTACGTTATTTTTACACTGTAACCATATGTCACCACCTTTTATTTTAGCTTCACTCGACGCTTCTTTCCTTGTCTTCCCTTTAATATTTTAATGATTTTTCCATCCCTAAATACAACTTTATTAATATTAACAATATATGGCGATGGACGCAACAAGTTTTGCTTTTTGCAGAGATTACGCGGCTATCGCTTCTATATCAGAACTATGTCTATTAACTACTTATAGCTATTAAAATGGAATTTGAACTATGAATATTGGGACCGTATAAAGGTAAACTTTAAAACATTGAAAAAGTAGATGATTAAAAAATGAAAAAAAAAAAATACTTTTGGATTTATAAAAAAGGCGTTTAAAATTATTCTAACAAAAAATTAGGCACTTTCCATTTTCAGTTTTGATTGATCTTTTTCTACAATTCCTCTTGTATTTACACTCGAATTTACAACTGTCAGCATTTAAAATTATTTTAAATATTGGCAAAGATTTTATTTTTGATGAAATTTTACAATTTCCTTTTGAAAACTATATCTATATTTCATTTTAAGAAGTGAACGCGGAATGCAAAAGCATTTTCCTGGTTTGTCAATTTCTTAACACTGTCAAAAGGAATTTTATACCATGCCTTAGGTTCGTAACAATTCGATCTGTAGGTTTTTCTTTCCAACTAATTTTCAAACGTAAGCTTTACATCAACTGGAAAGAAATTGATATTTGAATTCTTAAGTTTTGGAGAAGACGGCTTTGCAAATGCTGCAAATCCATTATTAAATAAAAATTGTTAAAGTCTTTTTCTGAAAGATACATATTTCTACAAGACCTAATTACACTTGACTGTAATGTTTAAACGTTTTTCAAAAACACCAAACTTTTCATTCACTTTATTCCATCAATACAGACATAATTTATATTCTGCATACTAAAGCTTTTCTTATATAAAAATTTACTTAAAGTACAATTTCTGATAGTTTTCTTTCTAGTGTAATTGTTTACTTGTCGGTACAACTATTTCACTGCCTGTATGGAATTTTTTCTTGTCAGTGGCTTACATTTATTAATAGTTTAAAAAATGTTGAATTTTATGGCGAGGCTTTCTTATCGCCTTCCAACAATTTTGTTATACAAAAGATATTGGGGCAACAATGGCGATGCTGGCGTCATTGTCATGCAAAGTACTTGCTGCTACCACTTGAGTTTCTTGTCAGCAGCAGCAGCAGTATAGGAGAATGGTTGTGTATAGCAAATCATGAATAAATAAAGATGATGATGATGATACTGACTGCTGACGAATACAATGATGATATTTATTCAAAAGTACAACAGGAAGAGAATGTAGTGATTTTTTAAAAATTAAATAATTTTTCTTTTTCATTACGGAAAACTAACATTCTTTTACTTATTTTATGGCTTGTGATTTGCTGAAGCACGTGGGCTTTTGTGCTTTTCATGTTTTATTTTATATGTTTTTTATACTCTATTTTCATAATTTGTTTGCAATTAAAATGCTGTATTTAGTTGCTCATTTACGCTATATATATGCGCTATATATATGCGCTATATATATGCGCTATATATATGCGCTATATATATGCGCTATATATATGCGCTATATATATGCGCTATATATATGCGCTATATATATATATATATATATATATATATATATATATATATATATATATATATATATATATATATATATATATATATATATATATATATATATATATATATATTTACTATGTGGCTGATGGACAACTGCAATATGTTTGTTATTTGCATAGAGTTTCTTATTTGGATTTGCATCTTTTATCTACTTGAATATCCACGAAACGAGCACATGAACACTGTGAAGCATTTACTTAAGCGCATCTTGTTACACTAATTGGAAAAATTAGTTATGTTTTTATTTCAAATATTTTAAGTTTACTTAAATCACATGGCATTAAATTTATAAATCAATCCAAAAAAAATGGCAAGTTTAAAATTTTACAGAAAGAACCTTGAGGATCAACAATGTTCGCTCCTATTTCCAGTTGACTTTCCGGTTTTTCTTCTTAGTGGTCTTGAAATTCCCCATTTCTTTTTGATGACAAATAAAGAGAATGGAAAATCCTTTTACCTCAGACAATGTCATTGAGAGAGAATATCTAGCAAAGTTTCTGGCTGCAATTACTTTAGACGTCTGTACTAGTTACGAGTCCGCCAACAACGTGCATGAAATTGAATCGTGCTGTATTCTCTTAATTTTCTACTCCAAGTAGTAGGCACTGGCAAAAGCTCCTACAATAATCTGCAACATATTGTTACGTTTATACCTGTTATAAACGTTTTGTTGTGAGTTCTTTATTGCAAAATAAATAACACCAGTTTTTAGAACTTTTAAATTTAGAACAATTTTATTTACTTTAACTACACAAAGTTGACACTTCAGAACAATTTCCTTAAAATGCAAGTCTTTACTTGATGAGGTTTAATTTTACACTGATTGATTATCCACACAGACGTTTCCCTATTTATACTTCTCCCTTCGTATCACATTTTGTTGTTGTATGTTGCTTATTCGAGGTATAGGAGGCGCCTGCATGTCTGTGTGTATAGTTGTTTTTGTTTTTATGCTTATAAGGTATCTGCTTGGGATTTATTTCAATACATTTGTTGTTGTTATTAGTAGAAAAGGGTTTCTTAGAAAACTACGCAGATGGTAAACAACATGTATGTTTTTTGTTGTAAAATTAGTTTTTGTCTTGCGCGTTTAGATGGTAAACAGCATACATGTATTTTTTTTCTTGCATGCCAGGCAGTTAGTAAACAGCATATCCAATTGTAGTTGTGTGTGTGTATAAACTTCTACGCAGTTTGTAACCAGTAGTTTGCTTTATTGCTTTATTATTTTAATTTAAAACTTAAACAAGACATATTCGTAATATTATAATTGAATTTTGGTTATTTTCCTAAAATATGGAAGGATTCTTTTTATTATTCCATTATTTTAATATGGTTGTAGGAATAATGTTGCCAACTATAGCGGTATTGCTAAAGTTAGCGTTATACCTAAACTGTTTGGGAAAATTGTTACTGATTAGTTTTCTCATCAAATATAGCCTATATTGGTTATTGCCCAGCATGGTTTTAGAAGGGGTTGCATAACTGTCACTAACCTTTTGCAATTAACAATGCTAGTCAATCGGGGATTTGGTCAACAAATTTGATTTTATGGGGTTCACAAACAATTTACTTACGTGGATTAACTCATATCTTTTAAATCGAACTCAAAAAGTTCGTTTTAAGACGGTTACTTTCAAAGAAATGTTTGTTTCATCTGGTGTGCTGCAGGGTAGCCATCTGGGTCCTTTATTGTTTACATTGTTTATTACTAATCTACCCAATGTCATTATATACTCAAACGACGTAAAGATATTTCGAACATATAATTCGTCACGCTGGTCATATACCCCTGCAAAAGGGCTTAAATGCATTTAATTCCGGGTGTAACATTAACCTTGTGGAGTTGAACCTTAAAAAGTGGGGTTCGGGTTTCTTCCGAAGATGTCCTACATACGTGCAATATATTTTAAACACCTACGAACTTGAGAAATTGAATGCAGTTTGCGATTTTGAAATTTTACTGAATGCTAACATAAATTTTATACATTATATTTCGTTAGCCGCGTGCAGTTCTTCGATTTATAAAACGCTGGGATACGAAATTTAGTGACTCGTATATCACAAAACGCTCTTGTTTGACATATTCTGAAATATGGCTGAATAATTTGAGATCCAATTTGTTAGTTGCATGCAATCAATGCAAAAGCAGTTCTTGTTATTTTGTCTTACAATGGAATCCCTTAATTCTACCATCCTACACTAGTAGACTTGCTCTAGTAAAGCTGCCAATTTTAAAAACTCGCAGAATAATGTTAAATGTCACCATTGTTTTAAATTTAATAAAAGAAAAACAGACGACTTATTTCATTTAATACCCCATTGCGTCCTACGCGCTATTTTAATCCGCTGATAATTAAAGTAATCAGATCAAATTATGCTGACTATGGACCGTTTTTAAGAATTGAGTATTGAGTTTAATAAATTTTATAAGCATGTTGATTTTTCTTGAAATGTTAATGCTGTTAAATGTCATCTACTTTTATATTTGAATAACCAAATTTAAGTTTTATGTGTAATTATTACTAACTGTTTTAATGTCTGTAAGGAGTCCGAGTCCAAAGACTAAATATAGAAAATAAAAAATAAATATATTATTCTTTATTGCTTTGTATATTTGCTGTCGTACCTCTCTTCTAGCCTCTGTCAGTCTATGCTGCACCTTTACATGTCGGAACATAGTTCATGGTTTAATTAAAGATGATCTGTTCGTAAATAGTTTAAAGGGAATTTCTCCCTCATCCCCTCAGTGCTAGTCCGAAGTGAAAAGAAGTGTTTTTTAAAGAAATAAAAAATAATAATTATAAAATAAACAACTAATCTTTTGAAAATAGGCAAATACTTAGACAAATCAAATCATAGATAAATTTGGCTTACCTATCCTGTGACTATAAACACCTAAATGGTTCAAAGACATACAAGTAAAAAATTTTAAAAAATGAAGCGTTGAGATTGCCTGGGTAAAAAAAAAATTTTCCTTTTTTTCAGTTTTACGCAAAATTTAAAACGAGAACAACTTCATTAGAGGGCAAGGTTTGCGGAGCTCCTACAATTTAAATATATAGTTTTTTGAAAAATAAAATATAGAATTTGAGTTGCCTGCCACAAAATCTAAGAGGATCGAGATAGTCTAACAATATTTTGAAACAATATATATCAAATCAAGCCCTTAATCAAATGGTAAAATAAAACTAAAAAATATTCTAAAAAATTGTTTCATAAAACTAATCACTGCGGGACTGTCAAATCCTTTTTGGAATATGTAGCCAAGAGATGGAGCTTTAATAACCTGTTTACGTTTTTTCAATCGGTATTTTGCCATCCGAGGAATTTTGTTGTAATCCATAAATTTTGTTTCAAAATTGGCTGGGATTGGAGAGTGAACTGTTACATTTTTTGACGCAATTTTTTCTTTAAATTTTAAGTTTTTGGGGGAAAATCTAAACAAGGTAGTTTTATATTTTCCAAATTCCGAGGCTTTTAACCTCTCACGTAAACATGCTATAAGAATCTATCGTACTACCGTTAAAAATTCTACGTTAAAATATTAAAAAATAAAATTTCTAACACGATTTTCCCCCAAAGAGGTAACCTAGACACGTAAGCACATGTTTTATTGATATTTTTAAGGTCTGCTAAGTGAAAAAACTTTAACATTTCAGTAATAAATAAACATTTTATTACATTTCTAAAAAATTGCATTATCGAGGTACTCAAACTGGGGGTATAGCCAGGAGCCCCTCTTCACCCCAGGGGGCCAATTGTACGCAACTTCACTCAGAAATATCTTTGCTTGGCCTCTTTAAAATTAGGAATTATTTAAAAAAAAACGCTTTCAAACCACTGTGCAACAATAAGAAATTTTTAGAATTGGAGCAAATAGATAAAAGGATTTTAACTAACAGTCCTCTTTCTATTACAGTTTACGGAAAAAATTAAAATTAAATTAAAAATAATAAAAATACCATAAGAATGCCTTCCTGTAATGGGTTTTGAATATATATTTCGTGCAGTAACATTCAGCAACTATAGTTAGTTTCGCAAATGTTTATATGAAACTTCAAGCATCTTAAATCTATTTGTTGCATTTTTGGTCGTTCGTTGTATAAAGTTACCACATAGTAGACCCGTGTAGATTGCTTTCTCTTTCAAGATTTTTTAGCACATGATTTTTGCTTATTTATCTGTAGTTGTTTTCACACAGGGCAAAAAATGTTGTTCTAATATTGACGTCAGGTGGTATCAATTTGACCACGAAACGTTCATATTTTTTTTCATACCATCCGTTCACACATTTATAACAAGAACAGAAAATGTAAGTATACCAGTCGTTGTCAGATTAAGACCGGCTTGTGGTGAAATTGAGAACGAAAAATTTGAAAGTACTAAACGTTGTCAAATTAAGAACGGCCTATTATCAAATTAAAGTTTTACGTTGTTTTGCTTTTGGTTTTGTTATTAAGTTTTCAATTGTCAATAAGTGCGGAATAAACAATTTAAAAATATGGAAAGCGAACAAAATCATGTGTTTTACATTGAAGAAAACATTTTATAAAATGGTTTAAATATTGAAAAAAATTTTGTATCAAGAAAGCTCAAACGTTGAAGTTCTTCACATAGAAACACAAGGGGATGGCGAATAAATCCTTAAATCCACTAAAATGAAATGTATTTTTAATATTTTAAAAGGTAAGTGGGTAATGTTTATGATTATATTTATATCACTTATTTTATTAAAGCTGTCAATGTAACCTTCAGAAGCCAACGGGAACTCGTTATAAAGAGAACTATTATTTAGCTTCAAATTTGAAGTGTGTTGAATTATACATGATTGAAAGATTAAAATGAATTATTTTATATACTATGTTATTCCATTAATATAAGATTATCATTTTTAGTCATATGAAGTTGGTTCATTAAATAAAAACATCCAATTATAGATTTTATAAGTCGTCCATTTCATGTATATGCAATAAATAATTGTAAAACTTACTTTAGATTTAAATATGTATAATTTTTTATTGTAATACTAAAAACTTAATTTGTTATAAAAATATATGTCTAAGTGTTTTTAACTCGCTTGGGCTCACAATGGGTTATTCTGTGAGAAATGAGAACAATTGTTGTCAAAATAAGAACCTATTGTTCGTAAAATTTTAACACCACTGTTGTCAAACTGAGCACAAACGTTCTTGGCTCACTTTCGACAACGTATGGTATCAATTTCGGTATTAATATAGCGGCACCTACTTCTGGGAGGTCTTTTGTTTGCCGTGTAAATCATTCTTGATCATTCCAATTCTAAAGAACCTAATTTGTTATTCGACACTTGAGAGAATTGACGCCTTTGCACGTTTTCTTTTCTTCGTTGCAATTGTCGTTTGGTTCGCTCATCCAGTCCAGCTCCTAAGTTGCGAATATTCAGTCGTACGTAATGAAATATATAAAGTATTTGATATAAAAGTGAATAGAGAGTAAATATTTGTCCTTCTTTATAAAAATATTAATTATAAATTCGATTTTGTTTTAATTACAGACATTCCAGACATTCCTGATGACATTAAATATTTGAAAAATCTACAAGTAGCTGATTTTAGCTCAAATCCAATTCCAAAACTACCTGCTGGTTTTTCACAATTAAAAAATTTAACAGTTTTAGGTTTAAATGACATGTCATTGACTACATTACCATCAGATTTTGGTTGGTAAGTACAAATAAAAAATAAAAAAACAGGAAAATAGAAAATATGTTTATTAAATAATTATCGTATCACTAGAACTATTTCTTAGCTGCATACAGCATGTTTAACATAGAAGCACACAATACAAAAAATATCTTAGAAATGATGGAAAATAAACAATGTTTTTTGTTGTTTTGAAATGTTTTACTGTGTTTGTTTAGAAGTGTTTTTGAGTCCTGCTGTCTATGTTATGTTGATTTTATGAAAATTCTCATAGAATCAGTTTGGCTTTGGATATAAGACTCTTAGGTTTTTCTATAAAATATTAGGGTAAAATTCACTGATGAGCTTGAGCAATAGTTAAATTGCACTATGAATATGCTCTCCCCCGCAGTAATACATTTCAAATATTTTTATTTTTATTTAAATAAATTTGTTAATAATTGTTGTTATTAAAATTAATTTTCCTGAAGAAGCTTTCCATAGGAAAGCGAAATATTCTAAAAATATATATTGTTAAATTAATTAAAAAAGACCGTTAAAAAGAATAACAGATATTTATTTTAGATATAAAAAGGTCGATTAAAAAAATAAAAAAATATTTAAATAAATGTTTTATGGGAATTATCATAAGATGTTTATTTTTTAATGAATATTTTTGTAATAAATATTTTTGTAATAAATATTTTTGTAATAAATATTTTGCGAGAATATCATGACATATTTAGTTAAAGGAATCAAGCACGAAATAAAATTGCTTAGATTGAAAATGATTCCGATGAACTATAAATGACTTATATCTTGGAAATATTTAATTGCTTTTCATTTTATTCTTGCTGCGTTGATATGCGTTGTTCTAATTTGCTTTTTCTTTTTCTTTTTTGGTTTTTTTTATTTTTATTTTTTTCAGTTTAACACAATTGGAATCATTAGAATTGCGTGAGAATCTTTTAAAACATTTGCCAGAATCAATTAGCAAATTAACAAAGCTGAAACGTCTGGATTTGGGTGATAATGAAATCGAGCAACTGCCACCGTATCTGGGTTATTTGCCAGCACTCCACGAACTTTGGCTAGATCACAATCAACTGCAACAATTACCCCCGGAATTGGGATTATTGACTAATTTGACGTATTTGGATGTGTCTGAAAATCGGCTCGAAGAAATTCCCAACGAAATAAGTGGATTACAAAATCTAACCGATTTAGATTTGGCACAAAACCTTTTAGAATATTTACCGGATGGTGTAGCAAAATTGAGACGTTTGACAATTTTAAAATTGGACCAAAATCGCTTACAAAGACTCAACACAAATATCGGAGAGTAAGTATTAAATTTCTAAATTTTTATTGTATTTTAACGAATCTTTTAATCAATTAAAATTTGGCTGGTTATTCTGTGACATAAAATTACATTTTTGTAGTTCGTTGCAGAAAAAAGTTTCTAATGGAATTTTAAAATTCTCTATACTTTTCCGATTTTTAACTTAATTGCTATATAATATACAAATATAAGGAAACAGCGACTATTTTTATTTTATAAGGCATGGTTTTAAATACTGCGTATTCCATAACTCTCACTGATTGCAAAATTTATTATGAATAGGTTAATTAATGCCGGCCTTTAACATATTCCAAGTTGTGCAATCTTATCTGAAGTATTGGATTGAGCTTTCGAATATTACCAAATTGTACTTCAATTTAGCGGTTACCCCCCTAATCGCCAATTCGAGTGACTAGTAAATCTTACCATGTATCGTTTTCGCAACATATGCTCGTAAATTCTAGGCAATAAAGCGCATCAGTAAAACCATGACAACCGAAGGAGCCAAAAGAAGAAACCGAAGAAATAGAACGTAAAAATGCAGAAAATTCAACATATGGGGACGATTCACCATATGCACTCCATCCTAACTGCAGCAGCAGCAGCGTCATTTTACCTTATGAAACAAAGTAAGGGCGTCGGCCTAGAGAACCATGCTAAAACTAAGAACTACAACTAATAGACAGCCATAACGTCTGGTGACAAGCCTCCACATCCACAAAAAATCTGTGCTCTGTATGGCTAACGGTTCTTTATAACTGAGAACCGTGAAGAAGTTTCCATGTGATGCTTGCTGAATATTTGGGGCCTTCTACGTTCCTTCATCGTGACAAGACAAAAAAAACAAACAATAGCTGCTTTATTTGTTTAGGGTTCCGCTCGCAAAGCGTAGAAACGTAAACAATACGAATTTCGCTGCAATGTTTGTCCGTATGCCACAGCCATCTATCTATAGAACCGTATTAGGCAGAGTCTTGGAATATTCACAGACGGCGTCCTCCTGTAGCCACTACAAACAACAAATTTGCACAGTGTTATTAAAATTAGCGGTGTTTTTGTTTTTGAAACGCAATAGGTAGACAATTAACACGTTAGCGGATGCTAAAATTTTCAAAAAGCTGCAAAAATATACAGGCAATTATTTTTGAAACTTGCTGTAATATCCGAAATCTGATTAAACATGTAAGAGTAATGAGAACATCGTATTTTAACCGTTATATACAATGAATGTAATAGCATCCACGACGTTACACTTCTAGTTTACTCATTGTGTCGGCTTAAAGAAATTTGTAAATACATGGAGAAAAGATAAAATAATATGAAATTAACTAATTTACCAGTTGGTCATTATTTTGAAACGTATATTAATTACAAAAACTTAAGCTTGTATAAAATTAAATGAATAAAAATTGGCTTTAAAATTTGAATACATCACTATGAAAATGAATGCTATAGGATTCGCGTCCGCAAACGTGTTAAGTATTTTTTACGTCTGCTACAAGAACAAGAAGAAGTACAAGAAATTTAAAATTCACACTATAGTAAAAATGCACAAATACTCGTACGTCTGTAAGATTAGTTTTTTTAACTAAAGGGTGTTTCATAGAGACTGTGATTTTGGGAATAATTTTATTTTTTAAACACTAACAGACGCTCGAAATTTTTACATAATAATAATGCATTGTGGGGTGCCCGTACATCATGTGCACTGTTTAATAGTCACACTGTTGGGCACGTTTTTTTTTTTTTTTTTCAAATATTTAGTAGTATTTTATACATACTTTTAATTACAAATGTAATATAATATTAAATAGATTAATTTAAATTATTTTAGCTCTGATTTTTCATTGACAGTTTTTATAAAAGTTACAAGCTTTCTTCTAAAAATATTTTTATTCATTTCTAATGTAGTTTGGAATATTATTATATTTGTTCAATCCTTTAACAAATATAGATCTCTACATGGCGCTCGTAGTCGCTCGTTGAATCCTAAAGTTGAAAGCATTCCTCAGGTTGTATGGTTGTACGTCCCCTACATATCTTAACTGCTCCGTCAGATACTCTGGTGTTTCTCCAATTTTTATATTATTATATTATTTTTATGTATATTAAGCCATTTTATTGTGTCTAGCATAAATTTAATTGATGTGACACGGTTTAATTTTAATATTGCGCGCATAGCTTTATTTTGCAATTGTTACAGTCGTTTAATTTGTACAGCTGTGCAGCATATATACATCACCGTCGATCCATATTCAAAATGTGGTTTTATAATAGTATTGTATATATTTATTGCTGTTATGGTTGATATTTTATTTCTTAATCTTTTGAAAAAACCAATCTTTTTCCCGATTTTTTTACATATATAGTCAATAAATTCCTTGAGTTTTAAATCCTTGTCAATTACGAAACCCAAATATTTAATTGTATTCACTTTTTCTATGATTATATTGTTTATCTTGAATTGTATATTTGTGTTCATTTTTATTTCCATTATTTTTTTTTTTTTCATTTAATTTTAATTTGGTCATCTTTTACCATTTATTTATATTATTGATATCATTTAATAGATTCTCGTAGCAACTATGTTCTGTCTCTTTTTCGGAAAATATCATTGTATCGTCTGCGTATAAAACAATTCCAAAATTTTCTAACACATTTTCCATATCATTGATATATATGTTAAATAATAGAGCTCCTAAAACTGAGCCTTGTGGCACTTCGTAGTCATTTTTTATTCTACCTGATTCTACATTGTTGACTTTGGTAATTTGTGTACGATTATTTAAATATGATTGGAACCATCTTAATTCCTTGCCTTGAATTACATATATATATTTTTTTTAATTAGAATGTCTCTATCTATGGTTTCGAACGCACGCTTAAAATCAAGAAAATCAAAAAAACTTAAGCAAAGTGAAATTTAATTCTATTTATGAATATTATTTTTGGGAGGAAGTTTGAACTTTGTTTATTTTTGAAAGAAACGCACCTTCGCTTGCGTTATTGTCATTTGCTGTATTTGTTTTTCATCTGAGGGATTTGACACACAGCTGTTAATTACCCTTCCATAGTCTAATTTAAGTAAGCAGTGTTTGGATTGTAATGTCTTTAGCAAATTTAAGCTCCGAAAACGGAAATAAGTGAAAATTTTAAATGCAAACTTTTTAATTGTTATTTTAAATAAAATTGCCATTCGATTTTTTATGAACGAAACAATTTTTTTACTAAAAAAAATATCAGATATACACCTGCGGTCAATATAATAGCACCGTGCACAAATTTATCTCGACTCCGTTTGCATCTGTTTAATTGTTGGGCCGATTCAAAATAATAAATTCTCTGATGTTAATGGTTTATTATCATAAGCAAATTATTTGTTTTAATACGCTAATTAATTTAAACAAAAAAAAAAAAACTTTAAAACTACACAGTCAAAATAATAGCACTTCGGTTCATTAAAAAAAAATTAGTGGTCGTTCTTAAAATAAATTAAATATTTCACTCATATATCTTGTAGATTGACTCAATGACTCGCTTTTCCAAGCGATTTTTACTTGTAGGAAAAGGTTGACCTTATTCTTACCGGCATCGCATTATATTTCACGATCTACAACATAACATAGATTACTGTATGGGGACAAAATCAGGTAGTTGTGCTGGTCTCTTTATTACATTGATCTTATTATTCATAAACAACTCTTTACACATATATATATTTCCAGTCATTAGCCTGCTGATATATCCACGGCATATCGTCTTCTCTTTGTGGTAGCATCAATCCACTATGCCTCTTATCCTGTATATTGGCCCAATTTCATGGCCCGAAAAACATCGCCAGGCACTTAAAGTACGCTCCCTCCATCGTGCTTTACAGTGATTTTTTGCAATATCAAGCCTTCTGGCTTGTCCACTTTTCTGAGAAAAAAATGGGTCCTTTCTTATAATTCTAATTACGGCCATGTCCTCGCGGTTGCTGGCTTTCCACGGCTGACCACATGCACTTAGTGGTAGCTAAAGAACCGATAGAACGAAAATGGTTCATAAGTCGTGAAATTACGGTATGGCGAATAATCATTAACAAATAATCATTAATTATTTTCTCGTTTACTTGCGCTAAGTATTTATTGCGACCCATTTTCACTATTCAATTTTAAAAAGGTGCAGGGCGGCTTTGGATGATCGAATTTTTTTCATACAATCTTAAAATGTTTTTTAAATAACGTTTCTTATATTATTATTTTTCAACCATGGGTGATATCAGCACAAAGGAATATCAAGCTTAATTCTTTTTTATATATATATTTTTCAAGCTAAAAACATTCTTGAAACGGTTTATGATAATACTCCGCTACATCCCATTTAATTTCTTTGCTATTTATGCCCATCTACATAACAGCAAATACAGTTCCCACAAGCATCTATTTTGGGGGCGACCCGATTGCCTGCAGGAGAGGTAAAAAAAAGTAGGAAATATTAGGGGATACGAATCTAACAACTTACTAGAGCAGCAACGCAATGTGCTATCTTATTTAATGATCCCGGCTTCATTTTTCAACTCGTTTCTGGACAATATGGATTTGTGTGCAGAGTGTGATTTGTTTTACATCCGCGCCTGACTATGTAGTCTTAATCAGATGGTGGACAAACCACTATTGTATAATTTGGAACGTCATACATGCGTCCTAGATAGCCGAAGCCAGAACCACCTAGTTGCAACTTTAATGATTTCAGTGCAGGTCTGCAAACCATCACACCTTGCTAAAGAGTTGGAGACTTTCTAACTCCTGTCCAGAACACATGTCTAGCTTGCTCACTGGACTGGATCATTCACTTTGCGTGTCATTATCTTTGAAATGATCCTGGCCACCATAAATTTCATAATCCCTTATGGGGCCGCAAAACCACAACCACCACGATGCTCCCATATAGGGGCCAACCTCAATGATCAGCCAGAGAACTATTATAAGTCTAAAGAGACAAATAATGAACTCTGCGGGTCACTGATCCCCGTGAAAATAAAGTGGAGTTTCCAGTTGACTCCCTGCCTGTCTTCAGGGGACTGGGCTCCCTTTTTCCCCCAGTTGCACAGGTCTAGATAATCGAGTATTCTATAAAGACCGATAAATGTGCCCCCGGGGGGTGGATTTGTGTGCAGCACGATTACTTAATTTATTTGTAGTCGATTTGGCGGAGAACTGTGCAACTCATTACAAAGAAATAAACAACTCATGAGTTCGGGCCATGAACTCACTCTCTTAGTCGATCAGCTTGTAAAATTTCTTTTTGCATAGATAATTCCTTCCTTTTTTAATGAAAAAAAAAAAACATTCAAATCGAATTTCCATAAATATTAAATATTATGTCCTGCATTATCCCTTTAACAGTGCATATTGAGAGCATTCCTCGTGTACACTTGTTTTTATTCCTAGTTAAGGGTGGAACAA
Source organism: Trichopoda pennipes (assembly GCA_030448955.1). NCBI lineage: Eukaryota > Metazoa > Arthropoda > Insecta > Diptera > Tachinidae > Trichopoda > Trichopoda pennipes. Next base: position 11,334,329 of record JASKUP010000034.1, read on the forward strand.
ACAGTTTTTTATTCGTAGCCACTTGGACGTCAATAAGACAACTTGAAACCAAAATTTTATTTCACTACAATTTTAAATCGCCTTTGTTTGTTATTAGTAAATAATTTCTTTAAGCTTAATTTGGAATTATAATCTTCATATTGATTTTTTGATTGCAGCTGTGAAAATATGCAAGAACTCATACTGACCGAAAACTTCTTAGCGGAATTACCGTCTTCGATAGGACAAATGACAAAGTTGAGTAATTTAAATGTCGATCGCAATGCTCTCGAGTTTCTGCCAGTTGAAATTGGTAATTGTGCTAGTTTGGGTGTCCTAAGTTTGCGGGACAATAAATTACAAAAATTACCACCAGAGTTGGGTAATTGTAGTCTGTTGCATGTCCTCGATGTTTCCGGCAATCAATTACAGTATTTGCCATATTCTTTGGTGAATTTGCAGTTGAAAGCTGTGTGGTTGTCAGAGAATCAAGCACAGCCTTTGCTTACATTCCAGCCGGATATGGATGGGGAGACCAGCGAACAGGTAAGTTAAAAAAGCACGGTATGGCTGATAGTTTAGTTTTTAATTACATTTTTTCGTATGTTTGATTATTATCTTGTTGTAATGTTTGTTTTATGTTAAAGTTTATTTGTTTAATAAATCATTTATTACTTGTGTAAATATTTACTTAAAAATAATTTTATTATCTTTTAGTTTTTCTCTCTCCATTAAATTTGATTGTTTATTTTCGTTTTTAAGGTTTTGACATGTTATTTACTGCCACAACAAGAATATCAGCCAATTGCGCCAGGTATGTGTTCCTTAAAAAAAATAATAAAAAAAAAACAAATTTTTTCTTACAATTCTGTATTCCTCTGCATTTATTCACATACAAGTATTTTATTTTTATCTATTTTTTTAAATTCAAGGTCTATGTATGTTTTAATTAATTATATCAATAGGCCTTTTTATATTTATTTATTTAAAAACAAAAATAAATTCATAACTTTTTTTCATTGCTTTTCGCATATCTTCACTTTTATCGCTCATTTAACTTGTTCGCATTGATCACTATTTAATCGAAATTTTGTATAATTATTTTTTCTATATTATTTTTCTTATCAAAAGACCTGGAAGTTTGTTTTGAGGGCATATTTTTTCAGGTTGTCTTGAAGGCATTTGGGTATTAAGCAATTACACATTTATTAATATTAATAAATTACAAATTTTTCGAACTTGAAAGAATTTAATGTATTTTATATTGCCGTCTAAAGCAATTTTGCGCAAATTTTGTTGTAGTCACCGCGAGTTGTTGACTACGAGACAAATAAAATTAAAACTGGTGCCTTTTAATTCAGCTTGAATCTTTTCGCACCGTGCTATAAACTGAAATTTTGAAACAGATAGCAGGCCTAACATAAAAAGCATTTAATTCAAATTAATAATTGTTGTTTATTAAATTAACTAAATTTCAACAGAAAGTATTTAGATTTAGATGACTTAGATGAAAAGAGGGTGTAGTGTTTGCGGACATTCGATTTGAATTTTCCTACATTAAAAGAAATAGGAAAGACCTCTCGAGAGAGTTTATTAATCCTACGAATTATTCTGCTAAAAAACGAATTTTCCTTCTAATGCGTAGTGCGATTCACTGGCCAATCAACCACAAATAGATGGACTCTTTACTTACTTTACTACTAACATTGTTTTAACTGTTGTTAAACTATTTGCGATGAAGTTCTAGCACTGGCCACTGAGTAGTCCAAACGGAAGTTATTGCATTGATGGCAGTTTAGTAAAATAGAAAATCGGATTTTAAATTCTTGCCTATTGTTACGAGACAGGACGATTCAAAATCGACTTCTGCACTAAACGCGGATTAAGAGCAAATTTCTTTTCTATTTATGCTCACATTTGTCGTCATCGGTTGGACAAACCAAATGCATCATGCATCTAAAATGCAATTTTCATAAAAACAATGAAAGATGCCAAAAATAAAATCTTTAGGGGTTTTTAGTTACTCCTAAGATTGAGATAATTTTTTTTAATGAAAACAATGAAAAATGGAAATTCTATTTGGGTACGGTTTTCCGTCGACCCTCGTCAAATTTGGTTTGTGAACAAGCCGGTTTCGGCTGTTTGCCATCTTCAGTGTTCTTTTCGTACATATCGAAAAATGGAAAGTCTTATGTATCAAGATGCCATTGCAAAATTTGTAACAATGCGAATTGGAGTGAGCTTTTGGTCACCTGAAATCTTTAGCCTAAATTTTCAACCGTTTAACACTATGAACTAAGTTATCTCTGTTAAAGAGTTCTGTTAAATTAAAAATTTTATGTCAAAAAACAAAAATGTTAACATTTTTTTCACACACATAAGTTTAAATAGCGAATTAAAAAAAATTTCAATAAAATTTCGATCACGCAATAATCACTCGATTTTAAGGTTCTTTTCGGTTGAAAATGTGGTAACTAAAACATGTGATATTTCCGTGGGATGCGGTTGCGTCATATACTTGAAACTGTCGTTTTCTCTCTCTCTCTCTCTCTCTCTCTCTCTGTGAGTTTTATCTAAAATGTCAAATTATTTCGTTTAAAGTACATCCATATGCAGTCAAAGAACTTCCTTAATAAATAAAACAATGCCACAGTTTAAATTACAAAAAGTTTTTGTCGAGTTTTGGGGCCCCATTCTATTATGCATATAGTGGCTTAAGGCAACTCAAGCAACTGTGCAAATACCTAATAATCATATGTGGCAAACTATAATGTACTTAAGAAAACTTTTCGTCAAAAGTCATTTGCTTCAGCAATGTATGAAACTAATGGCAGATTTCATACGAAAACAGCTGTTTTGCATTGTGTTATAGATACATTAGTAAACAAATTCCAGTGGAGGGCAAAAAATATTTTATCTGAATTTAATAGAAAATGTACAGAGAAAAAATAGCTTCATATGACAAAAGAGACGCGTTTTAATATAACAGCAATTGAAAGGAACAAGGGCCCTTAAACATTTTATTTTATTTTTCCATTTTTTTAACACACAATTTGCAATAAAATTAATTTTGTATTGTTTATAAATTCAATGATGCTCACGGTTGCATTTTTTTTAGTACTATTGGCCCAAATAATACATACAGCGATATATGTGTAATTTTTTTTTTCGTAAACTATTAACAAAAATTTATAAATTTGTATAATTTATATACAAAATATGATTCTTAAACTCCTTTTTGCTAAAAAATTTCATTTATTTAGAACGAAATAATTGTTTTTTTTTGCAAAAGTACGAATAAAACAAATGTGCAACTGTGCATAATAATTTCTATATTCATGTAAATACAATATAGCCACGTAAAAGTCTTCAATGATTCGCTTTAGCATTTGACAGACTTTTTGTTCAATTTTTGACATTAGCTTAAGCCAGCTTATGCATATTATAGTTGGGCCTTTAGTTGTTTCGGAAATATAAGTATACAATGATAAGTATCAAATGGCTTTTTCAAAAACAATCCACAAATCTCACTTCTTGGCTAAAGCTTAAACGATTCAAAGAACTGCAAAAAGTAACAACAAAAAAAAAAAAATATAAACAACCCAAAATTTATTTCTCTATCTTGTATATTTTATTTTAAACACTTTTCAATTTCCTCTTTTTAGAAAATGTATACCAAAACAAAACTTTTTCACTTCAGTTGGTTCAGATAAAACAGTTTAGAAAAAGAAAACACAAGAAAATTCATACTATTTTGTTGTAGCTTCTTCTAATAAACCAAAACCACATTTCCTTTTCTTAATTTTCTTATAATATATTATTTTTTTTTTATTTTGGCTAACCTTAGTAGGTTAATGGAAACATAAAACACTTGTTGCTTTTGCTTTGCTTTGCTGGTTTAAATTTGGTTAGTGGCACTCTAAACTTTACCTTTTTTGTTGAACTCGTTTCTTTATATATTTTATTTCTTCTAGTTTTTGTTCATTTTGGATATCAGCATTAAGCTGGTATCGTTGTGCAATATCTAAAATATAAAAATGTTGTTGTGCAAACATAACTAACCATAAATGAAAATTTGCTTCATCTTATCTTCGTTAACTGCATTATTTTTCACGTTTGTCTATTTACATCGCTGCGAGTTTAGCAAGCAAACATTTGGCTAACAAGAGTGACTTTATTGCATTGTGTGATAAGTTGCTCAAGTACCTCATAGCAACTTAAATTAAAAAGAGAATAAAAATCCAGTACTGGCGATTTTTCATGACAACTGACGATTTTTCATTCACAATGAATGAATGCTGACAGAATGAATAAACAGAAGAAATTAATTTAAGCGCTCATAATTGAAATAGCAGGAATAAATAAATGATTTGAGATTCATTATGATATAATTAAAATTTGACTCACACCACCTTTTATCAGATTTTGACAAATTAATTGGGTCAATGGTATTAAAAAACCTTTCGCAAGAAGGAAAGGTGCCTTAGTTTTATGCATTCGATTGAAAACAACCCTTATGTTTTGGAATGTGCCATTACTGGTGACGAGGCTTGGATGTTTGAAAACGAAGTGCCAAAGCATGGCGTAGCACACTTCAAGGCTAAACAGTCCGGGAGGTTCTTGAAAGGCTTCGAAATATCAAGAACAAGTGTTCAATAAACGGGCAGTAAAAACATTCCTGTGGTTCCTCAGCCTGCATACTCGCATTGACGTCCATGTGATTTTTTCCTCTTCCCAAAGTTGAAAAATCATGTCAAGGGAACTCATATTTGGGACAATCGAAAACATACAAATGGCTGTAACCGAACAGCTGCAAACTATTCCAGAATTCGCGTTCCAGCACTGTTATGAGGAGTGGAAGATTCATCTCCAGCGCTGTGTGGCTTCAGGAGGATGTTATTTTGAGGATGACAATATAAAATTGTAATTTTATTTGAATAAAAAGAATTTAAATAATCAGTTTCATTACTTAATATACAGACACAGACCTCGTATTCTATAAGTTAGATTTAAAAATGGGAACCTTTATATACGGCATACTATCCGCCACTATCAAGGGTTTTTGAGGTTTTAGACTAATTGGTGGTAACTAACTCTGAATAAGTATCACCTCTCGTTTTTACTATTAAAAGTACTCTACTATGTTATACTTAGTTTATAACTTTTCATATCATAAAAATCTCACAACATTATATTAGAAATAACAATCCACTTGTTAAAAGATCCTCTGCTTTTAAATTTTCTATTTATTATTACAAACACAACACTTGCTACAACTTTCTAGTTACAACTAAAAGCCAATTTATTGCATATAAAAGTAATTCAATTTATTGCTATTGAAATGAATTGAATGAGCTTGCTATCTTGCGATAAGATTCTAATATATTCAGGAACAACATTTTATAAACATTCGCAGCAGGTGCCATTTTCAAGGAAATTGTTAGTCTTAACTAAAAGTGAAGATATGCAGTGTTCATCAAATGTATGGCAGAAAATTGTTTTTGATATTATTTTTTTTATTTTGATTTTATCATATTTTTCATTTTATCCTATTAGTGTATTGAATCTAATCAAAGTATATAGAATAAATAATATATAATAACAAAATAAATTTGTCTTAGCCAAAGACGTACGAAAGTTAACTTCTCTAAAATACAAGAGTGAGAGAGAGAGTAAAGAATTATTATATAAAATTGTTTTTCAGTGTTAAGTCATGTTTTTAAAAGTTTTTAAATTAATAACATTAAGAATTTTCTTTAAATTAACAATTGGCTAATTACTCATGTGAACACACCAGTGCCACTTTTGTTTTTCCTACAAACTGAAAAATTATTTTGAAATCTGCATAAGCCCGAACTAAAAAATCCACAAATATTGGAGACAATTTTTAAAAGGTATTTGACAATATCATCAGCGGACAATTAAAAGAGTATCTATCACGAAATGAATTAGGCTTTATTCGGGGCATCAGCTGTACAACAGCTTTAGTAGATATAGTTGGCAGTCTCAGATCCGAACTCGACAGCGACATGGTTGGCTTCCTAATTCTTTAGGATCACAGTAAGGCATTCGATGCCGTGGATCACTCGATCGTGGCAGAAAAACTACGAAAATTATTTTATTTCTTAAGCTGGGCTTGTAATCTTACATCCTCATGCTTAGCTGACCGATCTCAAGCAGTATGTGTTAATAATAGGAAATCTGATCCGCTTAGGGTTAAAAGAGGAATACCAATAAATGACTTACCTCTGATGTTGCTATCAGCAGTAAAACGCATATGTATGCTGACGAGGTACAAGTTTACAATTGGAGGAGCCTAAATGATGTTTCCATTTACGTTGGAAGAATAAATGATGATTTGAAACTGATTAATAGCTGGAAACTGAATAATGGCTTGTATATCAACGCCTTAAAGTTGAAATAGTGTCTCCTCTCGAAATCCAGGACAAGTTTTAATAAAAGATTCTCCACTATGTTTGCTATACGCATGCTATTGGCAAAGGCTTATCTGATCTCTTCACTCCTTTACGGCTGTGAAATTTATGCTGATTGCGGCAGTACAGACCTGCGCAAATTGAAATCTATTTTAACGAAAGTTTTTCATTTATACAACCAGTCTTTGGCTCTCTTTTCATTGTATATTAACAAAAAAATTTAAAATAACTATTATAATGACTTAAAAAGCAGAAATGACGAATTCCATAAAATATTTTCTTAAAATGTTATTCAATAAATATATTTATAATAAAAAAAATATCGCTTCCATACTCGATTTAAACATTTTATTAATGCTTTGTGCACTAGTGGCCATGCACATGTCTTAACTTCAAATTTTAATTTATTAGGCTTTAAGTTCAGAGACGGAAAGCAGCTCCATAATAATTTAGGTGCCCCTGTATGCTAGTAGGTAGTGTACTAACTTGTCAGTATGGGGGTTGTGGGTTCAATTCCCAACGAAGTCCTTGTTTTTTTTCACTACAAAAAACAAAATTGACTGTCGGTAGGGCAGTTCAGCGATGAAGGCATAGTCACTGGTCGCTGTGCCGTCTTATACGGTAGTTGATTTCCGACTATCTTTCTACTTTCACCACCTGTTTCATCTCCTCTCTATCCCCTTCCTAAAGAATGTGGCACGGTACTTGACTAAATAAGCATTGTTGCCTGAAGTGCTACTTCTCTTTTAAAAAATAAATACTAAATAAATAATTTAAGCTCTTGTATTGATTAAATTAAGTGGGCGTAAAGTAATTTTTTAAAATATTTTCTGTGTAATTATCAAGTGGTTGGTTTTTAACACTTTAAAAGAAACGATCATATAGGAAAACTTCACTTTTGTATGGGATATCCTTTAATTTTAAATAAAATATCATCGCCGTTTACATAGCGCTTTACACTCTGTCTAACTGTGTCTGTAAGATTTTTAAATATACGTAGAGCCACTTTAAGTTTTTACTCCGTTTGTGGTTGAAGCGGCGGTTCCGGAGAAAGCAGTCAATATCACCGATATTTTCACAACTCTCGGAACTTAGATATTTTGTTTTAAATCTTGACTTTGAAAATTAATTCTAAAGCCACACATAACATAAAACAGTCCAAATAAAATGGCTCATTATAATAGAAACTCCATGAGTAGCATAGATTTCAAACTTCTGGGTTCGATATACTTATAAGAATGTGCTATAGTTTGAGCTGCATGTTAAGCAAAAAATTTAAAATATTTGTCAAAACTTTTGGTCACTTTTATACCTCGAAATATATTAGCACAAAGTAAAACTCCATTCCTATTATTCAAATGCAACATATTGTAAATCTAGCAAAAAAAGGACCACACGCAAAAATGGCGCGAAACGTTCCCGCTGTGCGAACATTGCCCATTACCTTCTCATAAACCTATAATTGTTCGGAAACTTACCTAGCCACTTCAAAAGAGATTGAAAAATGTTCAAGGCACAGATAGTGTGATTCGTTTTTCGTTTTGCGTTTTAATCAGATGGTGGTCCTAGGAAGCCGAAGACTTAATTCTAGTTGCAACTTTAATGATTCCAGGGCAGGGCTGCAAACCATCACACCTTGCTAAAGAGTTGGAGACTTTTCAACTCCTGTCCAGAACACATGTCTAGCATGCTCACTGGACTGGATCATTCACTTTGTGTGTCATTATGAGTGAGATGATCCTGGCCACCATAATAACCATTATACTGTTATGGGGCCGCGAAACCACAACCACCACGTTACTTCCATATAGGGGCCAACCTCAATGATCAGCCAAAGAACTATTATAAGTCTAAAGAGACAAATAATGAACTCTGGGGCACACTGATCCCCGTGGAAATAAAGTGGAGTTTCCAGTTGACTCCCTGCCTGTCTTCAGGGGACTGGGCTCCCTTTTTCCCCAGTTGCACTGTGTCTAGATAGTGAAATTCTATAAAGACCATATTTATGTGCCCCCGGGGGGAATGTTCAAAGAACAAAAAGAAATACCAAAACTAAAAACCTAAAGCCAAATGTTCCATTAACACCGCCGTTTACTCATTCCTATCCTGAAGTCACCAGCAATAAACATAACAACAATTCAACAAAAAAAAAATAGCACTAAACACTTCAGAAATAATTAACTCTACTAATTTACGAATAACAATCCATAATCAACAAAACAAAACAGAATCAATAAAAAAATCCACAGCCAAAAATAACAATACATAAAACAAAATACATTTAAAAATTACAAAAACCAACAAATTACAAAACCAACCAGCTAATAGACCAACAACAGGCTCCATTTCTATACGGGAGTTAGAAATAGTACAAAAAGACATAAAAAAATACAAAATAATTCCTAAAACAAAAGTAACACCTTCTTCAAGCCAACCACAAATACAATTAAAACACAAAACAACAATATTACATTGACAGAATCAAAAACGAATTAATATACATAAATATTACAATAGTCAAGAAGACGTAGTGCTGCTGTATTTCTCCGCCATGGATTTTAAAATAATTCAGTTGAAATATAAATAATTATGATAAACTCCAATTAAAATAAAAGATCATAATCCTGATGTCATTTCTATTCAAGAAATACGTACGTACTACTAACTACTAATGTTATTTAACCAGGGCAATACGATGGTTTTGCTTGCAATTTATCAGGTAATACAATGCTAAACAAAGCCATGCTATATTTATCAAAAAACAAAAAAGAGTACCACCCAAAAGAATGTTGATTCCGAAACTGCTATTTAATTTTATTGCTATTAAAGTTAATATCGGCATAAAATGTTCATCTGTTAATATCTGTAAGGATGCTAAAAAAGGATGGCAAAAAACTGCTTCTCTCTTTTATCTGGATATCTAAATCCCTGCAATAACTGTTGGGACTAAACTTTAATGTCAAATTTTAGAAGTAAAGTTATAGAAAATTGTGTTCTTAACGAAAGTCTAATAATACTGAACAATGGAAAACTTTTAAACTTTTGCATTTACTACACATTTACTCTCGTAGATGCCTCTTTATTTGCCCTTTGTTCATGGAATACATTTTGCAATCTTCATGCAAGCAATCGCTATCCTATTTTTAAAAATATTCAAAAGTTTAAAAAAGAGTATGTTTTTTCATTTCAAAGACTGCAAACAAAATATAGGAAATATTACATGTTCAACTAATAGTAATTAATTTGCGGTTTCCATAGTTGAAAGCATTAGATCAGAAAGTTAATTATAAATAAAATATCGTCGAATATTTATTCTAACTCTACATCTCAACATACTTGGAATGACGTTGAACTGGTATGTCTAGCTAAATAACGTAGTTCAATAAAATACCTTTAATCTGATTTATCCTTACTCTACATCTCAACATATTTCAAGTGACGTAAAACTGTTATGTGAAGCTAAATAAGTAAAATTAGTGTTTTTATAAACACTGGTCATCTTTATCAGATAAAAGCAACTTTTCCAACAAATTTGAATTAAGGAAAGCCAGCATCATAAATCAAACTAATAATCCCTTGTCCACGCAAAGGAATAAAAACGCTATAAATTTAGTAGTACTTCGTGACGCTTTATACTCTACAAAAGGTAAAACACCGACAGCGGATCATATCACCCACCAACCCTATGCATAAAAATTTAACAAAATCATCACAAGGGTATTCTTCGTTTTTTTTTGGAGCAAGCAAATTGTTTTCGGATAGGCACGCAGATGCAATTTTCCACGCTTGTAGGCATATTTTGGAGGTTTTTTTTTGTTTTTAAAGAGAAGTAGCACTTCAAGCAACAATGCCTATTTAGTCAAGTACCGTGCTACGATTTTTAATTTGTAGTGAAAAAAACCAAGGTCTTCGTTGGGAATCGAACCCACAACCCCCAAACTGACAAGCTAGTACACTACCTACTAGCCTACAGGGGCATCTAAATACAATATATAGTTGGTGTGCTCGGTATAAACTAAAGCCAGTACCAAAGTTTTTAACGTTATAATAAAGTAATTGAAAACGCTTTTAAAGCAATTAAATATAATAACAACATAAAATTCGTGACGTCTATATAACGTCTTCAATTTTCTAGAAACAATCAAAAGGACTTTCTCGGTTGCTACTTTATACCTCATATATACCCAGCATGCTCAATCTACCAAAAAGTACAACAGCTACAGCTACTGTATATCAACAAACCGTCGATGGCATCGTCAACCACTTTATAAATAGCACTAACCGCTTCAAATCCCACAAATTCACAACTTTTGCAGTTACTTATTAAGATAATAAAGTTATTAATTGTGTTTTTTCTTTTTTAAGATCTTTTTTTAATTTTGTTTTGTTTTCAAAAATATATAAAAAAAAAAATTTTTTTCCTGAAGAAGCTTTCCAAAGGAAAGCGAAATATTGAAAAGAGAAAAAAAAAATATATAAAAAAAAGATCTTAAAAAAGAAAAAACATATTTATTAAAGATAAAAAAGATCGTTTAAAAACTATAAAAATTGTTATTAATTGTGGTTAAATTGATAATCAATGTTCTATGTTTACCACCGAAGCCATCCTAATTGCAACCAAGGAGCATTTGTACTGACAGCCTCTAATCTATCTTCGCTTCTCGGCATACTTATTCTTGATTGTCATTTAATTAACAATAAAGGAAATGTTCTCATTATAAATCCAAGCAATATTAAACTATTGTGAATTCCTTCAAACGTTTGCATTTCAGGAAACGAATATGCGACGTTGCCGCTAATGATGATAAATATAAATCTCTTATAAACTTTTACACATGGGAACTAAGGGATATTATCAACTCAATCCACGCTTATGTGGAAAAATCTTGTTAATGGGGAGAATAATAATCAGCATAATAACAAAAACTCTAATCTCCTTGAATCAAACCCTGCCTTGAATCAAAGCCTGCTCCAAAATCACGAACGAGGCTCCGAATAGCAAATTTTCAATTTAATATCTGTTTAAGAATTAAGCCTTTTAAAATAGTGCTAAATGATTACTCCATAGATAAAATATTTGGATTTAATTTGTGATCTGAAGAGTACATCTTGTACATTAATTGCCATTTGAAAATAACTTTAAAAATCCTTATATAAACAAAATCACAAGTTGAAGCTTATGCTGCGGACTCCTTTTTTCATTTAGCTGTTAAAGGATTTTTTAACAAGAAGTTCGTTTTCTAAAATAAAACAAAAAATTTTGATATTAAGATGATCCAAATTTTTATTGTATTACGAAGAGAAAAGTACGACAATTATGAATGAAAAATGATATCTGGCAAATGTCTACCACGACCACTCTGACGGATGTCGATTGTGTTATCAAAGTTTTAAAACACATTTTAGCAAAATAGCGGTCCTATTCCGTTTGGGTTTTAAGGCTCCGTATAGGCTCTGCCCTTAACATAGCCCAAAAAAAAATAATCCAGTGGTGTTAAATCACACGATTTGGCTGCCCACTGCAGATTGTCGTGAAATAATCATGTGGCACCGTCCTGTCTTTTATAATAGGCCAAAATTGTGTTTTTTTTAGTCAAGTACCGTGCTACATTCTTTAGGAAAGGGGTAGAGAAGACATGAAACAGGTGGTGAAAGTAGAAGGATAGTCGGAGTTGTTAGCATCTTGCGATATCATGATCCATAGACCGTTACGGCACGTAGAGCATGCAAAGGCTTCACTCTAGGATTTTTAGAAACCAAAAATGCGGCAATTTTGCTTGTTGACATGACAAGTACAAATGAGCTTTGTCGGAAAAAATAATGTTTTCAGAAAAACCAGGCGGCTATTCCTGAATAAATTGAGCGAAGCGACGGCAATTTAAATCGTTGGTCGGATACATTGTAAGGCTACGCAGTCAAATTCTTTGGCAAAATTCGCCATGTAGTAGTTTTGGATAACCCCAACTGTTGTGAACGTCGAGGAATTGACAAATATGGATCTGCTTTAACACTGTGGCGCATGGCTGCGATACTTTTAGTTGAATGACCAGATCGAAAACGAAGACTGTTAAAATTATTATATTTATTATTATTATTATTTTTTGAGAACTGGTATTACAAAAACCAAACAAAACATAAATGAAATACTTTGAAAGTGTGGCTTAATACTCGTACATATAGGCTCAGGCAAAATGAAAGCAATTTATCATAAAAATAAGTTTTATTTTTCTTGATCAAAAATATATTAAATATTTATAATTCTTTTACACGTATCAATTTTTAAATATCACTTCACACTTAAATATTTTTAATATATAATAATTGTTTTTTATTTAATAATTAAAAAAAATCAATATTTTCTTTGTATATCTTTGTATCCATCGTCACCATCACCACTTCTACTTCTTCTTCTTCTTCTACAACCACCAATTAATTATTTGTATTGAACACTGCGTACAAAAATTAATAATAAAATCAACGCACAATTTTCGTTTATGTTTATTAATTGGTTTATTTTCGTTTTTGCTGTTTTATTTCGCTAAAATTTATTTCATGAAAATATTTTAAAAATATAAAATTGTGTGTGTGTATGTGCGTCTATGTCAAATGAAACGTAATATCGATTACCTCTACCAATCCCTTCGTGTATTTAAAATGGAATCTGAATCGTTTTTTTGAAATGAAAATCAATTTCAATGTTTGTAAAATTGAAAAAAAAAAAACAAACAAAAATGCTTAAGATTCTCCACCCGGCCAACTCTATCGATCGAGTGAGAAATTCGATTCAATGGAATTTCATCATTATCAACAGAAAGGTTTGCTTTTCTTCATTTGTATTTCCTTTTCTATTCTATTTTGTCATTGAGCTCGAAAATATGCTTGACTTATTGTTTGAAATGCCTAAAATTGAAAATTTTTATTTTTTAACCCAATAACACCGTTTATTAATTAAAAGAATGATTGAATGTTTGTATTCCTAACAGAATTTGTTTTGAGTTTTACGTTTCATTTTCATCTGTTATTAATATCATTATTTGCAAAATTAATTAACATTTCAATAAAACCTATTAAATTAAATCGTAAAGTTGCGACAAAAAAGTTTTTATGTTTTTTTGGTTTTTGCTCGAAAAGTTTTTGTTACTTAATTTGATTGTGCAAAAGAATCCAGTGTTAAATATTTAAATTCGATGTTTATATTTAGTTTAGATGCTTTAAAAAAAGTGACAATACAGTTTCTAACATCTCCGTAGAACTTTTTACCTTTACTTGAAAAACGCAACTTGAACCAAGTTCGAAGTCTAGTGCGAAATGCAGGTACAAAGAGCTTATTAAAAGGAAAAATTTAAGTTTGGATAACTAGGACTTCAATTGAAAGAACATTAAAATTTCGTAAATCTTCTTAGATTTTCAAACCATTGAGAAATAAAAGTTGCGTTTAATTCTTAAAATTGTTTCTGTAGGCTTTTTAATACGAAGTTTGTTTGCTAAAACAAAATAAAACTAAAAATTTGGATTAAAATGATTTAGATTTTTATTGTATTACGAAAAGTTCGTTAATTATGAATGAAAAATGGTAAATGTCCACCATGACCAGGCTGGCAGGTGTCGTTTCTTTCATCAAAGCTTTTGATCACTTTTTTGCAAAGTGGCGCTCCTACTTTGTTTATCACATCACGTGTTTTGAGTTTTAAAACTAAAATCGATTCGATTGGCTCCGTATAGACTCTGTCCTTAACATATCCCAACAAAAAATAATCCAGTGGTGTTAAATTATACGATCGGGAAATTTGGTTTGCAATAAATTTATTGTTTCATTGGCTGTGTGACATGTGGCACCGTTCTGTTGAAACCACATGTCAGTGACATCCACGTCTTTTATAATAGGCCAAATTGAATTGTTAGCATCTTGCGATAGCGTGATCCATAGACCGTTACCGCATTTCCAGCCGCATCTTCGAAAAAAAAAAAAACAGCCAAGTCCCGCCTCCAGCCCACATAGCGCACCATACAGTGACACGTTATTTATGTAAAGTCTTCTCAATAATCGCTCTAGGTTGTTTAGAAGCCCAAATGTGGCAATTTTGCTTGTTGACGACATACTCTGACAAGTGAAAATGGGCTATGTCTGAAAAAATAATTTTTCAGAAAAATCAGCAGGTTGTTGTTTCTGAATGAATTGAACGAATCTATGGCGATGTGAACCTTGTAAGGCTTCAAAGTCAAATCCTTGCGCAAAATTTGCCACGGTGTTGGATAACCCCAATTCTTAATAGCGTTCTCAAAAGGACGATTATGTTATCCTAAAATATCATCAATTTTACGAAATGTTACTTTAACAGAACCACCATTTTCATAATGGATTTTATTTATTTTAAAACGATTTTCGTGCGAAATTGTTAAATTGTCAATGCAGAAGAAGCACTTCAGGCAACAATGCCTATTTAGTCAAGCACCGTTCTACATTCTTTAGGAAAGGGATAGAGAAGAGATGTAACAGATGGTGAAAGTAGAACGAGAGTCGAAAATTAACTGTCGTATAAGACAGTACAGTGACCAGTGACTATGTCTTCATCGCTGAACAGCCCCACCGACAGTCAAGTTCTTCGTTGGAAATCGAACCCACAACCCCCATACTGACAAGCTAGTACACTACCTACTAGCCTACAGGGGCTGCTGGTGTTGCCACAATTGAAAAAACAAACTTCTTGTTAAAAACCCGATATTTAAACAAAAACTGTGAATTTGTCATTTAAAAAATAATTGCTATATGCTCAGTATTAGACACATTCACCACAACAGATTGAATAAACACGCGACTAAAATGCCGCAAACTGACTGCTTAATAATAAACATTAAACATAAAAACATTAACATTGTCTGTGCAGCTTAAAGAATATCCGAATTTTATCTGAAATATAACATTAATGTTTGTAAATAAATAATAACAATAATAATAAAATTTAAATACCTCTTAACAATTGACCACTTAAAATGTTTTTGCCGTTTTTCTTTTAAGAAGAAGCTCTGGTTTACGATTTAATACAAATTAAAATTATTTTATCTAAAAGAGGCTTTTAGATAACGTGTCGTTAAAATTCAAAATATGTTGGAGTATATTTCAGAAACAAAAATTAGTGCAGTAACGTAAATACTAAAAACCAACAAAAGCTATAGAGTTTAGATATCATAAAACGCTATAGATTTTGTTGGATTTGAGAAACATAATAGTGTTATAAATTGTTACCGATGACCTTGCCAACAACATCATCTATATTGTGTCCTGCTCAGCATTGTTTTAGCAGGAGTTGTTCAACGGTTATTAACAACGCTAGTTAATCGGGGATTTATTCAACAAAAATAAGAAGATGTTATTTACACCGACTTTAGTAAGGTGTTCGACAAGGTCAGCCACAAACTTCTAATAAGGAAACTTGACCCTTATGACGTTCACGAACAATTCTGTCAAACAGAACTCGAAACATTCCATTTAATATGCCTAATTGCAAAATAATTTTGTTTTATTTGGTGTGGCGCATTAGGGTATCCATCTGATCCTTTATTGTGTACCTTGTTCGTTAACGATCTATCCAATGCCGTTAAATACTGAAATGTTCTACTATATATTTAGACGACGTGAAGATTTTTCGACCATATCGTTATAATCATCACTCTGATCATATTCTCTTGCAAAAGGACTTGGATGCATTTATATTCTGGTACAACATTAACTTTATTTAGTTGATCTTTAAAAAGTGGAAATACATGTGTTTCTGCCGAAGATGTCTCATACGTGCAATATATTTTAAACGGTCACGAACTTGACAAACTGAATGTAGTTTCAGATTTTGATTTCTACTGGATGCTAAATTAAATTTTATTCAGCACTAGCAAATCCGGCGAGCTCTGTTTCGCCACCAGATGGCTTCGTTTTTTGCAACATTTCGTTTGGTGATTAAAAGATGAAGAAAAATTATTTTTTTTTGTTTTATATTTGAAAAGGAAATATTTTATTTCATTGCACAACAGTAATGAATTAATTTCGATTACAAAAATGAAGTGGAATTCATGAAAGTGAATCCAAAGTAAATACTGAATCAAAGCGTTTTATCCGTTTCATTAAAGTGCTCTTTGGTAAACCACATTTTTTGTATTTTGGTTTGACGTTAACAAAAACAAAGCGGATGGTTTCCCAACTCGTGAACATGCAACGTATAGCTGCCCATGTGAAAAATAATGATTATCTAAATTTATCCCGCAAACACTGAGCGATTGGCCTTGCGACTTGTTAATTGTCATTGTGAACGCAAGGCGAACCGCAATATCATAATAACTGAACCAACTTTGAGTTGCAAGTTATGTGGTGGAAATCCTGGTAACTCCAGAGAGTTCAAAAACTCCGTTGGATAATTTACTGCATCATCGGGATTTGTTATGGAATCAACGGAATTGTATGTCACCAAATCGCCATCGAATTTTGATTGAATGGTGAAATTAAGTGCATGTACAACATCATTATTTCTTGCGGCGAGAATTGCTCGTTGACGTAACCAAGCATAATGCTGATAATTCTCACAGATGTTTGGGAAAAGATTTTCAATAAGAGCTAATTGAGAGTCTACAAATCGGCAAAAGATGTTGGTAAGAGTAATTAATTCAGCTGGCGCATCAACTGGGACTTTTCCATTTCGAACAGGTAACAATTGTTTGGAAAATTGTGCAGCACTTTGATCATTTTGGAGTAGAACTCTCATATAGAACTCTCATATCGTTAGCGATAATGTTTTTACGTTATACCACAAAGGTGATGCCTTCAGGCAAGCCTTCAATTCATCTGCAGGTGTTGCACAGGGAATTACTGGCAACGTCTGCATGAAATCGACTGCCAACAATATCATCAAGCCGCCAAAGATGTTGTTATTTCGCCGAAGATCCTTCAGTGTGAAGTTAAGTACTTCAAGTGATTTCTTATGCGCTATTGTGCACTCATCCTAAACAATGAGCTTGCATTGCATAAAACAATTTTTCCATTGCACTGGATCGGGAAATATTGCATGTTGGAGTACAATTGTGTTTAAATTGAGTGGCAACTTAAGCGCAGAATGTGTAGTGCGACCGCCATCTAGAAGAGTCACCGCAATTCCAGATGATGTTAACGCCGAAACATACTGATCGAATAGTGGCCAAAATCAATGAAATGACAAATGTTTTCCCTGTTTCTCCAGGTGCGTCCAGAAAGAATAGACCACCAGTATTATTGTCCACCGCTTGCATAAATGTTTCGTATACTTGTTTTTGCTGTTCATTCAGCAACGGCACATTATTTCGAACGAATTCTTGCAATGTATCAACATTATTGCAGCTCTCGATTTAATTCTTGGTTGAATGGATCGTACATCGATCAATTTGGCGCAATCATTCCTACTTCAATCAGTAGCTTGTTTGAAATAGTGAAGCATTGATCCTCAAGCAGAATCAATCCTTCATTGTGTATTTCATCGGTTATTTGCATGTCGAGATTATTCGTTCAAATGCGCAAGCGATGCAAGATATCTTCACATATGTCGTCTTTGTATTTGTTTCAGAACTGAATTGGTTGTAAAGGCAAACATATGGTGATGATAATACCGAACAGCGTTCGTTTTTGGTACGCATTTGATGAAACAACTGAATCCGCAAGTGTTAAATTCAATGAGAATCGTTCTCCAGCAAACCCAATAGTTGACATGCTTCTCGATATGTTGGGCATTGGTGACCATTCACAGTTTTAAATGCGTAAATGATTTTGGTCCACGTACATTTAACAACAGCAATCGCAAATAAAAACATGCATCATTTCTAGGATGAACAGTATACATGCGACCTAGCGCACGGCGCTCTCTACGTAAAATGAAACGTACTTATTTTCGTGAGGGATACTCACACACCACGTACTGGTGCCGTTTGTAATAGATGCTATGTATCAGAGATGGTGCTGTATGTGAAAAATGATTTTCCCTGTTTTCCTGCTGTTTTCCTCTTGAAATTTTTCCTGAATTCTCTTTGCTATAGACATCACGCAGCCCGAGACCTTTCCAACCCATACAAAACCGTGGAATTTGGTTCGAGCGTTGTGGAGTTATAGGAAGGAAAACCCGACTTATTTTTATATATATATATAGATATTTCGTTAACCACTAACTATCTGTTCTAAGCACGTGCAGTTTTTCGATTTATAAAACGCTGGGCGAGGGAGTCTATTCATACGTGTATTACAAAATATCTTTTCACTTCTCTTGCCAAACCTATTCTGGAATGTGGCTCAACAATTTTACATCTAATTTACACAGTCCATAGTACTTGTAATTTTGTTTTCGAGGCTTAGAATGGAATCCCTTAATTCTACCATCCCACACTAGTAGACTTGTTCTAAAAAAGTTGACAACTTCAAAAAGCCGCAGAATAATGTTAACTGTCAAAAGGAAATGTCTTTTTTGATTTTATGATTCGCAATATTTCATTTTACGTTCAATGTTGTCCTACGCGCTATTATAATCCATGGGCAATTAAGCTATTCAGGGCAAACCATGCTCTAGCTCTGACCCTATTTAAAGAATTTGCACAGTGTTTTATAAATTTTATAAGCATATTGATTTTTTTATATTTAAATAACTAAATTTAAGTTTTATGCTCTATTATTTACTGTTTTAATGTCCGTAAGGTTCTTGAATCCATAAACTCAAAATAAAATGAACGGAAAATTGGGGGCTTTAAAAAAAAATAATGCAAGCATTCCAATATACGAAAGTTTTAACTTATAAGCGTCGACAATTGAAAATATTATAGGGCGCGAAGCTATATAGGGACTTCAACAGCAAGTACTAAGAATAGAATTTAATTGAGAAATACATGGTGTATACATTTTTTAAATGTTTTCTTTACGAGATTTTTTCATTACCACAACCGAAGTACCTTTGTTTCAAAATGTACTTGAAAATATATACGTATGTACGAGTATGTACCTAAACTGAATACGCCTAATCGCAATCATTTTAGAATTAATGCAATATTGTTTTAAATATGCGCTGTTCTTTACTTTCTTTAGAATAAAAGATTTTTAAGCACTCGTTTGTTTAACATGTGTTGACATCACTTAACTATTAATTGTTGCCAACACATTTTTAACTAATTTTTATTTTTCTTTAAACTTTAAATAGAGAGAGAGAGTATTACGACAAGATCAGCATGGATAAGAACCTGCCGTTTTATTGTTTAGCTATCGTTAAATAAACAAGTTTCATATATGTACACACATGTTCTATTTTTAGCATATTACAGCAAGTAGCCTGTTGTGAGGAATGTGCTTAATGCATTGTACCACTTGTCACAAATAGCATTTAATTGCTTAACAATATTAACACCTAATTAAATTGAACTCAATTTATTTATTAAACATTTATTAACAAATACCATAACCCTGATAATACAAATTGTTGTTTTTATGTTTAATAATATCGAAGACACTATTAAAAACATTAAATTTCATACAGCAGTATTTAATTAATTGCGATTATAAACATTTTTTGTTCTTAATAAAGTCAGCCAGAACAAATTCTCTCGCTGCGTCAGATAATTTAATAATAAAAAAATTTATTACGTAGTTTATTGATTTTTCGCCACCAGCTGCTGTAATAAATATCGGGTTTTTCAACAAGAATTTTGTTTTTTAATTGTGGCAATGCTTTTAGTTATATTTAGTTTTTTGATGTATTCGTAGTAGAAGCATTGACAATTGTTACAATGAAATTAATTTCGCACGCAGCATAATAATTATAATAAGTAATGAAAATGGTGGTTCTGCTAAAGTTACATTTCGTAAAAGTCGTGATATTTCCGGACAATATAATCGTCCTTCTGAGACCGCTATTAAAAATTTGGTCGTTAAGTTTGAGCCGACAGACGCAACGATTTGACTTTGAAGCGGTACAAGGTTCACATCGCCGTAGATTCGCTCAATTCATTCAGAAACAATCGGTTGATTTTCTGAAAAAATCTTTTTTTTCAGACGAAGCCCATTTTTACTTGTCAGGGTATGTCAACAAGCAGAATTGTCGCATTTGGGCTTCTGAAACTTCTAGAGCGATTATTGAGAAGCTTTTGCATGCTCAACGTGTCACTGTATGGTGTGCTATGTAGCCTGGAGGCGAGATTGGGCCGTTTTTTTTTGGAGATGAGGCTGGAAATGTGGTAACGCAGAATAGATTACGCTATCGCGAGATGCTAACAACTTAATTTTGGCATATTTTTGACGACGTGGATATCACTGTGGTTTTAACAGGTCGGTGTCACACAGCCAATGAAACGATCAACTTATTGGACACCAAATTTGCCGATTTCATTTAATTTCACGACAATCAGCAGCTAAGTGGCCAGCCGGATCATGTGATTTAACACCACTGGATTAGTTTTTTGTGGGGCTATGTTAAGGATCAAGTCTATACGGAGCCAATCAAATCGATTTCAGCCTTAAAACTCAAAATCCGTGATGTGATTAACGAAATAGCACTGCCGCCATTTTTGCAAAAAGTGATTCAGAACTTTGATATAAGAATCGACACCTGACAGCGTTTGTGGTGGTAGATATTTACCAAATATCATTTTTCATTCATAATTGCCGAGTTTTTCTCTTCGTAATACAATAAAAATTTGAATCCTCGTTTTGATCTCAATTTTTTGGTTTAGAAGTTTTCTTGTGGAAATACCCTTTATAGCGTTAGCTTAAAGGAAGAGCTATGTAACTAACAAACATTTTTAAAATATTGAAATGTGCAAGACATTTTATTTCTCTGCAATTAGGAAATCCATTTAAAATATCTTAAATTGATTTTTTACATTTCAGCTTACGATATGTGTAATTACGTTATGTAATGTTATGCAATGTTATGTTTAAGTAACAAGTATTATTGCTTTGAATGTTCTTCAGGACTCAGTTTATTAGAAGGCCTGTTCGGCATCCCAATAAAACCGGCAAAGTTGGCTTGGCTTAAAAGATTTTTGAAAATAAATACTTGCATATCAAAAAAGATATGCAAGTATGTGTTTCGATAGATAACGAGAGCTTTAAAAATCTTTACTGACATACATCCATCCTGTTTATGCAATACGTGTGGTGATAGACAAAAGGAAATAAGTTTGATTACTATTATAGGTAGCAAAAATCGGGTCGAAAAAACACACCCCAATCTTTGGAGATAGCAAGACACTTAAGTCATACAAATTAAACATTAACACAATTGAAATGCAAGATTCCTAAAAAAAATAGCAGAAAACCGCGACATGTCTGCAACATTCTTTAAGACTATTTTGTTGCGAGACATTAAAAAAGAATTAAAAACAGAAGCAGCACAAGCAGTTCATGTATTTAAATCATCATTTAGGGCTCTTGAAGCTGTTGTCAGAGTATGTGCTTAATTCGAAAGGATAACATGCTGCAGACTGTTATACAACCGACTTCATAGGATACAATCATTTCTTAGTTTACATTCAGTATAATTTATAACAGAACATATCGACATGCTGGTTCTTGAAATAAATATGTTAACTCTGAGAACTGCTTCAATCGCTTGAGAAATATGAGTTGTTCATTCCCTATTTAAATTGATATATTGGCAAATACGAAACAACTTGCTGTCATAGTTAGCTGTTATTTTAAATGACTTCATAGACACTTGACAAATTGAACCTAAATGCTTTTTAAACAAAAATTTAAAAGAGACATTTTTTTAAGTCAAGCTGCTTAAGTAATGTTTAAACTGTTGACTCTACAAATGACTGCGCTTACTTTTAAATACAACAACAACACCTTGATTATTTGTCACAATTCTCAGTTGCGTCCCATTCTGTCTGCCTTACTATCTGTTATTTTTCATGAATTTCAGTTTGAAGTGTTTATCTTTTTACGCTTTCGTTCCAGTGCCTAAGAAAATTGCAAGTAAATTTATTTTTAGCTAAAAAGTTTTCAATTACGTCATTTAGTCTTATAACGAGGAGTGTTGTAAGTTTTTTTTTATTCTCGTGCACTTCATTTTTTTATTTTAAATGAATGGCCAAAATGAGATACAAAGCAAAATACTTGCACCCAGTGTAAATGTATTGAGCAGGGGACTCAAATGTATTAATTCCTTAACAAGCATTTTTTTATAAGATCATTAAATTTTTATTTTTGTATGCTTTTGGTTTTAATTATTTGGGTTTATATATAAAAAATAAATAGAAGAAACAATTCATTTACATTTTCACAAAAAAAAAAATTCTCAGAAAGAATAAACAAATTTTAACAAACCGAATAATAAATATAAATAAATAAAAATATAAAAAAAAAACAACACACAAATCCTGTCTCGTTGAACACACACATACACATTTAACACACTTGCAATTGGAGACGTTGTTATAAAGAAACAAACATTGAAAAATAAATTAAATAACACATAAGCAAAACAAAATATTTTTAAATTGGGGGCAACGCAAACGCAGTCCATTTCTATTATTTCATTTTTGCGTTCAATCAAACGATTGCGTTTCAAAAAAATTCAACTAAAGTCATAAGAATGAAAAGAAGTCGTGAAGTGATTGGCAAAACTACCTTTGCATTTTAGTAGATAAAGTTTCGTTTATACATTATTTTTGTTACCAAAAGGAAGTGGGAAAAAATCGGCTTAAAAAGGAGAACGATTGAAACTTGTTTCTAAAAGCAATGAATTACTTTTGGTTATTTCATCTATAACAAATGGATAGAAATATACAGCTGGGATAGATAAAGTCCAAAGTCATCTTCAGTGAATGTATAGCTGCTAACAATAACGTTTCTTTTAGACGAGTAGTAAACTACATAGTTGAGTGTTGTGGTTTTTCAATGACGAAATTATTAACTCATGAAAGCCAATATTGAAATTTTTTGGTGAAAGAACAAGTATAAGTATTCTAATACTAACAAATCTAATCTTGTTTTCAACCATTAATTATCATATTAATATGACACGTCTTAATTTGTAATGATCACCTCAACCATAATCATGAAAAAATAAAAAAAAATAGTTTCTTAATGGCTTTTCTTTAATCAATTTGCCTTGACTTTTAAGTTTTCTATAAAAAATTTGCGGTAAAATCCACTGATGATCTCTATTAGCAGTAGTGAGATGGCTGTATGGATATGCTTTCTTAACAGTAATACATTTAAATTTTTTAATAGTAAATATTGTTACGTTTATTCCTTTTAATAAACGTTTTGTTATATTAACTTCTTTTATTGCAAAATAATAACACAGCACTTTAGAGTGTTAAATAATTGTTTTGAACGATTTAATTACTTTCAATTCTTTAGTCACTGATGTGCCAACTTCAATTTAATACTTTGCCTAGCAATTGGTAGTTATATAGCTGGTTCAAGCAGTTCCCGCATATACAAGAATATTCTACTTTAACATCATCCCATATTGCTGTTGTTATAATCATTCAGTGTACGTGCCTGCTTAGCTGTATGGTTTTTCTGTTCTACGTTAGTTGTTTTCATTTTCTATTGCTTAGCTTATTTCGTGGAATTTCTTAAAAGCATGTTGTTGTTGCCTTGTGTTTATAAGATTTTTTTTTAGAAAACTACACAGTACACTATACTGATTAGTATTATTTTCTTTGAAAACTTAAGCAAGTAAAGATATTTTATGACAATAACATAAAATATTTATGTTTAAAGGAATCTAACACAACGTAGATTAAAAATAATTCCAAATAATAAATTTTGTTTGTTAATCATAAACGAGAAATCCGTGTGAGTTTTTTAAAAGTTTTGTGGATTCTCAAAAAGTACGGCGGCACAATGCTCCTGTCGAAAATTGGAGGGTTGTAAGAGAGGTGGAACATGAACTGGAAAAATGTAAAATGAAACTGTAGTGTTAGCAATTTTTGTTTTTCGTATGTCCTTCACATTAAATGAATTGAAATGAAATTTTATAATATTTTTTATCGTAATAAATGTGGTCAATTTTTGTATTTATTAAAATATTTGGGGTGAATACTTACTTATCTGCTTTGAATTAGAATGTCACCATGAAATACTAACTCCTTCAAGTTTAAATAAAATTGAAAAATGTAACAGGAATTAAAATTATTGAAGGATCATGTGAAATAGCGGATCTAACAATTTGAGCAGTCTCGATAGGTAATAAATCGATGAAATTGTTTATGTTACCACTTCTTCTGGCATATTTAAATTTAGGAATTCGACGTTTGTATCCTTCGGATTCAAGTTCGTACATAAATTGTGAGCGCAACACAAGCTTATAATTTTGGATGCCTTTTCTGGAGTATAATACAACTCCCTTGTTTCACAAAGCAACACCGTTGATTTTTTAAAACTGTATTGGTGCGTGCAATTATGTTTTTCTTAAATCTCCGGCGACCCGTATTCAGGAACTGTGTACGTAGAACACGTATATCCATATTTTTTATTTTTTTTTAAAGAGAAGGCAACAATGCCTATTAAGTCAAGTACCGTGCTACATTCTTTAGGAAAGGGATAGAGAAGAGATGATGAATTATGAAATTAACTGCCGTATAAAGACAGCAACAGCGACCAGGGACTAAGCCTTAATCGCTGAGCAGCTCCACCGACAGTCAATTTTTATTTTTGTAGTGAAAAAAAACCAAGGTTTTCGTTGGGAATCGAACCCACAACCCCCATACTGACAAGCTAGTACACTACCTACTAGCCTACAGGGGCACCAATTTATTATATAATTATAATTTATATAATTTCTTTTTTTATAATTTATATTTTTATAAATATAATTACTAGCCAATATCTACGTCTGCGTGCAAATATTTCTGTACAAAGCCTGTTCGTAAGTTGGCTGTAAAGAAGTCGCTAAAAATTGTTTGTTTAAATGGTTGAAATGCCAGCAAAACGGTTATCTTAAATTTCGCCTTTGCGTTTTGAATGTACCTTAACACCTTGCTGAAATTGGACTGTGCTAGGGACACTTCCTAATTTGTTGCAGAAAGGGCTTGGTAACTTCATTCGGCGAAGAAACGCCTACAGTTGCCTAATTTGTTAATACAAGTAACTGAAAATAATTTTCGGGAACCAGTCAAGAGAATTCCAAATAAAAAGTCGACTTGTTATTTCTGCATTAAGCTGTTATGAAATATTGTCGCTTATATTCCTTTTAATAAACATTTTGTTATTTTAAGTGCTTTTATTGTAAAATAATACAGCACTTTAGCGTTATTTAGTTAAACATTTTATTACTTTCAATACACATAAAATAAACACGGTGGCAGCTTTGTTGCCTTTACTCACTGATGACTCATTTTGAGTTAATTCATTTGCCCAGTGGTGCTTATATAGTTGTTTTAAGTGGTTCTCGCACATACAAGAATATTCTACGCTATCATCACCCTATATTGTCGTTTTTAGTATCATTCAGTTTAGGCGCCTGCTTGGCTGTGTGACTTGCTTTGTTCTGTGTTTATGGTTTTTGTTTTCTGTTGTTTACTTTTTTGGTAAAATTTCTTATAAGTATGTTGTTGTTGTCTTGTGTGTATTAGATTTCTTAGAAAAGTCGTTTCCTTTTTTTTACTATTAATTTTTTTAACTAAATAAATTATCTTCGTATATAATTTAGTATTATTGCTTTTATGGTGTACAACGACACAGGCAACTCAGCTGGGTTAGAGTAACCACACAGTTAGCTGCCTTTTTAAATTCTTTGAACATTTCGTTGTTGCTCTGATACGACGGTGTCTTTTGTCTTTGAAAGAATTTTTTTATATATTTAACACAAGCAAAACAACTTCATGATTGAAGAAATTTTCTTCTCGACAATTATTTTTCGCTTGGGAAAAAAAAACATCTGTGATAAACTGAAATAGTTCCTTAGGGAATAACATCATATAATCAGGTGTCTCGTGGGAAATTGAACAATAATCTTTTTTTTTTTGCTTAAGCACAGGACGTGTCCTTATCTCTAGTTTTATAATCATTATATTTTAAAACATTAAAAGAGAATAATTTGCTTAAACTTTTACAAACAATCCACTATCAACAAACAATAAGCAAAGATGATGAATTTATGGTGACACGTACAAAGTGAAAATAAAAATACTCGTAAATGCTTCAACCACACTTGTCGCATTACTTTATCGGCAACCTTAGTCAGCGTATTATTAAACCCCTAAGACATAAATGAGTCAATCAAAAAAATTTCAAATTTAAGTTTTATTTTCAATCACTACAGTAGCAAAATAACAAGAAATAAAATAATTAAATAACGATTTAATGAAGCGCGAAACAAATTTTCAATGATATGGCACAACAAAAATAACAATAACTACAAAGGAAAACTGTTTCGAATTTATTAATTTTAATAGACCAGACCGATGGAGAGATCTAAAGAAATAATTTCATTTTAATTAAAAATACAAATTATAACTAAAATGTTTATAAATTGATTGAAGTGTTAAAGTAAACACTTTATCGCCAACCAATGAACATATTTAATAAGTGCCACTTACCGCATCCCCAGTTTTTGGTAAAACTGTTACGTTACATTCAATATGCCACATAATGATGTGTTTTGATTTAAGGCTGGCTGCTACGTGTTGAATGTGGAGCAAAGAGATGGGGATGAAAAGATACAACAATGCCACTATATTTACGATTATTTTCAAAATAGAATACTACTGAAACTTGAGTGTATGTGTGCGTGTGTGTTTGTGTACATGAACACAGTGTTTAGCGAGTACAAACATATATAGAAACACTGAGAAGGAACAAGTTTAGTTTTGCTATTTTAAACAATTTGTGTTTATTTAAACTTTCACGTGTGTTTGCTTTCATACTCACATTATGTTTATGAGTTATACAAAAAACAAAACAATAATAAAGAAACTTAATAGCTAAATTTGCTAAATTTGCAAAATAATTTCGAAATTTTGTTCATTTTAACTTACGCATTTTCCTTCAAATTATTTCTTAGAACGTTGCCAGTTAAAGCATGTACATCGGAATATTTGGGAATGTAATATTATCAATAATGATCTGTTATGTTCTTTTCCTTATTTTAATTGTCACAATGATTTCATTAACTGGCAGAACAAATCCATACAAAATAATACAATTATTTGTTTCATTAACTTTTGAGTACAATTTTTCCCATGGCTTCTTAAATTTCAGCAGTTGTTTATACGACGACGTATATATAAATAAACCAATTTACATTTTACTATAAAATTCAAATAAACAAAAAAATTACATGCAATGAGAAAACTTATTACTTTCAAATATCAGGTCTATAAGTAATGTACTGAAATGAGGTGAAACAAAATCCAGTTTAGAAGTTAAAAACATTAAAGTGACAATGTTACTTTGTACCCATATGTATGGACAAGGTTTTGAAAATGGTTTCAGGAACAATTAATAGCATCCAATATAATTTTGGTTTCAGTATTATAATCATTCTTTTCGCTAAGGGATGAAGTGTAAACAAAAAATAATCTTTCAACGGCTACTTTTTTTTAAAGGCAACAATGCCTATTTAGTCAAATACCGTGCTACATTCTTTAGGAAAGGGATAGAGAAGAGATGAAACAGGGGGTGAAAGAAGAAGGATAGTCGGAAATTAACTGCCGTATAAGACAGCACAGCGACCAGTGACTATGCCTTCATCACTGAGCAGCCCCACCGACAGTCAATTTTTATTTTTGTAGTGAAAAAAACAAGGTCTTCGTTGGGAATCGAACCCACAACCCCCAGTCATGTATTCTACTACTAGCCTACAGGGGCACCTTAATTACAATAACTACAATTGTTAGTAGTTTTATTGTCGACAGCTAAAGTTTAATTGCCGAATAAAACAATAAAGAAAAGTG
The DNA here is from genome assembly GCA_030448955.1 of Trichopoda pennipes. NCBI lineage: Eukaryota > Metazoa > Arthropoda > Insecta > Diptera > Tachinidae > Trichopoda > Trichopoda pennipes. The sequence continues at coordinate 11,362,645 of JASKUP010000034.1, forward strand.
AGAAAAGAATCGAATTATTTTCAGCGAATTGTTATATGCATAATCGAAGCTAAAAAACCAAAATATTTAACAGTTTCTTCTAAACAGTAACTTCTAAAGCTAAAAATTTGCCGAATTGAATTTTTCATTAAAAAAATTAAAAAAAAAAATATAATTTAAACAGTAACGCGAACAGTAACGTGAACAATGAGTAAAACTTTGTTTATGCGCCTCAAAATACAAGCCAGTAGTATTATAGGTGTGATAAGAAATAATACTTTAAGAGTTACTATTAATAAGATATAGGGTTTTTAAACAAGACGTTTATTTTTGAATTGTGGCAACACCGACAACCATGATAGTTTTGACATTTAGTTTTTTGACGTATCCGTAGTAGATGCACTAGCAATTGTTACATGAATTCAATTTTGTACGAAAAACGCATTAAAATAATTAAAATCTACTATGAAAAGCGAACCACCGCTTTAAAGTTGCATTTCGTAAAATTCGTGATATTTTCAGAATATATAACCGTCCTTCTAAGACCGCTACTAAAATTTTGTACATAAAATTTGGGCGACAGGCTCGATACAAACGAGAGTCGAAGCGGATCTAAATTTGTCAATTGCTCGACGTTCCAACAATTGGGGTTATACAAAACCATCACATGGCGAATTTTTCGTAAGGATTTGACTTTGAAGCCTTCCACATCGCCGTAGATTCGCTAAATTCATTCAGGCGAGGCCCATTTTCCCTTGCTAGGGCATATCAACACGTAAAATTGCTGCATCCTAGAGCGATTATTGAGAAGCCTCTGTAGGCTCAGCGTGTCACTGTATGGTGCGCTATGTGGTCTGGAGGCGTGATTGTGCCGTTTTTTTCGAATATAAGGCTGGAAATGCGGTAATGGATCACGCTATCGCGAGATGCTAATAACTCAATTTTGGCCTATTATTGACGTCTTGGATATCGCTGACGTGTGGTTTCAGCTGGACGGTGCCACATGTTACACAGCCAATGAAACTATAAATTTGTTACCATAATTTAACGACAATCAGCAGAAAATGAAAGAATCGACATCTGTCAGTGTGGTTGTGGCAGACATTTGCCAAAACATTTTTTTTTTTTTTATTTTATTTTGTTTAAAAAAAATTCTGTTCATTTTACATTCTCACGACCTTATTACGTTGTCTTTTTTTTAATAATACCGTTGCAATGTGGACATGTCAATGAAAGGCATAAACAAACAGATCATATGTAGAGAGAAAAGGCCCGGCAAGGCTTTAGTGCTAATAGAGCTAAACTAAAACTTTAACATACATGCATGAGCGCATGCAGCTCTATCCTATAATTCCGCGTTTCTTTTCTTTTTGCTAGTTAAATGTAATTTTTTTACGATGGCAACACTGGTAATTGTGATTATAACTATAATTTGCATTCAAACAAAGATTATTCTAAGTTTGAGCACATTTTCTATTATATTTTTCTTACAAGTAGTTTATTTATAATAAAATATTAACGAATTTGAGCATTTAGTTTTTCGATTTCCATGGTTGTTACTGTTTCAATAAAAAATTTATTGCAATTTAAAAATTTAGTAATCGAATTCGAATTCAATTCTTATCTGGGTATAATAATTGAACTGCTAATGGGATCTGTTGCAGAGGATTATTTTTTCATCACTAATTAGCATCGTGATTGCTTGCTGGGTCACGTATATGCTAGGTATATAAAAGTTGTAACTCTATTAGAACTGTTATTATTACCGTATATAGATGCATAGCATTGTTGATGTAAATTATTTTATCTTTTCTTTTTAACATATTTGTTTACAAAATTAATGCTAGGTATATAAAAACTGTACCTTTAATAGAATTGCTAAATAAAATAAAGTTTAGTTGTAATTAAACTGGCGTGAAGCCACAGCTAACGTCGGTGTTTTATTAAAAGATTATTAAATAATTCTATTACATTACAGGATCCTTTGAAGTATTAACTTTTAAAGCTGTTCAATTTTACAGCATCATGTAAGCATGTTTGCTTTAGAAATGTTTTACCAAATATAATTTTATAAAGAATAGCCGCAATATTTAGTTTCCTTCAGGTTGTGGTCGAAACTATCTGTTTCAGTGATATTTATTTTTTCTGGTTCTGTGTGACACTTTTCTGTATAATGCTTAAATGGAACTCAATTTGACTAAAGGAAAAAACAAATACTTTTGGCACTCACAATAACTTGTACAAAGAAAATAAAAAAAAACAGGAGGAGGATTTTAAGGGATAGTGTTTAAGTTAGGCCAAAAAGTTCAATTCAAATCACTGTAAAAAAAAGAGACAATTGAAACAAAACCCATATAATATACAGAACAAAAAAATAAAAAAAAGGAATATACTCGTACAACGTGATAAGATTTACATCCGTACCTAGCTGTGTAAGCCATAACCAACCTGATGGTGGATCAAACGACTTGGGTGATATGTAGCGTTACTTACGCCCTGGGAAGTCGTTGATTATCTTTATACTCTAGTCTCTTCTAGTTGCAATTTCGGGAGCAGGGCCTTGCTGAACAGTTGAAGACTTTACAACGACATAGTGTACTCACTGGACTTGGATCATTCATCCTTTGTTCTTGGCCCCTTAATCATTTTATGAGGCCCTGCGAAACCCTTATCACCACGATACTCCTCAAGGGGCCAACCTCAACAATAATCAGACAGAGAACAGCAACTGCTGAACTCTGGGGCTTACTGATTCCCGTGGAAATAAAGTGGATGTTTTCCACTTGGCTCCTGGTAGCCTTTAGGGGACTGGACTCCCTCTTACCCCCAGATGTCACATGTCTTAATGGTGATATTCCATCAAGACATATTAATAAGCCCCTGAGGGGAAATGAGAATAGAAAAATGTTATTCAAAATATGGGATATAGCCACTATAATGCAGTTTACTTTTATATTTTACTGTAACGCTTGTTGACCTTTTCTTTTCAAAAGATTAAATGAGCATCTAAAAGATTCAATTTTATTGTTTGTCATTTTTAATATCAAGGCCAAGTTTTGTTTATACTGTTTATATAAAAAGTATACAATAGATAGATTTAAAAATAATTTTGTTTGGGCAAAATACTCATGCAAGTGTATATAATTTTGTATGTGTAAAGATTTATGTAAATGTAATTATAATTATAAATTGTATTAAAAGTTACAACATGAGAGTAAAAATATTTTCTTCAGGTTTTTTGTTTTCTTATTAAAGAAATAGCAAAAATAAAAACCGCATAATGGGAAAAATAGCGGCAAAAAATATTAAAATATGTAAATTTGCATAGGAATTGTCTGTCTATTCATTTAATTAATTATGTATTTTTAAATTGGATAATTTACGTATTCAAAGGCATAATGAACTTAAAAGCGGCAGCAAAAAAAATGGGAGAGAAATATATATGTGTGTATATATGTTAAAAGACCTCCTGAAGCTAAATTTGCTAAATTACACTTGAGTTCACTCTACACCACAGCGCATACTTACCGCAACATTCTCTATTCGCTATATTCAAAACATGAATAAAGCCATTAAAGCAAAACAAATAGAATATGACGCAATATAACGACTTAATTCACATGTTATTTAAATTTAAAATTCCACTGCATAAACAATAATAAAGACTAGTAAATATTACGAACCTGTGCTGCTACTTCTAGTTCTAAATTTTGCTTCCATATTTTATTTATTAAATTCAACTTGAATTTTTTTAGTCCGTAACTTTTAAGTTTTTTGATGTGTGAAAAAGTTAAATAAACTTGAATTTTCTCACATCGAAAACACCGATAATAAAATGAATATACTGCGTGTATGGCTTAGAAAAAATGTATTTTTTTTATATTATATGTATGTATATTTCTAGGGTAATTAATCTATTAACCATTTATCGATTAACCGAATAGGCTTTTAAAGGGGATTATTTGCTTGTTTGTTTGATTATTTATTTTTTTTTTTTTCGTTTTCTGTGCAATAAGACTAAATCTTATTTTTAATTGAGAGAAACTTTTTTTTCAAAGACAGACGAATCCTTATAAGACTTTTGAAACTAATCAAGTAAAGATTATTTCAAACAGATAAAACGGAAATCAAAGACAGTTGCAGTTACCCAAAACCACCACATGGCGAATTTTGCGTAAGGATTTAACTGTGAAGCCTTACAAGATTCAACTGATGTAGGAATTGAAGCTAACCGAACATTTACATCGCCGTAGATTCGCTCAATTCATTCAGCAACAACCCGCTGGTTTTTCTGAAAAAATCACCGACATCTGTCAGCGTGATCGTGGTCATTTTTTATTCATAATTGCTGAACTTTTCTCTTCGTAATACAAAAAAAATTTAAATCACCTTATTCAAAATTTTTACTTAGAAAACAAACTTCTTGTTGAAAAACCCTTTGTTTGTTCACTTTAATCCAGACTCAAAGGAAAAATTTCTTTCGCAATAAATTCTTTATAAAGACAAAACTTCGACGTCTCGTTTGCTCATAATATGAATATTTTGAGATATTTAATATTCTAAAGTCAGCAAATATCGAGCGTTGAATACCCATGGTAAAGACCTAAGACCAATTGTTGTTTATTAATGGCCTTAGAGTTACCAAATAATTCACATCCATACATTTAAATTGGAATCAAGTATGTTTTGGTGAGCAAAGTTCTTATCCGCCACAGAGTGAAATATTGCGTGGTTCAGAGCATCCGTAACTAAGCAACTAAAGCGTTTATGTGGTCCGACATGTTAACTTATTAACAATTTCGATACTTTCGTCATTCACAACAATATCCCCTGAAAAGTTGTTGCTAAATTTTTCTGCCTATTACAATACACTTAGATTTATAAGGGTTCAAGCAAAGTCCGTTTGCACAAGCCCAGTGATAAACGTTCCCTAATTCATTATTTAAATGCGATAGAGTGGCAGCATTTGCAGCTGGGGGGTATCTAGTGTTAGTTGAATGATCTATTTTGAATGCACTTTTGGCACATCATTTACATACGTGTATTGAAAATAATAGTGGCCCTGGAATAGATCCCTGTGTTTGTCCGACCATACTTGATTCACAAAAATCGACTGTATACGATTCGCTATAAACGAGTTGACCGATGTGTCTGAAAGAGAATTTTAATTTTCCAAATAATATATCATGAATCCCCTTGTCAAATGCTTGAGAGTGATCTAGAAGCACTAAAAAATATATGTTCCCACTTTCCAATTCCTGTCGCATATTCTCAGTTACTTCTGCAAGAGCAGTAATACAGATATGGTTCTGGCCAAAACCACATTGCATACTAGAAAGTAATTTATTGACATTAATGTACGACAACATTTGCCGATTCAAAATTTTTTCAAAAACTTTTGATAGAAAACAAAGAATGGCATTTGGCCTGCATTCACCATTTGCCTTGGGCAGAGGCAAAACTTTCCCATGTTTCTATAGCGATGGCAACATAGATGATATGATAATATTATTAAAAAGCTATGTGACGTAAGAAAGAATGAGAGACAAAAGCACTTTCACAAATTTTGGGAGTACCGGTACCGTAGCATTTGATTTTATTGAAAAAATACGTTAACATTATAGCACATTGAGTAATACAAGAAAACCGAAAGTTATCACCAACAACACCATCACCCAAATTTATTGGGTTTGAGAAAAAATTTAAAAAATTGACGTCTGATTTTATCATGGAATCTACAGCAAAAGTTTTTATTGAGGGTATTTGCATCAATATTGCAGTCAAAATTTCCGACATCAATATCACTGCCAATTTCACGAAAAGTGTTCCATGTTTGGCGATTTTTAATTGCAGTGCCAAATCTTTTAGAACAATACTCGCAATTTTTATGTACCGATTTACGATTCCGCTAGTAATTTTGTGTTGAACATTCCCCGGGGGCACATTTATCAGTCTTTATGGATTATAAGGTTTATAAGGGAGTCCAGTATCCTGAAAGCAAGCAGGGAGTCAACTGGAAGCTCCAAGCTATTTCCACGGGAATTAGGAAGCCCCAGTGTTTCGCTAATTGTCTCTTTAGCCTTTTAGCTGTTTCTTTGACTGATTATTAAGGTTGGCCCTTCAGGAGTATCGGTGGTGACTGTGTGTTTCGCGGCTCCTCATAAATTTGATAAGGGGGCCAGGATAATCTTACCTTTACTGAGAATAACGGGTGAACGATCCGTTCACCATGCTAGTCATGTGTTCTGGACCAGGAGTTGGATAGTCTCCAATGTTTCAGCGACCCTGCTTCGGAACCACTGAAATTGCAACTAGGAATGACCTGTTGCTAGAATTAGTGAGCATAAGGTTGCTTTTTGTTCCACAGTGGTTAAACCATCATCTGATTAAAGCTTAAAGCCAGGTGCAGATGTAAATCTTATCACGCATGAACATATAGTTCAACGGTTTTATATCTCTTCTATCTAAAATACGCTAAATTTTTTTCTTGCATTCCCGTTCTGAATGTATTTGAAAAAGCTTTTCTTTTATGTTTTATTGGCACAGACAGTCATATATATATCACTTCTGGAAATGTTGGATGAATATTGGCGAAGATGAGTCTAATGATGTCTAAAATCACAATAGCTAATATTCTGATCAGATTGGTGAAAACAAAAATCGTAGTTTAGAAATATAGAAAAGCACGTTGCGGAAATTTGGTAACATAAATTCAATTTCGATGTATTAGAAACAAAAAAAAGGTCAATTAATTTACTATTTGTGGGTGTAAAATGCATTGGACTGACTCACTGTGCTGGCTGATAGAAATTTTCAATTCCACATAAATATTTATTTAATTGCTCTAGTATTTCAAGCAAATAAATAAATAAAAACATAAAAAGTTCGTTTAGTTAAATGTTCAAAATGGTGGACAATTTTCCGTGTCGTTTTCTTTAAAAGTGATATAATTCCATTTTATATTATGCGGAGATATTTAAAGGTTTATACTCTATTTTAATATGTTCTTTTTCTAATTTGTTTTCAATATATCAGCTATTCAATGTTACCAGTGTTGCCATACACAATTTTTTTATTTTTTTTGAAAATTGGACTTAAACAACTTTTAAAGAAAACTCTTAATTAACATCTGTAAAACCGATTTTGCTTTGAGGCTTTCTACTTCAGGTTAAAGAAATATAAAAAAAAAGTTTTAAAATTAATTGCGATTGAAATTATGTTTTAAGTGATAAATTTTATTAAAATCAAGTAACACTACAGCAAGCAATTTAACGGAAATTTTTATAACTGGATTTTTTGAATAAAAAACGATTTATTTGAAATATATCATCTAGACATTTAATGATTTTTCTAGAAGTAAACAAATTTTTATTTCACATGGATTTCCTGTAGTTGTTATGCTTTTTATGTAAATGCATTTTTAAATCCTACACACATAAATAATTTTGATTTATTCTTTTTTAACTATTGAATAAAATAAAATCGACTATTAAAAAACCGGGTTTTCGAAAAAAAAGTTAATATTCGCTCTACTACTGGCCAAGTAAAAGAAACGTTCCATTAGTTTTATAAAGAATTCATTTATTTACTTATTTATTTAACATGCTTTTCATAGCTACTCAACACAATTTGTGTTGTTTTGTTTTCGTTTCATTAGAATAGTTCAATTCACAACCTGCTGTTAAGTGTGCTGAGTCGTCGGATTTCACAATAGTTTTACAAATATTGTCGGAAATTTCTGTGTAAATATTAGCTGCAACGCTTATAGTATTTCTCTCATTTGTTTACCAAACATCCTAAAAAGTTATTTGGGTAAAAACATCTTGTTTAAATTTTATTTTATCAATTTTATTTTCATACTTTTTGACGTTTTAAGAAATTCAACAATAGAAACTACAACATCATTATGTCATAACTACTTGAGCTGTATTCAATATAGCATGCACTTAACAACAGCTTATAATTTGAAGAAAAAAAAAACACCTTTTAGTCGTTTTATTTAATAGATTAATGCTTTTATTAAAATTTACTTTTTACAAGAAATAGAAAAAACATCTCATATTAATTAAAAAAAAAATCAGCTGAATAGTTACTATATAGTAATTGAACTGATTAAAACGAGCAGCATCAATGATTTTAGTTCAGTCTTTGCTATAAAAATAAACCTCTAAATTAATTCGTGGCTACGAGCCTTTTTACATTGGTAAATTAAGATCTCAGGAGGTTCTTTTCTTTAACTTATATAACAGATAACAACAAAATAAAATTTTAAATATTAGTGCTTTCTTTATTTTTGCATTAGCCCTTGCAGATAACCCGTTACCATATTTCTACTTTCTTTAGGCATAAAGAAATTAACAATTAAACAATTAAAGTGATTAAAATTTCTTATTATTTGAAATATTAAATAAATTATTTCTGTCGATGAGTACAAAGAGACACTGTACAACACATTTGGGAATTTATGAAAAATTAAAATTTCAGTATGAATTTATGCGTGATGTATTGTTAAGCCAAACAACCTTAAACTATTAAACAGGAACAATATATTTATATATCGGGTTTTTAAACAAGAAGTTTGTTTTTTAATTGTGGCAACACCATTTACATTTTTCGAGTTATTCGTAGTAGATGCATTGACAATTGTTACAATGAATTCAATTTGGCACGAAAATCGCATTAAAATAAATTTACGATGTTTTTACGATTCATAAATTTACGGCTTTATAGACTTATAGTTTTGTAAGAGACCCTGTAGGCTAGTAGGTAGTGTACTAGCTTGACAGTATGGGGGTTGTGGGTTCGATTCCCAACGAAGACCTTGGTTTTTTTCACTACAAAAATAAAAATTCACTGTCGGTGGGGCTGCTCAGCGATTAAGGCATAGTCACTGGTCGCTGTGCTGTCTTATTATACGGCAGTTAATTTCCGACTATCCTTCTACTTTCACCACCTGTTTCATCTCTTCTCTATCCCTTTCCTAAAAGAATGTAGCACGGTACTTGACTAAATAGGCATTGTTGCCTGAAGTGCTACTTCTCTTAAAAAAAAATAAAATCCACTTTAAAACGCTGGTTCTGTTAAAGTTACATTTCGTAAAATTCGTGATATTTTCGGACAACATAATCGTCCTTCGGAGACCGCTATTAAGAATTTGGTCGTTAAATTTGAGTCGAAAAAATGTGCGAAAACCAACCAACAGGTATTCGACCGGGACGTTCAACTGAAAACATCCTACCCTTGAGCCGCAGTGTTGAAGATGATCCAAATTTGTCAGCTCCTCTACGTACTCTTATTTTGCGTTACAATTTGACTTTGAAGCCTTACAAGGTTGAACTGTTGCAGGAATTGAAGCCGACCGACTATTCACATCGCAGTAGATTCGCTTAATTAATTCGGGAACAATCGGCTGGTTTTTCTGAAAAAAGTCATTTTTACAGACGAAGCCTATTTTAACTTGTTAGGGTATGTCAACAAGCAAAATTGCCGCATTTGGGCTTCTAAAAATCCTAAAACGATTTTTGAGAAGCCTTTGCATGCTCAACGTGTTACTGTATGGTACGCTATGTGGTCTGGAGGCGTGATTGGGTTGCTTTTTTCGAAGATGAGGCTGGAAATGCTGTAAAGATAAATGGATCATGCTAACGCGAAATGCTAACAACTCAATTTCGCTCTATTATTGACGATGCGGATATTAGCGACATGTGGTTTCAACAGGTCGGTGCCACATGTCACACAATCAATTTATTGCAAACAAAATTTCCCAATCTCATAATTTCACGACAATCAGCAGCTAAGTGGGCAGTCAGATCATGTGATTTAACACAACTGGATATGCTTTTGTGGGGCTATGTCCATACGAAGTTAATCGAATCGATTTCAGCCTTAAAACTCAAAATCCGTGAGGTGATTAACGAAATAGGATCACCATTTTGCCAAAAGGTGATTAAAAACATTGATGAAAGAATCGACATCTGTCAGCGTGGATATTTACCAGATATCATTTTTCAATCATAATTGCCGAACTTTTCTCTTGGTAATACAATAAAAATTTAAATCTTCTTTGTCTGAATTTTTTGTTTTAGAAAACAAACTTCTTGTTTGAAAACTCTTTATATAATTTAAATAATTTAGTCCCGTATAAATCTATTCATAATATATTGTTAAGCCAAACAACCTTTAACAATTAAACACAACAGTACATTTATATATGTATATAAATAAAGACGCAAACTAACAACAAAATTATAGTATGTTATACAGAGTTATTTTGTTATTGTTGCACATCATCCTGAATAAAATATTTAAAGTTTCAAATCACATTTAGTTTTCACTTTTGATTTTTGAAGTTTGTTGCATATAATTTTATAAAGTCAATCATCACAAATGTTGTTTATTATTTTAAAATTATGATTAAGTTTTTGTTTTTTTCACCTTATCATAAGTATGTGTTTTGTTTTTAACTTCACTGTATACAAAAAAAAAAAATAATAATTGTTAATATGTAAAATAAATGTTTAATATTAATAGCATGCAAATTTGAATAATAAATTCACTGAATTTAAATTTAAAATAAAATCCATTACAAAATATGCAAGATATTTGCATGTTTAGCACATTAATTATTTTTATTTTTAACTATATTTAAGACAATATGTATTATTTCTGCTGTCATTGAAAACTTGGCAGTTAAAAGTTTGGCCGATAATGAAAAATTTACTTTTCTCCTTTTCGTTTTTTGCTATTCACAATTAGCACGCGAACAAGAATCAGAATCGGTATCATGGGAAGAACGTGAGAGGTCACATTGTGTGAAATTTAATGCCGATTTACCGCTTCAGGACAAAGATTCAACATTTATGCGGCAAAATACACCACATCCCAAGGAATTAAAAGAAAAGGCCAAAAAACTTTTATCCAGAAATCGCATAGATGAAGTCCATAGCGTATCATCCAATTTGGACGTGTTGCCAGAAGAGGTAAGTGAAAGAAAACAAGGCATACTATTATGTCTTGTAAAGTTATTTCAAGTTAAATTGGTTTTTGCTTAGCGATTAGTGGATACAAGAAAATACACATTTTATCGTTACGCCGAAAATAAAATCAAGGAAAAACCAAGACCTATTTCTTAAATTGAATTTTCACAATATATTGATTAGATTTATAAAGCCAATTATATATCGGCTTAAATAAAACTCACTTCAATTCAGTCAATGAATTTAAGAAATGAACTTTATTATTGATGTACAATTTCCACAGTTGATAACCCATTTGTAATTGTTACAGAGAATTTCACCTCGAAGAAGTTTCTGGAGGTGCTGTAGCTGATGAAAACCATAATTATTGTCAAGAAACATTTGCGTCCCGAAATACCCGCTAATTCCATCCATCTGTGGTATTCAACAAGTCTAATGGTAATGGAATTTGAGGCGGCAACATTAGCTCTGAAAGCAATAGGCCTAATGATCAGCTCCTGTTAGTTTCAAAAATTTTTGGATAAAGTGGAAATATGTATAAAAACACCTAGATGCAAAAATCCGTGAGATCGAAAGCATTTGAACATTGTTATATTTCGTATTAACACAACCAAGCTAAAATAGATGAAATAGGGTCCGAGATTTTAGAATTTTTAGAATAGAATCTAGAGAACCAAACAAATAAGAATCTTACAATTGGTGATATTTGACAACAGAATGCTGAAAAAAGGGCTTGATATTCAAGAAGAGCCAGCTATACCTAAACAAAATGCATAACAATTAATGGTTTTGTATTGATATTTAGCAAATAGTATTAGCTAGAATCTTTAAAAGCTTAATAATTTTTTAATTAAAGAAGTGGCATCTATTGAATACGTTGCAAAGATTTATTGTCCGTTGTTTCAAGACCTTGAGTTTTTAAACCCGTTTATAACAATGCTTACGATTCTCTATTTTGAAACACTTAGATAGGGAAGGATCGTTTCAAATATGTTTATTTATCAGATATCTTTATATTACTTTTACGATCACCATTTCAGTACTAAGAGAACAAAGCTATAAGGCAAATTACTTATTTGGTTTTCTTAAGTTTTATTTGTGTAAACCTGTTTCTCTGAAATTTTTAATTATTTTACTTGTAATTGAAATAAAGAAAATATTTTTGATTTGAAAATCTTTGGTAGCTATTCATGATGTTGAGCTTTTGTGAATTCGTGTCGATTAAAGAAAATTATAATAACACAGTCAAAACTCGCATTGGCAGACGCCGACCATCGCAGCAGATTTGACCGCTAATGGGAGGTGTCCGTTCACGGGAGAGTACTCACTTTATTTAATAGCATAAAGCCCTTACATTTCATATGATATTATGACTAAAAGTCGTCACATTTTAACACAACTTAAATTTTTTATGTTTATTTTTTAAATTCATTTTAGTTTATTATACTTACACGCATATTTATACAAACGCAAATTAAAATCTATCTGGTCATTCGAGATAATTTATTTTAAATAATAAAGTACATCCATATAAATTTATATTGTAGAAGATGATTTTTCTTGCTTCCATTTTTGTTGCATTTCCGGAAAACGGCCCACAGTGGATTATTTTACGAGAAGGCGGCCAAAAGACCTTTTTTTCTGGTCCCCCATTGTAAAATTTTAAAGTTCGTTCGAAAGTAGATACTAGTGTAGCTCGGGAGCCAAAAAAATTAAAACTTTATTTTAACTATATACACTAAACAGGGTGATTCAAAATGAGCATGTTCAGCATTTTGCTAAAATGAGAAAGTTCTTAGTAAATTTTTGATTTTTAAACATCTATAACTCTTTTGTTGTACAAGGTTTTTTAACGAAACAAACTTTGTCTAATAGCCTAATTTGTTAGCTATTGGTGTCAGAAAACTGAAATGTTTTTGATTCATTTTTGATTTTTAGAAATTAATTTTTTCAGAGGTCCAATTTTTTTTACTTACTATGACATAACTTTTAAAGTTCGTTAGGGAATGTAAAAAGCATTAGCACTGTGTTATAGCTCTAAATGTCCCCTATACGCCTATACCCCATTGTATACCCGGCAGGCCCCCCAGGGGCATATAAATATGGTCTTTATAGAATTCCACTATCTAGACGCAGTGCAACTGGGGAAAAAGGGAGCCCAGTCGCCTGAAGACAGGCAGGGAGTCAACTGGGAGCTCCACTTATTTCCACGGTGATCAGTGAGCCGCAGAGTTCATTATTTGTCTCTTTAGACATTTAATAATTCTCTGATTGATCATTGAGGTTGGCCCTTTATGGGAGTATCGCGGCCCCATAACAGTATAATGGTTATTATGGTGGCCAGGATCATCTCACTGATAATGACACGCAAAGTGAATGATCCAGTCCAGTGAGCAAGCTAGACATGTGTTCTGGACAGGAGTAGGAAAGTCTCCAACTCTTTAGCAAGGTGTGATGGTTTGCAGCCCTGCCCTGGAATCATTAAGGTTGTAACTAGATGGTTCTGTTGCTTAGAATTATGTCTTCGGCTTCCTAGGACGCTGTATGACGTTCCAAATTATACAATAGTGGTTTGTCCACCGCACCTAGCTATGTAGCCTTAATCAGATAGGTGCGGATGTAAAACGAATCACATTCTGTATACCCGGCACGATCCGAACGTGAGCACCAGATGAATTTTTCTGACACAAAGTCGAACATGTTTTTGCAAAATAGAATTAGAAAATGGAATTAATTTTTTTTCCCGTTTACTATTTTGTAAGCATTTTATTTATTTTTTAAATCGCCTTTACGAGAGACGTAGTTTAGATGAATATGCGTATTTTTAGAAAGAAAACAAAAATTTTTAGTCAATTTCAAGATCATGCACAGTTGGTCAAAAAATATTTTACCAACTTAAAATAATGTAAATTTATATGATTTCGGTCACAAAAGTACTTTATTTTTTAAATTGATTTGCACTGATTGTAAAATAGTTTTTTTTTCAAATTGGTTAATTGCTTGGAGCATATTCATAAATTGGGTTATGATTTCAATTTTGGTCCGTTAGGCGAAACAGTGAGAAAAAATAAGGAAAATGACAAAAAAAGGAAGCAACAAAAAAACAAATTCAAGAAAAATATTTAGAAAAAAACTTAATTATCGATCTGCCAAAGCAAGGAGAAGAGAACACAAATGATGGAAACACTGCAAAAAGATTTTTTCAGATCCTGAAGCTGCAGCATCTATCACAAGAGTACATGTGGAACCAATAAGGAGATTCAGTATTTTTTTACAAGTTCTAGCATATAGCGGAATGATAAATGCAAAAAAATTTGGAGAGTAGGCAAAAAAAAAAAACAGCTATACTTTACAGCGAAAAATATTCTTAGAGATATATGCCATCCACAGTTCATAAAATTTTGTACCATGGGGAACTGTGTGATTCGATTTACATCCGCGCCTAGCCATGAAGCCTTAATCATATGGTGGATCTAACCACTGCATAATTTGGAACGTCATGCTCGTCCTAGGAAGCCGAAGCTATAATTCTATGCAACAGAACTTTCTAGTTGCAACTTCGATGATTCCAGAGCAGGGCTGCAAATCATCACTCCTTGCTTAAAAGTTGGAGACTTTCCAACTCCTGTCCAGAACACATGTCTAGCATGCTCACTGGACTGGATCATTCACCTAGCGTGTCATTAACGGCGAAATGATCCTGGCCACCATATTAAACAAAAGACCTGATATGGGGCCGCGAAACCACAACCAACATGATACTCCCATAAAGGGCCAACCTCAATAATCAGTCAGAGAACAGTTAAATGTTTAAATAGACAAATAACGAACTCTGCGGCTTACTGATTCCCGTGGAAATAAAGTGGAGTTTCCAGTTGTACCCCTGCTGACTTCAGGGGACTGGGCTCCCTTTTCCCCCAGTTGCACTGTGTCTAGATAGTCGAAGTTCTATAAAGACCATATTTATGTGCCCCCGGGGGGGTGTAGCATGGGAAACAAATAATTCAACACAATATGCTACCAATAGGAGATCTATCTGAAGAAGCGCAAGAAAAACGAAACAAATACTATAGATTCCTAAGCGAGCACAACACAAGAAAAATTTCTAGATTTTGTACTAATGAAGACTTAATTGTTATTTTATTATGCACATCAGATCCGACAAAAATGGAAAACTACTTCTATTGAACTAGACGTAGAAGCTAAACTGCTTCTAGAAGATGAAAATCAAGGCTTTTTAGAAAGAATATTTACTAAAATTGTTTAGTTAATAGTAATTTTTCCAAACATGTATTTCATCCTTTTAAAATTTGTTTTGTACATTAATAAATTATTAATCAATTTACAATAAAGGTTTACATTTACGAGTCGTATTTATGTTTATTTTGGACTTAACTACCTCCTTATCTAAAGAAAATTTGAACCAATGAATATATTTTTTATGTTTGCTACTTAATGAACTAATTCTTAACTCAAATTGTTTTAAAGAACCAACCTTTTGCCTTCGTACTAAAAATTTTGCGGGGCCAAAGCTTGGCCCTACCTGACTAAATTTAAGTTTTCAATAAGTATAAGTTCTAAACGTGACTCAAAATATAAGACTTTATGTAAAACAAACTCTTTGAACAAGTTGTAATACTTTACTTTCGTACCAAAAATCAGCTAAAACTTAGAATGTATTTTTAAACATATCACAACTATTTTTCTAACCGGTCGATTTTAAACGAAAGCCTATGGTCTCACCTAGTAGACAAAAAAAAAAACGCGTATCAAAATTACGATCCGCTCAAAAGTTATATATTTTTGACCGCCTTCTCGTAAAATGTTCCCACAGTGCGGCGTTCCAAATTGGTTAATTTTTCATATGACACGAAATTATTAAAAGCAAAAAACGATTTCATTTGTCCAATTCTTGGTTCTAAAAATTCTTGTTCCGAATCACTTGATATAACTTTTGGATTTTTAGCATTTTCATTTTAAGTCATTTCAAAGTGATCATTTTCTGTGTATGCAATTTGATCGATTCTAAAAAACATATTCCGGATAAAATTCGTTGACAATTTGGTTGTGATGCATAAAACCCGCTTTTCGAAAAAAGTTTTTTATCGTAGATGCTTTCTAAGCAGTTTTTTTTTGAACATATTGCATCCAGCACACTGCTACTCTTTAAAAGTTCTGATACTGAACTCATTTTTGAGATGATGTAATTCAAGATCAAACTTCTATAGTTAACTTCAAAGCTTTGGATTATGCCTTATTCCGAGGGTTGACGAACTAAAGTTGAATTTGCTGGCAGAAAGATTGCATTAATATTGGTTAATGTTATGTCCCTGGGATGAGATGCAGCATTGTCTATAAATAAAATAATTTTTCTATTGCTGGACCTCATTTTATTATTCAAATGATTCAACCATTCGTTCATTATTTTTCTTGCCATGTTTACGCAACAGAATTGTAGCACTTTCTTTTGACAATTTACCTCCGGTACATTGTTTTTTGTTTTTGGAAGTGAAACCACTCTCGTTTGCGTTGTAAATGTCTTCTATTTTATTTTTTATTTATTTTTTTAAGAAATTAAGAAATGAACAAAGTTTTGCCTGAAATTCCATAACATCTTCTCGAACCAGCATCTTTTGGGTCTCCTGATATGCATCTAAAAGTCATATTATATCCCTGGCGCCATTTTTCTAGCCACCCGTTTGAAGCAGAAAACCCATGATAATGCATTTTCTCAGCTATTACTTTCGCCTTTGCCTTCAGAATTGGTCCAGTGAAAGGCAAATCTTTTCTTCTGGCAATTGCAAACGAATCAAAACATATCTTGTCAAGTCCCGATTCTTTTGCGGCAAAAAAGGCAATTCTTTTTATAATTGATGTTAGCTCCAGATATATCTTCCTTACATTTTAGAATGCTTGCAGACTGAGCTTTCCCAATATTCAGTCTGAAAATAACAAACAATTTTTACACACACACACACCTTTCTTTCAAAATGTTTGGTTTGGTTATCTTTTGGCAATCTCACGCACTGACATTTTTTCTTGTTCCTGTACATTTATCATTCTAATTTTTTCTTTTAATGTAGAAATATTTTGCTTAGTCCCAATTTACATTGGACGATTTTTGTCGCTGCAATTCTTAGTTTGTTGTTGTAAATAATGTTTGTAAAGAGAATAAGGGGAGAGAGGAACTCTACCAGTTGTAAGGTTTCGATGTTAAATACTTACGCAAAATTCGTCGTGTAATAATATTTTATAGCTTTCACTAAACATTAAATTATACTACCAACTCTTGGTCCAGCACACATGACATAGCATGCTCATTGGATCCGGGTCATTCACCATGTGCTATCAGTCAAAAGTGAGATGATTCTGGTCCCGTACTCATTTCATGAGGGCCTGCGAAACCACAACCACCACGATACGCCCCGAAGGGCCAACCTCAATAATTAGCCAGGAAACAGCAAAAGCTGAACTCTGGGGGTCTTACTGATCCAGTGGAAATAAACTGAAAGTTGCCAGTTGGGGGGGGGGGGGGTATCGCGAGATGCTAACAACTCAATTTTGGCTTATTGACGAAGCGGATATCACTGACATGTGGTTTTAATAGGACGGTACCAAATGTCACCCAGCCAATGTAACAATCAGCGACAGAGTCTATACGGAGCCAATCGAATCGAATGATTAACGAAACGGGACGGCCATTTTGCCAAAAGGTGAATAAAAATGTCGTGGTGGACAATTGCCAGATATCATTTTTCATTAATAATTGCTGAACTTTTCTCTTCGTAATACAATAAAAATTGCAATCGTCTTAATCTAAACTTTTTGTTCTTGTTGAAAAACCCTTTATAATAATGAGTTTTAAAAGTTACAAAAAAAAATATAATAAATCTCACCAAATGTTTAGGTGAGCAGTCTAAACTTCTCAAGGGTTTCAGCTGAAAGCTTTTTTTACTTTCTTAATTTTCTTCTTAAATTTTTAATTGTCATGCTATAAATGCTTTTATATATTTTAAAATAATTATTCCTATTTATTAGTTTCGAATTCGCCTTGTTACGGATTCGTAATAAAGTAAACAAAATAAATGAGTATGCTGTTTACCATCAGCGTAGCTTTCTAAGAAAACTGATAGACGCAAGATAACAACAACTATCTTAAAATAAAATTTACGAAGAAACTTTAACAGCATCAAAACAAAAACAAAAATATACACAGCCCAACGCCTATACATTGAATGAATAACATAACAGCAACAAAATGTGATACAAAGGAAGAAGAAAATTCTAGACCTCTTTCGGACAAATGTAAGAGACAGCAGCATATGAGTGATCAGTTAGCTAGTTAAAACATATACTTATGTACCTTGTGAAGGAAAGGCTTGCATGTTTAGTGCCAACGTACAAATCTTACTTTGGGGGGCAAATAAACTTGTAGTTAATTTGAAAACTATATAATCTGGTGTTATTTAATTATAAAACGTATTTATGAAACGTATAAACGTAACAATATATATATTTTAAAAGGTCAAAGAATGCCAGATCTAACGTCATACTGTAACTTTTAACATAATAAATAACATTATTAACAGTTACTCTCCTTAAATGCTAAAAGCTTTTGCATTTTGTTTGTTTTCTGCAGAGAAACGATATAAATTCCACAATAGTGGAGAGTTTAGCAGCATCTAAAACCGCTTTTCAAGTTGAACATCAAATACAGGAAACCAACTCACCACACCAATCAACTCAACATTCTCACCCACAAACGTTGTTAGTAAAGACATCCACCACCCAACAGCAAAATATTACAAATATAGAGCACACACAACAACCACCACACGTAAATGTTAAACCTGAGAACGTTAAGGTTATTTTAACAGCTAGGGATGCCAATGATGATGATGATGATGATGTCAATGTCAATGATGATGAGGAGAATGATGATTATGTAAGTCAAAATGAAAATATTTTTTTTCTTTAGCAAATGCGCATATGTTTATATAAAAACCAATAATCACAGGATCAATCTGAAAGACGTGTTGGTTTTCAAGTAGATGGCGATGAAGAAGATGATTTTCGCAACAGACCACCGAAATTACACAGGCGGTAAGAATTAATTTTTATTATGTATTTTTAGAATGATGTAAATATAGTTTTGTTTTCCAATATGTCTTACAGCGACACTCCACATCATTTAAAAAATAAACGTGTTCAGCACAGCATCAATAGCAAGAAAGATCATGAAATTTTGGCAAATGCTTTGCAACAGGAAACGAAAAAACTGCAACAGTTGCCGCCTGTCCAATCACCTATTGCTGAAAATCCTTCAGCTGAACAGAGTGAACAGGAGACAGATAACGGCACCAAACATCCTTTTGAGGCTCCTATTTCCCCCATTAAATCACTACCAGTGATGATAGCATCGGCACCACTACCAACAAATAGAGACAGTCATCCTGTTGCTATTGTAACAGATGGTGAGTACTAAAACACACAAATGAACTTCACTTCACAAAATAAATAAAATACTTCTTTGGTGACGGGTATGACTCCAAAATACAACAATTCTACTCTTTTTAATGCATTTCTTGAAATAACCACACAAACTGTGGTAGTTGATGTATAAATCTGAAATCAATGCAAGTCCAACAAATTTTTTTATCATCCACGTCCGATATTTTTTGTATTTCTGTTTCTATTCCTTTTTCTATTAATTTTATTTTATTTTATTTAATTTTGTATTATTTATTTTAAAATCTTTTAATATTGTCTTTCTTTTTGTGTTTTTATTTAACATATAATTTTTAGCATAATGTTTTCTCTTTTTTTTTGTTTTTTTTTTAATTTTTATTTATTCATTTCTGTTGTTTTTTATTCAATAAATTGTAAATTATTTTGTTTTTTAATATAACTCATTAAACTTCTTCTTTTTTAAATGGATATTTATAGATAAGTCTTACCTTATTTAAGTTTTAAAATGATGTCAGTTATTTTTTTTTATAATTATACACATAAAAGAACGCCTTGTTATTATGTTAAATCAGCTAAGTTTAGCCAATAAACCCATTGCTTAAAACCTATTAAACGGCTAGATGCAAATAAATATTTGAAACATTTTTTTTGGCTGCATAACATCAGAGGGTTTGTTAAATTTATTGTTTCATTTGGCTTCTGAACTGGGAAATGACATATTTAACGAATACAAAAACACTGATCTGAAATTCGGTTTTAAGTAATTTTCGTCTTGATTTCTTAAAAATACTGTTTTTCCTTAGAATTACAAATAATAAAATAAAATGAATTGTTAGCAGTTTTAGCCGTTTTCGTTCTCTCTTTCTAAAATTTTCTATTAAGATGATTTAAATTTTTATTATATTGCAAAGATAAAAGTTCGGCCATTATGAATAAAAAATCACATCTGGCAAATGTCCACCACGACCACGCTGATAGATGTCGATTTTTTCATTAAACTTTTTAATTAGTTTTTGGCAAAATGGCGATCCTATTTCGTTAATAATATCACGTTTTTTTAAGTTTTAGGGCTGAAATCGATACGATTGATTCCATATAGACTCTGTCCTTAACATAGTCCCCCAAAAAAAGAATTCAACGGTGTTAAATTAAACGATCTGGCTGCTGATTGTAATGAATTATGCGATTAGAAAATTTGATTTGCAATAAATTGATCGTTTCATTGGCTGTGTGATATGTGGCACCGTCCTGTTATAACCACCTATCAGTGATATCCACGTCGTCAATAATAGGCCAAAATTGAATAGTTAGCATCTCGCAATAGCGTAATTCATTGACCGTTATCGCATTTTCAGCCTCATCTTTGCAAAAAACATGAAAAGGCTTTTCAATGAACGCTCTAGGATTTTCAGAAGGCCAAATGCGCAAATTTAGCTTGTTGATATACCCTGACAAGTAAAAAAGGGCTTCGTCTGTTGTTCCTGAACAAATTGAGCGAATCGACGGCGATGTAAATGGTCGGTCGGCTTCAATTACTGTACCAGTTGAACCTGGTAAGGCTTCTAACTCAAATCCACGGCTGCGATGCTTTTAGTTTGACGACCCGTTCGAACACGTGTTGGTGTTCGCACAATTTGTATCGAGCCTATCGACTCAAATTTAATAGCGGTCGCAGGATGACGATTATGTTGTCCGAAAATATCACGAATTTTACAGAACCACCTTTTTAATAGTGATGAATTTTAATTATTATAATGCGATTTTCATGCGAAATTGAATTTATTGTAACAATTGCCAATGCATCTACTACGAATACGTGAAAAAACTAAATGTCAAAACTATCAAGTTGTTGGTGTTCCTACAATTGAAAAACAAACTTCTTGTTGAAAAACCCGATACATATATATGCGTAAGTAGACTTAATGTGCTTGCACCTAGTCTAATCTACAAAACTTAAAATTGTTTTTTTTTAACAAACGTTTTAAGTTAAAGACCATCGTCGATAAGAATGTGTTGCAAATATGAAAATATAATGAAATTAGAAGAATCACCATTTTTTTTACTATTATCAAAAAATTATATACAAATTTAGCAACCACAAAATTTAACTAAATTTCAAAATGAAAAATATTTACCGCTAAAAATCAACGAACAGGGACAATAAATCATAACTGAACATTATTTTTTTTCAAGCGTTTTGGCTTGTTGTGTCTTAGTAGCTTTCCTTATACGAATATGCTCCTAAAGGCTAGTCCAATTTACATTTCAAACCGAAGGACTTTACGCTATAATCATTTCATTTACCCTTTTAATACATTAATCTTCATCGAAAGCAATGCAAACACAAATGGTGGGGTTTGTAAGGCAAAAATAAAATGGCCTTTTAATAATGTAAAAGTAGAGAGCAACATTTTGCTCAGGAAAGGCGTGCAGATTAGCTTTTTGCGAACCTCCGATAAGTTTTTCAAAATCATGCTACTAATAGCTGTTTAACAAAAGATTTCGCTTTTTGACCGTGGCTATTTGTTGAATTAGCACAGTCTATGTATTCTATCGGCTCCTAACGTGGACGATAGCGTCCACTTGTGCAGGCGAAGTACATACGATCTAAGCGATCAGATAATATTCAGAATTGCTTTCATCACAACATAAATAAAAAATATTTGATTCAGGAATACTTAAGGACATACAGCCGTATGCATAAAAACTTAAAGCAGGTTTAACTGCCGTTGCTAAGCACAATTTCCTAAAGTTGTATTCAAAAAACGTTTTTACCTTAAAATACCTTTGCTAACTTTAAAGTAGGAAAAACCTACTTCAAACCTACAATAAATTAAAAGTTCAATTTTATTATTGAAAGTTTACAAAATAAAACAAATCGTGTTTACAATAAATTGAGCCGTTTATTTTAAAAGTGGCATAAGTTACTTTGTTATTGTCATCTCTTTATTTTAAATTAGTTTATAAAACATTTTAATTTTTAGCCATTTCAACTAGTCTGTATTTAGTTTTCTTTCTGAAATGGATTTTTCTAATGATTGTGTTGAAATAAAATCTTTTTTCTCCATGTAGTGTACTGTGAAGAATTTTTTCGACAGGGGGCTATTACTACTATTACTATTTTATCCTTTACATAAGTCACTTTGTGCAATAACATGCTTTTGAGTTGTGATATTCTTAGATATTTTATACAACACGAAGCAACCTCCTGAGAATAAAAAATAACAAAATAATGCTAATTATGTGTAGTATATTACATATCACTGTAATATAGTTCAGTAAACTGCACTATTCTTTCGTGCTAATAAAAATAAATCCAACAATCACAACAATACTTCACACACACTTATTACATGTTTCCATTTCTTTTACACTAAGCTCCGTAATTAATTTCCTGAGTACAGCGTCTAACGCCACTTTCAAAATAAACATTTTTGTTTTTACCGTTAATTATCAACACTTCTCTCAAACAAATCTCAATAATTCTCAACTTATTAATTTCAAATTTATTAAAAATGAAAAAAAAAACTTTTAAAAATGTTTATTAAAAACAAATTGTAGTATACAAATAATGATAAAAACTAAAACATAACGTGCCATTCAATATAAAACATTTTTACATCTTTATTTTATATTTTATAAAAATATAATTATAATTAATTATTTAAAACAAAAGTTTTATTGATGTACATATAATCAAAATAAAGCTCGTTATTTGAATACTTAGTTTTTTAATATGAACAAATTCTTTGTAAGTTCTTCGTAAGCCTTGCAAATTGACCTTTTTTGGGTGCTTTGTTTTTTTTTATTAAAAATATTAATAAAAAAACAACAGAAAATTTGTTGATTTGGCTAAAAACAATAAAAACATTTTTTATGGATCTAACTACCCGGATAAATAATATTCAGTTTTATACATCGTTAACTACAAAGTGACGACTGAAAACAGTGGCATTGCCAGAATCAAAATACTAATTTTACTAAAGCATACATTAGCTAAAGTACTGCTTTTGAATACCATTTTTTAACAAACGTCTGTTAGCCTTAAAGTGTTTGTTAACTATTGCGTACTTTAAAGCTCGAGTAAGAGTTTTATATGCATACGGCCGATAATAAATAAATTCATTAAAAAATACAAGAAAATTATATATTTTTTGAGTTAAGTATTAAATAAGATGAGTAATAAAATTAATGAATGAGTTTTAAAGGCATTTCATGGAAGTCAAGATACACTCAAACCTCGTTTTATGCGATTGATCCGTTCCAGAGAAAATCGCATAAAACGATACACTAGCTCCATACTAAAATTAATAATTCGTCCCTGAATTTTGAAAAAATGCATAAATTCAAAACAAAATCGCATAAAAAAAGTCAACAAAAAAGTAATTCATTCATTAAAAAAACAAATAAACATCAATTCACTACGTACTTAACAAAGAAAAAAATACTTACATTGAAGAAATAAATTATAACTCATAATCAGAATCACTAATATGGCGTGTGCCGAGTTTCTGAATTGGCTCTAAATCGCTTTCATCACTAGAGAAAACAAACACATCTATGGCTAGATTACTATTTTTATCACCACAATTGTTTTCACTTTGGCTGTAAGGAACATCGAAGTTTTCAGTCAGTTCTTTCTCCTTAGGTACTTGTTGAAAATAATTTGTCATAAGTTTTTGTGATGTCGATTTTTTTAACTCTTTTTGTAACTCTTGATATGCCGCAAATGTGTTGTTAAGCCCATGCTGAATTTTTAGTGCCCGTTCCGTATTTGGATCCACATTAAGAATTTCGCTCTGTAGGTCTTTAACTGTTTTAAGAATTTTATCAATCTTTTTTAAAGTAAGGGGCTCTACAAGTTCTTCGCAATCACTTTCGGAGTCATTATCTTTCATATTATCAGCAGTTAGACTAACAATGTCGTCATCAGATAACGGAACATCTGCGAGAATCAAATCCATCGCTTTCAATTTGTCGATCCAGCATTAAAATTTCTTCAGATAATACAGATATTTCAACAGCAGTATTACCACGAACACAACCTGGCCATACAGCTTTCCAGCACCCATTTAATGTTTTTGGTCGTATACTGGATACTGCAGATGCAACCAAAACTATGCAGTCGAAAATATTAAATTTTTTCCACGCCTCGGTCAATGTTAATTCTTCATTTTCAATTTTATTTAAAATAAATTGGCATGTGCTTTTAATATAATATTTCTTAAAAATAGAGATTATTCCTTGATCTAGTGGTTGAAGAATACTGGTTGTATTTGGTGGCAAAAATTCAATCTTGATATTTGAATGTTCCAAATGTGGGTGTCCAGGAGCATTATCTATAACAAGCAAAATTTTAAATTCAAGATTTTTTTCCTTCATATAGGAATCAACTTCTGGTACAAAACATTTGTAAAACCATTTACTAAATAATGCAGAGGTTACCCAAGCTTTAGTGTTTGCCATCCAGTGAACTGGCAAACTTATTTACGACTAATGATCCGGTCTCATCTGCATTGAATATTTGATCTGGGCAATACTGTACTTCTTCTATTATTTTTTTTAATTTTTGTGGATAATTTGAAGAAGCATGTTCACTGCTGATGCTGACTCACCTCTGATTTGGATGCTGTGAATATTATTTCTTTTTAAAAACCGTGCAAGCCACCCATTGCTAGCTAAAAATTCTTTTTCTTTTGGTTCAGAAGTTGATGGCTGATTCTGCTTTATTCTATCATAAAATATTAGGGCTTTTTCTTGTATCATATATCCGTTTATGGGAATCCTTTTTTTAGTTAAATCCTCAATCCACAAATTAAGAGATTTTTCCATTTTTTCAATCAGTATGTCTCTTGTATAAGACGAATACTTTGAACTCATTTCTGTGCCCGAAATTACGGATTTTCTTACGGAATCTTCATTTTTTTATTCGATCGTATAGTTGATTTCCTAAGTTGCACTCCTTTCCAAGAGATGTATACTTTGTACCATTTTCTAAGCGTTCGTCGTTTTTTCTTATTTTTATCCATATTGTAATCTGAAAACGTACATAATATTTTTGAGCACAGAAACTTTAAAATAACAAAACTTTATAAGTTCTCACTTTAATCACTTTTACGATAAATTAATCTCAATTTTTTATACGAGTAATATTCACTAAGACGTGAAAACAAACACCACGATAAACTATTTTATTTAACTTGTTGATTAAAAGGGATTTCCCCTAAGTTGAAATCTGGAATGATATTCACACTAAGTTACAGCGCGCTGCAATAAAAGTCTCAAGTACATCATGTGCAATTTTACAAGCGAAAATATAAGCGTGCAAAAAAATTCAAAATCGCACAAATTTGAATTCGCATAAAAAAAAAATCGCATAAAACGAGGTTTGAGTGTATTATAGTTTATAAGAAAATAGCTTTTTATATAAGACATAAGAGATACCAACAAATAAAAATTTGTTAACACTGATATCACCAAGAAAAAAAATGAAGGCTTAGTCGAAACTGATTGTCTTTGAGATGAAGAAAATTGATTATTCAGAAATATTAGGATAGCAAGATATTGGATCTCGATTAATCTGCAATTTTAACATGGTTCTTTAAAATACGCTAAAATTCCTTGTCATCCATATTATCAAAATTAACCAACTCAAGTTCCCTTCTGCGTTTTCTTATTACTGATTTTATTCTATTTTTAAGTTTACATAAGATGATCGGCCCATACATGAGCCATCATGTAATTGAACCCTTCTTCATTATTTACATTCCCTATATTACTGAATGCGTTAATTGCAATGTACGTATATGCTCGGAAAGTCCTTCTTAAACAACATTCGCGTCCATCTACAAATTTCCATTTCATGTATTTATTAGTTTAACTTCCAATTCTAAGTAAAACAAAAACACCGTGGCAGAAAACCGGGAAAAAAATTTCCAAAATGAAAATATATAAAAAGCTCACTAAGATAAAATACTCTGTGTGAGTATTATCCTAAGTAGGGACAGAATTCCGAATATACTTCAGACCATAATATATACTCGTAGTACACAAAGTTGTTTTGCTGAACAATATTGCAATTAAAATCGCCCTAGATGACCAACGTTAATCATAAATACAGCACAATATTTTTCATAATAACTTTAATCAATAAAAATTCACATTCGTGTTAATCAAACATTTTCAATAATTTTCCCATTACGTTTCAAATAAAATTATATTTATATTGAAGCCGAATATATAAAGAGCTATTTCTAAGATGAGAGGTGTGAGAAACGATTTGGGTATATACCCCAATATATAAATTAACTATTATTGTTGTTGTAGCTTTGTGGAACAACGCTCTACATTAACCTTCCGCATTTTAATCTAACAACTCAAACAGGTTAGCTGATTGGCTTAATATAAATATTGTTAAGGGCTGAAAGTTAATAATTATTTTTTTTTTATTCAAATTCACCATATTATTTTAATGAGTTCTATTTGAATGCGAGTGACTGCTGTAAAATCTTTCCCTAATATGCATAGAAACCATAAAAGGGCAAAACATAATTTGCCGCGGCAACAAGTTGGCACAAAAAATAAAGTTGATTTCCATGTTGTATTTGTATGAAACTCCAACGTAACGCCAAATAATGTACACATATGTACGTAAGTGTGTTTACCTATGTGTATATTTATCTACGGCACATAAAGGTGGAAAACGTTGTATTTGCTTTGGTGTCATTATTTCTCTTTTTGTATAAGTGATATAAAAAAAAAAAAAACAACATTACGAGGGTAAGCAATATATCATTACAAAATCGTGTAAAGAGCATCGGTATTTTAATAGAGCGAGTGGGTGGCAATACATTTTCAAACTTTAAAAACAACTACAAAATTCTTTAATAAATTATACTTAAGGACAAAGAAAGGTAGAGCTCAACGAATATCGTCAGCTGTAATTTAGACTTATCACAATTGAGTATATGACTTTTATTTTGCTATGTTATTTCCTAACATCCAGCAGGGAGAGTTAGTTTAAAAGTCATCAAGTAATTTTAGCTGGGTTACTGCGTACTTTGAAATGTAAATTTATGAGGACTTCTCTAATACAACTACCGGGCGTGCGCCGGGAAGTAGTAAGACTACTTTGTTGTGCCGCCATTTTCGTAAACATTAGTCTTGACAGTATATATTTGGCAGTCGTAAAGTGAACACATGTCAAATTTATTATGGAAAAATATTCGATAAACTAATGTGTTTTTATCGTTAAAACTTTTTATCAACATCAGTCATCGGTTAAGCTGAAAGTCCATACCACGCGTTCTACGCGTACACGCTTTATACGCGTCTGTCAAAAAAGTAGAATCAGTGTAATTGTTTGTGACAAGTTACACAACACATCGCATAGAATGCTTATGACGCATAAAACGCATGAAGTAGGTTTACTTTCTACTTTTCTACGCGTCGCAAGCGCCATGAAAAAATGTCAGCTGTTTTTGACGTTGTATCATTTCTATTATTTTGATTTTTCATACGTTGCTGCAAAAAAACCACTCACTTCCCTTCCCGTCTTCTTTTCTCTTGAAATTTTCCATAGGTCCTCATTACACAAAATATCATATGCACAAATTTAATAAATTCTGTAAATTCTTGAAAAATTTCAATTTCAGTTTTCATTTTTGCAAAAATTTTTTTTATTAGATAAAATTATTTACACTACAGCTAAAAAACTTGGCACATAAAAAGCGTTGCATGTAACTTGAAGATTGAAAAGCGTAGAACGCTTTTACTGTAGCGTTGAGGAAGTTACGTGAAAACAACGTGCCCCTGTAGGCTAGTAGGTAGTGTACTAGCATTTCAGTATGGGGGTTGTGGGTTCGATTCCCAACGAAGACCTTGGCTTTTTTTCACTACTAAACTAAAAATTGACTGTCGGTGGGGCTGCTCAGCGATGAAGGCATAGTCACTGGTCGCTGTGCTGTCTTATACGGCAGTTAATTTCCGACTATCCTTCTACTTTCACCACCTGTTTCATCTCTTCTCTATCCCTTTAGCACGGCACTTGACTAATTAGGCATTTTTGCCTGAAGTGCTACTTCTTTGTGTAAAAGAAAAAAAAGAGGATCTGTAGCTGATAGGCCCAAGAATGGACCATCACGATTTTTATGAAAAAATCATAATGAGTGACGTGGCACATTTTCATTTGAATCATATGTTGTGAATAAACAGAATAGTCGGTTGTGGGAAATGGGCAACCCTTAAATTATTCAACAGTCACCTTCGCATTCGTTAAAAGTGACAGTCTGTTATGTAATTTGGTCAGGAGGAATCATCCATCGCAGCTTACTTCTTTGAAAATGCAAACGGCGTAATGGTAACTGTGAATTAGGAGCGATATCGTGATATGACTGCAAACTTTTTAACCCTACAACTGCACGCTTTGGGCTTAATTAACATGTGGTATCAACAAGACGCTGCCAATCAAGTACAGCCAGGATTACAATGGAATTACTGCGAGATTTCCTTCGGCAAAAAGTTATTTCAAGACATGGTGACTACTTTTTGTGAGGATATCTGAAGAGGAAGGGGGTCACATCTGGATTTTAAATATTAATTAACGATGTTAAATCATTAATTTCAATTAATTAATAATTTTTATTTCCAAACCCATTAAAGTACCGTGGTTCCTTGCAAAGGGTGTTTTTTTTAAAGGAATGAAATGAATGAAATAACACGAATTTAGAAGGCCAGTTTACGCCAGAGAAAACAATTTGGCGATATTAAATAACAAAAACGAGAAGGCCAATTGACCTCGTCAAATCGCGAAATTATGCTACCGGGAAATTTCTTATGTCATAGCTAACATGTTTGGATGGTTGTATGGCTTGTGGCGCCGTCTTGCTAAAACCAAAGATCACTGATATCATCATTAGCCAACTGGCTCACAAAAAATTGTTTATCATGTTTTGGCAGCGCAGAGAACTCATGGTGACGGTATTTCCTTGCTCACTTTCGAAGAGATACGGGCCAATAAAGCCGTCAGAACACAAACCAAACCATATGGTCACTTTCTTTGGATGTAATGGTTTTCGGAGGACTTTTATGGATTTTATGACTCCCATATGCGACAATTTTGTTTTTTTATGCATAACTGCTTAATTGAAAATGAGCAGCCTCTCCACGAAATGCGTTGTTTTCGTTAAATTTTTTAAACAGCCAATTCACAAACGATCGAAGCAAACAATAGTGGGTTTCTTGAACACCTTAAACTGTATAAGCATGAAGACGAAGTTTTTTGTACAAAAATATTGCGCAAAGTTCTTCTTGAGATGTCCAACTTTTACGAACGTCGTCCTATGCTATGTTTGCATCATTCCTGCCACTACGAGCATATTGTTTTGGACTATTGTCTGCATCGAAACCGCGAGACTCGACTAAATTATCCACAGCGGCTTAGAAATAGCCTGACTACGAAGAAAAGCTGCTCGAATTTTGCGAAGTTGTACAGTGTTATTTTCACCATTTTGATAGTAAATTTTCACAATTCAAGTTCTTTGCTCAAGAACATATGATTACATGCTTAAAATTTCCTAACTTACTTAACTTATTAAATAATTGTTAAAGAATGACAGCTCAGTTGCTGACATTTAATTATTTAAAAGGAATTTAATGCCTAATCTCAATACGACAGTTTTGTTTAAATAAAATAAATAGAAAGCGTTGCTCAGGGTAAAACTAAACATAAATCACTTGACAGTTAACAAAATGGACGCCAGTTAAAAAAGTATTGCCAAGTTAAAATTCTATACGTGTATAAAAAGTAATCGATATTTGGATTTATTCTGCTGAGACGAAAGAAGATGTTCTGCTTAAACTACCAACTCAGTTATCAATCAATTATAATAATATAACAATATAAATTATATATAATATATATTTTATTTAAGTTATCTCACTTTTTTCACTTAGGTTTATAAAATTGGAATTATCTCTAATTATTTTGCTTTTAACTCTTTCCATAAATAGAAACAGAATCCAATCAAATATTTTTTCAATTCTCTTTAAAAATTAGAGTTAATTTTTAAGACTGTACTGTCAAAAATATTAATTTTTTCCCCATTTTGTGCGTTAAATTTGACATTTTAGTGAAGTGCTGCCAAGTGTTTTTCCCACAATTTGATCCCTTTTTATGGAATACAACTCTTTGTATTATACGCACTTTTTTCACAGTACTAAATACTTTTCGATTCATAAATTCTATTCGATACGGATATAATTACGCGGCAAGGGCTTAGTTTCATGACAAGCTCAAGTTTCATTAAATCATTAAAAATCTATTTTTGCTTCAAATTAATTCAGTGGGTTCTTTTTTCACGATCCTTCTTCTGTATTTTTCGAAACACTAAGCCCTGGGTATAAAATATTTGGGCATTGAAATTTTCGAAAATAGAAAACACAATTAGTTATGACCACCAACCAGATCATTCATTATAAAATGGCAAAAGCATATTTTAAAGATCTAAAATCATACTTTGCGTAGGAAGTAAAAAGAATATATTGATGTCGTACTTCTAGTCAATAGGAAGATAAAGTATATTTTTGTTAAAGATATTGCTTACGTAACTTGACTAACGATAAAACTAATATAACAATCATTTATTTTTTATACTCGGTAACACTTTATAAATTGTCCTCGTTTATCAAACTGTTACATTCGATGAAATCAACTGTAAAGAATAACAACAAGTGCTATAATCTGCCCCCTTTTATCACAAAAATAACATTACACTCATACGTAGACAGAAAAACAATCCCTTAAGATTTAAGTAAATAGTCTTCAAGAGTTCCCATTTTGCTTTCTTTTCATCTAGACTGGGTCTTTTTGCTACGTATTGATTTGTTACGAACGAAAACTTACATCAGAGGAAACATGTTTCCGTTTATTCATAAACGGTGCTAAATAATAATGAATGTGCAGATAGTAGTGATGATTACTATGCTGTAATAGCGGTTAGAATGTTAAGTTTTTACGTTCTGATACACCGGCGAATTAAATGTTCTGGTGTATTTTATGTTTGTTTGCCTCATTAAAGATTTTTGCAATAATTGCGCGTTTGGGTGTGCATCTGATGATGACGTGTCTCATGTTCTGATGCCAGCAAATACAAAACCATGAGTTTGAAGTTTCTAGAAATAACAATTCAAAACTCAAAATTAGATGAAACCATTAAAAAATATAAAAATATCATTATGAGTTACCTGTTGTGTGTTATTGAAACAATCAATATAATTTTCTGATATATTTTAAATATGTATATTATAATATTTCTTTTCTCTTTGTTTCGGGTAAGGAGGGAAAAAATGCCTAATGCATCCCAGATGCTGCCGTCACAGCTCTGGTATATGGTTTTTGCATCCACTAAAAACTCCTCTTTTTTCGAGCCATTCCTCCACCCGGGGACCTCTTTCGAATTGCCTCGAAATAGGGCTCCTCTTTTGTTCTTATCGAAAAGCCATCATTTATTCGACGTCTAGGTTTCGTTTTTTGTCACGTAATATTTTTTTTATGAATGTCACTGCGTGTTTCCATGTTTTATCGTTCTCCAGCACTTTCCAGAGTTCAATAATATTTTCCGGAGATATTCTATCAGCGATTTCTTCTACAGGCTGTCGTTTTATTTGTCTACATAGTTGCCTGCACAGATACATAAAACTATATCCTATGGAGGTTTTGCAGGAAGTAACCATGTCCAGAAAGCATCTGTGTTATATAAACGTTAATCTCACCACGTATGTAGGTCAGTTACCAGTCTTGCTGTCCATCTGCCACGTAATTTGCTCTTCCATTTTTGCATGGTCTGCACTCGTGCCTCCCTTGTTTCCTTTTTCCCCGTTTGCTCTTCCCCAAATTATCTTCATGTGGTCCAAAGTCATTTACGTTTTTCGGCTAAAGGCCCAGTTGGGATAGTCCTGTTTATGTCACGGACTGCGGGCACCGATACCGTGTAGCATACTGGCACAGATTTCGCATCGATATAGTAAGATCGTCTAGGTTGTTGCCATTAATCATAAGGTCCCTTTTGCTTTGCTCTATTATGGTCCTACGATATTCACCATTATTTTGTTGATAAAAGCTGTTGTTTGAGCTGCTTTTGTTGCAGCATATTCTGTTGGACTCTGAATTTAAACCACCTTTTCGTCTTTAGCGGCTCAGACAAGCGTCGCATGGCTACCTCTAGTGTAATTATGAGCAGTTCAGTTTTTTCTGTAGCCAGGTTAAGGTTATGGGAATACATGAATTGACTTAGCTTATTTTGTGCGTCTAACAACGGCCGTGTTATCAGACCTGGGGAGAAGTAATTACATTTTAACTACAGTTAAAATCACACAGAGTCTTTTACAAATAGATGTGATTATAATTGAAAGAATTTACTTTAAAATTGCTTCTAACCATCAATTACACTTTTTCAAATGAACAATTACAAATTAGAAGTACTTTTAATTGTAATTAAGCAATAATCGTTACTTGAAATTAAACAAAATTCAGTTGCATTTTTAGTATCATTGTGTGTAAAATTAATGTGTAATTATTTATAAAATGTAACTGATACTCTCCAGGTTTGGTTTGTGATTTTGTTTTTCTTGTTTATAATTTTTAAATTTACGTTCATATCAATGACAAATATTAACACGTACATTCTTACGTACATACGAGACGAGTATTAAAAAAATAATTTTATCGTTTCCTATAATGACAGCAGACTCAAAGTAGATTTATCAACGAGCTTTTGAAATAAGAAGCATGGCTTTCTAGGCCTTTTATCCCATTCACAAGATTACGGAACTTGGGAGGGGCTGAGCAGTACAGGGTGTATAATATCAACCAATGGCGTTGAAATAAATTGATTTGCTGATAGAACTTTTTTCGTTGTTCCAGCTTCTTTACTCATATTTTTTCTTTATAGTTGTTATGCTTTACATTTTTTTGAAAATTTATCAAAACTGATAACGTATTGAGAATATAACTAAAGGGTTTTTCAACAAGAAGTTTGTTATATAAAACAAAATAAAATAAAAAATTTAGATTAAGATGATCAAAATTTTTATTGTATTACGAAGAGAAAAGTTTGAAAATTATCAATGAAAAATGATATCTGTCAAATGTGTATCACGACCACGCTGACAGATGTCGATACTTTCATCAAAGTTTGTAATTATTTTTTGGCTAAATGGCGATCCTATTTCTTTAATCACATGACGGATTTTAAGTTTTTAAGGCTGAAATCGATTCGATTGGTCCCGTATAGACTTTCGGCTGTATGCATAAAAACGCTTACTTGAGCTTTAAAGTACTCGTTAGTTAACAAACACTTGAAGGCTTACAGACGTTTGTTAAAAAATGGTATTCATAAACAGTACTTTAGCTAATGTATGCTTTAGTAAAATTAGTATTTTGATTCTGGCAATGCCACTATTTTCAGTTGTCACTTTGTGGTTAACAATGTATAAAAATGAATATTATTTATCCGGGTAGTTAGATCCATAAAAAATGTTTTTATTGTTTTCAGCAAAGTCAACATATTTTTTTTTTTTGGTTTTTTATTAATATTTTTAATAAAAAGCAAAGAACCCAAAAAAGGTCAATTTGCAAGGCTTACGAAGAACTTACAAAGAATTTGTTCATATTAAAAAACTAAGTATTCAAATAACGAGCTTTATTTTGATTATATGTACATCAATAAAACTTTTGTTTTAAATAATTAATTATAATTATATTTTTATAAAATATAAAATAAAGATGTAAAAATGTTTTATATTGAATGGCACGTTATGTTTTAGTTTTTATCATTATTTGTATACTACAATTTGTTTTTAATAAACATTTTTAAAAGTTTTTTTTTCATTTTTAATAAATTTGAAATTAATAAGTTGAGAATTATTGAGATTTGTTTGAGAGGAGTGTCGATAATTAACGGTAAAAACAAAAATGTTTATTTTGAAAGTGCCGTTAGTCGCCGTACTTAGGAAATTAATTACGAAGCTTAGTGTAAAAGAAATGGAAACATGTAATAAGTGCGTGTGAAGTATTGTTGTGATTATTGGATTTATTTTTATTAGCACGAAAGAATAGTGCATTTTACAGAACTATATTAAAATGATATCTAATATACTACACATAATTAGCATTATTTTATTTTTTTATTCTCAGGAGGTTGCTTCGTGTTGTATAAAATATCGAAGAATGTCACAACTCAAAAGCGTATTATTGCACATAGTGACTTATGTAAAGGACAAAATAGTAATATTAGTAATAGCCCCCTGTTGTCACAGTACACAACATGAAGAAAAAAGGTTTTATTTCAACACAATCATTAGAAAAATCCATTTCAGAAAGAAAACTAAATACAGACTAGTTGAAATGGCTAAAAATTAAAATGTTTTACAAACTAATTTAAAATAAAAAAGATGACAATAACAAAGTAACTTATGCCACTTTTAAAATAAACGGCTAGGTTTATTGTAAATACAATTTGTTTTGTTTTTGAACTTTCAATAATAAAATTGAACTGTCAATTTATTTTAGGTTTAAAGTAGGTTTTTCCTTCTTTAAAGTTAACAAAGGTATTTTAAGGTAAAAGCGTTTTTTGAATACAACTTTAGGAAATTGTGCTTAACAACGGCGGTTAAACCTGCTTTAAGTTTTTATGCATACAGCCATTTGTCTTTAACATAGCCGCACGAAACATAATCCAGCGGTATTAAAACACACGATCTGGCTGTGAAACCACATATAAGCGATATCCACATCGTCAATAATAGGCCAACATTTAGTTGTTAGTATCTCGCGATAGCGTGATCCACATTTCCAGCCTGAATGGTTTAAAGCGCCCCATACAGTGAAATGTTGAGCATACTGAGCGAATCTAGGGCGATGTGAAAGATCGGTCGGCTTCAATTGCGGCACCAGTTGCATCTTTTGGATAAACATAATTCTTGAGAACGTCGAGGAGTTGGCAAATTTAAATCTGCTTCAATACTGTGGCTCACGGATGCGATGTTTTCAGGTGAACGACCCGGTCGAATACATGTTGGTGTTCGCATATTTTGTACTGAGCCTGTCGACTCTCGAAAGGACGATTATGTTGTCAAAAAATATCACAAATTTTACGAAATTTAACTTTAACAGAACCATCATTTTTATTGTTAATTTTAATTATTTTAATGCGATTTTCGTGCGAAATTAGATTCATTATAACAATTGCCAATTCATCTACTGCGAATGCTTCAAAAAACTAAATGTTAAAACTATCATGTTGTTGTTTTTGCCACAATTGAAAAACAAACTTCTTTTTGCGAAACTATATATTGCAATATGTCATTTCTTATTAAATTTTTTTTTATTTATTATTTACTTTTATTTTTTATTTAATTTCATGAGAATAATTTAGACAAATTTTATCGCGATCAATTTCTTAATTTCATAAAAGAGTTCTGAAAAATTTACTAAAGTTTCGAACACGACATAGCGAGACAATTTTTTGTTGTGTTTATGATATATTTTTTCAACAGGCTCTTTAGGATTTTAAACAAAAACAAAAACAAAAACTTGAAAAAATAAGCACTTGATTTATTAAGTTTTTTAAATGTTACCGAACCATAACACTTGAAGACCGCATAATATATTTCAGTTCACTTATTTTTTTTTATTGTCGAGCGTTATTATTTTTATTTATTTACTTTTAATTTGATTTTCAATGCCAATAGATTTTATATTTTTTTCGTCAAGTTTACTTCTGTGTTACATGTATTCAACTCACAAGTCCATGTTATCATGTTATCGTAAACCTATTTTTCAATTATTTGTATTTGTTGTATGTAGTTGGCATTGAAAAATTTGTTGTAAATATAAAACCTTTTTTATAATGTTTTGGAAATTTTTTGTATTAACACCTTGTAAGGGACTTGGTAATTTAAATGATTAACTTGAAATCTTAACATGTAGAATGAGTTAAACGTGTTGTCAGCGGCATAACCATTTAATATATATTCGCATTATTCCACAAGTTTACCCAGCTTGAATATTAGTAAAAGTTTTATATTCTCGTAACATACAAAGTCCCATGCCTGATGCAATTTCATAGTATGTATGTATTTGTTAAACAAAATTAAATTTTCACATTTCCGTATAGATGAAAATTTTATTTTAATAGACGATAACCAATACCATGGGAGCTAGTGAACTGAGGAATTGTATTGTTGGTTTTAATTGTTTACTAAAATAAAAGTGACGTGTTTATTAAAAAATGAGTAGCATGTCTATTTATAGTTTTAATTATAAACATTGAATTTCTTAACAAATTTACAAAATACTTTTGACCAATAATTAAATTATTTTTATTCTCTGTAAGTTATACAATATAAATTCGTAAGTTTAGGACAAAACATTACAATTTCTTTACACTACACGCATACGAAATTTGTGAAGAGTACGCTTATTTATTTTATTTACTATTTATCATTTCGAAAATAGTATTTTTGTGTAACTGTAGAAACTCATATTTTTTTTTTTTGGTTTATTTTTAAGCGTATTTATAACGTGAATTGTATTTTACATTTACTGAATTTTAATTTTGCTGCTATTCCACTCATTATTCAACCTTCACCCACATGCTTTTATGAGAACATTTTCATTGACCATGTGAGAAATATAGACAATGAATGAATGAATGTAATAAATGCAAACAATTAAGTTTAGACAACAATAAAGTTATTAGCACAAGCAGACTTTATATAAAACAAAGTTTTTATCAGTTTTCCTTTTACATGTTATTAGTGCATTTACATTTGATAAAATTTATTAGAGAAAACTGAAACTATTTGAAAAACTACTTTAAAAATTAAACAAAACTTATCCAGATATAAAGTGTTTTTCAACAAAAAGTTTGTTTTCTAAAACAAAATAAAACAATAAATTAAAATGATTTAAATATTTATTGTATTACGAAGAGAAAAGTTCAGTAATTATAAATGAAAAATGATATTTGGTAAATATCCACCACGGTAATACTGTCAGATGTCGATTCTTATATCAAAGTTTTTAATCACTTTTTGACAAAATGTCGGCAGTCCTATTTCGTTAAGCACATCACGGATATTGAGTTTTAAGCCTGAAATCGATTCGATTGGCTCCGTATAGACTCTGTCCTTAACATAGCCCCACAAAAAATAATCCAATCGTGTTAAATCAGACGAACTGGCTGGTCACTTAACTGCCGATTGTCGTGATCGTATAATTGGATGATGTGGCACCGTCCTGTTGAAATCACATATCAGTGATATCCACGTCGTCAATAATAGGCCAAAATTGAGTTGTTAGCATCTCGCGATAGCGTGATCCATTAACCGTTACCATATTTCCACTCTCATCTTCGAAAAAAAAATAGTCCAATTACGCCCCTAGACTACATAGATCAACATACAGCGACACGTTATCATGCAAAGGCAATAATCCCTCTAGGATTTTTAGCAGCCCAAATACGGCAAGTTTGTTTGTTGACATTGACATTGACATGCCCTGACAAGTGAAATTGGCCTTTGTGTGAAAAATGATTTTTTCAGAAAAACCAGCCGGTTGTTCTTAAATGAATTGAGCGAATCTATGGCGACGTGAATAGCCGGCTGGCTTCAATGTCAAATCCCTACACAAAATTCGCCATGTGGTTGTTTTGGATAACCGCAATGGCAGGGAACGTCGAGGAATTGCGAAATTTGGATCAGCTTCAACTCTGTAGCTCACGGCTGCAATGTTTTCAGTTGAATGACTTTGCCGAATACGCGTTGGTGTTC
Source organism: Trichopoda pennipes (assembly GCA_030448955.1). Lineage (NCBI taxonomy): Eukaryota > Metazoa > Arthropoda > Insecta > Diptera > Tachinidae > Trichopoda > Trichopoda pennipes. Next base: position 11,400,900 of record JASKUP010000034.1, read on the forward strand.
GCACATTTTGTCTCGAGCCTGTCGACTCAAATTTAACGATCAAGTTCCTAATAAAAGTCTCAGAAGGACGATTATGTTGTCCAAAAATATGACGAATTTTAGGAAATGTAACTTTAACAGAACCACCATTTTCGTAATTTATTTTAACATCTTGTTAAAAAAACCCCATAGAACGAAATGTTAGCATTTTTCTATTGATTTGTTAAATGCTACAAATTCATTACAAACAACGTCTCTCACAATAATTCTTTTTAATTAAAAAATTAAATTATTTGAAATATTTGCTAAACATCAACTGTAAGAGAAAATAAAAGAAAAATGAAGCATTGGAATTTATAATTGCTTTTCAGAAAATTATAGGCCTCGCTACCTGTTTCATATATTTCTGTTGCTGATATTTTTTTAACATAATTTTGATGAATGCTGGAAATTACAACATCAAGTTAATTTAAAAGTCAGGCAGCAAAGAGAAACAAATTTTTGAGAGTCACGTATTGTAAATAAAAATGCGGTTTTCAGATTTATGTTTAAAAATGCAGCAAAGTACAATAAAGTGGAGTGGAGTATATTAAAAAGAAGAAAACATTAATTGTTTTACTTGCTGAAGCACCTGCTGTTAACAGCCAATCGAAAAAATTAATTTGAACAAAGAATTCTGCAACAAAAAAAAAAAATAATAAATCCAGTGTTACATTTAAATTAAGCCTTCTGGGAATTGCCATTCGCCCCTTAAATTAATGGTATCCACAAGAATATAATTGTTTTGTATACCATTTTACCAGGTATCAGTTTATATTTTTGTTACATTTTATTTTTAGAGATAATTACTCACAATACTTTAGAGTTTTTAAATTGAATAAATTAAATTACATAATTTATTCAGACAAGCTGAAGCATGTTGTTGTTTTGTGCTCATAAGATTTCTTAGAAACTTCTTAATTTATAAACAGACACAATAGGTCATTTCATTTACTTATTTCAGTGATATTTTCTTTTATAACTTAAACTCAGCATATTGGTTCGTAGCAATACGTTAAAAAGTAACGTTATGAAATTGAGTACATATCATAATGGGGAAACCAATAAAAATCATAACAGTAAGTTAATTCATGACAACTATACCTTTTCGCTATGGTATGTGTCTCTTTGTTAAGCTGTGGCCTTTTGATAACAGATGTTTCTACTTGCTGTAGGACATAAATGCTAAACTTGAAAAGCGGTGGTTTTAAACCCTGAATAAATGCTAAAACGCGACATTCTTTGTTCAAGCTAATTTAATTCCTAACCTCAAATCTATCCACCCATTATGTCGCTATATCTAACTGGTCAGCAGCCGAATTTAAAAATAAATTGTATTTTTCGTTATTTGCACTCGCTAATTTTTAAAAATGCAATCTAAACTTTAAATTTTGAATTAAAAATTTGTAAACCAGTATTGCCACTGAAATTTATTTCATTTCAAAAATTTTTTCTTAGCAATATTTCTGAAAGAACGACCGAACACCGCGCTAGTAAGACAATGTAAGCGCAGGAATCTTGTTTTTATTGTTTATAGTGCACTAAAATGTTTTCTCTTTAAAAATTCGCGATAATTTTTAACCTCAAAAATTTTAGCTCGAGCTTAAAAAATAGCCAAAGGGTTATAGTCTAGAATATAGCTTGGACTGTAATCTAGATTTTAGTCTAGAATAACATATCTTGTAGTTTAGAGTATAGTCTAGACTGTAGTGTAGAATACAGTGCAGAATATAGTCTAGAATATAGTTCAGACTGTAATCTAACTGATAGTCTAGAATATAGTCTAGACTGTAATCTAAACTGTAGCTTAGACTGTATTCTAGAATAAGTTTACAAATTTAATAAGGTAAAAAAAGAAAGAAAAAGTTCTTTTCTGGTTGCATTACCAGTAAAAATTTCGGTAAAATAACAATTGGTGCCCCTGTAGGCTAGTAGGTAGTGTACTAGCTTGTAAGTATGGGGGTTGTGGGTTCGATTCCCAACGAAGATTTTGGTTTTTTTTCACTACAAAAATAAAAATTGATTGTCGGTGGGGCTGCTCAGCGATGAAGACATAGTCACTGGTCGCTGTGCTGTCTTATATACGGCAGTTAATTTCCAACTATCCTTCTACTTTCACCACCTGTTTCATCTATTCCCTCTCCCTTTCCTAAAATAATGTAGCACGGTACTTGACTAAATAGGCATTGTTGCCTGAAGTGCTACTTCTCTTTTAAAAAAAAAAATATTGATTGATTATTGATGTGTTTTTCCAATAATAACTAAAAATTTACTAGTAAGAAAAATTAGAATGCAGTATCAGTAATTTCCTGAATAGTTTAAAAATGTTCAGTAATTAGTGAAATTTTACTGGTAGTGCTAACTAAATTTCATTACTGTTAAGAGGTCATTGGTTACTGTACAGTGTACAATATGTAGATTGAAAAGAAATAACACAGTTTAAATTACAATAACTGAAAACTTAATAACAGATATGTATTAATCATACGCTTCAAGAAACAACCTGCTCCTCCTCGCCATCTATATATGCATATGTAAGTGTTTTTCGCACTCGTACAAAATAATACTTAACCACCACTACTAAAAACTGAAATAAAAATCCACAGGCAAGTATAGTTTTACCAACATGTATGTTGCTATACACCAATACCTCGCTTGCGTCGTCTCGTTCTACATATTTTCAAAGTTGCGTCGCTGCTTAATTCTTGGTTGCGTTGTTTTGAGTTATTTTGAAAAACTCTACCTAACAGAACTTTCATATCTAAAACAGCAAAATCTGCGCCAGGATTTAAAGCTAACAAGGGTAGACTGACTCTTCTTGTCAGTGGTAATGCAAATGGTGCTTTCAAATTGAAACCATTTCTTATTTATCAATTAAAAAATCCAAGCGGTATGAAATGTTGTTTAAAGAATCTGCTTGTTATCACTGGCGAGCAACCAAAGAGCATGGATAACAACATCGTTATTTCAAAACTGGATTTCCACTTAAAGCTTGTGGCAACATAGAAAACAGAAACTTCAAGGCTTCGGTCCTAGTAGACAGTGCTCTTGGCCACCCAGTTTATATTGATGAATTGTCGGAAAACGTGAAGTTAGTATTTTTACCGGCTAATATGACACCAGTTATTTAGCCGATAGATAAGGAAGTAATATCGACTGTTTCTTTAACATTATGAAAGCCATAGTAATTATATCCGGTGCATAGGAGAAAGTTAAGCCATCTTGCAGGAATGGTGTTTAGCACAAAATATGGCCTAAATGTGTTCACTAAATATGCGCTGCAGTAGTCGATGATGGTACATCATGTTGCGTCATAAAATTTCCAATTTGGTTAGAGAGCATAATTTTGAAGGTAGGAGGGAGGAGATCCTCCTTGCATAATTAAGAATTCTCTAGTGAAAAACGATTGCAATTTGAATTTCAATTTGCTAATAAAAAAGATGACAGTGACCGTTTTATATGGACATTTTTTTATAAAACTATCCTGACTGGTAGTAGCTATGAATATCTATTGTCACAGATACTATTCGGATTGTGGTTACTTACAGCTAGGGTCTAAAACCACAGTGATCTAACCGCCGAAATGTGAGTACCAATTCGAAATCGTGCATTTGAACATGGCCTCCCCCCTGGTTAGGAGGGGAGCCTATCTAAAACTCCTTCCGTTCTGTGGGTCACGGCACCCGGTTGCAATGCAGTTCCACACCAAGCTTGCGCTCCTTTCGTGATTTGGGTCCAAACCACAGCCACCACAAAGTAACCCGTAGGGGCGCACCATTGTCAGGCTAGAACCAAAGTTCTAGGGCCATCTGACACCACCGGTCAAATCTCGCCACCGTATTTACTGCCTGTTGTTTTTCAAATAACTCGGGACTGGTAATTCGCGTCAATTAGAAAACGTTCAGCAGTGAGAGTTCATTTTCACATCGAATTCTTCCAGGCAATCTTTCCTTATATACCCATAGGTCTAAAAGAAGCGACTGATGCAGCGCTAATCCACCACACCAGCACAGAAGGAACCACCACCTACGACAACAACCGGATAACATTGCATGGTACAGGTAAAAGTTATACGAGGTAACGGGTTTGCTAATGCTTGCGCAGCGAACTATCAGCTACAAAGGCTACAACCTCCTCCGGAAGGCCATACAGGCAAACCCACAGAGTCTGTCTAAAAACTCGACTCTCTGCAGAATTCCGCCAAAAATGTAACCGCTGCCAACGCCGAAAACGCTCATAGTGTCTAAGCCCCTAATGTCGGCAGTCTATTGTTACAGATTGTGTGATTGGTTTTACATCCGAACCTGGCTATGTAGCCTTAATCAGATGGTGGACAAACCACAATTGTATAATTTGGAACGTCATACATGCGTCCTAGGAAGCCGAAGACATAATTCTAAGCAACAGAACCACCTAGTTGCAACTTTAATGATTACAGGTCAGGGCTGCGAACCATCACACCTTGCTTAAGAGTTGGAGACTTTTAACTCCTGTCCAGAACACCTGTCTAGCATGCTCACTGGACTGGATCATTCACTTTCCGTGTCATTATCAGTGAGATGATCCTGGCCACCATAGAACCATAGACTGTTATGGGGCCGCGAAACCACAACCACCACGATACTCCCATATAGGGGCCAACCTCAATGATCAGTCAAAGAACTATTAAATGTCTAAAGAGACAAATAATGAACTCTGCGGCTCACTGATCCCTGGTCTATAAAGACCATATTTATGTGCCGCTGCGGGGAGTCTATTGTTACAGAGTGTGATTTGTTTTACATCCGCGCCTGACTATATAGTCTTAATCAGATGGTGGACAAACCACTTTGTATAATTTGGAACGTTATACAAACGTCCTAGATAGCCGAAGACATAATTCTAAGCAACAGATACCACCTAGTTGCAACTTGAATAATTCCAGGGCAGGTCTGCAAACTATCACACCTTGCTAAAGAGTGTATTGTTACAAACAAAGTTATTTAACGTTGAAAAAAACGGTGCTCAGCAAACGTAGAGCCAATTTTTTGTGAAAGACAGTCGTCTTACGAAAACAGCCACTATGGATTCATCACACAGTGATTAACTTTAATTGAATAAAATAAAATTTTATATTGTTTTTGTTTTTAATGTTGACTTTGTTCAATTTTCTGTTTTAAAAAAATAGTATTTTCATAATTCTAAATTCACTTTGCGTCGTGTTTTTCTTTTTTGAAACATAACCCCGACGCAAAGTGAGGTATTGGTGTACATTATCAAAAATATTATTATTTCTCTCACTCTTATCAATTATTTGTATTCAATTTTGTTTTAGTTGTTGCTGTTGTGTATATCATAATCTTGCAAAATAAGAAGATAATTTTAGTGAATTTTGTTTAGATAAGTGGTGCGTTTTGTTGCGTAAAAATGTGTTTACGTACGCTGTTTCATATTCTTCTCAATTTAACGGGTGTCTAATTGTTGAAGCAGAATAATAAATAAAGAGAGCAAAACGTTTTAATGAATTCATTGAAGTTGTTTATTTAAATAAAATTAATTTTGTTTCCATTTAGCGGGCTGTGGGTTTGTTTTTAATTTTGTACACTTTTTTTACAGTGCATTTTATATATTTCAAACACAGATTTTAGCTGGCTAGATGTTGTCTAGAGGCCTGAATGTTTGTTTATTTTCTAGAGTTTATGCAATTGTTAATATACTTTGATTTTTACTCTCCATTTCTATTAAATTATTCATACCTTCAGAAACACTTAACTTCCCGTTTTAAGTGTTTGTGTTGTGTGTTTCTCTATTTAGACCTTAATTTGCAGAGAATAACACGTACGTGTTTTGTTATTGTATTTAATTGTTGGCGTTGCGTTTTTTCGTAATGAATATTTTTTTTTACCATACCTGGCTTGCGGTTGTTCATTATTCATACCGCACTTTAGTCAATTTTTGTTGTCAAAGCAAAACGATTCTTCTTTATTTCATTATTTTTCTTTTAGACGAAAAGTAATCAAAACAATAACAATTCATATGTGTGTTTGTGGGTGTGTGCGTGTCTGTTTATCTTAATTAAATATTGGATTGTTAAAGGCATTTGTATTTTTAATTAAAGGTTTTTTTTTCATTTATTTTTTTAATATAATCCAGACTTTTTAAATATATTAAAGTTGTTTTAACTGTGTTATTCATCGCCAGTTTTTCATTTGTTTATTATTTATTATTTAAATTTTCAGCCAATAACATTAAATTGTTTAATATAATTGTGTTAATAAATAAATGCCAGCTTATTAAAACTATTTTTATTGAATGGAAATTTATTAAAACAATGGAAATTTGCCTTGAAAATTAAGCTTTTGTGCGAATTATTTTCAATTTTCCACAAAAACTTATAATTGTGGAATTTTTATTAAAAATTCATTTAAAAACTAAAATTAAATTTTGCATTAAATCTAAAATTTTGTTTGTTGTCGTTTAAAATTTAAAGTTTGTTTTTCCTATTTTTAAAATAGTTTGAGACATTAAAAATCAATAGTAGTGCGCGTTGAAAATGTCTATGTTGTCGACAGTGTACAAATCCAGCCATTAAAATAATATAGATCTTATCAATACTAAGAAAATAAAAGAAAACACTCACTTGTCAAGTATATTTTAAAGGTAAATTAATTATTAATAATTATTTTATTATTAATTACAATCAAGGAAGGCTGAACAACTTGTAACGCAAGACTTGGTTAAGAGAGCTTTTAAATTAAGAATAAAAATTGTGAAAATATAAATCGACCAGTGTTCGTTTCATACTGCTCATCAGTCAAGGATATAAATTTTATTTGTTTAATACAGCAGGAAATCGGTTTGCAGTGTCTATATAGAAATATGTAATGTAAATATAGAATAACCTATAATATTGCATAGACAAGCAAACGCAGACATCACCTTAAGTTTTCACATCAAAATAATGCTACAGCTCATCGTTTCATACTAAAGGATTTTCCCAACAAGAAGTTTGTTGTCTAAAACAAAAAGTTTAGATTAAGATGATTCAAATTTTTATTGTATTACGAAGAGAAAAATTCGACAGTTATGAATGAAAAGTGATATCTGGCAGGTAAATAATAAAGGACTCCGAGATGGCGGCACACCAGATGAAACAAAAATTTCTTGGGAAGTAAGCGTGTTAAAACAAACTTTTTGAGTTCTGTTTGAAAGATATGAATTAATTCACATAAGTAAATTGTTTGTGGATGTCATAAGGTTAAGTTTCAGAACCTTGTGATTGACCATATCAACTGCCTTAATGAAGTCGGTGTATATAACATCAGTTTAGTTACGTTGAACAAATCGCCGATTGACTAACGTTGTCAATTCCAAAAGAACAATCCCTTCCAAAACCGGGTTGAGCAGAAACCAACATAGAAGATATTTGATGGGAAAAGTGATCAGTAGCAATTTTGTCAGACAGCAATATCTCTGAAGTTGTCAACATTATTCCTGCAACCAGATTTATGTAATATGATAATAAAAGAATTCTTCCATATTTTAGGAAATTAACTAAGTTTCAATGATATGTTGAAGATAATTGTAAAAGGTTTTGCCAGTGCACTAGCACAGTGTATGCAACTTGGAGTACTATCCGGACTATAAAAATTAATATGGTGATCAGTAACAATTTTTTTTTTTGTAAAGAGAAGTAGCACATCAGGCAACAATGCCTATTTAGTCAAGTACCGTGCTACTTTCTTTAGGAAAGGGATAGAGAAGAGATGAAACAGGTGGTAAAAGTAGAAGGATAGTCGGAAATTAACTGCCGTATAATAAGACAGCACAGCGAACAGTGACTATATCTTCATCGCTGAACAGCCCCACCGACAGTCAATTTTTATTTTTGCAGTGAAAAAAAAAACCAAGGTCTTCGTTGGGGATCAAACCCACAACCCCCATACTGACCAGCTAGTACACTACCTACTAGCATACAGGGGCATTAAAAAAAATATGAAAATGTGATGAATATGATGTTCCATAAGACGATGTATTTTAATCGTCTTCAAAATTAAAGGATGAAAAATGGAACAAAAGTAGAGGCCTGCTTTTGTACAATTGTATTTGCTGAAATTTTCATTTATTATTTGGCAGTAAATATGTGACATTTTCTCCTAAACATATATTTTAATTCTATGGCAAATTTGAATACAATAGCTATCGATAGCCTTGGCTAAGTAAATAAATTTTCCTTGATACGAAAGCCCGCTTGATCACTAATACGGCAGGATTTATGCGCACATTTATTTTATAGTTTTTCTTTAAACCCACCAGAAAGCGAAATACCATTTTAAAAAATTGAAAATTGTTATAATTTTTGTTTTTGAAAATATAAAAAATAATTTCCTGAAGAAGCTTTCCAAAGGAAAGCGAAATATTGAGAGAAAAAAAGAAAAATAAATCGTTTTAATTTAAAGGACCGAGTGGAAAGATTAAAATTTAATAAAAATTTTTTAAATTTATTTCAATAAATACAGTAGTTAACAATTTGGATAAAGGACCGACTACTATAAAATCTTATAATAAATTTTAATTTTTATTTAAATGACTCCTTTAAACTCCGATTTAATTAAGAGGATACTAAAATTAGTCTTTAGTCAAACAACTTTAAGAAAATTTAAAAAGTATTATAAATAACTTTAAACCTTTTTTGATATAAAATCAGAGCTGTTAAATTTGGATTACGATTAGTAATCAATTAGATTACATTTTTAAAGGAATGGTATTGATTACATAATTCTCTTTCAAACAATTCATGATTTTTAATTAATTATGATTACAAATAATCCAAAAGTAATCAAGATTATTTAGGATTGCGAGAAAATAATCAAACATAATCAAAAGTAATCAAAAAATAATTGATTACTTTCATGGACTATTTGTGATTATTTTCGATTATTTTTTAAACATTTTGAATTTACATCATGTTATATATACATTATATTTTGAAAAATTAGCATTTACAACGTAAAAAATTCTGAAGAAGTATAACAAAATTAGATAGTTTTTGCTTACAAAATATAGATATATTCACTTCAATAACAAAACAGTCAATAACAATTTTACTACTTCTTAAATAAAAAAAAAAAAAGGAAAAATACGTGAAAAAATATAAACGCGAAACAAATACAGTCAGAATACATTCAATTTTCAAAAAAGAAATTTACATATATTTACAATTGGCCTTCATTACAACTAATTTTTCAAAAGAAAAATCAGACAATGGTTGCCGCCTTGGACTATTAACAATCCCGGCAAAAGAAAACAGGCGTTCAACTGGAGCTGAAGACGTTAAGGGCGTGTTAAAAAAAATAAATGCATCCCTTAGTAAATCATATTTTTGCCAAATCTCGTCAGTAGTTGAATTATCATTTAAATAGCTGAAGAACTGATGTTTTATTGCGGATCGTTGGTCAACTTTTATCTGTTCTTGTGACACTGGTGTAGAAGGTCTTACTTCAATTTCATCATCTGAAAAGTCAAATCTCTAAAGTAAAAGACAAAATAAATGTACGCATAAGTTTACCATCTTCAGCGAAATCAAAAAAATCGGGCATAGTCGATACATTATTAATTTTCTTTTCAAAATTAAATGTTTTACAATTTTTGGCGTAAAAACTGTAAAGTGTTTCTAAAACTCTGCTGGTTATATTCTCGACAGTTAATTCCGGCAATTCTGGACTTAATCTTTGCAATACCTTGAGCCATTTCATTTTGATGCTTTGAGTTAGTACTGCTGCTGCAATTGCAATATTTGCTTCAGGCTTCAACATGAAATATGGTTAGAACCTTTCTCTTAACTTATGTTCCATTTTTATAATAACAGATGATAATTGTTGCAGCGCCTGGGATCTGCTTAGTTTATGCAGCCTATTGCTTACTGTCATAAGAGTTGGTATTAAAAATCCTGTAATAATATTTATATAAATTTTTATTTTACAGAAGCAAAATATGAAAATACCATAATTAATGTTGCTTTCTCCTTGAAGAAAGTCCAGGGCCTTTGCAATTGGTTCCATTAACAAATTGTACATTTCCAGGTACTGTATGTCTATTGCAGAAAAATGTGGCAACGTCAGCTTATCGCACAGATTATTTAACTTTTCCTTAAAGCAAAGTAGTTTTTGAACTGCGTCATACAATGAGTTCCAACGCGTAACTACGGGCAAAAGCAGCGATGATCCCAGGTGTTCTTCAATTATTTACGAAGACTTTGGCCATTTGCACTTCTTCCACAAGTTGTAGCATTTATCGAATGTCTAAAAAAATTAACATTGAACTCATTTTCACAAGTACAAAACGTATTACAATTTTATTATTCGAGTTGGAATGTACTATACGATTCAATTTGAAGTTTCTATTCAATTTTGAAGATTTTTTTTAATTTCGTCTTTTTTTCCAATTATTGTTTGTTAATGCAAACATTAATTGTTTGTTAATGCAAAAGAATACGTTTTGTTCTGCGACTTACCATCTTATGCTGGATATGCAGTGGCTGTTCAGTTTTTAAAATTTTATTAAAATCTGTTGAAGCAAGTAAATTCAGAGTATGGCAGCAACATCTCTGATGCGTAGGCAACAACCTTTCATTTTCAAAGACTGGCATTTCATCATCAAGTTCATCTTCGAAAAATTCATTTCCCACACCGTAATCTCTAAATGCTTTTACAAAATTTGAACCGTTGTCCGTAATGGTCAAAACAATGTTTGAGCTGTTCAAACCAAAGGCAGTGTTGATTTCAGTAATCATCTGCGCAATATTTTCTGCGGTGTGTGCTCCACAAATTCTTCGACATGCCAAGGCTGCCGATTTGCGTTCAAAATTGTCTGTAAGCCAATGACACGTACTATATCCAAGGAAGCTTTTGTAATTTCCAGACCAAACATCTGCTGTGGTACAAAAATATTTAGAAAAAACCATGTGTTCTTTTACATTTTTTATCATTATGGTATATTTTGTTTCCAATTTCTTAGCCGCTGTTTGCCTACACATCACCTTCATACCTGTTGTTTCAAAAAGATCTATAAAGGATTTCTTTTCAAGAATAGAAAGGGGCAATGAACAATCAATTATTGCATGTAACAGTTAACCATCGAACTTAGATTGTGTGTTACGGCTAAAAGGGCTACCCGCTTTATAATCTTTGTATATTTTAAAAAGTTCACTATGCTTGACTCGCAAGTGTTTGATGAAATTTGAAGTCACTTCACCGCTTCCTCTTATAACTCGATGACATGCAACACACTTTGCACAAGTTGTCTTATCCGAAATCTAACAATAAAAATTGTAAATACATTGTATGCTTTAATGTAAAAAACTTTACATTAAACTTTTCTCTCAATATTTCGCTTTCTTTTGGAAAGCTTCTTCAGGAAATTATTTTATGAGAGAAAAAAAGAAAAATAAATCGTTATAATTTAAAGGACCGAGTAAAAAGATTAAAATTTAATAGAAATTAAAAAAAAGGTCGAATAAAACTGAAAATAATAATCAAATTTAAAACTTACTTTTTCTACTTCTGTGTAAAATTCTTCGTTGAAAATTATTTTTAGTGAGTTCACACAGACTTTTTTTGGGGCTGGTCCTGATTCCTCACTTAGTAAGTTTTTTCGTTTACTAGTAGTAGGATTAAAGTTCGGATCTTCAATACTATCATCTGCGGAAAAATCGGTTTCAGAAACATATTCAGACATTTTGACCTAAGAATTCTAATTATTAATAAGAGTTTACAAAAATTATATTTAATACTCACCAAAAAATATACGTAAAAGAAGTATATACTTTATAGTATAAAATTTATATTTACACAAATAGAGCACAATTAAAAAAAAAATAATTTAAGTAATAATTTTATTTTAAACTTGTTTAGAAACGGAATGACAGACATATGTCCTCTTGTACAAGTGGAATGTGTGACAAACAAAAGAAAATGTTAATAATAAAAACAATAAGTACCGCAAGCAGAATGCAAAATTATGAAGAATGCAAACAGGTTATCAATTATCTAATCGATGAAAAACAATAATAAAAACTAAAAAATGAAAAAAACAACTTATTAAAGAATGCATTTGTGACAGTTTTGCCATAATTTTGCCAAATAATAATAAATAATCAAAAATAATCGAAAATAGTTCTTGAAAGTAGTCGAATTATTTTTTGATTACTTTTTATTATTTTTGATTGCTTTCTCGTAATTTTTATTAGTCTTGATTATTTTTGGATTATCTGTAATGTAATCAATTAGTAATCGCGCGAAATTAAAAATAATCGTAATGTAATCATTACTTCAACTTAAAAAAAAAATAATCTAATTACTAATTATTACGATTAGTAATCATTACTTAACAGCTATGTATAAAATTATAATTATATGTTATTGATTACCAACAAAGTGTACGTGTTCAAGGTTAAACTTAAAACCAAACTAAAAGATACCAGCATCTTTAACTTCAACATTTTTTTTTGGATAGTCTTTAAATATACAACAACACACTATGCCATAACCACCTCAGATATAATAAAAACTAACATTCACTATAATATTTAGTATATATAAAATTATAGTACGCAGCATAAACATTTGTTCATTTATGTCCATAGATTGGAATAGGTAGATAGAATAAGAAAGAGAATTAGAAGGTTTCCCCATCCAAAATTTGTCTGTGACATAAAATGGGTTAGAAAGGTTACTTTGAAATATAGAGCGTTTAAAAGTAAATATTTGTTTGTGTGTATGAGTTTACTTGTGTTAGATAACCTACATTTTGTTAATAGCAAATGCGTTCTCTTACGAATGTTGATTTGCATTTTGGAAGTAGAAATATGTGTAGAATTTTTAAGATTCTTGGTGTGTTTAAGGTATAAATTTATATCACACACATAGTCTATCACATCCCTACCTCTTTTCTTTTTCATCTTCCACAAAAAAAAAAACAACTAAAGAAAAACCATTTCAAGTGTAGAATGAAAAATAGTTTTCTTTATTTCCAGCATCATTGTTAACAAAATAGAACATGAATCGAAAACAACATTTTAGTTTCTAATCTTTGTAATAAATATCGTCGTAACACTTTTTTGATCACTTTTGGTTTTGACGCGGGGTTATGAGTTATTAATGCACATGAGATATTGTTAACTCTGTGCGCTTCGCGATCATGCAATGCTAGATTTCAAGTGTAAACATACATAAATGAGTCCTTGATTCCTTATATATATATTGTGACTAACTAAAATTGAAAAGCAAACTTAAATATAAGAAGAAGATTAATTTTCTTAAAAGCTTCCCCCTACTTTAATCGATTTATGACTAATTGTAATTTCTTTTCTTATCGAAGCAAAGAAAACCTTCTTTTAAACTAAGAATCCGACTCAATGTCCAGTGCTGTGTTCTGGTAAACTGATTGACTCTTGCACGCGATTTGCCAATATTAACGAATTTGTCCGTAGCCTAATTGTGGTGCTTTTTACCTACTCAGACACTCTAAATTTTACTATCATTTTTTTTACTGTTCTTCAATGCAACTGCCTAAATGTCTTTCACTTTTGCATTTTTGCTTTTCTTAATTTTTTTTGGTGTCACTAATATGTGCAGTAATTTTTGCCCATTTTAATTTTGACTGCTAAAGGTGTTTTTTAACTTTGAAATAGCTGAGTTTAGTGATTTTATTATGTTTTGATTTTGAAAAAAAAAGAAATTAGGCTGCTCGCAAAGAAAACAACTGGTTGTGATATGGTCATAGCAATCATATTATGTTTTCTGTAACAACATTGTGTTGCGATAATCATATTATAGTTGTCTTAAATATTGCTTTACTTCACGATTAAAAGTTTGGTTAATCATTAAATGAATATTACGACAACAATTATATCATGCTTGGTTTGAGCTAAATAAACTTCACTAAAATTTTTACCATTATGTTATTATTATTATTATGTTATTATTAAGAAATATAAACAAAAAGTACCTAAGGAAGTTTCTTTCAAGCACTTGGCAATAATTTTGCTGGGATTGTTTTGATTTTCATTCTTTGCTTCAGATAGATTATTCTCATATTTGTAAGAAACGAAAATAAATTATTATCAGTCCAACTGTTTATGTAAATGTGGCTGTATAAAAATGTATGTGTGTCTAAGAAATATGCAAAACATGTATTTTGATTCCATGTTGAAGGGAGAAAAATATCTCACTTAATGCGAAATATGCAGAATTTAATTTTAACCTTAATTTATTATTTAAACAACGGCAGCTAACAGATAAAACTGAGGATCAAACCCTAAAGACTACAGCTGAATAAATTTTTTTTAAATTACAATATTATTCCTTGGCGAATTTTGTTATAATTTACTTTAGACGCCTGCCTCAAGTACAAATTTTAGTGACTATTTTCAAAAAACGAGCTCTATAAAAGATTTTTGGGTATAAGGAAATTTTGAAATTTAATTTGCTTAAATTAATTTCGCCGTAAAGAAAAACTTTCGTCTTCTTTGTTTTAAAGACAATTTTTTTTTAAAGTTACAATAACCTTTTAATTAATTATATGAATTTATAATAAAACTAAAATGTAACCAAAGTAAATTATTAACAAAAAAAAAAAACTATTACTTATTGATACGAATAGTCACAAATAAATCAAATAATTCTTATGGCCACATAAGCAATAAAATAATAAATACATTTTAAGTCAGTTGCCAAAAATAGGTACAAACAAAATATTTGCAAAATGCAATATTTTTAAGCCACATTTATTAGCCATTTGTCAGTATTTTAACGCTTTTCCTATGGCGAACAATATTTACACGTTGACATATTTTTCTTTTCTGATTTTTATTTTATTTGTTGTTGCTTATTGATTTTTTATTTAATACCACGAGCAACAGCAGCACAAATAATTTAATATTTGAACTCTTTTTTTTTTTTTTTTAATTTACGTTATTCGTTTGATTTATTCTTTGTTCATGTTTGTTTTTAGAAAAACGTATTGACATTTCTATTTAAAAACAACGGTCTTTACGTCTGGCTGTTAACGAAAGGTTTCAGCTTTCATGTGTTTTATGCTCACAACCTTAAACCGTATAGAAAGACCTCAATTGAATTGTTACCAATGTGTTTGTTATTCGAGTAAAATCTTTATTGAAAACAAAAATACGTAAACTGAAAATTAAGTAAATAAAGCAAAAAACGGATTTTTTCAATTTAAAAACAATTTATTTAATTTGAAAATCCTTACAGTCACTCATCACACTGATGAAAATGAAACTAGTTTGAAATGTTTTAAATTTAATATTTTCGAATTAAATTAAAAAAATAATTTTGCATATTTAGCTATTTAAAAATTATTCTACTATGAAGAATCTTAATTAAAATGAAGAAAAATTAAAAAAATAAATTTATTTCAGGGAAAGGACCGACCGTAAAGTGTTTTGACAGAGTGTTGGCTTTAAATAGAAAAACTTATCTCAATTGATACCAAACAAAATAAATTAATTAGTTTTTAAACTTAAGCTTTTTCCTAAATATAATATTACAAAAAAAAAAATGCGGAATTAGAATCAGCGAATTTATTTAACGTACAAAACTGTATACTCATTCTGAAAACCATAGCTATAGTCAAATTCAGTTTATAGGGTAACTGCTGTTTTATTTTGGATGAGCTTATAGACCTTTGTTCACTTGTAAACCCCTTTTTCAAAATATATTATTTAAAAGACGGCTAAAAATTTTCAAAACAACTGACAAATTTAAATCCAGCGAAGTACACAGACTAACTTGTATCTGCAAACATACTTATATAAGACAAACTGGAGGAACACTAAAAACACGATTCACATAAGACGTTAAGTTGACTCCAACTTTACATTACGTCTTGACATTGATACTCACGGACACGTACCAAGGAAATAGATGAGTGTATGATATTACTACATTTTAGAAAAAAATGACGAAGACTATACATTCTAGAAAACATGGAAATCTAAAAAGCAAAAAATTTTTAACAACGATGGATAGTATAAACGAACAGAGACACACGACTTCGGACACAATTTTCACACTATTAAAACTACACATACACTCGAACAAACGAAAAACACCCTCAGAAGGACACACATACCTAGATAATTATAAAAGACGGAGATATTGAAAATAGCCCCGCGTAAAGTGCCAGGTGGCGTGCATTCTACCTTCATTAGTAGATACCACCTTAACAAGAGAAATACCTAAACTCGAACACTGACTCACCAGCGCAGATTACAATACGGCTTGAGAATGATGTCTTCACATCGAAAGCTCTCGCCGTTTATACCGAACAAATGAATGAAAAGAATGACAACAGTTTTAACAGCGACATTATAAACGAACAGGTAACCATGACCCCAGACACAATTTTCACACCACTAAAACTACTCTTACACTCGAAAAAATAAAAAACACCCTTGGAGGAACCCACTTACCTGAATAATAATAAAAGACGGCAATATTAGATTAGCAGGCATAAAACGCCAGGTGACGGCAGACGCCCCCATAATGAAAGAACTAATTAAACCTGAACAAACACTCAGCAGTACAGTCCGAAACACGGCTTGATAATGGTGTGTGTCATCACATTGAAAGCGCTTGCTCTTCACATCGAACAATCAGCGAGTATAATGACGGTTTACATTGAAGAATGATAACAGTAAAATTTTCTATTCATGTATTCTTATTTATATGAAAATCACAATTTTGTCGTTTGGAAGAAAGGTCACAAAAGCAAGATTAGCATCATGAGACTATTTTAAAATTTTTATATCTCCAGAGACTTGTTATGGAACCCAGAACTTTTTGACTTTTACGTAATTGATGTGGCTAATCAGTAAGACTTTTTCGGACAGGTTGAACGCTTTCAAAAGGAAATGGAAATGGGCACAGGTGACATGATTATTAAATATGATCGACTTCTTTCACGTAAGCATGCATAAAAATAATCGCTCAAAAATAATCGTCGAGAGGGGGTGAGCGTGCATTAAACGAATTTTTCGTTTGGGTGGTTTTCTATCTTCATGCATTATTTTTCCAGTGTTAAAGAAAAATTAAAACAAGAAACCCTAAAATAAAGTTAGAAGTGA
This sequence comes from Trichopoda pennipes, assembly GCA_030448955.1. Classification (NCBI taxonomy): domain Eukaryota; kingdom Metazoa; phylum Arthropoda; class Insecta; order Diptera; family Tachinidae; genus Trichopoda; species Trichopoda pennipes. The sequence goes on from JASKUP010000034.1 coordinate 11,418,043, forward strand.
GATTTAGTTCATCTACAGTTCATATATCTAGAATTTTCTAAATATGAATTTCTATATTCGTAAATACTTTAGAAACGCTGTGATATTCAGAAATAAAACATTATTTGCTGGTATTTATATATGAAAAATGCTTTCTTGTGGTCTTTTCTCGTACTTACGTGAGTCTAAAAATGGGTTTTCAGCGAAAAGGCATTCCTGCTTACATTCCTTCCTTAAAGCTGTCACACAGATTTATACCGGTTATAATTTATCACAAGTTCAAAGGTCATTGTTTTAGTTAAGCATTTCCTTGTTATTTTGAAACGAAATCAAAACATGTTTCTGAACACCAGCCTGCTGTAAATAAATGTTTTTGAAAGCACTTTTAATTTTCCATAATACTTTAAAGGACATATCGAGCGCTATCAAATATTTAGGGACTTTCGGTACCAGAAAATTTTTAAACAATGCTGTCAAGGCGTTTGAGGTGCTGTGTATATTTTTTGTCTGCTGTCCTACATGTTTACTGGAACATTCACTTAAGTTCATTGTTTTTAGCGCACTCCTTAAAGCTTTACTAAAAATATCGGCTTTTTAAATAAAGTAAAATTTTATTTGAGCATTTGCTGCCTCAAATAATGATTAACAATGAATGTACGTTTGGCTATCTTCATCAATGTCCATACGTTTTGTGTTTTCTTTTCAATAGTTCGCAGAAACTATTTCATCATCGGAGATATGCTCGACTTGTGTCTTTATAAAGCATTTCTAGGATAAGAAATTATTTTATAACTTATTTGAGTGTCCCCTTTTGTATATTACTGGACAAATAAATGCCACAAGTTAATTTTTCAGATTCTATAGAATCTATATTTTTCAACTTTAGTAGTTAATGATACTAAGCTTCAGAAAGCAATGTAGGAACAATATTGTTACGTTAATACCACTTTTAAACGTTTTGTTGTGAGTTCTTTATTGCAAAATAAATAACACCAGTTTTTAGAATTTTTGAATTTATAACAGTTTTATTTACTTTAACTACACATAGTTGACACTACAGAACAATTTACTTAAAATGCACGTCTTTACTTGATGAGGTTTAATTTTACACTGATTGATTATCCACTCAGACGCTTCCCTATTTATATTTGTCCATTTAAAGTCTAGAAGATTTAAGAATCTTCTACTCCCTTTGTATGCATTTTGTTGTTGTATGTTGTTTACTCGATGTATAGGCGCCTGTATGGCTGTGTGTATAGTTGTTTTTGTTTTTATGCTGATAAGGTTTCTGCTTGGGATTTGTTTCAATACATTTGTTGTTGTCTTTTGTAGAAAAGGGTTGTAGAAAAGGGTTAACTACGCGGATAGTAAACACCATGTATATTTGTTGTTGTAAAATTAGTTTTGTCTTGCGCGTTTAGATGGTAAACAGCGTACATGTATTTTTTTTTCTTGCATGCCAGACAGGTAGTAAGCAGCATATCCAATTGTAGTTGTGTGTGTTAAACTTCTACGCAGTTTGTAACCAGTAGTTCGTTTTATTGCTTAGTTATTTTATTTTAAAATTTAAGCAAGACACATTCGTAACAATATTAAATAAAGTATGAGTAATTTTATATTATTTGATAATTTTGTATATGAGCTTTGTTTATAAGGTTTTTATACTTAAAATGTTTTTTTCTGGCTCTACTAAAAATTTGTATAAAATTTTCCTGAGAAGCCTGAAGCAGCCAGTTTTTCTAGGCAACAAAAAAAAAAATAGACAATGAAAAGGACTACTAGAAATAACATAACATTAATAATTTTATTACAAACGTTACTCTTGATAATACACATATGAAGCGAACCTTTTTTTAAGGTGCTAATTGAAACGTGTCTTCATCTTATTTTCACACAAAACTTTTATGAAATTTGTTTTACCTTTTAATCCCTGAATAAAGTATAAAACACAAAGGGGCGAAAGTCTGATACATAAGTCAATTTAAATAGTTGAAGAGTTGTGCAATAATTGACAGGCCTTCAGTTCGCATTTGTAAAATGTCAAGGTAAATGATGTGCCATGAATTAAATTTATCAAATTGAAAAATTATTTATTAATATTATTATACAGACAAAAACTTTAATACAAGAGATTAAACATACTTAAGTTATATTAAACTTAATCGATATTACGCAAATACGACTACTTGGAGAGAAACGAACACTTCAAATTTTGTTGTATGTTTACAGCACTGAAATTTCAATGCGGTTTTTTTAATATAAATTAAATTCACACATACTTATTTAAAACAAATTATGGCCAATGTCAACAACAAACTCACATTTGGACAAAAACAGATCGAAAAACTGAAATTGTAATATGATGAGTTACATCCTTTAAAGGTAAAATATCAATTAGTTTGATAAAAAAAATATTAAACATAATTTTAATAAGAACCCCCGAATATACATACAATTTGGTATTTTTAAAAGAACCAGTGCTTTTGAATAACGTGAGTGTTCAAAACCAAAAACAAAAATGATAGATAATTTCTAGGTGATAAACAACTTTATTTGCCTACATTTAAAAATAATTGAGTATGAGTAAAGGGTATTTCAATGTCTGGAAACATATTTTGTATGTGTTAATACAAAAACAAACAAAAATTTTTTTGTTTTTTTAGTTCGTATACGAACTACTTCAATAGTCAGATATGACAAAGAACATATTCTTATAATTCCTATTAACTTTAGTAGATTAATTTGAATTTTAGCGTAAAACGTTATCGGTGATCAATAAGATGTTGTAATTAGAAGGAACAAGTTGAAGGAACAAGTTTATTAAAATATCTACCACAACTAAAACGGGTGGTAAATGCAGGAGTTTAAAAAAATATGTTTTTTTTTTTTAAACCAATTAAAGGGGGTACTGAAAAAAATTGGACTATTGACAGCAACCAAAAGGAAAAAATATTCGTTGAAACAAACGGCAACAACTGCTACTGCAGTTAGAGATGCCATTAAAATGGCTCGAGATATTGCCAAACAGCGCTATACCTAAATTTTTTGAGAAAATTGTTACTAATTACCTTTCCTTCTAACATATACGATAATATTGGTTCCTGCTCAGCACGGTTGCAGTTCACACCGCTAGTCAATCGAGGATTTGTTTAACGTAAAAAAATTCATGCTATTTACACCGATTTCAGTAAGGCGTTTGATAAGGTTAACCATAAACTTTTCATAAAGAAACTTGACTTGGATTAATTCATATCTATCAAACAGAACTTAAAACGTTCATCTAGTATGCCCCAGGGTAGCCATGTGGGCCCTTTATTATTTTCCCTGTTTATTAATGATCTACCCAATGCCATTAAATACTCAAACGTTCTATTATATTTAGACGACGTGAAGATATTTCGAATATATAAACGTCACGGTGATCATATTCTACTGTAAAAGGACTTCGATGCATTTAATTCCTGGTGTAATATTAACCTTATAGAGTTGAATCCTAAAAAGTGCAAATACATGTGTTTTTTCTGAAGATGTCATACAAAGGTTTAATATATTTTAAACGGCTATGAGAAAATTAATGTAGTTTCAGATGCTAAATTAAGTTTTATACAGCATATTTCGTTAGCCACTTATAAAGGACATGCAGTTCTGGCATCTACAAAATGCTGGGTAAAGAAGTTCAGTGATCAATATGTCATAAAACATTTTTATACTTCTCTTGTCAGACCTATTCTGGAATATGGCTGAATAATTTCGAATCAAATTTATAAAGTCCATAGTAATAGCTCGTGGTCGGTGCAAAAGTTCTTGTTATTTTGTCTGCGTGGCTTACAGTGGCATCCCTTAATTCTACCATCCCACACTAGTAAGTAGACTTGTTTAAAAAAGCTGCCAACTTTAAAAATCCGAACAATAATGTTAAATGTCACCTTTGTTTTATGTTCAATAAAAGGCCATGTCTGTTCAGATTTTCATTTACTGTTCCTATTCGTCCCACGCGCTATTTTAATCCATTGGTAATTACAGTATTCAAAAAAAATTATGGTCACTCGGACCCGCTGAGTATAAAAAATTTTATCAGCATATTGATTTTTTCTTAAATTTTAATGCTGTTAAATTTTATCTAATTTTATATTTGAATAACTAAATTTAAGTTTTTGGTACTGTTGTTATTTGCTGTTTTAATGTCTGTAAGGATCTTGAATACATAATCTCTATATAAATAAATATAAAGGTACATACGCTACCGCTTCTAATGTATCGTATGTGCCAATATAATAAAAGGAAAAGTTTAAGTAGTTGATAGATAAATGTGAATTCTTTAAATCGATAGCCAAATATCTGGGCCATGTGGATGGGATTAAAACTGATCTAGAAACGTGAGAAAAGTCTGCCACTTCCTTTGAATCACTTTATGGAACAAACTTTCCAAACTTTTCCCAAGTCGGCCAACCATTGACACAAATATTGTAGAAAGGCAAATATTAGAAATGGGGATTAGCGTAGCAGAATGCTTCTGCTTGAGACACAAACAAAATCTCACCCTAGCACCAGTACTCGCATGTTCAGATTACACCTTGAAAGCCGATGCCAGCGAATTTTACAATTTCACTCAAGAAATTAATGATAAAGAATGTGTTATCGCTTATAGCAGCAGGTACTAAAACAAAACAGAAAAAGAATGTCTTGCCATCGTGTGCGGCGTCCCAAAAATGGCACCCTGCCTTGAGAGGTACTATTATTATTTACTGTTGTAATGTCTGTAAGGATTTTGAATTTATAAATACAAAGGCTACCGGCTGCCGCCAATGATGTATGATATGTGCGACTAAAATAAAAGGAGAAATTTTATTAGTTGATAGAGGTGTCGGTGTCTTTCTTGAATAGAAGGTTGTGATTTACGTCCAAACAGAGGTTTGCGTATAAAAAATAGGTAATTGTTAAGTGGTTATTTAAAATGATAAATAAATCAGCATCAGCTTTAACATCCCAAATTTTGAATTAGAAAATTTAATTAATACTCGCTTTAGTAGATTTTTTGGTGACTAAGGTTGCTGTATATTGGAACAGGAAATGGAATGGTCAGTCATGTAAGCAGCAAACGCAAAAAAGTTAAACAATTGTTATGCAACCACTTATGGGGGTTACTGTAGGCGTTTTTACATTTGAACATCAATGGGGAAAGTTAAGGCGTCTGCAAAACATCCGGACATCGTAGTTATTATAGAAAGTAAGAAATGCGTATGGTTGAGTTGTTCAAAATAGCGACTGGTTGGTAAAACTAAACAGCGGCTACCGCTGTTTAAGATGCTGCTTTAAAATATCTACTTAGCCTCCCCAACAATACAAAAAAAATTATTTATACTGCAACATAAGAAGAACTGATTTTGAGTTGATTCACAACAGAAATCAAAAGCGATCTAAGAATGAGGCACGAACTAGCAAAGAACTGAGTCGGCTTATAGCCGAAATTGATTAAAATTTAAAATCCTTTAAAACTGAACTTAAAATTAAAATCAAATAGATAGATTAGATAAAGTATTTTTGCCATGTGATTTGATTTTCTATGCAATTTAATATTCTGCAATTGAAATTGCTTTTTCTAGACGTCTGCAACATACTTTATTAGCATTGTGCCTATATATCTGCAGGGTAGTTATTAATTACAAACATATAACAAACGTTTGTAAGCAATCAGAAATATGATACGAAAAATAATTAATTTTCAAATATATTTTCCAAACATTTGCCCTTCCCCCAAGACGTATTGTTTGCCCCGACTACCAGAAGGTACATTTTACATAATAATAAGTAATCTGTCTGGTTATTACCTAAACTTCGGATAACAATTAAAGCTTTTACTTTTATTATTTAACACATTAATGTTAATAAACAAAATTATTAACAGATAAACAGATGAAAAAAAAATATCTGGAAGAAAAAATAGTCGCTGTAATTGTTTATAATTAATAATTAGCATAGTCAAGGCTAAAGGTACTTGTTGCATGACCATCAGTCAATAAGACGTTGTTTTATAAAATCGTTTGTAACAGAAAGTTAATTGGTAAAGTTATTTTTGTCGTAAACGCAATTGGGTCGTTTTTATTGATTAAAAATTTTCGCAGAAGAAAAAGATAAAAATATGAGCGCAATAATTATAAATAAGTAAAACTAAATCGTTTTGTTATTTGATTATAGTGTACTCAATCCACAAACTTTAACTAATTTATGCCTCAAATAAGTGACTTCTTTAGAGCCACAGTGTTGAAGCAGATTCAAATTTATCAATTCCTCGACGTTCCCAATAAGTGGGGGTTATGCAAAACCGCTATATGTCGAATTTAGCCTTACAAGGTTCAACTGGTGCTGGAATTGAAGCCAATTAATCATTCGCATCGCCGTAGGTTCGCTAATATCATTTAGGAACAACGGGCTGGTTTTTTTGAAAAAATTATTTTTTTAGACGTCATTTTTAGTTGTCAGCGTACGTCAACGAATGAAATTGCCGCATTTGGGTTTCTGAAAATCCCAGAGCGATTATTGAGAAGTCTTTGCATGCTGAACGTGCCACTGCATGGTAAGCTATGTGGTCTGGAGGCGTGATTGAGCCGTTTTTTTTTGTTCGGGAAATGAGGTTGGAAATGCGGTAATGGTCGCGAGATGTGAACAATTTAATTTTGGCCTATTATTGACGATGTGGATATCACTAACATGTGGTTTCAACAGGACAGTGCCACATATCACACAGCCAATGAAACGATCAATTTATTGCAAACCAAATTTCCCGATCGCATAATTTCACGACAATCAGTAGTTAAGTGGCTAGCCATATGGCGTGATTTAACACCACTGGATAATTTTTTGTGGGGCTATGTTTAGGACAGGGTCTATAAGGAGCCAATCGAATAGATTTTAGCCTTAAAACTCACAATCTGTTATGTGATTAATGAAATGGAACCGCCATTTTGTTAAAATGTGATTCAAAACTTTGGCGAAAGAATCAACATCTGCCAGTGTGTTCGTGGTGGACATTTTCATTCATAGTTGCCGAACTTTTTTTTTAATAAAAATTTGAATCATTTTAGTCTAATTTTGTTTAATTTAAAGAAAAAACCCCTCGGTAGATTCTTAGAAAACTGTACTTTATATCTCGTCTTATGTTTATGCTATGGTTAGGTCCTCGGTATTATTAAAGAGCTAAAAGGTTATCAAAAATATATTATTATGTATTAAATATTTGATCTTTATCAGGATCTTAAGGCACTAAACTAAAACTGAATTTCAATCAAAATAGAGTTAAAAAAATTATGTCGACTTGAGCAATGAGTAAACTGAATACGATTCCTCAGGTTATGACAGCATCATCGACCATTCTTTAGTTGAATGAAATAAAAATATGTACTTAAATTTTAAAAACAATAGCTTGAGCTAAAGTATGTTATCTCTACAATTACGAGGGCGGTTCGGAAACTTCTTAGCCTATCAATGAAAGAGAATAGTTAGTTCTTCAAAAATATTTTTATGTTTCAATATAATCTCCTGAAACTTCAATACACTTAGTCCATCGCTTGATTAAAATAGTTTTCCTCAAGGTCTTCAAACTAGTAGTTTACAACTGCAATTGCATCTTTATTTGAGGTAAAACGCTTGCCAGCAAGGAATTTTTTTAAATTTAAGAACAGGTAAAAGTCACTGGGAGCTAAATCAGGAGAATAAGGTGGGTGGTCAAGCAACTCGTACTTTAATTCGTTGATTTAGCCATTGTTAAAACATTCTTCTGCGCTGGTGCGTTGTCTTGCTGAAAAATTATTTTTTTGTGTTTTAAGCCAGGACGTTTTTCTTGAATTTTTACATTTAATTGATCCGAAAGGTTGCAATAGTACTCTGAATTTATTGTTTTACCCTTTTACAGATAGTCAATCCCAAAAAACCGTTACCAGCCGATTGAATTGTTTTTGCCTTCTTTGGGGCACTTCCTCCAGCTTCAGTCCATTGTTTGGATTGTTCTTTTGTCTCTGGAGTATAGTAGTGGATCCATGTCTCATCAACAGTTATGAAACGACGCTTAAACTTCATTTTATTTCGCTTAAAACGATCCAAACAAGCTTCAGAAATGTTCATTCTTATGCGTTTTTGGTCGACTGTTAACAAATGCGGCACCCATCTTGCAGAAAGCTTTTTCATCTGTAGTTCTTCATGTAAAATTAAATGGACTATTTCACGCACTTTTACTCGTCGATCATTTAATACCATATCATGCACTTTGGCTACAATTTCTGTTGTTGTTGCTGTTTTTGGATGTCCACTACGTGGTTCATCTTCAATGCTTGTACGACCACGTTTAAATTCAGCAACCTAATTTTTTACTGTTGCGTATGAAGGAGCACTTTCACCTAACATATTCACCATATCATTATGAATTTCTTGTACCGATAAACCTTTTTTATGTAAATATTTAATGACAGCACGAATTTCTAATGTTTCCATTGTAAAAAAATCGCGGATGCGTCTTTTTGGAACACCTGTTTCTGCATGAAGGAGTTGCTAGATCGAAACAAAATTTAACATGTGTTCATACCATAGATGGAAGTTTCCAAAACACTTAACTTTTTTCTGTTTATACCGCGCTTTTTGTGCTAGGCTAAGTTTCCAAACTACCCTCGTAGTTTGGTTCTGAGGTATTAGCAATCTTGTAGTTGCCATGCCAATATATCTTCCTTTATTATTGTACGACTTAGAGATTTATTCAGGTATATCACAGACCACTATAAATAGATTAAAACATAATTTGAATAAGAACCATCTAATAGACAATTGTGTGGCTTCAAAAGAATAAGTGCTTTTGAATAGCGTGGGTATTCAAAATCAGAAACAAAAAAGGTAGATAATTTCTAGGTGATAAAAACTTTATTTGTCCACATTTGAAAATAATTGTGTATGAGTAAAGGGTATTTCAATGCCTGGAAACATATTTTGTATGTGTAAATACAAAAAAAAAGAAAAAAAAAACATTTTTGTTTATTTAGTTCGAATAAGAACTACTTCAATAGTCAGATATAACAAAGAACATATTCTTATAATTCCTGTTAGTTTTTAGTAGTAGAAGGATAGAAGCATTGGTAAAAGTTTAAGTTTAAAAAAAAAACAAATTTCGAAGGGATATTGAACAGAGATTGTCTATTGGCAGTTACAAAAAGAAAATAAATCATTTGTAGGTTTCTCAAATCAAGTCGAAACAAATAGCAACAACTGGTAGTTAGAGATGCCATTTAAATGGCTTGAGGGCTATAAGCTGCCGCCAATGATGTATCCTACGTGCGAAAATGATAAATAAACAGATTAAATATTACTTCTATAGAATTGTTCGTTTCATTTTTGGACTTTTAAATCACATAAACACACAAACATATGAGTTCGTATACTATTAAACTTCTGTAATGTGACTTTGGCAGTCGTTGGAGTTTTGTTACAAATAGATTTAATTTTGGTCACTTTAAGAACTATTAATTTGATAATACCTAAGTATGATGCCCTAATCATGCCTAGGTCGTTTATAGTCAGAGGTTTAAGACTATCGAGTTCATTTGTACCCTGCGATCAACAACAGTTTTCTAAGTTGTATGTAATTTTTAGGAAATCTGCAAATTTAGAAAATCTGTAGTTCAGTTGCAATTTTCAGGAAAATTAGAATTAGAAAAATCTGTAGTTCCTATAGTAGAGTTTTTCTTTAAATCGGCTGTAACCAAAGCTCCACCGAAATTATCATAATTTATATTTCTTTATTTCTTATCTTTTAACATTTGTGCTGAACAAGGGGGGAGGGGGTTTATTTTTCTTTACTGTATTAATTTGGCCTTATCTTTATTAAATAAATAAATTTAGAGGTTTGCGTCATAGTTTGCTATTTCAAACTACCGAAGTTCACATTATTTCAAAGGCAAGAAAATATTTCGTCATGCATATTTTATTATTCGAAACAGTATTAAAAACTGTTCTTTTCTAGAATTGCGATAAAGGTTATTTTGATAACATTCTTTTGTTTCATTTACTAATAAACCTTATTGCTTACAATAACATAAAGAGGTAAGGGAGAGGCATTCACATCATAAATAAATAATGAATTGCTTCAAAATTGTCGAGTGTTTTTCTTTTTCAACAAGTGTGTTGAATATCTACGAATAACTCGACAAGAGAATTGAAAATTGTAAATTTACAGAAAACCAAAAAAAAGCAAAAACAAAATATATACGAGGTTGTTTTTATTTTTTCTTTGTTATCTGTTGTTCTGATAAAATAATTTTGTTTCTATTGTCGTAAAGCAATAAATAGCTTTTCCACAGATTTTTTAAGCAGTTTTCGGTTTTCTGTTTTAAAGAAAACAAAATAAAAACTTCTTAACAATGAACAAACTTTGTCTACTTGTCAATGTTTATTTTGTTGTTGCTGTTTGTTGTCGGTGGTAGTTTTGGGTTAAAAAAAATTCTGAGAAAATTTTGTCTACAAATAATTGTCATTAAAGTAGAGAAATGGCTTAAATTTATTTCGTTTCATTTGTTTGTGCAACGCTACATTGGATGCAACAGTCAGGATTTCATTATGCTGGTTTTTATTTGCCATCAACCTCTCCACTTTTTTGATGAATTATGTACTTATATGGGTGTGCATGAGAATGTATGTATGCATGCGTGTTGTAGATAGTGCATGTTCTTCGTAATTGTTTAAGAGTTTTGTTTAATTTACCATTTAATTTTGTTTTAAAGTTAAAAAGGATTTGCAAGTTTTTCCATTTTGTTGTTGTGCTGCAATTTTCCATTTTATTAAATTCATTAATTTCATGTTTTCGTTTGCGTTTGTGTTTGTGGTAGCGTATTATTGGAGAAAATTTTTTAAAAACTTTATTCATTAATTTTTGCCGCCATACTTTTTCCTTTTTTATTTTCAACTTTTTGTTTTTTTTTTGCAATTTGTCAAATCAACAGCAAAAAATTAACAAAACAACAACGAGAACAACAAAAAATAATAAATGAAACCAACAAAATTTATTATATATTTTTTCTTTTAACTGAAAAAAAATGAAAGTTCTTTTCGTATACGGTATATGGGGTAATATGAGGCACATAGACAGTCAATGTCATGAAACAAGCTGAAAATAAAAACTTATAAAATACTAATTTTACACGAAAACGTATAACGGCTCATATCGTATAGGAGCCCAAACTTAGCTAAAGATGATTCACATTTTTATTGTTTTAAAAAGAGAAAAGTTTGGCAATTATGAATGAAAATGTCCACCACGATCGCTGTCGATTCATTCGTGAAAATTTTTAATCACTTTTTTTTGGCAAAACGGTGATCCTATTTCGTTAGTCACATCGCGGAATTAAAGTTTTAAGACTGAAATCGACTCGATTGGTCTCCACAAACAACGATACATTGATGTTAAATTACACGATCTGGCTGGCCATTTAACTACTGGTTGTAGTGAAATTATGCGATCTGATTGATCGTTTCAGTGACTGTGTGACATATGACACCATCCTGTTGACACCACATGCCAGTGATATCCACGTCGTTAATAATAGGCCAAAATTGAGATGTTAGCATCTCGCGATAGCGTGATCCATTATCTCTTACCGCACTTCTAGCCTCATCTTCGGAAAAAAAACGGCCCAATCACGTCTCCAGAACACATAGGGCAACATACAGGGACACGTTAAGCATGCAAAAATAATTTTTTTTGGAAAAACCAGGGGGTTTTTCCTAAATAAAATAAGCGAGTTTATGGCGAAGTGAATGGTCCGTAGGCTTCAATTCCTGCACCAGTTGAACCTTGTAAGGCTTCAAAATCAAATTCTTAAGTAAAATTTGCCATGCGGTTGCTTTGGATAACCCCAATTATTGAGAACGTCGAGGAATTGACCAAATTTGAATCTGCTTCAACACTGTGGCTCACTGCGATGTTTTCAGTTAGACGACCCGGTCGATCACGCGTTGGTATTCGCTCATTTTGTATCGAGCCTATCGACACAATTTTTACGACCAAATTCTTAATAGCAGTCTCAGAAGGAAAAAAAAAGGAAAGTTAAAGTTCTGTTAAAGTTTAACAGAACCAACATTTTCATAGTGGATTTTGATTATTTTAATGCGAATTTCATGCGAAATTAAATTCATGATAACAATTGCCAATAAATCTTTTAGGAATACTTAAAAAAACTAAATATCAAAACTATCATGTTGTTGATGTTGCTACAGCTGAGAGACAAACTTCTTGTTAAAAAACTCGATGTAACCTATAAAAATAGCTGCAAGGGCTTACGGCCATACACAAGATTTTTTTTAAGGCTGATTTAATTTGGTATGTAAATTATTTCACATAAGTAACTCTCATTCATAGGTGAGAAGTTCCATAGCTTGGTTGGCTGGTCTGCATCCAAAGGGCACAATTTCCAAAAAAGTTCAATGAATAGAATCATACGTATTTGCTCGTAATTTCTTTGTCTATGCTTGTGTGATATATAGTCTCCGATGTAATTGCCTCAATATTAGCCGATTTTTATAATAAAATGATACAGACTAATGTGTATCCTGAGAGCGTCAGCTCTCAAGATCCACAAAATTGTTTCGATAACGAAATGTATTAATATGTGTACCGTTGAGAAATAATGCGCAATAGCGCAACTTTCAACGGCGGATAAAATTATTAAGAAAATTATTTGTGATAAATTAGGCAAATTAGGATCCAGTGGGGTTGCAGATATTTTTTGTTAGATTTCACAAAGACGTTTTATCTTGTTGATCATCAAGTAGTATTCGTCAAATTATCGATTTATACAATTAAACACAATAAATTACGGCTAGTCAACAAATATTTTTTAAATAGGAAACAATATGTTCAAGTTAATGGTGCCTCAAGGAAGTGGAATAGATCCATTTATATTTTTTATATATATAAATGACATGAAGAAATATGTGCGTATATTTTCCGACGGAGTTTAATTTATTTTTATTTGGGTACGGTTTACGTCGACCCTCGTCATATTTGGTTTGTCAACAAACCGGTTTCTTCAGTGTTCTCTTGAACTTAACCTTACGGGGAATATCTTTGCTTGCAGATGAGGTGCGTTTGTTCTATCTATATAAGCAGAATTTAAGTTAAAGAGGGATATAACAGTGATTTTTGAATATGCGCGAATAAATCGTCCTACACTCAATCCACGCAAAACAAAACTTGTACATTTTAGAGACCGAACACTTTGCTTTCAAACATGTTTAAGATACAAATTGATGCCACATTATTGGCGGAAATTTATTCAGTGAAGTGTCTACAAATTACTCTGCAAAATAACCTTTCGTGGGATTTGTACATAACAGATCTTAAAAGGAGAACTGCTTCAGGGATTGGTGTATTATACAAGTTCAAAGACAAATTCAGCCTACAAACTAAACTGATGGTATATCAGTCAGGATACATTCGATAACATATTAGCTATGCACATAATAAAAACAGTTCTATGTTGAAGTCTCTTTAACGTATGCAAAATAACGTATACTATAAAACTAGCTTATAATTTGTCACATTTATACCTACTAATTTGTTAGGATAAGGACAATTGTAAACAGTTTTGCCCATTTGTGGAATTCACAAATAACAGGATTTGAAATAAGTCCTTGCATAACATTGGTCATCAAGTCATTAGCTTTACAGATAATCGGTCTCACGCCAATACCAGAATTTTGAAGAACTTAAAATTTTCAAGAAGTAGAATAGGAAAAACTAAACAACGTATAGTTTTTATTGGAAGTATGAAATATAATAACTTATCTGCTAACTTGAAATTAATTAATAGAATATTAATATTTCAATTGTCTTGTAAGATATACTTGCTAAATAAAATTTAAACGCTTCTACAAGTGTTGTAAAATATTTAAAATCTTATGAGATTAATATTACATATTACAAATTATTATTAATAAATTAGAAATATTAATAAAATAAATTTTGCACAAACTTTTTTATAAGACTGCCAACTTTCCCCAATAATGGTTTCAAGGCGCTGGGGCGAATATTAGAATGAATACTGTATATGACCTTAATAAGCAGTAAAGGCAAGCTTTATTAGATAGCGCGAATTTTTTAAATACAAAACGTTGTGGCGTTCAAAGAACCGTCTAAAGATAATTTTGAAACTATTGCAAAAATTTATATTTTTCACAATATTGCAACTAACTAACTTTTTGAATCCTTTAAATTCTAAGAGGCCAATGTTATTGAATTTAAATATTTAGATTCTAAAAAGCTTAAAAGATTAAGAGAAGTTAAATTTGAATTTTTAAATTTAAGTTTTGAGAACTAATTTAGGAACGAAGAACGAGATTCTTCACAAGCTTCAAAACATTTTGAAATACTTTAATGTAAAAAATAGCAACTCCACTTAGTAAGATTTGCGTAAATTCGGATGCGTAAATAAGCCTACAAGAGAGCTTACTAATAGGTCTGCCATCAATAGAAATAATACTTTTTCGTCGTACTGTTAGTTTTGTGGCAATGTTCTTTGTAATTAAATGCTTGACTTGCGAAAATGCTCTATACTTCTACACTTTTCTGTTTCGTAATATATTTAGGTCATAACAGCATTTTTTATTTATTTTTTTTTTTTTTGCTGTTTTCCATTTTACTTTTACCGAAAAACGTAAAACAGTATTAATGCACAGTGGCAAATTTGGTTAAAAATTTTAAATAATTCTGTATTTACTCAAAGGGTTTTCTATTGTAATATATTTGTGGAAACTAAATATCTCTTCTTGCTTGAAACTATTTTAGCAAAAATATTTTCTAACAGTATTAATTATAGTGTTATTAAAGTTAATGCAGTTACTGCAAGATTACAGAAATTATTAAATTGATTACTGGAAATTTTGCAGTCTTAAATTTAGTTTTAATGCGAATTTTTTTGTTCCTTTCGCAGTATTATTGCTACAAAATGCTCATTTTGAAAACATTTTAAAATTTCTAATTCGAGCAAGAGTGTTGTTCTATATATCGGGGTTTTCAACTAGAAGTTTGTTTTTCAATTGTGGCAACACCAATAACATGATAGTTAGTTATTTGATGTATTCGTAGTGGATGCAGTGGCAATTGTTATAATGAATTCAATTTTGCACGAAAATCGCATAAAAGTTCTGGTGGTTCTGTTAAAGTTACATTTGGTAAAATTTGTGTTATTTTCAGACAACATAATTGTCCGTCTGCTGAGACCACTATTAAGAATTTGGTCGTTAAATTTGCATCTACAGGCTCGATACAAAATGTACTGACAACATTGCAGCCGTGAGCCATAGTGTTGAAGCAGATCCAAATTTGTCAATTCCTCGACATTCTTAACAATTTGGGTTATCAAAATCCACCACATGGCGAATTTTGCAAAAGGATTTAACTTTGAAGCCTTACAGGGTTTAACTGGTGCAGGGATTCAAGTCAATCGACCATGTACATCGCCGTAGATTCGCTCAATCCATTCAGGAACAATCGGATGGTTTGTCTGAAATAATAATTTCGAAGTCCATTTTCACTTGTCAACAAGCAAAATTGCCTCATTTAGCCTTCTGAAAATCCTAGAGCGATGATTGAGAAGCATTTGCATGCTTAAAGTGCCACACTGTATGGTCCCCTATATGGTCTGGAGGCGTTATTGGGCTGTTTTTTTTTCGAAATTGTGGCTGGATATGCGGTAACGGTCAATGCTAACACGAGATGCTAACAAGTCAATTTTGGCCTATTATTAACGACGTGGATATCGCTTACGTATGGCTGCAGCAGGACGCTGTCTCATATGACACAGCAAACCTAATATCCCGATCCCATAACTTCACGACAATCAGTAGTTAAGTGGCCAGCCAGATCGTGTGATATAACACCACTAGATTATTGTTTGCTGGGCTATGTTAAGGACAGATTCTATACAGAGCAAATCGAATCGAATCGATTTCAGCCTTAAAACTCGAAATACGTAATGTGATTAATGAAATAGGACCGCCATTATACCAAAAAGTGTTTAAAAACTTCGATGAAAGAATCGATATCTGTCAAAGTGGTCGTGGTTGACATTTGCCAGATATCATTTTTCATTCACAATTGCCGAACTTTTATCTTCGCAATACAATAAAAATTTGAATCATCTTAATCTTTGTTTTTTTTTTTTTTAGAAAACAAACTTCTAGTTGAAATACTCTTTAGAATGCCTTTGGGTTACAGTTTTTAATTTTATTTTTCTTTCTAATAAATAAAAACTCTTTATAATTTTTCTAACAAATTTTGAAACACCTAAACATCAAAAGTTGAACTTTTTATAATTTTTGTTATAGAAATTTTATTTTATTGTTTATTTTTGTAAAGTTAGGATGCTAAAACGACCTAGACTTTAGCATGGTAAGCAAATGAGTATTTTCTAAAATGCGCACTACACAGTAAAATAATTTGATAAAAATAAAAACAAAATATCTACATTCAATTAAGACTTCGTAGTTCATCGATTAAGTGGATTGTGGGTGTGAAAGTTTCTAGATAATTAGACAAGCGATCCACACTCTAAAAAAATGTTTAAAAAATTTTTCAAAATCATCCACCGTGCATTGTTGTAAACCCCTATAGTTAAGGTCATAAAAAGCAAATATCTCGAATTTTAAGACTACGTTATTGTATCACAAATAAATATTGAAAAAACTCTTAAAATAAACAAATAAAATGGTATTTGCTCTAAAGTTATTTTTGATAACAAGTAAAGCAATTAATTAACTACGTTAATTTGATTTTCTTGTGAAAGCCAAATTAAGTTGCTTTGTCTCTTTTTCTATCCCCCCATTTTAACACTTAGCATTTGTAGGGCCCCAAACACTAGTTAAAGGATTTCGTAAAACTTTTAGGTTTTACGCTTTTTACAATCCTTATCCAGTTAAGTAAGCAATTTAAATTAAATTCAACTAATTAAAAACAATAATATAAATTAAATGGAACTAAAATTAAATAGTTGAAATGTTATGTGATGGCAAATATTTTAGTGAATTATTTGGCAAGTGTGACTGGGATCTCTTAATGTTTTAGCATGAATAGTGAAAATGAGAATATTCTTGATAATTAATCATTTCCTTTACAATATATGTGTAGTTTTATAAATTTGTTTCCTGCATCTTGTTAGAGAAATACCTTTAGTATTTTTTTCCTGCAAAGATTCTTTTTTCCTTTTTACCATTTGTTTTTGTTAAAATTAATTTTATCTTCTTAAATAGCAAAATTCCATTTTTTGTATTTATTACAAAAATAGTTTATTATTTTAGTTTCAGTACATATATATGTATATATATATACATTAGAAAAACCAAAGTAAAAAATTGTTAAAAATAAAAACAAAATTGTGTAATTTGTTTACTTGTGTACTCGAAAATGGAATAAAGACTGAAATTGTTGAAGTTTCTTTGAGCTTTTATTTTTAATCACTTTGAGGGAGTTTTTAATGTTCTTCAATCGTTACTTTCATATTCTTTAATTATTGACTGTGTTTTATATTCATGGATGGAGTTCAGTATTTAATCAGTGAAGTTAATTAATTCTTTTTTGTGTTATCAAGTTCAAATAATTATTTTCAAAATTTAAGAAAGAGGTAAAGAAAATAAAAATTTCAAAAATCAATTATCCTTTAAAATTAAATGGCAACAACAAATAGTACCAGAAGTCAGTGCTGTCCTCTTTAGGTTTTATTTAAACCTTGTGGAATAATAAATATCTAGAAAGGTAAAATATTTCCAATGCGGGTGGTATTGCGTGCTATGGCACTGGCAAAATCTCTTACAATAATCTTTAACATATCATTGAAATTTGGTTATTTTTCTAAAATATTAAAAATGTTATATTTAAAATAGAAAAATATTATATTAAAAATGGAATAATAAAATATTATAATAATATATATAAAATATAAATATAATATAAAGTATATATAAAATATCCATTATTTATATCTGGTTGTGGGAATAATATGGCCAAAGACTCAGCGCTATATTTAAGTTTTTTTAGGAAAATTGTTATTGATCATCATTCCCATCAAGTATCGTCTATATTGATTCCTGTTTAGCATCGTTTTAGAAAGGGTTGTTCAACTGTTACTAATCATTTGAAATTAAGAACGCTAGTAACCAAAACAAATTGATGCTATTTACACCGACTTTAGTAAGGCATTTGATAAGATTAACCACAATATGCTCTTAAGGAAACCGGACCTTATGGGATTCACAAACAATTTACTTATGAGAATTAATCTACTTCTTGCAAACAGAACTCAAAAAGTTCGTCTTAACACGCTTACTTTCAAAGGAATTATTATTTCAACATGTATGCCAGAGAGTAGCCATCTGGTTGCTTTAATATTTACCTTGTAGAATAATGACCTACCCAATGCCATTTAATACTCAAACGTTCTATTCTATGCAGACGACGTAAAGATATTTTGAATATCGAATCGTCGCTCTAATCATATTCTCCTGCGAATGGACCTTGATGCATTTAATTCGTGCTGTAATATTAATCTTAGAGACTTGAACCTTTAAGGGTGCGAATGCATGTGCTTCTTCCGCAGATGTCTTATAAACATACAAAATATATTTTAAACAGCTTCAAACTTGAGAAACTGAATGTAGTTTCAGATCTTGGTATTTTACTGGATGCATATCTCACTAGCAAAGCTTGTGCAATTTTTGGATTTAAAAAACGCTGGGAGAGGGAGTTTACACAAAACATGTTTATCCTTCTCTTATCAGTCCTATTCTGTAACATGGCTTAATAATTTGTAATCCAATTTATAAATCGGCGCAACAGTAGGCTTACCATGGAATCCCTTAATTCTACTATCATGCTCCACTAGTAGACTTGCTCTAATAAAGCTGCCAACTCTAAAAAGCCGACGAATAATGTTAAATGTTATCTTTGTTTTAAATTTAATAAAAGAAAATATCTGTTCAGATTTTTTTGTTTAGCAATCTTTTATTGAACATTCCATATCGTCCTATGCGCTATTTTAATCCACTGGTAATTAAAGTATTCAAATTAAATTATGCTAACTCTGGTCGATTTCGAAAAAGTTTTACTGAGTTTAATAAATTTTATAACCAGATTGATTTTTCTTTAAATGTTAATGCTGTTAAATTTTATATTTGAATAACTAAATTAAAGTTTTATGCACTATTATTATTTACTGTTTTAATATCTGTAGGGCTCTTGCACCCATGGACTAAAAATAGAAATAAATAAAATAGAGTTGCGTTATGAACGAAAAAAATGTTTTTTGTATAGACTGCAACAGTTTTTTTATAACTCGGTCTTAACTAAGAAATTAGAAACTTAAAATATTATGGCACTAAAACTATGTACGGTTTTCGAGTCCACATATTATTCACAAACAAAATTTTTAATTTCCTTCTTCGGCCCATTGCTCAAGAATAATTTTAGTTGAAGACTGTTGTCATTCTTTTCTGTCTTTGCTGGCTGTTTTTTCGGTATGATGTGAAGTCATCATTCTCAAGCCGTTTTCTAATCTGTACTGCTGAGTCAGTGTTCGGATTTAGATAATTCTTTTATTACGGTCGTATCTACCCATGAAGGTAGAATGCCCGCCACCTGTCATTTTATGCGGGGCTAATTTTCAATATTTCCGTCTTTTTTTATTATCTAGGTACATGTGTCCGTCTAAAGGTGTTCTGGTTGTGTGACAATGGTGTTCAAGTTCGTGTTTACCTGTTCCTTTATAATAACACTATTTAAAGTTCTTGTTTTGTATGTTTCCATGTTTTAAAGAATGTCTAGTTTTCGTCCTTTTTTGCTAGGATATAGTAATCTCATACATTCATCTATTTCCATTGGTGTGTTTCCGTGAGTGTCAATGTGTAATGCAAAGATGTTGTCTTGTTGTTTTTTTATTGTTGTATGAGTGTATATGTTCCGTAAATCTTGTTTTTAGTGTGCATCGGGTTTGTCCCTTATTAGTCTGGGTAGAGTGGTTCGAGGTTAATGTGTCAGTCAGTCAGTTCGTGTTGTTATTATGATGTCAAGATAATGCAAATTTCCGAATTGTTCTGTTTCCATTGTGTAATGGAATGTTATCGATTGTGTTTTAGTTTGTTATTTAAAGAGTTTGTATATATTTTTTTAATAACAAAATTTTAAAATCGTATAGTGCTTAATTCTTGCTCTCATTTTAACAACTGATTATTTGTATACGCAGGGAAACTCCTTTCCATCCTAATTTGAGTTTTATTAAAGAATATAGAAAGGATGAAGCACAAAAGGTGTGCGCTGATTTCTAATGATTTATATCGAAAGCATTAAACATAACTTCAAACTGAACTAAAATGCTCAATTTAATAAGGGTTAGTTCGCCTTATTATATTAAGCAGACATCTCCTGGTTATTGCTCGAATGAAGACTTGTGTAGTTGTCTTATGGACTCACTTTTCAGCTTAACCTGTCAGCTGCATATGCTTTTTCAAACTAAGCAGAATAAAGAGATCATCATGCTATGACCTTAAAGTACTATTTGAGTAGAAATATTGTTTTCTTTATTTATTAACTTAAACAAATCACATCAAAATTTATATATGTTTCCTATTTGTCCATTCTTCAAGTCAATTTTTTTCTATGATTAATAACGTTGTCGTGGAAATGAATTTATCATGCTTTTTAAATTTCAAAAATTTTCCTTTCCTTCATTTATTTGATATTTTTGTGACATAATTTGCAAATTTGTAAATCTTATTTAAGCTTTGAATAATTCGAATCTTACTGTCATCACAAGCGCCCATATAATTTTAATAAACTTATATCTTTATCTATTTGTCCAGAAATACATCTTTATTATGTTGTCACAAAATTTATTGTTTTGATGTGCTGACATGCGAATACTATGAGATGAAAAGAGTCTCAAGTATTTCTATGAAGATGTTCATTTATATGGAAAACAAAATAAAATATTCTACAAATTGTGTTTACATAATCGTTATACGATTCACTGGCCACTCTCAAGAAAAAGAAAAGATGAGAATTTTATTTATGAACAAAAGACATAAGACACACTACATTGCCTCTGCCCACTATTCCAAATAAACTCCTTACATTTGTATGTTCATATAAAATAATTCGTTGTATAGGGGTTTTCAACAAGAAATTTGTTTTCTAAAACACAATAAAACAAAAAATCTAATTTTTATTATATTACGAAGAGAAAAGTCTGGGGATAGCGTGATCCATTGATTGTTACCACATTACCAGCCTCATTTTGGAAAAAAGACACCGCCCAATTACGCCTCCAGTCCACATACATACCATACAGTGAGTATGCGAAAGCTTCTCCATAATCCCTCTAGGATTTGCAGAAGCTCAAATACGGCAATTTTGCTTGGTGATATCTTCAGGCTTCGTCTGAAAAAATAAATTTTTCAGAAAAACCAGCCGGTTGTTCCTAAATGAATTTAGTGAATTTATGTCGATGTGAATGCTCGGTTGGCAGTATTTGTCGTGTAGTGAATGATTTCGAAGAAAGAGGGTGTCTGTTGGTGCTCAAGAAAGTGTTCAAAGCGATCCATCAACCTCATTGACCTTACTTCTTAACGTAATGGTAACTGTTAATAGGGAGCGATATCGTAATATGATTGACCAGTTTTTAACACCACAACTGAATGTATTGTGCTTGATTAACATGTGGTATCAACAAGACTGTGCCATATCGCTTGCAGCCAGGATTGCAATGGAATTACTGTGAGACCTCTTTCCACAACAAGTTATTACAAGAAATGGTGATGTTAAGTGGCCTCAACGGTCGCCTGATTTGACTGTTCCGGACTTCTTTTTGTGGGGATATCTGAAAAGCAAGGTTTATGAAAACAAACCAGAAATGCTTGAGCATCTCAAACAAAGTATTTCTGATGAAACTAATGAAATACGACATGAAATCTGTGACTATTTAATGAAAAATGTGCTCAAAAGGGCACAAAAGGCACTGATAATGTATTCCATACATAATTGCCGACATTAAATACAACATTTATCAATATAAGATCCATTCTCCTTCATTTAATTAAATATTATAATCAAAAAAATGACATCACTTTCCGGCAGGCATCCTATAGAAGGAATATACACACAATGCGGCGCGTAAGATAGTATTTCCGACTGTTTTTTTTAATAGATTGTGCAACGTTCGAATTAGTAGAAACGATTTCTGGAGTATTCGTTCTATGAGTCAGTATTTCCAACTGTGTTTTGATAGATTGTGCATCATGTTGACGAGTTGCGACGTTCGTCCTTGATAATTTAATTTTGTTAACATCAAGTAAAAGTTAACACGCAACTAGATGCTGAAGTTAAAAATATTAAGCTCGAACAAGAATGACGATTATTTTAAAATTATTGTAACAAATCCACGATTAAGCGCCTGTTACAATGCGCTACGAAAACTCCTTTCCTGTTTGCTTTTGTAACAGGTGAAAATAATTTGCGAATAAACGGAAGGAAATATTAGTTCTAAATTAAGAATTAGTGCAGTTATTACTATTTATTGACGACTTGAGAGCACATCATAAAAAGCTGGCTAACTGCTATTATAACAAAACTATTTTCAATATCTCCCGCTTAAATTTGTTTCTAAGCAGTTAAGAGAGCCAGCAGAAGTGGTAAGCAAAACACTAAGGTATTATGGAGTGTATGTGCATTTTATGTTTATTATATTTAGATCACTAAAGGCCGAATTAGAAACTTTCCAAAAGACCTTCAAAATTTCAATTCCAACAAAAACAGAAATAAATTCCTTCAAATGTTTACAGAATTGATTTCACGCATTATGCATTGACAGTAGTTGCGGTAATTTGAATATGCCTACAAGTACAAGGTATGCGTATTTGATAGGAATTGAATTTGGGTGTGATAGAAGTATATAAAATGTTACCTTTTATCTTTTTAGTAAACATTTTGTAACACTATTTTATTTTAACAAGTCTTTAGAGTTTAAAATTAAGTTAAACGATGGTAAACACGATGGTAACGCTGTTGTCTTTACTCGCTGATGATTCAACTTGAATTAATTAATTTTCGCAACAAGTGGTGTTCATAGAAGAATATTTATTTATTTTAACATCGCCCCAATATTGTTGTTGTCGTTATTATTCAGTTTAGGCGCCTGCTTCGCTGTATGCTTTGTTTTGTTCTGTGTTAGTGTTTTGTTTATTGCTGTTTATCTTATTTTGTAGAATTTCTCATAAGCGTGCTATTGTTGTCTTGTGTGTGTGTATGTGTAAGATTTCTGAGAACACTACGTAGTTTTTAAAATGCACACTAGGTCGTTTCGTTTATTTATTTTACTGATAATTATTTTCTTTTAAAACTTCTTCTTTACAACAATATAATTATGTCGCTCACTGTATTTTATGTATATGACATTTTTGTTTGCTTGTTTCACATGCCATTCATGTCATTAGCATTGTAACGGTATCTCATTGAATCACTTAAATCAATATAAACATAGGCCCTAAATCGGTAGAAACTCTTAACACGCGTAGGAATGAAAAAGGAAAATATTTACATACTTTTGTACATTAATAAGTTTTATTTACATGCTGTCAAATACAGATTAGTTTAACTACATGAAGATAATATAAAACAAAAAAAAGTAAATAACTTGACCACAAACCCACAAACAAAATAATTGAAATTTTTTAAATAAAATAAATGCTAATTTATTTTGAGGTTAGACAAATAGTATTTTATGTATAATAAGCAGACTTTTCCAATAGAAATAAAGTAACTAATTTTCAGCTTGTTATAAATTATAAACTGTCCTGGGTTACACAAACTTATAATTTGCTTCAGCGTTAGGGAAGAGAATGTGTTAATTCCGAACTTGAATAAATATTTCTTCGTGTGATTTGAAATAATAATTTAATAATAAAATTGGTGTTAAGTACCAAGTAGTACTTTCGCAACATTTTTTAAAAAATGTTAGTTTTCGTAACTGCCAAATTCCCTTAATTTAACAAATTTAACAAATACAACTTTCAGCCGAAAAATGCAGAAACCGGTGATAAAGAATTGCTCATTTTATCTTATCCAACAATACTTTTATTTTAATATATTTTAGAATTTTGACATGATTGTTGACATGTGTCATAGCACATGTTATCGTTATGGAAAGAAAAGACAAAAAAAGTTTTAATTTCAATGGAATAAACAGGCAAAAGGAATTTATTAAAAGTTTGTCAATTAGGGATTTGAGTTGCTTAGGTAACTTTTTTATTTGTTTTCTTTTTTGTAAGGAAAACATTAAAATTAAAATGAAATGCAAATATTAAAGAACAAAAGAAAATAAAAACCAACTACTGCTGCAAACGAATAAAAAGGAAACTAATATATATTTTTTTTTACTAAAAAAAGTTAGGTTAGGAAAAATTCAAATTAACAAATTTTTATACAATCAAACAACACGCTTAAATAATTATGAGAAATCAAAATAAAAACCAATTGTTAGCATTTTTTCATTAGAAACTCCCTAAATTAAAAAGTCTTTGGAAATATATATACAAAATATAATAAGGGGTTTTTCAACTAGAAGTTTGTTTTCTCAAACAAAATAAAATAAAAAATTTTGATTAAGATGATTCAAATTAATTTTTGCCGTATTACGCAAGTTCAGCAATTATGAATAAAAAAATGCTATCTGGCAAATGTCCACCACGACTACGGTGACAAATGTCGATTATTTCATTAAAATTTTTAATCCTTTTTGGCCAAATGACGGTCACAAATTTTGAGTTTTAAAACTGAAACTAACTAATAGACTCTGTGGGGTTAAATCACACGATATGGCTGGCTACTAAACTGCTGATGTCGTAAAATTATGCGATCGGGAAATTTGGTTTACAATAAATTAGTCATTTCATTGGGTGTATGACATGTGGTATCATTCCGTTGAAACCACATGTCAGTAATATCCACGACGTCAACCACAGGCCGAAATTGAGTTGTTAGCATTTCGCGATAGCATGATACGTTGTCAGTTACCGCATTTCCAGCCTCATCGACAAAAAAAGAAAACGGCACAATCACGCCTCCAGACCATATAACGCCCGATACAGTAACACGTTGAGCATGCAAAGGCTTCTCAATAATAGCTCTAGGTTGTTTAGAGCACAAACGCGGCTTCGTCTGAAAAATTATTTTTTTCAGAAAAACCAGCCGGTTTTTCCTGAATGAATTGAGCTAATCTATGGGGATGTGAATGGTCGGTTGGCTTCAATTCCACTTGCACCACTTGAACGTGGTAAGGCTTCTAAGTCAAATCCTTCGGGAAAATTCGCCAGTGGTTTTGGATAACCCCAATTGTTGAGAACGTAGAGGAATTGATAAATTTGGATCTGCTTCAACACTGTGTCTCACAGCTGCCATGTTGTAAGTTGAACGACCCGGTCGAACACGCGTTGCTTTGCGCACATTTTGTATCGAGCCTGTAGAAGACTCAAATTTAACGATCAAATTCAATTCATAAGGATGATTATGGTATCAGAAAATATCACGAATTTTACGAAATGTAACTTTACCACAACCATAATTTTCATAGTGAATTTTAACAAAAAATTAAATTGCTTTGGTGCCGACAGCAAAAAGGAAAGATAAATTCTTTTTTCGCTCTGTGCACGCAGCGTGTGCCTGTGCATGTGAGTGTCATTTTTAATTTTATACTGGTTTTGTAGAACCATATTGTAGTAGTTACTTATTTGAACAATATAATATGAAAACAAAACTGTAAGTAAAGCTATTACTTTCTATAACTGGCGAAAGAATCGACAAAACTAAAAAAACTAAGTACGCTTACAGGTAAAACCGCTCCCCACAAACGAGTTTATTTTTGCAAAAAAGTGATTAGCTGCATTAAAAAACGATAACATCCTGTGTTCGATGAATTCGTAAAAGGAAAAAATTTCACAATTGATTTAAAAAGTTAAGGCCGTGTCAGATAAAACTTTTGCTTTGCTTTGCGTTGCGTCAGAGTTTCGCTTTGACATTTGAGTTAAAATGTACGTAAATGTATGAAAGTTGCCTCATAAAGCACTTCTGACGCAAAGCAAAGCGAAAAGTTAACCAACATTCAACTTTTTACGCGCTTTGACAAACACCTGGCTTTTATTATTTGTGTTTGTGTATTTGTGTGTGGGCGTAAAAATTAACATTTTTAACTTGTATTTTTTTAAATAAAACAAATAGCACTAGAATTGAAAATATGTAGCTTTTTTATGTAAACAAAAAATTCATGAGTGTTGTCAAAGTTTATTGCGATTTACGCTTTTGCTTTAAAGTTTCAAATGTCAAGCAAAGCAACAAAGTTTTATCTAACACGGCCTTTAAAGTCACGATTACGCCGCACAAATTAAATTTATAACGTACTGGCTAATAACAGTAACTAACCTATTCGCCAAAATATTCGCACTCGACGAAAAGCAGTCAACCAAACACTATTGTATTTATGGAGAGATATGTGATACTATACATATCAGAGCCTGGCCGTTTGGCCTTGATCTGGCGGCGGTCTTACCACTGTGAGTAGGAAAAACGCCCACCTGCGCCATAAGAGCCATTTTTCAGTTCACGGTAGCAGCACCGCGTCGCCACTCCTTGTTGAAGAGTTAGAGACTATCCACCTTCTTGTCCTGTTGCATGCGCAAGCTAGGACAATGGATGTTAAACTTGCGTTAACATCTCTTCGAAAGTTTTTAATGGTTTAAACCAGTAGCCACCACATAACTCCTTTCACCAATAACCAGAACAGGGCCGTAGACCTGCAGCAAACTGGTTTCCAAGGTAAAAGTCACTGGTGGGATTTCGAGAAACCTATCTCTCTTCCAGTTGGGGGCGCTTGCTAGCCCCGAAAGCACGTGCCAAGGTGGGAACGAGATATGTCAAAACCTGTGTGACGCTCAGGGCGGGGGAGGGGTATTTGAAGAGATTCAAGCAACCAAAAAGTATCTACAATGCGTGCAATTAACTTTTATCAAACTTAAAAGTAACAGGTCGCCTATATTACTACTTCTCAGTTATTATTCAATCGGGGCGGGATTATATCCTAAAATTAAATGCAAAAAAGATTTCATTTAAATTTTCGTTATAAAATATCATCTGCTTTGCTGGAAGTTTCTTCTGCTGTGTGATTTATACCGCCTATAAACTCATTCCCTAGTAAATTTCGGATTTTTCATGAAATTTGGTTTTTAGTGAAACTTAGATTTCAGGAGTATTCTTGGTAGTTTTTATCTGTTTTTTGCAAGAACCTAGAGATTATTTTTCTATATGGGTAAATCAGCTTGGAAGGTAAAATATGATTCTTGGGTTTTCAAACCTTTGTACCAATCCGCGTTTCAAAAGTTATTTTAAAGAATAATTTTTATGCATTTTTTATAGAAAAATAAAAGACACAAAGTGAGAAATAAGGAATAAAGGCTAAAAGACTTAAGTAAAAAGTCAACGGAATAGTATTTTTATGCGAGTAATACTATTTTAGTATTTTAATATTTTTGTCCTATAAAATCATTTATGTAATTATTTAATCATACGCATAAATTGTTTTTTCTTCTGTAATTTTAAGCTGATCCTTCTTTCTTGTTGCAAAGCACTTTAAGTTATTTCGTGTTTGCTGCGGAATTGTATTATCTACAGTTAAATTGACTTTTTTCTTTTTTAACAAAAAAATCATTGACTGCGGAAGCCTCGCTCCCATTCGATAGTTATTTTTCACTAACTTTAAATAAATGGCATGTGTACTGTTTTAATATATGAAAGCTACATAAGGATAATGACGAGATATTTTATTTATTTATTTTATTTTTTTGTGATTAAAGCGATTCATGGAAATTGTACAACAAACTTAAATGTACGTTGATTTATCTTCTTGGAATTTTTAATATATATATATATATATATATATATATATATATATATATGTAAATATATAAAAAGGAGAAGAAAACGATAGAGAATAATCAATATATTTTATATTAACAATGGCTGGCTAGGCCAGTCAAATTTCAACAAAAACAAAAATTAAGTGATAAGCGTAAAAGAAAAAGGATAATTTGTTTGCTAGGAATAAAAGGACAGAAACCATTTTTATAATTTTAAAAATCCCCATTGTAAAATAAGAGAAGAGGCAAAATAAGCAAATTTTTCAACTTATGTTCAATGTTGTACTGCCAAAAAATGTATGTGCTATTATTGCTATTATTTATGTTAACACTACGTAATATTCATAAAATTAGTTTTGATTTACTAACAAAAGTTGTTTTTTGAAAAATTGTTCAATAAACCTTAAATTGGAGTTATAATAAATATGTCAGTTAATATTTTAGTTTTATTACAAATAATAAAAAACTTTTTGTTTAAATGTTGTTGGTGTTGCCACAATTCAAAAATAAACTTCTTGTTGAAAGACCCGATATTTCGTACTGGCCTTATAATAAATTTGTCAGTTATTATTTGGAAGTTTTATTACAAATACAATACTTCCGGTTTAGCGGCCTTTTTAGCATTATTATTATTACTTAATACTGACTTGACATTTTTATGGCATTTTTGACATTTAAAAAACAAGTTTTGCATTATGAAAATTGTTGATGTAAATTTCATTCAATTTTTAGAAAAATTATTTATTTATTTTGTATTTTTTGGGCATTTTCTTCACGAAGAATTTAGTTTTATTTGTTTTAAGAAGGAGCTGCAACAAAACGTTAATATCGAATATTATAAACAAATGCGAAGGCAGAAAGGGAGTGTACAGGTCCGCCAAAATCTTCTCAATTAAATGTTTATTTATTTCACTCAATTAATATTTACATTTATATGCATTAATAGTTAAAGTTTGTGTTCTTTTTCTTCTCAAAAACGTTAAGTGAATGGCATAAGCTCTTATTAAAGGCAAAATTAAAAAAAAATCTATTTGATTTGTGTTTTATATTTTAATAAAAATGACTTTAATAAGTATCTACAAGCTAACTAAACTGATACTCATTCATTAATATAAGGATGTACCGAACCAGAGTATTTAGATTAAGAATATTTAACCTGCAAACAATGAACTCTATACAGGAAATTGTATGAAGCCTACGGGTCAAAGAGAACCCTGGCAGATTATATAGCAGTTTCATAAACTTATTCTGCACGATTTGACATGACAAGTAACGCTTTTGCTTCACATAGCGGCTGCATAGAATATTTTACTTCCTGAAAAATTTGTTTTAATATTAGTCTTCTATTATTAGTGCTATTTCGATTTTTAAAAGGGTATAGTATATGAGTGATTATATTAACCTTGCTGATTATATAATGAATATGCTGATTAAGTTTAATTTTTTGATAATTTATTATTTCCAAATATTTTACCTTTTGCTCCCATAGGATTTCTCTGTTGTGTAAAGTAATCTTTCGTTATAACGGTATATATTGCCAGGCAGCAGGACAATTTACCTTTATATGAGTAGATACGACCTCAATAGAAGAACGACATAGCCCAACACTATCTATACTAACAGACATAATACTAACTCTCCAGGACTATCTAGAAACGCGGCATGATAATTACGTCATCGCATCGAAAACGCTTGCAGTAACGACGGTTTTTACCGAGAGGAATGACAGCAGTATATTGCCTGAGTTTTATCAGTGTTTAGAGTTATCATCTACTTATTGAAAATAAAGCTTACTTTGCCGATTTGCTTTGCAGGTTAGAAACAATGGTTTCGGAAAGTATATCCGAACAGACATGGTGCAGCTTTCGAATATTGGTACATCCACTATAAAATAGGAGAGAGACTAGAGTTTTGGTGCACTGATAGTTTCAGAATATGATGATCCAATAAAAGAGAGAAAGTTATGAATTAATTTAATTCGAAAAATTGATGTCGAGGGCAGGTTTAGCGTTTAATTAAACATTTTCCGTTGACTTTTTATGTGCCAAATTTTTGGTTAACAAATTCCTAATAAGCACTAATGATTGTACCGTGTTATATGCTTTCTTCGGAAGCCGATCACAAAAATTCTATTAGATTCTATGCACAACAAGATTTTACCGTTTATTTGCAAATTTTTCCAATAGCAGATAATAGGTTAACTGGACGATAGGAAGATGGGTCATTCACAGGTTTATTGGGCTTGAGAATCAGAATATTTTTTGCTTTATTGACATCGAGCGGAAAGTAAACTCTATTTAAATTAAATAAATAAAATAAGTAATTCAATAACATTTAAAACTTTAATTGACTTTTAACAAATTTGAGAAACATAATCTTAAGAATTTGCAGATAGTTTAACCCTCGAAGTAAGTGAGTGTTGCGTATGGCGAAGAGAACATTAGGCAGTCTTTAATTATTATCGCTTGGGAAAAACTTGTGAATATCTAGCACTAGCAACAGAAATTAAGTAAAAACTTGCATTTTATAGGGCGAGGCTTTCCAATTTCTTGTATATTATTATTATTATTATGTATTTGCTACTAATCCATATGCAAAGTCTACTAAAATTGTCATCTCAAAAGTAAGCATTAGAGAAGATATGACTCAAGGAAACCGCAGAGAGTACCTTACCATCCGATTGATTGGGACTGCCCAAAAGGCACCACGAATCAGAAAATTAAACAATCAAAAAAATCAATTCAGCTTTCACTAATATATATTTGCGCGATATAAATCTAACGGAAACTAAACAGTGAAAGTGATTTTTGAGGCCAAAATATAACTAGAAAATGACTTGAACAATTAAAAGGGAAACGTCCATTATGACAAAAAAATTCAGAATACAAAAAATATATAAATATATAAAATTATATAAGTACGAGGGCTCTAAATTAAGTAATGAGACTGAGACTTAAATTTTTTTTATTCAAATAAAATTACAATTTTATATTGTCATCCCCAAAAATTTTCCTTCCAGAAGCCACACAGCGCTGGAGACGGTTCTTTCCATCTGCATAGCTGTGCTGGATAACTGCGATACTGGAATAGTCTTTGGCTACAGACATTTGAATGTTTTCGATTGTCCCTTAATGAGTTCCCTTAAGATGATTTTTCAACTTCACACGGACTTAAGTTAGACGAATATGGCGGCTGAGGAGCCACAGAAATGTTTTTGCTGCTCAAAAACTCATTAATTGAAATGGCTGTATAATACACAGCATTATCGTGATGCAACATCCAGTTGTTTATGATGTTTGATCTTACACGAATGACCTTTTTTCGAAGCCTTTCAAGAACCTCCCGGTAAAAGTGTTCATTGATTGTTTAGCCTTGAGATATATACGAGTTCTCTTTGCAAACGATTCCGTAGATATAAACAAAAAGATCAGTATGCATTTAATCTTTGATTTTGCCATCCTTGTTGTTTAGGCCTTGGAGAGGTTGAAATGTGCCATTCCATGCTCTGGCGCTTGGTTTCTGATTTGTATTCAAACACCTGCGTGGTATCAAAACACCTATTCTTCCTGACGTCGGTCTTACGGAGGGTTTTTTGAAACCATTTTTGGGCAAATTTTAGCCATCCCCAATTTTAACAAATTTTAACTATTCCCGATCATCCTGACTGTCAACCGATGATCTCACGATTCCGGATTCTGTCGATATTTTCATGGAGTCTTGGAGATGAAGGCCTTCCGCCTCGTGGTTCATCTTTAATTAATTATTTTCCTTCTGCAAATGCCTTAAACTACGGTAAAATTTGGGCTCTTGACAAAACACTATCTCCGTAGGCCTGCTGTTACCTAAGCCTAAGTTACACTATGCTCTAGCCTGATGCAAAACCTGATAGCACATCGCTGTTCGCAACAGAATTCACTAATTTTTAGAACACAAAATAATTGTTATTACTGCACTGAAGGCAAATCACATGTTCATCTGCCGCCCCTCTAAGTCCGGCGCTTGCAGTTCTGTCAGATCAAACGTAACATTGACAGTATAATTACTTAATTTACAGACTTCATATATAATTATATAAATATATTCGTTTAATTGATAACAACAATGGATACTTAATCTCACACAGTGTATTTTCCAGTCCTTGCCGCAAACAAATCTTGCTTCGAAGGCCTTTCGGTAAACTTGAACTGGTCAAAGGCTAATGGTCACATAAAATGAAAGTATATTAAACGATGAAAATTAGTTTTGTTAATCTATTTCATTATTACGAGTTTTATACAAAAATCGGACGGAATTAGTTTGCAGTCCCAATATAAATCAATTTTAAATTTCTTAGTGATAACTTTCAAGAACAATAAAATGAAAGTTGTCAATTGAATTATTTATTTAAACTTAAGAGGAAAACAACCCAGAATAACAATTCTTCGGTTTAACCTCTTATCCGTTTTGTGTGTAGATGTTTGTACAATAATATCTTTTTTATACGATACTTTTTTATAATTTCTTAATATCCTCAATTGAGGCGTGAATATAAAACAAAACATATATATATATATATATATATATATATATATATATATATATATATATATATATATATATATTTATATATATATACATCTTAAAAATATTATATGCTAGAAAAAGAGAGAATAATAAATAAATGACAAATAAAAGAAAATCAAATAAAATAATATAAAGAAAAACATAAAAAGGTACACGATTCAGTCAAGCACAATATTAAATTTTCAACTGAAAACAAGTTTTTGTCTCCAACACCCCCTCCCCCCCACTGCTACTTTTTGGTTTTTATTTAACTTAAGAGAATTGGAAACAATACAAATACTTATGATGATTAAAGCAGATATTTTTGCGTAATCTGAAATTTATTGGAAATGCCAAAATGGAAAAATACGAATACGCAATTAACTAAAAAGAAATAAACGAGAAAGCGACGTATATGCCCATTCCAAATTTATTTCCACTTATATTTTAAATTTATAACAAGCACCAGACAAAACCGAAATGCAATTTTTCAACAAGAAGTTTGTTTTTTAATTAAGGCAACACCAACACACCTAGTAGGTGCTTTAATAATTGTTACAATGAATATCGTATTAAAATAAATAAAATTCGCTGTGAAAGTGGTGGCTCTGTTAAAGTTACATTTCGCAAAATTCGTGGTATTTTTGGACAACATAATCGTCGTTCTGAGAACGCTATTAAGAATCTGGTCGTTAAATTTGAGTCGACAGGCTCGATACAAAATGTGCGATTACTAATCTGTGTTCGATCGGTAGTTTAACTGAAAGCATCGCTGCCACAATGTTGCAGCAGATCCAAATTTGTGAATTCCTCGACGTGCTCAATAATTAGGGTTACCTGAAACCACCTCATGGCGAATTTTGCATAAGGATTTGAGTTTGAAATCTTACAAGGTTCAACTGATGCAGAAATTGAAGCCGACTTACCATTCACGAACAGTCGGCTGGTTTTTCTGAAAAAATATTTTTTTAGACAAGCGAAAATCCTAAAGCGATTATTAGGAAGAGTGTGCTATGTGGTCTGGTGGTGAGATCGGGTCGTTATTTCGACGATGAGACAGTAACGGACAATAGATTACGCTATCGCGAAATGCTAATAAATCAAATTTGGCCTATTATTGACAACGTAGATATTACTGACATGTGGTTTCAAGAGGTCGATGCCACATGTCACACAGACATTGAGACGACTTATGCAAAGCAAATATCCTGTACGCATTTTATCGCGACGATCAGTAGTTAAATGGCCATCCAGATCGTGTTCTTTAACACCACTGGATTATTTTTTGTGGGGCTATGTTAATGTTATAAGAAGCCAATCGAATCAATTTCAACCCTGAAACTTAAAATCCGCGATGTGATTAACGAAATAGGAACGCCATTTTGCGAAAAAGTGATTAAAAACTTTGATTAAAAAATCGACATCTGTCAGCGTGGTCGTGGTGGATATTTGTTAGATATTATATTTTATTCATAATTGCTCAACTTTTCTCTTCGTAAAACAACAAAAATTTCAATCATCTTTATCTAAATTTGCCGATCAAAATTTTAAGAAAATTAAAATCTAAATTTTTTGTTTTATTTTGTTTTAGAAAACAAACTTCTTGCTAAATAATCCTTTACATCAGTTCAACTTAATGTAATTTTCGCCATCAATAGGAGTAATTAAGTTCTAGAAAATCGTGTTTTATTTAAAAATCCATCATGCCTTTGTAGTTTGTTGAAAAAGCAGGAAAAGATCTAACGTATAACGTATTAGTGAATAACGCCTAGGTCTTACCTGTTTCGCTGACAACTCCAAAGTTACAAATTCATCTTTTTTATCTAAAGCTAGTTTATAAAACATTTTATAGGGAATATCATGGTTAAATCGCATCTATTGAATTTTTAGGCAATTCACTTTGTTTTGCTCTGTATTTACTTTTCTTTTTGAAACAGATTTTTCTAGCGATTGTATTGAAACAAAACACTTTTTCTCCATGCTGTATACAGTAGAGAATTTTTTTCGGCAGGCGGCTATCACGCTATAGTTATAATCATTTGTAAAATATTTGTTTTCTTCAAGTATGAATGACTGAACAATTTTCATCCAAGTTAATGTCATTTTTATGTTACTATTTTGTCCTATACATGAGTCACACTATATGCAATAATATGCTTTAAAGTTGCGACATTCCTAAAATGTTTTTATAACATGAAGCCACCTCCTGAGGTAAAATAATGTAATTAATAAAACTGTACTATTTTTTCGCTTTTAAAAAATTTTTTTAAAAAATATTGAAAGCAATTCAAAACAATACTTCGCACCCACTTAATACATGTTTATATTTCTTCCGCACTAAGCCCCGTAATTAATTGCCTGAGTACAGCGACTTACGCTACTTTCAAATATTTTTGTTATACCTTTAGTGCCCAACACGTCTCTCGAATAAATAGTTCTCAAATTATTAATTGCAAATTTTTTTGAAATTGAAAAATACTATTCAATTGTATATAGTGTTGCCATTAACTCGATTTTTCGAAAAACTGACTTATGCCACTTTCAAAATAAACGTCTCAAATTTTAAATAAAATTGTATTAAAAACAAATTGTACTTAAAAAATAATAACAAAAACTATAATATTAAATGCCATTCAATATAAAAAAATTTGTATATATATATTTTATATAGTTTTTTAAACGATCTTTTTTTATCTTTAATAAAGGAAAGCGAAATATTGAAAAGAAAAAATATAAAACAAAGGTTTTACGGAAGTGCATATAATCAAAACAAAGCTCGCTATCGTAATATTTAG
This sequence comes from Trichopoda pennipes, assembly GCA_030448955.1. NCBI lineage: Eukaryota > Metazoa > Arthropoda > Insecta > Diptera > Tachinidae > Trichopoda > Trichopoda pennipes. The sequence continues at coordinate 11,453,337 of JASKUP010000034.1, forward strand.
TTAATTAATATTAAAAATTTCATTTGTAAGTTCTTCGTAGAATTTAAATTTATTATTTTGGTTTTTTTGTTTTTAAAAAGATTAATAAAAAAAGCAAAAAAAAATATTAATTTTACTAAAAACAATAAAAATATTTTTTAGGTATTTAACTAGTCAAATGAAATAGTATTAAATTTTATACATCATTAACTACAAAGTGACAATACTGGCTTTGGCAAAATACAAAATTTGCTAAAGCATTCATTAGTTAAAGTACTTTTTTGCACACCTTTTTACTTAAAGCTCAAGTTAGACTTTATTTTGAATACGGCCGTTAGTTTCTACTGGCTTGTTTACAATAACGACTGCACGTTTATTCTTAATCATTTTATGCGAGACTATTTGACTAACAAAATAAATCTTAAATTTGCAGCATGAAACAATGCTGTTTTGATACAAGAAATGTTTTAAAAATAATTCCTGGAAAAGACTTTGTGAAATAACGCAGTACAATTTTGAATTAACTGCAAGGTTTTCATAAAAAGCCTCTGTGTTTCAAATTATATTTTATTGAAACTTTTCAACGCCACAAATCTATCTGGCTTGTAAAAAGTTCATTGCGATTATTTTTAAGCAATTTATTATCTAAATTATTTCATTTTATTTGGTATCTTGTTAAAATATTGCATTTGCCACCACTTGCCCCCTTTAATTTTATTTTCTTTATGTAATATGAAAATGTTTTTCGCAACATTTTATTTATTTTTTATATTATTAAAAATAAATTGAAATCTTATTGAACTTTTCTCGCTACTGAACATCGATGCGCTTGCTGAAAGGGAAACAAATATGCAGCAAACAATTGAACACTGTTCAAAGGCTGAAACAAAAACAAAGAATGCAAGTTTACAAGTTTACATACATTTTCATCTTGTTTTGCCAAGGCTCTTGTTATTCCAAGCAAACCTGTTAGTTTGATCTAAAATTGTGATTGATTTTCAATTACAATGATTTACATTATTGGTTTTTTTTTTTAATAATTTATGAATTTAATATTTTTTAATAACCCACTACTATCAATAAACTATCTTAAACAATACAACAATAAAAACAGGAATAAAGAAGACAAAGAGACAACCGATACAGCACGAGGGCATTTTTAGTTACACAGGACGAGAAATATAGATTAAGTAATCTTTTTACAAAGAAGGTTTACTCACAAGATTAAACACCAGTAATACTCTGGGGCATAATCTGAAAGCATCGACAAAAACGACTGACAAATTTAGTTCCAACGAAGTATACAGATTTACTTGTACTTGCAAACATACTTATGTAGGACAAACTCGACGAACACTAAAAATAAGATTAACAGAACACATACGCTCATAGAAACCATAGAGAGAAGACCTCAACTTTGCTTACATGTTGACACTCAGGGACGAACACCACGGGAAGTATCTTATTTCCTAGCAAAAAAGGACAAAAACTTTTAACAGCGACTTTATAAATGAACAGGTAAACACGACCTCAGATACAATTTTCACACACCGCTAGAAAGGCCACACGTACCTGTATAAAAATAAAAAACGAAAATATTAAATATTAGCGCCACATAAAATGCCACATTCCGTAGATGCTCTAGAGAATAAATAGAGTAGGATACTCTACAGTTCCTAACTCTAAGTCTCTTGACACTCTTTGGCACGTGGTCGAGACGAGATGTATAGGCGTCGGCCTATACATGAAAGTTGTATTCCATTTTTGGACGAATATAGGTGGTATGAATAGTACGAAGACCTGATGCCATGTAAAAGACTTACATCGTTTTAGAAAACCGAGACTCTTGAAAGCTTCTTTAGAAACTTGAAAATCGTGCTTAGTCTAACGAAAATCGCACTGGATTTTTATATAAAGAACATCAAGAGCTTCCGATAACTTAATACTTATATCACCCATAATAACAAATGCAGCATCATTTCCGAGCACACATCTATGCGTAAGCATATACAATATTGAGTTTTAGGGGCATTAAAATCGACTCTATTCATACGAACCCATTCGGAAATTGTTGCAAAATTTTGATTGAGCGTATCATTCATGTTTGGCCTTTTGGATCCCATCTCCAATCAATTAGCTCTATTAATAAATGAATACGAATGATAAATGGTGCTGTCACCAGCGACAGAGTATATAGGGTTGAAAGTTTTACAAAGAAGGTTATTTTGAATAATAAGAAATAGTGTAAGAAAAAGAACGCAGCTTTGCGATACCCCTGAATTAATCTTGTACTCGTTTAATTAGGGACACCTAAGGTCTTTGTATTATTGATATTTCTTTAAAGAAAGTCAGTCATCAAACCCCAACTGTGCTGCCATCTGGTACTCAAACGAAATATCTGTTATATACTAAACCGTTGTTTTAATCTTTGTAGTTTTTTTCTTCAAAATTTTCCAAAAATTTAGAAAATTTGTTTGGCGGGAATTCTTTCTACATGAGTAGATACGAGCTTAATGAAGGAACCACCTTAACTCGAACACTGACTCTCACCAGTATAGTTTAGAATGATGTCGTCACATCGAAAGTGCTCGCACTTTATACCGAACAAGCAGCCAGCAAAGACGGAAAGGAATGACAACAGTATTTTTTAATAATAATGGCAGTAGTCTTATACTCGTTTTATTATGAAATATTTGTCGAATGTCGTTAATTTTTATCTTTTTTATTCAAAGTATTCAGGTATTGATAAGTGTAGTTTATATCAAGCTAAAGCCTTTTCTAGTTTCAAACGTTTAGTCTAGTGTTTGCTGGGATTTCATACATGTTTCAAAGCGTATGTAAAACATTTGAAAGTTCCTTTCGAAGTTTAAATACATTTAACAGAATTTATTATATGGAATATAAATAGGAATTTGTAAGTATCCATTTTCGAACAAAAAAATTTAAGAAACGTATTCTTTAAATGCACACTATTGGGAAAGATGAAATTTATATTTTATTTTATAATTTTATTTAGGTCAAGTTGTTTGTGAATTTTTTTTTCAAGAAACAATACCCTTCGAATTCGACGAATCAGACCTTTTGTAAAATAATATAAACATGTTCTACTTTTAAGCTGTATACAAAGTTTCTTTAAATTCGATAAATTATAGCGGGTTTTTCAACAAAAAATTTGTTTTTCAGTTGTAGAAACACCAACATCATTGCATTGGCAATTGTTGAAATGAATTCGATTTCGCACCAAAAACTCCTTAAAATAATTAAAATCAACTATGAAACTGGTGGTTCGGTTAAAGTTACATTTTGTAAAATTCGTGATATTTTCAGACAACATCATCATCCTTATGAGATCGCTATTAAGAATTTGGTCGTTAAATTTCAGTCAACAGGATCTATACAAAATGTGCGAACATCAACGCGTGTTCGACCAGGTAGTTCTAAAACTTCGCAGCCGTGAGCCACAGTGCTGGAGCAGATCCAAATTTGTCAATTCCTCGACGATCTCAACGATTGGCGTTACCCGAAAACACCACGACGAAGTTTGCGTAAAGATTGTACTTTGAAGCCTTATAAGGTTTAACTGGTGCAGGAATTAAAGTCGACCGATCATTCAAGTCGCTGTAAATTCGCTAAATTCATTCAAGAACACCTGGCTGGTTTCTCTGAAAAAATCACTTTTTCAGACGAAGACGGTTTTTGCTCATTAGGGTATGTCAACAAGCACAATTGGTCTTCTGAAAATCCCAGAGCCATTATTGAGAAGGTTTTGCATGCCCAACGTGTCACTGTATGGTGTGCTATGAGGCTTGAAATGTGGTAACGGTCAATGTATCACGCTATCCCGAGATACTAGCAACTCAATTTTGGTCTATTATTGACGACGTGGATATCACTGGCGTGTGGTTTCCACACGACTGTGCCACATGCGACACAGCCAATGATACAATAAATTTATTGCAAATTTAATTTCCCGATCGCATAATATCACAAAAATTAGCAGTCAAGTAGCCAATCGTATCGATTTCAATCTTACAACTCAAAATCCGTGATGTGATTAACGCAATAGGATCGACATTTTGCCAAGAGTGATTAAAACCTTTGATGAAAGAATCAACATCTGTCAGCGTGCTCGTGGTGGACATTTGCCAGATATCATTTTTCATTTATAATTGCCGAAATTTTCTATTCGTAATACAATAAAATCTAAATTTTTTTTGGTTTATTTTGCTTTATAAAACAAAGTTCTTGTTGAAAAACTCTTTATAAGTCCTATGCCTTAAAGATATTCAGCTAATAAAAATCAAAACATTTAACAACCACTTTCACTGTTGATAGCCAGTGACAGGAATACGAAGTACATAGTTGCTTCAAAGCGAACAGATTTTTGTAGTCTTTTAAAAAATAATGACAATTTAGTTGTTACTATTGTTACTACTATTGTTACTATCTATTTAACGGCTTAACAAATATTTTTTTTACTTAATACGTCTTATTAAACAAGATCGCAGTAAAGCTAAGCTAGCCACTAGTCTACGCTACGCTTGACGTGCTGAATAAATAAGCTTGAGTTGTAGAGAATTGTATTTTAAGCTTTACAATGACAACAAGCTTTGGGGTCTTTAATATATCTAATTACTTCTATTATAAGGTTATAGTTAAATAAAAGTATCCCTAACTTTGCGAGAATGGAGGTATAAAGCCTTTTTAATTTGAAATACTTTTAGTCGCTAAATAATTGGTATTTCTTTAAATAAAATCAATCATTAAACATCAAACATTATGCCACCTGGTACTCAAAATAAATCCGTAACTTCCTTCATGTTCGCAGAGAAACCGTAATTTTTGCCTTCAACATTTTGCAAATACAACCCTAAGATTTTTTCTTTCTATATTTGACCATACCATAGAAGTCTGAAATCCTTTATTCTCCTAATTTATATTAGAAACTCAAGTCTTCGTTATTTACTATTCGTCCTAAATTTGTATTCTCAAACAACATTTTCTAATTACTAAATTATAAATACTATTTCACAATAATTCTATTAAAAAGGGACAAATTCAGCCCTTGAAATTAAATAAATAATTTGAAACATAACAAAACATTAAAATATGCTAACATTATATCTCATATATTAACGAAATGCTTTTATGTCTCACAGACAGACCTATTTTTTCATTTCAAAAAACTATAACGAATTTTGTGAAAATATCTCCGTGAGTTAGCTCCCTTTTTGGCATCCCCGTTATAGTTTATATACCTCTTACTCCCAAAATGTTAAGTTACAAGAATTGAATTATTTTAATATTTTGGTGCAAAAATAAAAAAGGTTACGTAAAAAGCAATATATGTATAAACATTTTAAAAAGTCGGAATAAAACAAATTAAAAAAGGGATAACAAATGTATACAATTTTTCCATTTCTACACAAGTATTTTTAAAATCCCCACAGATTGGAAAGAAGCCTCCCCCATTTTATTGCAGATTTCAGAAGTGTGGAGGTTTTATTTCGATATAGGTTTTTAATAATAGAAATACGAAAAAGGTGAAATATTACGTTTATTCCTTTTAATAAATGTTTTGATATATTGAGTTCTTTTATTGCAAAATAATAACACAACATTTTAGAGTTTTAAATTATATTAAACGATTTATTTACTTTCAATGCATACAACATAAACACGATGGCAACTTCACCACCTAAAAAGACGCCTTAAAAGATATTTATTTATTTATTTATCTATTCTCAACGAGGTCTCAATTTGAATTAATTCATTTACCTAGCAAGTGGTGCTTATATAGTTGCTTTAAGCGGTTCTTGCATATACAAGACTGTTCGACCTTAACATCACCTCATATTGTTGTTGTTATTATCATTCAGTTTAGGTATCTGTGTAGTTGTGTGTTTTGTGTTCGTTGTTGTTGTTTTCTATTGCTTAGCTTATTTCGTGGAATTTGTTAAAAGCATGTTGTTGTTGTTTTCTTGTGTGTATAAGATGTTTTTAGAAAATTAGGCGATTTGTAAAACACACAATAGGTCATTTCGTTTACTGTTTTGCTGATAATTATTTCCTTTCCTTCTTCGTAAGAATATCATAATTCAATTCTGTTAACTTAACATTTTTTGAGTGAGAGGTATGTAAACTGTAACATAGTTGCTATCTGCACACACTTATTATAACGTGCATTCTAGAAAATGCTGTACAGCACTTATATATACAAGAGGCAGTTAGTGTATTGTTCACGATAATCCTTGTACGTAAATGGCCATAAAATTAACGGAGCTTTTCCAGAAGACGTTTCATACTTGTTCTAAAAGGTGTGTTATACCTGTTCCAAAATCGAACTGGGAAAATGGGTGAAGATTTTATTAGTCTATATTTTTTTCTAGCATGAGAAAAGCGGAGAAAAATATTGGTAACCCCCGTATACAACGGGAGTAGACTAGTACGAAAACAGGGTTTGGATCCTTAAAAAAACATGCTATTATAATCTATATATATAAAAAGAAGTGTACATTTTATTGTCGTTCCATAACTCTAGAACGGCTGGGCTGATTAGGCTCAAATTTTTTTTCAGTTGTTCGTAATTGCCAGGAGAATGTTAGTACGAAAGAAAATTTTGGGAAAACCGTACGGAAAAGCCGGGAAATTGGAAAAATCGAAAATTAATTTTTAGTATGGAATTTTGTGTGCAATTGTTCCGTTGTAGCTTTTCGAATTGCAAAATAGAAAACTCTTAGTGGAAAACTCTGAAAATTCCTGAAAAACGTGATTCGGCAGAATTGCATTGAAATTACGATTTTTTCACAAATCAAATCAACAACATTTATGGCATATTTCAATCTGGGAACATTTAACTTCTATTACAAGTCGAACTATAACATAACATAGCACTTTTAAGGTATTCTCTACACGAAAGATTTATTTAAAATTAAATAAATCCAATTTTTTCGTTATTACTATTGCAAAACAACGTTTGCCGGGTCAGCTAGTTTTATAATAAAGATAAATATCTTTTTTAAAATTTTCTTAAGAGGTAATACATATTAATATGAATTAAACAATCTATTCTTCGTCAAAATTAACCACTATTAACTTCGGGTGTTTTTTTTTTGGCATCCTCATCTTTTGAGCATTTTTATGTATTATCTTTCCTTTTGCTTGCTCTTAGATCTTTATAAATTGAATTATATGGCGCTAAGTACTTCTGAAGTTTCCTTTTACACTTTGTGCTTATTTCGTTTAAAAGATCTTCATTTAAGAAATATTAGTTTAACTGTTCTGCTAAGCCTAAGGCCTAGGCTTTTTTCTTTTATGCTTTGTAGAGTAAACTTTTGAACTTCTTCGTCTTCACCTATGCTTCATCCTTTTACTTGTCATAGATTCCTGATATCATTTCTATAAAACCTGTTTCATAAATTTCTTATTTCAATTATACGGGGGTATTCACAATCCTCGAAGTGATTCCGTATTGTGTGGTGATTCTATTGATTTGCATACGCTAATGCCTCTGATAAGATCCGCCAGACAATTGCCGCTCACAGTTCATAAAAAAGTATTATACTTTCACATAGATGGAGCCATGTGTAATACAGTGTCTACTATAAAATATTTAAAAACTTTTGACTTGGAAGTCAATACTTAAAGCCTCATTTATAAAATAAATGGTGTGCTATAGACCTAAATAAAAATGTGTACAAATTTAACGTTAAAATTATCTCAAATATAGATATGTATGTAAATCGCAAAACTATAGTTTTAAAGTGCTTAAGTCGGTTTAATATATAATCTTTTTACATTATTAATTGAAAGCTTTATATTTAAAATTAAATACTTAAAAAAAGCCTCATTTATAAAATAAATGGTGTGCTATAGACCTAAATAAAAATGTGTACAAATTTAACGTTAAAATTATCTCAAATATAGATATGTATGTAAATCGCAAAACTATAGTTTTAAAGTGCTTAAGTCGGTTTAATATATAATCTTTTTACATTATTAATTGAAAGCTTTATATTTAAAATTAAATACTTAAAAAAAGCCTCATTTATAAAATAAATGGTGTGCTATAGACCTAAATAAAAATGTGTACAAATTTAACGTTAAAATTATCTCAAATATAGATATGTATGTAAATCGCAAAACTATAGTTTTAAAGTGCTTAAGTCGGTTTAATATATAATCTTTTTACATTATTAATTGAAAGCTTTATATTTAAAATTAAATACTTAAAAAATGTCCTTTCAAACAAAACAAGTGACAATTGACTTATTCAAATTTCGTAAATTCAATAAACTTTTACGTAACAAATGTGTCAGCTGAATGCAAAAAACAAAAACTTTAAATATTTATATTGGTCACATGCAGACACTTTTATATTCAAATGCGTTGTTCGATGTGCTTTTGGTTTTAAGTATTTTTGCACAGTTCTACACAAAAAAAAAAAAGAAAACAAAGAGAACAAAATTGAAACCAGTCATCTTGTTTACAGTTTAACAGCCATTGAACTCTTGATGATAAAAATGTCTTGGAAAGACGAACAAAAATAACAAACACAAATCATTGACTGCTAATTGATTGACTTTATTAAGACAGGCAGTGAGTGATTCTCAATGTTACGAATCTTGCGGCAAAGAGGGGCAAGGATATACATATTTATAATTCAAGCAATAACGTTTTACACTTAACCATGGTGTATGGAGAAGTAATTGGACAAAAATAAATAAAATTAAGTATAAAATTACAAAAATATTTAGCCAATTTACAGAAAGGAAAGGCAAATTTGCCATTAAAAATGTGTAAAGTTATGTAATTATGAAAAAAAATTATACCTGGTAAATGTCCACCAGGACCACGCCAACAGATATCCATCGAAGATATACATCACGGATACATCACAGATTTTGAGCTTTAAGGCTGAAATCGATTCGACTGGCTCCGTATAGACTTTGCCCTTAACATAGCCCCACAAAAAAAAAAATCCAGTGGTGTTAAATCACACAATCTGGCTGGTCACTTCACTGCTGATTGTTGTGAAAATAAGCGATCGGGAAATTTAGTTTGCAAGAGATTGATCATTTCATCGGCTGTGTGACATGTGGCACCGTCGTATTGAAACCATATGTCAGTGATATCCACGCCGTTAATAATAGGTCAAAGTTGAGTGTTTTGCAATAATGTGATTCATTATCCGTTACCCCATTTCTCGTGTCATCTTCGAAAAGCAAAAAAAAAAAATGGCCTAATCAAACCTTCAGATCACATAGAGCACCTTGCAGTGATACTTTGAGCATTTAAAGGCTTCTTAATAATCGCTCTAGGATTTTCAGACGCCCCAAGGCGGTAATTTGGTGTGTTGACATACCCTGACATGTGAAATCGGGCTTCATCAGAAAAAAATATATTTTCAGAAAGTCCACTGAATGCACTGGGCAAATCTGGGGCGATTTGAATGGTCGGTCGGCTTCAATTACTGCACCAGTTTAATCTTGTTAGGCTTCAAAGTGAAATCCTTACGCAAAATTCACCATATGGTGGTTTTGGATAATCCATAATTTTTAAGATCGTCGAGGAATTGACAAATTTGGATCTGCTTCAGCGCTGTGGCTAATGGCTGCAATGTCTTCAGTTGATCCAGTCGAACACGCGTTGGTGTTCGCACATTTTCTATTGAGCCTCTCGACTCAAATTTTACCACCAAATTTTTGATAGCCGTTTCAGAATTACGATTATGTTGCCCGAAAATATCACGTATTTTACAAAATGTAACTTTAAGAGAATTACCATTTTCATAGTGGATTGTAATTATTTTAATGTGTTTTTTTTGGTTTGTTGCAAGAAATGTAGAGTAGCAATCGGTGTAAGGAAAATAACATGGCTTGAATTTTGAAGGAGATTTCTGGACAATTGCTTAGTATACTACAATCCGTTGCTTAAAAATTTCTGCAAAAGTTCATATCGTAAGCCAAAATAAAAAAAAAAATTTACCTAAAATAAAAGTTAAAATCGGAATTCGCATTAAAATACCACTCCCACACTTAAACTTAAACAAAGTAATGCTTATTTCTTACATACATTAACCACGATAACGAATATTAAAGTAAAAGCAGAAGTTTAAAATGTCGAGGACTAATAGTTATTCATTGTTACGCGTACGTAAATACCCTTTCGGTTTATTTAACTATGAAAAAGTAGTAAATGTTGTATTCGATTAACGTGAACTGAATTAAGAAATATCAAAGAAACTTTGGGAATGAAAAATGCATTTATTATAATAACAACACTAGTTTTTCCCACCTTTTTGGGAACATGTCGATACCACACGAAAAGAACTGCTCGGCTTAAATTTAAAGAATGAATCAACTCAAATTCTGACACGGTGTTCTGAAGTGAAGCGTATTCCAGTAAGGAGGTTCTGTAAGGCAAGGTCTGAAATATTAAGCGGATTAGCCAAAACTTCCCATCTTCCGTTTTCCCAAATAGTTTTTTGCCCATCTTGCAACATCTGACCCAGCGTTGTCATGATGGGAGATGATGCCCTCCTGCGTGGTCGAATTCTGGTCGGTTTTCGTTGATTGATCTCTTCAAACGAATCAGTTGTCTCCTGTGATTGTCTGGCCCGATTTCAACAGCTCGTAATACAAAACACTGTTACATTATAAATGTAATGTATGCATTATGTATTGGCGTCGTGGATATTCGGTTTCGGTATTGATTTGGCTGGTTGTCTTGCCTTTACATATGACTTTATGAATTTAGGATTATTGTAATGTATACATTTTTCGTCACCAGTTACATAAGAATGCGAAAATGACTTCTTTTTGTAGCGTTCCGATATACTAAATCGGTGTTTTGATAGTTTTAAAAGTCTTTCGTCTTCAATTCATATGGGACCCAATGTCCTTGCTCTTGAATTAATCACAATGCCTGTAATCCTAGGAAAATGGCTTGTTTTTTAAATTAAACAACTTTTTACCTTCAGTACACACAAACTAAACACGATGGTAACTTCGCCTAAATGATGCTTTATTATTTTGTTGTCTTCCCTCAACGATGCCTCAACTTGAATTAATTCGTTCGCCCAGCAAGTGGTGTTTATGTAGTTGTTTTAAGCCGCTCTCGCATACATCAGAATATTCTTAACCTTAACCCTTATTGTTGTTGTTATTAACATTTAGAGTAGGCTTGGCTCTGTGTTAGTTGTTTTTGTTTTCTGTTGTTTAGTTTATTTGTAGAATTTCTTAAAAGCATGTTTTTGTTGTCTTGTTTGCATAAGATTTCTTAGAAAACTACGCAATTTTTAAAACACACAATAGGTCATATCGTTTACTTTTTCACTGATAAACATTTTCTTTGAAACTTAAATAAACCATCTTCGTAACAATATGCTAGAGTTATGCCATATGTTGTCCAAATCTTTATTATTAACTTGATTGATGCTCTGTGCGACAAATATTCCTTCAAAATACTTATAATTCAATCAATTTTTATTTATAAAATAATTAATTATGTTGCCTAACCATCCTTAGGGTATGTTTAATTCGCAATGCTATTTTCATTATTTTCCACATCAGATTGATAACATTAATTTCAGTATTTTAAAAAAATATAAAATAAAATTGTAAACTTTCAAAGAAGTTCGCAGTGTTGATAATGCTGGTGTAATAAAACAAAATTTATGAATTGTTGATTTGATTTATGATTTGAGTTCTTGTTATGATATTTAGAATAAACTTGTACTCAACATATTTTACTATTTTTGAAAGAGCTTTTTTTGTATTATTCCTTAAATAACGATTTGCTTTTTCTTTAATGCAAGACAATTTACAAAGTTATTATTATCAATTCGTATCATGAATAAAAGGCAACGAAAAACAAAACCACAACAAAGATTTCTTCGTTCTATGATGGTTGTCGTAGTATACGAAAATTAAACAGGGCGCACAGTGGACCATTTTACGAAAAGGCGGTCAAAAAAAAATACAACTTTTGAACGGATCGTGTTTTTTTTGTCTACTATGCGAGATCATAGGCTTTCGTTTAAGATATAAAAATTTAAAATAAAAAAATAGTTGTGATAGGTTTATAAATACATTCTAAGTTTTAGTTGTTTTTGCGTACGAAAGTCTTATATTTTAATTCACGTTAAAACTTATACTTAAAGAAAATATAAATTTAGTGAGATAGGGCCATGCTTGGGCTCCCGAAAAATTTTTAGTACGAAAGCCAAAGGTTGGTTTTTTTAAACAATTTGAGTAAAAAAATTAGCTCATTAAGTAGCAAAATCATCAAAAATATATTCATTGGTTCAAATTTACTTTAGATAAGGAGGTATTTAAGTCCAAAATAAACATAAATACTATTCGTGTATGTAAACTTTTGTTGTAAATTGATTAATAATTTATTAATGTACAAAAAAATTTTAAAAGGATGAAATACATACAGATAACTCTTGTATTTCGAAAAATTACTATTAATTAAACAATTTTAGTAAATATTTCTTCCAAATAGCCTTGATTTTCATCTTCTTGAAGCAGTTTAGCTTCTACATTTAGTTCAATAGAAGTAGATTTCCATATTTGCCGGATATTGAAGATATAGGGATCAGATGTGCATAACAACAATCAAGTCTACATTAGTACAATATCTAGAAATTTTTCTTGTGTTATGCTCACGAAAGAATCTATAGTCTTTGTTACGTTTTTCTTGCACTTCTTCAGATAGATCTCCTATTGGTAGAATATTGTGTTGAATTATTTGTTCCCCATGGTACAAAATTTTATGAACTGTAGATGGCATATATCTCCAAGAATATTTTTCGTTGTAAAGTATAGCTGTATTTGTGGCGTACTCTCCAAATTTTTTTGCATTTATCTTTCGGCTGTGTGCTAGAACTTGTAAAATAATACTGAATCTGCTTATTAGCTCCAAACATACTCCTGTGATAGATGCTGCAGTTTCTGGATCTGTAATAAATCTTCTTGCAATGTTTCCATCATTTGTGTTCCCTTCCCCTTGCTTTGGCTGACCGATGATAAGGCCTTGTTCAAAATACTTTTCTTGAATTTATTTTTTTTTCTTTTGTTTTTTTTCTTCATTTTCCTTATTTTTTTTCACACTTTCTTCGCCTAACGGACCAAAATCCAAACCAACCTATGCTAGTATGAAGAGGGAACAATCCAAATTCGTATGCTGCCTTAAAAGTCTCATCTTCTGGAACGGAATGGCTTAATTGACTTGATGTCTTGTTGCATATAATGCAGCTTGATGATGCTTTTGTATCAGTTAGAGCTTGTGCAATTTTTTCCACCAATCATTGTGGGATACATTTTAAAATTTACTTCGATTTCCTGTTTATCAACAGTAAATATTACAGGTTAAAGGTCTTTAATATCATCTTTTACTTTTCGGACATCTTCAGTTATGACATTTTTTGTTTCTCTTTTAAAAGTAAATTTTATTTGTCTGCAATATTTTGTTGGCGAGGGTATTTCATTTTTCCATATATCCATTTTACAATCAGTGCAAATCAAATTAAAAAGCAAAGTAGTTTTGTGACCTCCTAAATTATATCAATTTACGTTATTTTAAGTGGGCAAAATATTTTTGTGACCAACTCTGCATGACTTTGAAATTGACTAAAAATTTTTGTTTTCTTTCTGAAAATAGGCATATTCATCTAAACAACGTCTCTCATAAGGGTGTTTTAAAAAATATATAAAATGCTTAGAAAATAGCAAAACAGAAAAAAAAATTTTTTAATTCCATTTTGCAAAAAATTTTCGACCTTGTGTCAGAAAAATTGTGCTGGTGCTCACGGCCGGATCGTGCCGGGTATATAATGAGCTATAGGCGTGTAGGAAATATTTAGTGCTATGACACAGTGCTACTGCTTTTACATTCCCTAAAGAACTTTAGAAGTTATGCTCTATTAAGTAGGAGAATTTAGAAAAAAATTGGACCTCTAAAATAATTAATTTCTAAAAACCAAAAATCAATCAATCAATCCTTTGCTAATAGCTAACAAATTACACTATTATATAAAGTTTGTTTTGTTTAAAAATCTTGTATAGCAAAAAAGTTATAGCTGTTTAAAAATCAAAAATTTACTAAGAAATTTCTCATTTTAGCAAAATACTGAAAATTCTCATTTTGAATTGCCCTGTTCAGTGTGATGTAGTTAAAATAAAGTTTTAATTTTTGTAGCTCGCGATGTATACTAGTATCTACTTTCGAATGAACTTTAAAATTTTACAATTGGGGACCATGAAAAAAAGACTTTTTGCCGCTTCTCGTAAAATGGTCCACTGTGGGGCGTAGGTTTCAAGGCAACGCATAATATTATTTAACAAACTTTGTCGTTAGTTGAATTTTTTTTTAGTTTTTTTTTTTTTATTTTATGTGAAGTGCAGTTTTGATTAAATTAGATAGAAAATTGACAAGAGTTAGGGTAAAGAAGACCAACCACAACCGCATGCCCTGTAGTTGATGCGTTTGATGTTGTCTATTTCGTTTATTTTGTCCTACCACTTTGTTTAAAAGTTATGTTGCGTTTGGTTACCGATAGTAATTGCTACGTTGTTTGCTTAAATTATGATGAATTTTATATTAATGTAGTCGAAAAGGAGAAAACAACATGAAAATAATTAGAAAAGAGTACAGTAGCAACATCATTTATTTATTTTTGAAGTTTCTTCTTTACAAGTAGCAAGCGAAATATAAATTTAATATAAAAAAAATTTATTATTGTTAAATATGTTGGCATAAATCTTGTTATCAAAGTTAATAAAATTAAGTTATAATTTTTGTATTTTTTTTCATAACTTTAAGAACTTGTTTTGTCGGTTTTCTTGCAAAGATTTTAATTGTTGTTTTGACGCAGTCCAACTTAAACAACAACAATTTCATCGACGATGAAGTCGGTAAAATTGAAAATGATTTTGTTTTACACAACTGTTGCTTAAAGTGCCCTCAGTTATTGAAATTAGGAAACTACTCTAAAAAGTAAAAAAAGTGAAATACTTTTCGACCTTCACAAATGTGTTTAACCCTAGAACACACACCCGGTACTGCAAATTTCCAGTACTGTTATTCAACAATGGCTTAACTTGAGGCATAGAGATTTCGGATCTAAGCAATATAAATAATTTCTAATCTTTTAAAGGAACTAATTCGGATCAGCGGTTCAGGAACTACGACACCTACGTAAACACACAACCGCGATACGTTTGTACCACCCCAGTATATATCAAAATAAAAATTATTATATTACGCATGTTTGATATAGCAGGTAGCCTGGAGTTGTTCATTTCAAATGCTATATATGCTGCAAGTGCCGTTATGTGCAACTCGTTGAAAAATTATGAAAATTGCCAACGCTTCGTCGATCGTTGTGTAGGATATTCACTGAACAATATGACCCTTGTGGTCATATTATAAAATACAATGTTTTCAGGTTTTCCACCCTCAGCTATTTCGCCATCATAGTGCATTCGTGGAACATAAAAACACATCATCACATTTTTTCTGAAGTCGAATAATAATGAAGCAGTTAGACTGTCCTTGAGCGCCTTATTTTTCACCGGTACATACGTCATCTTTTTGCGCAAAGTTCCAACGATTGTTATAGGTTATAGGTGAGAAGAAGTTCTGCAACTGGCAACGTCGTGAAAAAATTCTCGGTTGTAATATTTCTCGATTGTAATATTTTTTCAACTTCCTTGGTATCTGCTAGCCAGATCTTCCACATCTCGTTTTTCTTGGTTCGTTTCCCTTTCAGACGCTGCTTGGCTAATATAAATTTGACCGTGCAGTGGATATGCATTTTTGGCATCGTAAATCCATCAAACTGTCAATTTAATTATGGCAAATTTGAAGGTTTTCATGGTATGTATTGTGGAAACCGTGTGCGCCAACGGAAAGGAGATAATTCCGAAAAATGTATACAAATGCTACCGCCAGTGACTTGGAAATTGCATCGGGGTGCTTTATGTTGTAAGCATTATACATTGTTATTGCTTTTTCGTTTGTGTGACGCATAATTATATCCGCCATTTGCGAGCTTATTAAGCATTTGAATGTTTTCTCTATTGACCATATTGCGGTGCTCCTAGTGCAAATTTTTCACTGCTTATAGAAACTTGTACGCCTTCTTCATCCACTTCATCATCAGAGTCGACATTGTCAACTAAATCTGCTTCTTTACATTGCTTAATTTCGGGATCGCTTCACAATTACATATTGAACTTCATTCAACTGAATGTCTTGTTCATCTTCTTTTCTATTAACATAACTATTTTAAACACTACTCATATATACAACATAATAATAGCGATAATATAAATTTGAAGTGTAAAGTGGGGTCTATTTATTTAGACGAACGGGAGTATAACCAATTCCAATGGACCGTAAGTTTCACTTTATCTGAATTGATCACAATTGAAAAAGTTAGGCATTATCCGAGATTATTAAAATACTGACATATATTATTTTAAATATGAAATTTAGAATATACATATATTTTGCTGGCTGACAGATTATATTTCCGTGGAAATTATTTTATATATAAAATTGTTCATTTGTTGAAATCTGTCAAGCTATTCAGCGTTTAGATTAATATGTAAATTTAGCTGTTCTGACATTAACTTTTTTCAATAAGAAGGGTTCAGAAATTGGAAGTTTGGAGTTAAATTTTTAATGCTGCCTCAAAACTAAATTTATAGATTTTACGCTACTAAAATGACTGACAAATTTCGGATTTACTTTGTATTTTCACCAAAAGGCAGGTAGGTCCTCTTGTTTTCACAGCTGATGCTTACTGCTAAATTTTTGGTATTGTTAGTTATGAAAAGTTGTTCTTTGTATAAAAAAAAATTGTAGGAGGCATTGGAGAGTGTTCTGTTGAACTCAGTAATTTGTTTTAAAAATTTCTAGTGTTTGTTATTGAAATAGATCGTTATAGATCGTTCTAATCGTGCTACACATTATTAAAAATAAAGCACTGCTTTCTCCTCCCCTGTTACATATTCCAAATAGGTTGGCCTGATTGATCAACTTATTAATCCAATTAAGATTTCAATTATTTGGCATAACCACCACATGCATATAAATGATTTTTATTAGCTTAAAGCATTTAATTTTAAGATAAAAAAGAAAAAAAAAATATACAACACAGCTTAAATAATTCAGACAACATGCAATAAGAAAAAAAATCAAATCAAGTCAACAGTGAAAAAAAAAACGAATAAAATCGTCCTACACCATTTAAATGAACAGTAGGAGGAGACGAAAAGGCAATTTTAGGAATATAAAAAAAGAAAAACAAAATCATGTTTAATGTTAAAATTAAAGTAAAAGAAGGCAATAACACTTTGCCACGCACTAAACGTTCAACTTCTATATTAAGTGGCAGTGGTAATAATAACAGTACTGGTACAATGGTTTTTAATGGTCGTAACAGTCCGGCTGTTTCAAGTTTACGCAGCTCTTTAGCTTCAGCAAATCGTAGTCCAAATAATTCACTTAAACGCAAAGATAAACGTGTAAGAATTGTTACCTCGTGTATTCCAACTGATGAGTTACAATACGAGCAACAACAGCAATTTATATTACAGCAACAACAACGTCAGCAGCATCAGCGACAACAGCATCTCAGGCATTATGGTAAGCTAACAACAAAAATATAACAATATCCCCTAAACCCACACAGAAATACATTAATGTATGTGTGTGCCCTACATGTGCATGCATACACTTCTGTCGACTAGAATAAATAAAATATAGGACAGAAGCAGAAAGGAAACCGAATGCTAAGATGAGCACAAGACAGAAACTCATATTATTTTCTAATTGTTTATGCACATGCTTATGTCTTTCTGAAGTTCGTAATTGCAAAACGTGACTTGCATTGATAATATTTATACTAAAGCAACTACAACTACTACAAGTAACTCCCTGTACACAGACCATTTACTAATGCAAACATTTATGTAAATAAAATACTTATATGGCTTATTTACTTATCCTGCAAATGACTTAGACACAACTACATACGTTTTCATTTTTCTTAAATGGCTTTTCTTTATTTTTATTTTCTTTTCACGCACGCACGCACGCACACACGCACACAGATACCCTTGATGGTGTCACTGAATTGCGTCTGGAACAGTATGAAATTCACATTGAACGTACATCTGCTGGACTGGGTTTGAGTATTGCTGGTGGCAAAGGCTCTACACCATTTAAAGGCGATGATGATGGCATTTTTATATCACGCGTCACCGAAGGAGGCCCAGCCGATTTGGCCGGACTTAAAATTGGCGATAAAGTTTTAAAAGTTAATGGTATACCCGTTGTCGATGCCGATCATTATCAAGCTGTACAAGTGTTAAAAGCTTGTGGTGCTGTTTTAGTTTTGGTCGTGCAGCGTGAGGTCACCCGTTTAATTGGACATCCTGTATTTAGTGAGGATGGCTCATTGTCACAGGTGAGTTGAAATGTAATGTATTTTCCATAAACTAAAAAACTACCTTAAGAAGAATACTTGGGCACACTGACTCAATGCATTACTTGCCAAATGTTTCTCTATTTGCATGATCTGACAGACAAAATTTTGTGTATATACCGCTCTTTACATAAATAGCAAAAACTAAATTTTAATTTCGGTTGTTTTTCCATTGAGACACATGGATACAAGCGTAAGTGTTTAAAGAGAAGTGCTTAACACAATTCAGAAGATTATTTTTCTGTTCGGCTGGAAGAGAAGCTATTAGAAACTTTCGTTTGTAGTTATAGTTTTTAATATCTCTAAATACACTCCATTTCAAATTTATTTCCACTTATATTTTTTAAATTTATAACAAACACCAAACACAACCGAAATACAAATTTTCAACAAAAAGTTTGTTTTTCAATTGAGGCAATACCAACACACCTAGTAGGTGCATGGGTAACTGTTACAATGAATATCGTATTAAAATAATTAAAATCTGCTATTAAAGTGGTTGCTCCGTTAGAGTTACATTTCGTAAAATTCGTGATATTTTTGGGCAACATAATCGTCCTTCTGAGACCGGTATTAAGAATCTGGACGTTAAATTTGAGGCGACAAGCTCGATACAAAATGTCCGAACACTAATGCGTGTTCGATCGGCAGTTTAACTGAAAAGATCGCAACCGTCAGCCACAGTGTTGAAGCAGAACCAAATTTGTCAATTCATTGACGTTCTTAACAACTGGAGTTATCCAAAACCACACATGGCGAAAGAATTGAACTTTGAAGACTGCCAACCATTTACATCGCCATAGATTTCCTCAATTCATTCAGATAGAAACAACCGACTAGTTTTTCTGAAAAGGGTATCAGGGTATGGGAAATTTAGGCTTCTGAATATTCTAAAGCGATTATTGAGAATCCCTTGCAATGTGGTCTTGAGGCATGGTTAGGTCGGTTTTTTTTGAAGATGAGGCTGGAAAGGCGAGCGGTTAATGGATAACAGCTAACAACACAATTTTGGCCTATTATTGAGGGCGTGGATAACACTGACATGTGGATTCAACAGGGCGGTGCCACATGGCACACAGCCAGCGAAACGATCAATTTATGGAAACCTAATTTCCCGATCGCATAATTTCACAACAATCAGTACTTAAGTGGCCAATCAGATCGTGTGATTTAACATAACTGGATTATTTTTTATGGGGCTATGTTAAGAATAGAGTCTATAAGGAGCCAATCGAATCGATTTTGGACTTAAAACTCAAAATCCATGATGTGATTATGAAATGGTACTGCCATTTTGCTAAAAAGTAATTCAAAACTTTGATAAAAGAATCGAAATCTATCAAAGTGTTCATGGTGGGAATTTGCCAGATAACATTTTTGATTCATAATTTCCCAAATTTTCTCTTCGTAATCTTAATCTATATTTTTTGTTTTAGACAAATAAACTTCTTGTTGAGAAAAAGCTTGGTTAGTGGTCTTATTAAATTGCAAGACCTAAATATATTAACATTCAGTTGTTTAAGAAGTTATATGGATTTTTTCAGAAGCACCACTTTTAAAATTTAAAAATCGACGATTAAGGAGAAAAAATTTTAAAGCTTTTTACAAAAACACTAGTTTTGAAATCTGAAGTGCGCTTCGGTACTTATTTGAAAAATTTCTTTTGATTGAAATTTAGATAGAAATTAAAATATTGGAGAAGACTTTTAGTAGCTTCTCTCTTCTTCTTCTCTCTGTAATAGTTAAATACGTGGTGCTTTTTGTTGAGATATAGAACTTTTAAGTTGGAAACAATTTTTAACTGGCGGCTAATTGTTCGCTATCAAATGATTTAAATTTAGTTTGGTTCAGCATTTCAACATGAATTAATTGACGGCTGAACAATGCTTTTAGAATATGCAAATTTTGTTTAAAATTATGGATTTGTTTGGAATATCCCATTGCGATTTGATTAGCGAATTTTGTTTAGTGATGATCACTTTTATTTTAAAACTGTCCTATTTTGGCGTGATGATAACTCTGAAGTTTGTGTTGAGACACCTTTATATCCAGAAAAATTTACTAATTGTCGTGCTTTATGCTGCTCAACGTTTTGCACACCGTAATTAAAAACTTGTTACTGAGTTTTTCGTTCATCAATTAAGTTGCCATGATGAGGAGCAGCAGCTGATTTATTGAAGGAAACATTTAGAAATTACATTGTTTTGCTTTAAGGACTCGTGAATTGGTCTCTAAAATCGCGCGATTTAACACCGCTAGAATATTTTCTGTGGGAATATGTAAAGTCGCTGAAACAAGTTAAAAATGTATTTTTCTTTAATTCCATTTCAACTCTTATATTAGCACTCAGTTTTTTAAAAATTTGTAGAGAAAAGACTTCTATAAATTTCTTTAAACAAAACGTATTTGATCTTGAATGTTTAATGGAGATACTATTATTATTACATTCTCCGGTAATAGTTTTTTTTTGGCTATCCACTTTAATTTTATTTAAATATTAGCCGAATAAACGCATTTCCGGTTTTCTTTTTTTGTTAACATTAGTTAAGTGATTAACGCAGCTACGTTTTCGTAACATTTTGTTACGTTAGCTCCGTTATCATAATAAAATGTTACGATCGCAGATTATATCCTGATAAACCCTTTAAATTGGCTTTGCACGATGGGTACAAGAGCCCTCCTATCGCGACTAAGTTATATTTTTACAACTACAATTGTAAGGCTCACTAGATTTTATTTAGGCAGCTCTGCTTGCTTCAACTAAATTGTGTTAAAATAGAAGGTAAAATGGGTACCCCAAAACAACATTTACAAATTAATTAATAAGTATAGTTTATTTATGTATACTCCTGCCGAATAGACGACGACTGAATTACGATATGAATTTTTCAAAAATATTTGTGCAGTTAACACGCCCAAGAAAGTTAGTCCGTGAGTGCATGTAAATTAAAGTTTTTAAATCATATCAAATGCTTTTTTTTAAAGAATCAATGTTATATATAAATATAACTATAATCATGTGCTACTCGTGTACATCTATAATTAAAATACTTTAAACAATAACAACAATATAAATAAAAGTATTAGCAAGAGTTGCAAAGTGCCTTTTGTTGGCAGACTTAACGCAATGATTATTTTAATTACTTTTGCAAATTACTTAGGGTAAATGTAATTCAGTTACGTTTTATCTTTTAAGATGTTCAATTTCGTTACCAATAGGACATTTAGTTTTCACCTAATCACATAGAATTTTACGCTCTTTAAGCGTTTTCATGATACATTTTTGTAATTTTTTTGTAAAATAATTAGAAAAATGTCTGTGCATAGAGCCGCTATGCCCGGTGGAAATAAATTTTGATCACTCAGATGAACGTAACTTATGTACGTTAAATTATTTTAAAATCCAATGTGCCAACTATGTATATTGCGGCTGCCCTTAAGGAGTATAAAGTTTAAAATAAAAACTTCACCATGAAGTCAGACTGCCCGTTTACAACAAAAAAGTTTGCTTCCGCTGGTTCCGCTGATATGTTTATTGAAACATCAAAACTAAAGTTTATTATTAACTTGCAGAAAAAAATAGTTTAACATTGATTTTTGTTTTGTTTTCCTTTTTAAGATTTCGGTTGAAACACGTCCCTTGGCAGCTTCTATTTCACAAATACAGCAAACACATGAAAGATATATACCACCACCTCTACAACTGCAACCAGAACATCAAGAGCAACAACATCCACATCCACATCCACAGCAGCAACAGTATTTGGCAACAAATTTGCACAATTATCACGCAAATGTATTTAGCACGCCGGGAACAGTTACAACAGCAGGAACGTCAGCAGCCTTTCAAGAACCACAACATGTTAGTGATGTTGCAACAGTGACAGCAGCATCAGCAAATGGCATTTTTGAAAATGGCAAGGTTTGTACGATTCTTTTTCCTTTTTCCTTTCTCCACTGAAATATTGTTATGTTGCTGTTGTTTTTTATTTTTTTTTTTTGTTTGTTTCATGTTTTATTTTTGAAATTATTTCAAATCTTTGGCTGTTTGTTCTTCGACAGCAACATGATTTTTGTAATGTTAAACAAAAAAAAAAAAAAATTACAACAAAAAGCACAAAAACATTGTTCAAAGATTTTTTATTACTTCTCTCCACAACTTGTTGATGTGGCATTTCTATTTCGGAAGTACAATTGAATTCAAAAGCAAAATGGCGTAATTTGAAATCAGTGTGAACGTAAAGTTTTAATCTTTATTCGAGAGGGCAGAAAGCTGTGAAAACCAAATGATAGTGTTGCTAAAAGTTTAATTTTTTAAACTTCCTCGAAAATATTCAATTGCAATTTTAGAAAATCAAAATATCTCACGTGCTGTAGCAAAGATGTTTTGAATACAGGTACTTTCTGGTACATGCGTTAGCAGTTTTAATAAACGCCCACATTACGTTATCCTTGATTATGTAGGAAGATTGTTGTTCGTCAACTTGCTTTTTAGTTTTTAAAATTTTGGATATAAAATATAAATATTTGTATTTTAAATGGATGTTGTATTTAGTTAGTTATATAAATGATTTTGGCAAAATAAACCTTAATTTTCTATGTTATGGCATGATGAGCACAGCTTTAAGGCCCAACTTTAATATGCATATGCAGACTTAAGCCAACTTAAACAATGCACCTTATAATCATATGTGTCGAACTATAATGTACTTAACAAAACTTTTCGTCAAATGTCAATTGCTTAAGCAAAGTACGAAACTGATCGCACATTCCGTACGGAAACAGCTGATTTTGCATTCTGTTAAAGATACATTAGTAAAAAAATTCCAATGGAGGGCAAAAAATATTTTATCTGAATTTAATAGAAAATGTACAGAGGAAAAATAGCTTATATGACTAAAGAGACGCGTTTCATTATAACGGCAGTACAAAGGAAACATTTCATTTTCTTTTCCATTTCTTAACACTGTATGTAAATATAATTTAATTTTCGCATTAAAATTTAATTTTTAATTTTTATAAATTCAATGATGCACACAGTTACATTTGTTAGTACTTTTGGCCCAAATAATACATAGCGATATGTGTAATTTTTCTTCCATAATTTTCTTAAAACTATTAACAAAAATTTATAAATTTGTATAAGGATAGTATTAAGTATACAAAATATGATTTTTAAACGCCTTTTTTGATAATAAATTTTATTTATTTAAAACGAAATTATTTTTTTTGCAAAAGTACGAGTAAAATAAATGTGCAACTGTGCATAATAATTTCTATATTAATGTAAGTACATTATAGCCACGTAAAAGTCTTTAATGATTCGCTTAAACATTTGACAGACTTTTCGTCCAACTTTTGACATTAGCTTAAGCCAGATTATGCATATTATAGTTGGGCCTTTAGGCTGTTATTGTCTACAGCTGTTGCTATAACACAATAAGTATATGAGTAGGATTCCCACAATTATGCATGAAGTGAAGACGTAGTGTACTTTTTTTATTTGTTGTGAGTATTTAAAATATTATAAGTAAAATAAAGTTCGTGCTCATATAAATTTATTAACTCAATAACATCGCTGCGGCAATAAGTGCTAAATCATCTTCAACAAAATTTTGTTGGAATATACATATGGTAAAATGGGTACCCCCAAAACATCATTTACTAATAAATTAATAAGCATAGTTTATTTATGCATTCTCCTGCCGAATTGACGACGACTGAATAACTTCCGACATACATAAGAGATGTTGTCAAAGAGAAGATGAAGAAAGCTTTGGTAATGTGGATTGAAGATAAATCACAAAAAAGAATATCTGTAGATGGAATTGCTATTCCAGCCAACTGCATTAAGAATCTATAAACGTATTAAAGAAGTCAAAACAACCCGAATTTTTTGCAAATATAGGTTGGATGACAGGTTTTCTTAAACGACCTGCTCTCCAAAATATAAAAGTTAAAGGAAGAACTGCGTCTGCGGATGAGTTGGCTGCCAAACATTTTTTTGAAAAACTTGGAACTGAGGATACACCCCAGATCAAGTTTGGAATGCAGATGAAATTGGCATCTTTTGGGAAAAAACAGCCGGTGATTTTAAAGTAGCAAAGGACACTGTAACATTAATTTGTTTTGTTCCAATGCTCCAAGAGAACGTATGTTGAAACCACTTTTCACTTTACTTACAGTAACGAAATTAGCTTCAATCATGCAAATATTATTATTTTACCACCTAATCATTAGAATTTTATTTGTTGCATCAAACCTATGATCATATTCAACTCTGGCCTTTTACGCACATCCTTTGTGATGGAATCAATGGACATCGCTTTGTTCTGTTTTGGCGTAAGTTTTCAGTGGCTTTGAGGTCTACAAGCAGGTTGTAGTCGGAAAAAAAAGATAAAATAAAAGACGTGTTCTTTCGGTTTTATTGGAGCTTTTGATAGTAAGTTCTTCACATCTCGAGGTATTTTGTTTCCATAAAAGTCATCGTCTCCACCATCTTCTTTAACGGTGATAACAGCTGTATCAGGTGGAAGCATGAACACTTCGAAAGCACCATCATCATCACTATATTAGTTGATAATGATAGATGATATTGCTTCTTCTAAGCCTAAGGTTTTGTTGCCCGTAAAAACACTATACTTTAAGTCTTTATTTTTAAAGAATTTTAATGAAAAGTATGTAACTGAAAAAAAGGCTAAAAACGACCGCAAAGGAAAATGTTTCACTGCACTGATTTTGCGAACCGTGTACTAAAGTTAGCAACAGTTTTTATAAATGGGTTAAACTATTACATGATCTTTTTCAATAACTTATAGTGTTATACTTTTTGGCACTTTGCAAAGGCAAATTTTGTAATATAAACTAAATAAATGACACGAAAAAACAGCGCTTGTACAAAACGGGGATTACCTGCACTATTATTTCTCGCTTCATTTATATTGCATATACTCCTACCAAGGATTATAGACTTATAATCTTTGCTCCTACTGACAGATAAAAACACGTTGCCAGAGTGAAAAATCGTATGAGAAAATGTTTGCATCTTTTGAAGTAATGCACTATTTACAGCACAGAGTTAAGGCTTTTAAAAAGGCAAATTAATGTTCTTTTTTTTATTGGTATTTTCACTCCAAATTGTTTTAGCAGTTAAAAAGAATTAATATTTTAGATTGAAAAGTCATTAATGACTTAGAAAAAATATATTTTCAAATATTTAATTTTCGATTGTGATAATGTATCACAAGACGCATAATGCAAGACGTTGTGATTAAATTTCTTGTAGTAAAGAAAGTTTTGAATTACTTTTCTTTATAATGCTTTGCGTACGTTCTTTTTGTTACGAAATACTAATTCGTTTGCTTTAAACTTTATTTTTGCATAACATTATTCTAAAGCACTAAGTTCATATATCAAACTACTTCATATAATTTTATGTTTGTATCAGTTACGAGTGTTACGTTTAGCTTAGCACAGCAACGTGTAAAATTTATTTCATCAATCTGCAGTATGATTTGTTTTTAAGAAGAAGAATAGCAACATAATATTTTAATACTCTTTTTTTGGTTAATGAATATTATATTTTTAAGTAATATGAATAAAGTAGGTGATTGTAAAATGGCCAAAAGAAACACTGAACCTGCCATAAAGCAGGGAAACCACGATAAATTTGCATAAATTTTAGGATAAAATTTTTTTTCTGTTTTTTAACAAGATTGTGATATATATTGTGACATCGAAAACTAAAATAAGAACGAAATTTGAAAAGCTTGCACGCCAATACATAAAATTTTGTAAACTGTTAAGGTTTTCAACAAGAAGTTTGTTTTGAAATTGTTAATTGTTGTTAAGTTTTTTTGACATATTCGTAGTATATGCATCGGTGAATGTTACAATGAATTCAATTTTGCACGAATAACGCGTTAAAATAATTAAAATTCACTACGAAAATGGTGTGATTCTGTTAAATTTACATTTCGTAAAATTCATTATATTTTCAGACAACATAATCGGCCTTTTGAGACCGCTAATAAGAATTTGCTCGTTAAATTTCAGTAGACAGACTCGATACAAAATGTACAAACACCAACGCCTGTTCGAGCGGGTCGTTCAACTGAGTATATCGCCGCCGTGAATCACAGTCTTGAAGCAGATCCAAATTTGTCAATTCCTCGACAGTCTCAATAATTGCGGTTATGTAAAACCACCACATCGCGAATTTTGCGTAAGGATATGACTTTGAAGCCTTACAAGCTTAGACTGGTGCAGGAATTGAAGCCGACCGACTACTCTCATCGCCGTAGATTCGCTCAACTCATTCAGGTACAACCGGCTGGGTTTTCTGGAAAAAATATATTTTTTAGACGAAGCCGAAGAAAAAAGAAGCCACATGCCACATGTTACACAGCCAATGAAACGATAAACTTATTGCTAACCAAATCTCCCGATCGCATAATTTCACGACAATCAGCAGTTAAGTGGCCAGCCAGATCGGGTGATTTAAAACTACTGGATTATTTCTTGTGGGGCTATATTAAGGACAGAGTCTATACGGAGTCAATCGTATCGAATTCAGCCTTAAAACTTAAAATCCGTGATATGATTAACGAAGTAGGACCGACATTTTGCGAAAAAATTATTAAAAACTTTATTGAAAGAATCATCTATATTTCTCAGCGTGGTCGTGGTGGATATTTGCCAGATATTATTTTTCATTGATAATTTCCAATCTTTTCTCTTCGTAATACATTAAAAATTTGTGTATCATCTTAATCTAAACTTTTTCTTTTTTTTTTGTTTTAGAAAACAAACTTCCTGCTGAAAAACCCTTTATTCACACACATTAATTTAAATTACAGGGTTAGCCAGTTTTGAGGCTTATAGGATTAAGCAGTGCCTGTTAAAAAATGTCGGCTGCTTTTGTGGTTGCTTTTTCGAATAATTTTATTCGAAATAAATAAAGAATGTATTTTCCCTTGGCAATTACGAAAATCATAAAAAAGTAATTAACATTTTCATCTTCACTGCTTGACATACAGTTTCAATAAGTTGATGGATGTCACCTGACATCATGTGGCTTATGAAACTATTCTATTGTCATATTTGATAGTCTTATGCGTGAGTTCGCTCGTTTTATTGAATAAAGCAGATGTAAGCTGAGGTGACTTTATTTGTGGTTTTATGCTTTTGCCAGATTAAAAAATTCTCAGGACTTTGCTAAAAGGAATTGCGAATTTAATACAATTGTGTAGATGCTGTTCAAATAGTTGCAGCTTTTTTTTATTAATTCGCAGTAAATACCTGTTTCCAAAGTGTATTCTGAAACATAAATACAAACACGCTGCAAGGGGAATCGTAAATTAATAATAATTTTTTTTTTTCAAAGTCAAAAGACAACTCTACTTTTAATATTGGCCTCTGTTCTAAAATAATAACAAATTTGGGTTTATTTATGGTTAAAATAAAAAGAATTATTAGGACACCTAAGACACCTTGAAATAGGTGTCAGAAAGCCTTTAGTATTTTTTTTTTCTTTTTTTAATTGCTTTTTATTTTGCTAAACGTGCGATTTTTAATATAATTGTGCATTGGAAATTAAGTAAATAAATTAAACGTTCAATCAAATGTTTGAAATAAATTCACCATCATTAATTTATCTCTCATGTCACCTTTTGAGCAGTGGAGAAAGTAGATTTTTAATTCAAATTACTTCTACAAGAGAGTCTGTTGCTCTCTGAACTCATGATGCTCATGATGAAAAATGAAACACTCTACACCAAATCGTATCATAGTATTTAAACCTATTCTATGAAATTTCAAATCCATTAATTAAAAAATAATTCATTAATAATAATACTGATTTATATCGGGTTTTGCAACAATTCAATTGTGGCAACACCAACAACGTGATAGTTTTGGCATTAAGTTTTTTGAAGCATTCGTAGTAGATGTGTTGGCAATTGCTACGATGAATTCAATTTCGTACGAAAATCGCATTAAAATAATTAAAATCCACTATAAAAATGGTGGTTCTGTTAAAGTTACATTTCGTAAAATTCGTGATATTTTTGGACAACATAATAATCCTTCTAAAACCGCTATTAAGAATTTGGTTGATAAATTTGAGTCCAGCGATTTTTGAGAAGCCATGTGGTCTAAAAACGTGATTGGGCCGTTTTTTTTTTTGAAGATGAAGCTGGATGTGCGGTAACGATCAAAGGATCTCGCTATCGTGAAATGCTAACAACTCAATTTTGGGGGACGTTGGATATCACTGACAGGTGGTTTCAACAGGACGGTGTCACATGTCACACAGCTAATGAAACGATTAATTTATTGCAAACCAAATTACCCGATCGCATGATTTCATGACAAATAGCAGTTGAGTAATCAGCCAGATCATGTGATTTAACACCACCGGACGATTTTTTTTTTTTTGGGACTATGATAAGGACAGAGTCTATACGGAGTCGATCGAATCAATTTCAGCTTTAAAATCAGCCTTAAAACTTAAAATCTGTGATGTGAAATATGACCGCCATTTCGCCATTAAGTGATTTAACACTTTGATGAAAGAACCGACATCTGTCAGAATGGTCGTGAGATGGACATTTGTCAGATATCATTTTTCATTCAAAATTGCCGAACTTTTCTCTTTTCTTACATACAATAAAAATTTAAATCATCTAAATCTAAATTTTTTGTTTAAGTTTGTGCTTCTTGTTAAAAAACCAACCCTACTTTAATCATTGTTATTCTCTATTCTTATTATCAGTGTTCATATAAATTTGATGTAAAGTATTCTATGGTCGGGTTTATATGACTTTAATTTTGCAATTTAATCTTAAACATTCTTGTGCGAGCCAATAATACATCAGTGATTACTTGTTGTCCCACTAAACCATCCATCTACTTTAATGTTTCCTTTAATTTATCCTACCGTTGGTTATTGATGACGTATTTCTTTTATACTTTTATTCGTAGGATGGACCACTAAGTTATATAACACTGCACACAACATTAATACGCGATCAAATTGGCCAGGGTTTGGGCTTTAGTATTGCCGGTGGAAAAGGCTCTCCACCGTATAAAGATGGATGTGATGGAATTTTCATTTCACGCATAACTGAAGGTAGTCTGGCGCATCGTGATGGCAAAATAATGGTGGGAGACCGTGTAATGGCTGTAAGTATAACTTTTAAATTGAATTCAAACCAATACAAAAATAATAGCGACATCATAGCAATTGAAATTAATGTTGCATTATAGGATGAATTGCATTAAATGTTCGTACATTTAGCCAAGATATGAATTTTGTTGGCTTGATAGACACTGACTTGTTTTACTTTTGATGTTCGAATTCATTCATTGGTATTGTTTATGTTATCCGGCAACTATTCATTCTGTATGTTTGCGGGAATTCCAATCCTGCTGCAATATTGTAAATTGTTCACTTTAATTGTAAAAATTGCAATCATTTTTGTACGTGCCATTAAAAGTGATGAGGTTTTTGGTCGTTTATTATACCCAATGTTTACTAGTTTCTGTTTTCATTGTTGTTGTTGTTTTTGTTATTGTTGGCTTTTATTTTATAATTATATGTGCAAATATGTGTATGTATGCATGCGAGTTTTATAAATTGTTATTTATTTTTACTTAATTGCAAACTAAGATCAATGGCAACGACATGACAAATGCCCAACATGATGCGGCTGTTCAATGTTTGACACAACCACAACGGTTTGTACGTTTAGTTTTACAAAGAGAGTACCGTGGACCATTGGAGGCACCTCTAAGTTCTCATAGCCCAGCTGCTTTAAATGCCCTTAGCCCATCGGGTTACTTAACTAATCGTCCTGGTAAGTTACTCGCATATCAAATGCTGTATATGGTAAAAACAAGCTTTAAAATGTTTTAACTACTTTTAGCCAATTTTAAACGTTCCACTGGTGATATGATTGGGGACCAACAATATCAGCAACAAATGCAGACACATACCTATCAAACGCAACCGATGCAATATGATACCAATAAAATGACTACAGTGCCTGCTAAAAAAACCAATGGTTTTGCCAACACAAACACATTCTTCCAACAAGAACAACAACAACAACAGCAACAACAACCACTGCAGCAATATCCTCAACATGAACAACAATTTGATAAGGTAACTGGCCTACCAATACCAGTGCCAGCACCTCGCCGTTCTAATTCAATACCCTTAGGAGATGGCCCAGAGGCAACAACGGCCTCAACATCATCACTAACTACCATCACTTCGCCCACATCAACACAAAATGGCACCACATCTCATTCCTTGGTTGGTTCATCGTCAACATCGTCATCGCAGCCAACTACTACCACCACCACAACAACTGGCACAGCAACAGATTCAGCAGAAACGCAGGTAGATATTGCAATTTTTAAATAATAAAGTTTCTATTTTATTGTTTAAATATTGTTTAAGATATTATTTTCACAACAAACAAGAAAACTTAGTGACGGTAGCATTGCATTACAGCTCCTGTATTTGGCTACATATTGATTACTTGTCTTACTCTTTTTATACCATTTCATTTGTATTTCGACAATTTTTCAAAAACCAACATTCGTATGATTTGTTAATTTGCAAAAATGTGGTGCTCATTTAAATCCAAAAGCAGCAGTTATCCCATTTCTTATTTCATTTAATTATACTGTTGATAGAGTATTTGCGGACAGGGTTTCTATGTCAGCTGTATTTAATATAAGAAACTTAGAGCGCAATATTTTTGGGCTTAAGATGGGAAAGTACATTACGTATCTGGCGAGAATCGTCATTCCGCCGTATGCCGGACTCCGTTACGGCTACCGGTTAAAACCCCACCTTATCTCAGTTGAGCTCCCCGGTACCGCTCTCGCATGACCTCGGGGAGGATCCCTATCTTGCCAGTATGGCCCTGTCGCGCTAAGCCTGCGTCCAGGTACCCACTTTGAGCACTAAATCAGTGCCGGTTCATCGTCACCATGTCTAGGTCACGTTAGTTAGTACTCGCTCCACATACTTTGCCACGGCAGTCCAGTCTTCGCGACTGCTAACCATTTTGTCCACTATATTCGTTGCTCCGTTCGCCCAGTTTGTTCCTCCATTTCCACGCGGTATCCATACCTTGTTAGTTTGACAACTATCAAATTACACGAAATGTTGACAGTGCTTCCAAATAGAATGTAAGAAGTGTAATTTCAAGTATTCCATTTAGTCGAGTTAATAAAAAACTAGGTTGTGTGCGTGACTTGTGTCAAAAAATTATTTTTGCTTTTAATAGTAAAAAGTAAGTATAAGAAAGCATCGAGTTGTTGTTAGATATACATTTAGTGGGACAAGGAAAACATTGTTCTGGAGAACGACGTGTATTTGTTCTGATCAAATAATAGGAAAGTGTGGCCGCAGACGCAAAGCTACTACTGTGTATTACTACTCATTCGCACATCATGTCCCAGCCAGTGCAGTATTTGCAGTTTTATGCGTTTGACAATGTCAATGTCAGCGTACAGCTCATACAGTTCATGATTCTTACGATACCGATAGTCTCCACTTACATACACCCCCGGGGGCACATTTACATGGTCTTTATAGAATTTCGACTATCTAAACTTGTGCAGCTGGGGGAAAAAGTCTCCTGAAGGCAGCAGAGGTCAACTGGGAACTCCACTTTATTTCCACGGGAATCAGTGAGCTCGCAGAGTTCCGTTATTTGTCTCTTTAGACATTTAACTGTTCTCTGGCCGATTATTGAGGTTGACCCCTATATGGGAGTATCGTGGTGGTTGTGGTTTCGCGGCCCCATATCAGGTTTGTTGTTTAATATGCTGGCCAGGACCATTTCGCCGTTAATGACACGCTAGGTGAAGGATCCAGTCCAGTGAGCATGCTAGACATGTGTTCTGGACAGGAGTTGGATAGTCTCCAACTCTTCAGCAAGGAGTGCTCATTTGCAGCCCTGCTCTGGAATCATTAAAGTTGCAACTAGGAAAAACCTGTTGCTAGAATTAGTCTTCGGCTTCCTAGGACGAGCATGACGTTCCTATTTATGCATAGTGGTTCGACTACCATCTGATTAAGGCTCCATAGCCAGGCGCAGATGTAAATCTTATCACGAAGTCTCCACTTACAGAAATTAGTCCGTATATTCTACGAAAGATTTTTCTCTCGAATACTTCTTCTGCGCCATATAAAAGCACCGGTAGAATGAGTGCCTTGTAGAGTGTTATTTTCGTAATCGTAGGGAGGGCTCTAAATTGCTTGTTTAACCCATAGTAGCACCTGTTTGCCAATATTATCCTTCTTCGCATTTCTAGACTGATGTTGTTATTATTATTTATGGATGACCCGAGATACACAAATTCCTCCACAACCCCAAAGTTAGAGTTGGCAACATTCATAGGAAATTTAAAAGATTTTCTGTTCGTTGCAACCATCACCTTGGTTTTGCTGCATTAACTGTCAAGCCCATTTTTAAGGACTGCCTCTCAATGCCCGCAAAGGCAGCAGTTACATCTCGCAATGTCCTACCAATGATGTCAATGTCGTCAGCATGTGAAAGGAGCATGTGGCTTTTGGTAAAAATAGTGCCATTTCTATTAACTGCATCGCCGCATCGCATATGACTTTTTCCAAAGCAATGTTAAATAGGTCGCACGATAAACAGTCGCCCTGACTGAATCCTCGTGAGGTGGTAAACGATTCGGAAAGACTATTTCCTGTTATCACTGATGATCTTGTATCAGTTAGCATTATCCGGCAAAGTCTTACCAAATTCAGACATAGCCTGATACACCGTTGTTCGACGAATAGATGCTATGTGTCGAAGTGCTTTTCATGCGTTTTTTCCAGGATTTGGCGTAGTCTGAATATCTGGTGGCTGAGGTGGATTTTCCAGGTGTAAACCCAATACGGGTAGGGGCCAATTATATCTGATATGTGCGTATATTTTCCGACGGTGTTTAATATATTTTTATTTGGATACGGTTTTACGTCGAGAGAACACTGAAGATGACAAAGCCGAAACCAAATTTGACGAGGGTCGACGTAAAACCGTACCAAATAAAAATAAGCCAATTATTTCATTGACTCTCGGTTTTAGTTGCTCACACAATATTGTGGCCAAGATCTGATAAGCGATGGGGAGTAGACTTATGCCCCTATAATTGGCACATACTGACTTGTCTCTTTTTATGTGAACTGGACATAGAACGCGGAGTTTCCAAACATCGGGCATGCGTTCATCCAACCAAATTGTACAAATAAGTTGATGCGTACACCTTTTTATCTCAATACCTCCGGATTTAAATAGCTTTGGCGGCAAGCACGGATATATCTATTTCTACCTCAATCTGGCTGAGCGGTGCACATTCAACATCGTCATCATTGATTGGTTCAATGGTGACGGAATGGAAGTGTTCCTTCCATATTCTCAGCACGCCTTCTTGTTCTGTTCATAGATTTCCTTCCTTCCGGGCCTCATTTCGTGTCCTGTACATCTTGATTTCCCCCCACTCGCACCTTTCGAATTCTCTCTTCATGAGTTCTTTTCTCTCTGTATTTTTCTTGTGCATTTCGAGCAATCGGCATCATTAAAGTTTTGTTGATGCTTGTGCCAGTGCATAACGGACAGAAAGGTTTTGATCGCTTGTAAACTTAGTAAGAGCCTCTTGTTTATCTCAGTTAATTAGGAAAGAACTGCAACAATATTAAATTTCAATAAAAACAGATTTTCTGGCTTTTGGTGGACTACAATTTTGCAAATTAATATTAAAGTCATGTCCACGTTTTGTCTTTTATGTGTTTATGAATATGCGTGAGAGTAGTTTCACAAATTCCATTTTAGCTTTATTATAATAATTGCTTTTTCATGACTAGTTAAAAGGGATCAATAATTATTTTAGCATAAATAAGGAGAAAAAAAACTAATAAAATTCTACAAAGATTTTCCATATTTAATTAAAATAATTACAAATATCCTTTAAATCATTAAGTATTCATTCGTGATTATAAAGTTTGTTACTGAGTTAATTATAATAAAAATTATAATTTATAATTTTATAGTTATTGCATTTTACTTAATTATAATGGTCATCTAATTGTTGTTGTGTAACCTGACATTTCCCTGTGATTATCTCTCTTGCTCTTTCTCACACATTCTCTCACTCCATTTTTATGTTTATTTCTTAATAACCCGTCTCTTAATTTTTTTTTATTCATGAGCATGTGTGTTGTTCTGGTTGCTATTTAATCAAATTTTGTTATAATTTATATCGATCTTTATAAAAGAAAAATATGCAAAAAGCAAATTAACATAAAATAATTGATTAACCAGAATACTGTACAAACAATAACAGAAATGTGTTATTAATAATTCATATTTTTTTTATTATTAAAACAAAAAAAATACAGTTAATTTTTATTTACTTAAGCATGAATTACATTAATTTTATTTTTACATGTATTGAACTACACATTTTAAATGTTTTAAAAATAATAATTGTTTTAATTTTTAATAGAAAACATTTTGGAATAGTTTTTCAGTCTTGGATAAATTGATAAATTCTATACATTGTTGTGACCGCATGCCCCAAAATTTTGAACTAAACGTGGCTGTAGAATAACTGCAAAGGGAGCTTTGCAGTAGCAACTCGTCCAATTTGTAGCTGCACTTTAAACCACTATCTCGTTCTACAGACAGATTGTAGATTGCTTTCGTGATTTTTAGATTTTTTTAACAAACTCTAAAGTACCTTAGGGAAACTTTGAATTTCCTTGAGACTTTTCCATTTAAATTGTCATTCATATACAGTCTAAAAGTAGAGTACCCAATTTTATAAATTGCATTTTAGATTTAATTCAAAGGATTGATTGATTGTTTGATTGTTTGATTGCATTGAAACCCGGTAAATGCTGTTTGCAACCAAAAAATCCATTTTTTGTTTTATTTTTTTTTTTTATTGAATTTAATTATTTTCACATTCTGCGCATAAGTTTAATATCGCCTTTTGGTGTTGTCCTTACAAACATTATTATTATTATTATTTTTATTACTATGTTATTATTATATAATATATATTATTTTTAAATTGTGTATGTATTGTTATCTATTTTGGTTATTGTTATTATCTATTAATTAAGTCACTTTGATGAAACAGTTTTAATTAAGTCGTTGGAAATTCTCTGCCTGTCACTGTTCAGGGATGTACTGCCTACTTTCAGTCCACATTATAAAAGATTTTTTAACAAGAAGTTTGTTTTTTTCAAACAAAATAAGACAAAAAATTTAGATTTAGATAATTCAATTTTTTTTAATAATACGTAGAGAAAAGTTCGGCAATTATGATGGAAAAATAATATCTGGCAAATGTCCTTCACGACCACGCTGACAGATGTCGATTCTTTCATCAAAGTTTTTAATTTCGTTTTGGCAAAATTGTGGTCCTATTTCGTTGACCCTATCACGGATTTTAAGTTTTAAGATTGAAATCGTTTCGATTGGCTCCATATAGACTCTGCTCTTAATTTAGCCCCACAAAAAATAATCTAGTTGTGTTAAGTCACACTATCTGGCTGACTACTTATCTGCTAACTGTTGTGAAATTATATGAACGGGAAATCTAGTTTGCAATAAATTAATCGTTTCATTGGTTGTGCGACATGTAGCATTGTGCTCTTAAAAATATTTGTCACTGATATCTCGCGATAGCGTAATCCATTGACCGTTACCACATTTGCTTGTTGACATATCCTCACAAGCGAAAATAGGGCTCGTCTGAAAAAATCATTTTTTCAGAAAACTCAGGTGGTTTTTTTTTATTAGAAGGAGAAGTTGCACTTCAGATAACGATCGCTATTTAGTCAAGTACCGTGCTATATTCTTTAGGAAAGGTATAGAGAATAGATGCGACAGGTGGTGAAAGTAGAAGGATAGTTACGAAAATTAACTGTCGCATAAGACAGCTCAGTGACCAGTGACTATGCCTTCATCACTGAGCAGCCCCACCGACAGAGTGTGATTTGTTTTACATCCGCGCCTGACTATGTAGTCTTAATCAGATGGTGGACAAACCACTATTGTATAATTTGGAACGTCATACATGCGTCCTAGGAAGCCGAAGACATAATTCTAAGCAACAGAACCACCTATAGTTGCAACTTTAATGATTTCAGTGCAGGTCTGCAAATCATCACACCTTGCTAAAGAGTTGGAGACTTTCCAACTCCTGTCCAGAACACATGTCAAGCATGCTCACTGGACTGGATCATTCACTTTGCGTGTCATTATCAGTGAGATGATCCTGGCCACCATAGAACCATAGACTGTTATGGCGCCGCGAAACCACAACCACCACGATGCTCCCATATAGGGGCCAACCTCAATGATCAACCAGAGAACTATTATGTCTAAAGAGACAAATAATGAACTCTGCGGGTCACTGATCTCCGTGGAAATAAAGTGGAGTTTCCAGTTGACTCCCTGCCTGTCTTCAGGGGACTGGGCTCCCTTTTTCCCCAGTTGCACTGTGTCTGAATAGTGGAATATCTATAAAGACCATATTTATATGCCCCTGGAGGGACAGCCCCACCGACAGTCAAATTTTATTTATAGTGAAAAAAACCAAGGTCTTTGTTACTAATCGAACTCACAACCCCCAGTCATGTAAGCCACTTACTAGCCTACAGGGGCACCTACAGGTGGATGTTCATACATGAATTGAGCGAATCTACGGCGATGTGAATGGTCGGTCGGCTTCAAGTCCTGGAGCAGGTGAACCTTGTAAAGATTCAAATTTAATCTGCTTTGTATCTGCTTCAACCACAGTTAAACAGCCCGGTCGAACACGCGTTGGTGTTCCAACATTTTGTATCGAGCCAGTCGTCTCAAATTTAATGACCAAATTCTTAATAGCGGTTTCAGAAGAACGATTATATTGTTCAAAAATAGCACGAAATTTGCGAAATGAATATTTAACGGAACCACTATCTTCTTTTCATAATGGATTGTAATTATCTTAATTGAATTCATTGTAGTAATTGCCAAAGCGAATACGTCAAAAAATAACTGTCAAAATTATCATGTTGTTGGTGTTGCCACAATTGCATAACAAACTTCTTGTTGAAGACCTCGGTATTAGTCTATTTACCTGTAATGAGTTTTACGCAAGAATTTGCGTAAAGAATTGAAGAATTTGCTTTTAAACTCTTTTCTGTCATAGATCATTTACATGTGCCACGTTCGTTTTTGACGCCTAAACTTTATTTAGGGCTTTCGCCACATAATTTAGCACAAGTGTTAGGTAAGTAAAGGTAATATAGTTGGAGTTTTAACTTTTTAAACGTCTTAGGAGATAACAATATTAAATAAGATTAATGAAGAGTCTTCAACTTTCTTTTTTAGCATATACCTTTAAGCATAAAAGTTATAGTATAAATTGTCTAACATATAACGGGCTTCACTAGGGAAAAATTAAATTTTAATTTATTGGACACCCTCAACATGCATGGATAGGTAGTACATCACTGCAATGTTTTTTAATAGTTTCGAAATTCGAAGAATAAAATAATCTCATTTTATAATCGCTCTCATGGTTATACTTTCGCAGATTTGATGCTTTTTATTGATTTATGTTTAACTTAAAACAAAAATATAATTTAATTTTAATAAACAAAAATCCTAAAAAAAATGATTTTCTCTCTTTTTCTTTCTCTTTTTGTATATGCGTGCGTATGTGTGTGTGTGTTATAAATAATTAAACTCACAAATAATATTAAAAAAAACTAAAATTTAAACAATTGAATAACTACGACTAAAACGAAAAATTTATAATTAATAACAAATCACTTAAATGTTAATACTGAATACGTTTATTGAAATTCTTCCAACTCCTTAAAATTATTTAATCACAAAAAAAAAATAATAACAACCAAATACCAACCATCAATTGTTATGGTAAAAAAAAACAACAGGCCACACCTCTAAGACCACTGACGAGTGAAGATTTTCAGGCTATGATCCCAGCACATTTCCTAAGTGGCGGCTCTCAGCATCAAGTGCATGTAGCCAAACCAAATGAAGTTGGTGTAGCTGGTGTTACTGTTACTGTTAATAAGGCTGTACCTGATATGCCCATGTTTCCAGCAGCTCCAACCGAATTGGGTCGCATTACTGAGACTATAACAAAATCGACATTTACGGAGACTGTTATGACTCGAGTCACCGATAATCATTTAGCGGAACCCCTTATAAGTGAGGTGATTATCCCAACATCATAATCATCTAAATACTACCACTTACCACTCTTTCTTTTACACTGTTTTATTTATTTTGTTTGTTTTTTTTTAATTTGATTTGTTCAACAAATCAACATGAACAAGTTTTGCAAAAAGAAAATTAACACTACACTATTTGCACTATATGCCAACACTCACTCATCATAATCTAATACCAATTCCTTCACTACCAGCATTATTCTCTCATTCTTTTATTGATTCATTATATTTATTTTGCTTTTAAAACAAAAAAATGTTTTCATTTGATTTCACATAAAAAACTAAATTTTGTAATTTTTATTTACTGATGCACTTTTATTTTAATTTTAATTTTATTAAATCTATAACTGCTTTTGTAATTCTTATTGCATTTTTATTTAAACACTGAACAAAAATAGTAATTTCTAACTAAAATCTAACTAAAATTTCAAAACGCATTTTTAAAGGTTTTCTGAAAAATTTTCGGTTTTGAGTTTAAATAACAATTCCGCTTTGAAATCTGAGGCTGATTTCAGCAGCTTCAAATGCAACAATAAAATGGTACAATTGTCGTTGAAATTATTTGGAATAATTTATAACTTAATTACTTTGGTGAAAAAAACTAGTATCATTAGTGACAGTTGGCGTAGTATCCCCCTGGCAGGTCCTTCATACGTTCTAAACCTCTCTAGTTTATAACCAATTTTTTAGCTCCTTTCGATTAAAATCAGAAATAGGCCAGAAACTAAATAATTTTAAATTTCCTTTCAGAAGCGGCATATGTAAATTTTTGGAGAACTTGTCCTTTTTACTCATGTTAGAAGGAGGCGTTCAAATCCATATATAACGTAAGGTTGCCGTCAACAATTACCCTATGATTTGCTTTTAGAAACCTTAATTTGTCTGAATTTTTCAAGTCGATTTATTCCCCCCCTTCCCCCTCCGGGGGCACATTGGAAGTCTTTATGGATCCTACAACCATCTAGACTTGTGTCTTGCGGGGTAAAAGGGAGCCCAGTCCCCTTCAAGGCTATTAGGAGTCAACTGGACAATCCACTATATTTCCACGGGAATCAGTAAAGCCCTAGAGTTCCGCTAGTTGTCTCTTTAGGCATTTAGCTGTTCTCTGACTGATTATTGAGGTAGGCCCTTCGGGAGTATCGTGGTGGCTGTGTGTTTCGAGGCCCTCGTTTGAGTTTGTGGGTTGGATCTTTCACAATGAATACAATGAATGGTCCAGGTCCAGTGAGTATGAATGCCGTCGTGTTCTTAATTATATTAAGCTTCATGCGTTCTGGACCAGGGGTTGGATAGTCTCCAAGGAGTGAAGGCTGCGGCCTGCTTCGGGCTTTTGAAGTTGCGACTAGGAGTGACTGGAGGATATACGAATCCAAAGGCCTCCTAGGGAGAGGATGACGCTACATTTCATCCACAGTGGTAATGATCCACCATCTGATATTGGCCCACACGGCTAGGTGCAAATGTAAATCTTATCACGTCAAGTCGTTTTATTTAAATAATGGAAATAATTTCGAAAAGCTTTTAGTAACTTTTTAAGACAGTTTAATTGCAGTACTATGTCAGCAAATAGTCGATTTTTTTTAAATGTCACATTTTTGTATCTTTTTGATCAAACCGTCCATCGTTTTCCTATAAAAATAAAATTTCTTAATGAACCTCTCTGAAAAAGCGTAAATCACTAAAATAGGACTGTGGCTTTTAGATACCGAACTTAGTTTATTTAGTTCAATAGTTAATTTATAACCAATAATTGCTTTTATTGCGTTTAAATAATAAGAAAATATTTAGTACTTAGAAACGTACTAAATATTTTCATTATTCAATTTCAAACATGTTTGTTTAAATTATAAATAAATTGGTTATATGGCCTTTCCTTCTGAAAATATGTATGACAGTTCGGCTTCCATTTTAATTTATTAATGTAATCCAAACGTTACCTCTGGATTTCAAAAATTCTATTATAACAACGAATAAACTATTATTATTAATATTATTATTATTATTATATTTAAGAGTTAATTAATAACTTTTATTGATTTACTTTAAAAAAATACAGATAGTGAATAAATATTTAAATTTATTTTATAAACCGACATTAATATTTATAAAAGATTTATTTAATGTTTGATTGATTTAATTGAACTATTGCACAAAATAGAACTATTTAAATGAATTGAATTAAAGAATTCAGTTGACCTAATGAAGTAAATTGAATAGATGAACTGAAATGAACTAAATTGATCTAATGACCTAAATTAAGTTCAATACTTCAGTTGGGCTATAATAGCTATCGAACTAGATTGTTCATGAACTACACAACTTTACGGAAAAAATATCTATTCCCTACAATTAAATTCCCAATAAAATAAGCATTATTTCATTATTTGCTTGATTACATTTTAGATCTTTTTTAAATTTAGCTTATAAATTTTAGAACGTCACATTTAGCACTAAAAGTTATCAAAAAAGGAAAATAATTAATATAATGGGTTATTTCAACAAGAACTTTGTTTTTCAATTGTGGTAACAGCAATTTTTATCGCCACAACCGCTGAATGAGAACACTTATTTATTCTATTAATTTATTAAATATATTACTTTGGCCAACATATGCTATATTTACATCGCGCGTTTTATATATAACTGTTTTGTGTAAAAATATATTCTAGAAAAAACCATCACAGGTGGTTATCTTGCGTGGTACTTGTGACTGGTCATCAAATTATATTATTAATTCTGGTGGTTCATACCGAAAATAATTTTAATTAAACGAAAATTATTTTTAGTTTTATTCGACCTTTTTTATTTTTATTAAATATGTACTAATCTCTTAAGTGGTCTTTTTAAAAATTAAATTTTAACGATTTATTTTTTCGATATTTCGTTTTCCTTTAAATTGTTACATTTTTTTGTTTTTTAAAATATAAAAAATAATTTCCTGAAGAAGCTCTTCATTGCTTTAAATTGTTATAAGTTTTTGTTTTTGCAAAATATATAAAATAATTTCCTGAAGAAGCTTTCCACAGGAAAGCGAAATAAATCGTTAAAATTTAATTTTAAAAAGACCATTTAAAAGATTAGTACTTATTTATTAAAGAAAAATAGTATATTAAACTAAATTAAACTCAGCGAAATTGTTTTGTTTTATTTCTTTTATCTAAGTGACCCACTATCAGCGACGCACCACTTTTAGTAGTTTGACGTATTCGGAGTAGATTTATTGGCAATTGTTACAATAAATTCTATTTCGCACGAAACTCACTATGAAAGTGGTGGTTCTCTGGTTCGTGATAATTGCAGACAACATAATCGTCCTTCTGAAACTGCTATTAAAAATTTGATCGTTAAATTTGAGTTGACTGGGTTAATACAAAATGTGGCAACGCCAACTGAAAACATCGCAGCTGCGAGCTACAGTGTTGTTAAATCAGATACAAATTTATCAATTTCTCGACGTTCTCAATAATTTGGGCTATCCAAAACCATCACAAGAATTTGACTTTGAAGCCTTACAAGGTTCAACTGGTGCAGGAATTGCAGCCGACCGATCATTCATATTGCATGTTAAGGCTATGTTAACGACAGAGTCTATACGGAGCCAATCGAATCGATTTCAGTCTTAAAACTTAAAATCCGTGATGCGTTTAACGAATTAGGACTGTCATTTTGCAAAAAAAAAAATGTTGATGAAAGAATCGACATCTGTCAGTGTGGTCATAATGGATATTTGCCATTTTTCATTCATTATTGCCGAAATTTTCCTTTCGTAATACAATAAAAATTTAAATCATCTTAATCTAAAGTTTTTCTTTTCTGTTGTTTTCGAAAACAAACTTCTTGTGTAAAAAAACTGATAGATTCGTTCGTTCTTTTTACAAGCAGAAATACAACAAATTTGCTTACAGATCTGATAATAAGAAAGGAAGAAAGGATTTATAAGGTTTCTGAACTTATATAAAGCGTTTGACGTTCTTTTTTTCAGATTTTAATAAACGAATCGGTGTAAAAAAATAATACTGACTTATACGCGGATCGGAGCACGTAGCAGTATAGCTAATGTAAATTATTCGTCTAAAATGCAGTTAAACCGATATTGAAATAAATGTTATACTGATGTATTAACACCTGTCAAGTAATTTTTCTAGCTTCCATAAAATCGATATGTTAAGACAGACGAAATCTTAAAAGTCTCAAAAACAAAAACTTAACAAAATTAGGGAGGGTTAAGGCAATTTTAGTAATTAATTTCAATAGCATTGTGTCTG
This sequence comes from Trichopoda pennipes, assembly GCA_030448955.1. Taxonomy (NCBI): domain Eukaryota; kingdom Metazoa; phylum Arthropoda; class Insecta; order Diptera; family Tachinidae; genus Trichopoda; species Trichopoda pennipes. Next base: position 11,496,376 of record JASKUP010000034.1, read on the forward strand.
TAATGTCATTTAGCGAACATTTTTTAACTATTTCATTTATTAGTTTGTACCAAGAGGGCTTTCTAAAAGTTGTACAAATATATTTTAAGTTACTTGTTTCCTTGCTATTCGTTCAGTGTATCTTTCGTTTTTTATTTTTGTTTTTCATTTTATTTTTTAGTTTTATTAGATTAAGATGAGAATTGTTTATCACAAAATTTATTTATAAAAACTTAAAAAATACCTATATATATTTTATTTATACATTTATATTGAATACATATACAAACATATATTTTGTTTCTTGTTGCATATAAACAACTTATTTAAATAATTTACACTTTATTTCTGTCTATTTCAATATTAAAGAATTATATAAAAAAATGTTTGCACACAAACACTTAAATATTTACACAAATTAAAAATTATGTTTTCTACACTTTATTCACTTGATTTTGTTTATTTTTTATTTTTTATTTTTACACTGTAAATTTCTTGAATATATTTTCTAAACATTTTATGGTCGGTCAGAGTTTGTCGCAATTTAATTTTGAGGCAAAGAAATAAAAATATTTGCAATAAAAACAGGTTTAAAATTCTTTCGATTTGCAGTGTGGAAAATTAAACAAACAGAATTCAATAAAAAGAGAAATTGTTAAATTAAGTTTTCTTGTAAATATGTAAAATGAACAATTTCAAAAATAATTTTATAATCAGAAATTTCATTGAACATTTAATATTTATTTATTATTAATTTGTTTAGTATAAAATTCAAATTCATTTAATTTTATTATGTGTATGCAAGCTATTATTTACATACATACATGTAGATTTCGTTACACAAAACGCAAAGAGTCATAGCCCTAAATTAATAAATTTCAAAAGAAATTTATCACATAAACAACACAACATGCTGTGATAATAAGCAAAGCTTGCATGTACACACATAGGGATTTTTGTCAGAAATAGATTATTATTCGTATGTGATTAATTTAAAGTAACATTTGTTTAAGTGAACAAAATACTTATTTCGAAAGTCTAAATGTGATTTGATGATTTTGATTTATTTAGTTCGAAGTTAGCCAAAGTTACAGTAATGAGAAAAACATAGACAACTATATATCAAACTCGATATACATTCTTTAATACTTGTCTTGTGAGTCATCGATACCTAGAACTTTCACTGTGAAACATTATCTTTTTACTTTTAAATAAAATTTTAATTCTAGTTCTTTATGCAAAATCTAAAAACGTAAGCTACTTGTAGTGAAACTAGAAAGTTATATTATAGATTTTTTGTTTGTTGACAAGTAAAAATAGGCTTCGTCTGAAAGAATGACTTTTACAGAAAAAGCCAGCCGGTTGTTTCTGAATGAATTGAGCGAATCTAAAGCAATGTGAATGGTCGGTCGACGTTAATTCCTGCACCATTCGAACCTTGTAAGGCTTCAAAGTCGCTCGCATATTTTTTACAGAGCCTGTCGACTCATATTTAGTGACCAAATTCTTAAAAGCGGAAATATCACGAATTTTACGAAATGTAATTTTAACAGAACCAACAGTGGTTTTTAATTATTTTAAATCGATTTTCGTGCGAAATTGAATTCATTGTAACAATAGCCAATGCATCTACTGCGAATACGTCAAGACAGGCTATCATCATGTTGTTGGTGTTGCCAATGTAAAAAAAAAAAACTTAAGGGCCTTAAAGTATTCTTCGGCCTCATTTCAAGACAAAAGGAGCCAATATCAATTATTGGCAACATATGTGGCAAATTTGCTTACTGAGATAAATTAATAAAAAATACTGAATACGAAATGGTGTTCTACAAGTGCCGTAATATTCATAAGAGTATTGTTTTTAGTGTTGTCATCTAGTGTTGTCATTTTTTCTATTCTTTTCCGGCTGTTTGTTCGGTATAAGCCGTGTTCAAGTGGTGTTCTAATCCGTACTGGTGAGTCAGTGTTCGCATTTAGGTAGTTATGTTATTTTTATTTAAACACAATAAATAACCTCATCAAATTTTCGCAGTACTGTTTAACCGTGTTCGCTTTAGCAGAAAGTATAAAAAAATAAAAATTTTAATTAAATTGTATATCCATATTAATGTGCCACATACAAATGTGACCTTTATATACTTACGTATAAATCATCAATCCAGTGTAAACATATCATACGTCTCTGTGCTGATTTTCCGTAGTTTCGTAAGAACAACGAGGTTGAATTTTTGAATTTTTAGCCTTAATAAATTTGGCAACATTGCCAATCCTGTGCTGACTTTCCGTAGTTTCGTAAAGACAACGAGGTTGAATTTTTTGAATTTCTGTCAGCAGGAAGCTGTCAGCTGACTCTTGTCTAAATTTGAACAAACTTCGGCATTAAGATTGTGTTTGGCAACCATTGATAGCAGACAACCTAGCGTTTTGAGAAGAAAATGGAAAAGACTGAATTTCGTACTGTTTCCTTTCCTGTATGTTGTGATGGGTGCACGCAATATGGACGAATTTTATGCTGTTTCGTTACCCTCCACAAAGCTTGTTATATTTTGTTACCTTGAGCTCAATAGTTTTAAATATTATTTATTTTATTCAGGAGCTCTAAGAACAAAGGTTAAGGATCGGAAGTAGAAAATATATACTTTTGGCGATCATATCTCAACGCTGAGTCGACAGTATCATAGGATAGTATCATAGTAACAGAATCAATTTTATACTGTTACATGAGCAGCTTCTGGATTTGTACAGAAGACACGCTATTTTTATCCCAAAAGATTTGTTTTGAGTTAACATCAGATAGGAAATTTAAAGAAGGCCTATAGAATTAAGGCTATTGCGTAAGTTCTCGCCATTTTATGTATCCTTCAAGAATTTTTACAATTTAAACCAATAAGATTTGCTTTAATAAAAGGAAGTTTGTATTTGAATGTGTTTCTGGGCTTAAAATTTCCTACTATAGGGCAACTATTAATGAAAAATGATATCGAATGACTCCGTATAGACTCTATCCTTAACATAGCTCGACAAAAAATAAGCTAGTGGTGTTAAATCACACCATCTAGCTGGCCACTTAACTGGTGATTGCCGTTAAATTATACGATTGGGAAATTGGGTTTGCAATAAATGACATGTGACACTGTCGTTTTGAAACCCATGTTGTCAATAATAGGCCAAAATTGAGTTGTTAGCATTCACCGCTACCGCATTTCCAAGCTCATATGCCTGACACGTTGAGCATGCAAAGGCTCAGGATTTTTAGAAGCGCAAATGTGGAGATTTTGTTTGTTGACAAGTAAAAATAGGCGTAGTCTGAAAAAATGTCTTCTACAGAAAATAGCGCAAACAGTTTCCAAATGGCACATTCTCAATTGGTAGAGTTAATCTTTGTTTTAATACGATTATTTTTGCTATGTTACTGAAACTTAACATTTTCGCTATGGCTCAACTAGTCCAAGATTCTGTTAAACACTGAGGCACTCTTGTTTACTTTTAAGTATACATTGTAGATCGCGTGTCGCGTTATGAAACGCAGTTAAATATTTTCTTTATTACCATAATTTTATGATTGTAAATATATAAAATTTATAGCAACCTACGGAAAGCATTAATTTATTCTTATTTGCGTACGGTTTTCCATCGACCCTCGTCCAATTTCGTACGAAAAGAACACTGAAAATGGCAAAAGGCCGAAACCGGTTTGTTCACACACCATATTTGACGAGGGTCGACGGAAAACCGTACCCAAATAAGATTGAATCTAGCCCCGTCGGAAAATCTAACCACATATCATTAATTTATTCATTAATTTCGTACTTGAGAGATGAGATTTGAGTTATTTTTTGCTAGTGTGAAAACTTCAATTTGTAGTAGATGCAACGAATCGGTACTAAAACTCTGGCTCAGTCTTAAATATTTAATTAAAACTATTATTTCCTTAAACCAGAGTGCTCATGTGCAAACAAAATCATTCTTCGAATAGTAAATGTTTGAACCAAAGCAACGAGTATTCAGGTTATGCCTGAAAAATATTTTCGAATATTAAGGATGCGAATTTATGTTTTCGTACATGAAGATGTCTACAAAATCGTGTTCTCTAAAATAATAAACAGCTTTCGTACCAATCAGAAAGAGCAAAATAAGAAAAAGCATCTGATTGAAATGTTAAAATGTTAGTTTCTCTTATTTGATAACACATCAATCCTCAAACATGCAAATAGTTTATATATAGTTGCTAAGTATAAAACAGGGTTCCATCAGGAGTAAGTAATTAGTATACGTTTGCATGGTACAAGTTCGGGCAAAGCTACTTAGTAAATTTTGGAATCTCCACTAAATAACAAACTGCACTCTGCCAGTTTAGCTATGCTGATGAACATTTGCGTTGCCACTGGTCAATGTTATCACACGAATGCAGACAATCTGTCAAGTGGCGTTAGCTATTTAAACTTTTATTTCCTGAAACGTAAACCACAACGCCAATATAAAACTGAGCTTTAATGTGGATTAAAATTGAGGAAAATACTTAGTGAAATGGGTTTTAATAAACATTTAAAAAAGACAAAAATTCCAAGGTGTTATAGATTTTGGCGTTAAAACAGATTTCTTACGATATTAGAACAAGATTACAACACTTAATGCATAAAAGATCGACTATTGGATTATGCATTGTAATCCCACAAACCAAGTTCGTGCCGGTATTTTAAATGCCAAATTGTTGAGGTAGATAATGTGTCAACTTAAATATCGCACTAATTGATGACGAAGAACTATGAATCTTGTTCATCAGCAGCTAACTTTGCAAATTTGTTGATGTATATAAGTTTACGCAATGCTCCTTTACTTTCTTCAATCGCAAAGCGACACATTTTTTTTTTTTTTTTTATAAAGAGAAGTAGCACTTCAGGCAACAATGCCTATTTAGTCAAGTACCGTGCTACATTTTTTAGGAAAGGGATAGAGAAGAAATGAAGCAGGTAGTGAAAGTAGATGGATAGTCGGAAATTAACTGCTGTATAAAAACAGCATAGCGACCAGTGACTATGCCTTCATCGCTGAGCAGCCCCACCGACAGTCAATTTTTAATTTTGTAGTGAAAAATACCAAGGTTTTCGTTGGGAATCGAACCCACAACCCCTATACTGACAAGCTGGTACACTACCTACTAGCCTACAGGGGCACCTAAATTGACTTCTAGTCAATTCAAAATAATGTATGATTTAAAAACGCGGATTTTTTCGAAAGATTGACAAAGAAGGTTATTTAGAAAAATAAGAAACAGGGTAAGAGAAAGAACGGAGCCTTGCGGTAACCCTAAATTAATTTTGAACTCGTCCGATGAAATCCCATTTATAACAACTCGTATAGTGCGTTTCCGGACAAAACTCGTTATAAATTTGGAGAAACTGAAATTAAAAGCAACAAGTTTTGACAGAAGTGCATCATGCCAACAAACTGTAAAACGCTTTGGTAATATCTAGAGTCACCACGTTACTTTCTCTTACTTGTTGTACGGTGTTGCACCATTGTTTCGAGAGAAAAGCTAGTAATCCACCTATAGAGCGCCTCTTACCGAAACTATACTATCGGTCCAGATATCTCACAAAATGAAAATTAATTATACTTTCCATCACTTTAGAAGGTGCAGAACAAATGGCAATTGGGTGGTAATTTTCAGGGTTGTTAGCCTGACCCTTTTTGGTCATTGGCGTTAAATTAGTAACCTTTCAACACTTTGAAAATTCACCGACTTGCCTCACCATACTGAAAAGGGCTGCTAACTAACGCCCTAGTGTCAAAGAGTACTGTTTTAAGACCATTGCTGGAATCCCATACAGCCCAGGAGACTTGCTGATATCTACTAAAATCTGTTTAACCGCTCGAACTCGAAAGAATGTCTTCGGCATAGTAACTGATACCCTATCGAGCTTGGGCGGTAGTTTATAGTGGATGTTAACTGATCCCAAGAAATATGTATGCCTTTAAGATAAAGTACTGAATAGAAGAAAATACAATAAGAAACAATACAGATACTAAATTCAGATTAAAAAACATCAAACATTCCGCAAAAAACACTTACATTTGCCAGCTTCACTTAATGTATGCCTTTTTGCCAACAATGTTTTCTTAAAAGTTATTTCGGAATGTTAAAATACATTTTTATAAACTGTTGTTTTTCTTTGCAAGTAGTCGTATAAAAGTATTATAAAAGTACTTATAACAAATGTATTGTAATAAGCTACGAGTTTAAAGAATTTCAATCAAAGTCATCACCGTCGTCATAATGCCTCGGTATGCAACTGCTTACAATCAACTTTTTATAGTTTTCAACTACAAAACATTTAAGATTTATGCTTGATAAGAACTCGTATTGTGGTGATGAGACACAAAAATGATAATAATAACGATAAAATAGTAATGAAATCAAACTTTTCATTGTTATTTTTGTAAAAAGTTACTCCTTGCAAGGACAAAATACCTACGAGTTGTACACATCAGGGAAGTGGTAAAGTGGAAAAGTAGAAAAAAGTTTCACGTTAATGAACTGCAGTTTTTATAACGCAAAAACCGTTTGAAATTTCTTAGGGCCTTATGTACGTAACAAAATTATTTTAGGAAATGCAGAAGAGTTTAAGGGAACGAACGTACTAATGCTGTGTTATAGACATTTTCTCTTTTATTTAATGGCATCTTTAAAGTTATTAGGATTATAAAAGCATAAACCGTAGTCACAGTATATGGTGTAAGTGATATATTTTAGTATCACATTCAATGGCTACTTTATGCCTCCATTTATCATTGTCATCATTTTGATTCATCTTATTCATTATAAGACAGTCATTATATAAATTCCAACAACGTGCGTTTAAATTTTAATGTTTAAAGAACAAAGCAAAAACAAGGACAACAAAAAATACAAGAAGTATACGCTTTAAAAATATAATAAAGCTATTCACATAACTAATTTTTTCACTAACGAAATTGCACAATTTGTTTTAGACAGCACAACAACCATATAGAAAATAATTTGATACTAACTTTTGAATTTTTCACTACCCTTCATTAAGTACACAAAATCTGTGGATAGTTTTAGAAGAGACACTTATACTGTTACGTTTATTCGTTTTAATAAACGTTTTGTTATTTTGAGTTTTTTTATTGAAAAATAATAACACAGTATTTTAGAGTTTTAAATTTAATTAAACGATTTATTTACTTTCAATACACACAAAATAAACACGATGGTAACTTTGTTGTGTTTACTCACTGATGACTTTACTTGAATTTCTTTATATGCCCAGCAAGTAATGCTTATATAGTTGTTTTAAGTGGTTCTCGTACATACAGGAATATTCTATTTTCAAATCGCCCCATATTGTTGTTGTTGCTATTAACATTCGGTTTAGGTATTTTGTTTTGTCCTTTGTTGCTTTTGTTTTCTATTGTTCACTTATTCGGTAGAATTTCTTATAACCATGTTCTTGTTGTCTCGTGCCTACTACACAGTTTCTACAATGCACAGTGGGTCGTTAAACTTAATAAATCATCTTCTTATATTCAACTTTAGTTCTGTTCTTTTTTGTAAAATATTCTAATGAAAAGGTTTTTTTCCTGTATAAAAGCCAAAATTCGAAACGGATTTTTATCTGATTTTTAGTTCCTGATAATGATGCGTGAATTTAAGAACCGAACATTTGAACGCTTTATAAATAAACATGATTGATTGTATGCTTTCTTTGTCAGTAAAATTTTTAACACAAACAACAACTTTCGCATTTTCGCAATTAGTGACTTTAATATCGTTAATTTATTTGTTAATTATGGCAAATTTCAACTTCAACTTTCAAATCTTTTTCGATCTTTTCAAGAAATAATAGTTATTGCATGACGCACGTATGAAAGGAAAACGTTATAATAAAGCGAATAATAAATTCAGCTTGAATATAAATCATCCTTTAAAAATTCGTTTGTGTGGCAAAAATTATTCGATTATTCAAATGAATAACGAACAAAATAATTACGTGAAAAGGAATAATTTTATTAAAAAGAGAAAAATATAATTTCCATCTTTGCATGCATGAACAGAGCCAAATGCTCACTATTTGAAATGTTAAAAGTAAAAGCTTTTAGCTTTAGCTGGAGGACTTTAAGTACATAAAGGGATTTTCAACCAGAAGTTTGTTTTCTAAAACAAAAAAGTTAGATTAAGATAATTCAAATTTTATTATCTTACGAAAAAAAAGTTCGGCAATTATGAATGAAAACCACGCTGATGACAGATGTCGATTTTTTCATCGAAGTTTTTAATCACTTGTTTTAGGCAAAAGGGCGGTTCTATATCGTTAATCACATAACGGATTTTGAGTTTTAAGGCTAAAATCGATTCGATTAGATCCGCGGTAGCGTGTTTCATTGACCGTTACCGCACTTCCAGCCTCATTTTAAAAAAAGGCCCAGTCACATCCTCAAACCGCATAGTGCACCATACACTATAGTGTATGGTGCACTATATGCACGTTGAGCTTCTCAATAAACGGCGTAGGGTTCTCAAAAGCCCTAATGTGGCAATTTTGCTTGTTGATATTGAAGAGATGAAACAGATGGTGAAAGTAGAAGGATAGTCGGAAATTAACTGCCGTACAAGACAGCACAGCAACCAGCGATTGTGCCTTCATCGCTGAGCAGCCCAACCGACAGTAAATTTTTATTTTTGTAGTGAAAAAAACTAAGGTCTACTAGCCTACAGGGGCACCTGATATACTCTGATAATTGAAAATGAGCTTCGTCTGAAAAAGTTATTTTGTCAAAAATCTATGGCTATGTGAATGGTCGCTCGGGTTCAATTCCTGCACCAGTTGAACCTTGTAAGGCATCAAATTTAAATCCTTCGGTTCTGGTTTACCCCAATTGTTGAGAACGTCGAGTTATTGCTTCAACACTGTCGTTCATGGCTGCGGTGTTTTCAATTAAACGATCTAGTCGAACAGGCATTGGTGTTCGCACATTTTGTATCGAGCCTGTCGACTCAAATCCTAATAGCGGTCTCAGGAGGACGATTATGCTGTCCGAAAATATCACGAATTTTACGAAATGTAACTTTAACAGTACCACCATTTTTTTCATAGTGAACTTTCATTTTTTCGATTTTCGTGCGAAATTGAAATCATTGTAACAATTGCCAATGCATATACTACGAATACGTTAAAACTATCACGTTTTTGGTATTACTACAATTGAAAAATAAACTTCTTATTGCAAAACACAATGTATTCTCACAAGAAACATGACTTGCAAAAATATTCATTTCCGAATCATTAGAGACTGATTTCTTGTGCGTTTATGTCATGAAATTTCTGCCACTGTAGAAAACGATGAGGTTTTAAAGTGCTTACGTTTTATTGATCTAGTCTCCTCACTTAAACAGAGACTAGAGTTTAGCTGACTGGGAAGTTATTCCCACTGCCTTGTAAAGTAAAATTAATCTTTATGAAAGTATGACAGGGCCGCACTGGAAGCCTATTACTTTTGATAAATTAGCTTTAGTGTTATAAATATATAATGATGCTTACTTTTAACCGTTTGTTAACTCCAGAAAAACCGAAGGAAATTTTATCAATATTATATGTATTCAAATATATAAAATAACAAGTAAATTAACAAATAAACCATTAGCTGTGTGTCTGGTGCGTATTTAAAAAAAATATTTTCCAGATCGGTAAGGTAATACAATGGCAAAATTTAATTAAAAATGATTTTTTTATAAAAAATAGACAATGTTTTAAAATGCATAACACATTGCGTTAAAATTTAAGGGCAGAAATATCTTCTCTTTATCTCATATTATTGTTAGATATGCAAGTAACCCCCCGGGGGCACATATATATGGTCTTTGGAGATAGCAACAACTAAGACCTGTGCAACTGGGGGAGAAAGGGAGCCCAGTCCCCTGAAGTCAGTAGGGGTACAACTGGAAACTCCACTTTATTTCCACGGGAATCAGTAAGCCGCAGAGTTCGTTATTTGTCTCTTTCGACATTTAATAGTTCTCTGACTGATTATTGAGGTTGGCCTCTATATAGGAGTATCGTGGTGGTTGTGGTTTCGCGGCTCCATAACAGTATAATGGTTATTATGGTGGCCAGGATCATTTCGCCGTTAATGACACGCTAGGTGAATGATCCAGTCCAGTGAGCATGCTAGACATGTGTTCTGGACAGGAGTTGGAAAGTCTCCAACTCTTAAGAAAGGTGTGGTGTTTTGCAGCCCTGCTCTGAAATCATCGATGTTGCAACTAGAAAGTTCTGTTGCATAGAATTATAGCTTCGGCTTCCTAGGACGAGCATGACGTTCCAAATTATGCATGTCCAACCAGTTTCTATTTACTAAAGCCTAATTGAACACTACTATTTTATTGATAACTTTTTCATATCTTCATGGGCTATGAACTTACAGCAAGCTAAAGCAATAGCACGATTTTGGAAAGATTTTCATAATATTAAAGCAAAGCAGAATCTCTTTTTAATATTAAAGGAGGTCTTATACATGATAATTTTTCGATATTCGAGAAGAAACAAATTATTACCATCAACTTTCACAGTTTTTCAATGCAGTTCGAGAGACAACACTCGTGCTTTCTATTTATTTTTTATTCTTAGTTCATTGTTTTGCAGAAGAAGCAGTTAATTGTTTTATATTTGCACATGCAATGGAAATAAACAAAATAAAAACTTTTAGCAGTGACATTATAAACGTACAGGCAAACATTACCTGTGACGTAAGTTTCATATCACAAAAACTACTCTTGCACTCTTACAAATGAAAAACACCCTAAGACGGGCACACTGCTTGGATAATGCTAAAAGAGGGATGTATTAATTTAGCCCCGCATTAATTGCCAGGCAATTAATCTGCGTGACTAAATATAACCCTAATGGAAAGAACTATCTAAACCAGAACCACCAGTACAGTCTAAATCACGGCTTGATTATAATGTCTTCGCAGCGAAAGCGCTCCCCGATCATACCCAACAAACAGATTGGAATGACAACCCTATTTCATTTACAATTATTTGGAATAATTTTTAGGTTAATGTACGTTAATTTTTAAATATTTTATGATATTCTAGCACCTGAACCTGAAAATATTATAAAATATTTATTATTGGTTGTTTGAACTTGGTGTGTTGTTTCTATATAATTCTTGTTTAGTCAATTTGGCTGGAGATATAAGACTCTTGAGTTTTCTATACAAAATCCACTAAAATCCACTGACGAGCTATGTGGACAGTAGTAAAATGACCATATGGATATGCTTTCCCCACAGTAATACATTTAATATTTTAAAATAATTAATATTTTATGAGAATATTTTAAAATATTTATTTTCAAAGAATACTATAGCAAATTAACGTAGATTATTTTTATATTTGCTTGTGCTAACTCGCAAGAGTAAGTGAAAATTCGAAACCCTAATTTCTTTAATAATTATATATTGTTATATTTTATTTTTACGAACTCCTTATTAATTCTGACATTTGATTTATAAAATAATAGCAAAGTACATATTTCCGTTAAAATTTTGTTGACAGCATATATATATATATATACATAAGTAGTCTATTCTTTCCTTTTACAACATAAAATCAGTTAATAAAACTGTAAGTTTATAAATTTAATTGCATCAAGTTGAAAGGCAAATTAAATCATTAAATTTAATTAAGCAATTCGGCATTAATGTTTTATTTATTATTGGCCACACTAAAAATGTTAGCAAAATATATATGCGCATACATAAAGTTTAAAGTCTTTATATTTTATTACTATTTAACAGAACAGTAAATGAATCATTCTTTTTCTGATTTTAATTCATTACGAATTGGGAAAATTTTGAATTAATTCTTTTCACATTAAATTGCAATCAATTTAAATGAATTAGGTGGAAATAAATTTCAATTCGCTTCGAATTCAAATGAATCTGTAAAATGAATATCAATTCCTTTCCAATTCAAATAAATTTCTTAAGCTGAAAGTCCATACCACGCGTTCTACGCGCACACGCTTTGTATGCGTTTGATGCTTTTTACGCGTTCTACGCTTTTCAAACTTCAAGCTACATGCAACGCTTTTTATGCGCCAAGTTTTTTGTTATGATCAGCTGTGGTGTAAATAATTTTATCTAGTAAAAAAATTTTTGCAAAAATGAAAAATGAAATTGAAATTTTTTAAGAATTTACAGAATTTATTAAATTTGTGCATATGATATTTTGTGTAATGAGGACCTATGGAAAACTTCAAGAGAAAAGAAGACTCTTTTGGGTGCGTCCCTTGTTTTTGGAAAGGGAAGTGAGTGTTTTTTTTGCACCAACGTTTGAAAATCAAAATAACAGAAATAATACAATGTCAAAACAGCTAAAATTTTTTCATGGCGCTTGCGACGCGTAGAAAAGTTGAAAGTAAACCTACTTCATGCGTTCTATGCGTCATAAGCATTCTATGCGATGTACTGTGTAACTTGTAACATACAATTACACTGATTCTACTTTTTTGACAGACGCGTATAAGGCGTGTACGCGTAGAACGCGTGGTATGGACTTTCAGCTTTAAAGTCAATTGTAATTTATTTCCAATGCGTTCGAAGTGACTTTGAATTCATTCAAATAAATTAGAATAATGAATTGCAATTCAAATGAATGAAATCAAAATAAGTTGCAATCAATTAACTTCAAGATCAGATCTAGGGGGAGTGAAAAATGCAAATTTCTGGAAGCTGAAAGTTTTAATACAAAAATTATACAAATTTTTGCAATTTCGAATTTAAGAGTTTCGACAGCAAAAAATACTATGTTGAGATTCAAAGTTGCTAAAATCTTTGAAATTGGAAAAAAAAAAAATTTAGAACAAAAGAAATGTTCCATAATATACAAATATGAGATTATTTAAACAAAATTTGTACACTATTTGATAAAAATAAAAATTTAAGTTTCTTTTAGCAAATAAAAAAAAATGTTCCCAGTAGCAGAAATATATAGATTGATTTACCTTTTTCACAAAAAGAAACTTTACTCACGACAACACTTTGAGGACATTGAGGCTCATACAAAAAGTTAAAGAGAAGACTCTAACTTTGCAGTACACCTTGACACTAACGGACACACACCAAGAGGTATAGATTAGTGTATGACAAAAACTTTTAACAGTGACATTATAAACGAACAGATAAATACGACCTCGAGACACAATTATCACACCACTAAAAGTACTCATACATTGGAACAAACGAAAAACACGCTCAGACGGACACACGTACCTTGATAGTAAAATATGGAAATATTGAAAATTGGCCCAAATAACCTACCTAAACCCAGTCACCAGTATAGTGTAAAACACGGCAAAGAGGGAAAGAAATGATAACAAAATTTTCCCATATTGATAGGATTGTTGCAGATACCTGATAATTCAGTTCCTGTTCTGTCTGATAATTCCAGTGTATCATGAGAATTTCAAATCGGTGTTGGAGTATAGTAGGTGATATACAAAACGAGAGTAATGTTTGCTGTGTTTTATATTGGACTAAAAAAAACCACAGTGCTGCTTACTGCAGTTTTGCTTACAAAATCAATTCAATTTTCAATCAATTCCATTCGAATGAATTGGAAATGCATTACAAATTCTCTGTAACAAATTCATATGTTTTCGAAATAAATTGCAATTCATTTGACAAATTCACTTGAATTTGAAAGAAATTGTAATTCATTTTTACCAAATTCATTTGAATTCATTCAATCTCTGTTCAATTCATTTTGTTTTTTTTTTGAGAAAAGAATTCATTCAAAGGTTTTTTTTTAACGAGAAGTAGCACTTTAGGCAACAATACCTATTTAGTTAAGTACCATCCTACATTCTTTACGAAAGGGATAGAGAAGAATTGAAACAGGTGGTCAAAGTAGAAGGATAGTCGGAAATTAACTCCCATATAAAGACAGCACAGCGATCAGTGACTATGCCTTCATTGCTGAGCAGCCCCACCGATAGTAAATTTTTATTTTTGTAGTGGAAAAAACCAAGGTCTTCGTTGGGAATCGAACCCACAACCCCCATACTGACAAGCTAGTACACTACCTACTAGCCCACAGAGGCACCTAATTGCTAATTCAATGGAAGAGTGATTTGGTAATTAAATAAATAATAAATGATTCATTTACAGCTCTGCTATTCAAGTAATAAAAAATATTCTTAATATTCTAAACTATATGAATTGTATATTTTTTTGTTAATGTGAACGATGTTCTCTGGCATTGTGAGATATTGCGTTTGAATTTGTTTATGTTAAAACTAAAAACGAAATATGAAAATAATAAAAAGAATATTGTGAGTATAAAATTTAATTCCTTCTAAAAGCAGTCAATCAAGCTCGTGTGTAAAGAGCTTCAAGCGAATGTTTTCTGTTTTTTTTTTATCTCTTTCACTTTATATGATTGTAGATAAAGTTATTGTTATTTTCTAAAGTATTTCTTATAACACGAACACTTACTTTATTAAGTTTATTTTTTGTTTTTGCGTTGTGGTTTATTAAATATGCATTTATTTTATTGCTGATGCTTTTTATATTCTAAACTGTATTCACTAAGAGTATTTGTGAGAAGACCGCTCTAAAATTATGCGACTATTCGAGTTTCTACGAAGAATTTAAAATAAATCTAATAAATCGTTTAGAATATTTTACGCAGCATAAGGATATCGTACCCTCTTTACTTAGACGCTTCGGCTAAGGAGAAAACAGTGGCAGGGAATTAAAAGTTTGTAAATATCAACGCCAGAGCTCTATTTGTGCAGTCTCTGGGCATAATGTTGGCACCTCTAAAAACAATTTGAGAGTTGCAGTTCAATTAGAGAAAGGTGTTGCATGACATAAGGCTGCACTTACATCCATTTACTAACCCGATATTTGGTTTGTATGATTGATATAAAGAGGAAATTCCAAATTGCTTTAAGTAATGCAGTAACTACTGATACGCATAGAGTAAAAATACATCGATAAGCTTTTTGATAATTATTTTATCCTGGGCCGATAATAGGACATCCAGGGGATACTTCGTAGTTAAATTCGGAGAATTCTATGAGTTGGTTACTGCTGTTAATTTCTTTGTAACGGTCGTGCGTGAGGTTTGTTTTGGTCTTTCTTGTTACATATTTGTGGATGCCATGCCACAGTGATCTTGTACTGATTTATGGGGAGCGGCATATATTTGTGATTCAGGCAAATTCATTTCCTATTTTATCCTTCATTATCCCACCCCTGGCTGCTCCAGCTTATTTTTTCCGAAATATCTTAATCGTTCGCTATTTTTGTTGGCGATTGTTGATGTTGATGTTGATATAGTGCCATAGCCGTTGTTTCATCTTGCATGTCAGACAATTTATATGATAGAAGAAAAACATTTTCACATTCTAGATAAACTTTTAAAAGATATATCGCACGTCTTTGAAGAATTTAAGAAATTCTCTTTGCACAATTCTCCATAAAATACTCCACTACCACTGTAAAGAGTGGCCGCAAAACCAACGAAAACTAGATAATAAGGTGGTTTTCACTCGAACAATTATTCAATAATTATTGAAAGTATATTTGCCTAGTTGAAGCTCCTGTGATGTGGGTAAAACCAAGCATCTTTATTTCTGATGCGATCCGCTACAGTTTTTAGCTCTTATAGCTTATAAAGTACTATCGTGGCATTTTTGTATATTCTGTTTGTCTTTCCAATTATAATTTTTTTCAATTAACATTTTCTTTTAACATCTCCCTATATCGATTACTTACAAACAGTATCCCTAGATGCTGTTCTCCAGGCTTTAACAAAAGCCGGTGTAATTCTAGCGGCAATTTCTATTCTATTCTGTTTTAAAAATAATACTAATTACGCTAACTTCTTTGTTGTGAATTACGGGTGGTATGGATTTAGTTTCTCTGATAATTCTTAACCTCTGAAATACTCCATTTGTGTTTTGGTTTATTCTTCTGTAGATGTAAGCAGTATTCCTATGTGCGACTCCTGCTGGTTAGTTTAAGTTTGGGTTTGATTTGTTAGCTGATTGATTGCCTGCTGATACTACGCTACGCTAATACTACGCTACACTATTCCTATATCATTCTAGTTATTATTGATAAATTAAATATTGGGAATTGATTATTCATACTGTTAGCTGCTCTATTTGTTTTTCTATTTTTGCGTTTTTTTTTTTTTGGTATTGACTACTAAAGTTTGTTTTCTAAAACAAAATAAAATAAAAAATTTACATTAAGATGATCCAAATTTTTATTGTGTTACGAAGAGAAGAGTTGAATGAATGATATCTGGCAAATGTCCACCACGACCACAATGACAGATCCCGTTTATTTCATCAAAGTTTTTATTACTTTTTCTATTTCGTTAATCACATTCCGAGTTTAAAAGCTGAAATTGATTCGATTGGCTCCGTATAAACTCTGTCGTTGATATAGCCCCATAAAAAGTAATCCAGTGGTGTTAAATCACATGATCTGGCTGGTCACTTAACTGCTGATTGTCGTGAAATTAAGCGATTCGGAAATTATTTTTGTAATAAATTGATCGTTTCGTTGGCTATGCAATATGTGGCACTGTTCTGTTGAAATCACATGTCAGTGGTATCCACGTTGTTCAGTTGTTTTCACCTCGCGATTCATTGACCGTGACTGAGTTTCCAGTCTGATCTGCAAGATCTGCTTCAACAATGTGGCTCTCAGTTGCGATGTTTACAGTTGATTGAGCCGGTTAAACACGCGTTAGTATTCGTTTTGTGTCGAGCCTTTCGACTCGAATTTCACGGTCGTAGAAGGAGGATTCCGTTGTCCGAAAATATCCCGAACCACCATTTTCGTAGTGGATTTTAATTATTTTAATGCGATTTTTGTGCAAAATTGAATTCATTGTAACAGTTGCCAATGCATCTACTACGAATACGTCAAAAAACTAAATGTCAAAACTATCATGTTGTTGGTGTTGCCATCATTGAAAAACAAACTTCTTGTTGAAAAACCCAATGTTTATGCTTGCGGCATTTTATAAGTAAAAGGACAAAACAATCAAAATTGTATGCCTAGAGGTGATAATTGTAACGTGGTAATGGGTGGGCGACCTTCATAAACTGACACCTAGTGTTATTATGTATTGATAATAATAAAAAGAACAAAATTCGAATTGAAATTAAAATTTTAGAAAGCAAATAAAAGAATAAATAAATTACTAAAATAAAACTCGAGTAATATTAATTTTAAATAAAAACTTTTATGAACATTTCCAACAATAATAATAAAATCTGTGTCAATTCTCTAATCCTAAATGCAGTTGTTGTTAGAAAGAGTTTTAGATACGAATAATCCTTAAGAATCAATTGAAAAGAAAACTTTGGTTTAAATATGAAAAGATGTTATTATCTTAATACAATGTTGTTGTCGTTCCTAGGACAAAGGATCCTGGTACCATCTTCGTTTAGGGTATATGATATATATAATATTTTGGTTATTTATCTGTTACTAGTGTTACTCGTAAAAAAGTCTTTATATTTGTGCATACATACGTTATAATATGTGTGCATATTAGTTTTAATAATGTATGTACATTTTTGGTTTTCTTTTTAATATTTTCCTTTTTTCTTTTCAATTATTGTTAGTTAATTTACATTTAACTGTATTTTTCACTAAATGCAATTGTTTATAACTTTACCTATAAAATATAATTATTTTCGTGTATTATATGTATGTAACTCGCATCACCAAAACAATCACACAGATAATTAAATTTCTCATATATCATTTCATATAAGGCTGCACATGATTTTATTCACTTTAATCCAAAAAAAAAAGACACCATCCCCTCTTCATCCAACACATTATTTCATGTCTGTCGTTGGTTTTTGGTTTATCAACTTTTTTTTTGTTTTAATGTGGCTTTTTAACAATTTAACATACTTTTGTAAATAAATTTTATTTGGAAATTGGAAAGCGTTTTTATATGGATGAAATATGTTTTAAATGTGTTATTTGTATTTATTACAGGAGGTAATTTTACCTAAAAATCAAGGCTCATTGGGCTTCAGCATTATTGGTGGTACCGATCATTCATGTGTCCCATTTGGCGCTCGAGAACCGGGAATTTTTATATCACATGTAAGTAATGACATTTTGCCTAACTCCATTTTTTCATAATTGAAGTTCAGTGTCTAAGGTCAAGATTAAGCCCCGCAGCAGTAGCTAAACAGTAAAACAGTACAATTCAAAACAAAGTAATGATCAAATTGAAAAGAGCCTAAAATTCTTTGAATATAATTTTAATTTAATTTAAATTTAATTAATTTATAATTATTCGGAATCATTTTCAATATAAGCAATTTTATTTTTCGTGCTTGATTCCTTTAAATAAATATTTCATGATATTCTCACGAAATATTTATTACAAAAATGTTCATTAAAAAATAAACATTTTATGATATTCTCATTGGAATAAATGTTTTATGAGAATATTACATTTTTGTAATAAATATTTCGTGAGAATATCCTGAAATATTTATTTAAAGGAATCAAGCACGAAAAATAAAATTGCTTATATTTAAATTTAATTATATTACATTCTGTAAATTTCGATTGTTCAACGTAAACATTATTACATTAGCACACTCATATTTCTGAGGTCCTGCTTCATAGACAACGATTGGAACGAATGCCCACAACTTAATTTACAAATAATGAGGCATGGAGAGAGCCTCGTTTAAGTTGCTCGTTTAGTTTTAATATTCAATCGACCGTTTCCTTCATATTTTGCTTGTTGTTATTTCTTTATTAAATTTATAGTTGCAACAATCTTTAACTTGACGCAGAGATAACATTTGTAAAAAATACTAAATTTAGTTTGAGTTTAATTAATTTAATTTGGGTTATGACTTGCTCCATTCATTACTATATCAGGAAATCAATGTTTCAGTGATATAGAGCAGATTAACGCTATCTATCGCTAGAAGAAGAAGAAATTCCGAGATAAATCGTGGTGTATGTAAATACAATCTAAAAGTGACATGTTGTTAAATATAACCATAATTATGTTCTAGGTATAAAAAAATTTTGTTGTCATCTCTCTCTCTGTCTTTGCTGACTGTTTGTGCGGTATGATGTGAAGACATTATTTTCAAGCTGTGTTCTAAACTGTACTGGTTAGTCAGCGTTCGGGTTTAGTTAGTTCTCTTAGTTTTTCTGACTTTTTATGCGAAGCTAATATTCAATATTTTCATATTTTATTGTCATTTAGGCATGTGTGTCCGTCAGAGGATGTTTTTCGTTTGTTCGAGTGTATAAGTAAATTTAGTGGTGTGAAAATTGTGTCTGAGGTTAATTCCATAATAATAACACAGTACTTCGGAGTTTTAAATTAAGTTAAATGATTTATTTACTTTCAATATACACAAAATACACACAATCTTGTCTTTATTCACTGATGACTCAACTTCAATTAATTCATTTGCCCGGCAAGTGGTTATGATTATATAGTTGTTTTAAGCGGTTCTCGCAAATACAAGAATATCCTACTCCAACATCAACCCATATTGGTGTTGTTGTGTCTTTATTAGCCAACTAAATGTTTTATCCGCTATTCACTTAGTATAAATTATTTGAAAATCATAGAAAAATTTGTCGCTACCTCAAAGACTGTTTTGCTTCCAGCTTCTCCTGCTTATCTGCATTTATGCCTTTTGACCTAAATAAAAATTACTGGACTGTTAAGTCCTTAGTTAATGAATGAAATTGAAATCTCTGGGCATTTGAAAAATCCTAGTTCATCATCAGTTCATTTTTGTCCATCGATAGAAATAATCAAATCTACAGTAAAGAGCAAATTTCTCGACTCGAAAATAAAAACACTGTTTTGATAGATTATGATTTTGTTCTTACAATTATTGATGGCACAGTCTTAAATGTAATAAGACATACTGCATCAACTTTGAATTGTACAATTTGCAAAATGTCACTGCAACACTGTCAAAATTTTGATGATTTTTGTGATAAAAACAGTCAAAAAGTGTCACTCTTCACAGTGTCTTTCCAAATGCGGGAGCACTTATTTTGAAACTAAAGGATTTAAAATTTGAGTAATTGTTTTTAGGTGCCCCTGTAGGGTAGTAGGTAGGGTACTAGCTGGTCCGTATGGGGATTGTCGGTTCGATTCCCAACAAAGACCTTGGTTTGTTTTCACTACAAAAATAAAAATTGACTTGGGGCTGCTCAGCGATGAAGGCATAGTTACTGGTCGCTGTGCTGTCTTTATACGGCAGTTAATTTCCGACTATCCTTCTACTTTCACCATCTGTTTCTTCTCTTCTCTATCCCTTTCCTAAAGAATGTAGCACGGTGCATATTGCCTCTGTTGGGCAATGGTCATGCAGGTTACTTATTTTTAAGGGGAAGAGGTTGTCTTTTGAACGCTTTATATATTTTTAAAATATCTTGTATTACTTTAACAGTTATGATATTTGCAACGAAAACAGTCAAAACCCGACACTGTGCACAGTGCTGCGGCTAACCTATTATCGTGGAAATTATGTATATAAAGGGGTCTTCATTCAAATGCTTTTTAAAATTTTTAAATGTCTGTTTTACTTTGAAACTTTTGATTTTTGCAAAGAAAAAATTCAAAAGACCCTACTGTGCGGCGCTTTGGTCCATTGCATTGTGGACTAGTTGAAATGTTGCAGAAATTTTAATTTGAGCATTATATGGATTAAAGTTTCAATTAATTACAAATTATTTAATGAGTGAGCAAATCTTTACATATTGAAAAATATTAGCAAAACTAGACAAATTTTCTGATCTGTTCAATATTTACTATTGCTTGTTCTATTTCAGACGATTTTATGACGACTGCATACAATGCGTTGATCTAACTACATTAGGTAGACATTTTCCTCAATACTGTAATATAAAATTTTCGTGTCATGTTTACATTGCATTTTATAAAATATTTTGCAACGTGTATTTTAAACCATCAGGATAAAAGATTTATATTTTTTTTCTTAATCATTCTTAAGTACCACTCTATATTAAATATTAATATTCTTTTATTTTATAAAAATTCTTATTAACATTCCTACCTTTTTTCAATGACATTTAAAGCAACACTTTCGTATTTGAATTACTTTTCTTACAAAGAAAAATGTTGCAGTATGATTAAGTACTTACGTACAACTGAAGGGTGCTTCTCAGTCAAATGTTAAAAGTGAAAAAGTGTTTATTATGCTGTCGTCAAGAAGGAGTATGAGCAAAAGCAACAGACTTAAGTCACATCTTATGTTAGTTAAGTAGGCATAAAATGGAAATATTCATAAAATATTTTAAATATAAAAATATTTTTTTAAAATAAAATAATTATCATGCTATGATGGTATTTTAGTTAAATAAGGTTCTTTTTTTTAGAAAGGTTTACAAGTTTCTCTTGAATTTCAACTGTTTTAATCGGCATCACATTTAATCGGCATGACGAGCTTAAAGGAACTTCTAGTTAAACTATTTTAAAGCTATTAGTGAATTACCGAATCTAATATAGAATATTGTATTGTGATTTTATTGGCTGTCCGTCCAATCGAAAAAATGTGGCTCGTTACGAATTTCATACCGTTCAACAGGGCCTATGCCGACTAATAATGAATTGCGGCACCCAGTTTTTGTATATCAAAACTTGTGATTTTGAAACCGAAGGAGAAGATCACCTTGTTCAAAAGTGCATTAATTGAATCATTCCTGCCTGGAGCTAGATCGCTCTATTCGTTATTCATTCAACTAACAATTCATTGTAATGATAATTAAATTAGTAGTGTACGATATTTTATTTGGAAATAGCTGCTTTAAAGGAAAAATGAAAGATTTTATGGCCATCATATAACCTGAAACGCAAAAACTGGTCGTGAAGCTGCGGCATTACAGTCGTCTTCAAAATTAATTTCAGATATTTACAGTCAATCTTCAAACGTAATTGAAGCAAGAGAAACGTTCAGTAAATGATTACATTATTACAAATGTTTTTGTCGATAGCAATGATAAACCAATAAATAATACTCCTAAATGAAAACTGGCAGTACAGCACCATATCATGAGAGCATTTCATAAGTGTATTATGTACTAAGAAATAAATAAGTATCGACGACAAAAACATCACGTTTGTAGAAAGTTCCACATAAAGCAATAGGCTGGGAAAATAATATTCGTTCAACTGAAAACACTGCAGCCATGAGCCACAGTGTTAAAGTTTGTCTGGACTTTGAGGTCTTACAAGATTTAACTGGTGCAGGAACTGAAGCCGACCGACCATTCGCATCGCCGTAGATTCGCTCAATTATTTTTTTCACACGAAGCCTATTTTCACTTGTCAGGGAATGTCAACAAGCAAAATTGCCGCCGTTTGGGCTTCTGAAAATTCTAGAGTTATTATTGAGAAGCCTTGGCATGCTCAACATGTCACTGTATGGTGCGCTATGTGGTCTGGAGGCGTGATTGGGCCGAAGATGAGGTTGGAAATGCAGTAACGGTCAATGGAGCACGCTATTGCGAGATGCTAACAACTCAATTTTCGCCTATTATTGGCGGCATGGATATTATTGACATGTGGGTGCAAACCAAATTTCCCGATCACATAATTTTGCGACAATCAGCAGTCAAGTGAATTGGACAGCCAGATCGTGTCATTTAACACCACTGGATTATTTTTTGTGGGGCTATGTTAAGGACATAGTATATACGGAGCCAATCGAATCGATTCCAGTCTTAAAACTCAAAATCCGTGACATGATTAATGAAATAGGACCGCTATTTTGCCAGAAAGTTATTAAAAATTTTGATGAAAGAATCGACATCTGTCAGCGTGGTCGTGATGGACACTTGGCAGATATCATTTTTCATTAATTATTGCCGAACTTTTCTCTTCGTAATGCAATAAAAATTTTTAATCATCTTAATCTAAATTTTGTGTTTTATTTTGTTTCACTTAAGATTTTAAATTTTAGCATTTTTGTAAATAACAGGGTTAGCCAGTTTTAAGGCTTGCAGGATTAAGCGTTAAACATCGGCTGCTTTTGTGGTGGCTTTTTTGAATAATTTTATTCGAAATATATATGTATAAAGAATGTATATTACCTTGACAATGGCGAAAATTGTCAAAAAATAATTAACATTGAAAATGAAGCTCGGTATGCACTGATTATCACTAATCTTCAGTGGCACCCAACATTTAAGCTACATGTAGGCTACATTATGCTATTTTCTTGTATTATATGATATTCCTATTTGTGAGCTCACTGAATAAAACAGGTTTATATATTTTGCTTCTTAAAATACTTTGATTTCTTTTGCTGGGTTAATGAGAAAGCAAACTTCGATCGACTGAATATGTCCAGGAACAATAGTGCACAAAAGGGAAAAACCTAGAAGCTGCATCAATGAAATCTGATTTGTAATTTTTATGCAAAATTCTAATGAAGGAGTTTAGCATTTTTGTCTGTTATGCATCTCTATACATAATTCTGCACACATAAGTGTTAACTAAAAGATAATATTAAGTTTTTGATATCAGTTTAATTTAAATCTTATATTAAAATGAGCAAAATGATTGATAATTATTGTTGAATTAGTAAGCAGTCAGCAATTTGATCCTTAGTGCTCATTGTAAGGAGAGTTCTTAGGTGAGAATTTAGATGATAATTTATGCTGTCACTACTCAGTGGCCACAACTTTTCGACAGACCCGGCATCAATATTACCCGTTGCTGCAATGTGCCTGAAAATTTAGAAGTTTATTATCAAATCTACATTTTAATATTTCATTAGCTTTATCGAAGTTTGTGTCACATATTTCCAACAATCGAATGTCATCTAAATCAGGGTCAGCTAAACATCACAGGTCATCGTCACCACCAAAAATGGTCTGAAACATTGAGTAAAAATCAGGCCACTCTGTAAAAATTTCATTAAATGTTGGAATTTGTATAATTGGCAAACGTGTTTATTGAGCAAGATCGAGGGATGCGAGTCACTAAATGTAGATTATCTTACCAGTTTAGGATTGAAATTAAAATAAAATAATTTAACCTTAATCCCATAATTTTTTGTGTAAAAACTGTTTTACTTGTTGTATAGATATTTGCGACCTCTGCTGGTAAAGTGCTTTTCTTTTTAGCATGTTCGAGACGGGCATGAAAAATCTCCAAATCTGCATACAACTTGTCCAACAAGGCCTGTTTAATTATCAGGTCAGCCTAATGTAGCAAATTATGATTACTAGGAGAACTTTCTCTTGCATAACAAGTGAACACACACATGCGGTTTTGCTGCTGGTATTTTTTTTTCTTGAAATTTATTCTTCAAATTCCCTAAATGATTTCAAATAAGCTTTTGGTTGTTTTCGAAGTATTGCTTAACTTTTATTTCTCATTTGTGCATATGGAGGGCGGTCTGCATCTCTGTTGAAAAATTATTTTTCTTTCGTTACAAGCATATTTCTGTTATATTTTGTAGTATTTTTTTATCGTTAACAGGCATTTGTCTGCATAAAATTTAATAAAATTTAAGAAGCCAGAACATTCACCTTTTAACAGTAAAAACGCCAAAAGTTTTCTCTTCTGTGTTTTTGTGTATTATGTTTTTCATTTTATTTCTTTCTTTTTGGAAGCATATTATTTTATATTGTTTTATTTATAGAAAAAACGCTTTTCGACTGCTATAAATTATAAAGTTTATTTTATTAAACTTTTATTGTAGAGACGATTCTTATCTACGTTTTGGTGCATAAGATTTAGCTAAATAAAATACTCGACATATTTTATTCTAAAATCTATGGTCGGTAGTCAAAAAGTTTGCACTAACAAAGTGAACCGTACAGAGATGGTCATGCTAAAGAAAAGCGGTTGCAACATTTTCTGGAACTTTGTTAATTGTGAAAATTATTCATAATTATTTAGTTAATTTTTAAATACGTTTTGCAGAAATGCACACTGTTTTGTATGAATAATGAATAATAATAATAATTTGGCAGCTTGTTCTAGCAGTTTCTTTTGACTTGAAAAGGGTTTTTCAACAAGAATTTTGTTTTCTAAAACAAAATAAAACAAAAAATGTAAATTAAGATGATTCAAATTTATATTGTATTACGAAAAGAAAAGTTCGATAATTACGAATGAAAAATGATATCTGGCAAATGTCCACCACGATCACGCTGACAAATGCCAATTCTTTCATCAAAGTTTTTAATCCATAGCGTGATCCTCTTTCCGTTCCGGAGCATGCAAAGGCTTATCAATAATCGCTCTAGGATTTTCAGAAGCTCAAATGCGGCAATTTTGCTCGTTGACCTATCTTGACAAGTGAAAATGAGCTTCGCCTGAAAAAATGATTTTCAGAAAATTCAGCCGGATGTTTCTGGCTGAATTGAGTGAATCTACGGTCCGTCACCAGTTGAACGTTGTAAAGCTTCAAGTCAAATCCTTGCCCAAAATTCGCCATGTGGTGATTTTGTATGACCCCAATAGTTAAAAATGTCGGGGAATTGACAAATTTGGATGTGCTTCAATACATTTTGTATTGAGCTTATCGACTTAAATTTAGCGACCAAATTCTTATTACCGTTTCGCAGAAGGACAACTATGTTGTCCAAAAATATTACGAATTTTAAGAAATGTAACTTTGACAGAACCACAATTTTCATAGTGGATTTTAATTATTTTATGCGATTTTCGTGCAAAGTTGAATTCATTATAACAATTGCCAATGCATCTACTACGAATACGTCAAAAAATTAAATATCAAAACTATTTTGTTGAAAACCCCGATATTTAAGTACGTCTGGACATAATTTGGATTAACCAAAAGGATTCTGCATCAACAAGTATACGGTTCTAAATGCTTTTTATTGACAAACATGTGAGGAAAGCATAGAAATTTTGAGTACTTCTGCTAATTGTTAAATGTACATGATAAAAATTAAAAAAAAATTTTAAAAAAATTTTTAAAAATGACAATTAAAGAAATCTACTTATTAGGTTTAAGCGATTGTAAAATTTGTTCTGTTTTTATTTATTTGTGTTTTTGTGAATGCAATATCCACAATGCAATTAATTTAAAAATTTGTATAATAGTTTGCTTTTATAAATGTCAAAATTCTTATAGCATGTGCCTTGTACACTTATTAAATAAAGAAAAATATTCACTTTTCCAGTTCTGTACATTTCTTAAATAACAAAGAAAAATAATTCCCTTTCAGACTTGTCATGTGAAACTAATGAGTTTTTAGAGTTTTTAAAATTTATGTCTCTTAATAAAGCAGTTAGTGTTACAATGAACCGTAAGTGTAAAATAAATGAAAAATATCATTGCCGTCATTCTTTAAAATAGCAACAGCGATAAGAGCAAAAGTAACAGCCAAGGGCACAAATAAAATGTTTATATTTATACACTCGGAAAGAACGGAAAATATTTAGCCACCTACAAATTTAAAAGGATAAAGCATACGGCGAGAATAGTGCGAAATATGTGTGGGTGTTGCAACTCGTTAGCAAAGGTTTTTAAAAATAAAATAAAATTATAAAAATATAAAAAACTAAAGAACTTGTTTGTAACTTATTTAATACTTGCTGTATTTCCTCTTTTAAACTTTGTTTTCCTTTTTCACTTCTTAATATGGTTTAATTTAATTTGCTTGCTTTCTTTATAGATTGTACCAGGGGGAATAGCTGCAAAATGTGGCAAGTTGCGAATGGGTGACCGTATTTTAAAGGTTAATGATTCCGATGTTTCACGTGCCACTCATCAAGATGCTGTGTTGGAATTACTTAAGCCGGGCAATGAAATTAAATTGACAATACAACACGATCCATTACCAGCTGGTTTCCAGGTACATTTTATTTACATTTTGAAAGTTTTTTTTTTTTTAAATTATTTTTCATTTATTTTAATTTATTAAGCTTATTTTCCATAAATTTTTGCTTTAGAGTTTTAAGCGTAAAATAATTTGAACAGCACTCCTCCTTCCTCCATTACACGCTATTTTATTGTCTTATAAAAACATAAATGTTTATTACATCTTTATTATAGTAATTTTATTTAAATTACCCTACTTTAGTTATAATTATTTATAATAATTATTTAGTTTTTAATATATTTGAAGTTATTTATTTCTTGGTCTTACATTTTAAAATTATTTTATGATTTTGTTACAAAATTGCACAATACTACACACAAAATTAACTCTGATTTTCATAAACTTTTTCTATATATTACACTGTCAAACAAAAAGCATATACAAGTAGATTATATTCCTGTTGAGGTAAGCATAAGGCACATGTTTATATTGTGTCCCCCATTTAAAATTTCTAATCAAGCTTCATCCACGAACTAATAATATAATTTCCTTTGTTTGACGTTGTTTGTTATTTGATGTATTTTTCGTTATTATTGATTTTATGTATTAAATAACTATGTGCCGATTACCCAACAATCAAGAAAAATCCTTTTTTCGAAATTAAATAAATTCTATAAATTTTTCAAATGCCGAAAAATAGCTAAACGTTTTTAAAGTTTTTGCAAAATTAATTTGTCAAACGTAATCTCACTAAATTTCGATAGGAAATTGTTTCAAACATTTATTTCGTAATGAATCTCTTTTAAAATCTCAAACTATAACATACAGTTGCCTTTATTATTAATAAACGTTTTGTTATATTGAGTTCTTTTATTGCAAATAATAGCATAGTATAAAGTGGCAGGTGGCTGGTATTCTGTCTACATGCATAGATACGAACTTAACAACAGAACTACCTAAACGTGACACTGACTGAAAGCGCTCGCCATTAACTGCAAGAGAACAACAGCCAGATAAGACGGGAAATAACAGTAATAACATAGCACATTTAGAGTTTTGAATTATGCTAAACGATTTATTTACTTTAAATACACACAAAATAAACATGATGGTAACTTTGTTGTCTTCACTCACTGATGACTTAACTTAAATTAATTTATTTGCCTAGCAAGTGGTTTATTACCTTGGTGTGCTACATTAAAATCAAAAACTGTAGATTTATAATTTTTTAGGAATAAAAGAAATTGTTTGGTATCTAAAATCGTCAATATGGTTAATACCAAACTAAAACCATTCCTAGCGTTTTGTGTGAAATATATACTCTCTACGGTTTTATTAAAAAGAAATAATCAAATTGCTTTGATACGAAAGAACATGAAGAGCACTCACTCTCATTTATTTTATAAACTCTTGACCATAGTAAACTAAAATATTGCCTTAACGATGGAACCACATAGAATCCATCATGCATTGTACTTCAATTTTTTCAACTGACAAATAATTTGAAATGCAGGTTTTCTTATACGTTTTTCTTTTTTAACTTTTGATGTACGTTCTCTGTGTTGATGTGTATTAATAAAATAAATTTGTTATAATAAAATAAATATTAAAGTATAGGTCTGTATGTATATATGCCTGTAATGAAAAGTATAATAAATTTAAAATAAATAAAAAACCAATTTAAAAAGTATAAAATAAAGTTCGAAACATAAAATTTTCGTATGAAATTCAAAGTAGCTGAGATATTAAGTAATAATAATCTAAATAATATAACGTAACTATACAGTTTGTTTTCGAAAACAAAATTAAACAAACAAATTTAGATAAAGATGATACAAATTTTTATTGTATTACCAAGGCTTGTGAATGAAAAACGATATCTGGTAAATATCTACGACGGCCACGCACCAGATATCGATTCTTCCATGAAAGTTTTTAATCTGTTTTTGAGAAAATGGCCTCCTGATCACATAGCGCACTATACAGTGAGACGTTTAGCATACAAAAGCTTCTCAAGAATCGCCCGAGGACAAGTGCAAATGGGCTTCACCTGAAAAAATGATTTTTTCACAAAAACCAGTCGGCTGTTTCTAAATGAATTGAGGGAATTTATGGCGATGTCAACGATCGCTCGTCAATTGTGGAGAAATTGACAAGTTTGGATCTGCTTCAACACTGTGGCTCACAGATGTGGCGTTTTCAGTTAAACTACGCTTTGGTGTTCGCACATTTTGTATCAAGCCTGTCGACTCAAATTTAACGACCAAATTCTTAATAGCTGTCTCAGAAGGACATTTATGTTGTCCGCAAATATCATGAATTTTACGAAATGTAACTTTAAGAGAACCACCATTTTCGTAGTGGATTTTAATTATTTTGATGCGATTTTCGTGCGAAATTGAATTCATTGTAGCAACTGCCAATGCAACGTCAAAACTGTCATGTTGTCATGCTGCCACAATTGATAAACAAACTTCTTTTTGAAAAAACCCGATATAAACAAGAAAGTAAGCAAAGGGCCTTAAAGTATTCTTCGGTTTCATTTCAATACTAAAAAACCAATATCAAGGAGTGCCTGTTTTGGATACAGTTATACCTGAAAAATGTCTTGTAGGTTTTATTGGCAATTTATGCGGCAAGTTTGCTTACAGAGAAACACACCCTAAGAAAATAATGGCACATTCTCATGATTTTTGTTTTTATACGATTATTTCTGTTATATTACTGAAACTTAACATTTTCGCTATGTTTCAAGTAATCTAAGATTCTATTAAACACTGAGGGAGGCACTTTGTACAATTAATATGCTTTCAGTGGAAAATCTTTTTGTCTATTGTTTTGATGAAATTGCATATAGAATTTTCGCTTCCAAATGCACGTATGTATTGAGCAAATAAAAAGAAATCACAAACTAACGTGCCTCGTCTAGGTATTATTTGGATTTCAAACTATCAAAATATTTAAATAATAAATATTCAAGCAATCTGATTGGACCTTAAGTATTACCAAGTCTATCATTTAATTTTAGATTGAAAAAATTAAATTCCGTTTTTGTATTTTTTGTATTTTTTGTTTTTACTTTTACGCACTAATCTGTGTCCTTAAAAATACAGCTTTCGTGATAAATATAAAATGGTACTGGAGGTTTTGTAATTTTAGGTACTAAAAAATTCTAAAAATTTACGTTGATTTGTGCTAGATTCCTTTAATACATATTTTATGATATTCTCAAAAAATATTTATTATTCAAAAAATATATTTGAAATGTATTGCTAATATATTATTATTGTTTTTTAGACTTGTCTTTTTGAGATGCTGGTTTGATGAAAACTGTCATTTAATCAATTTGGGTTGAGATATAATACAAAATTTGGGGTAACATCCCCCAAACGGATATGTATATAATACATATAGTAATACATTTCATATATATTTTTTTAATTTTAAATATTTTATGAGAATATCATATTTTTATTAAAGGAATCTAGCACAAATTAACGCAGATTAAACTTTTATTTGATTTCAAAAATATTAATTAATAATTGTAGTTAACTGACCTATTTAGTATTTTATAAATAATTTTTTTTTTAAATTCCACATGAAGAATAAAGAAGAGATTAGGACCATCTTAACTAAGAACAATTTTTCAATTAACTAATAGGTTGATTAACCAAATTGATAACAGGAAGAAAAGTGTTAAAAGAAATGTAACAAAAACCAAAATATATATATCTCTAATTTATATACCTTTTTTATCCGAAAGAATAGAGAAATCAAAAATCTTTGTTACCAATAAATAGCAGATAGCATATAAAAAAAATTGAAACGCTGTTTAGTAAAACTGAAGATAAAATTCAATTAAATGTGGCTAATATAGTGTACAAAATGCTTTGTAACCGTAATGGCAAATTAAAAACTAGAATGGCAGGACTTAAGTCAGTTTAAAAATACAAGGATAATACCAAGTGCCTCCGTAGGCTAGTAGATAGTGTACTAGCTTGTAAGTATGGAGGTTGTGGTTTCGATTGTAAACGAAGACCTTGGTTTTTTTCACTACAAAACTAAAAATTGACCGTCGGTGGGGCTGTTCAGCGATGAAGGCATAGTCACTGGTCGCTGTGCTGTCTTATATACGGCAGTTAATTTCCGACTATGCTTCTACTTTCACCACCTGTTTTATCTATTCTCTACCCCTTTCCTAAAAGATTGTAGCACGGTACTTGACTAAATAGGCATTGCTGCCTGAAGTGCTACTTCTCTTTAAAAAAAAAGGATGATACCACACAATAAACAGCATCATCTCCACACTGTCTAAAGTTTAACTTAGGAAATGCTTTAATATTAAGTTTATAAAAAAGATTAATCGCCGGCATATACTAAAAATATTGCAAACAATGAAGGTACCATCAACAAGATTATACTTTTCTTAACTATGCCACCCAATGGTGTGGCGAAATATCAAAATCAAAAATAAATATTTACTTAAGATCTTGTGCTTGAAATAAAAATTATTTATAAAATATTAAAATTATTTTAAGTAAACAATTTTGTTCCCTAATATTTCTCTTTTTTTGGCGGTTGTTTGAATGAGATTCTGAAAGTTCCTTTTGCAAAATAGACCCTTTAAAGTTTTACTTAGATATTAGTCGTCTTTAGTTTATTAGAGAAATTTTTAATATTTTAACGTAAAAACTATTACTATCAGATCATACTCCTTAATAATTGAATGGAATAAATATACGAAGTGTCTACAGAGTAACTCAAGAAAAAGAATGAAGTTTTCAATTGACTGTTCGCTTGGACTGAATAACGGCGTAAGCGTCACATACGTTACTATGGCATTATATATTTACGTTTGTCGCTTAACTTATGTAATCTTACTTTTAAGCGATCAAGACTTAAACAAAATGCTGAATTTAAAAGTCATATAAATTTACTGGACGCTGTGATGTACAATTGCTGTATGATCTTTAATATTGTAGAAATTTTACACTTACTTGCATCAAAACATAAAATCATATAAGTTTGCCCAAAAAGGGGGGGGGGGGCGCTTGTGGATGAAAGAGTGCTTAAGAAATTGTTTTCTTCCTTTCGGACTATCTCTTAATGCATTACATTTATTCCCTTCAAATTTTGAAGGTTTCCTTTGAATATTATGGGTTTTTGTATCGTTCTAATAGAAGTGCAGATTGTTATATTTCAAATGACGGCATTATACTCTACGCTTTGCAAAGTTAAGACAATGATCGGCTAACTTTTTTGCATTGGATATTTAAAATTAAAATTATTTCTTAAAGTGCCATAATAAGACTTTAAGTGCCATATCTTGTTTCTGTAATGTGTAATGCATGTGTAATGGAATCATTATAATCAACTATATATAATAAAAGCGATAAATCATGTATATCCCAAATGTTACTTTAACACTTCTCATAGTATTTAAGAAAAAAAAATATAAGCTTAACATCAAATCTAGTTGTTTATTTAATTATCTGCCTGTACAATAACTTCATTGAAGCTGTATATTTAAGTGAAACAGAATAATTTCAATTTTCTTCTTTAATGTTAAATCGCAGGAAATTATCATCAGTAAAACTGATGGCGAACGCCTTGGTATGCACATTAAGGGCGGTCTTAATGGTCAACGTGGCAATCCAGTCGACCCTACAGACGAGGGTGTATTTGTTTCAAAAATTAATTCTGTTGGTGCAGCTAGACGTGACGGAAGGCTTAAAGTAAGTACAAAAATGGCAGGAAAAAGAAAATTTATTGCTATTGTTGTTGGTAGTTAATACTACTGCTGCTGCAGTTAAATGGACGAGGTTTTAAATGTTTTGTATTTAAGTTTTATTTGGCTTAAATAAATATTTATTTTATGCCTTTAGCCAGTTGGTCAACAAGTAGCTCAGCCGCTAGTTTGTTAAATTCATTTCGGTTATAAAAAAAAAATATTTTGTGTTCGGACCTGCTACTATGTGTTTTGCGCCTAAAGT
The DNA here is from genome assembly GCA_030448955.1 of Trichopoda pennipes. Classification (NCBI taxonomy): domain Eukaryota; kingdom Metazoa; phylum Arthropoda; class Insecta; order Diptera; family Tachinidae; genus Trichopoda; species Trichopoda pennipes. The sequence goes on from JASKUP010000034.1 coordinate 11,529,243, forward strand.
ACTTTGTAGCATTGTTTGCAGCTGTATTAATGCGAAATTTTGCTTTACTATATACATTTATTAAAGTTGGCACGACTAGTCTCTATTGCTGAAGCAATAACATTTTCTAGCACTGACACAGTAGAGTCTTTAAATAACAGTTTGCGACTTTTTCACAACACAAATTAAACAAAATTATTAACTTTACTTTTCTATAAATAAACACACAAAATTAAAAAATTATTTTCTTACATACCTACAAGTAAAAGGTTTTACAACAAGAAGTTTTTTTTTCTAAAACAAAATAAAACAAAAAATTTAAAAAAGAAATGAAAATTTTTATTTTATTACGAAGAGTGGCAAGTTCCGCAATTATGTTTGAAAAATGATATCTGGCAAATGTCTACCGGGATCATGCTGTCGAGATGTCGATTCTTTTATCAAAGTTTTTTTTATCACTTTTTGGCAAGATGGCGGTCATATTTCGTTAATCACATCATCGATAACGAGTTTTAAGGCTAAAATCGATTCGATTGGTTCCATGTAGACTCTGTACTTAACATAACGCCACAAAAAATAATCCAGTGGTGCTAAATCACGATCTGGCTGGCTACTTAAATGTGGTGAAATTATGCGATCGGGACATTTGATTTACAATGAATTGATAGTTTGGCTATATGACATGTGTCACCGTCCTGTTGAAACCACATATCAGTGATATTCACCTCGTCAATAATAAGCCAAAATTTACTTTTTAGCATCTCGATATGTTTTGATCCAATGACCGTTACCTCATTTCAAGCCTCATCTTCGAATTTTACACCACCGAACCACATAGCGCACCACGCAGTAACACGTTGAGCTGCAAAGGCTTGTCAATACTCATTCTAGGATTTTCAGAATCCCAAATTCGGCAATTTTGCTTGTTGACATGAAAATGGGCTTTGTCGGAAAAAATGATTATTTTCAGAAAAACCAGCCCGGTGTTTATGATTGAATTACACGAATATACGGCGATGTGAATTGTCGGTCGGCTTTAATTCCTGCACCAGTTGATTCTTGTAAGACTTCAAAGTCAAATCCGTACGCAAAATTAGCCATGTGGTGATTTTGGATAACCCCAATTGTTGAGAAGGTGGAGGAATTGACAAATTTGGATTTGCTTCAAGACTGTTATTCACGGCTGCGATATTTTCAGTTGAACGACCCGCTTAAACATGCGTTGGTATTTGCACATTTTGTATCGAGCCTGTCGCCTCGAATTTAATGACCAAATTTTTATTTGCCATCTCAGAAGAACGATTATGTTGTCCGAAAATATCACTTATTTTAGGAAATGTAACTTTAACAAAACCATCATTTTCATGGTGGATTTAATCGGTTAATTATGTTAACGCGATTTTCGTGCGAAATTGAATTCATTGTAAAAATTGTCAATGAACCTACTACGAATAAATCAAAAAACTAAATGTCAAAATTATCATGTTGTTAGTTAGTGTTACCATAATAACTTTTTGTGAGAAATTTTTGCTGCCTGCTCATAAATAGAAATGTTGCTGAATTGTTTAGAATATCTAATGAACCCATCCGATTTTTATTTTATTTCCCTCTTATTATAGTTTGTAACGCTGGTGAAGTAAGAGAGAAAAAATAAATAAGATTTTTAGCAAAAGTTCAACTATCTGTTTTAGTATATTATTGCATTGAATTGAATTTGTGATTTTATATACGACGACTACAATCATTATTTAGTTCCATGGCAACAACAAATTTAAGAACAGTAGTAAATCATCTGAGTATTAAAATTAATAAAATTTTAAAATACATTTCTTTAAGATTTGCACCCGAGAAAGTTTCTTTCTTCTATTGTAACTATTTTATTTTTGTATTTTCGTACTTGATTTGAATATCAAATTTTCCCCCTCTACATCTTCTACAATTTTCACATATTCATCAGTAAATTCTCGAGGGCTTAGAGACAATGAACTGTAATGACTTCAGATAAAACAACTACACACAAAATAGAAGAAAAATTTGTAAACTAAAACTATACAGTAAATATCGTGAACACGAAGCATAAGCATAAGAAAATGATAAAATGATGCAAGAAACGAAATGAAATGCAAACGCACATACTTTTTATTTCAATAACATTTAGATGTTTGATATCAATTTTAATAAATGCGTTGAAAAAATGAACTCCCTGGCATGTTTTCAAATGAGCGGCTTTGAAATAATCTCAAGTCCGCTCGCTATTGAAGACGAAATAGGATTTGTGTTTAAGATATGTGGTCTTATATCTTTAATAGCTAAACTCAGTGATTCCTCTAAAATATATTTTCAAGAAAGAATTTAATTGAAAATGATATTGCCTGCTATCTTTTAATAGTTTTCTAATCTAATAGCTCCCTTGTTAATGATTTTATGTTATCCATACTGGCTTTGTACATACGTTTTTTCTCTTTCTTTCGTTCTTTTGTTGCGTATTGTTCAACAAAAAGTTTGTTTTTCAATTGTGTCAACACCAACAACATGATAGTTTTGACATTTAATTTTTTGACATATTCGTAGTAAATGCGTTGGCAATTGATGCAGTTATTACAATGAATTACAATTGTTACAATGAATTCAATTACGCATGAACATCGCATTAAAATAATTAAAATTTACAATAAAAATGGTGGTTGTGTTAAAGTAAAATTCGTGATACTTTCGCACAACATAATCGTCCTTCTGAGACGGCTATTAAGAATTTGATCATTCAATTTGAGTCGACCGGCTCAATAGAAAATGTGTAAATACCAAGGCGTGTTCGACCGGGTCGTTCAACTGAAAATGTTGCAGCCATAAGCCACAGTGTTAAAGCAGATCCAAATGTGCCAATTCTTCGACGTTCTTAATAATTGAGGTTATCTTAAACCGCCACATGGCGAATTTTGCCTTTGAAGCCTTGCAAGGGTCAACTGGTGCTGCAATTGAATCCGACCGACACATTCATATCGCCGACTGGTTTTTCTGAAAAAGTCATTTTTTCATACGAAGCACATTTTCACTTGTCAGAGTGTCAACAAGCAAATTTAACATATTTGGGCTTCTGAAAATTCAATAGCGATTATTAAGGAGCCTGCCCCTGCTCAAAGTGTCACTGTATGGGGTGCTACGTGGTCTGAGGCTGCGATTGGGCCGTTTGCTGAACATGAGAATGGAGATGCACTAATGATTAATGCATCACGCTATCGCGAGATGCTAACAACTCAATTTTCACCTTATATTAACGACGTGTGTGTCACTGCTATGTGATTTCAACAGGACGGTGCCACATGTCACACAGCCAATGAAACTATCAATTTATTGTAAACCAAATTTCCCGATCGCATAATTTCACAACAATCAGCAGTAAAGCGACCAGCCAGATCGTGTGATTTAACACCACTGGATTAATTATTGTGGGGCTATGTTAAGGACAGAGTCTATACGGAGGCATCCGAATCGATTTCAGCCTTTAAACTCAATATCCTTGATGTGATTAACAAAATAGGACCGCCATCTTGCCAAAAAGTGATTAAAAACTTTGATGAAAGAATCGACATGTGTCAGCATGGTTGTGATGAACATTTGCCAAATATCATTTTTCATTATTAAATACCGAACGTTTCTCTTCGTAATAAAATAAAATTTGCAATCATCTTAATCTAAATTTTTTGTTTTATTTTAATTGAGAAAACAAACTTCTTGTTGAAAAACACTTCACAAACATGTATTTGGTTTTAACGTTTCTTTACTTTTAAGGTTGGCATGCGTTTGTTAGAAGTTAATGGCAACTCTTTGTTGGGCGCCACACATCAAGATGCAGTTAATGTATTACGCAATGCTGGTAACGATATACATTTGGTTGTTTGTAAGGGATACGATAAATCCAATTTAATTCATTCCATTGGTACGGCTGGAGGCATGAGCACTGGCTACAGCAGACATGGTAAGTACTAAAACGGCAATATGCATTAACAATTTATATAAAAAAAACAAAAACATCTTAACTTATCTCAATAAAAACAACAACAGCAATGATGACGACAGACGACCTTAATGTTAAAAAATAAATGCAATTTCCATCCAAAAGCGTGCATAATATAAAACATTTCTTATAATATACAACGATAGAGCTTCTACTGTCAGAAATGCTAAAATGCATTATATTCCATAACGAGCAAATCCATTGCACCATTATGAAATCATATTAATTTTGTAACATTTTATTCTTTTCTTTTCAATGTTGATTTAAAATTTTAAGTTTTACTTCTTTGTAAATGCAAATTATTGAAAACAAAAGAGAACGAAACTTCTTGATTAAATTTCTTTTTTATCAAAAACAAATTATATACAGTCGAGAAAATAAAAGTGCTTAAAAATTATAATCAGTTGCAAAATCGTCTGTGTAGTAAAAATGAAATTATGTTGGTCAATAAAACGGCGCCACTTATAATTTTGTCTTGTCTCTCTTAACTTAATTTCTGTTTAGATCATTTAAGAAAAGCAAACATATAATAACCAAAAATACATGAGTCATCGTTTATCTAGATACCGGTGAAAACTTACACCCCCATATAGGCAATATAAATGTCGTTGCTGTCTTTGTTTTAAGAAACTTGATAAAAAATAACAAAATTAAAAGACGCGAGGAATAGGCTTTAACAAAAGTTACAAAAAAAATCCATCTTTGTTAATTCAATAGCTCAACTTTACCAAAAATACTTGGTCTTTGTAGTATTCAATTATTCTGTTGTCATTATTTTCCGTCTTTGCTGGCTGTTTGTTCGGTATGAACGACGAGCGCTTTCGATGTGAAGACATCATTCTCAAACTATGTTCCAATCTGTACCGGTACGTCAGTGTTCGGGTTTAGGTAGTTTTGTCTGTAGAATGCCGGCCGACTGGCACCTTATGCGGGGTTAATTTTTTATATTTCCGTCTTTTATTATTACGGTACGTACGTCCGTCTGAATGTATTTTTCATTTGTTCTTGTGTGTGTGAGTAGTTTTAGTGGTGTAAAAATTGTGTCTGAGGCCGTGTTAGCCTATTCTTCTATAATCTCACTGTAAGAAGTTTTTGTTTTGTAGATGTCCATGTTTTCCGGAATGTATAGTCTTCGTCCTTTTTTCTAGGATGTAGTAGTGCCATACATTCATCTATTTTCTTTGGTGTGTGTCCATGTGTTTTAAGTTGTAATGCAAATTTGAGGTCATCTCTTTTTCGTTTGTATGAATGTATGCATTCTGTAAATCTTGTTTTTAGTGTTCGTCCAGTTTATCCTGCATGAGTAATGCTTGCAAGTATAACAAAGTCTGTGTACTCCGCTGGAACTAAATTTGTCAGCTATTTCTGTTGATGTCCTGAGATTATGTCTCAGAGTGTTGCTGGCTTTTAATCCTGTGAGTAAATCTTGTTTGTGAAAAATCTATATTTTTCTGGTCCTGTGTAAGTATAAGTGTGCCGTCGTGTTGTATCGGTTGTCCCTTTGTCCCTTTTTTTAATATTGTATTATTTAAGAAGTTTGTTAGCTGTTATTTTTATCTATGATGTAAATTGTGTCGAGTTCTTTGTTGTACTTATCTGGAGTAAGTGGGATTATTTTCAGTGTGTGTATCAGATGTCGAAATGCTGCTAGTATATGTTGGGTAGGGTGGTTCGAGGTGATGTTGATGGTAGTTATCGTCGTAGATAAATAGTCAGTTGCTTGTGTTATTGTGATGTCTAGATTATGCAAATTTCTGTCTTGTTTTTTTTTTCATTGCGTATATAATGTTATTATGGATTGTGTTTAAGTTTTTTTAGAATTTGTTCGCCGTTGTCTTGTTCGAGGATGCATATGATGTCATCTACGTATCTGTAGTGTTACATCAATTTTCTGCTGAATATTGAAGTATTCTGTTATGTGTTATTTATTCCTAAAATGCGTCAATTATTTATCTTCTTTGATGTCAGTTTCTTTGTTTGTAAAATAACACACTTATACCGGTACTATGCACACCCAACTTTTGTATTCGACTATTTAGTTTATATCGGTCTTAACCGTTATTTTTATTAACAGATGAGTTTAACTGCCTGTATTTTTCTAATAGGAAAATAGGTGGCAGCTTGGTTTAGATTTTTTTTTTTGTTTTTAATAACAACAGACTACGTTATTTGCCAAATGTTTCCCTTTGGGTTTTTAGAGATTTTAAATTAAATTTTGTTCTTGTGCTGTGTAAAGGTATTAATCTAATTTTGTAACAATATTTATCGCAGTCAGTGTATTCTAAAATTTTATTATTCATTGGTGTCAAAATTACATAAACAATAAATATGCCAGAGTTTAGTAAAACATTAAATATTTAAGTATACTATGGTTACAATAATTGCGATCCTAACTCTTTGCAGAAACATGGAAAATGAAGAGAACGTTACTTTCATTTTTAAGAAATAAAATAAATATCAAAGTTTCAGGAAAAAGCAGTTGCCGCATATAAGTGGGTGTTTCTAGTAGCTATAAAACGGATCAAAGAAAATAATCGATGAAAGCTGCGCTTACCACAATATTACTAAAGTACTTTCAACACACAAAAAAAAAATGCCACTTATTTTCTTGTTGATTTAATTATTTAAATTCAAAAAATTTGTTATTTAATAATTTCTGTAAATAAAATATTTATTATCGAAAAATAAAATGGTGGAAATCATAGCAAAACGGCAAAAATCCAAAATTCTATACATAAAAAGTATAAAAATTTATTAGTAATTATTAATTTATTTGTCTTCCATTTTTTATGTGCATATAATTAATTAATGAAATATTGATAGAATTAGAAAATATTAAAAAATATTTCTTATATTTTGTAGGTTCTCGTGCCTCTGAAACTGGCTCCGAAATAAGCCAGAGTCAAAGCACATGTAGTTTGGATCGTGATGAAGATGATCGCCTTAAGCATGTAAGTTTTTTGTTTTATTTATTTTTCATATTAGGAGTTTTTTACTTAAAAAAACTATTGTTGAACCTGATAAGTGCTGTTTTTTAATAAATCAAGTTACTAAATTGTTGTTGTATATGGATATACTCATAGTTATATCAATATTATGTTAAGTTTAAAAAATAATGTTGCCAAAATTATTTTTACATTTATATATTTCAAACAGCTATTTAATTTGAGTTATATTTTTATCTTTACATTTATTTTATATCCATTTCCTTGGGTTTGTGGCGTCTGATGCTGCTGACTGAATGTTGCTTATTTAAAGGATTTGGAAGTTTTTGCTACAAAAATTGAACAGAAGGATGAGCCACCCACACCAGTATTAGCGAATGTTGCTGCAGTGAACCATTCACCCACCTCTATAACATCACCGGCAGCTACCTCAGCGCCACATAATGCAACAACAATACCATCATCAGCAGCAGCCAAATCTACAGATGGTTTAAGTACAACACAACATTTACATCAGCAACATGATGCTGTTGCTGCTGTTGTTGTTGCTTTGGCACATAACACTGAACAGTCCTTGGCTTCCACTAAAGAAAAAAGTACTCCGGAAAAAGTAAGTGTATAAGGACCATTGTGTCTATGTGTGTATGTGCTTTAGTTTCATCTTATAACTTTTTTCCAATGTTATCTTTTCTTACCAAACCTTTTCTATTTATATTGTGTTATTCGTTATTTCTAACGGCTTGTTTACTTTAGTTTAGGATTTCTGCATGAGATTTTTCATTTTTAAAACGGATTTACCTTCTCACAACATTATATAACCTTTGGCAAAGATACTTTAAAGAAAATATTAAACAAAATCATTTCAAACTTTATAGAATAAAATGTAACAGCGGAATGTTTTTGAATTTCTCCATTGGATGAAAGAATTTTGTTCGGTTATGGCATTTAGCTTAAGACGTAATATTAAATACAGATTCGTACGTATTATTAGAACCTTCTAAATTGGCCACTTTAGTTTAAAGTTTAAAGTCTGTGTGTACGAAAGCGTAAAAAATTATTAAAATGAAACTAAAACTTAAAAAAAATTATCATATCCAAAAATTATCGATCTTATTTTTGTTGTATTAAAAAATTTTAACTCAATATTAAAACAGTGTAAATGCATTGCTTAGTTAATAATATAATATATGTTTTCGTTTTGTAATATTTCAAGGTTTTAGAAATTGTACGTGCTGCTGATGCTTTTACTTCAGTGCCACCGAAGTCACCTTCCGAACATCATGATCAGGATAAAATACAAAAGACTACAACGGTTGTTATATCAAAACATACATTGGATACAAATCCAGCCATTCAACCGGCCGCATCACCAACATCACCGTCGGCAGCGGCAACATCACCACAGATTTCAACAGCAACACCTTCGCCTGTGTCACAGCCCCAATCACCGCAGGTATGTTAGAAGTAAAAAACAAAAAAATGTATAAAATAATAAATATTTGCACCTTTATACAGTGAGTGACAATTAATTATTTTGAAAATTGAATGAGACAACTTTTTAACAACTTTAAAGCGCAGCGAACGCTTTTTACAGCTCTTATGCTGCTAATTCGACGTCGCTGCTAAGAACGCCGATCATAAAAATCCATCAGCTAGACATGAACAATTTTTTACCTGCTTGTTCACCACTTGACTGTAATTAAGTCTGTTTTTAAAACTTTAAAGAAATAATTTGTTAAATACTAATAATAAATGAACTTCTGTCAAAACTTGTTGCTTTTGGTGTCGCTGACAATTTCTCCAGATTTATATCGAGTTTTCTCAGGAATCGCACTATACGTGTTGTTATAGATGGGATTTAATTCCGACGAGTTCTAGATTAATTCAGGAGTACCGCAAGGCTCTGTTCTTTCTTCTACTCTATTTCTTATTTTTCTAAATGACCTTCTTTGTCAAACTTTCAACCTTATATACTCTTTCGCAAATGAGAGAACCATTTGTCGTTTGTATTTTTTCAGTAATAGAATGAACACAATCCTGCAACAATCTCCAAATGGGCTCATGTGAATAGAGTATATTTTAATGCCCGTAAGACTCAATATTGCATGCTTACGCATAGATCTGTGTTCGGAAATGGTACTGAATCTGTTACTGTGGTGATATAAGGGTTACGGATTCAGAGACCCTTGATGTTCTTTGCATATATGGGCCGGCAGCCCAAATCTTATTTTGGAATTGCTGGACTGCCTACAAGAGACTCATTGAGGACAATAGGGTATCTAACTGTATTGATTTCAGCAATGGTAACAATGGTAACTGCTCTAGAGAAATGAGGAAACTTGTTCCTGTTAGTCGCACGTTTTGCGTTTAACTCAATTTTCTTTGCGAGCGCGTCCACTTATGCATGATTGGTCAGTAAATCGCACTATGCATTAAAGGGAAAATTCATTTTTTTAGCAGAACGGTTCGTATGCGGAATGAACTATCACCAGAGGTCTTTACTGTCACTTTCAATGTAGGAAAATGCCTTCATCGCTGAGCAGCCCCATCGACAATCAATTTTTATTTGTAGTGAAAAAAAAGCCGTCTTTGTTGGGAATCGAACCCACAACCCACAGTAATTTGAGCTATCACACTATCTACTAGCCTACATGGTTCTGGTACAATGCACTGCATGAGTAGGGGCCATCCCATGAGGATGAGGAAGGGAAGAAGAAATAAATACCAAAAAGGAACTACAAAAATAAAATTGAAATGAGTTTTGCTTTTATACGAGTTTCACAATTTTCCTTGCCTGTAAATACATACAACGTGGCTACAATATCGAAGTCAAAGTTAAGGTAATGTTTTTCGATAACTATTTGCAGCTTACTTAAAAATTAACAGCAAGAACATTAAATTGCTAGTTATAGCTGAGAAAGTTAACTGTGCTACTCTATCCTCCTGTGCTTGGTTTTTGGGTCGCATTCAAACACCCAAGATTCGTCACCAGTAATAACAAGTTTCAGAAAATGGCAGTAATTTTCGATAGAAAGCAAAAATCAAGGCATCTCTCCTGCCTGACTTCTCTTTGGTATTGCGAAAGGCTTTTTGGAACCATTTTTGCGTGGATTTTTCCATCCCCAATTTATTAGTTAAAATTAGACGAATGATGTTGTGAGTCAAATTTAACTCTTTCGCGAGCATTCTGACTGTCAAACAACGATTTCCCCGGGGGACATTATAAGTCTTTATGGATCACACAACCATCTAGATTTGTGTCTTGCGGGGCAAAAGGGATCCCACTCCCCTTAGGCGAGTAGAAGCCAACTGGAAAATCCACTATATTTCCACGGGAATCAGTAAGCCCCAGAGTTCCGCTATTTGTTACTTTAGGCATTTAGCTGTTCTTTGACTGATTATTGAGGTAGGCCTTAAGCTTCATGCATTCTGGACGGAGTTGGATAGTCTCTAACTCTTTAGCAAGGAGTTAAGGCTGCGTCCTACTCCGGACTTTTGAAGTTGCAACTAGGAGTGACCGTAGGATATACGTATCCGAAAGCCTTCTAGGGTGAGGATGGCGCTACATACCATCCACAGTGGTAATGATCCACCATCGATTAAGGCCCACGCCTAGCTGCAGATGTAAATCACGTCAACCGACGATCTGATAGCATAATATTCCGGATTTTGTCGACCTTTTCATGGGCTCTTAAAAAAATTCTCTTCCTTCTGAAAATGCTTTATACCATCGATAATCCTGGGCTATTGACAAAACACTATCTCCGTAGGCCTGCTACAGTAAAGCAAGAATTTCTGTTGCACTGTGGTCATGCCAGCAGCAAAACCTGATAGCACATCGTCGTTCGAAACTGGTATCACTCATTTTTAAAACACAATATAGAAAACTAAAAACCGCGACTGACGACTAAATGACTCGAAAGAAATCAAGCCCCCACTAACGGCAAATCACATCTTCAATTGCCGCCTCTCTATACCTGGGGCCTCCAGTGCTGCCAGATCGAACGTAAAGTTGCCAATCTCATTACTTAATTTACAGGTACCGTAAATAGGAGCTGTCACCAAGTTAAATAAAGCAAATAGGAAAATTCGTTAATAATTAATTGTAACCAAATTATTTTTATAGTAAACAAAAAAAAAAATTAAATAAAAAGCTCCACGGCGGCATTCATGAAGCTTTACTTAGCTTCATGAATACTAATAATAATTAAAGTTCGGTTCAGAGAAGTTTTGTTTGAAATTATTCAAGTGTCTTTAGCGATAATCTCACGCATTTTGTGTACCAAGTGTTGGAGTTTCTGTTAGCGAGGATGTAAAAATCAAATCGTAAATTTTAACTGCCGAAATACCTGACCGCTTTTAAATTTGCATTCTTGGTTAATTATTTGTTGTGAGTAAACGGTTTCCTTTGAACAGTTTATTGGAGTTGAAACCTGTCATGAACTTTGTGTAATTTAATTTCGATTCATAGCTGTTTTTACTTTGAAGTAAAAATGCTTCAAATAGCTCCAAAATAAATCAGACTCTGAGGTTTTCGAAATGTAAAAGCGTTTTTGAACAATTGATTCAAAAACAAAATTTATGTGGAACAAGAATAAAGTAAAAAAGTATAAAGTCCTCGTTTTAAAAAAATTTTTGCTTTTTATTCCATTTTATAGAACTTGAGAAAAATCATATTTTGAAAAATACAGTAGGTGCTGATAATATCGGGTTTTTTAACAAGAAGATTGCTTTTCAATTTCAGCAACACCAACAACATGGTAGTTTTGACATTTAGGTTTTTAAGTAGATGCATTGGCAATTGTTACAATGAATTTAATTTCGCAGGAAAATCGCAATTAAAATCCACTATAAAAATGGCGGTTGTGTGAAACTTAGATTTTGTAAAAATCTTAATATTTTCGGCCAACATAAACGTCTTCTGAGACCGCTATTAAGAATTTAGTCATTAAGTTTGAGTCGACAGGCCTGATACAAAATGTGCGAACATCAATGTGTGTTCGACCGAGTCGTTCACCTGAAAATATCGCAGCCGTGAGCCACAGTTTTGAAGCAGATGGAAATTTATCAATTCCTCGACGTTTTCAACAATGGGGGTTATTCTAAACCACCGCATGGTGAAATTTGCGTAAGGATTTGACTTTGAGGCATTACAAGGTTTAACTAGTGCCAACCGAAAATTCACATTGCCGTAGATTTGCTCAATTCATTCAGGAACAACGGTTTCTCTAAAAAAATAATTTTTTCAGACGAAGCCCATTTTCACTTGCCAGGGTATACCAAACAGCAAAATTGCCGCATTTGGGATTCTGAAAATCTTAGACCGATTATTGAGAAGCCTTAGCATGCTCAAAGTGTCACTTTATGGTGCGCTCTGGAGGCAACCATGCCATTTTTTTCGAAGATGAGGCTGGAAATGCGAACGATTAATGGATTACACCATGGCGAGATGCTAAAAACTCAATTTCGGCCTATTATTGATGACGTGAATATATGTGGTTTCAAAAGGACGATGCCACATATCACACAGCCAAGAATTCCCCCCGGGGGCACATTTATGGTCTTTATAGTACGTAACAGCTATCTAGATCTGTGCAACTGGGGAAAAAAGGGAGCCTAGTCTACTGAAGACAGGTAGGGAGTCAACTCGAAGCTCCACTTATTTCCAAGGGGATCAGTGACCCGCAGAGTTCATTATTTGTCTCTTTAGACATTTAATAGTTCTCTGACTGATCATTGAGGTTGGCACCTGTATGGGAGTAACGTGGTGGTTGTGGTTTCGCGGCCCCACAACAGTATAATGGTTATTATGGTGGCCAGGATCATCTCACTGATAATGACACGCAAAGTGAATGATCCAGTCCAGTGAGCATGCTAGACATGTGTTCTGGACAGGAGTTGAAAGTCTCCAACTCTTTAGCAAGGTGTGATGGTTTGAAGCCCTACCCTGGAATCATTAAAGTTGCAACTAGGTGGTTCTGTTGCTTAGAATTATGTCTTCGGCTTCCTAGGACGCATGTATGACGTTCCAAATTATACAATTGTGGTTTGTCCACCATCTGATTAAGGCTACATAGCCAGGCGTAGATGTAAAACGAATCACACTATCTATCACACAGCCAAGAATTCCCCCCGGGGGCACATGATAGTCTTTATGGATCCTACAACAGCCATCTAGACTTGCGTCTTGCGGGTTAAAAGGGAACCCAGTCCCCTTCAAGGCTAGTAGGAGTCACCTGGATAATCCACTATATTTCCACGGGAACCAGTTGCCCGCAGAGTTCCGCTATTTGTCTCTTTAGGCATTTAGCTGTTCTCTAGCTGATTACTGAGGTTATTGCCCTTTTGGGAGTATCGTGGTCGATGTGTGTTTCGAGACCCTCGTTTGAGTTTGTGGGTCGGATCATTCACAATGAACATAATGACTATGAATGACTATGACTAGTGACTATGAATGCCTTCGTGTTCTTAATTATATTAAGCTTCATGCGTTCTGGGCCAGCAGTTGGATAGTCTCCAACTCCTTAGCAAGGAGTGAAGGCTGCGGCCTACTTCGGGCTTTCGAAATTGCTACTAGGAGTGACCGGAGGATATACGTACCCGAAAGCCTTCTAGGGCGTGAATGGCGTTGCTTTTCATTCACAGTGGTTTGATCAACATCTGATTATGGCTCACTGTCGGTGCAGATGTAAATCTTATCACACCACACAGCCAATGAAACGATCAGTTTATTCCAAAACAAATTTCTTTGACGAAAGAATCGACATCTGGCAGCGTGGCTGCCGGACATTATTTTTCATTCATAATTGCCAAACTTTTCTCTTCGTAAAACAATAAAAATTTGAATCATTTTAATCTAAATTTTTTGTTTTTTTTTTCTTTTTTTTTTATTTTAGAAAACAAACTGATTGTTTATCAACATAAACTAATAATATTAACCATAAATTTTTTTATGATGAAAATGAGACGTTTCGTAAAATATTTTAAAGATTTATTTTTTAAAATTATTTATATCTGTAATGACAGAATAATGGTGACCGGCAGACCATTTCTCTAAAACAGTGCTAATTAAAAAGCAATAAATTCACTTAAGATTTTAAAGTTTTGTATGAACTCACTACCAGTTCCTTTTTTATAATTAGAAAATAATCTTTAGTTTAGTCTCTTCAAAATTTTTAATATTGTCACTTGCTGTAAAGGAATATTTATGTGCGTGATTGTGTGTATTTAAAAGAATGACTTCACACACTATGTATATGCGCACATATATATATATATATGAATGTATATAATTTTGTATATAGTATGCTCATGTTTTTGATTGTGTATGAATGTTTTGGTGCCTTATTTGATAAGAGTGTGTGTTTTAACTGGTTTACATCTACACTTATCTGTGTGTGTATCGTGCCTGTTATAAATGTTCGTTGCTCATTTAACCATAAAAACAACTTTCATCCTTGTTTTTAATTTAAAACCTACATGCATATTTACTTACTCTAATGTATACAATTTAATTTTAAATGATTTGTTTTGTGTTTAACACCATGTTACTTTGGTAAGTGTATGTGTTTGCGTTTGCGTTTCTTCATTTCCTTTGACGTCATTTATGTTTTAATCCATTTTAAACATAAAAATCTTAATCCGTGTATTTTTTTAGCGCTAATTGTTTTTTATTATACACCTCCTACACATTTTTCATTAATTTTAGTATTAAGGTAAAAAGGAATAAAATGTGTTGCATTAACTTTACTAAAAGAAACGTAATCATTCATGAGCTGAAGCCTTATTCGTTTTGTTTGTTTTTTCACCATTGCCAGGACCTCCGCGTTTATGCATACACATGCTCTCATCACAACTGTTTTAAGTTTTATGAAATATTCCTTTAGTAGTTTTGTTTGCCATTTAAGCATTTAAATGTTGTTAACATTTCATATTCTAAATAAACATTTTTATATGTTTGTATAATTTTTTAATTTTCCTGTTTCTTATATGATCTAATAATCCTTTTATCATAAAAAATTTCCCATCTTTCTTTATCACTATGCACCACACTTCACTTTATTCCCTTTTTCTTTTTCTAAAAAGTCATTAAAATCTCATCTAAATGAGTGGAAGAAAAATATAAGCTTTGTTTCGTTTGTTTATTGTTTAACATATCTTTTATGCTGTTAACTAAATTCTATACAATTTGTTATTAATTTAATTCAATTCTGTTTTTAATGGCTTCCATTTTCTTTAGTTTATTATGTTTGTATTGTGTAAAAACTTGATGATTATTTTTGTTAATTTTGCAATATCTAAAGTAGTTCTCTGATGTACGTATGTGATAAGATTAACGTCAGTATCCAACTTCTTGTCCTGTTGCATGCGCAAGCTAGAACATTGAATTTAAAGGCCGATCAAACCAACAGTCACTACTTTGCTGTTCAAGCAATAACCAGAACAGAACCAAACCAGTTGCCGCAACTTTGCGGGCAACTGGTTTCCTTGGTACCAGTATATGGCTATTAGGTTTACTGGTCGGCTTGGGGCTCCTGCTAGTCCTGGTGACTAGTGCTGCCATTTGTCCCCGAAAGCATATGTCAAGATGGAGAAAAGATTCATCAAGATTGCGTGTCTTCGGGCACAGTGGTTTGAAAGCATTTTATTTTGGAAATAATTTAGTAGCTCATGAACCACTTAAGATATCTTCATGACATTTCATAGAAGTTGCGGACGATCGGCCCTCTGGGTATGCCCCCAAAGTGGTGGTTATACACGTTTTTATTTTTACGTATAAAAAGAGAAAAACTTCATTAGAAGGCGAGGTTTGTGAACATCCTAAAACTTATATATGGGCTCTGTATATAAATAAGTGATATCAGCGGAAAGCTTATGACTTCTAGATGAACAATTTATTAACAGTTTTTACGTGTCGCCATTATCTTTAAAATTGTACATTTCACATTAAATTCGTTATTTAAAAAATAAAATATAGAATTTGAATTGCCACAAAATCTAAATGGATCGAGATATTCTAAAAAAATTTTGAAGCAAAATATATAAAAGAGTCTTAAAATTTGAATTTTTTTTAATTTAACACATGAACTCCTTAAACGGGGAAAAATTTTGCCAAAAACTGTTTTTTTTTTTTTTTTGTAGAAAACTGCTTTTTGCAGTATATTGCCAAGAGATGGAGCTTTTCTACCAAACCAAAAGAGTTAACGTAGACATGTAAGTCCAAATTTTTGTGGATATTTTCAACGGCTGTTAAAGTTACAAAACTCCCAATATTTGAGTAATAAATAAACTTTTTATGAGATTTCCACAAAAAATTTTAGACAGGAGATACTCAACTTTGAGGGTATAACTAGAAGACACCCTTTACCATAGGGAGCCAACCATATGTAACATAACTTAGAAATACCTCTTCTTCGGCCTTTGTGATTTTTCATTCGAACATCTAGTTACCGAATTATTTGAAAAAAAATCTTTTCATACCACTGTGTCGGGAGGAATTGTTTTCTAATATTTTTTGACTTAGATTTCTCCTTCAAAATAAATGTGTAATGTTTTAAATTTTTACATCTTTAGGCGGGAATTTCATGTTTTTACGGAAAATTTCAAATGCTAAAGTCTAAAACTCTTTAGCCTCTTGAAAGTGTTGCATGTACAGGAATATACATCCTATTCAGACATGGCAGTTTTTACAGACCACTATTAAAAGAGAGACGAGACTGCGTCTTTATATATGCTCTCAGAGAATTAAGAAAATTTAAACCTAAACTGCGATAAAATAATCATGTTTTTTGTGTTGTTTTAGATATTTCTAAAAATTTTTTTAGATAGAAGAATATACTGTTATTGGTTTGTTCGAGAGTCTAGAAAACATTAAAGTTTTGTTAAAAGATGAACAAAGAATTCCTATTGTGATTTTTATCACGTTTTGCTGTATCCCAACTTTATTAGCTAAACTTATTTATATTTTTGTTGTTATTGTTGTAATTAGGGCAGCAAAAAACACACATTTCATATTTATTTTACTAACATTTTTATGTTATAAATGTTGACAGAAATATCAAACAAGAATTAAATGAATTATTGAATGCCTTTTTCAGTAAGCTGATAGTTAAAAGGAATTGAATCTTTTTTCGATATTATACCTACGAGGTGTTAAATTACAGGCATAAAAAGTAAGGGGTTTATACAGCTACCAAAAGTTATGGTCAACACCACATTCCATTTATGTAGGTCTTACGTTTGTTAAATATAACACGGTTTCTTAATGGAAGTTGGAAGTGAAATAAGAGTTGAAATTTAAACGTTTAAAGTAAAATGCTTAATTTGGTAATTTGGTGTTATTTTCTTTCACTCGTTTTATATTGTTTAAGTATTAAATTCGTTTAATTTTATATAATATACAAACATACATTGTTGACTGTCAAAAAAAAAAAAAAACGATGTAAAAGATTCATCATAATGAATAATGAGTAGTGAACTTTTTACACTTTCAAAATACCTAATTATGGTATTAAGTTGTTTGGACTTGTTCCGTCAGTAAATGAAATAATGTTGTTATTCCTTTCGATTTAAACCGCCTTTGGTGGTTGTTTGTTCGGTATGATCTGGCTGTTTGTTCGTTGTCAACCATTACATCGCAAACGGTCGCCGAACAAACAGCTAGCAATGAAGGCTTACACTAAAAGAATGACAACAATACCTAATTATGTTTGCAATTTCATTGACATAAGTAAATATAAATTCACATTCTTTTGTCATTTACCGTTTTATATCTTGCTGTTGTTCTCTTGAAGTTAAAAGCGAGCGCATTCGATGTAAAAGCATCATTGTCAAGCCGCGGTGTAATTAAAACTGATGAGTCAGTTCTGTTGTTAAGTTCGTATCTATTCATAAACTGACATTGTTTTTAAAATTTCTTTTCATCAAAACTTCTTTATATGTATATTTATTCACTTAAGTTAATAAAAATATAATGGTGTTGTCTAGCTATGTACTTGGTTAATTAAGCTATGACTGGTAGAAGATATTGTAATAATTTTTAAAAAGATTAAAAATATTTAATCTTATGAAATTATTTCTATTTTACAAACTGTTCTTATATAAAGTGTTTTTCAACAAGAAGTTTGTTTTCTAAAGCTACAAATTTTGATTGTATTCCTAATTATGAATAAAAAATGATATTTGGCAAATGTCCACCAAAACTACGCAGACTGATGTCGATTTCTTCATCAAAGTTTTTAATCACTATTTGGTAAAATGGCGGTTCTATTTTGTTGATCAGAACACGGATTTTATGTTTTAAGAGTGAAAATGAACTTCGTCTGAAAAAATTATTTTTTTTAGAAAAACCACCCGGCTGTTCCTAAATGAATTGAGCGAATCTACGGCAATGTGTATGGTCGGTTGACTATAATTGCCGCACTAGTTAAACCTTGTACAACTTCAAAGTTAAATTGTTACACAAAATTCACCCTGTGGTAGTTTTGGATAATTAAAATTATTGAGAACGACGAAGAATTGACAAATTTGGGTCTGCTTCAATAATGTGGTTCACGGCTGCGATGTTTTTAGTTGGTGTTAGCAGATTTTGTATCGAGCCTGTCGACTCAAATTTAACGAACATGTTCTTAATAGCAGTCTCAGAAAGACGATTATTTTGTCCAAAAATATCACGAATTTTACGAAATGTAACCTTAACAGAATCACCATTTTCATAGGGCATTTTAATTATTTTAATGTAACAACTGGCAATGCATCAACTACGAATGCGTCAAAAAACTAAATGTCAAAACTATCATATTGTTGGTGTTGCCACAATTAGAAAACAAACTTCTGGTTGAAAAACGCGATATATTTTTTGTTTTTAATAATAAATATTTTATGACAATATCCTAAAATATTTATTTTTATTTATAATACTTTATTAGAATATCATAAAATATTTAGAAAGATTGAAAATCAAAAGTGTTTTTGTTTTCGAATGTTTGCTGTGTATTTGTATAGAAGTGTCTTTGAGTTGTTTAATTTGCTGTTGTGTTGTTTAAATGGGAACTCTCATTTAAGCAATTTGGCTTACGATATAAGACTCTTGAATTTTCTATACAAAATTTGGGGTAAAATCCACTGAAGATCTATGTGAGCAGAAGTGAAATGGCGTTCCCCACAGTAATATATATCAATAATACTTTTTTCTTAATAAAAAATAAGAGAATATCATAAAATATTTATTAAAGGAATCAAGCCCAAATTAACGTAGATTAAATTAAAAATCATAAAAAATAAAATTGTTTATTATAACTATTAAATACAAATAGTTTGGGTGCAATATGAAACGCATTGATCATATAGTCAAGGGCATTTTAGCGGTGCATCATTATTTCAAGGCCACTGCATGTAAAAAACGTAACGGTTTGTTTGTTACCCTCCGGCATATTCGGAGATATTTGATAATGTGCTTAAATATGTCGACTATTTAGAATGTTTTATTACCGTACTTATGTGATGGACACCTTGACAGATCGGTCACACTACATATAACAAAAGAGATTAAATATTTCATTTTCTTATTAAACATCTGAGATTAATGTAAACTTTTGTAATCGTGTTTAAAATTTATTTGAACTTTTACTTATTGCCCATACCACCGCAGTGGTACTGCAAAGTTTTGGAATTTTAACACAAAACGCAACATTCTTCTTTAAGGCATTTAATCGAATATATTGAACAAAAGTAATTGTTTTCAAAACCTGATACTTCTATTAAAAATAGATTAGGTTGTTTTTTTTTTTTTAATTTGACTATAAAACTAAAAAGGGTATTGAATTTTATCCCTTAAATGTATGTCAAAGCAGTAATGTAAAATGTAAAGTTTAAAGTATAAAGCATTTCATGTAAAAAAACCGCATTTAGCCCATTCACTTTAAGAACATTTATTTCCTTTCTACCTTTCTGCCTGCCTGTCTGTCTACTTTTGTTTATTTACCTACAAAAGAGAAAAAATTAATAAATTTTATATTAAAAAATAAGTTAAGTTGAAACATGCATGGAAAATATAATAATAATAATACTCCGCCTTTCTCAAATACATTTTCGGAAAGACGAAGAAAAGTAAAGTATAAACAATTTTCTTTTATTCTAAGTGTCGTGTGTTCTTTTTTTAAAAAATAATTTTTTCGTTCGTTGGTACCTTAAATTCAACTTGAACAGAAAAATAAATTTGTTGGTGTTAAAGTTATAATAATTGTTGTAATTTTGTTATTTAAATTAAAGTTTTTATGATTTATTGCCATTGTAATTGCATCCATTATGATAATACATTGACTTAATTAAAACAGCATACATATTTGTATAAAATATGCATCAGATGTAAAAAATTAAGAGACAACTTTACTGAAATGTCACTTTTTTCTATTATTTTAATTTCGTTCTCTCTCTATATGTATATACATTTTGTTTCTAATTCTTTTATAATTCAAAACGATTTTGTTTTTTATTTTTGTAAAGAAAATTCTCAAAAATTTCATTGCAGACGAATGAAGAAAAGAAAATTGCTTAAACAATGCGGATGTTTAAAATCGGCAAACAAAAAAGAATTAAAAGAAATAAAAAACACAAAAAATAAGACTGACAAAATAAATTTAATAAAAAAACATTTTTCAAACAAAATGAAAGCTAAATGATTTGTTTTAAGGAAAACAAAAAAAAATATTTTTTTTTTGCATATTTTTAGATTGTTAGCTACACATAAAAAGAATCAGCCGAGAATGCAGTAGTTGCTTCTCTGAAACAATATTAATCTCATTAAAAGTCAAGCAGGATTAACATGACTACAAAAAAAAATAAATAAAAAATCAAGAAATCTAAAGAACTAAATTTGAGATTTTAAGACAAAATTTTGTTCACACAAGATGGTAAACACTTTAATGTGATTTTTATGAAAATAAAATCAATAAAAGTAAAATAAGTTGCACGTGTTTTTCAAAAAATGGTGTAAGCATACAACAAATGGGTAGATTTTATAAAATTAAAAATGATAAAATATACAAAATTAGTTAAAACTTAATACCTTTTGCACTGTAGGTCTATTCTAATGTTAATTTAATTGTTAAATTTTTTTACTCAAGTTTACGAATAAAAAGTGGCAGCAGTTTCATAATATTCTTCTAGAAAAGAACCTGAAGATAATATGATTGATAAAGGATTCAGCTGAGTTTCACAAAGTTGTTCAATTCCAAACTTTTTTTGGTGTTTGTGCTTTAAACGTAACGCGCATATGAAGAGTTTGTGTTGCTTCCTTACACTAGGTGTATTAATAAAATTTTAATCGTTTTAAAGTTTCGAGTTTTTCAACAAAAAGTTTCTTTTTCAATTGTGGCAACACCATCAACATAATTGTTTTTGGACATTTAGGTTTTTTGAAGTATTCATAGTAGATGCATTGGTAATTCTTATAATGAATTCAATTTTGCATGAAAATTTCATAAAAATACTTAAAATCCAGGGTGATTCTGTTAAAGATACATTTCGTAAAATTCGTGATATTTTCGCACATTATAATCGTCCTTCTGAAACTTCTATTAAGAATTTGGTCGTTAAATTTGAGTCGATAGGCTCGATGCAAAATGTGTTTTCGACTGAGAAGTGCAACTGAAAATATCGCAACCGATAGCCACAGCGTTAATGCAGATCTAAATTTGTCAATTCTTCACATTCTCAACAATTGGTGTTATCCAAAACCTTGAGGGCTTACAAGGTTCTATTAGTGGAGGAATTGAGGTCGACTTATCATTTACATCGCCGTAGATTCGCTCAATTCATTCAGGAACAACCGGCTGGGTTTTTGTGAAAAACTCATTTGTGATTTAACAACACTCGATTATTTTTTTTTCAATTTTTTTAGACTACTTTTTGTTGCAATATCCTATACACTTACCCCTATTCTGCATTTCGATTACATCTCCGCATTAAATTACGTATTAAGCAAAAAATGACTTCTAAAAAATCACTCAATTAAAGGAATCAGAAAAGGAAAAAGTATTTAACAAATAAACTGTGTTGCTGCAGAACAGGAAATAATAAAATAAATAAATTAATTAAATTAAAGGACTTAATTTAATGGCACTCCGAAAACCTCTGTACCAATTATTAACCGAAATTTTCGATTTCCCATAGTTTTTCATTTGAAAAGAATATAAGACTTCTCTAATAATGGAATAAATTACGCTAAACTCAGCGAGAAAATCTTATACAGCGAATTGATTCGGTGGTCTAACAATGCCTTGTGATAGCTCTCAAAAAAGATTTTAATTTTAAATGAAACCCTTTTTGAAATAATTGCTTAAACTAAGCTTTTACATATACCAAATGCTGGTAATAAGATTACGCCTCCGCCTCCTCCTCCTTCTCCTCCTCGTGAACAGTACTTTAGTGGGACGATCGAGAAGTAAATACTTGTAATTCTACAAAACTATTTGCTTACTACCTCCAGTATTTCATTTTCTTTGAAGATGAAAACTGTAGGATCAAGAGATTAATTTTGTATAAAAACACTTTTCAGCTAATGTACGTTCCGAATGATATAAAGCGGTAACTGTCTTAATTTAATAACATAACGATTTTGTTGCTGTAAAAATGGATTAATATTTTAAATGTAAATGTGAAATCCTTAAGTAATAAAAAATTTACAAGTTCTATTTGTATAAGAGTCGAAAGAGGATATCAGTATTTTAATGAGATATTCACATAAAGGGTATGCCGAGATTAGAAAGTAAATTGCCTTAAAACACACACTGTTTTATTGATGAAATTAATAATGCAGTATGATGTCAGGCAAATGTACTCTTCTAGTAAATCGCCAGCCTGCTCATTTTACAAAATTTTGAAGTACATTCGCTTATCACTTGGTGACATAAAATCGGTCTTTCAACTGGGCCCAAGGAAAAAATTCAGCTGCTTTAAATCACAAGAACAAGGCAGATCGAGAAAACTTTGCGGAAACCAAAAGCCACTAATGTCACCATTAGCCAATTGTGGTCACAATGATTAGACACAATGATTAAGTAGCGCAAAAAATTTACAGCCTGACCACAAACCACACCACACGATCACTTTCTTTGGACGTTTGGCTTTTCGAGGACTTCTTGTGGATTTTTGAGTCCCAGACTTTAAACCCCTCAACTTTGTTTGTTTACATAATTGCTTAACTGCAAATAGACGCCATCATGACTTTGTTGAAAAACCGTTGTTTTTGTTCGGTCGGTCACCTTTAATTTTTTAACGAATTGAACTTTATAGGCGTGAAGATGTAAACGCCAATTGTTGCGAACGTCGACGAGTTGATGTTCCTGGCTCATTCTCAATACTTTGCTTAAGAGCTGCCATATTTGCATCACTACGGCCACTACAAGCAAGTTGTTTCTGTGCAATGTCAGCAATAATACCGTAAGCTTCAAATTTAGCGATTACATTACGCACAGCGGATTCGAAAGGAGCCTGATTATAACGAAAATTTGCTCGAATTTTACGAGATGACACAGTAAAATTACCACAATTTTAATAGTAAATTTCTAAATTAAAATTGTTTGCCCAAAACCTCCATGTTTAATTTCCCAACTCTATATACAAAATGAATGTCAATTCTTGATATATAATTCAAAACAGTTATTCACTCGATAGATAATTTGCTTCCTAACGTCAAAGTTGCTGCACAGACGTTATAAGTCAGTTATTCTTATTTCTTTCATTCGGTTTTCATTTTCAAATCAAAATACTAAAACTGTGTTAAAGTGAAATATTGAACTTTCATTATTTGCTTCATTTATAGAAACAAAATTTAAAAAAAAAAATTCTTTAGTTAAGATTTTTAAACTTGAAACGATATATTCCTATAATACAGGCCTTTTGAATTTTCACATAAATCTGACCAAGAGTTTAGTTATTGTATATTGTATGCTTATTACCATTTGTTTGGCAATCATCCTAACTATAAAGAAAAAATGCTCTAATTGGTTATTATAATTGGATTATTTTCGAGATAATAGATCCTAACATTGACAAAAATTTTTTAATAATTAAAGCATTTTCATGGTATGCAATAAGATTGATAATAAATTACGCCTTTTATTTGTGGATAAACAATATTATATTTCTTACGTATTACAAGAGAATTAATTAATAAATTTTTTTAATTTTAATAGGCTTACATTATTACACAGACTAATACTTTTTTATTTTTTGTGTTGCAGACAAGTTAAAAAAGAAAAATAAATATAAAATTTGAAATATAAATTATAAATTGAAAATATTCAGATTCTCTTAAATATATAAAAGTTAAAAATAAATAAAAAAAAAAATTGTTAAATATACTCAAAGTTTCTAGTACATACAATCAATCAGACGATAAAAATAGTAACACTATGGGTCCGTAGCCAAAACATGTTAATACTGCAACTTCTTCAATTCACGGCCATTCTTGATACAGTCGTATTTATATTTTAAGAAGTCAAATGTTTTGAAAAATCAATTAATCAATATTATAATGTTGTTTATATGTTTATGTATAGTGATGGCATTTTTAATATAAATAGAATAATTTTAAGAGAAGTTGACACACGACATCTACAATAGGTTGTAGATTGAGCAATGGTTTGATAGAAAAACTTATTTTTGTTCTAAATGGTTTCTAAATATCTGTACAATTTTTTATAGTTAATTGTAAAATATGGCTAAATAAACTGCAAAAAGAATTTAAAAATATATAAGTAGTTAATAAAAACTTATTCTTAAACGAGGGTAATCAATAATTCGTTACGAAACAAGTTTGTGCATAGATGAACTTTCCTTTTACTCAAATATTTTGCTAGAAAGGCCTTTTTTTTAAATTGTAAGCATAAAAATGCTAAAATCAAAATGTGATGATTGGATGCCATACAGCAAGCAATTAAATGAAAACTCGCGTATTTTTAAAGTAAAAATAAGATTTGCTGCTTTTCCTACTTACCTCTGCTATGGTAGCGATACAAAATCTGCATGGCTGTTGTTTATAATATTTTTTTACATTTGGATTCTAGATTCCAGTTGTCAACTTTGCATGTCTCACTAAGCTGAATTTAGGAGAAATTAACCAAGTTGTAATCTCTTGTGTTCTTGATCCTTTCGAATACTATTTTATTGTAGACAAAAAAAAGGATTCCCGTCGAAGCATGACTACCTTTCTATTTCTTGAATTCCAATTTAAAGAGTTGAAGAATTTTTCTAAAAGTGCGCTCTATCTAACGGATTCAATGTTGCACAAGAAACCTGTTAGTCCCTCTTAAGATTAAATTGCAATACAATCGAAAGTATTTCATATTAACAGATGGGGCTTTTACTCGATGTATCCTTTAAACATTCTGTATCCATCCTTTTACCCTATGCTGCTGCATATGTAAAGGTTTGTAGCGGTGCAGTCTTTTTCCCACTCTCTTTTGTTACCTTTAATTATAACAACTTTGATATAAAAATTTTTCCTAATTTTATCACGTTAGTGTATAGCGTAAGTAAGTATGATAACGTTCGTTGGCTGTATAATAACCTGTAAATAGCCATTTTACCGCAATGCTTATAACATTTTTCTTCGTGGCTTCTTTTATAGTAAGCATCATAATGCTAATTCCAGAATTAGTCCTCATAGCTCTTGTTATATAGGTATGCTATCCTCTATTTTTATGCTATAACAAATGCATGATATTGATTGAAGAGGAACTCTAAGTTGTTTATTAATAGAGTCCTTACTAAATTGCTTTATCAACCACTTGAAAGTTTTATTATAAAATTGAAATTGCCTTTTTTTACCGTTTTGGCATATAATGCCTTTTTTACTGCCGTGACATATCCCGAATCAATTACAGAACTACTATCAATCACGGCAGTTGTTTGGTTTATCAACGATTTCGGTGTGCTGCTTGAGGTGGGCATCCCGGCACAGCCTAATCGCCACTGTATATAGCGGCCAATTGCAGAAAATATTAAACAGAATTGTGAGATGAACTTTGCTAAATTTATTGATGACTTCTTGAGATAGGTTTATGCTTTTCCAGTACAAAAATACTAAATATTAGACGAATAAAATGCAAACAAATCTCTGCTGCGGTTCTGGAGATAACTGGGATTGATATTGATATTCCCATGAAACCTTTCATTCTGTGTTCACTTCTTATTTTCCTCATTCTCTTCTTATATTCTCATGGCTCCATAAACGTTATTGTAAAGACATATTGATTTACCCTGTATTAAAATTCAACTACATGGCAACACTTTTGAAAATCAAGTCCAATAAACCAAAACTCTCAACTATATCGAAAGGTCCAATATTTACTCTAAAAACTCTAAAATACTCTAAAAACAAAAACTAAATTTAAAACTGAAATTGTTGTTATTGCCAAATATTAAATAAAATATAAAAAAAAAAACCTAAATACTAAATAAATGTTTTGTATTGTTATTTTGTATGTTAAATTTAAACAAATTAAAAAGCAAAAAGTTAATACAAAAATATTTTATATAATTAAAACCAAAAGATCAATATAATGTTTCAATATTTACAATTGTTAGTAAAATTTAATGATTTATGTTTAACAGACAATTTTATTTGTCACTCAATTTAAAAAAAAAAGTTATAAATATTTGAATTGAAATTGAAATTTTGAAAACAATACTTACATTTCATTTAATAAAAACAAAAACAGAAAAGGCACTTGTTTTAAATGTTATTTATCATAGAAAATTAAATGTAATTAAATTATAATTCTTAAAGATTTTATATGTATTAACAAATTATACTGAACATTTTTTATCAACTGATTAGATAAATTTTTGCTCTTATACTTAAAATAAAATTTATTAAACAAAATCATAACGACTTTGGTTCGTAAGAAAATTAAAATCAGAGTTTTGCTGGCTATTAACTCGGTTATACAATATATGAAATTTGATCAGAAAATAGAAAAAAGTTACCAGCTTGACAAAAGGCAAAGAAGTAAACAGAGTTTACACAGGTCAAACTTGTGTTTGTGGGAAATAAAAGGGAAAAAAGCTAGATTTTTTATGTGTTTATTCAGTCTAATAGACAAAAAATTAAAAACATTACCGAAAACATACTTTTCAGAAATATATTTTACAAATACAAATAAATATAAAATCAACTGTAAATGTAACTGATATATTCCATGTCGTTACATTAGAAGCAAAAGTGGAAAATTTCAGAACACGGTAATAATATACTTTAAATTTGTCATCCAAACAAAATATACTGATCAAACGATATATAAACATTTCTGAAGAGCAGAAATATTTAAAACATTCCACAAAGCCGACGGATCTTTAGAAAGCAAACGTCGCCAAAAGGATACAATTTTTTTTATCTATAGCCCAACAAAGGAGCTTTTACGATTATTAAACACCATCTTCTCTGCTCAGTGATAACCTAATAATTTCACAGAAATTTTCTCTAAAAGTCAAGACTTATTATTAATTTTACTGCCTTGATGGCAAAATTATGATGAAAACTATTCTTAGCGTTTTGTTCGGTAAAACCGTTTCATTATTTTTGGTATAGGGTATAGGTATTAGATTCATATGAAGACACAATTTACAGGTATTTATATGCGAGATAATCCGACAAAAACTATTTTTTTGTTGTGGTCTAAATAGTAAAAGTAGACGTATTTTATACCATAAAAAACATAGATGCATATAAAAGCGTTTTTACAGCGGTGTCACCTATAGTCGACACTGGCCGTTATTTATTTAATGCTAAGAATTTTACAATTATTATTTGTTGTGGAATTTATACCAATCTTGCATTTGACACACATTTTTCTAGTGCGTTTCTCATAAAAAAAGGAGATATCTTGGTCCTCTAAACATCCCCTGATTTAGTTTAGTTGGCTGCGTTGCGTATTTTCGCAAAATGTTATCACATTTTGCCATCACATTGCGAATTTTGAAACCTTACAAGATTCAACTGGTGCGGGAATTGAAGCCGACCGGCCGTAGATTCACTCAGTTCATTCAGGAACAGCCGGCTAATTTTTCAGACGAAGCCCATTTTCACTTGTGAACAAACGACAAATAAAGTTGCCGGATTTGGACTTCTGAAAATCCTACAGCGATTATTGAGAAGTCTTTGGATAATCAATGTGTGAGCTATGTAGTCTTAAGACGTGATTAGGCCGTGTTTTCTTCGAAGATGAGGCTGGAAATGCGGTAAAGGTGCATGGATTATGACATGGATATCGCTGACGATTGATTACAATCCAAGATTCCCGATCTCATAATTTCACGAGAATCAGCAATTAACCAGCCAGCCAGCTCGTATGATTTGACATCGCTGGATTATTTTTTGTGGGGCTATGTCAAGGACATAGTATATATACGGAGCCAATCGAATCGATTTCAGCCTTAAAAATCAAAATCCCTGAGTGATTAACGAAATAAGACCGCCCACTTTGCCAAAAAGTGATTAAAAACTTTGATGAAAGAATCAACCATCTGTCAGCGTAGTGGTAGTGGTGGTGAAGATTTTTCAGATATCACTTCAAATTGATAATTGCCGAACTTTTCACTTCGTTATTCAATACAAATTTTAATCATCTAAATCTAAATTTGTTGTTTTATTTTGTTTTATAAAACAAACTTCTTGCTGAAAAACTCTTTGCAACAAGGTGTAGTCTATATGTTAATAATATTTATACCTGTCACTTATGTCGGTATTCATGTTTAAAAATACCCTAAATTTTTGTCATCTGTCATCGGTGTCACCGTGGACAATGTGAATTGTCCTGCGTTTTTAGTGGGATAGACGAGCATGCTAAAACTCCTTAAACTAAACTTTATTAATGTAAAGAGCTCAGTTTTATTTGCTTTGGCTATTTGATTTTTCAAATAGAAGTGCTTAATGAGAAGGCGATACTTTTTGTCTCCTTGCTAAATAATACCAAGAGTAGTTGGAAGCAAAGGATTGTTTATGGAAGTCAAAGGTATATTGTGCTTCACTAAAAATTAATAAT
The DNA here is from genome assembly GCA_030448955.1 of Trichopoda pennipes. Classification (NCBI taxonomy): domain Eukaryota; kingdom Metazoa; phylum Arthropoda; class Insecta; order Diptera; family Tachinidae; genus Trichopoda; species Trichopoda pennipes. Next base: position 11,558,228 of record JASKUP010000034.1, read on the forward strand.
GAACTTAAACATTTCATCGTTTTGTTTTTTTTTCACTTGTTAAGAACGCGTTCCATAAAACGTAATTACTGAAAATTTGTATTTTAAAAGAGAGCACGCTTTTGCGGTTTTCAATGCTCTCAATAAATGTTACTATCCCTTAAAAGTTAAATTCTTTGTTTCTCCACTACACTAGAAAATACAGTGAAAGTTGTGAATAACTGTGTCAAAGGGATTGTTAATATTAAAATTCGTCCTTTTAACTTTAGTACGTAAGCGCTCTAAATGTGTATATTTGAATTTAATCAGGAGCAGCTTGAGGAAAGGATTAAATTAATGTTGAACTTTAGTTTTGCTAGCTTTTTCATTCATTTTCGTTTGATTTGCTTTCGCATTCAATTTATTTTATTAAGAGTTCAAGTTACTTTATTTTTGGATTTTGCAATGAATTGCAAGCTTTTTATGTTTTTATGTTCATAATTTTTGTGTTACAATGTCATTTGTGCTCAAAGTTATTTTTTTGATTTAAAAATATTATTTATATTTGATAAAACAAATTTGGTTGTAGGCTTTTTTCAAATCATCGTTTATTGTTTTTATTAAAGTAAAATAAAAAAAAAACTCATACAAAATATGTTCTCGATATCATTTATATTTTTCAGAAAATATCAAAATACATGGCTTGAAAAATCAGCGTAATAGTTAAAAGCTTTTCATTCATTTACCTTATGTCTGTCTGTTTATCTTAGTACATCTTCCTTATCACTTATCACAAATAAATATAATCAATATTTATAAGAAAAACGCCAAGTGAATATGGCTATTTATCACTTACATTTCACACCAACAACAATTACTTATATCACTTTGAACACTCACCGTAATTTGTTTACGAAAACAAGCAGAAAAGCAATGTCCTTTGTTATTTTATTACGTGTTACACACTTATCTATTTTCATGTTTTTCAATACAACAAAATGCTCTACCCCTTATACTACACAATTAATTTATTCTTATCACTGTTTGTTTTTTCCTCATATTTTCTTTTTTAAAACACGAAAAATCAAACAAATAAATTTTAAAATTTATTATCAACATAAATTAAAAAAAAACAACAACAATTAATAGCTAAAGAAAAAAACTGATAAGTCTAAAGATCCTCGCCTTAATTACCGTAAAGTTTTTGACGATCAAATTGTTAAAAAAGAAGTTACTGTTGAGCCGGTCTACATTATTGATGATGATGATGATGATAATGACGGCAATGTTGAATATGGCAGCAATATTAATAGCGATGACAGCGTAGTTGAAGAAGAGGCAGAGACTGAAGATAACGTACAATCCCCACCAGACACTATAACCGAATCTACTGAAACTGATTCAGATTATTTCGAAAAACATCGTCCCCCTCTTCAATATGCTATTGATTCGGAAAATGATACACATAAAGTTAAATTACAGCAGACCGCATCCGGGCATAGTACACCCGATCTTACCTCATCAGCACATGGTGGTCATCATCGCAAATCGGTAAGTTTCGATTTAAGTGGAGATGAGCGTTCTAAGTCCGACTACGAACGTTGTCAAACACCAGAGTCCCGCTATTATGATTCGGAGCAGGAGTATAGTACGTCAAGGACACATATGCCACGTAAAGGAATTTTAAGATCTGCTAGTCCCACGTCATCCAATAATTTTTCATTCGAAAGGAAAAGGCTGGATAAGTTATCTAAATTGGCACCAACAGTAACACGTATAAAAGAAATCGATTCACCAACTGTGCAATACGCTACTCCCAGATCATGCTCACCTCATCCTGGTAAAAGCGGTTCTAGTAGGGGTTATCGTAGTCCTCCACCTCCACCTATTGAAAGTGTCAACGTTCCAACCGAAATCGAACGTGAAAATCCATTCCGCGATGCGTTTTTAGATAAAACATGTACGGATGATGAATATACAGAAATAGCAAAAGCCATTTCCAAAACACCAAGATCATCTAAAGACATAAACTACTTCTTTGGTGCCAAATCAGGCTGGAAATCTAATGAAGATCTTTTGCAATCTGAAAGAATAATTGGGGACGATGCAGCAAAGACTGTTGTGAGTCAACAATCAAAATCGACGGAAAATTTAGCAACTCGACTCAAAAAGCCACCAGCAACTTTGCCAAAGCCGAATGTAAAAACGGCTGACTTAGTTAGAAATATCGCCTTGGACTCGTTCCAAAACGCTGACATGGGTCATGGCGACTTTGCAGTTTTTGAGCATGATCCAAAGACCAACGAAATTCACCAAGTTTCGAGACCCAATACGCCGGGTCTCTCCACTACGCCCAGTCCAAAACTGCCCGTAAGAGTAAATATGCCAAGAAGTCCTTCCAGACCAAAACATAGTCCGCCTCCACCACCGATTAACTTTGCTACAATGCCAAAATTACCACCTAAACTACAACCGTCCCTCATTTCTACTACAAACGAAGAAACGCAGTATATTGAAATCTTACCACCTTTGCCGCCAATGCCACCTCTTCTGGCTGCTCCATCTTTAGATGAAGTACCGCCTTCTCAAAGACGTCCTTCTGACTTTATACACGAGAATTCCTCCGACAATATTCTAGTCACGGAACAAGATCATCGCAATATATTGTTACAAGAAAACGAGCTACGTAACCAATTGCGTCGTACAAGTAGTAAAACTCAAATACCAGAACTAGGAGTGCCGGCTGAACAAGCACCTCCAATTCCCGGTAGCCAGTACAGCAGTAGTAGCAGCACCACTTCTAAACATTTGGTAAATCCTTTTATTGATAATACAGAAGATTTGCATTTACCCGTACCTCAAGCACTATCCAAAACGCTAGCACCTTTTCTCAGTGAAACTCCCAATTCTCCTTTCCCTATTTCCTTGAAAAATGACACAACAACAATTGTTGATGAATTGAATAATTCCGATCGTGACAGTAGTTCCCATATAAGTGCAACTACTAACCATATTTCTATATTTTCCAATGCGGCGGAACAGCAACGTTTGGAATTATCATCGAGTAGAGTGCCAACAACAGCTGTGTCATCAACCATAACGCCACACTTTGACCTGTTCTCGCCAACACAAATTTTTCCCACAGCTCAAATTTTGCCAGTTCAATATTCAAATTTGCCACAGCCACAACAACCTAGTGCGGCTCATATTTTACCCTACAGTCAACCTCTATTCTCTGTAGGTGGTGATTATGTGTTGGTGCCACAAGCTGTTTTCACTCAAGCAACTACACGCTCTGGACAAGCAGTCATTTCACAGCCTCAACAGCAACAGCAGTTGCAACATCATCAAAACCAACAACAGACGCCACACTTGCATATACATCAGCAACATATTGTGGTGAGTGACGTCATTGAACAACTACCGCAGCAACAAGAAAAATTACCCAATGCTGTAGACACAAAACCTTTCGTCTCTATTCCTTTTTCCATTTCTACTCCAGCAGAGAGGAAGAATAATGAAGACGCTTTCTTAAAGATACCACTAATACCTTCTTATACCAGTTTAAAGTTTCCATCCATGTCAGAGATTTTAACTCCTGAAAGTACAAACAATTATCAGAATACCACTAGCAATACCTTTGGACACTTCTCTTCTACTTCTTCGTTTTCTATTGACTCTTCCACTACTTCGCTCCATCAAAGCAATTCTCAAAAGCTGAATGATGAAGTCTCCTACTATGAGACTGCAGAAGAAATTTATGCCACTATCGAGGAAGAGGCAATTTATAGCAATACATCATTTTTTGATTCTCGTCGTAGTAGTGACACTTCACTAAACTGTCGCTCATCTATACCATCGCCACCTCCACCATTGCCTCCAAAGCGCCCCTTAAAATCAACAGGATTAGGTAAAGCTCCACTACCTCCTTTAGTCACGGCTGCTAAATTGCGCGCACAATCCCAGCCTCAGTTAAGCCTATTCGGCACTCATAATAATAACAGAAGCCAACCATATAACCAACAACTTCCTCTCACACCCACAGCAAGTGGCAAAGAGACCAGTGTTTAAAAAAACATATTTGTTTCTTTTCTATTTTACATGCCCCGATGTTCTTGTTATTTTGGTTATTTTATTCTACAGTGCAAATTAAGCTTAAAACGAATTATAGAATTGGTTTTTTGGTTGGTTAATTTTGATGGCTTCATCGAATGATAAAATTTGTCTCAATTTAATTTTAAATATTTCGCTTATTTGGCTATTTGCCTTGACTTGCGATAAAGTCTTTTGTTAGTGAACATTTGGGTAGTTTCATCTGTTGCGAAAACGGTAAGGACAATTAGTTCAACAGCACTTAAAAACAAAGCACTGGATTAAACTTTAATTTTTATGTGTTAACCAGATTCTTCTATCTTTAACATTTTTAATAGAAATGGTTTGTTTGTCTTTCAAAATAAGTGTTTCTTATGCAAATTTTTGTATTTTTATTATTCCTCTCAGAGAATTGTAAAGTAACACTTGACAAGTCCTTATTTGTGACACTTATTATTTACTTGGAAAAGGCTTTCAGCAGATGTCATTCACTTTATTTCTTGTATTAGGGGGAGATAGGTCAAGCAAAGAGTATCTTTAAATAAATAAATGAAATAGAATAGTAAGTGCAGCTGCAAGTGGTGGGTTGAATAATAATTTTCTATTTTATTTTATTTCCCATATTCAAATGTACCTTACTGTCTTTCGTACTTTAAAGGTACTTTTTCATTACTTTTTAACCACACTGAATGATTTTTATTCCTTTTAAAATTCCAACTGTCAGATTTTTTACTCTTTTGCTACCTTTTTGATCCTTGTTACGCTCGCTTGACTTGTAAATTTCTATTGTCTTGTTGAAAAAAACGCTTTTTACCGACACAGTGTTCGTGTGCTATTTTATAATTTTTTGAAACGACTAAATATGCTCACGGCATAGTTTTCTTGTTAAATTATGTAACACACTTAATTTGTGTTCTGTCTTCAGCATTTTGTCAAAATAAACTTGGATCATTACAATGATGATAATGATGATGATGATGAGTTTGACGAGGGTGACTTTGTTTAGTTCTTCTCTTCCTTGCCTTGTTTGTTTTTCTAATTAGCGCTGACAAAGATAGAAAGTAATAATGGTTTTTGTTAGTAATTAATATGGAAATTTATTGTTTTGGTTGTCTCGTCGGAGATTTAAGAAACATGTAACTATTTCAATTGTACATTAAAGTCGCCTGATGTTCTTGTCTAATTACTTTTATATTACGCTAAAAGTATAGGAAAAAAATCTGTTATTTTATTTACTGTTATAACCTTTCAGATAAGATAAGGATATATTAAATCTGTTCTCATAATTATGTTTTTTTAATTAATACAAACAAAAAAGTTATAAACTTTAGCAACAGAAAAATGTAGGGCCAATACGAAATATTTGTTTTACACAATTTAAGAAAAATTTTGTATTATTCAAAAATGAGACCGAATCATGTTTCATTTTAACAAATTAATTTGAATTCGAAAAGATTTGCAATTCATTTTACAGACTCCTTTGACTTGGAAATGAACTGAAATTCATTTTTGTATTGATTAAAATTTCATTGGATTCGTTTTTGTTGTGTAAAGAATTTTTTCAGAATTTAGCTAATTCTTAATATGTAAAATGAAATCAAAAATGGATAATTAATTTTCAGCTCTGATTCATAGAAACTTTTGATATGCTATTAGCCTACCTAAGTGATCGCAAAAATATAAAGTAAATTTTGTCGCTGAATTACAAAGTGATTGCCTCAATTGGATATCTCGAATAAGGTATACATCAATCATTCCAACTTAACATTCATCATCAGGGAAACCGTCTCTGTATTTAATATTCTATGCTTAATTTTTTTGATTTTCCTTAAATATTTTATTTTTATATGATTTACTATAAGGTAAGAAAAGAAGCTATAGAGGCTTTTCTATCGACCTTCATTTCCCTTTTAAAGTTTAACAGCTTTGTTAAACTTTTGATAAAGATTAGTAAGGAAATTTGTTTTCGCTCTTAAGCGGACGAGTTTGTCCGCTTATAAAAAGTGTCCTTTTATGATTGAAACACAAAAGGAGTAATATATTAGTCTTTAAACACTTTTATTTCCAAAACAAAAACCTACATATAACGATAAGATAAAATAAACGAATTTTTCATTAATATTTTTGCGAATAAGAAAAGAAAATGCTTGAAAGAACAGAATTAAAAAAGTTCGCAATTTTAGCTTAGCGAATCTTTTCTTAAATTTCAATATCTTGAAAATGCAATTTTACACTTTTAAGGTCGCTGCGTTATAAAGAAAACCATTTAAGTTTTCTTGTGGCTAAATTAGCCTCTTTATAATTTTACTTTCACTTTCTAGCTCATCTTAGGACGAGTTTTCCACCGTTTCTTCAGAAGCTATTAATATTTAGAATATGAACGTCATTATAATAATGTCATTATTTAAACTGATATAATCTTCGACTGTCAACTTAACTTGACAACAATAGCGAAGAACTGAGCCAGCGCTGATAGTGGCAGCTCATCTGCTACAGTCCAACAGTCATCATTTGGGGTATAATTTTTCTAAAACCAGCTTTTCCGAATCAATTTTCTCTGCACAGAGAGCATTGGAGCACGTAAGTGCTTCCACAAAACTTTGATAAGTCCAAAGCAGAATGTGCATCTTCCATCTGCAGCGCAATATTTTTAAAAATAACGATTTATACAAAAACAAAGATTTTTGTTACGCCTTGATCCAGGAGCTCGCAAAATGATGTTGTAGTTGCTGAGAGAATGTATTGCCTAAAATACTTTCTCTTCGTTAAGCTTCATCTTTCTATCAAATTGCACTAGGAAATCAGTCATCAAATCAGACGTCGTCCAAGCCTTATTCTTAAAACGCCATGTAACCTTTTGAACTTTTCTAGCCAACCAGATGATGCATCAAAATCGATGTAATTAAGTTTCTCTGCAACTTCCTAAGCCTTGTTTCTTGTAAATGTGACCGATTGAGGAATGTCCTTGTTTCGAGCCTTAGCCAATCAATCGTAGCACCATTTATCAATCTTAAGCCCTTTGGGCTCCAACATACAACTGTTTTTTTCCATCCGGATTGATATCAGTGTTCCAAAATCTTAAAATTTGGCCCTTGTCTTACATGATGCTAGCTGCTTGTGTTTTGCTGCTACTGCGCTTACACTGAGTTTTTCATTTTTATGTAAATCCAGTGGCATTTAAGGCCCAACTATAATATGCATAAGCTGGCTTAAGCTAATGTCAAAAATTTAATGAAAAGTCTGTCAAATGATTAAGCGAATCATTAAAGACTTTTACGTGGCTATATTGTACTTACATGAATATAGAAATTATTATGCACAGTTGCACATTTGTTTTATTCGTACTTTTGCAAAAAAATAATTTCGTTCTAAATAAATAAAATTGATTAGCAAAAAGGCGTTTAATAATCATATTTTGTATACTTAATACTATCCTTAGACACATTTTTATAATTTTTTGTAAATAGTTTTATGAAAATTACGAAAGAAAAATTACACATATCGCTGTATGTATTAGTTGGGCCAAAGTATTAAAAAATGCAACTGTGTGCATCATTGAACAATACAAAATTAAATTTTATTACAAATTATGTGTTAAAAAAATTTAAAAGCAAATAAAATGTTTAAAGACCCTCGTTCCTTAGAATTGCCGTTATAATAAAACGCGTCTCTTTTGTCATATAAGCTATTTTTGCTCTGTACATCTTCTATTAAATTCAGATAATATATCTATAACACAAAGCCAAATCAGCTGTTTTCATACGGAATGTGCGATCAGTATCGTACTTTGCTTATGCAAATGGCATTTGACGAACCCTGACAAAAAGTTCTGTTAAGTACATTATAGTTTGCCACATATGATTATTATTATTACTTGCTTAAGTTGCCTTAAGCTAGTTTATGCATAATATAGTTGGCCGTTTACTTTCTCTTTAATTGTTAACACTGCTTTAGGCATTGTAATTCGATTGTACAATAAGAATCTTAAAATGTTTGTATTTACTACCTTGAAGAAAACACGCTTTTTATCTTTTTGGGATTTCCCGTTTTACATGCACGTTTTAATGAAAAGTCAACTTAACAAATTAGGAAAAAATGGAAACCAAAAAAATAAGTGTTACCATGCTGTAAGCTCTCTGGTTATGGGGAAATAAACTGTGTCCGCCCACGTCTTGTAATGGGAGGGTTGTGCGCTTAAGGGGTTTTTTTTAGTTTTTTTGGTATTGAAAAAACTGTCCGTATATTGGAGGTGGCCGCTGTCCTTTAGGAGAAAGTACACTGCACTTCGCAAATTTAACGTTTAGATAAATACTTTTATACCAAAATGGCACTTGTAAAACATTTGTCTTACTTTAGGACAACTAAGCTGCAACTTATTTGAGTATAGCGTTATAAGTAAGCTAAACTTGAGTTTGTTCTTGTAAATTCTGCACCACAGAGACTTGTGTAAATATTTTTCTTATATTTTATTTCATGTATTTTTATTTTTTTAACCAATTTTTCTGGAGACAGTACAATTTTTACCCCATTTCTATATAATATCTGAGCTTTTTTTATTACGTTATTTTATTTGTTTTTCAATTTCTACATGTGTTAAATATTATTTTTATATACGTTTAGAAAAGTATTTTATTATAAAATAATAAAAAGTATCTAATGAATAGTGTTAGTCTCAGTTCAGTTTTTATTATTGATATGTATTCTATTTTAAATGCTTTCTTTTACATGGCCCAAGATTTTTAATCACTTTGCAACAGGATCTGAAGAAAGTTTAATTATTTTTTGTATTTATTTAATTGTAATAGAAAAGGCATTATATTTTTAAAGATTTATATTTAATGTAAAAAATATATAAAATTTTAGAAACAAAATTGTGTTTTCTTTTGTGTTGTCCTTAAAATAATTTTTTTTTTTTAAATGTGTAAAAGAATTTTCTTTCTTTTAAGTGAACAATTGAATTTACATTTTTATGTAAATATTAGCATTTTATTCTGTTTGCAATTTGAAACAGTATAAACATTTGCGAATTCTTTTTCTTTGTCATTGCAATTTGAATATACAAAAGTAGAAAATCTAAAAATTTTTAAAACTATGTGCCGTGCAGCTTTTCAACAAGAAGTTTGTTTTTCGCAAACAAAATAAAATACAAAATTTAGATTTAGATGATTCAAATTCTTATTGTATTACGACGAGAAAAATTCGGCAACTATGAATGCAAAATGATATCTGGCAAATGTCTATTAGGACCCGGCTGACAGATATCAATTCTTTCATTAAATTTTTTTTGTAATCACTTTTTTTACCAAAATGGCGATCCTATTTCGTTAATTGATTCGACTGATTGTCGTGTAATTATGCGAACGGTAAATTTGGTTTGCAATAAATTGATCATTTGCGACGTGTGGCACCCTCCTGTTGAAACTACATGTCACTGATATCATCCACGTCGGCAAAAATAAATCAGAATTAAGTTGTTAGCATCTCCCGATAGCCCCGAGGACACACTTATATATCTTGATGGAATCTCACCGTTATAACATGTGTCACTGGGCGTAAAAGGGAGTCCCAGTCCCCCTAAAGGCTAGCAGGAGCCAACTGGACAGCTCCACGTTATTTCCACGGGAATTAGTAAGCACCACAGTTCAACTTTTTAGCTGTTCTCTGACTTTTTATTGAGGTTGGCACTTCGGGAGCATCATCATTCACTATGAACGCAGTAAATAGTCCGGGTCCAGTCAGCATGCTTGCGGTTGTGTTCTGAAATTTTATTAAGCTTGCATGTGTTTTGGACCAGGAGTTTGATAATCACCAACTCTTCAGCTGGAGGAGTGGCTGAAGGATAGAGATGTCCGAAGGGTTCCTTAGGCGTGGGTGGCGCTACATATCACTCACAGTGGTGTGATCCACCGTCAGGTTATGGCTTACACAGCTAGTACTGATGTAAATCTTATCACGCATCTTGCTATAGCGTGATCCATTGACCGTTACCGCATTTTCTGCCTCATCTTAAAAAACCAGCCTATTGTTCCTAAATAAATTGAGCGAATCTACGGCGATGCGAATGGTCGGTCCGTTCAATACAAGTCAAATCCTTACGCAAAATTCACCATGTGTTGGTTTTGGAAAACCACTAATAATTGACAATTTTATAAATTTGAAACACTGTGGCTCACTGCTGCGATGTTTTCAGTTGAACGAACCAGTCGATGAGGAATTGATGTTCGCGCATTTTGTACCGAGCCTGTCGATTCCAATTCAACAAACAAATTCTTAATAGCGATATCAGAAGGATGATTATATTGTCCGAAAATATCACGAATTTGACGAAAGGCAACTTTAACAGAACTATGATTTTCATAGTGCATTTTAATTATTTTAATGTGATTTTCGTGCATAATTGAATTTATTGTAACAATTGTCAATGCATCTACTACGAATACGTTAAAAAACTAAATATTAAAACTATCATGTTGTTGGTGTTGCCAAAATTGAAAAACAAACTTCTTGTTGAAACTTATACGGACATAAAATAAAATAAATAAACAAAAATAATGTCTTTCTTGATGCACTTTACCATTGTTTGAGTTATCGCTTCGCTTTTTGGCTGTTGGCGATAAAAACAAAACTATATCTCAAGAAGTTTTTATGTTATTATATGATTAAGATATCAACAAGCATAAATGAAGAATTAAAATAAGAACGTCAACATTTTTGAATAAAATAGTAAATAAGAACACAGTGATGAATTTGCTGCTGTTATCAAGCGATACGGACAAGTTTTTTCGGAACGATAACCACTTGGTACTGATTTCTCCTCTAAAATTGCTTGGTATAAAGAATACACTTTTATACGCTAATATTGTTCTATCCTTATCGTAAGTATAGGTTTTAGTTACTAACATTAATTCCATACATCTCGAAGTATAGCCCATATTTCTCTAAAGACGCTAAAAGAACACTACCCGTAATATGAAATGAAGACAGGAACAAAATTGCAGTTGTCATCAAATGTTTCTTTAAATAATATCTAATAGCGACATAAATTTTGTTTTTTAAATTGTGCCTTCTAAAGCCACGGCTGGGAGCAAAACATACAACTACCTTTTTCTAAAAATATTTTATTCTGATACTGTGCTATTGAAAGGTTTGCCTATAATAGATAACCGACTAACACTGCCTTCGTTCGAAAAATGTGTCTTAATAAAATAAAAGCGAGGAAAAGAGAATTTACATGTGTTCGTATACAGATTTTCAAAAAGGTATATGTCGCCTTCTTGTTACTGTAAAGTCGGTTAAATTTGGTTAAATATACTTTTTCCCCCGCTTAGTGAAGAATAGCATGCTAAGATTTACTGCAAAATCTAAAGGTAAGTAGAGGACTGTTTGAAAATTATTAACTGCGCTATATCGATGGCTTAAAAGAGGCACTCTATTATTTGAATTCAGTTGTTATTAATTTAAAGAAATGGGTAACTATTTCATTATCCACAGATTTTTGACGACTTCTTTCAACACGAATTAAAAATTAAAAAAAATTAAAAAAATCCAATCTCTTAATTTGTGAATAGAAAAGTAACTAATAAACTAATAACATTTTGTAGGCTAAAGAATTATGTTACATTTATAATTACATAACTTGTTCAATGCCGACTTAAAATCTGTTGGTTGAAAAATATTTGGCTGCAAGTTCTTTATCGAAGTACATCAAATTTGATGTATAATTTTAATTATCTATTGGTAATATACCAAGAAATAAAAAATGAAGCAAATTGAAATAACTTATAGGGGATCCATAGAACATGATTTCAATTTAGATACCCTGTAAAGCCTTTTATTTTCGACTATCATTTGTGCTCAAACAAGTTTAAAAAGATTGTTTAGTCGCAGTTGGAAATTTTTGTACTATGGAAACACCACATTTTCATGCACTAGTGTAGTTCATGGGAAAAACTACCTAAAGATGCAACAGTGTGTATTATTTGGAATGAAATTAAAGTTTGTTAATAATTTAAAAATTAATTTCTATCTTTTAATATTTCAATATTATTATACAAAACAAACACGTACTTTACGGAAATCATCTTTGTCCCTGCGTGATGTGCGATCAGTTATTACGCACTCTACTCAAGCAAACGTTAGTTAACAAAAATTGACGAAGAGTGTGTGATTTATACACACGATGCTAATACTTTTTTTATGTTTAATACTTTTTTTTATTAAAATTATTTTTTTAATTTTATTTATTTAATATAGTTTGGCTAACAAAGTAGTGCCTAATTCTAAAAATGTATAATATAGAAAGACAACTCCTCCCTACTACACAAATATTAAAAGATATATTAGAGGTTAGAGGTTTTGCTACAGACAATTTTAAAACCCAACTAAAAGGTATTTAAGAGATTAATAAGATACTCCTTCGTGCAAACGACCTAGACATAATAAGCAAAGCATTCATAGACATTTTATAATAGTAATTCTTAAAAAGTGACCAAAATTAAATTTATTTTTGAGATACTGAGGCTTTACTTATATAAGAACCTTGTAAAATTTAGGCATTAGTTCCAATTTGATAAAACTCTCAAAGTCGCATTGCAGATGTTTAATAGCGTACGAAGTCATATGAATATGTGATTTGAATTTAAAATGTAACGAGCAATTCGATAGAATTCCTGTTTTAATGTGTTAAGAATAGTCTGTGATTTAGCCGTACATTAATATAGGAAGTCATAATAACATGACAACACACTTTTTTACTTTGCTTGGTAAATACAAAGCTACGCTATACAATTTCCTCAGAACTGTTTTGATTATTATTTTTATTTGACCTTATTTTCTTCTTTAGTAAACAAGTATTTTTCTTTATAAAGGACTTTCTAATTGAATTTGTCACATGAATATTCAATATTTCGCTTTCCGTTGGAGAGCTTCTTCAGGAAATTATTTTTTATAAAACAAAAATTATTAATTATTTAAAAAAAAAATTGTGTTCAAAAATTTTTTTTGTCAGGTTTAGCCAAAATCTGCGAAAATCACATGCACCGAGTCTAAAGGATTTAAGTAAAGAAAGTTTCCTTCCGACCATTTCATTTTTCGTTGTAAGTCTTTGTTAACTCTGCCGTAAAGTGTTACAACCATACCTTGCATTATCAGCTAGTAACTGGATTATGTTATAACACCTATAAAATTTATTCTTATAATATAAATCATTTTATAAAACTAAATTAAATGCATTAAAATGTGATAAGGTAATAACATTTTTTTGTGTGCATAAGTGCAAAAAATAAATTAAATTATTATTTTTTTTTTCTTAAATAATAATAATAATAGCTAAATAAATAACAAACAAAGAATTAAATATAACTCTGTTCTTTTAACTTAGAAATTAAGAAATTGATTCAATTCATATTCTGCAATTTTGCTGAGCAATTCTCAAGTTTATTTGAAGATAAAGACTGAAAAAAATTGAAATTAAATTTCATTTAATTTGATATGTCATGCGCGATACTAAAGAAAAGCCAATTTTAAGCAATAATGGCACAAATTTAATTTCTGAAAAGACTCTCCTGCGACAACGTACGAATTGTACCAAATGCTAAATTATTAACGTGGGGCCTTTTTTAATTTTCCTTCAATTTAATGTCTGCTACAAAAAATTTTTCATTTTTAAAATCAGATCGATTTATTTGATTGGGAACGCAAATATCCTTCTAATTTTATACCACACGTTACATCACATCTTAGGCTCTAATAGTATCCCAATTGAACGCATACTCAGTTCAACGAACTCTCCTTTATTTTTCTCAGGCAGTAATTTTTGTAACAAATAAAACATAGAAATTTCTGTTTTAAAATTGTAATATTTTTATTCATTTAATTTTATGCCAGAATTGAAATATTTATTATTTTAATTCTTTAATAAATGAAGAGCAGAAAAACCACACTTTATTACATGGGGAAGAAACTTAAGAAACATTACATTTGCTCTTTTCTTAATATCTAACTTAAAATTATCTACCAAAAATGCTGACACCGTGGGAACCGTTGCAGCTGTTGGTCTGTTGATATTTCACAGGTGGCGTGGGAACCGTTGCAACACTTGATTTGTCTACATTTCATAGAACTGTTGTTTGTGTATTTTGTTGTAATATTTTAAACGTGTTAGAGGTTAACATATATATCGTGTATATAATATATTCCCGTTAATGATATGTATAATAAATAGAATTTAAAAATATTTCTTATTGCAATAAAATAACTTCCTTTTGAAACTGCTACAGCAATAACACATATACGAGTACTACAACTTCAGCAGGAAAATATTTGAAAAGAAAAATTCCCCTGATGTTTTATGTTTAAAATTAAATATAATCAACTGTGTTTTTAGAATAAAAAACCTCATTTCTTTAAAATAAAATAAATAAATGTCGAATACGTCGCACTATGGCATGCACCGCTTTTTAAGAAGGTGGCTAAAAATAATTTTTTATGGTTATCGATTTTAAAGCTATATTAACCACAAATACTAATGCACTCTGGAGGTAAAAAATTACAACCCTAATTCATCTATATCACAGTGAACAGAGTCATCCAAAATGGTATTTTACTATAATTAAAAAAATTCTTAGAAAATTTTAATATTGAAATGGCTATTTTTTTGTTTTAAAAGATTTTAACCGAAAACAAATTTTGTATAATTACTTAACTACCAGGCTGTTAGTGCCGCAACAAATGAGATATTTGCATCTTCCAAAAATTTTTAAACTTAACAAAATCTTCTACTGAAGCCACGTCAATAAAATCCTTGCTCTATTTTGTAGGCATTCCTACACCAATTCAGTACAAAAAATTTTACTTTACACTTTTTTGGATTTAAAATTGATTTGAATGAATAAAAAGAATTGCGGGATTTTTCCAAAGCATCGACATTGTTTATCTTTATAAATTGCTATTGGTGTCACTTCAGAAAATGTAGAAAATTCATCATACGTTAATTTATTATGGTATCTTTCATTCTATTGGGCCTGAGAAAAAGTTATACCCGCATACAACCTCAACTAAAGCAATAGAAATTAATGTATGGAAAAATGAAAAGAAAGAAAATATTGCAGACCAATAAAATTTTGATTTAAAAAGGAAATAAAAAATGCCATAACTGAAAATTTGAAAGGTAAAAGATCAAACTAAAGAACTTGCACCACAATGATTAATAGAAAATGATCACAATGATTTATTATCAAGTTAGACCAGCTTTAACCCAAAAAAAATCATTTTCAAGCAGCTTTATATATCCAAATATATCGTCAGTTATGCCACTACAAGACATATTAGGTTAAGATTTGGTACGCTAGGAGAAACTATGAGAAACACTAAAGAAAATGAAGCAAAAAGAAAGCTAAAGTAATAAAAATTCAAGCAAAATATTATTAGCCAGGTCTTATAATCGATCAACCAAAACAAGAAGAATGAAACTTAAACCATGAAAATAATGCAAAGAGATTTTGTTTTCGATACAGAAACTGCTGCATTGAGCTCAAGTGTAAATCATGAATTAATAGGACAATTTATAATTATTTTCTTCTAGCATATTGAAGAAAAATAAATTTGAAGAGTACGCAAATAGAACAGCATCAATTTCTAACGAAAAATAATTCATAAAATTTTGTAACATGTGAAAAAGTAATTCAAGACAATATGCTACCAATAGGAGAGCTATCAGAAAAAGCGCAAGAAGAAAGGTACGAATACTATAGATATTTTTGCGAGGACAACACAAAAAAAAGAAACTCACATATCACATTACTTTGTTGTGCACTTGCGATTCAGCTTAGTCCAGAATTCGTCAAAAAGTAAAATCTTTGAATTAGAATCGAATTAGAAGGTTTATTAAGGTTGTCTCATTTTAGTAGCATTTCAGTATACTTAGTTATCTTTGGTTTTATATATGTGGATAACAGTTTGTTGTTGGTTCAAAAACTTTTTTAATTAATTTATTTTATAAATTTATAACAAAACTAACATTAGAATTTTTAAATAAAAAATAACTAAAATAGAAAATTAAATTTTTCTATCCGGGATAATTTAAGCCAATCAGGCAGTTAACTTCTCGGCCTGTTTCAAAACGGCCAATCTGTGGCTCTTGTAAGTAATGGGACTAAAAAGTTTATGGTGGCCAAAGAAGATTTATGTTTAAAAAAATTGTTAATATGTATTGTAAAAGTATTTAAATATTAAGATATTGTCTAAAATAACCTTAATTAACATGTTTGATATTAACACTTTGATATTAAAATTCAACTAAAAACTAATTTGTATATTAAAACCTCCATAACTTTTTTTATTATCGATCGAATGTTACTTTTTATAGTGACAACTCAAGACCAAAGTTTCATCTAATAAACAAAAAGAATGCATGTCAAAATTCCAATCCGAATAAAAGTGAAATGATCCACTGTGCATCATATACACGCTTCTTTAACAATATAACACAATTTGAGTACAAGCTGTCACATTTTAATTTATTAATTTAGAAAATGCTGGCTCTTGAAAGATATTAAAAATTTTTGCAAAAATACAGAAATGCCAATAACTTTATTTCTAACTCCATAAAGCTTTTAAGTAACAATATTATGCGATTTCCTTTTTCAATTTAACAAAAATTCATACCATAAATCGTGAAATTGAGAAAAAATATTAAGACTGATCTCTGAAAAAACTTGATATAGAAAAATTTTTTAAATGATTTACTATTAAACAAGTTACAGCGAGATATTTCCATATTTCAACCAGGTCTTAGTCTTTTGTCTCTGTTTAATCCTTGGCTGAAAACTGGACATGGATTGATATTTCACAGTAAAATTGATCTTGTTTGACTGGCTATGGGTTTTATAGATTTATAGTTTTGTACAGGGGCCCCTGTAGGCTAGTAGGTAGTGTACTAGCTTGTCAGTATGGGGGTTGTGGGTTCGATTCCCAACAAGGACCTTGGTTTTTTCACTACAAAAATAAAAATTGACTGCCGGTTGGGCTGCTCAGCGATTAAGGCATAGTCACTGGTCGCTGTGCTGTCTTATATACGGCAGTTAATTTCCGACTATCCTTCTAATTTCCCCACCTGTTTCATCTCTTCTCTGTACCTTTCCCAAAGAATGTAGCACGGTACTTGACTATATAGGCATTGTTGCCGGAAGTGCTACTTCTCTTTAAAAAAAAAATTGGACGAAAATAAAAAGTTTTAATTTATATTTTCCATAATATTTTGCATTGAAAAATATTTCATAACAGCACAGAAATTTCATTCTTTTAGTTATAATTTTTTAAATTTCTTTAATTATTGAAAAGAATATTTTCATCTGTTTGGAAAAAATTATTTTATCAATTCCAAAAAATAAAACTTTATCTCGAATACATCTCTACTGTATCTGTTTGTAAAGTATTAATTCTACCAGACTAGCTGTTTAGATACTACGCAATTATAACCATTATTTCAAAAATCATCTGCTATGCATCCTCTCGATTCAAACAACGAGTTTAAGCGAAAAAAAAAATATGCAAGTTTTCAAATGGTCACACGGTTCTTTCTCTGCTCTCTTAGTCATTATTGCATACATTTGATTTTCCTTCTGCCAGTCGTGTTATATATATTGAGTTAATTGTTAATCGATACTTCGTATAAAAGAAGTCGCCTGGTTGCAAAAAATCTAATTTCTGCTTCACGTTATTGCCTTAGTTGTGTGATTAAAAAAGCCCACCACATTCTGTTAGTAAGACACCAAAAGACCAAGTAGAGGTTGGTTTGACCCCAACTTATCTACTCAGTCGGACTAGCAAGAAAGCTAAAAATACCATAATATCAATCGTCTTCAGATTATACCACGTGTTACAAACGTTAACCGCAATTAGTTTTATTGTCCATTTTGACGAGTTGGTTCAATAAAAACTCTCATTTAATCAATTTGACTTGAGATATAAAACTCTTGTATTTTCGATACAAAATTTAAGTAAGGCCCACTGCTGAGCTATATAAACAGTAGTGAAACGGCCATATGGATATGCTCTTCTCCATAGTGATACTTTTAAAATATTTTCTGAATAATAAATATTTTATGAGAGTATTATAAGATATTTCTTTTTAAGGGAATCTTGCACAAATTAACGTAGATTAAATTGAAATTATATTATGTTTATTACGAAATAAAAATTTAAATAATACGGTCTCGCAATTGTGAAATATTTGTCCCATTAACTAGTAAAAGAATTTAACAAAAATGTTCTTTTTTTATTGTTTTTTATTTTCAAATGTTTAAAAAATTCACTTGATAAATTGTTGAACATAAATCGAAAAAAAAATATATTAAATCTTAAAATCGTCTATTAAATTTATTCTCCACAATGGAAGTAATTGTTGAATTTCTACTTTATAACTGAATGTTTTCACACCCGTGGCACCTGCGATAGACAACTCTTTAAACAATGCAATATACGATTACATCACTTTCAAAGTTATTTTATCTTTCTTTATAGTCAGATAAGATAAGTTATGAATTATTTGCCGCTGCTATTTATGAACATGCCAGTTTGCCAGCGAACTTGCAGCTTTAAAATACTTTAGGCAATTTAATGCTGTTATCTTATCTAAGTGACACTTTAAATCTTAAAAGTCACATATTTCATTTGTATTTAATTTCAGTATTTTTATACTAAAATTGTCTAATTACTCAAATTCTCTTTTGCAAACAATTTCTTTTTGTAATTATTTCAAATTAATTTTACAGAGGAAATAAATTTACAGTATTTAAAAACATGCAGGCTTCGTAGTTACAAGGCGAGAAGTCAAGAGCACTTGTCTTAATATGTAATAACTCATACATTCTTTAACATTTTTAATAGTTGCAAGAGATCATGTGCTTTTTACTTACCCTACAAGTGAAATTTTCAAGAATTACAAAATATATTATCATGAATGATTAAACACAACTACTGACTATTAATCATTTCTTGCAACTGGGATGGTTGGGTGAAAGTTGATTACTTTGTATGTTGTAGTTTACAAGAAAAATTCCTTTTATAAATTAAATTTTCTAAACAAATTTCTAGCTCGAACTTTTGCCAGACTAAATGTAGAAGAACAACAAAATGGAGATATTAAATTTTACACCATTTTCACTAGTTTTGGGTACGGATTTCATCCTTTTAACCGTAGAATGAAGCTGATTGCAAGATGAAGCAAAGCTTGACTTCAAATAGTGTTATTTTAATAAAACAAAGTACTTGTGCGGTTGATCGTGGCTTTAAATTTGTTAATATTGTAATAATATATTCTTATATGTTTGGTTTCACCTTCGCTGGCATCAAGTTTTTGTGTTATCTTTTTTTATATTTTCGCAATCTAGAGATATATCGAATTTTTCAACAAAAAGTTTGTATTTAAGTTGTGGCAAAACCATGCTAAATGCGACAGCATTTGGATTTTTGAAAATCCTAGAGCGATTATTGAAAAGCCTTTGTATGCTCAACGTGCGCTGTACGGTGCACTACGTGGTCTGGGGGCGTGGTTGAGCCGTTTTTTTTCGAGGACGAAGCTGGAATTGCAGTAACGGTTAATCGATCTCGCTGTCGCGAGATGCTAACAATCCAATTTTGACCTGTTATTTACGACATTGGGTATTAATGAAATGTGGTTTCGACAGGACGCTGTCACAAGTCACACAGCCAATCAAACGATTAGTTTATTGTAAACCAAATATCCTGATCGCATAATTTTTCGACAATTAGCAGTTAAGTGGCCAGTCAGATCGTGTCATGTCACACCACTGAATTATTTTTTTTTTGTGGGGCTTTATTACGAACAGAGTTTATACGGATACAATCGAATCGATTTTTGCCTTTAAACTTAAAATCCGTCATGTGATTAATGAAATAGGACTGAAAACTTTGATGAAAGAATCGACATCCATCAGTGTGGACGTTTGCCAGATATAATTTTTCATTCATTATTGCCGAACTTTTCTCTTCGTAATACAATAAAAATTTTTAATCATCTTAATTAAAATTTTCTGTTTTATTTGCTTTTAGAAAACAAACTTTGTGTTGAAAAAACCTGTAGAATTTACGGATTTCTTCCATTAATGTTAATTCAAAATGTTGAACGTTTGAATTCTCAAATAATCATAAATTTTGTAACTTGAAATCAGTCAAACAACACCAAACTGACAGTAAAAAGTATTGAAGACAATGATGCCAATTGTCTATTTGTTTTAAAAGCAAAAATTCTGATAAGAATTAGTTGTCTGTTAAACTTACATGAAAGTATCCTTTATTCTGCTACCCTAGAAATTTGGATTTCTTTTTTAGTCAGCATTCAATAATATTTAATAGTGGGCATTGGCCTCAGCGGTTAGTGAATTTACAATCGATTATCTTATGGGTGTATGTATTCTGCATTTCGACCATAGCTACTTTTTTGTACGTTACTGATTAAGTGATAAAGGATCCTTCTTTGTTTAAATTCGTAAAGAGATGTACTTCAAACAGTAGTAAGTTTCAAAGGAAGGTTTCATTAGTGATTTCATTTAGTAATTTATTGTTATTTCAGTACAGGTGCCGCTGTAGGTTAGTAGGTAGTGTGCTAGCTTGTCAGTATGGGGGTTGTGGGTTCGATTCCTAACGAATACCATGGTTTTTTTCACTACAAAAATAAAAATTGACTGTCGGTTGGGCTGCTCAGCGTTGAAGGCATAGTCACTGGTCGCTGTGCTGTCTTTATACGGCAGTTAATTTCCCACTATCCTTCTACTTTCACCACCTGTTTCATATTTTCTCTATCCATTTCCTAAAGAATGTAGCACGGTACTTGACTATATAGGCATTGTTGCCTAAAGTGTATTTCTCTTTAAAAAAAAAATTACTCAGGGTCTGTATTTTCTGGTTGTAATGTCTAACAGAGAATTTTTATTTATTTAAATATTTACAGGGTTATTTTTATTATTAAAAAACCGTTTTATTGAACTGTTTACAAAATATTTTAATTTTCGATTCCAATTTCGAATATTTCACAGCGAAGCAGCTGGTTTTAAAAATTTTCTTGATCTTACGCTTCAGACAAAATTTCAGGCAAAATTTTGCGTAACTAAATGCAAAATGAATAAGGCTGCATTCAGCCTCAGTCCTTAGAGGGATTTATCTCCCTCACTCTCACTCTCTCTCTCTCTTCCACTACTTCAAATAAAAAACAATACATAAACTTTATGATATTTCGGTTAGGAAAATGCGAAAAAAAATCGTGGGCTGCAGTTTTCTTTAAAAAGTTTATAATTTCTTCTTGGTTAAATAAAAAACTGTGTGAAAAATTGAAAATCCCTACTCTACACAAAAGCTTGCAACACGTCACAAATATTTTTGTGGCATATTTGTATTTTACTCTATTTTTTGAGATTCATTTTACTTTCTATTTGGGCAGCGTTGGCACGATAGTTTACAATGAGAAACAAACACTTTTATGAGGCCGTTGGCTGTAACCACAGATAACGATGCTTCAGTGTATATTTAAAATTATTTAAACTTGTATTTCTATTTCGTGCTTAGTGTATGTCTTGGTCGTTTTTGATTTCTGTTAATGGTTGAATAACCATACGATTTAAAAATGATTTTATTTCACACATTTTGGAAAAACAAACAATTAAATGGTCACTAGCATTTTTGCTTGGTAGGAAGATTAATAATTCAAATAACCACAGGATTGAACATAAATAACATAATCGTAAGATTTTACTTAACATATTTCAAATTATATGTATTTTAAAAACTTAATCTTTGTTTAATGGTTTTAAAATTTAGTTTAACACACTATTACAGATTTCAGCTATTGAAGCCACCAAAACTTCATCAACCACAACAAAAGTGCCTAAATCGGTCTCCGATAAAAAACGCTTCTTTGAATCTGCCATGGAAGACCAACACAAACCCACACAAAAGTCAGGTAGGTATTTCTTAAGAAATAACTCAAAATTTATTTCACCTAATTATAGCATAAATGCACAAACATCAAAGCATGTAAAAATTGGCTTGTGTCAGAAATCACTCAATGCGTTTGAAAACGTTAAGCGTATACTGGCTTCTGAAGATATATTACTTCGGCATTCTGATTTCAATAAGCTATTTGAATTGACGACAGATGCTAGTTCTAATGTCACTAGAGCCATATAGTCAGAGAATAATAGGTCAATTACTTTGACTTCTCCTACGCTCTCGTCCACAGACAGACAACTACACTGCGTTGTTTGTTGTTCCTTGCAAAAATCGCAATATTTTTTATATGGAGTTAACACTATTAATATTTTTACTGACCACCAACCCTTAACGTTTGCAAGTTTGGATAAGAACATAAACCCGACAATTTGATAATCGCAAGCATTTATATCTAATTTACTCTGTAATTTCATTATAAACCTGGCAAGGAAAATGTCATAGCGGATGTATTGTCGCGCCAGTATATGCCCAATTTGAGTGTTATTCAAGAACCATAAAATCTATAGCTACTTCAGTTAATCAATTTACCAACCAATTAATAATTTCTAAAGCTCCAGGTGATAGCAAGATAACGAAAATAATATTTTTAAAATATAAGAGACATATTATAATGTATAGCAATATTCAAAAACTTTTACTTACTCTACCAAACAGTTTTAATCCTCATGTAGCTAATAAAGGGGTTTTCAACAAGAAGTTTGTTTTTTAAAATAAAATAAAACAAAAAATTTTGATTAAGATGATTAAAGTTTTTATTGTGTTACGAAGAGAAAAGATCCGCAATTATGAATGAAACTGATATCTAACAAAATTCCACCACGACCACGCTACATATGTCGATTCTTTGATCAAAGTTTTTAATCACTTTTTGCCAAAATGGTGGTCCTATTGATTCCGATCGGCTCCATGTCCTTAACATAGCTCCACAAAAAAAAATTCCAGTGGTGTTAAATCACGCGATCTGGCTGGCAACTTAACTACTAATGTCGTGAAATTATGCGATCGGGAAATTGGCTTTGCAACAAATTGATCATTTCATTGGCTGGATGGATGTGGCACCATCCACTTAAAACCGCATGTCAGTGAAATTCACGTTGTCAATAATATGCCAAAGTTGAGTGGCTAGCATCACGCGATAGCATTATCCATTGACCGTTGCTGTATTTGCAGCCTCATTTTGGAAAAAAAACGGCCCAATTACTACTCCAGACCAGTGACAGAAGTTTTTGCATCAGCATGCAAAGACTTCTCAATAATCCCTCTAGGATTTTTAGTGGCCCAAATGCGGCAATTTTGCTTGCTGGCTTCGTCGTTTGTTGTGAATCTATGGCGATGTGAATGGTCGGTCGGCTTCAATTCCTGCACCAGTTGTAAGGCTTCAAAGTCAAGCTCTTACGCAAATTAGCTATGGATGGTTTTGGATAACCCCAACTGTCGAGAACGTCGAGAAATTGACAAATTTAAATCTGTTTCAACGCTAGCTCACGGCTACGTATTTTTAGTTGAACGATCGTTCGAATACGCGTTGGTGTTCGCACATTTTGCGTCAAGCCTGTCATCTTAAATTAAATGACCAAATTTTTAATAGCAGTTTTAGAAGGGCGTTTTTCTTGTCCAAATATGATACAAATTTCCTATTTCATAGCGGATTTTAATTATTTGCATGCGATTTTCGTGAAAAATTGAATTCATTGTAACAATTGCCAATGCATCTACTACGAATTGGTCGAAAAACTATCATATTGTAGGTGTTGCCACAAGTGAAACACAAACTTCTTGCTAAAAAGCCCGATACATTGCGACTTAGGTATATTCGCGGAATTTCAAAACGAGATCTCACTTCCCATCCGTGAAATTTATTCATACGGAAAAGTTCGTAATAGATTTAACAAACCAAAAAGATTAGTTGGAGATATTAAATTTAAAACGTAATCGTCCGCATAGATTTTGAAATGAAATGTATCAACAAATTGCACGTGAATTGTTTTTCCCCAAAAAGGAAGAGCATGCTCGATTCGATCTTTAAAGGTTGTAAACTATGTTTGAAAATTAAATACAATAGAAAACCAACACAATCAATAAATCGGCCCATCATCCATCGAGGTGATGTGGATAGTAGCATTCGTTGTATTTGGTTTTCTATAGATGTCAAATGTTAAATATTCAGTTCCTTGTGTTATAGTGATCTCAAGATAATGCAAATTTCTGTCTTATTCTTTTTCTATTGTGTATGTAATGTTATGAATTGCGTTTAAGTCTACTAGAAATTGTTCGGCGTTGTCTGGTTCGAGGATGCATATGATGTCATCTACGTACGTATAGTAACGAGTTATTTTGTGTTTTTCCATTAGTGTTTTTACGTGTAATACTTCGAGATGTTCCATGAAAATTTCCATGAAGATTGCGGAAATTGGGTTCCCCATACCGAGTCCGTCAGGTATTAAATCTAAAGTAGTTCTGTTTTGTTATCGTCTTTGCAATATCTATAACATCAGGCTTTCGGATAAATTGTCAAGTGTGTTGCGTAGGATATCTATGGTTGGTATTGAAGTATATAGATCCTTGATATCAAAGGAAACGAGTCGCGCGTTTTCGGTTATTTTGATTGATGTCATTAAGTTTATCGAAAAGGTCTTGTGTATTACGTTTAGTATAAGTGTTTTGTAAATTTATCTTTTTTTTAAGTAGGCCGATGAGGTGTTTAGCAAGGTGATATGCTGATGCAGGTGCAGTGTACAATGGGTCTCAGTGGTATGTTTTTTTTTTGTGTATTTACGGTTGTGCTTTGAGTGCTGGTGATCCTGGGATTATGTATTTGTATACTTTTCCTTCAGTAAACGCTTTGCAGTGTTTTAATGGGCGGCGTATTTCTATTTGGGAAGAGTCAATTGGGTCATTTTTAAATTTAGTGTAGTTTTTCTGTTGTATGTTTTGTCTACAGAGCCTTTTGTACATTACCAAAGTCGTGTTTTGTTTGTAGACTTCTGTAATTAGTAGCTTTGCTCAGATTTGCTTAGAAATTTTTTTTTTCGTTGGAACGTGGCTTTTTTTATTGTATTCTCATATCGTTTTTTCGAGTACGTCGGGTACTTTTTGTCACATGTGTTCTTGTCGGTCGGTTGGTAACGGATTAATAGTTGCTTCGACGTCTATACTTTGTGTTGCAGTTGTTTTTTGTGTTTTGTTTTGTTTCGTTGGCATTGAATTGTATGTGTGTTAGGTTACTGACGCGTGGGTAGAGTTCTAATTTCGTGTGGTTTTCGATTAGTTTTGTAAATTTTTGCTCCATCCGTTTGTATTTTTCACTCTTCGACTACCTTATATCTGCTTGCTGAACTGAGATAGGATTACGTGGTTCCGACCAAACCAGTTAATATTATTAACTGACAAGACTAATTTGGAGATAAAATATTTAAATAATAAAATTTAATTTAATCTTACAACCAATTAAAACAACTATGTACCAAAGGGTATAGAAAGATCAAAAGTTTATTGGACTCCTTTGGAAATTTTTATGAGTATAATATATTGGATTGGAAGGATACGATTATACCCTTTGTCTGGATCAAAGTTATAAAAACAAATAGACTACGGCGACATGTAGATACGGATTTATCTGTATCTGGCGTTTCAATAAAAGCTGTTTGACCAATATAATTTTACAAGAGATTTGTTTTATATTTTAGATACGTGTAACTTAGATATTTTATTATGAGTAAACCAAATTTGATGCAAAATTAAAATTACTGAACCAGAAATCATAAATTACGTTTGATTTAATGCAAGACAAACGGGGCTTCATGGATTAATATAGTTTTTTTTTGGTTAAGTTGCTTATATTTTTTTGGCTGTTTAAAAATATTGAAAAAGGATTTACCATTAATCTTTAACAGTCATCAACAATTTAATTCGCTTTATCAGAAAGCATCTAACTTTTCGATCTCCTGTTCATAAAAATAGAATGTAATCAGACCAAATAATAATTTTGGAACGAGTGCTATTTGAGCTATTTGATAAGTATTTGTAATTTCCGTTTGTTAATTTCAAAATTTTCCTTTTTTTAACTTTTCACTTTACTCACTTTCTCCTAAAATTACATTATAACGAACGTTCAAATATTTTCAACTAGAAAAGGGAAAACTTCGCCTGCGAAAAGATTTTTAGTTTCTGAATAGCATTTTAATTATTATTTATGCATTTTGTTTCGTGTGTTCATTTTGTTCTCTAAAAAATTAGTTTAATTTTTTATTAAAATCACTTCAAGTAAAAAGTTTATTTTCATATTATAATTTCTGTTTTAAAGTTTTTATGTTCACAATCTTGTTATCTATTTTTCTTTTACATATGTTGTTGTGTTTCTGGCAACATCAAAGCTGTTGCTTCAAGAATCCTCCTGGTCAGTAAGCAAAAATTCTTAAACAAACTGAAGAGGAAAAATTATTACTTGGCGTTATGTGTTGCTCTGGCACATAAACAACAGTGGAAGATGAGAATGTGGAATAAAGAAAATCTAAATATGACAATATTAAATTTCTGTGAGAATTTAAACTATGACTTGGCTGTTGCAAGAGATTTTCCTTTCGAAAAACGTCACTATTACGATAGTAATCTTTATGTTGTGCTATGACAGATGGTCCTGTCATCGATGTTTGGTTGGGTTTTTTGCAACAGCATAAGACATCAAATGCATATATTTCCTGTATCTTTAAAATCAACTGACATGTCCTTCAATATAATTAGCAGTTGGTGCAGTCGGCAGTCTGCACACGCCAAAGTTTTATCTTCATAAAAAACAGCAAACCAAAAGAAAACTTTTTTCTAGTGCTTTTATTTGCTTTTGCATAAGTTAAAGCTGTTGTCTAGTCCAACAAACTGTAAGAATAAAATATCTTTTAGGTTGGTATTTATACCTCTGTCAAGTACGTATGAATGAGGGCAGTTTTATGTAATTTTATGTAGTCCCACATTTCTTAAGTTAGAGAAGAAAATGAAAAAGTTTTAACATTCCAGCATCCTTTTTTATATCAAGTTCAGAAAGTTTTTTCCAAAAGTAAAAATCTTGAGGTTTATTCAGTAGTTTTTTAAGCACAAAAATACATTTTTCAAAACTTTAAGAGATACTTCTTTTAGTTTAAGTTTAACCATAAATTATCTTACTTATTGTTCAGTTGTTTGTTTATGCGTTATTAAAAATTATAAAAAAAATATCTCCTAAATAAAGGTGTGTAATAAAATATTTTGGCAAGATATAAATTGCAATTTGTTAAAATTTAGAGTTCATTTCTATCTTCCCGTGGTACACCACTATGTTTTGCCGCCATTTTGGTAAACATTAGTCTTGACAGGTCATATTTGGTCGTAAAGTAGACACGTGGCAAATTGATTGCGGAAAAAAATATTCGATAGACCAACGTGTTTTAATCGTTAAAGCGTTTAATCAAAATCAATAATCAATTACTATAACGATGAGAAAGTTACGTAAAATTTTTGGGAGAAACAAAATGCCAACAAAACGCACTATCGTTTAGTGAATAATTTCGAAGAAAGAGGGTCTGTAGGTGATAGGCCCAAGTATAGACCATAATGTACTGCAAGATCAGCTGAAACAATTACTGCTCTTCCAGAAAGTGTTCAAAACAATCTATCAACCTGTATTCGCTGCCATGTTCAGGAGCTTGGTCTTCAAATAATAACTTTGGCCACAATTTTGCACAAGGACTTGCCCTTGTTTTCATATAAGATTCGGTTGACACAAGAGTCAATAAAATGTTACAGCTCGTACATAACAACCTCGATTTTCATGAAAAAATCATAATGAGTGACGAGACACATTTTCATTTGAATGAATATGTGAATAAACAAAATAGCCGGTTCTGGGTCAATGGGAAACCCTCAAATTCAACAGCCATCTTTGCATCCATTAAAAGTGACAGTCTGGTGCGCAATTTGGTCAGGAGAAATCATTGAAGCTAACTTCTTTGAAAATGAAAACTGCGTAACGGTAACTGTGATATCGTTATATGATTGAAAACTTTTTTACGTCGCAACTGCATGCTGTGGGCTTGTTTAAGATGTAGTATAAACAAGATGGTGCCACATCGCATACAGCCAGGATTGCAATGGAATTACTTCGAGACCTCTTTCCAAAACAAGTTATTTAAAAAAATTGTGATGTTGATTGGCCTCCACGGACGTCTGATTTCACTGCTCTGGACTTCTTTTTATAGGGTATTTGAAAAGCAAAGTTTATGCAAATAAACCAGAAACGCTTAAGCAACTCAAACAAACTATTCGTGATGAAATTAATTACATAATTTATAAAACGGCTGGTTGAAAGTGTTTAACATAACAAATTCCAAATCGGAACTTTTTAAAAAATTAATTTAGCCAGGACTTTTTAAATCTTTCAAAAGGGCTTACCGGTTTGGTTAAAGTTGATTTAAAAAACACTTCCCTAAATAACCTCGTGTATATGATATCTACAGCACCATTTTTTGTAAAAGTAATGAGGCCTTCAGGCCTCAGCTACTGCCTCTTCCAGTTCCACTTTCCAAAGGATGAACTTGAAGTTATTTCTCAATATGGCTGCTTGATATAATTATTGGTTACCTGTTAAAGCTGGCAATACCTTACCATCCCAATGTAAGCACATACCGTTAAAAGAACTAATGTCAAAATTTTGCTTAAGATTTGAAACGTGACTCATTCGTATTTGTTCTCGCGCCACACGAATAGAATTTTTGTTTGTTATACAACTTTGAGCATCACGCCCCATTGCCCAAACAACCGCTTTAATAATATGTAACGCCTTCCTATTACTTGCCATACAAGCATCACCCAGTTTTGGAGTAACGATTTCGTGTTTCTATTTTTTGTTGTTGGGCTGAAAATGTTGTTGTTCTTTTTTTAACAGGTGTTTTTTTGACAGAATTTTTTACCGCAACTTTATTTCTGTATATATATATATATTATTCAACTCAAATCGCCAGGGAACCTTTAGTCACATTCTCGAAAAGCTAAAGCTGCTAATTATACACTCCTTGCCACATGAATAGGACCTACAAAATAAATTTTGTACATTTTAAAGTTTTTTCAATAATGCATAGAGCATTTTGTTTTTAACAGTTGTTTGGTAAATGCCACTCCGAAGAGAATCATATAATGATATTATGTAATCGAGACAAATGGTCGACCCAGATATTTTTATGCCTTCAGTTAGTTCTGCTTTGTTATAGTAATGCTTTCCAGAAGCAAAGACTTAACGAGCTAGCCATCCCCACGCATTTTCAATGATGTTGTTAAGGTACGCTAAGTAAGAGGGCCAATCAAGCACATTTACATTTTCGCATAGCCATGATTTTACCACTCGGGCTGTATGAATTGGCGCCTTGTCATGCCGCAATGTCCACTGTAGGCTTCCAAAAATGTTGTGAAAGTGAGAAAATGCTTCTTGTAACACTGCAATGTAGCAACTAGCGTTGATGGTGCTAGACAAAAATTTCAGTTCACAGGTACCATAATACGATATTGCCTCCAACATCATAGCCTCTCCCACACTGCTATGAAAACGATCCTTTTTTCCGAGATCGTAAAAGTAATGTTTGAAGCAATCACGTACTTCTAAATTGATTTTTCATCTGAAAGTTGTCGTTTTACGCCAAGTGTGTTTTACGGGGTGGTTTTTTCTTAGGTTTTAATCGGTTCAGATATTCAGCGTTCGAAATTACACGTTGCACTGTTCTTAAGTTCTTAACTTTGCTGAATCATAAGTCTTAGCTTTAATTTGTACCGGTGAGTAGTGACAATTTATGCTGCACGTTTATTAGTTGCCGAAAGAACACTTTTAGTATAGCATTTGGTATTTTTACGGTAGCTTAACTCACATTTCGGCTTCCTTTGATTCAGTTAGCAATTTTGTAAATCGATTATCCAGATTCCTTTTATATTTTGATTTTAATTTTTTCAGCTTCTGTTAATACTTTTTCTCGACCCATTTAAAAGCAAATTCACTGAAATAACTAAATTTTATTTAAACATTTTTTTACTGCATAATAAACTGACGTCAAAATGCAGTCAATTTTGGCCAATCACAAAAACAAAATAAAAAGGATATGAGATAAATATTATGATGACACTTTTCTTCCAAAATTCAAATATTGTCTTTGTATAATTTGAATTTAAAATGAAATTTTATATTTGTTCAGCTAAGACTTACATTAAAATTGTTATTTAAAAATGAACATATTGACAGGAAGCTATAAAATTTAAATTGAGTTTCCTTTCCTAGGCATATCTCTACAAATTATTTATGATTGCCTTTTCAACTTTATTTTTACTCTCACGGTTTTAATATCTAATAAAAAATTATTTCTTGTAAAATTCTAGAAAAAGTTTTTTCATTCCTGTCAAAAGACGAAGTTGAAAAACTTAAACAGGAGGAAGAGCGTAAAATTGCAACATTTTGCCGCGATAAAAAGAAATCAAGATTATTCGATGACGCCAATTGCAAAATTGACAATGATGAAGATGATGACAATCGTAATGATGACGGCAATAAAGATGAAAATGACTACAGTGAGGATGATGATGACGATGATAATGAAGAGGATGAGGCTACAGATGACGACAGTGATGATGTTGTCGATATGCATCGCCGGCAACATATTCAAGCAAGAAATGCAAATGACAATATTGATGTTTTGCGTGAAACTTTAAGTGACGATGATGCCGAAGACATCAGGTAATTGCTATGTAAAGACACATTCTCTGCATTATGTTTTCCGTCTTTCTTTCATTTTATTTTTTATATTCAAAAAGATAATTTTTTTCGGTGAAAGTATTTATGTTATTGTTATAAAAATTTTATTTTTTCACATGCATTAAATTCACATTAAGCTCGTGTTTTTAGTATCCTTATTTTTCATATCCTCACTAAGTTTGTGTTTTATCTGCACTCATACGCACGCACACTCACCACCAACTGAGCAACACACATTTAAATTCTTACACACTATTCGCTTTTTAAATTTCCTATACTCACTTTTATTTATCGATCAATCAACATTTTTTAATTGGTAACCTGGCGTTGGTGTTTTAAAGACCTAATTTTTTGCTAAAAATATTTTAAGCCTATTTTTAATACTATTTCTCTAGCAAAATAGCATTTTTTACTCTTGAAGTACTGTTTTACTATCAATTAATATTTTATATTTAAAAAAGTATTTCATACAGTTTAATACAGTTTAATTTCTAAAGCCAAATAATAGTAACTAAATTGCAATATTTTTTGTATAATTATAGTGTGCATATTCCAAAGTAATGTCAAGCTATCGTCTTCTACTTCGTTTTTCAATGCTTTAAGTGATATTGGAAATCTCTTTAATTTCTAATTTAGTTTTTGTTTCTTATTAAATCCATATAATTAAAAGACTTAAAGATAAAAATAGTAAATGCTTGCAAAATATTTAAGCTTTTTGAAGAAATATCACCTCCTAATATAGGCCGCTCTATTTCTTCAATACCTTGTCTTTTTAACTAAAAATATTTTATCGTTTTATCTTTCATCGCACAGTGGTTTGCAAACTTTTTATTGTGGAAATAATTCGATAGTTTATGAGCAACATAAGATATCTTAATAAAATTTTACAGAGGCTAATGCAAAGGTAATTCGGAATGAAATTACGGGCAATCGGCCGCCTAGGATAAAGGGGGCTGCTTGGTATACCCCCAATAGTGGGTACCTCGGGCATGAATTTTTTTGTAAATGTCATAAAAAGTTTATTTATTACTCAAATGTTAAGAGTTTTTGAATTTAAGTACACCTGGAAAATATCCACAAAATATGTGCTTTCATGTCTAGGTAACATCTTTTAGTTAAATATTTTTATTTAAATTTTTGCCCAAGCTTAACTTAGTATGTATTTCTGATGTGCTGTAGTTGTATATATTTGGATTATTATTCTAAGATATTGGCTAGATTCATGATAATTTTAAAATAAAACAGTAGTGGCTCTGATAGCATGTTTCGTTAAAAAGTTATAGGCATCTAAGTTGGTAAAATGTAAAACCTATCGTTTTTTAGTATTTCCCCCCAAAAAAGCGGTACGTTTTTTTTGCTTATATATTTGAACGCAGGAACGCAGATCGCCACAACTTAAAGCAAAGTTGGAATGTACAAAACAGCTCAGGGCAATTACGTGATAAAATTTACATCTGCACCTGGCAGTGAGCCTTAATCAGATGGTGGTCATACCACTGTGAAATTGAAAAGCAGCGCCACTCACCCCCTCCTTCCTAGTAGCAATCGATGATTCCGGAGCCGTGCTGCAAACTCCTTGCTGAAGAGCTGGAGGCTATACAACTCCTGTCCAGAACACATGTCTAGCATGCTCACTGGATCTAGGATCATTCCACCAGGTAGGTGTTATTAAAAGTGAAATGATCCTGGCTACCATATAAAACTGACCTGTCTGTTATGGGGCCGCGAAACCACAACCACCACGATACTCCCGAAGGGCCAACCTCAATAATCAGTTAGAGAAACAGCTAAATGTCTAAAGAGACAAATAGCGGAAACTCTGCGGGCTACTGATTCCCGTGGAAATGACGTGGAGTTTCCAGTTGACCCCTGCTGCCTTCAGGTGACTGGGCTCCCTTATACCCCCAGTTGCACAGGTCTAGATAGTCGCGCGTTCTATAAAGACCGTAAATGTGCCCCCGGGGGGGAGCTCAGGGTAATGCTAGAGTTACAAAGAACAGATTCTATTAAGGAATTTGTGGAGGGCCTAAAGGCGACTCCCCACACAAATTATTCCCTATGGCGTGTCACCAAAAAAATTAAAAGACCTGTAATCGCTGAACCTCCTTTGCGCGGGCCAGGCGGTAGTTGGGCAAAAAATGATGATGAAAAAGGTAATCTTTTCGTAAGTTATTTGAGGAATGTATTCTCTCCTAGTAAATGTGCTGATATAACTGAACTCCGACCATTTATTGCTAGAACACCTATTCAATTAAGGTTCAAACTTCCGGAGTTTTTAAGCACTATTGGAAAGTTAAAAACCAAGAAAGCTCCTGGCTTTGATAAAATAAGCAACAAAATGCTTACAGAGATGCCTCTCGTTGCTAAACGATTAATTCTTTTCCTATTTAATGCCGTTTTACGACTTGAATATTATCCTCTGGTAAGGATGATACCTAAAACGGGAAAAGATCCGTCCAAGGTGGACTCATATAGGCCCATAAGTCTATTACCAACTCTGTTCAAATTGTTTGAGAAACTAGGGATGGTAAAGTTGACACCGATTCTGAATGAGAATAATTGCATTCCAAACCACCAATTTGGATTTAGGAGACAACATAGTACCATCGAACAAACTCACAGACTTGTACAAGTCGTAAGAAAGGCATTTGAGAATTGCTGTTCGGCATTTTTTATAGACGTATTACAAGCCTTCGACAAGAAGTATTTTGGGCCCAATCCTGTGTTTAATATATGTTTAACTCAGAGATTGGGTTCTGAGTTGGGCCACACTAGTTTGTGTAGCCGGAAGCTCTCTTTTCTTCGAGGCGGTTCGCCTGAAGATAATCGCTGCAACTCAAGCACTTAAACTTGGTTGCACGGAGAGGATGCGTCAGGTAAAGGTCCTGACGAAGGTATGTGGCAGAGACAAAGTAATCTGGATTATCTTACAAGCGATATCACTTGAAGATGTAAATTGTTACTCAAGCACTTGGAACTTGGTAACTCGGAGTAAAAAAAACACAATGTTTTTAGACTTGATTTACTTTATTGTCTCTATTTTATTTCAATAAATTTTGTTCTTATATACTAACTTAATGCTATGTCATACATTTGGGTTTAACCCATATTGTTGCTGAAGTTGATTGCACCTCTTTTTGCATGGCAGAAACAATTTTTGTTTCTAGAGCAAATTTATGCCGAATTGTAACCAAAAAAGTTTGTAGGTCTTTTCCGGGTTGTGCAATAAATAAAATGCAACCTATGTATATTGAAGGTGTGCAATAAACTTCAGCGGTAAAAAACAAAACAAGAAAAACAAAAACAGGTGTTCAAAATATAAATATAAATGCTTAAACATAAAAACAAAAAATATTTGTTTACGTAAAAATGCTTGCATTTAAAGTATTAAATCTAGGTTACAAATATGACCTATATATAAAAGAAATGCAAGCATACAATAAAATAAAGTATTAAATGTAGGTAACAAATAAAAATGCAAGTTCACACAAAAATAATGAAATAAAGTATAAAATTAGGTTACCGATAAAAATGCAAGTTTATACAATAAAATAATATAAAAATAAGTAGAATTTAGGTTGCAAAAAAAGTTTATACAATAAATGAAAACATTAAAACTAAAATATAGCGTCGTAACGGTGAAGGTATGAACATACACCCCCCCGTTGAGGCAGTACTCAACCAACATATATCTGATCATCTTGGAATAGAATTAGACCCACTCCGGTTCCTTTGGTGTTGGAAAATGTGTTTTCATCAGACTTGCACCGTGAATTCCTGTCGGGGAGCTGGGGTAGGTGGTTTATTATTAGGTGGTGGAGGTTCTGAAAGTTGACTAGGTGATTGGAGTCTTCTAGCGAGATCACCTTTGCTCTTTCCTTTGAGTTTCTTGCATTGTATAACCAGTAGAAGTAGGACCACCATAGCACTGATTCCCAAGGCGATGACTGCGATCGTAATCCCATGTTCTGGTGAAGTGTGAGGTTGAAGTTCTGATAGGTTTATAGCTTCCAATTTTTTCTGTAGAATGCTCAATTTCGTGATCTGCCGTGTTACTTCATCTGGCAGCGTTGTAAGGTAACTGGTATTTTTATGATGGATTGGAGAAAAGTGCAGATTGACAAGATCTGACACGTTGCCCAGGCTTGTATAAGATAAAGTTGTTTTTGTTGAAATAGATTGCTGCCCAGCAATGTGTGTAGCGTCATGTTTGAGTAAGCAGTTCGGCTGGATAGATAGTAAGCCAGACCCTAGCAGTGTTATTGGCAGAATTTCCTTTTCACAAACTGCAGTGGCATGTGTCGGAAACAAAGATGAATATATCCAGTGATTCTTTCGATTCAATGGCGTCCAGGTCACGTTACTCGGCAGCCCTTTTAAAATACAGTGTGGTAGAGTGACATTGTTGAACAAATTCATTTCACAGGAACATTGCTCTGCGCCAAAGTTGTACTGGATTTGAAGATCGTAGCATATAAATACCGCCTGGTCGATGGTGTCACATTTTCTCAATTGTGTGGGGGATAACGGAAAGTAGCGTTGTAGAGTTACATTTATTGCGAGTGTCTCACTGCATGTGTCGATTGTGAGCAGCGTATTGTTAATGGTAGTTGGAACGGGAATTATACGATAAAGCTTAAACTTTTCATGTTCAACTAATGGCAAAGTGATGCAAAACAGGACATGCTCCTGAGTGAGCCGGCCCTTTATTTTCATTAGTTTGTAAAACTCTAGTAAGTCTTCGGCTTTGGCAGGCAACTCTAAAGATGGGGGCATATGGGTTCTAATTGTTTGGAGTTCTGTTTCCAATTGTGTTGGACTCAGTAGTAATGGGTTAATTTTTCCATGACGAGTGTCAGTCAATGCTTCCAGGATGCATGTTTGCATTCGTTGCAAATTGTTGGCGATGAGTGACAGCTGGGTAACCCCCATGTTGAAAACCTGGGCCAGTTTTAGCTGTCTTATTTCCTGAGTCAGTGCTTCTGTTGAACTGACTATTTCATTTAGTTTTGATAGAAGCTGATCGAACTTCAACTTGGATGTCGATAGACCTTCTCTGACGATGTTCAACGTGGAGTTAATGACTGATGTTTGATTTTTTAAAAGGTGCAGCATGTGAGTATCGTTTTCTCGTAGAATGGTGATGGTTTTTGACATTTTCTCTGCATATTCTGAGTCGAGAACACCGAATAATGAATTGGCAACATTGCCGATGATGTCTATTGCACCTCTTTTGTGCCGGGATTGGTATAGCAATTTGTTATCCAGGTTCAGATCCAGTTCGCTATGTCGAAGATGCTCTAGGGTACTGATACACGTTGAGTTGAACTCAAGTGTTTCACAAAGTTTCTGTAAAGACCGAGTCCCTTTTCCTAAAAATGCCGTGTCGACCCAGTAAGTCGATAGATCATAGTATATAACTAGGTTCCACTGACTAGACGCCAGGTAAGTTGAGCCCAATTCTTCAAAATGGACTCCCAGCTGGGATCCGAACTGCTCATTGTGGATTGGCGATCCCAAAATCATTGGGATTAATAGAAGCGCCAACACTGCCACGCATAAGTTACCCCCTAGTAACTTCGGTATTTTCCTCTTGGGTTCACTAGGCTCCTCTTCACCATCGTCGCATACTTCTTCCGTTTGATCTCTGGGGAGTGGTGCCAGGTAATGGACTGCTCTTTTCAAGACTCCGGAAGCAGTTTTGACATCTGCTACCCTAACTATATCGTCTTCCCCTTTGTAGGTTTTAACTGCTCGTCCCAATGGCCATTTCATCACGGGGACATTGTTTTCCTTGAGGAGGACAATGGTTCCAGGTTGAAGACATTTTGATTGCTCCTTCCACTTGTTCCTGTATTGTAGTTCATTGAGGTAGTCACGTGACCACCTTTCCCAGAAGTGGTGCTTGAGCTCAGACACTAATTTCCAACGAGTTGCCAGACTTGACGTTGTTGGTGTAGCTTCAGCGTCGACTTGAGCTGTAAGTGGTTCCCCAATCAGAAAATGTCCCGGAGTTAATGCTCCTATGTCATTGGGATCGTTTGATAATGGGGAAATTGGTCTAGAGTTTAGAATTGCTTCGATCTCAATTACCAAGGTTTCTAGTTCTTCGTAGGTGAGGGAAGCATTAGCCAAGCTTCTGATTAACAGGTGCTTGGCAGATTTTACTGCGGCCTCCCAAAATCCTCCAAAGTGAGGTGCTCGCGGAGGTATAAAATTGAACTGGATACCCCTTTTGCTGCATTCAAAATCAATTGCTTCTTTTGCTTCCTCCGTGTAAATCGCGGATGACAAGTCGGACAGTTTGTTTTTTGTCCCCACAAAGTTTGTTGCATTATCGCAATATAAGTTTTGGCAGTGTCCTCGTCGACCGGAAAAGCGTTTGATGGCTCCTATGAAGGCATCAGTGGTTAGATCACTTACAAGCTCTAAGTGAACCGCCTTCGTGGCGAAGCAGCAGAAAACCGCAATATAGGCCTTGTGTGGTCGTTTTCCCCTCACCTTGTAGTGCACCGTGATTGGGCCGCAGTAATCTACTCCCGAATGAATGAATGGTCGAGCTGGAGTAACTCGTGGCGATGGCAGATTTCCCATGATCTGGTAAAGGAGAGCTGGCTTCGCCTTACTACATATTGTGCAGCGATGGATTGTTGCTCTAGCCATGATCTTGCCTTTTATTGGCCAAAATTGTTGTCTCACTATCCCTAGGAGGGTTTGTGCGCCACAATGCTTATTGTCTTTATGAATCATTTCAAAAAGAAGTTTCACAATTGAATCATTGTAGGGAAGAAGCAACTGGTGCTTGGAATCATATTCCAATGGTGAAGCTTCCAGTCGCCCTCCCACGCGTAGCAGCCCATCTTTATCTAAGAACGGTGAAAGGTTCGATAATTGGCTACCTCCTTTCACGTCCTTATATTTGGTGAGATGATGTATTTCTTCTCTGAAGTCGGCTTCTTGAATTTGCCTTACCATTAACGTCAATGCCCTTTTTAATTCAAGTGTAGTCAATGAAGGTTGATCCTGCCTGAATTCTTTCTTACTTCTGAGGTTGGTAACAAATCGCAAAATATACCCAAGGACCCGTTGAAGATGCCAGAAGGAGTTTTTGTGGTTGATTTGATATATAATACTGGGCTCCTCAGAGGTTAACACACCTGCATATTTTATCTTTCTTTCCAGGTTAGTTGGACTAGCTAGATGGGGGTTGAATTTAGGGGGCCACTCTGTTTCTCTGCCCGATAGGAAGAGGGGACCATAGAACCACAAGGTGCAATCTTTCATTTGGCTCGGTGCAAGTCCTCGTGACAACATATCTGC
This sequence comes from Trichopoda pennipes, assembly GCA_030448955.1. NCBI lineage: Eukaryota > Metazoa > Arthropoda > Insecta > Diptera > Tachinidae > Trichopoda > Trichopoda pennipes. Next base: position 11,596,380 of record JASKUP010000034.1, read on the forward strand.
TGGATTGAACTTGGTGCTTACGTGCCGCCATTGCTCTGCTCGAGTATTCTCTAGAATGATAGAAATTCGATTCGCTACAAAGGTATGAAGAGATGCGGAGGAGTTGATCCATGACAACACAATGTTTGAGTCAGTCCAATACCAGGCTGGGGTTGTTAACTTGAGATCAGTCATGATTCGTGTAGCAAGCTGGGCTCCAAGTGCTGCGGCACAAAGCTCCAATCGCGGTATGGTTTGAGTTTTGAGTGGGGCTACCCGTGATTTAGAGCACAGAAGACGTGTGATAATTGTCCCATCTCTCGCCTTTTCGGATGCGTCTGAGAAAATATGTAATTGGCTTGATGTTGGGACTCCACCACTGCTCAGGTGTCTTGGGATTCTTAGGGTGTTCAATTCCTTGAGTCCTGCACGAAAGGTAATCCATTTAGTGTGCATGGATTCCGGTAGAGCCTGATCCCAGTCCAGTTTTAACTTCCACAGTTCTTGGATAAATATTTTTGCCGTAACCGCTATAGGCGACAGGAGCCCCAACGGATCAAAAATTCTTGCCAGATCCGATGTAACTGTACGTTTGGTGATTCTTCTATTTTCTGCGGTGTTTACTTTTATGCACAGCTGATCCTTTTCTGGCAACCATGTTAGTCCTAGGGTGCTAATGGAGGTTGACCGTGTGCTCTCGAAATCTAAATTTACTTCCATGTCACCTTGTGACACATTTTTGAGTAACTGAGGATGGTTGGCGCACCATTTTCGAAGGTTGAAACCGCTTTGCTGCATAATCTTCATCAGTTGTTCTTGTAGTTGGATAGCGGCGGTTAGGCTATCGCTTCCACCGAGGCCGTCGTCTACATAGAAGTTGTCTTGGATGAATTGAGCTGCTATCGGGTATTGTAGGGCATGATCTTTCGCCAGCTGTTGTAAACATTTTGTTGCTAAGTATGGAGCCGCTCTTGTACCATATGTGATCGTGTTTAGTTGAAAGTAAGACAGTGGTTCGGAAGCGCTCTTTCGCCAAATTATGATTTGAAATCGCCTATCCTCAGGGGCGATCAAAACTTGCCGATACATTTTTTCTATGTCTGTAGAAAACACAAATCTGGGAAGTCGAAATTTCAATAAAATTGAAAAGAGTTCGCTTTGGACTGTTGGACCTGTATACATCAGATCATTTAGCGATTGCCCTGACGTTGTTTTGGCTGAAGCATCAAACACCACCCTCAATTTGGTTGTGGAGCTCTCAGGTCTTAGGACGCAATGATGTGGGATGAAATAGTTTGGTGATCGAATAGATTCAAATGAGATCTTCGTCATATGGTTCAGCTCCTCGTATTCATCCATGAATTTTGTATATTGACTTCTTACTTCGGGGTTTTTCTGCAGACGGTGTTCTAGAGACAGAAACCGGTTAAGAGCAACTTTGTATGACTGACCAAGTCCTTCTTCAGGATTCTGATGGAATGGTATTTTTACTACGAAGCGGTTTTTGTTGGTTTTGTAGGTGGTTTGCACAAAGAGCTCTTCACACCTTCTCTCTGCCTCTGATAAACGTTTTTCAGCAGGCTTAATTTCGTCAAGCTCCCATAGTCGGGCAATAGAAGCGTCAAGATCGTCACTAGTCGTAGCCACTCCGCATGAGAATTGGGTTGCTTTGTGGGTTTGCAGTTTTCCTGAAATCACCCATCCAAGCATTGTATTTTGAAGAATTGGTAATTGTGGGGAGAGTTTGATCTGTCCCACGGACAGTAGCTGAAGAAAGTGTTCGGCCCCTAGCAAAATATCGATTTTGTCTGGTCGATTGAAATGTGGATCGGCTAATACCAGATTTTTAGGTATTGGCCATTCTTTGATGTTGATGAACTGTGCAGGTTGCGGCGAAATGATGCGAGGAAGTACAAATGCTTCTAATGGGGTTGAAAACTCGTTTATTCGCGACTGTAGTTCGACGTTAACGCGATGCTGCGTTTTAGTGTTGATGATTCCAATGCCAGTTATGTTTGCTGATGATGGCTGCATTGGGATACCTAGTCGTTTGACTAATCGCTCCGTGACACAATTCACTTGCGAGCCGGAATCAAGCAACGCGCGACATTCAATTTGTGATGAGTCAGTTTTGATTTTGACTATTGCCGTGCCCAGGATCACCACTGAGGACGATGCTTGTGTCCTTGCAGCAGTTAATGAAGCTAATCCTGGACTTGTTGTCGGAGGCACTGCCTCCTTGATTATCATTGATGAATTCTTGAGGTTTAGTTGGGTCTTGTCTCCATTTCGTACTCTTGACTCAACCGCTTGGCTGTTGGATTCCAAATGCAAAAGTGAGTTGTGTTTGTTCTTACATTTCGCGCAGCCCCTGGAGAGGCATTGCCTTGCTGAATGATTCTTTCTTAAACAATTGACACACAAGTGTTGTTTTTGCACAAAATTTAGGCGTTCGCGCGGCGTGAATTGTTGAAATCGGCTACAATGATACAAGAAATGACCACCAGTTTTACAGAGTGGGCAGCTGACCTCAAGTTGTTTAGGTGCTGCAAGAGAGGCGCATACCTTTGTTGAACCCCTTTCCTTGGGACCCATTGCTTCCATTGATTGAAAGCGAGTTTCCAAAAATCCTAAGAAGTGCTGACTTGCTGCAGTTCTTTTGGATTTGTGATTGATCTTTCATATTGATTATGAAGATTTCGATCCAGTTTCTTCGTCAGAAGGTGCAGAAGGATCGGATCCCAGGACGTGGTGTTGATTCCCAGATTCTGTAATGCGTACAAGCATTCCTGAGTTGTATCATGTAATTGCTTAATGGATGATACTGATGTGCCGACGGAGGGTTGATCGAGCAATTGTTGTATCACTGAGGCGACGAGAATTCTTTTGTTCTCATATCGCTCTTTGAGCATGGTCCAGGCGGGCTCGTAGTTTTCGGCGGTAGCGGCCAGATGACGTATAAGTCTTTCGGCTTCACCTGTTACGTTAGCCTTCAGGTACCACATTTTTTGGGCTGAAGGGATTTCTTGCTTGTCTACAAGTTGCATGAACAAGTCGTTGAAGGTCCTCCATTTTAGGTAGTCGCCGTCGAACTTTGGAATCGCTACTTTGGGTAATGGTAGTACATTACCTTGATTCCCGGGACTCCCTGACGATACACCCGGCCTAGACGCATTCTTGAAATGGTTGACTATTCTGGCCTCTAATGCAGCATATGCTGTCATATCGTATCCCTCCTGCAACGGGTCTTGGCTATTTTCCCAAATTGAGAAGTGTAGATTCTGTATTTGCTCCCACAATTTTTCTTTCAAGGGCATGTTGTCCGATGTTGGATCCATTGTGAGAACCCGTTGCAATGACTCCATCATCACCTTCTGCCTTCTTATTATCGATGTGGTCGTGGTTGGGACAAATTGTCCCCCAGTGCCGCCCCCGGGATTGCTTACTGCGGGAGTTTGGTCCCGAGCTGGTTGGCCAGCTGCGCCAGTAGGCCTCTCATCTGCGGGGGTGGTTAATGCGGACTTAAAAATGTTCTGGTACTGCTCCACCAGCTTTGCTATCTGGTTGTAATAGTCATTGATGAAGTACTCATGGTCCAAGGGAATGTCTTCTAAGCTTCGGATTTTGTTGTCCGTGCTCTCAAACTCGGACCATGCGTTGTCTAATTTTATTAGACGTTCTTTATAGTAACCGACCGTTTTCCTACTGGTAGAGTCCTTCTTAAAGTTACGAACAATCGTCTCGATTACGTCACCTGACGCTTGCTGGGATTTTACCAGTTGGTTGAAAATGGTCATGTCGGAGTCTTTCCAAGATACTGCCATGTTCAGGACGTTGTTTGCCTAGTATAGTGTTGCTGCTTCAGTGTAGGATATTGCTTTCCTAACTGCCTGAAGGTGGACTGCTGTTTTAGTGTAGGATGTTGCTTTTTCTAGCTGCCTGAAGGTGTACTGCTGCTTCAGTGTAGAAATTAGCTGACTGGCTCCTGTAGCAGATCACGTCGGGGTCACCAATGTTTAACTCAGAGATTGGGTTCTGAGTTGGGCCACACTAGTTTGTGTAGCCGGAAGCTCTCTTTTCTTCGAGGCGGTTCGCCTGAAGATAATCGCTGCAACTCAAGCACTTAAACTTGGTTGCACGGAGAGGATGCGTCAGGTAAAGGTCCTGACGAAGGTATGTGGCAGAGACAAAGTAATCTGGATTATCTTACAAGCGATATCACTTGAAGATGTAAATTGTTACTCAAGCACTTGGAACTTGGTAACTCGGAGTAAAAAAAACACAATGTTTTTAGACTTGATTTACTTTATTGTCTCTATTTTATTTCAATAAATTTTGTTCTTATATACTAACTTAATGCTATGTCATACATTTGGGTTTAACCCATATTGTTGCTGAAGTTGATTGCACCTCTTTTTGCATGGCAGAAACAATTTTTGTTTCTAGAGCAAATTTATGCCGAATTGTAACCAAAAAAGTTTGTAGGTCTTTTCCGGGTTGTGCAATAAATAAAATGCAACCTATGTATATTGAAGGTGTGCAATAAACTTCAGCGGTAAAAAACAAAACAAGAAAAACAAAAACAGGTGTTCAAAATATAAATATAAATGCTTAAACATAAAAACAAAAAATATTTGTTTACGTAAAAATGCTTGCATTTAAAGTATTAAATCTAGGTTACAAATATGACCTATATATAAAAGAAATGCAAGCATACAATAAAATAAAGTATTAAATGTAGGTAACAAATAAAAATGCAAGTTCACACAAAAATAATGAAATAAAGTATAAAATTAGGTTACTGATAAAAATGCAAGTTTATACAATAAAATAATATAAAAATAAGTAGAATTTAGGTTGCAAAAAAAGTTTATACAATAAATGAAAACATTAAAACTAAAATATAGCGTCGTAACGGTGAAGGTATGAACAATATATACAGGAGACTTGCCAACAAATAGTGAAATACACACATCAACGTTTGCAAATGACACCGCCTTTCTAAGCAGCCACAGTGATCCAAGATATGCTTCGCGTCAACTTCAGGACCACAGGTGCCTGTGTAGACTAGTAGGTAGTGTACTAGCTTGTAAATATGGGGGTTGTGGGTTCGATTCCCAACGAAGACCTTGGTTTTTTTCACTACAAAAATAAAAATTGATTGTCGGTGGGGCTGCTCAGCGATGAAGGCATAGTCACTGGTCGCTGTGCTGTCTTATATACGGCAGTTAATTTCCGACTATTCTTCTACTTTCACCACCTGTTGCATCTATTCTCTATCCCTATTCTAAAGAATGTAGCACGGTACTTGACTAAATAGGCATTGGTGCCTGAAGTGCTACTTCTCTTTATAAAAAAAAAAAAAACATAACACAACTTGTAACGACACGTTTCCGTTGGTTGCTCAAATAGCGACAGCGGCGGCCAGGGTCGTTGCAAATTTTAGCAGTTTATTGCCGTAGAATGAATGACACGCAATGTTTTATAACTTTATAAAACTTAACACCAAATTTATTTATTCACTAATCTTTACAAGGTGTGGCTTGTTGTAGTGGACGGTCGGTGCAGGCGGCGGCGGTCAAGATGGCGCTGTGATAATAACGGCAGCAGTTCAGGCGGCAGCGATACGGGTGGCAGCGGGACAAGCAGCAGCGGTAATGGCGGCAGCGGTACAGGCGGCGGCGCTGGCGGCAGGACCTAGTAGAGGTACTGGCGGCAGAGGTACAGGCGGCAGCGGCAGGACCTAGTATTGGTACTGGCGGCAGCGGTACAGGCGGCGGCGGTACAGGCGGCGGCGGCACTGGCGAAAGGACCTAATAGAGGTACTGGCGGCAAAGGTACAGGCGGCAGCGGTACAGTCGGCGGCGGCACTGACGGCAGGACCTAGTAGAGGTACAGGCGGCAGCGGCAGGACCTAGTAGAGGTACTGGCGGCGGCGGCGACACTGGCTGCAGGACATAGTAGTGGTCCTGGCGGCAGAGGTACAGCTGGCTGCGGTAAAGGCGTCAGCGGAACGGATGGCTGCGGGAGAGGCGGCAGCGGCACCAATGGCTGCTGTGCAGATGGCTGCTGTGCAGACGGCTGCTGTAGAGGCGGCAGCGGTTCCAATGGCTGCTGTGCAGATGGCTGCGCTAGAGGTGACAGCGGCACCGATGGCTGCGGTGCAAATGGCTACGGTAGAGGCGGCAGCGGCACCAATAGCTGCTGGGCCGATGGCTGCGGTAGAGGCGGCAGCGGCACGGATGACTGCGGTGCAGATGGCTGCGGTTGAGGCGGTAGCGGCACGGATGGCTGCGGTAGAGGCGGCAACGGCACGGATAGCTGCGGTAGAGGCGGCACCAATGGCTGCGGTGCAGATTGCTGCGAAGGAGGCGGCAGCGGCATCAATGGCTGAGGTGCAGATGGCTGCGAGAGAGGCGGCAGCGGTATCAATGGCTGCGGTGCAGATGGCTGCGGTAGAGGCGACAGCGGTATAGATGGCGGCGGCACAGGTGGCCGTGGCGGTAAACTCAGCACTATCCTCGCAGCAGTGATCGCGGCTAATTCTTGGCCGGGTGAAATGATACTGCGGGAATATTTAATTCCTCCACAGCCTCAGTCGCACGGTCAAGCTAATCCCCGGTAGAAGATAAACTTCCACCACTTGTAGCCTTACTGCCAAAAAGAGATTATTGCGGAATATTAAATTCCTGTCCAACAGATCTCTTACCGCCAGGCGGACTGTCTGCGGGTAAGAAGTTTTTGCGGAATATTAAATTCCTGTCCAAAAGACTTCCCATCCACAGGCGATCTACTAGCTTTCTGCTGATAAAAAGTTATTGCGGAGTATTAAACTCCTGTCCAAAAGACTTCTTATCTGCAGGCGATCTTTTTGCCAATTGATCCCGTTTAATAAAATGTTCTGCCTTATATACATGTGCGTGGCTACACACATTCACACACACACACATATATTATCTATCATGGCTGCATGACAACTATCAGTGGTGAGTTTTGATCTGCATGACAGCTGACTGTGTTGTTGATCATGATGTTTCTGTCTCACAGGTGTCGCTCTTACGTTCCCGACCGTTAATTTAAATAATAATAATTCATAAATCTTAAAGTAATGAATGAATAATAATAAAAATAATAAGGAATAACAATAAGAATAAGAATAATAATAATAAGAATAATAATAATAAAAATAATAATATTAATAATAATAATAACAATCCATTTCCGCAAATTAAGAAAAGTATTGATAAGGTGGTGATCTTGTGTAGGTGAAAACGAGGTACGACTTTCACAAGAATGGACTAAAAAATGGGGAATAAAGGTAATGAACATAAATGTGTACATATAACATTCACCTTGCACAGCGAATCGTGTCCCCATATCCGTATCAGCAACCAAGTGGTACCCCAACACGTCTTAGGTATTTACTTGGACTGGCGACTAACTGTGAAACATCACATTGAGGCAAAGTTAATTCAAATGAATCTAAAAATAATAGCAATTCATTGGCTTATTGGCAGAAACTCCGTTCTCAGCCTTGATTGCAAACTTTTAATATACAACACAATTTTGAAACCAATATGGTGTTACGAGATTCAGCTATGGGGCAATACTTCAGCCTCCAATGTTGGGAAAATTCAACGTCAGTAAAACAAAATTCTTCGAGTGATAACTGCCGCTCCTTGGTACATTAAGAACTACAACATTCACCAGGATCTTCAAGTCCCGACGGTTAAAACCGAGATTACAAAACATGTCACCAGATACTTAAATAAGTTGGAAACACATCCGAATTCGCTTGCTCGAAGTATCTTACAATATCGTGGACACACTCGCTTGAAGAGGAAGGACACAATTGCCCTCGGACGAGATCATTGAGAAATTGGAAAACTAGTTTATTATTTTTTTGTCTGGTAATGGCTAGTCTATTAGTCTATACTATTTAGATATTTAAGAATTGATTACTTATTGTTAGTTCATACTGTGAAGATACAATAAATAGCATGGAGTAGAAAAATAAAATATAATTGAAAATTATTTCGGTGCTAATAATTTTTTTATACTATTTTAAAGACAACCTATAAAAAATGCGAATTATAGAGAAATTGGGTAAAAAATTGTAACAGTTTACCCTCTAGCCCTATACAAACGTAGCCAATTTTGAAACAAAATTTATGAATTACATCAAAATTCCTGAGAGTGCAAAGTATCCATTGAAAAAAGTAAACAGATAATTAAAGCTCCTTCTCTTTTCTATACACTCCAAAAATAATTTGACAGCTGCGTAGTTAACAAAGCCAAAGTAACCAGTTTTCTAAAAATAAAAAAAAACAATTTTTGGAACATTTTGCCCGGTAAAATTTCATTTTACCATTTGATTAAAGGCTATATATATATATAAATTTTAATCTGTAAGCTTTCCGCTGATACCATCTTCTTTTATAAAGGACATATACCTACGCTTAAGGAGCTACGCAAGCCTGGCCTTCTATTAAAGTTTTTCTCTCTTTTCTATGTAAAAATTAGAAAAGTGTATGAACAGATTTTTGCATGAAAGATGTATGGTATCATTATATATATATGAACATAAGTCATTAAAATCATTATTATATTGCATAGCATAGCGTTAACAAATATGAATAAAATAGTAAATAAATTTATGGACCATACTTTTCAAATTAAAACACGATAAAGCACTCGAATATTTAACATTTACGATCGCCTAACATAACCAAATTTCAATTAAAAATACTTAAGCTTAAAATTTGTTAATTTTATGGCTATTTTCACATCCACGTTGGATGTTTATTTTTTATCCTAAAACTCGTTTCACTAGACATTTAAAATTTCTTGGTCCCAACCATTCAAAATTTATTGTACAATTTCAAGCAATTAATATCTTATGAACTCTGTCATGGGTGAAAAAAAGAGATACACAAGTATTTCATGCTGTCATCTGTGATAATAAATCAACTGCAAAAACATTGTCAATTTTATTTTGCATAAAATTGAAATGCAAAATGTGTATAAACACAACTTTTGGGTAACACCCATAAGCCCTCCTTTACCTCAGAAGGTCAATCGTCCGCAATTTCATTAAGAAATAGCTCTGCTTGGCCTCTGGCGTATTAGGATATCTTAAGCGAATTATTTCCAAAATAAAATGTTTTCAAACCACTGCGTTCCGCCTGTGAAGTATTGTAAGTTTAAGAAATCTTAGTTGTGTTCAACAAAAAATATTTTTCTTAAACTGACTTGAAATGTAATTAGAAATTGAAGGTAGGATTAGCATTTGTCCGATTTATATCTATAATAGTATTTGTTTTTATGGAAACTGAAACTTTATTTCGAAGTTTAAAAAGTCCCTTAAACTTAAAGCTGGCTCTACTGCAGCAATTCTTGTTATTTTAGCCCTACAATTCAAACATTTTAAAAATTAATCTTTGTTTTGTTTATGAGATTGTATAAAATAAGAAAGTTTTAAAAATTTATAATGCTTCAGGTTAAGTTTTTGGCTGAAAATTTTAAGTTTTGCTACACATCTCTAAAAATTTTGTTTATTTTTATGTGTTTATTTCATTGTGTGTTCAAACAATATATTTTCTATGTCAATAAAACGCTTTCCTTATATAACTTAATTTTTTTTTAAAAATTTAATTTATTAAAAATAAAAATAAAATTTATTGTGGTTGAAGGTTAATTTCAATGTTTTTTACCTTTTTGTTTTTTTTTCTCCACTTTTCTCTCTCTTTGTACTTTTTGTGTGTTTTAATTTCATGCTTACAAACACCACAAAAAATATATATTAAATCACTAACGTTTCTTTGAGTATACGCTTCAAGGAATTTGGATGAAGTTTTAATTATTATAGAAATGTAGTTATTTTTTTAATTTTTAAAGCACTTAAAAACCTTTAAAACATAATCAATAATTAACTGCAATTGCAATACAAAAATATTATTCATTCATTCCTTTATTGGAAACTTAAAAAAATGTATTGACAAGTTTACTCAATTAATTGTTTATAATTTTTAGATTTAATTATGTAATTTAATAAAAAAAAACAGGGAAATTACCTGGCATTTCCCAGTAAGTAAAATTCCAAAATATGATTTTATGTTAGACTAGGTCTCAGCTGTAAGGTATATAAAACTAAATCATTTTCATAAGAAATAATTTTGAGATTGTAATGAAATATCAAAATGAAACCTTTAACCACTGCCAATTTTTATGCTGAATAATTTAGGGTTTAAGATTTTTTATAAAATAAACAAAAAAAAAAAATATATATATATATAAATTAACTAAGTATATTCTCATAAAAAACAAAAAAAAAAAACAAATAGCTAAAAAACATTGACAGCAACAAAACTTCCGTGAAGAGAGCTGCGTGTTATTTTGGAACATGAAAAAAGTTTATTCATTTTGAACACTTTATTCTGCTTGTTATGCTTTTATTGTTCACAGTATTAAAACAAGACTTTTTCTGTATTTTAGCGGCATATTATTTATTTATTTATTTATTGTAAGCCCTTAAGACCAAATTAATCCTGTTTAAATATGTGGCAAGTAGCAAAAAAGAACTTAAAATGAAGCACGCCTACTACTCAAATTTTGAAAGCTAATAAACTAAAAAAATTATAAATGACGACAATTTCGTTAGAAGTTTTGTTACAGCTGATTAAAAAAAAAAAACATAACTACAAGAGATTTTCTAATAAGATTTTTCTGAAAAGCAAACGTGACTAAGAAAAAGGAATTCCATAGTCTTTAAACTTTGACTATAAACAACCTAGACATGATTAGGAAAGTTAGACATGCTTTCCTTTTTATGTCAGTTATTAAAAAGTGACCAAAATTGATCTATTTCTGAAGTACTCAGGCTTTCCATATTTAAGAATCTTATAAAATTAAAGCATTAGAAATAAGTAATTTATAATCATTCGGAATCGTTTAAAATATTAGCGCAATTTTATTTCGTGCTTGATTCCTTTAAATAAATATTTCATGATATTCTCATAAAATATTTATTATAAAAATTTTTATTAAAAAAAAATAAACATTTTATGATATTCTCATAAAACATTTATCCAAATAAAAATAAAAAATAAATTTGAAATGCATTGTGATGGGGGAGAGCATTTTCCGCGCTGAATAGTTTATTAAATTTGTTTGTAGAACAGAATTTGAAATACTTTCCATTTCAATGTTGAGGAAAGAGTAAGAAAATTAAAAGCTGTTTTAAGGTTTTGGTTTTCATTTTAGAGTATACTAATTAAAAATTTTAAAAACAATATTTTTGCGCAAAGTTTAAAAATAAAATAAGTACTTAAAAATTATTGTTTTTCTTGTTATGACTTGTGAATCAGTATATTTTATGCTGATGTATCGAATTAATTTCACGAATCGGTCGAGCATATGAGCACGAATCAGTCAATTATTTTACATTGTTTTTAAATAGTGTTTTATGTACAATTTGCTTAGCATTTACGCTTAAGTTTAATACCTAGAAAACTAATATTCTATTAATCAAACGAATGACAGCTTTAGATAAAGTTAAGTATTAACTGCAACAACATAATCGAGCCGAATATATTATAGTACCATGCTACATCTGACCGTTTTTCTCAACATAACACCAGCTTTTATTTTAACATCAGGTTACTCGTACCAGATTTGCCATCATGTGCGTATTTTAGAATCTGCAATGTAACGAAGTCATAAGATAATTATTTCTTAACATTTATTTTGGAAGAGCATTAATTATAGCTTGAGAATGACCTTTGCAATTGTGCTTACAAAATTAATAAGAAATCCATTAATGAAAAACCCTTAAGTTATTGTCTCAAAACATTGTGATAACTGTAGACGAAAAAGACAAACGTGGAGGTATATAAATTTATTTCTTTCGGACCAGTACTAAGGGGATGACCCTTACTCAGGCAAGGTGATTTAAATAGTATGAAGATCGGATGAGCTTCCCATTTCTTAATGCCTTTAACACACATAGCAATAGATGCAGCATTATTTCCGAACACAGATCCTATGATGAAGCATTGAGTAACATTGAGTCTCCTACGGGTATTAAAATCGATCAAACGACCCCATTTGGAGATTGTTGTGAGATCGTGATTGGACGTATTATGCATATTTTCCTTTTGTAACCCACCTCCAACTGGGTTGGTCTATTACTTAATAAGTACGAATTAAAAAAGGTGCTGTCATCTGCGAAAGAATATATAGGGTTGAAAGTTTGATATAATTATGTGATATTCAATTATATCCAGCTACCAGAGCTGTAAATGAATTATTCTTCTTTTTATTTTAATTCGTTGCGTTAATTAGCTAAATTAGGAATTAATTTTCTTCACAACAAAAAGTAATTGAGAAAAATTTGAAACAATTCGAAAGAATTAGGGAGATTTAATTCCTCTCCAATTCAATTTCCAATTTAAACCTAGGTTTATCTTAGCAAATAAATAAGATTTTTTCCATTTTCATAGAATTTTAGCCGATGCCTATTCTGCCGCTACCGAACTATTGCAGTATATCATGGGATAGGTGATATACAAAACCAGAGTAATGGCTGATGTCTTTTACATACAAAATGAATTGAAAAGCAAAATGACAGTGCTGCTTACTGCATATTTACTTACAAAATCAATTCAAACTTCAGTCAATTTAATGAATTGCTATTTTTTTTCTAATTAATTTAAATTAGAAGCGATTTGCAATTTATATGACAAATTCATTTGAATTGACTCATTGTTGTTTTTTTTGTGTTTAATTAATTCAAAATTTGCTGATACAGTGGATGAATTATTAGCAAATTAATTCAAAAACAAATCATTAATTTACAGCTTTGATAATTGATTTATTGTCACTGGCATTACTTACAGCTTTTCATTTGTAAACAAAATAAATAAGTTATTACCAAGAATACTAGAATAACATGTGGATGTTTTTAAATTTCCCACCTTAATTTCGAAAGCGAACTTAACAAACTCATGTGAAGTAGTCGTAAGGATTTTTAACCATTTTCATCATAAAACAAATTATCCTCTTTAAAGTTTATACATTAAAAACAATTTCTTTTTGTATTAAGTAGAAAACGATGGTGGTCATATTTTGACATTAATGAAAAACAATAAGAATTAACATTGTCTTTTGGGGGCGCTACAAGGAGTTTGGTGACAATTCCAAACAGTTTTCAAATAATAAATATTATTAATATTCTTGTGGCCTTCCAGCGACAGCACAGCTGTTGCACATTTGGACAATTTCGAATAATCTAGACTGGCATTTATATTTTTTTTATTTATTGCCTTTGGGGTATTTAAATTTATGTTTTATTTGATAACATCGCTTTCGTTAAATATTTGCTAGTAAGTGTATGTAGTTGTAATTGTGTATGTAATTTTATTCTATTTACAATTGAATTGTATACTACAGCTTTTTATTAAGCGGAAGTGGAAATATAATTTTTAATTTATATTTCCTAAAATCCAATTTCAAATAACTTAAACAAATGCTATTCCAATAATTAATTCGTATGGTGAGAAATGAATGAGTGATTAGTTGACAGACAGATGCTCTGTTAAAATTTTAATTATTAAAATATTTAAACGTATTAAACTTGCTAAGAAAAGTTTGTAAATATATTCAATATGGCTTTTAAATTATAATTCTTGTGTTATAAGTAGTAGCCCAGATAAATAATATGATTTTTTTTTATTTTTATCTTCTTCTTTTACAATCGCCTTGAGTTGTCTGCTGTCTTTTGAAATGGGCTCTATTTTAATTTCTCCCACCACTCTTCCTATCATCTAAGATATACGTACTGATTTGTTTGCTGTCTGCTTAAGTTTTTTATTATCTTTAACATTTTTTCCTTCAAGGTGAATTTATAGTGGAATTGCCAAGAGTGCAGCCAATTTTTTCTTATCACAAGCTGTTATTCCACTATTGCCTCTACTGGCTGTTAAGGCATTGTAACAAAATAGAAAAATTACTTTTTATTAGATCAAAAGTTTCTACATGATATTTTGCGTACAGTTGCCACAAAATGTTTAATAATTTTGTTGCCATTTTATGTATGTATCTGTAACGTTATTAAGCGAAAGCGTTTAAATGAATGTATACATTTAAATATTTAAATATAATCGAATTAATGTCTTTTATCTTGATTTATTGTCGTTTTTTTTTAATAAAAACCAACCAATTATTTATTGGCATAAATTTTGTTCTCAAAAGAGTTGTATAGTTAACAAAAAAAAAAAAAGGTCAAATCAGCACTTATTATTATATGTATACATGTTTAGGGTTCTTTAACAAGAAGTTTTTTTCTCAAACAAAATAACACAAAAACATTTAGATTAAGATGATTCAAATTTTTGTTGTATTACGAAAAGAATAAATCGCCAGTTATGAGTGAAAAATGATATCGGGCAAATGTCCAATATGACCAAACTGACAGATGTCGATACTTTCATGAAAGTGTTTAATGAAAATGGCAGTCCTATTTCGTTAATCTTATTAGGGATTTTAAGCTTTAATGCTGAAATCGATTCGATTGACATCCTATAGTCTCTGTCCTTAACATAGCCCCACCAAAAATAATCCAGTGTATTAAGTCACACGAACTGGCTGGCCACTTAACTGCTGATTGTCGTGAAATTATACGATCGTGAAATTTCGTTTGCAATAAATTCATCGTGTGATATGTGGTACTGTCCTGTTAAAACCACACGTCGCTGATATACACCTCGTAAATAATAGGCCAAAACTGGCTTGCTAGCATCTGGCGATAGCGTGATCCATTAACTGTTCCCGCATTTCCAGCCTCATCTTTGAGAAAAAAAAGGAACAACCCAAACACGCTTCCACACCATACAGTGATACGTTTCTTACTAATCGCTCTAGGATTTTCAGAAGTCCAAATGCGTCTGAAGAAATGATTTTTTCTTAAAAACCAGCCGGTTGATCCTGAATGAATCTATTGCGATGTTAATGATCGGTCGACTTTCAATTCCTGCACCAGTTGCACCTTGTAAGGCTTCAAAGTCAAATCCTTACGCAGAATTCGCCATGTGGTGGTTTTGGATCACCCCACTTGCTGAGAACCTCAAGGAATTGACAAATTTGGATCTGCTTCAACATTGCTGCGGCGCACGGCTGCGCTGTTTTCAGTTGAACTACCGGTCGATGGTCCATGGTGCTCGCACATTTTGTATCGAGCCTGTCGACTCAAATGTAACTATCAAACTCTTAACCACCATTTTGCGAAATTGAATTCATTCTAACAATTTCCAATGCATCTACCACGAATATGTCAAAAAATTAAATGTCAAGACTATCATGTTGTTGATGTTGCTACAATTGGAAAACAAACATCTTGTTGAAAAACCCGATATGTGCTCTATAGCACTTTTGCACCAAAATAATTAAAGAAATCGTTAATATTAAAAAAAATATACTTCCTTTAATAAAGTCGCACTTTATGGAGCTAAAAATAGTTAATGTAGACAACATAATTTTAAAATGAAATAATAGATTCCAGCCATTTTATCAACCCAACATTTTCATTTTAATTTAATAAATTCAATAAAAGTATAAAATTATAATTGTAAAACTCGTTCATTCTCACTAAACCAAATTAATTTATATTATTTAATTATTAATTTTATTTAAACAGTTAATTGCAGCGTATTTAAACAAAAAAATCCTGATGTGGTTGATTTTAACACTAGTGAGCTTTTAGTCGCAAATAGTTTTAAAATAATAGGAGGATACAATTTTTGCTTTAAATGATATTAGTTTATTATAAAATTTTTATTATTTTTTCGGCAGACAGAAAAATTTTAAACACTGTACGGCAAGCATATCGATATGGTAATTTCATTAGTGCCTGCATATGTCCAAATGTAAAAAAAAATGATAAAATTAAATTAGTTTCTTGCAGTTTTTGTTTTGTCTTATTTCTTCGCCACGTTTTTAGATTATACTAGGTGATCCTCAATTTAGCTGACTTTAGATTAAATGTCAAAACTGGTGAAGTTTTTATATAAAACCCCAAACGCACGAATAGACAAATCTGTATTTGCCTTCGATGACTTTTCCGATTGCATATCGTGGATTTTACCCCCGGGGGCACATTTATATATCTTTATTGAATCTCACCGTCATTACATGTGTCACCGGGGGTAAAAGGAAGTCCAGTCCCCTAAAGGCTAGCAGGTAGCCACTCCACGTTATTTTCACGGGAATTGGTAAGCCCCAGAGCTTCTTGGCTTTTTAGCCTTTTAGTTGTTCTCTGATTGATCATTCAGTTTGTGCCATCGGGAGCATCGTCGTGGTTGTGGTTTTGAGGCCCTCATGAATTTTAAGTAAGGGGCCAGGATCATATCACCTCTACTGAGAACAAAGGGTGAATGGTCTGGTCCGGTATGCATGCTTGTCATGTGTTCTGGACAAAGATTTGGATAGTCACCAACTCTTCAGCAAGGAGTGGGGGTGGGGGGCCTTGCTCTGAATCTTCTGAAATTGCAACTAAAAATGAGCTGTTGCTAGAATTATGTCTTCGGCTTTCTAGGGCGTGGGTGCACGCTACATATCACCCAAGTGGTTTGATCCACCGTCAGGTTATGGCATACACGGCTAGATACCGACGTATATCTTATCATGCATATCGAGTATCTCAATAATTGCCCGAACAGCCAGTGGTTTGAATGCTCACAGCCCATCTAGGAGTTAAACGCCACACACGATTATCTTGTATACGTGTTAAATTAATGTTTTCCATGCTTTTCTTAATTCTTACTGTTCGTCCTCATAAGTATGATATAAGGTCATTGTGTCATCGTGTCATCGTGTCATTGTGCTTTCAATAAAGGTCCAGTTTACCGGTTGCCGGTAAAAATCAACCAGGCACGGCACTGGAAAAAGTATCAGGCACTTTGTCAAATATACTCTTTTAATCACATGCATTTAAATAGTTCTAAGCGCTTCTCCACTTAAATACATCTAATGGCTCGAATGAAATTCCACTACTGGTCTTGAATTCAATGTGAGCAAAAATGACCAAAAATTCTTAGTTTTTCGAACCATTATGGTAAATTCTTATTATGTTGACTGTACTGTGATGTAAGGTCATTATCCAAAAGTAAAGATGCTTGCAAATCTAAAACCGCGATTTGCTCTGCACTTTGCAGAGTGAAGAAAAGTGTTCTAATTTTGATTTTGTTAAGTATCTGCAGTCCACAATCGTACTTACTGATCATCAGTGTGGCTTCCGTACGGCTTCTGTACGGCTTCTGTATGACTTCTGTGTGGCTTCTGTATATCTTTTGGTTTCGGTGATACCATCTATCATGGGAAGAAAAAAAATCCGTCTGCATCATGGTAAAAAATGTATGCTTCAGTATGAATCTTTCAGAAATATATAAAGATTTAATAATTTGACATTTAAAAAAATAATGAATCTTCTTATTAAAGAAAGATTTTGGAATATGTTTTTCTTATCACAAAAGGCGTTTTTTAAAAGACCGATAGAACGATAGTCTAAGGAACTGTACTAAAGCTCACACCTTTCTATAAAAATCATTATCATCACTGAACAATTGTTCAGATTTACTTTGGCAACCATAAGTTATTAAGCGATATATTTTTTTTCGGCCTAACAAATGCCACATAATAAATAATCCTAGCGCATATGAGGTGAAACCAAACTGGAAAATCCAGATATGATTAAAGATTTTTTGTGTGTGAAGTCAGTGACATATAATGTTAAACCGGCAGCAATTGAAGCTTTGTGGGTCAACATTGTTAGTATCATTCACATCATCGACTAAAAATGAACTACCACAATGCGATAATAGTCATGTTGGTCCTATGCCGAAAATCATTTCCAATTCTACAGTGATAGACATCCATTTGGCCGCACTTACTTTTTTATTTTTAAATTGTTTTTTTTAAACTCTTTATGAAAATAGTTATTTCTTTTTCTGTTTTTTTTTTTATTTAGATTATTAAGCGCAGTTTACAAAACAATAACAATTATTACTGTAACGATTATTTTATAGAAAATATGCGTTCTTTTGTAAAACTGTTGCTGTTTTTCGTGAGACAATCGTTAAAACGCATTAAGAGAAAATGTTATTTAATGAGTGAATTTTGACTTGTAAACAGGTGTTTTCATACTAATTTAATAAAAGATTTAATTCAAATATAAGAAATAACAAACAAATTGCAGAATTTTTATAAACCGATTAGATATGGGCTCAGGAAAGCGGTTAAACGATACCGAAAAAGATTTAATCCATAACTTAAAGAAAAAAGGGTTATCAAATCAAAAAATTGCTAAAATAATAATGCGTTCTGAAAGAGTAATAAGAAATTATTTAAAACTTGGCAAAAAGTATGGCATTAAGGCTCCAATGAAGGGATCATCCAAAATTACGACCCGTCAAAAAGGACAGATTCGCCATGAAGCAACTTGAAATCGTATATCCTGTCGGGAAATAAAGGACAAACTTGATCTTCCAGTTACTACGCGAACCATAGCACGTGTTTTAAATGCGACCCCATCGATAAAATGGAAAAAAATGAAGTCTAAACCACGACTAACTAAAGTACACAAGGAGAGACGTCTAGCTGTGCCCAAGCACACATGTCATAGACTGATGAATGGAAAGAAGTTATTTTTACAGATGAAAAAAAAATTTTACTTGGATGGTCCAGATTCCTGCAGTTGTTATTGGCATGATTTGAGCCAATCAAACGTAGTGCGATTAAAGCGAAATTTTAGTGGTGAAAGCGTTATGGTGTGGGAAGCATTCTCTTATAACTGCAATCTTCGTATTTGCTTTATAACCACCAGAATGAATTCATAAATGTACCTGGAACTTCTGGAAGATGTCCTTATTGCAAAACTTGACGAAAATTCTTACAATGAGTATATTTTCCAACAGGACAACGCGGCAATACATGTATCGAAAAAATGTAAGGAATGATTTTCTACCAATAACATTGATTTACTTCCATGGCCGGCATGCAGTTCCGATTGTAACCCAATCGAAAACTTATGGGGAATCCTTGCAGCTAAGGAATACGAAAAGGGAAGGCAGTTTTCGACTGTTAATGAGCTCAAAGAAAAAATCAAAGAATGTTGGTTGGGTATTGAAATTGAAACTCTTCGAAGTCTTGTAAACTCAATGCCGAATAGAATATTTTCGGTCATTCGAAGTGAAGGTGGTCCTACTAAATATTAGTGCATAATAACTTTTAATATTTTGAAAATCATTTAAATTTTTTATTAATTTAAAGGAAACTGCGTTTAAACGAATTTCTCTAATTTTTAGTTTTTTATCGATTACGTATTATGAATGTGAAATATATATAATTTTTGTTTACTACTTTTAAGCTAATAAATCACTTAATCGTTTTGCTGAAAAAAATAATTACAGCACTTTTAGTTTCTCTTAAAATAGAAAAAAGCATGGTGCGTTCAAACGAATGTCTATCACTGTATTTCTGTTTGAAAAAAAAATTAATATTGTTGTGTTATTTTGTTTAATTTAAAGTTCTATAGCAAACAAAGGTTTTTTTTATCTATTTAAAATTTGATTGGTTTTCAGATTAAAATTTAGTTATATTTTTAATTGAGTCAATTTATATAATTAATTGAAAAAATAAGAATACATGTATCGAACTAAATAGTTAATTGAATCAATTATATACTTAGTTAAAACTATGTTAAAAATCTAACAAAATTCCATAAGAAAAAGTATGAAAACTATTCATAACTTAAAGAACCGTTTTCTGTGCAATAAAATTTGTTATTCAACAAAAATCGAAAAGTGGCGGTATTTTGGTGTCACTAATGACAAAGTGCCTGGCCAAAGAAAATCAAAAAGTTAACTGCAACTCAAGCAAAGCTCTGGTCATTTTTTTAAACAGGTTCTAAAATAACATTCCTAAAATTTCCTATTTTCATACACGACGCCATCCCGCTTAACACTATAACGTGCATTGCACTCCAACTTAAAATTTCGCTACAAAAAGACGCTTTATTCATACCAAGAATTTTACGTTTTTATTTTCACACTTAATTATAAATTTGTTTCTATTTGGTTGGTTTTTAATTGACAATTTGTAGGATTTACCCCATAAAAACTGGAAAATCATATTCAGCGAAGACAAGCATTTTAGATGTGATCAAGATAAATTAGCATATGTATGACAACACCAGAACTACTTCATTATCTTTGAATGTTACAAATTTAATCACAAACTTTAATTGTCTCGCTTGAAAATGGTTTTTAAACTAGCAAAAAATGTTCAGGAGCAAAATTGTCATTTCTTAAAACATATTTTCTACATAAATAAAACTAATACCTAAAAAGGGAGTAAAGGAGACTATAATCGGTTTAAAAATCGCAGTTTGAAATTTCGTATGACGAATTTGAATTTTAAAAGTACATCATGTCGTTTTAAAAACCGCTAGACATACACCATACAAATCATTACTAACTCAACGTAGACAGACTTATCTTGACACCACAATAAAATGAGGAACAGACTGTTAAACATTTAACATATATGGAAAAGTAACTACGACGAACACCTCGAACCACCCTACCCAACATAGACTTGCAGTATTTAGACATATGATACACAGACACAGGATAACCCCCTTACTCCAGATAAGTGCATCATAGCTAAAAATAACGCTAAAAACCCACTACTATCGACAAACACTAAAATCAGAAAAAAAGAAGATAAAGATGCAACTGGTATAACACGACGGCACACTTTTAATTACACAGGACCAGAAAGATATAGATTTACTAACCTTTTCTAGAAAGAACTCCGAGCATTAAAACCCTGCAATACTCTGGGACATAATCTCAGAAAACAGCTAACAAATTTTGTTCTAGCGGAACTGCACTTTACAAAACTGCAAACATATAGGACAAACTGGACGAACTAGAAAAAAAAAATAGAAAGTACAAAACAAATAGCGCCAAAGTGTAAGCGTCAGTTACAACACGCTGGCCAAATTTCCAGACAAGTCAGGTGTAATAAAATTTATACAGCAGATGTTGAACGACTTTTGGTCGAAAAAAGAAGGGCTCGAAGAGAGTGGCAGCAGCACAGATCACCATAACTTAAAGCCAAGTTAAGAGAATGCACAAGACGGTTAAGAGACTTGTTACAGTCTCGAAAAGTAGCATCTTTTAAAAAATATTTAGAAAACTTAGATGCAACTTCCCAATCGGATTACTCACTATGGCGCGCAACAAGAAATCTGAAAAGACCTACGCAATTCATATGGAGACTGGGCTAGAAACGATAGAGAAAAGGGTAATTTATTCGCCACACATCTAAAAAAAATATTTACCCCGAACATTGCATCTGATACCGTCGATCTGAGCTCGTTCAATCATGTATCAGCTGTTCGCATAGGGTTTAAACCTTCAAGAGGTTCAAAGAGCCTCTTGGTGATATGACATTCAATTATGCCTCAGTGACAACTGTAGAAAGAATACAGAGGAGACAAAATAAAATCCTTCGAATGATCACAACCGCCCCACGGTATATCAAAAATTCCAATATTCATAAGGACTTCAACGTTCCCTAGATTGATAAACACGCATTAACTTATAGAAACAAGCTTGGATATCATCCAAATCTCCTAGCCCGCAACATTCTTAAGGAAAGTGTTTACATTCGATTGAAGAGGAGAGACACCTTGGCACTTGGTCGAATTTGAATAAAATGCCTATAATTTAAGCAAATAAATTATCTGCGTGAAATATATATTTTGTCCAGCAGTGGCTGTACTTAATTAGTAAATTCTAGTTTTAAGATCTGAATACTTATTGTTAGTTGAAAATATATTTGAAGATACAATAAAAAAAGAATAAAAAAAAGTTACAACTTGGAAGCACATGAAGCAAAGGATTAAAAATATAAATTTTTTGTAACGTTTTTCTGAAAGACTGCTGGATTTTGAGGCAATTAACCAATAATACTGCGTTTATCGATGATTTTAACATAAACGCTAAAGAAATTTAAAAAAAGAGCAAAGCAAATTATATTGATCTGTTTAAATTGCATTTACCCCTATCTTCAGTGGTAACCTTATACCTATAAAGATGGTTTCGTTACTTTAGTTTCTCTATATATTGATTTACTTTCGCTTGAAAAAGTTTTCTTTTTGATTACACTTCCGTTTACTATTCACTATTCTTATTAGTATTCTTTACTTTTATTTTATTTTTATTTCTCCTTCTCCGACTGCTTCTGGCTTTAAATAAAAAAATAACTTATTGTTGCAGTAATCCTCTAGCAGAAATTGAAGCTGTATTTACAAGTTGAATAAAGACTGTTTTGCTATATTCACTATCCGTTAAGAATATTTGCTATCACCTATAAAATATAAAAAAAATATTTTTTCTATACAATTTACCATCTAGACTTAAATATATTAAGAACAAAATATTTATATGTTAAAAACTAACTAATTTGCTTATTTTTTTAATCATAAAACAAAATATGACAGATATTGTATTACAATTTTTATTTAAAACTAGCTAAGTTCTTGAATTTATGAAATCCTAATTTTTTTATAGACTGCTTATGCAACAAACACTAAACTTAAAATAAGTTAACCACATAACATTTAATTTGTTTCAATTTATATTTATAAAATTAAAAAAAAAAATTTTAGTTAAGTTTATATTTTATCAAATTGTTATAATAAGCGTGTCAAAAATTAAACAATACAATGTAGCGTGAAACTGTTTTAACTTTTTTAAACAGATGCAAAGAATTGATTGTAAAAAGCAAATAAAATAAATAAGCAAATAAATATTTTATAAGCATTAAATATTATCTAGTTAATGCCCTTTTCAACAAAATACTCATGGCATCTAAATTGCCAATTGTGTAACTAATTTGGAATATTGTAGCCTTTCAATATTACCGGTTAAACGACGATTTATAGTTTGTATATAATTTTGTTCGTTTCATTTTATTGTAATACGATTTAATATCAACGTCTAATATTTTAGTTTACCTAGACCGAGACTAACGATTCTCTCAGCATGGCTTGAAAAGCTCTAAGCGTCAAATATTGGCATTAACTTATTGTATTTTAAAAGCGGCAACAGCAACAACATGATTAAATAATGCAGGTTAGGCTATTAGTCAATTTCATTAGCATTCAATGATAAATAATGGTAGTTTCTATAATAAAAAGTCTTAATTGACAATTAATTTCAAAACACATACAATCATTTTGATTGAAATGGTTTGAAAGCAGTACTTATTAAGGGCCATTCCTGAATATTCTAAATGGTAGAATGGTAGCATACATTATTTTCTGGCTTTCTGATCTCAAAATAGTTTTTTCCAAATTATTTTTTGAAACAATATAAAAACATACTTTCGTTTTTCTGTTGGCAAAAAGAACTACAGTCTACAGTGTTAGGCGAGTTAAAATTTTAAAAATCAAGTATTCTGCCTATCTCACTTAAGATTTTTATATATACAAGGAGGGTGTGTTAAGGCTTTTTATTTTTCCCATAGGTTTTTCAATGACAGTGAAACAGCTTGCATTTCAAATAATGCCTTCGATATAGATTGTGACGTTTATTCCGTTTAATAACGTTTTGTTATATTGAGTGCTTTTATTGTAAAATAATAAATCAAATTAAGCGATTTATTCCCTTTTTAAATACCCAAAATAAACACGTTTTTAACTTCACACTGTAACGCCTAAAAGTTGCATTATTATTTTACTGTTTTTACTCGACCACGTTTCAACTCGAATTCAACTCATTTGCCCAGCGATTGGTGCTTATATAACTGTTGTAAGCAGTTATCGTATATATGTACAAGAATATTTGACTTTAACATAATCCCATATTGTTGCTGTTATTTTCATTCAGTTTAGCCGTTTGCTTAGCTGTGTACTTTGTTTTTGTTCTGTATTAGTTGTTTTTGTTTTCTGTTGTTTAGCTTCTTCCGTGGAATGTATAATAAACATGTTGCTGTTGTTGTTGTGGTCTTGAAAGTAAAACGATTTCTTAGAAGACTACGCAAATTGTAAAAAACACAATAGGTCGCGTCGTTTACTTTTTTACCGATAATTATTTTCTTTTAAAACTTAAATAAACGTAACAATATATTAAAAGTGATACAATTTCATCGTTTTTTTATTCTTATTTTCACTTTTCTAAGTCTAGAATTTTGTTTAACAGATATGTCGCTTTACTTATCTCCATTAATAAGAACAGTTTACGGAATCGTATAATCGTTGGTGCAAATAACTAAATATGTTGAAGAGTTAAACAAAATTGTTGATACTAATAAATCGCTGTACAGGAATTTTAATAATATATCTAAATTCCAACGAAAATATAAAATAACTGCAAGTTTTCAATAAATAATTGGCAGCCGGTTTTTATTTAAATTGCTCTTAAACAACTTAATTTTATATCAAAGTCATTCACATCAGCAATTTTAGTATTTTGAAATAGAAAAAGTTCAAAAATGTTCTTCTCTGCTGCAAAAAATTAATAATATTATTTAGCCGGCAACTGCAGATATTTTTCAATCTCAGACAAAGAGGCGACATTTAAAAACAAATCAAAACAAATTACAAATTTTTTTACTGTATTTTTTTTTATTATAAAACTATTAATTTGAACATTAAGATCTGAGAAAACATGGCGCACTGTTATGTAGCAGTGCTATACGCTAAATAAATGCTCTGTATAACTAATGCATCTGCGATATGCATTTTCAGTAGTAACATGAATGCCTTTATGATTGCTTTTTTTTCATTCAGAGATTTTAACATTCTCTGAAATACGATGAAAGTTATTTTTAAGTTTTAAAAAATAAAATGTATGTTTTGACAATAATATTTATTTTTTTTTAAATCAATTCATTTCACAAACATACTTCTTTTTATTGTATTATAATTGCGGTTAATTGAAAAGTGCATTGTGTTCAGTATTATCCTAAAGCATTTTTATATTTCATATTTAATTTAATTGCAGTATCATTTTCAATTTAAAATTTATTTATTGTATTTTATTATTTAATTTAAAAATTTAACAGACGATTTAATTGATGTCAAATTGATTTTATTTTTTACAGAATAAAGATTTATATATTAAAACTTTTAGAAAAAGTTTTTAATATAAAATAAAATTAAATCTTTTTTGATAGCCTGTGAAATGTTGCAAACATTTTGTTTCAAGTTGTGTGTTGTGAGAAGTTTTGCTTCACTTGTTGCATCACTAAATCGTTGGACGCAAACATCTTATTTCAGAATAGGATATTAACTGATCCTGATTAGATTTAGGCTGCTAAGAACTAAATTGACAAAAAATGACGAAATTATATTACGGCGGATTCTTGTACGTTGTAATATTTCTTTTGTAATTTATTAACATCTCAGCTTAAATTTAAAACAAAATAATGTAAATAACTGCATTCGTTAATCAGAGTTGTAACTGAATCATTATTATCATTTTTAATTAATTCTTTTCACAAAAAGAAAAATAAAGAATTAAATGAAATTTTAATCAATTTAAACGAATTAGGCAGAAATAAATTTCAATTCGTTTCCAATTTAAATACATTTGTGGAATGGCTTGGAATTCGTTTTCAAATCAAATGAATCGATAAAATTTGTTAAAGTGAATTGCAGATTATTTCCAATTTGTTTGAATTGAATTGTTTTTTGAAATCATTCAAATGAATTAAGGCAATGAATTGTAATTCAAATCAATGAATTAAAAATGAGTAGCAATCAGGGGAATGGAAATTTCTAGAGGGAATGAAATTTTTCTCATCTCAAAATAAAAATACTCAGTACGAAAATTGAAAAACCTTGAACTAGATTCGCGCCTGATCAAAGAAAACATGGTGTTTGGAGTTTGATTCTTCAAGAAAAATTTTCCATCAATTCAAATCAAAAGTTTGAAAATTATTCTGGGCTACAGTAGTAGGCCTATGTAGTATTAAATCTATCTCACATAAGATTTTTATAATATCGAAAAATAAAGATATACCAGTGAAATTGTTAACGTTTATTTATTTAACCTATAGTTTTTTCAATAATAGTGAAACAGCTTGTATTTTGTACAATGCCTATGATATATATTGTTACGTTTATTCCATTTAACATAACACTCTAGAGTTTTAAAATAAAATTAAGCGATTTATTCACTATAAATACACAAAATAATCACGATGGTAACTTTACCACTGTAACGCCTAAAAGATGATTTATTATTTTTGTTGTCTTTACTCAACGATGTTTCAGCTTAAATTCAACTCCCCTTTAATTGGTTCTCGCATGTACAATGCACTTGCTAATTTTTTTTAATTCATTTGATTTAATTCAACAAATTCATTTGTCTTGGCAACGTATAGTAATTTATTTTGAAAATACATTTGAATTCCAAATATATTTCAATTCTTTTTTGTGTGTAAAAGTAATTAATTCAAAATTTTTTCATTCAGCGCATGAATTAATAATTCATTTACAGCTCTGTCGTTAATTTTATGAAATTTTAGGACGTTCAAAGATAATCGACGTATACTTTTGAATCGACACTTTGTTTGCATAAAAAAAAATTCCTCTTAACGCCGGTCAATGATTAAATATTTGCAACATCGGGCTTTTCAGCAACAAGTGTGTTTTTCAATTGACGTATGCGTTGGCAGTTGTTACAATGAATTCATTTTTGCACCAAAATCGTATTTCAATAATTTAAATCGACTATAAAAATGGTAGTTTTGTTAAAGTTAGTTTTCGTAAAACTCGTGACATTTTAAGAGAACATAATCGTCCCCTGAGACTGCTGTTAGGATTTAGATCTTTGAATTTGAGTCGACAGGCTCGCTATAAACCGTGCGAACACCAACTCGTGTTCGACCGGATTGTTCATTTGAAATCATCGCAACCGTGAGCCACAATGTTGAAGCAGATTCAAATTTGTCAATTCCACGACGTTCTCAACAATCGGGGTTATCCAAAACCACCACATGGCGAATTTTGCATAAGGATTTGACTGTGAAGTCTTACAAGGTTTTACTGGTACAGGAATTGAAGCCGACCGACTATCCACATGGCCGATCGGCTGGTTTTTCCGAAAAAATCATTTTTTAATACGTAGCCCATTTTCACTTGTCAGAGAATGTTAACTAGAAAAATTGCCGCATTTAGGCTTCTGTAAATCCTAGGGCGATTATTGAGAAGCATTTGCATGCTCAACTTGTCACTATATGGTGCACTATGTTGTCTGGAGGCGCGATTGCGCCGTTTTTCTTTCGAAGATAAGACTGTAAATGCGGCAGCGTTCAATGGAGCATGCTATCGCGAGATGCTTCCAACACAGTTTTGGCCTATTATTGACGACGTGGATGTCACTGGCATGTGGTTTCAATAGGACAGTGCCAAATATCAATGTCGATCGCATAATTTCACGATAATTAGCAGTTATGTGGCCAGCCAGATCGTGTGATTAACCACCAGTGGATTATTTTCTGTGGCGCTATGTTCAGGACAGAGTCTATATGAATCTAATCGATTTCAGATCTAAAACTCAAAATCCGTGATGTGAGTAACAAAATAGTAATGTCTTTTTGCCAAAAAGTGTTTAAAAACTTTGATGCAAAATCAACATCTGTCTTTCAGCGTAGTCGTAGTGACATTGTTCATTCATAAATGTCGAACTTTTTTTTTCGCAATATAATACAAATTTGAATCATCTTAATCTAATTTATTTGCTTTATTTTGTGTAGAAAACAAACTTCTTGTTGAAGAATCCTTTATTAAATTAAATTTTATTAAAATTTAAACTATTGTTTTATTTATTTCAATTTCTATATGTGCCAAGTATCAGTTACAATTGTTTTTGTTATGCATTTAGCAACTACAGTGCCAAGGAAATGAACAAGAAGTATTAACACTAAATTTATGTTGAAAAAAGTATAGAACCTTTAAAAAAACTCGACATTAAACTGAATGCATTAAAAAATTAAAATAAATAAAAAGTACGAAATTAACTCGTAAAGTATGATTGCTTAATTCAAATAGATAGTTGCATGCTTTGTAATCCGTTTTTTATTTTTTTGTTACTTTGAACATTTTTACAATTTGCAAAATAAAACGAAAACAATTCACTCACTCATTTTTATGTAAATACGTAATTGAGACTAAATTAGTTTTTAAGTAACTTAAAATTTAATTTGTAAACTACATTTTTGCAATCGTGAACTAATATTATTTTATTAAAAAGCAAAAGAAAAACAGAAACAGGACTAAAAAAGCAAGAAGAAGGATAATAGTATTCTATATTAAAAACCCCGTTAGCAAAAGTACGCTACTGCATTTTGTGTTGATTCTGCCTGCTTTAATTAAAATTGTCTTGTTTTTAATTATACCCAACTTAATATTCGTTATACTAAATATACAATATAATACTTTTAATTTAATTATTTCTTACAGTGTATAAATGTTTTCAATAAAAAACAAATAGAAAAAATCAATTTCGAAAATAAAATAAAGTTTAAAAAGCAAATTTATAATAAACTTTTTGATTAAATATGTATTAATCTTTTAAACGGTCTTTTTAATTTTAATTTAAAATTTTAACGATTTATTTTTTCAATATTTCGCTTTCCTATGGAAAGCTTCTTCAGGAAAATTAATTTTTAATAACAAAAATTATTAACAAATTGAAAAAATTAATTAATTGATATTTTTGAAATTTAATAATTGCAAAAAGGTATAAAAAAAATTTGATTTGGCTTTAATGGTTTTCAATTTCGTTGCAGTATTGATTTTCTTACAGCAAAGTTGTACTGCCAAGTTCTACATAAGCACAATTTAGAACTAGCCTCCTTTTACTAAATAATTTTAAAATTACAACTTCACATATCATTCGTGACTTAAGATGACTAGATTTTATGCTCAATGTGGATGAACAATGCAATTTCCTAAAGAATAAAACATAAAGCAAAAAGTTTGGACAGAAACCATGCCTTTCAAATATAATCACAACGGCAATGCAACAGACATATTTAGCGTATGACAGATGTTAGACATATAGAACCGTAGAGCAATATGTTCAATACAAAATTGCTAGGCGTAATGTTAATTGGTACATAAAACTTGCAAGAAGCGAGTATTATTCTTATAGATATTGCACTGCAATTGACAAACGCCAAACATGGAACACTATTCGTGAAATTGTCAGTAATAGTGATGTCGGAATTTTGACTGCAATATTCATGCAAATACCCTCAATAACACTTTTGCTAGTGCTCCCATGATCAAATCAGATCCCACTTTTTTAACTTTTCAAACCCAAAAACCCGATAAATTTGGATTATGGTATGGTTGGTAATCAGTTTCGGTTTTCCTGTATTACTCAACGTGATCTAAATGTAAACGTGTTTTCCAATCAAATACTACCGACCCTGCTAATATTCATTTAAAATTTGTGAAAGTGCTTTTGTCCTAACTCTCCTGTACGACACATAATTTTAATAATATTATCATGGCAGCTACGTTGCCATTCATATGGAAATATGTGAACATTTTGCCTCTACCCTAGGCAAATTGCGAATACAGATCAATTGCCATTTTTTGTTTTATATTAAAAGTTTTTGAAAGAATTTTGTATCAGCTAATGTTGTCACACATTAACGGCAATAAATTACTTTCTAGTTAGAACCACACCTGTATAACTGCTGCTGCAGAAGTAACTGAAGGTGAGAACATAAAATTTTTAGTGCTTCTAGACCACTCTAAAGCATTTGATACGATTAATCATGACATATTACTTTTTTTTTTTTAATAGGACCAGCACTCAGGGGATGACCCCTACGTATGCGATGCACTGTGCCAGAACTACGAAATTAGGTTACGGGAAGGGGGAAAGAGGGAGTAGTGTCTGTGGACATTCGATTTGAACTTTCTCAGATTGAAAGTGACAAGAAAGACCTTCGGAGGGATCTTATTCCACATACGGACTGTTCTGCTAAAAAACGAATTTTCCCTGTAATGCGTAGTGCGATTCATTGGCCAATCAACCACAAAAGGATGTGCTCTCATCGAAAATCGAAATTAGGAAATTAGAATTCTTTTTTAGATTTTCAGACACATCGGTCGAGGTTATTAAGGTCATATATATCGAATTGTAAAAAATCGATTTTTGTGTATTAACACATTCGGCTGAATTGCGGGAATTCACGTAATTCACGTATCTTTAAGTAAACTAATGACGGAAATTCCCGCTAATGTTCAGATCAAGTTTTCCAAAGTTTATTCCACTTTGTATGGAGTTAGAGTTGCTATATAGGGCTTAAATATAAAATTCGGCAACTTCCGTCATAGTAGAAATATCCGTCATTTGTTCGACACAGCTTAAAAAATTATTCATTATAAAAAACCGGAAATTCAAGCACTTCGTTTTTATATGAAAAAATTAATTGAGTCGCTGGCAGCCACCAGCTAAATTTAAGTGCGGCCGAATGTGTTAAGTATGGGCGGAAAAATTGCCACCTATCAGACCACTAGTATTTTCAATATATGTGAATAATTTGACAAAAGTGCTTCCGAAATTCAACATCGTAGAAGATTCACAACTTATACTAGGTACCCCAGCTGAAAATGCAGCCACTGGTCTATCACATTTAAATAATGAATTAAGGAAAGTTTACCACTGCGCTGGTGCAAACGAACTTTGTTTGAACTCTTATAAATCTAAGTGCAACGTATTTTTCGGGGGACATTGTTTTGAATGACGAAAATATTGAAATTGTTATTAAGACAAAAAATCTAGGGGCACAATTTTTAGCAACCGGTTGTCACAATCGGACGACGTCAGTTGGTCAGGTATATGTGAAGTTGCGGACGCTTTGGACTACGCCGTATTTTACTCCAATGCGGATAAGAACTTTGCTCGCCTAAGCATACTTGCTTCCAACTTAAAGATATGGATGGGAACTGTGACGCCGTTAATAAAAGAAAATTGAACGCTCTATATAACAACATTGTCAGATATGTCTATAGTTTGCCTAGATTTGATCACGTTTCATCTGCCTTAAATAATCTTTACGCGGTTAGCTTCGAAACTCTTGTAAAGACCCGTAATCTGTTTTTTACACGAGATATTATATACTCAAACCCTTAAATATTTGTTTAAAAAAATACGTTTTGCCCAATCGCCTGGAATAATACCTCGACAACAACATCTAGTGCCTGAGTGGCAATTTTATTTGTATGCTGCTCGCATTTGGAATAGTCTTTCACCATATCAACAACTTAATGGCAACAAGAATATCACAAATTAACGTAGATTAAATTAATTTTAAAATATTTTATTTTACTTTTAATTTTATTTATAACTTATTTGAAATTTTCCAAAAAAGAAATAATGTTTATTTTGAGTGTAACGCAAAGCGTTCCGGTACAATAAAAATAAGATGTAGTCATGAAGTGGCGAAATATATAAACAAACAAACAAATAAACATTTTAATGAAATTCCCCACAAAAATTCCGCCGGGAAGTTTTATTACTACCCGCCAATGTTATGTATTTTTTAAACATAAAATAAATTTACTGTGTTCTTTTAACAAGGTTTGTGTACTCCAGCTTTAAAACTACAACACTTTTTGATTTAATCGCTCTGTTGTGTCAGCCATCTCAAGTATGCAAAATAAAAAAAAAAAAACAAAACTGAAATACAAAATTTTCGTATATTTAAAACAAAGTTTTAACTCTGCCTGAGTGATTTATGCTTTCCAATTTTCAGGTACTTTTTACAAGTTTTCCTTAAGAAATTTGTGCCTGAAGATAAGCAACTCAATACGAATTCTGTACATTGTTTTCCTTCTCCTGAACAATGTTATACGTTGTCGTTTAGCACTTTACGTTGTTTTGCTTTAAAAACTTTCTTAAGTGCTTTTTTAATTCAAATTCTGTTTGTCATTTGTTTATTTAACTTATTTAACTTTGTTGAAATGTGGGCCAAGTTCGTTCATTTGTTGTTGCGTTTAATTTAATTCCAGACTATGCAAAGTAAGTAAAAACTTTTTTATTCAGTGTAATGAAATCGGACTTATACTAATTTTTAAAACCTAGTCTTAGTTACTTTAGCTATCGATTGTCGATATTTTAATAATCAATCGTTTAATCGTTATCTTTAGATTTAAGCAATTTTTATCTATCTACTTTAGATGTCGCTCGCCTTTGCCATTACTTAGTCTTTGAATTACTACCCTTAAGGTCGAAGTACTATTTACTTATCTATGTTCAAAACCTGCACAACAAGGCGATAAACTTATGTTTAAAGGAAAGTGCTAGATTAAGTTTATATATCGGGTTTTTCCACAAGAAGTTTGTTTTTCAAATATGGCACCACGCACAACATGATAATTTGGACATTCAGATTTTTGACGTATTCGTAGTAAATCCACTGGCAATACTGACAATGAATTCAATTTCGCAAGAAAATCGCATTAAAATAATTAAAATCCACTATGAAAATGGTGGTTCTGTTAAAATTAAATTTCAAAAAATTCGTGATATTTTCGTGCTTCTAAGATCGCTATTAAGAATTTGGTCGTTAATTTTGAATCGACTGGCTCGATACAAAATGTGGGTACATCAACGTGTGTTCCACCGGGTCGTTGAACTTAGAGCATCGCAGCCGTGAGCGCCAGTATTGCTGTAGATCCTCGATGTTCTAACAATTAGGGATTTTCCAAAACCACCACAAGGTAAATTTTGCGTAAAGATTTGATTTTGAAGCCTTACAAGATTCAGATGGCCGTAGGTTGGCTCAATTCATTCAGGAACAAGCAACTGGTTTTTCTGAAAAAAATATTTTTTCAGACGAAACCCATTTTCTCTTGTCAGGGTATGTCAACAAACAAAATTGCCGCATTTGGATTTCTGAAATTTCTGAAGCGAGTATTGAGAAGCCTCTGCATGTTATATGGTCTGGAGTTGCGATTGGGTTGTTTTCTTTTCGAAAATGAGGGTGGATATGCGGTAGAGGTCAATGGATTACGCTATTGAGAGATGTTAACAACTTTTGGCCTATTATTGACGATGTGGATATCACTGATGTGTTTTTTTTTAACAGAACGGCGCCACGTGTCATGCAGCCAATGAAGCGATCAATTTATTGCAAACCGAATGTGCAGATCGCATAATTTCACAACAATTAGCAGTTAAGTGGCCAGCCAAATCATGGATTATTTTTTGTAGGGCTATGTTAATGACAGAGTCTATACGGAGCCAATCGTATCGATGTCTGCCTTAAAACACTCAAAATCCGTGATGTTATTAATGAAATAGGACACCTAGTTTACCAAAAAGCGTTCAAAAGCTTTAATGAAAGAATCGCCATTTGCCAGATATCATTTTTCATTCATAATTGCTGAACTTTTCTCTTCGTAATACAATCAAAATTTGAATCATCTTTATCTAAATTTTTTGTTTTGAAAAAAAAAAACATCTTGTTGAAAAACTCTTCATATTTAATATTACAAAGTACGCATAAGTTAATAGAGACCATACTATCAAATTGCAGAAAATTATTTATGATATAATATAAGAACTTTTTAAACTCAAAGTTATCAACATTAACACAAACATTGATATTGGCACCTTGATTATATGGACTGCCAAAAATTCACAAAGAGGAATCTCCTTTAAGAGCACTCTCTTCTCCATCTTATCAATTATGCAACTATATTACAAACATATTAAAAAAGATCACCGAGTCTTCTAAATACAATATAAAGGATTCATTCAAATTTAAAAACAAAAAAAAAATTATTTTCCTGTAGTATCGTTATTTCCTTGTATTGCTTTTGATGTGGCAATCAATTTAATAAAAGAAAATTTTAACAAATTATAGAAGATAATAGATATTATCAGTATAATGAAGAGATGTATAGCCAGAAAAAAGAACATCTGATGGGTTCCCCAGTTTCTCCAAGTGTGGCAGATATCAGTATGGAGAAATTTTTAGATAACGTTATTGGAAAATTAATATTAAACGAAAATTAAAACAAAATATATTCATAATTAGTTTTGTGCTGTATCTGAATCTGCAATAAATTAAATATTAGAATTTGATACTTTAATAAAATGTACAATTGAAAAGGAATGCGATTCAGAACTTCCTTAATAATATGAAGAAATAAAAAATTAGTTATAGACTGGTATCAAAAACCAACTGCTTCAAAATGGTGTTATAAGAAATGTAGCTGATCCCAAGATAAACCCAAAACGTAGCACAACAAAAAATGTATGAAAGACTGGAATAGCAGGACATAAGTCAAATTAAAAATACAGCGATAATACTAGTTCACAAAAAACATCATACTTTCAATTTTAAATTTGGAAAATTGCAGTGTTCTGCTATACATTTGTGCGTTTTCAAATGCATTAAACCGACCAATAATTAAAAAACTTAAAATTTTATCCTATTTAGCATTGAACACTATGTGATTGTCGCGACTTTAATTGCTTTTCGTATTTTTAATAGAATAGTAAAATATTAAAGTGTATAATATATGCCTTAATGGTTTTTTTTTTGTAGTAAAAATTATTTTAAGGATATTTTAAGCCGCAGAAAATACAAAAATTCAATATATAGTCGAAGGCAATAAACAATTAAATAATTTAATTAAGTGACAGCATATTTTCAAAAGACAAATAAATAATAAAAAGGGGGAAAATTATATGAATGTCAAAATAACTTTAAGGCATGTATTATTCTTACAAATCTCGTTTTTATTATTATTATTATTATTATTATTATTATTATTATTATTATTATTATTATTATTATTATTATTATTATTATTATTATTATTATTATTATTATTATTGATATTATTTTTTTATTCATATTTTTCTATAAGTTTTTGCTTTGGTTATGTTCTAAAAGTATTCAGTATTTAAATATTAAACAGTTGCTTCATAAAATATTTTACATAAATGTGATTAATATTTTAAATTAAATAATATATCACTAATATGCTTTCGATCATTTAAACCGGTATGTGTATGTTTGCAATATGAATTATAAATAATTATATAAAATCATATTAAAGAACGCTTAATATCATATTTGCATTTTAAACCACATTAAATGAATTTCAAATTGTGACTAATTTAAAAGTCATAAACACTATGCACCAACACAAAGTTACTAAAGGTATCTAATTTAACACTAAATAAACAGACCAAGAAAACCTATGTGTCCATTGATAAGCGTAATCTTATGATTTTTATATCTTTTTATATATTTTGTTTTTAAATTTAATATTAAACAACTGTTTAATGCAACGATAAACAACGTGAATGATTTTTCTGTTGGTGATCAATATAAAAATTAAACAAAAAACCATCAATATTGTGAACATTTGTTATAAATTAAATGTTTTATATACACCCACACATCAACAATCCCAACAACTACAAACAAATTTATTCTCAATATCATCTATATTAAATTTAATGCACATTTATCACACTGGCACCACAAAAAAAATAGTAAAAATATAAACCAGGTTAAGAGCTTAAAGCCAACGAAAGCAAGCACCACCACGACAGCAAAAAAGATTTCAAAATTAAAAACGCCAACACAAAAGGTAAAAGAAACCAAGGTAAAGGATAAATGTGAAAAAAATTTAATACCAGACTCAGTATCACAAAAGAAAACTAAAAAGGTAATAATAAAACCAGCAATAGCAAAAGCAATAGCAACGAAGGCAACAGCAGCCATAACAAAAGGTGAAGCAATTTCTGAAAAAATTGGTCAGAATAAACCTCATGAAACACAAATGCCATCAGAAACGATAGCAGTAGCAGTATCAAACTTAGCGCTAGCACAGAAACCTTCATTGCTACCAAAACCAAAGGTTAAAGTTATAATACCACCAGCTTTAGTACAAAAGCAACAACAGACACTCCTACAAAAGCCAGAACAAGAAGACGATAAAGAAGAAGCTGCTGCAATAAACGAAAACGAACACGAACACAATGTTAGTGAAGAACATGCAACGGATGTTGCGTTTTCGTCCTCTAGTCGTATACCTGTGCGTACAGCAAATGCTGAAAAACGCACTTTAATGGCAGGCATTACAACCCAATCGTTGTCTTTCGAAGAAACCTCACCCTCATCTACTTCTGAATTGCAAAAAAGCAAGACTTTGATAAAGTAAGTTTTGCATGTAAGAAACAATCACAAGAAAAACCCTTTCATTTTCTATGAAGTGTTAACAAGTCCCTATAACTTGAACTATTACTTTTAAAACCACCCCCGCATTAGAATGCCATTAGAATGCACTAGCATTGAATAAATGAAATTTGTGAATAAGGTGCAAACGCCATTCTTGACGGTTATGCATCTACTAGCAAAATTAATTTCATTTCGAAAATATTAATAATGTTTAAGGAGGGATTTTACAATGATATGGTTAATATTATCCATTAAAAAATTAATCTTAATTAAATATCAAGAATATAACCAAAATACCAAATTCTAAATTCGTATATCCGATACCAGCACTGATATTTATTTCTGTAATGTATTTAATAAATCAAGAATTTTTATTGTTTCTTTAGGCTTTAAATTATAAGTTAAGTTACATTACATGTTGTGAAATATCCTTGTGACGAACATTACTTGATTACTTTATTAAGCATTTTAAGGCAAAAGTAATAAAAATCAGATAAATGAAAAAGACAAACGAATGAAATGAAAATTTACAAAACTAAAACAAAAACGGACTGATAATCATTTAGTGATAACGAGAAAAAACTAATGGAGAAAGGAGAACATAATCTACCTTTTGACAAGATATAAAGAACAGTTGAACACAAATTGTAGACGCCGAAGCAACTAGTACTCAGTTACCAAGCGACCGACGAGAACACATGCACAAAGTAGCCGACGTACTCGGAGAAATCATAAAACCACACAATAGAACAAAGACAAATCCCAACGAAGAAAAAATTGCTGAAACAAATATGGGCAGAACTACGGAACAATGATCTAAAGTGGACAAAGAAAACACGTCACAAAACACAACAATTTATACAACAGACAAACTTTCTTTCCAAAAATAAATACGCTGCTTATGAAAACGCTGCAAAACGTTCGCTTAGCTTGTCGAAGATAACCGATATCACGAGACTATTTTCATTTGACATCAAGGATCTGTAAACGTCAATATCAACACAATAAACCGTAGCTATCCTACGCAACATACAAGACAACTTATACAGCAATCGACATTATAAATACTGCAAAAGCAATAACAAAACACGGCTATTTTAAATTTAATAACCAATTTTACAAATGATCTGACGGAAAACCTACTTTCGCAATCTTCAAGGAAATTTTCATGCAACATCTCGAATTACTACATATAAAGATAGTGATAGCTTATTGCTATAAATACGTAGATGACGCATCTCATGCTTATTTGAACCAGACAAGGCCAAACAAATTCTAACAGACTTAAGCAAAAATAATAACATTACATACACAATGCAAAAAGAACAGGACAGAAATTTGCATTATCTTGACATCACAGTTTACATCTATAGGAAGCCAACTAGGACAGGCAGCAACATCCACATCCCCTCGAACCACCCTACCCATCATAAACTAGCAGCGTTTAGACATATGGTACGGACACTTAAGATAATTCAACTTACTCCAGATAAGTACAACAAAAAACTCGACACAATTTACACCATAACTATAAATAACGACTACAAACCCACTACTATCAACATACTTCTTAGTTACTAAAAACATGAATAAAGAAGACAAAGATAGAAGAACCAATACAAGATGACGGTACGTACCCTTTTATTTACATAGGACTAGAAATAAAGGTTTATTCGCAGCATTAAAACCAGCAACACTCTGCGACGTAATCTTGGGGCATTGACAGAAACAACTGACAAATTTAGTTCTAGTGAAATATACAGACTTTTTTTTGTTTTTTTTTTAAGAGAAATAGCACTTCAGGCAACAATACCTATTCAGTCAAGTACGGTGCTACATTCTTTAGGAAAGGGATAGAGAAGAGATGAAACAGGAGGTGAAAGTAGAAGGATAGTCGGACATTAACTGCCATATAAAGACAGCACAGCGACCAGTGACTATGCCTTCATCGCTGAGCAGCCCAACCGATAGTCAATTTTTATTCTTTGTAGTGAAAAAAACCAAGGTCTTCGTTGGGAAGCGAACCCACAACCCCTACAGGTGCCTACAGGGGCACCTAATATACAGACTTACTTGTACCCGCAAACATACTTATGCAGGACAAACTGAACAAACACACAAACATAGAAATGAAAAAGAGAAGACTCCAACTTTGCATTGCACCTTGATACACACCAAGGAACATAGATGAATGTATGACATTCAGACGGACACATGTACCTAGATAATAAAAGACGGCAATATTGAAACTTAACACCGTATAAAGTGCCAGGTGGTGAGCAATCTACACACATGAGCAGATAACAACAGAACTACCTATACCCGAACACCGACTTACCAGTACAGATTAGAACATGGCTTGAAAGTGATGTGCTCACATCGAAAGCGCTCGGAAAAGAATGGACGGAAAAGAATGATAAAGCTTAAAATTTTTTGTTCATATTTTTAAAATCTTTTACGTAACTAATTGCCCAAATTTTAGCAAAGTGACATCCCAACGTTACATCAAATAATTGTAAAATTATTTAACCATTCAATGTGAAATCTTGTATGTGATTTTAATCCTAGTCATATAGTTGTTATTTTTTTATAATCTTTTATTCAAATCAAGGGATATGCATGCTCGCTCTCCTTTGGGTAAAAATAGGCATTTGTACGTACGTACGTATGTTGTGTTGTGTAATTGTTTTATTGTTATTATGTGCCAAGCCGTAACTGCAGGCAAGTTGTTGTTGCCGCTTGCTGTAAAGTTTACCTATACATTTTTGATAACTACGTATAAGCAAAACATAAAAAAGATATTTGTGGGTTGTTAAAATTTTAGCTTGCAATAAAACTTGTAGGAATTAGCTTCTAAAGTCAACCTTTGCTGCAAGAGAGCCATATTTTAAAAAGTTTACAACTTTTGAATTTTCTTCGAACTCTTTGAAGCGCACACATGGAATTTATACGGAAGACGATAAAATCATAATATTTTTATATGCAGAATATGTCTATATATTTAACTGAAAAATTTCAAATTTTGATTTATGACATTCTTGCAGCAAAAGCTGGATATGTAAAATGAAGCTGTAATAAAAAAATGTAAAATTCGCATGCAATTTTTTACAAAAAAAAATTTTTTTTATGTAATTTTGTTGTTGTTGTAATTATGTGGTTTAAAAGTTTAGTTTTCAGTGTTCAGTTTTGTTTCTATTTTATTTTCGGCGTCTCACTCGCACAAGTTACACGACACCTTGACTTTCTGCACAAATTTCAGTTACAAATTTAAAAATAAAAAAGTGTTAGTAGTTTTTAGTTTTTAAGTATTTTGTCAAATTTATAGTAGATCTACGCTAGAAAATTATTTTGAATATTTAAGTAATGGTTTTGGTTATTCTTTTATTTTTTTTATTTTTTTTTTTTTTAGTTTAATTTAATATATTTGTTTAAAGGTTTTATAAAATATTTTTTATGAAAATCTAATAAATTTTCAATTAGCATAAGCTATTTATTGATAAATGAAATAATAAAATTTATTTTTGTTTTTAATACAGTGCTGAAAAACGTGCATCATGGCGTGCTGCCCGTTTGCATTCTCTAGAGAAAGGTGCGGTTGAGGCCAAAACTGTTATACAAAATATGACAAAAATAACTGACGATCTCTTGATAGAAACTCTTCCATCTGAGGTTTGTATGCCTTTGTCATATTTTTCTTTATTCCATAATTCCATAGTTATCCTTTGAGTACTTACTTGTCAGCATTTACTAACTGTTTTCTTTTATTTGTGACCCCATTTTAGCATTCCGTGCGTGTTTGAAGCTTGTTTTGACATAATTTTCTAACCAATAATTGTAATTTTCATCAACTTTACTAAAAAGAAACAGAGTAAACTTTATTCAATTTATTAGTTGTTCTATTTATTGCTTATTGCTACTAACCTAACTATCCTCCCACTGCTATTAGATTTACATATTTCTTTTTCATTTAACTCGTTTGCTCCACATTTTCCTTTAAAAACAAATTGTTGGGGAAACCTTAATTGAGTTTTAATATGTTTTAGAAGATAAAAGCGGATTTATGTGTGTCTTTGAATATTTTTAAAAATTAGTTAAATAAAGTTACAGAGTATATTTTTAATAGGTTTGTTTTATTATCTTTATTTCTAATATCCCATTTCTAATGACACCTTTCCATTTAAATGCGCGGCGGATCACTTTAACTGTATGATTACCATTATCTGCAAATTCTAAACCGGCTTGGTTTATTTAACGGCTCTATAGTAGTCCAGCATGCACAATACCGCCTAAAGCTAAGTTTTCATTCCTTACAACTAACGCATACATACATATGTGTATATGAACATTTACTTATTTGAGATTTCTGTATTTCTCATTGCATTTCTTTTCCTTAAAGCGACGTAAGAAACGGGTGGCAACAAGGGGTAAATATCACAAAAATAGCTTTTATCAATTAATTTTATTATTTAGAATTCAAAAGTAAATAAATATGTTTTAGGAAGTTTCTATTTAAATGACGACAATAATAATGCGGTGATTGCATCAGTAATTTTCTATTCTTATAAAGGTTTTTGCGAACAAAATGCTCTTTAGCCAAGGCAAATCTATTATGTTAATGACGGCGAATTCGTTGTTTTCACAGTGTCAGTATTGCCACCTTAGTATTAAAACGCTTTAAAATTTTTAAAACCTCAAAATATTACGCCCAGAATGGAATAGAATACAGAGAATGCTGAGAACGCATTAGCATGGAACTTGTCTTTTCTTTGCTCTAAAAGCTGAATAGATAGCTTTCCTAAAATTGAATTGAACGTAAGAAATTTTGATATTTAAATTACGCTTTTTTTTAAATCTAAACTATGGCCACAGGATTCTTTTTACAAAGTATAAGAGATTACATTGGACTTTGAGCATGCTTCTCTTCTGCTGAATGTAAAATTTTATAATTAAAATAGATTCGTCTAAATACACGCTTCATGAATCATTTTGTGGAAGTCTAATTTCTCTAACAATGTTCTATATCGAATCCATTTTTCTTTTGATGTATATTGTAAACTTGAGAACCTTCTAAAGAAGAAATGCATTATGGCTGTAAAAACCATGATTCATTTGCCCAGCAAGTATTGCTTATGTAGTTGTTTTAAGCCGTTCTCTATTATACAAGAATATTCTACTTTAATATCACCCCGTATTATTATTGCTATTATCATTCAGTTTAGGCGCCAGATTGGCTGTGTGTTTTGTTATGTGTTAGTCGTTTTTGTTTTCAGTTATTTATCTTATTTAGTAGAATTTCATATAGTCATGTCGTTGTTGTCTTTAATGTATAAGATTTCTTAGAAAACTACGCAGTTTGTAAAATGCACAGTAGGTCACTTCGTTTAGTTTTTTTTACTTATAATTATTTCTTTTAAAACTTAGTAAATCATCTTCGTACAAAAAAAATATTGTGGAATTATAATTATTTTCCATCTGAA
This sequence comes from Trichopoda pennipes, assembly GCA_030448955.1. Lineage (NCBI taxonomy): Eukaryota > Metazoa > Arthropoda > Insecta > Diptera > Tachinidae > Trichopoda > Trichopoda pennipes. The sequence continues at coordinate 11,638,130 of JASKUP010000034.1, forward strand.
GATGAAAAATTAGAGGTATTTTATGCTGAAGAATTGGTAAAAATTCAAAACGGTTTTGAATAATTACTGGAATAAATTTAGTTGCTCTGTTTGCCATAATTTTTTGCATAAATTGATTATCACAGAAAGGATAATCCGAAGTACTAACCGAAACTCAAGCAGGCATATGGAAAGTAGAATCAAAGACAGCAAGTATACACTATATCGTAATCCGTTAACGAAACCTGGAATATGTTACTGGAGATAAAGTTACAATCTTCCACATAAAATATTTATCCTCAGCTATGTAAGAAGTTTTGTCTCCCTCTTCCCTCTCTTAGGAATCCAGGTGTTGTCTGAATTTGGTTAGGTTCGTTATAACCCCCTTAAAATGACCGATTTTTTGACATGGAAGCCAAAAAAGATGGCAAAGGCCACATAGTTTATGAGGGTTATTACCTTGAATGGCATGGTAATTAAAAGTAATATTGAAATAAATAATCCAAAAAAAAACATTCACAAACAGGCGCTTTTTACTGGCAATGCGATCTGTTGCAAGGAGAGAAAATTAAAGTGTGCGTTAAGTTGAGATTAAAACAATTTTTCAAATAAACTTATTTAACTTACGCGAAACCTTTTTACAATACTTGTTTAACCCTTTCAGTGACTTAGGTGAAAAGTGTGTGCACTTTTTTTATTGATAAATAATATTAAAATTCTATATGTCTCTAAAGAAGAGCTAATTTGTTATTCGTCGCAGAAAATTTGTTATGAAAACTTTAACCGTTATTCAACGGAAATAATGCAGAAATTGCTAATAGAGCGAAAAAGGATATTTTTGCTTTCATTAAATTGTTATTTTATTTTCCTTTCTTCATTTTTCGTAAACCGCAGCATCAAAAGTAAATATTTTGTAATATTTTCAATTAATTTATATTTTATGTGTATCTTTTTATAAAGCAGACGAAAAAGATTGTTTTTCCAAAAATTTCCATTAAATCTAGTGATGGTCCGATCATAATACGTGAACGAGAAAAAATACTTGACGAAAAAATTGTGCGACGTACCGAGGAGGTGCCATGTCCTATAACAGGACGACCTCAATTGCGCACGGTCGAGTACATAGAAAAGATCATCGAAACCGAGGTTAGATTATAAATAATCAAGCAAATATACCTTTATTTGTTTTTGTTTTTGCAAAAGTTTAATATTCAGTAGAACTATTTTTTTATTTTTAAGCTTTACGATAATAATAATTCTTTTCTTGTTTTTTGAGCACCTTTAGTTTAGATGTTTGTCTATTTTTCTTTTAAGCAATTTATGGTTAAGTATTGGAAGATTTGCTACCTTTTTTATTATTTATATTAATTTTTGATAGAGGCAAACAGATATCTTTCATTATTTAACTTTTCAAGTATAAAAATGCCTGAAAAGATTTTGACTCTTTTGATAATTTAAGCAAAACTATAGTTTGTATTTTGTTAATATTTTTTCCTTTCAATTAAAGATTTAAATTAAGTGTTTTTGCTCACTGTTTTAATAAATTTCGTAAGTTTTTTGTAGATATTTTTGATATCATTGTCATTTGTTAAAAAGCACAACTTACCACCAACTTCATTATTTCAATAAGCACTTGTCGTCTTCAACACATGTTTGTATGTATGTAGTTTTGTGTGAATAGGGCTTATTAACTCTAATATTTTGTTTTATACTCAGGCACACATTTAATCATTTACCCACCCATAACATAGCCATTGCCATCTTTATTACAAACAAACATAAAGTTAATTTATTATTTAAAGACAGCAAGAGTAGTACTTTAGCACGTCCAAATACGAGTTTTAACTTACAGGTATGGTTATTGAATTATGGGAGTCCATCAATTTTCTAAAACTATTTTTCATATAAATGGAGCAAACATCTTAAAGTGAAACATTTTGGCATTGTTTACATTTCCAAAATGTATTAAAAAAGTAAAAATAAAAATAAGAGTAATAAAATTTTCTTATTATTCCGATACTTAGAAAATCACATTACGGCTGCACAGTGTTTATTCAAAATCATTTATTTTCTTGATGCTGGAAATTGTTATTTATTGCTAATTTTATTAAAAACACAAAAACAATTATTAAAATTGTTTCTTTTCTAAAACAAAATATTTAGATTAAGATGATTCAAATTTTTATTGTATAAAGAAGAAAAAAAATCGGCAATAATTAATGCAAAATGATAACGGACAAATGTTCATCACGACCACGCTGACGAAACGATTCAGACTTAAAATTAAAAATTCGTTAATTACATCACGGATTTTGAGTTTTAAGTCTGAATCGTTTCGATTGGCTTCGTATAGACTCTGTCCTTAACATAGCCCCACAACAAAAAATCCAGTGGATCACACGATCTGGCTGACCACCTAAATGCTAATTGTCGTAAAATTATGCGATCGGTAAATTTGATTTGCAATAAATTTATCGTGACATGTGGCATCGTCCTCTTAAAACCACATGTCAGTGATATCCACGTCAGGATAGCGTGGTCTTCAAAATAAAACGGTCTAACCACACCTCCGGACCACATAGCGCACCATGCAGTCACAAGTTGAGCATGCAAAGACTTCTCAATTATCGCCCAAGGGTTTTCAGAAGCCCAAATGCAGCAACTTTGCTTGTTGAAATACCTTTACAATTGAAAATGTCCTTCGTCTGAAAAAAAATGATTTTTTCCAAAAAAAAAAAAAACAGCTGGTTGTTCTTGAATGAATTGAGAGAATTTACGGCGATCTGAATCGTCGGCCGGCTCCAATTCCTTGAAACTTATAAGGCTTCAAAGTCAAATCCTTACTCAAAATTTCTGGTTTTTCACTCTTAGTTTACTCCAAAGTAATATCGGAATATACTTACAAACAATACAATTTTAGCGATTATTAATACGACACCCAGATATCAATTAGCTGTCACAGATAACCGTCACTATAAATTTAATAATACAGTTCGCGTCAATTTCATAATATGAATTTCCATATTTTTATTTTCTTGCAAATTAGAAAAGTTTGTATCAAACGAGATAAAAAGGATCCATTCATATTGGCAAAGTTTATTTCTACATAAATAATCGCTAAACGTTACTACAAGAGCCATTTAAAGACGAGCGGCTGTAGAAGATGTCTTAAAATCTTATAGAAGCGCAAACAGGTCCTTAATTTTACGTAAAAATAGGCACCATGATTGAGTCAATAAGGCAACGCAATAATTGGACCACCTCACTTTTCTCTAAAGAGTCGAAGTATAATTTGAAAGGTTCAGATGGATTAAGGTTAGTTAGAAGACCGAAAGGACAACGTGTTAACCTTCATTTTTACAAAAGTTACTGTGAAATATATCGGCGGTAGTGATTTGGCCTGAGAATGTTTTTCAAGCCCAATTTATAGAATAAGTGGAATAATGGATGTTTCCAATTGCCGAGAAAATACACCTCTAGGGTGAACGAACCAGCACGATAACGACGATAACTAAGCACACATCTAAATATGTGAAAAATTTTTCTATGGCAACAAAATTAATGTTTTAGAGTGACCGGGATACAATGTGCGGTTCGCAATCCCATAGAAAATCTATGGGAAATTGAAGATCGAAAAATAGGCCGTGATAACTAAAAACGAGGAAACTGTTTGCAATGGAATTTCTTTAGAAATATTATCCAACTTAATTGCTTCAATGCATCGAATATAAGCTGCAGTTGTAAAAAAATAATGGATAAATGAAACTGTTAAAAATGGAAAAGTTACCCTTAATCTAGAGGAACATCTGGCAACACTGATTTCTAATGCAGTTTTGTAGCTTGAGTAATTCGCTTTTATAGTGTGTTTAAAAAATTACAACACAATATTCATAGGGTTTGAAAAATCATGCCGAATAGAAGTGAAGAACCTAAAGCGATTTTAAGTACATTTGATCAAAACTTCGCAATTTATCAGAATACGCATTATATATTCTTTTAAGTTAAAAAAATTAAATGAAAGCTGATAAATGACGCAAAAACAAGTTCAACGTGTTTTAAATTTTGTGGCAGTGCATGTTCGCACTAAAAGAGAAGAAAAAGTATTATTAAGTGAGACGCTGCACAGTGGTTTGAAAACATGTTTTCTTGGAAATAATTCGGTAGCTCATGAACCACTTAAGATATTCTAATGAAATTTCACAGAGGCGAAGCATAGGTACTTCTGCGTGAAATTACGAACGATCGGCCTCTCCAAAGTACAGGGAAACTTCTGGGTATGGCCACAAAGTTTGATACCTTGGGCATAAAATTTTTGGAAATGTCATAAAAAGTTTATTTAAATCATTTAAATACTACAAAAAATGTGCTTACATATCTAGGTTACCTCTATTAGTGTGGGAGAAAAATTTTCCTTTTTAATTTTTGGTCGACCTCAACTTAGTAGTTTTGACGTGGTGTGCTTATTTATATTCGCATTATCAATCTAAAATATTGGCTGCATTCTTAATAAAACAGTGGTATGTTTGGTTCGTTAAAAAGTTACAACCCACTGAATTCGTAAAAACTACCGTTTTTTTAATATTTTTCTCAAAAAGCTGGTGTGTTTTTTCTGCTTATATAAATGAAACCTACTTCACCACTAGTTAATTTTTTAGATTATTTTAAAGACAACCTGTAGCAAATGTGAATAAAAGAAAAATTGCATCAAAAATTGTAACGGTTCATCCTCCAGCCCTAACCACACATAGCCAATTTTAAAACAACATTCATAAATTACATCAATAATCCTCGGAGTGCAAAGCAGCGATTGAGAAAAAGCAGATAATTGAAACTCCATCTCTTGGTTACATACTCCGGAAGGACCAGTTAAAAAAAAAAATTTTTTTTTGGAACATTCTTTCCTGTTTAAGGAATTTATGTGTCAAAATAAAAAAAAATGAAAATGTTATTTTATTATTTGATTAAAAACTCTTTTATATACATATATATTGCATCAAAATTTTGTAAGAATATTTAGATCCGTTCATACTTTGTGGCAATTCAAATGCTATATTTAAAATTTTTAAACAATTACTTTGACGTGAAATTTACAGTTTCAAAAGTAAATAATAAAAAATGATAAAAAAAAATCGACGCGTATAATTTTGTAATAAATTGTTAATCTAGAAATCATAAGCATTCCTCTGATACCATCTGCTTGTATAAAGAGCATTTACTTAAGTTGCAGGAGCTTCGCAAACCTCCCCTTCAAATAAAGTTTTTCTAAGTAAAAATCAAAAATGTGTATAAACATTTTGTGTAAAACTGAAAAATGGAACATTGCATGGAGAATTTGTTTATACACATTTTTAATTTTTACATACAAAAAATAAAATAAACTTCATTAAAAGGCGAGGCTTGCGAAGCTCCTAAACATAACTCAGAAACACCTGTGCTTGGCCTCGGTGAAATCCCATTAGGAGAAGCTAAGTGGTTCATGAGCTGTGCGCTGGCTCGGACTATAAAAATATAAATATCGTTTTAGAGTAACATTTCATTTCTTTTGAACTGAAATATTAAACTTTGCTTTCATATCTTTCTTGCTCTTAATAGAAACAGTTACCACACAAAATTAACATACGACGATACCTTATCAACCAAGAAAGTAATAATTTTCAGCTTGAAAAAGTTTTTGACGTCCTAGATGAAATTAAACATTTCAGAAGAACGTTGAATTAATAAAAAATTTAAAATGGTTGATTATCGCCCAGCAATGATTACCGACTTTCATTAAGTTTCCAATTCTGAACAATTTAATATTAAAGAGAACGAGGGCTCTCGTTGAAATGCTGAAATTCGCTATTCGTTCTTGGTAATAGGCAGGGACGAACAACAGTTTGAGGTTTGTTTATATTTAAAGCGTCCTGAATAAAGAAAATCCGTCAGTTCGCACTGGAGAAATTACCGTATTGAGATTTGCATAATTATTTTCGCGCTTAAAACAATTCGCCTGTATTTTCATTATGTGTGTGTGATCGCTTATTCCATTTTAAACCGATTTTAAAGTTTTTTCAAGTAAAAGGTGTTAGCTACAGATAGTTCCCATTATAAAAAAATAATCTTTATAATTAATGAATTCAATTTGACCTAGACGGCCCTGTCTTTTAGACGGTTACAGAAAGATAATAGAAATTTAAACAAAGTGATAAGAATTACCAACAACATAATAGTTTTGACATTTAGATTTTTGGACGTATTCGTAGTATTTACGTTGGTAATTGTTACAATGAATTCAATTTTAATCCACTGTGAAAATCGTGGTTCTGTTAAAGGACTTTTGGTAAAATTCGTGAATTTTCGTCCTTCTGAGGCCACTATTAAGAATTTGGTAGTTAAAGTTGAGTCGGCAGTCTCGATACTAAATATGCGAACACCAATGCGCCTTCGACCGGGTCGTTTAACTAAAAACATCGAGCCGTGTAGAAGCAGATCCAAATTTTTGAATTCCTCGACGTTCTCAACAATTGGGATTATACAAAACCATCATATGGCGAATTTTACGTAAACATTTGACTTTGAAGCCTTACCATTCACATCTCCATAGATTCGCTCAATTCATTCAGGCTGGTTTTTCTGAAAAAATCATTTGTTCAGACGAAGTCCACATTCAGTTGCCATGGTGTGTCAACAAGCAAAATTGCCGCATTTGGGTTTCTGAAAATCCTAGAGCGATTACTTAGCAGCCTTTGTATGCGCAAGGTATCACTGTATGGTGCGCTAGGTGGTCTGGAGGCGTGATTAGGTCGTTTTTTTTTCTGTTGAAAGATGAGGTTATAAATACGGTAACGGTTAATAGATCATGCTAACAACCCAATTTTGGGCTATTATTGACATGTGGGTTCAATAGGACAGTGCCACATGTCCGATCAATTTATTGCAAACCAAATTTAATTTTAGCCTCTTATTAACAACGTGGATATCATCATTGACATGCGATATCAACAGGATGGTGCCACATGTCACACAGCCAATGAAACGATCAATTTATTGCAAACTAAATTTTCTGATCGCATAATTTTAAGAGAATCATGAGTTAAGTGGCCAGCCAGATCGTGTGATTGACAACCACTGGATTATTTTTTTTTTTGGGGCTATGCTAAGGATAGAGTCAATACGGAGCCAACGGATTTTGATTAACGAAGTAGTACCGCCATTTTGCCGAAAAGTGGTTAAAAACTTTGATGACAGAATCGACATCGGTCAGCGTGGTCGTGGTGGACATTTGCCAGATGTGATTTTTTATTCATAATGGCCGAATGAATGTATAGAAACGAAAAATTGTACTCGATTCGTAATCTTGATTTATTATTGCCGATTAATTATTACCGATAATTGAAGAATTTCATATACACAAAAGATACTTTCTCCATTGGAATTATTCTACACTATGGATATGTTCCCTTCCCATTTACAAATGGCCATCACTGTTATTTTATTCGTTCATTAGTAAATAAATTCAAAAATTTATTTATGATTGCACAACAACTTTACAACCGCATCTTGTTGATTATAAAATATTTATATAACTCGTGTTGCTTTTGTTATACGATTTCAAGTAAAATTGACTAAGTTTCAGTTTATTTATTTTTCCCTACTGTTTATCAACAAATACATAAACAAGCAAACAAAAACAAAACTTTTATACAAATATTTATTTGAAGATTTTCCAGGATTTCAAGTGTCTAGACTAAAGCAAAGCATTTATTCATACATTTTATTCTGTAGTTTCATTTTGTATTGTATTCGCCTTAACTGAATGGTTTGCTTAATTGCTAGAATTCTCTTGATTTTTTCCCTTTTTCATTTAATTATTTTTGGTTTTTTCGGTTGCCAAATATTGACAAGATATTTAATTCACTGAAAATATTTTTTGCAACTTTTGTTTTTTGGAACATGTCGAAAATTTGGAATATTATTTTTCTTAGTCGGCGTGAACATTAATTTAATTTTTGGCAAGAATTATAAGATATCCAAGAATTATTCTATTCAATCAATTACTTTTAAACTTAAGCCAATTTTTAGTTTAAAAATATCGAAATATCGTGAAAGTTTATACAAAACTTTAAAAGGGAACAACGAAAGCAATTGCATTATTTATTCTGATTCTAAAAGTTATTAATTAAGTAAATCCAACAGCAAGAGTTTCAGCTATTTAACATGATTGTCACATCCCAGATAAAGACTTTTTTCGCTCGAAACACTACTCAGAGGATGACCTCTACACATGCAGTGCATTGTACCAGAATTAGGAAAATATGTTACAGGGAGGAGGAAAGAGGGAATAGTGTTTGTGGACATTTGACTTGAATTTTCCCACGTTGAAAGTGACAGGAAAGACCTCTGGAAGAAGTTTATTCTATATACGAACTGTTCTGCTAAAAAACGAATTCTCCCTGTAATGCGTAGTGCTATTCACTGGCCAATCAACCACAAACGGATCCATTCAACGCAAATCGAACTAAATGCAAAAATGTGCGAGTTTCGTGAACAAGTTCCCCCAATTTCGTTAGAGCACTTATCATCGTAGTGACAATAAAACTGTGAAATACAACCTATAATGCGTCGATGCTCTAAGAAATCAATAGAATTGGATACTTTACCATTCCTAATGAGCCTGCTGGTCCTATTCTGTTGCGGTCGACCAACTCCAAAATAGACTTTGCGGCACCGGCCCATACATGAGAGTTGGAATGCATCTTTAGACCGATATAGGTGGTATAAATAGTGTGACGATGGGATGGAGTAAAGTATTTCTTACACCGAGGCACTTGAAAGCTTTAAAAACCTAAAAAATCTGTTTTCATGTCAAAAACATCAAGAGCTTCCGATTCCATAACACCCGTAGTAATAGATGCAGCACCATTTTCGAACACAGATCTATGCGTTAGCATGATGTAACATTGCGTCTACGGGCATTAAAATCGACTCTATTTGCACGACCCCATCGAGAGATCGCCGCAAGATCATAATTGAGTATATCATTCATGTTCCGCCTTTTAGAATTCACCTCCAACTGGTTCGGTCTATTACCAAATTAATACGAATGGTGCTGTATGAGTAACAACGATAGTCAAAATATCGGAAAATATCTTGAAAACAAATGCAAATGTGTAAGCGGTTACTTCTACATTTGTTTGCTATTCCCGCTTTCACTTACAAAGAAAAAAATTTGAGAACTTTTTGTGAAAACAATACCCATCATTTTGTTTTTTATAAAAATATAAACTTTAGAGCTGAACCAGGTAGACTTTTGCTTTAATTACTAATAAAAAAAATCACTAAAAATATCCTTCAAATCTTTGTGAACCAAAACACAAAACTTAAGACCGTTTTTTTGCTTCCAAGCGATGCTAAAGGCAGATTATTTCTGATAATAAAAATCACTATTCGAAAAGAAAAAAACACTAAAGTACGCTACGTTAATTGTTTGTGCTGTAGATTTTGAGATCAATACGCAAACACATTTTTTTAGAAGAAATACAAAATGCACAAACATTTTTGTTTATCGTTTGTTTAAGTGTACGCAACCAAAACGATTTTTGGCCGATGAACACAAATACTAATATGAATAACGTACTGATTTTTGTTTTCTAGCATACCTAAGTGAACTTTTTGTGTTTGTGTATGGATCTTTAACAGATTACGTAGTGAAGTGTTAGTAGTTGCGTTGCATTCAAAGCATTTTGAAATGTACGTAAAAAATACGACAAGGAAAACAACGGAAACACTAAAAAGTACGCTAACGGAAACTACTCAAACACTGAAACTACCTTAAAGAACTCAACGCAACTACTAAAAGTTCACTACGTAAACTGTTAAAGATCCATACACAAACACAAAAAGTTCATTTAAGTATGCTGCTTTTTCGAACACTGATAAAAGCTCTGATTATTTGTATTCGAAGAAAACCAAACGTTATTCATTAACACGACAAAGGTCACACAACATTAAATAAATTGTAGTTTTAAATATTTATTAATACCTTAAGTTAACATAATTACCGAGAAAGGCACATATGTATTTAAATAGTATAAATAGTATTCAGTTAAAATTCCGGCATTCTAGAAGTCAGGCTTTACGCATTCAAACAGTATCTGCAGGTATTCAAATAAAAATCTTAGAAAGGAACACTCACCAAATAAAAAGCAAGTGAACCAAAATGTTCTTCAGCTAGAATAAGAAACAATAATTCAAGTAGTGCATCTCATTACAGTTTAATTCCAAGGAAACTAATAATTATCTTAAATGCCATAAAAAATCCTTAAATATTGAAAAAGGAATTTATTGTTAAACATTAACGAAATCATGTTGTTGGAAAAGTAAAGTAATTTTAAAATAATGTTGTTTCGTTTTACGCTTGTGCAAGAAAATGTTTATATTTTGTTGTCTCTTCTTTTTTCTTTTATAAACCTCAAAAGTTGTTTAAAAATTGTTTTGTCATTCTATTTGCTACTTATACGCATTATAATCTGTTGTAGCGTCTTCCTGTTGCTCGCTGTCATTGTTGTTTTTGTGGTGAAAATGCACAGAAAGAAACAAATTGGAGCAGAAGAATGTCGACATCACAATAGTTTATTTGGGTGGAAGTGTGTGATTGTGAATTTGTATTGTGTTGCAGCAAATCATACACTACTAACTACACAGCCACTACGAAAAGATTTTTATAAAACGCCACTAACGAAAATTACACCACTGACGTGCAGCAGCAACAACTAGCCATGTGTCTGTGTGTGTGTGTGTGTTTTCTGCTATACTCGTTCCTTTTTTAACTTCGTACTGAAGCTGCTTCCGGTCTTACAAATTTTTGATGTTGCCATCTTGTGGTTTGTGTAAAAAATAACACACACACACAAGCCCACATATAAAAAATGAACTTAAGGAGAAAATGTTATTGAAGATTTTATTGTTTTCTTGTTTTGTTGTCTTCTTATTTTGTTGTTAAAGCTACAAGTTTCCAACCTCAGGGCTACGAGACTTTTCTGAATTTTATGTGTTTTCTACTTTATTTATTATTTCTAATATATTTTTTGCACCCATACTAATGCTTGCACAAATGCATGATTGTGTAAGTTAACAATCAAAGAAATTAAGAGACCTTTAAAAATGTTTATGAAAAACTAAAAAAATAATTAAAAATTTCATTTTGGTTTACCAATTATTGTTTATTCTTAAACATTTTCTTAAAGGGTGAAGACAAAACTTAACAAAAAATAAATGATGTGTGATACCTTTGTTAAGTTTTATTTTGAGACGTTTGATGCCAGTTGTTAGCAGTCTATCGCAATTTGTTGATCTCTTTGTACGGTTTCATTTATTTACTTTTATTCGATGTGCAAGATTTATGTTCACAATAATAGCACAGGTCACATATATCTCGTTGTTAGAAAGATATTGCTGGAAGCTCAAATGAATGCTTTGCCTGTAATGTTAAAAACGCACTTAATTAGTATAAACGGGGAGTCACCGGGTAATATAGGATTATTGAACAAGAAGTTTGTTTTTCAATTGTGGCAACACCACACTACATGATAGTTTTGACTTTTAGTTTTTTGAGGTATTCGTAGAAGATCCATTAGCAATTGATACAATGGATTCAATTTTATATTCACTATGAGAATCGTGGTTCTGCTAAAGTTACACTTGGTCAAATTCGTGATATTTTCGGAAAACATAATCGCCCTTCTAAGACCGCTATTAAAAATGTGGTAGTTAAAATTGACTCGACAGGCACGATACAAAATATGCGAACGACCGAGTCGTTCAAGTGAAAACATCGCAGCCGTGAGCCACAGTGTTGAAGCAGATCCAAATTTGTCAAATCCTCGACGTTCTTAACAATTGGGGTTATACAAAACCACCACATGGCGAATTTTGTCTGAGGATTTGTCTTTGCCGATCGACCACTCTTATCGCCATAGATTCCCTTAATTCATTTAGGAACAAGCAGTTGGTTTTTCTGAAATCATGGTTTCAGACCAAAATCATTTTCACAAGTCAGGGTATGTCAACGAGCACAATTGCCGCATTTTGATTTCTGAAATTTCTAAGGCGAGTATTAAGAAGCCTTTGCATGCTCAATGTGTCACTGTCAGAGAACTTCAAAATCACGATTTTTCTTGATTTTATTAAGCACAAAGCGAGTGGCCTTTAATTAATTTGTTGTTTGTTGTCAAGTTATTTAAAATTGTTGTTTCTATATTGAAGCGTAAACGGTGCCAGTAGACTATAAGACTATGTATCTCTTCAAATCGTTCTTTCATTCCAAATATCAAAGATTATTATTACCATGTTCAGAGTGGTTCGTCATTCTAGCCCTATAACTGTAGAAGGCCAATATATTGGGATTTCGACTCATATGAGTCAATGTATATCTCCTGGTAACATTTGATAGTGATATTCATTCAATAAATAGTGATATTCATGCAATAAATACTTTATTTTTAGGATGCATAAATTGTACTAAAAATTCAATTTCGTCAGCGCACACGGAATTTTGAATATCAAAAAATTGCGTAAAATAAAACATGATAACTTTAAAATTGCATGGCTTAAAGAGCTATGAAATTAATATGATTTATAGCTTCCTCATAAAAACAAGAGCAGCTGCATTGTAGCTCTTGTAAAATAAAATACTTTTGTATTTAATTTTATTTAGTTATAGATAACGCACGAAAAGGTTGTGGTGTAAATTATTTGTAAAAATGCTTATATTCAGTGTTATGTTATTTTATTTTTTTTATTTTTAAGCTTTTTTTATTAGCAAATTTATGGAGTTAAGGGCTTTGCAAGTGCAACAATTTTATTTACTAGCATTAAGTTAAGTGACATTTTCCCCATTGTGATAAACACTATGTTAAATTTTAAAGGGGTGCAGGACCCAAAGAACGAATACTAGTTTAATTTGCCTCAATGACTTTAATGCATGAAAAGTAACCGAAAAACGTTAAACGTCATAAGTAGGCAAGTTAACGAAATCTATCAGTATTACAAAAATATTAAAGTTACTCTATCACCTTAAATTTTTCGCATTGTGTATGTCACTACATACGGCTGGCTTAACCTTAATAATAAGATAAACTAAAATATTTCAGCTATTCCTTTATTTCTTTAACTAACTTTTTATGCTTATTTGTGTTCTTTCACTTTTAACATTTTTGTTTTGCTAAGAAATTTACGCAAATTTAATTAAATTTAATCAAATTTTTTATAAAAATATTTCACTGGCACAAACGCAAAATTAAATAAAAATAAAATAAAATAAATAGAAAAATTACACACTTGCAATTACTACAATTTTAAGATATATTCCATTTTACCTCTCCTTCTACTTTTATTTACAAAACACACTTGCGTATATCCAAAAATTAAATTTACATCTACTTACAACTTCATTCAGGTGGAGACTAGTCGAGAGAAGATAATCTCGTTAGAGTTGCAGGACCCAGAAAGGAGCGATACACCTCAAGCATCAATAGACTTAATGACACAGCAGCATGATAACGTTAAAAAGGCAATTGTAACAGGCAAGGATGCAGCAGCCGCACTTAATGAAAACGATAGTCAAGAGCAGATGATACCACAACAAACTCAGGTGTCAGAACACAAAAACCATGAAAAAAGTAAAGGAATGGTACAATTGCCTGGAGTAACGAGCACAACATTAGTTGAGACTGTTGAAAAGTTGCACATTAAACATAAATATGAAGACTGTGGCGAAAACAATAGTGAAGAAAAGGAAAATTGTTTTGTTGATAAAACGATGCAGGAGGTGGATGACAATGAGGTGGAAGAGGAGGAAGAAGAGGAAACAGATTCGGCTTCTATTGTAACAGTGCAACAAAATACGGAAAAACTATTTTTATGTAATGATGATGAGTTTCCTTCGATTGAATTAGACAGTTTAGGTAGTGGAGGTATTTTTGGGCCATCTTCAATGGACAGTGTAGGTTCTTCCTCAAAAATTGCTATTAAACCGTCTACGTTAACGATGCATCAAACACTGGCAAAAGAAATGGTTTTGCCAGCAACTAACACAATTACCACCACCAGTCTGACAACCACACATTCAAAACACTATCTAGAAATACCTGACGATAAATTCGATGATGAGGATGATAATTATGATGATACTAATGCGTATGAACACAATGCGTCTTCAATAGCTAGTAGCACAATATTAACACCTGATGTTACAACAACTACATTAATCCAAACAAAAAACATAGTTGAAGTAGTTAATCCCTTAATCAAAGGTGAGGGCCACGTTCAGCGCATTGTATTTAGCCGTTCACACCATAGTGAATATCCCTATTTTGATAATGATGACGAGCTGGTAAAGGAGACAAAGTATAGTTATGAAGATGATTATAAAACTTTGCCTTCATCTCAACAAATTCTTCGCAGTGAAACTTTTGTAATGCCACCACCATCCAAAGACCGCGAAGAAATTTCACTAAATGCTAAAATGAAAAATGTGTTGGAAGAATTATTGGAAAATGAGCGTGTGAAATACAATTTGCAAAAAAGTCTTGAAGAACAAGACAATATTGATAAAAATACCCATCCAGCTTATGGCGATAATGATGATGATGCGGAGAAGGAGAAGGAAAAGGAACATAAGCAAGCTAAAGATGAAACTGATTTTGTTGTCACATCAACTGCAGAGGATGATAACGGTAATCGGCGTATTATGAATGCGTTAATTAGAGACAGCAATAGAAATAGTTTGCAAAAGTTAAAAAGCCAAATGATGGATGTTGGTGATGAAGACGTTGTTGACAGCGATAATGAAAAAGATGATGTAGAAGAGGAAGAAGAGGAATCAGAAGACACAGAAGAAAGTGAAAGTAGCGATAGCGACGATGATGAATACGATGATGACGATGAAACCATGCATATAACTTTTGTTGATGGTGCCAAAGTTATTGAAAATTTCAATACTAATACTCCCATGAAATTACAACGGTCTCAAACTTACAATACAATGAAAGAAGCGGCTGAAGCTATGCCTGAAAACCCAGATGAGAGTGACGTGGCTTTAAGAGAAATCTTAAAAGATTCATACAGTTACCAGCAACAAGAACAACAACAACAACAAGAAGAAGAAGATAATACCCAAATTACACTAGAAAAACTATTAGCGGAACAGCAGAAATATGCTGAAATTTCCAAACAGCTTAGAAAATCTGTAGAAAATTTATTGGTGGATGATGATAAGACAGAAGTCACAACTACTACTACTACATCTGCTATAACAATTACAGAGCCTCAACAAAAAATTAAAAAGAAGACGAAGGCAGTGGTAACAAAAAAATTATCAAAAGCTAAACCTGTCCAACATCGTCCCGAAAGCGAAACAACTGAAACAGGTGAAGAAATTTTCAATCGTCTATTACAGGCTGGGGGTTCACGTAAACAAATATTCGACCAAGAAAGCGATGAAATTCTAACCACTACAACAACCTGTACCGAAGACAATGGTACAACTATAACCACCACCTCAACGACCATATCAAATATTACAACAAGTGGCATACCACACAAAACAAATTATACAAAATTTATAGCGAATAAAGGGAAAGAGGACTAGGGAAATTCTTCTTTTATTACTGCTTATGGTTGTGCCTTTTTACCCACAGTGTCCAACGAAACATCCACATATTCAAAATTTATTATTGTGTTGGCAACATGACGATAGTAGGGGATTCATTCCAGCATGCGGTATTTTTTTCTGTTCGAGCTATTTTAAATGGGTTTTTTTGAAGTTTAGAAATGTTTACTTTTCAGACTATAAATATCGGTTTGTATGTAAGCGGATTTATTATGACATTCGCTAAAACTTTAAATTTGATTTATCAAACACTAATTCTTCAACAAAGTGCTTGCAAATTTCATTAGAGTGTAAGCAACGCCCTAAATGAAATATTTGTTTTCTGCTTACTGAACCTTTTCCAAATACACAAATTACAGGGACAAAAAACTTAATTGATTTCTAATTAAATTTCCTATAATTAATTCATTGAGTAAAGTAAAGTAAAGTATTTAATAGAATAATTTTCTATTTGAATGATTTGTGTATGAACAAACACAGAATCAATTTCTTTTGTTGAATAAAAGAATTATATTTAAAAAAATAAAATATTTCCTAGATTAAGAAAGTTATTGAATTTAAACGTTAATTTGAATAAATATTTTATCAAAACCGTAACTTTTTATTTAATCATATAATAATGTCAGACAGACTATAATGTACTGATTTTTAACTTTTAGCAATGTTATATAATTTAATTTAAGCAAATAAATAATGTTAGAAAAAGAAAAAAAATAGCTTTTTCTGAATTTAATTTCATTGACAACACTTTTTTCATAGACTTTTTGTAAGAATAATGTAAAACAGAAAAAACGGTAATAACATTTGTTTGATTTGCAAAAAAAAAAAAAATCGAGAAGGCTGATGGCACTAATGTGTCTATACAGAATATAACCAAATTTTAGTTTGCTCGTACATAATAAAAAAAAGCAGCTGAAATCAGTGATGTTAGTGAATTTGAAACCACAGCCATCGAATCACAGACACTCAAATATCAAATTTGAATTTTGCTTGTAATGAACTTGTTTGCTTTTAGAGAATATTTCTTTTACGTAAACGCTCTGGGACCATAATAAAGAAATAAAACATGTTATTTTTAATATAATTAATAATAATAATAATAATTTTAATAAAAGTTTTTCCTGTTCACTTCTGCTTACCATTCCCATTTCTCTAGGATTTATGCCCTGCGCTTACAAAACCACTATCAAGTCTTGTTGCTGGAATACTTTTTAATTTATTTTTATTTTTCTGAGCAGTGCCCTTTTAAGATCAAATGTCAAACAAATGTTGTATAATGTCTTTTTATACTCAAAAGCTTTGCAAGGTAGTATTCAGTCTGCTATTACCACATCAGAACTTTTACTTTAAAAGAAATAGAAGGAAAGAACTAAAAAATAAAGCTTCGTTTTGTTTTTAAAATTTTCAATTTTCTTTATTTAGGCACAATTTTAAAATAGAGTTTTATCAACATTTGAACTCGATGTCGGCATTTAAACTTCCGCTGTAAGACTTTTGGTAGGTAACCACAATTACTAGATAAGCACAGCTGTATATAATCTCCAAAATTACAAAGAATAGTGACAGAGTTTTTGTTTGTTTTAATAGGTCAAGTCAAATATGTATCACGCTTTTTGTAATATTATTAATGTACTTTTTTAAAATTTATTTATTGTGAGCGTGTTAAATAAATAAACTAAACGTTATTTAAGATTTAAATTTTACTTCCTAATTGATGTGTAAATTTACCTGATTTATATGTAAATTTTTTACTCACTAAGCCGCCACTTTCACCTATAAAAAAACAGCATAAGAGAAACACTTATTTATATTAAGTTGTTTGGATTTGTTCCGCCAGTAAATGAAAGACTGTTGTCATTCCTTGCAATGTAAACTGTCCTTGTTATCTGTCTGTTTGGTACGATGTTATGACATCATTATCAAGCCATGTTCTAGGATGTAAAGGTGAGTGAGTGTTCAGCTTAGAACACGGCTTAATAATGATGTCATCATATCGAAAGCCCTTGCCGATCATAATAAACAAAGAGACAGCAATGACAGTTTACACCGAAAGAATTGACAACACCACTTATTTATATTTTGTAGCACTGAATTCAGTAAAAACACTCTCTTAAAAATGGAACAGGGCTGTTTAGAAAAATTTTTAAATTCTGAATTAAAAGCAATGCCAGCAATTACCATTGTGCTTCAATTGAAATTGACATACTCGTAAACAACTATTTCAAAAGTTAATTTTTATCGTTAAAAAATATCTATTTATAATAAAATAGAAAAAATCAAATACTACAAAAATTAATAATAATAATCATTTAATTAAATCATATGCATTTTTACCCATTTTAAACTCAAACTTGTCTTTTGTGTTTTATTTTATTTAATCGTTTTATAATCATACATTTAACCATCTGTAACTAATTAAACGTTTTTGTATTAATTAATGGAATTTTATTTTGCTTTATTCTTACATATTATATTTAAACAATATTTAGGAGGGTAGTCTCAGGATTATACGACGTAGCAGGGAAAGTTAAAAAATATAATGCATATTATGAATTGCTTTTTTAAGCTAAAGTTAGTGATTTTTGGCCGCTAATAGTGATCACTGATATCCTTTTTTTTTTGTTGCCACTTATCCCCATCAACTTAGTCATTCATTATATTGTTTGGTGTCGCATAGAGAAGTAAACTTTATATGAGTATACTTTATAAAAGTAAACTTTATATAAGTATAAAGTTATAAAAGCAAACTTATCTTCGCCTGAATTGCTTATTCGGTCACCATTTTTACTGCTGGTGTTTTCCATGACATTTTCATGGATTTCTGAATTTCAGCGCACAGCATCAGCACAACATCTCAAAGACTTTTAAAATTTGTGCTCTTACGTTTAATTTTCATAAACTAACTGGCAGTGTATCTATGGTTTGAATTACTTTAAACAACAACAAATATGAATTTATATACGAAAGCTATTTCATACAACATAATGTTTTGAGGTCGTTTAATTTTGTATCTACCCCCGTAATTTGCTAGGAATTTAATTAAATTCATTCTAATGCATCATTTGAAATAAAAAAAAACAATTAATAATAAAAATATTGCAAAGAAAAAACCTGTTTAAAATAAGCTTGAATTTAAAACCAGAAGAAAATCCCCAATTGCATTATTAAGCTTTAATGAAGCTGAAACAAAATTTCATTTATTAATTTAAATAAAATATTTGTTTAGCTGTATATACAAAAAAAAATATCTATTTAAAATTATTTAATTTGCATTATTATTTTTTTTATAATTTAAATTTTTTGTAGAAAAATCAATAGAAACAAAATTACAGTCCCCAAACATCATCATCATCATCGACCAACTGGACTCTTTTGAAAGAAATTGTATTTGTTATAAGAACAGGTAAAACTAAGAACAATAATATACAAATAAAAATAAATTAACTAATATCTCAATAATTTAAAAAAAACATATTTGAAAATATTATATGTATTATTATTATTATTTAAATAAATTGGCATAAATAATAAAAGAAGAAAAAATAAGTAACACTTACTAGTATAGATTTGTTTAATCATTCCGTTTAATTTAATGTAACTTTTACCAGAATCTCGTCCCTTTTAATGATTATTATCACTTTTTTTTTAAATAATTACTTTCCTCTAATCTTAATAAAATAAGATAGTTTTTACTCCAGTTAAGTATTTTGTAGTACAATAGTTAAAGTTGTAATAAAAAAATATAAACAAAAGAAAAACTAAAATTAAAATTAAAATGAAAAAGGGTATATAAATGTATTTACAAAGTTTTGAAATTGTATTATCTGCACAATTGTTGTAAAATTTAAGGCTAAAACGTTTTTAAATATTGAAAAATTAAAATTAAATTATATAGAAAAAATATAATACGTAAAATATAAATGTTAATTTTTTAAATGCAATTTGATTAAAATTTTATAACATTATTAATATGTTTCTTTAATATCATGGTTTTTTTATAAATATTAATTATTAAACGAAAATTAAATAAAAACACGAATATTTTATCTAAATAAATATATACATAGTTTTATGCATTTTATAAAAAACCCTACATTGTTTACATTCTCATGCTATCTTTTGGCGGGTTGTTGAAATTTAAAAAGGTAAGTATTTTTATTTTAATTATTTTATATTTAGGCTATGGCTTCAATATCCGTACAGACATTAAAATAGAAAAATCAATATAACTATAAAATTTATTAAAGTCCGTGGAAATTCTGAGCATAATTTGATCAGAACACTTTAATTATCAGTGGATTCAAATAGCCCGTAGGACGAAATGGAACGTTAAATGAAATATTGCTAATCAGAATATCTGAACAGACATTTCTTTTTATTAAATTTATAACAAAGGTTACTCGCCAGTATACGGCTTGAGAATGGTGTCTTTTCATCGAAAGCGCTCGCTGTTCATACCGAACAAACAGCCAGCAAAGACGGAAAATATTAACAACAGTATTTCATTTATTGGCGGAACAAATCCAAACATCTTAATGCCAGACACCTGACTAATAAAGTTTTACAGCTACACAAGACAATTACAAACATGCAATCAAAAATGTATTGAAAACATGCCACGCTATCTAACTGTGAACATCACCACCCAAACCCACGTTCTCAACAAGCCAAACGTATAGCACAGTTGACATGGATAAAGACTAAGATACATCAAAAAAGACAAACTTAACAAAGAAATATCTAGAACTCACGGTAGCTGATATAATGACTATACTAATCTATACGATATATTTCTACCATTTTTGCACAATTTAAGTGATAGGGTACAAAATTAGATGAGTGAAAATTGACAAAACGGATCGACAATCATACCAAAGTAAAATTCCACGCACTCATCAAAAACCTAACAGACATACGATTCAATAACAACGAGAAAGGACTAAAACAAAATCTACCTTTTGACAAGATACAAAGAACAATTGTAACACAAATTGTAGACGTCGAAGCAACTATTACGAAGTTACCAACCAACTGACAAGAACACATAAGACAGTAGCCGACGTACTCGAAAAAAGGATAAACGAACACAATAAAACAAAGACAAATCCCAACGAACAAAAAACTTCTAAACAGTTATGAGCAAAACTACGGAACAATGACCTACTAATTAAAAAGCGGGCAAAGGAAACACGACTGTAGTAATATACAACAAAGATGATATAGACAAAACACAACAATTTGTACAATAGAACAACTGCACTAACTTTAAAAATGACCCATCCAGCAACTGAAACTTTCCAAAAAGATTTACGCAGCCTATTAAAATGGTGCAAAGTGTTTACTGATGGAGCCTAAGACCACCAACCGAAAATACACAAAGAAAACATACCACCGAGACCAATTGTAAACCACAGACCGACACCAGCATATCACCTGGTTAAACACCTCACCGGCCTAGTTTAAAGAAAAGATAAATTTACAAAACATATATACGGCACATAATACACGACCTTGTCGAAAAACTTAAAACCTCAAGATCACCGAAAACACGCGACCAGTTTCCTTTGACATCTAAGATTTATATACCTCAATAACAACGCAGTAAACCTTAGTTATCCTACGCGACACACTAGACAATTTATATGACAACCAATACATTATAGATATTGCAAAGCCAATAGTAAAACAGAACTTCTTTAGATTTAATAACAACTTATACAAATTACCTGACGGACTGGGTATGGGAAACCCAACTTTGGCTGTCTTCATGGAAATATTTATGCAGCATCTCACACAAAAGGATACTAATGAAAAAACAAAAAATAACTGATTGCTATTGATGACATAATATGCATCCTCAAACAAGACAACGCCGAACAAATTCTAACAATATTAACCAAAATCCATAATAGCATTACCGTACACAATGGAGAAAGACGAAGTCAGAAATTTGCATTATCTTGACATCGCAATAACATGAGGAACTGATTTTTTAACATTTGACAGCTATAGAGAATCAACTACGACGGAAACTACCATCCACATCAACTCGAACCACCCCACCCAACATAAACTAGCACCAATTAGACATATGATACACAGACTTAAGATAATCTCTCTTACTACAGATATGTACAACAAAGAACTCGACACAAGTTACACCATAGAGAAAAATAATTGCACAAACCCACTATTATCGACAAAAATCTTAGAAAATACAACACTAAAACAGGAATAACGAAGACAAAGAGACAACCGACACAATACGATGGCACACTTTCACTTACACAGGACCAGAAATATATATATCATTAAGGAGGGTTAGGACCAGATTTAGGGAACACATTAGAGACTATAACAGAGAACTACGAGAACCAAAATCAACACCAGAATCAAACTTTGCGAACCATATATTTGACAACAAATGTACACCAGGACATATAAAGACAACGGTTAAACTGCTTCATACCCAGCACAAAGGAAGGAGACTAAATGTATTAGAGAACAAACAAAAAACATTTGACGGACGAATAATAAATGAACAAATAAACACTGCTTCGGACACAATATTTGAACCGTTGAAACATTTTTACAGGAAAACAAACACTACACCAACACAAAAACGTTACGCAGGTGCACAGGACCAAGGCAATAAGGGACATCATAAACGTACAATTACAGATTATTATGTCACATGTAGGGGGGGGGGGGGGGGGGGTTTCTGCTGCTAGAACTATAAAAGATATTATTTTTGTGTAGCTGCTATCACATACATACATCACTTGCCCACTTACAATTCTCCTTGTTGAGCAACTTCCCTCATACCAAAGCTCTGTCTTGCTACATTTGACCATAATTTTGTTAATTTTAAGAACGTTTTGAAAATTCTGAAAAAACCGATTATGTCGGATTTTATACTTTTGCAAACCTAACAAAATGGAAATTCCAATACACTTTAATCAAGAAGACAATAAAAAATATTATTTGGAAGAAAACACAAAAAAAAACAAAAAGCAAATCAATAAAAGCAATCTATCAACCCACACACAGGTTACATTCACATTTGTGGGGGACAGAATGGGCAACCCAATATGTTCACACATGGACAAAAACGGACAGCAAGCATGACAGTAAAGGGATTTAAATGGAGGAAGGGAAAAAAAAAAGACGAATGAAAAAGGGATCGACAAATTAGGTAAAAAGAGACAAACGAAAAAGGAGAGATGCAGGCAAAAAAGACAGAAAGGGACAAACGCAATAACACGAAGGGAGACACGAACCATATAAACACAACTGACAATAGAACGCAACTAGTACGAAAAGAACACTGAAGATGGCAAACAGCCGAAACCGGTTTGTTCACAAACCAAATTTGATGAGGGTCGACGGAAAACCGTACCCAAATAGAATATATCCTTAACCTTTTTCACAAAGAAGATTTACTCACAGCATTAAAAACCTGGAACACTCTGCGACATATTCTCAGGACATCAACAGAAACAACTGACAAATTTTTACCACTAAAACTACTCATGCACTCGAACAGGTGCGGGAAAACACCCTCAGACGGACACATAACAAATGACGAAGAATTTGAAAATAAGCCACGCTACATGAAAGATACGACCTTAGCAACAGAACTACCTAAATCCGAACTCTGACTCACCAGTCCAAACTAGAACACGGCTTAAGAATGACGTCTTCACATCGAAAGCGCTCGCCGTTCATTCCGAACAAACAAACAGCCAGCCAGGGTGGAAATGAATGACAACACTGACATTTAACATTATTCATCGAGTTTACTAGAACAAGTCTAGTAGTGTAGGATTCTAGAATTAAGAGATTTAATTGTAAGCCGCAAAGACAAAATCCAAGAACTTCTTTTGCACCGATTCGATGCTATCACTAGGGACTTTATAAATTGAATTACAAATTGTAAAACCATATTCTGACAAGAGAAGTATAAAGATGTTTTGTGACATATGAGTCGTTAAAATCCTTCGACCGTGGTTTTTTAGTGAATAACGAAATATGCTATATAAAATTTAATTTAGTGTCCAGATCTGAAACTACATTCCGTTTCTCAAGTTCGTAGCCTTTTAAAATATATTGCACGTTTGTATGACATTTTTTGAAGAAACACTTATTCGCAAAAGAATGTGATTAGCGTGATAATTATATGTTCGAAATATCTGCACGCCATCTGCATATAACAGGACGTTTGAGTATTTAATGGTATTGGGTAGATCAATAAAAAACAATATGAATAATAAAGGACCCAGGTGGCCGCTAACCTGCGGCACACCAATGAAGTAATAATTTGCTTGGAAGTAAGCGTGTTAAAACGAACTTTTTGCATTTTGTTTAAGAAATATGATTTATTCCTCAGAAGTAAGGTAAGGCCGTGTTAAATGCCTTACTAAAGTGGGTGTAAATAACATCAGTTGGTTGATGTTGAATAAATCCCCGATTAACTAGCGTTGTGAATTCCAAAAGATCAATAATGGTTGAATAATCCCTTCTAAAACCCTAAAGAGCAACAACAATTTTCTCAATAGGTTTATATCGAATTTTCTCAGGAATCTCGCTATACGAGTTGCAGTAGATGGTAAGTAAACAAGCACTGAAACTGAAAAAGGATATAGGACTTAATGCGGTTTATACCTTTAGAGGTGTTGTACACGTGAAACCATGTGAAACTGAAGAACCATTGAGAATATTATATCCGGAACAACTTTTTTCGCAATACACAATAGTTGTTTTATTATTTTGTTAGTAATGTTTTTTTTTGCATTTTTTTTCCTGAATGTCATCAATACGGAGATAACGTTATTATTTGATAAATTATGGGAGGAAAATGCTTGTGGGTTGTGTATATCGTCCGAATAAGAGAATACTATTATCTAGTTTATATGTTGTTTTTGAGTGCCATGTGTCCGAATATAATTATACAGTTATAGCGGGTGATTTCAACTCTAATTTAATGAATGATTCGAGTCTTTCGGATGATATGTTATCATTCGGTCTTTTTCCCATTAACATGACAAATCCGACACATCACACATCCTCAACAAGTACACTGCTTGACCTTTTCTTTGCCTTAAACGCCGCCTCTTGTTTTTCTACACATGATCTGATATTTTTTAATTATACCTTTCAGGTTTTTTTTTATAAAAAGTACCTATTTAGTCAAGTACCGTGCTACATTCTTTCGGAAAGGGATAGAGAAGAAATGAAACAGGTGATGAAAGTAGAAGGATAGTCGGACATTAACTGCCATATAAAGACAGCACAGCGACCAGTAACTATGCCTTCATTGCTGAGCAGCCCCACCGACAGTCAATTTTTATTTTTTTAGTGAAAAAAACCAAGGTCTTCGTTGGGAATCGAACTCACAACCCCCATACTGACAAGCTAGTACACTACCTACTAGCTTACAGGGGCACCTTTCAGGTTGAATATATTGTGAGGTGTGTTAATTACCGCGACTTCAAACACTTGGACTACGATGCCCTAAGGGAACACTCTTTGCAACTGGCTTGGAGTGATATCTACTTAATTCCTTCTGTTGCGGATCAATCGCTTTTTTTGTAACGTAATATTCAATATCTCTATGATCTAACAGTGCCTCTTAAACATCGTTAAATAGTTCCGAACCAAAAACCATGGTTCTCGAATATTGTTAGGGATGCAATTAAACCAAGAGATCTTGCTTACGCCAGGTGGAAGAGGTTTAAAACACCAGAGTTAAAGTCTCAATTTTGTATAGCCAGGAGAAATGTTAATAAATCTATAAGATGGGCTAAGAGTAAGTATTATGCTGCACGTTCTGCGATTGATTCTAAACAGACGTGAAATAGTATACGTGAAATTGGCACTGGTAATATAAACAACAGTGTGGACTGCAGTGTGAATGCCAATGATTTAAACAGAGCTTTTACCTACATACCAGTTGTCAAATCAGATCCGAGGTTTTTTTTCAATTCTTCAGCGAGCTCTTCGAGTACCGCTGAACGTTTTAATTTTTCATGTGTATGCCAACATGATGTAGTTTAGTATGTGCTTTGATTAAATCGAATGTGTAGGTGTGGATAGTATTCACCCGAAATTTCTAAGAACGCTATTACCAGTGGTTCTCCCCATTTATTTAATGGCATTATAATGTCATGTCTATTTCCATCAAATTGGAAACATGCAAAAATAGTACCGTTATGGAAAGGGAATGGATAATATAGGCCGATTGCGATCTTATGTTTTCTTTCAAAAGTAATGGAGAACCTTCTTTTTAGACAGATATATAATTACGTTAATTCCAACGATTTATTGTCTTCCGTGCAATCAGGTTTTCGAGAGAGTCATGGATGTTTTACGGCACTTGCATATGTTAGTGAGAATTTACGGCAAGGGTTAGATAGAGGAAATATTAACTTCTTAGAGCTTCTTGACCACTCTAAAGCATTTGACACGGTCAACCAAAAAATTATGGCAATAAAATTTAAATTCTTTTTTCGTTTTTCTGACCTGTCACTTAAACTTGTCTCCTCATATCTATCGAAGCGTAAGCAATCGGAATTGGTGAATAATGTTTGGTCAGATAGCTTACCTCTTACTAGAGGAGTCCCACAGGATTCCACTCTGGGACCGCTACTATTTTTACTTTATGTGAATGATCCGCCGAAACAACTCTCTAGCTGCAGTATACACTTGTATGCAGATGATTTGCAGCTAGCACTAAGTAGCTCTGTTCGGGATATTGAGTCCAGCATATCCTCCTTAAACGATGATCTGAATAGAATTTACCTTTGGGCAAATGCAAATGGGCTCTACTTAAATCCATCTAAATCGAAATGCATTGTTATATGTAAAAAAAGTTTGCAGCCTGTACTGTCGCATGATATTGTATTGAATAATGAGAAAATTGTGATTGTTAAATCTACTAAAAACCTCGGTATAGTATTTAATAATAAATTAATGTGGACTGATCATGTGAATATGCTGGTAGGTCAATTGTTTATAACGCTTAAGCACTGCGGTCAACACAATATTTGACACCTTTAAGGATACGAGTCTTGCTTGCTAAAATGTCTCTTATATCCGCTTTAACCTATGGATGTGAATTGTTTGGATGTTCTGACTCAGTCAGTGGGAATAAGCTTGACGTTGTGTTCAATAATATCGTAAGATATGTCTATGGACTCAGAAGATTTGATCGTATATCACATGTCTCCAACAACCTTCTTGGAATCTCTTTTCAGGGACTAATAAAGGTTCGTACCCTTTTATTTTTACATAAAACAATTGTAACAAGCACACCCAAATATTTGTTTAAAAAAATACGTTTCTTCCAATCTCCAAGGCACAAAAATATTATTTTGCCTCGTCATCACTGCCTTGTATCCGAATGGCAATTATATATTACTGCCGCTCGTCTCTGGAATAGTCTTCCACTAAGTCAGCAAATGAATAGCAATGCTAACAATTTTAGGACATTTTTTTATAAGCATTTCACATAAATAATTTTTTTGTAATTTTTTTTGTATTTTTTTTTTTGCAATCTTTTGATTAGTTTATTTTGTAATGTCGCATCTATAAATATAAGACACAATCTTGTTGTACAGGAAGTGGATAAATTGAAATTCAATAAATAAATAAATTTCTTATGAATTCCATAAGGTCAAGTTGCCTTATCAGAAGTTTGCGGTTAATAATCAGCGAAAATCTAAAATAATCCTTTAAAAAGTATTAAACTAAGTAAAACCTGCTCACACTGTTGCATCTATGGTTATAATATTCTATACCATTGAACATGTAAAAGAAATATCTGCAAGGGCGTGGTATCCTTATCATATATCAGCACGACTACACTGCAACCGTAAGTACACCGCATATTTACTCTACGGGTTGTATACTCGAGTATTTTAAACACCCCAAAAAAGTGTTGCCGTCTTTAAAAAACTTATGGCTCGATTATGGATGGCAATCGAACTTGCGTTGCGTTGCCATTTGCCAAAATGATATTACGTATGGCAACTGATAACTAACAGCTGTTAATTTCAGTTGCCAAACTGGCAACCAAAAATTTTTAGTTGCCGTATAGTTTTTAAATCAAAAAAGCGAGTAAAATTAATAGATAAGCAAAATATTTTTTGGTTTTTATATTGAAATAATAATATTAAAATGCTCTAAGCTAACAGTTTTCAAAATCGTAAAAATAACAAGCAGACAACAATTCGATCTTATAATTAAAGATATGGAAGCCAGGCCCAATGTTGCTCGTGGGGTCCGTGCTTTTAGGTATTAGGATTCGTACGTGTGTCCCATCCACACAGTCCACAAAGCCAGGAAACTTGGTTTTTGGATGGCACCTATTCTTGTTTTATTTTTTTTCCTCTGTCATTTTACAGTTTATCCAAATTCCACAGATTTTATTCTCGATCAAATAGATCACCTCTTTAAAACCACCGACAACGTAGATTGTGCTATTCTAAGGTTGAAATCATTACCATATCCTTTCTGAAAACCTTGACGCAGCACACCCCTTTAACAGCGGAAGTATTGTTGTAGCTCTATGGTCTTTTAAATTATCCGCCAGATAAAATACCGCTTCTTTGGAAAGACGAAAATATGATTATTTAAAATAAATTCAATCAACAACATGAACTCACTGTAGAGCAGGATTTGAATTATCCCTCAAGTGCCGTCTACTTGATGCCACATTTTGCACTTCATTCTCTTCACCACTGAACTAATCATAATTAATTTTTGTTCACTTTGATTTTTTATATTTTCAAATGCTTTATCTTATAGCTTTGTTTACTTTTTTTAGTTGCTTAGATGTCATTATCGGTAACTTCATACGTAATGTTAATTTTAACTTCAGTGGCGTTGCCAGTTCTCAAAGCAACTTGCATATTGCGATCATCTCATGGCAAGTACTTTTTATTGCGAGTATTTCTCTATTCCATAGAAACAAACAGTTTAAAAACGAATGTCTGTAAATAACGCAATCAGAATGAAAAGATTTTTGGGTATTTTCCATATTTGCAGACAAGTGTTTTTTTATACTTCGTTTTACTTGTATTTAGTGTAATAGAATAAGATATGTAAAATATAAAATTTTTTGAGGAATTCGTGTTAAGAAATATTAAATTAAAGATTTGCTAAAGTCTATAGTTTTTGTTGTTTGTTCATTTAGTTGTTCATTTGCTATATAAGCAGACTAAATCTTATTTTTGTAGTAAAAGAACGCATGGAGTTACACTCAAAACTAACATAATTTCTTTTCAGAAAACGTTAAATAAATTATAAATAAAATAAAATATTATTTATTATTTTTATTCGACCTCTTTTTTTAAATAAATAATTATTAATCTTAGAAGCGGTCTTTTTTAAATAAATTTAACACTATATTTTTTCAATATTTCGCTTTCCTGTGGAAAGCTTCTTCAGGAAATAATTTTTTATAAAAACAAAAATTTTAACAATTTGAAAAAATTTTTGAAAACAATTGACAATTTTTTTAAAAAAAACCGCTACTAAGATTAATAATTATTTATTTAAAATAAAATATTTTAAAATAAATTTAAATAAATAAATTAAGTAAGCAAAATTATCTGAAAAAAGTGAATAATAATCTATTAAAGCGTTGCCAATAAATTCTTGATATGATGGAGGACTATTTCAAATGAAATCGCAACTCAGACGCTAGATATTGATGTCGACGTATTATAATGTTTCGGTTTCTATGCAATTGGAAAAATGCATCTTTTCAAACAAATATAATACTGAAAAGATCGTATTATCCGCTAATATTAAGTTCTCCTACATTTTTTTAATAACCTTGTAAAATAGCAAACAAATATTAAATTGTAGAACGTATAAAAAAGATAAAATAATTTTAAACAAATAAATTAAATGTCTCATTTCATTTAATGTAGAAAAACGAGTAAGAATTATTTAAAATGAACTTCCGTGTAAATCTTTTTTTTTTTTAATTTTTTATTGTGGCATCCGTTTCCCATTCCCGTTTTATGTTTTTGCCTTCACTAAGTAGGTGGTTTTGTATTGTGAACTTTTGTATATGTAGATACGTTAAAAAATCTCATTTCTATATCACGTTTGTATTCTTTATTATTTCAGTAGAATACGCAAAAGATAGCACTTGATATAACTCAATATAAAAACAAAATACATGAAACACACACACACACATACATTCTCTTGTACCGTATCTTGTCAATCATTTTCCAAGTACCATTTTATCATTTTTGTTAATGTGCGTCATGTACTTTCTTATAGAAATGGAAACACGAAAAGTTGTTTTTATTGTGCAATCACAAGGTGTGTAAAAGGATGTTAATCAAGTTTATCAAATTGTTCACACACTTATTCAAAATCGTGAATACGAAGGGCGATCAATAAGTCAATAAAAATTATGGAATAACATTTCGTAATATAATATTTAGGAAAAGCTTCTACGTAGATTTAAAATTTTTTTAGATCCAAAATTTTTTTATTCTTAAAACAGAATTACTTGTATAATTCTTAAAAAAAAAACAAGAATAGTACAGAGATTTCTCTTAAATATTTTCACTAAATGTGTTTTAGTTTTAAGGAAAAGAAAATAGTAAAATTTTCTTAAAAAGTAGCCTGATACTGATACTGATGATATAGGGAATTTCATTTCTGCTCTTTTAAAGGAATAAAGCTGCAAAATACTTTAGGAAGAAGAAGATATCTTTTCCTTACGATCCAAACCGAATTAAAGGCATTATCGGAACAATAAAGTGTACAGCATGTTGACACGTTTTTATAAAGTGTGTTTTTTATGGAGTTATACGAATTTAAATTGACCAAGTTTAGTAGCTAGTGATCCTTCTGCCAACTGTCGACTGGTTTATGTTTAGTTTGGTTTGGTATTTCACCATGAATAGGGTAACAACTGAATAACTCTCTCAAACTCTGCGAAATTATTTAAAAAATCATAAATCTTTTTGATATACCCAAAATAATCTAAAAAATTAAAATTAACTTAAGACAGCAAATACACAGACTATACGTAGTAAGCTATAGATTAATTATATAATAGTACAAGTATTATAACAATAAACATTAAATAAAAAGTGTTTAAGGCATTTTGCATTGTTGTTGTGCATGTACGCCATTAGATTAAGTCCGACCCACAAGTGACTTATCGTAGTTTTCCATGTAAGTCTGTTATTCATTATTATTCCAAAGTTCTTGGCAGCATTTACAATAATTATTTTTCTCCATTTATTTAAATATCAACATCAGTAATATAATTAATAGTTTTCTTACGAATTCTAAGACATTTCGACTTATAAGGGTTTTATCAAAATCCATTAACAGTTACCCAGCGATACATTTTAATCAGTCTTGCAATATTTACAGCTATGGAAACGACTGGATTGCACAAATACAGCTGCAGCGTAAAAGCTGCTTAGGTAAATCATTAGCATAAATAGAAAAAAGGAGTGGCTTAAGGATTGATCCTTGAGGCAATCCCCTAGATAAATGTAACACCAAAGATTCAGGGTTGCTTGACAACATAGACTGCCAACGACTACATAGGTATAAAGAAAGCAGTCGTGTGGAAGTAAAAGAGAAGTTAAAATCGTGTCGACATATTTTGCAAACAGTGCCATGATCAACCGTGTTAAAGGCTTTAGAGTGATTAAGAAGTACCTGGAAATTTATTTTTTCTGCATCAAGTTTACATCCAATGTTCTCAGTTATATCGAATAGAGCAGAAACACAGCCGTGACTTCGACGAAATCTTGACTGCCTGACTGTCAAAAAACAAAGCGTTATTTTCAATATAACATGACATTTGATTGTGAAAAATTTTTTCAAAAGCCTTAGATGAAGAGCCCAATAAGGCGATTTACCTTAATTCCGAGCTATTTTTGGAATTGGCACAATTTTGGCATACGTCTACTTCGTCCGAAAAGTGCTAGTCATTATAATAGTGTTAAATAAATATGTTATATATAGTAAGATTACAGGCAAGTTTAGGGTGTAATTACACCATTGCATTTGATTTGATCAAATTTAAGCC
This sequence comes from Trichopoda pennipes, assembly GCA_030448955.1. Taxonomy (NCBI): domain Eukaryota; kingdom Metazoa; phylum Arthropoda; class Insecta; order Diptera; family Tachinidae; genus Trichopoda; species Trichopoda pennipes. Next base: position 11,669,836 of record JASKUP010000034.1, read on the forward strand.
TGAACAGATTGGCTTGCATAAGCATCGTATACATTGTCGTTGGGACTAACAGTGGGAAGGTTTTTAAAAGTATGATTTATTGATTGTTGAGCTATATCTGTGAAAGTTCTATTAAGCTATTCAACATTGACTGGGCAACAGTTTGAGCACTAAATGTCTTAAATTTTGTGCAACATTTTTCCTATCTGTTTTAAAGTTTATTCTTTTTGTTGATGATACTTTGTAATTATTTTCTAAATTTAAAATTGAAACCATTTTAAAGTTAGGATAGTGATTAACTTTAGAACAATGTGAAGATAATGCCGTCTTTTGTGAATTAGTATTGCTGCTGTATTTTTTGTCTTACTTATGCCTTGGTATTCTAATTTTTAAATTATTTTTTGTTGTGCCTACATAAACTTTATTCGAATTCCGTTACAAGATATTTTGAACACTGAACACTATATTAGACATATTTAATTTTTGAATTTTATCTTTAGTTTTATAAACAATCTACTTAATGTGTTAGTATTCTAATATGCCATCTGGTTATTATTAGTATAAAAAATTTTTGATTTCACTATTCTTTCGGATAAAATAGTTGTATAAATTATTATGGATTTATACATTTTGAGTTCTGTTACATTTCTCATAACGAAAAGCGTTCCTATTATTAAATTAGTTTTTTTTTCGCTCGGACCAGTACTCAGGGGATTACCGCCACTCGTGCAGTGAAAATACGTTATGGAGAGGAGGAAAGAGGTAGTAGTGTTCGTGGCCATTCGATTTGAATTTTCCCACATTGAAAATGCCAGGAAAGACCTCTGGACAAATTTTATTCCACATACGAACGATCCCATTCCCCGCAAGATCGTAATTGAGCGTATCATTCATGTTCCGCCTTTTGGAACTCATCTCCAACTAGTTCGACTTATTACCAAATGAATACGAATAACAAATGGTGCTGTCATCTGCGAAAGAGTATATGGGGTTGAAAGTTTGACAGAGAAGGTCGTTTAGCAAAGTTGGGCACCCCTGAATTAGTTCTGAACTCGTCTGATGATATCCTATCTATAACGACTTGTATAGTGCCATTCCTGAGAAAACTCGATAAAAAACTGGAGAAATTATCAGCGACATCAGACGCAGCAAGTTTTGACAAAAGTGCATCATGGCACACTCTATCAATCGTCTTGGAAATATCTAGAGCCACCATTGTTCCGATAGGAAAGCCAGCAAGTGATGCCTAGATCACCCCCTATGGACCCCATACTGTAGATCACTTATTAAGCTGTTGGATTTTAGGTACTTCACAAGATGATGGGTAATCAAACTATTAGTTAATTGTATCGAAATATTGTTCAGAGTTAAAAAAATTTCAAATCTTTGCTTTCTAGGGAATTCCTTCTAGGGAATTCTTTGTCTTTTATTGTTAAAATCCTTTCTATCAAAATATTGGCTATGCTAGCAATAAATTTTTTATTGTGTTTAAAGTAGTAAATAATAATTCTACCTGAAACAGTTGCTTAATCGCATTCCAATTTTAAATTTTATTAAAGTGTCAAATTCTTTTAATGTTTCTAGCATTTGTTTAAATGAAGATTCAGTTTCGTTGTAATCTTTGGTTTAACATTTAATTTTCCAAAAACGTTATCTAAGAAATTCTCTATCAATATATCTGCCACAATTGGAGAAGCTGAAGTCCTTTTGGCTAATATATATTTTATCATTATACTGATAATTTCTATTATCTTCTATACAAAACTTGAGAATACGTAAGAATATCTCTGTAAAATTTTTTAAAATGTCCCATATTCTTTTATTGTATTGATTGCCCAATCAACAGGAATACTAGGAAATAGTGATACTACCTGAAAAGAAATAAATTTTTCATGGTCTTGCATATGAAGGTTTTCAATTTTTTTTATTTGGGTACGGTTTTACGTCGACCCTCTTCAATTTTGGTTTGTAAACAAACCGGTTTCGGTCATTTGCCATCTTCAGTGTTCTCTTCGTACTAGTTGCGTTCTATTGTCAGCTGTGTTTATATAGTTCGTCATGTTCGTGTTTCTCTTCGTGTTGTTGCATTCGTCACTTTCTCTCCTTTTTGTCTGTATCTCTCTCTCCTTTTTCGTTTGCCTGTTTTTACCAAATTTGTCTCTCCCTTTTCATTCGTCTCTGTTCCTGCCTAAATCCTTTTACGATGATGCTTGTTGTCCGTTTTTGTTTATGTGTGAACCTATTGGGTTTTTTTCCCTTTTCTTTTCTCTTTTTTTTTATGTGACATAATAATCTGTAATTGTACGTTTATGAGGTTCTTTATTGCCCTGGTATTGTGCACCTGTGTAACGTGTTTGTGTCGGTGTAATGTTCGTTTTCTTGTAAAAATGTTGCAACGGTTCAAATATTGTGTCTGAAGCAGCATTTATTTGCTCATTTATTATTCGTCCGTCAAATGTTTTTTGTTCCATGTTTTCTAATATATTTAGTCTCCTTCCTTTGTGCTGTGTATGAAACAGGTTAACCGTTGTTTTTATATGCCCTGGTGTACATTTGTTGTTGAATATATGGTTTGCAAAGTTTGATTCTGGAGTTGATTTTGGTTCTCGTAGTTTTTTATTATAGTTTCTAATGTGTTCCCTAAATCTGGTCTTAATTTTTTGTCCTGTTTGCCCGATATAACTATAATGCCATGTACAAGTTAATTTGTACACTCCTTATTTGTCTAGTATATTTGTCTCGGTTGTTTTATTCTGTAGTATTCTGCCTAGGTTGTTCCTTGTTCGGAATGCCGTATTAATGTTGTGTTTTCTAAAAAATTTTGCCATGTATGTTAATGAAGCACATTTTTTGCATTCATTCTCCTGTTCTTTGTTCGTTCTAATTTCTTTCTTAATGTTATCTACCAGGCGCTTTTTGTATTGTTCTCCTTTCCTTCACATACATTTCCCGTGTTAGTGGTGTTCTTTTGAGTCTTGTTATTAACTGCCTGATTGCTGCGTTTTTGTGTTGCTGGGGATGATTTGATGAGTTGTGTATTATTGTGTCCGTTGCTGTTGGTTTCCTGTGTATTTCATATTCGACTCTGTTCAGGATTGTGTTCCTCTTGACCGTTAGGTATAGATAATTTATTCTCCCCTCCTCTTCTTTTTCCGTTGTGAATTTTATGTTCGTGTGTCTTCCATTCAAGTAATCCAGAATTTGCTTATTGTTATTTCTTTCTAGTATACATATGATTTTGTCGACATATCTTGCATAGAATGTTACTCCGAAGTTGGTTTTTAGTTCCTTTAGGTATTCTTCTTCTAAGTTCTGCCTAAATACTTCCATGAGGATTGCAGATGTTGGATTTCCCATCCCTAGTCCTGTTGTTTGTCTATTTATATTATTGTTAAATTTAAAGTAATTCTATTCTAGTATCGCTTTCAGTGTGCCTGTGAGTTGTATTGCCAGTTCCTGGTTTTTCGTTTTGTTATTTATTGTCTTATGAACAATGTTTAATGTATCCGTTATTGGAATTGATGGATACACGTCTTTTACGTCAAAAGAGACCAGTTTTGTGTTCTTTGTTATTCTTACATTTTCTAGTTTATCAATTAGTTCTGTAGTGTTGTAGTATTGTCTTTATGTATTTTGAAAGTCTGTAGCCCGGTGCAGATTTGTAATTAATTATGGGTCTCATCAGTGTATTTGTTTTCTGTATTTTTGGTATTAACTGTTCTGTTTACCGATGAGCACCGTTGTGTTTCCCTTGTCTGCTTTTGTGACTAAGATGTTGTTCAATTCCAGTTTACGTTTTAGTTTCCTAATTGTATTGTGCTCTCCGTTTAAGTGTTTTGTAGATTTGGCTTCCTTCTCTATTATTTGTTTGCAGGTGTGCCTGGCTTGCTCCTGTTCTTCGTTTGGGATCATCGCTATTGTGACTTCTGTGTCTACAATGGTTTGTTCTATTTCCTTTTTCTTGTTGTGTTCTGTGATGTTGTGTTTTAATCTCTTCTCCAATAATTGAGCCTCTTGCCTGCTAATGGTGACCTCTGTTAGATTCAAAAATGTAGTGTGAAAATTGTTATTTTTAGCGCGTTTTGTTGTTTGTTGGATGTGTTAGTGTCTCGAGTTTCCTGTTAAAAGTTGCGTATTTTTGTTTTATTGTTTTTGCGTTTTCTGCTCGTATGTTCATGAGTACGTCGGTTGGGAGTCGTTCTGCTAGTTTAAGATGAGTATAAAGTATTTTCGAGTTCTTAATTTATTTTTTGGCGTAAAGGTTTCTGATTTCGAATTTTACAAAGTCTTTTTGTGCTCTTTTTATTGTCTTCCTGCTTGCTGTGCTATTGATTTTAATCTGTATTCTGGCATATTTTGGTGTCACATTCGATGCGAGGCATTGTTTGTTGAACCAAATATTTGCCTTTGTTGTCATAAGTTTTAATTGTCGTCGTTTGTAAATTGTTATTAGTCCAATTCTGTCCCAATTGTAGACCTGACAGGCATTTTCTGATATGTGCGTAATTTTCCTTTTAAACTCAAATTATCTTGTATGTCATATTAAGAATCCTCAGTGATAGTTTTCAATATGTTTGTAATACATTAATATACGAACAAATTGTCCGTAAAGGAAATTCTTTTTTATGAATTTTTGGCAGTCCTTATAATCTAGGTGCAATAGCAATATTTTTTTAAGCTTATTTCATTCTGTAATGTTCATAATTTAAGTTTAAAAGGTTATTCTACTGTATTATAAGTAGTCTTCTGCAGTTGGGTAGTAGGGTGTACTTTGTGATATCTCCTATAATATTGTTAATCCATAATTGGTTTTATTTAAGCAGAAGAGTTATTTTATTCGCTTTAAAAGTTTATTATTATTCTTTATAATTTTTCCCTGACTTTATCTAAAATAAATCTACCTCTGTTGGAAAATCTCATTTTATTTAAAATGATCAGTTGTTAATTTGGTTCTTGCTATTTTTTAATCTTCTATCTGTACAAAATCTTCTCCGCCTGCAATAAAATGTAAAATTGGAAAATCTGTTTTTTAGTTGGTAAATCGTGCTTATGTCCTAACGATAAAATCTACTTAACATAATTAATATTTGAGTCAGTTTTGTTAACGAAACAATTTTCATTTCATTTTACGTTGAACAACACTTTTTGTAACTCTGTAAATTAAGTAATGAGACTGGCAATGTTACGCTCAATCTAGCAACACTGGCGGCGCTGGGCTTGGAGGGGCGGCAGATGAACATGCGGTTTTTTTTGTGAAACAGCTTTTTTGAACTGAACAGCTTTTAAAACTGAAACTCTTGGTAAACTTCAGCGGGCCTACAGAGGTAGTGTTTTGTCAAGAGCCCAGGTTTTTCACAAGAAGAAGAATTGCTTGAAGATGAACCATGGAATGGAAGGACTTAGTCTTTAATAACGCATAAAAATATCGACAGAAACCAGGATATTATGCATTTAGATCGTCGGTTGACAGTCAGAATGATGGGAGAAGAGTTTAATTTGACTTACACTACCGTTCATCAGTTTTCACCAATGAATTGGGAATGAGAAAAATCTGCGTAAAAATGATTTCAAAAAACCTGCCGCAAGACATGTTTGCATGTGGTCTGGAAGCGTAATTAGACTGGTTTTTGAAAAAATGAGAATGGAAGTGCGGTAAAGGTCACTGGATCACGCTATCAGATGATAACGGCTCAATTTTGGCCTCTTATTGACGACGTGGATATTACTGACATGTGGTTTCAATGGGACGCTGCCACATGTCTCAGAGATAATGAAACGATCAACTTATTGCATACCAAATTTCCCGGTCGCGTAATTTTACGGCAATCAGCAAGTAAGTGGCCAGCCAGATCGTGTGATTTGACACGATTGGATTATTTTTTGTGGGGCTATGTTAAGGACAGAGTCTTAAAGAGCCAATCGAATCAATTTCAGTCTTAAAACTCAAAATCCATGATGTGATTAACGAAATAGTAATGCCATTTTGGCAAAAACTGTTTAATCGATCTCTGTCGAAGTAGTCGTGATGGATATTTGCCAGATATCTCTTTTCATTCTTAATTGCCAAACTTTTCTTTTCGTAATACAATAAAAATTTGAATCATTTATTTGAATCATTTTGTTTTGTTTTAGAAAACAAACTTCTTGTTGAAAAACCTTTGATATCAAAATTGTATATTTTTGAAAAACGAATTTTAATGTTTGAAAATTTAAAAACTAGTTTCCACAAAAAAAAAAAACAAAAGCTAAAATAAATTAGAACAATCAGGAGCTGGCCGTAGCTTCATTCGTGCCATAGATTAATAATTATTAGATTATATCTGCGTATTGTGTTGTGGTTCCTACTTAAAGAGCAGGCATATACACTGATATGTTCACAATAGATCAGTTAGTTCTTATGATAATATTATAAAGTTTTGTCTACAATAAGAAGAAACAAGTGAAAACTACAATGGCTGAGAAATTCTCTTTTTTTAATATCCAAATTGTGCTTTTATTAAATGTTTTAAAAACAAAACAAATTATTTTACAGTGTAAGTGCCACACAGTATACAATATAAATTATGTAAACTTTTATTTCAACTTGTCGTGTACAAGCGATAAGTGAATTAACAAAATTTCAAATGGATAAAAAATTTCTTCTGAAATGATTTCGCTTTGTGTTGACTCAGACCGTACTAATGACAGAAACATGTCACTGTAATAAGGATTCTCATGTTTTTGAGCACTAATTGGGTATTCGAACGTACATACATATAATACACAATACGATATTTTTTGTCTTTATCATATACACTGGGAAAATTAATATTTTCGTATAAAGAAATTTGTTTTGTTTCTCTTTCTCAATCTTTATACCATTTTGTTTTTTAATGTCGTAATAATCCTGTTGTCACTCTCTTTGGCGAAAATCGTCATTACGGCGTATTTGTTAGGTATGACTGACAAGCACTTTCGATGCGATGACATCATTTTCAAGCCATCGACGTAACCCAACATTATGTATACTACACTACTATCTAGAAACACGGCTTATCAAAAGCGCCCGTCGGTCATACCGAAGAGGCAGCCTGGGTTTTCACCCGGGGGAAGGGCAACAGTATTTCATTTACTGGCGGAAAAAATCCAAACAGCTATAATAATCATTTGCGATCTCAAAAAGTATAAATACAATTAAGCATATTTTTAAACCTTACAAGTAGGAAAGTCTAATATGTACACAGTATTGAAATGGGATTTTCACAGACTTCTCCATAAGACCTAAGTCGATTTTAGGCCTTTTGTCATGTATAATTTTGAAGATTTTGCTATTGAAAATCACAAAATCGCTGAAGTGGGGACAATATTAACATCACATGGATAATGTTAAACTCGCGTTTTCAAATGACTTCAGACGAAGCCTAAGTGGCGGGCCAATTAACCTTAGAAACGTGCAATGCTTCTAAATCCCCGTAGATTTAAAAGAGGGAAATATGGGTCCTGGGGGCCAAAATTATTCCTATATGTATGAATTCTGTTCCCATCCTTGGGGCAATGTTCTATTTTTCAAGCTGATCTCTATGAAGAAAATCCAATAAAATGTAGTAGTATCTGTGTATTTAGGATGGCGATGCATCCCTGGGGTCCTCACTTATGTACTTTTTTCAGGTTGTTTAGTTTACAGAACCAAAGGTGCGCTACACAGCACTAGAGTAACTCTAGAGGGGTCACTGAATCTCAGTGGGCTAATGAGCAGTAAGTGGTTAAATGATGCATTAAGAAACCTGTGATGAATTCGTTATTTTCAAGTTGCTTTGTTCATCCTGGCATTCATAGGAGAGGTGCAAGTATTATGTTTAACTGATCGTAGTAACAAAGGGCACCATTCTTCTAATTATCAGTATTTTTTAAGGCAGTTTTTTTGCTTTATCACTTATATATAGGATATATTCTTAGAGGAGGCCATGTATTTAAGAAGTCCGGTCAGCAACAAAGACTTTCACATTGTCCCCAGGGGATAAAAGACCTTGTGGGTAGGTCTTTTAAGGAAACGGTGGCTTAATTTCGGCAAGATTAATCATAAATGTTTTGAAAGCCTAATTGGCAATTATCATCATTCTTGTCAAAAGATACAAGATGATGACGGACTTCGAGAGTCGTACAGTATCTAATTCCCGATTGCTAAAATAGGAAAACTACATATTATTAGGGAGTATTATTTTACCAACAGTAATAAAAGTAATAATTACTATGCTCTACAAACTAGCTGCAGATATTAAGCGAAACATTACATCGGAGATCTTCAGAAAAAGAAGTATACTCAAAGTGGCCAATTGGAAAAATATGGTTACGATCTGATATATAATGGAAGCTTAAAAGTTGTTATAAGGTTCACTTTGGTACCGAGACAGCAGAGTTTTTCGGATGCTTCATATTGTCAACAGGTTTTTTTTAGTTACCTATCTACTGTATTAGCTAAATTATTCGAGGACTATAGTCATATGGTGTGTCGTGACGCAGAGCAAATTATATTTTAGCTTGATGAAATGGGCACAAATATGCTATTAACTTATTTAGATTTTTTCCGCCAGTAAATGAAGTACTGTTGTTATTTTTCTCTGTCTTTTCTAGCTGTTGTTCGTTCGGTGTAAACGGCGATCGCTTTTGATGCGAATACATCGTTTTCAAACCGTGATTCAATTCGTACTGGTGAGCCAGTGTTCGCGTTTAGGTAGTTCTGTTGTTAAGGTCGTATCTACTCAAGCAGGTAGAATGCCAGCCACCTGGTCGTTACACCGAATGCCGTTTACACTGAAAAAATTACAGCGAGAAAGGACAGAGAAAAATAACAATAGTGGGTACAAAAATGGTTTGGACGAAAATATATATTAATTTGATTCACACTTTTGAACTGTGCAAAGTAAAGGTTAAAAGTAATCGAAATGCAGTTTCCTATTATTTATTCAACTTGTTTTTTTAAGACAAAAAAAATGTATTAATTAATTAAACTAATTAAATTAAAATTGACAGAAAATCACAATGTCAAAAATGTAGAGACCTTTATAATAAAAACATACTACGGCACACAGCTTGTAATCGAATCCACTGAATAGTTTTAGCAGTGTAACAAGTTTTTAATGAAATAAAAAAAGTATTTGTAAATATGATTAATGTGTTCAAAAATGCATATTTTTGTTTGCAGTCATGTTATCTGAAGCGGCAAGGAAACAATATAATAGAAAAAAGTGCAACAGTCATTAGCTTTATCCACAAAGTCGTCAGCAACATATTTTATGCATATCTGAGTATGAAGAGATTGCAATGACAAACGCACTAAATAATGTTTAATCTTTATCTTTGATGCTAACATTATGGTTAGGATCATCATCATTTTTATGACATCGTACAATGCCATGAGCATAATACAAGGGCATGACAGTGTAACAACGCCATTGCTTTTGTCCAATTATCATTAAGTAGCCTCAATCGTTGACATTTAGAATAAAAAATTTGCGAAAACTTTTAGCGGATTATTATTGCCTATCGTATCAACTTCGTTTTTTTAACATATTTATCTACATCACTTTGCACGTGATGCTTCCTTTGAGCAATAGTGAAATTGCAATATGAATATGCTCTCCCCCGCAGTAGTACATTTCGAATATTTTTATTTAAATAATTTTTTTATGAGACATAAAAACAGCTGTATGCATAAAAACTTAAAGTAGGTTTAACTGCCCTTGTTAAGCACAATTTCCTAAAGTTGTATTCATAAAACACTTTTAACTTAAAATACCTTTGTTAACTTTAAAGTAGGAAAAACCTACGTTTAACCTACAATAAATTGACAGTTCAATTTATTATTGAAAGTTCAAAAACCAAACAAATTGTGTTTACAATTAACTGAGCCGTTTTTTTTAAGTGGCATAAGTTACTTTGTTATAGTCATCTTTTTATTTTATATTAGTTTATAAAACATTTTAATGTTTAGCCATTTCAACTAGTCTGTATTTAGTTTTCTGTCTGAAACGGATTTTTCTAATGAATGTGTTGAAATAAAATCTTTTTTCTTCGTGTTGTGCACTGTGAAGGACTTTTTCGATAGGGGGCTATTACTACTATTACTATTTTATCCCTTACATAAGTCACTATGTGCAATAACATGCTTTTGAGTTGTGATATTCTTAGATATTTTATACAACACGAAGCAACCGCCTGAGAATCAAAAAATAACAAAATAATGCTAATTATGCGTAGCATATTAGATATTACTATAATATAGTTCAGTAAACTGCACTATTCTTTCGAACTAATAAAAATAAGTCTAATAATCACAACACTACTTCACACACTTATTACATGTTTCCATTTCTTTCACACGAAGCTCCGTAATTAATTTCCTAAGTACAACGCCTAACACCACTTTCAAAATAAGCATTTTTGTTGCACCGTTAATTATCAACACTCCTCTCAAACAAATCTCAATAATTCTCAACTTATTAATTTCAAATTTATTAAAAATGAAAAAAAAACTGTTCAGTTGTGACTTATGCCACTTTCAATGTAATCGGCTAAATTGACAGTTGCACTTTGTTATTCCAAAAAATGTTAAAAATGTTTATTAAAAACAAATTGTAGTATACAAATAATAATAAAAACTAAAATATAACCTGGCATTCAATATAAAACATTTTTACATCTTTATTTTATATTTTACAAAAATATAATTATATTTAATTATTTTAAACAAAAGTTTTATTGATGTACATATAATCAAAACAAAGCTCGTTATCCGAATAATTATTTTTTTAATATGAACAAATTCTTTGTAAGTTCTTCGTAAGCCTTGCAAATTACCCTTTTTTGAGTGCTTTGCTTTTTATCAAAAAGATTAATATAAAAGAAAAAACAAAAATATGTTGATTTTGCTGAAAAAAATGAAAAACAATAAAAACATTTTTTATGGATCTGACTACCCGGATAATTAATATTCATTTTTATACATCATTAATTACAACGTGCCAACTGAAATAGTGGCATTGCCAGAATCAAAATACTAATTTTACTAAAGCATACATTAGCTAAAGTACTGTTTATGAATACCATTTTTTAACAAACGTCTGTTAGCCTTAAAGTGTTTGTTAACTAACGTGTACTTCAAAGCTCAAATAAGCGTTTTTTATGCATACAGCCGAAAATGTTTATTTTTTGTGAGAATATCATGAAATATTTATTTGAAGAAATCAGGCACGGGATGAAATTGCTTAGATTGAGAATGATTCCGATGAATTGTAAATTAGATATTACATTATCAAAAATATTATTTTTGTTAAAACATATTTTAATTGAGGATGTTTCTCTAATTTAATAATTGGAAAAATCAACAATTAAAATTATGTGTTGCACTAGTAAATATTTAAAATAATTATAATAATTTATACATAATAGCATAACGCAGTTGTGGCGTTAAAAGCTTTTGCAATCATATCACGCTATCACTCCCAATTCACAGTTACCCTTACGCAATTTTCATTTTCAAAGAAGCCAGGTCCAATAATTCATCCTGATCAAATTGCACACCAGACTGTCGCTTTTAATGGACGCAAAGGTGACTGTTAAATAATTTGTGGCATTCCCATTCCTCAGAACCGACTTTTCTATTTATTTACATATCCATTCAAATGAAAATGTGTCACTCATTATGATCTTTTCATGAATCTGTGTTGTAGTAGGCGAGCTATAAAATCCTATTGGCATATGCACGCCGGCTAAAATTGCCTTGTGGAGGAAGTTCTTGTATCAACTGAATGTTATATGGAAACAAATGCTAATGCTTGTGCAAAATTGTGGCGAAAGTTGTTCTTTAAAGACCAAGCTCCTGAACACAGCGTCGAATTGCACTTTGTTTTGAACTCTGTCTTGAGCAGCAGTAATGTTTTCAGTCGATCTTGCAGTACGTTGTGGTCCATGCTTGAAACTATCACCTAAAGAGCCTCTTTGTTCGCAATCTTTCACTACACGACAAATAGTGCGTTTTGTTGGCACATTGTTTCTCCCATTAATTTCACGTAACTTTCTCATCGTCATCGTAACTGATGATTGATTTTAATAAAATATTTTAACGATTAAAACACGTTGGTTTATCGAATAGTGTCCTCTTACAAATTTGCCATATGTCTACTTCACAACTGCTAAATATGAACTGTCAAGACTAATGTTTAGTATCTGAGTGGCAATTTTATTTGCATGCTGCTCGCATTGCAAATAGTTTTCCACAATATCAATAACTTAATGACAAGGCTAATAGCTCCAATAAATTTGTATATACTGTTTTCTAATAACTTTATTTTAAAATATTTTGATATTACTGATTATTATTCTTATTCGACCTTGTTTTTTTTTTCTTTAATAAATAAATTTTTATCTTTATAAAGGTCTTTTTTAATTAAATTTAACACGTATATATTCAATATTTCGCTTTCCCTTGGAAACCTTCTTCAGGAAATTAATTTTTATAAAACAAAAATTATTAACAACTTAAAAAAAATTTTTGAAAACAATTGATAAAAACATATAAAATAATTTTCTTCACACATAGATACATACAAAATATAAATTTCAAATATATAAACATACAAAAAGAAGGAAACGGAAATTAAATAACAAATTCCTTCTTATGAAATAATTTAACAAATTATGTGTCTTTTGAATTAAGTACCTATAATTCTGCGCTAAATTGTCTGTGTCTGCTTGGAAATTTATTCTCCTTACATTTGGTACATTAACAATTTCTAACATTTCTAACATATAACGTCTCTTATAGTTTTTTTCTATATATAATATTTATGCTTCCTCAAACTTTGGATAATAATTATATTTTTTACAATGTGAAGATAAGGATGTCTTCTGTGTTGAAATATCCAAATTTTTGTTCAGCTAATCTTGTTGTAAGTTTATTTTTTGTTGTCCCATTATAAACTTTGTCGCAGTTCACAGTATACTACATCAGATATTTCCATTTTCCCTATTTTTACCTTCATACTGCTAAATAAATTTTTTAATGTGTTATATGTTTTGTGTGCAATTATATATCTATCAGTGTCGTATATTTATTTAAACTTTCGTACTCTCTCTGATATTCCACGAACATAAGTTAATGATTTATAAATTTTTGGTTCTGCCGTTGTATTTCCTAAATTTTGCCTATGATTACCATATTGTCTAATTAATCGGGTAGTTAATTCTACTGGAAAATCGTTGTCATTAAGTATATCTCTTATTGTGCCCGTATTCTTCAAATGACATTCTCTATCACTTATAGTCAATATTCTGTCTATCATATTTTTTGCCGCGTTAATTATCATTTTTCTCGGATGTTTGGAATAAAAATGAATAATTCTTTCAGAATATGTTGCTTTCTTATACGAATCAAACACTAACTTATTTCCCTATCAATATATCTAAATATGGAAGTTTAGATTCTAACTCTCTTTCAACTGTAAATTTAATATCTGAATGAAAACTATTCAAATCTGACAAAATATCATCCACTGCATCTTCCGAAGTTATACTAAATAAATGATCTACATATTTGGTGATGATCTTCAGTTTAATGTGCATTTTAATAATACATGAATTTAGTAATTCCTCAATCACAATATAAGCTATAATTGGGGATGCTGGAGAGCCCACAATGAGGCCCTACTTCTGCTGATATATCCTATTATCAAATTGAAAACACCTGTTGTGTTCACTGCAAAACTTAAGCATACGTAAAAATAATTCCTTCTCAATATTCGTATTTTGTTCTATTATCTGCCATTTTTCCTCTATAATTCTCAAAGCTAAACCTACAGAAATACTTGGAAAAAGTGAAACTGCATCAAATGAAAACAATCTATCATTATCTTGTATATCTATTCTCTTTGTTTTATCTTTAAATTCCAATGAATTTCTAATATTATATATTGATTGTCCTGTTATTACATATTTGTTATATACTTGCACAGTCCGTAGGCCGGGGATTTAATGTAAGAGCAAATAGGTCTTAAAGGAAAATTCTGCTTATGGATCTTAGGTACTCCATGTAGCTTTTAGTCTATTCCTCTTCATTATTGAAATGATATCTTTTTTAAAAACTGCATCAACTGCATCAGTAGTAGGATACTTATTCCATATTAAATATTTTGCAGAATCGTTAAGAATGTCATTTATTATTGAATAAAAATCATTTCTGCTCATAGCAATAGTAACATAATCCTTGTCAGCATTAACAATTAATATGTTCCTATTAGTATTTCAAAAATTTGTAGCAGTTTTTACTTTATCTAATATAAAAATATCCTTTGCTGTATGCCTAATGTTGCTAATGTGCCTATCAATAATCATTGTTAGTTTTGTCCGCACTACTTCCAGATCCTCTTTTTCTTTTATAGCATGAAGCAAATCATCTCCTTCTGAAATTACCTTCATCATAGGTAATGCAAACTTCTGTCCTAGTGAAAGGATCCACTTAATATCCTTTGGAATATCTATGTTGTTGACAAACCAATCTTCATTAACCTTAATTCCCAATTCCTTTCTTTCTTAAATTTCCTTTTATGTGTTTCTTCAATCGTTTTTTTAAATATGAGTTAATCTATCTATATATTCTAATACTTCTGTTATCTGATCTAATGTCAAATGTCCTTCCATATTATGAAGTAACATCTCTATGTTCCTATTTAAAGTTTTAAGTATGTCGCGTTGTTTCCTAATTGCTAAATTTAACATTCTTTGGTGTAAATTTTTTTGAAATTGTTAATAATTTTGTTTTATAAAAATTAATTTCCTGAAAAAGCTTTCCAATATATTGAATATATACGTGTTAAATTTAATTAAAAAGACCTTTGTAAAGATAAATACTTATTTATTATTTTATATTACTTATAATTTATTTACCACTTTCAAAAAAATTTTATGTTAATTTTTTAATGTGTAACGCAATGCGATCTTTTACTATAAAAATAAGATTTTATACAAAATGAACAAATAAATAAACAAACAAACAAAGATTGTGATTTCAAGCATTTCAAAATTATGACTGTTTTTAGTTCTTAAAGAATGCAAACGTGTTTGAGATTTAAAAAAAAAATTTCCAAATCTGGAGTCAGGTCAGATGTGCCTTTAAATTTTAAACAAAAATTACATTTTGGTTATATGTTGTTAATAGAAATATGTATTTATGTAAGAGAGGATATAAATGTACGGATATGGTTGCAAAAACAAAAAGTAAAAAATGCCACTGTTATTAAGAGTAAATAAAAGAAAACGGAAATAAAGAACATAGACGCTCAATTTGATTTTAAAAAGGTAAATTGCATGACAAGTTAAGCAAATCTTGAGTAAAATAAAACATAACAAACATTTACAAACTAGAAAGACATGTCTTTAAAGAAATGAATATTTTTTGGATCAAAAATAAAAAAAGTTATTGTGAGCATTTCCTTCCTTCCGGTTTTGATAAAAAAAATATGAGGATGCATCTACATACATACGTTTTAATTTATATACTTGCGCTCAATTGAGAGACCAACAATTTTGAACTAACTTTGAGACCAGTTGTTTTCACATTTTATTTCAAAGTTTCGTTGCAATAAAAATACGAGGCCTGTTGTAAAATAAATGTAATTTCGATAGCAAGAAAGGGATTAAATTTTTTTTTAAATATTTTTATTTTGTGCCAAGCGAGCAAAATTGATTTAGAACAATACAAATTGAAAATTTGACAGCCTTCTTGATTTCCTACTAACTTATTTTTTCAATTCTAAAATAATTGAAATTTATTATTGGAAATACTTTTGAAATTATATTTTTTTTAATTCGTTCAGATTTCTAATTGGGAAATGATTTAATCCGTTTTCAACTAAAACTGACATACTCTTAAACAACTATTTTGATTTAAGATTTATTTTTATCTGATCGTTCGTTTTATTTAAACTTTATATATTTTTTATCTTCAACTTCCCATATTTCTGCTCTAACGTTTATTTGCCCGTTTTTTAAATTTGTTTTTATTTATAAAAATATTAATGCAAACAAATTTTAAATTTATACAATTTTACATTTTACTTTTCTAAAAAACGTCTTCATCTTTACCCATTTGCTGACAAAAATTATAGATATGTTTATAAAGTATGAAAAAATAGCAATTTTAAATAGATTATTTGCAAAGATAACTGCAAAAATTAATTGCTAGAAGAATGTTGGTGAATTTATTGCTTTTACTAAGCATTTTGTTATATTAAGGTCTTTGATTGCAAAGTAATAACACAACACTTTAACGCTTTAAATTAAAATTAATTAATTGATTTATTTACTTTAAATACCTACAAAATAAAATTTGCTCCCTTTATTCAACTTGAATTAATTCATTTGCCCAGCAAGTGTTGGGTATATAGTTATTTTAACCAGGGGCCTGATTCTAAGAGTCGATAGCGTTCGGAATTATAGTCGTACAATCGAAATTTCGTGCTTTTGGTATTCTGTCAGTCGATATCGCTTAAAGTGTATCGGAATTACGTATTCTATGAGTCGATAGCCATCTAGCTATAGAACGTGAGCCTTCGTTATTTTGCTCGATAGCAAATAAGCTATCGCAAAACGTTTAGCGCCAAAAAAAAACAAAACAAACAGAAATAATAAAACCTAAATAATGTTTTAAAATGCACCAGAAATCGCATAAAAAAAGATTTATAAAAATAAGATTTAAATTTTTTTCATCATTTTTTAATAAATGGCACATATATATGTTAATAACAAAAGCACGCAGTTTTAACAAGGTATTTTTGTTTTTGTGTCTTTTGTTGTTAAGAACAAATCAAGAGAAAGCATGTCAATAAAAGAAAAAAGTTTAAGGTAAAAATTGAAGTATGAACTTTTAATGTAAATTTTTTTTCGATATAAATGTATTTAAGTAGAATAAGTAAATGAATTATTTTTATTTTTTTATATAATTTTTTAATACAAATTGAATTAAATTATTTTATGTATTATTAAATAAATGCAATACTAGAAATACTATGTTTCTTTAATTGTTACACAACGATATTTTGATATTATCTCTTATTTTCTTTCCTATATTCGTAATATTAGTTTCATTGCTGTTGTCTATTTCCGATATATTCACTTCCACTGGCGCACGAATGTTTTCATAATTTTTTACTTTAAAGTGAATACATATATTGTGTAAAGCGGCACAAACGTTTGTATAGCTCGCTATTTTTTCAGGTGAATATCTGCTCAATTTATCATGACAGAGAATTTTCCAACGCGCTTTAAAAATTCCAATAGTTCTTTCAACTACAGATCTCGCTTGCGAATGAATATCGTTAAAATGGGATTCCATTGAGCCTTCTTGAGGATTTCTGTAGGGGGTTAGCAACCATGGCTCAAGAGGATAACCTGAGTCACCTAATAATTAGTTATGAAGCATTAATAAAATACAACACTAATAATAATTATTAAACATTACCTAGTAGCCAACCATTTTTTAAATTTCTGCCATAATTTTCAACGAGATTAGCTCTTTCATTGGACTTTTTCCACACGAATGAATCATGGGCGGCACCACCATTTTTTGAATTAATGGCCAAAATCTTATATTCATGGTCACATATCTTAATTAAAAGAATGTTTTTTAAAATGTATACTTTGTGTTTAACTCGTACTTACAATCATTGAATTAAGACTGTGGAACGTTTTTCTATTAAAAAACATTTTCTCCTTTTCTTTTGGCCTCTGCAATCCAATGTGTGTTCCATCAACACAGCCAATTACTAAAACAAATAACCATTAAACACTTTCTTATTTTTAGTTTTGTTTATTGCATACAAACCTCCCGGAATCTTATATTTTTTCAAAAAATACTCCTTACATTTATCACTTTCTCCGGCACAAAACTTAATAAATTTCGGGCACAGCTTAGTCTCTACTTCCACAATAAATTTTTGTACAAGTTTACTTATTGCACTCTGACTAAGACCAATAACAAAATCGTTTCCAACATTATGTTGGAAGCCTCCAGATGCCAGAAGAGACAAAGCTGCAGCCAATTGAATTTTTGGTGGTACACTTGTTGAAATTACTCCGCTGAATTCTATTTCGTTTAGAATATAACTAAAGGCTTCTTTCGTTAGTCGAAATCGCTTTACAAATCTGTAAAAAATAAATAATCAAAATTTTTATTAATGTATAACATTTTAACTTACTCTGAGTCTGCCAATGTTAAGGGATCACTTCTTATGCGGATTTATTTTCTAATTTGTGTTAAATTACAGTCTTCTTCATCCGAAGAATAGGAAAAACAAAACAAACTTGGATCCATTTTACAATTGCTATTTGCTTCAAAAAATTTGTATATGTATAATTTTTTTCTATTTTTCACGAAACATATGTTTCTTGTTTATGTTAATTTACAGTGTGGGTAAATTTTTTTTTGCTTTCGTCTTACAACACTGAAATACAAAACGATTCGTTACGTTTCGACTCATAGAATTAGAAAATTGCGAACTATCGGAATTAATTGCGATACGCAATTATTTCGCTATCGACTCTCAGAATCAGGCCCCAGTTCTCGCATACATATCCTAATTTAACAGTAGGCCATATTGTTGTTGTCATGCCTGCTTTGCTGCGTGTTTTGTTTTTGTTCTGTGGTAGTTGTTTTTGTTTTCTGTTCTTTAGTTTCTTAAGAGCATGTTATTTTTGCCTTGTATCTATAAGATTTTTTTTAGTAAACTACGCAGTTTGTAACACACAATAGATCATTTCGTTTACTTTTTATGCTGATAATTATTTTCTTTGAAAACTTAAAAAAATCATCTTTGTAACAATATATTATTTTTCATTATTCTGTTATATTCAAGATATCTATCGATTAAAGTATTGTTTGTTTAAACAACACAAGACAACATTTTTTATATGGTATATTGTACAACAACCATCACCCAATTAGCTCTGCTTTTTTCAGCTCAGGTAAGAGGTACCAGTAATAATTATTGTTAATTTTTAAATGAGATTATTGCTATAAAAGGACATTAAATGTTATTTGAGGAATAATATTAAAATATAATTAAAATATTGAGGAATAATATTAAAATATATACATGGTATATGTGTATGTATTATATGAAGGTATATAAGCGCAAAATAAATTAAATTTATCGAGAAACTGTAGCGCTGTGAAAATTTAAAATTCCAATAGTGCAATTATATTTCGATGAAAATATTTCGAATTTTTAAAAAAAGCCTAATAACACACACTAAAAGTTTAACCTCTGTGTATAAATCCGTTGCTATTTACAGATGTTTATGAACTTCAAAAAAATTGAATATATAAAAAATTCTCTGTGCGGCCAATAAGATATATTAAATCGTTTATATAATGGAAAGTAATCATTTTTGTAACATTGTGTTATCATTATAACACAATCCTGTAAATCTAGGTGCCCCTGTAGGCTAGTAGATAGTGTACTAGCTTGTCAGTATGGGGGTTGTGGGTTCGATTCCCTACGAAGACCTTAGTTTTTTTTACTACAAAAATAAAAATTGACTGTCGGTGGGGCTGCTCAGTGATGAAGGCATAGTCACTGGTCGCTCTGCTGTCTTATACGGCAGTTAATTTCCGACTATCCTTCTACTTCAACCACCTGTTTCATCTCTTCTCTATCCCTTTCCTAAAGCATGTAGTACGGTACTTGACTAAATAGGCATTGTTGCCTGAAGTGCTACTTCTCTTAAAAAAAAAATCTATGTGAGTTTTTGTAAGAGGGTAACAGTTTTTGTGCTTGTCATGTTGCTTTAAGAATTTCTTAAAAAAAAAATGTGGGTGTATCAGTGAAACAGTGAGTGTATAAATGTGCTGTAGCTTTCACACTTTAACTTTAATATGAAAACCGAAAACTAAAGAGTGATACATCTCTATAGGATTTGGTGCTGTCTACTTGAAATGAATTTTTATTTTAAGAATAATCTAACTGAATTTAAAGCCGTGAGATAAGTTTTGTATATTATTATGCAGATGTTTTGTTCAGGTTTTAAAAGAAAATAATTATCAATAAAAAAATTAAACAAAATGACCTATTGCATGATTTACAAACTGCATAGTATGCTAAGAAATTTTGCACACAGAAGACAACAATAACATGCTTTTAAAAAATTCCACAAAACAAGCTAAATAACAGAAAACAAAAACAAAACACACAGCTAATTATAATAACAACAACAATATGGGATGACGTTAAAGTGGAATATTCTTGTGTACATCGAAACCGCTTAAAAAACGCCATCTATGTACGTATTTCAATATATAAATTAATTAGATCCGTTTTGAGATGGCTGTGATCTGGCTAAGGGCAGCTGATCATGTGTTTGAAAGTCTGTTGACGATGAAGTTGCCGCTGAAGCATTAGCACCATCTAGTTTACTACTATAATCTGGTTTAAGATGCACAAAGCCCGTTCTTTGTTGATCTGACTAACAAGCTTTTCTGCAATAATTTACTAAAATCGCCTTAAAACAATTAAAATCTACTATGAAAATGATGGTGCTGTCAAAGTTACATTTCGTAAAATTCGTGATATTTTTGGACAACATAACATAATGATATCGTTTATTAATTGGCTTTTATTAACGATATTTACGACAACACGTGAAGTTTTACCTTCTAAATAAAGAGTTATTAATAACTATTTTTCGCTTTTCGAAGGTAGACTGCTTGATTGTATGCGGCATTACCAAACAAAAAAAAAACTTAAATATATTTTCACACTACGAATGCAAATATCCAACTGCTGACCGCTCAAAAAAAAATAAAAATAATAAGGAAGCAACAAATATATAATATAACTAAAATGGATTTTATTGCTTTGTGCGACTATCAGTGAGATCAAGATTTTAGAATCTTTTAAAATATAAGTACTTTAAAATACCGTGTTGAAAGATTCTTGGCAATGTTTTTTATACAAAATTTTATTGTTCAGTTAATTGTTAATTAAAATTATTCAAACGTTTTTCAATAATAACACGCCAAGACAGCAAAAACAGTTTATAAAAATCTACCAATGATTTGCCCGACTTTAAATATTATCCACTGTACATGTCTAAAAATTTTTCTGCTAACCAGAAAAAGTTGGAATAAAAAAATTACGTACTATTTTCAACAGAAAACATGTTAACAGTTAGGTGACCGGCAATTATTGTCGAAAAATGGTAGAACCTGTTTTACCAGTTTTTTCAACAAAATGTAACCAATTCACTTTCGCTGAACTAAAAGTTTGTTATCGTAGAATTTACCATCTTATAGGTTTAAAAAATTTAAAATACGCCACAACAAAATCTATACATAATTAATTTACTATGTTTGCATCATTACACGTAATCTAAGCATTATTAAGTATATAAGTTAATGATGCCGATGGCATAACTATCACTTATGGTTTATGTCAATAATAACAAATATGGTATTGCGAAGGGTAAAAAACTGTCATTATAATTTAGTTTTTGATAGAGGCTAAAGTTTAAACATGCATTTTTTAAACGCTATGATATGATAATGTCGAGTGTTGTTCATAAAAATGATATTTTGCGCGGTATTCTAATAGCCTTCTTTCATTTGAAGAAAATGGCTGCTGAAAGTTGTTGATTGTTGAAAAAAACTTAGAAGGAAGGAAAAGTAACTAATTATAAAAAGGAAATAAATAACATATAAGACTTTCTTTCATTATACATCGATTTTAGTAAAAAAATATAACTTTAAAAGTTCCAAATACGCAGGTAAGATGATTTTTGTTAACAAAAAAACAAAATTGGCGGGTAAGTTGCTTGAAACTAACAAAAAGGCGTAAAAGGTTTATGCTGCACCATTTTACTCGACGATTGCTTTGTTTGTTTTTTATTTAGTATCTTTGATGAAAACATATGTAAAGTCTCTCCAGAAATGAACTACAGATGCATATTTTCGTCCTCTATCGATTGTATATAGTGTTAAAATAGGTGTAAGAAACCAGTCAAATCAATGCAGAAGTCAAATATTCATTACGCCAAGGTATTGCTCTGTATTTGGTGGCATCAGAAGGGTGTTTTGTATTATTAGCTGTTGCTGACGATAACCGGCGAACATATACCGAAGACAATTGATTCGTATGAACAGAGCAATCAGCGAAAAACGTGCAGAACATCATGACAACGCTCGGCCACATGTTTCAAGACTGATCAATAACTATTTGGAAGATAGTCAGCCCTGCTGACTCCATTTGTTTCAAGGTATACAGAACAATTCATTTCAGAATAGGGTAACAGAAATTAGCTTGATTCGTTTTTTTACCCCAAAACCGGTAACGTTTTGGTGCGGAGTCCATATGGTACCAGAAAGGTAGGACAAATTAGTTGCTAACAATGGATAATATTTTGAATAGTGTAGCAACTCATTTTCTTTGAGAAAAACAAAATATAGCAAAATTATAAATAAGAAAACATACTTTTTATAAAAAGTAATAAAGAAAATTATAAAAACAAAGAGAAAGATAAAAATTAGGGCAACAATAGAAAAGAGGATATATTACAGTTGGAGCAAAATGATTCTAATAGAACATATGGGATTTCGAAAATAATTTTTATGTTTTTGACAATCATCAGCTTAAATTGTTTGATAGTTTCTGGCCTTGGTATTGTACATGATGCTATATTTAATTTTATCACACAAAATTGTGGCAGCATATAAAGCTACAGGAGGACACCTATAGTAGAATATGAAATCGATTTGTTTCGCTCCATAAGGACTCTGTCCTTACCTTAGCCCCATAAAAAATAATCGAGTGATGTTAAATCATACAATCTGGCTGGCCACTTAACTGCTGATTATCATAAAATTATGCTTTCGGCAAATCTGGTTTGCAATACATTGATCGTTTCATTGGCCGTCCTGTTGAAATCACATGTCAGTGATATCCACGTCGTCAATAAGAAGCCAAAATTTGGTTGTTAGCATCTCGCGTCAGCTTGAGCCATTGACCGTTACCGCATTTCCAGCCTCATCTTCGGAAAAAACTGCCCAATAACGCATTTATGTGATCTACATAGTGCACCATACAGTGAAAAAGGGCTTTGTCTGAAAACATGACTTTCTCAGAAAAACCAGCCGGTTATCCCTGAATAAATTGAGCGAATCTACGCGATGTGAGTGGTCGGTCGGCTTTAATTCCTACACCAGTTGAAACTTTTAAGGCCTCAAAATCAAATCCTTACTTAATATTCACCATGTGGTGGTTTTGGATGACCCTAATTGTTGGTGTAACTCCATACATCATTTCGAAAAGAGTAAGATGGTGGCTGTAGATATTTTCAAGGCATTTGATAGAGTGTGGCATGATGCACTTCTGTCAAAGGTTGCTGC
Organism: Trichopoda pennipes; assembly: GCA_030448955.1. Lineage (NCBI taxonomy): Eukaryota > Metazoa > Arthropoda > Insecta > Diptera > Tachinidae > Trichopoda > Trichopoda pennipes. The sequence continues at coordinate 11,693,225 of JASKUP010000034.1, forward strand.
TTTTGGTATCGGTGATAATTTCTGACCTTCTTTATCAAATTTTCAGCTTTATATACTCTTTCGCAGATAACAGCACCATTTGCATTCCTATTCATTTGGCAATAGACCGAACCAGTTGGAGGTGTGCTTCAAATGGCGGAACATGAATGATACGCTCAATCGCAATCTCGCGATAATCTTGGAATGGGGTCGTGTAAATAGAGTCTTTTTTTACGAATGCCCGTAAGATGCCATGTTACGATGGGTGATACAGGTATTTTGAAATCGGACGATCTTGATGTTCTTGACATGAAAATTTAGTGCGATGTTCGATGGACTAAACACATTTTTTTCAAGTTTCTAAAGCAGCTATCAAGTGCTTCGGTTTTCTGAAACGGTGTAAGAGAAACCTTCTGATATTCATACTATTTATATCACCTATATCCGTCCGAAAATAGAATACAACTCTCATGTAAGGGCCGGCGCCCCAAAGTCTATTTTGGAGTTGCTCGACCACGTACAGGAGAGGGCCAAGAGGCTCATTGGTAACAGTAGGGTATCCAATTCTCTTGAGCATCGACGCAATGTAGGTTGTATTTCACTGTTTTATCGTTACTACAATGGTAAGTTCTCTAACGAAATTAAGAAACTTGTTCCTAAAACTCGCAAATTTTTGTGTTTGACTCGATTTTCGTTGAGAGCATATCCATTTGTGGTCGATTGGCCAGTGAATCGTACTACGCATTACAGAGAGAATTCTTATTTAGCAGAACAGTACATATGTGCAATAAACTCTCTCTAGAGATCTTTCCTGTCACTTTCAATATAGGAAAATTCAAATCGACACAAACACTACTTCCTCTTTCCTCCTCCCCATAATTTAATTTCCTAGTTCTGGTACAATCCATTAAATGAGTAGGGGTCATCCCCTGAGTACTGGTCCGAACGAAAAAACAAATTGTTGAGAACGTCGCGGAATTGACAAATTCTGATCTGCCTCAACACTGTGGCTCACGGCTGTGATGTGTTGAAGGATCCGGTGAAAAAGCGTTTCTGAGACCGCTATTAAGAATTTGTTCGTTAAATTTGAGTCGACAGGCTCGATACAAAATGTGCGAACACTAACCGGTATTCGACCGAGTCGTTCAACTGAAAACATCAGAGCCATGAGCTACAGTGTTGCAGCAGCAGATAAAATTTGTCAATTCATCGAAGTTCTTGAAAATTTGGGCTTCTGAAAATCTTAGAGCGATTATTGAGAAGCCTTTTCAAGCTCAACGTACAACTGATAGCGCACCATGCGCTATGTGGTCTGAAGACGTGATTGAGTCGTATTTTTTCGAAGATGAGGATGAAAATGCTGTAACGGTCAATGGATCACACTATCGCGAGATGCCAACAACTCAATTATTGACGACGTGGATACTACAAGGATATCAAAAGGATGGTGCTACATGCCATACAGCCGATTTTCCCCGATCGCATAATTTTACAACAATCAGCAGTTAAGTGGCCAGCCAAATCGTGTGCTTTAACATCACTGATTTTTTTTTTGTGGAGCTATGCTAAAGCCAGGGTCTATATGAAGCCAAATTCCTTAAAGCCCAAAATCCGTGATTTGATTAACGCAATACAACCGCCATTTAGCCAAAAGCAATTAAAAACTTTAATGAAAAAGTCGATATTCGTCGGCGTAATCGTGGTGGACATTTCCCAGATATCATTTTGCAGAACTTTATAAATATTTGATGAAGGGTGATCATATGCCGTTTTAAATTCAATAAGCATTATCAAAGTCAAGTAGGATGCATAATCTTAACAAACTTTACAAAAGAGCATTGTTTTAAGTTAGTTTTTTACCCCGATTTAGGATATTAAGAGTACAAATGTGCCTAAAAAGTAATTTGAGGAATATAAATTAAGGGTCAACAGTTATCGAGTATCAGTGCACTTATATACATGAGGAAGTCAAAAGTCATCATGACGAGGTAGAAATAGCACTTTCACTTATGACAACCATGGTATCACACACTTTGAAATTTTTCGATAACTGAAAACTTAATTCTGCTTCAATATAGTTAAAGGTTTATTACACATACATACTAATAAGAAAAAACTTAAACTAATTTCTAAAAAAAAATCTTAAATTACATTTTGATCTAAAACTAGCTATAGGAATTGAAAGTTGTAAAAAATTGTTACAGTAAAGAAACATTTATAGATTTGGGTACAAACAGCATTTTTTAGGATGAACTTAATATAGAAATGTATGTTTTAGATAAATAATTTGCCATTCGTATTTAAGTGTTTAATAATATTTTTACCATTTTCATTTTAAAAAATAAATGCATATTTAAATTATGTATAAAAATGTATGTGCATATGATAGGAAAATTAATTCAAGTAGCTTAAATAAAGATGAAACCAAAAATGCTCATCATCGCAGAGATAATCGATTTATGAATATTATATCTTACACTAACAATTTTCTTATGGTTTTTACCATTACGTTTTGCATTGCACACGTCTCTTATTTTTGGCGTTAAATTTTACAGCAGCTTTCACGGTTTAACATATAAAATTACTGATGTTTAGCTAATCAGTGTGGGGAAAGATTTGTTGGTGGATAAAACTTCAAAATTGTCAACTGCAATATTAACTTCAATTTAATGTGCTATAAATGGAAATATGAGAAATTTTAATTTGAGCTTAGGGATTTAAAATATTTTTGATGCTATTAAGCAATAAGCAGTGCAAAAAAATTATTAATTTGAAATATAAAATGCGAAGTTTTTCTCATTTAGAAATTCAAACTGAAAATGTACAAGTACAAGCATTTCCTTTAAAAAAGACTTTAACAAAAACTAAACTTCAAGTCAATAAAAATGATAACTTAATGTGTATGTATTGCCTATGGTGGTGCTTTCGGCCTATCACACGAATAAGAAACAGAAAAGGTTGCCTTTGTACGCTGTTGTGATGAGTACAAATAAAAAATTTGCATTTAGCCTGTTGCTGCAACATAATGCCACTTCTGTGGGTTAGTAATGTTTTGCCCAGAAACTTTTAACAAAAAATAAAATTCCTGGCTGAAATATACAAATTTACTTCTCTTCTAGCTCAAAGCGCATGCCTGAGTACTGGAAAGATGTTTGGAAATTTTATAACATATTTTATCCTTCAAACTTAAGGGGAAAAATTCTGAATTATTTTATATATTTTATCCATCGTCTACGTTACGTCGCTGATAATTAGCTTTTCTTTCCTTCTTGTTTTTCCTTCCTGTTCGGTTTCAACATTCTTAAATGTGCTGCATATTGGCCAACAAGTTTAAAATCTAAAGGACGTTAGGGAATGTTGACCAAATTTCAAAATTAACAACAATAAAGACGAGCAACGTTTTTAAAGTGGTAAAATAGGAAAAAAGCTTAAATTTTGGGACAATATTTTTGCTGTTTATGTAATTTTCTAAATTCATATTTTTGGTATGTTTTTATGATATTATTTTTAGATAAGCACAAGAACGACAAAATATATATTTTAATAATAAGCATAATGTTTATCTTTGTCTATCTTTGCATTTTTCAAGGATATGTCTATATATTCGCTTAAATAGATTGATAAATAATTCTAGTGTGTCTATGTTTAGTACCTGCTTCTATAAAATTTTGCCTAAAATTGAAAATTTCACTGACTGTAACACGTTCTGAATAGATACATAAATAGTTGTTTTCAACAAGAAGTTTGTTTTTCATTTGTTTAAACACCAACAACATGACAGTTTTGACATTAAGTTTTTTGACGTATTCATAGTAGATGCATTGGAAATTGTTGCGATGAATTCAACTTTGAAAGAAAATCGCATTAAAATAATTAAAATCCACCATGGTGGTTCTGTTAAAGTGACATTTCGTAAAGCTGGTGATAATCGTCCTTGTGAGACAGCTATTAAGAATTTGTTCATTAAATTTGAGTAGACAGTATCGATGTAAAATGTTCGAACACCAACGTCAGACCGGGTCGTTCAACTGAAAACATCGCAGCCGTGAGCGACAGTGTTGAAGCAGATCCAAATTTGTCATTTCTCAAAAATTGGGCTATCCAAAACCATTACATGGCGAATTTTGCGTAAGGATTTAACTTTGAAGCCTTACAGGAATTGAAACCGACCATTCATTCACATCGCCATAGATTTGGTCAATTCATTCAGAAACAACCGGCTGATTTTTTTAAAAAAATCCAACAAGAATTTTGCATTTGGCCTTCTGAAAATCCTAGAGTGATTATTGACAATTCCTTGCATGCTTAACATATCACTGAATGGTGGGCTATGTGGTCTTGAGACGTGATTGGGTCATTATTTATCGATGATGAGGCTAGAAGTGCGGCAACGGTTAATGGATCACACTATAGCGAAATCCTAACGACTCAATTTTGGTCTACTATTAACGACGTGGATATCAATGACACATGGTTTCAACAGGACGGTGGCACATGTCACACAGCCAATGAAACGATCAATTTATTGCAAGTCAAATTTCCCTATCGTATAATTTCACAATAATCAGCAGTTAAGTGGCCAGCCAGATTGTGTGATTTAACATCAGTGGATTATTTTTTGTGGGGATATATTAAGGCAGAGCACATACGGAGCCAATCGAATCTATTTCAGCCTTAAAACTTTTCTCTTCGTAATAAAATGAAAATTTTTATCATCTTATTATTCAAAATTTAAATGCATTACTGTGGTGAAAGCATATCTATATGGCTAGTTCACTACAAATTTTGTAAAGAACACTCAAGGGTCTTATATCTTAAGCCAAATTGACTAAACAAGAATTATATATAACGACTATAAGGACTGCAAAACTAAAAGAACTTATGATAAATATTTTATGATATTCTCAGATTAATCTACATTAATTTGTGCTAGATTCTTTTAAACATAAATAATTAAATAAACAAAAATAAATAAGAAAATGATTAAATATTTATTTATTTATTGTTTCAGCCTACAGATGTAATTGTTACAGACTGTAACATGCATATTTTATTTAAAACTGCAACTAGTTGTTCGAATACATAATTATATTACGCTGTACAACAACCAGCGATAAATACTATTAATATCTTTGTAGATTCTTCGAAATTTATCCGCATTTGAAAAATAATTTCGGAAGAACTGTAAGAACAGTGGCAGACAACATCGAGTTAAATGAAGTGAAACGATGAAAAAGATATTAGATATTAGGAACTCGACTGCAATTATTATTTCATTATTTTAATTGATTGCAAAAGATACATTAATCATTGTTCTGCTGGTTTTCAGCGTTGACTATATGATTAATCTTAGCCTGCAACGATAAGATGGAAAATGAACTCCAAACTGCAATGTTAAACCTTGTAAGCAGAAAATTAGAAATTTTTTCTGAACCGATTCAATATTATTACTATGCACATTATATTGTGGATCCCATATTACTGAAGCATATTCCGAAATTAGTCTCACAAGTGATATGTATAAGTGTTTTGTTATGCACGGGTGAGCGAACTCTTTTGCTCACCTTTTTATGAATGCAAGTACACGGCCAGCCTTATTAACGGTTACGTGATTACGAGATACAAAAGTTAATTTGGTGTTTATCAAAATTCCCAAATTGAAAATAGGAAGTATATTCAATCAACACAAGAAAACAATAGCAAAACTTTACAACAATTTTTGCGAAGAAAATAAAAAAATAGTTATTTGATGTTTACTGTGATTTTGTAAAAATAAATAGAAGAGTTATGTTAATAAAAACTTTCGCTAATAGTTATTTAAATGATTTTCTACTGTTTAAAAGAAAAAAATATAAAACAGCACACATTTCGTTTTATTTTGCTTTACAGAAATATATAAAACTTGTCAGAAACTCCATTTCCATTTAATTAAAAATGCTAGATAAGGAAAGGATAAAAATTAGAGGTGTTAAATCTAGCACATTAATTTTATTTAAGCCTCTCATAAATTAATGAGAAGACAAATTACATACGGGCCATGTGACACGAACCTTTGCGAATAAGCGTATTTTTACACTCTACCCTTATTACGAAAATTAGGCTATTATGCTTTTATCATTTTATCATTTGAAATAAGGTCAAGTATACTTTTGGATTTATATGAACAAACGGAGTTAAGGCATTTAGTGGTTTCTTTAACTGTTTTTGGTTTTTGTCCACTATTATGGCTTTTGAACGTGTCAAGAAAAATTAGTTAAAATTATGTCTCAGCTTAATATGTTTATTATAAATCACTTGCCTTTAAACAGACAAGAAAATAATTTTCTTTTCCGGTTTGTTATTAACTCACAGTTATAAAGTAAAATATTTATGGCGTAAAGTGTGCAAAATTATTCTCTTGACGTGGATTTGAATTTATTTTTGGGAAAAATTAAATTTAACATCCAGTGATTTGTTTTTATTCGGGCTCGAGGTTAATCTTTTCTATTCAAATAAAAATTCTCTTTTTGCTTTATTAAATATTTCGATAGTTTGAACACCCTTGATGTTGTTCATTAGAAAACATAAATATCAAAAGACATAAGACATCACTGCTTGATTTAAATTTTTATTGTATTACGAAGAGAAAAGCTCGGCAATTATGAATGAAAAATTATATTGGCAAATGTCCACCACGACCACGTTGACAAATGTCGATTCTTTCATTAAAGTTTTTAATCACTTTCTGGCAAAATAGTGTTTTGAGTATTAAGGCCAAATTCGATTAGTACAGACTCTGTTCTAAACATAGCCTCTCAAAAAAATAATGCAGTGGTGTTAAATCACACGATCTTGCTCGTTACTTAACTGCTGATTATCGTGAAATTATGCGATCGGGAAGTTTAGCTTGCAATAAATTGATTGCTTCAATGGCTTTATCACAAGTGGCACCATCCTGATGAAACCACGTGTAAGTGATATCCACGTCGTCGATAATAGTCCAAAATTGCATTATCAGCATCTCGCGATAGTTCCCCCCGGGGGCACATTATAGTCTTTTTGGAACCTAATATTCCATTTAGATTTGTGTCTTGCGGGGTAAAAGGGAGCCCAGGCCCCTCAAAGGCTAGTAGGAGTCACCTGGACAATCCACATATTTCCACGGTTGTGGTTTCGGACCCTCGTGAGAGTTTGTGGGTCGGACCATTCAAATTAACACAATGAATGGTTCAGGTCCAGTGAGTATTAATGCTGGCGTGATCTTGATAAATAAGAGCTTCATGCGTTCTGGACCAGGAGTTGGAAAGTCTCCAACTCCTCAGCAAGGAGTGAGGGCACGGCCTACTCCGGACTTTCTAAATTGCTACTAGGAGTGACTGGAGGATATACGTATCCGAAGGTCTTCTAGGGCGTGGGTGATGTCCAATCAACCAAGTGGTTTGACCACCATCTGATTATGACTATATAGTCGGTGCAAATGTAAATCAAATCACGCATCTCGCGATAGTGTGATTCATTGATCATTATCGCATTTCCAGCGCCATACATTGGCACGTTGAGCATGCTCTAGCAATTTCGCCTGAAAAAATGATTTTTTCAGAGAAAGCAGCCGGTTGTACCTTAATGAATTGAGCAAATCAGTGTAGATGCCTGCTTGGATGTTTCTGTATTAGTTGTTTCTGTTTTCTGTTGTTTGGCTTATTTCGTGGAATTTCTTAAAAGCATGTTGTTGCTGTCTTGTGTCCTATCTTGGAAAACCACTTAGTTTGTAAAGCACACAATCTGTTGATAATTGTTATCTTTGAGAAATTAAAAAATCATCTTCGTAACAATATAAATATAACAATATAAAAACTTTTTGTAAGCATTGCATCCTTTTTGAAAGCGGACAGTCTTACTCATTGCAAGATAACAATAATAATTCTGAAAGTTTTCCAACCTGGTATGTCCAAAAAATTCCCGTTGTACTTGATTAGGATTAAATCTAGCCACTTAGATTAACATATTTAGCTGACTTTATGCATAATAAAATAGTGGGTTCCACACTAGAAAACCACAATAATTCTAGTTTGGCTTTTGTTCCAGTTTTGTAACTTAATGAAATAGCAGCCAAAATTAAAGAAAATGGAAAACAAGATGAAGGCTTACTTTCTCCAAACATATATATATATATATTTTTTTTAAAGAGAAGTAGCACTTCAGGCTACAATGCCTATTTAGTTAAGTACCGTGCTACATTCTTTTAGGAAAGGAATAGAGAATAAATGAAGCAGGTGTTGAAAGTAGAAGGATAGTCGGAAATTAACTGCCGTATATAAGACAGCACAGCGACCAGTGACTATGCCTTCATCGCTGAGCAGCCCCACCGACAGTCTCTTACAAAGCTATAAAACCGTAAATGTATAAATCGTAATAACATTATGAATCGTAAAAACATATATTTTGTTTTTCGCTAGCTGTTACACTTTTTTGTTGCTGTTAATAAATTGTCAACGTTTTTGTTTGATAACTATAAATAAATAGTCTTGCTTTCGAAACAAGAACAATATTTTTAAACATTTTATATTAATTATTTTTTCCAACTTGTACTTTTACTGCATTAGAAAATATTTAATTTTCAAACCAAAATTCTTGAGGTGGTATACTTTTATTAAAAATTTAATCATTAACTGCGAGGATTACTATTGAGTTGGCAGCCTGTTACCGGGCTATATATTTGTCTGTGTCTTAGTTCTCAATTTTCGCCTGTTATCATGTGTTTTTATTTTCGAAAGTAATATTTTATTTCATAAAAGCCAACCAAATAACTTTTTAAATAATAGAAAGTTTAGTCTAGTTATCTTTAGTGGCATTGAGAACGTGAGTCCCCAAAAGCTGTTTTTAAAATCCATTTCTGGTGTTGCTCGATATTCTGCAATCATGAAAACTATTTCCTACTTATTGAAATTTATGAGTCGAGCAGTATTAACTCATCCGACGCAAACTATTTATATTTTTTTTTTAAATGAAGGTTTAAACCTTAGTGCTCGAAACAGGAACTAGCTTGGTCAGGTTCATTGAATATCCAAAAAATTCGGTTTTGAAAGAAAACTTATTTCAAATTACAAGCTATTGTTACTAGATTTACATAACATAATTATAGATTTATTATTTTTATTTTATAAGAGAAGCAGCATTTCAGGTATCAATGCCTATTTAGTCAAGTGCCGTGCTACATTCTTTTTTAGGAAAGGGATAGAGAAGAGATGAAACAAGAGGTGCCCCACCGACAGTCAATTCACTTGTAGTGAAAAAACCAAGGCCTTTGTGGGGAATCGAACTCACAACCCCCAGTCTAGTAAGCTAGTACACTACCTACCAGCTTACAGGGGCACCTAATTCTTATTGAGTAAATAACCTGCAAATAAAGGATTAAAGTTTAGGAAAGTTTTTAAGAATTTGCAGGTCATGTATAATTTTTTAATTTTAAATAGAGCACCATCAGCAATATCTTCAGCACTACTGTCACTGGTATCCTTGTACTGGTAATAATAAATATATATATTTTAAAAGAAAATACATCACCATATTTATTGAATTCGACCGTATTGAAATATCGTTCTAATAAACAAAATTGAAACATTAACCTAAGTGCAGCCGAATAACAGAAACATGTACTACAATTATTTTGTATAAAATACTTGGAATTATTTTGGGAAAAAAGTGACCACAGCATGAGTCCAACTTTTCGTGTTTGATATCACTGCAGTAACTGATAACAAAGACCACATCACTATATATACAGAAACTACAGTCATCGAATTTCTTTACATACACATTTCATTTGTTTGAAGTATTAGCACCTAATGCGACTATAACCTCTAAGTTAATCGCTGCTTCTAACAGTTTGGTGGGGATACAAAAATTAAATCGATTCTAAGTGCTTAGGCCACTTGTAATCCTCAAAACTACTTCCCATAATGAAAATGATACAAAAAAGTAAATGACAATAAGAAATTTCGTAAACTATTAGAACTAAGGTGTCCCAAAAGCAAAGGAGCACTTCCCTTTACAAAGAGTCATCTAACAACACTATTCGTTCAAACACATCTTTAAATACAACAAGTAATAAACACTTAAAGTAATAGCTTATAATAGGAATACGAAGTTTTTTCAATATCAATAATTAGTTTAATTACTCTAACTAATTAATATATTTATCATTTTTGTATAAGTATATGTCAGCACTGTCTAATTGAATAATTTTTTTGTGTTATATTTTTTGTTAAAAAACAAAAAAAAAAAAATAAAAACACTCCAAAAAAGTTTGTAACAAATCAATGATTTATATGGTTTTCAAAAATTAATAAAGCAATTCATTTTATTTATATTTGGAAATAGTTTTAATTAATTTCATAACATCTTAGCGAAAAAGGAAGAAGACATGGAAATCTACGAAACAAGAACTTTTAACGGTTTAACGAACAGGTAAACACGATCGCAGACACAATTATCATACCATTAAAACCACTTATATATTCCAACAAACGAGAAATTCTCTCGGACGTTGCTGGATAATAATAAAAGACTTAATTATTGAAAATTAGCCCCGCATAAAATGCTCGGCGGCGGGCATGCTACCTACATGAGTACATGCAACCTTAATGATGTGATTTGATTTACGTCTGCACCGACTACGTAGTCATAATCAGATGGTGGTCAAACCACTTGAATAATTTGCAAACGTCATTCACGCCCTAGGAGGCCATCGAATACGTATATCCTCCGGTCACTCCTAGTAGCAATTTCGAAAGCCCGAAGTAGGCCACAGCCTTCACTCCTTGCTCCTTCCAACTCCTGGTCCAGAACGCATGAAGCTTAATATAATTAAGAACACGACGGCATTCATACTCACTGGACCTGAACCATTCATTGTGTTCATTTTGAATGATCCGACCCACAAACTCTCACGAGGGTCTCGAAACCACAACCACCACGATACTCCCATATAGGGGCCAACCTCAATAACCAGTCAGAGAACAGCTAATTGTCTCAAGAGACAAATAGTGAACTGATTCCCGTGGAAATATGTGGATTGTCCAGGTGACTCCTTCTAGCCTTTGAGAAGCCTAGGCTCCCTTTTACCCCGCAAGACACAAGTCTAAATGGAATAGTAGGTTCCAAAAAGAGTATCATGTGCCCCCGGGGGGATGCAACCTTAATAAAAGAACTACCTAACCTCAAACATAACTTCCCAGTACAGTTTAGAACACGACTTGAGAATAATCTCTTCACATCGAAAGCGCTCGCCGTTCATACCGAACAAACAGCCAACAAGGACATAAAGAAATGACAATATTATATAGAAAACTAACCTTTACAAAAACTATGTTTAGCTGTCTATGCTAGTTCACTACCAAGTTTAACAGAAAATAATGCCGTATCCAAATTTTTTTACCAATGTGATATTTTGCATCATCCTTGTTGAAATTTTTGGGATGATATTGGTTCTGCAAAACAACATATGTTGATTAATCGAATCAAGAGGAATTTATTTAATTATTAATGGAAAATAGTTAATCATAAATGAGTCTTAAGCTCTAATCCTAAATTAAAAGCTTAAAATGTCAAAACCCCGATGTTAAGTATTTATTTTCTTATGGTCACCTCAGTTTTACTTCAAGCCTTTATTAAATTTTAAGGCCGTGTCAGATAAAACTTTTGCTTTGCGTTGCGTCATAGTTTCGCTTTGACATTTGAGTTAAAATGTACGTAACTGTATGAAAGTTGCCACATAAGGCACTTTTGATGCAGCGCAAAGCGAAAAGTTAACCAACATTCAACTTTTTGCGCGCTTTGACAAACACCTGGCTTTTATTGTTTGTGTTTGTGTATTTGTGTGTGGGCGTAAACAAAAAATTCATGAGTGTTGTCAAAGGTTATTTTGACATACACCACTTGGTTTACGCTTTTGCTTTAAAGTTTCAAATGTCACGCAAAGCAACAAAGTTTTATCTGACACGGCCTTTACTTTTATTATATTTCGTATTACTTAAGTACTTCATATATTGAGTTACTTCTGATATTTCGTGAGTACTATGTAAATGGAAACCGTTAGCTTAATTGTAACAAGAAATATGTATAAGGCAGTTGTTAATTGAAATTAAAGAAATCACACGTATTTTTAATGATGCTAATATATATTAATATGATATCACAATACATTACACGTGGAAAATAAGCATAGACTACGATGAACAAAATGTGTAACACAGTACTTGTGCAACACAATTTCGAATTTTTTGGAGCCTTTTTCAAAAGAGTTCTTTAAAGATTTATTTTATTTGAAATTCCAAGATTTAAACAATTTTTTAGATCTTTTTATACCTTTTTAACCAAATGTTTGTTGTTGTAAAAATGAGCAAAATGTTAGTTTTTTACCTCTTAAAGAATACTCATTCTAAATTGCAAATTATTTAGATTTAGTTTCAGTGAAATTTATTTACGATTTTAAATATGGTTTTAGGGGGAAGCATTTTTATAATATGTCTTTATCAGCCACGTTTTGCGAACCACTTTTCAAAATCCACCATTCAATGTTGAGTTCTTCTCTAAAACATTTAATTATAAACAAAATAAATGTTTATCTCCAATATGTGCTTGGATTTTCCGACGGGGTTAAAATTACTTTTTGAGGAGGGTCGACGGAAAACCGCACCCAAATAAAAGTTTATCTCCAACATATAAAAAATAATTTACTAGTTTTAGTTATTATTATTAACTTTTTAATTCTTTAGTTTCCAGATAGGAAAGATGTTTTGTCGCAGTGCCAATTTAATTTACCGTTCAGTATCACCTCTGTCCGGTATCTCATTATTATTTTATATTTATTGAGGTCTTGTCTGTTACTATTTTTGTTTGATGGCTTAATAGTTTTTTAGTGAAAATATCCTTGCATCATTAGAGTAAAAGTTAATTATAATGTAACTCTTTAAAGGTATTAATTAAACAAAATCAAAATAACTGTTTAAGACACAGTAAGAAAAAAATCAAAAATGTAATGAGAGACAAAATGACTGTGTATTTTCCTCCCACATTATTACTATTATTTTTCACAAGAATGTTTTAAGGGGTTTTTACTATGTTTATATTAAAATTGGCGTAGTTAAAATCTGTCATGCCTATCAAAGTAGTATAGGCCTACTTTTTAAATATATTGCTTTCTTGCGAATAAATTAAGTGCTATTTTTAATTTTTAATTGTATTTTTTTAATATATCGAACACAAACAAAATTATTTAAGGATTTTTTGTAAACTACAATTTGCTTGTCTTTTTCATATCCTTCAAGCGAAGTGAAATGAAGTCAAGTGAAAGTTTTTAAAGAAAATAATTACCAGTAAAAAAGTAAACAAAACGATCCACTGTGTATTTTACAAAATGGATAGATAATCTTTCTAAGAAATCTTATACACACACAATACAATAACAACAATAACAATACGCTTATAAGAAATTCTATGAAATAAGATAAAAAACAGAATACAAAAACAACTAACACAAAACAGAAAAAACATGCAGCCCAGCAGGCGCCTACAATGAATGATAATAATAACCATAATGTGGAGTGATTTTAAAGTATAATATTTTTGTATATGCAAGAAACGCTTCATACAGATATATTAGCACCAACTGCTGGGAAAATAAGTTGAAGTCAAGTTGAAAAGTCGTTGAGTAAAAATATTTGCAGGGAAAATTAATTAATTCAAGTTGAGTCACCGTTGAGTAAAGATAGCAAAATTTCCATCGTGTTTATTTTGTGTATATTGAAATAAATTATAGCGTTTAAGTTAAAACTCTAAAGTGCTGTGTTATTATTTTGCACTAAATGAACTCAATGAACTCAATATAATACAACTTTTATTAAAAGTAATAAACGTAACAATATATTTCTTTGTTGTATTAATAAAGCCAATGCATTTTTACCCATATTTCAATTGTATTCACAGCTTGAGCTAACTTTGTTGAAAACCCTATAACCTTATTATTATAATTTCAAATTATACTCATTACAATTTTAGTTGTAATTTCATGTTATAAGGAATGAAACGGTACTTAAATGCCTTTACGATATATGTTTTGCTAGTGAAGTTGTACAGCTGTTTATTTAAAGTTAGAAACTTTATTTTCTACCCTTTAGCTTTAAAAAAAAGGTGTAGTTATAATATACAACTATAGCGAGACAATGCCTACATAAAGGCATTAAAACGACAACTTAATGAAATATTTATATTCTAACGTCGACAAAAAATTTTGTTTATCATTATCAAAGTTATTATTTTATTAAGTCGGTTAGAAAAACCAGGTAATAAGTAACGAAAAATTCATGTGAATATTAACTACATAATTAAATTTCAAAACCTAAATTTAAATAACTCAAATTCATATAATATTTTAAATATACATATTTTAACCACACACACACACTCATACTTTTCTAATACTATAAAACATTTCATATAAATACAGGGTGTACCCTGGTATGGTACATTACTTTGTTTATAAATTTTGTTTAAGCGAAAGAGAATTGACCTAAAATTGATGTTTTATTTAATATCGGCAGTGATGTATGGAATACAATATCAAATAAATGTCCGCCTCTGTTAGCCTTACAAATGCGAGTCCTTTTGATCAGATTTTTTATTACCTTCTCACACATTTCACACGCTATTTCATTAATTTCATTACAAATATTTTGGTTGAGTTGCTCAAGCATTTCTGCTCTGTTTGCATAAACCTTGCTTTTTAGATATCCCCACAAAAAGATGTCCGGAGCAGTCAAATCAGGCGACCGTGCAGGCCAATCAACATCATCATTTCTTGAAATAATTTTTTGTGGCGAGAGGTCTCACAGTAATTCCATTGTAATCCGAGCTGTATGTGATGTGACACCGTCTTGTTAATATCATATGCCCCTGTAGGCTAGTAGGTAGTGTACTAGCTTATCCGTATGGGGTTTGTGGGTTCGATTCCCAACGAAGATTTTGGTTTTTTTTCACTACAAAAATAAAAATTGACTGTCGGTGAGGCTGCTGAGTGATGAAGGCATACGGCAGTTAATTTCCGACTATCCTATTACTTTCACCGCCTGTTTCATCCCTTCTCTATCCCTTTCTAAAGAATGTAGCACGGTAGTTAACTAAATAGGCATTGTTGCCTGAAGTGCTACTCCTCTTAAAAAAAAAAAAAAAAAATAATAAAATAAAAAAAAAACAGGCCAAAAGCATCCAGTTGTGGCGTTAACAAGTTTTAAATCATATCTTGATATCGCTCCCCATTCACAGTTAGATTACACTGTTTTCATTTTCAATTACAAAGTAAGAAATCATTGGACTTGATTTCTCTTGACATAATTGCATATCAGAATGTCATTTTTAATGGATGCAAAGGCGGCTGTTGAATTTGAGGGTTTCCCATTCCCCAGAACTGACTATTCTGTTTATTCACATATCCATTCAAATGAAAATGTGCCTCGTCACTCATTGTGACTTTTTCATGAGCGAGCTGTAATATCCTATCGGCGTATTACGGTGGCGTAAATGGTCTTATGGAAATAGCTCTTGTATCAACTGAATCTTATATAGAAACAAATGCAAATCCTAGTGCAAAATTGTGCCCAAAGTTGTTCCTTGATGACCAAGCTCCTGAGCACAGCGCACACTGGGGATTTTCGTATGGAGGTGAGGAAAAAAATAAATTTGTCAAAACATGTAGTGATTTCATCACAAATTTAGTTTTATTTATATAGTAATACACAAAAGTAATCAAAATAAAGAAAGTTAGAGAAATATCGTTCGTTACCTGCAATCTAAAAAGCCATAACTAACAAAAAAATTTAAATGATTTTTTTTTAATTTTTAATTTATTATTTATTTTAAATCTATTTTTCTTTTATTATTCTAAAAGAGCCTTAACTTCGTCTCTTATAACACTATGCTTTTTCTGGATAAATGAAGGCGTCAAATGTGAAATCATGGGATCTGATGTTACCATCATTCGGTCCATAATATCTTCGTTCGTGGCATTTCGACTGCATTTTATGGAGTGTCTAAGGCGATATTTTATTATAGTCTTTGTAACGACACTCTTAATTATATCTTTTCCATGAATCAGAATTTTTTGAAGTGTATTTGGCATATTGTACCACTCGTACAGTGCAACAAACTCCTTTATCGTCTCCGAACAAAAATCACCAATTTGTTTTGGATCTACTACCTCGGTGATTGTTATAGAGAATTATGGAAAACCTCTTGATTATGTTTTCATCTAGACCCATTATTTCGGAAATCAAAGCAGGATTAGCAAAGAATCTTTGTGACGTATTTCCTGAATTTGTCGTATCAGAGTCTTGCTTAACAGTATCAACGTGTATTCCAATTTTCTCTTTAAGTTCACGCTTTATCCAACATTTTCGGGCTTCTTTTATCGGACGAGTATTTGAGTCGACTTTCCCATGTTTAAATTCAATATTATAAGCTACATGCAAAAGACACTCCATCCGCTTAACACGCGCATGAAGTGGTGACATACCAAATTGCAGTTCTTGTTCATTTATGGGCATAGCTAGAAATTCTTCGATTTTCTTCATCTTGGATGTTGTGGATCCACAAATAAAACAAGAAGATGCTGCTGTGGTTTATTATAGTTTTTTTTAATTATAAGAATCATAAAAAAGTAATTAATGTTTTTTTTTTATCCATATCTCAAGCAAATTTTTTAAATTCATACCTTTACTTAATTGTGCATAAACGCGAAACGCGTTAATCGATTTTCATGAGTTATATCTCATTTTGTTTATAGGTTATACGACTTTACCTAAAAGTAATAGGACTTGACACTTTTTTACCGTTTTGGATATTTTATGAATTTAAAAAAAAAATTAACTTTTTAGGCAAAAATATTTTTTTTCTTCATACATTTGTTTATAACTTCGAAACTATTACTTATGTAGCGAAACGTTATATAAACAAAGTACTTGTAATGCTTGATTTTTATAAATTTGTTTAAGTAAAATTCCACTAGTAGTTCTTGAGTTATGTTAAATGAAAAAAAAATGAAAACTCCCATCAAGCATCCATAAATCTTCAGCAACATATAACTCAGTTAGAGTTGTGGTTAAAATTATGGAGAATTAAAGTGAATGTTCAAAAGTGATCTTCACCCTGCGAAGAGATAATTGTTCACCCGTTCGAATCAATAATCAGATTGTTCCACACCATACTTATGTGAGATATCTTGGTATACATCTTGACCGTCGCCTTACATGGAAACATCATATTGACTCAAAGCTAACCCAAATGAAAATTAAGCTAACACAACACATTGGCTTATTGGCAGGAACTCAAAACTTAGCCTAGATTGTAAACTTCTAATTTACAAGACTATTTTAAAACCAATATGGTCTTACGAAATTCAACTTTGGGGCACTGCCTCAGCTTTAAATGTGGATAGAATCCAAAGTATGCAAAATAAAATTTTACGGTTGATAACTTCCGCTCCATGGTACATCAGAAATTCAAACATACATCGTGATTTAGACATACCGCTGGTGACTACAGAAATCATCAAATACGCAGGCAAATACTTAATGGAGCTTGAAGACCATCCTAACCCCCTTGCTCGCAATATCTTGAATTATAGTGGACATAGCCGATTAAAAAAGAGGGATACCGCAGCTTTTCCTCAATGCTACAGATTACACATCTTAGAAATATTTGTTTTGTTTTTTTTTAATGTAAATTTTTTTTAACCAAAAGGTTAGTTCTGACATGGTCGGGACTAATGTAACTTTTTTCTAAGAATTTAAGATTTTAAAACTTATTGTTAGTTCAGTTTCCTGAAGATACAATAAATAATTATTGAAAAAAAAAATGTTAAATAAAAGGGCCTTATCAGAATTGAGGCGCGAATCAATCAGCTGAAAAATGTTGTACTATGTAACGCAACAAATTGAGAGGTGGCACCTGGTGGCACTTGAAATTGATTAAAAATGTAAAAACAGATATGAGACAATGTATTAGTAGTGCTTTTCAACTGTAAGAAAGTATGGCGAAAATTGCAGGTCCAAATGTTTGGAGAAAAAAGGAATTTTTTTTTATATGTTCATAAAAATAAACAAACAAAAAAACTTAATCTCTGCAGAATTTATTTTTTCAATTTCAGTGTACTGAAATATCCTACTTGAAATAAAAAATAAAACGAAAAACATCAGTTCACGTAATAAATAATATTGGTTTTAAAATTCTTAGGTTTAAATTAATTTGATTCAGTAAAACATACAAATACTGAGTTGAGACGGTTATCAAAAAAAAAAATACCAGTCAGATCGGAATAATTCTTTTTGATTTGATTGTACCATTTAGTCTTAAATTTCAAAATATCATTGTATATTGCATGAATTGATAATTTGACTTTTTTACCCAGTGTGCGATGTTGCAGTACGCTGTGGTTCATGCTTGGGCATGACCCTCTTTCTTCGCAATCATTTACTACAGGATAATTAGTGCGTTTTGTTGGCTGGTTGTTTTTCCCAGAAATTTCACGTAACGTTTTCATCACAGTAATCGATGATTGATTTTCATAAAATGTTTTTATGAATAAAAAACACGTTGATGTAGCGAATATTTTTTCTTTCATTTTTTGGAAATGTCATAAAAAGTTTATTTATTACTCAAATGCTAGGAGGTTTTGAAATTAGGTAGACCTTGGGAAAAAGTCGGGCTAAGACATTTTTTTTTCAATTTTTAGCAAATCTTGTCTTAGAATTTTTGATGTGGTATACTTATTTATGTACGCATTATCATTCTAAGATATTGGCTTTATTCTCTTTGTTCTAATGGCATGTTGGAAAAATATAAAAGCTGCCGTTTTTTTAGTTGGTGTGGTTTTATTGTTTATATAATTGAAACTTACTTTGGTACTAGTAATCTTTTTTTGAACTATTTTAAAGACAACTAAGAGAAAATGCGAGTAAAAAAAATTGTTTCAGAAAATGTAATGGTTCATCCTTCAGGCCTATCCAAACATAGCCAATTTTAAAACAAAATTTATGAATTACATCAGAATTTGTCGTACATATATGTAAGTACATTTATGTACTTCTTAGCAAGAAAAGTTAATACCAAACGTCAGGAGTAATTCTTAAGGCCCAATTATATTATGCATATGCTGGCTTAAGCCAACTTAAGCATCTGTGCAAATGCCTAATAATCATATGTGGCAAACTATAATGTAGTTAACAAAACTTTTCGTCAAGTTTCGTCAAATGTCATTTGCTTAGGCAATGTACGAAACTAATCGTACGGAAACAGCTGATTTTGCATTGTACATTGTGTTATAGATATATTGATAAACAAATTTCAATGGATGACGAAAGCAAACAAATATTTTATCTGAGTTTAATAAAAAACGTGCAAAGAAAAAATTTGCTTATATGACAAAAGAGAGGCGTTTTATTATAACGGCATTTCAAAGGGACGAGCATGGAAAGAAGTAGCAGAACGCTACTGCAGTAAAAGTGGTAAGTACTACCTTGAAGAATTTTGTTTGCGTTTTTCATTTTCATACTGGTATAAATTATATAAAGTCGCGGAGTGCAAACACAGATGGAAGTTACTACAGGAATGTTTCTGCAAGGCAGTAGAATGGGCTATATTGAGGAGTGGGCACTACTGCAGCCGGTATAAGCATTTATAACGAATATTTTTTTCTTTTTTACAATGAGAATTTTTATGTGGCAGTACTCGTGATAACGTTGAAGAACTAGACTCAAACTTGGGGTCTAATAACTTAAGGGCTTTTAAACATTTTAATTTCTTTTTCACTTTTTAACACACAATTTGCAAGAAAATTTAATATTTTATTATTTATAAATTCACAGTTGCATTTTTTAGTACTTTTGGCCCAAATAAAACAAACACCGAAATATGTTAAGTTTTTCTTTCGTTATTTTTTTAAAACTATATTAAAAAAATGTAAATTTATATATGGATAGTATTAAGTATACAAAATATGATTATTAAACACATTTTCGTTAATAAATTTGATTTATTTGCAAAAAAACGAATAAAACAAATGTGCAATTGCGCACAATAAATTTTATATTCATTTAAGCACAATATAGCTACCTAAAAGTCGTCAAAGACTTGCTTAAGCATTTGAAAGATTTTTCCTTCAAATTTTGACATTAGCTTAAAACAGCTTATGAATATTATAGTTGGGCCTTAAGGGTACAATATGCAATAAAAATTGCACTTCTTCGTTCTACATACTTTTGATTTATACACTCGATTCTTTATAAGAAAAGAACACACAGATATGTAAAGTAGACTGTGATCTAATGGAACTCAATTCTTTAGTAACTCCAGTTGAACGTGAAAGTGGTGAAGAAATATATATAAAATGATGATTCATTTATTTATTTTATTTTAGTCTATTGATTTAATATCCTTATTCAAAAAGAAAACAATATTGTTCTTAACAATATTTATGCTCTGATATTTATCAATAAATCTATAAAATTTATTAAATTCAGAAAAAATCTTTAATAACGGATCCTAGTTAGCACAATTAGATCTGTAAACTCGTATGGATAGTGGGGTAAAATTAAGTGTAGGACGTGATGGAACATGAAAACATATATTAGTAAAAATTGACTGTAGATAATTCCTTTAATATGATTAAGGTCAAAACTAACAGTCAACAATTTTCTACGACTTTTAAACATGGGAAACAAGTTTTTTATTATTAAACGGTAAATTTTGTATATTCCAATGCAGATCACAGAGAGAAAAAAGCATAAATTGTTTCTAAGCAGATTCCACAGTATTATTAAGGACATTGTGGATTGGGTACCAGATTATAGAGAAAAGGTCTAACTAATGATGTATCGCTTTGTAATATTAAGGTCAGTTAACTCTTTAGACAGATCGGGTTTTATTTACTGTAAATGTAATTTTTACTATAAAATTGAGTTTAGGATCAATTAAGATATCTCGATCAGAAGTTGCTATTACCTTGTTCAATATTTCATCGTTCGAGACATTATCAGCATTAAAATGTGTTCTCCGAAATAAACATATAGTGCTGCACTCTTGAAAATTAAGCTGCATAAGATTAATTTTACAACAGGAACTAATTGCATCTAAATCATGTTGCAAGAAGATACGATCCGAATAATAATTATAAGCTAAAAAAATTTTTAACATCACTGACATACATGGGAATATTCGAAAACCTTATTACTAATGGTAAATCATTGATGAACAAAGAAAACAAGAATGGTGCAAGATGGCTTAGATATCAGATTCATAAAGGGTTAAGTGTGTATCCATCCTATGCAATAGATATTGGGGAAATGGCTAGGACTTTTGAATGAATTTTAGCTGATTTTTATTTGAAAATCTAGATCTTTAAAAATGATGGGAAGGAACAAAGCCTTTTTGCAATAGAAATTATGGTAAAATTCTTCATTTTATTCTGTTTGGAATAGGTGACATATAATGAAAATATTTTCTTATCATAAGAACAGCTTGTAAACAAAAAAAGTTTATGTGTTATTGTATTTTAAATTACAAGCGAAATTGAGGCCAAAATTGGAAATCATGAAAGTTATAAATTCATAGAGTAATTTTAGTGTTTTATTATTCATTACTTTCCTACTCTTACGTTCTTGACATTGGAAATTAAAATTTTGCTTACATTTATTTATGAGCTTATCTATAACTCCAAAGCTACAGAGTTCGATAGATTTTCGAAAGAAAATCTGACTTCTCTTTCAAAACAAAATACCATTCAATCAACCTGCATTTTAATGACACAAGTAGTAAAAAAATTTTCACTTGCTTCTTAATGCAAAAAAACTAAGAGCCAATCGCATGAATATTTCAATGCACAATAATTTTGTTAAATAAACTTAAAAATTTTTGGACGAGATGACGAAACAGACAGTTAAGGATGAATTAAATGATTTTTTTTTAGCTAAGACAACAGTAGACTTCTTTATTTTTAATTAGAATACTTAAAAGTGTACGTTTAATTTTAAAAACTAAAAGCAAATGAAATAAAAACAGATTTGTAACACTTAAACAATTTTATGATGTAATTTATTTTGTAGCAACGTATTGTACTCGTTGTAGTCTGGGCATAGCCTTATTTATTATTGGCCCCACTCTGAATACATCTGAAGAAAAATTTTTATTATCGAAAGGAGGTAAAATCTCAGAAGTGTAGTTATTTTAGGAAATTCTGTTCTGTAAATCAGCATACCAACATGAGCTATTTATATTAATTATATTTTAAGACAGTATATTTTCAGGCATCATGTGTTGACTGTTGGTTATGAATAATGATTTTATAACTTTTTTAAAACCGAAATGTTATTGTTCCTCTAAAAATAAATAAAAAACTTGTGCAAATATTATTTTTTGAAACTACACAACTCAATACAGTATAAGTAAGGTACAAAAGTATTTCATAATATACATTTCGATTGCTTTCGTACTAAATTAAATTATATAAATTAAAAGACATATAATTTGTTATTATTATTTCATAAAAAAGAATTTGTTATTTAATTTCCATTTCCTTGTTTTTTGTATGTTTAAATTTTGTGTGTATGTATGTAGGAAGAAAATTATTTTATATGTTTTTGTCAATTGTTTTCAAAAATTTTTTCAAATTGTTAATAATTTTTGTTGTTATAAAAATTAATTTCCTGAAAAAGCTTTCCAGAGAAAAGCGAAATATTGAAAAACTATATTGTAAAATTTAATTAAAAAAGACCGTTTAAAAGATTAATACATATTTATTTAATATAAATAAAAAAAGAGATCGAATTAAAATAATAACTAAATTATATAAATTAATTATATTTAATTATTTCATTAATACGATTTATTTTTATGCTTCAGTACTATTATTTTGAATTTTAACATTTCATTCTGTAATGCATGCGACTTTATTTTTAATTCAAACAAATGTTTGTATTTAAATTAGTATATTAACCAAAATTGATAACGAAATTAAGCAATAATAGGAAATTATTGTATAAAATAGTTCTGTATCAAAACACAAAATATGGAATGCGTTGTTCGTCCATTAAGATGAATTTAATACCTGCATATATGTGGCTTTGTGTTATGGGTCAGCTAGGAGCGTTGTAGCGACCAAAAGTCCACGATCGTCACACCGCGACCTGTCGATCGACAGTCATTTTTTCTATATATTGTATTTACGAGAATAAGCATTTATGTTTTAATTTTTATATTCTCCTTTAATGTATTTAATTGAATTGCTTTATTTCCATTATTTTGCTAATTTACTTGCTTAAATATTCCATATCTATAACATATGTACTTATAGACTTATTACATAAGAAACCTGGAATAGGAATTTTAGTTAAATAAAGTAAGATTTAGTTATAGTGCATGATTATTATTGTAATAATTAGCCACGAAGGCATACGATTAATGTTAGTGATTTAAAAATTACATTGTAAAACTGGCTGCAGCTCGGTGGTGAAAACAGCCGTCGACTGTGGTGTATCTACTGCCGAAACAAAGTAAGTGTGTTTATGCAGGACAAACTGGCAACCAGAGTTTTGTTTTTTTTTTAAATCAACACCGCACGACCCTGGACGCCGCTGAACATGCTTCAGCTACGAGGAATCGTGCTGGTACATTTGAAGCCCGAGCTGCAAGTCGAACAGAAGACCGGGAATATGGAATCCGTTCCTTAGTATAGGATAAGTTTTGTTTAAAACGACACAACACGACTCTGGACGCCGCGGAACATACCTCAGCTACCATGAAAGCGTATCGTTACAGCGTGTTACTCCATTTCTACGGCTTTTGAAAAAGTTAAATAAATAATTTGTATACGTTAAAATAAAATATTTCTAAAAAAAGCTAAATAAGATAAATGAATAAATAAAATAAAAAATATTATTTGGAAAAAGTATTTTTTTTTCCCTTATTTTGTTTATTGTATCTTCGATGTAACTGAACTAACAATAATTACTCATATCTTAGTTCTAATAATAAAAATAGAGCCCAGCCTGTGCCAGACAAAATTCTGTATGCTTCAGGCTGACTGCTATTATCAGCGGGTCATCCTTCTGATGTTTGAGCGAGAGAAGCAGTATCCCTTCTTCTCAGTCTAATGTAACCACTGCCATTAAGTTTGTTACGGGTCAGTGGATTTGTTTCGAATCCCTTTAAATATGTTATTGCATGTTTCACTATTTCTGCCCTAACTGATGGCACGTTTAGATCCTTGTGGATATTTGAGTTTTTTATTTACCAGGGAGCATCTGTGATCAGTCGTAGTATCCTTTTTTGCCGCCTTTGAATTTTTTCTATATTGCTAGCTATGTCGACTTCAATATGAATTTACAGGTGAACAATTCAAACCAGAAGAAAGATGCAAATTAACAGGCATTGGTACAGAAGAAATTGATTCCTTAGGAAGAATAGACTTACAACTGAATTTAGTTGATGAAGTTTGTAATCACTCTTTCCAATTAGTAAAACCAGATTTCCCCATTGAAACAGACGGTATAATAGGTAGAGACTTTCTAAAAAAACATCTATGTAAAATAGACTACAAAACTTTCACAATATCAATATTTCTAAATAATAATACAATAATTCTTCCAATGCTAACAAAATCTTTGAATCTATTACATATAAAAATACCTCCAAGAACAGAAATCATACAAGCATTTAAATTAAATCTAACTGAAGATAGCGTAATTTTTAATAATGAATTAAAACCAGGTGTATTTCTAAGTAATTCAATAGCGTCCAAAAATGGTATGACTCACTTAAAACTTCTAAATACACCGAACAATAAAATAACTTTAAACAGTATTAAACTCCAATCTGACCCACTTAAAAACTACGACATATTACCCTACAATTGTTACAAAAGAAAAAACAAAAACAATGACACACGTTTTGAACACATACTTAATGACTTGCAGTTAGACATTAATGACGAATATGCAAAAACAGAGTTAATAGCAATATTCAAAAAATATCAGAATACTTTTCACCTAGAAGACGAAAAATTAACAGTAAACAATTTTTATAAAATTACGACCTTAGACAATAACCCAGTATACATTAAAAACAACAGACTACCACATGCACACACCGAAATCATTAATGAACAAGTACAGAAAATGTTTGATGACGACATAATAGAACCTTCGGTAAGCCCCTACAATGCTCCACTGCTTTTGGTGCCAAAAAAAGGAACTGATGAGAAAAAGAAATGGAGACTCGTGGTAGATTTTCGGAAATTAAATGACAAAATAGTTAGTGACAAATTTCCTTTAACCAGGTTAGAAGATATTTTGGACAAACTAGGCCGAGCCAAATGGTTCTCAACTCTTGACATGACTAGTTCATTTCACCAAATTAAATTAGAAAAAGAATCTAGACCACTCACAGCATTTTCAACCTCACAAGGACATTTTCAATTCAAACGATTACCATTCGGTTTAAAAATTTCTTCAAATAGTTTTCAAAGAATGCTAACAATAGTACTTTCAGGCTTAGAATCAGAAGCATTCCTTTATGTAGACGACATAATTGTTTATGGATGTAGCTTGAATCATCACAATCAAAATTTAATTAAAGTTTTAGACAGATTAGAAAGGTATAACCTCAAGCTTAACCCAAAGAAATTTTGCGTTTAAAGATCTGAAGTAGTTTATTTAGGACATCTAATAACGAAAGACGGTGTAAAAGCAGATCCATCTAAATATAATGTAATCAAAAACTATCCGATACCCAAAAACGCGGACGAAGTACGAAGATTTGTTGCATTCTGTAATTATTATAGAAGATTTATACCTAACTTTGCTGACATCGCCAAAGAACTAAACAACTTACTAAAGAAATCAACAAAATTTATATGGACAGAGAAATGTCAACTTGCCTTTAACGAATTAAAGGAAAATCTGATAAACCCTCCTATATTGAAATACTCAAATTTTGAAAAGACTTTCATATTAACAACTGACGCTTCAAGTTGCGCTTTAGGAGCGGTTCTTCCACAAGGTGAAATTGGTCAAGATATACCAATTTCATACGCGAGTAAATCACTACAAAAGCATGACCTAAACAAACCAGTAATAGAGAAAGAACTTTTAGCCATACATTGGGGAATAAACTTCTTTAGACCATACCTATACGGAAGAAAATTCATAGTGGTAACAGACCACAGACCGTTAATTTCGCTGTTTTCCCACAGCAATCCTTCACCAAAAATTACTAGGATTAGATTAGAGTTATTATGATTTTACAATTATTTACAAAAAAGGAAAGACGAACATAAATGCAGATGCACTTTCTAAGATAGATCTAGATTCAGAAATACCAAAACAACTGATACCCAAAGAGATTAATGAAAAAGAAAGAAAAGTTTTAATAACCACACGGGCCATGAATAAACAGAACATTGAAACTAATGAGAATAAGGATAAAGAGGCAAATATAGATAAAAATAGTAAAATTAGAAATAATGAGGCAGATAAAAACAAGGAAGAATATAATAAAAATAATAAAGAAGAAAATAATACGCGTATAAGGGAGAAAGATATGGAAGAATGCAATTCTCAGGAGTCTGATCAACTTCGCATATGGGAATGCATATCCATTAATGATATAAAGAATATGAAGAAATTGCAATTTTATAAAACAGAGAATATAGAAGAAGAAGATATAAGTATTAAGGATAATATTGTGCACGTAGGACGTAATGATAATTCATCGAAACTAGATTCGAACATGAAGAAGTTACGTGCCCAAACAAGTAGAAACGGATGTAATGATAGATCATTGAAACCAGATCTAATGAGGAAATTACATGCCGAGGATGATGAATATGAAAGAGAAAATATACGTGCAAGATTCAGTGATAACTCAGCGAAACTAGATTCGATTCTGAGAAAACAGATATCTAAGATGAGAAAAGAGAATATTAAAGAAGTAGCGCTACCAACAAATGATGAAATATTTAAAGTGTACAAAAAAAAAATATAAAAGAAGCATATGCAAACATAAAGATAAATAATGAAAGTCCTCAACTAAAAATAATAATTTACAATGCCCCAAAAATAATTAAAGAAGATATCCTTAAATATAAATTAATTAATGAATTCCATAATACCACTGATGCAGGCCACTTAGGAATTCGGAAAACACTTATAAAACTAAAACCACGTTAAATTTGGAAAAATACGAGAAAAATGGTAAAACTATTCATAGCACATTGTGACACATGTAATAAAAATAAACAAACAAAACACATAAAAGAGCCACTTACACTTACAGATACACCAAATAACAGCTTCGAAATAATTTCAATTGACACCGTAGGTCCTCTTTGCATCTCAAATGAAAATAGATACATTTTAACCATGCAATGTAAGTTGACAAAATTTGTCATCGCACACCCCATGCCAACGAAAGATGCGGTCACCACAGCGAGAACATTGGTCGAACAATTCATTTTGAAATACGGCCAATTTAAAGTACTCAAATCAGACAGAGGAACAGAATTTACGAATGAGATCATGCGTAACATATGTTCATTGTTAGGGATAAAACAAACATTTTCAACCCCTTATCATCATGAGACTTTAGGAGCTATTGAAAGAAACCACAGGGTTCTTAATGAATTTTTACTTACAACAGCTACTGATCATGAATGGGACAAGTGGATTCCTTATTTCACTTTTGCATACAACACCGCACCACACATAGATACAGGATATACACCATATGAGTTAGTTTATGGAAAACTACCAACTTTACCAACAGATAGTTTAGAAAACGATAGAATATTTTACAACTATGATGATTATTTACATGAATTAAAAAACAGACTAAAATTCTCTTTGAACAAAGCAAAGGAATTGTTAGTTAAATCAAAACAGAAAAGAATCATAAATAATAGAAAAAATCACACTAATAAATTACAACTCAACATAGGAGATTTGGTGTTACTCAAAGTAGAAAATAGGAAAAAGAACCAAAGCCCATATAAAGGTCCATACACAATCATAAGAAAAATCAATGTAAATACTATAATAGATTATAATGGTATGGAAAAAGAGGTACATAACAACAATTTAAAGCCTTACAATAAATTGTAAAAATATATTAATATTTCAATAAATACTACTTAAATATATATACATATATATATATATATATATATATATATATATATATATATATATATATATATATAATTTTTTTTAAGCAACTATAAGTATATAAGAAATTATAAGAAAAACGAATTATATAAATATCACTAGTACAAAATAATTAGATAACATATTGTAAAAAATAAATTTTTATCCACGACTACACCACAGGAAAAATCACCCTGTTTATTTTAAAAACAGTAAGAGTTTTTGTTTTAAGGGTGAGGGTGTAGTGTGCACAGAACGTCATGTGACATGTAAGAGTGTACATACCAACTTCAACAGTGTAGTGCAACAACTACTTGAATTACACTTGTTGAAGTGTGGCAAAGACCACCAAAGTAAATCAGAACAAAAGTGTCAAATTTATGAAACACTTTTGATTTGCTTTGTGGTTGTCCGCTTACATGTTGCTGACATATGTATTTTTAAGTAATTATTATTTAGGAATAAAAATTGAGTGAAAGTAAAAGTCACTCAATTTAGGTAATAAGAAATTAGTATTTATATAAGCTAGGTTAAGATTGTAAATAAAATTAGAATTAAACTGAATACCTCCGTGGCATCAACGTGCCTAGTACTTTTTAATTTTCAAACTCACTGTTGGCAGTTGTTTCGAACGCCTACTTGTGGAGCTGTTATCCTCGACAGCTGGGTAAATATAATCGAGGACGTTAGGGAATTTAATTACAATTTTTTTTATTCATATGGTAATCGTCTACATGGCGATCATTCAACATTTCATCCTTCACATGGCGATTTAAAAACTATCATCCTTTACACATTATCTAAATGTGACCAGTGGCAGCATTTTCAACTGGGGTACCTAGTGTAGCTTGCAAATCGTTTATGTATAGGTGGATGTTGCATTTTCAAAGCACTTTTGATAAATCATTCCCATATATTCAAAATAATAGTGTCCTAGATAGACCCCTATGGCACGTCTTCAACAAGTGACAATTTGTCATACTATACTCTATTTCCAAAAACTAACTGCATACGATTCGTTATATATGAGTTAATAACCATGACCGATATGTCTGAAAATCTGAAAAAGAATTTTAATTTCCTAAGAAATATATCATGATCTACCGTGTCAAATGCTTTAGAGTGGTCTAAAACGCTAAAAACATGTGTTTCCACTTTTCAATTCCCGTAGTATATTCTCAGTTACTTTTGCAATGTAGTAATGTAGCTATAGTTCTAACTAAAATCAGATTGCATAGTAGAAAGTAATTTAGTGCCGTTGAGGTGTGACAACAATTGCTGATACAAATTTTGTTTAAAAACTTTTGACAGAAAACAAAGAATGACAAATGGCCTGAATTCGACTTTTGCCTTGGCCAGAGGCAAAATTTTCGCAAGTTTCCGTAACGGTAGCAAATTAGATGCTATGATAATATTATTAAAAAGATACGTGACTTAAGGAAGAATCAGAGGCAAAAGCACTTTCACATCAAAATTTTAAAATTGTTTGAAATTTATTATTTTTTGTTTTTTTTTTTGTATTTTTACAAACAAGTACCATTTTTCCAGGTAATAATATACAACTTATATGCATAATATGTAAATAGCCTGGGCCTCTTGTACTTTATGTGTCTACCTAATACATTTCAAATCGTATTTTCTTTTTTTCCATATAAAAACCTATAAACCTATATGTTTCTCCTTATCAACTATCTGGGTGCTAGCTCTAGAAATGTGCTCCATCATAGCAGCTTATATATGAAAACCTATATAGTTTTCGAATTTCCTTTTTTTCCTTTTTGGTTTGATGTACTATTTAAAAATTGAAGCCCATTTAACCTTTCAGAGAATTATGTACATAATAATTGATTTGCGATGGACAAACCAACAAACAAAAATACGAACTTACAAGCAGATTTATAATGTACATTAGATTAGTTATATAAGGATTAATATTTAAAAAAAAGCAATGTTAAAAAAATGAGTTCTATGTTAGTTTAAAAATGTTTGTTTTTTAGTGTGCATGTGCTGGAAAATTTATTGTTGTGCTTAATTCTATTAATTCTGTGACCAAGGTTGACTTTTTAATTTTTTTATTTTTGTACCATCTGTTGATAGTTTCGAAAACTTTTAGTTGGATATAAAAACATTAACTCTATACACAAATTTAAATCTACAGACTCTGGCCAACCGAAGGGGTTAAATTGTTTCTCTTAAATTTTTTCCATTAATTAGTTTCTTAACCCGTTATTTTAAATAGGATTTAGGTTTTAACCGTCGCACGGTGACTCAGAATAAAATTTCATTGGCCAAAACCTCTATTTTTTCTTGACATCGATTCTTGAAATTTTTACGCCATCAGAAAGGAAACAGATAAAGACTTAGGTAGCCGAAAATAGTCGCAGTAGTAGGCATGGCATGCTGCTAAAAGCAAAGAATTTAGGTTAATTTAGAAATAAAAAAAATATTTGATCTCAAATTAATTACGATTTCTTGAAAACTATCATTGGTAATGTGCTACGGTTTTTTTTTGTTACGTTGGGTAGACTGTTCTTTTTCACAAATGGTATTTGAGCACTCTGTATAATTTGTAGTTAGGGTGTTATGTAATAAATTTGAAACCACCATTTATTCGAAAAATTTGAAGTTTAATAGTGTATAACTTTTAAAGGACAAGAAATGACAAAAAATCGAAACCATCCAAAGAAAGGCAAAAGTGGTTTCTTTAAGCCTATATATATAATTTTGCACCCGCCTGGACCTGCCCGTAGAACACTTTTTTATTTTAATGAAAATACTCAAAATTTTCACAAATAAAATTCTATCAAAATTGCTAGAAATTTATTTAAGAAACCATTCACTGCCATAAATACAGATTGCAAATAGCAAAACGTAGGGAGAAAGAGAGGAAAGTTATTAGTGGTATAAATATTTCTTCAAATGGTTGTCATCCTTCTAAAAAAACTTCCTAGAATTTTTCATGCATTTTTGCTCAAATATTTCAATTATCTGCTGAAAATTATAGGAAAAAATGTTTAAAATATCTTTCAGTAAAGTACAAAGTGAATGTCAGCAGATAAAATCTTCCGTTTGATTTTGTGGATTGCTACCTAGGTACAGTATAATAATGTACTGTTTATTTTCGAAGCCGGATATGTGGAAAATAACTTGGAATTATTTTTTAGTTTCGTACAAGTATTCGATTTAAGAACGTTGATACATTATTGGATTTTAATTTTATAGCTCTGCGAGAAATATATTATTTTCAGCTTAATTAAAATGTGGAGATTTTCAGGTATAAAGAATTGACCGAAGAATATTTTAAAAACAAAAATAAAGAAGATATTCTAAGCCATATACAAAGAAAATTGAACAAAAATGCTATAAACATTGACATACAATTGGAAATAAAAAATAAAATATCTGATTTCGTCAAAATTTTGAAAGAACGCTACAAGGAGGTTGACTTTAGAGTAAAAGTAAGCGCTTTGCGAATTGGTTACAAGGTGAACTTCGTATCCAGATGATTTCAGAAACCACATATGAGGAGAGTGGTGGAAGACTACAAAAATCGCTATATAACTGTAGCGATAGATCTAAGAGATGAAAACTGATCAATATAAATGAAGAAATCGGATGTGAAAATATTGTAGATAGTTTTCTTCACAAACTGCGATCACAAAAATAAATAACGGAAGTGGAGATCATTCGAAAAGTCCTTTCTGCTAGTTCGGAGAGACCAAAACGTGTCCTTAATAGCATTCCAACACCAAACGAGGAAAAACAGTTCAGAAATGAAGAAGCGCTTGCATTATTTCTGGATTTAAAATTAACAAAACAGCAGTATACTCCACTCAGGTTGCGCGCGATCGAAAAAGGCTCAAATTTATACCCATCACATCATCATATAACTGCAGCTAAAAAGAAGTGTTATCCTCCAAAGGAATCTATAAAAATCACACCAATTTCGGCACAGTTAGAACTGCAAACTCTACTTGATCGTACAGCTGAAAGGTTGCTACAATCACTTAAAGGAAGTGAGTTGAAAAAACATGGAAACTGCAATTTAACTCTTTTTTGTAAATGGTTATGTGATGGACCTTTTGGACAAAAACAATATAAACAATTTTTATGTGAAGATATTTTTGACACAGACAAAAGTAATACAGAGCAGAATATAGAATATTTACAGGAAAAATTCCGGCCAAATGAATAATAATTATAATTTGCATTTAATATTTGAATGAAATGAAGTATACAAATATTAATATTAAATGTTATTTTATTTATCTACAATCTATTTATGACTATAAGTAAATATATAATTAAAGTAAAATTAAGTTACAATGTTTTATTTTAAAGACCAAAAACTAGGAAATATGTTAAGCAAAAAGTTAAGTGCAGCACGCTGTACCGATCTTAATAAAACATAACCCAATAAAAGCCTAAGATGTTATTTATTGACTAAAAAAAGAATTTCTAAGAAATGTTTGTTAGTTAAAAAGTTACAGAGTTTTGGCCAATGAAATACGATTCTGCACCTCTGTGCGGCGCAATTGGCGAGCGATTTCGATACGATAATTGAATTCTTTACATTGTTACGAAGATGTTTATTAAGCTGTAAAAGAAAATAATTATCGAAAAAAAGTAATCGAAACGACCCACGGTGAGTGTTACAAACTGCGGAGTTTTCTAAAAAAATCTTATACGCAAGACAACAACATGCTTATAAAAAAAATTCTACCAAATAAGATAAACAACAGAAAACAAAAACAACTAACAACAACATAAACTTAATGATAATAACAACAACAATATGGTGTGATGGTAAAGTAGAATTCTTGTAAATAGGAGAACCGCCTAAACCAACTATACATCTAAACATCAAATGAATTAATTCAAGTTGAGTCATCAGTGAGGAAACACAACAAAGTTACCATCGTGTTTATTTTGTGTTTTGTAAAGTACATTAATCGTTGACATTAATTTAAAACCCTACAGTACGGTGTAATTATTTTGCAATAAAAGAACTTAAAATAACAAAACGTAAATAATTTAAGCCACAAAAGTACTTTGCTTTTTAAATTGATTTGCACTGATTGTAAAATAGTTTTTTTTTTCAAATTATTAAATTACTAGGCTTACTGGGCATAAAAACAAACTATTGATATTTATCCAACGCTCTTACAGGTGGAAAAATAAAATGACAAACGATCCGAAAAATAAAAAATGAAGTTAAAGACCTTCAACCTGTAATATTTACTGTTGATGAACAGGAAATCGAAGTAAGTTTTAAAATGTATCTCACAATGATTGATGGAAAACTTGCACAAGCTTTAACTGATCATCATCAAGCTGCAAAAAGACATCAGGTTAATTAAGCCATGCAGTTCTAGAATATAACACTTTTGAGTCAACATACGAATTTGGATTGTCCCCTCTTCATAGTAGAATATATTGATTTGGATTTCGGTCCGATAGGCGAAACAGTGCGAAAAAATAAGGAAAATGAAGAAAAAAGAAACAAAAAATCATCAAAATCAGCAAAAGCAACTAAAAGGGAACACAAATGATGGAAACACTGCAAGAAGATTTTTTCAGATCCAGAAACTGTAGCATCTATCACAGGAGTAGATTTGGAACTAATAAGAAGATTCGGTATTCTTTACAAGTTCTAGCACGCAGCAGAAATATAAATAAAAAAAATTTTTGAGTGTACGCCAGAAAAACAGCTATACTTTACAACGAAAAATATTCTTGAAGATATATGCCATTCACAGTTCATAAAATTTTGGATCATGGGGAACAAATAATTCAACACAATATGCTACCAATAGGAGATCTATCTGAAGAAGCGCAAGAAAAACGAAACTAAGACTATAGAATCTTTCGTGAGCATAAGACAAGAAAATATTCTAGATATTGTACTAATGAACGCTTGATTGTTGTTATGCACATCAGATCCCTATATGTCCAATATCTGGCAAAAATGGAAAACTACTTCAATTAAACTAGACGTAGAAGCTAAACTGCTTTTAGAAGAATATTTACTAAAATTGTTTAATTAAAAGTAAGTTTTCCAAACACAAACGTTTACATTACGAGTAGTATTTATGTTTATTTTGGATTTAAATACCTCCTTATCTAAAATAAATTTGAACCAATGAATATATTTTTTATGTTTTTGCTACTTAATCAGCTAATTTCCAACTTTGATACTGGCCTTCGTACTAAACATTTCAGGGTGGCCAAAGCTCGGCCCATTCTGACTAAATTTACTTTCGTACCAAAAATCAGCTAAAACTTAAAATGTATTTTCAAACCTATTACAACTATGTTTTAATCGGTCGATTTAAAATTTGTATACCTTAAACGAAAACCTATGATCTCACCTAGTAGAAGAAAAACACGCGTATCAAAATTGCGATCCATTCAAAAGTTATATATTTTTGACCGCCTTCTCGTAAAATGGTCCGACGTGGTCTTCGTTACAAATCAATTTCAATTTTTAAATTTTCCCTAAACTCAAAGAAAATAAAATAATAATATATTTGCTTAATATTTAGTGTTCTATGTATTATTATTCTGTCTTTCTCCCTCTGTATTTTAACAGGAAAACAATTACTGTGCAGCAGTAGTGTGATAATTATGGCTGTGCAGGTTAAAATCCCATGATTATAAACACGACATCAAGTGGTTGTCAGGTCTTGATAAAAAAAGGCTGAACAGATTGTTATTAAGGACATCCGAATTTATTCTATACTCGTTTTAAAAAGAATTCCACTTTTGGACAATATCATCATTTGTAAATAAGTTGCTCGACCACGTACAGAAGAGGGTCAAGAAACTCATCGGGTCAGCAAGTTATCCAAATCTATTGATTTACTAGAGCATCGACGCAGTGTGGTTTCATTGTTTTGTCTTTACTGCAATGGTAAGTGCTCCTATGAAATTAGGAAACTTGTTCTCTAATCCATTTCTGGTTGATTTGCCGGTGAATCGCACTACGTATTACAGGGGAAATTCGTTTTTTAGCATAACTGTCTGCATGTGGAATAAACTCCCTCCAGAAGCCTTTCCTGTCACTTTCAATGTAGGAAAGTTCAAATTAAATGTCCGCAAACACTACTCTCTCTTTTCTTCTCCCCGTAACCCAATTTCCCAGTTCTCTCATAATGGGTTTAATGTTTAGGGGTCATCCCCTGAGTGCTGATCCGGGAAAAAGAAATTGTAAAGGAAAAGTGGAATAACCTTCCAAGGTCCGCATATATAAAAAAATTGATGCTGGAATATGCACAGTTAAACAGGTACTCAGAAATTACTCGTTGTTTTACCTTTAGGGTGATAAGGTAAAATTAAAAATTTTAATAAAAAAAGCTTGGCAAGTTTGATAAAATAAACAAGCTCTGAGATATATAGTAAAGCAAAATAAGATTAAATAGTAAACTAACGAAATGACAAGCAGTAATTAAAACATCGTAAAGTGGATCGCCAACAGTGTCAACAACATTCTAAAAATAACAGACGCTAGACTTGCAGGAGAAATGGCAGATAAAGACTACGTATAACTACGCTGTAGCTGACTTTGAAGCAATGGAAATAATTTGATGTTTTTAAAAGTCACTGTAAAAATATTTGCGTACATGTTAAAATAATAAGAATAATAAATATAGGAATAATTACTAACAACAACAATTGAAAATTTAGTAATTATATTTACGTGCGATAAAGATAGATAATAAAGGATAGGTTTAATTTTGATACTTAACTTTGCTTTTATGGTTCGTTTATTCTAGAGTCTTAACAACACAAGTTAAGTGTTTTATTTTAAAGAACTGATTATTGATTACATTAGAAGTTTACTAAGAAGTAAAAGTATAAAAAATCATTATTATACTTCTACGGTTTTAAGTTAAAACCAAAGTTTTGTAGTTATATAATTTGCAGCTTAGCACGGTACTGATTACTAATTACATTTCATTAAATAATGATTTATTGTTTAAAAATTTATATTAAATCAAATTTAAATTTACTAAAAAAAATTATATAAAAAAGAAAATTATAATTAAAATTAGACATCGCGTTATACCTAATGGTAATTTAATTTTATGTTATTCGTGCGGTGTGTAGCTGATCCTTCAACTAAAGAAAAACTCGTAACAGATAATAAAAACGGATAAGAAATAGGAAAGCACAAAGGCAGTTGCTGGTTAATAGCACGAAAGCTGCTAGTGGAGTCCATTTTATATTATTATGAATATTTTAAGCTAAAAAATGTAATAATATGGTTTTATGGAATTCAGCAAAGGGTGACTACTTTCTTATAAAATTTAAAAAAATAAAAAACCGCCGAGATAAGAATTCATGACAACTCTAGTCTCTTAAATTCTTATACAGTTTTGACGTACTCTTAGTTAAAGTAGAAACCCGGCAGAGTTATCGTTTTCTTGTTTGTATATTTGGTAGATTGATGAAATACACTGCTTGGAACTAAAATGATAAGACTTTTAGATATAAGGTTCGGTATATGCGGGACTAGAAGAAGAATATGCAAAAATATTTGCATCTCAGAGGAATTCTTTTTTGAGATAAAATTAAGTTGCGGTTTAATAATTGGCTTAAAAATGATGTAAAAGAAGATGTCGTAAGCTCTTTCAAGGAGAAAACCATCTAAAGAGCTTTAATGAGTTTATGCGGTCAAACTAAAGAAGATAGCAATAAAATCAAAACTTGGTCCGAAAAACTGAAAAAAATATGGGATTAATTAGGGGAAATTAATTTCACCCCAAAAACGGATTTTCCTTAAGGTGAAAGTACACTTGACATTCCCAGCATCATAGTTATGATGAATCTTACCCTATTCGGGTAGTATTGCAAATTAGTTATAACACCTTTCCACAACTCAATAATATAAAACTAATCTTTGCAATAACAATCTAAAGTTTAAATTCATAATAGTTTAAAAGTTCAATATAATGTACGTAATGAACAATTTGTCTACTTGAAAATTATTCAATGTAATTTTGGATTAAGCTTAAGCCGGTTAATATCGTAGTCTCAAATTTTTCTTGAAGTTAGCAAGAACGTAAATGTTACAAATGCAGCAGCTTTTGCTGGTGTAGATAATGATTTCGCTACCTCATGATTATTATATAATCGAAGTTAGCTGTAGATTTCAATCGAATAAGTTGAGTTACTTTCAATTACTAATAACAAGTGTTTGAATAAATAAGTGTAGAGTGCGATAAATAAAAAAGAGTATTTATTTATTTATATAATTAATAAATTTATTAAAAATTAAAAACTGATTAACTTTACAAGAAAAGAATTATAAAAATTTAGTTTAATTTAACAAATTAAACGCTTTGACGGAAACCTAATTTACAGATGAAAATATTTCCTTATTTCGGAAAAAGGATAAACTAGCAACGATTACACAAATTTAAGTTTATGATTTTAAAACTTGTATGGATAAAATCGATTCGATTGGCTTCGTATAGACTCTGTCCTTAACATAACCCCAGCGGTGTTAAATCACACGATCTGGCTGGTCGCTTAATTGCCGATTACCGTGAAATTATGGGAATGGGAAATTGGCTTGCAATAAATTGATCGTTTAATTGGCTCTGTGGCATGTGGCATCCTTCTGTTGAAACCACATGTCAGTGATATTTACATCGTCAATAATAGACCAAAACTGAGTTGTAAGCAATTCGCGATATTGTGATCCATTGGTCGTTACCGCGTTTCCAGTCTCTTCTTCGAAAAAAAGGCCCCCCAGACCATATAGCA
This sequence comes from Trichopoda pennipes, assembly GCA_030448955.1. Lineage (NCBI taxonomy): Eukaryota > Metazoa > Arthropoda > Insecta > Diptera > Tachinidae > Trichopoda > Trichopoda pennipes. The sequence goes on from JASKUP010000034.1 coordinate 11,731,198, forward strand.
AACGATATAGTGACACGTTGAGAATGCAAAGACTGCTCAATAATTGGACTAGGAGTTTTAGAAGCCCAAATGCGGCAATTTTGCTTGTTGACATACGTTCATAAGTGAAAGTGGGCTTCGTCTGAAAAACCAGATAGCTGTTGCTGAATGATTTGAGCGAATCTAGGGCGATATAATTGGTCGGTAGGCTACAATTCTTGTATCAGTTGAACCTTGTTAGGCATAAAAGTCATATTCTTATGCAAAATTCGCCATGTGATGGTTTTGCATGGCCCCAATTTTCGAGAACTACGACGAATTCATAAATTTGGATCTGTTTCAATACTGTTGCTCTCGGCTGCGATGTTTACAGTTGAACGACCTGGTCGAACACGAGTTGGTGTTCGCGCATTTTGTATCAAGCGTATCGACTCAATCTTAGTTACCAAATTCTTAATAGCGGTCACAGAAGGACGATTATTTTGACCAAAGATATCACGAATTTTACGAAATGTAACTTTGACACTTGCAAATGCATCTAATATGAATACTTAAAAAAATTAAATGTTTTGTCGTTGGTGTTGCCACAATTGAAAAACAAATTTTTTGTTGTAAAACCCGATATAAACATGTGTATTGTAAAAATACAATGCTTTGAATTGTGTGCGCATACTTCTGTTTGTGGTCTTCATAGTTTAATCGTAATTCATCGAATGCTGTCCTACTCAATGGTTTAAAATTGGAGTGGCGCTTAAAGTGTGGATAAGACAAAGTATTTTGTTAACATTAGGTATTTGGAAAACATGTGCATTTGAAACTTCTAAGATTCATATTCATCTGGCTAAGTTTTCCATTTGTTATTACCATTTTGAAAAACAAAAGATTTACATTGTTTTCAACTACTGTTTCGATTTCCTTGGTACAATTGTTGAACTTATTTGTTATACAGTGACCGACACATATCTGACAGCATTTAGTATTAAATTCTTGTCCACTTTTATTTGGTGTAGAACTGTGAACCATTGTTAGATTATATGTGTATATATGTAATGCCTCTGTAAGAAAGTTCACATGAAATTTCCAGTTTTTATAATTCATATTTTTGTTTTTGCAACCCAGAAATTGTTATAATTATTATTCCATGATGCAATGAAGTTTCATATTTTATGCTGCTTGTTTTATATTTTCGGGATTAAGTTTTTTGAGATAAATGTATTTACATATTTTTACTTTTACGTATACTCCTGCTCACACAAATACTAACATATGTATATTTTAATGCTTTTGTAAAATATTTGGCTAAAAGTTTATTTTATTTAAAGTTGAGTTGTTTCTATGAGTGCCAAATTCGCGATGAACAATATGTTTTCCGGAGAGAATTAAAACAGTTTTCTACATAAGATTCAATTTTGTCTCGGGTACGTTATCAAAGTTATTTTTTTATTGGTTAAAGTTATAAAATGTTTAGAGGTAATTTTAAGTTAAACTTTAACAAATTGTTAATGTTGTTGTTTTCATTCATTGTATTCACATTGTTTGGCATCAACTTACATATACACTTTACAAACATGCTACCATTATGCAATAATGTATAAAATAGTAACTTTCTGATATAAATATGGGTGTATGTTTCAGTGTATATGTATAGGATTTAATACATTTATATAAAATATTCCAGACATAGTTTTAAATAATAGAATTATTTAACATGTGTATAGATGTATGAATAGTTCATGTCACAACAAAAAATAAAAAAGAAATGAATTTTTTACATAACTAAGGCACTTATGTGATTTCAGAATATCCAATCTCAGACACATTTTTAAGCATAACAATTAGCAAACATGAAAACTGCTGATCTCTTTTTCAAATTTTATAAACGGTAATTTAGTTTAACTCTAAATTAAAATTACTTAATCAGTTCTACTATGCTCTCCTTAGCCGTGCTTGAATGTTTTTTGGTTCAAAATCCAACTTCGATTATGTCACTTTCGATTATCTGTAGGGGTTTTTAATTGTGGCAACACTAACAACATGTTTGACAGTTTTGACATCATAGTTTTGCACGAAAATCGCATTAAAACAACTAAAATCCACTATGAAAATGGCGGCTCTGTTAAAGTTACATTTCGCATAATTCGTGATATTTTCGTCCTTTTGAGACTGCTATTAAGAATTTATATTTGAGTCGATAGGCTCGATGCAAAATGTGCGAACACCAACGCGTATCCTACCGGGTTGTTTAACTGAAAACATCGCAGCCGTGAGCCAAAATGTTGAAGCAGATCCAAATTTGTCAATTCCTCGACATTTTCAAGAATTGAAGCCTTACTAGGTTCAACTGTTGCAGGAATTTAAGCCGACCGTAGGTTTGCTCAAGTTATTTAGGAACAACTAGCTGGTTTTTCTGAAAAAATATTTTTTTTTTCAGGCGAAGCATCGGGAGATGCATGATAAGATTGACATCAGTATCTATATTATGTAATCCATAAGCTGATAATGGATCACACCATTTCGGTGATATGACGTGAAAAGATTTACATCTGCGCCTGGCCGTAAGCCATAATCAGATGGTGGATCATTACCACTGTGGATGGAATGTAGCGTCATCCTCGCCCTAGAAGGCCTTCATATACATATATCCTCCGCTCACTCCTAGTTTCAACTTCAGCCCGAAGCAGGCCGTAGCCATCATTCCTTGCTGAAGAGTTGGAGACTATCCAATTCCTGATCCAGAACGCATGAAGCTTAATATAATTAAAAACACGACGGCATTCATACTCACTGCACCTGGACCATTTATTGTGTTCATTGTGAATGATCTGACCCACAAACTCAAACGAAGACCTCGAAACACACAGCCACCACGATACTCCCGAAGGGCCTACCTCAATAATCAGTCAGAGAATAGCTAAATGCCTGAAGAGACAAATAGCGGAACTCTGGGGCTTTACTGATTCCTGTGGAAATATAGTGGATTGTCCAGTTGGCTCCTGCTAGCCTTGAAGGGGACTGGGCTCCCTTTTATCCCCGCAAGACACAAGTCTAGATGATTGTGTGATCCATAAACACTTATAATGTGCTCCCGGGGTTGGGGGGCCACTTCGGTAATATGTAGCTTCACCCTCGCCCTAGAAAGACATCATATATCTCTATCTCCTAGTCGTTCCTAGTTGCAACTTCGAAAGCTTGAAGCAGGCCGCCACTCTCACTCCTTGCTGACGAGTTGAATACTGTCCAACTCCTGGTCCAGGGCACATGACCAGCATGCTCACTGGATATCGATCATTCGCCCTGTGTTATTGGTCAAAAGTGAGATGATCCTTGCCCCTTAATAATTTCATGAGGGCCGCGAAACCACAACCACCACGATGCTCCCAAAGTGCCAACCTCAATGATCAGTCAGAGAACAGCTAAAAAGCTGAACTCTAGGACTTACTGATTTCCGTGGAAATAAAGTGTAGTTGCCGAGTTGGCTCCTGCTAGCCTCTTGGGGACTGGACTGCCAATGACACATGGAATGATAGTGAGATTCCAAGGCATATCAATGTGCTAACAACTCGATTTTGGCCTATTATTGACAAAGTGGAAATTACTGAAACGATCAATTTATGTGGCTAGCAAGATCGTGTGATTTAACACCACTGGATTATTTTTTCTGTGGCTGTGTTAAGGACAGAGATTTTTTTTATTCATAATTGCCGAACTTTTATCTTCTAAATTGTTTGTTTTATTTTATTTCATTGAAAAACCACTTGCTGAGCAAATAAATAATTTCATGTCGAGTCGTCATTGTTTTAGGAAATATCTTATCAAGGTTTTTCTTGGAAAATAATGTAGAAGAACCCAACACAGTTGCTAAAAAAAACTTTTCGAATCAGATAAAATTTTTATCCGTAAATTTTGTGCCAATTTACTAACCTCAAGTACTAAAAACAATATAAGGTGCTCGGAAGTAGATATTTCTTGATCTTATGGCGCCCTGCTTCCAGAATTTGACAGCTCATAAATGGGCATAATTAAAAACGAAACAAAGAAAGTCGAAAGCAGCTGTTACAAGACAAAATTTAAATTTTCTACACGCGTAAATCGTATACTGTTGAATACTTTTCGCATCAATTGTTGTTTTTGTTCATTGTATTGCATTGCAATTTTTGTTCTCGCACGATGCAGAATTGCAAAGTATGTTTTCATAATAACTTTTTTTTTATTCTCTGAAAATTACCCACAGTGATTTTTATTAACTTAAAACTTAGTTTTATTTTAAAAAAATATACTATAATGTCTAAAAACATTTTATACGCATATATATTTCTCTTTGTTTCATTAAAAATACAATCATGTTGCAATATTACTTGTATAAAATTTCTTAGAAAAAACGCACAGTTTATAAAACACACAATAGGTAATTTCGTTTACTTTTTTACTGTTAAAAATATTTTCTTTTAAAATTTAACAAATCATCTTCATAAAGCCGCCACCCACTTAAACATTTTTGTCCCGAACAAGCTCAATATCACGTCGGTCATATTTGGCCATCCGTTCCCGGCGATATGGTTTGTTTGCGTATATAATTGAAACTTACTTCGATACTAGTAAATTTTTTTGGACTAAAGACAACCTATAGCAAATGTGAACAGAAGAATAATTGCATCAAAAATTGTAATGGTTCACCATCCAGCCCTATCCAAACATAGCCAATTTTGAAACAAAATGTATGAATTACATCCTAGGAGTGCAAAGAACCGGTTATTAAGCTCCATATCTTAACTATATACTCCAAAAAAGTGTTAACAAAGTGGTCACCTTGACCACTTTTGTAAAAAATACAATCTTTGGAACATTTTTTCCTGTTTAAGGAATATATGTGTTTAAATAAAAAGAGTTGAAATGTACTTTTACCATTTCATTACAGGCCCTTTTTTATAATTTTATAAGAATATCTCGATGCTATCTAATCTAATTGTATGGCAATGATATTCTATATATTCCAACCTTAAATTTACAGCTGTAAAGATAAAAGACATCTAAAAAAATGCGACCAGTAAAAAAATGTTAATGAATTGCTAATCTAGAAGTTATAAGCTTTCCGCTGATGCCATGCTTGTGTTGTAGGAGCTTCCCAAAAATCGCCTTCTAATGAAGTTGTAAAACTGAAAAACGGAGTATTGCAAGAAAAATGCGTTTATACACGTTTTTGATTTTTACATAAAAAAAGAGAAAAACATTAAATGGCGAGGCTTGTGAAGCTCCTACAACTTAAGTTAAAAACTCTTAACATTTGAATAAAAAAAATAAACTTTTTATGACATTTCGAAATAATTTTATGCCTGAGTTTCTTAAATTTAGGAGCATACCTAGAAGGTCCCGTTAAGCCTAGGATGCCAATCATCTGTAACTTTATTCAGAAAGACTTATGCTTGGCTTCTGTGAAATTATATTAATATATTGTTACGAATGTGTCTTGCTTAAGTTTTAAAATAAAATAATTAAGCAATTAAGCGAACTACTGGTTACAAACTGCGTAGAAATTTTATACACACACTACAAAAATTTGATATGGTGTTTACTAACTGCCTGGAATGCCATTACCATCTAAACGCGCAAGACAAAAAGAAATTTTACAACAACAAACATGCATGTTGTTTACCATCTGCGTAGTTTTCTAAGAAACCCTTTTCTACAAAAGACAACAACAAATATTTTGAAATAAATCCCAAGCAGAAACATTTTCAGCATAAAAACAAAAACAAAAATACACACAGACATACAGGTGCCTATACATCCAATAGACAACATACAACAACAAACAAAATGTGATACAAAGGGAGTAGAAGATTCTTAAATCTTCTAAACTTTAAATGGACAAATATAAATAGGGCAGCGTCTGAGTGGATAGTCAATCAGTGTAAAATTAAACCTCATCAAGTAAAGACGTGCATTTTAAGTAAATTGTACTGAAGCGCCAACATTGTATAGTTAAAGTAAATAAAATTGTTAGAATTTAAAAATTCTAAAAACTGGTGTTATTTATTTTGCGATAAAGAACTCACAACAAAACGTTTATAAAAGGTATAAACGTAACAATATCTTAAGCGGTTCATGAACTATCGAATTATTAAAAAAAAAACATTTACTGTGGATCCGTACATAATTTTATGATTTTCCTAAAAAATACTCGAGCTAAGGTGAAAGCGTTGTTTATGCAACATAAGCCATTAATACCATTATTATATCGCAAGCGTTCACAAATTTAAATTAATTACTAAATAAATTTATCGGCCTGACTTCTTAAATTAAAAAAAGGATAAAGCGCTTGAACATTTAATGGTTTGAAACACTGATGATCGCCTAACATTAACCATATTTCAATTTAAAATACTTAAGTTTAAAATATGTTAACATGGCGGCTATTTTCACATCTACGATAGATAATTATTTTTATACTTAAACTTGTTTTTTTAGAGATTTAAAATTTATTAGTTCAACAATTGAACATTTATTGTACAATTTCAAGCAAATAATACCTTTTGAACTCTGTTTTGGATGGAAAAAAGAGATACAAGTATTTCATGCAGTCATCTGTGATAATAAACCAAATGCAAAAACACCGTCGACATTATTTTGCATAAATTTTTTTTACATTTAGAATATGCAAAATTCTTTATAACGTATAACATTTTTACGTTAGGGAGTTCAATTGTAAATGAAGTGTTTTTGTAGACTTCCGTTTAGGTAAAATCAAAGAATAATAAATTGGAACGTTTAAAGATAAACATGTGTTTTTATAAAAAGATGATAGCATAATACAAAACAGGAATAGCTTTTTGCTTTAAAATATGCAGAACTATTATTTTTCCACTATTTTTAGTAAGAGAAGGCAATTTAAGTATAAATTAATTTTTGTGATTTTTAAACGGTTTTTTTTCAATTTAGCAAATGGGGTTGTGTAACATTTTGGCGAATACCCTTAAAATATTTCTTTATGCCTGGTTACTCCTTGCAAAAATACAAATTTTAATAAACCAGCAAGCAACAGTCGTAATGTCAGCGACTACAACAAATGCTTAAATGTCATCACAATTTATCTTACGAGCACTTGAACATTATTAAAATGAATCTTGAACTGCTAAAAGCAATTTTCCATAAAAAGGATTAAAACAATAAAAGCGGCGTCAATAGTATTTACTCCTTGAAGCCTTATTCTTAACATGAATCAGTAGCTTTCAAAATTATAAATAAAAACATATAATTTTTAATTATGTATAATTTGACAGATACAAACAATCAGACAGCTGGAATGAACAGACGAGTGCATGCATTATAAAATTTTTAAGCATAATTTTTGGTGGAACGTAATTATGCATTCAGTCGTTTATTTAGTGCAATAAAGTATAAAAAAGAAAACAATGAAGAAAAAAATTAATTGTGGAAAAGTCAGTAGTTGCTGACGATTGATTAAAATGATTCGCTTAAGTACCAGTTAAGCAGAGTGTAAATGGATAATTGTTATATATATGTATGATATATATTATATTATTATATATAAATGACTTCTCTATAAATATTACAGAACATTAAGAATTAAATGAATTTCAAAAATTTTATTACTGAGCCAAATGCGATAATAAATACATATATGATTTGTAAACTGAAATTTTTTGAATATTGAATGTCAAGATATATATCGGGTTTTTCTACAAGGGGTTTGTGTTTCAATTGTGACAACACCAACAATATGGTAATTTTGACATTCATTTTTTAACGTATTCGTAGTAGATGCATTGGCAATTGTTATAATGAATTCAATTTCGCACGAAAATCACATTAAAATAATCAAAATTCATTGCGAAAATGGTGGTTCTATTAAAGTTACATTTCGTAACTAATATTTTCGGACAACATAATCGTGCTTCTGAGACCGCTATTAAAAGCTTGGTCGTTAAATTTAAGTCGACAGGCTCGATAGAAAATATGCAAACACCAACGCTTGTTTAAAAGAGTCGTTTAACTGAAGACATCGCACCCGTGAGCCACATTATTGAACCAGATCCAAATTTGTGAATTCCTCGACGTTCTCAACAATTGGGGTTATCAAAAGCCATCACATGGCGAATTTTGCATAAGTATTTGACTTTGAAACCTTATAAGGTTCAACTGGTGTAGGAATTGAAACCGACCGACCATACACATCGTAAATTCGCTCAATGCATTTATAAGCAACCGGCAGGTTCTTCTGAAAAAATAATTTTTTCAGACAAATCCCATTTTCACTTGCCAGAGTATGTCAACAATCTAAATTTTCAAACTGTGTGGTCTGGAGGGGCCATTTTTTTCGAAGATGAGGCTGGTTATTGTATTACGAAGAGAAGTTCGGTAATTATAATTAAAAAATGATATCTGGCAAATGTCCGCCATGGCCACGCTAACAGATGTCGGTTCTTTCATCAAAATATTTAATCACTTTTAGTCAAATTGGTGGTCCTATTTGGTTAATCAGTTCATGGATTTTGAGTTTTAAGGGTAAAATCGATTCGATTGGCTCAGTATAGACTCTGTCCTTAACATTGCCCTACAAAAAAAAAAATACAGTGGTATTACATCACAGGATCTGGCTGGCCACTAAACTGCTGATTGTCAGAAAATTATGCGATCGGAAAATTTGGTTCCCAGCAAATTGAGCGTTTAATTGGCTATGTGACATGTGGCGCCATTCTGTTAAAACCACATGTGTATAATAAGCCACGTCGTCTATAATAAGCCAAAATTGATTTGTTAGAATCTCGTGACAGCGTAACCGCATTTCTAGCCTCATCGGAAAAAAAAAACTCCCCAATCATGCCTTCAGACTACATAGCACACCATACAGTGACACGTTGAGCACATAAAGGCTTCTTAATAATCGCTCTACCGGAAAGTTCATAAAAGATTTCGAAAAACAGCCATTCGTGTAAGACCAAGCATCAGCAACAACTCGATGTTGCTTCACGATAATGCTCCTTGTCACAAAGCAAATGATTTTGGCCTGTGGCTTTCTAGCCTCTATATTCGGCTGACTTAAGTACATGTGATTTTTTCCTCTTCCTGAAGCTGAAAAATCATCTCAAGGGAACTCCTTTTGAGACAATCGGAAACATTCAACAGCCCAACATTCAACAGCCCATTCAAACATGTAACAGCCCAGTTGAAGTCTATTCCAGTACCGGGGTTCCAGCACCGCTATTAGGGGTGAAAGAACTATCTCCAACGCTGTGGGGCTTCAGAAGGAAGTTATCTTAGGGGTGACAAGCTGAGAAAAAAAAACACATCCATGAATATGAATCGCACAATCTCGGTTTTACGAAAATGTTATTTCACCAATAAATTCGTATTTATGATATGAAAATGCTAAACAATGCGAAGCTTCTTTTCTTAGAATTACATTCGTTATCCATATTCGAGTTTTTGTGAGACCTGTAAGAGGTACTTGACTGCATCCTTACTTCTTACTTTTTATGTCAGTTTCATTAGGACGGAGATCGAATACAGGTCCTATATAGTCGGCCACAAAATTAACTTTGACACTACTCAATCGCATACCGGGAGGTTGAGGAAGCTATCGGTAAGCCATTTCTATTGTCTTACGAAAAATCAACGCAAGGGGGATGCATTTCACAATTTAATTGATACTTCTGCGTGGAACCGCAGTAATATCAATGGGCAAAATTCACCTTTCAGACGAAAAGGTTGTATTTCGTAAACATTTCTTGCAGACGTAATGAATTTTAATGATATAATATTTTTCTTTTAATTAACTACATTTCAAGTTTACACTGAATGATGATAACAACAACTATATGTGATAATATTGCAGTAGAATTTTTTTCTGTATGCGAAAATCGCGCAAAACAGATTATATAAGCACCATCTGTTGGGAAATAAAGTTAGTTGAAGTTTAAACGTCACACACTGGGGATTTCGTGGAAAAAAGTGAAATTGTCAACATACTATTCATGCCATATGCAATGATGTTTTGAAATTTTAGACTAAATGGTACAATCAAATCAAAAAGAATTACTCCGATCTGACTGCTAGTTTTTTTATACCCGTCTCAAGCTCAGTACTTGTATGTTTTACTGAATCAACTTAATTTAAACCTAAGAATTTCAAAGTGAATATTATTTTATTATGTGAGCTAACGTTTTTTTTTTATTTTCTATTTAAAGTAGGATATTTCAGTATATTAAAATTTAAAAAATAAACTCTGCAGAGACTTGGGTTTTTTTGTTTGCTTATTTTAATGAACGTAAAAAAAAATCGTTTTTTTCTCTAAATACTATTACTCTCCTGCAGTTGGAAATCACCGCTAATATAATGGCTCATATCTCTTTTCACATTTTTAATCAATTTCAAGTGCCACTAGGTGCCACCCATTAATTTGTTGCATTACACAGTACAACATTTTTCAGCTCAATTCTGATAAGGCCCTTTTGTTTAACATAAGTCAAGAACCACTAGTCAGATATTAGTTAAACAAATTTAGAAAAATGAAGAATTACAAGTACTTTCATCTGTTTATATACCGTTTTGCTACATAAGCAACAGTTTCGAAGTTGTAAATAAATGTGTAAAGAAAAAAAATATTTTTTTGCGTAAAGCTTTTTTGTTTTAATTCATAAAAAATTCAAAACGGTAAAAAAAATGTCAAGTCCTATTACTTTTACGTAAAGTCGTATAACCTATGAACAAAATGAAAATCGATGAACGCGTTTCGCTTTTATGAACAATTAAGTAAAGGTATGAATTTAAAAAATTTGCTCGAGATATGCACAAATTTCTGAATCTCGTTTAAATACGACATCAGTTGTACCACTTAAATTATCATTAAGTGATGACATAAATAAATTAGTATGGAACATCAATTAACATTCTTCCATACAGTATTGTAGAACACTACAGTTTACATACGTTAAAAAGACACCTAAGTTATACGAGAAGAAACGAGAAGAGACGATGAGATATCTCAACTAAAAGAATTTGATTTAACAGTGAATAATCGCAATTTTAGAGTAAAACATGAATTATATTTTACAATGATTGACGGTAAGACAGCACAATCACTAATAAAAACACCAGATGCATCTTCTTGTCTCATTTGTGGAGCCACAACATCCAAGATGAATAAAATCGAAATAGTTCAAGCTATTCCCGTAAATGAACAAGTAATTTGGTATGTTACCACTTCGTGTGCGTATTAAGCTGATGGGGTGTCTTTTGCATGTGGCTTATAATATTGAATTTAAACGTGGGACAGTCCACTCAAAAGAAGCCGAAAAATGTTTGAAAAAGCGCAAACTTAGAGAGAAAATTGAAATAGAGGTTATCAACCTGTACGTCATGAAGATTCTTTACGAATCTTGCATTGATTTCCGAAATCACGGATCTCGATGAAAACATAATCAAGAGGTTTTCAATAATTCTCGAAACTATAACAATCGCCGAGTTAGTAGATGCAAAACAATTTGGTGATTTTTGTTTGGAGACGGCAAAAGAGTTTGTTGTACTGTACGAGTGGTCAATATCCCCCAAATACACTTCACAAAATTCTGACTCATGGCAAGGATATAATTGAAAAGTGTATTTTTCGTGTAGGTCTACTATCCGAAGAGGCTCAGGAATGTTGTAACAAAGAATATAAAAAATATCGTCTTAGACACTCCAGAAAAGGAAGTCGAATTGCCACGAACGAAGAAGATATTACGCACCGAATGATGGTAACATCAGATCCCATGATTTCACATTTGACGCCTTCATTTAGCCAGAAAGAATATAGTGTTATAAGCGACGAAGTTAAGGCTGTTTTGGAATAATAAATTAAAAATAGATTTTAAATAAATAGTAAATTAAAAATTAAAAAAATAATTTAAATTTTTTGTTAGTTATGTAAAAAACATTGTATGTAACGATCTACATTTCTATAACTTTCTTTATTTTGATTACTTTTGTGTATTACTATAAAAATAAAACTAAATTTGTGACGAAATCGTTACATTTTTTGACAAATATATTTTTTTCCTCACCTCCATACAAAAATGCCCAGTGTGCGTCGTCCAGTAAAGATAAAGATAATAAAACAGCTATTAGGTGTTAAAGTGGTAAAGTTGCCATCGTGTTTTTTTATGTGTATAAATGCATATAAGTAACTGAATCATGTAATTTAATGTGTAATAATATTATTATTTTAAGAAGAAGTACATTCTTTAAAGACGTTGGGTTTTGCTTATATACTCCACATTATAAATTTCAACTACTAAATTGACAAGTGTAACAGCACTTGAGAAAGCATTTTCAAATATAGTTTTTTAATTGAGGTTTAAAACTAAAATGAAATATAGAAAATATATACATTAATATTCTGTAAAATGTTTTTATGCTGTACTCTCTCAAAGTTATTCTCAAGTCGTTATTTATAAGTTTTTATTCCTTTTTTTTGTAACTGCAGTTTTTTGTATTGCAAAAATGTTCTATATTATTTTTTTTTACTTTTCTCTTCGTTTTCAATTGATAACATGCAGAAGTTATTTATCTTCATAAATTCGTACCATTGCCAAACTGAAGAAACGAACAAAACATTGTCGATATCTGTAATAACTTTTTCAAAACTTTGTAACGCACTTAGAGATAGTCACCATGCTATATGTACATATTTTTAAATAATACACATTCTTAGATATCAATTTACAACCACAAACTTAAGCATTTTGTTTTTGTCCTGCTTATGTTCAACGATATAAACATATTCAAGAAATTGTAAATATATTAAAATATTCACCTTATAATGGCAAAATACGGTACCGTCACACTGAACAAATATTTAGTATCTACAATTTCTTTAAAATGCGTTCGAAAAAAATATTTCACACTTCCTTTTGTGGTTATTTGTTTAAAATATTGTTGATTATTATTGCTTATTTTTATTTTAGTTTTAAACTGTAATTTTTGCAACATTAAATGTGTGTCTAAAAAACTGCTGGCCATTTTTGTATACTTTTTTATTTTATAAAATGTTTTTTTAAAAAAATAAAAAGTTTTCATAAAATAAATTGTTATAAATGTTTTTATATTCTGTTATTCATTTTCCAATAAAAGAATACAACAAAAAAAGAAAAAGCTCTTTTTAACATTGTTATATAAATACTTGTTTTTACAAATCGATATTTTTATGGTTATGTTCATTGTATCTTAGTGACACTTTAAATAATTTCATACCTAAATGGTCTACTGTTTTGTTCTTGATTTTCATCGTACAGTTGTGCACACGAATATAGAAATGAGCTATTAAAACTTAGGAATAAAATTCCATCAATATACTATACAATATACATTGCTGATTTAAAATAAGATGGGCAATTTTAAAGGTACCGCAAAGTGTTATGTTATTGAAGGGGAGGGGAAATAGATGAATGTGTGACATTACTACGTTCTAGCAAAAAAGGACGTAGGCTAGAGACATTCTTGAAAACGTGGAAATATACAAAATAGAAACTTTTATTAGCGACATTTTAAACGAACAGGTATACACGATCTCAGGCGGGCAATCTACCTACAAGAATAGATACGACCCAAATGAAAGAACTACCTAGACCCGAATAATGACTAACCAGGACAGTCTAGAACACAGCTTGATAATTATATCATCTGAAGCGCTGGCTTACCATACCGAACAAACCCTCACCAATGACGGTTTACACCGATGGAAATTGCAACTGGCAAAACAAATCCAAATAACTTAAGGGTTTTTCAACAATTAATGTTTAATGTACTAAGTACAAATTATTCAGACTAACAAATACAACAATAACAAATTGCAATACCAAGCTGTAGTTATTAAAATTTTTTAACAAACAATTTTATTGTATAAAGCGTTGTCTTTCATAACCAGTCTTTTGTTATAGTTACGAATAACATGCTACAGTCTACTATAAAAATGTCGCAGCACGTTAACTGTTCACAGGCTTTATATAAGTTTTATTTTCTTTGGCTTAATAACTTAATTTTGAACATGAGATCCAGCGTTGCCACTTGTACGAAGTTTTTAACAAGAAGTGTGTTTTCGAAAACAACATAAAACTGAAAAATTTAGATTAAGATGATTAAAATTTTTATTGTATTAAAAAGAGAAAAGTGAAAAATGGTATCTGCCAAATGTCCACAACGACCACGCTCCTATTTTGTTAATAAGATCACGGATTCTGAGTTTTGAGACTGAAATCGATTCGATTGGCTCCGTATAGACTCTGTTCTTAACATAGGCCCACAAAAAATAATCCATTGATGTTAAATCACATGATCTGGCTGGCCACTTAACTGCCGATGGCCGTGAAATTATGTGAAGGGGAATTTGGTTTGCAATAAGTTGATCGTCCGTTGTAATCATATTTTAGCGATTTCCACGTCATCAATAAGAGGCCAAAATTGAGTTGTTAGCATATTGCGATAGCGTGATTGATTGACCGTTACAATTTCAATCACGCCTCCAGACCACTAATACATAGCGCACCATACATTAATATATAAAATATATAATCGCTCTAGGATTTTCAGAAGCCTAAGTGCGGCAATTTTACTTGCTGACATACTCTGACTGAATGGGGCTAATATACGGCGACCTAATTGGTCGGGCTTTAAAATTAAATCCTTACGCAAAATACGCCTTGTGGTAGTTTTGGATAACCTCAATTGTTGAGCACGTCGAGGAATTGACAAATTTGGATCTGCTTCAACATTGTGGCTCACGGCTGCGATGGCGTTCGCATATTTTGTATCGAGTCTGTCGACACAAATTTAATGATCAAATTCTTAATAGCGGGCTCAGAACAACGATTATATTGTCTGCAAATATCACGAATTTCACGAAATGTAACTTAAACAGATCCACCATTTTCATAGTAGATTTTAATTATTTTAATGCAATTTTCATGCGAAATTGATTTCATTGTAACAATTGCCAGTGCAGTGGCTTCAGTAAAAATCACAAAATATTTATGCTGAACAATTCCATAGTTTCGTAAGTTTCTTTTGACTACCGTTAAATTTTTTGATTAACAGTATTATTGTGTCTTCTATCCTATTTGCTTCTTTTGCCCAAAGTAATACCATATACATTCTTTCTGTCCAAAGAAGATTAGGAAGGCGGAAATAAAGACTTTGAATGTTTCGAACCATTAACATCTGCAACATTTCAAGGAAAAGTGAATGGTGTCTGCTGCCTCAAAGTGATTAAGTAGTAACATTGGAGAAGCCAGTAAGAAGTAGGATAGTTTAAAAAATAACGATGACCAAGCGCTGCATTCGAATCTACACCCCAGTTTTTTACATTGGTTTTAGTTTTCGAGGTATTAAATATACAAATATTGGAAATTTTTTGACAATTAATCTCCATTTTATTCTTTAAAAAGTGCTAAATGAAGAGCAGTAGACTGCGTCGCTTATACTGTTTTGGATCTGTTTCATGCATTAAATTACAGTAGTTGCACATCATGGGCTCGTGCCAAATTCCTTGGTATCGTTTTTCGATTTTCGCCAAATCTTGCTGCAGTTGCTCTCCTTGCTCGTAGCTTGCATTACCCAAGTTTACAGGAAAAAATTCGAGATGGCAATGTATTTTGAGAGAAATTCGAGCTCTAATCTTGCTATAATTTTGCAACAAACTGTCGATCATCTGCTTGAAATCCGAGGATTTGCGGTTACTGAGAAAGTTGTGAACAGCATCTTGAAATGGGCGTTAAAAATTTTGTAAAAGATTATGTCGCCCATTAATTAATTATCAGCTCCGACGAATATTTCCTTTTTGATTTTGGCGTATGACAATTTAGGAATTAACTTGATCAAGTACTCAAAAGCCGGTCTTTGACAGAGTTTTAGATAAGACTAAGCTTTATGTGGAGAGATGGCAAGTAAACTTTGTGTGGATTCACAAGTGGTACAGAAGAGACGTTTTGTTTTCCTGGTTCATAATTAGTACGTCTTAGTCAATCTTTATTCACATAATGCTGGGCAGTTGTACGGCTATCCCACAGACACAAATCATCAAAATTTGCACCCCCATCAAAAACCAATAACCTGTTGGAATCTTTTATATATAGAAATGGATGTTTGTTGGTCGGTTGGTAAGTGATAAACTTCTGCATCGCTCAACCGATCGTTTTTTAGACTACAAATTTTTAAAATTTTTTTTAAAGTACTGTTCTATAACGCTGCGTATGCCTAAGTTCGTTGATTCTGATACTGTCAAAGCATTGGAACAGCAGCGATACAGCAACATAAAATTATCGTTGACCTTACAATAAAACTGACGGTAGTAGAAAATACCACCGTATGTATTGACGTTGAAAGTTGGCTCGCCAATATTGCTTCTTCGGAATCTCAACACGCCAAAGTTGTGTAACGGAACCAGACTTTCCGTAAAAATGTTGATGCCGAATGTGATTGAAGTGCCGATAATTATTGCCACTGATTATGTAAAGGAGAGGATGTGCTCATTTCGCGCATTCCAATGATCCCCACTGATTTGCCCCTCACATTCAAGCGACTTCAGTTTTCCGTGCGTCACATATCCCAAGGACATTCGCTGCGAGTTGCCGGTTTTTATTTAGAAAATCCATGTTTTTGCTCATAGTCAACTCTACGTCACTTGCTCCCGAGTTGGAATGACAAAAACTCTATACATCTACGCACAAAACGAGAAGACCAAATATATTGTGCATCCACTCGCATTACTATAGATTAATATAACTAATCTACTACAAGTTCCTTTTATCATATAGCAAAAATTTTTTTCATTGATATGTATTTACTCAAATATTGCTATTAATAAAATTTATATGTATTCTTTCATCAATTCTGTATGACTCATCTTTAATTTTTCCCCAGCACATCCTAGATTCTTGATTACATACACATACAGACATCCATTTTTATATATGTCTATAGAGGGTTCTGCCCGGGTTCGGCTAGTAGTATATGAATCATTAATTCTTTAAAATTGAATTGATATTTATTTTTAAACGTTCAAATCGCCACTAATTTTTTATCGATGCTCTTTATATTTTATCTTGGTAAAAATTTTATATATTGTATCGTAGCATTCCTTTGTTTGTACTACATGAGCAATCGTAATTGATGGTTTTATATTTTCATTGTGTATCAGAGCGGCTTTTAAGCAAACTGTTATTATGATAGCGCAGTGCTGCTAACATGCGCGAACTCGTAAACTGAAACCAATTTTGAAAAACGAAACCCGGATTTCAATTCAACACCTCAACACCTGCTCTCCTCCAATAGTTGACCAGAATTTGTAATCATGTATTACGTGTAACATATAAGTGATAAAACCGTTAATGTAATATATATAATGTAACCTTTTTGTAAAAAAAAATGTAAATTCCACAGCAATATTATTTACAGAATTTAACCTTGCAAAATTGATATTACGTTAGGGCATTAATTTCGCCACTATGCGTATAGAAGGCCAGTTCCGCTTTGCAAACAAGCGGAAGTTATGGAGAGAAATACAGATTTTCAGGCGAAAGTTGTTGTGTTTAGTCATGTAGAAGTTAGGAAATAATAAATCAAGAATATATTTCTAAAAAATTTATCGAGAAAGAAAAACTGTTACTTTGAAATTGGCAAAAGAAATTAAAAAGTAATAAAAAAATTGTAACTGATTAATTTAAAGATCAATAATTTGTTTTTCAATTTTCTAAATAATATGCTGTCTGTTCCATTAGTTCTTTATTTCAAGTTGTTTATCCTACTTTCTAAATTCAAAGTTATCAAAAGCTGGATCTGTATAGACTTTTAACGGATAGCTCTTTAATTGCGTCAAGAAATTTTGAAAAAAATATCTCAAAGACCTGATTTCAATTATAAATATATCAGCCAAGTACATTTTTTTATCATAATTTTGCTATAATTTTCTTTCCGTTTAAACAAGCTGTTATTCTATTGCTTTTGCTTGCTTGAACCAATTTCTCTATATCCTGCTTTAAATGTGTCAGCAACTTTTAAATACTTTTAAATAAAAAAAAAAGAAAATAAATATATGCAAACGAAAGTAAAACTTTTAAGTAATTTTATGTTTAAAAAGAATCTTGATAATTTCTGAAAAAAAACGAAATAAAAACAAAAGAAATTTAGAAAATATACATTAAGGAAAGTACTTCCAAACTTGCTTTACTTCTGCTTATTTCTCATGCCCACTTTCGCAGCCTCTTTATATGAACTTTAATCACGTACTTTCACAACAAGACGCAAAAGTTTAACAAGATGAAAATGTACATTAAAGAGAAATAAAAAATTATTTTCCTTATGCCCATATTAACTGACTTTCCCTTCAATGATTCGAATAATATGAGGGTATACATCTTTTTTAATTGTAGTTTTTAAATTTTTACTTGGCTTAAAAAGTACTTAAAGGAAAATTTCAAGTCATCTTGCAACAATTTTCCAACAAACTGTTTTAAAAATATGCACATCATTTTGAAGCCCATTATAGCGATAACATGGTTTAACCACTTAGCGGTATTAACAAGCGTAACATAAAAAAATTAAGAGTTACATTTTTAAATAACTGACAATAAGTTTCTTTGTAATTGGTAATTTTTCAACGCTGGCAAAATAATCACTTAAAATTACTAATTGACATCTTTTAAAATGATTTTTGTCGACATGCTGTAAGGAGGAAATAAATTTTGGATTATTCCCCTTTTCCGCCCAATTTGGTAAAAGGTCGAAAAACTACAAAATAAAATATAAAATTTATCCCAAAACACTAGAAGATATAGACAGATTTTTTTAAGTTTAAAAACTCTCGATCGGCTTCTAGAGCAAGAATTACTAGAATCTAAAAAAGTCGAGTCTTTAAAACTAAGTAGAAGTTCTCCACGGAACTACAACTTTAGCTTATTCGCTTTTGCAAAAAAAATCATAGGAGAACCGCTGTATGCAGGCTTCCTTATGAGATCGTATTAAGGATGGACAAAAAAAAATGATATTTAAAAAGTCCATTTAAATCATCGAATACAGAAGACAGCCTTCAAGGTTTATCAAACATACAGGCTTGTAAAACTCCAGGAGAAAAAATATTATTCAGAAATTTTGCATTGATGTTAATCAATCTTTTCATAAGGTACCGTATTAAGGATTGATGTTTGAATTGAAACAAAGCATTTTTATAGCAGCTGTAATGCAATAGAAAAAAAAATAAGTCAAAACTCGCCTTACAAGTTTGGCCGCGCTGGTATGCTTTCAATTAGCACCGGCTAGTGATTGCCATTATTGGGGTGGTTATAAAAAAATCATACCAGGTAAAACTAAATAAAAGGTTTGATAAAAAAAATAATCGAAAATTGGAGCTGGAAACAAGCCAGCTTCCCATTGACAAATGTTCGGCTACGTAACATCTCTCTCGCAAGAGGAGTTGTACTTCACCGTGACATCGTAAAAAATTTGGATTTCACAAAACATCCATTTTACCCCTCTTCCTTTCCTCTTGCTCTACTTACCACTTTTCTATTACTTATACCATCATAATTATATGCTAATTAAATAATTAATTAATGATATGCTTTTGGTGTCGGTGATAATTTCTACAGAATGATATCGAGTTTTCTTAGGAATCGCACTATACGAGTTGTTATATTTCTTATTTTTCTAAATGATCTACTATGTCAAACTTTCAATCCTACTTACTCTATCGCAAATGACAACACCATTTGTAATTCGTATTTATTTGGTAATAGACCACACCAGTAGGAGGTGACATAAACACGATCTCGTAACGACTACCGTAAGATGCAATGTTGCATGCTTACGCATAGATCTGTGTTCGAAAATGGTGCTGCACCTGTTACTACGGGTGTTGTCGGGTGAAGCTGCCCAAGCCCTGCTGTGGTGATATCAGAGTAGCGAAGTGTTCACTCACTGTTCATACATGTATGAATATGTACATTTAATTTTTTAGCCGCTTCTTTTCATACATGTGTGAGAGACTGAAAAATATTTTGCGTTTTTTCATTTATGAATGCGACGATTTATTTTTTTCTTTCTATTCATAAGTGAAAAAATGATAAACACACAAGTGTTCATTTTTGAATATGTACAATTTTGATAATTTTTCATAAATGAAAAGATCGTAAAAATATGTGCGTTAAGCATTCGCGTACATAAACGCACATATTTGATAATGCGCAATTGTCGGCGTATGTAGGAAAAAAATGTTTTTTTATTTCTTTTAGAATATATTGCAATATTGTATTTTGTGTTAATATGTACCAATGTGTTTTTACTACATTTTACGGTAAACTGCGATCGTAGGTAGAAAATTTTTTCACGTTCATTTATGAGAAATTTTTTTAAAATTTCAACGTTCATAAATGAACATGTACATATATGAAAAAGAACATTAATGAGAAGTAGCTGATTTATCATTTATCACATATGAATAAGACTAATAAATCATGTATAAACATAAGCAGAACATTTTTTCTTGTTCGTTTATGCGCGTAAAACATAAATATAAAATTTTAGATTTCTCATTTATGAAAAATATCATGAATGTTGATTTTTGAATGTTCATAAATGAAAAATTCTGAACCCTGGGTGATATTCCTCGAATTTTAAGCACGAAAAATAAAAAGACAATTTAATTGATCACTCTTTCTTTTGACTTGTTTTATTTATTATTTTCAGTTAAATGTTACATTGACAGTTCCTTTCACAACATTTTATGTTTGTAATTGAATTAATATTTTTGCATAAAATGGTTCTTTTTTGTATCACCACCGGGCGCAAGCTTCTCGAACGTTCTTTTTTCAATGCAAAATGGCCACTTAATGCCGCAAGTATTTTTCTTTGTTTTTCTTCTTGGAGATAACACAGAAGTAAAAGACATATAATAAATCGATAAAAATGGTGTCCATCCAGCGATTTTGCTGTGGCGGCAACAACGGACAGGTATTACGAAATCGGAAGCTCTTGATGTTCTTGGTATGAAAATACAGTGTGCTGTTCGATGGATTAAATATATTTTTCAGGTTTCTAAAGAAGCTTTCAAGTGCCCTAGTTTTCTAAAACTGTGTAAGAGATACTTCAGTCCATCCGATCTTCGTACTATTTATACTACCTATATCCGTCCAAAGATGGAATACA
Organism: Trichopoda pennipes; assembly: GCA_030448955.1. NCBI lineage: Eukaryota > Metazoa > Arthropoda > Insecta > Diptera > Tachinidae > Trichopoda > Trichopoda pennipes. Next base: position 11,752,366 of record JASKUP010000034.1, read on the forward strand.
ACTCTCATGTATGGACCGGCGCCCCATAGTCTATTTTGGAATTGCTCAAGCGTGTACAGGATAGGGCCAAGAGGCTTATTGGGGTCGGTAGGGTATCCAACTCTATTGATTTCCTAAAGTATCGACGGAATGTAGCTTGTATTTCACTGTTTTACCGTTACTACAATGATAATGAAATTAGGGAACTTGTTCCCAAAACTCGTAAGTTTTTGCGTTTGACTTGATCGTCGTGCGATTTACAGGCTGATTGGCCTGTAAATCGCACTACGCATAACAGGGAGAATTCGTTTTTTAGCAGAACAGTTCGTATGTAGAATAAACTCCCTCCAGAGGTCTTTCCTGTCACCTTCAACGGAAATTCAAATTCAAGGGAAATATTTTACTTTTTCCTACGAATCGTATCTTCTCATGAAAACTTGAAAACATCATGATTTCCAAACGTGTAAATTACCGCCAAAATAATAGTACAATGTAAAGTTAACATTGTTTCATATTGAATCAAAAGTAAAAATGATTAATTTTATATGAAAAGCATTTGATTTTACATTTTTCTTAATTAAATAAACACTGTACACTGTTTAATTTATTAATACAAACATTAACAGTAAAATTAATATTTAAATTATATACATTTGTATGAAAATTGTAAATAACTACTTACAGGAACTCAAATAGCATTCGAAAGCTTGAAATTCTCTTCTAAAGATATTAAAGAAGCTATACCACCAATTGGACTTCGTGCTTTTTTGGAGAAAAAGCGATATAAACCAAAACAATACAAAATTGTATCTATAAAGCCATAGGAAAATTTTATTTTTATTCTACAGTATGAATATAATTCAGCAGTAGCTGTTGCCAATAAAGTAATTTCATAGCTATAAAAAAAATCCAAATATTGGTTTAACGTCAACACCCGCATCATTAGTATTTTCAGCTTTTGGAAATTCCAAACTATCAAAGATAACGTATATAAATTTGGTTTTCTTAAATTCAATAAATATTTGTCCTGTTTTCTTTAAGAGTCTTAAACTTACTTTGGAAGACAACCTTAAAGGGAAATCTATCACTACATCATTTGACAGATTCACTTCGTGCAGATTAGATTATCATAATTCTAGAAGATATATTTTATCACAAAGTAAAATTATCACCAGTAGCTCTATTGTCAAAGAAATTTAAAAAAACTTTATCTTTAAAGTTTTATTAACATTTTAATATTTTATTTTATTTTCAGGAATATTTATATTATTTTATAGCACGTCAAATAAATACGTCAAATAGTTTGGAGTCTTCAAATTTAAGTGCAGTACAGTCTGAACTTGACGACTCAATGCTACAATCATTAAAAACATCCCTTTCAAGAGATTTTTCAAATTGGGATGACGTTTGAGATGAAAAGCAACGGACTTTCCTGCTAAGATAAAAAGAGCTAAATACTTCTAAAAGCAATTTTGAATTTATAAGTAACCGGCTAACTTTATTCTAATTTTTGATATTCATTTTCAATCATATGTAGTTGGAAAATTAAAGACTGATATCATTTTAAAAGAACTTGATAATTTTACAAATCCACTTGAGAAATAAATTTTTGTAACTGCTAAATTTTGTAAATTATATTGTTATGTTTATAGCTTTTATAAACTGGTGTTAGTAAATAACACCAGTTATTAGAATTTTTAAATTAATAACAATTTTATTAACTTTAATTACACAAAGTTGACACTTCAGAACAATTTACATAAAATGCACGCCGTTTTTTTTTTTTTCAAAGAGAAGTAGCACTTCAGGCAACAATGCCTATTTAGTTAAGTACCGTGCTACATTCTTTAGGAAAGGGATAGAGAATAGATGAAACAGGTGTTGAAAGAAGAAGGATAGTCGGAAATTTACTTTATGAGGTTTACTTTACCTTTACTTGATGCGGTTTAATTTCACACTGATTGATTATCCACTAAGACGCTTCCCTATTTATACTTGTCCATTTAAAGTTTAGAAGATTAAGGAATCTACTCACTTTATATCGCATTTTGTTGTTGTATGTTGTTTATTCGATGTATAGGCGCCTGTATGCCTGTGTTTTTATGCTGATAAGGTTTGTGCTTGGGATTTATTTCAATATATTTGTTGTTGCTTTTGTAAAAAAAGGGTTTCTTAGAAAACTACGCAGATGGTAAACAACATGTATGTTTGTTGTTGTAAAATTAGTTTTTGTCTTGCAGATTTAGATGGTAAACAGCATATATGTATTTTTTTTTTCATGCATGCCAGGCAGTTAGTAAACAGCATATCAAATTGTAGTTGTATGTGTATAAACTTCTACGCAGTTTGTAATCAGTAGTTTGCTGTATAGGCGCCTGTATGTCTGTGTGTATAGTTGTTTTTGTTTTAATGCTGCTAAGGTTTCTGCTTGGGATTTATTTCAATATATTTGTTGTTGCTTTTGTAAAAAAAGGGTTTCTTTGAAAACCACGCAGATGGTAAACAACATGTATGTTTGTTGTTGTAAAATTAGTTTTTGTCTTGCGCGTTTAGATGAAAAACAGCATACATGTATTTTTTTTCTTGCATGCCAGGCATGCAAATTGTAGTTGTTGTGTATAAACTTCTACGCAGTTTGTAACCAGTAGTTTACTTCTTTAATTACTTTATTTTAAAACTTGAGCATGACATATTCGTAACAATATATACTAATGTTTTAAAAAAGCCAAGTCCAAAAATCAATTATTTCTACTCCTGACAACGGTATTTGAATAGAATTTGTTGTTTCGGTTGAGTGAACATATATTAAGTTCTGCTGCAAATATAGCCGGTATTTGGTAAAGACGCGTGGTACCTCCCATACTAATCTTCTTTATGTATATAATTCTACTGTGCGTGCGTATGTCACTGAATAAATTTTTTTCGCATGCGTTTGGGTGCCACCTTCGATGGTTTACATTCACAAATCAGCCCGGCAGATGGTGCTGCAGTCGATATCCAGGTTATTCAACTACACTGCAACTACACAACTGTATAGACTTGAATGAAATTTTGTGTATTCATTCATTCAATGCATTTATTTTTTTGTGCGCTCTGTTTAAATATTATATGGTATCGCATTTACGTAAATATTGAGCGTTGTTTACTTCAAAAATTCGTCGCCAGCCGCCACTGCCTCCTTGTGCCTTGGCGGATAACGGTGAAAGGCCCAAAGTAAGATGGACTCGATTAATGGCGCCGTTAAAACAGTCGCGATGGACATCGACCTTATTTGTTTACGTTTTTTCTTTGCGATCTCACTAATTCGTTCTCAATGGTTCAGCTAGTATACATAAAAAAATTGTTTTTTTTATTAAAATAGGCATCTAATAATCTTAATCTGGCAACTCAAGAAGATTTCTTATGGGTTTTACATGATTACAAGTTTAATTTTAAAAGAATTTAGAATTTTTAAATCAACTTTGTTTCAGCTCATTTAAACATGATTACAATCTTGATTTTAAAGGATTTTTATGTTAAATTAACTATAAAACCATATTGAATCAATATGTTTGTTTAACTTTGATTTAACAGGATGTATCAATGAAAAGTGAATTCCTATACTTTCAAATCAACTAGGCTTAAATATTAAAACCACATGATTTATACTTGTTTTAAATTGGAAAGATAATGTTTGTAAGTTATTAAGAAATCGTGTTGATTTAACATGATACAGCCATGAAGCAAAATTGATACCGAAAATTGTAAAAACAACATGATATTTGATGATTTTGCAATGACTTTTTTCTGCGGGTAGAAACTACTATCCCAGTTTAAACCATTTAAATTTAAAAATGTCGGCTAAAAATAGTAGTAAAAGAAAAAATAATTCTTCTGATATACAAAATCTTGCTAAATGATATCTAGACACCATTAAGGCGTCCCCTCTAGGGGCACGCAGATTTGATGGATCTATTCCTTATCTTGACATGTGCTTTTGGTGGAAAAGGCCCAGTCGCTAGCAGGAGGGCTAAACTATAAGAAACATAGGACTCCCAAAGTCCGACCAGTGACTTTATACACACACACACACACTGATACAATGGAAACCAAACACACGGTTGTAGCTCTAGGCGGTTTTTTTGATTATTGGGAAGGACCCTCGGGCAGCAATGGGATGGCTGTTGGTTTAGTCGGGCTTTGAAAAAATCCCCGAAGAGATATTTAACATCCAATGTTTTGTAGGCTAGCAGGTAGTGTACTAGCTTGTCAGTATAGGGGTTGTGGGTTCGATTCCCAACGAAGACCTTGGTTTTTTTCACTACAAAACTAAAAATTGACTGTCGGTGGGGCCGCTCAGCGATGAAGGCATAGTCACTGGTCGCTGTGCTGTCTTATACGGCAGTTAATTTCCAACTATCCTTCTACTTTCACCACCTGTTTCATCTCTTCTCTATCCCTTTCCTAAAAGAATGTAGCACGGTACTTAACTAAATAGGCATTGTTGAAATGAAGTGCTTTTTCTTAAAAAAAAAAGAAATAAAAAATTTCCTATTTTGCTCATGCAACATGGCTAGGATTTGGATAGTCTCCAACTCTTCAGCAAGGAATGCTGCTACCGTGCATTCGAAAATTGCGACTAAGGTGTGTATGCATCCTAGGATGCGGGTGGACGCGTTTTTCTACCTCCACCTTAGATTAGGGCCAGCACCCAGGTGCTAACGTTAACCTTATCACGTACCATCAGAGTGTGATCTGAGTTATAAACTGCTTCTTTATTTAACATAAACAGCAGAAACAAGAAACAAATTTGATTCGCTTATGCTATATGAATTTTGTCTTTAATTATTCACTTGTGCTGATGTTTCTACAATAAATTTAGATTTATTGATCTAGAGATATGTAGATATATTTGTATTGCATTCTTATTTCATTGTTTGTTTTTCAATTTTCATTCTGCTCAGCGTTTCACATTTATCAAGACAAATGTAGGAGTATGTAAATCTGGTCACACAAAGAACTATTGCATTTTCCAAACATCCTTTTAAGATTTATATTATTATCTTTGGACATTGCAATCTGTTTGAGATTCAACATTCTCATGCTGTTCTTTCAAGTGTGTAGGCAAATATTTACGTCTGGCTTTGTAGAAAACGAACATTATACATATGAGATGTTGTACCAGCACCACTCAAAATGTTATATATATATAAATATATATATATATTTTGTCTCGATCAAGTGCTTCCTATGGAATATTTATGAGGAAACATTTTATGCAAGTGTCGTAGATAAATTTTTAAAATCTTTGTAAGATTACGTTTTTTGTTGACTGAAGTAACCAGTAACTATAGCTACATGCTGCTCTGAAATGTTTCCATTGAAATTTGGTTTAGAAATGCGTCCCCCTATAAGTATACATAAACGTTCATGTGTCTGTTTTTGTGTGTAAATAAAAACATTCTAAACACTTAAACCCTTGTGTGGTAGTTATTTAGGAAATGGAATTAAGTTTAAGTATGTATCTTACAGTTTTTGTTTTTATTTTGAACGTTTAAGATTTTTCTTCGATTTGTCAAATAGCCAGTATTTGAAATTTCAATATACTTCAACATTTTGCAAACTAATTTTCCGGTTATACTATAGTAAATATATAGACAGACGCTATTCTTTTAGACCTGTGCTTATATTTATTTCTTATTATATTATTGCAAGTTATAGCGAAATATAAAAAAATAATAAATGAAACTATAAAGCGAGCTGTTTGTTGTCATAAGCATTTTTGTTTATTAAACGTATTTTAAAGCAACACATTTTTAGTAGAAAAACTTAATACATAAAATAATTAATTAAATTTTCATATTTTAATTTAATATAACATAATATAATATGCATTAGATGAAAAATAAATTTAGCGACATCTAAAGAGCTAAATGTGTTCACAAATAACAAATTGAATTTTTTATGTGTTTTAAAAGCATAAAATTCAATCAGAAAATTTAATAACCATAAATAGCGTGACAGATTCAGCAAACTAAAGACGATCTTTTGTTTTTATGTGAGGATATTTCTTCGTATTTAAAATCTATATAATAAATAAAACATTAAATATAAAAAAATGAAGTATTGGGTTTTCCAACAAGAAATTTGTTTTTCAATTGTGGCAACACCAACTACATAATATTTTCTGACGTATTCCTAGTAGATATATTGGAAAATGTTACCATGAATTCAATTTCGCACGAAAATCGTATTAAAATAATTAAAACCCTCTATGAAAATGGTTTTCTTAGGAATCGCACTATACGAGTTGTTATATATTGGATTTCATCAGACGAGTTCAAGATAAATTCAGGGGTACCGCAAGGTTCCGTTCTTTCTCCTACCCTATATTAGTTATCTAAATGACTTTGTTGTTCAAACTTTCAATCCTATTTACTCTTTTCCAGATGATAGCATCATTTGTCATTCGTATTCATTTGGTAATAGACCGAGGCAGTTGGAGATAAGTTTTGAAAGGCGAAACATGAATGATACCCTCAATCACGATTTCGCGATAATCTTGGAAGGGAGTCGTGTAAATAGAGTTGATTTTCTTATGTATAGGCCGGCACCCCAAAGTCTATTTTGGAGTTGCTCGGCCGCGTACAGAAGAGGGCCAAGAGGCTCATTGGGAATAGTAGGGTATCCAACTCTATTGATTCTATTGAGCATCGACGCAATCTAGTTGCATTTCACGGTTTAATCGTTACGTTATCGTTAACGTTATAATAAGTGCTCTAACGAAATTAGGGATCTTGTTTCTGTATTACGGGGAAAATTGGCAAAACAGTTCGTATGTGGAATAAAATCCCTTCAGAGGTCTTTCCCGTCACTTTTCATGTAAGAAAATTCAAATCAAACATCCACAAACACTACTCGCTCTTTGCTCCTTCCCATAATCTAATTTCCTAGTTCTGGTACAATGCATTGCATGCGTAGGGGTCATCCCCTAAATGCTGGTTCGAACGAAAAAAAAAAAATCCGACACTGCTATAAAGAATTTTGTCGTTAAATCTTAATCGAAATGTTCGATACAAAATGTGTGAGCACTAACGCTTGTTCGAACGGGTCGCTCAACTAAAAGCATAGCAGCCGTGAGCAGCCAGCGTTGAAGCAGATACAAATTTATCAATTCCTCGATGTTCTCAGCAATTGGCGTTATCCAAAACCACCACATGGTAAATTTTGTATAAGGATTTGACTTTGAACCCTTACAAGGTTCATTCACAGCGCCGTAGATTCTGAAAATATCATTTTTTCAGACGAAGTCTATTGTCACTTGTATGTCAATAAGTAATATTGCCACAAAATCCCAGAGCGATTATTGAGAAGATATGTGGTCTGGAGGCGTGATTGGGTCGCTTTTTTCTATGATGAGGCTAGAAATATGGTAGCGTATTATTGACGACGATATAATTGATATGTGGTTTCAACAGGACAATGCTGAATGTCAGACAGCCAATGAAACGACCAATTTATTGCAAACAAAATTTCCCAATCACATAATTTCACGACAACCAGCAGTTAAGTGCCCAGGGACATCGTGTGATTAAATTTTGTGGGCCTATGTTAAGGACAGAGTCTATACGGAGCTAATCGAATCGATTTTAGCCTTAAAACACAAAATCCCTGATGTGATTAACGAAATAGGACCATCATTTTGTCAAAAAGCGACTAAAAACTTTATTAAAGAATGAACATCGATCAGCATGGTCGTGGTGGACATTTGCGGGATATCATTTTTCATTCATAAGTGCCGAATTTTCCCTTCGTAATAATATATAAAGTTGAAACATTTTAATATAAATTTTTTGTTGTATATTGAATTATAAAACAAACTTCTTGTTGAAAAACCCTTTATAATAAAACGAAAGAAACTTATTACTTTCCATTTAATTTATGGAAATAATAATAAATAAAATGCAATTCAAAAACTTTTAATAATCTAAAAAATTTGTAGAAAAACTTCCTTTCTTTTACAAACTGCAAAACTATAACAAACAAACTGAATACTGGAAAAATACAAAAATAGATAAATATGCACTATTGGCAACGCTGGATCTTATGTTCAAATTATATTTAATAAGCCATAGAAAATGAAAATTATATTCAGCCCATAATACGTTAACGTGCTGCGACAACGACATTTTTATAGTAGACTAAATATAAATATGGCGTGCTATTCGTAAACTACAACAGAAGAGTCGTTATGAAAGTACGACAACGCCTTACACAATAAAATTGTTTGTTAAAAATTTTAATAACCTAAACTTTGTATTGTTATTTGTTACTGTAGCTGTTATTATGCATTATTTATACTTTAACAAACATTTATTTGTACGAAAACTTTTTAGAGTTATTGTTAGGAATTGCTTGTTAATTGCTTTTATAAATGTAGTTGCCAATTTAAACATTATCTTATGTTATATATTCTATATATATATATATATATATATATATATATATATATATATATATATATATATATATATATATATATATATATATATATGTATATATATATTTATTTGCGAGCTTGTGATGTAAGATTAATGATGGGGTTTGTGTTTAGTAATTGAACACGATTTTTTTTTTTTTGGAAAATTCTGCTAGTGTCCGGTAGCATTCCAGAAGCGGTAGGGAAAGTAAATGTTCACAGAATTTGACAATTCGTAAAAGCGACTAAGTCGTTATAATTTCAATTAAAAATTGGCTACTTACATAAATCAGAAACTTACAGCTAAAGTGCACGAAACTTTTGAAATCAACAATGATACTCGTCTTCCGAAGTTTAAAAAGTTTTTATGGATACAAGCGCCAAGAAGTGCAACACTTCAGGAATTGATAAAACTCATATGTACGAGCGCGAGTCAATAAGTTCGTGTCTTTTTGTATTCTCCGCCTCTTAAATGAAATAACAGCAGTGATCCTATCAACAGCAGAATGTCAGATGTTTCCTTTGTTAATCTGAACAAGCTGCGTAATATTGATTGTGTTTGACGGCCTTTGATGGCAGATTACTGCGCGTTTTGGGGAAGAAAATGGAAAAAAATTAATTTCGTACTGTTTAGTGTGTTGTGGTGGCTCCACTCAATATGGACGTTTTCTGTTTCGTAACCGCAGACAGAATGTGGACCCACCACTTATTAAAGAACTATCTACTATAGTCTGTTCGAAGTATACCTTAATGTATAAAAGGCAAGCATTAAAATTTGTTACTTCAAACATATATTATCTTGCACATACAGTGGAAAATTAAGTTTTAAATGTAATCGGAAATCGTTTTATCAATTTGTAAATTCTAAAAGAAGATCAAGAAAGTTTCCTTCAATTATAAAATTAGCTAATTCTGAATCGGGGGATTAATTCTGCCAATAATAATTTATTTGCCAATTTTTTCCCTTAACACATTCTGAAGCTAAGTACCAAAACACCCATGAATATCCATATTCACTGTTAACCAGTCAATTAATCTTCCCTAATTCATGTCCCTAATGTTGTACCCAGCTGTATATTAATTAATTGTGTTGAAGGCTTTTCCACTCCATTAGTAGCTTGGTACAATATTTCCCTAAAACATAGACATTATCCTAAATTTTGTAGAGAGTCATATATTATTTCACTTTTGAAATCTAGCAGCAAGACCGATATTTCAAATTACAGAGAAATTCCAAAGCTAGGAATAATACCAAACTTGTATTGGATTATTTCTAATATCACACATTCTCAGTTTTGTCGCCTTATCAACATGGTTTCCGTAAAAACCGTTCAACTATTACCATCTTATTGCATTTTAATACAATAACTAATGTGGCTTTCGTTGAAGATGAGTAAACTAGTGCTGTTTACACGGACTTTAGTAAAGCATTCGACAAAGTTGATCATAATCATCTTTTGGATTAATTTAGCTTGTTAGGTTTCACTACGAATGCGCTTAAATAGATTTCAACACATTTGATTGATCGGCAACAGTGTGTCCTATTTAAAAACAAGACCTCGAGAGATATCTGTTGTACGCAGATGATGTCAACATTTTTTAATCACTGTTTCAATCTGACTTGAATAGTTTTCAAAGCTTTTTCGATATAAACTTAATGAAATTAAATCTACTGAAATGATTTTTAGGCAAACATTAGTTGCATTTCGAAGACAACATTTTGGATCTGGGATTGACTTCAAATTCCAAAATCTTTTAAATCTTCTATTCACGTGACCTTAAATAAAGCGTTCATTAAAAGGTGGGCTAACGAGTCCACTGACCCGTACATAACATATCATATGTGAGACAAATTTTGAAAAATGGTTCAAAAATATGGGATAAACAATATAATGTGTATAGCAGCCACATTGACGCGGTTCAGAAACAATTTCTAATTTTCTATTTACTAGGTTTAAAATGGCAATTTGGAGTCCAACAGATTGCCAATGCTTAACGTATGTTTTGCAATCAGTTTAATTAATGGAAAAATGGCAGTCGAATTCCTAATTTCTAACAGCTGTATCAATTTTCCGCTTCATTTAATCCAAGGCTATAAACGACTTGTTGTGTTTTATTGTTAATTATATATATATATATATATATATATATATTATTTACATACTTATTTAATTATAATTAAATTCAGTTGACAAAAAATTATTTTCTATTATATTTTGAAAAAAAGCGTGTTCTATATATAAGAGAACTGTGTAAAGCAAAAATGAAAAAATGAATACACACAAAAATGTCATCAGAGTTGCCATGTGCTTCTTAACTACATTACACCACTGTTCTTACAGTTCTTCTAGAATAATTAATTAAATGCGGGTTGATCGATATCGAAGAAACTTAAATACGAGTTGGTTAAGTAATACATCTAAGTGAATTTTGCTTATTTTTAGGCACATTATGGAAATATCAAATATCCCAGAATAATCCCAGAATAAATAAATAAACAAACTAATACTGCTAATGAATTGATCTAATTAGTTCTTATTACATTTCTCACATGCGGTTTAACGGCCTTGAAATAATGAACCACCAAAATGCCCCTGCTTTAGTTGTGTGTTTCATCTGCCATCAAATTATTTATATTAAATAGTTATAATTTGAAATATATTTATTAAAATAATAATAACAATTAATGTGTAAGGCTTAGGTGTAGAAATAAGAGATTTAATATAATATTGTTGTTTATTCCTTTTAATAAACGTTTTGTTGTATTAACTTCTTTTATGCAACATAATAATAGAACCCTTTAGACTTTTAAATTAAACGATTTATTTATTTTCGAAACGCACAAAATAAACGCGAAGGTAACTTTGTTGTCTTTACCCACCGATGACTCAACTTGAATTAATTTATTTGTCTGGCAAGTGGTGCTTCTTTTAAGCAAGAATATTCTACTTTGACATCACCCCATTTTGTTGTTGTTATTATCATTTTCTGTGGTAGTTGTTTTTATTTGCTGTTGTTTAGCTTATTTTATAGAATTTCTTACTAGCGTGTTGTTGTTGCCTTGTATATATTTATAAGATTTTTTAGAAAACTCCGCAGTTTGTAAAATGCACAGGCGGCGTTTTGATTAGTTCTTGTCCTAATAATTATTTCCTTTTAAAACTTGAGCTAACTTTTGGGTTTTTCAACAAGTCGTTTGTTTTTTAATTGTAGTAACACCAACAATATGATAGTTTTGACATTTAGTTTTTTGACGTATTCGCACGAAAATCGCATTTAAATAATTAAAATCCACCATAAAAATGGTGGCTCTGTTAAAGTTACATTTCGTAAAATTCGTGACATTTACGGTCAACATAATCGCGCTTCTGAGACCGCTATTTAGAATTTGATCGTTAAATTTTAGTCGACAGGCTCGATACAAAATGAGCGAATACCAACGAATGTGCGACCGAGTCCTTCAACTGAAAAAACCGTAGCCGTGAGCCACAGTCTTGATGGCGATCCAAATTTGTCAATAGCTTGACTGTCTCAACAATTGTTGCTATCCAAAACCAACACATCGTGAAATTTATGTGAGTATTTAACTCATTTAAGTCTTTCAAATAGTGCAGGAATTAAAGCCAATAGAATACCATTCATATAGAGGTATATTCGCTCAATTCGCTAAGGAAAAACCGGCTGGCTTTTGTTATTTCAAGTGGGAAGCCAACATATGGGCCTACTGACAGATATAAAATTCCTGATGTCATTGACTTTGGAGTCATGAAAAATTTCTCCTTGAATTTGATTAATATTGAAAACTCATTAGATCTAACGTCAGATCATTCTTCAACAATTGTTACAATTTGTAACCCTCAGATAACTGATTTATATCACTCAAACGCGAATAAGATCAGTTGTATAAATTGGTTGAAATTCAAAATGTATCTCAGTAGCCATTGCGCTGAAAACGTTATATTGCGAACACCTGAGGATATTGAATCTAGCGTTGTCACTATGAATGAAATAATTAAGGATGTCGCTGAACATGCAACTACTACCTTCACTCAGACTGGTCTTAAAAGAATATATTCTGTGGATATTGAACATCTCGTAGCGGAAAAAAGAAGAGCCAGAAGGGATTGGCAACAGCACAGATCACCTCAACATAAACTTCATCTCAAGGAATGTACAAAACGACTAAAAGACTTACTAAATTATGAGAAAACCGCATCTTTTAAAAAATTTCTGGAGAGACTCGATGTTTTACCAACCTCTAATTACTCTTTGTGGCGAGCTGCTAAAAACCTTAAAAGACCAGTTGAATTTAAACCACCTCTGCGTACTTCAACTGGAGACTGGGCACGAAGTGATTCTGAAAAGAGTGATATATTTGTTGGGCATCTGAAATCCGTTTTCACCCCGAACGCGTTTACTGGGGAGACTAAATTGCCAGATGTAGTGGCTTTACCCCCTCTACCCATAAAATTCAAGTTGTAAAATTCAAGTTGCGTGACGTTCAAGGACAAATTGATAGACTCAATCCAAAGAAAGCCCCAGGCATAGATGGTATCAGCAACAGAATGTAATTCGAATTGCCACGTATTTGTATTCGAATTTTGCTTTTTATATTTAATGCCATTTTAAGATTAAAGTATTATCCAAGCGTCTGGAAAATAGCCAAAGTTAGAATGATTCCGAAGCCGGGCAAGGATCTTACCAGGGCCGAATCATATAGGCCCATAAGCTTATTATCAATCTCATCAAAGCTTTTCGAGAACTTGTTTATGACTAAGCTGTCACCAATTTCAAGTGTTAGGGGGTGCGTTCCAGACCATCAATTTGGTTTCAGGAGCCAGCATGGCACCATTGAGCAGACTCATAGATTGGTTCAAGAAGTGAGAAAGGCATTTGAGGAAAGCAGATATTGTTCTGCCCTGTTTCTCGATGTTTCGTAAGCATTTGACAAAGTATGGCATAAGGGCCTATTACATAAGTTGATGACACATCTCCCAGTCAATATGGTGAAGTTTCTGAAAAGTTACATTGTGGAGAGAAGGTTTACAGTAGCCGAAGGAGACTTCATCAGTGAAGCCGCATCGATAGTTTCCGGTGTGCCGCAGGGGAGTATACTGGGTCCAGTTTTATATCTGCTTTATACTTGTGATATGCCTGTGAGCAGTAGCATCCATACTTCAATATTTGCCGATGATACGGCCTGCCTTAGTTCGCACGAAGACCCCCGTATGGCATCTCAGGTTCTTCAGGAACATATTACGCAGCTGGAATTGTGGTTGAATTTATGGAGAATAAAAGTAAACGAGCAAAAGTGTGTCCACTTAACTTTTACTTTAAAAAGGGAAAGTTGCTCCCCTATTCGTATGAACGGCCAGATTATTCCTCACCACTTGCACGCTAAATATCGTGGCATAATCCTTGATCGTAGGCTTACATGGAAACACCACATCGACACAAAGATAAACCAAATGAAAATCAAGTTATCTCAAATATACTGGCTAATTGGCAGGAACTCAACTCTTAGTCTGGAGTATAAACTTCTATTGTATAAGTCGATTCTGCAACCAATATGGTGCTATGGAATTCAACTATGGGGCACTGCTTCAAATGTGAAAAAAATTCAACGCCGACAGAACAAAATACTACGATTAATTACATTAGCTCCATGGTACATGCGAAATTTAATTATACATCGTGATTTGGATATTCCACTCGTGACTGCTGAAATTGCTCAATACGCAGGCAAATATTTAACTAAGCTCGAGTGCCACTCGAATTATGTCTGACACTGGTCGGGCCTAATGACTGTACATTTAGATTTAAGATTAAGATTTGAAAAATTGTTGATAATTCATATATATGAAGATACAATAAATAATTTATGTAAAAAAAAAATACCAAAAGGTTGTCACTTGTGCAAATTTTTATATATCTCCGCGACAATTTTAGAGCTTCTGACCATCGAGAATACTAAAGATGTTAATGAAATATTACCGAAATTCTTAAAATCGGAGCTACTACAATATATACAATATATATATATATATATATATATATATATATATATATATATATATATATATATATATATATTGATCGTCATAGTTTGTTTTCAAAAGAAACAAATTTGAAAATGTTTGAAACGATATAGAAGTAAATACGTAACACAAGCTATTTTATACAAATTTATTTTTAGTTGCTTAATATAATAATAATAAAAATGCAAAACAGCAAGTTACCCAGTGTAATTTTGTTTTTTTTAGGTAAGTATTTTCCTCTTTATGAAAATGAAGCCATATCCTTTTGTCATAATATGTGGACGACTCTACTAATCTGGTTGTATTGTTCAACAATAATAAATGACTTTATGAGTGTAACCAAAAATTGTTCAATTAACCAACTGTTGATTTTTCGTGCTGTTGTATTTGGGAAACCTTAAATGAAGCAAAAAAAAAAACTGTTAAATGTTTAAATTGCATTTATTTGTATAAATGTCCATTGACACTCATACATACATATTTAGTAGTTTGCTGAAAGAGTGTCCTGCACTAAATGCGACAATTATTATTGTTACTTTTTTAAACAATATTGGCATTGTGCCAACGAAGCATACTTTCAGCCAGGGAATCAACAGATTGAGAACAAGTTACAAACAAGTAGTAAACTCTATAACGTCAACCGGAAATGGCTGCCAGCATGAGTGTAAGCATTAAAAAAATAGACGATCACCACGAACACCACACAAGCGAAAAATTTTCACATCCAACATAACTCAACAAAATATGAATCCATGGATTTGTAGGCAAAACTTAAATGAAATAGCTACAAGAAAAATTAATTTGTATAATAAGTACAAGTATACTTTCTAACTGTTGCTGATTGTCGTGTAAAAATAAATGTAGTAGTTTTTGTTGTAGAGGCTTCGATAAAAATTTAGCAAACGATAGACAATTTTAAAATATTAGCTTAATATTCATTTGATGTAAATTTAATTGTTAAATTACGTAAAGAACTGATACATTACCTAGAAGTATTATAATACTAAAAACCAGTTTATGGTATTCTCAAAAAAATAGGGATTGCGTTTTAATATTAAGATAAGGCCAAACAATATTTAGTACATGATTTTTTAAAATTAAGATTATTTATTATTATTTAATTATTTATATTGTTTGCGAAGGTGATTTGTTTAAATTTTCGAAGAAAATAATAATATTGAAAGTAAATAAATCGTTTAATTTAAAACTTTAAAGTACTGTATTATTATTATGCAATAAAAGAACTCAATATGATAAAACGATTATTAGAGGGAATAAACATAACACTTTACTTAAAGAATAATGGCTTTTCATTAATTCGTCTTTTAATCAGTCAAAGTAAGTTAAGGGTAAAAAATGCATACATATAGATTCATGGTAGAATGTTAGAAGCTCTATATTTATAAAAAATAAGTAAAACAAAGTCACGTAAAATATTTTATAGAAATTACAATATAATTTTGTATCATAGCAAACACATAGATCTCTTTTTTAAGGCGCATTTGTCCAGCAGCAATACGCTATATATCTTTTTACAACCTGTCCCGCAATAACGAATGCAAACTCAAGCGCAAAACAACTAGATACTCACATTCACTTTAAAAAGTGTTCCACTATCTTTCGACTTATCGTTCGCCTCACTTTACGTTGTTAGTTAAGCCACTTTTCCATCGATAAATCAATATGTTATCGTATCAATAAAACCTTAAATTAATTGTAAAATTTAAGCAAAAAACGCTGAAATGAATAAACAACTCTGTGCGAATCATCGTTAAAACGGACTTTTGAAAATAATCATCATATGTCAAGCTTGCTTTGAAATTCGGGAAGCCAAGGACGATGAAAATTTTTAGGTTATAAGTGATGAAAATAAATTTAGGAGTCGTAAAGATAAGGATGCCAAAGAAGACGGAAAAAGTGACAATAAAAAGGACTCTATAGGTACTTTGGCAGTAGAACGTACGACATTTCAAATCCGCGCAAGACTGCAAGTAAATCAATAATTTACAAAGAATTTAAAAAACACAAAAATTATATGCACCTTTCTCCACTCAACAACGGAACAAATAGGGGGCCCTACCGAATTTAAACAAGTGATGTCCACGTCCCTCTACGGACATCATTGTGCTCCCAACTTAATACTTCCTCTGACAAACAAAGGGTTTTCTTCCATGAATTTAATTAATATCTGCAGTTGTTTCACAGTTGATTTCTTTGTATAATGTATGTATAAATACTGTATACTGTATGTATAAGTACATCATTATAAAATTTTTGGTTAACATTTATTCCTCATTTTTAATTTTTAAAACAATTTTTGGTAATAATTGAACGACAAAAAACATATGAGTGACCAACGTTGCCAGTAGCTTTGAGAAGAAAATCATCATATGTCGAAAAAAAGATCATATTTTATGGAAAAAAATCATCATTTTTTTAATACATTTTATTTAAAAATTACAATCAATATATATTAACATATGTATTTAAATTATTATTGTTTAAAGAATTTATGGCGAAACGTGTACTTATGTTTATATGTTGACAAACCATAATTTCGCTGGCTTTGTCGTCATTGATCCAACAAAATCAGTGAAAATAAGTAAACTTAAATTTTTAATCACACATTCACCAACCAACAAATAGAAAACTTAGAAAAACACTCAACTGATTTCATTAGAACAATAACGGTGTGCATTTATATAAATAAATATTTACTTATTTAAGAAAGCTTAAAAAAAATTTAGATAAAAAAGCACATGTCCTATGAAAAAGTTTTATGAAGAACTATTACTATAATGTATACAGGGTTTCATATTTTTAATAATTTCTTGGTCTATTTTTAAATTATAGCAGGAACAGTTTCTTATTGCTAAATAATTTTTTGCATATAAGATACCTTCGAGAGTGCTGTTGTCTAATCTATTTCTATATTTAGTTTTGTTTAAATTGACTGTTGAGAATACTCGTTCGACATTTGCTGAAGAAATGGAAAGGCATATTAAGTTTTGAACAAATTTTGCAGCACCGGTAAAGCTGGAATGTTGTCAGCATGAGTTATTTTTAATCATTTGCAGTTAACTTTGAGCTAGAAATCTTTATTTAACAAAAACACTCAGGTAGACTTCTTCGTTATGTAGAAATAGACTTTTGTTTTCAAAATCAAGGTCGTTATTGATACTCATGTTCACAAATTCTGTTTTAATAAAATTGTCTAAAATTTCACAGGATGAGCTTTGAAAAATTTTGTTTACGTTATTTACCTCCATATTGTAAATACTTTAAAAAATGGTTAATCGTTCATATTACTCGAGAACCCGTACAACAACAGACTCTAATTACAACCAACTGTGAGGGGTGCAAAATTATTTTTGGTTTGTATTCCAAAAGCATTGCAAATTTTTGGTATTGCTAATTACGTTTTGAAATATTCGCTATGTAATTATCTACTTTATGTGGAAGCTTAAGAAGAGCAAAGCGAAATTGAATAACAAATATATTTGACAACAAATAAATTAGGAATTTCATTCTTAAATAATCTGGCAACGGAATGATTATTGCCTGTCATATTTGGAGCACCATCTGCTCCGAATCGTATTAATTTTTCTTTGTACAGTATTTTGTGTTTTTGAAAATAACTTTTTATACAAATAAATATTGTTAAAGCTTCATCACTCTCCACTTCAATTAAGCCAGAAAATAAGTCTTGTACTCTATAATTTATAGTTCCCGGATTACTAAACAAAGCGATTTTTTATTGCTCATGTCAGTAGACTCATGTACACATAAGGAGAATTTCTACTGATTCAGTATTTTGCAAACGAATTAAAATTGGGTCCGGCCTGAAACGGTTTTAATAAGGCACATAGTTTTTGTTCTGCCACATACAAGATTAGCTGTTATTTTTGAATCAGAAATGGAAGATTTTAGAAATAAAGTTAAGTGATCCGTACACAAAAATGTAAGGTTGTGTTCTGCAATAAACGCACTTAATTGGAGTTCTAAGTTTTTTACACTCCTCATCTCAGCAGTTTTACCTTCAAATTGTGATTCAATTTTTGTTTGGCTGCGACTTATACAATTCGCTCTGCTTATGTGCTTTTGGGTTGATTGGTGTTTTACTAGATCCGCTCTGCCAAGAATCGAATAGCATATTGTAAAAAACTTGTTTTTGTTGTAAACTAACTAAAATTTTTCAACAAAAAGCTGATATAAAACTTAACTTCGCTACGTAGTACAATTACAATGAAATAAACAAAATCATAATTTTTATAAATCAGAAATCAGAATTTAAGAAAGAAAATCATCAAATCATATTTTAGTTTAAAAAATCTTAAAAAATATGATAAAATCATCATTTTGGCAACGCTGTGAGTGACTGATTTTGACATTTCCGTTTGCACAAATCACAGCGAAAATATTTAGTGGGACGCAAATTTTTTCTAAACTGCTTATGTTGTTGTTCGCATTAAATTTTTGTTCTACTTATTATGCTGATGATCGTTAATTGGACGCAAATCAGCTGATTTTCGACTAAAAGCGTGCGAACGGTAACTGTTTCATATTGTGGGACAGGCTGTTAATAAGAATAGAACGGTGTCAATTACTATCTTTGCAAACACTATGCAATTTTGCCGTTGTCGCATTCTTAATATTCGGACGTTTTAGCATATCACGTGATTAGATTTTTCTTAACTAATCGACATCTCATTGTACTGGTGGATGTTGGATTTAAAACGCCTTGAGTTCATAATAACATCATATTTTTAGAAATCTACTGTTTTGTACTTTCTTTAAAGTAATTTTTAATTGAGCGATGTACGTTCTTCATTTGTGTTAGCTTTATTAGTGAGAGTCTAAAGAAGAAAAAAATTTTTTTTTAATAAATATTTTTAACAGTAAATTCAAAAAATAAACCATTTTCTTTTATATAAAATTAAAAATATGACAATCTATACATATCTCAACAATGATTAATATAACTCGAGCAATTATTCTTTCTAAAATTGACTGCGCACTTCCTATATATGGATTTTATGCCCAATCAAATATAAAAAGTATTCAGGCTCCATACAACGCCGCAATTAGACGCAGCATAGGTGCTTTCCGAACAAGCCCAATTCAAAATATTTTGGCTGAAGCGGGCTTGCCATCAGTAGAAGATCGATGCCTTTTATTAACATTAAAGTTAATCCCAAAGATTTTTGTATGTCATAATAAAAATATCTTTAAAGCAGCTACCAAAATTAAAAGTCGCAATAGACCGCTCAAGATTAAATCCGTTATAGCAAGGTGCGTCGAATACTCCAATAAGATCAATTTTAAAAGTTTTCTACACTACCTCAAATGTGCTTCCGAACCACCTTGGCATCTTAATAAAACATCCTTCTTGGATACATTATCTTCCTATCCCAAACCTACAACAACGCCATTAATATATAGGCAAATTTTCTATAACACTGCAGATAACCTATCAAATCTTGGATGGAAAATGTTATTCACCGATGGGTCAAGATCAAATAACATGACTTCCTTTGCTGTTGTACACGAAAATGGCATGCTCGTCGGACACGGTCTACTTCACAACTACTGCTCCAACTTCACGGCCGAAGCGTTAGTTATATATACAGCAGCAAAATTTGTATCCCAAAACCAAAACAAATTTGTTATAGCCACTGATAGTCTCTCGTGTATTTTGGCGATAAAGAATACTTTGTACGATTCTCCTCTGATCTCTAAAATTAGAAACATTTTCATAAAAAATCCTTACAAGATCAAGATTATGTGGGTACCATCGCACGTTGGAATACTAGGTAATGAACAGGCCGACGCTGCAGCGGCGCAGGCAAAGTATAGTCCTTTACACTGTGTCCAGACTTTTGAGTATCATGATATTTTAAATCTAATTTCAAACTTCTATACAAGCCTGAAGGACATGCAATGGTCCAAATACCAGCATGCTTACAAAAATTTAAATCCAAGTGGAACACGACCAAGTTACCCTAAGAACTGCCCTAGGAAGATTTCCGACCTTATAGTTAGAATGAGAATTGGCCACAGCAGATTAACTCACAAATATTTAATAGATAGGTCCCAACGTCCTATTTGCTCCACCTGCAATACGCAACTTATTTTCCCATATTTTAGATGAATGTCAAACTTTTCACAATATTAGGACAAAATTGTTCCAATTTATTCAACCATCAAGCTGTTTAAAAAATATTAATGATCACAACATTGAAATTTTCCATAAATTCATATTAAATTGTAATCTTCTTCACAAGTTATAAATAAGTTTATTTAATTTTACGAGACGAAAGCCTTAGTAGCTAGTTCTCTTTTGCTTTGTTAGTTACTATAATTGTATTATTGTAACTAATTATTAGTAAATAAATAAATAAATATGACAATCTACCATGATTGTAAGTGTAAGGATGTTTAACATTTGATTGAAAATTTGTAACCATAATTAAGGCATCAAATCGACAGATACGAAAGTCCCAAGACCTATTATGGTTACTTTATATGTGTTGTGAGTTATGTGCAGAATTTATTTTTGTAGCAATACAGCGATTTTTATTTTCAGTCAACCAAATTTTATATTACAAGCAAAGATGGGTAAAAACAATCGATTGAACATGCCAGCAATAGCGAAATTCCCATATTTGATACGACTTCAATGCAGTTATATGTTCTGATAGTTATTTTGCGATGATACAGGAAATTTTTTTTTTTGCTTGATCTGCCCTTAGTAAAACAGGACAAATTGTTAAATTAATTCAATTATCAAAGTAAAATATTTGTTATACTATTGGTGTTTCCTGTCCTAACTAACTAGTTTGTAGTCGAAGGCGAGCGCTTTCGATGCGAGTGCATCATTCTCAAGCCGCGCTGTAGTTTGTACTGGTGAGTCAGTGTTGGCGTTCAGGCAGCCCTGTTGTTAGGTTCGTATCAATTCAGGTAATCAGGATGCCAGTCACCTGGCATTTTTATGCAAAGTAAATTTATCGAATCCTCCGTCTTTTATTATTATGTAGGTACGTGTGTTCGTGTGAGGGTTTTAATGGTGTGAAAATTGTGTCTGAGGTCGTGTGTACCTGTTCGTTTATAATGCCATTGTTGAAAGTTGTTGTTTTGTAAATTTCCATGTTTTCAAGAATGGCTAGTCTTCGTCCTTTTTTGCTAGGCTGTAGTAATGTCATACATTCATCTATTTCCCTTGGTGTGTGTCCGTGATTGTCAAGGTGTAATGCAAATTTAGAATCTTCTCTTTTCCGTTTGTATGATCGTATGTGTTCTGTAAACCTTGTTTTAGTGTTCGTCCCGTTTGTCCAATATAAGTTTGTTTGCTGGTACATGTAAGTCTATATACCCAGTTGGAACTAAATTTGTCACTTGTTTCTGTCGTTATTCTGAGATTATGTGTTAGAGTGTTGCCAGTTTTTAATGCTGTGAGTATTTCTTCCTTGTGAAAAAGGTTAGTTAGTCTGTTTATTTCTGGTCCTGTGTAAGTAAAGGTGTGCCGTTGTGCTGTATCGGCTGTCTCTTTGTTTTCTTTTTTTCTGTATTTTTAATGTTGTATTGTCTAAGAAGTTTATCGAAGGCAGTTGCCTTGTAGCCGTTATTTTTAGCTGTGGCGTAAATTGTGTCGAGTTCTTTGTTGTACTTATCTGGACTAAGTGGATTATCTTAAGTCTGTGTATCATATGTCTAAACGCTGCTAGTTTATGTTGGGTAGGGTAGTTTGAGGTGTTGCGGATGGTAATGTCCGTCGTTGTTGGTTTTCTATAGATGTCAAATGTTAAATAGTCAGTTCCTCGTGTTATAGTCAAGATAATGCAAACTTCTGTCTTGTTCTCTTTCCATTGTGTATGTAATCTTATTATGAATTTGTTCGCCGTTGTCTTGTTCGAGGATGCATATAATGTCATCTACGTATCTATAGTAATGAGCTATTTTGTGTTTTTCCATTAGTGTTTTTACGGGTAGTGATTCGAGATGTTGCAATTTCATAAAGATTGCGGAAGCTGGTTTTCCCATCAAGTAATTTGTAAAAGTGGTTATTGAATCTAAAGTAGTTCTGTTTTATTATCGTCTTTGCAATATCTATAATAAATTTTGGCTTTCGTATAAATTGTCTAGTGTAGAATATCTAAGGTTTCATGTGTTGGTATTGAAGTATATAGATCCTTGATACCAAAGGAAACGAGTCGCGTGTTTCCGGTTATTTTGATGTCCTTAAGTTTATCGATAAGGTCTTGTGTATTACGTATAGCATATGTGTTTTTAAATTTATCCTTTCCTTAAGTACGGCGGTGAGGTGTTTTGCTAGGTGGTATGCCGGTGCAGGTCTGTAGTTTATAGTGGGGCTAATTGGTATGTTTTCCTTGTGTATTTTTGGTTATGCTTTGAATGTTGGTAGTCCTGGATTCATGTTCATGTATTTGTACACTTTTCCGTCACTAAGCGTTTTCCAGCATTTTAATAGGTTGCATATATCTCTTTGGAAACATACTGTTGGGTCATTTTTAAATTTTTGTGATATTTGTCTTCACTTTTTTAGTTAGGCTAAGCTTAATTAAGTTTGAACTCAATATATTGTTGTGAAGATGTTTTGTTTAAGTTTTCAATCAAAATAATTATCAGTGAAAAGGTAAACAAAATAACCTATTGTGAACTTTACAAACTGCCTAGTTTTCTAAAAAATCTTATACACCCAAGACAACAATAGCATACTATTTGTAAATTTTACGAAATAACTTTAAGAACAGAAAACGAAAACAAATAACACAGAACAAAAAAAATTATAATAATACTACGCTGAAAGATAGTAATAGTCTTTTGCAGATAACTGCACCATTTGTCATCCGTATGCATTAAGTAGTAGACAGAACCAGTTGAAGGTGGCTTCCAAGAGGTAAAACATGAATAATATGCTCAATCACGATCTCAAAACTATCTCCGAATCGTGCGAGTAGAATCGATTTTAAAGCCCGTTAGACTCAATGCTGCATGCTAACGCATAGACATGTGTTCGAAATAGGTGATACAGCACCTATTACTATGGGTAATATAAGTATTAAGAAATCGGAGCACTTGGTGTTTTTGGCATGAAAATCCAGTGTGGTTTCCGATGGACTAAGCATAATTTTCAGGTATCTAAAGAAGCTTTCAAGTGCCTCGATTTTTTAAAACGGTGTAGGAGATACTTCATATCCTATATCCGTTCAAAAAGGAATACAACTCTCATGCAGTGAAATATTCATCCGATTTTTGTACACTTAATGTTGCTCGGCCGCTTACACGACAGGTCCAAGGGGGTCACTGGGGACAGTAGGTTATCGAACTCTATTGATTTTTTAGTAGAGAAATTAGGGAACTTGTTCCCGAAATACGCACGATTTTGCGTTTAACTCGATTTTCGTTAAGAGCACATCCATTTGTGGTGGATTGGCCAGGGAATATTCGTTTTTTAGCAGTACTGTTTGTAAGTGAACTAAACTTCCTCTAGAGGTATTTCCTGTCACTTTCAATTCAAATCAAATATCCACAAACATTTCTTCCGCTTTCTTCCTCCCCATAACCGAATTTTCTTGTTCTGGCACAATGCATTGCATTAGTAGGGGTCATCCCCTGAGTGTTGGTCAAAAAAAAAACAACAGCTTACAACAGATACATAAGCATCAGTTGCTGGGCAAATGGACTAAATTCAAGTTGAAACATCCTTGGATATAGACAACAAAATAATAATCCTCATTTAGGCGTTGCAATGGTTAAATGCCCAACGTGTTTATTTTGTGTATATTGAAATTAAATAAATCGTGTAATTTAATTTAAAGCTCTTAAGTGTTCTTTTATTATTGTGTTAGAAAAGCACTCAATATAACAAAACGTTTATTAAAAGGAATAAACGTAGGTTAAGTTTTAAGTCATGAAATTTGATCATTCTTTGAATTTGTAAAATAGAGTGGAAATAAAATATATAAAAAAATTATTTATGCTTGCTATAAAACTCTAACCTGCATGTTGCTGTTTTTATGTTTTTGAAATAATTTGTTTCCCTTCTATAATAAAGCTGATCAAAAAGATATTACTGCAATGGCTGTAACAAAGTAACTAACAAAATAATTTTTATATTTCGCGCACAAATTTTTTGTTAAAATTTGACTTAATTCAAACACTAAAAAAATACTCATTATTTGTCTATTATCAAAGTGTTTACAAATTAATTTGATTTTATTACAAAATTTATTCTAAGGGGAGCTGGAAGCGTACATTTAATAAGATACAAAAGATTTTTTTACTTTCTGTCCTTTCTTTATTGTCCTTTCTTTTCTGCAATTAAAAATTTTTAATGTCAGTGTATTATGACTGGGAAGCTAGACGATTAGAGTTGCGAAACAAAGTGGATTTCTTTACAATGAAATATAAATGGGTTTTGCTTGCTAAGCAAATAACTTTTGGAATTTAGTTTTTGTTTTATTAATTCTCCACTTGCTTAACTGCTTAAACTACTATTTTCAGCACAATTAAAACACAGAAGATAAGCTCAATGTATATTTCCGCTTCTTTGCAAACAGAAAATTAAAAAGATAAAAATGCAATTAAATTAAACCAAGAAACTATGAAATGTTGTCGTTACCTTTCATCTGCTGAACGTATTCATTACGAGGGGGATTAATTACATCAATTTATTTTAAATTATAATGTACTATGTATATTATTTTAGAAGTACTACAGTTTCAAAGAGCATTTAACGAATTCCTCTAAGAACTAAACAGCGCATATTAATGGTATTCCTAAGTCGTAGATCGTTTAATCGATGTATCGTTTTCAAAAGAAAAGACGATATATCTAAATGCTTTCAATTTTAAGTGCCTGGTTCTATCAGCTATAGGTATAAACGTAAGCTCTTTCTACTGTTTGGAGACGATATTTACAGTCAAATATATTGTAATGATGTTCCTGAGAAGCAACAAGAAATGTACTGTCTCGTTCTTTATAAACGCTAAAATATACCGTGTGGACCTATAGATTTGTGTGCCTCCAAGATGCTTAGGGTCTCTGCCAGCTTATTCGCAGACATAAATTCTCTTATCGCTTCCTCAGATTCCTCCAGTGAAGTGGCCTTAGTTTTCCTTTCTGATGTGTGATGACACTTTTGCCCGCAATATGCATATTCGAAAGTAGGTCCAGAGTTGTAGAGCTAGACAACCATCGTGTTTTCGAATTATCCCAGTTGACTATAGGTAGTATGGGTGTTAATCTTGATAGTAAATCCTTATGCTAATTTTAAAAATTCCAACAAATGCAGAAAAGAAATTATTTAAATATTTTTTTGCATGAGTTGAAAATTCCGAAATTCGGATTGTCAAATTCTGCAAGTTTGTTTAACATGTTTAAGAAGAAATTTCTTTAGAACAAATTAAATGTTGTCATACATAAAACAATCACAAAATATGTGTTCGTAAAACACTGCCACACCAGAAAGGTGCAACTTGAAATACAATTCCGATCATGTAGAAAGAAACCATTGTTTTATTAAATTATATAAGGGATTAGCAAATCACTTCGACAGGCCAAAGAATTTGCCAGAACTTAATTTACATTTATCCCTTTTCTAAATCTATTCTCTTCTATATCTAAAAAGTAAATCTTATAATGTGTCAGGGCGTTTATAAACAAGTTTCTGCATTTTATATCCTTGCAGTTCCTTCGAAGCATTAGAAAATTAGTTTCGTTTCAAAAATGAACACGAAAGTTGGAAGAAACATAAGATGTATATTTATTTTGCGGATTTTCACGAAAAATTTTAGTACACCTTTACATTAAATTTTGGACATATTTGAATTAAATTTGTTTTAAATCTCGTAAATATTTCGAGTTTAAATAAAATTTTGCTGTAAAAAATTTGCGGAAGCTAAGACTAATCTATGAATTCCGTATACCGTATATATACGTGCTGCGATCCACTTTTATATTTTTATATCAATTTTATTCTATAAAGAAAGCGTAATATTCTATTAACCCTATGTTAATTTCAAATGAATAGGAATCCCAAGGGACTTACATCACATGACGTCAAACTACAACTGGCACCGTGTAGATTTTTCAGATAAAAAAAAATTCAATTTAGAAGAGTCTGACGGCTTCAATTTTAACTTTCACGATCAAAAATGAAAAAGACGAGCATCAATTGAAACGTTTTCATAGCAGAGTGGGAGCGGTTATATCATAATATGGTACGTGTGAGCTGGAATTTTTATCTAGCACCATGAACACTAGTTGCTATATTGGACTGATACAAGAAGCATTTCCTCACTTCCACAACATTTTTAGAAGAGTACAGTGGCCATTCCAACATAACAATGCACCAATTCATATAGCTCGAGCAGCGAAATCATGGCTATTCCATCAAAATGTTAATGTGCTCAATTGGCCCCCTTACTAAGTCTATGCTTTTGGAAAGCAATACAGTACCATTTCGATCGATTATATAAAATCATTATTAGTTTCTCTTCCTAGTCGAATTTATGAAACAATTTATGAAACAATCGATTTATTGCAAAGACTTTAAAATCCACAAATTTTTAAAAAATATAAACAAAATTAAAAACGTTTATTGCAAACTATACATAAGCTGTTTCATATGACGTAAATTTTGAATGCATTATTTTTATAGAATACATTTCTGTAGTGTTCAATAAATATTGAATAACCGTTCAACAGAAATATTGACTAAGTTTCTAACATATTTTTTTAAGAAGCTACAATCTTTCGAAAAAAATTTGCTTGGAGGTATAAGGAGTGTGTAATAAGAACCTTTAGCTTTTCCAAAATATGGTTACTTGAGTTGAACAATTAATGAAAATGCCGTAGGATCAATTTAGTGATTTTTTTTTAAATAAAATTTGGATTATTAGTACAGTGAAAAGTTAACTTATATAAAAAAATTACTATTGATTTTTCAATACACCTTTACTTTTTTATTAATTAAAAAGTAAATAATAAGCTGCCAGCAAAATTAAGAAAACATACAATGCTATTTATTTTACTATTTCTCACTTTCTTTACAATTATCGCCTATCTCTTCTTTTCCCTTTAGATGTGGATTGGAGCGTACATAAAAATAACGCCAGCATAGAAAACATTTTATATTTTACTATTATTTTAGATTTTTCTGTGCTAGTTTAACTTTAAGAATCTGCTTATTATGGATCAAAAACAAAGCGTTCAAACTACGTCGTTATTGAGGCATCCGTTAGTTTAAAGATTTTGTTTTATTGTTTTTATTTTAGCTTTTCTGTTTATTACACTTTAAAAGATAACAATGTTATTATAAATTTCATGTCTTTTTCGGAACGCCCTTTATTTTTTAGTGCCTTTTGGTAGAGCGTGTACTGCATGTGCACTAAAAATGTTCAAGAGTCTACTTATTAGACTTCCTGAGATATAGAACTGTAACACACGAACAGGCATTGTGGCGAAAACAATAGAGTTACGTTTTTATCCTCTGGAGTACAGAACCCTAAAACTATGAAATTAAGCTGTATGCACTGCAATAAATTATAAAAATCACTCACATTTTTCGCTTTCAAGATACTCAAATGTTTGCTTTAGTAAAAAAAAAATATTTATAATAATAATTTATAATTATAATAATATTTATTGTTAATATGAATCTAGTTTTTCAAGGTTCATCAACAGCTGAAAGAATTATATGTACGCGATATGCTGAGATAGCAAGAATTATAGTGCCTTTGCTATTGTCGTTCAAAACTATTACTCATCTGCAGAACACTAAGAAATCCCGACAGCTACGTTTTTCGATATACTTCGGATATTTTCTAATGGTAAGAATTGATATTGTAAGTTCGTAAATAACACATTTCAACTTCTCATGCTTTATCAATTAATTTTGGTGAATTTATTGTTATTTGTTGAAATTTAGGCTAAACAAATAAATTTAAAATAATAGATTGTGTATCTGAAAAAACTTGATATGAAATGATTACAGGTTTTGGTAAATATAGTTAATATGTCAATAATAACAATAATTTAATATTTGAATTTATGCAAGAGAAATCAATATTCTAAACCCATAGCAGAAGGCTTCAACGTCTAGAATAACCCTTCACAATTCTATATAATAGGATTTATTCCTAGCTAAGAATTTCTTAGACATTTCTGTCTGCCATATTCAAAGTAGTGAAGGAAGGTAACACTAGTCACCCGGTAGCAAATTTTTTTGTATAGCAACTCCTGTAAAAATGAATAATAATATGTTTGGCTTTTTTGATTAGGGTAAGCCATGACTACATCATTCTGCTATTGATTATGAATGCTATTGATTTTCTTAAGTGGTTTACGCTTGACCCAGGTATAATGAATTGGATGCTCAGCAGGCACTTGACTTAATTGCTGAAAACTTTATATACCGCTTGGAAGTCAGTGTTACAAGAACTGGATAAGATCATGAGTTTTATCTGTACCTGAGAGAAGAGGCTGAGAGAGTAGAGCATGTTGCTTGTGTTGCTAGTAGTACCAGGTATTGGATTAAAGATCCAATGCAGACTCTATATGACAATCAGGACTCAGCTGATATGTGTGTCATTAATTAAGCAGAAAAAGCTCGATAGACGTTAAAGACGTCAGTCAAAGTGTAGCCTTTAAAAATCACTGCATAACCATTTAACTCATTTATGCTTGTCTAAAATATTTAAAATATTTTAGTTTTTTTTTTTCTAAATAAATATAGAAAATTTTTATAAAAAATTTTTCAATAAAAGTACATAAATTTAATAACACATTTATTAAAAACAATATAATATTTTAAAGGAATCAAGCAAAAATAATAAAAATGAAGGAAAAAAATATTTTCTACTACATATTCCTTAGATCTAATTACCACTTGAAATGAGATCATTTTTTTAAATATTCATGTGTTCTCAATATTAAATTAAATTAATAGTTGGATAAGTTTTATATTTCCCCTTTTAAAAATTTTTCAATTTTATACAAATTCTAAATATTTAGTGTGTAAAAAATATGTTTTTATCATTACAAGTTATGTGTTAAAAATGACTACAAAAATAAAATTAAAATGAGTTTTAATGTCATTTTAAGTAGACATTGCATTGCCAGTGACGCATAAATGTAAAATGTATGCAGAATAGACAAACGAAAATGTCAAAAAGGGAAACATTAAGTTCAACGACGTATTTGAATATTGAAATTAATAAAATGTATTTCATGCTTTTGCTGCAGCTGGCAATACATGCAACTAAAAATGACAACAAAAATCAATAAAGAGTTTTATTTTTTAATGCTTTATGCCAGTTGAGTATTGGAGGTTTTGTATTTAAGAAGTATCTAAAATATGCATAAACATCGTTAAACTCTTGGCTGGTTAAACTGCACATCATTTTTAATGATGAGTTCAGTAAGTGCCTTCAATTAAGATAATAAACCTTCCTTTTCTAGGGGTCTTAACAGACCTGAATATGGTAATGACTTTCGGTATTAATTTGCGGTAATAGTATTCGCCAACATTTTTTCATTAGTATCTCAGTAGTAGCAGCTTTTATAGGTCTCCTTGATAATATAGGGGCTTGCAACAGTCTGAAACTGGAAGAGAGGTGTCATCAAACATTTACCAGTGCCTAACTTTTAACACAAGAATAAGCCAGCAGCTTTAAGAGCCTACAGCCTACCACCTGGCAACGTCCTTTGAGAGTAAATCGGTTGCTGTAAATTATATAATCTATGCAATGAAACAAATATCTTCAATAGCACCTCTGTGCAAAAAGTCCCTTTTTGGTTTTTGGGAAGTTGCTATGAGCTGGTAGACCAATACAGTAAGGCCATCATGATGAGGCTTTCATAGCCAAACATTGATATTTAATCTTTATCCCTGTTTAACTCTACTTTAAAATGTTATGCGTTGGTTTCCTTCTTGTAACTATAATATTTGAATAATTATTTAAAATGTAAAATAAAAATAGAAAACCTAAAACTTAAAAAAATTACCAAATTCTCAGTATTTTAATTTTTCAAACAGGATGACTGCTAATTTACGCATTTTTTCTTACATATTTTTAAAAGGCCTATGAAAATGGAATTTTTAGAAAATCTAACTCATTCAATAGCTGCAGAAACAAAATTGTGAGAGTGAATATGCGGTATTTAACCTTTCACGTCAGATTGATAAGAACCTCACATTGAAAACGTCTTTCACTTTAACATATATTTAACTACAAAAGAGCTGCTTCACAGATACAAGATGCGTTCATACAGGGTATGGACAAAAACATCTAAATGATAAATATTTTATTTATGTTAAGAAAATGTAGTTGCAGTTTAAAAGTAGATTGCAGCCATTAGTACATTTTTATTTCCATTATCGGACTAATAAATGGTGTTCTATATATATAAAAACCCAATATTTTATTGCAAATATCTTAACAGCATAATTAACAGCGCACACATTACAACATTCTTCATTATTGCCAGTTATCAAGAGTATTCTTCCATTCAATACTTCCTTGTGTAAATAAAAAAAAATAGAAATGAAAATAAAATGAAATGAAAAGAACAATGGTGTTTAAAAAACTTATCCTCAATGATTAACAGGGTTTTCGCTTTCTAAATATACAAATTCTTAAGAGCACTTTATTGAATTGTTGAGTGAATTTAGTTACAATTTGCAGCTCAAGAAAACGATAATAAATCTTTTATTATTAAGAACGCTATTTGCGATTGTTGTCTCTAAATAGTTTTTATTCCAGAGAAATAAATTTGAGACAACCCGATTGCTGAAAGAATAACTAAAAAGATTAAGAAAAAAAATATTGTTGCGTCTATTTTATTTTCAAGTTTGTAAAACGTTTACTTACATATATACATGTATTTGTGTGTTGTGACATATGCTCATAGATGTGAATGCTTTAGTAAATAGTTGCATACCCAGCAGGTAACAAAGGCTTTTAACAATCCTAGGAACCGTTATCATTGTTCCATTCTATGCTTACAAGTAATTACGCGAGAATATGACCTATTCTAGTAGCTTTCTAAAGAAACTATAACAACATTTGGAAAAAAATAATTGTATTCGATTTTTTGCAGCTGTTATAAACAATTTTTAAAAACATTTAACAAATCAATTAATTTTTGAGGCTATAGTTTATTTTCTATTTTCAATTCTAAAATTTTATTAAAGTTAAAAGAATTTTCCCTTTAAAATATACTTTCTAACACGGACGTTTTTAGTATTTTCCATTGGGTACGTAGTGTAAAGTATGTGCCTCATTGCACTAGGCAATGAAATGAAAGTTTACCAAAATGGTTAACAAAAAACTACTACCTAATATTCACACATATATATATATATATATATATATATATATATATATATATATATATATATATATATATGTATATATATATGTGATAGTGCATTTTTTATACTGCAAACTCTGCAACTAAAGATTTAATGAAAAATTATACTAACTGTGAATCACAAGTCTTTCTTTTAACTATTAAATCTAAAATCGTTATAATCGTTAAACCAAAATCTTTAAATGTCACCGACCAATTCTAGTTCTGCTGTTTTAGTAGTCTTAAATACACATCCTTACTGAAAGTTATACCTAGTAATAGTCGATTCACTAATAAAGCAAGAAGCAATTTTTAAAAGAAACAGATTCATAAATTCTGCGATTTGTTGTATTTACATTTTATGTTGTCTTTTGATGGCCAATGTTTTAGATGTATAAGTGCAGGAAAAAAACTTATGGAAGTATTCTAGAAGCATAGTTTTATGCGAAATTCTCAAAACATTTAACATAACTTCGTCCCTCTTCATTCGGAATTTTTTAAACTTAAGAAACAATACAGAACTCGAATTCACTTGCTCTTATGGTATGCTAAATAAACAGGGTGATTATATTCTTTATGTCCAAAAACTAATTGCTGTGTCTAGAATATGCTCGATAATTTTTAAACACAGGGAGTTTCAACAAGAAGTTTATTTTCGAAAAAAAAATAAAACAAAAAATTTATATTAAGATGATACAAATTATTATTGTATTACGAAGAGAAACGTTCGGTAATTATGAATGAAAAATGATATCTGAGAAATGTCCACCAGTTATATTAACATCGTTAATAATAGCCCAAAATTGAGTTGTTAACATCTATTGACCGTTACCAAATTACCAGTCTCATCTTGGAAAAACAAATGGCCTAATGACGCCTCCAGACCTCATAGCGCACCATACAGTGACATGTTTAGCATGCAAAAGCTTCTCAATAACCGTTCTAGGATTTTTAGAAGCCCAAATGTAGCAATTTTGCTTGTGGATATCCCCGGGGGGCTTCGTCTGAAAAAATAATTTTTCAGAAAAATCAACCGGTTGTTCCTGAATCAATTGAGCGAATCTACGGCGATGTGAATGGTCTGTCGGCTTCAACTCCTAGACCAGTTTAACCTTTTAACGCTTCAAAATCAAATCCTTACGCTAAATTCGCCCTGTGATGGTTTTGACCCCCCAGGGGCATATAAATATGGTCTTTATAGATTATTCCACTATCTAGACACAGTGCAACTGGGGAAAAAGGGAGCCCAGTCCCCTGAAGGCAGACAGGGAGTCAACTGGAAACTCCACTTTATTTCCACGGGGATCAGTGGCCTGCAGAGTTCATTATTTGTCTCTTTAGACTTTTAATAGTTCTCTGGCTGATCATTGAGGTTGGCCCCTATATGGGAGCATCGTGGTGGTTGTGGTTTCGGGCCCCATATCCAATGGTTTTCTATGGTGGCCAGGATCATTTCACTGATAATGACACGCATGGTGAATGATCCAGTCCAGTGAGCATGCTTGACATGTGTTCTGGACAGGAGTTGGAAAGTCTCCAACTCTTTAGCAAGGTGTGATGATTTGCAGACCTGTCCTGAAATCATTGAAGTTGCAACTAGGTGGTTCTGTTGCATAGAATTATGGCTTCGGCTATCTAGGACGCATGTATGACGTTCCAAATTATACAAAGTGGTTTGTCCACCATCTGATTAAGACTATAGAGTCAGGCGCGGATGTAAAACGAATCACACTCTGTGATGGTTTTGAATAACTCCAATTTTTGAGAATGTCGAGGAATTGGCAAATTTCGATCTGCTTCAACACTGCGGCCCACGAGTGGGTTGTTTTCAGTTTAACGACCCGGTCGAACACACGTTGGTGTTCGCACATTTTGTATTGAGCCAAATTCTAAATAGCGGCCTCAGATGGATGTTTCTGTTGTCACATTTTACGAAATGTAACTTTAACAAAACCATCATTTTCATAGGGGATTTTAATTCTTTGAATGCGATTTTTGTGCAAAATTGAATTTATAGTAACAACTGCCAATTCATCTTCTACGAATACGTCAAAATATTAAACGCCAAAACAATTTTGTTATTGGTATTGCCACAATTGAAAAACAAACTTCTTGCTGAAAAACCAGATATATTACTTAACTGTATAATATATGAAAGAATACTGTTGTCATTTCCCGCGGTGTAAACCGTCATTGCTGGCTGTTTGTTTCATTTACTGGCGGAAGAAATCCAAACAACTTAATATGGGAGAATACATTGCGAGC
Source organism: Trichopoda pennipes (assembly GCA_030448955.1). NCBI lineage: Eukaryota > Metazoa > Arthropoda > Insecta > Diptera > Tachinidae > Trichopoda > Trichopoda pennipes. Next base: position 11,786,482 of record JASKUP010000034.1, read on the forward strand.
AGCCATGCCAAATAAAAGAAATAGAATATATTATAAACTATCAAATTTATATTAAGAAGACAACAAAGGACGGTAGAATAAAGTAAATGCGGTAATTACAGCTTTTGAAGCGCCTTTTTTAAGTGTTTCTCAACAATTTGATAAAATATTTTTATTGAAACAAATATTACTACCAACTATTGGAAAGCTATTCAACTGATCGAAAGTTTATAATTAAAGAAAATGATCCCTTTCTATTCTGCCTCATCCGTTTGAAGCTGTGATTCCTTAAGGTAGGACCTTAGGAACTATGCTGTACTTTTTACATCAGATTTGCCAAGCAGCATTTCAATCAGCATGTAAAATTTTGCTGATAGTTTATCATTTGTTTGCTATGTACCAGTAGAATTTATTTGCAGAATTGGTGCTCACATAGATGAAATTAAGATCTGACTGCCTGGTAGAAATTCTGGATTTATACTAGACTCCAAAATTTTAATTTCTAATTTGATTTCAAAACCTGTTTAATGTAAGCATTTTTTTGCATCACTTTCTTTTGCCTAAAACGTGCCAAATTAAAATTCTAGAATATATAAAAACTTCCAAACTGAACTAGTATCTAATTGTGTTATTAGCAAAAGAACGAAATCGTAAAACTTTCAACCAGTCACCTAACGCGAACACGAATGAATAAAAACTTGTATGTTCAATTATTTATAATATAAATGTTATTGAATCTATGGGAAAACATTACATTATACTTCACCCACAGACCCTTACTGGTGAAGAAAGTCATAATGATTGTAACATTAAAGTCTCTACTATATCTTTATCTCAAATAATAAAATATTTTAAAAAAAATATTCTTCCTTAATTATTTTTTCCACGGTGTTATTTATTTTCCGCTTTTTAATGAAGAAAACTAAAAAATAATACCTTTTGTTTGAAATAATCATTCTTTGATTGTTAAAACTAAAAGTTGTGGCTTTTATTGAAATAGTTTTAATTACGGACTAAATTCTAATAATGAAGTAACTTAAAAATTGTAAGAAAATTAGTTTTCATTTCGTTTCTTATAACCTTTTTAGTGACCTTAAGTATTCGTGAACTTAACTAATTATTAACTATAAGTTAAAGGAACAATTTAAAATATTGTTACGTCTATACCTTTTATACATTTTTGTTGTGAGTTCTTTGTTGCCAAATAAATAACACCAGTTTTTAAAGTTTTTAAATTAATAACAATTTTATTTACTTTAACTACACAAAGTTGACACTACAGATGCACGTCTTTAGTTTACAAGGTTTAATTTTACATTGATTTACTATCCACTCCGACGCTGCTCTATTTATATTTGTCCATTTAAAGTCTAGAAAATTTAAGAATCTTCTACTCTCTTTGTATCACATTTTGTTGCTGTATGTTGTTTATTCGATGTATAGGCGCCTGGGTGTGTATTTTTGTTGTTGTCTTTACGCTGATTAGGTTTCTGCTTGGGATTTATTTCAAAATATACGAGGTCTATAAATTAAATAATAAAACTGATTATTTAAATTCTTTTTATTTAAATAAAATCACAATTGTATTTTGTCACCATCAATATAACTTTTTTCTAAAGTCACTCAGCGCTGGAAATAGTTATTCTTTTCCTCGTAGTAGTGCTGGATCTCACATACTGGAATAGCCGTCAGTTGGTTGGTTACATCTATTTAATTATTTTCGATTGTCCCACAATGATTTCCCTCCAGATAATTTGTGAGCTTCTGTAAGAGAAAATAATCAGATGAACTTAAGTTAGCCGAAAACGGAGACTGAGAGGCCACATGAATGTTTTTATTGCCCAAAAACTCGTTTATTGAAATTGCTGTGTAACAATAAAGATTTAGTGATGCAACACCCAGATGTTCTTGATGTTTGATCTCACACGAATAAACCTTTTTCGAAGTCTTTCAAGAACCTCCCGGTAAATGTGTTGACTGGCCATTTGGCCTCGGGGTACATACCCTTTCTGAACGATTCCGTGGATATCAGCATACATTGAATCTTAGACTTTGTTATCCTTGCTTTTTGGGCCTTGGAGAGGTTGAAGGTTGCTACTCTATGCTTAGCCCTTGGTTTCTGGGAAGTATTCCAACACCCAAAAATCGCCACCAGCAACGACACGATTAAGAAAATGGTGATTATTTTCAATCGAATCAAGGCACCTTTCTTTCCTGACGTCCTTTAGTTGGTTTTTCATTGGACAAAACCATTCGTCTGGATGGTGTGAGTCAAATTTGGCTCTTCTCCGATTATTCTGACTGTCAACTGACGATCTAAACGCAAAAGAACTCAGATTCTGTCAACATTTTCATTAATTCTTAAAGATGAAGCTCTTCTGCTTCGTGGTTCATCTTCCATCAATTCTAGTTCTTCCTAAAATGCCTTAAACCACACTGAAAAACCTACCTCCTACCTCCGTAGGCCTGTTAAAGTTTAGCAAGAGTTTTCGTTACACTGTACCCAAGCCTGAAGCAAAACCTGACAGCACACCGTTGTTTAAAACTGAGGTCACTCATTTTTGAACATAACAGAAAAAATGTTTAAAAAAAAAATGGTTCTGACGACCGATGTCTAACCCTCACTGAAGGTAAATCATATGGTCATCTGCCACCTCCCCATGCTCAGTGCTGCCAGATTGAACGTAACGTTGCCAGTCTTATTACTTAATTTTCAGACCTCGTATAGCAGACATGTGAAAAATCTCAAATAATAACATATTTTGTTTATGCTTCTACAGAAAACTTGAAGTTGAATGTTGCGATCCAGAATATTCAATAATACTGCCTAACTTTGATTGGTTTCTAAACGATACGATATGAATATTAAAACATACTATAATTAGAAGTTCGTATGAATGTACTTCTTATATTTATTACTCCATTTCTCGAATCCCACGTATGTCTTTGCTTTGTTTTGATTTTACGAAGAGTTAGTTGATGACAGGGTTTTCAGATTGTTTTCCAATTCGAATTCTCTAACTGAAAGTTTTTATCCCCAAATATTTCCTAGAAAATAACACTTTAATGTTGAAATTACTTGGGAGTTTTGGAGAACTGATATAATCCTCGACTGGCTGCTATTTGTATTTATTGTCCAAAAAAGGCACTTTCTACAAGCTTTTCCTGTAGGTAACCACAGTTAGTTCCAGCCATTATGGCGGTTCTATAAATTTATTAAAATTAATCCAGCGGTACCTTAATATTAAAAATAGTTGTTTTAAAATTCTGTCCAGATATTTATTTCGATGAGATTGCTTATTTGCTTTGAATAAATAAAATTTGATTGCTATAGTTTAGCCTGAAAAACATTTGTACACTTTCATTAAACCTCAACCGGGATTAATTTCATTCTTAGAAGTATTAACTTCTATTTACTGAATTTGACGGCAACAACTAGAAATGCAACTTTATTTCTAGTTATATTTATATATTTTATTATCTTAAGCTCGATATTTGTTGCTTTACTAAACGGCTTATAAATTAAATAATTGAAGCATTAGGATTATAACCGGTTTGCAACAAGGTTAAAAAAAAATAAAATATGCTCCAGGATATAATATCCTCAGAGATATCTCCAATTCCCAAACAGAACTTTTATTCACTATTTTGAAATATATAACCCTAATCTGCTAACATTTGATATTGAGTTATCGCCATTTTCGGCTGTTGCTGGCTAAATATATTCCCGGACCCAAAAAATATCCATATCAAGGTAAACTTTTGTGTTGTAGTATACAAGAATTATCAAAAATCCCTAAATTCGGTACCGTGAAGTAACTCCCAAATGAAATAACTCCCAAAAAAATAAATAAATAAGTCCCAACAAAAAATTCAAAATGCATACTAATTGGGAGTTATTTCATTATGAAATAACTCCTAACTGAATTCTATTGGCAGTTATTTAATTTATTTTGATAATTGTGGGTTATTTCATTTTTATTGGGAGTTATTTCATTTGGCTAAAATTGCATTTCAGTTTATTTAGATATTATTATAATGGTTGCTATAACTGTCCCAAATACAAAAACAGTAATAAGTAATTTTACAATAGTATATTGAGCATCGGTTTCGCTTACAAACTTTTTCGGTATAGTCGGCCTTTGGCCGGGCTAAAAGATTTCTCCTCTATGTTATTTCAAATACCGGCTTCGCTAACAAAAGATTTTGCTCCTTCAACCTTTAAGTATTGTATAGAAGTTATTTCATTTTAATTAATTAAAGAGCTATTATTAGGAGTCACATAATGAAAGCTATTTAATTAGGACTTATTCCATTATTCCATTAGTCAGCGAAGCCGGTGTTTGTTATACCATAGAGAATCAAATCTTTCCGCCCGGCTATGCAGGAAACTTTTAGTGAGCGGAGCCGGGTTTGTTATACTATAGATGTTAAACCCTTTCATCAGGCCGAAGGCCGGGTACACAGATCGGAGTGGCTCAATGACCTCTCTATGATATATGTTACACCGGCTTCGCTAACAAAATATTGTCTGTATAGCCGGCCTCTGGTCATATATCAATGATATATGGTATGATATCAAAGTTAAGGATATCTTTCATAGGGAGTTACCAGTTATACCATAAAGGTTAAAACAGTTAAACAGCGCCCGGGTGCAAATATAATTTTTATTGGGAGTTATTTCATTTTTGTTGGGACTTCTTTTATTTCGGAGTTATTTATTTTTTTTTTTTTGTGAAAACATTTTTATTTTGAATTAACGCTTAAGTTTTTGGGTCTTGTTTCATTTTGGCGTTTTTTTTAATTTGGGAGTTATTTCATTTTTGTTGGGACCCGCAAACTTTTGTGCGATGACAAAGGAACAATAAATTGGTCATATATAAGTATGATCTGAAAGAGACTTTAAAACGGGAAATGATTGTTTAATTATATGATTGTTAGTTTAAAAAACGCATATTTTAATTATTTTACTATGATTGCCCGTCAATTTTGTTTTTTATATATTTATTAAACTCGTATTTCTTTTTTTTTGCTTTATTTCAATTAATTTTTTATTTTCATGTATTATAAAATATTTCATTTACTTATTCAATTTTATATCGGGTTTTCAGCAAGAAGTTTGTTTTTCAGTTGTGGCAACACCAACAACATGATACTTTTGACATTTAACTTTTTGACGTATTCATAGTAGAACGCATTAAAATAATTAGAATCCACTATGAAACTGGTGGTTTTGTTAAAGTTACATTTCGTAAAATTCCTGATATTTTTGGATATTCTGAGTCCGCTATTAAAAATTTGGTCGTTAAATTTGAGTCGCCAAAATGTGCGAACACCATCGCGTGTTAGATCTGTCCGATTTGGCGAATTTTGCGTAAGAATTTGACTTAGAAGCCTTACAAGGTTCAAGTGGTGCAGGAGTTGAAGCCAACCGACCATTACATTGCCATAGATTTGCACAATTAATTCAGAAACTATCGGCTGGTTTTTCTGAAAAAAATATTTTTTTCAGACAAACCACATTTTCAATTGTAAGGGTCAACAAGCCGCGGTTGGGCTTCTGAAAATCCTAGAAAGATTATTGAGAAACCTTCGCATGATCCGTTTTTTTTCGAAGATGAGGCTAGAAGTGCGGTTACCGTCAATGGATCACGCTATCACGGGATGCTAACAATTTAATTTTGGCCTGTTATTGACAACGTAGATATCACTGACATGTAGTTTCAACACAACGGTGCCGCATGTAACACAGCCAATGAGATTATCAATTTACTGCAAACCAAATTTCCCGATCGCACAATTTAACGATAATCAACAGTTAAGTGGCCACCCAGTGTTATTTAACACCACTGGATTATTTTGTGTGGGGCTATACTGAGCCAATCGAAGCGATTTCAGCCTTAAAGCTCAAAATCCGTGATGTGATTATCCAAATAGGACTTATTAAAAACTTTGATGAAAGAATCGACATCTGTTAGGATGGTCGTGGTGGACATTTGCTAGATATTATTTTTCATTCATAATTGCCAATAAAAATTTTAATCATCTCAGTCCAAATTTTTTGTTTTATTTTGTTTTAGAAAACAAAGTTTTTGTTAAAAAATCCTTTATTTGAACATAAGTTATATTTTAAGGTTTTATTTTTTTTAAAGAAATTAAGTGTTCTAGCCTATTTTTATATTTTATTATAGCTAGTTATACTTATAATTAAACATATTTCAAGTAATAACTTAAGTTAATATTACTATACTATCTATTAGTAAAGAATTTTCAATGTTAATTTTATTTTGAAAAATATTTAGATGTATATTGTAATAATTTTAAGTTATATTAATGTATGCACTTTCTATATAATATAAAATTTTTAATATCGATATTTTCTTTTGGATATAGGAGATATAATATAATAATGTATTCATAGGGTGCCCCTATAGGCTAGTAGGTAGTGTACTAGCTTGTCAGTGTGGGCGTTGTGGGTTAAGTCTGACTTAAGTCAGTTAAAAAATACACGTATAATACCAGGTGCCCCCATAGGCTAGTAGGTAGTGTACTAGCTGGTCAGTATGGCGGTTGTGGGTTCGATTCCCAACGAAGACCCTGGTTTTTTTTCACCACAAAAATTAAAATTGACTATCGGTGGGGCTGCTCAGTGATGAAGGCATGGTCACTGGTCACTGTTGCTGTCTTTATACGGCAGTCAATTTCCGACTCTCCTTCTACTTTCAACACCTGTTTCATCTCTTCTCTATCCCTTTCCTAAAAGAATGTAGCAGAGTACTTGATTAAATAGACATTGTTGCCTGAAGTGCTAAGGATGAGCTCGATGATGCCCGCTACAAAAGGCATGTAGAGTTGGTTCTAGGCATTGTCATTGCCTGCTATGCCACAAATAATATTGGCATCACAAATCCATTGTCGTTTACCAAAGATAAACTTTATATGGCTTAAGAGCAATTGCCCAGAATTGCAGTCCAGCTTCGATACGATCTTAGAGGCATTCAGGCATAATCCAACGGACGTAACGTCATAACACTATTCTCTCGAACAATTATTATGTCATAGGTCAGTATCTGCGGTTCCTCATATATTACGCAGGAATAACATATTGTCATTAGAACTACCCTATCTCACGACTGTCTAAACTCAGCCCACGTTGCTTTTCTTGGGTGAACAATTCAACTCTTGAATTTTGCTTCACAATAATAAGAAAACTGATATCCAAGGATCAAAAATTCGTAAAATTATGTGACTGGTAGCTTAAGTAGCTGCTGACTTTAATCCAATGAATTAGCTGTTTTGTTTTTATTGATTTTTGTGGTACAAATTGTAAGCGAAAAGAAGGAAAATTCCAGTTTTTAAGTTTTCCTTCCTTTATAAAAATATTTTTAATGTTGTGATTTTACTTTTGTTACTTTCACTACGCAACAAACTAAATAAATGTTACTTTTAGATTTTGAAAAGCTCGAAATGCATTGATCCTGCAATTTTCAGACACAGTAATTTCACTTTTTTGTAATGTGCTTCGATCAATTACTTATCATAAATTATTTCTCCCTGTACAGTATATGTAAATGCGAATGCAAAATAATATTTTACCCAACTTGTAAAAACAATTCCTTATTTTAGTGACAGACCACCCAGATACCCATTACATTTTAAATTAACTGTTTATATAAGAAGCATTTGGTTGAGAACGAAATGTTTCTTTATTTTTATTTTTGACCTGTTGCTGTTGAGTCGATATTATGTCGCAAAAAGTCACTTTTTTACAAAGACATTCAAAAAAATCTTTTATAATTTCATGTAAAATTTCAACGTGCTAATTTCACAAAATCTATGCAAAAGAAAATGAAATTTTTTACGCTAAAATTACTTAACAGAAAGAACATCATCAGACTCTATATGTAAAACTGATGTAAGCCCAATTTCTAAAAGTTCTTCGAATAGTATAGTTAAAAATTGCTTGCTTATATTAATTTTGCTTGAATCTCTGCTTTTGATGGCAATATCTTACAATAAGAAAAAACTTTCTTTAAAAAGTTGAGTAGTGCTTGAAAAAAACAAGAATTCCATATTAGACGTGAAGCTGGTGATTGATTTAAGCTATCAGTTACCGAATATTATATAAAAACATTCATATTGAAAATGAAAATATTATAGAGAAAAAACGTGCCTACTTATAAGTTAAATCTTAGTAGTCCAGCTAACTATTACGAAGTACAACTAATTTACAAGTACGCAGGCTTTAAAAATTTCTTAAATCTTTGATGAGAACTGAATTGCATTTTAGATATTTTTGTTGTTGCTGGAACTGATGAGTGTGATGCAAATATACCTAGATACAGCAAAGCCAGTGAAGTTCTAGTTGCTGTGGATGAACATTTATACAGGAGGAGCAAAATATTATTTAATATGGATTCAGTAATTGATTATTGTGTGTAATGATTAAAATGATAAAATATAAATTATTTTTTATGGCAATACAAAGTAATAATTTTGCCATATCGCAAATGTGCGCTCATGAAAAAATAAAAGTACAATATGTATCTTTCGAATTTAATTGATTCTTACCTTAGTACTGATTAACATTAAGCAAGTATTATCAGTTTTCAAAAGAAAAGGAACACGACCATGAGTGTCCTGAGTGCAATCCCAAAGATTGTTTCTAATTTCTATAAAAACAACAAAACTTTCTGTGTTGATTCATAAAAGACAACTATTTATCATTTTTACGTGCACACAAAAAATATAAAAAAGCAAATTCTGTAGTAATAGATAATTCCACAAAGTAAATTGATTCCCCAAAATCTAACATTATTTACTTACGATAAGAATAACAAATTGAATATTACAACAATTGGTGCATAATAGGTAGTGCAAAAAAAGTCCAAACATAACATACAGAAAAATGTTCCAGGTAAAGAAAACAAATAACCTCAAAGAATGTTTTTACTTTTCTTGACAAGAAAGTCATCGGTCACATGTGAAAGTTACATTGTGTAAAAAAAAATCATGATGGCAGCATTTTAATTAAAATCAAAAACCATCTACAAGCAAGAAAACTTATTGAATCAACAACAAAAACAACAACAAATGGTAATGTAATGGTAATGAAACAACATTCTGCTTCAATAATGAATTAACTCTATGTTCTCCAAAATCGAAAACAATTACCCTTTTCCCTAAAAAAAAATTAAAAAGTAAAAAAGCAAATTAATTTAAAATACACAAAAACAAGTAAAACATTAGGTAAATGACACAGAATCAGGAGAATCAGTACCACTAGATAACGGGTAATTAAATTTATTATTTTCAGTATGCACTCCAATATCTCAGCAGTATTACCAATCCTGGATTTTAACTCGGGAGTTGGACTCTGGTCACAATAATATATGCCTATTATTGTTATGCCTATTGTTGTTTTAATAATTTAAAATCAGCTATAACTTGTTTTTGCTTTAGTTATACTTTTTCGAGTTATCATTAAACATATTAAATTAAAATATTGGAATATTTAAATTTAACAATCACATAGTTAATAGCATTACTATTCCAGCATTAAACAATAATAATTTTAGCTTATGGTTGACATTTCACTTTAACTAATAATTCTCTTCAATAGCAAACACCATTAAATAACGACTTTAAAGTATTAAATTCCGAATTATATTTCTTCACGTAGAACCTTTAATTAGTGTAATATTTTGAATGTTTAATACATATAATGTTTTAATACATATTTTAATTACGGATGGATTAAGCATGCACAAAAGGATACAGCATAATTCATCCTTTCTTACCAAAAATCTCTTAAACATATAGATTTACCTTATTGCTCCTACAAATTATTTTAAACAATGCAGTAGAAATATAGAACATGTCCTACAGAAACCTACCAATTTCCGATTTTATTACTTTTCAAAAGTAATTTTGAATTAAATCTTCTAGCTAAACACCCGTTTCCAAATGAATACAGGCAGTTGGAAACCTATTTTGCATCTTCAAACCTGGTAAATACATTCAAAAGTTAATAAAGAAAAAACTATTTCCTATTATACCTTTTATAAACGTTTTGTTGTGAGTTCTTTATTGCAAAATAAATAACACCAGTTTTAGAATCTTTAAATTTATAACAATTTTATTTACTTTGACTACACAAAGTTGACACCAGAACAATTCACTTAAAATGCACGTCTTTACTTGATGAGGTATAATTTTACACTGAATGACTATCCACTCAGACGCTTCCCTATTTCTATTTGTCCATTTAAAGTCTAGAAGATTTAAGAAACTTTTACTCCCTTTGTATCACATTTTGCTGTTGTATGTTGTTTATTCGATGTATAGGCGCCTGTATGCCTGTGTGTTTTTATGCTGATAAGGTTTGTGCTTGGGATTTATTTCAATACATTTGTTATTGTCTTTTGTATAAAAGGGTTTCTTAGAAAACTAAAATTAGTTTTTGTCTTGCGCATTTAGATGGTAAACAGCATACATGTATTTTTATTCATGCATGCTAAGCAGTTAGTAAACAGCATATCAAATTGTAGTTGTGTGTGTATAAACTTCTACGCAGTTTGTAACCAGTAGTTCGCTTTAATGCATAATTATTTTTATTTAATACTTAAGCAAGACACATTCGTTACACTGCCGCCCACATAAGCCTTTTCGTCACGAACAGGCTCAATATTCTCTCCGCCATACTTGGCCAGCCGCTCGAAGAGAAGCGGCTGATCACCTTGTATGGTCCTTCCCAGTGGGAGTGCAGTTTGGGAGACAGTCCTTTTTTCGTTGTGGGTTATATAGTAACCCCTGCCGGGGGCACATTTATGGTCTTAATAGTACGTAACAGCTATCTAGATCTGTGCAACTCGGGGAAAAAGGGAGCCCAGTCCCCTGAAGTCAGACAGGGAGACAACTGGAAGCTCCACTTTATTTTCACGGGGATCAGTGGCCCGCGGGGTTCATTATTTGTCTCTTTAGACTTATAATAGTTCTATGGCTGTTCATTGAGGTTGGCCCCTATATGGGAGTATCATGGTGGTTGTGGTTTCGCGGCCCCATAAGGGAATTATGGAAATTATGGTGGGCAGGATCATCTCGCTGTTGATAACACCCAAAGTGAATAATCCAGTCCAGTGAGCATGCTAGACATGTGTTCTGGACAAGAGTTGAAAGTCTCCAACTCTTTAGCAAGGTGTGATGGTTTGCAGCCCTGCCCTGGAATCATTAAAGTTGCAACTAGGTGGTTCTGTTGCTTAGAATTATGCCTTCGGATATCTAGGACGCATGTATGACGTTCCAAATTATGCAATAGTGGTTTGTCCACCATCTGATTAAGGCTACATAGCCAGGTGCGGATGTAAAACAAATCACACTCTGTCCTTCTGTAATTCCCACCCGGGAGCACATTTATGGTCTTTATAGTACGTAACAGCTATTTAGATCTGTGCAACTGGGGGAATAAAGGGAGCCCAGTCCCCTGAAGACAGGCAAGGAGTCAACTGGAAGCTCCACTTTATTTCCACGGGGATCAGTGAACCCGCAGAGTTCAATATTGGTCTCTTTAGACATTTAATAGTTCTCTGACTGATCATTGAGGTTGGCCCCTATATGGGAGTATCGTGGTGGTTGTGGTTTCGCGGCCCCATAACAGTATAATGGTTATTATGGTGGCCAGGATTATCTCACCGTTAATGACACCCTAAGTGAATGATCCAGTCCAGTGAGCATGCTAGACATGTGTTCTGGACAAGAGTTGAAAGTCTCCAACTCTTTAGCAAGGTGTGATGGTTTGCAGCCCTGCCCTGGAATCATTAAAGTTGCAACTAGGTGGTTCTGTTGCTTAGAATTATGTCTTCGGCTTCCTAGGACGCATGTATGACGTTCCAAACTATACAATTGTGGTTTGTCCACCATCTGATTAAGGCTACATAGCCAGCTGCGGATGTAAAACGAATCACACTGTCTGTCCTTCTGTAAATCCTTCAGTATTTGCTGCTCGATCATATCTGGCTTTCATGTTGTCGCTGGATATTTGTATGCGATTGTGGACAAACTAATGGAGCACGTGCAGGTCTTCTTGTATCCAAAGAACATCGTCATTATCGTCGTATGCAGGAATCGGTTTAACGCCAAAATCTAAGTCGGCTGGTAATTTTAGCTCTCTCCGAAACACGACTTTTGCTGGACTACATGATGTCGAATTGTGGATAGCTGATCGGTATGCCAGAAGAAACTTTGGTACATGCTCGTCCCAATCCTTTTGGTGTGTACTGACAACTTTTCTGAGATATTCTTCCAGGGTGCGGTTGAATCTTTCTACCATGTCCTCAGACTGCGGATGCAGTGGTGTCGTTCTCCTCTTTTTTATCCCATAAATGTCGCACATTTCCTTGAATATGGTCGACTCAAAATTTCGTCCCTGATCAGAGTGAAGTTCTGTTGGAACACCGTAACGACACACCCATATGTTCACAAATTCATCTACAACTGTTTTGGACTCTTGGTTCGGAACGAGATAAGCTTTGGATAATTTGCTGAAATAATCAATTACTAATAGCAGATAACGATTTCCAGCATTACTGATAGGGAATGGGCCTGCGATATCCATTGCTATCCGCTCAAAAGGGGCGCCCACGTTGTACTGTTATAGCTTGCTACTACTTTTCTTTGTTGGCCGCAATGCATTGTTCGCATTTATCTATCCATTCGGCAACAGATTGTGAGCAGCCTACTAAGCAAAATCGCTGTTTTATTTTTTCCAGTGTTTTTGTTACACCTAGATGGCCGCCGCTAGGACCATTATGAAATTGCTTCATTATGAAATTGTTTTGCCAACAGGCTTTCTGCCGATTTGGTTACGGTCCGGTCTCATGTTCTCCAGCTTGGCCGATATAATTTTTGACAAGATGGGATCCTCCTTTTTGGCCTCAGACCAACCTTCTCATGTGCCAATTTGGATAAGCCTCACATCAATGATGGATTCCTTTTCCTCGACTTTTGTGCAGTGTCTGCATTCTACGTTGCGTGGGCGTCTTGAAAGGGCATCTGCGTTATTGTGTTTTGCGCCTTTCCTTTGAACAATGCTGAAGTCATAGCTCTGCAGACGTTATATCCAGCGTGCAAGCTGCCCTTCGTGTTTTTAAACTGCAATAACCACCGTAATGCGGAGTGATCCGTCCGGCCATACAAATATTTGTGGTAATGTTTGACATACTCCAGTATGGCTAAAAGCTTCCGTCGTGTTACGCAATAATTTTTTTCGGGCTTGGACAATAATCTGCTACATTAACCAATAACTTTTTCCGCTCCATTAATCGCCTGAGAAAGCACTCCTCCTATTCCGTTGCCGCTTGCATCTGTATCCAATATAAATTCATGTCCACCTATCGGATAGGTGAGGACTGGTGCTGTACACAAAAGCTCCTTTAGCCTCTGAAACGCCTCTTCAGCTGCCCCACTCCAGTGGTATGGTTGCGATTTTCTGGTCAACTCATGCAAGCTGGCAGTCACTTCTTTACAGCTAATATTTTATCCTCATCAGTTGATACGCCCTCTGCTGTTACACGATGCCCCAAGTATTTGACCTCTTTTTGAAATAGGACACAGTTTTTAACACTTAATTTAAGTCCTGCAGCCGCTATACGCTTGAGAACTTCACCCAGGTTTTTAAGGTGTTCATCAAAGATCTTTCCCATCACGATTATATCATCCAGATACTCTAAATAGTCCTTCCAGTTAAGCCCCTTAAGCACACGTTCCATTAAGCGCTCAAAAGTAGCTGGAGCATTGCAGAGCCCAAATGGCGTTACCTTAAACTGCCACATACCATTGCCCGCGCTAAAGGCAGTTTTCTCCTTGTCTTTATCGGCTATCTCCACTTATTAATAATTTAATGATTTAAAATATTAATAATAATACATCAATTTTGTTAAACAAATTTAAGGATTTTGTTAAAAAACCATAATTTATTTGTATTTCGGAATGCAGGCGTTCCTATATTATACTTGTTAATCTTTTATGCATTTTTATTACTTTTTATGACACTAACACATAAGCACATATAGTAAAAAAATAAAAAAAGAGAATAAAATAACAGCAATGTAAGAAATATACTTACAATAACGGGATGCTGGGAAAAACAATGCAGAGAATCATAAAACTCAACAGGCAAATAGGAACAAACAATGTATGTTCTTATTTATATTATTTTTCCTAAATATGGTTAAGCATGCATGTATGTTTGTTTGTAAATATATTCATATAAAATAAAATCTTTTTCAACTATACAAAATTGCACTTTTATGTTAATAACTTTTGCGTTTATAGTTAACCATGCTCCTTTTTCGTTTTGTCTCTCATGGAATCCTTTGAACATTTGCTTGCTTTTAATAGTTCATGTGATTGTGTTGGTGACTTTGTATTTTAGCATTGTTGAGAAAGTTGTATTTAATATGTAGGAATGTATACTTACTTCCCACATACAAGTTATGGTTCTCTTAAACCAGAGAGCCAAAAAAAAATTCAAGGTTCACCTTCAATATCAGAACATCAACTGACTTAAATATTTTATTGACATTAATTTATAGATTTACAATTGCTTACTTAGCTTAAATGATATTATAATTAAAAGGTTACATTTTTGCATATTTGCTTAAATTATGTTATAATTCCAGGAATACAATTCTACATATAAGTACATTAACCTATTGCGAAATATTCGTCAGCAATATTTATTTGGCTGTTGATTAACAGTGGGCTTAACTGTTGGCTTATGGTTAACAGTGGGCTTAACTTCCCCCTTCTTAAGTATCTGCGTCTCGCGGATTTAATAATTTATTCTTATAGGTTCTATGATTGGGAAATTTATATGTTTTTTGTTGTTGCGTTTTGAGAAAAATTGATAAATGGAAATTATTACACAGACCACTAACAATATTGTAACTCCTGAACTAGTAGTAATAATGTTCTGGAGTGAAATTTTATCCATTTGTTCTACATTGTCCAAATGAAGCTTGTGGAGATACTGAATATCTATTTTTATATCCTTCTCGGTCAAATTGTTCAGTAGTATGGGAGGTAAAATTTGGTGAGAAATCGTCTCATAGTTACTGTATTCCATCCCATCAAGCATTATGGTTTCATTAAAAAAATTTATGACAAAAGTTCCATTTATCTTCCGTGTGACATTCCCATAAGCAAGGTTTCCTGCATAGTTTGTTGTAAATATTGTACCGTCATGAATTAGTTCTATTATAGGCTGACTTTGATATTGGTAAGTACAGAGAGCTTTTTCCCCGTTTAAGACCTGAGATATGCAGTGATTTGTTTCTAATTTTTTTTAACTCAGTTTCTTTACAAATTTTTACATCTTCAATCAGGGTGCATGGTCCAACAATGCCAAATTTATTTTCCTGTGATACAAACAGATTTGAAAATTCCGAACTAATATGCTTATAATTTTTTACCGTAGGTCTTATTAGAATATTGTTAAAGAGTGTGTCACCAGTCCGTGGTATAGAAAGTACATACAATAAAAGGGAATCCTTAGCTACCATTATGGGCTCTGCATATTCTATGGCCTGAATTTCGTTTCTAAATGGAAGTGTCTCTGCCTGAGCTACAATGGTACCTATTTCTGCTCTGTCCAGTAAGTTAGAGTGTACGATACCTCTTTTTGCCAGTTGTACTGCCATTATAATTTGTTCTACTTCGTCTTTTAAAATCTGTAGTTTGTTAAAAAGATACTGTTCAAGTTTTTCTGAATTATTAGTGTCTATTGTGCTAATGATTTTATTATAATCCTGTATGATAGTGTTAGTAGTTTTCAGTAAGTGACTATTAATGTTGTACTGTTTATTATTATTCTTAGTTAGATCATTAGTTTTCCCAACCATCTTGTCCCAGTCAGTAGCATCGGGGTTGCCTGCTAGCCATTTCCAGGCCGAACCAATCCAATTGATTGATCTCTTAGTCTTCTTTAACGGCTTAACACGAAGTTGGTCTAACAGTTTGTCGATTTTGTTTATCTGATGCTCCAATTGCGATGCCAAGGCTCCAGTTTTCCTAATTTCAAATTGTACAGTTGGTCTAATATTATTTAGAACATGGTCGTAGTCGTCAAGGTTGATAATATGGATTATTTTAGAAGTTCCTTTGAAGATTTTACCATTTCCCACCTTAATTGCCAAAAGAGGATTGCTATATTCATACGTGTTTACTGACGCTTGTGTCAAATGAAGCGATAGTCTGAAAAAAAAATTTTTAGGTTTTAATGTGCGACTTGTGGACTTTTTTCCCGGAAGTAGTAGTTATGGTTACTGTATTATTTTTTGCTATTGTTTCTTTTTTATATAATGGCTTGTTCTTTCCTTTTATCTGGTTATCTCTTCTGTAGATGATATCGCCTGAATTAAAGTCTTTAGGTTTTGATCTAGTACGATTTCGCCTATAAAGATTCTTTTGTTGATTCCTGGTTATTTCATTTTTTAGGTCTAAATTTACTATGTCTTTAAAGTTTACTAGGTCCTGATAATTAATCCTCTGCGTTCTGTTAAAAAATATGTCCGCGGGCTTATTTTTGGTTACCGAATGAACGGTGTTATTATATCTATCCACGGCGATAGCTATAACTTCTTTTAAGGATAAATCGGGATATTCTTGTATAAGGCACCTTGTAATTTCGAGAATTGTTGAGTGAACCCGTTCGACTGCGCCGTTTACCTCACTTTTTTGTGGAGGTGCTAGATAGATTGTTATACCAAGTCCCTCTAGAAAATTCAGTACAATAGGGCTTACAAAACTACCTTCGTTATCCATGACGAGGAATTTCGGAACTGTGAAATAGTGGAGTAGCTTAATCAACTTGTCCCTTATGTGTAGTACGGATTTGTTTTTTATCTGAAAAAATTTTGTGAATTTTGAGAATTTATCGATGGCCGAAATATATTTTATCCCTTTAATTTCTATAATGTCGATGTGAAGAATTTCAGACGGGTAGGATGGTATGGGCGTTGGCTGAAGTTCCGGTTTTTGCGGGTGTCGGTCATATTTGTTTGAGGAGCAGATTTCACAAGTTTTTGTATAATCCTTAATGAGTTTGGCCATTTTTGGAAAATAGTAGTTCTCTAAAATCTGTTGTCTATTTTCCCTTGCATTTCTGTGGGCACGTTTGTGTTCGTCTTGAATTATTTTCCATTTGGTTTCTTCGTTAGTGATATCGGTTACAACTCTTTGCGTTATTCTTGCCTTAAATTTAAAAAAGTTTTCCTTAAAAATTTGCTGTAGTAAGGGAAGGTGTTTTTCCTGTATTTTAATTCCATTTATTATATTGGGGTCTAATTTTTCTTTTAATATGCGTGTTAAAACGTTCCTGTTTAATTCGGGTACCTGAACGAAATGTCTGTGAAGGCCGGGGTGTGGGTTCTCGTAGCAGCTCTTTTCGTCTCCTTCTGACAGCAAGAGCTGATTTTTGAAGACATTAATTGGTGCTTCGACGTGGGGTATGAGTTCGGTTCTATCTTCATCAGCACTATGTTGTGAACAAGAAGACGTTAAAGTATTAACCTCGGCTGGTAACCTTGAGAGTGCATCGGCCACCAAGTTAGTTTTTCCAGGTTTATAAATTAACTGGTAGTTAAATTCTTCAATCCTCGCCTTCCATCGTTTAAGTTTGGAATTGTTGTTTCTGTTGCTAAGGGCAAACGTTAATGGCTGGTGGTCCGTTAAAATTTTTATTTCCCTTGCTCCATAAAGGTACGTCCTAAGCTTGTCAAGACTCCATACAATAGCTAACATTTCTTTCTCGATGGTGGAATAGTTTTCTTCCGTTCTATTAAGAGACCTTGAAATAAACGAAATCGGTCTGTCCTTTCCTATTTCACCCTGTGAGAGAACTGCTCCGATTGCATAACTAGAAGCATCTGTTGTCAGGATGAATGTTTTTTCGAAATTGGGAAATGTTAAAATATCCGATGACATGAGCATTTGTTTTAGATCCTGGAATGCTTTTAAAGCGTTCTTATCCAGCTTGATTTGTACTTTACGCGACCGGCCTGCTGTAATCTGTGCGTTTTCACCCCGCGTTAAGTTTGTAAGAGGTTTCGCGATTTTTGCAAAATCTTTTATAAACTTCCTGTAATATGATGCGAGACCCAGAAAGCTCTTGAGTTCTTTCAGATTCCTGGGAATAGCCATATTTTTTATTGCCTCTATTTTCTTTGGATCAGGTCTTATACCTTCTCTTGTGACAATATATCCTAAAAATTCTACTTCTCTTTGCAAAAATTTGGATTTTCCCAAGTTTACTTTCAAATTTGCATTACTCAGCAACGAAAATACTCTACTTATATTCTCAAGATGCTCATTCTTATCGTTTCCGAATATAATAATGTCGTCAATGTAGACGTGGCAACATCTGCCTATTAGAGGCTTTAATACATCATTAATCATTCGTTGGAAAATGGCTGGGGCGTTTTTTAGCCCGAAAGGCAGCCTTAGAAACTCATATTTCCCATTTGCAGTGGAAAATGCAGTTTTTTCGATATCGCGATCCTTCATCCTGATTTGATGGAAACCGGACGTAAGATCTAACGTGGTAAAAAATTCTGAGTTACCCAAGCTCGCGAGAGTGTTGTTAATGTCTGGAATTGGGTAAGCGTCCGATGTTGTTATGGCGTTTAGCCTCTTGAAATCCACAACCAGTCTATATTGTTTCTCATTTTCCGCATTTGCTTTCTTTGGAACAATCCAAAGCGGAGAATTATAAGGGCTTTTGGAAGGCCTTATTATTCCATCCTGCAACATTTGCGATATCTGTTTTTCTACTTCTGGTCTCAAATGCATTGGATAAGCATATGATTTCGTGTAGACAGGTTCGTTCGTCGTGGTTCTAATTTCTGCTCTAATTTTTGTGTCTATAGTTCCGCTATCGCAGACTGGTCCAAAAAGAGAGTCATATTTTCGAATAATATTATGAAGATCATGGTCCTCGGGCATTTGATCCAAATTGTTTACTTGCTTAGAACATCTGGTCTTTAGTTTTAATTTAATTCCTGATAATAACTGCAATGTTTGATTTTTCCTGTCTATGACTGCTTCTAGTTCTCGAAGACTGTCGTCACCGATTATACCATCAAATGATGATAGTCCAGGTAAAATAAAGAAATCTAGATTGTTGTTGACTCCAACGCTTTTAAAGAATGGTCCTGTTACTTTCCTTGTTATTGTTATTTGTCCTGCCGCTGATTGGATTTTAAATGGGGTCTTAATTGGTTTGGAATTAAAGCCTAATTTTTCACCTATAAAATTTTTGTTAGCTCCTGTGTCAATGAGAAATTTGTGTAGTTCTCCGTTTTTGGAAAAATATTCTAGGTATGGTACGCTAGAGAGGCTTCTGTCGTAAAATTTACTTCGTCTGGGTTGCAAGCATTTACTTCTTCCACTTCGTCTACTTCTTCAGCTTCGTCTTCGAACTGTTCGAGATATTCCTCCTCCATTTCTCCGAACTCGGTTGTCTCCAAATTAAAAAATCTTTGTTGTTTCCGAGGTAAATTTGCAGATCCGTTTGAATGCCTAATCTTTTGGATGGGTCTGTTCATGTAATTTACTCTGTTCGACCTAAGTGAACTATCTATTTCCATTGGAATAGGAGGCTTAGGCTGGTAAGGTCTTGGGGGTGGTCTTTGATTCTCAAACGGTATCTGGTTGGTACGTCTATAGTTATAAATTTGATTCTGGTCTTGTGTAGTTATTGGTCTTGGTGCAAATCTCGGTTTAAATTGGGGTTGATTCATTTGATTTATTGGAGCGGAAACAGAATTTTTAAAATTATTAGGATGAAGCGAGTAATTCCTAAAGTTGTAGTTTTGTATTTCGAGGCATGAGCTGTAAGCCTCTGGAAGAGTATGAGGTTTTTGAATGAGGAGCATTCTCGAAACATCGCCTTTTAGGCCTCTAACAAAAATGTCAAGAGCTCTATTTCGATAATTTTTTACTAAAGCGTCCATTGTTTCCTGAGTGTAATCTTCTGTTTTTATCTTGTTAATAATCAGGGACAATTGATGATTTACCCTCGCGTAAAATTCGTCCATGGAATTGTTAGCCTGTCTCATTAAGTTTAGTTCATGCTCAAGTGTACGTAAATCACGTTTGTCGGCATAGTGCAAGGACAAACATTTTTTTATATTAGGCCAATTGTCATCAAATATATTATAGGATATGAGAGCGCTGTCTGCCGCTCCTCTTATCTTTTGCCTAATATGTTGAAGTATGGATCTGTATATTGGCTTTTGTTTTACTATCTCATAGTCTTTTAATATTGATTCTACGCTATGAACCCAGGAGATATACTGTGTTGGATTTCCTTCGAATATTTGAAGGTCCCTAACGCAATCCGGTAATTTTTTTATTTCATTCAATTCCTGTTCGTTCCTTGGAACTGGTAATTCGTTAATAGGGGCTATGGGGTTAATAATTCTACCTTCTAACTGTTGTATTCTATTACTCAATATTCTTATCTGTTCTGATTGAAGCCTAGATGCTTCTCCCCCTAGGGGTGGTGGAATACTTCCCTCTAATTCCTGAATTCTGTTAGCTAGGGTTTTTACTTGCTCTATCTGGGCATTAAGTGCTCCAGTTAGTTGCACAATACTTTCCTTTAACCACTCAACCGTTTCAGGTGCCATATTGCTTTACAATTTATATAGAGATTATTTTTAATTTTAAAGAGAGAGTTAAATAATTTTTTCAAAATATCTTAAATATATAACAAAAATTTTATTTATGTGTAATTTGTTTTAAATAATTTCTTAAAAGGGTTTAATTAGATTATTTTCTATGGTTATTGGTTTCTTTGTTTTTTTTTTAAATCAATTTTTTTTAATTTACACTGTTTTCTATATGTATTGGTTTTTTTTTTCTTAAACAGGTTTTTCTTTTTATTATATTATTTTTTGTTTGTTTTTTTTTCAAAATCAATTCTTTATAATTTACACTGTTTTCTATGTGTATTGGTTTCTTATATTTGAAATTTTCTATAATCCTTATTGAATTTATTCAAATAATTAGATTGTTTTTTATTTTCTTATATATAAAATATAAATTAGCTTACATTATTGTAATGATGAGCTTCATCCTCGATTGAATAGTCCGTTGTTTCCTTTTTAGCTGAGTTAACGCCTACTCCGGTACGGGTTGTATTACTGTTGAGGTGAGTTGAATTATGGTGTTTTCTTGCAAAATTCCAATTGGGGTTTTTGCGAACTTAAATTTTCAGGACAACTTATTTTTTATTGCGCGGCACTATTTTTAAGAGTCTTTGCGGACTTGCACAATTAAATTTCATAAGATTGTCTAGTTGTTTCATTAGAGTCTTTGCGGACTTTTAAAAAATTTTTTAAGTTAATTTTTAATTAACTATTTTCTTAGCACTTGTTTGGGCTTTTTGTTCTAAAACTTTTATAACTTTTAAGTTAAAGTTTTATTTTTTCACTTTTAAATTTACACTTGCTCGGGTTTATAAATTACTTTTAAATTTATTTTTAACACTTGCTCGGGCGCCAGTTATGGTTCTCTTGAACCAGAGAGCCAAAAAAAATTCAAGGTTCACCTTCAATATCAGAACATCAACTGACTTAAATATTTTATTGACATTAATTTATAGATTTACAATTGCTTACTTAGCTTAAATGATATTATAATTAAAAGGTTACATTTTTGCATATTTGCTTAAATTATGTTATAATTCCAGGAATACAATTCTACATATAAGTACATTAACCTATTGCGAAATATTCGTCAGCAATATTTATTTGGCTGTTACTGTTAATAATTAGTTTGCTTAAATTATATTGTAATTCGAGGAATACATTTCTACATATAGAACATCAGTACATTAACCTATTGCGAAATATTCGTCAGCAATATTTATTTGGCTGTTGATTAACAGTGGGCTTAACTGTTGGCTTATGGTTAACAGTGGGCTTAACTTACATGCGTATAATAAAAAGCCAAACAATAATTGTCAAGGCGTATCAACAGGGGTTTTGCACTATGTGTTCTTGTACAAATAACTCCTTACGCTAACAAAGTATGCTTAGGAAGTTAATGAAATAAAATCTCCTTTGACCTGATTGCCATTTGTACTTTTATTAATAAAAAATAATTTTAATAAGCATATAGCAAAGAATTTCCTAGAGAGGCTTAAATTAACGTCACAATAAATATATTAAGCCAATTACAATTGTATAACCTTAAAAAAATTTAGAATTTAGTTAAGCAAATGTTCGTCATTGTGTGTAAAAGTAAAAGTAATTTTAACACTGTTCTTTTCTACATAATACTTGTTTATCACTTAAAGTTTTTCTCTACTTAAAGAATTATTAATTAGATAACGAAAGCCTTTTATATTTTCTTGGGTATGATTTTACGTTACCCCGCTTTAAATTTGGTTTGTAAACAGACCGGTTTCGGCTATGTGCCATCTAAAGTGTTCTTTTTTCTCTATCTTTATTTTCATATAAATATGACGTATTCGTTTCTCACACACAATACTTGTTTTCCTTTTTGCTATGATTATCAAAATTTAAAAATCGTATTTATTAATTTGTCGTGTCATCAAAAGTAAATTTTTTTTTTATTATTTATTTATCATTAATTGTCGACGGAAATTATCATCCTTGCAAATATTTTAGTTAAATTACAATATAAAAATTATTTTAAATTAACACACATACGATAATAACTATAAGCTTTATATAACATAAAAATTTGCTTAAATTTAACATACATACAATAAAAAAATTTTTTGCAAAAAAACTAATAAGTTATTTCTTATTGCGCTTACTGACAAATTAAAATCAACGAAATTTTTATATTTATTAAAATCTACACAAATTCTCCTAAAAGGGCCCGCGTTAGCATAATTGGCCCAAATGAATTCCACTGCTAAAGGTATAAAATGTCGTGTACGGCGTTGCGGTACATTTAGAACAATCCTGTTAATAAGTAAATGAGTAGAAAGGTCGCCAATTATCACGCCAAAAATGAACGAAATATTAAGTGCTGTTCTCCGACTCCTTAGAGTTGGTAGCTTAATAAGAGAAAGTCTAGCTGAGTAGGCAGGTAAGTCCAATGGGTTAACGTTCAAACCACGGAACAAAAAAGCAAGAACTGTTTTTGAAAAGATTTGAGAACAACTGTATTTTCTATATATAGGGTTCCAAATGACGGATCCATACTCTAGAATAGGCCTGACAAGGGATATATAAAGGCTTTTGGTAACGTATGGATCATCAAACTCTTTAGCCCAACGTTTTACAAATCCAAGTACACCTCTAGCTTTGTTTGCTGTCCAATTGATATATGCAATAAAATTGGGTTTGGTGTCAAGTAGCAATCCAAGATCTAATATTTTGTCAACTTCTTCCAAATGATGGTAGAATGCAGTTATCGGTTTCTTTCTAGCAAAGCACATATATTTATATTTCTTGAGATTTAGCTCCATACGATTTATTTTACACTACTTGTGAAGCGAGTTAAGGTCACTTTGGAGACGTTGCTGGTTACTTGACAATAACTAAGAAAAACTTTTACATCGTCAGCATACATCAAAATATTGGATGATTGAATGACATCAGGCAAGTCAATAATAAATAACGAAAAAAAAGCGGCCCAAGGTGTCTTCCCTGTAGTACTCCAGATAGAACCTTTATGCATCTAGAGCAAGAGTTATTAAAACGGACCATTTGTTTCCTATTTTTTGGGTTAGAGTAAATCCATTTGACACTTAACTCGACAAAACCAATTAATACCAATTATTTCTTTAGGAGGATATGATTGATTTTATCAAATTCCTTGCTGAAATCAATGTATATCACGTCAGTTTGTTGTTTTTTTAAAAATCCACGATGTATAATTTTTAAAAAGTGTAAAAGATTTGTTATGCCAGAGCATCTCTTTCGCAATCCATGTTGATTATGGGTTATCAAACTTGATTTATGAAAGCATAAATGTTCAGTGATAATTTTTTCAAATAATTTGGGTATAGTACTTAATTTTGCAATACCACGGTAATTTGAAATATCAGAAATGCTACCTGATTTCAAAAAAGGAATATTATAGGAATCTTTCCAGATTTCAGGAAAAATACCGTATTTTATTGACGTATAAAATAAAATTTCCAAAGGGATGGAAATACTATCAGCACAATTTATCAAAAAATTACTGGGGGTGTTGTCAGGTCCACAGTTATATGAGAATTTAATCCATTTCAATTTCTAAGAGATTGTCAAAATATCGATAATGGTATATTAATCGTCTGAGATTTTGCAATATTAAATGGGTACTTAAAGCATTCATCATTATAACATTATAACAGTTTCATCACTAGATTCGATTTGTTGGAACTTTAAAGCAGAAAGAAATCAATCTGTTTTCCTTTTTTGATTAACAAATCTGTGAAATGCTCTTGGATTGCGTTTTAAATTAACTTTCATTTTGTGTATATAAAAATTATAAAATAGTTTATTAAGCGAAGAGTATGCAGCGCGGCTAATAGAATACCTTAAGTAATCAGTAGAATCAAGTAGAATCACCAGACTGTTTAAATTTTTTATATAGTCTGTTCTTCCTTATTTTAGTGTACGATAATTGTTTATTGTTCCAAGGAGGTCCAGCCTTTTGCCTGGATATTTTTTTCGGAGTACACAGATCCATAAAGGAATAAACCTTATGGTAGAATGCTTTAGTCATTTGATCCATATCGGTGCAAGATAATATGTTATTGCAGTTAGTATCCATTAAGAGTTTATTTAATAAACTGTAATTTTTATTCTTAAAACAGAATGTTTGTATTTGAAGGTCTTTGTATTTGAATACAATAAAATAATTAATTTAAAAAAAATATGCATAAGTGTAAGGATACAAATATTTACTCACCCAACCATAAATTTAAAGCCATAGAAAATTGATAGTTTATAATTTAACATATCGTTAATTAGCTCATAGATTAATACTAATAATGCCAACGAATCAAGGACAAAAAAAAAAAAACAACAACATAAATATTTTAGATAAATACAATCAAAACTTATGAGTTCGATGAGTTCGATGTAATATACAAATTTTAAATTTTTATAGCGATTTTTCACTTTATTAATTTTAAAATGCAGCATTTTATATGAAAGTTATTGAATACAAATGATAACTTTAGTTGAATAAATTGAAATTTCATATTATTAACTGAATCGTTAGTTTTTAATTAACAAAGCAAATTTTTATAAATTTAATAGGCTTTTGAATTCTAAAATTTCGATTTCGGTTTGTCCTAATTTGTAATATGAGTGCTATTAATTTATATATACATATGTAAAATTAATTTTAGTTGCATTATAGTACTAATGTTACCTGAATTTATTGCGAATTTTTTATAATATTGTTACGTTCATTCCTTTTAATAAACGTTTTATTACATTGAGTTCTTTTATGGCAAAAATAATAGTACAGCACTTTAGAGTTTTAAATTATGTTAAACAATTTATCTACTATCAATGCATACAAAATACATACGATGGTAACTTTAATGTCCTTAATTAACAATGACTTAACTTGAATTAATTTCATTTGCCCAGCAAGTGGTGCTTATACAGCTGTTTTAAGCGGTTATCGCACATACAAGAATATTCTATTTTAACGTCACTTGGCTGTGTGTTTTTGTTTTCTGTTGTTTATCTTATTTCGTAGAAATTCTTATATGCATGTTGTTGTTGTTTTGTGTATAAAAGTTTTCTTAGAAAACTACGCAGTTGATAGAATTCATAGTGGGTTATTTCGTTTACTTTTTTGCTAATAATCATTTTCTTTTAAAACTTCGATTGACACATTTATATTCTTTAAAGATTTTAATTTATATTTTTTCCAGCTTGCTTTCTGTCGAAAATCCTTAGTGTCCATAAAAAATGTTATTTCGATTGGAATATAAGGACGATTGTGAAAAACCAGCAAGTAGCTTGTTAATTTCTTTTTACACCACTGCAACAACTTTTTCCTAAGGTTAATCCAAATGACTGATGGTATCTATGTTACCTTCTTTTGATAAAATCGTATTTCCATAATCCGCGGGTTTCATTATAAATATTATAGTAGTTTTATTAGAATTTATGTTATTTCGATCATCTATTTTTTATTGTTTTTTTTTTTGATATATATTTATTTATAAATTTTTTATATAATTTTTTTTAAATAACAGCTGCAATTTTATGTAATTTTTAAAAATTTATCATACCAACGAAAATGATTGATTTGAAATTTTTTAAATGAAATAAAACTGCAATATAAAAACTTTCTAGTATTAAGTTCTTCGGATTTGTTCCGCCAGTAAATGAAATACTGTTGTCATTCCTTTCCTTTTATACCCAACAAATAGCCAGCAAAGACGGAAAGGAATCACAATAGTAGAAGTTTTCGTTTTAAAATAATATTTAAATTTTTAACCTTAAGTTTTTATTATTTGTATTGGATTTAAAAACAATAGTCTTTAACTTCTAAATTACAATGCTATGTACATAAAAATATCGATTCCAATCCTATGAAAACGAAAATTAAAATATTTCACTATGAAAAAACAAGGAAAACTAAAAAAGAAAATTAAAGGAAGTTGAAAATTCTTTAAAGAAAACAATATTTGCAAGCTAAAATAATTTTAGCATTTATGTGATGTGTGATATTTCCAAATGTAATGAAAGAAGGGACAAGTGGATAATTATCAGACATCGGAAGAAAGTAGGATGATGCAGTGCTTTAGTGGAACTGTTGCTTTGATTTAAGTGACTTATTATATTGTCATTTGAGGAGGTAAATATGAGTATAGTAAATTGCTTTATTCAAAGATTTTATAGTGACTTCTGAATCATATTTTTTTTTTATACTAACAAGAACTATTGTCGTTTAAGCATTTCAAATGAATTCTAATAATACAATCGAATAACAAATTCGGTTATGGTGGACATTTTTTCTCTTTGTGCAAATTGCAATATCTGCAGAACTTCAATTTCTACAAACGAAAAAACTTAAAAATACGACGACTCTTTTTGGGTTCCAGCTCTAATGGAGTCGACTTATTAAACTTACATGCAGCTGATCCCACTTCATTCGAAAAGGTTCTTCAAGCAATTTCGCTGAGTCGCTTTGTTGTAGAAAGCGATGACAAAACTATAAATTGATGTGACTTATAACACTTTTATACAGAGAACTCAGAATTATGTGGAAAGTTGTTTCATCACAATTTTTTTAAGTTGAAAAGTTAGTGGGCAAAAAAGACAAGTTTCATTCAGAATTAAGAATTTTTTGCATTTAAACCAATTTATACAAAATAAAATATCGTTAAAATTAAAAGCTTATATTATTATTCGTTAAGATAAGATCAGAATTGGTTGATATTGTATAAATTTTAATTTAATTTAGAACTAGATGATAGAGTCTGGTCTACGTAGAAATATGCGCTCATATTTTCTGATGTATTTAATAGATTTGAGTTTCGGTACAATTACAGTCACCAGTAGAAGACCTTTCATAATCCTTAAAATTTTAAAATATATTTGTACATTGAGGCACTTCCTTGCAAACAAGTCTTAATGATACATGCCATTGCTGAAGTAGCTTATCCCATTATGCAAAATTGTTCAATGCAATGTCGGAAAAAAAAATTAATAAACAAAATCGCCAGATTTATTATCTAAATCGAATAAATTTTTTTTTAGTTATAATTAGAAATGTATTCAAAAACTGAAAGCATTTCATTATTAGAAGCCTCAAACCTGCATTTGTTGTCCTCTTCTAGGAAATTTAATTTTTCCGCACAATGTAATTTTCATTTTGTACCCTTCAAGCGGGCCTTTCGCTTTAAGTATTAAGTGTTTATAAAATAATACCATTTTTAGCACAACCAAAATCAATAAATTATCCTAGTTTGGTGAAAGAAGTGATACAACTGAAAATTAATTTGAAAGAGTAAAATTTATTTGCCATTGTTCACTCTTTTCCATCCCCCTTAGAGATTTTTATTAAAAAAAAGACAACGAATGAGTGACAAGGCCGATGGAGAAATATACTTCAAGAATTAAAATTCTGCAAATTAAAACTGGTGAATATTTAACTGTTAACCTGGAACTTAAAACGTTCTAAGCGAAATATAATAAGGTGTATAACAGACGTTTATAAACAGAACAGCTAAAACTAATTTGACTATTCAAAATTAAAATTTGCAAATAATTATATCGGGTTTTTCAACAAGAAGTTTGTTTTTCAAATGTGGCAACATCAACAGCATGATAGTTTTGACATTCAGTTTTGTGACGTATTCGTAGTAGATGCATTGTCAATTGTTACACTGAATTCAATGTCGCAATAAAATCGCGTTAAAATATTTAATTTCTTTATGAAAATGGTAGTTTCGGTTAACTTACATTTCATAAAATTCGTGATATTTTCGTCCTTCTAAGACTACTATTAAGAATTTGTGTCATTAAATTTGAATCGACAGGCATGATACAAAATGTGCGAACATTAACGCGTGTTCGACCGGGTCGTTCAACTAAAGATAAAACAGCCACGAAATAGATCCAAATTTCCCAAATCCTTAACGTTTTCAACAATTGGGTTTATCCTAAACTACCACATTGCAAGGTTCAACTGGTGCAGGAACTGATGCCGACCAAGTAATTACATCACGGTAGATTCGCTCAATTCATTCAGGAACAACCGGCTGGTTTATTTGAACAAATCATTTTTAAAGACGAAGCCAATTTTCGCTTGTCAGAGTGTGCCAACAAGCAATGTCGCATTTGAACTTCTGAAAACCCTAGAGCGATTATTGAGACGCCTTTGCAAGCTCAACGTATCACTATATGATGCGCTATAGGGTCTGGAGGCGTTATTGGGCCATTTTGTTTTCTGGAAGGTGAGGCTGAAAATTTGGTAACGGTCAGTGGACCAGGCTATCGCGAGATGTAACAACTGAATTTTGGACTATTATTGTCAACGTGGATATCACTGGCATATAGTTTCAATAGGACGATACCACATGTCACACAGCCAAAGAAGCGATCAATTTATTGCGACCAAATTTCACGAGAATCCGAAGTTAAATGGCCATTTTTCACTCATAATTGCTGAACTTTTCTCTTTGTAATACAATAAAAATTTTAATCATCTTAATCATAATTTTTTGTTTTATTTTGTTTTAGAAAATAAATTTCTTGCTGAAAAAAATTATTCTATTTGTCGAAATTAGTAAATGTAGCAAATTAATTGACGATTGTAACATATTTTATAAAATATGACATCGATGATTTATGTATAAATTTTATCAAATCTGTCAAAAACTTTTGCTGATAAGTTTTTAAATTATTTGAAATCATACATTAAAAGTTTGCACCTTTTCAATTGCATGCGAGTAGTTGCATTCGGCTAATCGGCTGACCTCAAAAAGAACACCAATAATTAAGTAAAACCATATACATATACAAGTATTCTGTAGGGAATATATTGCTAGAAGAATGATTTTTTAGGCTTTAAGAGAAAATAATTATCAGTAAAAAGTAAATGTAACCAAGATAACAACAATACGCTTATAAGAAATTCTACCAAATAATATAAACAACAGAAAACAAAAACATGTAAGACAGAACTAAACAAAACACATAGCCAAGCTGGTACCTAAACTGAATGATAATAACAACAATATTATGGGGTGACGTTAAAGATATTCTACTTTAACGTCTTGTATATGGGAGAACTGCTTAAAAAAGTCCCACTTGCTGGGCAAATGAATTGAATTTAATCATCGTTATGTAAAGACAACAAAGTTAGCATCAGGTTTATTTTGATTGTATTGAAGGTAAATAAATCGTTTAATTCCATTTACATTATTATTTTGCAATAAAATAACTTAGTATAATAAAACTTTTGTAAAAAGGAAAAAACGTAGCGAAATGTTAATGAACAAAGCAGAATGCGCCCAACATTTGAATTGCGTATCAACCATGGCTTTTCGCCCGAAAACCATTTTACACATATCGATCAAAGATTAACTTTGAAAAAAAATACTTAGACGCACCATTAGAAGCGGTAAAATAAATAGCTTTTCAGGAAAAAAATAGTATGACTGCAAATTTTTACTTTATAATATGACACAAAAACCAATTTAGCGTCATAGGATTTATTTATGGGTTTCTGCCTCTATTTGATAAATTTAGGTAAACATTTACAGCGGATTAAAGGAAAAATAGTGAGGACTACATACGTAAAGAAATTATCAAAAACGATATTAGTTTGGCGCTGGTTAAACTCGTTTAAATTAAGTTTGCAACAAAAACGTTTAATACGTTCGAAGAAACGTAGTTTATTTTTAACAACAATTTTCAATTGACACTCACATTTTATCTGAAAGTTTGTTATAGATTAACCTTCAAAATTCATTTCTATCCCATATTATGCTGATATTCTCCATCTTCTAAGGAATAAATAAAATCGCAGTTGCGTAATCAAAATTTGCGTTTTACGTGTATTTTTTTTTCATTTTATTTTACACATTTCAAATAATAAAATAACTTTTATCTATAACAATCTTTTTAAAAGCATTTATTGACTTTCCTCGCATATTACAAACCAGAAACTCTTGCCAACTTGGTATACTTTAATTATGACTGCAAAATGGTGGAAGGAGTTAATTAATAAGAGAACCAATGTGCGTTTCAATAGGTTTTTTGCCTCAAGCTTTCTATTTCTTTTCATACGACCTCGCCAAATATAATTAATGCGGTGTACATGACAACAGCAGAACGGGGGCATTTTTTATAATAAAAGCGTTTAACTTTAAAGTGGGCATCTATAGAAAGAAAAAATACCTTTAAAAGTGTTCACGAATTTATTTCTAAAACTATAAACAAAGAGATCTATAAATACCTGGTTTAATTGTAAATACAATAAGCTCCCAGTCAGCATTTTTATTAAACGTTGTGTCAGAGTGCGTGAGCTCAATAAGGCGTGAGCAGAATTAACATTTAACTACGAACAGTTTTTTTTTTTTGTGTAAGAATTAAATAAGTAAATATAACAACCAAAAAACAGGTATATGGTAAAAAGGGAATATTAGCAAGATGTGCAGATGTTACATAAAATTAAAGATGAGTTAAGAAAATTGTCTGCATATAAAAAATTTTGTAGTTACTTATTACAGCGCATTCTTAACTATCCCCTAGATGATAATCAAAATGTGAGTTTTAAGTCTGGCTTCCGTAAAGTAGTCTTTTTCGATTGATACAATCTAAATCAATGTGAAAAACTAGTACATTAGCCTAGCGTGCTGTTTAAAGAACACAACTTCTAAATTTATGTTTCCGTTTGAAAACAGATGAATACAAAAATTTTAAAATAACGTAGCAAATTTTTTAAGTGCACTTTAATGTGGCTTTAGTGTTTGCGCACCGATCATAAGAACGCCCAAATTTAAAGTCGTATAAAGTTGTCTTAACTCTGATATTATCTAAATAATAGGCTGAACTTTGCATACTTCCTAAATCAGAAATAACATGGACAGACTTTTTTAAGGTCTTTTTAAATTAAATTAACAATTTATATTTTTTTCTTTTCGATATTTCGCTTTCCTATGGAAAGCTTCTTCAGGAAAAAAATTTTTTAATTTTCAAAAAATTTTCAAAACATTTGACAAAAACATATAAAATATTTTTTAATACGTACAAACATACATGCAAAAATTTAAATTTTCAAATATTTTAACATACAAAAACAAGGAAACGGAAATTACAAATAAATAACAAATAACAAATTCTCTCTTATGAAATAATTATAACAAATTATGTGTCTTTTGAATTAAGTACCTATAATTCTGAGCTAAATTGTCTGTGTCTGTCTTGAAATTTATTCTCCTTACATTTGGTACATTAACAATTTCTAACATTTCTAACATATAACGTCTCTTATAGTTTTTTTTCTATATCTAATATTGATGCTTCGTCAAAATGAGGATAATGATTATATTTCTTACAATGTGAAGATAAGGATGTCTTCTGTGTTGAAATATT
Organism: Trichopoda pennipes; assembly: GCA_030448955.1. NCBI lineage: Eukaryota > Metazoa > Arthropoda > Insecta > Diptera > Tachinidae > Trichopoda > Trichopoda pennipes. The sequence continues at coordinate 11,818,563 of JASKUP010000034.1, forward strand.
CCTATATTTTTGGTCACACCTGTGACCAGCTAATCTCGTTTTAAGTTTATTTTTTGTTGTCCCAATATAAACTTTGTAACAGTTCACCTGGTCATTTCCTCTACATGGTATTCTGTATACTACTTCAGATATTTCCATTTTTCCTACTTTATCCTTCATACTGCTAAATAATTTATTTAATGTGTTATATGTTTTGTGTGCAATTATGTATTAAGCTGTGTCATATATTTTACACTTTCTTTATCTTTCTGATATTCCAGGAACATAAGTTAATGATTTATAATTTCTTGGCTCTGCCGTAGAATTTCCTAAATTATGCCTATAACTACCATATTGTCTAATTAATCTGTTAGTTAATTCTACTGGAAAATCATGGTCATTAAGTATATCTCTTATTGTATCCTTATTCTTCAAATGAAATTCTCTATCACTTATAGTCAATATTCTATCTATCATATTTTTCGCTGTGTTTATTATCATTTTTCTCGGATGTTTTGAATAAAAATTAATAATCCTTTCAGAAGATGTTGGTTTCTTATACCAATTAAATACTAACTTATTTCTCTTCCTTATTATCAATATATCTAAATATGAAAGTCTAGATTCTAATTCTCTTTCCATCGTAAATTTAATATCCGGATGAAAACTATTCAATTCTGACAAAATATCATCCACTGCATTTTCTGAAGTTATACAAAATAAATCGTCCACATATTTTGTGATTATCTTTGGTTTAATATGCATTTTACTAATACATGAATTTAGTAATTCCTCCATCACGAGATTACCTGGCCACAGGTGTGACCAAATATATAGGAATATTTCAACACAGAAGACATCCTTATCTTCACATTGTAAGAAATATAATCATTATCCTCATTTTGACGAAGCATCAATATTAGATATAGAAAAAAACTATAAGAGACGTTATATGTTAGAAATGTTAGAAATTGTTAATGTACCAAATGTAAGGAGAATAAATTTCAAGACAGACACAGACAATTTAGCTCAGAATTATAGGTACTTAATTCAAAAGACACATAATTTGTTATAATTATTTCATAAGAGAGAATTTGTTATTTGTTATTTATTTGTTATTTCCCTTTCCTTGTTTTTGTATGTTTAAATATTTGAAAATTTAAATTTTTGTATGATTGTTTGTATGTATGAAAAAATATTTTATATGTTTTGTCAAATATTTTGAAAATATTTTCAATATGTTAATAATTTTTGCTTTCAAAAATAAAAAAATTTTTTCCTGAAGAAGCTTTCCATAGGAAAGCGAAATATCGAAAAGAAAAAAATATAAATTGTTAATTTAATTTAAAAAGACCTTAAAAAAGAATAAGAGATATTTATTAAAGATAAAAAAGGTCGATTAAAAAAACTACAAAAATTATCAAATTGTTTACTATTGTTATATTCAATATCAAAGGATCAACAGCTGGTAGATTATAAAAGTATAATAAAAAACTATATCCTACATTTTAATTTGGCTTTTTTTTCGAACTATTTGTGTCTTCATGTCAAATACAAATTTTATTGTGACAGCTTGCCAGATAATTGAGAGTTATGTTAATCTATCAGGTCAGTTATTGTTTCAATCTGAATTGAAAAGATTTCAAAGATGGTGCAACATAAATTTAATGAAAGTAAAGCTACTGAAATGTAAGTATATTAGTTTATCGAGATAAAAAAAGCTGTATGATACTCACTACTCTTTAAGAAAACATCAGTTGTCGATCAAATTTTGGATTTGGGAATTTTGATGGATTTGGTATCCATCAAAATTAACTTTTATATCCTTGAATCTTAACTGTTTAAGCCTTAATAAAAAGGGCATGTGGTATTTATTAATTATCCTCTGTTCTTCATTGCTTCATCCATTTTTCCTTGTAAATACCGGGACACTATATTACAATACGTATATGAAAGTGGGGAATTATGGTGTAATTCACACAAACGCTTCTTCATAAAGAATTTAATTTAATGATTTAATTCAAAGTTTAATTTAACAGCATATATTTATATAATTATTTAATACAGAAAATTAAAGTAAATATTAATTGTTTGAAGTCAGAACTTGAATTCAAAAGCTAATTCAGTTAATAAAAAAAAAAAAATCAAATTAACAAAGTTAAATTAAAAAAGAAAGATATACATTAAGTGTACTTACATTACTCCTCCTCCAGGAAAATGTATGTCTAATAAGTTAAAGGTCACGCGCTTCTTAGTTCTCTGAGAAAAATTCTCAGCATTTGTGTTTTCAATGTATGCAGGCTTTAACCTATCAACTATAACTATTTTTGTTTTACCACCCATATCTAATTTGAAAAATTTTCCGTTTCTCTGCCGAACCGGGTATGACCCCTCAAATGGTTGCTGTAAAGCTTTCTTCTGTTCAACGCGTACGAATACATATTTGCAATCAGAAAGGTCTTTTGGCACATATGTAGATCTTACCATTAGATGATTTGTGATAAAACATATTCGAACGAACATTTTTGAAATATGCCCTTAATTTATTTAAAAAATCAAAGGAACTCTCTCCTGAGTCCGTAACAACAATCTCTCCTGGTAATCTTAAGCTTTGACCATTTCGGCAGGAGTTGAATTCAAATCCTCTTTAAAAGCCGCCCTGAGACCGAGCAAAGCTACCGGAAGAATATCGTACCATTTCTCTGAATTCTCACTTGCTAGAATTGTTGCCTTTAGCTGTCGATGAAACCTCTCTACCATCCCATTAGATTGCGGATGGTAAGGAGAAGTCGTTATTTTGTGACTTCCTAAAAACGTGGTTAATTCTGATATATCTTTGAAGTGAACTGGGCCCCCTTATCACTAGTAAGTAGTATTCCAAACCGACAAATATAATTTTTAAAAAAAACTTCTGCAATTGTTAATGCCGAGATATCCTTAAGATGATAAGCTTCAGGCCAACGTGTGAATCGATCAATAATAGTCAAGATATATCTATGGTTACGCGAAGGAGGAAAGGGACCAACTATATCCAGGTGAATGTGCTCAAATCTATCTTTTGGAATCTCAATCTTCACTATTGGAGATCTTGTGTGCCGATTTACCTTCCCTTTTTGACAGTAGTATGTAAATGCTTAGACCACAGATTAAGTTCCTTAAGACGGCGGGTTGCTCTTACACCTGGATGCGATATTGTATGCAGCCTTTCGAATATTACTTTACGTAAAATCTTCCCTACAAAAGGCCTATACAAACGCTGAGAAATTTCACACCACAAACTAATATCGTATAACGGCAGTTTCGTCAGCTTTAAATTAAGATGCTGATCTTTATCTTGTAGAATCTCTTTAAGTTCACTCATAAAATGTCTATCAATAAGTGTTTTCTTTAGATTGTTATACCGATCACTTAAAGGTGGTTTTTGACTGACATCAAGGACACTATAATACACTAAAAATAAAGAATAACTTAGGAATACTTATTTAATGTTTATAGTTGAAAACCTGTGATAGTATTTAAATTTCCCATGTAGTATCCATGGTAAGATTGCAAGAATTCTCCTTAAAGTTGATCGATAAAAACTTATTCAATGGAATTGAAGTCCCCTTCTTTTCTTCCTTTTAAAATTATCTCTAATTTTCTCCAAAATATTATTTTCTTGAAATGCCAATTGTGATTATAATAAACTCTCTTCTAGATGCTTTCCTTTTCTTATTCTTAAAAGGGCAGGATCGCCATTTGTAGTTCCCACAAACGCTTCTTCATAAAGAATTTAATTTAAAGATTTAATTCAAAGTTTAATTTAACGACATATATTTATATAATTATTTAATACAGAAAATTAAAGCAAATGTTAATTGTTTAAAGTGAGAACTTGAATTGAATAATAACCAATCAAATATATAAAAACCAAAACAACATTTCAAAAGCTAATTCAGTTAAATAAAACAAACAAATTAACAAAGTTAAATTAAAAGAGAAGGATATACATTAAGTGTACCTACAATGGTTTCTTAGAAAATAATCTTCCTTATGCAGAAATTTACGATCAGTAAAAAATATTTCTAAAAGCTAATAGAGGTTTAATTTAAATAAGTACATTTGATTGTCCGTTGCTCGCGAAATTCTTTTTTTATATATATATTTTTTTTCATATTTACAAATCTATGTTTAGTTAATCGTAGTATGTTTTATTTTTAATCCAACTCGGTGTTTTAAATTTCATCCATTCTGACTCAGAATGGGATTAATATTTTCTCAAACAGTTTTGATACGCTTGATTAAAGATTGAAAACTGGAGAAACTGTATAAGATTCCTCCTTCGTGTTATTTTTTCATGTAATCAATTAATTTTAGAGGTTAGTACAGTATTAAAAAAATTTTATTTCGGCAGATCTGCGAAATCTGTAAAAAAATCTTGTCATTGGTTTTGTCAATACCAGGATTACTCCCTTTTAAAACATCTTGAGAAAAATATAAATTCTTTACTAATGTTGATCATCATACCTTAAATATGCTACCTTTAAGTATTTACAAATAATTGATGTCGTAATTTTTTGTTTTCGAAAGCAAATGCTTTTAAATAAAAACTGTGTGTGACTATGGTAACTCACTGCAGTTCCTCGAGCAAATAGTTTCTCTTCGAATTATAATAGTTGATCAAAATCTAACTAGCAGGATAAGAAAGTAGGAATACTAAAATCGCGATATGTTATTTGTGGTTTGCTGTGATCCATGCGTCAGGCAGTTACTGATTCGTAAAAGACTAAGTTTTAACATATTTTTAAATAATTATGCATATAAAATTGGTATTTAAGATAAATAAAATTGCCAATAACAATATAATAATATTTATGCATAAAGGAGTTTTCAACAAGAAGTGTGTTTTCTAAAACAACATTAAACAAAAAATTTATTTTAAGATAAATTAAATTTTTATTGTATTATGAAGAGAAGAGTTCGGAAATTATGAATGATATCCAGGGTTCAGAATTTTTCATTTATGAACATTCAAAAATCAACATTCATGATATTTTTCATAAATGAGAAATCTAAAACTTTATATTTATTTTTTACACTCATAAACGAACAACAAAATATGTTCTGGTTATTTTCATACATGAATGCGAACAATAAGAATAATTAGTCTTATTCATGATAAATTAGCTACTTCTCATTAATGTTATTTTTCATAAATGTAAATTTCTCATAAATGAACGTGAAAAAATTTTCTACCTACGATCGCAGTTTACCGTAAAATCTAGTAAAAACACATGGGTACATATTAACTCAAAATACAATATTGCAATATATTCTAAAATAAATAAAAAAAACATTTTTTTTCCTGCATACGCCGACAATTGCGCATTATCTAATATGTGCGTTTATGTACGCGAATACTTAACGCAGATATTTTTACGACCTTTTCATTTATTAAAAATTATCAAAATTGTAAATATTCAAAAATGAACACTTGTGTGTTTCTCATTTTTTCACTTATGGATAAAAAGAAAAAAAATAAATCGTCGCATTCACAAATGAGAAAACACAAAATAATTTGTAGTCTCTCACACATGTATGAGAAGAAGCGGCTAAAAAATGAAATGTACATATTCATACATGTATGAACAGTGAGTGAATACTTCGCTACTCTGATGATATCTGATAAATGTCTGTGACAACCACGCTGACAGTTGTCGATTCTTTCATCCTATTTCGTTAATCTCATCACGAATGTTAAGTTTTAAGGCTGAAGGCTTATTATAGCCCCACCAAAATAATCCAGTGGTGTTAAATCATACGATCTGGCTGGCCACTTAACTGCTGATTGTTGTAAAATTATGCGTTCGGGAAATTTGTTTTTCAATAAAGTAATCGCTTCATTGTCAGTCTGACATGTGGCACCGTCCCGTTGAGACCACATATCAGTAATACCCACGTCGTCGATCATAGCCCTAAATTAAATTGTTGTTAACATCTCGCGATAGCGGGATCCATTGACCGTTACCGCATTTCCAACCTCATCTTCGAAAAAAAAACTGCCCAATCACACCTCCAGACCACATAGCGCACCATACAGTGAAATGTTGAGAATACAAAGCTTTCTCAATAATCTTTCTGGAATTTACAGAAGTCCAAATCCGGCAACTTTGGTTGTTGACATACCCCAACAAGTGGAAATGGCTTCGTCTTAAAAAATAATTTTTCAGAAAAATCAGCCGGTTGCTCCTGACAAAATTGAGCGAATCTACGGCGATTGAATAATCGGTCGGCTTCAATTCCTGCACCAGTTGAGCCTTGTAAGGTTACAGAGGCCAACCCTCATGCAAAATTCGCTACATAGTGGTTTTGAATAACCCCAATTGTTGAGAATTGACAAATCTGAATATGCTTTAACACTGCGCTTCACGACTGCGATGTTTTCAGTTGAACGACCTGGTCGAACATGCGTTTGTGTTCGCAATTTTGTATTGAGCCTATCAACTCAATTTTAATGAGGAAACTGTTCATTTCAGATTTCAGAAGTACGATTTGTTGTCCGAAAATATCACGAATATTACGAGATGTAAATTTTCATAGTGGAATTTAATTATTTTAAATCAATTTTTGCGCGAAATGGAATTCACTGTAACAATTGCCAATGTATCTACTACGAATACGTCAAAAAAGTAAACGTCAAAGCTATCTATCATGTTGTTGCCACAATTAAAAAACAAACTTATTGCTAAAAAACTCATATAATTTTTGTTTTATAACAATTTTCTGTGTTTAAGTTTTTGATTGTAGGTTGTATATGTTTTATAAGTAATAAGCTATTTTGTTATTCGAATTTATTACTGGGGGATGTTTACAAAATCTCTCCATTCTTTTTGTTACCTTTTCTCATATACACATGTATTAAAAGTCAATGTTTGTTTTTTAAAAGATATTTTGTAGTTAAGCTTTAATTAAATTCTACGTTTTATCAGTAACTGGTGATACCGTAAACAGTAGAGAGGTCAACAGCTAGAGTTCAAGCGTAGTTAATCTTGAAAACGTATATTTTTGTTTTTGTTTTTGGAATTAACCTACGTGCGTTTTGTAAACTTTTATTATAGGCAATCAATTGGCTGGAGAACCATAAAAACTTAGAAGTTTTAGACGTGCAAAAACTTAAATGATTTTATCACAGAAACTATTCGCACTCATAATTTTGTTGTAAATAAATACTTTTTCCAAGTTCATAAGCTAAGTTAAAAAAAGGGCAAGAAACGTGCTTAACTCAAATTAACAATGATTGATAAAATAGAATGATAATAGAGATGTATACGTTAGAACTTGATAAACTAACTGATAAATTATTGTGCTCACCAACAAAACAGTACCAGCAACATTCAAAATACTGTTTTAACGTTGTTTATTGTAATTGTAAGTGCTTAGTCTTATATAAATTAGAAATTTAGACAACTAAAATTTAAGCTGTGAAATATATTTTAATTAGGCCTAATATAACAATTGAAAGTGATGTCTAGTTCTACAGACGCTTATGAATAATTATTCTTGACCCCAAAAGCGCTATAGTATTGAACTCCCCATATATGTATAGCAGCAAGTTTATTTATTAAAATTATTACTATCTATTAAATTTTGTTTATAAAATTGATATATTATTCATTAAGTGAATCTTTTAACTATATAATTTTTGAAATTGTAATAAAATTGTACAAAAGTGCCAGCAATTGTTATGAACTTTAAATTTGATTTGAATGTTTAAATTTTTTAAAAAGTTTCTTAACTTTCTTTCTTAACTTCTTTTCAAATGTATTTATAGAACGAACCTTCAATCAGAACTGAACTAGCGATAAGTGTATAATCTTAAGTTTTACAATTTTAATTTGAAAGTCTAACCCATGCTAGAATTTAATATATTTTCCAAATATTCGACTAAGCAAACTACATCTCCCCTTCTCAGTCGGATGCACCAATGGGCGTTTGCGATATTGCAATCTAGTGGGTTACCACTCTTACCAAATAGGTTTCTACATAGCTTGCGATTTCCACTGTATCAAAGGGCACTTAATAGCGGTATGCTGTTTTGGCACCTTTGATTTTTGCAGGCAGCGTCCCAAAGCAAGATTATATAACACCATGTCGGCTTAAGGATAGCAGCTCTCCTCTTCATAATGTGATTGTTAAATAAAAATAAAAAGAACCAATTCGCTGGAGGTGCGTATGATCTTTATAAACTCCCTTACATACAAGGAATTGAAGCGTCCATAACGCTTTTAAAATGAAGCACGTATGTTTAAAAAAAATTTATAAAAGTTTTATAAAGCAAAATTTGTTAACAAATCTTTTATTAACTCGCAAAATAAAGGATGTTTTTATGGAAATATATAATTTTAATTTGTAACACTTTTTTAAGTGGCGGTCTTTTTTCCACTGTCAAGCGATTGATGCTTTGTTTCGCATTTAAACATGAATGGACTGACGTTTGAGCCACCCTTACAAGTTGTACAAAATTATTTTGAAAATCATGGTTCTGTATCGCACTCTGCATCCTTTTTACGGTCAATATAATAGTCCCTCAGAGCATTTAATTCGATTACCTATGTAACATTTACTCTAAATGATAATATGCATACACAGAGACGTCATACAGTGCGCGCAGAAGACCGTGCTGCTGTGTTCATGAACATTTTGCGGAAAGAGGTTGGTTTGCGTTTTTATAATATTCAATGTGTGTATAATGGAAGTCACACGATCACATAGCATGGCTTAGATTCGGTGAATGGCCCAAAACAAAATTGCTGTTGATCCCGATAAGTGAATTCTGTTTAGCCAAGAAGCTCAATTTTGTTTGAATGGATACATCAATAAACAAAATTGTCATATTTGAAGTGATGATATTATCAAGTATATGTCGAGACACTCCTACTTCCGGAATAGCTGACTGTTTTGGCGGCTTCCATACTTCTTTAAAAATGATGCTGGTGAGAACGTTATAGTTGAACGCTATAGCGTCAAAAATACTGCAAACGGCGCAATATATCACACAACTTGTTCCACAATTGATTTCTTGACGGAAACGTTTGGTAACCGCATAGTTTCACGTTTGGATACCCGAGACTTGGCCTCCAAAAATCATTCCGTTTAATGTCGCTGGACTGTTTTCTGTGGAGATATTTTAAGTCGCTAGTCAATGCCGACAAGCCCGTAACTATTGACCACTTGAAGCAAAGCATTCACCGATATGTGGCTACAAATGTTGAAAAAAATTATCGATAATTGGAATTCCATATTAGACTACATCTGAGCTAACGGAGGGGGTTATATATAAATTATAATGACAAAAAGTTATTTTTTGACAAAGTAAATTTCATGTCAATGAATTTATGTTAAAAATTTATAACGAAAATTTCTGTTTGTTTTTATTCTTTTTCAAAGTTCTTTACCTCCATAAAAAAATACTCTTTATATTTCGAATACGAATCACAATTACAAAGAAAGACGGCAAAGGAGCTTAGATAAGAAATGTTTTTTGGATATATTTTTAAAATAATCATTTGGAGAAGAGACCTTTATTTTAAATAATGCAATCATTCAATTCAAAAATCAAAGAAATCAAGGAATTTAGGAAGGAAATATTTTTTCTGTACCAGCAAAATAACTGCAGTCGCCCAAAAATTTATACATTTTTCAATAATACTTTAAATGCTTTCCATTATTTAAATAATTAAATCAGATAAGACTTAGATTTTTGAGAATATGTTTAAATTAAATAAATTCTCTCTATTAATATCTACATTTTTTCGTATTAGGTATTAAGTTGTGTTTTTAGCGTTAATATTACTTAAAATCATGTTGGTTAAATATTACCTTTAAAGTTCCCCCAAAAATATTCATATTTGCTTTACAAAAAATTAAAAGTATAAATTCTTTTACTGTAAATGTTAATTGTGGGGAATTTCATCATAAAATAAATTTTCTAAAAACTTTGTGATACTCTCATATAATGAAAACAAATTGAGATATTCTTGCGAAATTTAGAAGTATTTTATACAAAACAACTTTTAATGAAACTGTGAATTAAAATATATATTTTTTTTAATTTTAATACATAAATTCTCTTTAAACGGAGAAAAAGATGTTTCAAAATATTGTTTTATTTTATAAAACTGGTTACCTTGACTTTGTTAACTACAGGGCTGTCAAATCATTTTTGGAACATATAGCCAAGAGATAAAGCTTTTATAATGTGTTTCAAATTTTTTAATCGGTGCTTTGCACTCTAAAGAATTTTGGGGTAAATTTTTTCGGCATGATATTTGTATTATTTTATTTAAAATGGATTTTTATTTTAAATTATTATTATATTTGGGGTAAAACCTACTGAGGAGCAACATCAGAATATCTTAAATATATATTTTTCAAGAAATCTAGCACGAATTAACGTAGGTTAAATTAAAATTAATTCCAAAAAATTAAATTGTTTACTTCCATCGCATGTGCACGTTGCGTTTTTGTAAAGTAAAATAAATATGAAAGGCTTCAAACGATACCCTTATGTAGAAAAATTAGAGATAAAAAGTATTTTTGTTGTTTTGTGTTTTTTTATATAAGTGCTTCTGCATTTTATTGTTTGCTGTGTTGGTTTAATGAAAACTCTCATTTAATCAATTTAGCTACGACTCTTGAATTTTTCTATACAAAATTTGGCCTAAAATCCACTGATTAGCCAAATGTGGTGAAATGGCCATATGGATATGCATATATTTTGAATAAAGCAATAAATCATAAAATATTTTTTTTAAAGGAATCTACCACAAATTACTCTAGATTAAATTATATTTATTTACATTTATATAATAGTTATTGTTTTTTGACATTTTTAATATTTGTTTAGTAGTTAATTATAAAGCACCAGGTGGGCATCGTCATTATTTTTGTTTTCCTGATGATGCCAACCAACGGTCTGGCGAAATATCGAAAAAATAAAAAAAAAGAGTTGTTTTTTAAAATTTTTTATTAAATTGACCTGGTGCTTTATAATTAACTACTAAAAAAATATTTATATTTATTATATTTTTTTTTTATTAATTATTAGAATCGAATGAGAAAGTCACATAATTTACCCTCACCTACCAAATTTATACATTACGACAGGTGTTTACTTTTAGTATCAGGTGTTATGCAAACATAGGCTGTTTTGTATAAATTTTCATTGGGCGTTTAGAATGACCATTTAATTTTTTGACCAAATGCTTTTGCTGACCACAGGTTCCGAACTATTAAATATTTTAATTGGGTTATACAATATCTGAATTATATAAAATTAATGTAACAAATTACATTCTGACATTGAACCAACCAACCTATTATTATTAAATATCCTATCTATTATTAAATATTTTTAAAATCGGATTTTGTTAAAATTATTTTTTCCAAATTAACTCTGTCATTGTCTAACTATGTTTCAATTTTTATTAAAATCGATGAAACGGCTAATGCATGTTTTCCTTTCATCTGAATTTTACTTTTGGGAACAGGCATTGTGTATTCAATCTTTTATTTGAGGTCATTAAAGGTGGTTCAGCAGTAAATTGCTGTCGCTTAAAGCTTCCATTTTCGTGTTTTCCACTCTTGACCATCTGTTCCAAAATAAAAGAAGCCTTTCTTGCAGAGAAATATCTGCTAAATTTTAAAACGTATCAAAATTAATTCAATCCCTCAGTCGTGATTAATGCACCAACAAACAAACAAACAAATAGAGGAATCAACAAACTAATAGAGAGATTTACAATATGTATTAGATTACATATTTTTATATATTGGCGATATTTAACAAGCCATTTTGTCGAGGACGTTAAAAAACTAGCAACACTAATTGCTCATTAATTCTATGCCGTTATTTCCATATAAATACATATAATAATTATTCAATGAAAATTTTTGGCACCACTGCTGTAGTTGTTTTGTTGCGGCGCACACACAGTGGGTGAAACGCTCAATATAGCGGAATTAAATTAATATCTCGCCTGTTTCTTATCCGATTGGCACCATACTTTCAAAAATAATTCTTTGTATATTCCCTAATATATTTGTGATTGGACCACTATAATCCAATATTTTACTTTTTTCATACAATTTTAATTAAAATAGTTTATACTCATATTTGAACACTTTTAATTTTTTTATTTGTATTTTTATTTTAAAACTTTTTTATGTAAATTTAGTAAATAATAATTATAAAAACTGGTAAAAGAAATTATTCAGAATCTGAGCTATCATTGTATGAACCTGGAGACTGCAACTCAGCACAAGAAAGAAGATTTTTAACTTCTTTGTCTAATATAATATTTTTTTGGGCAGCCAAATTAGGTTGTTGAAAGAACCTTCTGGCTGTGTTACCATTATTTGTATTGCCACAACCAGCCATTGGTATATCCACTAGTAATGCCATTTTCTTTCTTAGCTCGGTTTGTATGTCTACTTTCCTTTTTTCAGCTATAACTTTATCGGAACCACGAATCTGCCACTTTTTAATGGGAAGCCTGTATGAAATATGAATGACACACTCAAAACAACGAATCCACGCGTGAAGAGTTGATAAACCGTACTGGAGAAAATTTTCGTTTACTGGTAGATTTTGGATCAAATTCAGATCGTTCATCATTTTCGGCGTGGCTTTACAAATTCCGCACGTTTGTGATGATGTTTCCACAATAGTACTAAATACTTTTCCATCTATCATTGTCATGTAGAACTGATGATGAACTTGGAATGTGCTCACACTTGTTGGTCTAATATTAGATATTTCCGTTTGAACACTCTCAACCTCGGTATTGACCACGCTGAAGGTTTCCTTCTGACAACTAATTTTTATTGGTCTGCAGAAGCGAGTTAATGAAGGTCGCGAATTTTTCCAAATTATGTTGGATCCGAATTGCACTTGCAATGGCACAATGCAAACCGTAAACATATGCTCATCGATCATATTCTTTTCAGGATCACTATATCTTTGCCGGTAGGTGGAATGTCCACTACTGCCATCACATCCCCATTTATAACTTGCAACTACTTTTTCAAGATTTCCATTGGTACTGACATTTTGAAATAATTCAGGGTGTGCTGCAACGATCCTAGCAATTGTGTGGTCCACCAAGCTCTGAAGGGGCACTTCAGCAGACAAATCTGTCACCAATAATCCACTAGGATAGCACCTCTGCTTAGCTAGTCTCAAAACGTCATAGCTTGGGTAAATGTTGGCACTTCGAGCTTTGGCACCACCCTGCATTAATTTGTACGAGTGTTTCGTGTAACCTCCATCAATATAAAGAGCCAAGGCCTCTTCTGGAGTATATTTTATAGGTATTAGGTTCTCAGATTCAATACTTTTTTTTATTTTTGCAGCCACTACTTCACTTGAATCCAACATAGAAATTACCTTGGATGCCGTTCTTTGCCCAGTCCTGTAAAGACTCGAGCGAGTTGCCGCAACTAGCTCGCTACACGAAGATTCATTTATTAATGAAGAAACTTTATGGACCTTAGTTTTTGCAGTACATGTTGAAAACTCCTTTACCGGTCGTCCAACTTGTGTAGAAGTTGTTGGAGCAATTAACTCAAGGTCTCCATCTAACCATTCTTTGTTTCTTTTTTCAAAATATACTATTCTCCTACTGCAATCTTTCCATTTTTCCACTAACTTGACAATAAAAATTCTTAATTTTCTACCCATTGCACGGCACTGTTCTTCGCTATGATTATTTTTATTAATTATGTTTCTAAATATGTGGTTTTCTACTGCCAAAAATTTTTTAGACGGAACAGCTTCATTATACCATATTAAAAAAAGTTCTCGTTTTGATACTGACATTGCACCTACAAAATGGAATAAAAATTAGAGTCGGAAAAAGTGGCAAAAGATGGTGGCCATTTTACATTCACAAGAAACAGTACAAACAAAATAAATAAGATTTGGGCCGGACACTTTTGGACAACAAAAGATCTGCTCTACTAAAGTTCACTAAAGGACATTCAACGGAGGACACCTTCAAGGCTATTTTCTACTGATATTTGTAACAACAATATATAAAACACAAGGCATTAACACTTTTCTTTTTTAAATACGTACCACAAATTTAAAAAAATTCACTTTACTTGGCAAATATGAAAATACTTTTATTGTTTACAAAGCTCGTACTGCACTATGTGAAATGGCGGGAAAATTTATTGCTGCACCTGTTGACACATATTTTATGTTTGAAAGCTCACAGCTGTTCGAATATATTAGTTATGAGAAAACAAAAGTTATCGATAAATTCAGTGGGATATTGGTTATCGAAAATACAAAAAAAAATTTGGCAATTCCACATTTCAAATTTGAATTAAACGACGCTAGATTGACCGTTTCACCCACTGTGGCACACTGGGAATTTTCGTATGAAGGTGAGGAAAAAAATATATTTGTCAAAAAATGTAGTGAGTCTATCACAAATTTAGTTATTTATATAGTAATACATAAAAGTAATCAAAATAAAGAAAGTTAGAGAAATGTCGATCGTTACCTGCAATGTAAAAAGCCATAACTAACAAAAAAATTTAAATGATTTGTTTTTAATTTTTAAATTATTTAAAATTTATTTGTAATTTATTTTTTTAACAAAAAGAGCCTTAACTTCGTCGCTTATAACACTATGCTTTTTCTGGCTAAATGTAGGCGTCAAATGTGAAATCATGGGATCTGATGTTACCATCATTCGGTGCATAATATTTTCGTTCGTGACAATTCGACTACATTTTCTGGAGTGTTTAAGGCGATATTTTTATAGTCTTTGTTACGACTTTCCTGAGCCTCGTCGGATTGTAGGCCTATAAGAAAATTACGCTTTTCAATTATATCTTTTCCATGAATCAGAATTTTGTGAAGTGTGGGCGGCATATTGTACAATTCGTACAGTGCATCAAATTCTTTTGCCGTCTCCAAACAAAAATCACCAAATTTTTTTGGATCTACTACCTCGGTGATTGTTATAGCTTCGAAAATTATTGAAAACCTCTTGATTATGTTTTCATGTAGACCCGTTACATCGGAAATCAAAACAGGATTAGCAAAGAATCTTTATCACGTTGCTTAACATTATCAACCTGTATTCCTATTTTCTCTTTAAGTTTACGCTTTATCAACAATTTTCGGGCTTCTTTTATCGGGCGAGTATTTGATTCGACTCTCCCACGTTTATATTCAATATTATAAGCAAAAGAAACTCCATCCGCTTAATACGCGCATGAAGTAGTTACGTACCAAATTGCAGTGCTTGTTCATTTACGGGTATAGCTTGAATTTCTTCGATTTTATTCATCGTGGATGTTGTGGCTCCACAAATAAAACAAGAAGATGCTGTTGGCGTTTCTGTTAGTGATTGTAAAATATAATTCATGTTTTACGATTATTTACTGTTAACTCAAATTCTTTTAGTTGAGATATCTCCTCATCGACTCTTCTCTTTTCTTCTCGTATAACTTGATGTGTCTTTAACGTATGCAAACTGTAGTGTCCTACAAAACTGTGTGGAAGAAGGTGTATTGTTGTTCCATACTAATTTATTTATGTCATCACTTAATGATAATTTAAGTGGTACAACTGATGTCATATATAAATGAGAGTCAGAAATTTGATCATCTGAAACCTCTATTGGTATTCCCCATTTATAGTACACTGTTAGATTTCCGCTTTCAATTTTATATATTTCCTTTGCTGACTTGGTCTCTAGGATTCTTTTAGCAGTATGATCCAACAGATTTTGCAGAGGTACACTGCCTGAGCAAATATTTTAAATTCATACCTTTACTTAATTGTGCATAAAAGAGAAACGCGTTCATCGATTTTCATGAGTTATATCTCATTTTGTTCATAGGTTATACGACTTTACGTGAAAGTAATAGGACTTGACACTTTTTTTACCGTTTCGGATGTTTTATGAGTTAAAAAAAAACTTAACTTTTTAGGCAAAAAATATTTTTTTTTGCTTCATACATTTATTTATAACTTCGAAGCTGTTAATTATGTAGCGAAACGTTATATAAACAGATAAAAGTACTTGTAATTCTTGATTTTTCTAAATTTTCTAAGTAAAATCCGCCTAGTGCTTCTTGAGTTATGTTAAACGAAAGGGCCTTATCAGAATTGAGTCGCGAATCAATCAGCTGAAAAGTGTTCTACTGTGTAATGCAACAAATTGAGAGGTGGCTCCTGGTGGCACTTGAAATTGATTAAAAATGTAAAAGCAGATATGACACAATGTATTAGTAGTGATTTCCAACTGTGGGAAAGTATGGCTAAAATTGCAGGTCCAAGTGTTTGGAGAAAAAAGGGATTTTTTTATATGTTCATAAAAATAAACAAACGAAAAAAACTTAAGTCTCTGCAGAGTTTATTTTTTCAATTTAGTATACTGAAATATCCAACTTTAAATAAAAAATAAAAAGAAAAACGTTGGCTCACATAATAAAATAATATTCGTTTTGAAATTCTTAGGTTTTATTAAGTTGGTTCAGTAAAACATACAATTACTGAGCTTGAGACGGCTATAAAAAAACTAAGATTCAGATCGAAGTAATTCTTTTTGATTTGATTGTTTTATTTAGTCTAAAATTTATAATATCATTGTATTTTGCATGAAGAGTATGTTGACAATTTGACTTTTTTCCGCGAAATCCCCAGTGTGTGGCGCACAGTGGACCATTTTACGAGAAGGCGGTCAAATATATAACTTTTGAACGGATCGTAATTTGGATTCGCGGTTTTTGTCTATTAGGTGATATCATAGGCTTTCATTTAATGTATAAAAATTTGAAATTGACCGGTTAGAAAAATAGTTGTGGTAAGTTTAAAAATACATTCTAAGTTTCAGCTGAGTTTTGGTACGAAAGTAAAGTATTAAAAATTGTTCAACGTTTAGAACTTATACTTATTAAAAACTTAAATTTAGTCAGATAAGGTAAAGCTTTGGCCACCGTGAAATTTTTAGTACGAAGGCCAATGGTTGGTTTTTTGAAACAATTTGAGTTTAAAAATTAGCGCATTAAGTAGCAAAAACATAAAAAATGTATTCATTGGTTCAAATTTACTTCAGCTAAGGAAGTATTCAAGTCCAAAATAAACATAAATACTACTCGTATATGTAAACTTTTGTTGTAAATTGGTTAATACTTTATTTATGTACAAACATTTTTAAAAGGATAAAATACATACAGATAACTCTTGTGTTTGGAAAAATTATTATTAATTAAACAATTTTAAGAAATATTTCTTCTAAATAGCCTTGATTTTCATCTTCTAGAAGCAGTTTAGCTTCTACGTCTGATTCAATAGATTTAGTTTTCCATTTTTGCCGGATATTGGAGATATAGGGATCTGATGTGCATATTAAAATAACAACCAAGTCTTCATGACTTTAATAACTAGACATTTTTCTTGTGTTATGCTCACGAAAGAGTCTTTGTTTCGTTTTTCTTGCGCCTCTTCAGATAGATCTCCTATTGGCAGCATATTGTGTTGAATTATTTGTTCCCCATGGTAAAAACTTTTGTGAACTGTGGATCGCATATATCTCCAAGAATATTTTTCGTTGTAAAGTATCTTTGTTTTTTTTGGCGTACACTCCAAACTTTTTTGCATATATCTTTCGGCTTGTAAAATAATACTGAATCTCCTTATTAGTTTCAAATCTACTCCTGTGATATAAGCTACAGTTTTTGGATCTGAAAAAAATCTTCTTGCAGTGTTTCCATCATTTGTATTCCCTTCTCCTTGGTTTGGCTGATCGATAATTAGGCCTTTTTCTAAATATTTTTCTTCAATTTGATTTTTTTTGGTTTCTTTTTTCGTAATTTTCCTTATTTTTTCTCACTGTTTCGCCTAGCGGACCAAAATCCAAATCATAAGCCAATTTAGGAATATGCCCAATAAAACGTATTCTAGTAAGAAGAGGGGAAAATCCAAATTCGTATACTGCCTTAAAAGTCTCATCTTCTGGAACTGAATGGCTTAATTGACTTGATGTCTTTTTGCATATGATGCAGCTTGATGATGCTTTTGTATCAGTTAAAGCTTGTGCAACTTTTCCATCAATCATTGTGAGATGCATTTTAAAATTTACTTCGATTTCTTGTTCATCAACATTTAATATTACAGATTGATCAGGTCTTTAACTTAATCTTTCATTTTTCGGACTTCTTCAGTTATAAAATTTTTTGTTTCTTTTCTGAAAGTAAATTTCATTGGTCTGCAATATTTTGTTGAGGGTATTTCATTTTTCTATGTATCAATTTCTGCTGCTGTACTAGCTGACGGCTCTAACTCGGTATAACTTTTTATTAATCGCAATGGACCGAATGATATCATAAATAAATCAGCGTCTGATGAATTTTTACCATTACATTGCTTGTTTTGCCTTTGACCAGAGGATCCATCACATCCCCATATAGAAATTAAAGTACTGTTACTTTTTCCAAGTTTTTCAAGCGGTTAGAATCAAACGTATTTAACAACCGTTCGGCAGTGTGTTCAAGAAAGTCTTGCAATTCTATTTCCGCTGAAGTAGAAGTGACAGTTAAAGCAAAGTACTTTTGTGATCTAAATCATATCAATTTACGTTATTTTAAGTAGGCAAAATATATTTGTGACCAACTGTTCATGACTGTGAAACTGACTAAAAATTTTGGTTTTCTTTCTAAAAATACGCATATTCATCTAAACAACGTCTTTTGTAAAGGCGATTCAAAAAATAAATAAAATGCTTACAGAATAGCAAAGCAGAAAAAAATTTTATTCTATTTTCTAATTATATTTTGCAAAAAATTTTCGACCTTGTGTCAAAAAAATTGTTCTGGTGCTCACGGTCGGATCGCGCCGGGTATACAATGGGATATAGGCGTGTAGGGGATATTTAGGGCTATGACACATTGCTAATGCTTTTGCACTCCCTAACATTACTTTACAATTTATAATCTATTAAGTAAGAAAATTTAAAAAAAATTGGACGTCTAAAAAAATAATGTCTAAAAATCTAAAATCAATCAAAAACAATTCAGTCTTGTACTAATAGATAAAAATAACGCTATTATACAAAGTTTGTCACGTTTGAAAATCTTTTATAACAAAAATGTTATAGATGTTTAAAGATCAAAAATTTACTAAGAAAATTCTCATTTTTAACCACCCTGTGATATAGTTAATTTAAAGTTTAATTTTTTGGCTTCCGCGGTACACCAGTATCTACTTTTGAATGAACTTTTAAATATTACCATTGGGGACCATAAAGAAAAAGACTCTTCGTTGCCCTCTCGTAAAATGGTCCACTGTGCGGCGGCCCTCTTCTGTTTTTTGTTTGAAAAATTGTGTCAAAGATCAATGAAATATTAAGTTTCTTCATAGCCATATCATAACGCTATTATTTTTATTTTTAATTTTATAAATTATAAATCATAAAATATATTTATGTTAAGTAGAAATCAAAAACTTTAAATGCTGGTTTTTAAAATTTCCAAAAGTACAATAAAACCGCAAGTGGCTGTTAACCTAACTTTTCAAATTTTTTAGTTCCCTTCATTTAATACTCTTAATTCTTAATTTAGTTAATTTATGCTTAAATTCCTCCATTGTTAATTGTTGGATGATAAATTATTTGGTGTGTGAAAATACCGGAGATATGTGAGTGTTAATATTGTTGGTTAATTTTATTTTCTTAAAAACCTGTCTTGGTACTTTTGATGTTTTAATGAATAAATTTTTTGTTTTGGCTTAGACAAACTCGTTATAAATATTTTGTTTGTTAGTGAAAACGCATATTAAATGAAATATAGTAGTTGCTTAATGCAGTTAGCGTTGAACGAAAAGTTATTAGAAAAATAATGAAAATACGTTGGCATAGTTTCCGTAAGTAAATAATGTATGGTGTTTGAAATTTATTCTATTATTAAATTTATTATTTATTATTATTTAATCTATTAGGAAATAAGTTAAATACATAAAAAACAAATTTATACACAAGATTTAAAGCATTATTATGGAAAAATAAAGTCAATTCTTTTCTCGATTGCTAATGTATATAAATTAAGGAAAACTATGCCTTTTAGTTTCTTAAGATTTTTTTAGAACTTAATTTCTAAATACATTTGTGTAACACAAGTATCCTTTTCCTTTAATATTCCAGAATTAAATTGATATTTCACCAAAAATAACGAAGATTGGATTATTGCAAATGCTTTATAAGTATTTTAAAAGTATTTAACGTACCAAGGACATCTCTAAATTAAGAGCTTAAACATGATATTGGGCTTCATTCATTTTAATATACACGTAGGACGAAATAAGGAAGATAGCGCAACAATAATAGATCTACTTTAGTTAATTGCAAAGTGTCTAGAGAACCATGTTGTATATTTATCTTTGCATGACAGGATTAGTTCGAGACTATTCACTAGGGTCCATGTTAACATATAGTACTAGCCAACACGGCCAACTCCATTTAGTAAAAATAAGCATAATTTGGGATCACCCATACAACATCGATTTTTATATGAAAATTTCACTAAAAATTTTAAATGGCCGTATTTCCGTAAATAAGAGAAATTTCGCAAAAATAAGCATAATTTGGGATCACCCATATATGGAAATTTCGCTAAAAACTTAAAATGGCTGCATCTCCGTGAATAAGAGAAATTTCGCAAAAATAAGCATAATTTGGGATCACCTATAAAAAATTTATTTTTATATGAAAATTCACTAAAAACTTAAAATGGCTGCATCTCCGTGAATAAGAGGATTTCGCAAAAATAAGCATAATTTGGGATCACCCATAAAAAATCGCTTTTTATATAAAAATTTCACTAAAAATTTAAAATGGCTGTATCTCCGTAAATAAAATGAATTTCGCAAAAATAGGCGTAATTTAGGATCACCCATAAAAATTCGATTTTTGTACGAAAATTTCCATAAAAACTTAAAATGGCTGTATCTCCGTAAATAAAATGAATTTCGCAAAAATAGGCGTAATTTAGGATCACCCATAAAAAATCGATTTTTATACGCAAATTTCAGTAAAAACTTAAAATGGCTGTATCTCCGTAAGTAAGAGGAATTTCACAAAAATAAGCGTAATTTGGGATCACCCATAAAAATTCGATTTTTATACGCAAATTTCAGTAAAAACTTAATATGGCTGTATCTCCGTAAATAAAAGGAATTTTGCAAAAATAGGCATAATTTAGGATCACCCATAAAAAATCGATTTTTGTATGAAAATTTCACTAAAAACTTAAAATGGCTGTAAATAAGAGGAATTTCGCAAAAATAAGCATAACTTGGGATGACCTATAAAAAATCGATTTTTATATGAAAACAGTCTTTGCTGGCTGCATCTTCGATATAAACAGCGAGCGCTTGCGGTATGAAGACAACGTTTTCAAGCGGTGTTTTAAACTTTACTGGTACTCGAGTTAAGGTACTTCTTTAATTAATGTCGTATCTACTCATGTAGATAAACTGCGCGCCACCTGTCATTTTATGCGAGGATAATTTTTAATATTTCTGTCTTTCATTATTCCTGGTATGTGTGTCCATCTGAGAGTTTTTATCGTTTGTTCGAAGGTATGAGTAGTTCTCGTGATTTTAAAATTGTGTCTGAAGTCGTGATTAACTGTTCTTTTATAATAACGCTATTAAAAGTTTTTGTTTTCTAGATTTCTATGTTTTCATGAATGTCTAGTCATTGTCCTTTTGTGCTAGGACGGGTTAATGTGATACATTCGTCTATGTTCCTTGGTGTGTGTTCGTGAGTATCAAGGTGTAATGAAAAGTTTGAGTTTTCTCCTTTTCGTTTGTATGAGCGTATGTGTTCTGTAAATCTTGTTTTTAGTGTTCGTCCAGTTTGTCCTATATAAGTATGTTTGCAGGTACAAGTACTACGCTAGAACTAAATTTGTCAGTCGATATCCTAAAATTATGTCTCAGAGTGTTGCTGGTTTTTAATGATGTGAGTAAACCTTTGTGAGCAGGTTAGTAAATCTATATATTTCTGGTCCTGTGTAAAAGTATGCCGGCGTGTTCTGTCTCTTTGTTCTCT
Organism: Trichopoda pennipes; assembly: GCA_030448955.1. NCBI lineage: Eukaryota > Metazoa > Arthropoda > Insecta > Diptera > Tachinidae > Trichopoda > Trichopoda pennipes. The sequence goes on from JASKUP010000034.1 coordinate 11,840,651, forward strand.
TTATTCCTCTTTTTAGTATTGTATTGTCTAAGAAGCTTGTCGATAATAGTGTGTTTGTAGCCGTTAGTATTAGCCACGGTGTAAATTCGTCGAGTTCTTGGTTGTACTTATCTGGAGTAAGCGGGATTATTTAAAGTCTGTGTATCATTTGTCTAATTGCTGCTTGTTTATGTTAGGTAGGCTGTAGATGGTACAGGCCATCGTAGTTGGTTTGCTATGGATGTCAAAAGTTAAACAGTTAGTTCCTGGTGTTGTTGTAATATCAAGATAATACAAATTTCTGTCTTATTCGTTTTCCATTTTGTATGTATTGTTAATATGGATTGTGTTTAAGTCTGTTAGAATTTGTTCGGGGTTATCTTGTTCGAGGATGCATATGATGTCATATATGTATCTATAGTAATGAGGTATTCTGTGTTTATTCATTAGCATTTATGCGTATAATTTTGAGATGTTGCATGAAAATTTCCATAAAGATGGCTGAAGTTGGGTTTCCCATGCCAAATACTGTCAGGTAATTTGTAAAAGTAGGTATATTATACGTCAAAACCAACCAACCAACCAAGAAACCTTAGTTAGCCTATGCGATACAGTAGATAATTAATACGACAACCAATACATCACCGACATTATAGATTTCACAAAGACGATAATAAAACAGAACTACTTTCGATTTAGGCTGAATGAATTTTTCTAGCATTTCTGGCTTTATGTCGGCGGTGAATGTTGTTCTCCAAGTGGACAATCGTTTCGGGCGTATCGGTGTAAACTAGCGACTACACCAGTTGTTGTGGCTTTTAAGGTACGAAACTGTTATACCATTCGACCGAAACAAAACCATGTATAACATTTCTTGTTGCATCGGCAATGTTTATGTAGTGCTGTCCAGTCGGAACCCTTTGTCAATCATACGCTATTTTAATTTCTGCAAAATTTTAATAAATTTGAATTTAATTAAAACAATTTTGCATAAATAACTCTAATCGTCATTTGATTTTGGTTATCACACACTTTTTAATTCAATACTTTAAAATTTATTTGTTTTAAATTAAATTTGCATAAATTACAGATTATTTATCGATTTTTATGTAGTTATGCGGTGCGACGCCATCCGCATATTTTGCATACAGCTACGAAATAAAATTTGTCATGCCTTTTTTGTTTTTGGATATTGTGTTTATTTTTTTCTTTTTATCCATGACCTTGAGTCGTCAACTTGTTTTTCATTTGAAAGTCATTTTTGGCAAAATCTGCTATTGTTTCTGCTCAAGTAATAAAAAGAATTGGCGGCTTATTATTCAAGTGTTATACATAGTTAATGCAGTATGACTTAGATTTATCACTAAGATATTGAAATAAAATACAATGACTATGATTTTGAAAGTAATCATAAAATAATTAAACTCTACACTCTACAGAAAGAAAAGTAGCTTTAAATTAAAACCTATCTTTAGAATTTAAAAAGTTTGAAGAAATTAATGCCAACTAAATGGATTTTATTAGTTAATGGCGGCGCATCACTATAAATATTATTTATCCCATAATAGGAATTATGGTAACGGAACTAAATACATAAAATTGTGCCAACACCAAGCAGGTGATGTTTTTAAAATAATATTTCTTTTTCTATTTTTAGCGAGCATTCTATTAATGTTATAAGAAAAAAATGTTTTAATGAATTTATATTAAATGAATTTTTGTAGATAACAACTTATATTTAACGTGCAATATAACTCACAAATTTTGTTTATTAATTCTTTTGAATCCTGTGAGATAATTGAAAAAAAAGGAAAGATATTTCTTAGAGCTTTTGACAGTGCAGACGAGGCAACCGCAGAACAAAGATTTAAAGAATCCTTAATCCCTAAAATTGGCTACGTATGAATATATTTTTATTAATGAAATATTGAAGGAAACCAGATGCAACTAAAAAAGAAAGAATTGGTTAAAAAATTAATCCAAAGATTAATGATATTATATTGCTGCAATTTCACTTCATTTAAATTTTTTTAAATTCTACGAAATATTACACATTGCTAATACCACGGCTGTTTTCAATCAAATAACACAAGAAAAACTGTCAACATCGATACAGACGAATAAACATCTTATTAGGAAACATAAAATGCAAACAAATGTATACTTAACAGCAACATGAAAATAAGCGTTAAATTAAACAAGAAACATTGCTATCCATATGGAAAAGTTAATTGAAACATGTTTCTACTATATATTTAGCATTGGAGATTTATTGATATATATATATATATATATATATATATATATATATATTATTCAATATTTTAGCACATTTATATATATTTATATATTTTATTTTTTTTGCTTATAATGAATAGCGGATGTTCTAAGTAATTAAATCTTTATTTTAAACATTTATCTAAAAAAATTCATTATTTGGAATCATATCATAAGTTAATTGTCATACAGTCCTTAAAACAAAAATTTTATGATATTCTCATTAAATATTTGTTATTGAAAAATTTAAATGTATTAGTGTGGATAAATCGTATCAATATGGCCACTTCACTACTATTAGCAGTAGCTCATCAGTGAACTTTACCCCAATTTTTTATATCCCAAGCTAAATTGATTAAATAAGAATTATATTTAACAAACAGAGCAAAAAGACAAGAAAACTAAAAAAACCTTTATGCAAAAATACAGTAACCATTAAGAAACTATTTTTTAATTTTATTTATATAGAAAATTGCTTATATGCTCGACTTGCCCAATTTGTCCACCTTTCTTTAATTTGTTTTTCATTTGTCCATTTCCGTCGTTCGTCACTCATCAATTGCACATCGTTGCTATTTAAGTAAGTGTTGACACATCTCTTAATGGGTTTATCATTAATCATTTAAACATTTAGTCCTCCTGCATCAGCTTTTGACTCTAGAATTGAACTTTATTTTTCTGTTTACTCTGCCACTGCAAACACGCTGCTCAGATATTCAGCTTCACCAACTTTTTCAAGCTTATAACGGTTGAGGTTTATTCTTTTTATAATCTTATAAGGAGCAAAACATTTCGGACTTAATTGAAGCTCCACTGTGAATGAAGTTCTTTGTATGTCTACAAGCTTAATTTAATTATAATCAGCTGTCTCTCTGTTGAGTACTTACTTGTTTAAAAGAAAATTCTACAATAAGTCTTTATGAGTTTCAGTCTCCGATTTCAAGCCAATAACAGTTACAATACATTGCTGATCTATATTGCCATGTCAGCACTAATATTTCGGATTTCCTGCACATCATTTGGAAAGTATTGAAACAAAATTTTTTTATAATGCGTTTTACATTACCAATACCTCTTCGAACATCTGTTGGAGTTCGAAAATATTGGAGGCAATATTCTTCAAATTTATTTGATGTAACACACTATTCCTGCCCCAAACCATTGTCCACCATTGGGATTATTATTATATAGTTCAGCCTTACTTGTGGTTTAGACTTTGTTCGCCCCGCAGCTTGACTTTTCAAACACTCAATAAAACTGTGAACTGTTTTCTAACTTTTGCTGTAATATTCATCCTCTTTAGCATCATCTTAAATTAACAACGGGATAATGTGTGTTGAGAAGACTTTTGCAGACTGTTATTTATGAGTCATTTTGCTTAGTTTGCGATAATCACGGCTTTACGTTTTATTAACCACTTCATCAAATAGGCTTCCACCTGCTCACTCACCATGTCCTAGTCTTTGTGCGGCAAAACTGTGTCTGGGGTGTAATTACATAAGTATCATCACAGACAATACACTTCAATACCACTTCTGACACTGCCTAGAAAAGCTGGAGAATAATTTTTTAGGTGCCCCTGTAGGCTAGTAGGTAGTGTACTAGCTTGTCAGTCTGGGAGGTTGTCGGTTCGATTCCTAACGAAGACCTTGGTTTTATTCATTACAAAAATAAAAATTTACTGTCGGTTGAGCTGTTCAGTGATGAAGGCATGGACACCGGTTGCTCTACTGTCTTTACACGACAGTTAAAATCCGACTATCCGAAAGTAGAAACTTTCACAACCTGTTTCATCTTTTCTCTATTCCTTTCCTAAAAGAATATAGCACGGTACTTGACTAAATAGGCTTTGTTGCCTGAAGTGCTACTTCTCTTAAAAAAATGTAAAAATTCGTATTTATTCTATTTCTAGAAAAATCTTGCTATTAAGAAATATTAGTCATCTTCTACAAAATCAATATTAGCTAAAGTTTTTAATATATCTAAGCTGAAAATCAAAATCTCATCTTCATTAATAATATTTTATTACAGCGCTTTACCTTTGTTTTAAAAATTATCATCATACATGTTGGGATATCAAATTGTTTTAAATTCATATTCAGATATTAGAGAATACTAGATAAAAGAGTATCAGTTATTTCAAAGTTTCAATTTTTAATGTTTTTGTCTTTGTTTTATTGTGTTCTTTCATCGCATCGAAAGCGCTCGCCGATCATACCTAACTAACAGATATTCACGACGATTTTCACCCAGGGGAATGACAACAGTATTTCATTTTCCGCCAGTAAATTATAAATAAATTGTTATAATTAAATAATATACCATTATCATTAAAAGTACATATTTTATATAATACGGATAATACAACTATTAGTTACTAAATTATTGAAAACTTTTAATTAATCAAGCAAAGACAGCGTTCAATAAGAAAAATAAAAACAAAGATTTATTATATTAAATTTACAAATTAAAAGAATTCGTATTATTTTAAATAAATATCTTAAATAAAATAACAGAACTAATGAAGAACTTTAAGCAAAAATAAGGTTTTGTGGTCAAAAACTTTTTAAATATAACAGGCGACTTCAACTATTTTAAAATGTGGTTAAAGACTCAATTTAGCAATCAATGAAATCGCTAGAACTAGCTTAACCAAATATTGACTTTATTTTAAAATAAATATGGATTATTAGCACATTGAACTGTTGATTAATGTTATGACTGCCAAAAAACCATTCCTGCAATAAATTAATTTTAATATTGTTACATTTTAAACTTTGCTCTATGTTTCTAATAAATAATTAATTGTTATAATAAAATTGAACAAAATTTTTACCATGAAGAATACTAAAGGGTTTTTCAACAAGAAGTTTGTTTTGTAAAACCAATTTAGATTAAAATGAATAAAATTTTAATTCTATTACGAAGAGAAAAGTTTGGCAATTATAAATTTAAAATGATATCTGAAAAATGTCTACCACGACCACGCTGACAGATGTCGATTATTTCATCAAAGTTTTTAATCACTTCTTGGCAAAATGGCGATCCTATTTCGTTAATTACATCACGGATTTATAGTTTTAAGGCTGACATCGATTCGTAAAATTACACGATCTGGTGATTGTCGTAAAATTATGTGATCGGGAAATTCAGGTTGCAATAACTTGATCGTTTCATTAGCTGTGGAATGTGGCACCGTATTGTTGAAATCTCATTACAGTGATGTCGACATCGTCAACAACAGGGCAAAATTGCGTCTCGCGATAGCGTGATCCATGGACCGTTACCACATTTCCACGCTCATCTTCGAAAAATTTGGCCCAGTGACACCTCCACGCCGCATAGTGCACCATACAATGACACGTACAGCATGCAAAGGCTTCTTAATAATCACTCTAGGATTTTCAGAAGCCCAAATGAGGCAATTGACATAGCCTGACAAGTGAAAATGGGCTTCATCCGAAAAAAAATGATTTTTTCAGAATAACCAGCCGATTGTTCCTGAATAAACTAAGCGAATCTACGGCGATGTGAATAGTCGGTCGGTTTCAATTTCTGCACTAGTTCAATCATGTGAGGCTTCAAAGTCCAATCCTTATGCAGAATTTGCCATATAGTGATTTTGGATAACCCCAATTGTTGAGAACGTCGAGGAATTGACAAATTTGTGTCTGCTTCAACACTGCGGCTCACGGTTGCGATGCTTTCAGTTGAACGACCCGGTCGAACACGCGTTAGTGTTCTCTCGTTTTGTATCGAGCCTATCCACGCAAATTGAACGACCAAAGTCTTAAAAGCGATCTAAGATGGAATATTTAGCTGTCGGAAAAATATCGCGAATTTCAAAAAAATTTTCCTTAAAACAGAACAACCAATTTCGGAGTGGATTTTAATTTTTTTAGTGCGAGTTTCGTGCGAAATTGTATTCATTGTAACAATTGCCAATGCATTTACTACGGATATGTCAAAAACTAAATGTCAAAATAAATTTCGTGTTGAAAAGCCCGATTTATATGCAGTACAGGCATAAAAGTAGTGAAATATCTATAAAAAGGAAAACGCCAATGCTTATGATATAATGATCACGACCAAGAAATTTTCATAATCGAAATTTCCTTAAAAGTAATAACATGAAGACATAAGGACAACTTTAAGTTCAGCTAGAATGATTAACATCTCACCGCAAGATGTTTACACAACTATTTAGAAAAAATAGGATATTACAAATAGAGATTGATTTTTTCAGATATTATTTTGCTAACTTTTATTTCTGTGCAGAATTCTCTGTATATTATAATGATTGATTGGGAATGAATTGTTTTCATACACTGCCAAAAAGTTGCTAACACGACGTATATGTTTCTGCTAAACTAAACTTTGAAGCAACAATAATCATTAGAGATATTATTAAGATTATTGAATATCTACACTCTCGATATTATTATTATCGTTATTGTTGTGTTTCTTTAGTTTTTTGGTCTTTTATTTATTAGTTGCAGTATTTGTTGATTGTATTAAAACTTTTATATATAATCAAAAGATGTTTCCTGTCTTATCGTAGAGAAATAAAAATGTATTTATCCATGCATCACAATGTTAAATTTAGACATTCTCAATAAAGAATTAAACAAAAAATAATAAAGGTATTTGAAGCGTTGTATAGTAATAAGTTTTTGTTACTTCAGATTTTTAATATAAAAAATTTTTCTGAATTTGTATATAAAAACTAAAGACAGATTAGTTAAAAAGCAGTATTCAAATATTTCTTAACAAGAAAGAACATATCTTCTGCAGAATGCTTTTCTATATTGTAAGTTGTGATGACGATCAAGAAAAAATTACACAATAAGCATTTACCTTTGTGGTTTACTTTGTAGGTTATATGCTTTGTAGCTGTTGCTTTTGCAGACAAATTGGGCTACAATTATCAACCCGTTCATCATTCCGACACCGGTTTATCCTTCAACCCTGGTTCTATTTCTCTAGCTGATGGCAACCATGGTACTAATGAAGCTGACAGCCAAAGTAGATTTGGAGGTGGTGGTAGTAACGGTGTTTCCTATGATGGTCCTTTATATAGCACTCCTGTTGAATTAACAAAGGAATTTTACACGTTTTCTGCTCCAGAGGATGAATTTTATGAGAGCAATGCAGCAAAAATGATTAGCAATAGTTTAAAGAGGGGGCTCCGTGTCATTTTTATTAAAGGACCAGAAAACAATGAGTTTGAAAACGCTGCTATCGCTTTAGCCAAACAAAGTGCTGAACAAAAAACTGCCATCTATGTTCTTCAAAAACAAACTGACATTGGAGATTTGACCAACAAGCTTGATATCATTAACAAGAGCACTAACCATAAACCAGAAGTACACTTTGTCAAATATCGTACACATGAAGATGCTATAAATGCTCAAAAAGTCATCCAAAATCAATACGATTCCGCAGGAGGAATTTCTAAGTCTTATGATGGCGGTGTTGCTCCGCTTATTAACTTCGCATCTCAGACTTCCGTTCCGAACAGTGTTCCTGATACTCCTGGTAATGCTTATCTGCCCTCTTAAGAATTTCAAAACTAGGTTTTATTTTTATAATTGTATTTTTATAATGTCTTGTTAACTACTAAGTAATCGATTTAAAATAAAAAATTAAGCTGGTTAACAGAAATAATGAAATCGTAACTTATAATTTATAATAATAATAACTTTTCTGAATTCAAGAAGAATTCAGTTTTTACAAGAGGTACGCTTTGATGTTCGTGAGTTTTTGACATCCCAGCGAGCAGTACTTATTATACGAAAATATTTATTTTGCTGTCAAATTTTGAATGAGGCGGCGCCCATAATTGAAATCCATTGTACAGTAAAAGTTGAAATACCAATTTTAACTTGAAATTTCTTCTGATAAGTACAACTTTCAATTTCTCTCAAATCTGAGTCAATTTTACATGAATATGAGATTTCTATGTTAGCCGACATGTTTACGTGAATGTCGAGTTATTTGACTTCACTGTATTGGGGAATTATTTGATTGTTGATCCTGAGATCCTGATGATCGACCAAGTTTCCTTGCTCAGTTTAAATTCAATATGAAAACATTTTTGTTCATTCAATTTAATTTTCCACATCTTTAGCCATTTTTGTAGGACTTCCAGATGGCCTTTGTGGACACTGCGGAATGCTGTGACATCTGTGAAAGTTGATGTTAATTGGCATGTCCGAAGCATAAATCAAAAATAAGGTAAAACCCAATATGCTGCGCTGTGGAACTCCTATTTCAATTGGTTGAGTTGCGCTTACAGAGTCACCTTCTTTGGTTATGCATTTACGACCAATTAAGCTTCTCTCCAAAAGCAATTTAGGTTTATTTTGTACATTAAGCCGTCGCGTCATACTCTGACAAAATCTTGAGGTACTGAAATAAAAAAAACTGAGCAACATTTTTTCTCTTCAAACAAATTTTGATAGCATTTCCTAATCTGTGTGTTTGCTCTATAGTAATATGTTTGGCTCTAAAACCAAGTGGTTGGTTAGAAATGCATTCCAAGTTAATCAATATTGGAGTTAACTTTACTATTAGCAATTTTTGGAACAGTTTAGACATTGTAGGCAGCAAACTTATTGCCCTATAAGAGTTTGGTATGATTCTTCCCTACTTTAGGTATCCTTGTCACCACAGCCACTTTCCACTCTGTAGGAAAATACTCTAAACGTAATATGGCCTTAAAAATAAACAGAATGATTCTCCTAGTAGTTCTAAGTAGCTGGGGAAGCATTTTATTGTTGATCTTATCAATACCGTCTCCAATATTAAACCTTAGAGGCACAGGGGGTCTTACTACAAAAGGCGATAGTTGAGACGACACATCACCATAATCATCCATTCTAAAAACATTTTTCAAGTGGTTGGCAAATAAGATTACTTTTTGGCATTGTTTCTAGCCCATTCACCACTCGGATTCCGCAAGGGCGACTTATCTCTAACTGATCCACTTAAGCTTTTAGTTGCTTGCCACAAAAAATAATCCGACTAAGGAGTACTGTCCAGATCTTCCAAATATGTAATAAGTGAAACTGTTCTTTGAACTTCAAGCAGATTTCTTAATTGTTCCGTGCATTCTCGTAGTCCAGTTTTAAAGAGTGGGGACCTGCAATTTGCCAGTCTCTTCTAACTCTTCTTTTTTCCGACAAAAGTCGTTCGATTTGAACAAGAATATGTTCGATTAATTTTATTTCAGTACTCAATATGATTAGTGGTAGCATGTTGCATAGCTACTCTAAAATTTCAATAATAATTCGGTAATAATATCATATAATCATAAACAATATCATCACAACTGTTCAAAAGTTAATAGATATAATGAAACGGAACACAATTTTTAATTAATTATTTTTTGCTAGGCGATTATAGCTGTAATTTAAAATAATTTTAATACCGCATAGAGTTCATACAACTGAGTCTAAATATAGGTCGGGGGAAGCTGCAATGTGAAAAAAGCAAAACACAAGCTTAAAGAGAAAATGGGATCAATTCGCAGTACAATTAAATAGCTTTGCATCTTTAAGTGCCTTTTCAGGAGCTCATTTAATTCTCTAGCTGATAGTAGGCATCATAAAAACCCCAATTGTGCTTTTAATGGCTGTTAATAGCTGTCATTTCAATGATGTGTTCTAGCTTATGCATGTGTAGTGTGCATACATCGTCATGTGGCATGCAAGTAGGTACAGACCAACTTCAGCAGTGTAGCACAACAACTACTTGGGTTACACTTATTGAAGTGTGTCACCAAAGTAAAGTAGGACAAGTGTGTCCAATTCTGGGAATACTTGTAATTTACTTCGTGGTTGCTTGCATGTCACCGACACATGTAAACTATAGGACAAAGAAAGAATAAATATATTTAATATGTTAATAATAAAATTGAGTGATTTTGTAAACACTCAATACTAGATTATAAGTTAAATTTTCATAAGTAGTATATAAGCCATAGAATAATTCAATAAAGACAGACTTTAATTTAATAACTGAGATCGGCGACTTCAGCCTTTTGGCAGTTCTTTAGAACGCCAAAGTAATAGCTGACACCCTTACAGCTAATTATATAAGGGCTATAGGGAATACATCTTTACATACCATTACATAGCGTCACAACGCTGTATAATAATCCTGCAATAGTCATACCTTTACTCATGGACTCTATTAAAATAGCTTGTTAGTTATCCTTCTGCAGCACTTTAATATAGCATTATGAAAAATGTATACCTAGCATCATCGAAAGATGTACGAATGCAATTATATATAGAAAGGCTAAAAAGTAACAAAACTTTCTACCTAAAATACAGGTATTCTTCTCCATATTCTGCTGTAAATACTGTTTCAGACCACTCACGTTCCACAGCAAGGAGTTATAGCTTAAACCAGGGTGTCGATTTTTATAGCGGATGTTCATTTCGTAGTCGCACAATTATAGAAAAACATCCACAATTATTAAATTAATAAAATTAGTTAGACATTAACGTCTTTACAATTATGACGTTCAATCTGTAGTATCCTTTTCTGTAGAAAATCATTAATTGCTTTTGAGGGACTACAATTTACACATGTGTTCCATCTATGCAGTCAATAATATCTGGAGACAGTGTTCTTAAGATTAAAGACGTTTTTTTCTTATTTTTCCATTGGCGATCTTAGCACTTATCCAGTTTATACAAATTTTTATTTTAAAGAAGTTTATGATTTTATTCAAAATGCTGCGATACCCTATTGTTAAATTAATGCCGCTACATTTTTGATAGCTTCCATCAGCAAAAAATCTAGGTGTACAAAATAGTTTTAGAATGGAATATTATAACATCGGTTTAAGGATATTAAGAAATTGTTTAGATTTCGCAGCTTGCAGTTTAGTAATTCCAATGGATTGAAGTTATCACGATGTGTATCTTTTTGCTGATATCATCATTAAAAAACAAATCGGCATTAGCGTCCACGATCTTTATTATTATAATTAGTATTAGTTTTTCAAATAAAATAAATTGCATTGTCCTTGGCTTTTTATTTTTTTTTTACCTTGATAGTTTTTAGTTCACAAGGTCTAATATAAGACGCAACTTCGTGCGATACACAGCGTTAACATGTGGTAAATCTTAATTGTAAATAAAAAAACGGGTACTAAGTTTAACGAATATTTTTTACTGATCGCTGAAGCACTTTTATTATATAATAACAGTATGCGATTACGATATGTTAACGGGGACAAAATGTTTTTAAGTGCCACATTGTAAAGTTAAATACTCAAAAACAAATGTAAGAAAGTAGATAAATTAGATTTTTAAACCTTTTACGCTGAAAATCAGCCCCTAAATAGTTCCACAGTATATGAGTTATTCGACTTTATTTATCGGAATTATAACATATTCCTTCTAAATTAACTAATTAATTAATTTTAATAGTTTTTTAAACGATCTTTTTTGTCTTTAGTAAATATCTTTTTTCTTTTTTTTAGATCTTTTTTATATATTTTTTCTTTTCAATATTTTGCTTTCCTTTGGAAAGCTTCTTCAGGAAAAAATTTTTAAATTTTTGAAAACAAAAAAATTATTAACAAATTGAAAAAATGTTTTAAAACATTTTGAAAAATGAAATGAAAATGTTTCAAAACATTTTGAAACATTTTTTTTCTTTCTTTAAAACGATACTAGTCAACGATGTTATAGTGAATGGCGACTGCTATAAAGCGATGATTACTGTTTTCGTTCATCAATTGAACTACCATGATGTACAAGATCTGTGATTTTAAGAAGACGACGCAACAGAAACGTTTGGTTATCGCATAGTTTCATCTTTCGGATCCATGAATTGGCGTCCAAGATCGTTCGATTTATAGCTGCTAGGATATTTTCTGCTACTTTATAGCTAAGCCTGATACAACTGACCACTTAGAGGACAATATTCGTTGCATTATCACGGATATATGGACACAAATGTTGGAAAAAGTCACCGAAAGTTAGAGATCTCGATCAGACAACGTCCGAGCCATTCGTGGCGGTCATATATCAGAAATAACATTTAAATGCCAAAAAATAATCCTTCGAATTTAGTAAATTTTATCCCGGTTAAAATTTCTTCACCTCTACAAAAACACAATATTTCTGTACGATTAAGTATAACCTATATAATTAAGCATTTAAATGAAAATCTATATTTCTTTTACTAGGAAAAATATACACAAGCTAATCTATGGAAAAAAGCAAACTGTTTCCCTGGTAAAGAAATCTTGAAAGTAACGAAACTAAAATTATGTGTATTTAGATAAAGATAAGATTAAATGTAAATTTGATTGTATTTGCTTTAATTGTTAAAATATATAAATTATTGCAAATAAGATTATGGATGATAGAAAAACTACGGTTTTTCTATGATTTGCCACAATAGGTTTCGTTTAAAATCTTTTAAAATTATTTAATGCCACAACATTTTTAATATTTTCATTTTCTTCAGAAGCCTCCTTTTCTTCCGCCTCTGGTTATACATCAAGTATACGAATAACTGATAATAAATCGAAGAGATAAAATAAAATTCGCCAACAAAAGATCTGTTATTCATGTGCTGCATACTGTGGACATATTTTGACTTTTTTGTCTTAATTAAATTCTTAATTATAAAACATTAAAAAATAAAACAAAACAAAATAGATTTCTTCTTTAAAATTTTTCTTTAAACTGAAATTATATTGGCAAGCCACGTATGTTGTATCAATAATAGTCAAATCGTTTGTTTGACAGAAAAAAAAATAACCTTTAACCAGCACATAGACAGTATGTCAAGAATAAATATAAAATTTAAAAGTAATTAATCAAAATAGCAAAAAATCGCATAAGGTTTCTATTTTCATAAATATTTGAGATAAAATATCAAGTTCAATGTTCATTTACATAACACAAAATATAAAAAAAAAATTAAAAATAGTATTTAATGCCTCTTCAAAGTTCATCACTCTCTATTTTATAAAGTTACCAACTGTCAAAATTCCAAAGTTCATCACTCTCTATATTTTATAAAGTTACCAACTGTCAAAATTCCAGAATGTTATATTCGCCACTACTGCGATATAAGTGGACTTTACCAGTTTTTAGTAAAGTGGCAAGTGATGCTACCCTTTCGCTTATGTGATATAAGTTAATTTTTCAAGGGACCAGTAATACTATTCTTTCGTCTATATGATATAAGTTAACTTTTCGAGTTTTTATTAAATTAACCAGTTATGCCACCTTTTCGTTATAAGTTAAGTGAGATAAGATAACTTTTCAACTGTTTATTAAATTGGCAAGTAAGGGCACGCTATCGCTTATGTGATATAAGTTAACTTTTCGAGTCTTTATTATATGAACCAGTGAGGATACATTTTCGGTGACAGAAGTAGACTTTATCAGTCTTTCTTAAAGAGGCCAGTGATGTAAACTCTTCGCTTATGTGAGATAAGTTAACTTTTCGAGTGGCGAGTGATGCTACCTTTTCTATAATGCGATATTATATAACAGGAAAATTTCACTTACGCTCATATCTCCAGAACTAGATAGAGGTACATTTTGTATAACGATTAATAGATATCAAACTATGATGATTCAGCATCATTTATAAAAATTCAAATAGATGAAAACAATTTTAGTTTATTAAACAAGTCCTATACGCGTAGTTAATGCTCACCCTCGTTCTGATGGATATATTTACTATTGAAATAAAGAAAGGGCACAAGGAGTTTTTATAAACTTTCTATAGAGTTTATTTAATTTAATCAGACAAGATAAAGCGACTATAGTAAAAAAATAACACCTAATCAGTCTCTTTGGTTAAAAATGCACCTCATAACTTAATAGCGACGACGGGCTACAGAGGATGGCAAATAGGAATTACTAGGAGCATGAGCTGTGGGAACACGTATGGAAGCCTGAGAAGCAAAATTTATAACTGGAGCAACACCACCAGCATGAGATTGAGAAGAACCACCCAAAGAGTCGTATTGGCCTTGTATAGCTCTTTGAGCATTAGCGGCATCTTCAGGGGTACGGTATTTGACAAAATGAACATCTGGTTCATTGTTGTTATTTTTGTTAATAGCATTGAAGTTGTTTGCCAAATCTGCAATATCGGCTTGCTTAGTAAGAACATATATTGCTGTTTTTTGATCAGCTGCTTGTTTTGCTAAGGCGACGGCAGCATTTTCGAGACCTTTGTTTTCGGGTCCCTTAATAAAGATAACACGTAGGCCTTGTTTCACACTATTGGCAATCTGTTGCGAAGCACTACTATCATCGAACTCACTTTCGGGAGCAGAGAATGTGAAAAATTCCTTTTGATAATCTGCAGTTGCTGGGTAAGATGAAAATTCATTAGAAAAGTCATCATCTATACGACCAACACCAATACTATTTTCGTTTTGGGAATCAGATTCAATTTTTCCGAGTTGATAGTTATAACCAAGTTTGTCGGCACATGAAGCTACTACGAGACATATAACCTTAAACAGAAAAAGAAAACAACTTTTATTAAGACGTCTTAAACATGAATTGATGCATTTTTTTATTACTTACAATAAAGACACGCATTTTCTGTGTTGTTTAATTGAGCTTCTTACTTTTTGAAATCTAAACTGTTTCTGTTCATGTCGATGCATCTGCTGAACCCTTTTATTTATACCTCAAAGATCATCTTTAATTACAAGGTCTTATTAAATATTGTTTTAAACATTTTTTGTAATAAATATGCGGGATATTATTGAAAATTTCTTTAAAATTGTTAGATTCCAATGGCTAATTAGGATTGATCTTGCATTTTGTAGTTTCATAATAGTATAAACACACTTGTGCATAGTAAGTTTCTGTGTAGGTTGGTGTTTGCCGTTCGGCTTCTAAACAAAACAAGTTTTCTAATCTTTTGAAGTTTTTGTCAAAACTACAAATTTCGTCATTTTAATTTAGATTTACATATCGATAATGAAAAAAATTATCATATAAATTGTCTGAGTCATTTCAAAAATTTGTTTGCTATTAAGATTTTTAATAAAAGTACAGTGGCTGTTAATTTAAAATACAAAAATATTAAAAAACAATATTTAATTTCGAAAAGCGATTTTTACTGAGAATCGATAATCTTGTTATGGGTAAAGTGACAAATTTAAACGACGCATACTGAAGTGTTTGAATAAATATTTTGGCGCTTCAAAATTTTTTAAAGTCTAAAACTGGGGTAGAATCCCACTATTACTTCCTAGTGTCTTTAATTATATCTAACAGTGTTTGAGCTGGACATCGCTGTAGCATATAAAATGTATTGCCTGCTTAGTTCAATTAGAGTTTCCACATGATAACAAATCTTTAGCTTCGGAATCATATTTACGAGTAGAGTAGCCAATAACTGTGCTCAAGGAAGGCTGTTTACATGACCCATGTGAAAATCCACTCAGCCTAGTGAAGTGGCAAAGTACGAAATCTCACAACAACAATTAAGCTCATCTGTTTTAAGTACCAAAATATTGCCTGCTAAACTCATTTAGAGCTTCTAAATAATAGCATAATTTTAGCTTTGTAATAAAATTTACAAAAAGAGAAGCCAATAGCTGTGCTCGAGGAAGTCTGCTTACAAACATGACCCATAAGAACAGCCACTCAGCCAAGTATGAGAACTTATTCGAAGGATCGCAATAACAACTAAGCAAAGATTTCTTTAGAATAACAAACAAAACTATCGAATAACTAGTTCTACTTTAATGCTGGCATTAAGTATATGCTCATCTGTTTTAGGTACTATAAACGATAAAGTTAAAAAGATAAACTCTTGCTTAGATACTAGGTTGCGTTTGTTTCAAGAACGCGTGTCATAAACTCATGCTTTATTCGTGTCAAGTATACGATATGAGCGCAAAATCCTATACATAATTCTGGTACTTGGCTATTTCTGTTCCTTAAAAAATAGAAGCTTTTTGTATTTATTAAATGTTTTGTAAAATGAACAATAGATATACTTATGAATATAAGTATATATTAAGTAATGCTTTCGTTTCTTTGTTTTATACTTGAAAATTATACCAATATAGCCACCGATATTGTAGCGTTTTATATTGCACATACATAATAATAAAGTATGTATAGTTTTCAGTACCTGTAGGAAAGCATATATTCTCTTGTCCTTAAAATTATAATATGCTATAAAAACCTGAGTGCTCATAAGCCAAACGTAATGATTAAAAATATTTTATGCTGCTGAAAAGTTTAGAATTGCAATCGGTGAGGTACCTGGCTTTATTTAAAATACAGCTCAGAATTTTAGACTTTTTCAATATTGGTACATTTATTCATTTTTATAAATATTTTGTTATTTTGACTTTTTTTATTTCAATTAGAACTTTAAATTAAACGATTTATTTACTTTCAATACACAAACGATGGAAACTTTGTTGTCTTTATTCACTGATGACTCAATTTAAATTAATTCATCTGCAGAGCAAGTGGTGCTTATATAGTTGTTTTAAGTGATTCTCGAATGTACGAGAATATTCAATTTTAACATTACTACATATTGTTGTAATTATTATCCCTCAGCTTTTTCTATGTTAGTTGTGCTTGTTTTCTGTTGCTTACTTATTTGGTAGAATTTCTTATAAGCATGTTGCTACTGTCGTGTATAAATAAGATTTCTTAGAAAACTACGCAGTTTGTAATATACATAGTGGGTCGTTTCGTTTTCTTTTTTACCATTAATTATTTTCCTTTAAAACTTAAGAAATCATCTTGGTAACAATATTTTATTGTGTGATAACATTACATGCCTCGTATGTATAAGCAAATAAATATGAATTTATTAATTAAATAAAAAATACTAAAAAATACAAAAGTAATGTATATATAATATATTTATTACTAAAATGGAGGTGTTAAATGCCCAATATATATAATACAACAGAAATATACCTCAGTAAGAATGCAGTAACAATACTAACATTAATATCACATTTTATTTTTATTTTTTTTAGCTTAATTAATTTAATTCAATATACTATATTGATTTTAAAGTTTAGGTTTTACATTTTGGTAATTTAAACTTAAACCTTAATTTACATCGCATACAATAATATTAAACTAAGTTATTTATTTTTTAATCTTGTTTTAATTTTATTATTTTTACTGTTATATGAGACCACTGTACCTTCTACAAATTAAAACCATTTTTTTAATATTTTTTTTAGATTGTTATAAACAATGCAATTTTCATGTTTTATGATAAGAAAAGTAAATTACCTGATGTTGTATTCATGAAATGTTTTTAACTAATGTTAAATATTTTAATGTATATTAGTGTTTTTCAATAAGTCATTTAGCTAGAATCTTAAAAAAAAACACTAACCACATATTTCTATGCTAATATTTTTCTGTGTGAACTTTTTTTAAGGAATATTTTTGGCTGTGACTACAGATATGTAGATATTTGATAAACAGCCTTTCAAATGACTTAATTGGTTATATTCTGACAGAGAAGATATGTACATATTCTCTATTCGACAAAGAAAAAAGCTTTATAATTACAAACAAAAATTTATTTGATGAAGATCACTAATATAAAATATTACTTTTAACCTATTTCCACTGAATTAGTTGTTTGTTTAAAACAAATTTGTTGATTTATTTCATTAATACAATTGTTTCATTAAGATTCAGTTTAGTTTCATAAATATCTGTAAGCAAACACCAATTTGTATCTTATAAATAGTAAAATTTCTTTAATTTATTCTTGTTTGGTAAGTAGAAATGATCTACAGCGATATGCCACTGCCTCTAAATAATATATTTTAATCGAAATCTTGAACATTCTCCTTCCCACGGAATTAAAAACTATGCATATAATTCTGGCATGTAACAGAGATATCCCGAATTCGTAGTTTTGCTCATCACTTGAATCATACATTACTCATTGTAAGTAATAATCATAATCAATTAAAACAGTTTTTCCATTCTTTATTTATTGACGAGGAGGCTTTAGTTCAGAAATTTGCTTTTTTATGTCATTTACTGTAGATTTAATTATTTCTGAAGACTTCTTTGCATTTAAAAAAAAATCGAATTGATGATAGGCGAGGATTTTTCCAAATGCTCAGAGATTTCACTTTAAAGTCATAAAGGAACTACGGAAGCCATAAACATATTTTCATCAGTAGTAGTTGCTGCATTCGACGACATTGTTTATTTGCATGAACTTTGAACGGATGATCCATCACATCGTCACTTATTTATCAATGTAAGCCTATCCAGAAGTAATATTGCTTCCTTTTCAGGCAAACTTTGAATAAGTCGTTTGGCTGTATGATCCATTAAGTTCAAGCTCTACTGATATTTCAGTAACCTTAACATTAGATGGCACTGCGTCTGTTTTGGCAGATTATATTATGATTATTTAAAGGGCCTCGTAAAATAAAATATTTTTCCTTTGACAATCTCAAGTCCATAAAAAAAAAATTTTCTTTCTAATTTTTAAAAAATAATATATTTTACATTCAAAAAAATTTTTATATTGACGAGTTCAAAATTTGAATTTTAGTCTATATACTATACCCAATAGATATTTATTGATATATAAATGTTTAATTACTACCGCTAAGGCTTCTGCCTTGTTAGCATTTGGGGGAGTTGGAATAGTTTCTTTAATCCTCTGAAGTAGATTCAGCCCTAAAAGTGCCACAGCTTTTATAATATCAGACCTTAATTTATCCTTAGCCTTTACATACTTAAGACATAATGGTTCTAAAAGATACGATTTGTATATATATACATATATATCTTTTGTGGCATTTTAAAGTTTACGTTTTTATGTACTCCGAAATCTCGTTTAAAGTTTTTGTAGGTCTTTCTCTTATGCTGTCAGAAAATGTATGCAGTTTTTCCATGTTTTCAAAAGTCGTAACATCCTTTTTAATGGTATCCTGTTAAATCGTATAATTTTTCCACAACACCTCATTTAAATATATTTTCATTATCTCAATTTCTGTACAACTCGAACAATTCCGAATTTTGAAATGACATCGTCGCTCCTTAATGTAAAATTGTAAAAGTTCTATACTAATCACTACTTTTACGAAAATTGAAAACTTAAGTACCCAGAAATATAAAACAGTTCAAACAACCTGATTTTTAAAACAGAAATCCAGGCCTAAATTAAATGGATTAAATAACTGCAGTTTATATTTTACTCGGTATAAAAAATTTTGAAACCACCTAACTTTTTTTACAATAATATGTCAAATTTAAATACAGAAACAAATTGTAATAATTATGCCATAGATATAGATTGAAAATGTATAATGTAATCTTTAAAGATTAATGATAAACTCCTTACTCAGCACCAATTTAAAAAATCTCTTTAATTCTATTAAATACTTTTTCAGTTCAATGTAATTAAACAAAATATGTTTTTTATTGTGGTAAGTTTTGGAAGTAAATAAATATATTTTTAGGAAATTATTACAGAACTTAAAAAGAGTTAGGTGCCCCTGTAGGCTAGTAGGCTAGTGTACTATCTTGTCAGTATGGGGGTTGTGGGTTCGATTCCCAACGAAGACCTTGGATTTTTTTTCACTATAAAAATAAAAATTGACTGTCGGTGGGGCTGCTTAGCGATTAAGGCATAGTCACTGGTCGCTGTGCTGTCTTATTATACGGCAGTTAATTTCCAACTATCCTTCTACTTTCACCACCTGTTTCATCTATTCCCTATCCCTTTCCTAAAATAATGTAGCACGGTACTTGACTAAATAGGCATTGTTGCCTGAAGTGCTACTTCTCTTGTTTTTAACAAAAAAAAGCTGAAAACTTAAAGTTAAAAGACTTGTAAATGGTTGTAGCCCCAACATGTTAGAAGTGGCAACAGAAACCAAGCAGAAGATTGTAAAGCAACGCATTTCGACAACGTCTTTGTAGAAGGAGTTTAAATGTTGTAGTGTTAATTTTATTATTCGTTAGGTGTATCATATGTAACATTTATTTTCATGTTACTAAATTTTGCTTTATTAGCTGACATCTCAATACCAGCCATAGAAAAGCTTAGCATAGAAAACCTTGTATTTGTTTCAGTCAATAGTTGTTGGATGCTTCAGCCTTGTTCAGATAAGCATTTTAAGCATTTTGTTTATTTTGGTATAAAAAAAGAAAATTAATTGGTTCAGACACAAAATGTGTCAACTCAAACCATGAGCTTTAGGCAATTAGAGTATTTAAAATAAGAAATACAATCATAATTAAATGACAAGTAACTGCACTGAAACTATTTTATTGAACATAAGCCTTTTGTTATGACAGTTGTTATAAAAGACTTATAATTTACAATAATAAAATTCTTTGTTAAGTATAGATAGAATAAACTACATTTTATCATATAGAAGCTATAACGATTTTTTGTGACAATCAAAATTATTTGGTTCTTTTTCTCATGTTTTTGATACCAAGAAAAAATTTATAAAAAAAAACGTTTTAAAACTTTTCTTTGGACTTTTATAAAATCCTAATAAACTTAAATTTCAATCCAAACGTTTTTTATGATGTTAATTTAAATTATATTATTGCTGTTTTAAAATATATTCGCAAAATAATCTTTAATTTCAATATAGTGGTTCAATAGTTTTCCAAAACAAGTTTTAATATAACGATATTTTTTAGATGTCTCACAGATTTTATCTTAATCACGTTATAAAGGGGTTTTTCAACAAGAAGTTTGTTTTCTAAAAAAAAAAATAAAACAAAAAAATTTAGATGAAGATGATTTAAACTTTTATTTTTTAACAAAGAGAAAAGTATTTGCTATACTTTGAATACTATGAATGAAAAATTATATCTGGCAAATGTCCACCACCTTCACGCTGACAGAAGTCGATTCTTTCATCAAAGTTTTTAATCACTTTCTGAAAAATTGGCGGTCCTATTTCGTTAATCACATCACGGATTTTGAGCTTAAAGGCTCAAATCGTTTCGATCGGCTCTGTCTGACCCTGTTGTTAACATAACCCCACGGCTGATTGCCGTGAAATTATATGATCGGGAAATTTGTTTTGCAATAAATTGATCGTTTCATTGGCTTATATCAGTGCCATCAATAATAGGCCAAAATTGAGTTGTTAGCTTCTAGCGATAATGTGATTAATTTTTCGTTACGCATTTCCAGGCCCTTCTTCGAAAAAAATGACCCAATCACGCACCAAAACAAAAAGCGTACCATAGAGTGACACGTTGAGCATGCCAAGTCTTATCAATAATCGGTCTAGGATTTTCAGAAGCCTGAATGCGACAATTTTGCTTGTTGACCCTGACAAGTAAAAATGAGTTTCGTCTGAAAATTTGATTTTTTTAGGAAAAACAGCTGGCTGTTCCTGAGTGAATTGAGCGATGCTTTGACAATGTGAATGGTCGGTCAAATTCAATTCCTGCACCAGTGGAACCTTATAAGGCCTCAAAGTCAAATCCTTACGCAAAATTCGCCATGTGGTGGTTTGGGTAACCCCAATTTTTAAGAACGTCGAAGAATTGACAAATTTGGATCCGCTTCAGCAGCAGCGATATTTTCAGTTAAAGGACCCGGCCAAACACGATTGGTGTTGGCACACTTTGAATCGCACATTTTGTCGGCTGTCGATTCAAATTTTTCGACCAAATTTAAGAGCGATCTCAAAAGGACAATTATGTTGTCCAAAATAACAAGATTTTAACAAAATGTAACTTTAACAGAACCACTATTTTCATAGTGAAATTTAATTATTTTATTGCACTTTTCGTGCGAAATTGAACTCATTGTAATAATTGTCAATGCATTTACTGCGAATACGTTAAAAAACTAAATGTCAAAACAATAATGTTGTTGGTGGTGCCACAATTGATAAATGATTTAATACCTGAAGTAATTTAAGAAAATAAGTATGAAATTGTTGGCATGTTGGAAAATTGTGGCATTTGAAAACTTCATTAACAAGTAACAAAATTGTAGTAGACTTATAAAATAAGTGAGTTGAACATGATATATATATATATATATATATATATATATATATATATATATATATATATATATATATATATATATATATATATGATATATTCAGCAATATTCCTTCTTTATATAATTTTTCGAATTTGAACATTTTTAGAAGATTTTTTGCAAAAACGGAGAACACGTATTTTGAACTCTCGTTTTAGTCGAATTAAAAATTATTTTTCTTACTTTATGAAATCTTGCAGTTTTGGAGAAATTTGTACAGTTAATGGATAATTTTGAAAAAATTTAATGGTTGCAAAAATCCGTAATTCCTACAAAGTTTGTGACGACCAAAAGTCGGCAGGCTCGTTTTTGGATCACATAGCAATTCAATCACAAGCAATTAGACTCTATATATATGTTTTTCAAATTTTGTAATTTTTCTTTGAATTTCACAAATTTTTACACTTTTTACATTTCTGAATATTTATTGTTTAATTAATTTCATAATTTCTTTTAAAAGAGAACATTATTATTATATACTTTTCATTTTATATAATTCATAATTATATTTAATACTTACATTTATTATTTGTTAATGAAATATTTGAATTTATAATATCCGTTAAAAAGCGCCACCTATTAACACGAGGATACATCCGTGAGAAGAACATACCATTAAACACAACCCTAAACAGTAGCAATCAGCTGTAGTTTAGTGGTATGGGTGTGTATGTGTGCCTGGCAGAAACATATAAAAGCGAGATAACTACGTATTGAAGTTGAGTTGGCCACGGGCAAGCAACCGGGCAAGACTTCTTTTAAGTGAGTTAGAATTTTATTCAACTTAATTAAAATAGTCTTGCAAATAGGTCTCGCTCGCTCAATCAAAGCCAGAATCTTATTCGACTTTAAATTAAGCGAGACTCGCTAAGGTCTCCGGCTCAGTAAGTGCTGTCGCTACTTCACCTGGCCAGAATTTTATTCGCCCAGGTGACGGAGCCCAGAGCCAGGCCGCGTTTTGGTCAGCAAGGCCAGAATTTTATTCGCCCTAGCTGAACAGGACGGACAAGATCGTCAATAGGCTAACACCAATTTCGACGTGGAAAGGTTGTCTCAGAATCTTATTCGTGACAACCGCGACAAGTCAAAAATTGGTGGACAGGCCAACTTTTCTGCTCAACTGGAACAGAATTTTATTCGCTCCAGTGTGAGAAGCAGTAGGCTAGCCGACGGAAAGTGGAGACGAAAGCTCTTGAGGGCCACGAAGCGGTTGATCATCGTTGGCGTGCTCAGTAGTGGTGCAGTTTAATTATAACTTAGTTTAAGAGTGAAATATAAATAAAGGAATTTTTTTTATAAAAACAAAAGTGTCTCTGGTGATTAATGAAAAACTTTTTTTTGTAACGAACCCTGGACGCCGCGAGCTTTACCCCAGCATAACGCGAGAACGTGTCGTTACAAGTTTTAAAAATGTTCAAAATGTAATATTACAGCTTTTTTACCATATTTAACATAAAATAAACTTAAATCAGATCTCATGCTATTGACTGAGGCAATTCATGAGGCAAAGTCTAGTTTAAAATTGATTATTCACAAGATAATACCAACAATAAATTTCCAAAAAAAAATCAAATAAAATTTCGAAGTTTTTCATATCGAGGAGGCACTTGGCGTTTAAAAGTCACAGAATTATTTACCTTTTTTTAAAAAGCCTGTTTGTGCTTTAAGCATAATAAAATATAGACAAATATAAAATATGATGCAATTTATTAATCAACGCTTTTTTATATTTTTCGTTCAAATCTAAATATAGAAAAACCTTCGCAATTATTGTATAAATTTGGTATATTTTTAGATTATGTTAATAACAAACATCTTGACAACTTATTTATGCTGGCGTTATTAAAAACTCGATTTTTATATATTAACTCCCAACAAATGGAAAGTGCAATGTTTGCTTATAGCTTAACTTAACTTAGAATTTGATAGCTTTAGTAACTAATACTCAATTCCAATTCATTCCAAGCGAATTTTTGGAACTTTAATTTAAAAAATTTAGTTATTATTCTTTTAATTGCAAATTCTTCAATGAACTCAATATAATTTGTAGAATCTTATCTATTGAGAATTGGCAATGAAAACCATAATCAAAGAATAGAGATATACAATTTACATTGTCATTAATTATACCTAATAAGGAGCTGGAAATCATTTCATTATTCCATGGATACTGACGTTAATAAAAATTTAATATAAATGCTTAATTGGCAATAAATATATCTTGATTATTAAACTAGTTAATAACTGATATTTTTTTCTATTTATTTTGAATACATATGAATATTGTTAGACTAACTTCCGGTGATAAAACTAAAAGGTTAATCCACCCTCTTCTCTATTTTTATGGTATTTATTTCAAATCAAACTCTTTTAAATAATTAAGAAAAGATTATTTAAAAATCTAATTAACAAAATGTGGTTGATAACGAATCAAAAGTGAATAAAATTGACTCGACAATTAATTAGTTTTATTTGTTACTACTTCCATACAAGCATCGTAAAGAATTAGCATATGAAGAAGCTTAAAAGCAAGACTAACCCAAGTTCATAAGTTCGTTCAATTAGTTCTCAAATAAACACTTTAAAACTATAAAACTTTTGTGTAGATGTTTCAAAATGTCGCCAGTGTTGTTAACTCAGACCTTTTAGCACTGATTTTAATAAAAAAATTTTGAGTTTATGCCTTATTCTTGGAGTTAATAGCTTACTTAAATTTAGGGGAAAGACAAAATCTTAGTGTTTTTTTAAAATTACGCATTAAGGGTGTACTGTTTGAAGTAATTACAAAGTAACGAAACATTTGTTTAATTTACAAGGCCCTGTTATCATGTTATAGAGTTTATCGGTAACTTATTTTACAATAATTTACAATATTTTTTTTTTGTAGGTAATTTGCTTTGAAAAAAAAATTTTAATGTCAAACCATTGCTCAGAGATGACCCCTACTCTTGCAATTCATTGTACCAGAACTAGGTAATTAGATTCTGGAGAGTAGGAAAGAGGGAGTAGTGTTTGTGGACATTCGATTTGAATTTTCTGACATTGAAAGTGACGGGAAAGGTAGTTTAAAGGTAGTTTATATCACATAAGAAACGTTCTGCTAAAAACAAATTTTCCCTATAATGCGTAGGCCAATTCACTGGCCAATCAACCATAAATGGATGCACTCTCAACGAAAATTGAGTTAAACCCGAAAACATGCGATTAACAGAAACAGTTTTCCTAATTTCTCTAGAGCACTTACCATTGAAGCAACGAAAAAATAGTGAAATATAACCCACAGTGCGTCGATGCTCTAGAGAATCAATAGCGTTGAATACCCTACTGCCCCCAATGAGCCTAATGAGCGACCACCTCAAAAAGTTGTATTGCACTTTTGGACGGATATAGGTGGTATAAATAGCAAGAAAATTGGATGGAGAAGCTTGAAGGTACTTTAAAGCTTCTTTTGAAACCTGGACAAACGTACTTAGTCCATCGAATATCATACAGTATTTTCTTTCCAAGAACATCATTATATCACCCATAATAATAAATGCAGTATCATTTCCAAACACACATTTATGCGCAAGCATGCAACATTGCGTCTTACGGTCATTAAAATCTACTCTATTCACACGAACTCATTCGAAAATTGTTGAGAGATCGTAATTGAGTATATCATTTATGTTCTGCCTTTTGAAACCCACCTCCAACTGGTTCGGTCTATTACTGGATGAATGCGAATGATAAATGGAGCTGTCATTTGAGAAAGGTTTGAAAGTTTGACAAAAAATGGCATTTAAAAAAAAAATAGGTTAGAAGTAAGAACGGATCCTGAATTAATCATGAAAAATTGTTTTTCAAAATATTGTATCGAGAGACCATACCTGGAACTTACTCATTTATCCGACTAACTTTAGCTCTTTATAGGCTTCTCTTACTTATATTAAACTTAACTACAATTTTACGTTGTCTGAAAGTAATTCTTATATTACAATAAACTAACATTTCCCACACCTGATTCAATTTCATATTGTTTTTTGGACAGCTAATAAAATCAAATTAATTAACAGCATTATTTTGACAAACAATACACAATATAACGGAAGCTTGTGATTCGAATAAATGTGTTTCTTTTTCTTCTTTTTTTTGTTTTTTTTTTTTTTTTTTTGTTATTGGCCCAATAATAATAAACAAGTTCTAATAAAAACAAAGAAGGTAAAATGTTAATTAATATTAATTTTTTTATAAATACGCAAGTGGTTGTATACGTAAATCAAAAATTGTTTTTTAAATTTACATAATATTTTATTTATATTTTCCCTTTGTAATTTTATTTTGAGTGCGGCAATAATTGTTATAAAAGTAGTTTAACTGCAACCGGCAATGGGCGGTTATTAATAAAAAAAAGATTAAAAAGACGACTGCCATTTTTGTTTTACCGGAACCACGAATATGTTTGCCATGGCCTGATAGCGAAAGTGAAAAAATAGTATAACACGTCGATTAAATTGGCAAAGCATGATATCAGAAATTTGAGTATGCGCCAGAACTACAGCTATTTTTGGTCTGCAAGGCTTTGCGATTAAAAATCATAGTAAAATAGTGTGGATAGCTGGGTGTTTAGTTTAGTAAAAAATAGATCGTAAAACTTATCTAGTATAACTATAAATGCAAAATGAGTGACTCTCGACGCTTCGGTATTGCTATGAAAAATATGCATTTGAAAAGATATATATATATTTCATTAATTGTTTTAATCTCTTGCTTATACTGATTTCTGTTACTTATTTTGTTTTAATTATAATTATTATAATAAATATTTTTATTATTTTAAATAACACTATGGAACTTAAACTTCCTTATTATTTGCGATTAATTATAAAGAGGGGAGTAAAATGTTGATGGCAGTAGAATGATATGCACTTTCCTATACCTTTCCTTGTTACCTATATACATATATAAAAAACCTGAATGGTTACTTTGTATGTATGTATGAATGGTTACTTTGTAAAAGAAGTGCCATGATTATCACTATAGTCCGATTTACTTTTGTTTCAACTCCACAGGTAATAAAGTTATTCTTGTAGAAACTAATGAGGATAATACAGCTTTAAGAAAATGCGATACGACTTTGAATACATTGAATTTTTTCTGTGTTAGAAAAGACGAATTCATTTGATTTCAATTTTCTGCATAAAATAATATTTAATATAGATCTTAAATCAAAACTGCTTTTTATGTATGCGGCAGATAATCTTTTAGCACTTACAGCCGTAACAAATTTGGAAGACATATCGCATTTTAATAGTGCTGACCATGTGTTGCTAAATTTGACTAAAATTCAAGAAAGTTCCATTTTCATAAGATTCAAAATAATTCTATACCAAATCCAACTCCGTCCTGAAATTTGCAAGGTGAATTTTCTTTAGCTAGAAATAAGTATCTTTCATTTTGTTAAGTAGATCATGGTGCCCTTTTTAGACATAGAGTTTGATATAGAGTAAGCCAGAGATAGCCATCCAGTATTCTCTTCAGATTATGTCCATTGATGAATACATTAGAACCTTCATAATAAACAAGTTGAGGGCAAGAATAATTGCTCTCTAAAAGTTTTCAACAACCACATTAAATAAAAGTTGTTTTCTGGTTTCTGTTTTTTTTTTGTTTCCCGTTAAAGCTGTAGCAATTGTGAACGAAGTGATAATAACTATGTTAGAGAAAGCAGACCAAAGTGGATAGTCTTTTATTGTGGTGTTAAGAGTTATTTCGGTAAAAGGCTGTGTTTTTTTTTTTTTTTTTTGTAAAGAGAAGTAGCACTTCAGGCAATAATGCCTATTTAGTCAAGTACCGTGCTACATTCTTTAGGAAAGGGATAGAGAAGAGATGAAACAGGTGGTGAAATTAGAAGGATAGTCGGAAATTAACTGCCGTATAAAGATAGCACAGCGATCAGTGACTATGCCTTCATCGCTGAGCAGCCCCACCGACAGTCAATTTTTATTTTTGTAGTGAAAAAACCAAGGTCTTCGTTGGGAATCGAACACACAACCCCTGTACTGACAAGCTAGTACACTACCTACTAGCCTACAGGGGCATCTAATGAAGATGTTAATGTTAAGAGGTTATGCTGTTCTGATTTGGTTATATGCACCTATCAACTTATTTGGAAACGAATAGGTGGATTGGAAGCAGTATATTTGGGCATTACCTACAGAGGGCTGCAGTAAGATGGCGTAAGCTAGACAATTGTAATGTCAATATTAAAATGTAGCCATTGTATATTGACGCCTATTCGGATGAAAAATAAGGACATTTATGTGGCTGCAATCAATTATAAATATTTACTACTTCACTTCTTTCTACCCTCGTTTTTATTTTATTATTAAGTAGTTTCCTTTAAGTTAAAGAAGAATATAGTTGTTTCCCACTTTAGTAGACAGAATGAAATATTATTTTTTATTAATTTGTTAAGTATTTTAACAGCAGTTTTGGCACATACAGTACATTAAATTATTTTTAATAACCTTTTAAGGTAGACTTCGCATAAAAATCTGGTATTATTTACTGACTGCATAAAATCTAGTTTCGAACGTAGACTTGTATAATTTTTGCGAACAAAATACTAAAGCAAATTTGTTAAGCTTATAAAACAATTAAAAACAGAAGTCTATATTTTATGCATAAATGTTCGTATATGTACATATGAAGAGAGTTAAGAGATAAGAAAGAGATAAAATTAAATTTGAGATTTTTATTTGTTTGTGGATTTTGTATAAAATGATCAATTAATTTTTCACTAAAATCATTCTAAGATTATAATCATCGACGCCCGGTAATATTCCGCAGAAAAAGATGCGCGCTTTATTGATACTCTGCCTATTGGCTGCAGCGTGTGCTGATAAATTGGGCTACAACTATAAGCCAGTTGGCCATTCAGACTTTGGATTATCTTTCACTCCAGGAGGTTTATCTGGCCATGTATCGGGTGTTGTTGGATCCCATGGTTTTGGTGCACCTTCATCAGCTGGTGCCGGCTTTGGTGGACAAGTTGGTGGCCTTGGCGGAGGGGGTTCTAGCGGAGGTTTTGGAATCGGATCTCATGGTGTTGGTGGATATTCATCAACTGCAGGTGGTTTTGGTGGACAAGTTGGCGGCTTTGGCACTGGGGGTTCAAATGGAGGTTATGGACTTCACCATATATCAGGTGTTGCTGGATCTCATGGTGTAAGTGGTTCTTCATCAACTGGTAGTGGTTTTGGTAGACAAGTTAGTGGTTTTGGCGCTGGGGGTGCCCATGGAGGCTTAGATAATGGTGGTAGTTCTATTGGCTTTAATGGAGGTGCCTCTTATGAACCTCACGTTGAACTTGAAAAAGAATTCTACACCTTCACAGCGCCTGAAGACGAGTTTGCTGCTCCCCATATTGAAAACCAAATTGCTAATTCAGCAAAGAAAGGCATTCGTGTTATTTTTATCAAAGGTCCTGAAAACAATGGATTAGAAAGCGCTGCTGTAGCTTTAGCTAAGCATATTTCTGAACAAAGAACAGCCATTTACGTTCTTCAGAAACAGGCGGACCTTAGTAATTTATCTAACAAATTGCAAACTATCAACAGCAACGTCAACAATAAGCCCGAAGTGCACTTTGTGAAATATCGTACGCATGAGGATGCTATTAATGCCCAAAAGGCTATACGAAGCCAATATGACTCCTTAGGAGGGATTTCTAATAATATTAACGGTGGCGAAGCTCCAGTTTTAAACTTTGCTTCAAAGGTCCATCAAAGCTCTCATGGTTCCCAAGGATCTTCTGCACCACTTGCATCAACTGGCTCCATTGGATCTTCCGGTTCCCTTGGATCTACTGGCTCACAAGGATCTTCAGGCTCTTCCGGCTCTGTTGGATCATCTAGACTTTCTGCTCCATCAAGTTCTTATATTGCACCCTCTGCGCCCAGCTCTACTTACCTACCGGCGTAATATCATTAACGTAAGTGAACGATTGCAAAATATAATTATTACAGACTGAAAAGTGGTCTTTTTGTTGTTTTATATTAAGTGTATTAATTTATATTTCTAAGAATAATTTCACTTATTAATATTTTAACATTTTTGGTTTAATTTTTATATTTATTATCAATGCAATAAATAATTTTAAATAAAATCTATGCTTTCAATCAACTACATCTTACCACTTAAAACTATGGAAAATAAACTTATTAGTTTGTTAATAAAATACACTGCATTGAATTTTCTAGCAAATTCCTGTTATTCTACGACTTTTGGAAAGTTTTCTTTAAGTGTCTTTAACAGGCATTAAGAAATATTTTGTGCGCTGAAGTTTTAATTTGTACTTTTGTGGCGTTTCTTAAGAAACGAAAATCAAGTTTAAGCTTAAAGTTCAAGGTAAAAATATTTTTTGAGCAATGTTTTTTTTAATATTATGTATTTGTTTTGTTTGTTTGGAATTAAAACCACATTTCATATTCATAAATAAGGAAATAAATTAGCAAAAAATTAAAATGAAATTTTAGGAATAATCTAATGTGTCTAAGCATTGCGAGCATTTTTAAAAGATATGGACAATAATGCAAAAGCTGCTTTTGACTAAGGCTAGTCATTAAACAACAAAATAACGTGCAATTTTCTGTTAACAGAAATAGCAATAGGTAAAAAATTAGCAATAATAAAGCAAAATTGAAAAATGGCAATAAATCTAGACACGAAATTCTCAGATGTTTAATAGCTCATAAATTTTTGTTTAAAAAACTTACATAACAACAATATAAATGGATTAAATTTAATAGAATTCAATGCTGATTGAATAACTGCATTTTATCTAACACACCGTATATTGTACATAAGTCAACTGGGCGTTTGATGCTAAATATCAATTTAAATTTACAATATGATTTTTTGATATATTTGTGTATGTACAATCATAATTTTAGAAGCATTTACAATTATGCATCACTTAATTCATTTTAATATTGTACATATTTAAACATTAGCTCCAATTGATATATTAAGTATAACAGTCCGTTTTATTATAAATACGTTTCATATATTTGACTTGCTTTTATTGCTGTGATAAGGTGTTGATGGATTTAAATTTACACGACTTATCTTTTGCAGAAGTTGCTTACCAACTATACCACTTCTATTATATGTTTGAGTATGTTTTCCTATAAAAATTACATTTTGCACACAATGTAATTATGATTTATTTATGTGATATTTGTGATAGCACATTTTTATTAACAATAACATTTGGGAAACTTAAATTTATCTTGTATATAAGTACTGATAGTCTTAAATGAGTATTAAAAAAATGATGTTGATGATACAATTTCGGCGTTGATTATAACTGAAAAGGTGTATTTTGGTGTTAATTTATAAGCAGAAGTGTATTTGGTGTTAATTTATAAGCAGAAGTTTAAATAATAAATCGTAGCGTCCACACTAAAATAGGTTTTCCATGAACTCCTAAAATTTGTCATGTACGGGGCACGCGTTCAAATGTAATTTTTTATTTTCTTTTGTAGCAGCTTTAAACCACTTAAGCATGACAATATCCTTACATCAAATTTTTTCATGCAAGATGCATGCACGCCGCACACTGGGGATTCCGCGAAAAAAAGTCAAATTGTCAACATACTCTTAATGCAAAATGCAATGATATTTTGAAATTTTAGACTAAATGGTTCAATCAAATCAAAAAGAATTACTCCGATCTGACTGCTAGTTTTTTTTATACCCGTCTCAAGCTCAGTACTTGTGTTTTACTGAACCATCTTAATTTAAACCTAAGAATTTCAAAACGAATATTATTTTATTATGTAAGCTAACGTTTTTCTTTTTATTTTTTATTTAAAGTAGGATATTTGAGTATATTAAAATTGAAAAAATAAACTCTGCAGAGACTAAAGTTTTTTTTGTATGTTTATTTTTATGAACATATAAAAAAATCGTTTTTTTCTCCAAATATTAAGACCTGCAATTTTAGCCATACTTTCCCACAGTTGGAAATC
The DNA here is from genome assembly GCA_030448955.1 of Trichopoda pennipes. Lineage (NCBI taxonomy): Eukaryota > Metazoa > Arthropoda > Insecta > Diptera > Tachinidae > Trichopoda > Trichopoda pennipes. Next base: position 11,872,984 of record JASKUP010000034.1, read on the forward strand.
ACTACTAATATCTGTTTTTACATTTTTAATCAATTTCAAGTGCCACCAGGTGCTACCTCTCAATTTGTTACATTACAGAGTACAACATTTTTCAGCTGATTCGCGACTCAATTCTGATAAGGCCCGTTTGTTTAACATAACTCAAGAACCACTAGTCAGATATTAGTTAAACAAATTTAGAAAAATCAAGAATTACAAGTACTTTCATATGTTTATATAACGTTTCGCTACATAAGTAACAGTTTCTATCTTGAACTTGGATAATTAAAAGGCACGCGTTTCAATCTCAAATTGATTTTCAGCAAACTTTTATTAACAGAGTTACTAACTATACCAAAAAGAATAATCATTTATAATAAAAAGGGTTACCATACTAGTATAATACAATGTTGGGTTATAACAATCTCCCACGCTTAAAATGGGATGTTATTAGCTTCTTTAACTATTCAACAATTCAATTAAATACATGTATATATTACTTATTTTTCAAACTATTACTCAGACACATAGTCTCGAAGATATGTTGGCATGTTGCGTTGTCTACTTGACCGACGAATAATTTGCTCTTGTGTTGTTTCAGGTTGTTGATGTTCATGCGAGCCATTGTCACGTTGAGAAGTTGATGAGGGTGTCCCAGTGTTAGCGGACTCGATTTCATTTTGTTGGCGATATTGATTTGAAGATTGATAAAAATACTGACAAAGATTTTGATTGTGTTGATTGTGGCAACTATTCGAATCTACGTTATTTTCGGTGGTATTCAATGCAAAATGAACCTTTTTTTGTTGCGCTTTTGTGGACTTGAGTTGGTCTATATGACGTTTCAGCATGTATCCGTCATCCAGTTTTACTAAGTAGTGAAGTCTACCAAACTTTTTTAGAATAATTCCAGTTTTCCATATTGTTTTGTTGTTTTTTTGGTGTAGCGCTTGTACTCTTTCTCCCACGCTTAGACTTCGAACGCCAGGAATTGAAAGGGTAGGATTTTGTTTTTTTGATGGTTTAAGAGCATCCAATCTTATTCGTATACACCTGTTTAAATAAAGTTCAGCTGGACTTTTTCCGCAGTTAAGTGGTGTTGCTCGATATACTTGAAGTATTCTGTTTACTTTTTCATGTATTGAAGCGGATTCGGAGGACATAGCTTTAAGCTTCCGTTTCAATGTTTGTACATTGCGCTCAGCTAATCCATTAGTACTAGGATGACCGGGTGCTATCAATTTTTGAAAAATACCATTTCCCTTGCAATACGAACGAAACTGTTCGCTGGTAAATATTGACGCGTTGTCGGATACCATTATTGAAGGAAAACCGTGCGTTGCGAAAATATTTTCAAGAAGCTTTATTGTGTTTTGGGTCGATGGTGATTCACGCAAGGCTCTTACTTCAGTCCATTTTGATTTTCCATCGACAACAATTAAGAAATTATGGTCTTGAAACGGGCCTGCGTAGTCTAAATGAATTCTTTCCCAATTCTCTTCCGGTTCTTGCCAATGGTGCAGAGGGGCTTTCGCTGGTTTATTTTGGACTGCAACAAAAGATTCACAGGACTTTACCATATTTTCAATATCTTTATCAATTCCTCTCCAAAAGCAGTATCGTCTTGCCAGCTGCTTCATTCTCGTTATGCCTGGATGAGTGTAGTGCAATTCTTCAAGAATTCTTGGTTGCAGACTTTTTGGAATAACAACTCGTTGACACTTAAAAATAACTCCATTGTTTAGTGTATATTCGTCGTCATCCCCAAATAGCAAATTTGATAATGTTCTGGAGAGCTCGGGATCTTTTGAAGTTTCAGCTGCTAATATCTCAGCATTAATGTATTCGCTGGAAATTTCAAAAATTGATTCGAAACATAATTCATTTACCTCTTCATTTATAAGTCTTTCTGTAGACAGTGATTCGCGTGGTAGTGTAGCACGAGATATACAATCAACATTAACGTGCTCAGATCCTTTTTTGAAAACAATCTCATAGTCGAAACTCGAAAGAAATTCGGCATATCGTAGCAATCGGGCTGACGTAATGGCAGGTAATTTATTGTGTTGATGAAAAATACGTGTAAGGGGTCTGTTGTCCGTGACCAGTTTAAATTTTCTCCCATAAAGGTACGTAAAAAAATGGTTCATCGAGAATACTATTGAAAGTGCTTCGCGATCTAATTGACTATAGTTCATTTCGGCAGTTGTTAGAGACCTTGAAGCGTACGCAATGGGGCGTTCAATCCCGTTGATAATATGCGAGAGGACACCTGCTATTCCTGTTGGGCTAGCATCGCATGCTAAAATTATTGGCAGCTCTGGGTCAAATGGTACTAATACCTGATCACTTGAAATTATACTTTTAAGTTTCAGGAATGCTGCTTCACACGCTGCAGACCAGACAAATTTTGAATTTTTTTGAAGAAGTTGCCTTATTGGAAATGTTTCAGAGGACATGTTCGGTATAAACCTCGAATAGTATGTTACCATACCTAAAAATCTTCTGACATCGTCTAAATTAGACGGCCGCGGTATATCCCTTATTGCTTGTATTTTTTTCGGCGATTTAGAAATTTTGTTGAACTCTATAAGGTGTCCCAAATATTCTATTTGAGTTTGAAAAAATGAAGACTTGCTTCTGTTTAAATGTAGATCGTGTTGTTTGAGGCGTTTGAGGCACTCTATTAAATTTTGTGTACATTCAGCTTCAGTTGTACCATGTACTATAATATCATCGAAATATGACATGGTCTTTTTTAATCCTGACAAAATTTGTTCGATTATACGGTTAAATTCGGCCGGAGCAGTCTTTATGCCAAAAGAAAGACGGTTAACTCTGTATGTCCCCCTGTGAGTTGTCATTGTCTGTATTTCACTAGACTCCTGGCTTACACGGCCTTAAACAGGTCAAGGCGACAAAAATATTTTGATCCCTTGAGACTGTTAAAAATTTCATCAATACGACGAATTGGGTAGTTTGAGGAGACTAGCTGTGGATTAATACCTGGTTTATAATCAACACATAGTCGAATGTCTCCGTTCGGTTTTGGGATAATAACGAGAGGAGATCCCCAATCGCTTCTTTCACATTTTGAAATAATGCCGGCTGCTTCTAAGTTGTCTAACTCTTTTTCCACTTTCTTTTTAAGGGCATAAGGTACTTCCCGTTCTTTAAAAAATTTTGGCTTTGAGCCTTGACGCAATTGTAGAATAACCTCATAATTTTGAACACAACCAATTTTCTCAGTAAAAACGTCTTGAAACTCATTTATGATATCTGTGATTGAACACATACTATTTATTGAAAATTGTTTAAGTTGATGGCCATCTACTTGTTGTAGGTCAATTTTCAAATGACGGATCCATACTCTTCCCATAAGAGCATCATATTCGCTGGGTACTATGTACATTTCTTCGTTTGATATTACGTTGTTATACTTGACTTGAACATTGACTTTACCCTCGGGGATTATAATATTTTTCGTATAAGATCTAAAAGCAATCGTTGAAGGTTCAAGTGGTTGATTAATTTCCAATTTTTCATATTGATTTTTTGGTATTAGTGTAAAACCAACGCCGGTGTCTATTTCAAATTTTTGACGTCGGCCTTTTATTTCCACTTCGGCATAGTACTTGTCAACATCATTTAAATTGTTTTTGTTCGAAAATATATCTACTATTTTGTTTATTCCATAAATTTGGTGAATTGAGTCTTCATCTTCGTTACTCGATTTGTTTCTAGTGGCTTTTATTAATGATTTTTACATACCTGTTTAACATGGCCTTTTTTCCCGCAAGAGTAGCATTTCAAGTTATTTGTTTTTGTGCGGCAGTCTTGTGTTTTGTGGTTATCTTTTCCACAACGTATACATAGGTTATCAAGTCCTAACTTGCTGTAATTTATTTTTGATTTTTGACGGTTTTGTGATCTTGAAGAGCGAGATCTTGAGCGACTCTTATGGCGATCTGACATTCTGGTTTGAACAAAATTAACATCACTACATGTAGGCTGCTTGGCGTTTAACTCACGGCTATCTATCTTGGAGGCTTCTAATGACAATGCCTTTTGTACTATTTGGTCAAACTCCGCATTATCCGATTGCAGCAGTTGTTCGCGAATAGTGTTATCCCTTATACCCCGTATAAATTGTGCCCTTAGAAAAATATTTGAAATGTCAGCTTTACAATCGCATGTGGAGACAAAATCACATTCGTTTATATCCCTGCGCAATATCGCAACGTACTCAGAAATTGTTTTCTCCTCACTTTGATATGTTGACAGAAATCTGTGCTGACTTACGAGAATGTTCGTTTTTGGGCATAAATGTGCCTGCAACTTCTTGACTAATTCATCGTATTCGACTTCATTTATAGACTTGGGTGCTATCAGGGAAACTAACAACTTGAAGTGTGTGGAGCCGATGGAATTTATCAGCATTTGATGACAAACTGTTTTGTTGGTAATAATGCCTTTCAGTGTCAAATAATTTTCGAAACGCTGAAGATAGAACTTGAAGTTTTCTTTTTTCTCGTCAAAATTTTCAAATGGCGGCAACAGAACTTGTAATGGCTGCCCATTCTGATTTTGTTGTTGCTGCGTTAGTTGGTTAGAATTCGCTGTAATTTGTTCAATGAGGTTAAGCTGAGCTTTATTGAAGGATTCCAATAATTTTGCAAACTGTGATGCATCCATCTTCCGGCTTTTTTTTTCCTTTTATTTATATTGAAATTTGTTTGCACAATTATTTATTTTGAATTTACTTTTCCTCGTCGCCACTTTTCTATCTTGAACTTGGATAATTAAAAGGCACGCGTTTCAATCTCAAATTGATTTTCAGCAAACTTTTATTAACAGAGTTACTAACTATACCAAAAAGAATAATCATTTATAATAAAAAGGGTTACCATACTAGTATAATACAATGTTGGGTTATAACAATATATATGTATGAAGAAAAAAAAATATTTTTTGCCTAAAAAGTTTTTTAAATTCATAAAAAGATCCAAAACGGTAAAAAAAGTGTCCAGTCCTATTACTTTCACGAAAAGTCGTATAACCTATAAACAAAATGAGACATAACTCATGAAAATCGATGAACGAGTTTCGCTTTTATGCACAATTAAATAAAGGCATGAATTTAAAAAATTTGCTCTGCAAAATCTGTTGGATCATACTGCTAAAAGAATCCTAGAGACCAAGTCAGCAAAGGAAATAAATAAAATTGAAAGCAGAATTCTAACAATATACTATTAATGGGGATGCCCCATGCATCTAGTCAAAGCGAATACCAACAGACATTTTCAGATGATCAAATTTCTGACTCTCATTTAAATTAAGCCCACTGTTAACCATAAGCCAACAGTTAAGCCCACTGTTAATCAACAGCCAAATAAATATTGCTGACGAATATTTCGCAATAGGTTAATGTACTGATGTTCTATATGAAGAAATGTATTCCTCGAATTACAATATAATTTAAGCAAACTAATTATTAACAGTAACAGCCAAATAAATATTGCTGACGAATATTTCGCAATAGGTTAATGTACTTATATGTAGAATTGTATTCCTGGAATTATAACATAATTTAAGCAAATATGCAAAAATGTAACCTTTTAATTATAATATCATTTAAGCTAAGTAAGCAATTATAAATCTATAAATTAATTTCAATAAAATATTTAAATCAGTTGATGTTCTGATATTGAAGGTGAACCTTGAATTGTTTTTGGCTCTCTGGTTCAAGAGAACCATAACTTTTATATATGACATCAGTTGTACCACTTAAATTATCATTAAGTGATGACATAAATAAATTAGTAGGGAACAACAATAAACCTTCTTCCACACAGTAGTGTAGAACACAACAGTTTGCATACCTTAAAGAGACACCTCAAGTTATACGAAAAGAAAAGAGAAGAGTCTATGAAGAGATATCTCAACTAAAGGAATTGGAGTTAACAGTAAAAAATCGTAACTTTTAAGTAAAACATGAATTATATTTTACAATGATTGACGGCAAGACAGCACAATCAGTAACAGAAACACCAGCAGCATCTTCTTGTTTTATTTGTGGAGTCACAACATCCAAGATTAATAAAATCGAAAAGCACTGAAATTTGGTATGTCACCACTAAATGCGCGTGTTAAGCTGACGAAGTGTCTTTTGCATGTAGCTTATAATATTGAATTTAAACGTGGGAGAGTCGACTCAAATACTCGTCCGATAAAAGAAGCCCGAAAATGTTTGATAAAGCGTGAACTTAAATAGAAAATAGGAATACAAGTTTATACTGTTAAGCAACACTCTGATACGACAAATTCAGGAAATACGTCACGAAGATTCTTTGCTAATTCTGTTTTGATTTTCGAAATAATGTGTCTAGATGAAAACATAATCAAGAGGTTTTCAAAAATTCTCAAAGCTATAACAATCACCGAGGTAGTAGATCCAAAAAAATTTGGTGATATTTGTTTCGAGACGGCAAAAGAGTTTGTTGCGTTGTATGAGTCATACAATATGCCACCTACACTTCACAAAATTCCGAATCATGGAAGAGATATAATTGAAAAGTGTATTTTTGCTGTAGACTTACTAACCGAAGAGGCTCAGGAAAGTTCTAACAAAGACTATAAAAAATATCGCATTAGACACTCCAGAAAATGCAGCCGAATTGCCACGAACGAAGATATTATGCACCGAATGGTGGTAACATCAGATCCCATGATCTTACATTTGACGCCTTCATTAAGCCAGAAAAAGCATATTGTTATAAGCGACGAAATTAAGGTTCATTCAGAATAATAAATTAAAAATAGTTTTAAAATAAGTAATAAATTTAAAAAATGTTTAAAATTTTTTTGTTAGTTATGTAAAAACCATTGTAAGTAACGATCGACATTTCTCTAACTTTCATTATTTTGATTACTTTTGTGTATTACTACATTTTTTGACAAATATATTTTTTTCCTCACCTCCGTACAAAAATCCCCAGTGTGCGCCGTGCTGTACTGTGTCGCGCAACATGAGAAAAGTTAGAGTAATAGGAACACAATGTGGCAAGCGTTACTGATTTCTCACCCGGAAACTATTATACTGTCACCTAAAATGGTCATACCTTATATGAGTATGCACTAAAAAATTAACATGATGAGTACCCTTTTTGTCCGCATGCAAAACTCTTTTATAAAAATTAGCTTTATTATGTATATTTTAAATAGACACTGTACTGTTTACATATATATGTTTTTCATTAATTTTCCTTTTTCAAGTTAGGAAAATCGATGTTAGTGATATTGATGGTACGAAAAAAAATTGGTTCATGAAAAATATAGTGATCTCAAGTCGCTAAATTCAAATCCGCTTTCAGTTTTTGCGCATTACGTACAGAATTTGTTTATGGGCATGGTTAATATTTTCCCCTAAGCATGCTAACTTAGTTCATTATAACTCTTTAACGGCTTGTTCGATTTGAATAATTAAAACAGCAAAAAATGCAAGATAAAATTACCTTTAAAATAATCTCAAATAATTTTTTTCCATTTTCAACTGTTTCGGAGTTATTCAGAAATTGAAAAACTATTTGATTTTGTCTTCAGAAACTCTTAAAAACTTAAAATGGAAAATATTTTATATTCTTCTCTTTATTTGGAATGCATAAATGATAAAAATCGATGCACAAATGTTAATTTTATTCACAATGCCGATTCACTTTGACAAACATTAAGTAACACACTTTTGCGCAACATACTTGCATTTGTAGTTCAAGTATAAAATGACAACTTACATATGTATGTATGTTCCGGACCAATTAATTAGCACATATGTATTTAATTTTTATGGTTGGGAAAACTAAACACATACAAATTTTCTATACCTATATAAACACTTTCATCAAAAATCATATAACTGGCGCAAGAACTTTTATTCTCATATCTCCAACTCGAATGCAACACCTTATTAAATTTACAACTTTCATATTCGCGTTTAGATTTTTCTTATAAAGTTTTGGTGCGGTACCTGATGAGCATGGTGAAAGATTCCACCAAGGTATTGCGCACATGGAAAAAGATATAATGACAAGTGGGAAATCAATCATTTAACAGCAGATAACACTTATAAAAGAAAGTGATCTACCAAATAACAATAATTTGTTAATGTTAATTAAAAAATTTAACACAAATTTTTAACACAAACTATTAGTTTCTACAATAGGAATCATTTAGGTATAAGATTATTTAATTTTGTTAAAATAAATACATATTAAATATTTCATTAAGTATTTGATTAAACTAGACATGAATCAATTAGCTCAATCAGAATCAAAACAAACATTAATTCAGTAAGCTAAAGGCGGTTAAAATCACATAACAAGTTTCGAGTTCCCGGCTGTTTTCTGCTGAGCAGTGTATTTTTTAATTGAAAATATCCAGGAAAAATGTATTAGATTTTGAAAGATCGATGCTATTCGTTTGTCGCTATTTTAGTATACGAGAATACTTTCTAGTTTGATCCGACAAATAATCTGCCATCATCTGTATTAATAATAATAAAATACGTTGCCAGAAAACAGTCAGGAGTAATATATGATTAGTAATATATTATTTTGTTTTTCAATATGCTTTTTAACTATCTTTGTCCATCATATTTGTTATGCGGAATTGTCAATATGTCGAAAATATTGACCGTATAAATGTTTGTATTTATTACAATATAAGCTGCATGGAAGTCATTAGGATAATGCTAAAGGAACCTTTAAGCTTTGATAATAACCTTTCTAACATTTCCAGCCGACTTAAATTCGAGCAATAATTTTAGACAAGTGAAGACTACTGTTATTCACGGCAATACCCATGTTCAGTTAAGTGCTTCAGACTTGCAAAAATCAATTCGTACAGATCACAGAAATTTATATATCTACAATTTTCCCCACCGAGGGTATCTTTATCAGTCAGTTAACTGGAAGCTCCACGTTATTTAAACGGGAATCAGTGAGCCCCAGAGTTTCGCTAATTGTCTCTTTAGCTTTTAGCTGTTTCTCTGACTGACTATTAAGGTTGGCCCTTTGAGAGTATTCGCCGCCCCTCATGAATTTTATTAGGGGGCCAGGATCATCTCATCGTTACTAAGAACAACGGGTGAATGATTCGGATCCAGTGAGCATACTAGTCATGTGTTCTGAACCAGGAGTTGAAGAATCTCCAACTCTTTCGCAAGGAGTAGTGGTTTGCGACCCTTGGATTTGGATTTTGTTAACAAAGATTCTTTCGAAAAATTTTCCATGAAGAGGATGGACGCATATCCAATTATGCACCATGGTAGATAAACTGATTCGGGTCTTTATCTGCGCTATGCCATGACTTCTTCTGGTCTCATTGTACGACTTTATACGAATTATAATTTAAGTAAACGTTGTGCAAAAGCGTTCTATAATTAATCGAAATAATTGCTATAATGAGCGATTGTTGACCGCAAAATGGAAATATTGCGCGATACTTATATTGAACAGAACCATGATAATCAAAAAATATCTATATGGCCAATATTAGTTTCTTATTATTATTTATCGTCTTTCATCCAATGCAGCATCTTCCCAAAACTGCAGCTCGTTTTGTTTTGAATAAAAACACTTCGTTAGTGTTTATCATGTGTGATTTCTATCCGACAAATATTCAAACTGACTAATCAATTGACTACAATGTTTGTATTTAATTAACCATAAAAATTATTTCCAACGTGAATTCAATAAAACAAAAATTTATATAAAATTATCATATAACAAAATCGAAAAATAACTTAGCTACGATGCTATTGTATGAATTATTTCGATCCCACACTCAACATAAGAGTGATCTATCAACTGTGACCGCATTAAGGCGTGACAGATAAATCGTAGACCACCACATTGTAACTACCGCGCACACATTTATCAGTTAAGCTAAAGGTAATTTGAAACTGTATAAATTTCACATTAAAAAACAGTCAAATATTAAATTTACATAAAATCGTTTTACAACTTTAATCAACGGTTTCGTAATCATTCTTATTTGATAATAATCGCGTGTCATATTATTTATTGTTAACAAAAAGCCAAACTCTTAAAAAATTGAAAATGACCTTTGAGCTGGTTAAAAATGCGTTTATCATACAAAACAACTATTCGAATCAAAATAAGCAACCGTGTAATCGGCGCTGTACTAACAACAAATTCATGTGTGCTAATGAGGAAAGGTTAAATATATACACCTCGATGACATATAAAAGATGCTGCCTTAAGCAAGACACGTTATCATTCTTATATCGAAACTTCAACTGTTATTAACCAATAAAAATTTAGATAATCCATTAAAATGCATTATTTCCTCATTTTGTGTTTAGTTGCCGTTGTTTATGCTGATAAGTTGGGCTACAATTATCATCCAGTATCCCATTCCGAGAGTGGATTATCATTTACTCCTGGAAGTATTGATAATGCCGTGGGAAGTGGTAATGGTGAACTAGGTAGCATCAGAGGTGGCGTTGTTGGTCGTGTATTAGGAGGTCTTGGTGAAGGTAATCTTGGTGACGATCAAAATGATGTTCTTTCGTACACCTCTCCTGCTGAGTTCGAAAAGGAGTTCTATACTTTTTCTGCTCCCGAGGACGAATTTAATGATGCACAAGCTGCCCAACAGATTGCCAGTAGTGTAAAGCAAGGATTGCGGGTCATCTTTATCAAGTCCCCCGAAGACAGAGGCTTCGAAAATGCAGCCCTTGCTTTGGCTAAGCATGCTGCTGAACAAAAAACGGCTGTCTATGTCCTCAGCAAACAAACTGATATTGGAGAGTTGGCAGATAAGCTCAATTCCATCAACAAGAACAAGAACAATAGACCAGACGTACACTTCATCAAATACCGTACCCCTGAAGATGCTGCAAATGCTCAAAAAGTTATTCAAAGCCAATACGATTCTTTGGGTGGAGCTTCTCAATCTCACAATGGGGGTGTTGCTCCGGTCATCAACTTCGTCTCTCAAGCTTCAACAAGATCTAATGCTGTTCGTGCACCTAGTAATTCTTATCTGCCTTCTTCTATCTTTCGTCGTGTCTAATTACATGTCACAGTAATAAAACTGATTCCTGTCTAACTGTAGATCGTTCAGATTAATTGAAATTAAGTTTTTTTGTTTTCATTAAGTTTTTAGTTGTTGTATAATAAATAAACTATATTTTATAAGAAAGTAAAAGCCTTTTTTTAAATCTTATTAAACAAATGAAATATACGATATTTTAGCTAATAAATTAGCCATAATAAAAAACGAAACGCATGTACATTTACCAAAATAGAAAGCTCCATTTTATTGTAATTAGGCTAAAACTGAATATTAATTAATATTAGTTCTTATTTGTTAATTGATTTGTAGGGTCATGTTGTCTTTTGAAAGAAATAATTTCAGCCCATTAAATTTTTATTGCAAATAACTCTACCCCAGTTGCAAACTTGTAATTATTAGGATTCTAAACACAAACCCTACAACCCTCTATAACCGGAACCGTAATTGGTATAGTCGAAATTTGAAATTTTCATGGTGGGCGTATTACGAAAGCCGCTAAAGCAACAAATAGAATTTTGAAGGTGTTCCGAGGGAATTGTGATAAGCAGAGTCGTCAAATTTGCACCGTATATGCGCTATACCAGCAAAAAAAGAAAAAAACTTTAAAGTGAAAAGGTGTTCCAAAGCAAAGTGATTTTCATCTATATATAATCATGGTTTTGAGTCGCAATAGGTGGACACTTTAAATGTTGTTATGGTCGCTGCAAGAAGAAGCAGAAATTTTTTAGCTGTAGCAGATATTTAAAATTTAGATAGAAAAATTAAAGGTCATTTATATAGAGGTATTGATATTGGCCAATATAGCCAGATTTTTAAGGCTTGAAACTTTCATAGAGTGTTTTTTTTCTCGTCGCCCCAAGGATTTCGGAATTTTCTTAAGATACTGTTATCATCGCCTCACAGTATGCACGATTCGCATGCGTGTGCTCGATTTCGAGAAGCGCCTACCTACTAAAACCACGCTCTGCACACTTCAACCATTCTCCCATAGTCCCGTGGACTGCCTTTAGGTACAACTTAGCGGGGACGGTTAGCAATAATTATGCTAAAGGGGTTTTTTCAACAAAAAGTTTGTTTTCTAAAACTAAATAAAAAAAAAAATTTTGATAAAAAAGATTTATATTTGTATAGTTTTTTTAAACCATCTTTTTTAATTTATAAATATTTATTAAAGATAAATAAAAAAAGATCGTTTAAAAAACTATAAAAATTTATTTTTTTCTTTTCGATATTTCGAAAAGAAAAAAATATATAAAAAAGATCGTTAAAAAGAAAAAAATATATTTATTAGAGATGATTTAAATTTGTATTGTATTATGAAGAGAAAAGTTCGGCAATTATGAATGAAAAATAATATCTTCCAAATGTACATCATGACCATGCTAACATATGTCGATTCTTTCATCAAAGTTTATAACTACCTTTTGGCAAAATGACAGATTTTGAGTTTTAGGGCTAAATTGATTCGATTGGCTCCGTATAGGCTCTTTCCTTAACATAGCAACACAAAAAATAATCTAGTGGTGTTAAATCACACTAAACTGCTAATTATCGTAAAACTATGCGATTGGGAAATATATAGTTAGCAATAAATTAATTGTTTCATTGGGTGTGTGACATGTGACACCGTGCTGTTTAAACCACATGTCAGTGATATCCACGTCGTCAATAATATTGAGCCTCGCGAGATAGCGAGGAGGGGTTTTTTTACGTCGCCAGACTATATAGCGCACCATACTGTAACACGTTGAGCATGCAGGGGCTTCTTTATAATTGCTCTAGAATTTGCAGAAACCCAAATGGGGCAATTTTTCTTATTGACATACACTGACAAGTAAAAATGGGCTTCGTTTGAAAAATTTAAAAACTATCCGATTGTTTCTAAATAAGTTGACTGAATCAAATGGTCGGTCGGCTTCAATTCCTCCATCAGTTGAACCTAGTAAGGCTTCGAAGTCAAATCCGTACGTATAATTCGCCATGTGGTGATTTTGGATAAACCCGATTGCTGATAACGTTAAGGAATTGACAAAATTGAATCTGCTTGAAGACTGTTCCTCACGGCTGCGATGTTTTCAGTTGAACGACCTGGTCGAAAATACTTAAATTTAATGATCAAGTTCGTAGTAGCGATCTCAGAAGGACGATCATGTTGTCGGAAAATATCACGAACTTGCGAAATGTAACTTTAACAGAACCATCATTTTCATAATGAATTTTAATAATTTTAATAAAATTTTCGTGCGAAATTGCATTCATTGTAACAATTGCCAATGCATATAATACGAATACGTCCAAAATCTTAATGTTGGTGTTGCCACTATTGAAAATCAAACTTCTTATTGAAGAACCGAATATATATTTAAGGAAGCGGCCTCATGGGCCCATAGACGTTTGTGGAGGTATTAACGATAGTCTCCAAGACCGGATAAAAATTGGATAACGTGATATCACCCGCGTTATCCATTAAGGGAAGTCAGGGTTTAGCCTGTATGTCCACCCACCCTTCGTGGAGTTTTTCGTGGAGTTTTTTTTACTTAATATCCTAAGATCTATTGATGTAACTCTTTTTTATACTTTTACACTTTTAATTTGTTCGCGATCCATAGTTCCCTTAAGGAATACCCTTTTGAGCATCATCAGATATTATTCCAAAGCCCCTTATAACCCTTATTGCACAGAGCCAATGCTTTGATGCTAATATTCTCCAGTTTTTTTCGGCTTTTAGAGCCTTAGGACAAATCAGGGCAACGTATAGAAAGATTGAGCTTGCTGATTGAGCCCACAACCAGGACCACCGATATACGGAAGCATTCGGGACAACGCTACTGGTGCCATTGATGCCTTCTTGTCTGAATGCTTGATGTGTGCCTTCAGCTTTTAGATTCTTTCGATTTGATAGGACATACATTGCAGATAGCAGTGAAACAAAGACTATACCAATAGTAACGTGATTTTTACATACATCTTCATATTTTGAGTCGTAATATTGTGTATTGCCGATGCGCTACAATAGCAAATTAAAAAACTACATAGTTTTGAGTCGGCAACGGCTAATATTCGAATGTTTCGAATGTACCAAAAACTAAATTTTTGAAAATAACTTATAAAACATTTTTTAAACGGTTTCTTTTGTTAATTAAGCTAACATGTTTCTATAAAAAATTTTTTTTTGTTTGATTTTACGAAAAACTAATTCACGTTTAATATGAACAATTTTAGTAGCCAATCCAATAAATACACACAAAAATTTATGAGTAAAAAATGTTATCCTAAATTGTTTTACGAATTCAGTTAAAAGATTAATGGTAATGGTAAATAACAATTATATTGGCAAATATATGTTTTTAGTTTTTAAATTTCTTCGCAAGGCTAAAAGAATCTGGATGATTCAATAAAATTTTGAACATTACAATTTTTTTTTGTAATGTATCGACTTTATTTGTATTTAAATTTCCAAATTTTTAAAGCGAATATCGATTTGACAACATTGTGATTCTACAATAAAAATAAAGACAAAGAAATTCTTATGAATTTCAAAATTTTTGTTATTTAATAAAATTGTTCTCACATTTGAATTTTTTTCTTGTGAAATACAGAATTTTGTGAAACGAACTTTTTGGAGAGATTTCAATATTCTAGTAAAATATCGGTTTAAAGAGAAATTTCATGAAATGTTATTTTATTGTAATTATGATAATGGTTTGCTGAAGATTAATTTGGTAATATATTAACTTTTAGTGTATTTTAAGTAACCACAGAAAATAATTAAAAAAAACTGTATTGATTCTCTCGAAGCTCACTAGGTCCGAATTTTTTTCAACGCGGAAATATCTTTAGCAAAGGAATATTTGTTTAAACGTTTCCTGATGCATTTAAGTTAGCAGTCATTTAAATAAATTTAAATTTCTTGTTAAAAATAAATTTTCTGTGAATTTGTTTTAAATACAATTCACCTTGTTAGCCTGCTAGGGTATAGTATATTCTCCAGTGAAGTCTTTATTTTCCCGCCTTAAAAAATATACATTTTCTATTTCCGAAATTTCGAACTTCCCTTTTAAGTTCCAGTTTGCTTTTTAAAATTTCGAAGTAGTTCCGTGTTTTGTAAGAGTTTGTTGTTGGCTCTTCTCTTTTCTTTTGATTTATATTATTTTAAAGATTATCTTTTTACACGCTAATATCTTAAGCGTTATAGTGATAATTTGAAGAAACTGGAATACGAATCCGATCTTTTAAATTAATCTTAAGAATATATGTAATTATCCAATATATGATGGCTATTAATACGGCTATAAAATAACAAAACATATCATAATTGTAACTTCCTTCTACAATAGGAAACAAAATTGTGACAATAAAATTAACAATAGTTTTCCTATTCGATGCCTTTATTCAGAAATCACTCTTTAGTTGTTATTGTAAAAAAAATATTTTAAACGTATATTTAAACGTGCTATAATTCAGCGTAATAATTAACTCAATACAGTCTTAACAGCAGTGCAGTCATGCATTTAATTTTTTACACCCATAAACTATTTGTGAGTCCCATTTTAAATATCTTCATTCTGTAGAGCTTGTGGCTTTTTTATTACCTGGTCTAATACGCTTGACACAGAATTTCTGTTACTTTTGTCTTCTGTATATTCAATGCGTTGGGACTCTTGTCATATGACAGAAATTCCTTGGCACTTCATTCTTTCAGGCACTTAAAACAATAAACCCAAAGTGCCAACCACCACTTTTTACTCCAGATTTAAGTGGTATGATTAGTTTCGCTATTATTATTTTTAGTTTATAATGAAATCAGATATGGCAAAAAGCTGATATTAATTTCTTGTTAAAAATAGAATATAATGGATCAATGAAAATCAGTTGATCTCCTACGATATTTCAAATTATTATATCAAAATTACAGTTTCAGTCGGAATTCCATCGTTTTAAGGAATCTTTCGGCATTTACCGGCATCTCCTGCAGTATTTGAAAAGTAAATCAAAACCTATTCCATTCCATTTATTTTGGATCCAAATAATAAATATTTTCTTTGTATATTTCCTTTATTAGCACACATTAAAAATAAATTTTTGAAAAAATTTTCAATTATTTTTTTCTTTATCTAGTTAATTTTTTTTTAATTATTTTATAATTGATTTTAGATAACCCTTTTCCTAACCATCTACTCCGTAAGAGTTCTTGTCTGCGCTTAACCTTAATCTATTTAATAGCTGTATTTTTTGTTAGCCTAAATGACAGTTGAAAGTATCTACACAAATGAAATAAACATACAAAAACCGGTAAAATTTTAAAGCGCCGACAACGTCACGGTTTCATAATTTCCATAAAATATTTAGTCACTTAATTTTAATCAACCAAATTTATTTCAAACTATAAAATAATAACAAAAATTCGGTTTAATTAATAATAAGAAATATGTCTTTAATATTTATAAATAAAAATGAACTTGTTGATATACGGATATTCATAGTCGTAAGATTATTACAAGTTAGCGAAATATAGTTTAACATGGTAACTAGAAAAGAATGTAAAGTTCTAATTTTAATTTTAGGTTCTTAAAACAATTAATACATTTTTATTTGTACATTTCACACATTTGAAGAGTAAGCCATGGGTTCTGGCCCAAAGACGACCAATACAGACATTTAAAATTCTCATGATATTTACAAAAATATAACCTAAAATTATGAAAAGAACCATAAAATGAAAATAAATTGAAAAATAACATCAAACGGTTTTTATGTTAATTTTATTTGTTAGTTATTCAAAGTAATAAATTTGGTGTTTTACAATGAAATTCAATATTTTTTATAACATAATAAGGTAAAATCTATTAACTGCCTACAAAAAATTCAAATATAGCCATCGATTCTTTATTTAACTAGAGTTTTTGTGTCGCCAAAATGCTGTTTCTACCCATCTAGTTATCGACTTTTAATGCTTATATTTGGCTATGTTTTCATGAAAGCTTATTTTATTATTTCTAAACAAAATAAAATTTCATTTCGGTGGTTTTTCATCAGAAACAACTTCTTCCTGTTCAGAGAAGATACTCATTCCTAAATATTATTTGCTCTAACGAGGTTAATCGATTTACCATAGATCTCTTTAGGTCAAAATCAAATAAAAAATATGTTGTGATCAATAAACGGAGATAATTAAATTTGTAATGTCACTTAAAAATATTAGTAGTCTCACTTCTGATTTAAACAATTTTCCTGTTTGTTTTATACAATATAAATATAATGTTCCGGCTTTAGATCATGTATCCTTAAAAGTACAGGAAATAATATACTTCTTTCTTGATAAATTAAAAGGCATAAAGAGGAGATAAAGGCCATTGGTATGCAAAAAATGTTCTCAAAGTTTGATTAATTATAAAATAAAATCTGAATCTAAGCTTCCATATTTACACTTATTGGTAATGAAAAAAGGAAATAAGTTAGTGTTTGATTGGTATAAGACACCAACATCTTCTGGAAGAATTATTAATTTTTATTCCAAACATCCGAGAAAAATGATAATGAAACACGGCGAAAAATATGATAGACAGAATATTGACTGCAAGTGATAGAGAATTTCATTTGAAGAATAAGGACACAATTAGAGATATACTTAATGACAATGATTTTCCAGTAGAATTAACTAATCGATTAATTAGACAATATGGTAATCATAGGCATAATTTAGGAAATACTACGGCAGAACCAAGAATTTATAAATCATTAACTTATGTTCCTGGAATATTAAGAAAGTCTAAAATATATGACACTGATAGATATATAATTGCACATAAAACATATAACATATTAAATAAATTATTTAGCAGTATGAAGGATAAAATAGGAAAGTGGAAATATCTGATGTAGTATACAGGATACCATAGGGAGCAAATGATCAGGTGAACTGTGACAAAGTTTATATTGGGACAACAATAAATAAACAAGATTAGCTGATCACAGATGCGACCAAAAATATAGGAATATTTCAACAATTGTAAGAAATATAATCACATTGTAAGAAATATAATCATTATCTAAAGTTTGAGGAAGCATCAATATTAGATATAGAAAAAAACTATAAGAGACGTTATATGTTAGAAATTTTGGAAATTGTTAATGTACCAAATGAGAGGAGAATAAATTTCAAAACAGACACAGACAATTTAGCGCAGAATTATAGGTACTTAATGCAAAAGACACATAATTTTTTATAATTATTTCATAAGGAAGAATTTGTTATTTAATTTCCATTTCCTTGTTTTTTGCATCTTTAAATTTTTGAAATTTTAATTTTGTATGCATGTATGTATGAAGAAATTTATTTTATATGTTTTTGTCAATTGTTTTCAAAAATATTTTCAAATTGTTAATAATTTTTGTTGTTATAAAAATTAATTTCCTGAAGAAGCTTTACAGAGAAAAGCGAAATATTGAAAAAATATATGGTTAAAATTTAATTAAAAAGGACCATTAAAAATATTAATACATATTTAATTATAAAATCTGGATTATAAACTAAAATGTAAGCGGTTTTTTAAATACTTTAAAATATTTTTTTAAATTTTAGTACTTACTGCTAAGGAGGAGAAAAGTAAAACAATTTTGTATCTGTCTATTATGATTCAAAAGTCAAACCATATACTTCATCATCATCACATCTTCTAAGGGGCATCTCGTTAATCGAGCAAATTTTAATTTTAGGATTTTTTTCTTTTCTTAATTAAGGTTAAGCTTATTTAGAAACATTCTTTAAAACTTTTTTGAAATCGTGTTTCTAGTGTTTTTAGAACCACAAAATATTTTAGTATTACTAAAGTTCATTTCCGGCCTGTCCTCGTTAACGTTGCGTTCAAGATAAAGACTTTTAGTAGTTCCTCAAGATATGTTACTGTTGACATTTAATAAATTTATGTATGTTTCAAATCATAGTAATATGCTTAAGATAAAAACTACCAAAATCGAGAATTTGACAAATTTTTATGTAATATATTATATTATTATTATTTGATAATTTTTATAGTTTTTAAACGATCTTTTTTTTATCTTTAATAAATATGTTTTTTCTTTTTTAAGATCTTTTTTTATATATATATTTTTTTCTCTTTTCAATATTTCGCTTTCCTTTGGAAGCTTTCCATATTGAAAAGAGAAAAAAATATATATAAAAAAAGATCTTAAAAAAGAAAAAACATATTTATTATATTATTATTATATTATTATTTTTTGTAATTCCAGTACATTTAATTCCCAGCGTAATATTAATTTTATGGAGTTGAACCTTAAAAAGTGCAAATGCATGTGTTTCTTTTAAAGATGTCATACAAGCGTGCAATACATTTTAAGTGATTACGAACTTAATGTAGTTTCAGATTTTTGTATTTTACTGGATGCCAAATTAAATTTTATACGGCATATTTCGTTAGCCGCTAACAAAGCACGTCCAGTTCCTGGATTTATGAAACGCTGGGAAAGGCGTTAGTAACCTATATGTCACAAAACATCTTTATACTTCTCATTTCAGACCTATTCTGGAATATAGCTCAATATTTTAAGATCCTATTTATAAAGTCCACAGTAATAGGATGGAATCGGTGCAAAGGCAGTTCTTGGTACTTTGTCTTGGGGGCTTATAATCGAATCCCCTAATTCTATCTTCCTACATAAGTAGACTTACTTCAATAAAGCTGCCAAAACAAAATAGCTGTAGAATAATGTTAAATGCCATCTTTGTTTTTAATTTAATAAAAGGAAATATCTGTTCAGATTTTAGCAATATTTCATTTAACACTCCATGTCATCCTACGCTCTAAATTAATTCAGTGGTAGTTAAAGTATTCAGATCAAATTATGTTAACTCTAACCTCTTTTTTGTACTGAGTTTAATATATTTGATTTTCTTTAAATGTTAGTGCTGTTAAATGTCATCTAATTTTATATTAAATTTAAGTTTTATGTACAATTATTATTTACTGTTTTAATGTCTCTATAGATCTCAATTCCATAGACTAAATATAAAGTAAATAAATAAATTTTATATAAATATACTTGGGCACAAAAATATAATGCATTAGCACTAACAAGCATTTCTATTTTAATATTGCATTTTGACATGCACAATTTTGTTTTACCTTTTCCTGTAAAGTTACAATTTAGCGAGTTAGGGCATTTCTACATGTCAACGACGATATGTAAATAAATAATAAATAAATATTGTTTAAAAAACGCAATGCAATTTTTGAATTTCATGTATTGTGATGCTCGCAGCAAGTGCATGAGCTTGTGAAGTTACTTCAATTTGATTTTAAAATAAATACATATTTATAATGTCGTCTAACCTACTATAAATATATTTGTAAAGAATAAAAAATCTAAAATATGTATTTAAATGGGAGACTGTCCCCCAAAAAATTTGCTATTCCGGCCATAGGTCATGCCTTCTGCAAATTTTAAAAAAATATATATAAAATAAAAAATTGTAAAATGGATTTTTTTATTATTCTTGTTTCAAGTATCTTCATATGGACATCAATAAGAAAAACCTCACATTTACCATCGGCAAATGCTATTATTTTGTTAGTATGCTCATATTACTAGCTGATGTCTGTTCATCTAAAATAAAATCTTGTTTATAGAGCACACATTCTTTTCAGCGATACGTACTTCTTATTCAGTAGTACCTTTCAATCAAGCATTAATAGATCGATGTACATTAAGTGTTCCGTATGGGGACACCGCTTAATTTGTAATTCTGTTACGTTTTCTGTAAGCACAACCTTAAAATTAAAAAAAAACATTCATATTCAAACTGAATTTATCTTCGACCTGGTAATTAATTTGGTTTTAAAGCATCCATTTTGATAACATAGAAATATTTAAATTAGTTTTCGAATCGAAAATCTAACTCGAAATCGTTTTACAACACTTATATAAAAAATTGTAATATTTTATTTTTGTTATTCTATTCTTAAAATTAAAACGGTTTTGCAGTTTCAATTGATATCAAGCAAAAATATATGCTACAATGCATATGTGTTGGAGCGTTTTTTCTGTATTTACCTTTTTTCCCAAACTAATACTCAAATAACAACAAAAATTAATTTTGCTTTAGGATTACTTTTATAAATACATAACTGAATTATTCTCAACTAAAGTGAACGGATGTTTGAAACGAAAGGAGTTGTAGATTAAAATATATTAGCAATAAATAAATAAATAAATTAAAAAAGGAAAGCGAAATATTAAAAAAATATATTGTTAGATTTAATTAAAAAGGCCATTAAAATGAAAATTACATATTTATTTAAGATCTAAAAGGTTGAATAAAAATAATAATCATAAAAAAATATTTTTATTTTATTTATAAAAATGATTTTATGGGCTCGTGTCTAGTCGAATATTCTGGTCTTTTTTGGTCTTCGGTATAGGTCCTCTGTGATTGTCTGATATCAACAGCTTATAATATAAAACACCCTTCTAATATCACCAAATTTAGAGCATTATCTTGGCATCAAGAATATTCGACGTCGGCGTTGATTTCGATGGTTTGTCGGCATTTACATATAATTCTTTGCACTTGGGGTCATCGTAATGCATCCATTTTTCATCATCTCTAGCGTTCAAACATCATTTTCCATAATCATTTTTCAATGTATCTTGGCTTCAATTTATATCTACTTTTGAATGAATTGTAATGCTTTAAACGTAGGGAAATGGCTTGTTGTCTGCCTCCCAAAGATAATGCAAGTTCTTCTTACGTTTGGCAACAATCCCTGTCGAGTGACACTTCCAAATCCTTATTTCCAACCTTTTTCATTGACCAAAACTCTCTTTGTCGAAATCTCCACTACTGAATCGCGCAGACTAACGTTCACAAGTTTTATGAATTGGTGAATGTTGACCGTAAGCATAACTAAGCATGGATAACTTTTAGCAACCGTTTTCCTCAAATGAAACAAGGATATCAGACTTCCCCGCAAAATATCTCTTTTGGGCATAAAATTTAACAATATTAATGCGATTGAAAAAATACATATTTCACTTTGGCGTCTATTGAATGCTAAATTATAATGACAGATGTTTACTCTCTTGTTGATACAAATCATACTATTTACTTGTAATATATTGTTACGGATGTGTCTTGCTTAAGTTTTAAAATAAAATAATTAAGCAATAAAGCCAACTACTGGGTATGCTGTTTACCAACTGCGTGATTTGGTAAGACAACTTATGGTACAACAACAAAATTTCTAGCAACAATCTGCGTAAAAATTTTATACACAAATAACAACAATTTGATATGCTCTTTACTAACTGCCGGGCATGCAAGACAAAAAAACAAATTTCTGTTTACTAACTAAACGCGCAATAACAAATATGTATGCTGTTTACTATCTGCGCAGTTTTTCTAAGAAACCTTTTCTACAAAAGCCAACAACAAATATTTTGAAATAAATCTTAAGCAGAAACCTTAGCATTAAAACAAAAACAAAAATACACACAGAAATACAGGCGCCCATACATCGAATAAACAACATACAACAACAAAATGTGATGCAAAGGGAGTAGAAGATTCTTAAATTTTCTAGACTTTAAATGGACAAATATAAATAGGGCAGCGTCTGAGTGGATAATCAGTCAGTGTAAAATTAAACCTCGTAAAGTAAAGACATGCATTTTAAGCAAATTGTTCTGAAGTGTCAAGTAAAGAAAATAAAATTGTTATAAATTTAAAAATTCTAAAAAGTGGTGTTACAAAAGGTATTAACGTAATAATATGAACGTGTAGCAAATTTATTGATTAAATCTAAAAATATCATCAAAAAAACTATGTTCAATTTAAGTTTTAAAAACTTGTTGACAGCTCAGCTTAGGAAGAGGCAGCAGCTTATACGTAAAATGAAAGGAAATTATAGCTATCACAGATTGTCCGCAAATTTTCTTGCACGCTCACGTAAGATTAATGAGGCCTTAATACTTTCTTTAATTTTGAAAACGTGGTTTTATGCCGTGAGTTTTGTTTACATAGATTTTCTTGATTGTAAGGATGTTTATCAAATGTTAAAATATTATTTTTATTATAAAAGCTACTGGAGAAATTTACAGTTAATTATGTTTAAAAAAGTCATTAGAAGCCAGCTAAAACACGCATTTATATATGAAAAAAAGTTCTTGAATTTTTCGCACACAACCGAAAAAAGTGTATTGAAAATGCTTAAGCAATAAACACTTTATTAAACTTTTTTAATGGCAACATTAAGCTTCAGCTATATTGCATACTAGCAAGCTATTAAATATTTTTTCGTTAGTTAACTACCACTATGTCTCGGGTATGAATCTATTCACCTTTACTAAATTGGCTAGTTGTTCCAAATGAATAATCGATTTTATTTTGTATTAAGTCATTTAAATAGGGTTTATTCATTAAATGGATTTAAATACAGAGCCAGTCGGCCATCATCATATCACATAAAAAATACTTAATCGGACCATCTAGCTTTCATTTTGTTTCTGGGAAGAGCCTTTAGTTTTTTTCTTGCACAAAGATATCTCTTTCTATTTTACTTAAATAATAAGTACACAACGAATACTGGCAGCGACACCAGTAGAAGTTTGTAGCTTTACATTACATAATGATTTATGTATCCTTTATTAAATCGAAGCTATTACCAGATAGCGCCGTTCTTGTAGCTACTGTAAAAACGCTATTTTACCGTCGATATAACCACAAGCGGAATCTTAAAACCTTTTTTGTTGCTTTTAATGTTTTTGTATTGTCGCTGGATAGTTTTGGTGATATAACATCAACCTGTTTCACTAACAACGTTTTGCAACAGTATAACATGATCATGTAAAGAAGCTATAGTTAAATTAACTTAAAAAATATTAGCAATAACTCAAATGACTTAAAAAAGCTTTAAGTCCTACATGATGCCTAGTCTATTTAATTATTTAAATAACTTTTAAGAAATTCATTCAATCTTTTTTACTTTAGAGGATGGTATACGATATATTGTTAAATCAGGCCACTTTTATTAAACTGAACTTGCATTTCAACAACAACTAAAAATTAGCCAAATTAGCAAATTTTCATATTTTTGTTGTTTTGTTTTTCTTTTTTTTTTTTTTTGGCCTATAACAAAATAATAAGCATAAAAACTGTGAATACATTGACAAACATAAGACTTTTTTGTTTGCATTCATTGGCCAATTCAGAGTTTTATGTTGTTGATTTTATAAACTTAAGCTAGTCAGGCCTAATATATTTTGTGTTAATAAAAAACTTTTCATTTCACTTCTAACCAACGTTTCGTCAATTTTTTGTTGACTTCAACAAGGGCTTCGTCTATTTTAAAATTAATATCTTATATTATTGAAATTAAATACATCCAAATAAATTACTTACAATATAAAATGACCACAAAAACAATTAAACTTAAGTAAAAACAAGCACAACTTAAACTAAATATGACCGTTTAAATTTTCGTTATTGCAATACTGCAGTTAGTGTTTATGTTGTCCGTTTCTTCTTTTAGGTTCATAGTGTTGTCGATATTCTGTTGAATGCGGTGATTTTCTATCATGTACCTTTACCTTTCCCTGGATTCTTTATCCAAAATCTTGACTTTTTCAAAGTCAGTCCAGTCTTAAGTATATGTTGTGATAATGCTGTTGTCTCTTTCCGTTTTGTAATATCGTTTTTAAGACTGTTTTGCTTTTCTATAGAGCGACTCAAAAACAGAAATATATAGCGACATCTTATTGCTGTCGACAAGGCCGTCCTTATTGTTTGTCTTATCCAAACACTTTTTTCACCTAAAACTAAAATATAATAATTTGTTGATTTAAACTAGAAAGACCAAAACCAGCAATAATAAGAAGTAGGTCAAAAGTGACATCAATTCAATAGGATTTTGATTGTGGTAGCACTTTCTTTCATTTGCGTTTATCTTACCATTCGGCCGCAATTTGCCTATATCTCACCATTTACTTCGCTCTTTCGGTAATGGATTGAATATGACATTAAAGGCCTTAAATAAAAAGACTCTGCTACTCTTGCGACAAACACGTGACGTGACGAAGATAATTTTTTAAGTTTTAAAAGAAAATAATAATCATTAAAAAAAAAAGAAACTATCCACTGTGTATTTTACAAACTGCCTAGTTTTCTTAGAAATCTTATACACGCAAGACAACAATAACACATTTAAAGGAATTTCTAAGATAAACAAGAGAAAACAACTAACACAGAACCAAACCAAATACAAAGTCAAGCAGGCGCATAAACTTAATGATAATAACAATAACAGCATGGGGTGCTGCTAAAGTAGAATTCTTGTATATACGAGAATCGTTTAAAACAACTCTATAAGTACCACTTGCCGGGCAAACGAATTAATTCAGTGAGAAAAGACATCAAGGCTTGGAGTGTTTATCGCGATACCGTGCACAGGCACGACTCTTACCGATCCCTCTCGAATTTGAAGATCGCATATGTGCGTTTTTAATTCATGCAATTCTCCCCCCATTTTCCTCTCTACGCCACACAATTTTGCGTTAAACTGCCTGAACTAATGTTCCACAGCATCTACTCGTTTGCCAAAAATTTCTGATATTTCTAGAAGTTTCTTGTTAATCTCACATATCTTTCTCTATTGGCTCTAGAGCTTTCTTAAACTGAATCAATTTTAGCACTGTTGATTCTAGAGGTTTCTTCAATTACACTGTTGCCATTTTTGACATCGTAGCGGTAAGCATGCCACTCAAGTTCGTATTATTTTTTGCTACTCCAAAAAACCTCAGTCTCCCCTTTTTCTTCGAGCTAGTACATATCCCTGTGTCGATATCACGCCGCTTGAATTTATTAATTAACCTCTTCTCCAGCTCAAATTTTAGCACGTCGAACTTAAATGTAATTTAATTATTTTTTTTCTATTTTGCTATTTCACTTCTGACACCAGTTGACATTTGTTATTTTTAGTTCTTTTATTGTAAAATAATAACAGAGTTTTAAATTAAGTAAAACAATTTACTTACTTTCAATACACACAAAATAAACACGATGGTAACTTTAATATTTTTACTCACTGATGTCAACTTTAATTTCATTTGCCCAACAAGTAGTGCTTATATGGCTATTTTAAGCGTTTATCGCATGTGCAAGAATATTATATTTTAACATCACCACATATTGTACATATTAGCATTCAGTTTAGGCGCTTGTTTGGCTGTATATTTTGTTTTTGTTCTGTGTTAGTTACTGTGTTCCATTGTTTATCTTATTTTGTAGAAATTCTTATAAGCGTGTGGTATTGTCGTGCGTGTATAAGATTTCTTACAAAACTACGCAGTTTATAAAATACACGGTGGGTCATATCATGTACTTTTATACTGAAAATTATTTTCTTTTGAAACTTAAGAAATCAAATTCGTAACAATGTTTTTCTTTTGGTATTCGTGATTAAAGTGTCCTTGATTGCTTTGTGTAATATATGCTGTTTAATAAAAATGTAAATGTTATCCTATGTTTTTAATTTGAACGTTATACAAATTTAAAAAAATTTTACAACTTTGCGTGCTCCTGTTTCCAAAAAATATATAACAACTTTATTTAGTATGTAAATATTTAAAACTAGTTAATTACTAATTCCTTTATAAAGTTTGTTCATAAACAAATAATAAAATATTTTTAATACAGCAAAATTTCACGATAATACGTATTGTATTCATAAAAATTTTATGAAAAAAATATTAAAATCCTTGGATGAAGGCGGTATAAATTAGCGTAAAATTCTTACGATAAACATAAGAAATAATTATGCTTTAATTAACTCAATATTTGAAAATAAAAAAATAAAAGTATAAATAATATGTGGTATAATGTACCCTAAATTTCTCAATTAATTAATATTTTTTTAGATATAATATATAACGAAAGTTAAAAAGGGAAAACATTTTTAACAATTTCAACAAATCTTCCCGATAACTTAGGCGTATATGTGGCATATAATTCATTTTCAAATGGTTGAAATTTGAACTAGGTATTTTCTCTAATTTCCGATAAACCTAAAATTCCTACTAAATACTTTTTATGCTTATTTTAAAACACAACCAATTAATATAATAATGCATGTAAGGCAAATATTTTTAGGACTTTGGATACACTGTAAGTGGAGTGTATAAATTTGGTTTTTTATTAAGAGAGATTCTTAAGGGTCAAAGTAGTTTTCTGATCGTACTTGTGCCATACTATTTTGTAATCCAGGAAGTGGCCTAAAATCCACTTTAATATATAAGATAACTACTTTGCTGTCTTTTTCCTTAGTAAAAACCGTCGTTACTAGCTGTTTGTTCGGTATAATCGACGAGCGCTTTTCATGCGATGACATAATTTTCAAGCCGCATCTCTAGATAGTACTGGAGAGTTAGTATTATGTCTGTTAGTATTAAAAACGTTGGGTTATGTCCTTCTTTTCATAGGGTAGTTTCTACTCATCCAGGTAGATTATCCTACCACCTGGCCTTTTATGTGGGGCTAATGTTTCCGTCTGTAATTATTTGCTGCGTAAGTGTGTCTGTCTGAGGGTATTTTCCCTTTGTTAGAGCACATGAGTAGTTTAAGTCATGTAAAAATTTGTCTAAAGTCGTGTTTACCCGTTCGTTTAAAATATCACTGTTAAAAGTTCGTGTTTTGTAAATGTCCATGTGTTCAATAATGTATAATCTTTATCCTTTAAGGAATATCATACATTAATCTACATATTTCCCTCGATGCGTGTTTGTGAGTGTAAAGGCGAAATGCAAAGCTCAGGTCTTCTGGTATATGTGTTCTGTTAATCTTGTTTTTAGTGTTCGTCCAGTGTGACTTATATAAGTATGTTTGCAGCTGTATACTCCGCTGGAAGTAGATTTGTCAGTTGTTTCTGCCGATGTCTTGAGATTGAGAAATTAAATTTTATAGGGCACCACATATCGTTTTATCAATTTCTACATTCTAAAAAAAGATCAAGAGAATTCTCTTTTAAATTAGCTAATTCTCAATCAGGAGACAATGGTTCCTTTGGTAACATATGCCAATTTTGTTGCCTCAACATATTCTGAAGCTAAGTAGCGCAATAGCCATGATTATCCATAATCACTGTTAACCAACCAACCAATCAATAGATTTTTCACCTATTTGTGCTGATGAGGTTTTACGTGGTTTAAAAAGTTTAAAATCTTCCGTAAATCATGAACCTGATGGTGTTTGCAGCTGCGTATTATATAACAGTGCTGAAAGCTAATAAACTCCATTGGCAGATTTTTTCAATATTTCCCTAAAACATGAATATTTTAATAAATTTTGGGGCGAATCGTATATACTTCCAGTTTTTAAATCGGGTACCAAATTCGACATTTCAAATTACAAAGGTATTCGAAAAGCCTATGATAGATTATTTCTGCCATCACACAGTTTTGTCGCCTTATCAACGTGGTTTCCATAAAAACTGTTCAACTATTACCATTTGCATTTTACTACAATGATTAATCCGAATTTCGTCAGTCAGCAAACTGATACTGTTTACATGGACTTTAGTAATGTATTCAACAAAGTTAGTCGTAAACTTTGAACTTAGCTTGCTTGAATACCCTTTAATGGATGCCATCATATCCACTCACTACTTTTTAGGAAAACATCAGTTGCAGTTGATAGATAACATAGAGTATAGAGAGAAGAGAACGCTGAAGGTGGCTTATAGCCGAAACCGCTCTGTTTACAAACGAATTTTGACGCGGGATGACGTAAAATCATACCCAATTAGATAGATTATATCTTAGGCTTGGGAATTTTGATAGACAGCAAATTATCCTTCATATCTCATATTCACATAATCGTTAAAAAGGTTAAAACTGTACTTGCGTTCATTAAAAGATAGTAGTTCACCGATCCTCACATAACCAAAACAGTTATATACATCACTTCTGAGATCAATTTCAGAATAACCATGTTGAATCGGTTCAGAAACAATTCCAGATTTTCTACTTACGAGGTTTAACATGCCATCTTCCATTTTATCGTTGTAGACTAAAATTAATCAAATTGCAAACACTGAAAAGCCACAGAACAATGTTTAATGTATCTTTTGCAATCAGTTTAATTAGTTGAAAAATTGCAGCCGAATTCCTAATATCTGTTCTAATATTATGTTGGCTTTAACTTGCGGCTACTCGAGGCAACTGTTCTTACAGTTCTTTCAAAATATTTTTCAAATTCAAGTCCAATTCGAAGGAAATATTTAAATAGTTCATATCAATTTGTTCATTATTCTTTTTCATTAGATGTTGTAAAGCGTAATGTAATTGTTTAGATGAACAACTAATTGTAGTTTTTAGGTAAACAATGAATGTTATAGTCCATAAGGACTAAAATATTTCAACCATATTTCTTAATGTTTTCAGTGCTTGAAACTGAACAAGAGTGTTGTAATTTGTTCAAAGTAATAAAAATAATACCTACTTTTGCGACTCTTGGCAATTAATTTGAATAAGTTTAATGATTAAACGATAATTTTATATTTTATATTTTAGGTCGTTAAACAGGCCTAAAAAACACAATGAGAATACCACAATACCACCAAAATTCATAACACACCGGCAGTGAAAAAAGATTTAATATAAAAAACACAACCTAATTTGTTACCTTTGCTACACCTTTTATTCAGAAAAGCTGTCATATATGAAAATGGAGTTATTTGCATATTCACCAAATAAGAAATGTTACTTTTTGATTTGTAAGGTCACAAATGCTTATTTTTTAAATAATTCAAAGAATATTTTGCCCATTAATTTCTTAATTCAATAATTAAATAGTAGTTTTCCCAGCTTATTATCACAGTCAACGTGAAACTTTGTTACGATTTCGCTATAAATTCATTTTATTGAAAAGAACTGCACTCTGACAGCAGGTGTTACTCGGTTCTTAAACGTGTCATAGAAGCCAACACATTGAAGAATCAACTGATGAAAACATAATCATAAAAGTAACCTCTAGTTATTGTAAATTATGTACATGAATGTTACATATTTATGAGAGTGTGTCATCACAGATTTACACGTACATATTTTACCTTTTAATAGATATTATTTTTATCACAATTTGACTGCATTACAATTTGATGTTAAAATTTCTGGAATTTTTTTATATTGGCAATTTAATAAAATAAAATATATATTAAGTGGAAAAATGCAGCTAATAAAGATTTTAAATTAACATACATAATTGACAGCATATTGACTGTAGATGACGACAAAATATTTTTAGAGTAAGTTAAGATGTTTATTAACTGATTTAGCTAACCTGTTTAATTTGCAGCGATAATGCATGCTCAAAAAGTACCAAAGAACGCCCACGAAACCAACGCTCGCCTAATGGGCCAACGGATGCTCAAAGCAGCTCAAATGGCGATGCATGCCTAAATTACGTCATTGTACGCCTAGAGACTAATTGATGTCAAAAAAAAATTGCAACTCAAGGGCCAGGAATGCAATAGCCTTTTGTGCCCCTAAGTAGTCAAGGGGTGCTTTAGAAAACATTTTTCGCCTCAAGGCATACTAAGAAAGCAATCAATGCTTATGACCGTCTTTGTGCAGCTTGTGCAGCCTGTTTGTCCTTTCAGTTTTAGTGGCTTCCTGAGCCGCTCCGGATATAATCTGCTACCCCTAATGATTTTCATTATATATATATATATATATATATATATATATATAAGTTAACACATTTCACAATACAACTTGCTGACCCAACATAATACCGTTGCACCTACAAGTTCATTTACCTGTTGAGCCAGAATGCTGATAGTGCACCTTTATACTTTCTTTATCATATTTTTGTATTAATAATAACATAGTTTTAAATATTTTATTTATTTATTAATTTGCTGACTAGCCAATAATTAAATATAAAAGAATTGTAATAGAAAGTTATTCATTTATTCTGTCACTTGGAATAATAAAGGTAATTGAATATAGAACTAACTTGTCTTTCTTTTTAATTAGCAAACAAGAGCCAAGGGTTGGCTCCAACTTTAATTTTTTAGTGTTCCCTTCCAGGAACACTTTAACTTATAACAGGCACACTTTAACTTATATATATATATATATATTTATTTATTTATTTATTTATTTACTTATTTATTTATTTATTTTATTTACTTATTTATTTATTTATGTATACATATATGTGCATATATATTCTGAATCGCCTTTATTAAACCTCTTCTGATTTTGTCATTAAGCCACAATAATTTACCAGCTAAATTTATTAATAATTCTTTAACATTTTTTGTTGTATATCATCATACGAACTCATGAAATTCCCGTTTAATTGACAGAAATTTCCAAAAAATAGAAAAAATATCAAGCCATTTGCATGTTTTCAAGAATGTTTAGATATCTACCAAACATAAACTTTTAACATTATAAGCGAACAG
This sequence comes from Trichopoda pennipes, assembly GCA_030448955.1. Lineage (NCBI taxonomy): Eukaryota > Metazoa > Arthropoda > Insecta > Diptera > Tachinidae > Trichopoda > Trichopoda pennipes. The sequence continues at coordinate 11,904,540 of JASKUP010000034.1, forward strand.
ATAAATACGAGCTCAAACACAATCTTCACATCACCATGAATTACATCACACCACTCTAGCCAACGAAAAGCACTCTCAGATGGACACACCTTCCTGGATAATAATAAAAGACGGAAATATTAAATTATCGTCGCATAAAATGCCAGGTGGCAGGCAATCTACCTAAGACAATCTAGATACGACCCTAAGGAAAGAACTACCTAAACTCGAACACTGACTCACCAGTATGGTCAAGAACACGGCTTGAAAATGATGTTATCACATCGAAAGCGCTCGGCGGTCATACCGAACAAACATCCAGCAATGACTGTTTAAACCGAAGAAAATGACAACAGTATGTAGATTTGTTATCGACTATCGAAATGTATAAACTGATGAACTATCTAGGTAAATTGCATATGATATTGCCATTTGTATCATAAAACGCAAACCTTTAGTTCTCAAAAGTTTACCTTAACGTTTTTATTATTTCGTTTTACTCATGATATACAGTGATTTCTTTCATTTCTCCGTTAATGCTTCATACCCTTGGGTTTTTATTATGTTGTCGGGCTATAGCTAAAGTCATATTATTAATGTGTCATTTAAACTTGAATAAAACTGAAAGATTTAAGCCATTATTGGTTTGCTTTGTTTTTCTTTTTTTGTTTGTTTTCCCTTTTTATATTGTTTTCGACGTATTTACCTAATTAATCCCGAAAAACTTTCTACCAACCTCAATCAAATGTGAAAAGCATTTAACATGTTTTACCAAAAAATCACATCAAATTGAAATTCATTTAGATATCATGCTGTCTTTCTTTTTAAAATTTTGTGTGGGTGTGAGGTTAATTCAGACGGCCCAAAAATTAAACCGAAAAAGATTTAATAGCCAAATAATTGTTGTAAGCGAGTATTTCTTTTATTTCAATTCCCATTTAAAAACATAAAAAAGTCAACTAACAATTTAAAAATTTTTTAATTATATTTTTAAATTTTTTTCCTTAGTTTCGTCTGATGTTACCTTTAAATACTAAATACTGTTGTATATAAAAAGTCAATTAATGTTAGTATCTCCCTCGTATGTGTTCGTAAACACTACAATTATTATAGGCATGAATGTGTGAAAATATAAGGTCTAATCTGTGCTCTGTTGCGGTTGTTTGGTAAAATATCCTTAACGATGACAGGAATAAATTAATCCTTAGAATATTGCATAATTAACATTACGAGGCGTAAGCAAAAGTCAAACTAATCAATTTTATGGAATATAATGTATGGAGACGTTAGGGATGGAATTAATTCGATTGTTATTTGTTAAAATAAAATATTTCTCTATTTAAAAATATTCAAACAATATAATAATATCAAAAATTTATAGTGGAAAGCACAATATGTGAATTAAATATGTAATCAACTAATTTTACAAATGAAAGAGTTAAAGTACCTTCTGCATTTTACATACAACATATTCAAATTTTAGCTACAATATATTTTAGGAAGATTTATGAACACTAATACGTTGCTTACTTTTTGCAATTTGTTTTAAACTCTTTAGGTTTCACTTTAAATAAAAAGGATAAATGTAAACTTTAATAATGAAATACTGGATTAGAGGGGTATTTCGTCTTTAAGACCCTATATATGCCAATTCTCAGTACTCAAACTAAACACCGGAAATAAATCAAAATTTGAGTCGAAAACGTTTGTTAGAGGTTAAGCTGATATGTACGCAACGTACATTTTCAGTGACTCAACTTAAAAATAAAAACAAAAACAATAAGGAAATAAAAAGAAACAAAAATAGTTTTTTTTTCAAATTGAGTTGTAAAAAAATTTCTGCAGCAGAAGGAAGATTCGTTATTTTTGAAGTAACAATTAATTATAAAAAAATTATTATTCCTTGTTAAATTCATTCCCGATTACAGTCTACACAATGGATTACCGAGTAATCCATATTAGACAATTGTGAACTATCAAATTGTTACTGAGTTTTTAACTTTTCATGGTTTTTGTATTTACCTTATTTCAATGCTTCGTGAGACAAAATGTCCTCTATATATACATCCTGCTAGTTAAATTTGCTTGCGGGTAAGGAATCGGTTTCTTGATTAAGTGTTATTATTTATAAAACATGCATTGTTTATTACCAATTTCTCCAAACAAATATTTTATAACATATTGTTATGTTGATTCCTTTTAAATACACGTTTTGTTATTTTGAGTTAATTTATTGCAAAATAATAACACAATACTTTAGAATTTTAAATTAAGTTAAGCGATTTATTTATTTTCGATACACAAAATAAACACGATGGTAACTTTGTTGTATTTATTCATTGATGAATCAACGTGTATTAGTTCATTAGCCAAGCAATTGGTAAGCTTTAAGCGGTTCTCGCACATACAAGAATGTTCTACTTTAACATCTGTGTGTTTTGTTTTGTTCTGTGTTAGTTGTTTTTGTTTTCTGTTGTTTACTTATTTGGTAGAATTTATTATAAGCATGTTCTTATCTTGTGGGTATAAGATTTCTTAGAATGCTATGCAATTTGTAAAATGAATAGTGGGTGGTTGATTTTTTTGCGGTTAATTATTTTCTTTTATAACTTAATAAATCATCTTCGTAACAATATTCATAATAATAAAATTATTACTTAGAATGAGTTTAAAGTTGATCTACGTTAATTTCGCTAGATTCCTTTCAACTTTAATATTTTATGATATTCTCATAAAACGTTTATTATTTAAAAATTGAGGACAGTATATCAATATGGCTATTTCACAACTACTTATATAAATCATCAGTAGACCTTACCTCGAATTTTGTAAAAAAAAAATTCCAAGCCAATATGAATGAGGATTCCATTATTCAGACTCAACATTCAAAGAAGACAAGCATTCCAAAATTTCTATAAAAAATGCGATAAAAATTTTAAGAGATATTCATTTAATACATTTAATTTTAAAAATTTTTAGGGAAAGGGATTTGTAGTTAATGTCAATTTTTAGTTTAATGTTGATTTAATTTTTATTTAAAGCATTCGAAATTTCTCTTTATTTTCCAAACATTAGTTGTCTATAAATAAAAGTTTCTATGTAGCTATGGATTTTTTAAAACGATATTTCAACACTGATATGATATGAGAAAAAGTGTCTTAGAGAGAAGGTCTTACTTTTGAGTTTAATTTACCTTAATTTATTTAGTATCCATAAACCAACACATGATTTGTTCATCACTGTCACGTAATAAGTTAAGGTTATCATTTTTGTCACAATAATCGCAGAGAAAAGTTTGATAGTTTTTTTAGAAAGGGTTGTTCAACAAGAAGTTTGTTTTCTTAAACAAAATAAAGCAAAAATTTAGATTAATATGATTAAAGTTTTTATTAAATTACGAAGAGAAAAGTTCGACAATTATGAATGAAAATTGAGATCGGCAAATGTCCACCACGATTACTCTGACAGATTTCGCGACTTTCATCAAAGTTTTAATCAATTTTTGGCAAAATGGCAGCCCTCATTCGTTAAGCACATCATGGATTTTTCAATTTAAGGCTGCAATCAATTCGATTAGCTACGTATAGACCCTGTCCTAAACATAGCCCCACAAAAAATAATCCAGTGAGGTTAAATCGCACAATCTGGCTAGCCACTTAGCTGCTGATTGTCGTGAAATTATGCGATCGGGAAATTTGGTAGGCAATAAGTTGATCATTTCGTTGGCTGCGTGCCATGTGGCACCGTTTTGTTGAAACCACATGTCACTAATATCCATGTCGGCAATAATAATCCAAAATTGAGTTTTTATCGCTCTAGGATTTTCAGAAGCCAAAATGCGACAATTTTGCTTTTTGACATATCATGACAAGTGCAAATGGTCTCCGTCTGAAAAAAATGATTTTTTGCCAAAAGCTAGCCAGTTGTTCCGGAATGAATTAAGTTTCAATTCGTGCACCAGTTGAAACTTGTATGGCTTCCTTACGCAAAATTCGCCGTGTGGTGGTTTTGGATAACCCCAGTTGTTGAGAAACGCGATATTTTTAGTTGAACAACCAGGTCAAATACGCGTTCGTGTTCGCATATCTTGTATCGAGCATGTCGACTCAAATTTAACATCCAAATTCTTAATAGCGATACGAAACATAGAGGACTTTTAACGATTTTAATGCGATTTTCGTGCGGAATTCAGTTCATTGTAACAATTGCTAATGCACCTACTACAAATACGTCAGAAAACTAAATGACAAAACTATCATGTTGTTGCCACAATTTAAAAAAAAAATTATTGTTGAAAAACCAGATATACTATATATGAAGACATTATAAGACATTTTATAAATAGTTTTAGCTAAAGAATGTAAAATTTATTTAAAAAGGAACTTACATTGCCTTACATTTACAAAAACAAGTTGTGAATAAATTAAACTCGACCCTGACTTAAATATTTGCATCCTTTGAAGAGTAAAAAAAAGTCTTAAAACAAATGTTGCCCAGTCAGAATTATAAAAATTACTGCGTCATTTCAATTGTTTTGCCCACACAAAAACAAAAAACATTTCTATATATTTTACACTCATACACATTTATTTACATCTCTTATCTTTATATTGTAGAAAAATTCTTTATTGTCCTTCAAAATAGTTTGTAAAGCAAACAATGTCTGTCTCGAAGCTGTGTTAGTAGGTGTCTCTACGTATAAAGTCAAGTTAATACATAAAAACAAAACTGTGAAGTCATAAAATACATATATATATATATATATATGTATATAGATATCTGTATATAAAAGTCAGATGAATAAAAGAAATATTTTAAACAAAAGTTAACAAATTGTTTTTAAAGCCAGCAGGTGCCTCACCTTAGGAACGTTAGGAGCTTAAGCATACACATATGACTGTGAGTATTTACAATATTTGTATTTACATAAGATTTGGCGTGTATAGAGCTGGGCAAGTGCATGAATGCAACTTATTAAATACGAGTAGAATTTCATTTTCGCTTACAAATGCTCTCATGTATCAACAATTCGCATTCACTCATTTACGTAACGTGGCAATAGGAATATTGTGCTAGTATATCTGCAATTAAGGACTATATTTGTTTGGTGGCCAGCAATTTTGGGGCCTTCTGCTGTTATATGTAAATTTAATAATAGTTTTGTTGAACAGAATCTGCCCAAAAACATTTTTTTGAAGATTTTCCTTACATTTCTCACTTTATTTTTAATCAGTTTGTGAGAGCCTCGACGTAAAAACTTCGTGATAAGTATCGCAGACTGGCCTCACAAAATCTTAATTAAAGTCAGCCTTTTAGTTTGCTTATTTTAAATAGTTTTGTTTATTTGAATGCTCTGTCGGATAATTTTGTTACAGCAGGCTTTTCTTAAGGGTCGTAATATAAAGGACCTGCAATATAAAGCCTTTTTGCAAGTTTCTTTACTCCGCTGTTGCTCTGCATTTTTATTGTTGCATTTATATGTTCTTTTATATAGCTTATTTTCAAGCTAGTTGCATACGAAATTTCGTGATATGATTTACATCTGTGCCTGGCAGTGAGTCTTAATCAGATGGTGGTCAGACCACTGTGAGTGAAAAGAAGCGCCATTACCGCCCTAGGAGGCCGAAGTCTAATTCTAGCAACAGGTCCTTCCTAGTAGCAATTTCGACGATTCAAGAGCAGGGCTGCAAACCACCACTCCTTGCTGAAGAGCTGGAGACTATCCAACTCCTGTCCAGAACACATGTCTAGCATGCTCACAGGATCCAGGACCATTCCACAAGGTAGGTGTTATTAAAAGTAAAATGATCCTGGCCACCATATAAAACTGACCTGTTATGGGGTCGCGAAACCACAACCACCACGATACACCCAAAAGGGCCAACCTCAATAATCAGTCAGAGAACAGCTAAATGCCTAAAGAGATAAATAGCGGAACTCTGCGAGCTCATTGATACCCGTAGAAATAACGTGGAGCTTCCAGTTGTACCCCTGCTGACTTCAGGTAACTGGGCTCCCTTATACCCCCAGTTGCACAGGTTTAGATAGTCGAAGTTCTATAAAGACCAAAAAATGTGCCCACGGGGGGGAGTTGCATACGAAATTACGTATTTTCGAATTTGTACATGAAATACTATTGTCATTTTCTTCTGTATAAACTGTCTGAAACGAAAGCGGTCGCCGGTCACATCGACCAAATAGCAATTAATGACGGATTACACTGAAGCTAATCGCATACGTTTTCAAAACAACTCCAAGGTAACACATATTTAACACTCTACTTGACATGCTACTTTTTGATTTTTCACAGATCCATGATCCTAGCTATTTACCAACACTCTGCAACCTTCTTTGGAAACAAAACTAATCCACTAACCTATTAAATCGGACTGCATGCTTGTTATCTAAATATGGTTCACATTGTTAAATATGTCAGCGTTTTCAAATAGTCTCTCATGTGTTATATCGATTTTTTCCTGTACGTGCATCATAAATGAATCAGTGTTATTGCCATCTATTAGAGACTGTTAGTATACAACACCCCTGCTGTTACATGACAAAAAAGTTTTATTTTTGCTAATGACAGTAACGTTGTCGGATACTATGCCGTCTGTTTCTTTTTTTGGAATTATAAAAGAATGACTGTATTGAAATTGCTTTACAAATATGATGTTATTATATTCTAAGATTGTGAAGGTGGTTACTGTCACAGAAGACATGAAGAAACCTATGGTATAAATAGGAAAGTAAAAAGTTACAAAAAGTTATGTCCTCACTAACTCTTCAGGTGTTAGAGCTAGAACTATTACTAATGACCGATTGAATCACTATTTAACGATACTGAGAAACTCTTTTACAAAATGGGGTCTAATACCAATGCGATGGCTGTGCCCATAATTTTAAAAGAAACCGAAGGTATACTTACTCCAATTGACGACCATATAGACCGTCCTATCGAACGCAAACTGATTAGGACTACGGATGGGCTTAAATAACTGGAGGTCATCTTCCATGAGAACTTTTTGAGCGAAGCAAGAGAATTTACTTCGCATAACAGGCAGCTGCTAAACATAGAGGAGTTCTTGATAGGAAATTGCCAAATAATTCGTCCTGTTATCCTTTACCCCTCTTCGGCTTAGCTTGGGATTTCTTCTTACCAGATGAAGAGGCTTAGGGGAGGTTGGCGTTGATTGCCTCATATGGAACCAAGCACGGTTGGTGGAAATGGCTGTAAAGTTCCTGGAGGGCGCAAGCACTTTAGAGAACTTGGTGGTGCTTCTCCGCATCGCGTAATGTTCGAATGTCAAGATATCTTTCTTTGGCAGATCTGTTGATCTAAAAGGAGGTTGGCATGCTTTAGGAGGGTGCAAACCTCGAAAGCTACATTCGTTAGATAATGTGAGTTCGAGTTTGAAATATATCCCAATAGTTTTATTTTATTTTGTTAATTGTTAATTCATTGTTTGCTTTGTTATCTATTAATTTATTTTTGTTATTGTTATTTCTGTCTTGTTTCCTTCCTTCTTAATATAGTTGTTAATTATTTGTTTGTGAGCTATTTTTAGCGCTTTTATTGTTAAGTAAGCGCCTCTCTTTATATCCATTTTCTGGGAAATTAATTAATTTTTATATATATTTTTTTGCGAGGGATACACGCAGTAAACGTGCCAATTTTGTTTATTACTTGCTGTAGGAAGTCTTTGTAAAATACTATAGTATATAAAGATTATTGTTTTATGACTTTGTAGGTTTTTTTGTTTTTTTTTTTTTTTTAATTCATTCAAGGTTTCGATTTAGAAGTGAACGGCTGCGTTTTTCTTGTCAAAATTATATTGAAAATAATTTAATTGTGAAAATTTTTTAATTTGAAAATAATTTTGCTGTGAACTTTTTTTGTTAAAAAATTTGATTGAACAAGAAAAAATAAAAAAATAATAAAATTTAAACGGAAACCTGTGAATTATTCTTTGAGTTTTTTGTGCGGTTTTATTGACTTTTCTTTATTTTATATCTATCTGTAATCAACAAAAGTTCGCGTTCAGACATTTAACTTCCATTGCTAAACGATGTCGGGTCCTCCCAACTTGGGGGATAACTGCTTCTCTATTTTAGCGGATCCCCCCGTGCTAAAAAGAAACGCAGGGAACAAATTCCCCTCGAAATATTTCCTGAGTTACCAATTATAAGAAAGCCAGATCCAAAATATGTAGTGATGTCGGCCATCTCCGGCGAAAAAAGTTTACAACAATATTCCTGTTTTGCAGTTCATCGAGCATTAAAAGTAGTCTGCAATGACATTGTGTCTGTTTCTGAGTTAAGGGATGGAAATCTTCTTTTCCTAGTCGACAAAAATAAAGTGCTGATAAACTTATGTCTACAAATATTCTGCTCGGGATATGCAATATTAAATGCGAATACCACAAAAATTTGAATTCTTCGAAAGGAACAATATACGCAACCTATTTAAACCACATTCCAGACAAAGAAATTATCACAGAACTAAGTTCTCAAGGAGTTACAGACATTTACAAATATCAAAAAAAGAACGCTGAAGGCAAACTGGTACCTTGTGGTGTCCTGCTACTAACTTTCGATAGATATTACACCCTTGAAAATTTATTGATCTCTTGGCATAAAGTTAAGGTTAGGCAGTTTTACCCAAATCCAATGCGCTGCAAAATTTGTCAGGCACTTGGTCACACACAAAAATGGTGTAAAAATTCTCTAAAATGTGAAACGTGTGCTTTGCCACCCCATTTACCAGCAGAGTGTTCGCGTTCTTTATGTGTTAACTGTTCCGAACCTCATCCATCATCTTCAAAGGAATGTAAATTATTTCAACAACAAATGGAGATCTTAAAAATCAAAATCAAGGAAAAATGCTTTTTAAAAGTAGCTAAGGAAAAATACAATTCATTAGCTTTAATTAAGCCCTTACAACAGTCTTTTGCTGAAACAACAAATAATAATAAAATCTCTTTAAACAAAAAACAAGTCAACAACAACTCAATTTAAGAACCAGATAACTTTGAAAATAGTTCACAACATATAAATAAAACAACTTAGCCACAGCAAAGCAACACATTTGAAATTCAAAAAAATATTGATTTACCTACAGGTACAAAAACAATTTTAACTGAAAATAAAACGCAAAAGCCTACTACATCAAACGGCAATAAAACAACACATACCGTCCTCACTCGTTCGATGACAAATAACTTTACAAACAACGCAACAACAAATAAAAATAATGAAAATTTAACAACAACTTTTAGTAATTCCTCTAACAGTGAGGAAGATGACATTATGTTTCTTGAGGAGTAAAAGTTTACATTTAATATGGATTTGAAAATAATTCAATGGAATATTAACGGCCTGATCAATAATTACCACGAGCTGCAGCTTATTATTAATGACTTAAATCCAAACATCAATTCCCTTCAAGAAACGCACATTCCTTTTAATGCAATGAATATTGTTTATCCAAAGCCCTATTCGGCTTTTTTTCATAACGTTTCCGGAAATACAACCAAACAAGGCGTAGGAATATTAATAAAAAAAACCATACCCCACAAGTTTGTTTATGCTGACCCAAATTCTAATTCAATCGCAATACAATTAGACATCGGTAAGAAGATATCTCTGTTCAATATATATTTACCCCCTCAAGAAGGTTTTTCAGAACTGAGCCTAAGAAACCTAATAAGCAATTGTAACCCGCCGCTCATAATAACTGGTGACTTCAATTCGTGGAGTCCACTGTGGGGTTCCACACTAACCAACACTCGCGGTAAAATCATTGAGAATTTAATAATCAATGAAGACCTAATGGTTTTAAATACTGGCTCTTCCACCCATTTTAGCACGCATAACACTTTCACCAGCGTAGATATCTCTTTATGTTCAACTTCTATTTTTCCGATTTGCTCTTGGAAAGTTCTTCCCCATCTCCACGGTAGCGATCACTTTCCTATAATTTTAGAACTGGCAACTAATTTAAAAAAATCAGGGTATAAGCCGAAACCCAAATTCAAAATCGAACAGGCTAATTGGGCAATGTTTCGAAACATCTGTGATCAACATTTAATTGCTTCTAATATGTACTCTAACCCAAACAAACAAGCAGCATTCGTAGTCAAATGTATTAAAATGGCGGCCAATATCTCAATCCCTCAGTCTACTCTCGGAAAACACAAACGCCGTGTTGTATGGTGGAACTCAAATTTGGATAATTTAAGAAAAGAAAAACAAAACTTATGGCACATTTTTAAATGTAATAGAACAGACTTTAACCTAATGCGATATAAAAAATCAAATGCAACATCCAGGAGAGCTGTTAAGAAAAGCAAAACTTTATGTATCGAGAAATTTACCTCAAATATTAATCCTTACTCCCCGCCGCATCGTTTGTGGAATGATATTAAACGGATTACTGGTGGTAAAACAGCAGAGTCTATTAAATATATAAAAAGCGGCTCCGAATTGGTTACTTCTTCGAACGACATAGCTAACTGTTTCGCTAAGCATTGGTCCGAGTTACCTGCTGATAGACATTTCTCAACATTTTTTTTATATAATAAATCAAAGGCCTTAGCCAGTCATTACGCCGTGACCTCACCCAACCTTCGTTCACATAAAATTCAAACACCAATAAGTTTAACGGAACTTGAAGATGCTCTTCAATCATGTAAAGGCGAAACTCCCGGTAACGACAGAATTTCATACTCAATCCTAAAAAACCTTACTTGTTCATCGAAACCGGCGTTACTACAACTATACAACTCAATTTACTCCACTGGCATATTTCCTCAAGCTTGGAAAACGGCAGTAGTAATACCTATACCAAAACCCCAAAAAGGCATTTATGAGGTTGATGGGTACAGGCCAATTTCTCTCCTTCCGTGTATAAGTAAAATACTTAAAAAAATTATTGCTAGGCGGCTAATGTGGTTTCTTAAAACTAACAATTTTATTTCCTCCAATCAGGTAGCTTTTATGAGGAAACAAGGAACAATCGACGTTCACTTACTCCTACTATACTATATTTGCCAAGCACTATCTACCAAAAACCATGTGAGCATACTATCAACCGACTTTGAAAGAGCTTTTGATCGAATTGGTATCCTCATTATCTTGGAGCAACTACAAACTTGGGGTATTTGCAAAGAAATGTACAATCTAGTTAAGGGGTTTTTGTGTAACCGTAAGCTTAAAGTAAGAGTTAACAATCACTACTCCTCGACGCTACCACTGCAGAATGGTATCCCTTAGGGTTCACCTCTATCAGTGGTGTTGTTCATAATTGCCTTCAATCAAGTCAGCACTATTATTTTAAGACAAAAATATATTGAGCATTCCATTTACGCTGATGACGCTATCCTGTTCTGCAAACATAATAATAATGCTGTAGTAAAAGAGACTTTCGTTAAGACCTTAAAAGAGATTGATGATTGGTGTGTTACATCAGGGGCTAAACTCTCGCTTTCCAAATGTAAAATTCTTCACATTTGCAGAAAACACAATTGTCAGATTTCAAATCTACAATATAAAGACCTTACAATCGAACTTGTGGATCATTTAAAAATTCTTGGTGTCGTATTCGATAAAGCTTTTACCTTCAAACAACACTGCCTGCTGTTAGGGAAAAATCTCTGCAATAGATTGAATATAATAAAATTTTTAACTTCATGGCACTTTTAGATACATATCTCAACAATGATTAATATAACTCGAGCAATTATTCTTTCTAAAATTGACTACGCACTTCCTATTAATGGATTTTGTGCCCAATCAAATATAAAAAGTATTCAGGCTCCATACCACGCCGCAATTAGACGCAGCATAGGTGCTTTCCAAACAAGCCCAATTCAAAATATTTTGGCTGAAGCGGGCTTGCCATCAGTAGAAGATCGATGCCTTTTATTAACATTAAAGTTAATCCCAAATCATAATAAAAATATTTTTAAAGCAGCTACCAAAATTAAAAGTCGCAATAGACCGCTCAAGATTAAATCCGTTATAGCAAGGTGCGTCGAATACTCCAATAAGATCAATTTTAAAAGTTTTCCACACTACCTCAAATGTGCTTCCGAACCACCTTGGCATCTTAATAAAACATCCTTCTTGGATACATTATCTTCCTATCCCAAACCTACAACAAAGCCATTAATATATAGGCAAATTTTCTATAACACTGCAGATAATCTATCAAATCTTGGATGGAAAATTTTATTCACCGATGGGCCAAGATCAAATAACATGACTTCCTTTGCTGTTGTACACGAAAGTGGTATGCTCGTCGGACACGGTCTACTTCACAATTACTGCTCTAACTTCACGGCCGAAGCGTTAGCTATATATACAGCAGCAAAATTTGTATCCCAAAACCAAAACAAATTTGTTATAGCCACTGATAGTCTCTCGTGTATTTTGGCGATAAAGAATACTTTGTACGATTCTCCTCTGATCTCTAAAATTAGAAACATTTTCATAAAAAATCCTTACAAGATCAAGATTATGTGGGTACCATCGTACGTTGGAATACTAGGTAATGAACAGGCCGACGCTGCGGCGGCGCAGGCAAAGTATAGTCCTTTACACTGTGTCCAGACTTTTGAGTATCATGATATTTTAAATCTAATTTCAAACTTCTACACAAGCCTGAAGGACATGCAATGATCCAACTACCAGCATGCTTACAAAAATTTAAATCCAAGTGGAACACGACCAAGTTACCCCAAGAACTGCCCTAGGAAGATTTCCGACCTTATAGTTAGAATGAGAATTGGCCACAGCAGATTAACTCACAAATATTTAATAGATAAGTCTCAACATCCCATTTGCTCCACCTGCAATACGCAACTTACTATTTCCCATATTTTGGACGAATGTCAAACTTTTCACAATATTAGGACAAAATTGTTCCAATTTATTCAACCATCAAGCTGTTTAAAAAATATTAATGATCACAACATTGAAATTTTCCATAAATTCATATTAAGTTGTAATCTTCTTCACAAGTTATAAATAAGTTTATTTAATTTTACGAGACGAAAGCCTTAGTAGCTAGTTCTCTTTTGCTTTGTTAGTTACTATAATTGTATTATTGTAATTAATTATTAATAAATAAATAAATAAGTAATTTTTAAATTTTATAAATATTTTGAAAAAAAAACTTAACTATGCTATGATGAGCTATATGAGCAGTAATGAATTGGCCATTTATATTTTTTTAATAATATATTTAAAGGAATCTAGCGCAGTTAATGAAGCCAACTTAAAAATGATTTCAAATAAGAAGTTTTTTTTATATATAAAAATCAAAGTTTTTACTGAATTGAACATTAAATAGTAAGTAGCTGTTTGAATAGAATTGTATTATCGTATATTGTATTACGTTTTTCGCAAATATCCATTTTATGAAAAATAACACCCTAAAATATCAAACAGCAGTGATATTGTATATCATTGATAAGATATCATTTAAATCTTAGTATGTGTATATACTCACTTTTGTAATTTGTGAATAAAAGCTTTTTTATTTTGAAGTATGTAATTGCATTGCATTCACATCGGTACTTAAAAAAAGTTAATAAAATACATAAGTATTAATGCTTAAATCAGAATTGAATTTCGCAGAAAGGTGCGAAATCATTGCATAAATCACCTACAGTGTATTCATTCCTTTCAATGGTTGTGATTTCTTTGTCGGATGCTCGCCTCCTTCTATTTATTTACTTTATATTTAGTATTTGGATTCAAGATCCCTACAGAGATTAAAACAGTAAATAACAATTGTGCATGAAACTTAAAAATATCAATATGCTTATAAAATTTATTAAACTTAGTACAACTTCTTAAAAACGGATCAAAGTTACCATAATTTGATCTGAATTCTTTAATTAACATTAGATTCAACTCTATTAGATTAATATTAAATCAGGAATTAAATGCATCTAAGCTCTTTTGCAGGAGAATATGAATAGCATAAAATATGTTTGCAATATCTTCACGTCATCTGCATATAATACAGCTTTTGAGTATTTAATAGCATTGGGTAAATCATTAATAAACAAGATAAAAAAAGCACCCAGATGGCTACCCTGCGGTACACCAGATGAAACAATAATTTCTTTAGAAGTAAGCGTGCCAAAAGGAGCTTCTTGCATTCTGTTTGGAAGACATTAATTAATCCACATACGTCAATTGTTTGTGAATCCCATTAGGACTACTTTCCTTATGAGAAGTTTGTGGTTAACTATATCAAATGCCTTACTAAAGTCGTGCAAAGAACACCAAATTGCTTTCGTTGAACGAATTCCCGATTGACTAGATTTGTTAATTCCAAAAGATAAGTGACGGTTAAACAACCACTTCTAAAACCATACTGACAAGGAACCAGTATATAAGATACTTGATGTGAAAGGTGATCAGTAACAATTTTCTCGAAAAGTTTAGGTATAGCGCTAATTTTAGCACTACATCTGCAGTTGGCAACATAATTCCTACCACCACATTTATATAACTGAATAATAAAAGCATCTTTCCATATTTTTGGAAAATAACCAAATTCCAATGATATGTTGAAGATAATGGTGAAAGGTTTTGTCAGTGCTATAGAACATTTGTTAGAATGAAAAAAAAACCAAAAAAAAACAGTAAGCTTTCAGTTAAAAAATACCTACAATTTCTTTAATACTCAAAAAAGTTCTTTATATCAGACTTTTTTTTAATTTTTTTTTTAAATAAAAATACAAAACATCTGTTGAATAATTCTTCTTCTATATGTAGCCAATTTTTTGTCCTTCACAATTGTTTTAATTTTACTTTCTTGTTGCCAGGCTTTCAAATACGTGGACACGTTTCAGTAACAATTGGCAGCACTTGGTAACAAGTTTTAAGGTATAAAATGTTATAACAGGTTTTTATATCCTAACATGCGAATAACTGGGAGAGAAAAGTAAAATAATGAAAAATAAAAGATAATAATTAAGTCTAATGATTTATTCAATAACCAAATTTTTGAAGCAATAAATTCTATCCCTAAATACCAAAATAATGTTACTAATTGAATGAAACAAAGCAAATCTTTTCGGTAGTAACGTGTTCTTCTTAAAAGTGGCTTAAGAGAGGCATACTGAGAAAGCTGAAAAAATAACACTCATTTTGGGTTCTTCAGTTACATCAAATATTTTATATAATAATATTAAGAAAAGAAGATACTGCTTTATTTTCAAGTAACAAGATTGGCTAACAAATCGATATAAAAATAGGTAAAACAATTTTCTGTCCAAATTTGAAGAAAAATTTTGTTATAAAATAAAGAAATTATTTTTTAGTTTTATTTATATGCAATCTATTTTACAAAAAATTATTAATAACTAATAGTAAAAAGAAATATACACTATACACTAAATCTCCAGCGACCTCAGACACAATTTTCACAACACTGAAACTACTCATACACTCTAACAAATGAAGACCACCTTCTGACGGTCACATTTATTAAGTAAATATTAACAGATAGAAATATTAATTAGCCCGCCATGTGACCTGACAATCTACCTAAATCAATGGAAAGCACCCTAATAATAACTCTAACACTAACACTCTTTATACTAACAGACATAATACTAAATCTTCAATAATATTCACCCTTCGGGGCACATCTACATGTCTTGACGGAATCTAACCGTCATTACATGTGTCAGCGAGGTCAAAGGGAGCCCAGTGCCCTAAGGACTAGTAGGAGCCAACTGGACAATACCACGTTATTTCCACAGGAATCAATAAGCCCGTTATCTGACTGATTATTGAGGTTGGCCCTTGGGGAGCATCGTGGTGGTTGAGGCTTCGCAGGATCTTTCACGTTTGAAGTTAACACAGGGTGAATGGTCCAGGTCCCGCGAGCATGCTTGCCGTATGTTCTGGACAAGGAGTTGGATAGTCTCTAACTCTTCAGCAAGGAGTGGAGGTGGTGGGCTGCTCTAAGCTCTCGAAGTTACAACCAGGAGTGACTAGAGGATAGAGATATCCGACGACTTTCAAGGGTGACGCTACATATCATCCACAGTGGTTTAATCCACCGTCGGGTTATGGCTTACACAACTAGGTACTGACGTAAATATTATCCCGCATCTTCAGTACTATCTAGAAACGCGGCTTGAATATGATGTCATCGTGTTGAAAGCGCTCGACGATTATAACGAAAAACAGTCAATAACTACAGTTTTCACCGAAGAATATGACAAAAATACTTCATTTACTGCGGAAACAACTCCAAACAACTTAATACCAAAAATATAATTGTTAAACTTTCAATCTAAGATATTTCTCGAAATATTCATTACATTCTTGTGTACTTGTAGAACGGAATTATTTTCTAAAAAAGTAAATCAAGAACAGAAACTCTTTGGAGTCTTGCTATCATATTACTGTAGTCTAAGAGTGTAATTACTGATAAATTCGAGTGGTTGCTAAGTTTTTTCAGACACTTTTTTTACCAAAACTTTTAATTTCGTCTTGTTAAAGTTGTCATTAATATACTGTGGTGTTTTAAACATTTACGGGTAATTCTGGATATTCCTGCGATGGATTTTCCTGTTTCACCCCAGAGTTGAAGATTGTAATTCCACGCTGACTTTAGTATTGTCTTACTCTTTGCACAATTCTGATCTCAGTCCTAAATGCCATCTAATTTTTCCTTGTTTTAGTCTTAAAATTGAGCCTATTTATTAAAAATGCCCAAATGCCTAAGGGGGCAGCAACGCGAAGTGGCTGAAAATTCGAATGTTGGCAGTGCATTAAATAGAAAACTTGGTTGCAGAAAATAATGTAACTGTCATTAACTAAGCTATAAGCAAAATCATCTAGCTGTTCGTTCTAAGTATTATTTATAATCTTTTTTTTAACGTGGAATTTTTAAATATACGCCGTGGTTTGAAAACTTTTTTTTGATAATTCGGTAGTTCCTGAACAACTGCAGATATCCTAAAGAAATGCCACAGAGACCAACCAGAGGTGTTTGTGAGTAAAGTTACGGATGATCGGCCCGCTAGGATAAAAGAGGGTTTCTGAGTACGCCCTAAAGTTGGGAACCTCGGGTATAAAATTTATTGGCAATGGCATAAAGTTTATTTCATACTAAAATGTTAAGAGTTTTCGAAATTAAGTAGACCTTAAAAATATCTTTAAAAAAGAGAAAACACATTTTCAAGACGAGTGTTTATACACACTTTTGATTTTTACATAGAAAAAGGAGAAAAACTTTATTAGAAGGCGAGGTTTGCGGAGCTCTTACAACTTAAGTATGTGCTCTTTATGCAAGCAGACGTCATCAGCGGAAAGTTCCTAGATTAACAATTATTTAACATTTATATACATATATATATATATATATGTTTACCTTTAAAACTCCAAATTTCACGTTAAAGTGGTTGTTTGAAAAATAAAATATAGAATTGAAATTGCCACACAAAATCCAAACGCATCGAGATATTCTTACAAAATTTTAAAGTGATATATATAAATTAATCGCTATTAATTGGTGGTAAATTAAAATTTTTGTATTTTCTTATAACTCTGTCCACCCTATCTTTGTCATCTACGGGACTGTCAAATTCTTTTTGTAATATGTAGTCGAGCTCCAGTTTTAGTAATCTGTTTACTTTTTTTCAATTGGCACTTTGCACTCCGAGGAATTTTGAGTAATTCATAAATTTTGTTTAAAAATTGGCTATGTTTGGAAAGCTTGGAGGTGAACAGTTATAATGACACGACCTTTTTGGGGAAAACCCTAAAAACGGTAGTTTTTACATTTTCCCTCTTCAGAGGCCTGTAACTTTTTAACGAACATGCTATCGGAATCAAACTTGCCGTATTTATAAAAAATACAGCCAATATCTTAGAATAATAATCCGAGTACAAATATGTAAGCCATGCCAAAAATATTAAGTTAAGGTCGGCCATAATTAAAAATTTTCTTGTAGATGTTTTCGTGGTCTGTGTAATTCGATTTACATCCGCGCCTGGCCATGAAGCCTTAATCAGATGGTGAACCAAACCACTGCATAATTTGGAACGTCTTGCTCGTCCTAGGAAGCCGAAGCTATAATTCTGCGCAACAGAACTTTCTAGTTGCCTCTTCGATGATTCCAGAGCAGGGCTGCTTAAGAGTTGGAGACTTTTCAACTCCTGTCCAGAACACATATCTAGCATGCTCACTGGACTGGATCATTCACCTAGTGAAATTATCCTGGCCACCATATTAAACAATAGACCTGATATGGAGCCGCGAAATCACAACCACCACGATACTCCTCCCATATAGGGGCCAACCTCAATAATCAGCCAGAGAACAGCTAAATGTCTAAAGAGACAAATAACGGAACTCTGCGAGCTTACTGATTCCCGTGAAAATAAAGTGGAGTTTCCAGTTGTACCCCTGCTGACTTCAGGGGACTGGGCTCCCTTTTTCCCCCAGTTGCAGAGGTCTAGATAGTCAAAGTTCTATAAAGACCATATATATGTGCCCCCGGGGGTGTTTTCGTGGTCTATTTATGTTTAAAAACTCTTAACATTTAAAAATGAATTTTTATGACATTTCCAAAAACTTTTATGCCTGAGGGCAGGGGCACGACCGCCGGTTACTTCAGTTAGACATATCTCAGCTTGTTTCCTGCGAAATTGCATTAGGCTATATTAAGTGGTTCATGAGCTACCGACTTACTTAAAAAAAGAACAGAAATGTTTTCAAACCACTTTGTAATGTGAGATCCTCACATAGTGCAATTTAAATCATGAGCACTTATTTAAGTTAATCTACGTAACTTGTGCTAGATTCCCTTATACAAACATTTTTATGATATTCTCACAAAATAGTTACTATTTAACAAATTTAAAAAAAAATATTTTATTTTTCAAATTCCAATGGAAACTGTTATTTAGAAAAATGAAAATTTAAAAGTTTTTAAAAGATTGCTGTGTTTTGGTATTAAAGATTTTTGAGCTTTGTTGTCTATTTGTTTTTGTTTGAATATAATTCTTATTTAATCAATTTGGCTTCAGATATATACTTGAATGCGAGAATTGGGTATAACCCACTGAGAAAATATATGAGCAGTAGTGAAACGTATAACAGTTATAATTACAATTTTTTTAATAAAAATATTTTATGAGAATATCATAAAATATTTATTATTAAAGGAATCTAGCAGAAATAACGTATATCAAGTTAAAAATGATTTCAAATGATAAATTTTTTACTTATAGCTGATTTTACTAAGCTTAAATTAATGTATGCATCTTTAATCTCTGACCTGGTTCAATAGATCCTTTCTAGGGCAAAGTTCGATGAAATTCAAGAGCATTTAAAATTCATCCTGTCTGTGATTAATGGATATTACAAACAGTTCCTGATTATCTTCTGTCATAATATTTATTCCTGTAAAGCAAATTATATTAAAATCCTCATTCGACTTTCTTCTCGTTGTTTACTTGACATTATTTGCAACATAATCCAGGTCTTTCATTTATTTAATTTATTTCTTATATTATTTTATTTTATTACTACTTTGTTGCGTTTTTATTTCTGGACACTTTCGTTAAGGTTTGCTTCTCCAGTAATAACGCTAAATGGTACAAAACACATCTCTCAGCGATCTAATTGAGGTATGAATGTCTTAAAATCATGCAAGACAATATTTCAATATTAAATAAAAATTATGAAGCTAAAAGCAATTAAATATTTATTCACCAAAGGATCTTCGAAGGGTTCAAAGTTCATTGGAGTATTAATTTTAGCGTTTCCTACCAAAAAGGGGAAATTAATTATTTAAACAGATTTAAGAAAATTTATGCTTAAAGCTGGGTTCCCCCTCGTATATATGTTCAACCATAAGCCTTTAATAGTTGTACCATTTGTTACTTAAACGTTTACATTAATTTAGATTTTTCCTGTTTCTGGTTTTTCCTGTTTGAATTGTTTGCAGTTACAATGGTTTATACAATGGGCTGAGTCCTTGAACTCCAGGCTTCTTTGGCAACAATATTTTATTTAATCTTGTTTTTATTCATAGCTTATTGTTTTTTTTATTTATTTGTTTTTCTACTTATAATTTTATGAACAGGTGTTTACCTTTAAGTAATCTGTAGAATTGTTTTTCGTTTTTGTTGTTTTGTTAACAAACATATAAAGTTTTTGGATAAAACAGAAACAGAAACAATTTAATAAATCGTCTAACAAAGTTGGGGAGCGTTAATGAGAGAAACTTGCTATGATGATAAATTATTAATGCAGCATTAAGGGCTTTTTCTTAATGTGGTAAATTTTATTTAAAGTCAACACTCTGTTGCCAGGTCAAAGAAAACTAAAAATGAATTACCATTTATAAGCCTAAAGTTAGGTTATAACTTGTTTCTTGAATAACATACAGCATTTAGGAAAGAGAATTAAAATGTTAAAATTAGTTAAAATCGAGACTGCTATGCGCAAAAAATATAAAAGCTTATTTTGGCAAATATTTAGTTTTTTAATTTTTCTACAGAACGCTAGTTTTTTTTTCTAAACGAAAGTCTGCATTTTTTTACAGAGAAGAAAACTACTGAATTGATTGTTACTCTTTTATAAAAGTGCTTTCATCCCACCTTTTCTTGGAAAAATACTTCAGTTTTTATTGGCCAGGGACGAACACAGTAATCGGTCTCATCAATACACAACATAAATACCATCTCATAGAAAAATTGGCTTTCATAAACCTTAAATTACGTACTAAACTGTTCACTTTGATTTTCTAAATATTTTTATTTGTAAAAGTATACAGGTTTCTTTATAATTTTTTGATTTTATTGCAGTATTTTTCATTATAATTTAATTGAACATTTAAAGTTTTTAAAAAACTAGGGCGTCCGATGATCATAATAATATGAAAGAATAGAAACATAATATAAAAATTATAAAAATATATGACTTTAATTATACACTGTCTTACAAAATATTTATGTTAAATATAAACCCTTTAAAAAAAAGTGTTAAAAAGAAAAAATCAAAATAATGCAGAGTTTCCTTTTTATAATTTTAAACACGTTTAAACAAAAGGCCCAGGTTTGGGGTCAGTTCCTCATAAATACAAATTAGCTGCTGATGGTATCCACAAAAGTGCCATGAGTTTTAGGGTCACTGGCTGGACAGTTATTTTGGTGTTTGTTTGGTTTCTTCACTATTTTTGCAATGGGCTTGGGATCATTAACTTGTTAAAATATCTTAATACAATACGATCGGTGAAAAATTTTCGTTTTAATAAGTTGAGGTAGTCGGTTTTTTTCATAACACCTTCAATGAATACAAGATACATCACAACGAACCGGTACCGTAATTTATAGTATATGCTTAATTTGGCTATTTCGTGATAAAAACACATGTTATTCGAAGGAACAAAAATCGTAATATAAAAATCTGAAAAAAAAAATATTTTATTTGTGTTAGGAAATTATGAGAAAAAATGATATTTGGCAAATATGCACCACGACCACGCAGACTAATTTCGAGTCTTTCATCAAATATGTAATAAATTTTTGGCAAAATGGCGGTCCTATTTCGTTAATCACATCACGGATTTTGAGTTTTAAAGCTGAAATCAATTCGATTGGTTCCGTATAGACTCTGTCCTTAACATAGACCCACAAAAAAAATAAACCAGTGGTGTTACTTCACACGATCTGGCTGACCACTCTGATTGTTGTAAAATTTTCCGATCGGGAAATTTAGTTTGCAATCGTTTCGCGTCGCCAATAATAGGACAAAATTGAGACGTTACGATCTCGCGATAGCGTGATTCATTAACCTTTACCGTTTTTCCAGCCTTAAAAAAATAAACGGCCCAATTACGTCTCCGGACAACATAACTAACCATACAGTAAGACTTCCATAGGATTTTCAGAAGCCCAAATCCGGCAATTTTGCCTGTTGGCACACCTTAATAAGTGAAAATGGGCTCCGTCTTCAAAAATGTTTTTTTCAGAAAAACCACACGGTAGTTCCTGAATAAATTTAGGGACTCTAGTTGGACCTGAATGGTTGGTCGACTTCAATTCCTGCACCAGTTGGTCATTGTAAGGCTTCAAAGTCGTTATGTGGTTTTGAATAAGTCCAATTTTTGAGAACTTCGATCTGCTTCAACAATGTGGCTCTCGGCTGCGATGTTTTCAGTTGAACGACCCGGTCGAACAAGCGTACCTGTTCATTTATTTTGTATCTAGCCATTTGACTCAAATTTAAAAACCAAATAATAGCGGTCTCAGAAGAACGATTATGTTATCCGCAAGTATCACGAATGTAATTTTTACAGAACCACCGCTTTCAGAGTAGATTTTAATTATTTTAAAGCGATTTTTGCCCGAAATTGAATTTATTGTAACAATTGCCAATGCATCTACTACAAATACGTCAAAAAACTAAATGTCAAAAGTATTATGTTCTTGGTGCCGCCACAATTAAAAAACAAACTACTTGTTGAAAAACCCAATTTTATGAAAGAATAAAAAAAGGAAGAAGAACAAAATACAGTACTCAATTTACCTCCTTTAATTTCAGCCTAATGGGCTGCGATTTGAAAAGATAGAATGTATTATTTTACGTTTGATTCCTATTTTTGTTATTTCTTATTTTATGTTTTATTCAAAGCACTTGTTTACACCTTAAAATCTTTAGTTAGTGGCTGAAAGGGTACTAGTAAAAATATTGCGGAATAAAGTATTTCCATTTTCTGGCGACCGCCAGAACATGGACGTATATTAAAATTACCTTATCTTAACTTATCTCAGCCCTTACTTGAAGATTTTAGTCTAAGAGTGTAATTCTAACAAGTCGCAGCAGTTCGCGTTAGTATATCATTAGTCACCTGCTAGTGATATTGTATAACTAATTAAAATATATAAAGAAAGACACCTAATTTTCTATTCGTAAATTTTAATCGCCAATTTTAAGCGTTATGCATTTGTCAGAATCTTAGTGATATTGCTTTGATACAACAATAAATAATATGTGAAATTTATAAATGAAAGTAATGGTGAATTATGAATCGATAATATTTTTATACACTAAATATAGTAAAACTTATAATTTCTTAGCTGGACTTCTTAAAATAACTAATTATTTTCCTCTGTTCTGAGTTAACAATAACGAACTGTGGACAAGCTTAATATAATGTTCTAGACTTTAGTTGATAAAGTTTTTACGCTTTAGTTATAATCTCTCTACAAAGTTTTAAAGCTGCGTTACGCTTCTCCAATCTAGGTAAGCAAGATGTATGAGTCCCCTGAAGCTTTTCTGTAATGATTTTGCATCTCAAGTATAGGTCCGCTCCAGCTACTAGCTTCAGAGTGGCAACTATTTTACAGCAAACTAAATGTTGCATAAACATATGTATCAGGAATGGTAAAAATAATACAATTTTATTTTCGTTATTTCTGAAACTGAAATGTTAAATAATCAATCATCATTTTAAATTTTTAATAGAATTAGGAATAAGTAAACAACTTCTTTAAAAAAATTTTTTTATTCTCAATTTATTATCACAAAATAAATTCATTTCTGATAAATATTGTGCGCGAATTGTTGCAAATCTGTATTTAATGCTGACAAGATCATTTTAATGACGTTATTTGATTTAATCTACATCAGCTGTAAGTCAAAAGTTAACACTTAAAAGGACAGTCTGACGAATGTCTTGAGAATGAAGTGAGTATATTGAAAATATGTATAAGATAATATATAATATTTATCATATCTCAGTTCCTTATATTTTTATTACTTTAACTAAACAAGTTTATATTAAACAGTGCAGTTTTTTGTACAGTGTTACACAGTTGTGGTGGTGTTGTTCTTCCGTTTATTATTTAATTATTTTTCGATATCACAGCCATTTAATTTTTAATTTCCTGGTAAGTTTAAAACAAAAATTTCGTATCACATTCATTCGCACAAAATGTATAAGTTATTTACTAAGTAATGCCTCGTATCTTTTGAAATATAAACTAAGCATTTTGAAATGTCCGCATAATTTTCCAGATATAATTAATTTTTATTTATTTTTTGTTATTATATTTTCGTTACACTATTCTCAAATATTCTTAAATTTTTAAAAACAGTTTTAGAGGAAATATTAATCAAATTCATAGTATGCCGATATCGCGTAAAACCCAGTGGTCTAAAACTCCGGATGGATAAATCCTGCTCAAACATTTCTCCAAGTACTGGAAGAAGGCTGATGCCCCGATAAGAGCGTGTTTTTCTCCTATTCTTATCGGGATACTTCAGCAGTACGATAATACAAGCGCTTTTTCAAGACTGCCTCTGAATATTCCGGCACGGCGTTCCATTTCCCCAGTCATGCTGTCAGATACTATCAGAAGCCTCCAATCCTGCCAGAATTGGTGGGCCGATTTTCTTCCTAAGGAGAGGAAAGCGATCAACCCGTTCCGTATCCGGGAAGAAAGCCAGACTCTAAACCTAAATCTCAAAGGCTAACCACCGTCAGCTTTTTAGCATAATTATTTTCTTAACGACTGGGCTATGTAACGTTATTCTAATTCGCAAAAATGGAAATGGATTACATAGATCATTAATTAAGAATCGTTTGTATAAAAACATAACTTGTTTGGTGACGATTACAATTAGTGGTTTTCAAGGTCCCATGGACTTGTCTACAGCTGTCTGTTCAATTTAGTTTAATTAACTTTTCATGAACTTCTAAAATAATTCCCATCTTATGAATGAATTTTTGCTTTTCCTAAAAATTACGCCAACCGGAATATGTATAGACACCAGATTTTCCAAACCAAAAACTAAACTACGTATTTATTATTACTGGCATATTATATTTTA
Organism: Trichopoda pennipes; assembly: GCA_030448955.1. Classification (NCBI taxonomy): domain Eukaryota; kingdom Metazoa; phylum Arthropoda; class Insecta; order Diptera; family Tachinidae; genus Trichopoda; species Trichopoda pennipes. The sequence continues at coordinate 11,929,399 of JASKUP010000034.1, forward strand.
TAAATTCCCAAAATAATTTTATAAATAAGTTTTCTTTCAATGTAAAATAAAAATCAAGTTTATTGGTGGTAACAAACTAAGTCTTATTTTTTTTTTTGTTTTAAGCTTGATTTCGACTTCAGCTATTGATAAATTTAGAGATTAATAAATTATTCTTTTCTTTTAGATAGGCTCACTTATTGGTACAAAAATTGATTTAACAATCCTTCCATATCTATAACAATAAAAAGCTAATTATGCCTTGTTGTTCATCTGTGCATGCTACAAAAGTAGTTGTATCCACTATTAGTAAACTACTGTGTGTGTGACAATTCGCTATCTTTCTCGAAGTAACCATGTGTGCTTGAATTAGGTCAGGAAGCTTGTGAGTTCAAACCCTATAGTGACATGTGTATAAAAAAAATATTTTATTGAATGAAGTGTTTAGGGATATAAGGAAAATTATTGTATATAATTGCTGCAAAAGTAGTGAAGGAGCCTGCTATTACATAAAATCAGCATGCCGACTGTATAGTAAAATAAAATAAAATAAGGAGGAGCTTTAATTAGCGTAGTGTGGCATATAATGGGTTTGTCTAAAGGCGCCTATCTTGATAAAGAGAAAAGGCGATTATGAAGGAGCCTCTCTCTGTGTAAGGGGTTTGCATGGTTGCCAGAGTTAAAGATTTTTTAACTAAACAAAGCATTGAGTATTCCATTTCTTCCCAGAGAAACAGAGCGGTGTTGCTGTGATGACTGCTTTAGAATAGCCCATGTTTTGACTGGGGTATAAAATATATTCACAGGCACAGGGTAAGAGTAAATGAAGAAGCTATACTAAAAATTCGCATGCTGGAATTTTGCCTAACATAACAATATGTTGCCTGTCACTTAATGACTTTTTACATAGGGAAGTTAACTTAAACTCAAAATTAAAATAAAATTATATCAGTTATACAATTTTTCCCCTCGTCTTTCTTTTTTTTTTTTTTGCTCCAGCAAAATTAAGAATTAAGCATGAAAAATTGTGCAATGACCTTTTTCCAATATTTTAAGGTATTTAAGGTACCATTGGCAGTTGTTAGTCAACACTGTTTTTGAAAACAAAAATATGAAAACTTATCGACAAAGCGTGAGAAGTCGAAAAGGGTTCCATTTAAAAAGCGGTCTGCTTCAAGTATTCCCTTGAGTTGTAACAACATTAACACAACAGAATTGCCGTGAACATATCACTTTTGATAATAAATAAATGTAAGTTACTTTAAAATGGATTTCAGACAATAACTTAATTAAACTCATTTTAATAATGTGTAGAAGATGGCGTGGTACAAAAACGCTTAAAATCGTTCGCGTGATCAAAAAAAGTTCCTTTTTTATTTGTAGACAACTTTGTTATTTGCTAATTGACTACAAACTCCTAAGAATTTACTTGGTCGTTTTATATGTTAAGGCGTCTCCCTTTTAATTGAAAGCATCAGTTGAATTTTTAACACCCACAATTTTTTCAAGAAAAAATAGACGACAAAACTTTCTGTGCAAACAATTCTAAAGTCACTTGTTGGCACTTTGTTTTTAATTTTATCCACAACATTTCAATCAGTGACAAAGTTTTATTTGTTTGTCTTTTTTTATGCCAAATGTTGTGGATATGAAAAGTGTCCCAGAAATATTGTTTAACTTCAAACTGCGTTCACCGCACAGAAACTTTTTGACAACAAAATGACAGTATCCGGTTAAAGAAACACTTTTATTGTACTAAGCGAACAAACTTGATAAAGAAATTTTTTAAATACATCGATTGAGCATTCCCACATATATACACCTGAGCAATAAATTTAATCTTCAATAAAATAAAAATTTTTAAATTAAATATTTTTAATACAAAATTGTTGAAAAAAGCGAAGTTGTAAATATACTATTTACAATATGTGAAAATGTATTTTTAGTACCACTACTACAACGACTATTTGACCATTCAATCACTTTATAGTTCAATAACTATGTGAAAACTTTATAGTTGAAAAAAGTGAAATTAAACTTAAAAATTTCAAGACGAAAACTGTTATTTTGTTTAACAAATACTTAGACGTTATTTTTCTATTTAGAAATAATAATATAAAAGATATTGGACATTAAATAGAAAAAGCCACATTTCTGTGAACTCTTGGATCTTAAGTTTATGCTGCAATGTGTAATATTGGCTATAACACTTTAATAAATTTCAAGTGCATTTAAGAGGAGGTATTGCAAACAATTATTTTGTGGTTATTTTACATTAAAACAGCTACTACTAGCTAATAATAAATAGCGGATTGTTGGCCTACACGTAGATAGGATATATGTACAGGATGGTAGGTTTGTAATCAGCGGAGAATGGTTCAAAAAAAATTTTAAACTTTTTCTAGTGATAAAAAATAGTTTGTCGCCATGCAGCAATTATTCTTGGGAAATATATAACTGAAAAGTTTATCACCCCAGCGCACGCAGTCTTCATGGAATTCTTCCCCATCTTGACATGTGCTCTCGGGATAAAAGGTGGCACCGGTCGCCTAGGTGAACAGGAGCCCCAAACTCGGAAAGATATAGGACTCTTGAAATCCGAACAGTGAACTCAATACCAGTGTAGGGCACAACGAGAAACAGTGACCCGCAGGGTTATTGATGAGGCTTTTCGGGGTGGCTGGTTTAATTGAAAAGCGCATCTTACCTGTAGGCAAAGTAATAAAGTCTATTAATCTATCAACTCAGTCGAAATATCACGAAAAAGCATTCAAATGTCGTCAATAAGTTTATGTCTTACCTAATAAGAAAAACTCCGTCCGTAGTTAAGTTGCTAAAAATTTCCCAGTGTGCGTTGTACAAATTTTCGATTTGTTTGTGTACAAGAAAACATTGTTTGAAATGTTAGTTAAACAAACACAAAACGGTATGTTAAGATGGTTACATTTATTCCTTTTTATAAACGTTTTGTTATTTTGAGTTGTTTAATTGCAAAATAATAACACGGTATTTCAGACTTTTAAATAGAGTTAAACGATTTATTTACTTTCAATAAACACAAAATAAACACAATGGTGACTTTGTTCTCTTTACTCACTGATGACTCTGCCTGAAAGTGGTGTTTACATAATTATTTAAAGCGCTTCTCGCATAGACACGAATATTCTTCTTTAACATTGTTATTATCATTCAGTTTAGGCGCCTCTGCGCTGTATGTTTTGTTTTGTGTTAGTTGTTTTTGTTTTCTTTTTTTATCTTATTTGGTAGAATTTCTTATAAGCATGTTATTGTTGTCTTGTTTGTGTAAGATTTCTTAAAAAACTAGAGTTGTTGAATTGTTGGACATGATGACAAATTAAAGTTGGCGGCTCTTCTGGCACACTATCGCGAACAATAGCAAGTTTTCAACAAAAATTTCATTACTCGTGACTTTTTGAGTTTTTTCTTTACATGAGCACAGTTAATTTACAGTTAAAATATATCTGGAATCCTAAATATTTTTACTATAGCAATAGTAGAAGTGTATTAAAAATAACTGTTGTCTAGGCTTGTGATATGAAAACGAAGAAAGTAAAATTTATGTTTCTATGTAGCTTAAATTATCTCATATTAAAAGGCAGTATAAATAGCTAAGTATATGCTAAAATTAAGAAAAAATTCATACTTTAATGTGTGGGCTATTAGGCTGAAAAAACGTCCGAAGTTCCTCAATTTTAAGCAAGATGTAGGTTGTAAAAGTAGTAAAAGGTTTAAATGAAGTGTACTATGAGTAAGACTTTTTAATAAAATTAATTTGTTCCAATTTTTATATCACTTAACGCTTTAGCTTTTCGGGTTGTATAAAAGGGATTTCCACTACGGATTAATCTGACTGAATTTTTAAAGAACTCATAGACTCATATTATGGTATTAGGCGCGAAACAATTCGATAAATCGATTACATTGTAGCTGAGGTATGCAGCAAAGAATGTAAATAGTGCCCAGTTCAACCAACTCTAAAGCGTGGTGAGAAAATGAGTGGTCTTCTTTATATATGAAAACTATTAGAACTGGAATCCCATCTCTATCACTAAAGATGCAGTAAAATTTTTCGAATCTATTATATTGTTACGAAGAGGATTTACTAAATTTCAAAAGAAAATATTTATCACTATACGTTTTACAAACTGCGTAGTTTTCTGAGAAATCTTATACATACAAGACAACAAGAACATGCTTATAAAAAATTCTACCAAATAAGATAAACAACAGAAACAAAACAAAAAAAAAATAACGCAAAGCAAAACAAAACAAACAGCCAAGCAGGCGCCTAAACTGCGTTAACAACAACAATATGGAGTGATTTTAAAGTAGAATATTCTTATACGGACGAGAACCGCTTAAAACAACTAAATAAGCACCACTTGCCAAGCAAATTAAGTACTTGAGGTTGAGACATCAGTGAGTAAAGACAACAAAGTTACCATCGTGTTTATTTTGTGTGTATTGAAAGTAAATAAACTCTAAAGTACTGTGCTATTATTTTGATACAAAACAACTCAAAATAACAAAGCGTTTATTAAAAGGTTTATGCCAAAATTATTATTCTCGTAAAATCTTTGAAATAAAAACATAAATTTTTTTAAATTTTAAACATTAATTTTTGTTTTTATTTTGTCATTTATTCATAAATATTCGTATAATTCATTGTTGTAATTTAATTTCTTTGTTGTTTGTTAGCCATGAAATATACATAGATAGTAGATCATTTTTTATACTTAAATTTCGAATGTATTTTGCTTCATTTTATCATCCTCGTTTTTAATTCATGCCATATTTTACCATTTCATTATATAGATCTTTCTTTTATCTTCTTTATAGATTAATAAAATTGATAATTTTTTACCTTATTAAATTTTCATTGGGCTCTCTTATTATTCAGATATTTTGTTGTTGTTGTTGTTGCATGCTATTCTGCATTGAAAATTTGAAGTACCTTTAAATTTATTCCCATCTTATTTTAAATTTTATATTTTAATAATTTAATATGTTTTATATTTTCTTCTGTTTATAATTTTTTAATTATGTAATTGTTACTCATTTTAGTGTTATGAATTTTGAGAAAAATGTTTTTGTTTAGTTTCTGATCAATAATTATTTGAATTTTTTTACACAACTTTTGTTTCTTCAATATTTAATTTAGATTTGGTACTTGTATGTCTGTAATTGTATTAAGAAATTATTTGTTATAAATAAAAAAATATTTCAATTTATTTATTTATCTTTATAATCTTTATGTTATTTTTTGTTATTGTGTTTGTACAGTTAATGACACGTAATCTTATAAGAACTATTTTCAGTTTGTTTTTGGTTTTTTTTTAGTATTTTTAAACATTTGTGTGAACTTTCAGATTTTTAAATCAATTACTTTTGTATGAATTTGGTATGATTTTCATTTTTTTTGAAAACTTATCAAATTATCTTAAAGAATATACTTAAATAAAAATGATGACATTAAAGCTTTTCATTTTTTAAACGTATTTGACATATATTTATTTAATAATTTTTAATTAATTTTTCTACTTGATAAAAAAAAATTAACAAAGTTATTGAAGTGTGGTTTCGCGTAATAAATAATATCGACATAATTATATAAACAAAATTTGTATCAGTTGATTAGAGTCCTTTTGGGATCGCTATTCACATTTTAATCGCGAAATTTGGTGCTCATGGTGTGCTTGCTATTAATAGCTTAAAACAATATGCTTATAGCGGTCGTAGTAATACAAACATAGCTGCTGTATCTCACTACAGTCATTCTGCGCAAAATTTTGTATGAAGACTTTCATGTTTACGGTTTTTAAACTTTAAATCGTTAAAGATTTTAAGCCGACCGACGATTGTTTGCCTTGAACGTTCGTAAATTTGCTGCTTGTAAAACTAAATGAAAGCAGAGCATTATTCAACAAAAGCATCTTTAGTTATGAGGCTCATTTTCAATTTGGCGGTTATGTAAACAAAACAAAATTGTCCCATTACATCCTAAAAAAGTTATCATATTTTACGGTTTGCGGTCAGGTGGCATCATCGGCCCGTATTTTTGTTTTTCGAAAATAAGCAAAGAAATGCCGTCACCGTGAATTTTCAACTTTGGGTGGCTACAATTGACTAATGTTGACCTTTGGTTTCAGCAAGACGGCGCCACAAGCCACACTGCTACGCAAACAATTTGTTTATTACATGAGAAATTGTCCGGTTTCCTAATTTTATGATTGGGCGATGTGATTTAACGCCGCTGCATTATTTTCTGTGAAATTTTCATTGCCAGAAAAGATTTTTTATGAGAAGTCATGTCAATTATTGCATGAGAATTTTCCCGGCCTCCCCATTTCTCGATTTGGCGATGTCAATTAGTTGTGATTTTACGACGCTGGATTATTTTCTGTGAAATTTTCTTAACCAAGATTTTTTATCGCAAAATTTGACGAGAATTCAAAGCGTGGAAGGCCGAAGTTAAGTCCGTAGGATATAATTCTTCTCTACGAACCGTTGGTCTTATAATAAATAATCAACATTAGCAATCGTATACATAAACCGCAATTAAAACTGGTAAATGGAACCTAAATTTTTAAATATATTTGTTTAGGAAATTTTGCCTGCAACAACAATTATGTATTGATACCTACTAAAAATAAAATATATTTTAAAAACATCTAATCCTGTATATAATAACTTTCAGGTCGTTATTTTTCAAAATACAAGCAAGCTGTAATGGTTTTCTCTGTATCACAAAAAATCTCTGTAAATATAAAACGGGAGTTGTACTTTTGTCAACCTTGAAAGTTTGATGGACGTACCGATATTTTACAACTTTCAATGAGTATTTTTCAAACGACTTCTAGCAGTTCTTCACCAGCCATAGCAAGTTGGAAGCTTGGAAAATCAATCGAATGGGGAAAATATTTGTGATACAAATAAAAAAAAATGTTCTAGTCCCTAAACTGTTATTACTTGCTCAGCGTCCTTGTTTATCTATTTTTTGTTTTCTTCTCTACTAGAGATATTTGCGCCGTGTTCGAAAAAAAAATAACACAAACGTTTAACTTGTTATTAGCGTTTTGTGTATGTGTACGCTAACAAAGATCCCTACAAAACGATTCTTGACTGATGAGTACAAACAATAAAATAACGCACAAATCTTTTTTTCTTTAGTGAACGTTTAATGTATATGTACCGTTCTTTAAAAAATATCCAAAAACTTACTAGAAATGTACGCGAAAGATCATTAAAAACTACGGTAAAGAAAACAAGGCAAACGCTGAAAAATCGGGTTTACACAAGACTCCACAAATAGCTGACCCACAAAAAGATGAAATTAGACGCTGCATTGACGAGATAAGCACAGCTTTGTTGCAAAATGTGCTTTAAAACGTTATGAAAAGTGCGAACGTCTCCTGGCAATGATATTTATCCATCATAACCCATTGCTAATTCCCATATTTAAACTTTAGATTAGTAGCAAAAAAACTGCAGTTGTCAAAAAAAAGTGTGTGGTTTAAGCCAATTTACTTCCTAATATCAAATTTGCCCACTTTTTAGGAATCAAAATTTTTACTAAGAAATCTTTTTAATACCTCAAAAAAACTTTAGAAATAAGATCACTCTCTACATATGGTAACACTGACTGAACAATCAACATGGTTTGTATAACTTAAAAAATTATCTAAAAAGAAGTAAAGGGTTAAATCTGAACATATCACGTTAAAACCTTAAAAACAAAACTACATAAGCCCCAATTCTGACAGATTAAACTTGTAACGACACGTTTTCCTGGTAGCTGAGGTATGCTCAGCGGCGTCCAGGGTCGTGTTGTGTCGATTCCAAAAAGAAAGACTAAGCCTTACTCACAATGTTGCTCTTTATTCAGGAAAGGGGTTGCCCTATTCCTAGTTCGCAACTTGACTGCAGCTCGGGCTTAAATCTTGTGAACTGGTGTGTATGCAGGCAGCTTCAGTAAACATCTTCTTCTTTATGCGATCCGTATTCGGCGAACGTCACTGTCTAAGTCGACTGCGGGCACAAACTCGGCTGGGTATTACCACGGCTCTGTTTGTGGTCGCTCCGTCGAAATAGGTCGGTACGCCGCAAGCGCCAAGGCACGGGAGGCTGGGCTGGGTATTACCACGGCGCAACCGTTCACTGCCTGGTCACTGTCGGTGGCGACTGCGGACACAAACTCGGCTGGGTATTACCACGGCTCTGTTTGTGGTCGCTACGTCGCAGTTCTGTTCTGTCTCAGGGTATAGCTTCGGCTGGGTATTATCACGGCCTTATCTATACCCTGACTAACAGTCCAAAAAATAAATAAAAAAGTAGAAGAAGATATTTACCTTTGCTCCTGTTGCCGGTCGCACACCAATTGATTCATTCTGATTGATGTTTGCGCTTTTAGACTCTTTTTCCTACCACACACCAATGCACAAACACACTAACATTACTTCGGTAGTAAGTACACCACAGCCGACCGCTGTTTTCACCACCGAGCTGCAGCCAGTTTTACAATATGAATGTTACTAATTACAATACTCGTAAGCCTTCGTGGCTAATTACAATAATAACTAGAACTAAATCTTACGTCAACATAAATACTTATAACTACATACGTATATAAGTAAATACATGAATTCATATTTCCAGTAAATGACTCTATAACGAAATAAATACATTGGGGATAATATATACCAATTTAAATATAAATTCATTATCTTAGTAAATACGTTTAAAATAAAAGATGGGGATTGACCCGTGACTGTTGTCAGACAGTTCTATGTGTGACCAAAAACGACTCCGGACTTTTGGTCGTTACAAACTACAGCTTGAGAATGATGTCTTCACAAGAATGACAGCAAATGAAAATTTGCTGGCGGAACAAATCCAAGCAACTTATTGCCATATCACGTGAATATCTGACAGTTAACAAGATCTAAGTTATTTTTGTAGCTAATTGTTTGCAAAAATTTCACAGTAATTATATACATGTGGGGGAATTAAACAAATATCTAACAACCGTAATGTCCAGATTGTTACAAATTCTTTTACGCAGGATATTTTGAGGAGAATGGTAAAGTATAAAATTATCATAGAATATTAAATGCGGTCATATTTGTCAACTCTTCTATCAATTGATACGTTTTGTTGTTTAATAAATTTTAACAATTTGGTACCAAAGTGTTTAAAAAGTACATAAAGAAACAGAATTTTTTCAAATTCATTGATAAAATTTATTTAACCGGTTTGATATAACGAATTTAGTAAATATATGTATATATTTGTATATCAATATTTATTTATGTTTAATTATAATCATTTATATGCATCTATATGTACGTTTTGTATATGTAAATAAAGAATTTTGTGTGTATATAATATGTATAATAAATTTAAAGTTTTTTATGATATGATGATGATTTTGTTACAAACAAACACAACATTAAAATATATGTATGTACATGTATGACATCGTATGTTTTTCTTATTTTTAACATATTTTTTATGCTTTCATAACCACATCAAGGCGCTAACGAATAATTTTTTGCACAACTTGCTCTTGCTGAATGCATAATTATGTATGCGTTCGTGAGTGAGTTTTGTTCTGCAGATGGTTAATTTATTTCTCTTGAGTTTTGATGTTAAAAAATATTATATTATGTATTTTTATGTTATTTCTCATTAATCGTGTTATTTTCATTAGTTATTATTTCAATTAGTTTTTAATGTTTAAATGTTGATGTGTGGATTTTTGTATGTTGAATGTTTGTATATTTGGTAAGTTGTATTTAATACGCATACACATAAACAATAACACAGTAAAATTACAACACTTATGATATGTTTTGCGTATTGCTATGACACTTAATAATCTTCTGTATTTTGTTTTTATTTATTATTCTGTATTTTTCTTTCATATCGAACAGGCAAATATTTGTATCGATTGCATCAAAAAGTTTGTATTTTGATAATCTTTAAAGAAATGTTACACATAGAAAGAGGAATATTTCTAAGAATTATGTTTTAATATAAAAAATAATATGAAGTTTCGACTATAAAAGAAAATTGAATAAATTAAATTTTTGACCACTTCAACGAGTATTGTTTTAATGGAAGTGATAAGCAATTGAAGTATGTGGGATTAATAGCGAAATCGTAAGGAATAATAAAACTTTTTACTGGTATTGATATTTTCTCTCCTGTACTCGAATGGATATTATCTAATTATGCCATTTTTTATTACAGATTTATGCTCAAACTTTTTAAATCCCTTAAAACTCCAGGGATTTGCCTTTAATAATGACAACATTTTTACAAAATTTATTTTTAATAAAATTTTGTCTCATGTTTGAATTATATTATATTAAAAATTGTATATGAATTGATTTTTTCTCTATTTCGGGCGCACGGCAATAAAATTATTTTTGTTTTAATCTACGTTAAGTTGTGCTAGATTCCTTAAAAAAAGTAAGTTTCAATGAAAACTCTCATTTAATCAATTTGGCTTAGGATAACAGGCTCTTGAATTTTCTATACAAAACTTGCGGTAAAATCAACTAATGAGCTTTATCAGCAGTATGGCCATATGGATATGTTTTTCCCCGCAGTAATACACTTCATATCTATTATTTTTTAAATAATAAATATTTTATGATATTCTTATTTTTTTTTAAGGAATCTAAAGCAACTTAAAGTAGATTAAATTATAAATGATTGCAAAAAATTTTACTTTTATTTAAAAAAGGAAACTAAAAAATTGCATCTACAATTTTCGATTTAGTGGTAATGAAAACCTTAAAGCACATTGATTTTTTTTAAAGCAGGTTTCATTTTTTAATCTTAGCTGTGGGATTTTTAGAGCAGTTTTAATTTGAAGAAGGACAAAGGTTCAGACCTTTAGTAAATATATGAATTCTGGAAGTCTAAAGTTTTGAAATATTCAGTATGTTGTACTTTCATTAAAGGGATTACGAAGTTTTAGTACCAATTTTCGAAAAAAGGATTACAATTTTTTTCGGAGCAAACTAATTAAAAATTAAATAAAATTTAGCAAAATTACCCTAATGAAGTTACAATTTTTGTAAAACTTTGCTATTTTAAGGCGTAGAGTATTTTGCTACAGACCAACTCCACAAACAAAGGAAATTTTTAATCAAAACTAGTAAAAGCTTAAAGTTTTAAAAATTACGCTGCATATCTATAACGCGATTATTTCTAAAAATCATCTGGAACACATAACTTAAATCATGGATTCTCTCTTAAAAAAGCGGAAACAAATTTGATTAATATAGTAGGAATGAAACGTAGAAGTGTATAGTGAACAAGGCCAAAAAAACACTTTAGGAATTTAAAAATGAAGTGCAGTGTGGTGTAGTGTAAATCATAAGATCTGTGTTTATAAATATTTGGTAAATGGATAAAAATTTATGAAGAGCAATTTAATAGAAATTTTTTAATTTTAATACATGTTTAATGCAGTTTTTGGTTTTGTAAAAAATATGAATACATCTTTTACTTGTTTTTTAATTTTTCTTAAAAATTACATTTTTCGACGATTTTTTTCTTAATTTTGTTAGTAATTTACTGTATAAATATTTATAAATGTAAATTTCTAAATTGTAAATGTATAAATTAGGTTTTTGTTTTTATATTTTTTATATTTATATTTAAATATATTTTGTTTTTGTTTTTCTTTTTAGTTAATAATAGACAGCGTAGCATAGGAAGACGTCAATACCTGCATAAGACATTTTAGCCATATTTTTGGTTTTCATATTTTAATTTGTTTGTAATTATTTTGCTCTTTCTTCTTGATTTGTTACATATTTTTATTTTTATTTTTAATAAATTAAACAAAACTTTAAAGAGAACATTACAAACTTATACTGTTGTATGCTTTTAATTAACTACTGTATAAAAATGAATTAATATACTTTATCATTATTTTTGTTGCTTGTTAATTGTACAAAAAAATTAAACAATATAGAATTATTCTTTTTTTTTTTTTTGCTTTTTGTTATATAAAACACAAGTTTCTTAAACTTCATTTCAGAACTTATGGCTGGCTTTGTTTTTTTCTAAATACGGTTGTCTGTTTTTGCAAAGTTTATTTGTTTTATTTTTATTATGAATTTTTGTATTTATCGTAATGTTTTTTAATTAATTTCAACAACCATATTATGATTTTTTAATTTGCAAAAAAGTTAAATTATTTCATGTACTCTTTTTAGGAAAATATGTTTATTTATCTTTTTGGATTTAATTTTGCAGGCTTATTTTTAAAACTACTTAATTACTTACTTAAAATATATAGAACATTTTTTTATGTTTATCATTAAATTATAAAATAAGCTGTTAATCATAAAATAAGCTGCACATGAAAATAGTAAAGGTAAATCGATTTATTCTTATGTTTAGGAAAAATATATTTAAAAAAATATACTTTCTTAACTATATTCATAAAATATTGTGGAAATAGAATATGCAATTTGCGACTTGTGATACATTATTTGCAAATTTTTACATGCACGCAATATAATTTAAAACAGAGTGAGCGGGAATATTAAATCCATTTTATTTATATTTTATACATATTGCTATGCTATGCTTTCTCTTTATATTACATTGTTAGATTTCATAAAACCTCGGGAAGGATTACACGTTTGTGTTAGAATTGTTTCCAATGATATTCCTTTCGCTGTCAGTTCGGTATTAATTTATATTTTAGCTTCAAGTACAACAGACCATGGAAAATGCAGAAAAAATTGTATTTTTAGCAAAATGTCTTAAAAAAATTACACCAGTCGACCGTGATGTTTTTAGAAACATCAATAGTGATTGAATAGTGATTGTCATAAATGTTCCGCTATACAGCCTTCAAGGGGCAATCAAACTCCTAGTTTTTAAACTGGAAGACTAGGACACTATAGGTACCTAGAATAGTTTATGAGCACAATATAATGCCAAACACACTGCTAAAATTTAAGTTTATGAATTTGTTTTAATTAATTATTCAGGCAAAAATTTTTGGAGGATAGAGAAGCTGAAAATGTTAATCTAAATACGCCATTCACACAGGTCATTTGTTATATGCACGTAACGCTGAATAATGTTTTGATCATTTTTAAACGTCAGACTACCAGCAATTACTTCAGGAACAACACGAAATATTGTAATTTTGTAAAGCAAGAATAATTCGAAATTTACTTTATCATTTTTACGCGCATCTTATGTCTTGTTTTTTGGATTATTATAAAATTTTTTTTAATAATTTATTTAAGCACACATAAACACACATGTGCCCTTATATTTTTAGTTATACATTTGTATAGTAATTAATCTCTATTAAATTTTGTAATATTATTTTAATGATTAAATTATATAAATAGACATATAAAGCGTTTGAAAATATACTATTTGTTCTGATATTTTTTTAAGATTTTTTTTTATAGTAATTGTTTTTAAAATGAATTTAATCCCCTTTTGTCTTTTTTTAGTAGTAATTTAATGTATTTTAAAATTATACATGTACTTTTCAGCTATTAAATATACATATATTTTGCTATCTACACTTAGTTTCCTACATGCTTCTATATACAACATTCAAAATTATTAAAATTAAAAAAGAAAAATAAAAAATGTATAAATAAATTAAAAACTTAAAAATTTAATATCAAAATTTATTTGTCAAATGTGCTTTTAATTTGTCACACAATGCAAATAATCAATCATAAAACTATTATTTCTGATTCACAAATGTTGAATGGACGTATTTTTTAATTAACAGATGTAATTAATTAATTTATTGATATTAAAATATAAAAATTGATTTACATGCAACATTTTTAAAACGCTTTAGCTTGAAAACAATTTTGCAGACTAGAGAAAGATTCCATTGATAAAGTAACAAAATTATGAAATCCCCAAATCGCGATAATAAAAAGACACATAAGACATATACATATACATAAGCTAATTTCTATATGTATATAAGCTTATGGTGTGGATAAGGGTTCCCAGACGTTTCAAGGGATCCCTATGTAGAGCAATCAATGCAAAATTGTTATAGAAACTAGCTTTACCGCCAATAATCAATTCAGTGACTTTAAAATAAATTTGGGTTATTAGAACAGCGAAAAGTTAACTAATAAGAAGAAAAAAATATTATTTTTTGTTCTTAAATTCACGTGTTATATTCAATTTCACTTTTATGTATTATTAAAATCGACGTATTGTTAATTAAAAAATACATATTTTACATAAAATTTATATATACATATTCAGGAACAGAAAGTTTGTTGCTTAATGGAATCATTTTCATTTACTATTAAATTTTTAAATTTCGCGATAAAAATGTCATAGTCAGCACATTTTACTCTATTTCTAAAATTTGTGGTTAATGCAGTCTAAATTACCACTTAAATAAAACCAAGAACTTTATTGCAAAACATATACGATTCCTACTAACCACAAGGTACACTCTTTAAAACTGTTCTAAATCATTAGTTAATTTTAGCGAAAAAAGGTGAAAAGCAGTTCTAAATATAGCAACCAATGAGTAGTACTTGTACTAGTACTTGCATCAGAAGCACCAAGTTTCTCATTGTTTCATTTCTATTGTTTAGTGCCGCTTTTCGCTTTCTTAATATTTTGTGTATTAAAAAAGTATATTCATAAAATATTTATTTAACTTTTATGGCACTAAACAATTAATATTTTTAAAATTTAAAATTTAAACCCTTTAAAAATTAAATAAATTACTCCATAAAATTTTTTTATAAAATGATCAAAAAATATTTTTTATTTTGATTGTAACGAAATTGAAATATTGATATGAAAGGAGATTTTTTCAAATATTTTTAATTTCTTATTTTTTCTTAGTCGATTGCATATGGATAACAGTGTTAAGAAATTACCTTCAATCCTCAAATTTTTTAATATTTTTTTTCCTTTCGTATCCAGTATTTTTTGCAACTTATTAGTTGTAGACATTTTATTACTATTGCTGACAACACTGCTCTTAGTAGTGTCGTTTGTAACAGAAATCAAATCATTTTTATCGTCAAATTTTAAAAAGTTATTAGTAAATTAAATTCATTCCCTAGTGTCAAAATTCTGTTCCTGAATATATGTAGGAATATTTTATGTAAAATATTGATTATTTGATTGATTGATTGATGATATTATTTTTTTTTAACTAGTTAGCGTTTCATTATACTAATAACCCAAATTTACATTAAATAAAAACTGGTATCTATGATCATTTCTTTGATTGCTTAAATCAGGGAACCCTTAAATCGTCAAGGAATCCTTAAATATATTTTAAAAAATTTTAAGCTGCCTATTATATGCAAATTTAATTTGACCAACTGACAAATGGAAAAAAATTCAATAAACATGTATCAAAGCTTAAAGAAAACACAAGCAATCAATTGTGATTTTATTTTTTCTAACATTTCCTCATACAAATAGTCAGCCTTCCTCGAGCTCTCGAAGTAATTAAAAACAAATAGCAACTAAACTCAAAAACTTAGTGCGTTGCCTTCGCGCAGGTGTACCTGCTATTTAAAGAAGTTTTTTGGGAGTAGATATTTTATATTAGTTAACGTTTCACAAATTTATTTGAAACGTTCAAAATTTTAAATATTGAAGTTTATTGCATGTATTGTGTTCTAAGTTTAATTAACGTCCAATCAATTGTAATATGCAAATTTTTTTTTATTTTCCGTTATAAATTAAATTTAAGAAATGAATGCAAGGTTAAGAATAGAAAAACTATTCTTTGGCAAAATGAAAAAATTATTTTTTTACAATTCGATTTATCCATTCAAACAGTAAAACAAACTAATTGTTTGCTATAATGAATATTAAAAACAAAAAGAACTAAAAACAAAAACTTAGTTTTCCTTTTTTTACATATAAATATTTCAGATTTTTTCACACATTTACATCCTGTTTCAGAAGCAGGTGACTCAAATAATTTATTTCCTAGAAGATTTGCATTAAACATTTTGCTTTAATTTTGTGAACCTGTTTAAGTTCTTAAAGTTGAAATTAAATAAAAATATAAACAATTGGAAAATGCAATTTGTTTTTGCAAAGTAATTAATTAAAATTTATATATTTTTTTTTGGTTGTAGTTTCTTAAATTTCTTTTGTATTTTCTATTTTTATTTAAATGTTTTCAACATTGATTGTTTTATTAAGCTTCTTAGTTTTTCAAGATTTTAATTTGACTATTTTTATTTTTATGTTCTGCTTTATTTTTAATATTTTTTTTTTTTAATTTCATGGAGAACTTAATAGAAGTTTAAAAAATATAATATTTATTTTCTACGCTTTAATTATTTTTAGAAATTTCTATATTTTTTTTGTTTGTGTTGTTTTTCATTTTAGGGTTCTGTAAAAAATAGTTTACATCCAAAATTATCGCCGTTAGTTGTATGTTTTCTACCAATTATATAATACACTTTCTAATAATTTAACATTCATTTTTTTATGTACAACTAAATTTTACAAATATTTTGTTTCTCTTAATTGTTTTCCTACAAATAATTTTGTTAATAAAAAAAAATTATTGTTTCATTCAATTGAATTCAAAGCAAATAGTTGCTTGACAGAATCCTATTTTGCAGGTGTTTCGGTTTCTGTTATTTATTTGTTTGTTTCTATTTTCCCCCTTTTAAGTGTTCAACAATTTGTGAAATATTGTTTTAAGTTACTCTTTAATTTAATTAATTTAATTTACTTCTGGATTTGATAACCTTTTGGCTAAACAATTTTAAATCTGGAAATTTTGAATAAAGTTTAGAAAACAGATATTAGTGATTAAGATTCAATCTACATCACTTCTTTCAATTTATTTAATACAACATTATAAACTTTCAACCAGGAATAGCAACAAATTATTGAATGTTTATGTGAAACTTTTTGTATTTAATTTTTTTTGTGGTATTCAGAAAGTCTTTAATGAAACTAAAATAAATTGTAGTGAAATAAAGAAGTTGTATAATTTATAAATACAAAGAATATATTTAAAATTTAATAGGGAGCATTCAATTATATTATTTTTTCATGATCAAACTATAAAATTTATCGAAATATAACTCTTGCAAATAAAAAAAGTTATAAGAAGTATAAAGTTTTATTCAGTTTATATTATTTTTTACCAGATTACTAAAAATACTCATAAAACACATACATAGTTATGGGAAAATTTTTTTGACAAAATGTCAAATATTTTAATAAAAAAAATTGTTGTTGTAAGCAAAATCTATGTTAAATGTAATAAGTTTATAAGTTCATTATAACACATAATGTCAATTTTCTCTTCTGCAATTAAAATTGAGTCGAAAATAAGCGGCGAATTAAAAAATAATTTCCAAATGGAAGCCTAAAATTTAAGATCCCTGGATGTTTAGAATATAAAACCTCACGTATTTTTTTCAGCACTTAAATAAAGAAACGAAGTATAACAATTCAATAGAGCAACCAATTATTCTACTCAAAATACAAAAACGAAAAAGCTGGCATTCATCTGCATAGTCTACTAAAATTAGACAACAACAAAAGCTGACAATCAATATTAAAAACGTAAAACATCTCCGAGTTTTATTTCTATTTATTTTTTACAAAGCTCTCTCCAAGGTAAAAAGGGTGTAAGAAAGAATACTAGCAGCAGTGAGCATACACCAGCTTTTCTTTAGACACAATATATTAAATATCTTAGTGATTGAGTTTCACATTTTTATTTATATTAAAATATTGTAGCAATCCTAAGCAAAAGATTAATGAAAATAACCCAAAAACTGAGTTCCTTATTATAACTCATAGAAAATTTTCTCCTACGGAACTTCTGATTGATTTTCAATAGAATACATTTTAGCTTCATTTCCAATTAAAATTTGCTTTACGTATTTCCAAAATAAAATATAAATCAAGTTTTCCTTTTTCCATTATATTCTCAAGGCATTTAACCAGCTTTACGGCAAATTAAAAATAAAATTAACAGTAGTGTTTTCTGAATTTACGTTGCAGAAGAACGTTGAATAAACGTTGTAGAAGAAAGAACTATAATATTGTTCCGAATATGTCTTGCTTAAGTTTAAAATAAAACAATTAAGCAATATGGAAAACTACTGGTTACAAACTGCGTAGAAGTTTATACACACACACACACAACTACAATTTGATATGCTTTTGCTAACTGCCTGGCATGCTGCTTATCATTTAAGCGCGCAAGCCAAAAACTAATTTTGCAACAACAAATATACAGTGTTTATCATCGGCGTAGTTTTCTAAGAAACCCTTTTTGTATAAAAGCAACAACAAATGTATTGAAATAAATCCCAAGCAGAAACCTTATCAGCATACAAACAAAAACAACTATACACACAGGCAAGCAGGCGCATATACATAAATGAATAAACAACCTACAACAACAAAATACACACAACGAGAGTAGAAAATTCTTACATCTTGTAGAATCTAATTGGACAAGTATAAATAAGGGAAGCGTCTGAGTGGATAATCAATCAGTAAATTAAACCTCTACAGTGAAGACGTGCATTTTAAGTAAATTGTTCTGTGTCAACTTTGTGTAGTTAAAAGTAAATAATAAAAGTGTTATTATTTAAAAACTGGTGTTAATCATTTTGCAACAAAGAACTCACAACAAAACGTTTATAAAAGGTATAAACGTAACAACTGGTGTCAGAAGTGGGATTGCAGAGAAAAAAAAATAAATCAACTACAATGAAGTTGGAAGAGCTGAAAGTTGAGCAGCTAAAGAAGGAGCTGAATAAGTTGAATCTGCCAACAACGGGAAGTAAAGCGGAATTGCAGCGGAGGTTGATTGATGAATTCAAGCAGCGAAACATCGATATTAAGACATACAAATTGGCACACGCGAAGACTGGTCTGAGGCACAAGAGGAGGATGACAGATCTGTTGAGAAAAGGTCAATATCTGCTTCACCTCCAAGGGACACTAAACGAGCAAAAAACACGAAATCGCACAGGAAAGGCGGAAAGCACAATAATGCAGATGCCCTTTCAAGACGCCCAGGCAACGTAGAATGCCGGCACTGTACAAAAGTCGAGGAAAAGGAGTCCATCATTGATGTGAGGCAAATCCAAATTGGCACGGGAGAAGATTGGTCTGAGGCTCAAAAGGAGGATCCTATTTTGTCAAAAATTATATCGGCCAAGCTAGAGAACATAAGACCGGATCGTAATGAAATATCCGCAGAAAGCCCGCTGGCAAAATCCTACTGGGCTCACTGGAATAGCCTTAAAGTGGCAAATGATTGCCTATATCGAAATTGGGAAAGTGCAGATGGCAAAACTACAACGGATTTAATCGTCGTGCCAAGTTCCCGGATAAAAGATGTAATGCAGCAGTTTCATAATGGCCCCAGCGGCGGCCATCTGGGTGTAACAAAAACACTAGAAAAGATAAAATAGCGATTTTACTGGGTAGGCTGCCCACAATCTGTAGCCGAATGGATAGCTAATTGCGAGCAGTGCATTGCGGCCAAGGGTCCAACAAGAAAAATTCGTGGCAAGCTACAGCAGTACAACGCAGGCGCCCCTTTTGAGCGGATTGCAATGGATATCGCAGGCCCATTCCCTGTCAGTAATGCTGGAAATCGGTATCTGCTAGTAGTAATGGATTACTTCAGCAAGTGGCCCGAAGCGTATCCCATTCCGAACCAAGAATCCAAAACAATTGTAGATGAATTTGTGAACAATTAGGTGTGTCGATACGGTGTGCCAACAGAACTTCATTTCGATCAGGGACGAAATTTTGAGTCGGCCATATTCAAGGAAATATGCGATATTTATGGAATCAAATAGACGAGAACGACACCACTGCATCCACAGTTAGATGGCATGGTAGAAAGATTCAACCGCACCCTGGAAGAATATCTCAGAAAAGTAGTCAGTACACACCAAAAGGATTGGGACGAACATGTACCAAAGTTTCTTCTGGCATACCGATCAGCTATCCACGATTCAACATCATGTAGTCCAGCAAAAGTCATATTTGGGAGGGAGCTAAAACTACCAGCCGACTTAGAATTTGGCGTTAAACCGATTCCTGCACACGGCGATGATGAAAATGTTCCTCAGATACAAGAAGACCTGCACGAGCTCCATGAGTTTGTCCGCAATCGCATCAAAATTTCCAGCGACAAAATGAAAGCCAGATATGATCGAGCAGCAAATACGGAAGGATTTACAGAAGGACAACTGGTTCTACTATATAACCCACAACGGAAAAAAGGACTGTCTCCCAAACTGCAAACCCACTGGGAAGGACCATACAAGGTGATCAAGAAATTGAACGACGTGGTTTATCGGATACAGAAACATCAAAGTCCGAGGTCTAAGATGAAAGTGGTCCACCTGGAGCGACTGGCAAAGTATGGCCGAGGGAATATTGAGCCTATTCGGGACGAAAAGGCTTAATCGGGCGGCAGTGTTACGAATATGTTTTGCTTAAGTTTAAAATAAAAGCAGCATGCCAGGCAGTTAGCAAAAGCATATCAAATTGTA
This sequence comes from Trichopoda pennipes, assembly GCA_030448955.1. Taxonomy (NCBI): domain Eukaryota; kingdom Metazoa; phylum Arthropoda; class Insecta; order Diptera; family Tachinidae; genus Trichopoda; species Trichopoda pennipes. The sequence goes on from JASKUP010000034.1 coordinate 11,949,963, forward strand.
GTTGTGTGTGTGTGTATAAACTTCTACGCAGTTTGTAACCAGTAGTTTTCCATATTGCTTAATTGTTTTATTTTAAACTTAAGCAAGACATATTCGTAACAATATTTTAATTACAGTTGTGAATTTTTAACATATATTTTTTATTTATTGATGAATTGCTTATATACTTTTCTTTTCCTAAAGATGCCACCACCCAATGGTGTGGCGAAATATTGAAACAAAAATAAAAATGTACTTAATTTTTATATAAAGAAGACCTTGTGCTTAAAGAACAATTACTTATGAAATATTAAACGGTCAATTAACTATTATTTATATTTTTTTTATAATAAAAGGTCTACTGTCATTTTATAAAAAATAGTTGCAAATCGAATATGAAAAGATATTGAATGAAAATCGTGTGTTTTGTGTGCATTTTGCCAAAATGCAATTAGTCTTTTAAAATGATCAAATCCAGTAGTCAACTTTATAAAAACATACAAGCAAATACTTAACATCAATAGTTTAATTCACTCGGTGGGGTTAAGAATTTGTCTATAGTTAAGTGTAAAAGTAGTTGTATTTATTTAACCCACCTTTTTGTAACTGGTATTACGATTTTGTGATTAAAAAATGTTTTCTATAAGTATTAGTTTAAGAAATATATGTACGAGTATTTATAATCTCATAAATTATCAACCATCGCCTTAATATCTTTTTATGTTTAACAATTTTACATTATAAAAATCCTTAGTGTTGTTGTAAAAATATTCGCCATAATACAAAGATAATCGCAAATATATACAGCCATAAATTATGGATTTTTGTGATGCGATTGTATGACGGTGCCAACGACGTCGCTGATGAAGGTGTAACCCCATTCCCCAAAGCTGCCATTCCGATAGTAGGTGTTGTTGTCGAAATTGTGGTAGTCTCTGTACGTCCAACTTCAACTATAAAAAGAAAAATAGAAAACATAAGTTAATAAATATTGAAACATAAGACTAAAAGGCAGGCAATATTATGATACATTTTTAGCACAAAGATATAAAATCTATTTTATATATATCGCTACAGAATGTGTTCTTCTTGTCAATAACCAGATAGAATTCTGTTAGTTTCTTCTGTTTTTATTTATCTAAAAAATCGAAATTATTATCATATATAAGAAACTCCATTCTGTTATGCAGCTTTTTCTCTTAATTAATTGATTTTAAAAAAAATTCTTGTGGTAAAAATACATACATATGTTTCTGAGAAAGTTTTCTTTCTTACAAAAATTTTTTGTTTAGCATATTTTAATCTGACACATGTTTGAATATTTAATAAAATATAGATTATTGTCAATATAATCTTTTATAACATTTGTAAGCCATTTTATTAGATACTATAAAAAACATTTAGACTTAAAAAAAGGCAAAAAATATGTAGTGGCCCAGTAAATAGTGTTGTCAAAAAATATTTCTTCTATCTGTATAAAAAAAATTATTTGTGATATACTTTCTTATAGGCAGATATTTCTTATAAGAATGCTGCTTGTATACAAAAAAAATTGTAAACAAATCAGTTCTTGGAAAAATAGAGCAAAAAGTAATCTAAAATTCTAATTTTAATTAATCAAGAGATGTGATATGGTAAGAATATAAGGATCAGAAACGCGTCAAGGGCTGAATATTTAGATTCTTCGCCAGAGGGTTTAATAAGAACTGCATAATAAGACTTGAACCACTTTCAATTTAATATGAATTATAGAGAGATATTAATCTGTAGGGTATATGTGGAGTTCCTTTTTATATGAAAATCATGCCTTGCAGTAATCGTTCAGTTTTTCTCACAATTGATTTCAATGAAATGTTGCAAGTATTTATGCACCTTTGATCACAGAATTCGTTAATAAGATTGATTATCAATAACTGTTACAAACAGATATTTAGGGTGGAGCCACACGGAGGACAAAAGCTACAAAAATGTATGAATTTTATCAGTGGCTAGAAAAGCCGTGATAGAGAATAATGACGAGTATCGGGTTTTTCAAGAAGAAGCTTGTTTTTCAATTGTAACAACATCAACAACATGATAGTTTACACATTTACTTTTTTGGCGTATTCATAGTAGATGCATTGCAAATTGTTACAATGTATTCTATTTCGTACGAAAATTGCATTAATATAACTTAAATCGACCATGAAAATTGTGATTCTATTAAAGTCATATTTCGTGAAATTCGTGACATTTTCGGACATAATCGTTACTCTCAAAAACCACTGTTAAAAATTTGGTTGTTAATTTGAGTCGGCAGGCTCGATACAAAATATGCGACCAACAACGCCTGGCGACTGTGAGCCCTAGTGTTGAAGCAGATCGAAATTTGTCAATTGCTCGATGTTCTCAGCAATTGGGTTTATCCAAAACTTTAAAGCCTTACAAGGTTCAACTGGTGCAGGAATTGAAGCCAACCCACCATTCATGTCGCCGTATATTCGCTCAATTCATTCAGGAACTATCACCTATTTTTTCAACACAAAAATCATTTTTTAAGATGAAGCCCAATTTTACTTGCCAGGGAATATTAACAAGCAAGATTGCCGCATTTGGGCTTCTAAAAATCTTAGAGCGAAAATTGAGAGGCCTTTGTATGCTCAGCGTGTTTTTGTATTGTGCGCTATATGGTGTAGAGGCATGTTGGGCCGTTTTTTTCCGAAGATGAGGCTGAAAGTGCGGTAACGGTCAATGGATCACGATTGCGCGATATGCTAACAACTCAATTTTGATCTATTATTGACGACGTGAATATCACAGACATGTGGTTTCAATAGGACGACGCCACATGTCACACAGCTCATGAAACGATAAATTTATTTCAAACCAAATTTCCCGATAATCGTTAGCATAATTTCGCGACAATCAGCAGTTAAGTGGCCAGCAAGATTGTGTGATTGAACACCACTGGATTGTTGTCTGTGAGGCTATGGCCATATCTATTTAAGCATAAATGGGTAAACACCTAGAACATAAACGGAAGAAGTTCCCTGCATACTTTTTATTTTAATTATTATCCATTCTGCAGCAAAATTTTTTTGAATTTACTTTCAATCGAAATTCATTGGTTTATTTGATGACTAAATGAAAAAGGTTCTTGTATCTATGATTTGACCATCAATGTAAAATGTTGTGGATTAAATAAAACTTGTAATATTCTTATAATTACTCTTTTTTTAAAATACCAATTACAAGAATGCGACTTATACAAATTTAAAGATTTTTACAATTTATTTCGAGCTATTTCTTCCTATACCTCGCAATTTCTTGTTCTCCACCCAATTCTTTCCGTTTTATATTTTATTTCACAGGCTTTGAGTCTACAAGCAAAAACAGCTTGGTAAAACTATACGTGTTTGCAAAGATATTTTCGAAATAATTTTGAACTTATCTCTCAGCAATATGGGAGAGTTTATAACCATTCAAGATATACTGTTGAAATTCTTATGTGAAAATAATTTCATTGCAACTAACAATATTTAGACTAAGGTGATTATGCACTGATTTAGTTTGGCTCGGTCTTCCAATTAATAGTATTGATTTTAGTAAAGTCAGAAACCCGTAGGGTAAAATTTCTTTTTGGCTTAAAAATCGCACTAAATATATGAGAAACTTGCCAAAATTTATCATAAACAAAATTTATTTATTAACAAAAATATCCACATATAAAATTTTAATATAATATTAAACGAATATACGTTTATGTTGATCTATTTTTGTTAATTTGGTGTTTACAGTTTTGCTTTAAATATTTTTAAATGCAAAATCTATAAAAAGTACCACTTTATTGATACCTGCAAGGCCTGAATACGACGTGTGCAAGATGGTAACACATAGAATGGTTTTGGATCGATAAATACAACAGAAATAAAAATCATATTCATATGCAAAATTTTATTGCGACCTATTTTATAAATTAACTCTTTTCGTAAAATGTTTTGTGTATTTTTACTAAAAAAAAGAGGCTTTTTATTATACAAACCAATCAGAATTTCTCTTACCCTTAATTGAATATGTTTTATAATCAGCAAACTGTTCACCAGGTCCAACTGCTGATGGGATTGTTGCTAAGCATGTCAACTCCATGCGTCCATTGGGACCCACATGCTGTTCCGTCAACTCAATGTTCAGCTGGCTAACCGAAAACATGCCTTTCTCCTGTTGGGCCTCGGTTACTGCTGCTGCAGCTGCTGCAACTCCACTGCCACCGCCCGGATGTGACAAGGGCCTACCATAACTAGCGGCAAATGCATTCATTGGTCCGGCATTTGGTGGAATGCCCAGTTCGTTATTCATGTTGGGTGGCTGTGGACCAAAACCACCACTGTTTAAAGTGCTGCGAATGATTCCAAGAGCATTTTCATTGATGTGACGATATTTACGACTTGAAGAATTTCTGAAATTTGCACAAAAGAAGCATTAAATAGTTATAATAATTATATTGAACTTTGAAATGCAGTAGAAATGAATGAAAGGGTTCATCAATACAATAACAGCTCTCAAGATTTTTTTGAATTATTTAATTCCTGGCTTTCATCTTTCTATTTCTATCTCATATTGCAATGAGCCGCAAAAAATATTACAAAACATGTACATTTGCTCACATTTGTTTAATCGTTAATAATCCCAAACATAGAGCAAGAAAAAAAATAAAGAAATAAATAAAGAAGAACTGCTAAGTAATAACTATGGAAAAACTTATGGAATGAGTCATTCTTTCACACTTACGGCAGCAAAAAAGATAGGAGAACAAAAACAACATGAGCTACAAAAAGTGTATAAATAAATAAAAATCATAAATATTTACAGTTTATGATTTATGGGCTACCGACAGACGGAAGAACGAAACTTGTTGCAACACTTACATATTTCAAACAACAAAAGAAACACCAAATAAGATATCATATTTTGTAAACTCAGCTAACAGACAAAATGTTTGCTGGAAGACATGTAACAAGGCGAGGAGGTAAACATTCGCACATCGTAAAATTTAATGAAAGATATTTCGCACAACACTTGTATCACACTAGATTCATAATAAATTTATAAATATATAATTTGCCACTCCTTATGGTAGCTTTAAGAGCAATTTCACCAAAACACTTTTATGCAGCAGAATATATCTAAAGGCAAGAATAACATATCGATCAAAGGAGTTTAAAATTCTCAAACTATAAGTTGTTCAAATTGAAATTATTTTCTTATTAATTAACTTAACATATCAGCCCTTGACGAGCATACTTGCATAATACATATGAACATTAAATCATATTAAATTGAAAACTAAAACACAAGGCTATAATATTTTATTTTATTATTCACACATTTTGTTGACACATTAAGATAAATTTGCATGAGATTGTCATAGGAAAAGGATAACTAAAACATTTTCTTTTTACTTTATTTTACTCTGCTACTGGTTAATTTTTACTTTTTACATATTTTGCGAAAGTCACTAAAATTAATATAATGAATGATATCTTTCAAAAATCTGTACGTTTTCATTAGATACTTTTTCATTTTCACAACCAATGGAAAGGAAGCGTCAGGAGTAGTTGTGAGCCATTTCCAATGGAGCTAAAAGAGCAAACTAAATCATTTAAAAACATTTCTAAAACTCTTATGCAAAATTTTCTTACTAAAAGTTCTAGTAATACGGCAATTTTTTATAACACGTTTAATTTTCATTAAATATTTATTTAACAAAAGTTCATTTACATTAATGGCCAACTGTTAAATTTGAAAGTATTTTTTTTTTAAATACAATTATTTACTTATGTAGTTTTTTAATCGACCTTTTTTTAACTTTAATAAATATCTCTTATTCTTTGTTACGGTCTTTTTAAATTAAATTAACAATATATATTTTTTTCTTTTCGATATTTCGCTTTCCTATGGAAAGCTTCTTCAGGAAAAAAATTTTTTATTTTTGAATATATATTTGGATATGCTAATAATTTTTTGTTTTCAAAAATAAAAAATTTTTTTCCTGAAGAAGCTTTCGAAAGAAAAGCGAAATATCGAAAAGAAAAAAAATATATATTGTTAATTTAATTTAAAAAGATCGTAAAAAAGAATAAGAGATATTATATTATTTATTTATTGAATCTTCATTTATATGAACTAACAAAAAGTGTACAAATCTTAATACTAAAAATTTATTTGAAGCTAGCCAATGCTAGACAACAAAGTAATGTTGCAACGGGTGTTAAATCTGCAAGGTCATCTGTCGGATGATAGCAAGGGTATCCCTCCTTTTCAACCGAGCATAGCCGCCAAAATTAAGAATGTTACGTGCGATTGGGTTAGAGTGTGTTCCCAGTTTTTCGATATTCTTAATCGCGAACCTAGCGAATTCTGCTCTTACCAAAGGGCACGCCAAGGTCTTCGTTAATACGGGAGTTTTTAATATACCATGCAGCTGCTGTAATCATACGGAGAATTTTGTTCTGTTGCTTCTGAATTTTTAAAATATTTGATGCTGAGTTTGTACCCCATAGTTGAATTCCATAACAACAGATGGGTTTTAAAATCGCCTTGTACAACAAAAGTTTGCAATCCAATTTCAGCGTAGAGTTTCTACCGGTGAGCCAATTCAGTTGCACTGCTTTTAGTTTCATCTGAGTCAGTTTTGCATCAATATGAGACTTCCACGTAAGTCGGCGACCAAGGTACTTGACTTCTTGACTGGCAAGCATGTTTCCCTGCACGATGTAAATGTCACATGAACACATTTCTGTTCATTTACCTTGATTCTCCAGAGTTTTAGCCATTTCTCTAAATTTATGATATGTTTCTGCAAATGTCGCGAGGCTAATCGATGACCCTCATGGAAACTAAGAAATGCAGTATCATTTGCAAAAGTTGAAGTGTGGAGTTGGGATACTATTGGCATGTCAGACGCATAAATTAAATACAAGGTAGGACCCCGTATACTGCCTTTCGGGACTCCTGCTTTAATAGGTTGAGGGAGGCTTGTGAAGTCTCCTTCTCTAATGATAAATTGGCGACCACATAAGTAACTTTCCAAAGGTTTGTGGGTGTTAGTAGGCAAGTTTAGCCTTATTTTAAAAATTCGTGCCACACTTTATCAAAAGCTTGAGAAACGTCAATGAAGAGAGCTGAGCATAATGTTTTGTCTTCAAAAGACTTTCTTATGACATTCACTAATCTGTGTGTTTGTTCAATGGTGCTGTGCTTAGCCTTAAAACCGAATTGTGGGGGATACATCCTCTAGCATTTAGTACGGAAGTCAACTTTATCATGAGTAGTTTTTCGAACAATTTGGAAATCGTCGGCAGTAAACTTATTGGCCTATAGGATTCTACTTTAGTGGGATCCTTCCCGAGTTTAGGTATCATTGTGATCACAGACAACTTCCATTCTGCAGGAAAATACTCCTGGCGTAAAATAGCGTTGAAAATAAAAAGCATAATCCTTCTAGCTACTCTAGGTAACTGTACAAGCATTCTGTTACTAATTTTATCAATACCCGGAGCTTTTGTGAGTTTCAGTTTGCAAATAGCATTTTCGATATCTCGAAAGTTAAAATTTAGAGGCACAGAGGATCTATTGACAAATAGCGGCTATTCAGCTGCCTCATCAAATGTATCCAAAGCAAAAAAATTTCCCAATTGGGTAACAAATAAGTTCCCCTTTTCGGCATCGCTTCTAGACCAATTACCAGTTGAATCCCGCAAGGCGGCTTTGCCCTAACTGGTCGTTTCAAACCTCTTGTTGCCCGCCATAAAGAGTAATCAGACTGAAGAGTACCATCCAGACATTCTAAATAGGTTTTAAGGGAAGCGGTTCGTTGAATTTCAAGTAGATTTTTAAGTCGATTTGTGCATTTTCGTCGCTTACTTTTTAACTGGGGAGACCTGCAAAGTTGCCACTCTCTTCTAGCTCTTATTTTGTCTGACACAATTTGTTCTCTTTCTATAGAATAAGTCCAGCTGTTTGCATTTCTGGGAATTGTATGACTAGTATTGGCATGTTGCACAGCTTGATTAAGGCTACGGGTAAAGTTAACAGTTGCCAAATCAATATCTTCAGGTGTCCCTAAAGCAATATTTTTGGTGCAGTGTGTACTTAAATACTTTTTATATTTTAGTCAATTATCACGTATGACTTTTAAAGCCAATTTCTTGCGGGAAGTATATGGAAATAATTGTGGGTGAGTGATTTGAAAGCATGAAGTAGAATACTCCTTGGCAACTTTTCTTGAATTATACAATTTAGCAGTTTAGCCAACGCACGCCATGGTATATGGAGTAGCTTCAGCATAAATCGATTCGATTGAATCTTTTTACGCACTTAGGCATGGTAAACGTTCTTGAACTGTACAACATGATAAAAGCTGTTACATTATGGTATTGTTAATTCATATATGTTAGGAATGGATTACGAGGACAGTGCAGCTACACATGAGATACTTATTAAATATTATGACTTCTAGTTATTTATGATGATTATTAAAATCATTATTAATTAAAAATGAAGAATTTTCTTAAAAATTATTCTTGGTCCCTATGAATCTGCATGCTAGTCATAAATCATGTAGCACCAGATAAGTTCCTTAGAGTTGTAATATCTCAATATTTAATTTACTGGCTTTTCCTCACAGCTAAATGCCATATCTCTAAATAGGTTTTAAAATAACTTTATATAATTTTATTTTGTTCTATAGACTAAGCTGGGGCTTAGATCCCAGTAACAATTCATCTTTTTTTGTTTTTCTTATTGAAATACTATTTTTTATGCTTATTCTTAATGTGGTCATATAAGAAGTTTGGCTATATACTTGCCCTAAATACTTTGCACAGTTAAACGTTGGTAATTGCAAAATTCTGGTTGATACTCTTCCTTTTTCAAGGAAAATGTAACATGATTACATTTGCAGTAATTTTCCATTTTCTCAACCATTTCTGCAGCATGCTTAATTCATTTGTATTACAGATAAAGCAGTAATATGGCATTTATTGGTGGGGATTAGGGCTTATTGATTAGTAGGAATCATTATAATTCTCTTTTTTCCAAATGGATAGAAAATTTTATAGTCTCATTATCGAATTATATATGTGTTAATGAGTCAATTTTGCGATGTCCTGTAGACTATTGTATTACATTATAATGAGGTCACTGTAAATAGGGTTAAGAATCGAATATGGAAAGATTTAAGATATTTTCAATTTAATCTTTTAACGCGTTCATTTTATAGAATTCATAGTAATATTCTAATTTTTTTTAAAGTTTAGCTGATGCTGTTATTTAAATAAATATCGATATTTGAAGTTAAAAAATATAACGTTAATTTCGGTATATTTCGGTATTTACCAAAATCTGGACATATTTGTCACAGATTAAGAATTAGATATTTCAAGAACTTGTAGGAGTTTTTGAATAATGTTGGCATTATTTTTATGTGTATTACAGTGTATTATCTTTAAAAATAATTCTTTTTTAAATCATGCAACATAAAGAAAAATAAACTGTGAAGGGGAAAACTTACTTATTACATTAACTGACAAATGTGCAATCTTTCGTTCAAATCTTAAATCGGCGAAATGAATGCCTCTTTACTCATTAGTTTTAGGAATACAAAAGATAAGCAAAACTAATATTTACAAATTATTAAAAAAATAAAATTTTTACAACTCAGTTTTCTTTCAGTTTTAACGATATTACTCACTCATACACAAGATTTATATTGTTTATGCAATTTGAAGAATTATAGAAATGCTTTTAACCAGCAAAAATACGAGCGGCCAGTCTGTTCCTTTTTCTAAATATTATGAACACATTTTCATAGAGGTATCTTGAGAACTGCAGAGTTATTTCCGAAATAAAAATCTTTTAATTCGATGTTACTCAGATGTGAAATGTGAAATGTACCGGTTACTCAAGAGTTATTTAATTTGTAGCTTGAATATGAACAAAATCCAGAGAAAGTGAGAACAATGCAACAAAGTGTCAAAAAATACAATAAGAAATTTAAAAGTCTTTTTCTCTGGTGTTTAAAAATTGTTTTATCTCAAGAATTATTCTACACATAAAACGTAATAAAAAAATTTATTGTCTGTCAAACTACACAAAACCAAAATATAACGAGAAGTAGTTTAGTATAAAAGAGCTTATTATTTGAGAAATTTTAAAACTTCAGGACTTCTGGACCCTATTTTCTACAGTGTAATGTTAGGAAAAAGTATATCTGTATATATAAATATAAATGCTTTTCGTTAGTCTATTAAAAAGTTTTTTTTTCTTAAATCAAAAATAAATATAAATAAATATTCTTTTCAACGGTCTTTTTTAATTAACAACTAGCTGACCCGGCAAACGTTGTTTTGCAATAGTAATAACGAAAAAATTGGATTTACTTAATTTAAATTAATCTTTCGTGTAGAGAATACCTTAGAAGTGCTATGTTATGTTATAGTTCGGCTTGTAATAGAAGTTAAATATTCCCAGATTGAAATATGCCATAAATGTTGTTAAATTGATTTGTGGAAAAATCGTAATTTCAATGCAATTCTGCGGAATCACGTTTTTCAGGAATTTTCCGAGTTTTCCACTAAGAGTTTTCTATTTTGCAATTCGAAAAGCTACAACGGAACAATTGCACACAAAATTCCATACTAATTTTCGATTTTTCCAATTTCCCGGCTTTTCCGTACGGTTTTCTTTCGTACTAACATTGTCCTGGCAATTACGAACAACTGAAAAAAAATTTGAGCCAAATCGGCCCAGCCGTTCTATCAGCAGCTCTAAATGAAGATGTACTGTCACGCATTTGCTGAAGCCGTGATTCGCGTTGTCTCTCCGTTTCTGCGGCTCTAGACGTAGATGCCCTTTCACGATTTTCCTGAAGACGTGATTCGTGTTCCTCAGCTGATTCAGCGGCTCTTCTTGTCCTCTGCTGCCGCGTTGCGATGGTTTTTTTGGCAAGAGCAATTTTTTTAGGTGGCATTTTAGTAAACTGGAATAGTGCAAAAGGAACAATAATGTGTTTTGTTTTTTTACTTTTATAACATTTTATTATTGGTTGTTGGAACGACAGTAATCATATTATCTATTTGATGAATTGGCATTAAAAATAATTTGTGAAGTTATTTCACTATTGTAAATTTAAAAACACTTGTTATTTACAAACCAGCAAAGTTTGTTGGATTGTACCTTTATTTTTTACCAGCGTAGCGGGGAATATGTTGTATTATATAGTAATGTAAATATTTTGTAAATATAAATAAACCGAAAACTCGGATTTTTGAATGCAACATTTCGGAAGTTTTAAAATTTTGATATTTTATTATATATTAGTCAGTTTTTTTTTGTAAATATCTTCGGAACTACATAACCTATTTAAGAGATTGATATCTCGTTTTGAAAAGCATAACAATGGTTTTAAAAAATAAAATAAAAAAGAAAAAAATAATAATAAATATGTATATGTCATTGGTGGGTTTTGTTACGCCCCTCCGCCCACAGACCGAAAATCAAAAATCGGACTTCACAGTGTCATCCGCCTGAAGATTCTCTGAAAATTTCATCAAAATCGGCCAGGCCGTTTTCGAGTCTATTTCTTACATACATACACACATCCTCTTTATATATATATATATATATATATATATATATATATATATATATATATATATTATTTTTTTAATTAAAAAAGTCCGTTGAAAAGAATATTTATTTATATTTATTTAAAATATTAAAAGGCCGAATAAAAAAATAAAAAAATTAAATTAAAAATTTTATAACAAATGTTTTACACTAATGCTTACTATTGCTCTAGTTAAAATGAAATTATTTGCTTTTGTCACGGTATGATACTAAATGACGTTCAAGATTTTAAAGAAAAAAGTCAACATTTAGTAACATTCGCTTTGAAAAAGAACTACTATTTGAACTACGCACTAAAGATTTACTGCTGTTGATATCCAACAGCTACAATATGTCCGACAAATGTGACAGTGCTACCTCTGTCAACTACTGCTAAACTGTTTTCTTAGTGTTGATTTTGTTGCAACTTATTTTAAGTTGATTTTATCTGTTCTGCTAATGGTAAAATAATAAACGCCGTGGTATTATAAGTTCTACTTGGATTTTTGTTTAATGTTAACTTAAACGTATTTGTTGTATGTGTACTAATTCATCCTCAATCATTTGTACAGCGCTATTCATTTCTAATTTTCTACTTGAATTCTTTTGCTAGTGTCTTTTCCACTTTACCTAGCTAAATATCCAGTGGAACGTTGAGCAGATTATTTGTACTAAATACCAATTATGTCGGATATAAATTTAACTTTGCAAAAATATTATTATATTGTTTTGAGAGTTTTGTACTCCACGTTTCTAAAGTTCGCAAATTTGGTATAATTTATTTGAGCCAAATTTGTTAGAATTTTTAAATATATAAATATAAATATATATATATATATCGATTTATTAAGCAAATAAGTTTTCTTTTAATTTGATTCTAGAATTACACTGTGCAACAAAGGTAACTAATTTTTTTATGCTCAAAATTTTTAAGAACTTCTCTAAATATTTTAGCATCAGTTCAAAAGAACTTATCAGCCTTTTTTAAGGTAGCTTTAAGTAGCTCTAAATTATGCCAGCTGCTTTAATTTTTAACTTCAAAAGTTTTATTTTTAAAAATTTACAACAAATCAATAAAATTATGAATTAACTATAAAGTTATCTATAATAAAAGCCAAACAACTTTCATGTGAATAAATATCTACTTCATTCCCTTAAACAATAGTACATGTACTTAGTTTTATGGTCTTTTCGCCACAAATTTTAACAGCATTTTTCGTGAAGGGCATGAAATAGATATCGCTAAGGGGAAATTTTATGTACACTTTTTTTATTTAATGGAAAAAACCCATTTTAAAGGACGTAGTAAAAAAAGAAAATTTTAATGAAAATCCTTTGCGATTTTTTATTCTAATTTAAAATTTGTAAAAAATTTACTTCAGCTAAAAGCAAACTTTAATCCAAAATTCTAATCGATGCTTCCGTATTCCGAAAGTTTCCCAAAATTTGAAATGATATATAATATAAAGCCCGCCAAATTATTTTTTTTTTTGGTTTTAAATGCTATAATGCTGAATATTTTCTCAAATTTCTTTTTTTATTTGAAAGTATAATCCTTCCGGTTAATAATGGAAAACAATTTCATTTAAATGGCTGCCTCGGCTGGCCATGCAGTAGCCTACACGATCGGTACAATTTTAAAGCACATTACCGATTGTATGCAGCCGTATTTCACCAAAGGCTTTACGAATATTGTCCTTCAAAGCGTCAATTGTCTCTGGCTTTTCGGTGTAATACTTCTCTTTGACAGCACACATCAAATAATAGTCCAACGGTGTCAAATCACAGCTCTGCGGCTGATAATGCGATTTTCAAAAATAGGGCGCAAAACATCGAGTGTAGCTACGGCTGTGTTGAAACCAAATGTTGCCAATATCCTCCTCTTCAATTTTTGCGAGCAAAAATTCGTTCAACATGGCCCGATAATGATCGCCATTGACTGTAACGGCCACTCCTTGCTCATTTTCGAAAAAAATGGCCCTTCATGCCTTTGGACCAAAATCCCCCCAAACAGTGACTCGTTTTCGGTGCGTCGGCTTTTTAATGTATGCGTGCGGGGTTTCTGTGCCCCAAATGCGACAATTTTGCTTGCCAAGATCAAAATGAGCTTCATCTGAAAAGATGATTTTTTGTGCAAAGTCGGCATCTTCTGTAAGTCGTGGGAGTTTCGAGTTAATATTGATTGGATGGTCACTTGGCTTCAACTCCTGAACCAATTGGACTTTGTATAGCGTCACACCAAGGTCTTTAAGCAAAATTCATCTCAATAATTTCTCTGAAATGTTCAATTTTTGAGAACGACAGTAAATTGATATTGATGGCACTTCACGCACACTTTCTGCCACAGCGGCAATATTCGCAATGTACACACTGTTTTTGGCTTTACACGCTTTGGCTTATCGATGAGGATGCCAGTTTCTTTCTTTCGGAGCTGCCGGTGCTTCTAAAATTCGTACGCAATTTTCGCACACATTCTGCAACATTACGATGATTTTTAAATTTATATCCCAATATTTCCCAGCGTTGTTCAAGCATATACAGAACCATATGCATTCAGCGGAAGGATAAAACTTATTATCTGTCAAATCAAACATGAGCTAAGTGTTACCATCCACGAAATAAGCACTAGTTGAAAAAAAACGTGAGATGATATATTTTTCATACATAAATAAAAAAATGGCTTTTGAAAAAATAACCAAAAAAGATTCCTTCATGGGGGGGGAAAATTAATAATGCATTTCAGAACAAATATTTATAAAAAGTCATTGATTAAAAAAATTAAAATGGACCCGTTAATTTTTAATATATTTTCGTATTAATTTTAAGCACTATTTTGTTTAATAGAACACTTTTTGTTTAATAGAAAGATCTCATTTTACCGGACATGATTGAAGAAAAGGAAATTTTTGGTTAAAATTCTTTGCAATTTCTTAAATCTTATTTTAAATCTGTAAAAATCTTACTTTGCAATGGAAATAATTTCAGCTATAAGCAAACCTTATTCAACAATTCCCCTTCACGCATCCATATTCCGAAAGTTGGAATTTTAAGCACTTCAGATCCTAAAATCTATATGAGGTCCTACAACCTTTGATGATTACTAACCTTATGGAGGGATCTTTAAATTCGGATTATGATCAAACTTCGTAATAAAAGTAGCTCGGATTTAAATTACATTTTTTTTATACACGTTGGGTTTCGAATAAATAACCAAACAAGAGTCGTTACTTTCAGAATGAAAATTTATAAAAAAAAATTTCTTATTAGCAAAAATACAAATAATTTGAAATTAAAAAGGACACATTAATATTTTACATATTTTTTTTCTTATTTTAACAACACATTGAACGTTTGCAGTAAAGATTCTGGAGGGAGTTCCTATAAAATTATTAAAATTAAATAATAATTTTTCTCTTAATATACAAACAGTTAAAGAGGTGATTACCAAATTTTTTTACAGATATTTACAAAGACTGAGTGAGCAGTTATTTAAATCTACTCGCCCTTAATATTTTGATGAAGCAATAATACTGAAAACTCTCGTGCACTTCAAGTCGATACATACAATTGCACCAGCAGACTTGAGCTATAATAAATTTAAGTCCAAAAGTGGAAAATACTTTTCGAATCGCTACTTGTTGAAGATAAAAAAATTAATTAACCGTTACACTTGGTAAAAAACTGAGTAGATGTTGTTAGGCCAATCAAGTTGTAAAGGATTATGATGGGAGAAGTAGCAGGATCATCATGGGGTGTTTTCAGTGTAGAGGATTTCAATAGATATTTGGCGGGATCACCATGAGTTGAAACACCAAAGCAAAAGGACTACTCTGCCTAAAGGTAATCAGGTGTAAATGAGTTCCCTATAGCCCTTTCTATATTTTAGTAGCTGTGAAGGGGCTCAGCTTGTAATTTGGCGTTCAAAGGAACTGCCAGAAGTTTGAAACTTTTAAATATAACAAATATATGTTGCCAGCTTAAGTTGTCAAATGAAAGTCTGTCTTTATTTAATTTTCTATGGCTTATGTACTACCTATGAAAATCTAACTTATAATTTTTTTTTTGAATGGAGTGTTTTTTAAGTTACTCAATTTTATCATTAAACATATTAAAACTATTCAAAATGTGTCATCATCATGCAAGCGATCAAGTGTCCGACACATGCCAAACACAAGGTGTTGATGTAAATTGACGTCCAAAAATGTGTCGGCATATTTACGACAGAATTGTTGTAAATACCATAATGAGTTGTGTCGGCTCGCATACACTATGCATGTTGTAGGACTACTGCAGTGCACTACAAAGTGATATTCAGTCATTAAGTTTCTGCACCAATCTTAAGCGAGCATTAGCATTTATTTAACCTAATGGCATTAAGCTTGCACCTTAAAGTAATTATATTTTTGTCGAACGGTAAGTCATTTTTTTAATTTCCGGTAAATAAATTTTTTTATTTCCAATTCACAATATGACATTTCTTTTATGTCACCTGTTGTATTCAATCCATCCGAGATTACATACTTATATTTCTTATTTCTTTTATATTTATGTTTCAAATTAATTATAAAAATAAAATATTTTTCAAAATGCCGTCAATTTTTATTCTCACTATACATTTCCATCATATATTAGTTCAAAAGGGACGAAATAAGAATTTCCTACTTAGGCACTCTACTACGGATATTATTTTATTTTGCAAAAGCAAGTAGAAGGTAATAATAATAAGAAATAAAAATGTCAAAATTAAGAAAATTTCTTTAAAGTAAACTCAGTATAAAATACGATTATTTTTTATATTATAAATATTTCATATACTTGTACATTATCATAACATTTTATGTTTATAATGAGAACATTTTAAAAGTGTTGACATTTTCAATATCAGCAGTTGATGTTTTCCGGAAAGTTTTATTTTTCCTCGTTTAAATTTAAAGTAGGAGTTTCGAGTAAATATTGATTCTAGTTTATTCTTTGTCTTTTTATACAATATCATTAATTTTAACCTTTAATTTTTATTTATATATTTAATATTAAATTGTGAAGGCAACGCTCTATTTTCATGGGCAGCATGAATCTGTCATTTATTTTTACTTTAAAATTGTTCACAAAAAAAATTTGGGGATGACATTATTGTGAAGTTTCATTTAAATAAAAGATAATTCTTTTTGCTTGTGATAATCAAACATTTAATATTTTTTTGTTTTAAATTTAAAATTAGTTGCATGACTAAAGAAAATGCCAATAATAACGTTATCAAAGTATAATTCAACTGAAATTGTCAAGTACACATTTTCAATAAAAATATTCAATTCTGAAAAAAATCTTTACAATTCCGAGCAACTTCCAGAAAAAAACAATAATCAAACATTTATAAAACTTTCATAGAAATCACTTGGTTGTCTGTTAGCGTATTATATTATTTGCAAATTATTTTTTTCAATTAAACATTAAATGTGAACATTTTTTCTTTAAACTTTTTCAATTTCCACAAATATTATTTTTAATTACACATATTTCAATATCATGTTTATTATGTGTGCATTAATTTAATACTTATAAGCAGTGATGGGCGAACTTTTTGGGTGGCTGGCCAACAAATTAAAAAAAATCCTACGGCGGGCCATTAAATTAAAAAAAAAAAACATAGAGGGTCATTTATTAAAAAATTATGGGCTAGCTGTTCAATTAAAAGTTCGGTTTAAGCTATATATTTATTAGTTATATTACGTAATATTTTAAAACAACATCAAAATTTTATAAGATACGGTTTATTATGATTTTAAGATTTTCCAGATGTATGGGAAGCATGGATCTGATTCTGACTTGACATAATTTCCTCAAAATCTGGATCCAGCTGGGAAGATGCAACTTTTAAAAAATTAAATAGACTCTCGTCTGACAATCGGTTTCTTATTGAATTTTTTCTGCATTTCATTACTGAAAAGGCCTGTTCACATAAATATGAGGAAGCAAACATTGCCATATTTTCTGCGCATGATTAATTAGGTTTGGAGATTCATCATTTGCTAAGGATTTATAGAAATTAAGCTTATCTGTATTTAAAAATAGCTGTTTTAAATTATTATTACATTGCAATTCTATAATTTCCAATTGTAGATCAGATGGAACATTCTCAGGATTAACATTAAAAGGCATTAAAAAAATATCTAAACATGATTGGATTTTTTTAAAGTCAGCAAATCTGGCCTCGAATTCTGAATACAGTTTCAATAAAGATTGTGAAAAGACTTTTAACTTCTCTTCACTCACAGGCCTCAAAGAATTAAGTCTTGGAAAATGAGTCAAATCATTTTTTCCAAACATTTAGAAAATATAAACAATTGAGTTTTAAAGGCCTCAAACTGCCCCAAGTCTCATCTATAAATTGATTTCTTCCCTGTAATTTCTTGTTCAGTTCACTATAGTGCTCGAGTAAATCCGTGAAAAAAGCAAACTCGATGCAACAATTCTTATACTCCAATATTTCCCACTCATCCCAAATTTCAGTTTTGGTTTTTAGAAAAACTTTAATTTCTTCGATAAGACTCCAAAATCTCGAGAAGGCATGCCTACAATTCAGTCACCTGGTCTTTGTGTAATAAAGTACATCTGAAAATTCTGCATCAACTTCCGATAAAAACTCTTGAAATTGTCGATGTAACAAACCACGGGCTCGAATGGTATTAATTAATATTAAAATAATTTTAAGTAAAAATTAGAAGTTGGGCTGTATCACTCCTGTCAACACTCTCGTCCATAGTGTGTGAAAAATACTTAAACCTTTTAAGACGTCCATCGAGTTGATTGGTTAAATTAGAAGAAATCGCTTGAATTCTTTTTGTGACCATTCTACGTGACAGCCCTATAAATTCGAAATCTTTTAACTTTTTTGGGTATAATACTTTTCCAATGCTAATAAACACATCCTTAATAAATTCTCCTTCAGAAAACGGTTTGTTACTTTTTGCTATTTAACGTAGAGGATCGCTGGACACTTCTTTGATTTTTAAAAAACATTTGCTGACTAGATATTTTTCTTTTCAATTCCTCTGAATGAACTTTCTTGTCTTTATCTGTCATTTTATAGTACTTCGACCCAGTACAGCTACCAGTTCTTGGCAGATAAGACAAATAAGTTGTTGGTTATATTCCATAAAGAAGCACTTCCATGTCCACTCTTCTTGAAATACTCGACATTCCGAATCAATTTTTGTCTTTCTAGTTTCGATTGACATTTATTAATTACACCAATAAAACTGTACGTTGGCAAATTTATAATTTTACTTCACAATTTATTCTTTACGTCACGAGATCTACACTTTTACTGATTGCTGATTAAGCCATCGCTGGCCCTTCTATATTTGTTCAAGAATCTTCTATATCCCACATATAAGAGTTGTTGTTATGTTATACGTTAGGTTTTCTATATTAGTTGTTAGTGTTTTATTATGTTTATGTTTCTTCTAGGAAAATTGCATCAGAAAGTTGTTGTTCCTTGTGTGTACAATATTTCCTAGAAAACTACGCAGTTTGGACACAATACAATAGTTGTTTTTGTTTAATGCTTTTTAAGTTTCTTCTTGGAATATTGTATAAGAAAGTTGTTGTTGTCTTGTGTGTACAATATTTCCCAGAAAACTACGCAGTTTGTACACAATGTAGTATGAAAACTTCGCATTTTTTTGCTAAAATTGTCAATTTATATCTTTTTTAAAACATAAAATTTATTTTTTGGGCATAATTTTTTAATAGTTGATTAATTTTTTTTTGAAAAACGCTCGGCGGGCCGGATTGAAACCTGTCGCTGGCCAGAAGTGGCCCGAGGGCTTATAAGTATTAATATTGTATGTATTAGTTGCAATTTTGAACCCCTATTGTAATATCTGATAATGAAAATCGAAAGAAAGAATGTCCTTGAAATAACAGATTTTCGTTAAAGATAACATGTCCTATTAATTATTTACCCAGGTCTTATTTCTACTTCAAGCAAAAGAAACAAGAAGTTTTAATTAAATAATTTTCATTAAATTTGTTTTAAGTATTCTTATTTAAAAGTTTTCAAAGACAGTGTTGTATAACATTATCAATTTTCTATCACTACAGTTCACTGTTCCAATTTTCAAAACACGCTAACCTTACAGAGTCTTTTTACTTCTCGGATTAGCAATCAGAGGATGATCCCTACTCATGCATTGCATTGTACCATATACAAACCTGAAAAATGTGCGTAGTCTATCTAACATCAAGAGCTTCCGATGGACATTAAAATCGATTTTATTCGCACGGCACCATGCGAGATTGTGATTAAGCATACTATTCATGTCCTGCTTTTTCGGTCTATTACTGAATGAATAACAATGGATTGAAAGTTTGACAAATAAGATCATTTAGAAAAATAATAAATAGGGTTGGAGAAAGAACAGATCCTTGCGGTAACCCTGAAGAATTAATTTTGAACTTGTCTGATACAATCCCACCTACAACAAATCGTATAGTGCGACTCCTGGAAACTCTCAATATAAATCTGGAGAAATTATCACCAACAAGAAAGCAACAAGTTTTGACAGAAGTGTATTATGCCGCATTCTACCAAGCGCCGTGGAAATATCCAGATCCAACGCCTCACTTTCTTCGAAAGTATGTAAGGAGTTACATCATTGTTCCGACGAAAGCCAGCAAGTCTCCAGTAGAAACCATACTATCGGTCGCTAAGTATGCTGTTGGGCTTCACGTACCTAACAAACTGAAAATTAATCATACTTTTCATCACTTTAGAAAGTGCAGAGCAAATTACAATTTACCGGTAATTTTCAGGTTTGTTAACCTCACTCTTTTTGGAGATCGGCATTACATTAGCATCCTGCCAAAACTTTAGAAATTTACAAATTGTTATTACAAGTATTAAACCTTTTTAGCGCGTTGTATCATGCCGTTGTTGGAAGATTTCTAGTGTACGGCTAGGTTTCTAATTTTAACGTGTTGCTGTTTCATTTGCAAATCAATTAAACTAAATACTCAAATTAGTGAAAACTGTCAAAAGTTTCTTTTAAAACGTTGAAGCGTTGGGTAAATAGCCCTAAATTCAGGAAACCGAAGCCTAATATAATAATTTAGCATTCAACTCTTAATTGATCGAGATGTTGAAGATATTTTTAGCATGGATAAAGATAATGCATGGTCTCACATTCAGAATTAAATTACTAGGTATAACGTGCAAATACAAACGTAATTCTTTAGAAACTTTTACTTAGCTCGCTGAAAGAATACAATGATATTGTTTGAAAATTAAAAATATACAAATTCAAGTTTTTTACACATCCAATAAGGCAATAAGGGATGTTAAGAAGTTCAAAGTAATACTATTTGCGTTATCTGAAGCTTGATGTGAATACAATTAAAGGTGAATTTGAAAAATTTTGTAACATAGAGTTCATCAATTTGACCTCGCGGTCTTATGAAGATGATAAATTTTATGTGTTGGAATTTAGCCGAGACGACAATATAAAAAGAGATCTTTTGAATCGTTGTTCAATGGAGAAACTTCTGTCTTCGCAACAAAATCCTACATAGTGCTCCAAATATGTCACATAATGCCATGGGTCAACCAATTGTTTTTCTATTGGCGTCTATATTGTGGAGGATCTTTTGATTACTCAAGCTGTCACATAAAAAGTAACAAAATTTATACAGTTATACAAATGTTTTAATCTTATTAAAAGCAATAAAAAGAGAAATCAACTTGTGAATGGCCCGCATTGTCCATCAAACAAAAAAATATGCTCACTAAGCCAAAGTCGATATTGTAATGTTGAATGTTACCAAACAGATGACGAGCTGTTTGAACCTAGAAATAACATAAATCGTGTATTTAAGGAAAAGGATTGAGGTATTGTTTTCAATAAGATTTCCTATGGGGCAGTTGTAGGTCAAATCAATAAGAAGTCAATAGAAAATAATGAAAACCTTGCGGATTAAAAAATTTTAGACATATATTTTAAATCTATAGATACATTAGAAAAATGTAAAACGAAGAACGATAAACTCAGATACATAGAAACATGATTAGATATTTTCTTTATTCATGAAACTTTTTTTTAATCGCATCATTAATCAGAAATTAAAAATTGTAAAACAGATCAGAAAATGCACGGTGGAGGTGAACTAATTGGCAACGAGGCTTCCGGATGAGCGTAACGCAAAACTGCCAACATCAGTTGTAGAAAACATTTCAGTATTAATATTAACAACAAACCAATTGGATTTTTTTCGATATCAATCTTAACACTGTTTAAGAGTGACATCACAATATTTTGTATTTTTTGACTTCAACGAACAACTGCTATAGCATAACTAATTTATAATCTATGTTGTACCCTCACGTATAACAAACTTTTGTCTAAGAACAAAGAACACACTTTTACTTACACGGGACCAGAAATATATAAATTAACTTAACCTTTTCACAAAGAGGGTTTACTCACAGCGTTAAAACCCAGTAACACTCTAAAATATAATCTCAGGACATTGACAGAAACAACTGACAAAATTTAGTTCCAGCGGAGTACAAAAGTACGCTAAAAACAAGATTTACAGAACGCATACGCTCATATAAACTAACAAGAGAAGACTTCAATTTTACATTACACCTTGACACTCACGGTCTAGATGAGTGTATGACATTACTACATGTTATCAAAAAAGGACGAAGACTAGACATTCTTGAAAACGTGGAAATCTACAAACAAAAAAACACGATATTGGAAAAAATTTTCACACTGTAAACCACTCATATGCTATAACAAGCGCAAAACGCCCTCGAACGTATGCACTTACTTAATAACAAAAGATGGAAATAGATAACCACTTATGGGTAGATACGACCCTAATGAAAGCACTACCTAAACCCGAACACAGACTCACCAGTATAGTGTGAAATACGGCTTGATAACGATGTTACCACAGCGAAAGTGCTCACCGATCATACCGAACAAACAGCCAGCAATGACGGTTTACACCAAAAGAAATGGTGATAATATTGACTTTACTAACGGAACAAATCCAAACAACTACAAATCCAACAACAAGTTAATTTTTCAAGTTATTAGACATGAAGTAGTAGTAACTGTAATGTATGTGTTACAATGTTATAGAGATAAGATTTTTCCGAAAATTGTGTCACAATTTATACATATTTAATTGCTGCTTACTTTTAGGTGAGTATAAAAAAACGAAGATTTAGACAATTAGGAACTACAATTTTCAAATTATTCTTCAAAAATCTCCATACTGCAGTCCTAAGGACAACTGATTCGAAGAGAGAGATTCGAAATAACCTAGGACAGATTGTAAGTTTGGTATTTTAAAATATATGTAGGAAGGCTATTACATAAATTTTCCAAAAAAAAGCTTAAACTTCTTTAAAAAAAAAACAATAATTTTGCACAGCAATTCAGTATTTATGTAATTTAATTTGTTTTAGATATCGTAGGAATTATCCTATATTTACAATGCAAAAAACATAGTTAGTACATGATCGTCTCAGACATAGTTTTGAGAAAACTTAAAACTTAAACTTGCTTACAAATATTTTTGTAAATTACAATCTAAAATTTCTCCTTTGACTATTTATATTAAATTTACTATTTCCTTACTGCAGAACACATACTCATACATAAATATTTAGGTATTTGTCTTTATGTTTTATGTGCGCTTGTGAGCATTATATTAAGCGGTGTGTATAGTAGAGTTTATTACATTTATTAAACATTCAGTTGTTATAACAGCAATTTATGTGTTTTCGAAAGAATGAAATAACAAAACTTTAATGATGTTTAGTTGCCTTTTTCATTCTTCATTTGTGATAATACCAATCTCAAGTCAAAAGTGCTAAAACTTAATGGAAACCAAAGCAAATAAATATTATTTTACTATTACTTTACGAGCTAAAATTTATAAGAAGTTTATGCTCAAAAATATTTATTTAATTAAGGATAATGTATTTTTCAAAAGCAAGTGTTCAAAATATTCTCATGGTTCCCCTTTTTGCAGAAAGCAACTTACGTTTCCGACCAACCGTAAATTCTTGCCTACGTTCAAATAATATGTTAGATTTTAGTAGCGTGTGGTACACGTGTGATACACTATTTATGATTTCAGCTTATTTTAATGATCGTTTTTTTGAGGGCATAAATACATTATCACAAATACGTGATTATTTTTAATTGAAAATATGAATAAAAACGTATTTACTTCCTGGCCTCAGTTTAGCAAACCTCTTTAACTAGCATCTTCCAGGCATGTCAGAATATCAAATAAATTATATAATATTAAAATGAATTCGTATTCCCTGCGTTATATTTCCTTTCCATACACTTGGCACTCGTATGAAAATATTTTATGTTATTTTGCCGATTTTCTGATTGGAAGATTTTCAAAATAATGTTATAATACCGATAAGTTAAAAGCTGTTAAATACTTGAAGTCCCAATTCGACTTGTTATATGCTAAACATGGGCTGCTTTAATGTGAATGAATTTATTTCTTATTTTCTATTTCAATTTATAGTTTTCCGTTTCAGAAATAGAAATAAACTCTTTTTACTTTTTAGAGGATTTTCTGGCTCGCTATATCCGACATATGCATTCTTTGTATTTGTTTAAGTTCGACAGAATAGAATCTTGTAAACATCATTTCTTTAATCAATCAATTACAGAAGATAAGAAATGGAAAAGACATTATATTCAAACATTTTCATTGGTGCTTCTCCCTGCTTTTATTATTATCGTTCAAAATTTGTTCTTTAGAAAAGTTAGCATTTTATATTTCCCATGTTAATAATTACTTTAATGTATAAATACACATACTAGCTAAATTTGCTTGTAAATGAATGTATATGTACCGCGTTTGTCAACAAGAAGTTAGTTTTTAAATTGTGGCAACACCAACAACATTCAGTTATTTGACATATTCGTAGTAAATGTATTGGCAATTGTTCGAATTAATATAAATAAAATCTACTATGAAAATGGTGGTTCTGTTAAAATTATATTGCGTAAAATTCGTAATATTTTGGAACAACATAATCGTCCTTCTGAAACCGCTATTAAGACTTTGATCATTAAATTTGAGTCGGTAGGCTCGATACAAAATGTGCAACCACTAACGCATGTTCGACCAGGTCCAATTACTAAAGACATCGCGGCCCTGAGTCACAGTGTTGAAGCAGATCCAAATTTGATAATTCCTCGACGTTTAACTCTGAAGCCTTACAACGTTCGTTCATTTAGAAAAAATCGGATTGGATTTTCTGCAAAAATAATGTTTTTAGACTCAGCCAATTTCTACTTTTCAGGGTATGGCAACAAGCAAAATTGCCGCATTTGGGCATCTGAAAATCCAGGAGCGATTATTCAGAAGCTTATGCTGTATCGTGTGCTATGTGGTCTGGAGACGTGATTGAGGCTGGTAATGGGGTAACGGTAAATGGATCACGCTTTCGAGGGTTGCTAACAACTCAATTACAGCCTACTATTGATGACGTGGATAGGTGGTTTCAAGAGGACGGTACCACAGGATACACAGACAATGAAGCTATTAATTTATTGCAAACCAAATTTCCCGATCACATGATTTCACAACAATCAGCAGTTAAGTGGCCAGCCAGATCGTGTGATTTAACATCACTGGATTAGTTTTTGTGTGGCAGAGTCATACGGACCTAATTGAATCGATCTTGGCCTTAAAACTTAAAATCCGTGATGTGATTAATGAAATAGGGCCGCCATTTTGCCAAGAAGTTATTAAAATCTTTGGTAAAAGAATCGACATCTGTCAGCTTTGTCGTGATAGACATTTGTCAGCTTTCAGTTTTCATTCATTTTTGCCAAACTTTTCTCTTCTTAATACAATAAATATTTGCATCATCTTAATCTAAATTGTTTGTTTTATGTTGTGTTAGAAAACAAACCTTTTGTTGAAAAACCCTTTATAAGCAAAGAAAAAGAAAAACCATATCACCTTCGTAATGCAATAAAAATGTGTGTCATTTTAATCAAAATGTTTTGTTTAATTTTCGTTTAGAAAACAAACTTCTTGTTGAAAACCCCTTTATATGTACATATGTTTGTATATAATTTGGTTCTTTAAAGACCTCGTTTGCATGCATAAATAAATTCATGTAGGAATTTTTGCATGCACAAAATAAATGTCTACTTTCTAAAGGTTTTTTATTCCAAAGCAACCTTCATGAATGTCCAAACGTACTGTGTTCCTTAGGAGGAACTACTTATGTATTACAAATTTACATTATGCAGCAAATATAAAAGAATTCAGAAGAGCGTTAGCATTAGCAACAGAAAAAATGAAAGACAATAGCAACAATTCCTTTCTTTAAAGGCCTTATGTAAATTTTGCTGTTTCTAAACACCAGCAACAAAGGCAAGTTTACATTTTTGTTACAAACAGCAACATGCTACATTGTACAATATATACCAGTAAATGTTTAAAGATAATATTACAATTTCCTTTATATTGTTTATATTTTAAGTTACTACGTGTGTTACTATGTGTTTTTATTCAGTTTATGGCCCTAATGACATGTTGTAGAATGCCTAAATTTGATCAGAGACAGTTGTGTTGTTAAGGGCCGTGATTCGTTATCCTATATAATCAAACGATTCTGTTTATACCACTTTGAAAAATTACAAGATGATTTGTATTTAGGCGTCAGGCAAAGAAATTGTTATTTTTGAAAATTTTTAAAAAATACGCAAATCGAACACGTTACATTTCATACGCAAATTCATAAATTAATATACTGTTGTCATTTTCCGTCTTATCTGGCTGTGTACTAATTACACCGCGGCTTGACAATGATGTTTTCACATCGAAATCGCTCGCCTTTAACTTGAAGAGAACAACAGCCAGATGAGACGGAAAACGATAACAGTATTTCATTTACTGGTGGGGAAAATATAAACAACATAATATCATAAATTAATATAGTTACTAAAATTTTAATTTTTAATTGTAAGAAAAAATATTTGCCAGTATAAAAGTAAACGAAACGGCCCACTGTGAATTTTACAAACTGCCTACTTTTCTAAGAAATATTACACATAACAACCTGATTTTAAGAAATTCCACGACATAAACCAAACAGCTGACAAAAAAAGTAGCACAGAACAAAAACACAGCCAAGCTACTAAATGGTAATACCAAAAATCAATATGGGGTAATGTTAAAGTAGAGTATTCTTGTATATGAGAGAACCATTTAAAACAGCTATATAATCATCACTTGCTGGGCAAATGCATCAGTGAGTAAAGACAACAAAGTTACTATCGTTTTTGGGTTTGTTATAGGTAAATAAATCGTTTAATTTCAAACTCTAAAGTGCTGTGTTATTATTTTGCATAAAAAACTCAGCATAACAAAACGTTTCTTAAAACGAAGAAACGTACCAATATCTAACATTTAGTGCATCTATGCACTAATCGTTCGTTTTTAAAGTCTTCACTAGTTTAATTATTTTCATTATATATATTAGGCACTTTAAGTGGACTATAATTACAAAAATTTTCCCTAAAATTATTTTATATTTAAATTCTTTTAATTTCTGAGCATTTTATAATCATCTGATTATTCCCAAACATTAAATCTAATGATGTTGTTATGTTCTAAATTAAAAATTTGTGTGTTTATTTACAGGAATTTACTTCTAGCTAATTTACATATATTTTTACAAAAATAAATAAATAAAAAATAAAGACAAAATTAACAATTCCCCAACCATCTTTCGAAAGTGTTTCCGTATCTCTTTTCTTTTAAAAACAAGGCAAAAATAAGCAACAAAAACTCTATTGTATCTAAAAATAGCAACAACATGCAGTATTATGAATTAAAGAAAAAAACATGAATTGAACAATAATGAAACGAAAATTTCTTGGTTGTAAATGTGTAAATGAGATTATATTTACCCATTCAACAAAACAAAATGCTATTTTCATTTAATTTTTAATTCTAATTTTTTAAGAACCAGTATTATTTATTAACGATGGATCGTTGGATTTTAATACTCATAATTTAAAAATGTAATAAAAATATATTGTGGCATAAAAATTTAAAAAATCAATAAATAAAATTGATGGATTTGCAAATGAAATATTAATAAATAATTGCAATTCAGTTTAGATACGCTTTACATTTACATGTAACAGACATTTTAAGGACATTCTTGGATAACTTAAATTTATAAGAAAAATTATTTTCTAGGTTTAAGAACATTTTGCACATACTAAATTACTCAAAAATATGATAATTAACGCATGTGGGGATACGTGAAGTCGCTCATCTAAACCGATAAGCTAGAAACAATTGAACAATTTGTTATAAATAGTCATCAAAAATTAGAACTCCAGATAATATTACGTTACAGTGAGCCGCGGCGATTATATGACAAAAGTTTTATTTATTACATTTTATATTTGTAATTTGAAAAAAATGCACCTTTGTTTCATTCTATTTCAAATGTACACAAGACAACAACAATTTCAGGAAGAAATTTTATCAGCATAAAAAAAACAAAAATACATACAGGCGCCTATACATTGAATGGGCAACATACAACAACAAAATGTGATACAAAGGGAGTAGAAGATTCTTAATTTTTCTAGACGTCTATTGGACAAATATAAAAAGGCAGTGAGTTGAAAAATAAACCTCGCGAACTAAAGCCGTGAATCTTAAGTAAATTGTTCTATAGTGTTAACTTTGTGTGTAGTTAAAGTAAATAAACTTGTAATTAATTTAAAAACTCTAAATCTGCTGTTGTTTATTTTGCAATAAAGAACTCAAAACAAAACATTTATAAAAGGTTTAAACGCAACAATATTTTAGGGAAAGTTAACAAAAGTTTTCTCTGTGTTGTTTTATAAAAAAGTTTATATTAAAGTAAGAAACTTCTCTAGGCATCATTAGTTTAATCAGTAATAACAGTATACTCTTGGTAGAGTTTCGTAATGTGCTCTTGTGTTTCCACCATTTAATATGTCTGAGAATTATAGGTAATAAAAATATATACATATGTTAAACATACATATGCTAAGTTAGAATAATTGCTTTTGGGCAATTGAAATTATTGATAATAAGCAGAAAGGCATTTTATAATACTTTAAGCAGAGGAACTTATTACATCGTTATTTCAGTTTCTGCAAAATGTATTGTTTGAAAAATGTTTTAGCTCACTGTGGGATTGGAAACGATGATAATACTTTAGGATTTAATAATGGTGAAAACCACAAAAACAAAATTTTTCAAGACGGCAACTGGGCTTTTAATTTATTTAATGCATTTGTCATATAAAAACAATATGGCAGCAATTAAATTTTATCAATTGCTTAAATGTGTTCGTTTTATGCCTTCTCGTCACAGTTAGAAAAAATAAAGAAGAAAGCTTGTAAGTTGTTTGTCATTTTTAAATACATAGCAGCAAAATATCAACTTCGCAATATGTTCAACTTCGCTTAATAACAAACAAAAAAACAACAGTTATTTTTAAAAGCACAACTTTAATAATTCTTATAGCGATAATAGGGGCGGCTGTTCCTCGAACAATTTTTATTTCCTAACCTTCCGTTAGATTCTATGGCATTCATAAGCTGCTATGCGATCCAGAATATATCATGATATCCTGAAATGGTATTTAATTCCTGGTAGTTTTGATAATTTAAACCACTGTAATAGTTCATCCTTTATACTTTTAATTATACTATACTATTGTAATTTTATTTATTTAATTGTCAAAACTATATGTTAATGTTTGTTAATTTGTTAAATTGTTCTTTATTTATTATTTCTTTTAATTTATATTTTGCTCAGCTAGGAGCAGTTTTAAGAAGGGATAACTCAACTTGGAGCTTTGTGCCAAAAAATAAACATAGAGGGACTACTTTAAAACTCTCACCAGCTTATGAAAAGCAGCTTAAATTAATTGCATCGCATGCTACTTAATATATTTTGATTTATTATTAACATGCGTTTCATGCCTTGCTATAGATGGCTATTATAGGATTAAGTTAAGCACCAAATAAGCCTTATGTTGAAGGAAACCATACTTCCATTCTTTCATAAAAACTTTAATATACTCATAAATAGGCTTAAGTTATTGACATTAGGTTAAATCATATAAAGTTAAAACAGCAGATTGATTTAATGATTCAAAACTGTGTAGTTAAGAAATTTTATCATCACATACTTTTTGCAAATAATTATGATGTTTGATACACAAGACCAATAAATTATTCAATGATAAAATAATATCTAATGGAAGTACCAAGATACGATTGATACTTCTCTTTATTTAAATCACTGAAATATGGTAACAGACATATAAACTAAAAACCTCTAACCTCAAAACCCTTTCGTTGGCTTCATAACGAAAAACTTTAATATCTCCTTAAACAATTGGAAGAGAAAAAATGTTGCATGAATTCTTTTCTATTTTTGACAATTCGAACAAGAACTGGAAAATAATTTAGAACAAAAAAATTACTTAAATAAAATATTAGACTAAGTAAAGACATCCCAAGTATTACTTTTCACTCCGTTCTAAAACAATCAGCATAAAACTTTGTATAAAAGATCAGAGTCAAATAATATATATATATATATATATATATATACAGTTGCGATTTGTTTAAGTTGTAAAAGAAAGTAATTATAGGTAAAAAAGTAAACGAAATAAGCTATTGTGTGTTTTACAAACGGCGTATTTTTTTAAGAGACCTTATACGCACAAGACAACTACAACATGCTTAAGATAAATTCGACCAAATAAGATAAGTAAACGAAAAGATAAGAAAATAAAAACAACTAGCATAGAACAAAAATAAAACACATAACCAAGCCGATACCATTGTTGTATCAACAAGAAGTTTGTTTGGTGTGGCAACACCAACAAGATGGTACTTTTGATTTTTTTTGCCGTATTCATTGTAGATGCACTAGCAATTGTTAAAATGAATTCAATTAGGCAAGACAATCGGTTTAAAATCCACTATGAAAATAATGGTTCTGTTGAGTTACATTTCATAAAATTCGTGATATTTTCGGATAACATAATCATTCTTCTGTGACCGCTACTAAGAATTTTGTCGTTAAAATTTTATTGAAAGGCTGTAGACAAAATGTGGAATACCAACGAGTGTTCGACAGGGTTATTCAACTGGAAATATCGCAGGTGTGAGCCACAGTATTGAAGTAAATCAAAATTTTCAATTCCTCGACGTTCCCAACAATTGGGATTATCCGAAACTATCACACGGCGAATTTTGCATAAGTATTTGACTTTCAAGCCTTACAAGGTGAAGGAATTGAAGCCGCCCGATCATCATCGGGGTATTTCGAACAGAGCAAAATTACCGCATTTGGGCTTCTGTAAATCCAAGATCGATTATTGAGAAGCTTTTGCATGCTCAACGTATCACTCTATGGTGCACTATATATTTCGAGGCGTAATTGGACCATTTTGTTGACGCCGCAGTCAAAACATCACGTTTCGCTTATTATTGACGACGTTGATATCAATGATATGGTTTCAATAGGACGGTGCCACATATCACGCAGCCAATGAAACGATCAATTTATTGCAAACCAAATTTCCTGATCGCATTATTTCAAGACAATCAACAGTTAAGTGGCCTGCCAGATCGTATGATTTACCACCACTGGATTATTTTTTGTGGGGCTACTGTAGATACGACGATTATGGGATTAACACCTGTACCAGATATACTGACTCACCAGTACATGATAGAACGTTGCATGAAAATGATGTATTCACACCGAAAGCCTTCGCCATTTGCGAACAAACAGCCAGAAAAGAGGAGGAATTGAAAACAATAGTTCATTCACTGGTGGAAATAAATCGTTTTATTAACTTAATTTAAAACTCTAAAGTGCTGTGTTATAACTTTTCAAATAAATTATAACAAAAGGAATAAACGCAACAATATCTACAACTGTGTACAGAAATAATAAGCTAGAAATATAAAAAAAAAGTTGAATGCAAAAATAATTAACCGCAAATACTTAAACTTGAGAATATGATTCAATTTTTGGTTAAAATTAATAAGCTCCTAGTTAATACTTAATAGAACCGCTTGTCTCTGGAAAGAATGTTAAAAAGAAATGATTTTAAATTAAAGAACAACAAAAACAATTAAACGTTTACTGACATCATTTAGTTGGCTTATTGGTTGCTGTAATTATCTTAATGGATTTTATTGATTAAACATATAACAGCATTTAGTGTTAAAATGCTATTAGTGTATAACTCTTACTTATAAATTTGTACCACAAAACATGGCCGCAATCTTAATACTCAATTGCAGCAGGCCTTAAGAAGGCAAGTCAAATTTAAAAAAAAAAATAAAAGGGCGTTAGATAAAATAATTTTTTTTTAATTTGGTATATAAATCAATGACTATGAAAAACTTTAAAAGTACTAACTAAAAAATATTTATCTTTGTAGTTGTTATAAGAGATTTCAACATTTCCACGTGCAATTGAGGTGCCACCTTTTACTGTTGATTTATGAACAAAGTACGACCTTAAAACAATTTTATTGCAAAGCCCTAAAATCGATGTTAATATAAAAAAACACTTGTTTTTTTTAGCGAATGTGTTAAAATCTGTTAAATTTTTTCCAAACAATAAAATAAAATCTATTAACGCAACATTTAATGTTTGCTTAACATGCATACAAACACTCGCATTCAATTGTTAATTTCCAGAATGTTTCTTGTTTTACATTTTAACTGTTTTTTTGTTTTCACGTATTTCTTTTTAACTTTTAAGGTTTTTGTTTTTGAAAAATGTGTGCAATCCAATTTAGTAAAGTAGATGAAAGAGTTTATAGCCATCAAGCAACTTGTGTAAAAAATAATACAAGAAAGGGGCAACAAAATACCTTGTACTTTAATTAGATATTATCAAACATTAAATAGTTTTAACTTCTCAAAATCATGCAATAAAATAAGAACACCATTTGGGTCACACGTAGCAACTGCGACAACAACCAAACTTAAAACGCCCTAGCATGTTCGTATTTGCCACAAATTTAAATTACAATCAAATAAAAAACAACATTTAACAAAAGGCTAAAATAGTTTAATTTACCAAAATCCTTACATAATTATACCCTTAAAGGTGGCTGGTTAAGGAAATGAGATAAAATGCCAACAAGTTTTAATGTAACTAAAAGATGAATAAGTTCGCCATATTTATTTAATCTTTGAA
The DNA here is from genome assembly GCA_030448955.1 of Trichopoda pennipes. Taxonomy (NCBI): domain Eukaryota; kingdom Metazoa; phylum Arthropoda; class Insecta; order Diptera; family Tachinidae; genus Trichopoda; species Trichopoda pennipes. Next base: position 11,982,885 of record JASKUP010000034.1, read on the forward strand.
ATAACAACACTAAAGACCATTCAAATTCATGACATAAAACTTATTTATTTTAAATACCGTTCACCTTTTAAAGGGTTAAACTTCAATTTAAATTTAATGACTACTTGCGCTGCTTGCAATTACCTAACCTTGATAATACTAAGGCTTTCGCTTAAGGCTTATAATTCTTAGTTGTTCTCTAGTTTATGTTGCATAATTTTGTTGCAAGTACTAATTTCACATCATTTACATTTTTGCCAGTGGTTTAAGGGTATTTCTCTAACGCCTAATAAAATTAATATAAAAGGTTTGTTTGATTTTGTGAAATTGAATGAAATTAGTTAAAAGGCCAACAACATTTAAGTAAAGTAAAGTAATGCAATTAAAACTCATAAATATCCTTATGGCCTTTATTTCCTTTGCTTCTATATAATAAGCTTTCGGAAAGTGTAATAAAAGATTTCATTGTTATTTGTATTCCGGTGGCATGAAAGTCCAACAATTTTTCATACATTTTCTTTATATTTTGCACGCTTATGCCTTTTAAATCTTAGTGGCTTTACTATTTAATAAATAAAATTAGTGTAACCTTTTTTAAAGGTCCTTTGGTTTTGAAGTTGGCTAACGTAACGTATGTGATTTTATCTTCTTGACTAGTTTAGTTCAAGTTTCAATCTTTATGAGCACAAAACTGATGTGTGAAATAAACCACACATTTTCTAACATAGTTACAGCTCAAAGTCAAGAGATCAAACTATAGAGATAATAAAAACTGTTTTATTAAAATTTCGAAATTATAAATTAATATCCGTTTTTCAAATCAATTATCGCATATTCATTATAATCAAAAAAACAAAAAGATTTTATTTGTTCTTAATTATGTTCCGCTAGCGTTACGCAAACAAAATATTTAATGTAGTGGCTGCACTCATATTTTTCCTTTCTCTGGTGTTCGACCAAGAAGACAATGTCTTTCCTTCTTAGTGGAATATAACCACGATCGTTTGATTGTTTGCGAGATAGAAGATTAACATGTGTTTCACATTTTGTATACTTCGAGATTTCGATTATAACCACCGACACCATTAGGCCTTTGTGGAGGATTTTCGGATTTTAAAGAAACCGAAACCAGTGACAACTGTCCTTATTCATAGGATTTTATTTAAGACCCTTTTGATGCAATGGCAATGGCTTTTAGCTGGATTCTAGAATGGGTTTTTAAGGAAACACATTGAGGACTAACATAATTATAGAGTTTCTCTTAATATAGTGCTTTTGATTTCATTGCGACAGCACTTCCCGTTGTTGGGGTTCTATTTGGATATTTAATCAAAGAGAATGATTCCTTGTAAATTTTAATGTTTATCTCACAATTTTACCTAAATTGTTCATATAAACGGCTTTTCAACAAGATGTTTGTTCTCTAAAACAAATTTTTATTGTGTTACGAAGAGAAAAATTCGACAGTTATGAATCAAAAATGATATCTGGCAAATGTCCACCACGACTACTCTAATAGATGTCGATTATTTTATCAATGTTTTTAATCACTTTTTGAAAATAGCGGTCCATTCATTAATCACATCACGGATTTTGAGTTTTATGGCTGAATTCGATTCGATTGGCTCCGTATAGCCCCACAAAAAATAATCCACTGGTGTTAAATTACATAATCTGGCTGGCCACTTAACTACTGATTATCATGAAATTATGCAATTGGGAAATTTGGTTTTGCGCCTGGCTATGGAGCCTTAATCAGATGGTGGTCATACCACTGGGAATGAAAAGCAAACGTCAAAGACTAATTCTAGCAACAGGTCTTTCCTAGTTGCAACTTTAGTGATTCCAGAGCAGGGCTGCAAACAAACACTCCTTGCTGAAGAGCTGGAGACTCTCCAACTCCTGTCCAGAACACATGTCTAGCATGCTCACTGGATCTAGGAACATTCCACCAGGTAGGTGTTATTAAAAGTGAAATGAATCTGGCCACCATAAAAAACTGACCTGTCTGTTATGGGGCCACGAAACCACAACCACCACGATACTCCCGAAGGGCCAACCTCAATAATCATTCAGAGAAACAGCTAAATGCCTAAAAAGACAAATAATGGAAACTCTGCAGGCTACTGATTCCCGTGTAAATAAAGTGGAGTTCCCAGTTGACCCCTGCTGCCTTCAGGCGACTGGACTCCCTTTTTTCTTCCAGTTGCACAGTTCTAGATAGTCGAAGTTCTATAAAGACTATATAATGTGCCCCCGGAGGGTATTTTGTTTGCAATATATTAATCGTTTCAATGGCTGTGTGACATGTGCACCGTCCTGCATGTACGTGATATCCGCGGCGTCAATAATACGCCAAAGTTGAGTTGCTAGCATCTCGCGAAAAAGTAATCCATTGACCGTTACCGCATTTCTAGTCTCATCTTTGAAAAAAAGGCCTAATCACGCTTCCAGATCACATTCCGCACCATGCGGTGATACGTTGAGCATACAAAGGCTTCTCAATAATCGCTCTAGCAGTTTCAGGAGGCCAAATGCGGTAATGTTGCCTGTTGATTTACACCGAAAAGTGAAAATAGGCTTAGTCTGAAAAAATGATTTTTTCAGAAACACCAGTCGGTTGTTCCTGAATGATTTGAACGAATCTACGGCGATATGAATAGTCCACTTGGACCTTGTAAGGCTTTAAAGTCAAATCCTTGTGCAAAATTCGCCATGAGGTGGTTTTGAAAAGTCTCGATTTTTGACTAAGCTCGAACGGCTGCGATTTTTTCATTTGAACGATTCTTCGAACACACGTTAGTGTTCGCACCACATTTTGTATTGCACCTGTTGACTCAAATTTAATGGCCAAACTCGGCTTTAAAATGGCGATTATGTTTTTCGAAAACATCACGAATTTTACGAAATGTAACTTTAACAGAACCACTATTTTGATAGTTAAATTTAATTATTTTAATGCGATTTTGTGCAAAATGGAATTCATTGTAACAATTGCCAATGCATCTACTACGAATATGTCCAAAAACTAAATATCAAAACTGTCATGTTGTTGATGTTGCCACAATTGAAAAACAATTGTCTTTTAAAAATCTGAATTAACAGTTCGCAATGTATCATTACTTGTACCAGCTGCGGTTTAATTTATTTGTATAAATTCTGTAACTAGTAATTTGGTGACATGGTAACATGGCTCTAGAAGTCATTAACTGTAATTGTAGCTTTAATATTTGCTGTATGATCAGCCTTATAGATTGTTATACTTGAGGTGAAAGCCATTTTTAGTTTTTCAAGGAAAAATTTACCCTTTTCAGGGTTATTTCTTGCCCACTTCCTTTACGAAGTTCTTTTAAGATTTTTGTTAATACGCCATAGCGTAAAACCTGATTGCAAGATTCCGTAGTTTTTAGTATTTCCCTCAGCCAGTTTTTACCCTTCTTTACTCAATTTCTAAGCATTGCAGATTTGTGTATTTGCCACTCGTCTAATTATTTAATTAAGAAACATTCATTCTTTGATAAATCAGATTTTATTGAGTGCTGTGCTTTCAATTTTAAATATTTAAATGGAATAAAAAGATCCACCTGCTCTGATGTCCATACCAGCATTTTTTTCAAACAGTAAGTGTTTTGGTATTAATTATTTTTATATCAAGTTTTGGAAGAGTCTCCCATGCTATAAATTCTTCTCTAGAATACTTCCTAGAAAACCAAAAATTTAACAAGAATTTTTCTATCGGGAGGTTTTTTTTCACTTAACGTCGTGTTCAAACTTATTTTGGCAATATTTAGCTACAATAAAATTGACTACTAAATGATTTATAGATTCTTAGCACTGCTTCTTAAATATTAAACATTTTGGTTGGGAATAGATCTTGAAAATAACTGCCATGGAATTCTTTGTTGCTTAAAGGTAATTTTCACAAATATTTCATAATATATTGGAACAAATATGCCGCTTTTCTAGTGCAGCTACGTTACAGTGGTGGTTTTTGTATCACTTGTTTATCGATTCATATTAATAAATCGAATAGTGAATAGAATAATTTTTATTGTTTAATCCAATAACGGTTATTTAGTTGAATACTGCAATATTTCAACTGCTTATATAATACTATCAACAGTGAATAATTGAACATGAATTTTATGACATTTTATTTAAGCAATAATAACTATATTAACCCCAAAGGCCAGATTTTTCTACGAGCATGAACTACAAAAAATATTTGTTTACTTCACCATAAGCATTCACCATAATTTGTAAAATGAAAACAGTGAATTTTCAATATTTATGAAAAACAAACAAAAATTTTTTTGATAACAGCAGAGTTGAGGAATTCGTGAGAAAAATGCTGCCTCAGTATACAATATAAATAATTAACATTAAATTTCTCTCCATGATAATATTGATTTAAAATAAACGAATGGAATTCTGTTCTTTTATTTTCTAACAATGAATACCTAACAAATATTAACGTATTAGCGTATGTATATAACATTTCTTGTGAAATTTAAGGTATTAATTTCTGCAAATAATTTATTCGTTTAATATATTAAGTTTTCAAATATTTGTTTGTTAGAATTCTTACAAATGTTTTTTGAAATTCTTAAAAATTTATGTATTTTAGTAGTTAATTATAAAGCACTAGGTCAATTTAATAAAAAAATTTTAAAACAATTTTAATTTTTAATATTTTTTCGATATTTCGCCACACCGCTGGTTGGCATCATCAGGAAAAAAAAAACAAAATTTATTCAGAAGGAGTTGATATAACTTTGCTTTTCGATTTAACTTTTTTAACGAAATAGTAAAGTAATTAAGGAGAATTTTTAAGAGTTTTAAGTTGCCTTTCAAACAAAAAAAAAATTGATTGTTAAAGAGATATAGTGTTGTACCTATTAAAAAAGCTGGAGCCGATCGACGAAAAACATTTTTTTCTTTTTAGAAGAAGTAGCACTTCAGGCAACGATGCCTATTTAGTCAAGTACCGTGCTACATTCTTTAGGAAAGGGATAGAGAAGAGATGAAACAGGTGGTGAAAGAAGAAGGATAGTCGGAAATTAACTACCGTATAAAGACAGCACAGCGACCAGTGACTATGCCTTCATCGCTGAGCAGCCCCACCGACAGTAAATTTTTATTTTTGTAGTGAAAAAACCAAGGTCTTCGTTGGGAATCGAACCCACAACCCCAGTACTGATAAGCTGGTACACTACCTACTAGCCTACAGGGGCACCTATAGCACGTATTTGAAAAAAAAAACTTAAATAGTACCTTTCCTAGATATTTATGATGTACTTTGCACGAATGTGCGTAAATACTATTTCAATTTATTATTATTGCAGCTTATTCATTGATTACCTTAATCCATTACATGTTTTCAGTCCATCTTTAATCGAAAGATACTTTCTATATAGGTTTGCGACAACATAAAAATCAAATTATTCACATAGTTCAGAATTAATAACACATGGCAATATTGATTTTTGTTTTTGGAAATACAAAGGAAAAACGATTTTCATATGGGACAAAGTTTAGAAAGGCAAATATTTTGCTTCTTAAAATATAATTTTCATAACTTAAATTTCCTAATGTTTTATTTTGCGAAACGCTTCTATAATTATTAAATTGTAATCAAATATTTTTAACAAATCTTTTTGTCGTTTTTTTTTAACGAAATTTGCTTTCTGTTTGTTGTTAAAGCTTTAAAGTTGTACCACTGAAATAAAATATTTTTCCTAATGGAAAACGATTTTTCGATTTACAACATTTCGCAAGATCATACTATTTTGTGTTTTTTACCCAGAAGCGACTTAAGTTACTGAAAAACAAAAATTTATATAAAGCCTGTTCTTATTCGATTGTTTATTAAACAAATCATTAAATATCTGTATATGAAATATTTATTATCATACATGGCCAGCTGAAAATATTTTAGCGTATATTTCTTTAAATAAACGTTTTGTAATATTGAGTTCTTCTATTGCAAAATAATAACGCAACATCCTAGAGTTTTCAAATCAAATTACACGATTTAATCACTTTAAATATACAGAAAATAATCACGATGGTAATCTCATCATTGTAACGCCTTAAAGATGCTTTATTCTTTTGTTCTCTTTGCTCAACTTGAATTCAACTTTATTGCACACAAGTGGGACGTATATATTTTTTTTAAACTTTTCTCTTATATACAAGAATATTCTACTTTAACATCATTACATATTGTTGTTCTTATCACCATTCAGTATACGTGCTTGTTTGGCTGTGTGTTTTGTTTTTGTTCTGTGTTAGTTGTTTTTGTTTTCTGTTGTTTATTTTATTTTGTGAAATTTCTTATAAGTTTGTTATTGCTATCTTGTGGGTATACGAATTTTTAGAAAACTCCACAATTATTGTAAAAGACACAATAGGTCATTTCGTGTTTTTTTTTACTGATAATTATTTCTTTTTTAAACTTCAACAAAATATCTTCTTATCAATACAGATGGTTACCATTTTGTCTTATTTGTCTTAAAACAGCAACTCTGGAACATTGAGAAACTATCAGAAATCTTACAGATATTAAGTGTAAAAATTTATGTTATTTAAAGTTAGTAACAAAATGTAAATTTAGTTTATTTTTAGTCATATTTTAAATACAAATCAAAATATAGAGACCAAATTAATATATTAAACAAAACATATGAATATAAGTATGGAATCCGGCAAGAAAATTTAAAAAGTTGAGTATGAAATTTACCGATATTGTAACTCGCTAACCAAAACTTGTTAAACAAAGACATAGTACAGAGTTGTAATATAATTATCAACTGCTTCTTGACTAATAATTACAACCACATTATTATACATTTATGCATTTATTCGATTATATATTTTTGTAGTTTTATTATCAAATAACCCTGAATACAACCTTTCAACGCAATTTTATTTTTCGTTTTGAAGTTGCGTTAAACACCAGTATGCCACAGAAAACTACTGCAAACATGACATTCTCTTATACACAGCCGTATAACCAATCCAAAAGGTAATTCACACGTTCTTTCGAAATCTATATTTATGTGACATTTATAAAATGTTTAACAGCTTAAAAGAACATTTTTCGTTATTTCAAGCTGAAAGAAAAATAATTGCAAAACGACGCTTGACAGCAAATTTAAAAAATAAAAAAAGAATATTTTTATAATTTAAAAGGTTTCTGTTTTGAACAGGAAAGCTGCATGGAAAATAATATAATTTCATTTCAAGCCACAATTATTTCACTTAATATTTAAACAAATCTTGTTATTCTTATTTATTGGGTTTAATTTAAATTTTTAAAGGGGCAATAAATCATAGAATTGTTAGTAATTCTGTGCCTTTCTAAGCTTTTACATATTTTTAATGCTAAAACTATAGAACTATAAAAACTTTCTGAGAAAAATTATAATTTATTTATTCTTCTTTTTAAATTAGCTTCTTTACAGCTTTATATTTATGACTTAATTTTTACAGTTTTGCGAAAGTTCATAAACAATTTTAATAAGTTTATTTATGCCCAGCAGTACTAATCGTTATGGTGGTTTTTGTTATTGTTGCTCAGGTGGTGTTTGTTGTAGTTCAAAATATAATGCCTCAAAATAGTTATTAAGCCTAGCAGATATGTTTAATATTTATTTAGCTTAATATGTTGCAGATTCTTGCGTGTATTAGTTGAATAAATTATATATTCATTTTTGAGGTGTGCAGAAAATTTTCGAGTGTGTAACTGGAACTGCTGGGTAAAAACATGTATTAAATCTATCATTCTATTTAAATTGAACTTTATAAGTTCAGCAGAAAATTTTACTCAATATTTTAAGTGTGTGGGTTTTGCATTTATTGGCATTTTTGTATTTCAACAGGATTACAAGCGACAAAATATTAAAACTATGTAAAATTGGAAGGGAAACGAAAGAAAAACTTTACTTTCGTGTAACACATTGAATTAGTAATGCTGGGAAAACGGAAATTGCGTGCTGAATATTTTTTGGCATAATTTAGTTTACGTTTTATTATATACGAGAGAAAGTAAAAAAGTCCTTAAAAACACATAAAAGATATCTGTCGATTATTCGAAAATTATTGTATTTGAAATTGGTGACAACTTAGATGCCGCTATTAATTTTAATTAATTTTATTTTAATTAATCTTCGCATATGTTGTGCTCGTTTCTAAAATACAATGTTCTATTTGTTATCTACAGTTATCAAACAAACTGCAGAATCAGCCATACAATTTTCTTTATTCTAAACTGCGAATAAATCAGTGAAGACGATGAAATTTCGATTCGTCAATTTCGATCAATAAATCGTAAATCAAAAGCTGCACTCGACAGCCAGTTTACTAATTACAGATATACAGTTTAGCTATAGACACATATTTCACCTATAATCGTAATTATTTTGCCTTTATTCAACAAAGTTATTAAAAGTCAACTCAACTAATCGATTAATCTAACAATTGCAGAGTTCAATAGTTTTTACTTGACTTTATGATTTGTCATTATTGAAAAGTAATACGTGAATGAAATCAAAAAAATGAAATGGCAGCTGTAAAAATATATTGGCTAAACATCGGTGTTAGTAATGGATATATCTAATTTGATAGGAAAATAAGAAATAAAAAATTGATTCTATATTGGGATATACGAGTATATTATTAAAATTTAAAACTAATTATTGATGGAGTAAACAAGTCTGTATAGACGTTTTGTGAAACATTCACTTCAGTCCATTTTGAACGTTCATTCTAATTTAAAGAAATTTAATTAGTTTTAACTCTAAGGACAATATTAGGAAGTAATCAAAAATATTAACAGAAAGTAACAGCGGTGCTCGTAATAATAAAAACCTAAAATTTAATATAAATTTCGTAGTATTGTCACGTTATTTTTCCAATGGCAAAGTGCAACTTTTATCTTGTGGAACTTAAGTAATCAAGAATTTAATTACTCGTGATATTTTGTATTCTTACATTATAGATATCTGTCCTTCCAATTGTCTATCACAGGCCTCTATCATAGTGGCTGGAATAGCTGGTACCGTAATAGCTAGAAATTTGATTGCCTCTATAGGCACCCTTCAAATTTGTATGGAGTATACAATACTTATCTGTTTTGAGAAGAAAGTGCATAAAAATATAATAAAGTGATGATCATATACAGTAGAATCTGATTTTCACAAACGTGACCGTATTTTTTAAAGAATAAGAAAATTTAATAAACATGAAATGGTGTCCCCATAAAGACGTGATTTTCACTTATATCTCCTCAGTTTTGTAACCGTCAGAACAAGTAAAAGGAAGTAAAATTTGTAAATTAAATTACAATGTCAAAGAGTCGTGATATTCACCTATATGATGTTAACTTTTATACTCTTATAGCTTTATCTCTTAATATATCCTCAATTTGAAAATCAATTCAAGAATTCAAATTATTCAAGAATTTCGAGGCACAGGTATATGATCGTTTCATTTACAATGCCTAGTGCCTGCGTAGTTTCTTCTGGTTGACATTTTTTAATACACTTAATCCGCCATAAGTAATTTCAATTTACATGATTATTGTTGTTGTGTTGAAAATTAATGGTACATATATATTAGGTAATCGGGAAGGACTCTCTTCACATAACAACAAACAAAAAAACAAAATTTAAGGTTAGGTTTTAGAGGAGTACAGCTAAATTAGCGTTTGCAGGATAGCTTAGTACACCTGCAGTGCAAAAGCATCCTAATTGCTGAATAAATAAGTACAACATTTACATATCGCAGGTTGAGAAGTTAAAACTTTTTCATTATGTAGTACTTCGGTTTTTCAACAAGAGGTTTGTTTTTAAATTGTGACAACACCAACAACATGAAAGTTTGGACATTTAGTTTTTTGACGCGTTCGTAGTAGATGCATTGGCAATTGTTACAATAGATTAAATTTCGCACGAAATTCGCATTAAAATATTTAAAAGTCCTTAAGTTACGTTTCGTAAGATACATGATATTTTTTGACAACATAATCATCCTGCTATTAAGAATTTGGTGGTTAAATTTTAGTCGGCAGGCTCGATACAAAATGTGCGAACACAACACGTGTTCAACTGAAAATATCGCAGACGTGAGCCATATTGTTTAAGCAGGTCCAAATTTGTCAATTCAAATTTGCCTTGTGTTGAGAACGTCGAGCTCAGCACATGGCAAATTTTGCGTAAGGATTTGACTTTCAAGCCTTACAAGGTTAAACCGATGAACGATGCCACATGTCACGCAGCTAACGAAACAATTAATTTATCACAAAACAAATTTTCCGATCGCACAACAATCTGCAGTTAAGTAGTCAGCCTAATCATGTGATTTAACACCCCTGGATGATTTTTGATGGGGCTATGTTAAGGACAGTGTCTGTACGGAGCTAATTCCTTATATTAGGTCGTAAGGTATGCTTTGCATGAAAACAATAGCAAAAGAATTAAATGAAATTGTAATCTAATAAAGGGCCAGATTTTTTATATATAACGTCTTACATCTGCACTGTGGTAGATAGAATTTTAAATTTCCCGGTTTCTTACTTCAGCAAACTACTTTTGGTGGAGAGCTTTAAAGTCGTTTTTGTACAAACTTTCATTTAGTTTGAGTATTCGATTTTTTTTTTTCATTTTCAGTAGAAATCTAGAGGAATCAAAGTCAGATGCCTTTTGTAGTCTGCTAACGCTATTAAAAAGAGAATATCAATATAATTTATTTGTTTATGGTTTAATTTTGAGATTTGATGGTCTCAGATGAATAGTTATTACCCCGAAAGCTACTACAATTGATCTTATAAATATGCTTTTCATACATTTAAGTAATATTTATAGATTGGAGTCTTTGGAAGTGTATTACGAAATGAAAAATAAAAGACTCTTACACACAATTTAAAAAAATAATAAAATTTTAAACAACAGCGTGTCATTGCTACTTTCAAATTATTTAACGTGGCAAAACATATACTGAAGCTACAAAATTTTATTTAAAAAATATATGAACATTTTCCCTAAAACCTATTAAAACTATGTTTTAACTTTTTCACTTCAAAAAACAGAAATAAAAACTTTAAAGCTAAAAACTAGGAAATGCTTCACTTTTTTAATTATGACTTTATTTGTGCCTTTTAACATTAAAATATGTGTGGCATTAAAAACTGGAATAGTTTATGGCAAAACATAAAAGTGTGAAGGCAGCAACAAGAATGAACCCAAATATATACGACGTTTTTAAATGTGTTCAACTCTGTCTTTTGTGTGAAAGATAACTTTATTTCATTTTGACTATACTATCTTTTTTTGTTATGGCGATGAAAGAAATCTAATCAAAAAATTTAATTTTGTTTAAATAAATAATCCAACGTTGTTAGTCTGAACAAATAAAAAGTTCATAAACATTTATAATGTGAACAGTTTTCTTTGAACAGGGTGTCAGTTCACTTTACTCCTATAATAAACGCTTATGGTGATATTTAAGAGTTTTTATTTAAATAGTTTAAAATTCAGTTGTATAGCTCATGAACGCCCTATATGTTGTTTCTATAGCAAACTGATTTAATTTTATAAAAAAATAATTGCAAAATTTTATTTAAGTTTATGTAATGATGAATCAAATCAATTATTTTATGAGCTTTAAGGCCCAACTATAATATACATAAGCTGGCCTAAGCTAACGCCAAAAATTAAACGAAAAGTCTGTCAAATTCTTAAGGAAATCATTGAAGACTTTTAGCTAGCTATATTGTACTTACATGAATATAGAAATTATTATGCACAATTGCAAATTTTTTTTATGCGTACTTTTGTAAAAAAATAATTTATTTCTAAATAAATGAAATTTGTTAACAAAAATTAACAAAAAGTTGTTTAATAATTATAAATTGTATACCCAACACTGTCCTTATACAAATATACATTTTTTTAACAGTTTTAAGATAACTACGAAGGAAAAATTACACATATATATTAGTTATAGTTTTTTGACCTTTTTAATATTTTTTAGTAGTTAATTAGAAAAGCACTAGGTCAATTTTAATAAAAAATCGTTGAAAAACTTTTATTTTTTATTATTTTTATTTGAAAAAAAAAACAAAAAAAAAATTTTTTTTCAATTTGTTTGTTCATTATTATTTTTGTTTTTCCTGATGATTCCAACCAACGGTGTGGCGTAATATCGAAAAAATAATAAAAACTAAAAGTTTTTTAAAGATTTTTTATTAAAATTGACTTAGTGATTTCTAATTAACTATTAAAAATTACACATGTTGCGCAGTTTGTATTATTTGGGCCAAAGTACTAAAAAATGCAACCGTGTGCATGATTGAATTTATAAACAAAAAAAATGCATCCAGAATTCTTCAAGGTATTACCTCTTTTACTGCATATTTCTGATACTTCTTTCGATGCTTGTTGCTTTGAATTGCCGTTATAATAAAACGCGCCTGTTTTGTCATATAAGCAATTTCTTCTTTGTGCGTTTTCCATTAAATTCAGATAAAATATTTTTTCGCTTTCGGCCTTAATTGGAATTTGTTTACTAATGTATCTATAACGTACGGAAATTACGATCAGTTTCGTAGATTGCTTAAGCAAATGACATTTGACGAAAAGTTTTGTTAAGTACATTATAGTTTGCCACATATGACTACTAGGTATTTGCATAGTTGCTTAAGTTGGATTAAGTCAGTATATGCACAATATAGTTGGGCTTTTAGGATAAGATTAATTTGAAAAAAAAAAAACAAAAGATAAGGCTTAAGTTCTTAAGGCAACTAATGCTATTTACATTATAATAATTAATAATATAATAATATTTTTAATTTTAAAATTTTTCTTCTTAAAAATTTTTTTTGCATAAGCCAAATTTTCGAAATTATCTTTTAGTCTAAATAACTATTTAAATTTATACTGATACAATAAAGAAAATTTGTTTACTATCTTTTAAGTATATATTTTGATGAAGTAAGGCCATGACAAGTCGCTTTCAATATTATCATTATCTATTTTGTTTTTTGTCAAAAAACGGACATTTCAAAGTAATTGAAATTGGTTTTTTATGAAATTTTTAAACACTTTTACCGATTACTGCCATTTTATTAGCTTCTTTTGAAACAATTAATACTTTCAGAATTCCAAGAATTTTAAGTTATTTTTTTTTTAAAGAGAAGTCGCACTTCAGGTAACAATGCCTATTTAATTAAGTACCGTGCTACATTCTTTAGGAAAGGGATAGAGAATGGATGAAACAGGTGGTGAAAGTAGAAGGATAGTCGGAAATTATCTGCCGTATAAGACAGCACAGCGACCAGTGACTCTGCCTTCATCGCTGGGCAACCCCACCGACAGTCAATTTTTATTTTTGTAGTGAAAAAAAATCAAGGTCTTCGTTAAGAATTGAACCCACAACCCCCATACTGTTAAGCTAGTACACTACCTACTAGCCTACAGGGGCATCTAATTTTAGAATAATATTGCATGAAAAATATAGTCTAATAAAGTGATAAAAATATGGATATGGAAAATAACTTTTCATGTCTCCAATTTTCTGAGGCAGGATTAATTAGTAAGTGTTTATTAAGTCTTTATATTAAAGTATATATTATATCTATTTGATATAATAGGAATTCAGTAGGAATAAAAAAATTGATACGCAAATATTGTTAAAAACATAGTTGATTACGTTTGGATTGAATCAGGGTAACAAAATTCAGCAACAGAATTTTTAAATTTAAATTCAACATTCACTCACGATTCACTATTCTTGTTATTAGTTTTCCATATTGTATTCTTAACACTTTTTTGGAAAATCCTTTAAAATCTCTATTTCATTTTATTCCACGTTGCAAGAAATCTTTGTATTATTTCTAAAAATTATATTTTCAATTTTAGGCACTTTATTGATTGACTCAATTTACTTACAAATAAGTTTTCTTCAAGCAAAATAAATTTCAACAAAAAACAAAAATCGATAGAAAAAATATTCAAAAATTTTTTTTCTTTTACTTTACATCATATAATTTTGTAAGTATATAAGTTTATAGTGTAAAAGCCAAGTGAAATGTATTCTAGTTTTTGCTTTAAATATATTTTTATAATTTCTTTAGAAAAATAGAATTTATGAATATATTTTTCCTACAAGTTCATTACATTTCTTTTATTGGAAATAAATACACACCCTTACATTTGTTCGAATAAATTTATTGATTGACTCACCTGTGTTTCTTCATATTATCCAGGTGCTTTTTGACTGTATTGTCAATGTGTTGCTTATTATTGTCGTAATTGTGTTGTTCATAATCATCAAATTCAATATCATGAATAATGGCCAAATGACCAAAGGGATTGTTGTAGGGAAGTGCGGCATGACGATGGCCGTCGCCATGATGGCCATGGTGGCCGCCCTTATGTTGTGTAACTGAATAATCTTCTGTAGCAAAAAAGAAAGAAAAATAAATATAAAAAAACTCTATAAAAAGGTTTCTTAATTAAATTGTACTCGCACAACTACTACTTTTGCCTGTCAAAGTTCTTTAAGGTTTTTACTTTCCTGTTGCTTGTATTAGTCTCAAATGAACGTATTTACGTTTGAGTGTTTAACAAGAATGTCAACTGACTATTTTTTCTGCAAAGGATAATATATTTGGTTAACAATTTTTTATCACTTTTAAGAAGAAAATTAACATTATTTTGTTTTTTCTTTTCTTTATATTAAGAATTAAAAACAGTCAAAGGTAAAAGGAAAGCATATTATTTCAATGGAAAGGGAAATGATTATCGTTATAACTATTTTTATATATAACTTGAAGGGTTTCACAGAAATAATGTGTGATCCAAATGTAATTCAATTCTCCTTGAACTGTGTATGAAAAGCAAATGTTTACAAAGCTTCCTCCTCTATTATAATTTTCAATTCACCATAGTGCCGCATTGCGCTGACAACTTTAGTAGTTCTTTTTTTTTCTAACAAAAGGATAAAAATGAAAGAAATAAACGTTTTAAAAGAATGTTTATCCAACAATTGAAAAATTTATTCACTTACAAGGGAAGGTTTACTATGAGTTACTTTAGGAGATGCCCTTATTAGCTATTATTAATTTTGCTTAGTACAACCGAATAGATAAGCAAATTACCAACCCAACCATTTCATATAAAATGCAGTAAAATATTCCTCTATTGTTAATTGGCCCTATAGGCCCTGCATGAAGCCTATAACGCCAAAAAAATCTGGTCACATCATTTGTTAACGGTGGTTATTAAAAACTATATTTGCGATAGACCATTTTCTTAGCAATCAATAATTCATGAAAAATTTAAAATGAATACAGTGAAAAAAATTAGTCGGGTTTGGTAATTCGAAAAATTTTAATATAATTTGAGAAAATTTTAAATCATTATCGCAAGCACAAATTAGCTATAAAATTGATATGACAGCAAAATGAAAACAAAATCCAGGTTTCTTCGACAATTATTCAAGATAAAAGTAACACTAGTGTAAATACTAAAGTTAACTACCCTTACTAAAAGGCAGAATAATGTTGCGATTTCTTAAATCCTAGCAAAATTCTGCTACTGACATTTTATTGACGAAAAAGCCTTAGAATATGAGAGAGTATTTGAATAACTAGCAAGTAATAAAGGGTTTTTCAATAAGAAGTTTGTTTTATAAAAACAAAATAAAATAATTTATACTAAGATTTAAATTTTTGCTTTTTTTTTAAAGAGAAGTAGCACTTCAGGCAACAATGCCTATTTAGTCAAGTACCGTGCTAAATTCTTTATTAGCAAAGGGATAGAGAAGAGAAAGAGAAAGAAGAAGGAAATTAACTGCCGTATAAAGACAGCACAACGACTAGTGACTATGCCTTTATCGCTGGGCAGCCCCACCGACAGTCAATTTTTATTTTTGTAGTGAAAAAAACCAAGGTCTTCGTTGGGAATCGAACCCACAACCGCCATACTGACAAGCTAGTACACTACCTACTAGCCTACAGGGGCACCTGTATTACGAACAGAACAGTTCGGCAATTATGAGTGAAAAATAATATTTAGTAAGTGTCCACCATGGCCACGCTTACAGATGTCGATTTTTTCATCAAAGTTTTTATCACTTTTTGGCGAAATGGCGGTGCAATTTCGTTAATCACATCTTGAATTTTGAGTATAAACTATGTCCTTAACCACAAATAAATTATCCAATGCGATTGGAAAATTTGGTTTGCAATAAATTGATCGTTTCATAGGCTGTGTGATAGGGGACGCCGTCCTGTTGAAACCACATGTCAATGATATCCACCTCGTGATACACTAATGGTTACTGCATTTCCACCCTCATCTTCGAAAAAAACGGCCCAATCACGCATGCAAAACATGCATTGCTTCAATTCCTACACCAGTTTAATTTTTGTAAGGCTTCAAAATCAAATCCTTACGCAAATTCGCCTTGTGTTGGTCTTGGATAACACCAATTGCTGAGAACTCTAACGATTTGACGAATTTGAATCTGCTTCAACAGTGCGGCTTGCGCTTACGATATTTTCAGTTGAACGACCCGGTCGAATAGGTGTTGGTGCTCGCAAATTTTGATTCGAACGTGACTTAAATTTAACGACCAAATTCTTAATAGCGGCCTCAGAAGGATGATTATGTTATCCGAAAATATCACGAATTTTACGAAATATAACTTTAACAGAACCACCATTTTCTTAGCGGATTTTAATTATTTGAATACGATTTGCGTGCAAAATTGAATTCATTTTAACAGTTGCGAATACATGTACTACGAATACTTAAAAAAACTAAATGTCAAAACTATCATTATATTGGCGTTGCCACAACATAAAAACAAACTTTCTGAATAACCGGATACGAAAGAAAAGTAAAAAGCCACAAATTTGTTAAAACAAAAAAAAAAATTATTAACAAAGGTTGAAGTCAACTTAGAAACACCACAAGATATCATTGTAGTAAAATATTTTTTGGTACAAAATACAATTTCTCGCTAACGAAGCTTCCTAAAAGATTGGATTTTTATATTGAGTATGGACTTCCAAAAAACTACATTAACTTAACTTAAATAGAAGTATAAATCAAGAAAAAAATAGCTGCTAAAAATAGTTTTAGTCTGGAGATATTTTCATTCTGTTATAATAACATGCCATACAATTATTGTTTTGTAATACACATTATTATTTAGCGATTTCGAACTCCCCTGGTGCTCCTGTAGGCTAGTAGGTAGTGTACTAGCTTGTCAGTATGGGGGTTGTAGGTTTTGACACTATCGATGGGGCTGCTCAGCGATGAAGACATAGTCACTGGTCGCTGTGCTGCCTTATAAGGCAGTTCATTTCCGACTATCCTTCTACTTTCACCACCTGTATCATCTCTTCTCTAACCCTTTCCTAAAGAATGTAGCACGGTACTTAACTAAATAGGCATTACCGCCAAAGTGCTACTTTTCTTTAAAAAAAAAAGTCCGAAGATCACAAAGACAAAGTCTAGCCACTTAAACTTTGTAAAATTAATAATAACTTAAATATTTGCATATTTATTTAGTACACTATTTTTCATTTCAACATCACGGCATTCTTCCCCACCTACAACCCTTAAATATGTTGATTGCAACAAGATAGTAAAAGAATATGAAATATTTTTTTTAAGTTTTCAGACATAATCTGCAATTTTATTAAGAAAAAACTTTAATACAAGTGGCTTTTTTCACTATTCTTTTTACAGTAGGTCTTCTTTTACATTTGGACTAAACGTGTTAACAAAATATTTAACTGCATAGGTTTGTTAACCTAGAATACTTCAAAGTTATGTAGATTTCGAAATGTTGGCTATTTTTTTATGTATCTTTGTTTTCTAAATGTAATAAAATTTATTAATTTAAAAAATTATCCCAAAAAATATTTACCAATTAAAAATACCGCTGTTTATTTTTATAGTACGAGGAAGCTTGATTTCATTAACACTGGTTGTGGTAATTTTATTAATGTTGTTACTATTTATTGTTTGACTTAAAAAATTCTTAATTGCCAGGCAAAGTGAATAAATGTTAACAAAAACGTAGAAACATATACAAATACTCCCTACAGCTTTACTTCAATCATTTCCGTCAAGCATTTTCTTAAATTTAGAAAAACTGAAATCTATGGTAAATATTACTGTGGAAGTTACAACTCTAGATTTGAAATATGTATATGGCGGAAAATCATATTTTCTATTTTGCGCTGTTCGATTCGCTGTATATTACGTTGCCGGGGGATTCATATTTAAGAAGAAATGTACTTTGCACACTACACTGCAGCATAATCCAGTGTGATTATAATAAAATAGCTAACCATAATCTACAATGCACCGATGGTCCAGTTGTTTCTGAAGGTTCTCCTCTTTCTCCAAAAATGAGTGTTAAGTACCAAAAAAAGCTTTACTCAATTTTCGCAGCGCATATACTGTTGATGTTGTTGCATGTTTTTTTAGCATGGATCCATTCTGCTCACAGCTTTTATCTGAATAAGCATAAATGAAATGCCATTATCATCTTCATCGGTGTGGTTACAAGGTCACGATATTTATAACAAGTCGTATTGCGATCATTGAGAAGGCAGTAAGATTTGCCGCGAATTCTACATGATACTCTATTAATTACCATCGAACTATTGGGAGCCATCATATAATTATCAATCCGTAAGAAAAAGCTGATACTATTTTAACATTTGGAAAGCCAGGTCGTTAAGTAATTTGTTGGACGTCAAATAATGTACAACATGAAATTTTTGTATACTTTTTTATTAATTTGTTGCATCCTTAAGCACAGATGTGTGTGCGGAAATGATGTTGCATCTGTTATTATGGATGATATAAGTGTTATGGATTTGGAAGCTCTTAATGTTCTTGGCATAAAAATACAGAGTGACGTTCGATGGACCAAATGTATCGCCCGACTGCCGAAAGTCTATTTTGGAGTTACTCGACCACGTATAAGAGAGACCCAGGAGGCTCGTTGAGTATCCAACTCTATTGGTTCTCTAGAGCATCGACGCTATGTGGGTTGTATTTCACTGTTTAATCGTATCTAAAATGGTAAGTGCTATAAGTGAATTTAGTGAACTTATTCCAGTTGCTAGCATGTTTTTGAATTTAGCATATTTTTCGTTGAGGGCCCATCCATTTGTAGTTTACTGGATACTGGAAAATTCATTTTTAGCAGAACAGTTCGTAGATGGAATAAACTCCCTCCAGAGATCTTTCCTGCCACTTTCCACTTTTTCAGCCGATATTTAAATTTGTGTTTTTCAGTATAAATAATATAATATTAAGCGTAAATTTCTGACCAAAAAAAGTCAATCAGAATCGAGAATTGAAAACTAAAAAGAGACTAAATTTAATATGAAAATTTCCTAGTGACCAATGCGGTTCAATTACTTTAATACTTTAGCTAAATATATATATTACAGATTTATCAAAAGTTGACCTAGCGTTAGGTCGATTGAAGCATTAGCAGTCGCATTTAAGGCAGAAAATGACTTCTTAATACTTTTTAAATCATCCTCCTAAGCCAGTTTATCAGGCATTCCTCATTCAGCTTTTTTCAGATTTATAGTCACTTGTTTTATATAAAAACTTATTTTATATATTTTTAAAATGTTGGCAACAAAAAACAAACTTTGGTACATTTTCGAATTATCAAATAAAAACTACCATTAAAAATTGCTTTTTATTATGAACATGTACTTACCCCAACCGCGACCTGTTCGTAAACTTTTATCCCATCTGTCGGGAATCATTGGTATGTGATATTGCGATTGATAAATGCTATACTGTTGTTGTGTATAAGTGTGTGGTTGCTGTTGTGCTTCATGAAGTTGTTGATGTTGGGTTTGTTTTTGCAGTTTCTTTTGTTTCGCCTGGAGTAGGTATTCTTCTTGTTCATGTGGCTGTGGTGGTTTGCGATGATTTTTGCCACTGATTGAATAAACATGGTGGGTGCGTATGTACTTCTCGTCAACCTTAAAATGAAAAGAAAAACATAAAAACAAAAAAGGTCAATTGTAAGCATGGGATTATAATAAAAAGGTTGCGAAACTGTTTTTTATAGGAAGAGTGTATGGGTGTTGGATAAAATAATTTAATATTTAAAGTCTTTAAATCCTTTTCAACTACGAAAAATGTAGAGAGAGAAAAATACGTTTTTTCTACAGCGACTTATAATCTATTATTTTTTAGGAAACAGAATATACAACAGGCAAAAGTTACTACTTTATAATTACTTTTTTAAACACAAGGTCTTTATGTAAAAATTTAATAAGTTTAAATTCAATATTTCGCGACATCATTGAAAATAAAAATGTTAAAAATTTTGTTATACAAAAATTAAATAAAAATTTTGTTAAACAAATTTAAAACATTTAAAAAATAGTATAACTTATAAATTCATACAATTTTCTAATACTAAAATTTCAAATAAAATTAAATTTTAAAAACATTATTCTGTAACAAAAAATTTAAGTTTTAATTATAAATCTTAGACACAGATTTCTTAAGCTTTATAGTCTTATGCACTAAATGTCTGTAGTTTTGCCCACGATTTTATATATATTTTCTTTTAAGTGCATTCTGTTCTAAACATATAGAGTCTTTTATAGCTAATTTCTAATGAGAATTTCTCTGAGAACAGTGTGAAGACAATTCCTTGTGCTGTTATATTTTGTTTTTTATTATTTTTAGTTTGTTTTTAAAAAGTTTTTAATTTATTTGTTATTAAACAAAATATTTTGATTCATTTTCATTTACTATGTCTCTACATGCCGCCCAACGCAGTGTCGAGATATTGAAAATGAAAATAAAACTTATTTAAGTTTTAAAATAAAGACCTTGTGCCTAAAATCTCAATTATAAAATAATGAAGAAAATCGATGAACTATAATTATTATAGAAAAATTACTACTACCTTATCCAAAAACTTGAAGACATCAAGATAACCGAAGACACGCTAGTCATTTTCTATCTATATAATAAATAAACATAATCCATAATAACATTATATACACAATGGAAATAGAACAAGACAGAAATTTGCATTATCTTGACATCAAAATAACACGATAACCTGTCTGTTAAATATTTGATATTTATAGAAAACCAACCAACGGACACTACCATCCATGTCACCTCTAAACTAGCAGTATTTAGATATATGATAAACAGACTTAAGTTAATCCCACTTACTCCAGGTAAGTACCACAAAGATCTTGACATAATTTATACTGTAGACAAAAATAACGGCTACAAAGCCACTATTATCAACAAAGTTCTTAGGCAATACAACACTAAAAATAGGAATAAAGAAGGTAAAGAGACAACCGAAACAACACGACGGCACTCTCTTACTTACCAGGACCAGAAATATATAGACTAAATAACCTTTTCACCAAGAAAGTTTACTCACAGCATTAAAAACCTTGAACACGCTGAGATATAATCTCAGGACATCAACAGAAACAAGTGGCAAATTTAGCGTAGTACCTGCAAACATACTTATACAGAGCAAACTGGGCGAACAACTAAAAACAAGATTTACAGAACACATACGTTCAATACGTACAATCGAAAAAGAGAAGATTCCAGCTTTGCATTACACCTTGGCACTCACGGACATAGACCACATAG
This sequence comes from Trichopoda pennipes, assembly GCA_030448955.1. Taxonomy (NCBI): domain Eukaryota; kingdom Metazoa; phylum Arthropoda; class Insecta; order Diptera; family Tachinidae; genus Trichopoda; species Trichopoda pennipes. The sequence continues at coordinate 12,004,562 of JASKUP010000034.1, forward strand.
ACCATAGGAAATAGATGAATGTATAAAATTACTACATTCTAGCAAAAAAGGACGAAGACTAGACATTCTTGAAAATACGGAAATCTACAAAAGTAAAACTTTTAACAGCGACGTTATAAACGAACAGATAAATACGACCTCAGGCACAATGTTCACACCACTAAAACTACTCAAACACTCGATCAAACGGAAAACACTCTCAGACACACGTACCGAGATAACAATAAAAGACAGAGATATTGAAAATTATACTTAGAATTATGTCTTCACATCGAAAGCGCTCGCCGTTGATGCCGAACAACCAGCCAGAAAAATAGAAAAGATTTTAAGATTTTGTGTCCAGGATGAAAAACGATTAAATTAAGTTAAACATTTATTATTCTCTTATAAGTTAATAGTATGTTATTTTTCTTGCATTATTGTCTATTTATTAAAATTAACCTTTATCGTAGGATGGCAATACAATTTATACCGCATATACTTCAATTGAATGCTAGCACTTGTTAATAAATACCTAAAAGTGAAACCTGGTTGTTAAAATTGTAAATTTAGTCATTAAGTATAGCCAGCATTGCCAAAAACATAAAAGGAGGAAGTTGAATTAGAACTAATTTTTCCCAATTGTTATGTTGGGTTTGTGTTTTTTGTTTTTTTACTTAAGGCCGAAAATTATTATCAATATTATCTTATTTTCGGCCATCGTCAGAGATATTTAAGTAGAAATTTATTACAAAGGATTTATTGACCACAGTTTTAATAAGCCAAAAAAGCTCTAGAGCCAACGGAGAAAAACTTGTAAGGGAGGTAAACCAGAAATTGCAAAAAATATCAGATATATTCGGCAAACGAGTAGAAGCTGTGGAACAGAAATTCAGCGAATTCGACGAAAAATTGTCTGGCCTAGAAAGAAAAATGGAGGGAGAATTGCACGAACTAAAATCGAAAATGGACGACCTCCATATTCGAGAAGGACCGGTGAGAGTCATCTCTGAGCCCTCCAGCAAGATAAAAAACCCCTAGCTGTGACGGTAGCGCACCGTTTAATGTATTCAATTTCCAGTTTGAAACAGCGGCCAGCAAAAATAGTTGGAACAATGAAGAAAAAGCTATTGAGCAAATTCTGGCGTTAAAAGGTGCAGCTACCGAAATCCTCGAAAGCTTACCAAGAGCATGCAGAAATAATTACGAGGACATAATGATGGAGTTACAACGCAAGTACGGCGGCAAGCATAAGACAGAACTATGCAAAATGGAGTTACGATGCAGGGTGCAGAAGGCAAATGAGACGCTGCAAGATTTTGCCATGGAGATTGAACTTTGGTGCAGCTTACTTATCCAGTTGAACATCATCCATTCCTTGATCAGTTTAAAATTGCAGCATTTGTGAATGGCATAAGGGATCCAAATATTAAATATGCAGTTTTTGCAGCTATTTCGTACGGGCCGGCCCAGGAGACCGCCAAAGTCATCCCAAAGCCACAAGTCTACAAGGTACGACGTCTTGAGACTGATATGGAAAGTTGTGGAGACAAGAAAAGCGAGATAAAAGAAATGATTGAGCAAATACTGGAAGAAAGAAGTAAGTCGCGCGCAAAATGTTTCAGCTGCGATAAGGTCGGACATTTTTAGCGCAACTGCAGGTCTGTTAAGGAAAGATCAAGATTTGCTTAACCCCAACGGACAACCGACGGGAAAACAACACCAAATCGCACTGAGCTAGCTCCCACAACCGATGGCCCCGCAATCTACATTTCCAACAGAAAAGTAATAATCTTACTGTAAAGAACCAAGTCCTCACCAAAGGAGTAACTCTGTCCGTAATAAGGCCCAATTTAGTGGAAGGAGCAGTGGAGCCGTTAAATAATGTACAACTGCGCACCGCTACTGGGGATTCAGCCATTGCCTATGGAAGAGCCAGGTTACAATTGACTATCGGAAACATCAGCGCAGATCACGTGTTTGTTGTCGCTGATATAGTAGACGAAGTTGTTATCGGTGCAGACTTCATGATAGCTGACAGTATTAATCTGAATATGGGGCAGCAAATAATGATCTGGCGCATCGTGGAGATCCGCTTAAATGTTGGATATTAGAGCAGGAACGTAGTAAGGAAACCATTTTCCATCGAACGCCAAATATTACCACCTCTGGCGGAAACTATAGTTTGGACACGTGTGAAGGCGGATTGTTTGGACAACCGGTTGTGGGTGGTAGAACCAGAACACGTAAGGAAAGACATGATAACAGCTAAAGCTCTCGTGAAAAGCTGCAACGATGTAAAAGTCCCTGTGAGGGTAGTAAAACCGTCCAGCAGCGAAAAGACAATTGGCGAAAATGCTGAAATCGGCCGATGTGAGCCGCCAGGAGCCAAAATCAATTGCTCGACACATTCAGCATTTGCAAAAATAACTGCTAAAGAGCGGGATTAAACCACCCGACAGAAATAAATCGAACCAGTTGCTAAAAAAACATACCGCCGTCTTCGCTTTAAATAATACAAGCTAAGGTAGAACAGCAGTTGTGAAACATGAAATAAATACTGGCGAAGCGAGGCCCATAAAACAAGCACCCAGAAGTGTTTCCCTTGCAAAATGAAACGAGGTGAAAGAACTGATGAACGAATGGAGCGGAATGGAGTGATTGAGCCATCTTCGAGTCCTTGAAGCTTGTCGATAGTGCTAGTAAAGAAGAAAGATGGCAGCACCAGATTTTGCTTCGACTATAGAAAACTTAATAATGTCACCACTTTAGACACGATGTCCGAAACGTATAGGAATTGTAGAGTGGTTACTGGCAAGTGGAGATAGCCGATAAAGATGAGGAGAAAACTACCTTTAGCGCGAGCAATGGTTTGCGGCAGTTTAAAGTAATGCCATTTGGGCTCTGCAATGCTCCAGCTACTTTAAAGCGCTTAGTGGAACGTGTGCTTAATGGGCTTAACTGGAGGACTTGTTTGGTGTATCTGGATGACATAATCGTGACTTTCGATGAACACCTCAAAAACCTGGATGAAATTCTCACGCGTAGAGCGGCTGCAGGACTTAAATTAAGTGTTAAGAATTGTGCGCTGTTGCAAAAAGAGGTCAAATACTTGGGGCATCGTGTAACAGAAGAGGGCGTATCAACTGACGAGGATAAAATATTGGCAGTAAAAAATTGGCCTCGTCCACAAAATCTTCATGAGTTACGTAGTTTACTGGGGCTTTGCACATACTACAGGCGATTTGCGCCGAACTATCGTGTACTCAACAAGTCATTTTTATTCTTGATAACTTTGTGATATTTGTCTTCGTTTTAAAATATGCAAAGTACTAACAGCCTAAAAAGTTAAGTCTAAGTACTAGAAAAAGGAAAAGAAGTTTAAAATTAAACTTTTTATAGAATCTTCACTATAATTAATAACAAGTGTTCACTTCGATTATTGCAATACTTTTAAAATAATGGTCAATGTGGCCAAGGTCGCGGGTATTAGTAAATATTTTAAAAACGGTGTTTTATTAAGATCTTCGAGGCTCAAGCGTGCACGTAATTTAGATGCTAGAAGCTCTTTTAGTTCATTTCCTTGCACTTATAGTTCTTAGTCTAGAGGATTTTGACAACTGAACATCGTTGTATATTTACTAAATGTTTTCGAACACGTATAATCAAATCTATATATAACTATAATTAATAAACTTGATAACCATTTTATCAAATGCCATTTGCTTAATCAAACAGCAAAGCTGATTGACGCACATCAAGATATTATTAAGAAATTTGCTAACTTAAAGTAGATATTTTATGTAAATAGTAATTAAATAACAAAAAAAATGTCAGCTCAGAAAAGTAAAACTCGTTGCTAGTTTTTGGCATAGCAATCACCCAAAATGAGCAAATATTACAAAAGTATAGATTGTGCTAAATATCCATTACGATTTTTCTAATAAAGTGGCTTCATCCAAAATTCTGATATTTAGAAATTTTTCTGGCAACTTGCAAAAACTTGGTTCGTTGATGGTTTTAGCGATATATAGAAAAATTAAATTTCTTTCCAAAAACTGCACCCGCAATTTCAACTGAATTTAAGAACCTGTAGCGGAACCACCCTTATTCAAATTAAAAATATTCACACATATATTTAACACTATTCAAATTTATCAAGTGCAATGCACTAGCAATGCACACATGTTGTGTTGTTGTGTTTCCAACCACTTGTGCTGATCGGTGCGTTTCAGGTAACACATTTATTCTGCGGAAAACAATCCAAAAATAAATGCAATAACAATTAGATCACATTACAGTTTTCGCCCAATTCATACTAATACTACTTCGTAATATTAGTGTTAATAATATAAATTGGACATAATTATTTTAATGTATTGGAAAACCACTCAATCACGTATCCTGGGATACTATTTAAATTTATGATTGCCTGATTAAAACAATACAATTTATATAGTAATAAATATAGTTAAGATAGATTTTAAGAACGAGTGAGTTTTATTCTCACTCGACTCTAGACTAGTTACAACCTTCTCATAGTCGGTATATAAACGGCTGCGATGGAGAAGGAATAAGAATCTTTTCTTTACCTTCAAAGCTCCAAGTTGAGCTATCCCTACTTAAAACTGCTCCTAGCTGATCAAATTATAAATTAAAAGAAATAATAAATAAAGAACAATTCAATAAAAATAAGAAAAAAATTATTGACGTATCCATTTAAACAAAATTTGCTGAAGAAATCGGGATCGGGTTTTTAGAATAGAAACATGATTTTTAAAATAGATTTGCATGATTTGAAAACATTGTTCAGGCGTAAAATAATTATATAAAAATGCTTAGTCACATTTTGATTTTTACTTTAATCAAGCCGGCACAGGTATTGTTTTTATAAGAATATATATTTGCTAATGATAATTGATAGTGATAGCGAGTTTGAAAAGAAATACTGTTACGGCAGACGAAGAAATCGATTTTTGCCAGAGAGGCGTAAAACGTTGTACAACAAAGAGCAAGCAGAAACATTTTTTATTAATGGTTTCAACATGCAAAGGATATTTTTTTGGGTAAATCCTGTTTCGATAATTGTCAAACTTTTCAGATGGAGATAAAGTTAGTTATTTTTTTTTTTAATTAGTTATTGTCTTCTCAATTTACTTAAATTATTAGCAATCTGTCTGTCTCAAGTCTAGTTACTGCTAGTAATTACTATTCAAGTTTCTGACGTTCGGCCAAAACAACATCTGTCTCCTTTCTAGTCGAAAGTAACCATGATCATTTAAGCTGAAAGTCCATACCACGCGTTCTACGCGTACACGTTTTATACGCGTCTGTCAAAAAAGTAGAATCAGTGTAATTGTATGTGACAAGTTACACAGCACATCGCATATAATGCCTATGACGCATAGAACGCATGAAGTAGGTTTACTTTCTACTTTTCTACGCGGTGCAAGTGCCATGAAAAAATTTCAGCTGTTTTTGACGTTGTATTATTTCTGTTATTTTGATTTTTCAAACGTTGGTGCAAAAATATCACTCACTTCCCTTTCCAAAAACAATGGACGCACCCAAAAGCGTCTTCTTTTCTCTTAAAGTTTTCCATAGGTCCTCATTACACAAAATATCATATGCACAAATTTAATAAATTCTGTAAATTCTTCAAAAATTTGAATTTCAGTTTTCATTTTTACAAAAATTTTTTTTATTAGATAAAATTATTTACACCACAGCTGATCATAACAAAAAACTTGGCGCATAAAACTTGAATGTAACTTGAAGTTTGAAAAGCGTAGAACGCGTAAAAAGCATCAAACGCATACAAAGCGTGTGCGCGTAGAACGCGTGGTATGGACTTTCAGCTTTACACCGTCTGGTTGAAACCCCAGCTCCTGCACATCGTGATTGTTCAAATGATAAATGAAAAAGTCAGTAATCATTTCTCTACAGCGGTCATAATTGACTGTAACTTTCTAACCAGCATCTGTAAGGATGGGGAACATACTGTATTTCCATCACCATCCATCACCATTGGATATTTTGCGATAACTACTATGTATCTCTTGTAAATGTTGATAGTTTAAGAAAGCTTCTTTGACGCTTTCAAATTTATCATAAGTTTGAAGCAGAGCTGCCTCTTACCAGTATGCCAAAAAACCCGAACCAGTTTATAAACATAGAGCAAAAGTTTATGTTCTTCCCGTCTTTAGACGAGTACTATTATTCTTATAACAAGATTACAATTTGCACTTCTAACATATTTATAATGAGCGCAGCTGTTTTGAAAATAATCGAATTTATTTATTTTGTTCAATACGCCTAAAGATACATTCGATTGTATTGTTGCAAATGCATATGGTGTATTGCACTATTTCGCAATATATAAACAGCATATTATTTGTGACTTTAAGAAACATGGGGAGAGTTATTTTAGCATTAACTAGAGAAGAAGTTAATTTGTTATTTTTTACAACTAGATATTTAAGAATTAATGTTTATTCTTCTTTTTCTAATTATCCCTGAGGCTCTTTAACATGTTACGAATATAAGTAAAATGCTAAAATTGTTAAAAGGAAACTCCATTTGAAATTTGTACTTAATTTCAAATATACTGACATCCGTTAGATACCAGCTAACAACGAAAAAGAATTGTTCATAACTATCGTGCAAGTTAGTATATAAGCTAATCACATGATGCGTTTACTGAATACAAATTTTTTTGTTTTGTTCATTGAACTCACTTGTGCATATGTATTGGGGTTTTCAACAAGAAGTTTGTTTTTTGACATATTTGTAGTAGATGCATTGCTAATTGTTACAATGAACTCAATTTCGCACGAAAATTGCATTAAAATAATTAAAATCTATTAATCGTTCGTATGAGACCGCTATTAAAATTTGGTGGTTAAATTTGAGTCGATACAAAATGTGCAAACACCAACGCGTGTTCGATCGGATCATTCAACTGAAAACATCGCAGCCGTGAGCCACAGTGGTGAAGCAGATCCAGATTTTTCAATTCCTCGACGTTCTTCACAGTTAGGGTTATCCACATGGCGAATTTTGCGTAAGAATTTTACTTTAAAGTCTTATAAGGTTCAACTGGAGGCGTGATGGGGCCTTTTTTCGAAGACGAGGCTGGAAATGCGGCAACGATCAGTGGATGACGCTATCGCGAGATGTCAATTTTGGCTTTTTCTTGATTACTAGATATCACTGACATGTGCTTTCACCACGACAATCAGCAGTTAAGTGGCCAGACAGATCGTATAAGTTAACATCACTGAAATATTTTTTGTGGGGCTATGTTAAGGACAAAGTCAATATGAACCCATTCGAATCGATTTCAGCCTTAAAATGCATCAAAATGCGTGATGCGATTAAGGAAATAGGGCCGCCATTTTCCAAAAAAAGTAGTATAAAACTTTGATGAAAGAATCGACGTCTGTTAACATGGTTGTGGTGGACATTTGCCGGATATCATTTTTGTTTTTCTTAATACAATAATAATTGGAATCATCTTAATCAAAATTTTTTTGTTTTATGTTGTTTTAGAAAAAAAACTTCTTGTTAAAAAATCTGTTAAATTGTATTAAATTGTCTTTGAAGGGTGTTAAGGGTATTTTCAGCAGTTCAAACAATTTTTGTGATGTGGTATATTCGGAAGTTTCGTTGCTCCCACCTCTTTTTACTTTCATTGTTTGAATTATTAAAGGTACAAAATCTATGGCGCTAAATATGAAAAATCATTTATATAAAGTCTTATCGCTGTTTTATATTATTATTGCTAAATTATATAAAGTTTGTTAATTATATTTGAATTTATTTTTGAGCACTCTTCATATTATCAACTGGCTTCAAAATGAGCTTGTTTGTTTTATATTTAAATAACATTTTTCCAAAAACTTTTTCCTTTAAATAAATAAATTATTTAATTATGCCCTAAGTTTTTTGCAATTTGGTCACAACAATTGCCGTAGTTATTTTATTTTTTTAATTTAGATTTAATGTATTCGTAATTACATGTTTGAATTAAATAAAATGAAAAATTTATCAAAATATAAATATAATTAGCAAAAATGAGATTAAAAAAAAACCCACAACATTTATTATTATTCGCAGTGGTTGGCAGCATTAACAGAGTTTTAAAGTTTAAATTGTATTGAACCTTTGGGACTAATGTAAATGATAGTCCAACAAATACAAATAGACCCAGCTACAACATGTATGCATTCAGTTAAGAGAATATATAAAAATACTGTTAGTGGATGCTCGCAAGACCAAATGTTTTCAAACTAAATGTATATACGTACGAGTATATTCCAAACGAGAACAAGTAAAATTTTATAATTATAATCAAAGCTACGTAAACGTAGTATTTTTACTATATACATTCACTTTTATAAATATTAAAAATTCACGGGTGTACACATGGAAGAGAAAAACTAAAAATGAACATACACTTTCCTTTCTCCCTCGATAGATTCTCTTCTGTTTTGTTAAATACACAGCAAATGGTTGAATTTTTAATGAAATAAGTTACAGAACTTTAAAAGAGCCTTTTATTTTATTATGTATTAAAATTGCAGGGACGACAATTATTTCATAATCATTTATTATTTATAATACTTTTTAAGTATAAATTTGTTGTCATGTAAGTTCAATAAACATAAAGGTTTATTTTTAATATCAAAAAATCTTTTAATGCTTAAAGCGTTTTAGATTTATATTCTAATTACACACAGCTACGTTGTCATTTCTTTCCGTCTTTGTTGGCTGTTTGTTCGGTATGAACGGCGAGTGCTTTCGATGCGAACACATCACTCTCAAGCCATATTCTAAACTGTACTGGTGGGCTGGTGTTCAGATTTAGGCACGATCTTGAAACACAAACGCGAATCCGAAACGTAAAACTATGCGACTACCAAACATTGCTTAATATTGTGGCAAGAGCTGTGTACCATATTTCGCCGTCCTGTTGATACCACAGTTCTTGCACATCAAAATTGTTCAATTGATGAACGAAAAAGTCAGTAATCATTTCTATATACCGCTATTGACTGAGTAGCTTTAGCGGTGAGAAAATTGTGTATGAGTTCGTGTTTATCTGTTCGTTTATAGGAATCCCGCGGGATCCCAATTATAATAAAAACTGTTCCCATACTGCAAGATTGGATAATAGAACGTAATTGTCTTCTTTTTCTTCTTGCACGAAACAGCCCAAACTTTTTTTTTGTGTAGATTGGTAAAATTGTTTACAATCATCTGTTTCACGATTAAAGCTCCTATTCTTTATTGATTGTGTGTTTGTTCCTAAAATTCTATGGCTTATGTATTGACATTGAGAAGTTCTAAGTTATGAACAATTAAGAAACTTTTCTAATATTAATATCTCAGTATTAATATTTTATTTGTAGGCTTAGATATAACCACTTACGTTAATATTAAAAATAATATTAGGTATCTAATATTAATGATAATCCTAAAGGGATTATGTGAGAAAACTTGCAATTATTAAAATATTTCAAGTGCTTTATGAAACGCAGCAATCTTTTTATAAGTTAATAATAATTCATAGATAAGTGTTATAATATTTCAAACAACATTTCGTTGGTTTGCTTGGTTACCAAAAATTTTGGATAATTTGATACTTCTTATATAAATATTAATATGTTGGCAACTACGACCATTCATTATAGTACTTACTGGTCTTTTTTTCTTCTCCATTTCTTTCTAAACTATGTTGCCTATATGTCGAATCTAAATGCAAACATACTTACAAATATTGCAAGCAGAATAATGCAACCCAACAGCTTGGACAAACAATATTATGGTTATTATTAATAGAAATAATATTATGTTAAGCTGCAAAATATTCATATTTCAGTAGAATTAAGTAGAAATTGAACTAATTTTAAAACTTTAAGAGCTGTATGAAATCAAAGTCTTAAATTTTTAAGTTTTACATGCAGATGAGAATTTACAGCAACTGTCCAAAACTATAGTCGAGAAGGCGGCACTTAGTATATTTAACTTAAATATAGCTAAACAAACCCGTGCAGGGTCATGTACAAAAAGCAACCACAAAAAACAAAGAGAACAATCCACATTACACTCTTGAAGGAAGTTTCTTTTCTAAGTCGCAACACCAACAACATTATATGTAGTATTGACATTTAGCTTTTTGACGTATTCGTAGAAAATGCATTGGCAATTGCTGCTATGAATTCAATTTCGCAAGGAAATCGCATTAAAATAATTAAAATTCAGTTCGAAAACGGTGGTTGTTTTAATGTTACATTTCGTACAATTCGTGATATTTTCGGACAACATAATCATCCTTCTGAAATCGATTTTAAGAATTTAGCCGTTAAATTTGATTCGATACAAAATGAGCAAACACCAACGCGTGTTCGGCCGGATCGTTCAACTGAAAACATTGCTGCCGTAAGCTACAGTGTTAAAGCAGATCCAAATTTGTCAATTCCTCAATATCCTCAACAATTGGAGTTATCCAAAACCAATTCATGGCGAATTTTGCGTAAGGATTTGACTTTGACTTTGAGGCCTTATAAGATTCGCTCAATTAATTCAGGAAAAGTCGGATGGTTTTTTTGAAAAAATAATTTTTTCAGACAAAGCCATTTTCGCTTGCTTGAAAATTTTAGCGTGATTAATCTGTTTTTTTTTCGAATACTAGACTAGACATGTGGTAACGGTCAATGTATCACGCTATCGCGAGATACAAGTCTATTCTGAAGCCAATATGGAGCTATGGAATTCAAATGTGGGTCACTGCCTCAGTGTCAAATGTCGAACGGATACAAAGAAGCCAGAACAAAATCCTCAGACGCATAACTGCTGCCCCATGGTATGTGAAAAACTCAAACATTCACAACGATTTGAAAGTGCCCTCTGTAAGAGAGGAAATACAAAAGTACGCATCTAAATATTTGACAAAGCTGGAATCTCATCCAAATATTTTGGCACGTAAGATATAAGATGATAGAGGCTACAATCGTCTGAAAAGGAGAGACGTTATGGCCCTTAGCATAAGTAACTTTTAGGATTTTTTTTGTTTTTTTTTACTAGTTAACTAAAACTTTTTGGCTGACATTGGCTAGACATAATGATAATTTTCACTTTTAGATTTAAGATTTGTCCACTTATTGTCAGTTCTATTATTTTGGAGGTTTTATAGATAACATTATGATTAAAAAAAACGCGAGATGCTAACAATTCAATTTTGCTTAATTATTGACGATATGCATATCACTGACATATTGTTATATCAGAATGGTGTCAAATGCCACACAGCCTATGGAATGATCAATTTATGCAAAGCAAATTTTCCCATAGCATAATTTTACAATAATCAGCAGTTAAGTGGCTAGCCAGATCGTGTAATTTAACACCACTAGGTTAGTTTTGTTGGGGCTATGGTAAGTTTAAAGTCTATACGGAGCAAATCGAATTGATTTTAGCCTTAAAACTCAAAATCCCTGATGTGGTTAACGAAATAGGACCTGCATTTTGCCAAAAAGTAATAAAAAAAAAAGTGAAAGAATCAACATCTGTCAGCGTGGTCGTGTTAGTGGACATTTTCATTCACAATTGCCAAAGTTTTCTCTTCGTATAACAATAAAAATTGTAATCATTTTAATCTAAATTTTTTTTATTTTATTTTAGAAAACGAACTTTATGTTGAAAAACCCTTTACTAGTTCTCAATAAAAAAAGATTTTGTTCAATGTAATAAACTGTAATTATTTTTAGAAACAATAAAATATACAATATTCATAAAAATAGACACATGCAGGTATCCTTTAAATCCATTATCATTGTGTTTTTTCAGTGATACTTTAGCCTTAAATATATTATAACTATACTAATCACCAACACATCACTTCTAGGACGTTCTTTGGGGGGCCACTCTTAACGTTTTGGCTTTAGCAGGTGAATTTTCTGTGTAGCTCTTTAGAAATAGTGTGCAAAAGAGCAATTTTATCCTTTAGTAACAGTTACTAAAATTCTTATTTCGCAGCTTCTGTAGTCAGATTTTTCAACTGCAAAGAGTAAAACAATATTTCTACTGGATTTTGGTTTACTTATTGCTTAGTTAACGCTGATATTTCTTTATATAATCTGACTTGTAATACGACATTATTGCGCTTTTTCAATTTTAGATTAAAAAGTCAACATTTTACAGAACTGTTAACTCTTACATTTAATACTATTTTCTTCCAGTACAAAAGTAAGGTATAGACAAGTGTTTAGGTTTCCTTGAGTGGGGAGTGGAATTGCACATATATTTTAAAGAAATAGAATGATATGGCATTTATTTTGTTCAAATGCATTTTGTTTGTGTGATTCAGCTTTTTTATTGAAGATATACTCATCGGTAGAAATGTAAAATAGCATTCTTAAAGGGCACATTAACGTTTTGTTCCACCCAGCAAGGCTTTTATCTTTCTATCATTTCAAAATAGCAAAAATTGCGTTACATATTTTCCATTATTATCTTAGAAAGAATAATATCATATATACTGTTAACAGGAAAAAAATAACAAAAATTAAAAATATAAATAGTAATTTTGCTTTTTGTGTTGGTCTTATAAATTTGTTGAAGCATTAGCCGATTTTTTCCTGCTAAACTGTCCTAGAAATTAAATATTTTCGAATATTTGGGCATGACATATTAATAAAAATTAAACTTGCCTGCTTTTAATATTACAGAGCAATATAAAACATACAGCGTATGGTAATACAATAAATAAAAATAAAACATTGTCGACTACTAATCAGAATAAAGAAAACGAAATTAGGTACTCAGGTAAAAATATAATTAAAAACCTTTAAAAGAGATGATTGACCATGAATTAATTGGTGCCAAATAAAAATTAAAGCAAACTTATTATAGGAAAACTGCCTAAACGATCTAGTTAGAATATGATGTGCTATCTCCCCGGGAACCTGCAAGATTTTAAAAGTACTGATTAGTATTAATTAGTCTACCTATCAATTCCATCGGTTCAAAGTGCAGAACCATATCACTACGATTAATTTAAATATTGCACCTAGAAAACATATTCTGACTTCTGAACGTCTTAAAGCATCGGCAAGATTTTATTGACTTACAGTGGTCAAGATATGCAACTTAAACTTATAACTCACCTTTAAAACAATCGCCAAGAAAACAAAAATCAGAGTGTATATATATTAATCTGTAGTTTTCATAAAAACTAGGATATATGAGCTAAAAATGCAATCTAAACTTGATAATAAAAGAAAATAACAAAGAAATAATACTGAAACAGTAACTCAATTCGATTTCGAATTAATAGAAAGGGTTTTTTCTAATATGTATATAAAGGGTTTTTCAACAAGAAGTTTGTTTTATGAAATAAAATAAAACAAATAAAATTAGATTAAAATGTATACACATTTATATTGTATTACGAAGAGAAAAGTTCGACAAACGTCTACCTCGAGCACGCTTATTCTTGGATTCATGAAAGTTTTAACATATTCAATTTTTGGAAAAATGGCGGTCCTATTTCACATTACGAATTTTGAGTTTTAAGGCTGAAATCGATTCGATTGTCTCACAAAAAATAATTCAGTGGAGTTAAATCATGCGATATGGATGGCCACTTTTCTGTCATTTGTCTTGAAATTATGAGATCGCGAACATTGCTATATCGCGATTATTGACTGTTACCGCATTTCTAGCCTCATCTTCGAAAAAAAAACGGCCTATCGCGCCTCCAGAACACATAGCGCACCATACGGTGACACCTTGAGCAATAGCTTTTCAATAACCGCTTTCGAATTTTCACAAGCCCAAATTTGGAAATTTTCTTATTGACATACCCTGACAAACGAAAATGGGCTTCGTCTGAAAAACTGATTTTTTTAGAAAAAACAGCTGGTTGTTCCTGAATAAGTTGAGCGAATCTACAGCGCTGTGAATGTTCGGTTGGCTTAAATTCCTGCACCATTGGAAACTTTCAATGCTTTAAAGTCAAATCCTTACGCAAAATTCGCCATGTGGTTGTTTTGGATAACCACAATTGTTGAGAACGTAGAGGAATTGACAAATTTGGATCTCCTTCAACACTCTAACTCACGGCGGTGATGTTTTCTGCTAAACGACCAGGTAGAATGTTTGAGAAGATTTTTTATCGAGCCTGTCGACTCAAATTTATCGACCAAATTCTTAATAACGTTCGCAGAAGAACGATTATGTTGTCCAAAAATATCATGTATTTTAGGAAATGTAACTTTAACAGAACCATCATTTTCATAGTGAATTTTTATTATTTTAATTATTGCGATTTCCGTGCTAAATTCAATGCATCTTCTACGAATACGTCAAAAAACTAAATGACAAAACTATCATGTTATTGGTGTTGCTAAAATTGAAAAACAAACTTCTTGCTGAAAAACCCGATACATAAGTTTTTCTAAAATCCACAATTTAGTAGCTTAAAATGAAGTTTAGACTTGATAATAAAAGAAAATATTAAAGAATCGCAATTCAGAATAAAAAAGTCTGTAAAAGAGTTCTTGCTACCTATAAGCTAAAATACCGGAAGAACCTCAATGCAACTCCACAATCGGATTATTTATTACATATATAGAAAACCCTAAAAACTTGCCCTAGAAATTTAATATTTGGCAAAGAAATAACACTGAGACAGTTACTCAATTCGATTCTGATATGCTAATACACAAATACATATATCAACTGATAGTTGTTGATTCCAAGCTGTCAACTTGAAATGTTAAACACAAATATGACATTAAAGATAAATATTTTATCGAAGATATTTTAAGTAAGTAATATACTAAACTGCTTTAAAAGTAGAAACTTGTCAATATTTACTTAGAAGCAGTAAATTATAGCAAAACTTGTTTAAAATTATTTAACTGTTCTAAAGTTTTGATTAGAATCAAACTCCTCCAATTGTATGATTTTAAATCCGCTGACAGCTCAATTCTTCTCAGTCGTCAATACAGCCCACAAACACAATTGTATAATTTACATAAATTTCTTTAATAAATTTTCTTAAAAAAAATCAGGTAGAAAATAAAGGTCTAACAAAAAACTAAGTAGTGCCCAAATCTGAAAAGATAGAAGGTATTTGAAAAATAGATAGAATGAAGAAACTCTAATTCAAAATTCAGTCGTAGAACTATTGTGGCTCTAAAGGAATAATCTATTGCATTAGACTAAATTGAACAGCATAGTGAAAAGTTATTAGTTAAAGTAACAATCTTTAATACTACAGCTAAATTGACATCAAGTTTTCTTAATATAAGTATACTGACAATGCTAAATAATTTGATATGATATGGAAACAACTGAAAAACATTTTATTTGTTAAAGTTATATTAAACGGCATGTTAATCAAATATAATAGAAATGTACATTAGCAATTCTTAATTCATTGTTCTAATTTTTCAAAATTAAATGGTTTTATTGTATGATTTAAAAAAATAATATAATTATGAGAGTATCCTTAAGTCTTGGAATTTTCATTAGTTTATGTTTGCTGGGTATATGCTGTATACAAACACTTGAATTAACATGAACTTTTCCATGTGTGAAAATTTATATTTTTAAATGGCTGCAATTAAATGAAAGTAAGTAAATATTATCGTAAATACTTCAATTGCATTACACTCGGTTACATCTACATACACCGCATCCTCTTACATCAGCACTAACGCAAATGCACCTACTTCACAAACTTCAAAAGCAAATTTAATCGCGTGTTGACCTTAATTTAAAATAAATTTTGAAATAAATATTTCAATGTGAATAGATGTGGGAGTATAGTGAGAATACAAAAATTGACCGCAAAAACTATCAGTTTCTGTACGTGTTAGTCATGCGAGATACACCGGATGTAAAAGTGTATGTAACGGATGCGACTGTTGTTCATGCAGTGAATGTAGAAAGCAGACAATTATTATATAATTTTGCAATTTTGTTTAGCAAATGATTTTAAATTATGCATGAACTATTATTTAAGTATAAACTTCCATAACATGAGATAAAGATAAAAAATGTGTTATAATTATAATGCGAAAATTGTAGCTGGATTAAAAGCTAAAAATAAAAAAGTATAACAAATTGTTTGTTTAACATACGAAGACTAATTTTAACTTATGATATCCTTGGGATTTCAAAATGTATCATTATTAGAAGTAGCAGCCCTATAATCTAATTGCATTTTTAACTTAATGCTCCAATTGCCATATCGATTAAGTCTATTTACAATAAATAACAAATAATTAAAAATGAATTGTATCATTTCAAATTTCTCTATCAAAAAGTTAATTAAAAAAAAAACGAAAAATACTTCGAAGTTTTAATATCGAATGTCACAGAAAATTGCTTCGCACAAACACCTGCAGGAAATATATTGTAATTAATACTCGAAAACAAAAATTAATGTGAAGTTAATCGATCTGTCAATAAAATCAATCAAGAAGTTAAACAAAAGAAATTTAATTTTAACAAAATAAATTACACTTTTACTTATTTGAGTAAATTAAATAAATGTTACAACATGCAGTTTAAACTAAATATGGTAGAGTTATTTTGTCTTGTGAAATTGTCGTACATGTGCATTGCTGATGTTATTTATTACAACTGAAGAGTTTTAAATTTTTTAAGCTTATATAAAGAGAAATATAAAACAATAGAAAGAACAATACCTTTCTAAGCATCTTTAACTCGGAAACTTTAATAATCAAACTGAAAGTCCGATTTTTAATTTACATAGCAAACTAAGGAAGAAAACAACTAAAAAATGAATTATGTTGTTTATTTTTCCTCCGCCAATAATTTTCTGTTCTCTCTGGCTGGTTTGAGGTCTACTTAATGTTCTTAATTTAAGATCGATCACGAAGAAAATTAAATTAACTTTTGTGAATGAAAGTGCTATTTCAGTTCCTTAGTAACCCTTTCATGCAAAAGTTTTGTTGTTTTTTTTTTCGCAAATAAAAAGTTTTTGTGTTTCTTATTCAGTGTTTTGTGCGCGTGGGTGGACGATTTTTTTCCTGAAAATTTTGGCAAGAAACAATTGCTCTAATTTTAATAAAGGATGCTCTAATTTTAATAAAGGACTTAAAGTATTTCAGTGGACTTTTTTTTTAATTGCAGAACATTATACAGGTGTGAAGTAAAATAAAAAATAGGTGACAATTTTATTCGGGCAACGTTTGAGAGCATTTATTCTATTGTTGTATATGTACAACATGGTGCATTAACGGTGGTCTTATTCCGACTGTATTGCGTTACATTTCTTGTTGCTTTTATGTTATTCTCCAGTAAGTTATATTCTTGTTTGGACCCCAAATCCCCTATGAAAAGACAAAAGGGCTTGACTGTAAAGGATATTAATCAATTTGGATGACTCAGATACTGAAGCAGAACCTGAAGGACCTTCGGTAGAAATTCCTGTTGATGAAGCAAGCATTTTGAATAGTCTTTGCGAGGAAAGAAAGGCAGCGGATTTACGCGATGAGCTCCGTGAAGAAATAGAAGCTGAAGAATTGGAAGAATGGTAATAATTATAATATGGTATAGATATTTCTTAGGACATGGTTACACATCTGCTCAGGAACTTGCCAGAAATCAAAACTATGAGGTGTACTTTGATAATTGGTTTACATCCTTTCACCTAATGAAGATTCTAAGAGGTAAAGGTTTTGTAGCAAGCGCAATAGTGTGAAGCAACCGTTTAGGAAAGGTAAGCTTAGACTCTAATGCAAAGTTGAAGGAAAACGGACGTGGTTCATACAATTATAGAGTGAAATCACACAATGATATCAAAGTTTTAAAAATGGTTTGATAATAAAACTGTACAGCTGCTGTCCTCGGACTATTGTATTGCACCATTGTCTACATGTCGGCGATGGAATCAACGGTAGAAAAAATTTGTTGAAATTGCAATTCCAAATGCTGTTCAGAAATATAACCATTTTGTGAGTTATATTATGCGCTCTGTGAGTTATATAGAATAAATCACCGATCCTGAAAATGAGACCTTTCTTTTGGGTCTTGTACTTCGCAGTCACAAATAGTTGGCTTCTATATAGACGCCACGGCCACTAACTCTTATACAATTGCAAACTAAAGTTGCTACTGGCATTATATACAAAAATACTTTAGGTCCGAGGAAATGTGGTCGTCCATCAGACTCTTTACAAATGTCTCCCGTAACTTCAGAGCGTTGTGTACCTTCAATTCAATTTGCAGGAGTCAGGTACGATGGTGTTGTTCATTTGCCATGTTACAAACCAAAGCAGTCACGTTGTAAATTTTGTAAAAATAGTTTAACAACTGCACTAAATGCAATGTTTCTATATGCTTTACGCCTAAAAGAAATTAGTTCAAGGAGTTCCATGAAAAATGAAAATGTATATTAAAATATCTTAAAAAACATTATGTTATTAAATGCTTTTCCTTTCTTAAATTACTCAATAAAATCAATATAAAACAATTATTTTCCTCTAGCAAAAATGTTTACCTTATTACCCCGTTTATGAGCCATGCTGTATATATACAACATTCTACAAAAAGTAGATTGGAACAGCAACTTAAATTTAACTTCTTTTTTGTCTTTTCCAATGTCAATAAAGTTAGAATAAATGTTAAAAGAAAATATTGTTGCCATAACAGAGTTTGGTGCATGGGAGGGTTAAGCAGATTATTATTTTACGACAATAAATATTTGCAATTTGGCTGGCCACTTAATCATTTTATTGGCTGTATGATATGTGATGGCGTCCTGTTGAAACCACATGTCATGATATCCACATCGTCAATAGTGAACCAAAGTTGAGTTGTTAGCATCTCGCGATAACGTGATCCACTGACCTCCTTCGATAAGGAGGGTCAATTACGCCTCCAGACCATACAGTGATATGCTATGCATGCAAAGGCTTTTCAATAACCACTCTAGGATTTTCAGAAGCAATTTTGCTCGTTGACAAACCCTGACAAGTGATAATGGGCTTCGTCAAAAAAATAATTTGTTCAGAAAAACAAGCCTGTTGTTTATAAATAAATTTAGCGGATCCAACGCAAAATTCCCTGATGGTCTCGGATAACCCCAATTCTTGAGAACGTCGAGGAATTGGCAAATTTATATCTACTTCAACACTGTGGCTTAGGGTGGCGATGTTGTCAGTTGAACGACCCGGTCAAACACGCGTTGGTGTTCGCATATCTTGAAACAAGCCTATTCTTGATAGCGATCTCAAAAGGAGGATTATGTTGTCCGAAAATATTACGATTTTTACGAAATAAAACTTTAACAGAACCACCATTTTCACAATGGATTTGATTTAGTTTATTGCCATTTTCGTGCGAAATTGAATTTATTGTAACAATGGTTAATGCATCTACTACGAATACATCAAAAAAACTAAATGTCAAAACTTATCATGCTGTTGTTGAAAAGCTCGTGTAACTCGATATAAATACGTACATACGTACAGATGATGCGAGAAAAAAACATTATTTTATTTAAGGTTAAAAAAAAAGATACGGTTCTGAGTGTTAGTTTTTCGATTATTAAAGTATATTTGGATTTGTTAAAAATATCGTTTAAAATTGTTTAAACTTTAATTATGGAGTTTTAATATTTCTGTTCTTAACGCTGTTATTTAAAGTGTAGATATAAATCAAGCGTTTAAATTCTCTGCCTGAATTTAATCATGTAAAAGGACGTTTTTTTACCATCCTAGTAACGTATTAATTGTAATGCAAAAATATGAAAAAAAGGACTAACATTCTGCAAAATAAAAGTGAACTGAATCTTCTACAAAAAACTAAGAAAAATTCAGCATTTATACAACTTAACATCTTAAAATAAAATTCTAGGGAAAGAAGAGATATATTCAAAGTAAGAGAAATTGATTTTTATTATTTTTCCTGGTTACATTAAAAGCATTCTAATACCTTAGCGGAATCATAAATATAAAGTTAACGCTTTATTTCATTTTACTAAAGTCTTTGTTTCTAAATCTGTGGTCTTTTTTAAAGCATAACAAGGGGTAAGTAACCTAAGGCTAAAATTTAAAGAATTTACTCACTCATGATTTAGGTAAATTAAAATTTTTAAATATTTTTATCCATCTAAGCCGTAGCTTTTTAATATAAAAGTGCAGTTTTATTAAAAGAAACTTTTTTCCAAATTCTAAGAAGTTCTCTATTTATTATTTTATATTTCGTTTATTAAAAAAATAATTAATAATTGTACCTAAAACTTAAAATTAGTTATTCAAATATAAATTTAGATGACATATTAAAGCATTAACATTTAAAGAAACATCAATCTGCTTATAAAATTTATTAAACTCAGTACAAATTCTTAAAAACGTGTCAGAGTTAGCATAATGTGATCTGAATACTTTAATTACAAGTGGATGAAAACAACGCGTAGGACGAAATGGAACGTTAAATAAAATATTGCTAATCAACAAATCTGAACCGACATTCCCTTTTATTAAATTTAAAACAAAGATGACATTTAACATTGTTATTCGGCTTTTTAGAGTTGGCAACTATATTACAGCGAGTCTTCTATTATAGAATGGTAGAATTAATGATTCCATTGTAAGCCTCTAAGGCAGAGTAACAAAAACTGCTTTTGCACCGATTCCATGCTATTACTATTGTTTTTATAAAATGGATCCCAAATTATTGTGCCATATTCGAGCATAGATCTGACAAGAAAAGTATAAAGATGTTTTATGACATATTGGTCACTAAACTCCTTTGTCCAGCTCTTTATAAAGCCATGAATTGCACGTTCTTTGTTAATGGGGTTAAAATATGCTGTATAAACTTTAATTTAGAATCCAGTAAAATACCAAGATCTTAAATTACATTCAGTTTCTCAAGTTCGTAGCCGTTTAAAATATATAAAACACGCTTATGCGATACAGCACTTTTTAAGGTTCAATTCCATAAGATTAATATTACACCAGAAATTTAATGCATCTAAGTCCTTTCGCAGGATCATATTATCAGCGTGACTATTATATGTTCGAAATACGTGCACGCGATCTGCATATAATAGAACGTTTGAGTATTTAATGATATTGGGTAGATCATAAATAAGCAATGTAAATAATAAAAGTCCCAGATGGCTACCCTGCAGCATACCAAGTGAAACAATAATTTCTTTGGAAGTCTGCGTGCTAAAGCGAGCTTCTTGAGTTCTGTTTGAAAGATATGAATTAATTCACATAAGTAAATTGTTTGTGAATTCCATAAGGTCAAGTTTACCTGTCAGAAAATTGTGGTTTACCTTATTCTTACGCCTTAATAAAGTCGGCGTAAATATCATTAGTTTGTTTACGTAGAACAAATTCCCAATTGACTAAAGTTGTTAATTCCAAAAAATTAGTAGCGATTGAATAACTCCTTTTAAAACCATTCTGAGCTGCAAGCAATATAGACGATACTTGATGGGATAGGTGATGAGTAAAAATTTTCTTAAAAAGGTTAGGTATAGCGCAAAGTTTAGCAATGCCTCTGTAGTTGGCAACATTATTCTCACAAGAAGGTTTAAATAATGGAATAATAAAAGCATTTTTCCATATTTTAGGAGAATAACTAAATTTCAATGACATGTTAAAAATTATTGTAAGGGGTTTTGCCAGGACCATATCTGTTAAGTATGCAACTTGAAATACCATCCGGATCATATTTATATGGAAATTTAAGCTTTTTTCTTCTTTTGAGTTAAAGTTTTTAAACGGATGAACGGATGATACTGATTTTAAATATAATTTTTTGTTCTACACATCAGGTTTTTTATATTTTCCTAAGCGCTATTTATTTTATTATACAAACGAGTTTTTATAACATACCATTAATGTAATAAATGACTGTCTCTAAACAAGTGAATTTGAATAAAATTAATAAAGCGAAAATTCTAAGTCTGTTAAATGTCTAATAGTTTCATTAGTTTATCATCTTGCTGAAATTAGAATAGAACTATATAGTTAAACAATTTCAGAAAAATAAGTGTTCAATAACCCGGCGTTAATTATGAGTGAACTGCTCAGTGTTACTAAGCTTTTTTTTGGTTTTGGTTTAGGTCTTTACTTTTTATTAACTCTAGCCTCTAAATATTATTTTTAATAAGCAAACCTTTGGTTTTTTTACCTAAGTCAATAAAACCCTCTTTAGAAATATAACCCCTTTTCTATTATACATGTGAAAATGAAATATTTTCAAAAAATTTTAAGAGAAAATAATATTTAGTTCGCTTACCTTTTTGCCATTTATAAGCCAGGTGATGTGTGGTGCTGGCCTGGCACGTGTTGTGTTACATAAAGCCATCAAACGCTCACCAACTGCAACAGGACTGCGTTTACGAAACCTAATCACTGGTGGGCCGGTTTGTGGCACTGAATTAAAAAAATAAAAAAAAGCAAAATTACTTCAAACCATATTGAACATTCCATTTCTTAGCGTTTGTTCCTAAAAACACAAATAATAACTTACAAAACACATTCATAAATTGTTCAACAGATGCTTTTGTATACAACGGTGAGGTCATTGATACCTCACAGGTAAATTGTCCGGATAATTTAAAATCAACATTAGCCAGAGTCACTTGAGATTCATTTGAATTTTCCCACTGAAAGTATAAAAATATTACAAAATTATGTTGCAATTTTTTTAATATTTGCGTTTTTCTTTTTATTGCTATTGGCTAATAAAAACCAATTGAGCGCAACTTTTATGTTTTAATGTTGTGTACTTACATCGATGATTGCTCCTTCCATTGTAAAATTTTTAAACGGTGGTTTTCGTCCCTTAACAAATTCGAAAAATTTCATTTCTTCCCTAAACCATGAGACCTACAATAAAAAGGAAAATAAAAAATTAAAATTTAAAATAAATGTAAAATAAGGCTAGTAAAGTCTTAAACATAAGTAATTTACAAATTCATATTCAAAATCAATATTAAGGTTAGGCGTTTTTTTTTAATTAACGAGAAGTATAAAATAAATGAAAAAATGACATAAAATTAAAAGAAATGGAAAGAAACTTAGATTAATAAGCGAATTCAATAGTAATAGGGACAACGATTATATACCATTTAAATAAATACTGATTTTCCTATACTGATATCGATAATTAACTGTGGTATAATCAAGTTTATACAAAAATTCATTTAATAAACCAAGGTTTGTAAAAAAGCTCGAATTAAATATTTAATACTTTTTTGGCCCTGTTCGTAAATGCACCATCCTGTAAATGTTAATTATAATATTACTAAATTAATTTCTAAAATTTCCAAATACTCGTCGAATAAAATGTATAAAGAATATACTACAATAGAAAATTTTGTTTAGGCTCGCAGCTATATTGTTTAATCAGTTATATTTGTATGATGCACCCAGTGATAGATCTACAACCAGATGTTTCCTTTTTTTTTTTTTTGAAAATTTATCCCCAATAATTTTTCGAAGTGGATTAAAAAACATTTCTCAAAAGGTTCAAACATGTTTAATTTCTAAACTTTTCGAGCACAAATCTCAGATAAAAGAGTCGATTTCAGGATTCTACCTGCCACTGTTTATTCGAAAATGAATCTTTATATAAATGTTGTATTTGCCTAATTTTTTGTGTTTTCTCTTTAATATCAGACAAGTGAAGCAGCGGTCGATGAAATGATGAATTTCGGGATGTGTTTGCTAATCGTTAGTTCATTCATTCACTTTACGGGCTTAATAATCACCCTGGGCATAAACTTTTATTCAAGTTTATTTCTTGAAATTCCTAATTATTATTCACAACTCAGTAGACCACAAACCGGCAACCCATCTATTCAAAGGGCAGTGGAACATTGGGAAAAATAATAGTCATCGCGAGGTTCGTGTTCCCCCAAGCAGAGAATTCTGAGGTTATTAATTAACTAGCACATGGATTTATAAATAAGTACAAATATTACACCGAAATATAGACATTATAACAAAGAAGATTGTTAGAATGTAGATAACGTGCTCTCACTTAAATTTTTAAAAAAGAAAAATTACATTGAATATTGGCAAGCACGACACCCAGAAAAATTTTAAAAAATTTGCATATGCCAAACATACATTTTTACGGTCCACTGTGAATGTTGGCGGCGCCAAAATTTATTCTCAAGCAAATGCTGGTTATCTTTTGATGTTTAGAACATGTAATTGTTTATACTTCACTTTTATATTTTCCTTTCTACAATTTTGTTTAGGAGGTAAAACAACCTAGCTACAATCCCAAACTTAAACCCATTACGCAGCCACGAAAAACATTATATAAAATCGATTTACTTGTACGAACAGTTTAAAACATCATTAAAAATTCAAGCGAAAAATTTAAAATCATTTATAAAAATCTGCTAAAATTAAGAAAATCGAAAGATATTTTTTCAACATTTAAGAATAAAAGATATATTCTTAATCTGACTGTTTCTGCAATAAGAGGTGTGATAATATTGCTTTTCACTAGCATTAATCCTCCAATTTATATTTCAATTATCGTACATTAGGAATTAATTCGAGGAAAATAGAAATTACTTTCTTAAATAAAAATAGAAATAAAAATTTAATGAACTAATAACTGACTAAAAATTTAATAAACTTTTCGATTCATAATTAATTTCAAGGTTAATTTTAATTTATCGCACACACACACACAGTTATCACAGTTAACTACCAACAATCAGTATTAGTATTAGTGATTGTTAAATATAAACTATCTGGCAAACAATTTTCAATAGATCTTATTTTAATATTCATGACCATCTTTATATATGAGCCGTTGATTTTGAAAGTGAGACAACTCCATTTTATGTTCACAAGCAGTAATAGACTTATTTTATATTTTTTAAGGTCTTATTTAATGTAAATCTATTATGCAATAATGGTTATCCAGGTTTTAGTATACGCCAATGGAGTTGCCTCATTCTCAAAATCAATGATTTAATGAAATCGTTGATTTTCTTATACTGCAATGTAATTATAATAATAAAAAAATGAATAGTTTATTTTCTTATATATATTATTTCAATACTATTTCATTATTCCTTAGTCTATTCAAACAAAAAAAAATAATTTTAATTTTGAAACGAAAAGTGGAAGAACAAAAAACAATAATCAATAACTAGTTATGTGCATTATAAAAATTATATTTCTTAGTTGAGATAGCGAAGATGTTTAAAATATTCATGATAAATTGGTGATACATATGGTAATAAATCTTTGATATCTTTATATTTCTCTTGAGTGGTAATTACCGATGTCACTGTCATATTTAACTTTAAAGTTATAATTATCATTATAATTAATAAAAAATTTATTTTCCAGATAATGCACCACTAATTAATTTGAACTGATTTATTTTTGATAACAGTCTCCACAATTTTTCACGTTGAATAACTGTGTATTAAATGGTGAATACCTGTTTGTGCTGAAAAATTCGTTCACCAATGTTGTCAACTTACCATAGTTGCAGTATAATTGTGAAATTCTGATAGCGCTTCCTAATTTTATGCAATATAAAAATAGTGTTATTCAAAATGGACTTGCTTGTGAAAAATTTCCAATAACAAATTTATACAGATATTGAAATAATATTGATGTAACGACACGTTCTCGCGTTATGTTTAGATAGAGCTCGCGGCGTCCAGGGTTCGTTACAAAAAAAAAAGTTTACTTCACTAATAACACAAGAGATAACTTTTTTGTTTATAACCCACTCTTAAACTAAGTTAAAATTATCTACAGCACTACTGAGCACGCCAACGACGATCCACCGCTCCGTGGTCCTTAAGAGTTCTCTCCGCCGGCTAGCCTACTTCTCACACTGGAGCGAATAAGATTCTGGTCCAGTCTGAGCAGAACAGTTTGGCTGTCCACCAATTTTTGACTTGTTGCGGTTGTCACGAATAAGATTCTGAGACAACCTTTCCACAGCGAAATTGGTGTTAGCCTTTTGACAATCTTGTCCGTCTTGTTCAGCTAGGGCGAATAAAATTCTGGCCTTGCTGAACAAAGCGCGGCCTTGCTCTGGCCTCCGCCACCTGGGCGAATAAAATTCTGGCCAGGTGAAGCAGCGACAGAACTTGCTTGGCCGTAAAACTTAGCTATCCTCAATTAATTCAAAGTCGAATAAAATTCTGGCTTTGATTAAATAAGCTGAACCTATTCCGAAGACTATTTTAATTAAGTTGAATAAAATTCTAACTCACTTAAAAGAAGTCTTGCTCGGTTGCTTGCCCGTAGCCAACCTATTCAACTAAACGACAGCTGCTTGCGACTGTCTAGGGTTGTGTTTAATGGTATGTTTTTCTTACGGATGTATCGTCATGTTAATAGGTGATGCTTCTTAACGACTGTTATAATTTCAAATATTTTATTAACAAATAATAAATGTAATTATAAAATATAAATATGAATTATAAAATATAAAAAGTGTATAATAATAATGTTCTCTTTTTAAAAAATTATGAAATTCATTAAACAATAACGGCTGTATGCATAAAAAACGCTTAATTGAGCTTTAAAGTGCACGTTAGTTAACAAACACTTTAAGGCTAACAGACGTTTGTTAAAAAATAGTATTCAAAAACAGTACTTTAGCTAATGTTAAAGTACTGTGGCAGTTGTCACGTTGTAGTTAACGATGTATAAAAATGAATATATTTATCCGGGTATTTAGATCCATAAAATATGTTTTTATTATTTTCAGCAAAATCAAAATATTTTTTTTTTTGTTTTTTATCAATCTTTTTAATAAAAAGCAAAGAACCCAAAAAAGGTCAGTTTGCAAGGCTTACGAAGAACTTCCAAAGAATTTGTTCATATTAAGAAAATAATTATTCGGATAACGAGCTTTGTTTTGATTATATGTACATCAATAAAACTTTTGTTTAAAATAATTAATTATAATTATATTTTTGTAAAATATAAAATAAAGATGTAAAAAGGTTTTAATTTGAATGGCGTGTTATATTTTAGTTTTTAATATTATTTGTATACTACAATTTGTTTTTAATAAACATTTTTAAACATTTTTGAAATAACAAAGTAAAAGTGTCAATTGAGCCGTTTACATTGAAAGTGGCATAAGTCACAAATGAACAGTTTTTTTTCATTTTTAATAAATTTGAAATTAATAAGTTGAGAACTATTGAGATTTGTTTGAGAGGAGTATTGATAATTAACGGTATAACAAAAATGTTTATTTTGAAAGCGGTGTAAGTCGCTGTACTCAGGAAATTAATTACGGAGCTTGGTGTGAAAGAAATGGAAACATGTAATAAGTGTGTGTGAAGTATTGTTGTGATTATTGGACTTATTTTTATTAGTTCGAAAGAATAGTGCAGTTTACTGAACTATATTATAGTCATATCTAATATACTACACATAATCAGCATTATTTTGTTATTTTTTTATTCTCAGGTGGTTGCTTCGGGTTGCATAAAATATCTAAGTATGTCACAAATCAAAAGTATATTAGGTGCCCTTGTAGGCTAGTAGGTAGTGGACTAGCTTGTCAGTATGGGGGTTGTGGGTTCGACTCCCAACGAAGACCTTGGTTTTTTTCACTACAAAAATAAAAATTGACTGTCGGTGGAGCTCAGCGATGAAGGCATAGTCACTGGTCGCTGTGCTGTCTTATTTACGGCAGTTAATTTCTGACTATCCTTCTACTTTCACCATCAGTTTCATCTATTCTATATCCCTTTCCTAAAGAATGTAGCACGGAATTGACTAAATAGGCATTGTTGCCTGAAGTGCTACTTCTCTTAAAAAAAAAAATATTATTGCACATAGTGACTTATGTAAAGGACAAAATAGTAATAGTAGTAATAGCCCCCTGTAAAAAAAATCCTTCACAGTACACAACATGGATAAAAAAGATTTTATTTCAACACAATCATTATAAAAATCCGTTTCAGAAAGAAAACTAAATACAGACTAGTTGAAATGGCTAAAAATTAAAATGTTATATAAACTAATTTAAAATAAAAAAGATGACAATACCAAAGTAACTTATGCCACTTTTAAAACAAACGGCTCAATTTATTGTAAACAACAATTTGTTTTGTTTTTGAACTTTCAATAATAAAATTGAAGTGTCAATTTATTGTAGGTTTAAATTAGGTTTTTTCTACTTTAAAGTTAACAAAGGCATGTTAAGGTAAAAATGTTTTTTGAATACAACTTTAAGAAATTGTGCTTAACAACGGCAGTTAAACCTGTTTTAAGCCTGCCGACTTTTGGTCATCACATTGATTGTTAATTGATTAAAAACATAACATTATGTCAATTTGTAATAAGATTCTGCTTTAATAATTTTTTTTTACGAACTCAATTTCCAAATCAATGGCTCATATTATTCTTCAAATATATTGACTGGAAATGAAAAACCTGAAATGTTTAAGGAAAAACTTTCACGTAGTAAAATAGCCACAAATAACTACAAATACCGTGAGGTTCCGTTCTTTCTCTAAGCCTATTTCTAAATAACCTTTTTTGTAAAACTTTCAAACCTATATACTCTTTCTAAAATGACAGGACCACATGTCATTCGTGTTCATTCAGTTATAGACCGAACCAGTTGGATGTCGGTTCCAAAAGATAAAATATGAAAGATACGCTCAATCACGGTCTCGCAACAATCTTCAGTTTTAATACCAGTAAGACTCAATGTAGCATGTGTATGTTCGAAAATGATGCTGCTTTTGTTATTATGTGCGATAGAAGTATAGAGGAAGCGGAAGCTCTTGATGTTAGGAAACTTGTTCCCGTTACTCGTACGTTTTTGCGTTTGACACGCTTTTCATTAAGGGCCCATCCATACGCATTAACAGATCAGTTTGTATGTGCAATAAACTCCCTCCAGAAGATTTTGCTGTCACTTTCAATGTATTTTTAAATCAAAGATTATTTCTGCTTTATTTTTAGTTTCTGGTTATCAAAATGGATTTGAATCACAAAACACCAGTAATTTGAAAATTTTCTGGCTTATAAGAATATAAAACAAAATAATTAACAAAAATAAACGATAGAGTAGTCTTCTTTATTTCTTACATTTTTTTTGTTCCATATAACAGCAAACTAAAATCTTATTTACCTTCAATTTAAAATAAAAATAAAACTTGTCAAAAAGAACATTGATTGACATTTTTATGTCAAACAGTATTTTGCCATATTGCACTCCCTTCATTTTCTTTTATCATTTATTATATACAATGAGTTTTAACATTTTTATTTTTACTACAAAGACTAAGACGGAAAAAATCCAAGAGATGAGTGGTTCACCATTATTGACAACTGTGACGTTGATATTCATTTAATTGACATGTGCTCAAAGAAAAACGGAAACAGTAGTAAAATTGATGTGTTTCGTTGAAATGTTGACTAAAATAAGAAGGATAAAATCTATATGAAGCCACGAAGGAAATTTTTACCCAAAACTTTCCACAAAAAATGTAACCACCTGAAAATGTATAATTATATTTTATTTTATATAGATATTAAGGTTTATTAACCTTAAAAGGTTTTAGAGTTTTACATTTAACAGTATAAAATTTAAACTATAAATTAGGAAAGAGAGTAGAAAGGAAAACAGAGGTGGTTTATTCCAAAACCATATAAAAATAGTTTTGTTTTCATTTGAAGTCTATTGAGTTTGTGCAGAAAAACAAGTCATTATTTTACAGCTTCAATTAAAATTGAAAACTAATATATTACGATTTTAAATTAGAAAGATACCAATTGAACATTCTCCTAGTTTTGAGAATATAAAATTCACTTAAAACAAACTTTGAGCAAATAAAATAAATAGCAAGAAAATTTCATTATTTCAATAGCATTTTTTTTTAATAATGTTTTTACTAAATTTAAAATAGCACATACATTGTATTATTAGTAATATTATTTAACATAAAACTTGCTTTAGAATGCATTATTTCAATAGGAGTTAGAATAGATAAAGTAGTGAATAGAAATTTACATTTTTATGATGCCTTTATTTGCAGAATAGTTTTGAAACACCTTTAATGCAATAAGCCCCAAAAGTCTAAAAAGACAACACCTATCGATACAATTTTTGTATACAATCATTATTAACAATATTGTTAAAAAATTTGTTGGCAATTATTATAGAAAATATAACATAAAATTTTTTATAGATAATCAATCGCTAAAATATTTCTAGAAAATTGATCGATACTAATTAAATAATTTATTAGTAAAAAGTAACAAAAAAAATATTATTAAATAATAATAAATAATTTATTTGCTAAACCTTTTGTTAAAAATTTGCAAATACATAGTGTCAAAATTTTCGCCTCAAAATTGTTAAAAAAAATTTATTGCAATAAAAACTATTGTTACGTTACGAAAATCACCAACGAACCAATGAGGTTTTTATTTCCTTCCGTTGTAAAGCGTGTATATTTCAAACCTTTTGGCAGTCTTATAAAAACATCTGATTTTTATATATTTTAAAACTTAAAATATTGCTTGCATCATTGTGCGGAACCATTTAAGGTTTTAGTTTGCATAAGAGCTTGTCTTTCATTATAAAATTTTAGTTGACAACTATAGTTTGTGCTACTTCTGAGCAATAGTTCAAAAGATCAGCTTAAATCCTCATCTGATATGAAATTTTGTTAGTTATTGAACTCTTCGATATCAGTTTTTGTTGCTATTAGGAGTTTTCATTTCTAAAACGAGTTCATTTTAGGTGCTTTATTGAAATTTTAAAAGGAAATTATTATCAGTAAAACATGTAAAGGAAATGATCTATTGTGTCTTTTATAAACTGCATAGCAGTCAAAGAAATCTTATACTCACAAGACAACAACAACATGGTAATAATAAATTCCAGGAAAGAAGTTAAACAACAGAACACCAAAAACACTAAAACAAAAAAAAAAAACAAAACACAGAGACAAACAGACTGTGTGTTTTATTATTGTCTACACTGTTTGATGCTAATAACTACAATCTGGCATGATGTTAAAATGGAATGTTATTGTATATGTAAAAACCGCTTAAAAGAGGGTATCCGCCGGAAGGGTATACTACCTTGTTTCTTTACAATTTTTGATTAAATGCAAGAGAATGGATCTTATATTGATAGCTGTTTTATTTAACGTCAGCAATTTGTATGGAATACAATATCAGATAGATGTCCGCATTTGTTATCCCTACAAATGCGAGCACTTTTGAGCACTTTTTTTTAACACATTTTCACACATTTCACGTTGTATTTCATTAATTTCATCACAAATATTTTGTTTGAGTAGCTTAAGAGTTTTTGGTTTATTTGCGTAAACTTTGCTTTTTCAGATATCACCACAAAAAGAAGTTCGGAACAGTCACATCAGGTGACAGTGGAAGCCAATCAACATCACCATTTCCTGAAATAACTTGTTATGGAAAGAGATCTCGCAGGAATTCCACTGTAATTTTGGCTTTACGCGATGTGGCACCGTCTTGTTGATACCACATATTAATCAAGCCCAAAGCAAGCAGTTGTGGCGTTAAAAAGTTTTTAATCATATCGCTCCTCATTCACAGTTACCGTTACGCCGTTTCTTTTTTTTTAAAGAAGTAAGCTCCAATGATTCTTCCTAACCAAATTGCACACCAGACTGTCACCTTTAATGGATGCAAAGATGACTTTTCAATAATTAAAGGGTTTCCCATTCCCCAGAACAGAATATTCTGTTTATTCAAATAAAAATGTGTCTCGTCACTTATTATGATTTTTTCATGAAAATCAGGCGAGCTCTAACATCTTATTGGCATAGGTACGGCGGCGTAAATAGTCTTCTGTAAGAAGCTCTTGTATCAACTGAATCTTATATGGAAACAAATGCTTGTGCGAAATTGTGGCTAAAGTTGTTCTTTGAAGACCAAGCTCCTGTACACTGCGTCGAATTGAGGTTGATGGATTGTTTTGAACACTTTCTTGAGCAGCAGTAATGTTTTCAGCTGATCTTGCAGTTCGTTGTGGTCAATGCTTGAGCGTATCACCTACAGACCCTATTTCTACGAAATCGTTCACTACAATAATTTCACGTAACTTTCTCGTTGTCACTTTAATAGATGATTGATTTTGATAAAATGTTTTAATGATTAAAATACGTTGGTTTATCGAATATTTTTCCATAATAAATTTGCCACGTGTCTACTCCACGACTGCCACATATAAACTGTTAAGACTAATGTTTACTAAAAGGGCGGAAAAACACCATGTATAAGCACCACCTACTGGCAATAAAATAGAATTCACGGTAAAAAATCGTTGAGTAAAGTTAACAAAATAATAAAGCATCTTTTAGGGATTACAGTGGTGAAGTTACCATCGTGTTCATTTCGTGAATAAATCGTCTAATTTTACTTAGAAATTATAGAGTGTTCCGTTAATTTTTTGCAATTAGGAACACTCAATATAATAAAACGTTTTGTAAAAGGATGAATACTAACAGTATAAAGGGAAGATTAATTCGGAACTTTAATATTTTATTTGCATATTAGATTTTGTTAATTCGAGAAAAATTAAATACGGTAATTTTTTAGAAAGCAAAAAAAGTGACCTTGAAAAAAATAAACTTTAAAATTTAATTATTAAGAATATTATTCTTTTATCATTAGTCTTTTGGTATTGATTTAAAGGAATGTTAAATTTTTATTAAAAGAATTAAAAAAATGTTCATCAGAGTTCCTACGGTATAGATATAAAATAGAGCATATCTAAAAATGTCCACCATTTTTGGTGTTGACCTTTTTTTCTGAGCACATATGCTGCACAATACTTTAAATAATTCAAGAAAATTTGCTTGAAATATGAAGAAAACCTTACAATCTCACAGCGAAAACGAGAATAATTTTTCACCCATTTTTAAAATATATAAAAAAGATGTGTTCAAATTAAGAAAAGAAGTAAAATGGTTTTCACTGCCATAATCTTAGTGTAAATTCAAGTTACTTGTTACTTGCTTCTCCTAAAATAATAAGCATTATTTTGCTCTGTCTAGCAGGTAGGCGTAATTTGTGTACTTATTTAAAATTTTTGTTTTGTGACAAAAGAGATTAAAAGTTGCCACCATTCACAGTGTCTATCAAATGTGAAATCACTTATTTTGAAACTAAAGGATAACAATTTTCATGTGTCTCTGTGGGTCTATGGCCATGCAAATGCTTTATACATTTTTAAAATACTTTTAATAATTTAAAAGTTATGATGTTTGTAACGAAAACACGCAAAAGCGGACACTGTGCACAGTGTAGCGACAAACCCAGCACTTATTTTTTTTAAAGATTTTTTCTCACTTTCTTAATCTTTTGTTTTAATACAATTCTTACATTTTTATTTTAGATTTTTTTAGTTTTGCTTTTGCCGCTTTTAATTAAAAATTGTGTTCACATATCATCCTCATATTGCCTAATTACGCTGAATTTTTAAAGAGACTAATGAATTTAGACAATCTTACCAAGATCAGATATCCATAAGAATTACACATTCATTCAGTGAAATTAAAATAATTTTACCTAAAATTGTTAGAGGAGAAAATACTCAAAATCAATGTTAATATAAACAGCTCTTTCATCAACCTACTGTAAGGACGATATTTGCTTAATTATATTATTCAAAAACCGCACGAGCTTTCCAATAACCAAAATAATAATAATAGCAGAAAAATATAATTGTTTTGAAAAAAAAAACAAACATACAAACAAAATACTATACGTCCTATCTTCCATCCACTTTGGAATCAATAATTGCACAAATATTTATATTGGTGTGAAACATGTTGTTGCCAATGAAATGTTTGTTTGTACTGTAATAAATACCAAGAAAAAGATACTTAAATAAAAGTTTGCTTAAGTATGTTAAATTTATAAGGCGTAAGTTTATTTCAATGTCGTACATTGACAATTTATTTTTTATTTTAAAAAGTAGAGAATCCTTAACCCTAGTCCTTATACCCAGGTACAGGTATGGCCATTGTGTACCTCGTAAAAAAAGCATTGACCTCCTAAACTGCTAGAAATTTTTTTCTGAAAGTTCGGATCTAAGAAGATGGTGCAAAACTACTATCAACTACTATCCTCGGTAGAGGCATTGAGGAGCTATGAGCCTTCAAATTCTAGACCTCCAAGAACGTATGCCCAAGTACAGGTGTACTTGGTGTAATTTTAATGCACATAAATGAGTTGACTAAGTAATCAAAGAATGTTTTTGTTTAAGTAATATAAATTTATGTTTTTTTTAATAATATCTATAATAAGTAATTTATTCATCGGAATCATTTTCAATCTAACCAATTTTATTATTCGTGCTTGATTCCTTTATACAAAAATTTTTCATGATACTCTCACGAAATATTTATTACAAAAATTTTTATTAAAAAATAAACATTTTATGATATTCTCATAAAACATTTATTTCAATAAAAATAAAAAATATTTGAAATGCATTACTGCGGGGGAGGCATATCCATATTGCAATTTCACTATTACTCACATAGCTCATCAGTGAATTTTACCCCAATATTGTATAGAAAAACCTAAAAGTCTTATATCCAAAGCCAAACTGATTCCATGAGAATTTTTTCTTAAAATCAACATAGCATAGACCGCAAGACTCAAAAACACTTCTATACAAACACAGCAAAACATTTCAAAACAACAAAAAACATTGTTTATTTTCAATCATTTCTACATAACGGTTGCCATTGGATAAAATACTTCAATTTTCATTGTAATTATTTTATACATAGTTATAGTTATAAATTAAAAAAAACAAGAACCAAATCTAATGACAACAAGAATGCAACTGAGCAATAAAACACTAAATTTAACTTCACTTCTATACTTATAAGGGGAGATCCCAAATTTGAAACTAGTTGCATTGAATATATGAACACATGAAGTGTTCGTTAATATATTCAGCTACAGAATCGCATTAAGAAAAATCATTTTTTTTTCGAAAATATAAAGATAAACGGAAAATATATATAGTGGCTACACCTGTACTTGGGTATACGTTCTCGTAGTGAAAGTTGGGTATAAGGACTAGGGTTAAAAGGGACTTTATAGTTTCAAATTTGTGAACCTCTTCTCGTAAAAATCGTAAAAGATCGGTTATTTTTTCTTGATTGAGTTATAAATAAAAATGCACATAGCTTGTACCAGAAATGACTCTTGATAAAAGATAGGCATAATAATAAGAAAGGTAGTACATTCATTGTTAACACAAACTTATTTTTTGAAATTTGATTTTACATCAAAATGTGTTACGCTATGTAAACAATTTTTGCTTGGATTTGTTCCGCCAGTAACATTCATTTCTGATCTGCGAGAGCTTTCGATGCGATGACATCATTATCAAGTTATGTTCTAGACTGTGTAGTTCTTTCATTAGGGTCATAAAGGTAGATTACCGACCACCTGGCATTTAATGCGGGGCTAATCGTGTGTAAGAGTAATTTTAGAGGTGTGAAAATTGCGCCTGAGGTCGTGTTTAACTGTTCACTTTTAAAATTTTTTATTTTGGAAATATCCACGTTTTCAAGGATGTCTAGTCTTCGTACTATGTTGGTAGAATGTAGTAATGTCATTTGCTCATATGTTTCCCTTAGTGCATGACCGTGAGTGTTAAGATGTAATGCAAAGTATGAGCCTTGTCTTTTTCATTTTTATCAGCGTATATTGTCTGTAAATTTTGATTTTAGTGTTCGTTCAGTTTGTCATATATAAGTATGTTTGCATATACAAGAAGGTATATATACTCCCGTGTCCTGAGATTATGTCTCAGAGTATTGGTGGGTTTTAATGCTGTGAGTGAACCTTCGTTGTGAAAAAGATTAGTAAATCTATATATTTCTGTCGGGTTGTACCGACTATATCTCTGTCTTCTTTATTTCTGTTTTTAGTGTTGTATTGTCTCAGAAGTTTGTCGATAGTATTGTTAATTTTTTTTTCTTTTCGGACCAGCACTCCGGGGATGACCCCTACATATGCAATGTATTGTGTCAGAACTAGGAAATTAGGATACGGGAAGGAGGAAAGAGGGAGTAGTGTCTGTGGACATTCGATTTGAACTTTCCCAGATTGAAAATGATAGGAAAGTCCTCCGGAGGGATTTTATTCCACATACGGACTGTTCTGCTGAAAAACGAATTTTCCATGTAATGCGTAGTGCGATTCACTGGCCAATCAACCACAAATGGATGTGCTCTCATCGAAAACCGAGTTAAACGGATATAGGTGGTATAGATAGTACGGATATCGGATGGAGTGAAGTATCTCTTACACCGTTTTAAAAAACCGAGGCACTTGAAACTTTTTTTAGAAACCACCACTACCAAACGCATGCAACATTGCGTCTTACAAGCATTGAATTCTACTCTATTCACACGACTACATTCCAAGATTGTTGCGATATCGTGATTAAGCGTATCATTCATATTTTGCCTTTTGGAACTAACCTCTAATGGCCTGGTCTATTACCAAATGAATACGAGTGACAAATGGCGCTGTCATCTGCAAACGGTTGAGAGTTCGGGTGTCTTGCGGTGCCCCTGAATTCATCATGAACTCGTCTGATGAAATCCCATCTATAACAACTCGTATAGTGCGATTTCTGAGAAAACTCGATATAAGTCTGGAAAAATTATTACCGACATCAAATGCTTTGGAAATATCAAGAGCCACCACCTTGCTTTCTCCAAAATGATGTATGGAGTTACACCATTGTTCCGACAAGAAGGCTAGCAATTCACCCGTAGAGCGCCCCCTACGGAAACCATACTGTCGGTCACTAAGCAAGTTATTAGGCTCCAGGTATCTCACTAGATGGAAATTAATTATTCTCCTTTAATTATGGCTTAAACGTCAATTATCATACAGTTTTTGTTATTGTGTTAAAGCAACAGTAAATGTGGACTAAAACAACAGCTTTATTTTGAAAATCAGAAGAGAAAGTTATAATTCTTGTCTCAAAATTTCGTCATTCCAGCGAGAACAGCAAAAATAATAATATGAGAGTCTTTTTCATACTTTTATTGATGGTAAAAGAGATTCAAATTATATTAAGATTCTCATAAAAAATTACCAGGAGGCATTTAGGAAACAGTTTTCCTTTCAATTCAACTAAGACTTTCTTTCGGAAAGTCCCGAATTTCCAGGATTAAGTTTCAGAAATCTACTTAAATGCCATCAAAAATATCCAAAACAAAATTAATAATTCCAGCCTTTTAGAAGACGAATTTCCTTTTGATATAGTTAATAAACCAAATTCTCATACATGTCTTTAATCAGGTTTGAGAAGGAAACCTGTAAATTAAGGCTGCTTAAAAGGCTGTTTTATTTGCAAAAGAGGAATAAATTGTCTTTTAAAAATCCAAACCGATGACTAAAATGTTTAAATCTTTGATAGACAATGACATCGCCAACGTACCCAAAATACAGCAACGGCTGTTGTTTTTTCTGTTTTAACATCACTTTTATAAAAAAATGGTTGGTGCTGTTAAGCATTTTCCCTGTGATTTATGTTAAGAGTTATAATTTAAGCACGTTTCTTTCTACACAGAAAAAAGTTATTTTTATATTTTAAATTCCAATAACGAACTAAAAATAAGCAAAAACTTTTAATATGTTTTACTTAAAAGAATAAAAATTTTACAAGAATACATCATTTTCAAGCCGTGATCAAATTCATGCTGGTGAGTCAGTGTTCGTGTTTAGGTAGTTCGGTTTTTAAGGTCAGCACTTTAGAGTTTTAAATTAAATGATTTATTTACTTTAAATATATTTAAAATAAGTACAATAGTAACTGCACCTCTGCAACGCCTCTCACCTCTGCTTTATTATTTTTTTCTTTTTACTCAACGATGTTTGAACTCGAATTCCTTCATTTACCCAGCATTTGGTACTTATATATCTTTTTAAGAGGCGAGTACCTCTTATTCTTCAGTTTAGGCACCTGTTTGCCTGTGTGTTTTTTCTGTTGTTTAAGTTTTTTTTCGTAGATTTTTTTCAAGCCTGTTGTTTTGCATTCATAAGAATTCTTAGAAACCACACAATTTATAAAAGACACCATAGGTCATTTCGTTTACTTTTTTTTACTGATAATTATTGTCTATTAAAACTTAAACAAAACATATTCGTAACTATATATTATGTCTAACATATTCTTAGATTGTGCTAAGTGGATCTAGAGAATATTTTGATATCGGTTTATCATGTCTCTAACTAAAGATGATAAACCGTGAAACTTTTATTAGCCTAAATTTTTAAGGCTTATCTTAATTATTTTCTCATAAAAAACACAGATAAATTATAAGAAATAAAAGAAAGTACAAAATGAATTCGCAAACAAAACTAATTTCTTTTGTTTTTCATACAGCCAAAACGACAGTACGTTACGAGCTTTCTATTGGCCTTAACTGGGCACACAAAATAACAAAGGTGAGGAATCTGTAATATATTAGGAATAAGAGACTAAGATTGATTGCGGTTATTCGAAATGTGCTAAGTACGTTAAATAGATCTTGTTCCGTTTTTTCTTTATCAAGTCCTTCATTAAACGTATTATTTAGTAAAATCCCTTCAGCCCACTAAAGGCTTAATAGAGTGGTGTAAGTATGCAACAAAATAATCACAGACTTTATATAACTCATAAAATTATTATCTATACAACAAGATGATTTAAAATAATATATAAAAATATTATAGTTACTAATTCTATTTAAAGAATTATCAGCTTGCTAGAAGAAGTTGTTCTTTATATGATTTTGAAATACTGACCCAGTTTGTCTGCTGCGCAGTTCAAAAGGCAGCTGATTGTATTCAAATGGTCTAGAAAATGCTGTATGTTATTTTGTTAATATACGATGTTATGTCATTTAAAAAAAAATTAACGATTGTGTTGTGCTTATTGCAGTATGCCATATTGCGCAAAGAACTGAATTAATGTATTTCCATTTCTTAATATTTTATACACAATTATTAGAATTTTTTTTTTTTGTAATCCCTTAAGTGGAAGAATATAGTTTGCATAGTTTTGAAAGAACTTCAGTATACAATCTCTTAAAGGAAAATTAAAAATCAATTTAAACGCTTATTACTGTTATGCTTTTAAAGTGGGATTTATTTCACAGCATTATAATAAGGGAAGATAAGTCAAATGCGAACGTATGAGAGCTTGACAAATTAGTTCTTTAATTTTACTTTTCAATTTATATTTAGATTTATAAAGCATTCCAATTCATTGAGACCGCTTAGTTTCTAGATGTTGTAGGTGCTCATCCTAAAAAGGGGTTTGGCTAAATGCCTAACTATTTTAACATACTTAGCTCAGGTATATTTCGCACGCACTACCATCATTGGTAATATTATATTGTTTAACTCGTATAAAATAAGTTTTCTCAGCAATAAGTAATAATATATCGCAACTGAAAAGTTCTGTTAAAATACAAGTACCATGTATAATTTGAGTTTTTAAAAGCTGATTGATTGTATATACAGGGATAACTGTGGTAACTGTGATACGCTTAAATATATATCGTACCAAAACATTGGATGTTTTTATATTATTTAAGAAAATTTTTAAATTTTATTGGTAGCATGCTACTTTTAGTTTCACCTATTTGAACAGATTGTTTTCTGCTCAGTAAGTATCTTTGAAATATTAGCAAAATTGTTCTATTTACCCTTAATGTTTGAAGTTTTTTAATCGGTATGTTATCATCAACCAGATCTGGTGCCTCAGAATGGAAAAAAAAAATACATTAGCAGCATATATATTCTACCACATATGTAACAGCATTCTCATTCTCAGTGCTACGCCCTTTTTATTTTGGACTGGCTGTTATATAAAAAGTTTTGTACAATAGTTATCCAAGTACATTTTGATTTATTTCTAAAGGGGTTTTTAACAAACAAAAATTTGAATAAAAATTATTCAAATTTTTGTTGTATTACGAAGAGAAAAGTTCGGCAATTATAAATGAAAAATAAATAATAAGATTTTAATCACTTTTTTGCAAAATGGCCGTCCTGTTTCGTCAATCACATCATGGATTTTGAGTTTTAAGGCTGAAATTGATTTTATGGGCTCCGTATAGACTGTGTTCTTAACACAGCCCCACAAAAAATAATCCACGATCGTGCTGCTGATTGTCGTGAAATTATGCGATCGTGAAGTAGCTGCGTGTCATGTGGCACCATACTATTGAAACCGCATGTCATTGGTATCCACGTCGCTAATAATAGGCCAACATTGAGTTGTTAGCATCTCGCGATAGCGTGATCCATTGACCGTTACCACATTTCCAGCCTCATCACGCATCTAGACCACATAGCGCACCATACAGTGACACGCTAGGCATGCGAAGTATTCTCAATAATCGCTCTAGGATTTTCAGAAGCCCAAATGCGGCAATTTCGCCTGACAACTGAAAATGGGCTTCGTGTGAAAAATGATTTTTTCAGAAAAACCACTCGGTTGTTCCTTAATGAATTAAGCAAATCAACGGCGATGTGAATAGTCGATCGGCTTCGATTCCTGCATCAGTTGAACATTGTAAGGCCTCAAAGTAAAATCCTTTCTCAAAATTCGCCATGTGGAGGTTTTGGATAACTCCAATTGTTGAGAACGTCGAAAAAATTACAAAGTTGGATCTGCTTCAACACTGTGGCTCACGGCTGCGATGCTTTCAGTTCAACGACCCATCGAACAGGCGTTGGTGTTGTGTCAAGACTGTCGACTCAAATTTAACGATCAAATTTAACGATCAAATTTTAATAGCGGTCTCAGAAGGACAATTATTATTTCCGAAATTATCACGAATTTAACGAAATGTAACTTTAACAGAATTTTCATAGTGGTTTTTAATTACTTTAACGCGATTTTCTTGTGAATTGTATTCATTGTAACAATTTCCAATGTATTTACCACGAATTCGTCAAAAAACTAAATGTCAAATACTATTTTTGTTGTTCGTGTCGCCACAATTAAAAAAAAAATTCTTGTTGAGAAACCGATATTTAGCAGTCACTTTATTTGGGGTTGTATTTTCATATTCACCAATAATACATCTACAATAAGTTTCTTACTACATCTATCTAGTTTTTGGTTAAGAATATCACATATCCTTTTTGGAGCTTTCTTGAATGAATTTAAATTATTTGTATAACATGAATTGAGTTGATTACACCATATTTTTATTACTTTGCTTGTTCTTCTTAGTTGTGACATTTTAAATTATTTTTACAGCTTTTTTAGTGAGCTTTCAGTAATTTATATTTCTAAAAAATAAATTTATGAAGTATGTTAGGTGTAAGTTGCTAGCGTATAGCAAATTTACTGCTGTTAGTTAAGCTAACAATTGCTGCCTTGCAATAAAGCGTTAATTAAGTTTTCACCGAACTGCAAAGAATCTAATATAATATAATATAATATAATATAATATAATATAATATAATATAATATAATATAATATAATATAATATAATATAATATAATATAATATAATATAATATAATATAATATAATATAATATAATATAATATAATATAATATAATATAGTATAGTATAATATAATATAATATAATATAATATAATATAATATAATATAATATAATATAATATAATATAATATAATATAATATAATATAATATAATATAATATGATATAATAATATATACAATATTATATGATGCTGCAATCATACTTTAAAATTTTCGTAATGAAGCGTATCCTTTGTTAAGTTTGTGAATATCAGGTCGTTAGAAGTTTTACTTTGAGGTTTTATGACATAATTATGACTTGGAAAATTATGAAATCAGCCGCCAGATTAAATAGCGATGTGGGACTAAAACTGCCACTTAAAGCATAAATATTAAAATCTCTTACTTCAGTAAAAAGTGACCCATTTATGTTAAAAGTTATTGAAAAACTTTAATTAGCTAAAGTTTTTTGATCTGTAACAAAGGTTTTGATATTTTTTTTTAATATCAGTTAACTCTGCTATTATAAGGTTCAGAAAACTCTTACTGCAACTTTTTTCCACTCATAACAGAGTACTTTGTAAAACCAGGTATTCTTACGAAACCATTATTTCTATTAGAGTGTAACTAAATATTGAATACAAGTTTGTCTGGCTGTACAGGCCAGATCTCCTGTATTGCAATTATTTTAGAAAATTATAAAACTTCCTTTTTCTTTAACTAATAAAATTAAAATGATGCTTTTTCATAGACTTTGATATAAATCTGTTGAAATTCTTACCTTAAATAAAACACTTGAGTCTACATCATGCACACATTCTAATGTGGCACTAGCACCACGTTCCACCCATCTGGGTACTTTTAGCTGTACATCGGCATCCGTGTGACCATCTGTAAAAAATGACAAAAATCGAGATCTAATAAATTCATTTATTACTTAAAAGAGCACACAAATTGAAACTATAGAAATAGTAAAAT
This sequence comes from Trichopoda pennipes, assembly GCA_030448955.1. Classification (NCBI taxonomy): domain Eukaryota; kingdom Metazoa; phylum Arthropoda; class Insecta; order Diptera; family Tachinidae; genus Trichopoda; species Trichopoda pennipes. Next base: position 12,047,082 of record JASKUP010000034.1, read on the forward strand.
TCTATTTCTAACAAGAAAACAAATAACCAACGAAATGGCTTAAATAGAATTGTGGGAATGATGAAATGCTAAAAGTTTTAATTTTACTTAAACAATAAATGCTTTTATATCTCCTGAGTAGCACTTTCAAGGTCATAAATGGCAATATGGTAATGACCAACCGCAAAAAATAGAGAATAAATGAAATGGAACATGAAAGAAAATGAACAAAAAACAAGTCATAACCAAAATTAATATCCAAATGACCTTGAAGGAAAACGCTATAATCTTGCTTCGCTGTCCAATTAAACATCTAAATAATAACTGAACCATTTCTTTTATTTGAAAAAAATAGCTAAAGCTTACTAACGTGGTTGAAAACGACAGAAAAGTAAATAATAGGTGGAAAAAAAATTACTAAATTATTAAATTTGTTAATACTTTAATTTTCTCTTTTTTAATTAGCTAGATAGCTGGCAGTAGTTAAGCAAAACTTTCAATTTGGTTTTTGTTTTTGTTTTTTTTTTGTGGCATTATAACATTTATATTGGAATTAACATTGATTTTAGCTATTCCAAAAATTATAATTTGTTAGATATTTTGTAAATAATATTTTTACCTAATTTCCTATAAAACATATTTTTCGTTTGAATCTACTTGTATAATAAAATATAGTTTCTGTACTTATGTTGAAATCTGTCAGTCATTATAAATTCTTTTTCTTAGGCTAGATTTAACAAATATTTTTTTCTTATTCGACATTGTGTTTTTCATTAACGGTTAAGTTATTTTATCTGGAAATTTACTTTAAATGGAAATTTCGAAACTTTAGACTTGGTGTGATAAATCTGTGTTGGTGTTTTCCGTTGTTAATGCTCTGTTAAAAAGTAAAGTCAGCAACAGTTGAATACAACATAAAATTAATACTTTGCCATCCGGGGTGTTCTGTTCTCTACATCTTTTATATAATCTTATATTAAAAAAAATTTTTTTGCTCCAGAATTGGGTTGTATGGTTCGAGCTTCGGGCATATTAGTTTATATTAATATTTATATGTATTTATGTGCTTAAAATTATTCCTTCTATGTTTGTCATTTATGAACTCCTAAATCGTTCACAAAACTGGGAGTAAATCTTCAATATTACAAAAAAGTTTTTGCTATTCCAGTAGATAATTTTAAATTAATTTAAAAAAAAAATAATGTTTTATTTTTAGACCATGACATCATATTCCTTTTTTATAGATAATTCATATGTATGTAATATGAAATGTTAATCTCCCTTAGAAAATTTCTAAGCTTTTTGCTTCTCAACCGTTTTTAATCGGTTCGGCATGAATGCCACTATTTTTTTAGAAACCGCCGGCCTTATAAGCCAAATAAATTTTTTTTGTTGTTTTAAATGCTATAAACAAATATTCTGAATATTTCTTAAATTTCTTTTTTTATTTGAAAGTACAATCCTTCCGGTTAATAATGGAAAATAATTTTATTCAAATGGCTGCCTCGGCTGGCCGTGCAGTACCCTGCACGATCGGTTCAATTTTTAAGCATATTATCGATTCTGTGCAGCTGTATTTCAACAATGGCTTCACGAATGTTGGCCTTTAAAGCGACAATTGTCTCTGGCTTGTCGGCGTAACACTTATTATTTGACGGCACCCCACAAATAATAGTCCAACAGTGTCAAATCGCAGCTCCGAGGTGACCAAACGACATCAGCTCTGCGGCTGATAATGCCATAATCAAAAATAGGACGCAAAACATAGAATTTAACTTCGGCTGTGTGGTATGTAGCGTCGTCCAGTTGAAACTAAATGTTGCCAATATCCTCCTCTTCAATTTTTGTGAACAAAAATTCGTTCAACATGGCCCGATAACGATCGCCACTGACTGCAACGGCCACTCCTTGCTCATTTTCGAAGAAAAATGGTGCAATTATGCCTCTGGACCAAAATACGCACCAAACAGTGACTCGATTTGGGTGCGTCGGCTTTTCAATGTATGCGTGCGGGTTTTCTGTACCCCAAATATAACAATTTTGCTTGTTTACATACCCGCCAAGATCAAAATGAGCTTCATCTGAAAAGATTTTTTTTTGAAAAATCGGCATCTTTTGTAAGTCGATCGCAGGCCCACTTAGCGAAGCGAAAACGCATTGCATGGTCACTTGGTTTCAACTCCTGAACCAATTGGACTTTGTATGGCGTCATACCAAGGTCTTTATGCAAAAGTCGTCCTAATAATATCTCTGAAATGTTCAAATGTTGAGAACGACGGTGAATTGATGTTGATGGCGCTTTACGCACACTTTCTGCCACAGCTGTGAGGATGCCAGTTTCTTTCCATTTTTTCACAAGATAGCGAACATATGGAGCTGTCGGTGCTTCTCTTCCTCCAAAATCCGTACGGAATTTTCGCACACATTCTGCAACATTACCATGATTTTCAAAGTAATGTCGCAATATTTCCCAGCGTTGTTCCAGCGTATACACAATCATATTCGTTCAACGGAAGGATAAAACTAATTATCTGTCAAATCAAACATGAGCTAAGTGTTACCATTGAAAAAAAAATTAAAACGTTAGATGGCGGACCCTTTATTATTTTACTCTTCTTTGTGTTTTTATTGTATAAAATATTGTTTAGAGAGAGCGCTTGTGATAAAACAAAAAATTAGATCTTTTTTCTTTCATCAAAATATAAATAGCATAGATAGCATGGCATATTGTTACATTTATTCCCTTAATAAACGTTATGTTGCATTAAATCCTTTTATTGTGAATAATTGTATATAACACAAAAGTATATATATATATATATAGTCGTGTTAGACTAGAACTGATTGTCGTGAAATTAAGCCATCGGAAAATTTAGTTTGCAATAAATTGATCATTTTATTGACTGTGTGACATGCAGCACCGTCCTGCTGAAACCACATGGCTTCAATTCCTGCACCAGTTGTACCTTGTAAGGCTTCAAAGTCAAATCCTTACGCAATATTCACCATGTGGTGGTTTTGGGTAACCCCAATTGTTAGAACGTCGAGGAATTGACAAATTTGGATTCTCTTCAACACTGTTGCTTACAGCTGCGATATTTTCAGTTGGACGACGCCGTCGAACATGCGTTAGTGTTCGCACAGTATGTATCGAGCCTGTTGTCTCAAAAATTTAACGACTAAATTCTTAATAGGAGTCTCAGAAGGGCGATTATGTTGTCCGAAAATATCACGAATTTGATGAAATGTAGCTTTAACAAAACCATTTTCATAGTGGATTTAAATTTTTTTAGTGCGATTTTCGTGGGAAATTGAATTCATTGTAATAATTTCCAGTGCATCTACTACAAATACCAAGAACACTATCATTTTGTTGGTGTTGCGACAATTGAAAAATAAATTTCCTGCTAAAAAATTCGATATTCTATTCTTTATTCCTAAATTGTTTTCAAGGATCTTCCAAATATACCTTATCAACTTTATTACCCAGTCTTTTATTTCTGCGAGCATATACTATATCTCCTACATTAAATTTTCGATTAGTACTATCTAAATTTGTTTCAGCCTTTCCAAAAGATTTAGGAGTATCAAAAGGTGTTTGATTTAATGGAATATATAGTGTTATTATATTTGTGGGTGGCAATAAGTATTATTATTATCTGATATATTATAAATAGCATATTGTACTCTAACACACTTTGGTTTTTCAAGCAGAGTCGAAGGAAACCTTTCCATTTGGCTGTTGCTCTCACTGTGCAAAGGTGGCAAAAATATTGTTTAATCCGAATGAAATCTCTTAGTTTATTTTTAGGGTATTTGATCGAAGAGTCTTTTCAATATCAGAAACTATAAGCTTAGTGTTTTTGAAAATATTAGGGATTTGTAAAAGAGTGATTTTAAAATCAATAAGAGCTCTTGAATTTATTGGTACAGTAATCGTATATTTTAAAAACTTGTCACGACAAGTAGGGAAATGTGTTTTATTATTTTATTTTAGTTGAAAAACTATCAATATGAAGAATCTACCCGGAAAAGTCTATTACTCGTGGTGGGCCAATTATTGTTTTTTTGATTTCCTGTTTTATTTATTTACCAAACATTAAACATAACATAACGAATAATTGATTATCATTTATATTAATTAATATAATATTCTAATTATTATAACAATATTACTTTTATTTTTATTCGACCTTTTTTTTAAATTTAATTAAATATGAAATAATCTTTTAACGGTCTTTTTAAATAATTTAAAAAAAAAATAAAATCGTTAAATTATTTAAAAAGACCGTTAAAAGATTATTTCATATTTAATTAAATATTATAACAAAATTTATATTTATATTATTTTGTTAACTTCAATATAAAATAGGCACATGTGCAAAGCAGCAGCTTTAAAGTGGTAAAATTTTCCTACAAATCGATTTTATTATTGCAGCTTTAACTGCTGAGCGAAAATCGTCTTGTCTATTAATTATTCAGATTTATGTCTTTTATAAATATGACATTTCATTTTGAATTCATTTTCCTTGCAATATGTCTTTTTATACATACTACTTATCACAGCATATAAATGTAGTAAAATTTGGATAACGTAAAAGGAGCAACGTATAAGAAATTTATATCAATTTACGTCAGTGAGTCTTTTGGTTTCTTCTTTTGCAAAACTTATCTTTGTATTCTCTTAATTTTGAAGAGATTTATTTTATTATTATTTAATGCCAATTACTTTTAAGTAATAGCTAAATATTTGTAGGGGACATTTTTTTCCCATTAAATACAAGCTACATTCACCTATGCAGGTATTCAGCTAACTATCTGACATTTGAAAATTAATAAGTTGTAAGATAATATGTCAAATAAAAGCATCCAAACCAAAATGTTGTTATGTTTATAAAATATATTTACACCCTCGTATGTTTTTACAAAAGCTTATTCTTTTCCTAAAAAGTTTTGTATCCTGTAGCAATGGAAAGTCATAATTAATCTCTGCATTTAAACACAGCAAGTGCAATCAAAATAACCACTTGCATGTGGCACTTGATTTTTATTATAATTATTTGTTATAATTATTTATGTTAACATATTGCCCGAGTAAACTTAAAACTACCTGTAAAATTATGTTTACGATAAGTAATCAATTAAATTAATTAATTAATTAAATAAAAGAGAAGCGGGGATTTATGATAACTTACTAAATACGATAGCAAATAGTCAAGCTTTGTTATAGTTGCTTTCAAATAATCAAAGGCTTTCAAAAGCAGTGTTTAAAAGTAGACGAATTATTTTTGATTACTTTTGATTATTTGATTACTTTTGATTATTTGAGGAAAATCACAAGTATCTAATTATAAATCATGTGAAATGGGAAAAACATCTTTTATTTCAAGTGCGTGTCTTCTATTGTTCTAGGACACTGTGGTAAAAATTGTACCTCTATTTAACCAACCTTTATTTTAAAAACTTGATTGATTTTCTATATTTATTTGTTTAGCGATTTTGTTTAGTTGAAATTACCAGAATCACTCTGTAGTGGTTGATAACTTTAGACCGACTTCTTTTATAAGTCACCCTTTAAATTTAAATTTTAAATTTCAATCACAGATATTGACTCATATCACAGTGACTTGAACATTTTTTGTTTGGAGCCAACCACTTGGTATCTTCTGAATTAACATTTTTATGCATCGCGTTTTTTAGATGTCATTTAGTTTTAAAACTGTAAAGGCCCAACTATATTATGTAAATGCTGGCTTAAGGCAACTTAAGCCAGTGTGCAAATACCTAATAATCATATATGGCAAACTATAACTTAACAAAACTTTTCGTCAAGTTTCGTCAAATGTCATTTGCTTAAGCAACATACGAATCTGATTGCACATTCCGTACGGAAACAGCTGATTTTGCATTGTACATTGTATTATAGAAACATTAGTAAACAAAATCCAAGGGAGGGCGAAAAAATATTTTATCTGAATTTACTAGAAAATGTATAAAGAAACAATTGCTTATATGACAAAAGAGACGCGTTTTATTATAAGGCCAATTCAAAGGAATGCGAATGGAAAAATTCAGTAAAAGTGGTTAGTAATATCTTGAAGAATTTTGTTTGCGTTTTTCATTTTCATGCTGGTATGAATTATGTATAGAAATTCGCAGAGTGCAAACACAGATGAAAATTACTACGGGAACGTTTTTGCAAGGAAATGAAGAGAGAATGGATTCTCCACCAGACAGTGGAATGGGCTATATTGAGGAATGGCAACTATTGCAGCCTATGATGTTTTTGAAATGCTCTCTCGTCGGTATAAGCATAAATATTGAATATATTTTTTAGTTTTTTGGAATGTAAATCTTTATTTTGTAGAACTTTGGAGTTTAATAACAAGGGCCTTTAAACATTTTAATATCTTTTCCATTTTTTTAACCTACAATTTGTTTATAAATTCAATGATGCACACAGTTGCATATTTTTAGTACTTTTGGCCCAATAATACAAACGATATAGTATTAAGTATACAAAATATAATTATTAAACGCCTTTTTGTTAAAAATTTCATTTATTTACAAAGAAATTATTTTTTTTTTAAACAATTGTGTAACTGTGCATAGTAATTTGTACATTCATGTAAGTACAATATAGCCACCTAAAAGTCCTCAATGAGTTGCTTACGCAATTGACAGACGTTTCGTTCAATTTTTGACATTGGCTTAAAACAGCTTATGTATATTATAGTTGGGCCTTAAAAGGGTTGTTTAAAAATAAAATATAGAATTCAAATTCGCACAAGATCTAAACGGATCGAGATATTCTTATTCTGAAGCAATATATATAGAAGAAGAGCCTTTAATGAAATGGGAAAATAAAATTTATTTTTTTTTTATTTTAACACATAAATTCTTTAACGGGAAAAAAAGTTTCAAAAATTGTTTTTGTTTTTAACTGGTCGTCTTGGCTTTAATAATTAGGGGGCTGTCAAATGCTTCTTGAAATATGTCGCTAAAATATGCAACTTTAATAATTTGTTTATTTTTTTCAATCGGTGCTTTGCACTTCTAGGAATTTCAATGCAATTCATTAATTTTGTTTCAAAATTGGCTCTGCTTGGATAAGGTTGGAGGGTGAACCATTACCATGTTTGACGCAATTCGCATTTGCTCTAAGTTATTTTTAAATTAGTCCAAAAAAAATTAAGTAGTACTGAAGTAAGTATAGTTTTTACATTTTTCCAATTCAGAGGCCTGTAACTTATTAACAAAACATGCTATCAGACGCAAACTTACTACAAGCAATATCTTCGAATGATGATAAATAAGTACACCACATCAAAAATACTAAGTTAAGATCGGCCAATAAATTTTAAAATAAAAATATTCCAGCTCGATTTTCTCCCAAACTAAAAGACTTAATTTATATTCGAGTTACCCAAATCTGGGAGCATACCCAGAAACCTCCCCTTTCTCATAGAGAGCCCATCATCCGTAACATCACTCAGAAATACGTCTGCTTGAGCTCTGTCAAATTTCGTTAGGATATCTTTAGTGGTTCATGAGCTACCGAATTGTTTCCACAAAAAAAAGTGTTTTAAACCGCTGTGCATCACATAAGAAAAATGGTGAAGGTCTTTTCACTGTAAAATATGAAACTCGAAGTATAATTTAAGGCTAATATTAAAAAATCCATAACACTCCAAATCAATTTTCTTTATTGGTCATCAGCTGAATACAAAAAATGCAAGACGATTTTTGGTTATGAACAAAATTTTGCTTTCACATGCTAAACAGATTTTGAAGAATATTATGACAATATATTTGCTGTGGTGCATATCCTATATTTCTATTACATCACTACAGTAATTTTATAGTTAAAGGCGTTCACAAGCGCAAATATTTCAGTTGGATACGTATAAATTTGAAAATAACAAAACTGAAATTATTGTACTTGTTGTTGTTGCTCCTGATAAACAAGCTTAAGCAATAAATGTTCTTTTCCAAAGAACAAATACATTCAAAATAATTTTATAAATATGTTTTATTTATAAAATTATATTGTTTCTACTTTCTATTTTATATTGTTTCTAAAGTTGCTGTTTCATGATCTTAGAACATTGCAAACACATAATGTTTTCATTCTTATTTTGCAAATCAGCAACAGATTGCACAATTTTGCTCTTAGGACACTATAATGGTTTTGTTAGATTGAAGTATTATAACCTTTTCTGCTGCGTTTACTCAATAACGAGTTTAAACAGCTAACAGTATCAAATAAAACTAAAAGTTATCTTTTAGTGGTTATAGTTTCTGGTTAAAGTACAAAATAATTTGAACTTATTACCGAAGTATAAATTGTCATACTAATAAATGTTTGGAATTGAAATAAGTAAAAAGATGAAGTGTATACCAATGTTATAAACAGAGTAAAATCATCAGTTCAGGTGTTGCAGTATAGTTTAAGTTACAAAATTTACCTACATATATAAGGTCACTACTTGAAGTTTTTATTTTTATGTTTAAAATTAAAACTGTGGATAGACAAGGGATAATAAGAGAAATTCCACTTACAGGGTAATTGCTGGGAACTATGTATATTTATTTAACATATTCATTATAAATTTTTAAATTTAGAGTTTTAAAAAAATTGTTTTTAGGAAATTTTAAAAGCATTTTGCTCATTAAAGTATTAACGCTACATAAAAACTAAGTGAATTAATATGCATGATCATATATTTATCTACGCTTTTGCGATGGTTCTCATATTTTCTTGAAGTAATTTAATAATTCCTCCAAAAATTTGGGAGTAGAAATTCGACATACACTGAAACCCTTAATTTAACTCTATATGGGTTTAGGTGCTTGCAATAGTAAACTCAAAATTTCTAAATTCTACTATACAATTTAAAAATTTTGAGTACTTGAGTACTAGTAGTACTTTTAATGGTCGAATAGTTCCAAGAAATGGTATTGTTCATGTTACCCAAATATTTGCATTCATTCATTAGTTTCTCCTGAATTCCCAAGTTAACAAATTTTCGTTATGTATGTGAATGCAGATTATTTGGTTTGCAGTATTAGTCAAGTTGTCAAAGAATCGTGAACGAATTCCAAAAAAGATTGCGAAAAATACTTTTTTCCCCGTTTTGTATAAAGTAGTGATGTTGTTTTTTCTTCCTGATAAATTTGATGAATACGTAGATAAAATAAATATAATTTACAATTCCGAGCTTTTCATGTATTATTTAAAAATATGAATAGCGGGTTTTTCAACAAGAAGTAGATGCATTGGCAATTGTTACAATGAATTCAATTTCGCACGAAAATCCCATTAAAATAATTAATATCCACCATGAAGATTACATTTACATTTCGCTAAATTCCTGATATTTTCGACAGGCTCGATATAAAATTTAGGAACACCAACGCGTGTTCGATCAGGCCATACAGCGGAAAACATTGCAGCCGTCAGCCGCAGCTCAAAAGCAGAACCAAATTTGTTAATTCCTCGACATTCTCAGCAATTGGTGTTTTATAAAACCACCATATGGCGAATTCTGCGTAAAGATTTGATTTTGAAGCCGTAGAAGATTAAACTGGTGTAAGAATTGACGCCGGCAGGAATTAGTTCACATCGCCGTAGATTCGCGCCATTGGTTCTTATTTTCACTTGTCAGGGTATGTCACCTGTCACTGTATGGTGGGCTATGTGGTCTGGAGGCGTAATTAGTCCGGGTTTTTTGAAAAGTGAGGATGGAAGTGCGGTAACGATCAATGAATCACGCTATCGGGAGATGCTAACAACTCAATTTTGGCCTTCTATTGACAACGTGGATATCACTGACATGTGGTTTCAATAGAACAGTGCCACAGGTCACACAGCCAATGAAACGATCAATTTATTGCAAACCAAATTTCCCGATGGCATAATTACACGACATTCAGCAGTTAAGTGGCCAACCAGATCCCGTGATTTAACACCACTATATAGACAGAGTCTATACGGAGCCAATGGAATCGAGATCAGCTTTACAACACAAAATCCATGATGCGAATATGTTTGACGGAATTTCAGGAAGATAAAACCACCAGACTAATACCATATATATATAGTATTAGCCTTTCTATCTCTTCAATTGAAAAACATAATACTAATAAGGGAACTGAAATCTAAAGATTCCAGCTAACACTTAAACTATAAAAGAAAATAATGTATTAATGTAAATTTAATTCTTTATAAATACATAACTTAGATGAAAACGACAAAATCCTTCAACTCTTTTTTATGAATTTTCACCATTGTATAAATATGTAAATAAGCACTTTGAATAAATGAAAGAAAAAAGAAATCCTGGGAAGGGTGTGAATAACACATATGGCTAAGATAACTATTGGGAGGTTCATGTATAGTTCCAATAGTAGAATAACAAAGCTGTTTTATCGAGCGATAAGATATTTTTATAATAATGCCATAAAAACCAAACAGTTAGTTCTTTTTACAAAAGTTGTTACTTTGTGTATATCACAATACGATTTAGAAGATAATTTTGACCCGATTTGATTGTTAAGTTATTTCAAGATTTCTGTTTAAGTTTTTATAATTTTACACTTCACATTTACGTACGATATGACAGCATATTTCTATTATCTTCATTTGCGTTATTGAAATAGTAACCATACCAGAAGAAGGTAAATAAGAATTAGACTGATATTTAATTTGAAAAAAAGGAATTTAATCTTTCCGAAAAGGTACTTACAACCAAGCGGTTTCAGAAAAGCTCTCCAAAGTATATTTTAGGGGTGCTTGACCACATACAGGAGAGGCCAAAACGTTCATTGGGGACGGTAGAATATCCAACTCTAGCGATTCCCTAGAGCATCGACGCAATGTAAGTTGTATTTCACTGTTACTTCAATGATAAATGCTCTAACGAAATTAGGGAACTTGTTCCAGTTGCTCGCTCTTTTTTGTTTAGCATGCTTTTCGTTAAGGGCCCATCTATTTGTGGTTGTTTGGCCGGTGAATCGTACAACCCACTATAGGGAAAATTCGTTTTTTTTAGCAGAACAGTTCATAGATGGCATAAGCACCCTCCAGAGGTCTTTCCTGTCACTTTCAATGTACGAAAATTTAAACCGTGCAATGCATTGCATGAATAGGGGTGCTGGTCCAAATGAAAAATAAAAAATTAAGATTTCCCATCATTCCTGTTACTAAACAATATTTTTGTATGTTTTGAAATTATTTAATTTCAAAATGGATTTATTTTTAGAAAGCAAATTAAATAACTGGCTTAAGTGTGTAGGTATGCTTAAATTTTACACATGTATATTGTAAGAAACATTTGGCCATTTTGTTTGTTTTAAATGTTCAGCAAAACAACAATAAAATAATCATGAAGAACTGAATAAAATATTATTAAATATTGTACTGAATTTGGGCACCCGTAGAGTTAACTATTGTATAAACAAGTTGCCAAGACAAAACATTTTAGGACACTACAAAAAATCTTAACCAGCCTTGATATTGCATGAATAGATTTAAAACATTTTGGATTATTTTGTATTTACACCAAGTTAAGCTTTGCCAAAGGCTCTTTCATCGCCAGCAGATATTAGCAATAGAACATCGACGTTGTCTTAAATTCTGTAGCATGATTTAGCTAATTTCACTAAGCAACAAAATAAATCAATTATTTTATCATATTAATGTATAGTAACACATTTGAAGGTCTTGATATGCAGTTATTTTTTGTTACATAAGCTGTAATATACGATTGTTTAACATAAATAATTTTAAAAATAGCAGGCAGAGAATTCAAAGACGTTTTATCATCAGTAAACCAAGCACGAGCTGAAACATTAGATCTCTATTTGAAGGACTACGAAGAAAAACAGCTATAAACTAATTCTGAAACAGGTAATTTTATACGCACCACAGTATTCTTATACCGGTAAGAGCAACGTCTTTAACAAAAACGCCACTTCATAATTTTATAAATTTTTATATTATCAAGGATTTTTCTTTTAATATATAATTTTGCTTGTTACTATTCAGCTATCATTACCATTATAAGATTAATTTGTTAGGAAAACAGCTAATATTGAATGATGCCTTCTATTTAAAAATTCTTCGATCCTTTTAACAGTTATATTAATTCTCAGCTAACTTCACATTTTATCTGAAATAGCATTTTTCTCTTTCTAAATTGAAACTTTTTTTAGATATAAAATTGACACTATAATATTAATACGCTTTTTTCTGTTATTTTATAGAGAGTTCTTTTATTGCAAAACTAAATTAAATTTGTTTACGCGCATAGTGTGAACCGCTTACTTACTGTACAGTGGCTTTCTATGTTTATTCGTTAAGTTCGTTAAGTTCTTTATGAAATGCCTGTATTAGTTGTTTAATCTTTTATTCATTACCTTTGTAAAACCCGAAGCGTACGGTACGTACGCATTTAATAATAAAACCCTATTTTTATCATTTGAAATTTAATTAACCCGATATTTTCTTTTATTTAAATATTTCGAGCAATACTTCAAGGCAAACATTTTTTGGTCCTTCGGCCGGATACTTGAACCCCGGGAGTCTTGAAGTATTTTAAGGAAGAAATTTTTATTTTGCAGAGTTCCCTGATTTGCAGCCATTTTATAACCTCTTTGGATTTGCTACATTTTTTCATCTCATTTTTCTTTTTTTTAATCATCAAATAAAAAGCCATTTCATAAACTCTTTGGATTTTCTACATTTTTCATCTTATTTTTCTGCTTCAATAATCATCAAATCAAAAGGTATGTTGTTTTGCATTTTTATTAAAGTGAAGAATATATAGATTGAGTGACAGTGGAAAAAAAAAAGAACGAAAAACAACCCCTGTGCATATTTATTTATCATTGGTACTACAAAAAGAAAAACAACAAAAAATTCCTTAACTCAGTGCAATTAATTCTATTTCATCTAATTTGCCCGCGTTAATTTTTTTTGATTAAATTGGTTAAATTATATATATATATATATATATATATATATATATATATATATATATATATATGTATATATATGATACATATGTATGATAAAGTTTGATTTATCTTTTTGCTCAATTTTTTCAATATATACCGTTTTCTTTTTTTTTCTCTCTTTATGTTTTAAGTGATCATTAAGATTGCTCTTTTTCTTGTTTATTTATCCACACTTTGATCTCTTAATTCCGCTCTTAAACCAAAGCTTTTATAAATACATTTTTTTTCGTGTGATAATAAACAAAACGGATTGATGAAAATAAAATTTTACTCGTTGGTTTAATGAGCAACAACAAAAAAAAATAAGACGGTCATGTAAAATGTTTGATGAAGTTTTTGTGTTAAGGAATTTATGAAATATATATTAAACCTAAAGAAAAGAAAAAACAAACATTTAAGCTTTTGTTTTACTAAATCCTCTTTTGAATACATAAATTCAGCACATACATATATCATTGATTATATCCCAGTACAAAAGTCTTTTTTCTTTTTGTGTTTATAATAATCATATAATCGCTTATTTACTCATTGTTTTTTTTTTTTTGTCGCTCACACAACATACACTAGTGCTGTGACTTTTTACCCGTACGAATAAACGAATAACTAGTTAATTTAACTGATAATGTAAACGCGTTATTTTTTTAATTTTTGTTGGTTTTCATTCACTGAGGTACATAGATAAATTTTGCACTTATTTTATTTTTTTTCGTAAATTGAATAGTTGGAAAATACGAATAGAAATTAGTATTCGCTTAACCCATAGCGAGTACCCGGTTAGTGTTCTTCAACATCTATTCTACATTTTTTTTTTGAACAAAGTGATTTTATATAATAAGAAATCGTCGGTCGAATAATTATTACCCGCGAATTCGTCACGATAAATTATCCTTTTTTTGAAATTTCTTTTGTTTGTTTGGAAAAAGACGAATAGTGTATAAAATCATTTTTTGCTTCATAGATTTGAACTCGTATTTTTTTTTATAAACTTACTATTCATATATTTGTATTTCTGAAATTGTATTTTTCTCGATTACGATTAACTTTCTACCCATTTAAGAATTCGTTGTTTTTTTTCTCATCCTATTATATTTTCCCCTTGGTACCCTGCGGTACCATTGCGTTTTATACTTGTTATAAATTTTCTTTGCCCATTTCTTTTACGAAATTACGCGTCATCGCATCAGGATGGAGATTGCAACTTTGATCCGTAATGCAGATCGTTTGACCGAATTTGAGGCACATATTGCCAATATCCCCCCAGCGGACCACCAGATTGGTTCGCTGCATAGTCATGAGAAGGAAATCAATCGTTTGTGGGAAGCTGTTCGGTCGACTTATGATTCATTGTTGATTGAGGCCGACAAAATGCAGGGTCCACATATTGTGGAAATAAAATCGAAGTATTTGGCGTCTTATAGCACTTATACCCGTGGCATTTCTTTGATCACGTCCCATTTGGACAACTTAAAATCGGCTACTCAGGCCGGGAGGTCACCGGATTTTGGGGCGAACTCGATTCCTATGACCCATTTACCCCCGTGCGATATCTCGGTGTTCTATGGTGATTATAAGAGTTGGCCTTCGTTTCGAGATATGTTCTCAGCTTTGTATGGTAGTAACCCCCGATTAACACCAGTGCAGAAATTGTACTACTTGTTGCAGAAAACTGCAAAAGATGCCCATCATACTATACAAACCGTGCCTTTGACCAATGATGGCTATGCAATTGCATGGAAAAGATTAGTCGACACCTATGAGAACAAAGATGCCTTAATAAATGAACAGCTCCGAACACTTTTCAGTATCAAACCGATTGCACAGGAATCCGGTCCGAACATCAAGAATCTCCAGCGAACTATGAACGATTGTATAACAAACCTTTTATTGTTAGAGGTTACCCCTGAGATATTTTACCACGTTATATTAGTATATCTATGTTCTACAAAATTACCTGAACATACTCTGGGTCTATGGGAGCAGTCTAAAAAACATAGCCAGGCTTCTCCTAAGTGGGAGGATATGGACGCGTTTTTGACGGCTCATTTTAAGACACTCGAGTCGATTTCCGACATAAGGCGCTCTCACCCACAACCCATTCAGAATCCGGACAAAAACTTTGGCATTGTCAATTCGCGAAGAACCTCTACTTTTGATACTGCTGGTAAAGCTTCTAAAGATTCAAGAAAAATTCAAAATTTTGCGACAAAGACTGGTGCCACACCGGTGATTTGTCGTTGTTACCTTTGTCGGGGTTCACACCCCATTAGACTTTGTCCCGTTTTCTTAAGTCAGAGTGTAGAAGAGAGATTATCCACAGTAAAAAGGCTCAGATGTTGTTCGAACTGTCTTGCAACTTCACACGAGTTCGGGAGTTGTAAAAGTATCCATGTATGCTCCTTATGTAAACAGAAGCATCATTCTTTGCTTCACAGAGAGATTAGGTCGAATAATTCTACCGTTAATAAAACCCAGCTCCCAATAGCTTCCAATATAACCCGACATTCATCTCAGCACCCAACTCCAGCTGGCACCCAGTCCCAAGCTGCCCTCAATTTAAACCCTTCAACCTCTTCAGCTACTCAAAATCTTCATACTTATTCCGCAAATTTAACTCCGAACCCATCATCTACAGTTCTCTTGGGGTCGGTAACTTGTATTGTGCATATCGATGATATTAAATGTGCGGCCCGAGCTCTGGTTGACCCCGGTTCGCAAGGTACCTTTATTTCAAGGAGGTTACAAAGGAAGCTTGCTATTCCCACTTTCTCTGTCCCATCAACGAATGTAACTGGCATGATGGATTGCCTGACTGGTAAATCTTCCACTATGTGCGTTCTAACGGTCGGCTCACCGATTGACCCCGATTTTAGGCTTGATATCTCTGCATATGTAGTTGAAAAAATAACCGGTCGGTTGCCCTCGTGTTCTCTTTCTAAAATTATAAACTCTAGCTTTCCTGACATTACGATGACCGACGTCATTAGTACCCGTGTGGATATTCTTTTCGGAGGAAACGTATATCCAAAGATTCTAACCTCGGATGTAAGAATACATCCAAATGGCAACCTGATCGCCCAAAGAACCGTCTTTGGCTGGATAGTTACGGGGGAAATTTTTCAATCCGAACCCCTGCATTCCCTGGCCTCTTTTTGTACTCATGTTGAGTTGAACACCCAACTTGCCCGTTTTTGGGAGCTTGAAGAAGTTCCGCAGGCCACTAGTCTTTCCGACGACGAAAAATATTGTGAAGAACTTTACCGAACTACCACTTTTCGGAATTCCGATGGACGCTATGTTGTCTCACTTCCATTTCGCCGGGAATTTTCAGATGAAGTGTCGTTGGGCAATTCTCGGAATAGCGCTCTGTCACAATTTATTCGATATGAAACTTGACTTATGAGGAATCCCGATTTAAAGGCGCAATATCATAAGGTTGTGGACGAGTATTTTGAAATGGGACACATTAGGGCCGTTGGAACCCCTGATATTAACGAGACCAATTTTTATTTACCGCACCACGCGGTTTTTAAGCCCGATAGTGCTACTACCAAACTCCGGGTGGTTTTTAATGCTTCGAATCCCTCTTCCAACGGCGTAAGCCTTAATAATGTTTTATATCCGGGTCCTGTTTTACAGTCGGACCTTACTATGCTAATACTTCGGTGGCGTTTCTTTCGTTATGTTTTTAATGCGGACATCGAGAAAATGTACCGCCAGATATTGGTCCGTCCCGATCAAACCCGTTTTCAGCGGATTCTTTTCCGCGTAACTCCTAGAGCTGAGGTTAAGGACTATGAGCTTAGTACGGTCACGTTCGGAGTGAATTGTGCGCCGTACTTGGCGATTCGTACCCTTTTGCAATTGGCAAGCGATTGTGAACCCCTAAGTCCTGCGGCGTCTGAAATTTTGAAAACCCAGATGTATGTTGACGATGTACTAGCTGGCTCTCATGAGCTAGAAGATGGTGTTAAGAGACGTAATGAACTTATACGAGTTCTTGGATCGGCTGGTTTTGTGTTGCGAAAGTGGACAGCCAATCATCGACGGCTCTTAGAAGATTTACCCCGTGAGAATCTGTTTGACGCAGAGTTCTTAAGAATTTCAGACGCCAGCAATACTAAAACCCTAGGCTTGCGATGGAATGCTAATAAGGATAGCTTCTACTTCAAACTCGTTGTACAGCCAAATCGAGATGCTGTGACAAAACGAGCAGTCTTGTCTGAAATAGCAAAGCTATTTGACCCCGCCGGTTGGCTCTCTCCGAAAATTATTGTGGCAAAAATCATAATGCAACAAATTTGGAAAGACAAGACAGATTGGGACGAATGTTTGAACCCCTTAACGCTTAATCAATGGCGTACATTTCAGGACGATTACCCTAATATCGAGAAAATTAATATTCCAAGATGGGTTAATTTTCAACCCGAGAGTGTATTTGAACTTCACGCATTTTGTGATGCGTCCGAAAGGGCATACGGCACTGCTATTTATGTTCGAAGTGTTTTTGATACTGAAATCATAACGCACTTACTCGCGTCGAAAACGAAGGTAGCTCCTGTAAAATCTGAAACATTACCCCGTTTAGAACTTTGTGGAGCGGCTTTGATGGCAAGCATGGTCGAATCCCTATGTAGTCAATTGAGTCTGGAAAGGAAGGAGACTTATTTTTGGACTGATTCTACTATTGTTTTATCTTGGCTCAAAAAACCACCATGCCATTGGCCCACCTTTGTTAAGAATAGAGTAGCTTCGATCGTTAGCAAAGTTGGTAATGATAATTGGTCCCATGTCGAGTCCAGGGACAACCCCGCTGATTTGGCGAGTCGGGGGATCCCTGCTGGGGACTTAGTTGATAACTCTTTGTGGTGGCACGGTCCTGGTTGGTTGCGGCAACCAAGGGATTGTTGGCCACAGCATGTCATTATTGACCACCAACACTTAGAGGTTCAATCCTTTTCTGTTCAAACTGAACACCCGTTTGACTTGCTTGAACGTTTTTCAGACTTACCTCGTGCAATGCGAGTTATTTCGTATTGTTTCAGGTGTTTACAGTATTTAAGAACCCGAAAATGCTCGTACAATACCTTGGATTTAACCCAGTCGGAGGTGAAGTTCACTCGGGATCGTCTGATCCTAGCATGTCAGCGGAATTTTATACCCGAGTACACACTACTATTACGGGGGACACCCATACCATCGAGGAGCAATTTGCTCACTTTGAACCCGTTTATCGACTCAAAAGGCTTTGTCCGTAGCAATGGTCGATTGGCCCGATCAGTTGGCCTGACATACGATGAAAGATACCCGAGGATTTTACCATATTCAGCGCGTTTCACACGTTTATTTGTTGAATATGTTCACAAGTGTTCTGTGCATGGCGGTCATTCTTTGATGCTCCGTCTAATTAGAAATGAGTTCTGGGTCCCGAAACTGAAGAACCTTATTCGTACAGTTATTCATAATTGTAAGGTATGCATTATTTATAGAAAAAAGACCGGTCAGCAAATTATGGCAGCGTTACCCCCAGAGCGATCATCTTTTTCTAGGCCTTTTACCCATACCGGTTTGGATTTCGCAGGTCCGTTTGACATTAAGTCCTATATTGGTAGGGGCTGTCGCGTTACCAAGGGCTATGTTCTCGTCTTTGTGTGCTTTGCGACAAAGGCGATCCACTTAGAGGCTACTGGTGATATGTCCACGGAAACATTCCTTGCAGCGTTTGCCCGTTTCTTCTCACGTCGCGGCTGTCCCTCCCATTTGTACTCGGACAATGGAACCGCCTTCGTCGGCGCGGCTAACTTACTCGAAGTTGATCGACATCAGTTTTTATCTGAATTGAAAAGGAAGGTTCTGATACGGAATAGTTTTCAGCCTGTAGAATGGCATTTTATACCTCCCGGAGCTCCTCATATGGGTGGTTTATGGGAAGCCGGCGTGAAGAGCGTAAGGGCACATTTGCGTAAAATTTCTGGTGTTCAGAAATTCACATTCGAGGAGTTTGGAACAATGCTAGCTCGCATTGAGGCATGCCTGAACTCAAGACCCTTAACCGCCATGACTGAAGACCCTTCAGATCTTGTCCCGTTAACACCGGGGCATTTTCTTATTGGTGCGCCTCTCCTGGCACCCCCTGAACCCGATCATTGTGATCTATCCCTGAGTGTTGCTAATAGGTGGCAGAAGCTCAAGGTACTTCATCATCGATTTGCTCAACGTTGGAAAGAGGAATATTTAAAGGAACTTAATCGTCGAGTGAAGTGGAAATATCCAGAAAAAGACTTGGAAGTAGGAAATTTAGTTGTGATTCGGCAGGATAATTTACCCCCTAATGAATGGCGGTTAGGTCGTGTAGTCACAACGTATTTAGGGCATGATTCAAAAGTTCGCTCAGCAGACGTGAGAACAGCTTCTGGCATTCTCACCCGACTAATAGTGAAGCTTGTTCTCCTACCCAATTCAACCACCTACTAATTTATCTTTTTTATTTTTCTTTCCTCTTTTCCTCCCACTTATGTTTAATTAATAGTACAATGTCAAGTGCTTCAAGGCGATAAGAAGTTCACCGCGAACCCGTCGAAAGCCCATCCTTACCGGACACTAAAACCCCTCGTGATGAGAGCCTTCGGGACTGTCGCCTCTGTAAAAGCGAACATGCCTTGAGAAAGTGTCTCAAGTTTCGCAAGATGTCTGTAAGGAAACGGTGGGAAACCGTCAAGGATTTACGTTATTGTTTCAACTGCCTGGCACATTCGCACATGAGGGACAGGTGCACGAGTCGTGAACGGTGTTTGGAATGTAATTCCGAGCATCACACCCTGCTTCACAGGCACAAGTCCCACGGGTCATCCAGTGGTGCGAAACCAGCATCGTCTATGACACGCGCCTCATCTGGGAAAAAGGCTCGCAGGCGAAGGAAGCGCAGCATCAAGACCACCACCCATACTAACGTATGCCCTCATCAACGTTGCAATCAGCAACTACAACATCGTCAGCAGCAGCAACCACTGGTAACTACAATGCGACCGTCAACTCAGGGAAACCACCAACCAGCAACTATTGTTATCAATGTGATGGCAGGACAGATCGTATGAATTATTAAATTTTATTTATTTCCCTTTAATATATTACCTTTTTAATTCTTGAATTTTTAATAATGAATTATATTTATAAAAAAAATAATATACCACAGATTTTTCTTCTCCCCTAAAATGTATTCATTACCCGCGTGATCCCTAATCTTCCTTGTTGCAATAACGCAAGGGGGGCGGGATGTTTACGCGCATAGTGTGAACCGCTTACTTACTGTACAGTGGCTTTCTATGTTTATTCGTTAAGTTCGTTAAGTTCTTTATGAAATGCCTGTATTAGTTGTTTAATCTTTTATTCATTACCTTTGTAAAACCCGAAGCGTACGGTACGTACACATTTAAAAATAAAACCCTATTTTTATCATTTGAAATTTAATTAACCCGATATTTTCTTTTATTTAAATATTTCGAGCAATACTTCAAGGCAAACAAAATTAAATTACACGATTTACTTACTTACTCACGTTTTTACACACAAAAATGATAGATGGTGGCTTCCACGTTAGTAAGTTACTTAATGAACTTTATGTCTTCATTGGACGATGTACAACTGAGCTTATTGAGCAATACTCACATATACAAGAAAATTCTACTTCAACATCATCACGTATACTTTTTTTTAGTGTTAGTTGTTTTTGTTTTCTGTTTGTTTGTTTGTGTGTTTTATTGCAGCACGTTGCTTTTGTCTTAGAAACTACGTAATTTGCACAAAGATACTAGATCCTTTCGTATGGAAATGACAGTTGCCAGTAGAAGAGAATAAAACTCATTATAGTATTGTTCCTTTTAGAGAGCAACAGAAAATACTTTTAATAAACGAAGAATTTTACTTTCTTGTAACTTAAAAATTAAATCAGAAAACTCTTGAAATTTTTAAGGACAGCAACTCGAAATCGTTATTGAAATCTAATATTGTAGCGGAACGACCTTAAAACAATTCTATAAATATTCACACATGCGATCACAGCAAAAGAATAATGTATAAGTCAAATTTCTCAAGTGCAATGCACTATCAATACAAACATGCTTGTTGTTGTTGTTGCATGTGCTGATCGGTGCGTTTCAAGTGATACATTTATTTTGTGGGAAAATAAGCCCAAAATAAATGCAATAACAAATTAGATCGCATTACACTTTTCGTCCAACACACAATACAATACTATTTTATAATATTAGTATTAATAATATTTTTATAGTTTTTTTAAACGGTCTTTTTTTATTTATCTTTAATAAATATCTTTTTTCTTTTTAACGATCTTTTTTATATATTTTTTCATCTCGATATTACGCTTTCCTTTGGAAAGCTTCTTCAGGAAAAAAATTTTATTTATTTTCCAAAGGAAAGTGAAATATCGAGAAGAAAAAATATATAAAAAAGATCGTTAAAAAGAAAAAAGATATTTATTAAAGATAAGTATTAATAATATTTTAAATTTTGTTTTGATATATTAGAGAGCCACTCAATCATAAATTTTATGGCACTGTCTAAAATTTATGATTGGCTGGATAACCCAATATAAATTATATAGTAAATATAGCATAAGATCGATTTTAAGAATTGAGTGAGTTTTATTGTTTCTCACTCTAGACTTGTAATAACCTTCTCATAGTCAGTATATAATCGACTGATATTAAGAAGGCAAATTGAATTCTATTTTGTTCCTTCTAGCTCCTAATTGAGCTAATATATAATTTTAAATACCTCACCTTGCTGAGCTGTGCATTTGTAAAATTTTAATTAAAAACAAATAAAAACAAATATATTACAATATTTCTCCAACTTATTCCTATAAGTATGCTGACTTCAAGTAGGTTATCAGGCGTATTTTAAATGATTTAAATAATTAATAAATATCTTTTTTCTTTTTTTAGACCTTTTTTATATATCTTTTCTTTTCAATATTTCGCTTTCCTTTGGAAAGCTACTTCAGGAAAAAAATTTTTAAATTTTTGAAAACAAAAAAATTATTAACAAATTGAAAAAAAAAAAAATAAAAAACAGTTAAATTGCGTTTAAATAAACAGATTAATATAACTCAACTGAATATACCCGAATCAGAATTAGATTATATCAATACTTAGTGCCAAATTTTTTGGCCACTATTCAGGACCTCCCCGGAGGTATATTTATATTTCTTGATGGAATATCACTGTCATTACATGTGTCACCGAAGGAAAAAAGAATGCCACTCCCCTAAAGGCTAGCAGGGAGTCAACTCCACGCTATTTCCAGGGGAATCAGTAAATCCCAGTGCTCAGCTTTTTTGGATTTTTAGCCTTTTAGCTGTTCTCTGTCTGATTATTGAGGTTGGCTCTTCGCGAGCATCGTGCTGATTGTGATTTCGTAGACCTCATTAATATGATAAAGGGGCCAGGATCATCTTACCTCTACTCAGAACAATCATCCGGATCCAGTGAGCATGCTTGTCATGTGTTCTGGACGAGGAGTTGTATAGTCTCCAACTATTTAGCAAGGAGAGGGAGTTGGCGACCCTGCTAAGAAACTTCAAATAATTGAAATAGCCTGTTGCTAGAAATTAGTCTTCGGCTGCCTAGGGCGCTGGTGCACGCATCATATCACCTAAGTAGTTCGATCCACCGTCGAGTTACGACATACACATGCTAGGTACCGGCGTAAATCTTAAGAAAATTCATAATTATTTAAAAGGAAATGAGCAACATGGTTATACTTTGTATGCCTCAAAAACCCAGTCTTTGGTTTAAGGATTTATTTAAAGATGTATTGATGCTGGCCAACTAATAATAAGAATATAGACCAGATTTTAAAATTGCATCAGAATTTTTCACATTGAATTAAAGAAATTTATAAAAATGTTTACAAATTAAACAAATTTTAAATGTTTAAACAGTTTTTCAACGATTTGTATTTTATATTTTTTCTCGTATGACCGCAACTTGATCATTTTTATATTGCTAAAGACATAAATGTAAAGATTTGCATTTTAAGTTAATTCATGATACTTATTACATTTAACTCAATAGATTTAGGTTATTTGTTTGAAGAAGAAATTTAAGCGTTTCGCTTGCAAATAAATTTTTTTTATTAAATTGTTCGATCTACACAACTAATAATTTGAAAGTGTTTTAGAAATAATTATAACAGATGCTACTGATTCAGGACTTAACAGAATTGGTTATGACTCCATTTTATGCACACGTTAAAAAATCTTTTTCATAAAGAAGGTTTACTCACAGCATTAAAAGCCAGCAATACTCTAAGACATTATCTAAGGATATGAACAGAAACAATTGACAAATTTAGTTCCAGCGGAATATACAAACCTACTTGTACCTGTAACATACTGATATATAGGGCAAATTGGACGAACAAAAAAAAAAAAAGATTTATGGAACATATACGGTCATACAAACGAAAAAGAGGAGACTCCAACTTCGCAATACACCTTGACACTTACGGACACACACCTAGGCAAATAGATGAATGTATGACAGTATTATATTCTAGCAAAAAAAGACGAAGATCAGATATTCTTCAAAACTTGAAAATATACAAAACAAAATCTTTTAACAGTGACATTATGAACGAACAGGTAAACACGACCTCGGGCACAATTTTCACACCACTAAAACTACTCGTATTCTTAACATGAGAAAAAGACCCTCTGACGGACACACCTAACTGGGTGATAATAAAAGACGCAAATATTAGATTAGCTCCTCATAAAATAGCAGGTGGCGGTCAATCTACCTACATGAGTATATATGACCCTAAGGAAAGAACTACCTAAGCCCGAATACAGACTCATCAGCAGAGTCTAGAGCATGGCTTGATATGCGCTATCCGATCATACCTTATTCGTAACACATTCTAAAATTAATAATAAGTTAATAATTTTTAAAAATTAATGAATTTTGCTAATATTTTTACTATGAGTTTACTTTTAATTATGAAAACTTGAATACAAATCCAAATATTTTTACAGCCAAATTCAACAACATTGAGGTTAAATTTTTTCCTTTATAAGTTTTGCTGCAAGATATATGAACTTACGCAACAGTCACTGGATAAATAATTTATTTATTCATTTAAACTATATGAAAAACAAGCAAATTTTTATCATATTTTTCCACGATATTTTTTAGCATTATCGTAATGTTGTTTCAGTCGTGGAGGTTTGTTCTATTTTTGAAATATAAATGTTTTAATGTGTGCATTTAATTTTTTGTAAGCGTTAACAAGTGCGTGCTAAATTTTCATATGTATTTACAAAGTGTGCCTGGGGAAAAGTTTTATTTATTTGTTTTATTGTACGTTTTACCCATGGGATTTACTGTTTTAATATTGCCCCAGTTTAAAAACTTTTTACTTTGTTTATTTTACGGGTAACTATTTGTGCTTTTTATCCCAGGGAATCTATTGCTTTTGAATAGAGAATAAAAAAAGCGAAATGAATTATAGAATAGAATAGAATTTTGCTATTGTTTTTGCTCATTAGCATAACAATAATTACCTAGAGCATACTTCCAATATTTATATTATGGATTCTAAATGGACTGATTTTCTGTTATTTATTAAAGTATTGATAATTTATCCCACTTCTTTGTTTATGCAATTTAATATTCAACCGCTACATATGATGAAAAACAAGTGCCCCCTTCTGAATTATTTATTTGTCTAGTTACTACACATGTTCCTGCAGTAGTTGCAATTATAGATATTTTCTTAATTGCTGGTAGATAGACATTTTTAAGAAATTAAATACGATTAACCCGCTGCCGAGGTCGTGGGAGAGGGGGTTGTTTTAGCTAAACTGACAGGGGATTTTTTGCTATATTTAAGAAAAAATTTATACTATTGAGATTGAATCTAACCTTAGGAAGGAAATAAAACATGACTATATTAAAAAAATAACAAAAAACATTTCATATTACAAAAGTTAACAAAGCATGCTTCTTCTAATTTAAGTATGATAAACACTTATGCGATCGGAAATTTAATTTGTAATAGATTAAACGTTTGTTTGGATATGTAGCACCGTCCTACTCAAACCACATGTCAGTAATTTCCATGTCGTCAATAATAGGCCAAAATTGAGTCGTTAGCATCTCGCGATAGCGTGACCCATTGACCGTCACCGCATTTCCAGCCTCATCTTCGCAAAAAAAGGGCCCAATCATGCCTCCAGACCACATAGCGCACCATACAGTGATACGCTGAGCATGCAAAGGCTTCTCAATAATCGCTCTAGGAGCTTCAGAAGTCCAAGTGCGGCATTTTGCTTGTTGACATACCCTGGCAAGTGAAAATGGGCTACGTCTGATGATTTTTTGCAGAAAAACCAGCCTGTTGTTCCCGGCTTCAATTCCTGCACCAGTTGAAACTTGTAAGGCTTCAGAGTCAAATCCTTATGCAAAATTCGCGATGTGATTATTTTTGGTAACCCGAATTGTTGAGAATTTCGAGGAATTGAAAAATTTGGATCTGCTTCAACACTGTGGCTCACGCCGGTCGAACACGCGTTGATGTTCGCACATTTTGTATCAAAGCCTGTCGCCTCAAATTTAATGACCAAATTCTTAATAGCGGTCTCACAAAGACGATTTAGTTAATGAGACTTTCTTGCGAAATTGAATTCATTGTAAAAATTGCCAATGCATCTGCTTCGAATACGTCAAAAACCTGAATGTCAAAACTATCATGTTGTTACTGTTGCTGTTGCTAAAACTGAAAAATATACTTCTTGTTGAAAAATTGAATATTAATTTTAAATTCATCGATTAACTTTAATTTTGATTCAATTAATTTTACTGAAGATGTCTGCACATACAGTTGCTATAAAAAATGTTGCTAAAGTCAATTACAGCCCCAAGTCCTTACAGTAGTTTCAATTGCAGATATTTTGTTTGTTGCTGGTAGAAAGACATTTTTAAGGAATTATTATTAACTGAATAATAATTGAAAATAATAAGGTTTATATTTCTAATAATTTAAGTTTTACTTTCAATCGAATTTTGTTTTTCGAGGTGAATGGCTGTGTTTTTCAAGTCAGATTGAAAAATATTAAAAATTAAAAAATTTTAAAATTTTAAAATCAAATAAGAATTTATTCAAATAAAACTTCGATTTTACAAGAGCCTCAAAATTAATTGATAGTGAACGTCTTTAATATATTACGCGGGTTATACCTCCTTATTAAAACAAAATTTAAAAACAAAGGACAAATTTAAAAATTACACATAACAAAAAATAAAAAATTTTACAAAAATAAAACAAACAAACGGAATGATTGCTGTGGCACTTAGCAGCAGTAATATGGATGATGATACAAACGTATCAGATGCTGGTAATGAGTTTGAGTGGCAGAAAATAGTCTCTGCAAGAAAGAGACATTCGCAGGAATCGCCTATGCTATATTTAAATAAACGAAAACAAGTGCAAAATGATGACAAAGCTTCTACAAGTAACCGCTATGCTATGATTCAAATTGATGATGATGATGCTAACAATAGTGATGACGAACAAGAGGTTATGGAAACAACAACAACAAGGACAAAAAATATTCCCAAGCCACCTCCAATATACATTCCTGATGTTATTGACATTAAAAAAATGATAAGTAGTATAAGTACTATTATATCTAATGATCAATTCACTTATAAGTCACTTAGAAATAATCAAGTTAGGCTTATGGTAAAAACTGTTGAGTTATATAGGAAATTAATTAAACACTTGGATGCTCATAAAGTAGGTTTTCATACTTATCAGCTGAAACAGGAACGCGCATTTAGGTAGTTATTAAAGGCCTTCGCCACTCTACTCCAATTGCTGATATAAAAGCTGAGTTATTAGCATTAGGACATCAAGTTCGCAGCGTAACAAATGTTAGAAGTCGACTTACCAAGGGACCATTTCCCATGTTTTATGTTGATTTGGATCGTAATCCAAATAATAAAGAAATTTATAATATCAAGCATGTAAACTATGCTATAATAACAGTTGAAGCCCGAAAGAAAACAATGGACTTAA
This sequence comes from Trichopoda pennipes, assembly GCA_030448955.1. NCBI lineage: Eukaryota > Metazoa > Arthropoda > Insecta > Diptera > Tachinidae > Trichopoda > Trichopoda pennipes. The sequence continues at coordinate 12,074,178 of JASKUP010000034.1, forward strand.
TCCAATGTCACAGGTGCCAACTTTTTGGACATACGAAGGCCTACAGCAAAAGACCATTTAACTGTGTTAAATGCGGTCTAAATCATGCGTCGGCCGATTGTAATAAAAATGCGGATACACCACCCCGCTGCTATCACTGTCTGAGAGATCATACCGCTAATTACAAAGGATGTCAGGTCTATAAAAACATACTTCAAAAAAGATTGCACCAGGGTTATAACTTCCCCAATCATCGGCAACAGATTAACGCCCATCCTGATGAATTCCCGCAAATCAACAGTAATAATGCATTCAGTAAATCAAACTTTTCCAATAATAATAAATCGTACTCAGAAGCGTTAAAAACCAATAATAATAACAATAATATTGCCATGGAAAGAATTGAATCCAAGTTAGCAAACCTTCTCAATATGATAACCATGCTTGTCTCAAAACTATGCAAATGAATCTCCGTATTGCAATATGGAATGCCAATGGTCTTATAAATCATATAAGAGAAATTGAGACTTTCATTCATTTACAACATATAGATATTTTCTTAATATCTAAAACTCATTTTACCAAAAAAAGTTACTTTAAAATAAAGTATTATGATATAGTTTCTTGTAATCATCCTGACGAAAGAGCTAACGGTGGCTCTGCAATTTTGATAAAATCTTCTTTCAAGTACGTCCCCCTCGACAGCTATAGAAATTCAATGCTGGTATTGAAATTCAATCAGGCAACTCTAGGTTTTCTATATACTCCATATATATTCCACCAAGGCATACTGTTAAATGTCAAGATCTTAACAATTTTTTCGACACACTTGGAAAAAAGTTTAAGGTAGGTGATGACTTCAACGCTAAGCACCAGTGGTGGGGCTCTAGGCTAGCTAACACAAAAGGCAAAGAACTATACAAAACTATAACCAACAAAAACGTCTCAGTTTTAACCACAGAAAGCCCAACGTACTGGCCTAGTGATCCCAGGAAAATTCCAGATTTACTTGATTTCGTTGTGTACTCAGGGATTTCAAGCCATCTTTTAGATTTTTTAGGCACCGACGATCTGAGTTCCGATCATTCCCCTCTCATTGTAAATTTCAGTACGTATTGCTCAACCATGGATAAAAAGTTCAAAATTATATCACCTAAAACTGATTAAAATTATTTTAAAAATTGGATAGAAGCAAATATAAATCTAAACGTTCGAATTAAAGATGGAAAAGAACTTGACGATGTCGTCGAAAACTTTACAAACCTGATCCATAAAGCTGGATTTCTAGCCACCCCTACTGAGACTCAAGAAAATGCTCGAAACAAAGTAATAGTATCCGCCGAAATTAGAAATCTTATAAGAGAAAAACGAAGGTTACGGAAATATGGAAACGCACTAGGAATCCAGCAGACAAAAACAATTTGAACCGAGCAACAAACGATTTAAAACGACGTTTAGATGATAACAAAAATGAACAAATAAGGTTTTATTTGGAGAACCTTACTACCTCATGCGACAGAAGGAACGAACATAATTTATGGAATGTCACAAAATATTTAAAAAGGCCAACTAAAGTAAATGTCCCTATAAAGGACCAGAATATAACCTGGTGTAGATCGAACTATACCAAAGCATTTTCTTTTTCTCAATATTTAGAAAATATTTTACCTTGTGCAAATCTGAAGACGCTGATATCACTTCTGTCTTCTACCGTGTCGAATGGACTTACCAATTAAGCACATACCGCCAGATGAAGTCAACCGAGAAATTTCAAAATTAAACAATCGAAAGAGTCCGGGCTATGACAAAATTTCTGTAAATGACATCAAAAATTTACCTAAAAAAGCCATTATTCTTCTAACAACAATTTACAACTCGATACTTAGACTTAATCACTTTTCAACACAATGGAAATGTGCAGAAATAATGATGTTTCATAAGCCTTCTAAGCCTGAAAATGATATTAAGTCTTATAGACCAATAAGTCTTTTGCCTACATTCTCAAAAATTTTTGAAAAGTTGTTTTTACATAGGTTGCAGCTAGTCTTAAACACCAAGAATATTATTCCTGAGCATCAATTTGGATTCCGTCACAAGCACGGTACACCTGAACAATGTCACCGAGTCGTAAATGTTATTAGAAATGCTCTAGAAACGAAACAGTACTGTTCTGCTGTCTTTTTGGATGTCAAACAAGCCTTCGAAAGAGTATGGCATGTAGATCTTTTGTACAAACTAAAAATGCTTATTCCAGCACCATTCTTTTTGGTCCTTAAATCCTACCTACAAAATCGTTATTTCTACGTAAAAATAAATGATGAAATTTCGAATATTTGTGACATAAAAGCTGGTATTCCTCAGGGAAGCGTACTGGGCCCAGTTCTATATACATTATATACGTCCGATATGCCGTCAAATGGAAATATTACTATTGCAACATATGCGGATGATACAGCCTTAATGGCGAGTAATATTTCTGCCTTAGAGGCCTCAAACCAGGTGCAAAATCACCTAGACAGTATGGCGAACTGGTTTAAAAGATGGAATATTTCAATTAATTTTGAAAAATCTAATTATATTACCTTTACGTTAAGAAGAGGTATTTCTCCTCCGATCTTCCTGAACAATGAAGAAATTCCAAAAATTGAGGCTAACGTGGAAGCAACATATAAAAGCAAAAAGGGATTACATGAATATTAAAACAAAGCGAATGCATTGGCTGCTGGGACAAAAATGAAAATTAAGTTTAGAAAACAAAGTACTTATATACAAAAATATTTTAAAACCGATATGGACATACGGAATTCAACTGTGGGGCACTACTAGCAACTCCAACTTAAAAATACTTCAATGATATCAATCAAAAACTCTTAGAATGATAGTAGATGCTCCATGGATTGTGACAAATGACACAATTCATAGAGATTTATATATATCAAAGATCGAAGATGAAATTAACGTTTACAGCTCAAGGTACCTTGAAAGGCTTAGTAACCATTCTAACCCGCTTGCTATTATTTTACTAGATGATAGCGAGGAAGAACATAGATTAAAAAGGCTTCATCTGCTTGACCTTCCGTTTAGAAAATAAGGATGTGAATATTTAAAATAGTCAATGTAAATATGTAAATATAGAAATGAGCTTGTGTACATATAAACATAAAATTGCATACTTATAATTGTACTCAAATTAAAGGGCACTAATGTAATATGTCTTTAGCCTTAATGTAGGTCAAGACTCATGTGAATATTTATTTTTCTTTTAATTAATTTGCTTATTATTAAAAAATAGATTGCAAATAAAAATATGAGAAAAAAAATAAACAATATTTCTAATAAAGTTTAAAAAATTTTAATGTTTTTCATTTGATTTGATTATCGACCAGTGAAACCAGCAAAGAAATAAATTATAAGCAAAATATTTTTTAAATTAAATTTTTCAGATTGTTATATTATTTTTATTATTTATATTAGGCACTAATTGGTTCAATACTTCAAATAATAATTGCTGTAATGTAAACACAAATAATAATGCTTAGAAAAAATTTCTAATAAGTATTTGATCGTTTTTGTAATATGGGAATTAGCTTAATTATTTAATTATCTCAATAAATTTATTTTATTTCTTTTATATTATTATAGTTTCATTTTTTTATTAGTGCCGCAATTCGTTTTCTTTTCTAAACAATTTGTAAAGTTTTTTTAAGGTTTTATGATTATCACATTTCTATAACCAAAAAAATTTGTAAAAAGAAAGATATATTATAACAACACTCTTAATGGCTTTTAAGTATTTAATTTAGTATATTATAAATGTTTAAAAGTCTTTTATTTACTTAATTAGTCCTACAAAAAAGTTATTATACTTTCCATTAGCCCTTCTAACAAGAAAAACTATTTAATATTTGGTTTGTTTTTGTATTCCGTTGTTGACTAGCAAACCCGTTCGCCACGTTTGCCAGCAGATGGCTTCGTTTTTTGTAACATTTCGTTTGGGTATTAAAGGACAAAAAATAATTATTTTTTTTGTTTTATATTTGAAAAGGAACAATTTTATTTCATTGCGCAACACTAATGAATTCATTTCGATTACAAAAATAAAGTTGAATTTAGTTGAACTTCTCTAAGTAAATACTGCATCGAAGCGTTATACATGTCCGCAAATTAACCGTTTCATTGAAGTGCTCTTTGGTAAACCACATTTTTTGTTTTTTGGTTTGACGTTAACACAAATAAAGCGAATAGTTTCCTAACTCGTGAACAAGCAACATATAGCTGCCCATGAGAAAAACAACGATTGTCTAAATTTATTCCGCAAACACTAAGCGATTGGCCTTGTGACTCGTTAATTGTCATTGCGAAATTTCAATCGTTCACCTGCGTACTTTCGTTAATAATGGTTGCCTCAATCAAATTCGGCATAAGTTATTTCACCGCAAGTCAAGTACAAATTACGCAATATCATAGTAACTGAACCAACTTGTAGTTGAAAGTTGTGTCGTAGAAATCCTGGTAACTCCAGAGAGTTTAAAAACTCCGTTGGATAATTTACTGCATCATCGGGATTTGTTGTGGAATCAACGGATTTGTATGTCACCAAATCGTCATCGATTTTTGATTGAATGGTGAAATTCAGTGCATGTACAACATCATTATTCTTTGCGGCGAGAATTGCTCGTTCACTTAACCAAGCATAATTCCGATAATTCTCACTAATGTTTGGGAAAACATTTTCAATAAGAGCTAATTGAGAGTCTATAAATCGGCAAAAGACGTTGGTAAGAGTAATTAATCCAGCTGTCGCATCAGCTGGGACTTTTTCATTTCCAACAGCTAACAATTGTTTGAAAAATTGTGCAGCACTTTGATCATTTTGAAGTTGAACTCTCATATTAGTGGTTAGCGATAATGTTTTTATGTTATTCCACAAAGGTGATGCCTTCAGGCAAGCATTTAATTAATCTGCAGGCGTTGTTTCACGGGAAATTACTGGCAACGTCTGTCTGAAATCGCCTGCCAGCAATATCATCAAGCTACCAAAGATGTTGTTATTTCGCCGAAGATCCTTCAGTGTGAAGTGCTTCAAGTGATTTCTTATGTGTCATTGCGCACTCATCCCAAACAATGAGCTTGCATTACATCAACAATTTTCCCATTGCACTGGATCGGGAAATATTGCATGTTGGAGTATCAATTGTATTTAAATTGAGTGGCAACTTAAGCGCAGAATGTGCAGTGCGACCGCCATCTAGAAGAGTCGCCGCAATTTCAGGTGGTGCTAACGCCAAAGCTATCTCACATCTTGATCGAATAGTGGCCAAAATCAATGAAATGACAAATGTTTTCGCTGTTCCTCCAGGTGCGTCCAGGTAGAATAGACCGCCAGCATTATTGTCCACCGCTTGCATAAATGTTGCGTATATTAGTTTTTGCTGTTCATTGAGCAACAGCACATTATTTCTTATGAATTCCTGTAATGTATCAACATTGTATTGCAGCTCTCGATTTAATTCTTTGTTGAGTGCATGGTGCATCGATTGATTTGGCGCAATCATTCCTACTACAATCAGTAGCTTGTTTGCAATAGTCAAGCATTGATCCTCAATCAGAATCAAATCTTCATTGTATATTTCATCGGTTATTTGCATGTCGGGATTATTCGTTCGAATGCGCAAGCGATGCAAGATATCTTCACATATGTCGTCTTTGCATTTGTTCTATAACTGAATTGGTTGTAAAGGGAAACATGTGGTAATGATAATAGCGAACAGCGTTATTGGGTACGTATTTGATAAAACAACTGAACCCGCAAGTGTTAAATCCCAATGAGAATCGTTCTCCAGCAAACCCAATAGTTGACATGCTTCTCGATATGTTTGTCATTGGTAGCCATTCACAGTTTTCAAATGCGTAAATGATTTTGGTCCACGTACATTTACCAACAGCAGTCGCAAATAAAAACGTTCATCATTTCTAGGATGAACAGTATACATGCGACCTAGCGCACGGCGTCATCGACTTAAAATGAAACGTACTTATTTTCGAGATTACGCTCTTAAAATATTTCCTGAGTTCTTTGGTATGAACCTCACGGAGCCCGATACCTCTCCAATGAATGCAAAACCGTGAAAATCGGTTCGTGCGTTCTGAAGTTGTAGTGTCAGGAAGGAAAATCCGACTTATTTTTATATTATAGATTTCATTCGAGAATTAAAAAATAAAAATAAATTGTATTGCATTTTTAGACACGTCAATGCATTAAGTTGCTTGGATTTGTTCCTTCAGTATATGAAATATTGTTGTCATTTCTTTCGATAATAAATCGTCATTGCTGGCTGTTTGTTTGTTCGGTATGAACAGCGAGCGCTCGATGTGTACTAACATGTACTGGAGAGTCAGTGCTCGGGGTTACATATTTATTTTATTAGGGTCAGAACTACTCATGTAGGTAAAATGCCCGTCACCAGGCATTTTATGCGGGGTTAATTTTCTATATATTGAAAAGGCGGAAGGATGACAACAGCATTTTAATGTTTCCCTTTCTTCTTTTATAAAACTAAAATAATGTAAAATATTATTACAAATTATTCCAAATTTTCTCTCCAAAGAAAGTGTTTCAAAGTTTCCAATCTAAAAAATTTTTCGGTTAAAGAAAATTCTACAGTTAAAAAAGGAACCTTTCTGTTTGTGTTTGAACATTACATTAAATTATTATTTTTATTACGCAAATTAAAGGGTGTTTTCGCGTTATAATTTTTTCAGGTTTAGACACATTGTATTATTAATCAGTTGCTTTGAACTGGTTAAAAAAAATTGAGAATATATTTCGCAGACAATAATTTTGAAAAATGTATAAAATTTGTTATTTATCAAACACTCCTAATTAATTACTTTCAATTATTTGTATTTTGTATTTATATGTACATATACAAAAACCAAAAATATAGCTGCTATAAAATTTATTTCATGCCACTGTCACAATATCGTGAATTTTTGTCAAGTAATAAATAATCAAAATATCATTTACTCATATCATTATGCTGTCATCAGTCACGCGATATACTTTGTATAACTTTCTCATTGCAAAAGACACCAACCCATTTTAATTAAAGACAGAGCAAACACACAAAACGTTGATAATATGACACAAACTACAGGTTCGGGTTTATACTTTCCATATAATAAAAAAAAGAAAACTTTTTAAAATAAAACAAGCAAAATATATGAAAAACCTCTGATAGACATAAAACATGTCAACTTGTTGCAAAAGTCTATAAGAACTGAAGGATTAAAATAGCAACTGTACACAGCCGAAATTTAAGGACTAAATTTATTAATATACTAAAAAAATATGTATTTATAAAGCCAGTTTGTTATACTTTATGGAAATATATACATATGCATACATGCTTTTGCTCTTTGTTACCAAAAATGTATACAAAAATTACCCTTTTGTTTATGCAGAGGCACAGTTTTTTATTCTAAAAAATTTGGTAATTCATGTTCATACCCTATTGTCAAGAACTATTAGACCTTTTTGACCTTTTTCTGTTTAATTGTTACTAAAATGGTAAGTGCAATACGCATTCCAGGTAAAATTCGTTTAATAGCAGAGCAGTCCCTCCCTCTTTCCTGTCACTTTCAATGTAAGAAATCGAATGTCCATAAGTACAACCCCCTCTTTCCTTCTCCTCCTATTTACGAGTTCTGGCACAATACATTGCCTGTGTAGTGACCATCCCCTGAATGTTAGTCCAAAGAAAAAAAATGTCTATACCATCAAAAACATCCGATAAACATACCTTCAAGAAATGACAACTAAAAATGTATTAAAAAATACATACAAGTCAACTATTACTATAGCAGACAACTATTTATAATAGCAGACAAAAAATTATTTAAAAGTTATTGCGATTTGAATTAACTTTTGGAAAAACTGAATAACTATTCTGTATTTTTTTTTTCATTTCAAACATTAATTTATCCTTGAGGATTTTATTTATTTTTATCAGTTTTATGATAATTTTTTGTATATTATTCGTAGTGTAATTAAGAAAATGTTTACTTGTCCCGTTTCTGTTTTGGCATCTTTCTTCAGATTTACTTGTAGTAATTTAATAAACTGGCTCAATTTTATATAACTATCTGAACTTATTACAATCTACTATGGCCAATATAATGTTAAACGTCTTCTTACCGATTTGAACCCTGCTTTAAAATTAATTTGCGAATTAAAATAATATTAAAGATAGTTTACCAGTAACCCACAATCTATAATTATGAAGCGCATAATGTTTCTTTGTTTGAAGAAGAGCTATAGCCGCCTTCATCAGCAGATCGATCTTCTTACAGTTTAAGAATCTGCTATAATATCTTTTTTTTAGAACCACAATTAAACGTGATACTTCGCGCAGAAAGAAAATATTTATCATCTTGTTACTTGGGAACTGTAATAGGAATAATTTTAATTAATTATTATTAAGCTAATAATAGTTTAGTTTAGAACGGTAGGCGTGGGACCTTTCAAACAAAATTAAAAGATCATTATCATTACTAATAACAGAAATCAGAAATCAGAGTGAGTGTTCTGCAATTATCCCTATTAGGAGAACGAAGCACACCGGGAATATAATATAAAGAGTAAGATAATAAATATAAATATTTAACATATAATTAGGGATTATCAAGCATTAATATTGTTTTTATTTTTATAAGTCTTACAAAATATGTGTATTGATTGCTAATTCATGTTGGTATTGAACGTTGATATTACAAAAACAAGTAAGTAAAATAATTTACTATAACAAATTTTTAATCGGAAAGTGTAAACTGAGCATCGAACATTAACAAAGCTGTTTTGGTTCTTGCAATCAATTATGGTAAATTGACCTTTTCGTATGACCTCCTCATAGAAGTTACTAGTTGCAATAATACGCGCAAGTCAAAGGAGCTCAGAATATTTATGTATGGAAACATACTTAAAATTTTAAAGGAAATTGGAATAAGAAAAAGAAAAAAACCGACGAAATCATAATGGTTGAATACCATATCTATTTTGTTTTGTACCCAAGTCACTTACTTCTGCTGCTTGTTAGCTCAAGCAAGAATCTGTGTTCTTTTTCTACAAAAGTTTTCAATAGAATCGAACCTCTATTGTCAATATATGATGTGTATTTTTCTTCTATTTCTAATATTTTAACTTTCGATTTCTTTAACCCTTTTTGTTGATTGTTGTTGTTGTTGTTGTTGTTTAATTATCCTCATGAACTAAACAGTTGTTATTTTAATGTGAGTCATTCCAAAATTTCAATTATTGCGACAGTTTTTGAAAACTTTCTACTTTGCCAACAAATAGTTACAGCAAAGTATAATAGACATTAAAACTCATAAAATACTTCGAAAGAAGGAAAAGATGAGAAAAAGAAATTGCAAAAAATTAATAAACCAGAAAACATGACACGTTGAATCGTTACATTCTGACCATAAAAAAGGAAACATTATTTTATTCGTTGGTGGTTTTAACAATGCTTTGCTTCCTAATTGAGTGTATATATATATATATGTGTGTGTGTGTATGTATGCATTTTTTTAAATTTTTTTTAGAGGAATTCTGTTTAAAAAACTGAATGTTTTTCCCTTCATAGGCCGATTGCTCAATCATACCATGATTTTTTACTCATGTCTCCTTCCCTATTTTAGTATAAGCATTTTTTGCTGATGCATTCATTTCCACTGTTGCTGTTATTATTATTTTTTCGTTTAACTGCATACCCGTCAGATATAAAATAGAAATAAAAAGTAAAGAAAGAAAAACTAAGAAACAAATTGTAATGTTCACCTGCTGCTGTTTTTATGAGGCGGAAATTGATGAGTAACCATGTTGATGATAACACCAAGAGACAGACGGACAGACGAGCAGTTAAACAAACAGTATTGCTTAGTAAATATATGAAGCATTATAAATCATTTTTTATTAAGTAGTAAACAGTCAATATTTACCCTCTAAGGGAATGTGTTGGATGTTGGTCCTTAAGTGTAAGTGCTCGTGAAAAGCTTTCTATGTAAATGATTTCAACGTCCTTAAAGAGAAAAAAAGAAATTTATAATTTCTTTTTCATGCTCAATTCACAAATAGCGTTACTTGAGCAATATCGATAATTGGCTTCTTTGTAAATTTTTTAAATGGCAAATGATGATGTGTTTTAAATGCGTTAGAAACCTATGCAAAAATATTCCTTTTGCTTTTAAATGAAAAGCTAAGTTTGTACAAAAAAATAAGCGTGCTACTTATTGGCAGAGGATGTACAAAAACGAATAAAACATAAGTCTTAGAATATTTTCAAAGGATCTTTAATCAAATTCATTGATATCGACAATTTACAAGTATAGAGATGGGAACAGAATTTGCAATAATCCCAACAGTTCCTTAAAGAAACATACTTTAAAATTCTCCAGTAGTAATAAAATTTACAAAAGTTGCAATCATAAAAATGAGAATTAAAAGTATAATGCAAAATATTCGCTATGAAGCGCTTTGTTATCTTGTATCACCCTGGATTTAATATCGGGTTGTAAAACAGAACTGATTTTGAACCATATACAGCACCCCTTTACAATTGAAATTTGTAGACGGTTTCCTGCATTATTTCTACAATGAAACTTTTTTTTAATTTTTATAGCACCACGACACATGCACTAAAATTAAAGAAAAGAAATATTGCATCTTTCTATTCTAGATTTCATAAAAACGAATTATTTTGTATTCCACTAAAGAGCTTTTGATAAAAAATAAATGAATATCACTTTTTTGTTTGTTTGTTTTTGTATTTATTTGGACAAAAAGACAAAATCTTATTTTTAAAGTACAGGAACGCATGGCGTTGCACTCAAAAATAACCACATTTTTTGAAAAAGTTAAAAAAATTTATTTTGACAAGTTAAAATAAAATATTTAAAAAAAAAAAGTTAAATAAGTTAAATAAATCCACTGACGAGCAGTAGTGAAATACATTTCAAATATATTTGATTTTCTCATAAAATATTTTTTTAAGGATTCTAGCACATATTTACGTAGAATAAATTAAAAAATAATTCCAAAACATAAAGTTGTATATTTCCATTGCATGTGCACATTGCCTTATTGTAAAATTCTTTACAACTATTTTTGGTTTTCTTTATTTTTCGAATTTCATATGAATGGCTTCCAAAGAAAACCCTTATGTAGAAAGATTGTTTTTGTTATCGAAATGTTTTCTGTGGTTTTGTCTAGAAGTGTTTTTGAGTTTTATTGTTTGCTGTGTTGTTTAAATGAGAAGTCTGATTTAATCAATCTAGTTTGAGGTATAAGACTCTTGAATTTTCTATACAAAATTTGGGGTAAAATCCACTGATGATCTATATGAACAGTAGTGAAATGGCCATATGAAGATTTTCCTCCGCAGCAATACATTTGAAATATATATTTTTTTTATTTTAAATAATAATAATTTTATGAGAATATCATAAAATATAAAAGAATCAAATTAATGTAGACTTAAATAAAATTTTCTTATTTATTTCTTATTTATCTGAAAAAAAGGAAACATAAATTTATTGAAGCCTTTAAATTGTTGAAATTGGGGACGACTATTCAAAATGCGAGCAGAATGCAAATTAATTTGACACTCTAGTGTCTAGATGTTGATGCCGAAATAAAGGGCTTATCAACATGAAGTTCTTTTGTTTTTAAAACAAAATAAAACAAAAAATTTAGGTTAAGACTATTCAAATTTATATTGTTTTACGAAGAGAAAAGTTCGGCAAATATGAGTGGCAAATGATGTCTGGCAAATGTCCACCACGACCTCACTGGCAGATATTGATTCTTTCATCAAAGTTTTTGCTCACTTTTTGGAAAAATGGCGGCCCTATTTCGATAATCACATCACGAATTTTGATTTTTAAGGCTGAAATTGATTCGATTGGCGCCGTATAAACTCTTTCCTTAACATAGCTCCACAAAAAATAATCCAGTGGTGTTAAATCACTTAATTCGGCTGGCACTGCTGATTGTCGTGAAATTATGCTATCAGGAAATCTGATTTGCAATAAATTGATCGTTTCACTGGGTGTGTGACAAGTAGCACGTAGTCACTAAGGCCAAAAATTGAGTTTTTAGTGTCTCGCGGTAGCGTGATCTACTGACTCTTATCGCATTTCTAGCCTCATCGAAGAAAACGTCCCAATTATGCCTCAAGACCACAGAGAGTATGGACATATATGGAGCATGCAAAGGCTTCTCAATAATCGCTGTAGGATTTTCAGAAGCCCAAGTGCGGCAATTTTACTTGTTGACAAATAAAAATGATTTTTTCACAAGAACCAGCCGATTTTTCTTGAATGAATCGAGCGAATCTGTGACGATGTGTATAGTCGATCGGCTTCCATTCCTGCACCAATTGAACCTTGTAAATCTTCTGTCAAATCCGCGAAATTCACCACGTGGTGGTTTTGGATGACCCTTATTGTTGAAAACGTCGCGGAATTGACAAACTTGCATCTGCTTCAACACTCTGGCTCTCAGCTATGATGTTTTCAGATGTGCGACCTCGTCAAATTCGTGTTGGTATTTGCACATTTGGTGTCGAGACTATCAACTCAAATTAAACCACCAAATTCTTAATAGCGGTAGCAGAAGGATGATTATGTTGTCCGAAAATATCAGGAATTTAACGAAATGTAACTTTAACCATTTTCATTAATGAATTTTAATTATTTTAATGCGATTTTTGTGCGAAATTGAATTCATTGTAGTAATTGCCAATGCGTCTAGTACGAATACATCAAAAAACTGCAGACCAACTGCAATAAATTCAAGAATGACCCAACTGAGTTCCTCCAAAAGGAAATACGCAACCTATTAAAACGCTGCAAAACTTTTACTGACGGAAAGGTATACATGTACATGAACATGAATCCAGGACCACCGACGCTCAAAGCACAACCAAAAATACACAAGGAAAACATACCAATGAGACCCATTATAAACTATAGACCTGCACCGGCATACCACCTAGCTAAACACCTCAACAGCGTACTTAAGGAAAGGATAACTTTACAAAACACATATACTATACGTAATACACAAGACTTCGTTGATAAACTTAAGGACATAAAAATAACCAAAAACACGCGACTCGTTTCCTTTGATATCAAGGATCTATATACTTCGATACCAACACATGAAACCTTAGATATTCTACGCAACACACTAGACAATTTGTACGAAAGCCAATACATCGCTGATATTATAGATATTGCAAATACGATAATAAAACAGAACTACTTTAGATTCAATAACAACTTTTACAAATTACCTGACGGACTCGGTATGGGAAACCCAACTTCCGCAATCTTAATGGAAATTTTCATGCAACATCTCGAATCACTACACGTAAAAACACTTATGGAAAAACACAAAATAACTAATTACTATAGATACGTAGATGACATTATATGCATCCTCGAGCAAGATAACGGCAAACAAATTCTAGAAAGCTTAAACACAATTCATGATAAGATTACATACACAATGGAAAAAGAACAAGACAGAAATTTACATTATCTTGACATCACTATAACACGAGGAACTGACTATTTAACATTCGGCATCTATAGAAAACCAACAACAACGGACAGTACCATCCACAACACCTCAAACCACCCTACCCAACACAAACTAGCAGCTTTTAGACATATTATACGCAGGCTTGGGATAATTCCACTTACTCCAGATAAGTATAGGAGGGAACTCGACAACGGCTACAAAACCACTACCATCGATAAACTACTTAGACAATACAACACTAAGAACAGAAATAGAGAAGACAAGGAGACAGCCGATACAACACGACGGCACACCTTTACTTACACAGGACCAGAAATATACAGACTAACTAACCTTTTTCAAAAAGAAGGAATACTCACAGCATTAAAAAGTAGAAACACCCTCAGACACTATCTCAGAACAACGACAGAAACAACTGACAAATTTAATTCCAGCGGGGTATACAGACTTACCTGTACCTGCAAACAAACCTATATAGGGCAAACTGGACGAACACTAAAAACAGGGTTTGCAGAACACATACGCTCATACAAACGGAAAAGAGAAGATTCAAACTTTGCATCACACCTTGACACTTACGGACACACACCAAGGGAAATTAATGAATGTATGACATTATTACATCCTAGCAAAAAAGGACGAAGACTAGACATTCTTGAAAATATGGAAATCTACAAAACAAAAACATTCAACAACCACATTTTAAACGAACAGGTAAACACGACCTCAGACACAATTTTCACACCATTGAAACTACTCATGCCAACGGGCAAACGAAAAACACCCTCAGACGGACACACGTACCTACATAGTAATAAAAGACGGAGGTATCGTTAGGTTCACTTTGCATACAAATGCCAGGTGGCTGGTATTCTGCTTGCCTGAATATATACGAACCTAATAACAGAACTGCCTGAACGCCAACACTACTCACCAGTACAAACTAAACCGTGGCTTGAAAATGATGCATACGCATCGAAAGCGCTCGCCATCGAATACTAACCGGCCAGTTACGACGGGAAATGGCAGTATTATTTCATCTACTGGCGGAGGACAACCAAACAACATAATATCAAAATATATGTTGCTGGTGCTATCACAATTGAAAAACAAACTTTTTGTTTAAAAACCCAATATTATAATGTTTCGGTTTCTAGGCGATTGGGAAAAACTTATTTTTCAAAAAAATGTTTGGAGGTTTGTATATATAGGTGAAACGTGGTCAAAGCAAACTATAGACATATTTAATAATAGAACAATAAATTTTCTTTTATTAACGGCGCCACAGTTACCAAGTAATTCACATTCTTACATTAAAATAAGAATTAAGTATGCTTTGACGAGCAAAGCTTTTGGCCGTAATTGAGTTAAATATGGCGTGGTCCACATACACTTGAAATAAAACATTTAGGTGGTCCAACTATGTGAAACAGTTGCTAAAGGTGATGCCGGGATTTTTTGCTTTATTAACAATTTCAATATTCTCATCATTCAAAACAATGTCCCCTGAAAATATTTTCGCTAGATTTTTTATGTCTATTACAATACTCCCGGTTATTTAAATGCGATAGACCAGTGGCAGCATTTTCAACTTGGGTACTTAGTGTTAGTTGCCAATTGTCTGCGTATTGGTGGATATTGCATTTTGAAAGCACTTTTGCCAAATCATTCAGACCATGTGAATAATCACAACAACCGACTGTGTACAATTCAAGATATATATATATATATATATATATATATTAGTTGATAAGCTTGACCGATGTGCCTGAAAATCCAAAGAAGAATATTAATTTCCTAAGTAATATATCATGATCCACCGTGGCAAATGGTGTTGAGTGGTCTAGAAGTACTAAGAATTTATATTTTCTTGTACGTTGATGTGTATCAGAAAATGTTGTCATATGTAATTACAACATTTTCTGATACAAAATTTTTTCAAAAACCTTTGATTGAAAACAAATAATAGCAATTGGCCTGTATTCGCTATTTTCCTTAGGCAGAGCCCAAATTTTTGCATATTTCCATATCGATGGAAACGTATATGATATGATAATATTATTAAAAATATATGTGACGTATGGAGGAATCAGAGGCAAAAGCAGTTTCACAAATTTCTAATGCATATTATCCCGTAGCATTTGAGTAATACAGGAAAACCGATATCATAATTTATCGGGGTTAAGGGTTTAGAAAGTTAAAATTGAGGATGTTTGCATCGATATTACAGTCAAGTTTCGAACATCACTACCAGTAATAATTTCACGAATAGTGTTCCATGTTTAGCGATTGTCAATTGCAGTCCCAAAACCATAGAATAACACTTGCTTTTTGCTTTAAGTTTCAAGTACCTATTAATATTTCGCAAAGCAATTTTGTACTGAACGTTTAGTTTAACGGTCTTTCTTCTGTCATACCCTAAGTCTCTTTGTAGTATTGCCATTCTGAAAACCATGTTTCTGTCTAAAAGCTTTTGTTTTATGTGTTGTTGGCACAGATATGTCGAAAAGATACTGAATGTTAATTTTTAGGAAATTGCATTGTTCAACCACAGTGGGCATAAATTAATTTTTGAATATTTTATTCCTTTATTTTTTAAAAAAATATGTTACTCAAGAAGAAATTTTTATATTTATTTTAAAACTTACAATTGTTTTAGAGTATTCCATTATAAATGATTTTTACAAAATATTAAAGTTTGCATTGCAATTTTAAAAAAGGTTTAAAAAGTACTATTGTGACAAAAGTGTTTTAGTAATTAATAATAAGCTCATGTGTGTTTAAATTTAAAGAAAGAATTTCGCGCAGACATATAATATTAAATTTAAGTTTTATAACTGAAATGAAATAAAAATTTTGCAATAATTTAAGCAACATCCATTACACATTTTAATTGCCATATTTTACTGAAATTAATCAATCAAAAAATAATAATATAATTATTACAGCTTTCACGTACAAAATTAATTTATTTATTTTTAATTACAAGGACACTTTTTAGCTTCACTACAAAATGCACTATTACACATGAACAAATGTTTCATTTGAATTCGTGTTTCCTTGTTCAAATTCAAACTGCTGTCCTTCATGACGTATGATTGACCTATAAACAAGCATTGACTGACTGCATTAATAAGTCGACACGTGTTATTAATGTTTCTCATTTACATAAAAATAATAAATTTATAAGTTATTTATTACGAATAATGGTTGGAGATTTTGTTTTGTTAAAAAATAAATCACTAAGGAAAAAATTATTAGTTTTAGCCATTTCGAATTTAGTTAACCTTTCATTAAACCGTAAGCAAAATAATGGCCCTATTCATTTTATATATTTTTATTTTTTTCTTAATCCTTATTGAAAACAATTCGACGTGTTTTTTTTTTTTGATAGAATATTCGTCAAACGTTAATCATGACCTTTAGCTTTTTTTTCAATCGATGACTCTGTTTACGGCTCCATAAATCTTAAAGGCTGTTATGGTCTTGTTATACCTAACTAAACTTCACTCAATTTTAGTTTGAAATAACAAAAGTATATCTACGTAACTTAAATTTCTTTACAATAAAAATTCGTATACATAGTGTAACGTGGAACTAATTATTAAACATTTTTAGCTTACGTAAAAATTTGTTGAAATATTATTTTAAACATGCAAATGAATTTTTTGTAAACATACGAGCAAAGTCTTGCAGCCCCCTGCAAACAAAAGTTTTACTTGAGCTTTAAAGTCCACATTACTTTAATAAACTCTTTAAGCCTAACAAACCTTTATTATAAAAGTGGTCTGCAAAAATAGTACTTTAACTAGTGTATACTTTAGTGAAATTTTCAGTTGTCACTTTGTAGTTAATGATAATAAAAATTAATATTATTTTTCTGGTAGCTAGATACATAAAAAATGTTTTTATTGTTTTCGGTTTATTAAAAAAAAAATTGTTGATATTAAGAAACTTAGTATTCGGATAACGAGCTTTACTTTGAATATATGCGCATCAGTAAAGCTACTATTTTAAATCATTAATTAAAATTAAAAAAAATTTTATATTGAATAGCATGTTATGCTTTAGTTTTTACGATTATTTCTATACTACAATTTGTTTTCATCAAACATTTTTTTTTAAATTCTTGAAACAACAAAATACAACTGTCAATTGATTATTTTTTTTTGAAAGTGGGATAAGTCAAAACTAAACACTAAATAAGGTGAAAACTATTGATATTTGTTCGAGAAAAGTGTTGGAAATTAACAGTAAAACAAAAATGTTTATTTGGCGTAAGTCGCTGTACTCAGGAAATTTATTACGGAGCTCCTTGTGAGAAAAATGAAAACATGGAATAAGTGTATGTGTGTGGGAAGTATTATTGTGATCATTGGACTTATTTTTATAAGTGCGAAGGAATAGTGCAGTTTTCTAATAAAGTGATATCTAATGTAGTACACATAATTACCATTATTTTATTAAAATTACTTTTATTCTCAGGAAGTTGCTTCGTCTTGTATAAAATATCTTAAGAATATCACAACTGAAAAGTACATTATTGCATATAGCGATTTGTGTGCAGAACAAAATAGTAACTTGAGTGAAAATCGTTTAGTTTTCAGAAAAATTTTGAAATTAAAATTTTGGTTCACAAATTTTCAAATTCAGGCCATTCATACTTATCAAGTAATCGTGACTTTGGTGTAAAAGAAACGGTCTTGGAAAAAACAAATTTTTTAAAAACTCCAAATGATTAATATAGCGTGATAGCAGTCTGTCTTTCACATAGCAACACATGGAAGAAATAGATTTCATTTCAACATAATCATTAGAAAATCTGAATACAATTTTACCATGATATTCCCTATAAAATGTTTTATAAAATAACTTACGATAAAAAAGATGACTTAAAAATAAAGTGACTTATGTCACCCTTAAAATAAACGGCTCAATTTATTGTAGGTTTAAAGTAGTTAACATAGGTTTAACAAAAGTATTTTAAGGTAAAAACGTTTTTAGAATACAACTTTAAGAAATTTTGCTTGACAACGGCACACACTGGGGATTTCGCGGAAAAAAGTCAAATTGTCAACATACTCTTCATGCAATATGCAATGATATTTTGAAATTATAGACTAAATGGTACAATCAAACCAAAAAGAATTACTACGATATGGCTGCTAGTTTTTTTTTATAGCCGTCTCAAGCTCAGTACTTGTATGTTTTACTGAACGAACTTAAATTAAACCTAAGAATTTCAAAACGAATATTATTTTATTATCTGAGCTAATGTATTTCTTTCTATTTTTTATTTAAAGTAGGATATTTCAATATACTAAAATTGAAAAAATAAACTCTGCCGTGACTTAAATTTTTTTGTTTGTTTATTTTTATGAACATATAACAAAAATCGCTTTTTTCTCCAAACACTTGGACCTGCAATTCTACCATACTTTCCCACAGTTGGAAATCACTACTAATACATTGCTTTTTGCAATGTTTTTATATTTTTAATCAATTTCAAGTGCCACCAGGTGCTACCTCTCAATTTGTTGCATTAGACAGTGCAACATTTTTCAGCTGATTGATTCGCGACTCAATTCTGATAATTCATAAAAAATCCAAAACAGTAAAAAAGTGTCAAGTCCAATTACTTTCAAGTAAAGTCATATAACCTATGAACAAAATGAAACATAAATCATGAAAATTGATGAACGCGTTTCCTTTTTCCACACAGTAGTGTCGAACACTACAGTTTGCATACCTTAAAGAGACACCTCAAGTTATACGAAAAGAAAAGAGAAGATTCGATGAGGAGATATCTCGTAGCTTTAAAGTAAAACATGAATTATATTTTACAATGATTGACAGCAAGACAGCGCAATCAATAACAGAAACACCAGTAGCATCTTCTTGTTTTATTTGTGGAGCCGGAACATCCAAGATAAATAAAATCAAAGAAGTTTAAGCTATGCCCGTAAATGAACAATCACTGCAATTTGGTACGAATGTCTTTTGCATGTAGCTTATAATATTGAATTTAAACGTGGGAGAGTCGACTCAAATTATCGTTCGAGTCGACCCGAAAATGATTGATAAAATGTGAATTTAAAGGGAAAATTAGAATTCAGGACGAACGAAGATATCATGCACCGAATGATGGTAACCCCAGATCTCACATTTAACACCTTTATTTAACCAGAAAAAGCATAGTGTTATAGGCGACGAAGTTAAGGCTCTTTTAGAATAATAAATTAAAAATAGATTTAAAATAAATAATAAATTAAAAATTAAAAAATAATTTAAATTTTTTTGTTAGTTATGGCTTTTTACATTGCAGGTAACGATCTACATTTCTCTAACTTTCTTTATTTTGATTACTTTTGTGTATTACTATATAAATAATACTAAATTTGTGATGAAATCGCTACATTTTTCGACAAATATATTTTTTTCCTCACCTCCATACAAATATCCCCAGTGTGCGGCAGTTAAACCTGCTTTAAGTTATTATGCATACGGCTGTTAGTCTACTAAAATATTTATAGGAGAATAGCAAGAAGTACAGATAATTATAGACAAAATAACTTTAATAATTTCCCCTGTTTAATATAATTATTTAATATTTCGGCATAATATATTTATATTCTATAGAAACAAATTCTTTACTTTTAAAATATGAATTGAAACCTCATCGTACTTACCCCATTGAAAAGAAAAAAAACTGAAAACATGTTAACTAAACATTCTAACTCACAACTGGTCTTCTAAAATCGATTCAAATTGTTGCTTTAAAATTTGCCACATTATAATGCGCTCGACATAACAATTGGCCTTTCTGTACAACTCACTTTAATTTAGTATTCCTTTCCTTGAGCTTCAGTTGCTGCTACTTTGCAAAGTAGCAAGAACTACTTTTGCACCGATATCATGCTATTACTATGAACTTTGTAAATTGGAACCCAAATTATTGAGCCATATTGCAGAATAGGTCTGACAAGAGAAGTATAAAGATGTTTCGTGACATATGGATCACTAAACTCCTTTGCTCAGAATTTTATAAGTCCAAGAACAGCACGTGCTTTACTAGCGACTAACGCTGTGGCTAAATATGTTGTATAAAATTTAATTTAGCATGTAGTAAAACACTAAGATCTGAAACTATATTCAGTTGCTCAAGTTCGTAGCCGTTTAAAATATATTGCACGTTTGTATGACATCTTTAGAAGAAGTATATGTATTTATACTATTAAAGGTTCAAATTTATAAGGTTTATATTACAATAGGAACTAAATATATTTAATTGCTTTTGCAGGAGAATGTGATCAGTATGACGAATATATGTTTTAAGCATTTTTGGTTGTAAGTAAACAAATCTGAATAAGACGTTATTTAAAATAAACAACACTATATTCAAATTAAATTAATGCCATAAAATATTTTTCAAATTTTGAAACAACAAACAAAAGACACAGTTGATATAAAAAAAAATCATTCAATATTTCTATAATTTACTTAATGAAATTAACTAAGAATCCTTCCATTCTTAAATTTAGGAATTTAAATGATTTTAAAAATATCTTCACATCATCTGCATATAATAGAACGTTTGAATATTTAATGACATTGGGTATATCATTAATACACAAGGAAAAAATAAAGGTCGCAGATGGCTACCCTGGGCCAAACCAGATGAAACAAAATATTTTTTTTTGGAAGTAAACGTGTTAAAACAAACGTTTTGAGTTCTATTTGACAAACTTGAATTAATTCATATAAATAAATTTTTTTTAATCCCATAAGGTTAAGTTTCCTTATTGAAAGTTTTTATTTCAGCTTATCAAACGTCTTACTAAAGTCGGTGTTATAATATCAGTTTGTTATCGTTATTCAAATAATTTTGTGAACTCATTCGTTCAACATATGAAAGCCAATATTCTTAGCCCGACATAAAAAGCGATTTCATAGTAAAGTTTCCATGCCAGTTCGTTATTACGTAGAAGTATCGCATTATGCATCTATAATCATTTAAAATCCTAAAGTTTCGAATGGCTAGGTTCTTGGTTAATCTCATTAGCTAAACTAAAGAAGTACCATTTGTTTGTTGTTTCATTAAAAGTAAAACATATTTTATTGTATTCATTTAATTTGATGTAGTGTTGTTTACTATGCGTTTTTTGTCAAATTTTGTTTACTTACAAAAAGTATAATATCAAACTTTGTTGGTCTAGGGCAAGAAATTTGTTTTATTTATATAGAGAAAAATAAACTATCACCTTTATTCATAAAAAGTAAAGCATAAGTAATCTAAGAAAATAAATAGCAATGTGATATATTTTTGAAAATTACCTGAGCATGAAGCAGTATTTCTATTTCTCTACCACCTTAATCGTTTAACCGTAACTTCTTATTAATGTAATGGACAAAATGTTTAAAAATAATAATTTTTATTCCTTCTTACAACTACAGACAGCTGTAAAAATATAAGCGAAAATATAAATTTACTATTCAATATTTATTTTGTGTTTATCGATTTATTTTTCCATTTCCCAGTTGGACAAATAAAGTTTTTTTTAATATAACGAGCAGCTTTAACTTTTTTTAAAGTTGGTCAAAGTTTCTCTAGGTATAACAATCAACGAAATGGCTATATTGTAAGGAGAATAATAAATTTTAATATTTTTTATTAAAAATAACATTAGAATTATTTGGACGCTAAAAAGTAAACTAATATAAAATAATCAATTTATAAACCATGCGATAGAAGAGTGAAATATCCTGACATTCTACAATTCCTGTTCCATTTTTAGTTGCCATAAATATTTTATTTTCCCTGCTTATATTGCTAAAGATTACAGCCGTTAAGGTATTTTAAACTTAAAA
Organism: Trichopoda pennipes; assembly: GCA_030448955.1. Lineage (NCBI taxonomy): Eukaryota > Metazoa > Arthropoda > Insecta > Diptera > Tachinidae > Trichopoda > Trichopoda pennipes. Next base: position 12,096,631 of record JASKUP010000034.1, read on the forward strand.
ATGTACAAAATAAAAGAACAAATTGCCGTATACCTCTACCTTTGAGTTTATCCTCTTATGTCAATATTCATATGAATATTTATACATTTAAAGGACTTTGCAATAAGTACTATATGTAAAGAATATGCATATTAAGGAAAACTCAGCGCAAAACTATGAAAACTATTTTTTCAATTAATTATTTTTCAATGAATTGGCAATTAATTAGCAATTGACAATATCTGTTTTATTTGCTATAAAATAAATCTGTTTTTCTCATTATAAAGTGACTGTAGTAAAAAGTTATTTATGTAATTCATTATATATAATACCACAACTATAAATTAAATTCTTACGTAGTTTGACAATGAAATGAATACCCTTACCCGAGCAACTTACAGTAAATATTAATATTGCTCATTGTTGTTAAAAATTACAACATTTGGAATAAATATTTAACCAAAAAATAGCTCAGGCTCTATAAAGTAATAAAAGTCATTAATCATAGTCACAGTTTTATTTAATTACAGTATTACCTAAGCAATTACTCTTAGCCCTTGATAATATTCATAAAACAATTAATTTTATTTATTTTCAACTGAAAAGAATTGAGCTTTTGGTCAGTGTAACTAAAAATATTTTTTTCTACAAACATCTTAATCATAAAAATTGGAAAAAATTATAGTTAAAGGAAGCACAAATTTATTTCTAATTAACTCTAAATAAAAAAAATGTGAGTTTTTGTTCAGCAATTTCCGTTTACGTTACACAACCTTTTTTTATTCAAATTATACCATTTTTAAATTAACTTATCTGGGTATTGGCAATCAAGTAGGTTCCATGTTTTAAAGTGACAAACTTTGAAATTACTCTCCATACATAGTCACATAATAGTCATACATAAATCACGCAATAATTTGAATATTCTCTGTAAAACGTATTCTTTTATAAGCTTTTTTAAAGTGCTGCGACACTTAAGTTCATTATTTTTCAATTGAAATTATAATACTCTCACCAATGGTGTTAAGTTTCTCGTTTCATATTTTCAGGCTATCACCTTTAATTTCTTTAGATGTGTACATATGTAAGTGAATTGCTACTCTGTTTAAGGAACGAACAACAATTATTGCAACAAATTTTATTAACAAATAAGGCGAATTCGGTCCACATTATTAATCGATGCTCCCACATTTTTAAGCTCTTTGCAAAATTACGTTAATGAAAAGGGGATTTCACTGAAGAGGTGGGTTACATATTTAAAATGTTAAAAAGTGAATAGCTTTAATTAACGACGTTTGAAATCAATTTTTGCTATGTATTACAGCATTAAGAAATACGAAATTGTACAGTGTAAGCTATAAATATTCCAAAGAAACTTTAACTGCTTCAAAATTCAAATATCGCGCCAAAAGATTTTTGTTACTCTATGTACTCGGTTTTTATTTTAATTCGTTACGAATTATATACATTTTGAATCCATTTTTTTCACAATAAAATAGTATTGAATTGAGCACAAATGAATTTGTGAAATGATTTGATCTGTAAAATGAATTTGTTAATGAAATGAAAAAATAAATTTGTTCTCCTTTCAAAATTCAGTGCAAAAACGACAATGATGCTTAATGCAGATTTACTTACAAAATCAATTGAAATTGCAATACAATTATAATGAGTTGGTAATGAAGTGTTAATTATTTTTTTTTTTAATTCATTTGTTTCTATAAATTCATTTTAATTCGAAATGAATTGAAATTTACTTTTATCAAATTTATCTGTATTGAGTCAAATTTCATTGAATTCATTTTTTTGTGTGAAAAGAATTAATGCAAAATTTTTTAATTTAGTGCATTAATGATACAGCTTTACCACATGTTTTTTTCGTTTTTAGCCGTGTCCTTATTTAAAAAAACTAAAACAGAAAAGAAGAAAATCTTATTTATATTCCCTTCATTTTATAGGGATTTGACAAAGGATCGTTTTTATTTCTTATTAAAACGCCTGTCATAACTTGTGCATAAAAAGAAGCAATTACTTAGTACCATAATCTAACAGCTAAAACAAAAAATACTAAACAATATTAAATGCATGGCCGTAGTCACTTTTTATTTAGTGTTAAATTTCGATATCTGAGATTGTTTTAATCAGAGAGCTCTGGGACAATTAGCCTTTTTTTAGAAAAGCAAATTTTCCAGCCATTTCGTTGATAAAATAATATTATCGTATGATGTGATTCTACACATTTTTTAGCTAACCAGAACGTTATTAAGTTATTCTCTAAAAGTTTAAGAAAAAGTTTAAATAAATACAAACTGACAGACTTCATTAATTAGAAATTAAGAATTGTTCATAAAATAAATTGAGCCACCGGCAAACTAGTTGACCCCTCAAATAGACATATTCAGACAATTTATTATAATAAATTGTGTTGATTGTAATATTGAAGGAATTCAATTAAACTCAATTCCAAGTTGTTGTTTATGTATTTAACGAAATCGACTACAAGTTACAAAAACATTACAAGTAATTATGTGCCATAACAGTAAATAAATAAGAATAACAACGTTATTGATTTTTCGGAAGTTGTTTTGACTACTTGTCAATATATTTTTGTAATTGTGGACTAATTACCATATGCAAGAAAACATTTGAATACGGCGAACAATAAGTTAAATTGATAAATCTTAGCAGCGTTATTAGGAATAAAATTCTAAGTGTATTAAAGTTTTAATAAATTAAATAGTTATTAATCTTAGTAGCGGTCTTTTTTAAATAAATTTAACACTATATATTTGCAATATTTCGTTTTATTTCATAAAAAATAAATTCCCGAAAAAGCTTTCCACAGGAAAGCGAAATATTGAAAAAATATAGTGTGAAATTTATTTAAAAAAGACCGCTAATAAGATTAATAATTATTTGTTTAAAAAAAGAGGTCGAATAAAAATAATAATCAAGTTTTAGTATATTGTTACGGATGTATCTCGCTTAAGTTTTAGAAGAAAATAATTAAGCGTGGCTTGCTAAGAAAATTTATGCAAATCAACAAAATTTCTAGTTACAAACTGCATAGAAATTTTATACATGCAAACAACAACAATTTGTTATGTTGTTTACTAACTGCGTGGTTTTCTGAGAAAACTTATCTACACAAATAATTTAAAATAAATCCCAAGAAGAAACTTTATCAGCATAAAAACAAAAATACACACAGCCATACATATACATTGAGTGGACAACATACGACAACAAAAGGAGTAGAAGATTCTTAATTTTTATAGACTTCTAGTGTACAGATGTAAAAGGGCAGTGTCTGAGTGGATAGTTAGTTAGTGTAAAAATAAACTTCTTGAATTAAAGAGGTGCATCTTATGTAAATTGTTGTGCTAATTAATTAATTTAAGAACTCTAAAATCTGATGTTAATTATTTTGCAATAAAGAACTCACAACAAAACGTTTATAATAGATATAAACGTAACAATATATACAAATTATATTTTGAAAAAGTCTTTATTATTTTCAACTTAAAAACTTAAACAATTTAATTTTTTTGAAACCACATTTTATTTAATCTTCGTTACTGCTCGTTATGAGCAGTAGTAAAACGGCCATATGGATATGAATTCCCCCGCAGCAAGATGTTTTAAAAATATTTTTTGAATAATGAATATTTTATGATATTCTCATATTTTTAAAAGACTCTACGATAAATTAACGTAGGTTAAATTAAAAACTTAAATTAAATTTTTATTTAAGCATGACATAGTTGCTTTGAAAAAATTACATTTTCAAATTCCAAAAGGTTGTTAAATAAACACCTTAAAAATAATTTTTCTTTTATTAGACTAAACACAAGCAAATAATTAGTAATAAATTGTCTTATCTTATTTCAGCATAAAGTGTGATTAAACTTCAAAGAAATAGTTTCACAAGGAAAACCTTATTCATGTTAAAAATAATAATTATATAATGAGCAACAGCAATACCTACAGACATACATATTGTTACGTTTATTACTTTTCGTAAACGTTTTTTTTTTTTTTAATTTTGAGTGCTTTAATTGCAAAATAATAACAGTAATTTAGAGCTTTAAATTAAATAAAACGATTTATTTACTTGCAATACACACAAAATAAACATGATGGTAACTCCGTTGTTTTTACTCGCTGATGAATGATTCAACTTAAATTAATTCATTTGCCCAGCAAGTGATGCTTATATAGTTGTTTCAAGCAGTTCTAGCGTATACAAGAGTATTCCAATTTAACATCTCCCCATATTGTTGTTGTTATTATCATTCAGTTCAGGCGTCTGTGTATTGGCAGTATATTTTGATTAGTTGTTTTTGTTTTCTGTTGTTCACTTATTTGGTAGAATTTCTTATAAGCATGTTATTGTTGTCTTGTGTGCAAGATTTCGTAGAAAATGCCGTTTATAATTTACTGTTAGTTATTTTCTTTTTTCAACTCAATAATATATGGAATTCTAAAATAACCGCGTATATAAATATTCATGTATGTAGTTATTAATTACGTACGAACTAATAATTTACATATTTTAAAAGTGGAATAAATTTCACTTGACTATCAGCGCTTAAACTCCTCAATTAACTAATTTGAGAATAGCGTCCTTCAAATAATTAGGTTTTTGAGTTTTATTGCCTTATTCTTTGTTGGTTGGGATATATAAAATTTTAATTTGAAAAAATCACTGATGAGGTATATGAGCAGTAGTGAAACGACAATATGGTTATGATTTCCCACAATAATATATTTTAGTTTTTGGATAATAAATATTTTATGAGAACTAATATAAATATTTTATGAGACTATTATAAAATATTTATGTTTAAGGAAATCTAGCACAATTAACGTAAATTTACAGTCTCACCTAGTGAGAGTGCTTTATTTTTATTACTAAATGTTTAATGACAAATTAAAAATTATTAATGTAATACAATAACAGTGCTCGTAATGATAATTTCCATTGAAAATTATAAATCGTGAAAATAAATCGTCACTAATTTAAGTGTGACAAATTTTTATCGAAATTATTACCAGCAAATTTCCAAACTTGAATGAAATTATTTCTAATTGGCCGTTTTACAATTTAACAAGAGCAATTCGTATTATTATTATTATTATTATTATTATTATTATTATTATTATTATTATTATATTATAACTACATGAAAATTCATCTGAGCGCAAAGCACCGATTGAAAAAATATAAACTAATTATTAAGGTCCCATATCTTGATTATATACTTCAAAGAGGATTTGACATCCCCGTAGTTAACAAAGCCAGGCTGAACACATCCACTTTAACGTGAAATTTACAATTTTAAAGTAAATGACGCGTCAAAAAATGTTAATGAGTTATAATTATAGAAGTCATAAGCTTTCCTCTGATACTACATACTTGTATGAAGAGATTTACTTCATCTTTAGCAGCTTCGCAAACCTGACCTTCTAAATAACACATTTTTCATGCAATGTTCCGCTCTTCAGTTTTACCCAAGATGTATTTATAAGGATTTTTGCCTTTTGGCCTCTATGAAATGTTATTAGGATATCTTAAGTGGTTCATGAGCTACCGAATTTTTTCGAAATAAAAAAAAAACCTCTTCAAACCACTGTCGACTCGAAAGCAAAGTACGTTTTAATTACGTCATTCTTCATATTTACGTTTTTTCTCCCACTTTTACTATTGCGTTATAGTATTACTAACGTTGTCAGTTCAAAAAGATACTTATGGTATATGTTGTTATCTTGGGTATTGTAAGACATTTTTTGTAAAACTTTCAAGAAACTGACTATTAGGGTTCCATGTATGGAGGTCTGTGTCGCGCTAATAGCCGCAGACACATTTTAGCGAAAACTATTTGGTTATCTGCTTACACTTTATGTATGTATGTAAAAGCTAAAAAGCTCAGCGTTAATCAAGAAACTTTCTTCCATTCCATTTCATTCAAGAGACATTTTTTGGTTTTATATTTTCATATTGACATCTCCGTACATACATTTACTTTTTTATTAAAGACATTTATAACTACGAATTGTATAATTATAAAAATAATAGCCTTTGAGAAATAAAAGCTTGAAATACGACATAAACTTTATTACGTTTATGTCAAACAATAGAATGGCCAATTCAATATTTGTATTTGAACATTCAACAAAAACACAAATAACCATCATTTGTAGGAGTATTTATGTAGAGGTTAATAATGCGGTTAGTTATCACAAATAAACTTCTATATTTATCCAAGCGTACATACGCACATATATATATATCACACAATCTCTATGTACATAAATAAATTGTTGTTGATTTTTTTTTGTCGAATCAAATAATCGTTACCAAATTGCGGTTTATGTGTTGGGTGTTGTAAAATGTGCTAAAATAAATAGATGTCAATTAATATATCAAGTGTAATTTCACATAAGTAATTTTGTATACAACATTGAAGTATATATGTATATATTTTCGATACATAGATATCAATGCGTTCTTAGTTTTTCCAGACATTATAATTAGTGACAAATAAATTGAAGGTTAAAATGTATTAATTTATTACATTTAATTACCCTAAATGTATAAAAGTTATTGGTAGACGGTAAGAAAACAACTAATTAAGAGTTGTTCTGAAGTAATGTTTCAAATTTCAATTATCAAACTTTTAGGAATGGTAAATGCCACAGGCATCCAGGGTTAAGGAAGTCGACACACTTCTAGCTGGAAGTGCTACCCACTCCTCTTTTTTAATGACTATCGATTCGTTAAACATAATGTAACAATAAAGTTGTAAATTTTGGCTTTCATAACGCTTCTTGATGATATTCGCTATTGTTTAAAACCAGCTTTAATGGTTAGCAACTTTGTATCTATCGATAATCTATAAAATAAAATGGATTATATGCAACATAAAAACAAAATTTATATAAATTAAAATAAAAATAAAGAAAGATTGAAAATAAGAAGTGTTTTTGTTCTTGAAATGTTTAATGTGTTTTTTGGTTTTGTTGTCTTTTTGCTGTATTCTTTCAATAGAAACTCTCATTTAATCAATTTGACGATATAAGACTGGAGATTTTCATACGAAATTTGAGTTAAAATCCACTGATGAGATACATGAGCAGTAGTTAAATGGCCATATGGATAGGCTTTCCCTGTAGTAATACATTTTCCATATATATTTTTTTGAATAACAAATATTTTATGAGAATATCGTAAAATATTGATTAAAGTCGTAGATTAAAATAAACATCATTATTTAACTCAATACAATATTAAACCAGCCACTAAAACAAAAACATATATAAAGCAGAACATACTTATGTGCTTTAAACATAATTTAATAAGTGTTTAATAAACTTTTAGAAAAACCCTATTTAAAAACAAGCAAAGTTATATGGGCCGTTCTTATTTAGAAAAATATTTATATGAAAAATCAAAGACATTTTGTACATAAAGATAGCGAACGAAAGCAAAATAACAAATTTAATTACTTTTGTCAATTCGATGTGGAACCTTAAACCGTGCTTATGATTTACAAAATACTAATCAAACTTTGCTAATTTTTCTAACCAAATTAATATTCTCTGTTTACACTGGTCTGCAAAAAAAATTAGAACCTGAACATAAATATATGGAATATAATCGGTTTTTAACAAGAAGTTTTTTTCAGTTCTGTCAACAACAAAAACATGATAGTTTTTTTGACGTATTCGTAACATATGCATTGGTAGTTGTTATAATAAATTCAATTTCGCACGAAAATCGCAGTAAAAAATTAAAATCCACTAATAAAAACTGTGGTTCGGTTAAGTTACATTTCTTTCTGAGACCGCTATTAGGAATTTGGCCTCATTAAAAAAAATGGTCCTCCTCTAGACCACATAGCATACCATACATTGACACGTTGAGCATGCAAAGGCTTCTCAATAAACTCTCTAGGATTTTCAGAAGCCCAAGCGCGACAATTTTGCTTGTTGAAATACCCTGACAAGTGAAATTTTTTTTTGTCTGAAAAGAGTTGTTGTTTCAGAGTAAAATAAGCGATCTACAATTCCTGTACCAGTTGAACCTTGTAAGGCTACAAATTTAAATCCTTGGGCGAAATTCTCCATATGGTGGTTTTGGATAACCTCAATTGTTGACAACGTCGAGGACTTGACAAATTTGGATCTGCTTCAACACAGTGGCTCACGGCTGCGAACGACCCGGTCGAATTTGCGTTGGTGTTCCCACATTTTGTATCGAGCATGTCTACGCAAATTTGAAGATCACATTCTTAATAGCGGTCTCAAAAGGACGATTATGTTGTCCGAACATATCATGAATTTTACCATTTTCATAGTGGATTTAAATTATCGTAATACAAATGTGAATTTTTTTTAACAATTGCCAATGCAGCTACTATGAATACGTAAAAAAAATAAATGTCACAAATAGCATGTTGTTGGTGTTGCTACAATTGGAAAACCTAATATCCTGATCCTTAAGAGTTAGTGACTAGCATTACTTGTACACATTTATTACTTCATATATTAAACGAACCTATTTAAGTGAGGAGTAAAAAAGATAGATCTTGCTATCAACTGTCATAGTTTCGACACTCCACCCTAAGTATATTTAGAAAGATTTAACTTTTAACAAAGGCGCGACAAAATGAACAAAAAATTTTAGTACCATTCCAAATATTTTTTCGTGCTTAAAAAATAATTAAATATTATTTTGGTTAAAAATTGTTAATAAAGCTGCTAAATTTTCTCCCAGTAATTGTCTACATTAATTTTTAATTTCAAAATAACTTAAAAACACATGGCTCCTTTAATTAGTTAGAAACAATACGCAATAAAATCCGCTTTATCAAATTAATGAATACATTTTTGTAGTTCATTGATTGTTTTCATTATTAAGAAGTAAATTAATAGAGGAAAGCCTACAAAAACACTTGGGAAGTTAAGACGAAACTGTGTTGGACCGTAATCAATAAAGAATCACAGTATTTAAATCAATGGATTTGGTGTGTTTTACAGTTTTAAAGAAATCTAATTTCCTTAAAACACATGCTATTTTCATAATTTACTAATGGAGGGATATTTAAAACGCCAATTTTTAAACACACAAAAATTGTAACTTGTAAATGAAATTAGTAGTACTTTATTATTACTGCTGTGGATGATGATGATGGTGTAGATGGTATGACTCCTTAATGATGGTTATAACTTCAATTATTCATAACACGATTAAAATTTTCACACAAAATATAACCAGCCTTATATTTTTGACTGATATAATGTGAAAGGAGGTGGGCGTCAATATTACAAAATTTTAATAAGAGTTTTCGTTTTTTAAAAAAAGTAATGTTTTGGGATGCCTTCTTTAGTTTAAAAAATTCATTATATTGATCCCCATTTGCAACAAAATAATAATTAGAAAACAAACAACTTTTGTTCTAAGTTGAAAGAAAAAAAATCTTTAATTTCATAAGGTAAATAATTTTACAGCACGTAAATATGTGAAATAAAATGAGATATTTTAAAATTAAAATAACAAAAATATCGGGGTTTTCAACAAGAAGTTTGTTTTTTTAATTGTGGCAACATCAACAATATGAAAAATTTGACATTTAGCTTTTTGACGTATTCGGAGTAGATTGTTACAATGAATTCCATTTCGCATGAAAAGCACTTTAAATTAAATGAAATCCACTAGAAAAATGGTGGTCCTGTCAAAATAACATTCCGTAAAATTCGTAGTATTTTCGGACAACGTATTCGTTCTTCTGAGACTGCTATTAAGAGTTTGGTGGTTAAATTAAAATCGATAGGCTCGATATCGACCGGGTTTTAAACTGAAAACATCGCAGTCGTGAGCCACGACGTTAGTAAAAATTGGTGTTATTCAAGACTAATACATAGCGAATTTTGCGAAGGGGTTTGCCTTTTACGCCTTACAAGATTCAACTGGTACAAGAATTAAAGCCGATCGACCACTCACATCGCCATAGATTTGATCAATTCATTCAGGAACAACCGGCTGGTTTTTCTGAAAAAATATTTTTTTCTGACGAAGCCAATTTCCACTTGTCAAAAAGCAAAATTGCCACATTTGGCGTATTACTAACGACGTGGATATCACGGGACGATGTCATATGCCACATAGCCAGTGAAATGATCAATTTATTGCAAACCAAATTTCTCGATCGTATAAATTCACGAAAATCAAGTTAATCAAGTTAAGTGGCCAGCGAGATAGTGAGATTTAACACCACTGGATTATATTTTGTGGGGCTTTGTTAAGGACAAAGTCTATATGGAGCTAATTGACTCAAAATCCGTGATGTAATTAACGAAATAGCACCGCCATTTGCCAAAAAGTGATTAAAAACTTTGGGGAAAGAATCTACATCTGTTAGCGTGGTCATGGTGGATATCATCTTTCGTACAGAATAGCAGAAATATCCTCTTCGTAATACAATACAAATTTTAATTCGCTTAACCTAAATTTGTTGTTTTATTGTGTTTTAGAAAACAAACTTATTGTTGAAAAACCCTTTATAAAGGTCAAGAATGGTAAAATATTAGCTTTTGTAATACAGACAACAAAACAAAATAATATGGTCAGTGGGTAAATGGAATATGAATTATATATTATTCTATGTTCTTTGTTCAAAGAATTTAAAATTAAGTGAATGAAATATGTTAATGAAATATGTCTTATGAGCCATTAATGTCAAGAAGGCAATAAAAAGTTTGAACCGCTCCTTTTAAGAAACCACTTACTGTTGTGAAACGGTTCAGTACTACAAAATATTTCTCACGAAAAACTACTTGTTTAGCATTTCATATATGGAGAGAATTTAGCTTTACAATGAAACTTATTTTTAAAACACTTCATGCTCGTTGAACTATTTCCATTTCAATCATGAAATAGTATTTGCAGTATACAGAATCAAAATTAATAAGAACCTGTTTTTTTAATTAAATAACATTTTAAGGGTATAGTTAGCTTAAACCTAAAAAAAGTAAGAAAGTGAACTTTCATGTTCTTATAATTAAGTTATACATATTAATTAGTTAGATAAACCCACTTTATTACAAAGATATTCTTAACTATCTTGTGAATAAATCACAAAGAAAACGGATGTTAATATTGTAGACATAGAACACAACAACAAAATTATTTTAGAACCAATTTAAAGAACAAGAAACATAAATTTAAATTCAAATAGTTACACGGATATTTTATAAAAATATAAAAAAGCTCTAACATTAATAGGAATGGCGAGAGTGATAAAGACAATTTTAAAAGCCAAACTGCTTATGTTGACTTTTTTGAAGCAGAAGGATAGTAAAATTTTCTGAAAACAAGTGGGTTTTGGGGAATTTGCACACTAGCTTAAATAACTTGAAAGAAATTTAAACATTTTTATTCTATAGCAACATTATTACAAAAAACGACAACAATAACGAGAAAATTTAAAAACAAATGTATCTAAAATTTTAAAAGAGCAGCAGCAGACAGTATAAAGTAAAATAGCCACATAATTAACTTTTATTTTATTAAGACAACGAATTTGAGAATTTTTTTTAAGAGAAGTAGCACTTCAGGCAACAATTTTAGTCAAGTACCGTGCTACATTCTTTAGGAAACGGATAGAGATGAAACAGGTGGTGAAAGTAGAAGGATATTCGTAAATTAACTGCCATATAAGACAGCACAGCGACCATTGACTATGGCTTCATCGCTGAGCAGCCCCACCTATAGTCAATTTTTATTTTTGTTGTAAAAAAAACCAGGGTCTTCGTTGGGAATCGAGCCCACAACCCCCATACTGGGCACCTATACTTTAATATAAATATCTATGACTAAGAATATTTCTTCCATTAAACAAAAAATCAAACAAAAAATTGGAGAAATTAATAAACCTTGATTCTAGTGAAAACGTCTAAGGATACAGATGATCCGAAAAGGCGATTTCCTGGTAGTTTCGATTTCATACAAGAAGAAAAATGATTTAGAATCCGGAAGAAGCTTGTGACAGTTTTGGTATTTGCATTTGGGATTTTGTAAATTAAAAAAAATGACATAAATTAGTACAGTCAACCTAAATTACTTTTGGAACTGCTTAACTTCAAACTGTAACTCTCAATTGATTTCCTGAATATCATTGAAAAATAGCAATTCTTTTATATGGAGTTCTTGTATCACACAGTAGTTGAAAAACGGTTTTTTTGTTGTTGGGAAATAATTTAGTAGCTCTTGAACCACTTTAGATATCGCAAAGAAATTCACAAAAGTATTTCTGAGCGAAGCTATAAGAGATTGGTCTCGGTCTGTCGCTTCTGGGTATTCCGCTAAAGTGGGTACATAGGGCACAAAATTTATTATAAATATTTTTTGAGCAATAAATGTTAAGAGTTTTTCACCTTGCAAATGTCTACAAAAAATGTGCTTGGATTTCTAGGTGTTCTCTTTTAGTTTCGGAAAAAATCGGGATTGATTTTTTTTTTTAATTTTGGTCGACCTCAACTTAGTATTATTGACGTGGTGAACTTTTTTATGTTCCAAATTTTATTTTAAGACATTGCCTGTATTTTTATAAAATTTAAATAAAACAGTAGTATTGTACGATCGTAAAATATGTTAAAAATTTACAAGCTTTTAATTGGAAAAATGTAAAACATAATATTTTTTTAGGATTTTCACCAAATTAAATTTAAAGACTTCTTTATATAATTGCAACGTACTTCGGTACCAGTAAATTTGTTTTGAAATATTTTAAAGACAACCTATGGCAAATATAAATAAAGGGGAAATTACACCAGCCCTATCCAAATATAGCCAATTTTGACGCAAAATTTATGAATCACCTCAAAACTTCTCGGAGTGCAAAGCACCGAGTGTAAAAAAATAGATCATTAAAACTGCGTCTCTGGACTACCTACTCCAAAAGAATTTGTTACCCGCAGTTAGCATAGCTAGAGTGAGCAGTTTTTTTTTATAAAAAAAATAAATTTTGGAATATTTTTTCCAAGGCAGTTATGAATTAAATTAAAAAAAACCATTGTGAATCATAATAAAAAGAATTTTCACGAGATGAAACAAAACACCAGGATAATTGTTGTTAGGCGGACTAGCTCGAGACACAAATATAAAAATTATTTGCTTAGCTTAATTTTTTGCTTAGAAACTAACAGCTAATTTATAAGTTTTTTTAAATATATCTACTGCATTTAAAACAACAACACTTATTTATTAAATTAAATTTAAAAAAATAAATTCAAAGCAAAATATAAAGGATGATTCATAACTTTTATTTTTGTAGTGAAAAGTAAAATTATTAAAATTAATTTTAACTTATAACCATTACACTCCCTAATTATAAGTAATAGATAGGTGTGCAATAGAAATAAAATACAACCCATGAATATAACAACAATAAAAGTGAAATTTAGTTGCCCCTTAAGTAAGGGCAGTCGAAATTTAATTTAAATATCATTTCAAAGTTTTTGAAATTTTGAATTCTGATATCAAACACAAAGTGTGCTAAACAGGATTCATAAATGTTAAAAGATAAGATACAGGTATAGAAAAGTTTTTAGAACTTTGGCAGTTTTCAAAATTTCCGAAATTCGTGGAAAACTAAGAATTTGGCAAAATTTTTGTATATTTTTACATCCGAGATGAGTTATTTCAAAGTTACCCCGGCTCTGTAAGCAGTATTATGTTCACATTTCTTAAGTTAATTTGTACCTCCACGATTAAGATAGTCCTTTAAAAATTAAGGAATTACTTTAATTTTTTTTTTTCAAATCTTTCACTCGACAGCGGTCTACTATAACTCCTAGGCCAGGTTGAGTGTATTATATTAGTTTAGCATAAATTTAAATACCTCTCAAATTTAAATATGAATAGACTTGGTTGAGATTAGATATTAATGTAATTTTAACATCAGCTTTTCAACAGTTTTTTTTAATATAAAATTTTAAGGTTAAGTTAGATAGAACTTATTTTGTTGGTTGGTATGTCTTATAAACAATAAATTATGGCATGTTTTTTTTGTTTTTTGTTTTTGACACTCTGCAGATCTAAACGATGTAAAAAAATACCAGCAAAATAATATGTTTGTTACGATTTTTGGGTTTTTGCTATACTTTCATTTTATTTTTTTGCTTTTAAATAAAACAAAGCTAACCAGCAAAGGGTCTGTTGAAAGACCTAACATAATCAAATGCACTCAACACAACATATAAAACAACTGTTAAAAAAAAATTAACAAACAGTGAGAAGATTTGAAAATTTGAACGGCGCACAGTGGCACATCATATAAGTTAGGGGTCAAAAAATTTTTTTTTTCTTTAAAATCGAGCCTTACTAAAGAAAAGTTGTATATATCGATATAAAAATAAATAATTTTGGAAATGTAGTGATTTTGCATTACATTTCATAAATACTACCGTTAACTGAACTAAAAAATTATCTACTAATTAAGCCGTCTACCTGGTGGCAGTTTATTTCGAACCCTATCACATTTTTGCCATGGACCTTTTAGAATGCGGGTTTGAAGCTCTTATATTTTCTAGATATATTAATATTGATACATTATTTTGCAAAATAAATTTTAACCTGATTTAATCCCTAATGTCCCTGTACAATTTTTGGGGAAGCTGTCTACATTGATTCATAGGTTTTGTAACTGCATTTGCGGAAAATAACTCCAGTGATAATTTTTCTTTAATCAATATGGATTCTGGTAATAAATAATTTAGTATATTTTAGTGTATTTTAGTATATTTTAATGTATTTTAGTATATTTTAGCGTATTTTAGTATATTTTAGCGTATTTTAGTGTATTTTTGTATATTTTAGTGTATTTTAGTACATTTTAGTGTATTTTAGTATATTTTAATGTATTTTAGTGTATTTTAGTGTATTTTAGTATATTTTAGTGTATTTTAGTGTATTTTAGTATATTTTAGTGTATTTTAGTATGTTTTAGTGTATTTTAGTATATTTTAGTGTATTTTAGTATATTTTAGTGTATTTTAGTGTATTTTAGTATATTTTAGTGTATTTTAGTATATTTTAGTGTATTTTAGTGTATTTTAGTATATTTTAGTGTATTTTTGTATATTTTAATGTATTTTAGTGTATTTTAGTGTATTTTAGTATATTTTAGTGTATTTTAGTGTATTTTAGTATATTTTAGTGTATTTTTGTATATTTTAATGTATTTTAGTGTATTTTAGTGTATTTTAGTATATTTTAGTGTATTTTAGTGTATTTTAGTATATTTTAGTGTATTTTAGTACATTTTAGTGTATTTTAGTATATTTTAATGTATTTTAGTGTATTTTTGTATATTTTAGTGTATTTTAGTGTATTTTAGTATATTTTAGTGTATTTTTGTATATTTTAATGTATTTTAGTGTATTTTAGTGTATTTTAGTATATTTAAGTGTATTTTAGTATATTTAAATGTTATTATTAATATTTTGTGAACAATTTTATATTTTTTGAGCATGAATCCATAATAGCTATGTAAGAGATCCATACCAGAGATCCATTATTTTTCATTTAATTATCTTAGTGAAAATTTCATCTAAATATGTTTCATGTTCATCTTCAAGAAGCTCCTTGGCGTTGGATATTAGATCAAAACTTTCCTGGGGTGGGATTTCATTTTTGTGAAATGCTGGAGCTACAATTTGTTCCTTTTTTCTTGTATTTCTTCAGAAAGATCACCAATTGGTAACATATTGTGTTGGATAATGTTTTCCAATGATATCATATTTTACTGTCTGTCGATGGCATATTCCTCCAATCATATTTTTCATTGCATAGTTTTGCTATTTCATTAGCATACTGACTAGGTTTCTTGCATTTACCTTCTTATTGCATAATATTGCTTGCGTTTAATTGCTGTGTAGCCATCGTTTGTGTTTCCTTCTCCTTGTTTTGACTGATCGACCAGTAAACCCAATTTTAAATATTGTTCTTGTATGCTTAATTTTCGTCGCTATATCTTACTGTTCCTTTAAAATCCAAATCGTAGCTTAGCTTAAATATTTGTTCCATTAATCGAATATAAGCAAGGGGTGTGTCTTCTGTTGGAAGTTGAATTAATTGGCTTGCATTTTTTTTTCAAAAGCAGCCACTTATTTTACATTTATCTATAAAATTTTTTTTAGAAAAAAATATACAACACACACGCACACATGTGTATACCCGTACATCCCACTTCTATACCTAAAAAATACACGACTTGCACTATCACTAAATTCATTTTAGTTCCTAGAGCGGCAAACATAAATTTCAAAAATCAGCATATTATAAAACCTTAAAATACGTACCATAAGACAGTACAAGTGATATTACGAAGTGTTGCGAGATTGGGATCAAGAGAAATAATCGAAATAAAACCTTACATTTCTGTATATCGAGGTTCAAAACAAAAATTAAGTAGGTGACAAAAAGAGTTTTGGCCGCACGCTCGCACGTGTGCGGCAGGTGCGATACCACTTATAGATCAGACGCTACGATACTTTTTACTTTTTCTTCTATAGTTTTGAAAATTTTAAATTCTAGCGAAACTTAAATGTTTAAACTTAATTTGGCCTACATCTCTACCATAGCAGCTAAAATTATAATGTAAACGGACTAAGGACTTCAACACTACAGAAGTGTTTGCAGTTTTTTTTTTTAACAAGCTCCCCATTGTGTGATATACAAGGACACTTTAATATCTACAGCTAATCCTAAAGGAATTACTCACTAACAGTAAAAACGAAAAGAAAAAAGCAGCAACAACAAGAAAATAATGTGGAGTCAACGAGGCCTAAATTGCGATGCTTAACAAAAATGGGATTTTCTTGAAATGGTTATCTGTAAAAGCATCTAAATGTTTAGAAGTGTTTGTTTGAATTAAGCACGCATATAGTCAAACCCACACTTATATTTATTTTTATATAAGTTTTTATATAGCAGCACAATGAATTTTTTAAACGATACTTTTGTTTTTTCTGTTTATGTATTTGTATTTAACAATTACGCTCGTTCCTGTAGTATAGACATTTAAATTTAAATAAAAGAATTAAAATATTTTACTTTAAGTATGATGTTTTTGCCTATTACTTCTACAACCCTTAGGTAGGTAATACGGAAAAAACAAGTCTGTTCTTTACGAAATTACATTTACTTACGGAATAATATCAATTGCTATAATAAGATTCTGGGTTTTGGTATACGAACAGTGCCTGAAAAATTAAAATTATTCCACAGAAATTATATATTTGTGCTCTACTGTGCATCGAAGCCTTCCAATTGTGATGCCTCCAGAAATGTGAGGATAGAAAAAGGAAAAGAACACATAAACTTAAAGCCATAACAACCAGAAAACAGCAGATGATCCATTATTTTGTGTTTGTTTAAATTAAAAGATGTAATTTACGTAACAATATAGTCGGAACTACGAAACATAATAGTTAAGGTGTATCAAATTGGCAACACTACGGACAGCCACATTGCGCTAGGAGGTTTTATAAAATTAATATTTAACACCACTGAAATCTTACACAATTATTATTAAATTATAAATTTAAATTTATTATTTTGATTCTGGCAATGCCACTATTTTCAATTGTCACTTTGCAGTTAATGATGTATAAAAAATAAATAACTATTATCAGCCGTATGCATAAAAACTTATACTTAGGTTTAACTGACGTTGTGAAGCAAAATTTCTTAAAATCGTTTTTACCTTAAAATACCTTTGTTAAATCTTTGTTAACTTTACAGTAAGAAAAAACCTAGTAAAAACCTTAGAAACCTACATTACTTTCGTTTTAAGTCATCTTTTTATCGTAAGTTAGTTTATAAAACATTTTATTGGGAATATCATGGTAAAATGCATTGAATTTTTAGCCAATTCATTTTATATTGGGCTGTATTTACTGAAAGAGGTTTCAACATTCATGATTAGAAAAATGATTAATGTTGAAAGAAAATTGTTTTCCTCTATGCTGTGTAATGTGAAGGATTTTTTTTGACAGGCAGCTATCACGCTATAGTAATCATTTGGAAATTATAAAACATTTTTTTTTTCAAAAGCGGTTTTTATCATACTAAAGTCACGATCATTTGATAAATATGAATGGCTCGAAATTAAAAATTTATGATCCAGAATTTCAATATCATTTCTGAAGGCAACAATTTTCATCCAATTTTAATGCCAGTTTTATGTTACTATTTTGTCTTGTACATAAGTCACTATATGCATAAATATGCTTTTCAGTTGTGACATTCTTAAGATCTTTTACACAACACGAAGCAACTTCCTGAGAATAAAATTAACTTTAATAAAATAATGGTAATTATATGTACTATATTAGATATCACTATAATATAATTCAGAAAACTGTACTATTCTTTCGCACATATAAAAAGAAGTTCAATGATCACAACAATACTTTACACACACTTAGTACATGTGTCCATTTTTTTCATCCGAAGCTCCGTAATTCATTTCCCGAGTAGAGTGACTTACGCCCTTTACAAAATAAATATTTTTGTTATACCTTTAATTATCAACAATTCTCTCAAACAAATCTCAATAGTTCTCAGCTTATTAATTGAAAATTAAAACAAATAAAAGATACTGTTTAGTTGTGACTTATGTCCTTTTCGTTTAAAACAAAAAAAAAACAAAAGCTTTATTGATGTTCTTATAATAAAAAAAAAGCTCGTTGTGTAAATACTTAATTTTTTAATATGAACAAATTCTTTGTACGTTCTTCATAAGCTTTGAACATGAACCTTTTGTGTGTTTTTTTTTCCTTTTTTTATTAAAAAGATTAATAAAAAAAATATTGTTACGTTTATACCTTTTATAAACGTTTTGTTGTGAGCTCTTTACTGCAAAAAACTAACACCAAGTTTTAGAGATTTTAAATTAATAACAAGTTTATTTACTTTAACTACACAAAGTTGACACTACAGAACAACTTACTTAAGATGCGCGTCTTTTCTTCAAGAGGTTTAATTTTACACTGATTGACTATCTACTCAGACGATGTCCATTAAAAATCTAGAAAATTGAAGAATCTTCTACTTCCTTTGTATCACATTTTGTTGTTGTATGTTGTTTATTAAATGTATAGACGTCAGTATACCTGTGTGTATTTTTGTTTTTATACTGATAACGTTTCTTCTTGGAATTTATTTTAAGTTATTTGTTGTTGTCTTTTGTAAAAAAGGTTTCTTAGAAAACTACGCAGATGGTTAACAGCATACAAGTTTGTTGTTGTCTTGAGCGTTTAGTTAGTAAACAGAAATTTGTTTCAAATTGTTGTTGTTTGTGTACAAATTTTATACGCAGTTTGTAACTAGAAATTTTGTTGTTGTACCATAAGTTTTTTTTAGCAAGCCACGCAGTTCGTAAACAACATACCCAGTAGTTCGCTGTATTGCTTAATTAATTTATTTTAAAACTTACACAAGACACATTCGTAACAATATGTCAATTTTACTGAAAACAATAAAAATATATTTTGTGGATCTAACTACCTGGATAAATAATATACATTTTTATACATCACTAGCGTGCCCGTGACTGCTTTGCAAGTCATTTGTGGTTTGTTTTCATTTTGCAGCGTTCTTTTTTGTGTGCGCCAAAATTAATCAGAAAGAACACAATTTCTTTTTTTTTCGTTTATATGTTTTTTTTTAATAATTTTATCTTTTTCTTAATTGATTATTTTTGTGTGGTTCTATAATACGTCTTATTCTATTGCAATGCTTTTACATATACGACATTCTTCAATCGATTTTGGTTCGCGGTATAGCCAAACAAAACAGTTGGTTTATTAACACGTGAACATGATACATATAATTGACCGTGCGAAAAACAGGGATCATTCCAAAAGCAACACGTATAGGGAACTAAAGCCGTTTAAAATCAAACGGCAAGCCTGGAGGAACCATAGGAATGCGTGGTATCAACACATCCTCGCCCTTCTATTTTCCTTTTAAAGTTTTTGCTTCAATCACATTTTTCATGACTTTTTTGACTACTAAACGTGTCCCATTGCAAAGTCGTGGCTGGCAGATATTTCTAAGCAAACTAATTGTTACACCAACTTTCATTTGCATGCGGTAGGGCGGCAAACGAATTTTAAGATTTGACTGGATAATTTACAACATCGTCTTGATTGGTAACAGAGTCAACCGGTTTGTAGGTAAAAATTTCCCTGGGAATGTCATTCAAATTTGTCACATTGATATCTGAAACATCTGCATTTTTCGTAGTTAGGATAGCTCTTTCCCCCAACCAATCATAGTTTCTAAAATTTTGTGCAATACCGGGAAATACGTTTGTGACCAATTCTTGTTTTGATTGTGCAAAGTGGCAAAAAATTATCTGGAAGCGTAATCATTTTTATGGTAGGGTCAATTGGAATTGCGCCATTCCCAATTGCTTTGAAATATGTTCGGCTGATGGATCATTTTGCAATAGAACACGCAAATTACACACACAAAGTACAACAGAATATGGAAAACAAAATTCTCTATTGTTTGCACATCCACTTGCGATGAATATGAGCATATTTCGATTTGTAATGGCGTCGCATTCTGTGCAACACACACACACAGCAACTTACTAACGAAAACACACACTTCATTTGATACAAAACATTGAGTCGAAGTATGCAATGGAAAATAAATTTTGATTTTTTTTTGAAAAATTTGTCTTGTTTCAAGCACGCACTGTGCGTAAACGCATCTAACAAAGACCATGACAAAGGTACTGGTGGAAATCCGACGGCGCATCTCTTCAAACACTGGCAAACAACGGACAGCTATTTTGGGCTTAATTTTTAAATATATAGAGTTATACTATATGTGTATTTTAAACATAATTATTGTTGTTTTCCTCCTCCGTCTTTGCTTACTGTTTTGGTTGGTACGATCGGCGAGTGCATTCGGTGCGATGACATCATTATTAAGCCGCATTTTAGATAGTATCGCAGAGTTAGTATTAGGTCTGTTAGTATATATAGTGTTGGGTTTAGGTCGATACAAATTAAAACAATTTAATACCAACAATTTAATTTTATTCATTTGAATTGGAAACGAATTGCGATTGATCTTTCAAATTAATTTAAATTCAAAATGAATTGCAACTCATTTTTTACCACGTTCTTTTGAATTGGCTCAAATTTTTTGTGTGAAAAGAATTAATTCAAAATTTGATAATTCAGTTCATGAATGATTCGCTTTTTAAATAAAAAATAGACGATTCTTTTTCAGCTTTGATTTTGTATTAAAATGTTTATTTTAAATTACAAATATGTTAAGAAACTGTAAAAATTTAAATAAACTTTAGTTTTAACAAAATGTTTTAAAACAATTCATATAATTTTAATACATCACTTAGATATTTGTTTTATTTATTCTCAATCAATTTTTCAAATTTGTATATAAATAAGTTTTTATTACTCTCACTATAATTCGAGTATTAAATTGTTACTATGTAGCAAATATTAATTTGAGTTATTTTCCTTATGGTAGCTGCCATTTCTTGTGTAACCAAAAATAAAATTACAGTTTATTAAGTAAAGTAGAGAAAGAAAGAAACAAAATTGTTACAAATTACAAGCGACATTTTGTTTATTCTCATTGTTACAGCAACAAATATATTTAGGATTGTTTTAACATACACACATTTCGCATACATTTAAGAATTTACGACTACAAATGAATAATATTTACTTTTACAAAATTATTATTTTGTTTGCAAATGAACAACATGTTGGCAAGTGTTAGTGTATGTGTATGTGTATATCTTTTAATAAATCCTATAATAATGTAAAAACTTGTAAATGTTGTTTATACATTTTAGAACCTTAAAAAAAACATAAAGATGGTCCCACTTAAACTCTTTAAGTTTAAAGTTTTTACTGAAATAAAGACAAAAATTATCAATTTATATGCATGAAAATGAAACTAAGAAACTCCATTTTTTGTATTTTCATTATTTTATATGAGTCCTTGCGGATGTTGCTGAGCCTTTTAAATATTAAGAGTTTGCCTTACAACTAGAAGCCCTCTTTACGATTTTCTGCTTTGCTGGGTCTAGGGATTAGCCTAATATTTACTTTAATACTTTCAAAAACACTTAAGTAAACATGGAGTTTACATTAGTGTCAACATACTTGTATTAAAGAAGTGTGAATTTTTAATGCTTTTAGTCTTGTGGTAGCAGCTACTTTGATCATTATAACTTTTTATTTAAGTTCTGCACTTGTTGTAATTCATCTTATTTTTTTTACACATGTTTTGTTGTTGTATATGTTTGTTTGTATGTATAAGTCGAAATGTTTGTAAATAATTTTATATTTCAGTGACTTCGTGTTAGCAAAATGTTCGATTTCTATTTAATTTTGCAATTGACACCTGATGATTTGAGTTGTAGATATTTTTAGTTTAAAAACTTGATAAGGAATTCCAACCTAATAAAAATTAATTAAGCCTTTGCCTTATTAGAATGTTTATATCATTAGGCATTATAAAGGGTTTTTCAACAAGTTTGTTTTTTAAAACAAAAAAAAAAAAACAAAGCAAAAAATCTAGATTGAGAACTTTCAAATTTTTATTTTATAACGAAGAGAAAAGTTCGGCAACTATGAATGAAAAATGATATCTGTCAAATGTCCACAATGACCAAGCTGGCAGATATCGATTCTTTCATTAAAGTTTTTAATCACTTTTTGGCAAAATGGCGGTCCTATTTCGTTAATCACTTTTGAATATTAAGGTTGAAATCGATTCGATTATCTCCGAATAGACTCTGTAATTAACATAGCAGCACAAAAAAAACCAATGCTGTTAAGTCGCATGATCTGACTGGCCACTTAACTGCTGATTGTTGTGAAAGTATGCGATCGGGAAAGTTGGTTTGCAATAAATTGATCGTTTCATTGACTCTCTGTCTTGTGGCACCGTCCTCTTTAAACAACATTTCAGTGATGTCGACGTCGTCAATAAAAGTTGTTAGCATCACTTTGAGCATGAAGGTAATCACTTTAGAATTTGCAGAAGGCCAAATTCGACAATTTTGTTTGTTGACAAGAGAAAATGCTTTTTCAGATGAATGGTTGTTTCTGAATGACCGAATTGACCGAATCTATATGGCGATGTGAATGGTCGCTCGGCTTCAATTCCTGCATCAGTTGAACCTTCAAAGTCAAATCCTTACGCAAAGCTCGATATGTGATGGTTTTGGATAACCTTACTTGTCGAGAACGGCGAGGAATTGACATATTTGGCATCTGCTTTACCACGGCTGCGATGTTTTCAGTTGAACGACCCGGCAAACATGCGATCGGTGTTCGCATATTTTGTATCGAGCCTGTCTACTCAAATTTAACGACCAAATTCTATATAGCAGTCTCAGAAAATAGCAGGAATTTTACGAAATGTATCTTTAATAGAACCACCATTTTAATTTATTGTAACAATTGACAATGCATCTACAACGAATACGTCAAAAAACTAAATGCCAAAGCTATCATGTTGTTAGTGTTGCCAAAATTGAAAAATCAACTTCTTGTTGAAAAACCCGATATTATTCTAAAAAATTACTTAATCCAAAACTAGTAAAATACAATTTAAAGTCTTAAACAATTAAAATCAAATTAGATTTCCCAATTAATATGAAATTGAGACAATAGTTTCCTATTTTATTTCATATTTATGTAAAATTAAAAATGAAAAACATGAATAGAATCATGGCTAAAAGACATAATAGTATATTTTTGCAGCACATTTTATTCTAGATATTTAAACGACACACCAGAATTATATTGTTCAGAA
The DNA here is from genome assembly GCA_030448955.1 of Trichopoda pennipes. Classification (NCBI taxonomy): domain Eukaryota; kingdom Metazoa; phylum Arthropoda; class Insecta; order Diptera; family Tachinidae; genus Trichopoda; species Trichopoda pennipes. Next base: position 12,120,494 of record JASKUP010000034.1, read on the forward strand.
AAACAACAAAAGTTTGCTGCGACTCTTATCGTTCATGTACTATTTATTCAGACATTCTTTCATTTGTCTAATAAAAATATTAACAAAATGGGTTCATTTTTACAATTTTTTTGTATTTTTGTATGCCTTTAATTTAGTACTTTTATGTGCATGTGAAAATTGTAACACACTTATGTTGTATAGTAAAAAAAATTAAACCATATACTTATTAGTGAGTGTGAGTAAGGTCTGGAATTGTATTCATAGTTACAAAGTGTAAAATGTATTTTTTTTTTGTTAGGGGTCTGAATGTTTTGACATTTCCATCAATGTTAAATAAACCATTATTATTTTATGTTTTAACAATTTTTTTTCCTTTTACATTAAAACGGAAATATAACATTTTTTTATACTACAATTTTATGACATGAGAGAAAAAAATGATCTTTTCATAAAATGATAAAATAATATTTCAATTTCCTTTCTGTTTGCAGACGTGAGTGTGAAATATCTATGACTACTGTCTATAGTATGTGTGGTTTTTAGTTCGGAAAACTAAAAAATTAAGCATAAATTAAAACTGATATTAATCAATAAAACAAAATATGAAATATTTGGTTTTTTAAAGCAGTAAATAAAAATTGTAATAAAACTTAAATTTAGTTATTCAAAAATAAAATAAGATGACATTTAACAGCATTATTATTTAAAGAAAAATCAAACAATATGTTTATAAAATCTTTTAAACTCAGTAAAAATTAATAAAAACAGGGTAAGAGTTAGCATAATTTGAACTGAATACTTTAAGTACCAATTAATTACAACCTAATACTTTAATTACAATTGGATTAAAATATCGGGTACGGCGAAATGGAACGTAAAATAAAATATTCCTAAACAAAAAATCTGAACAGAAATTTCCTTTTATTAACTTTAAAACAAAGGTAACATTTAACATTATTCTTTGGCTTTTAAGAGTTGACAGATTTATTAGAGCGAGCCTACTATTGTAGGATGGCAGAATTCTATTCTATTCTGTTTTTACACTGATTCCATGTTATTTCTGTGGACTTTATAAATTAGATCCCAATTTATTTAGCCATACTCCAGAATAGGTTTGACAAGAGAAGTTTAAAGATGTTTTGTGACATATAAGTCACTAAGCTCCTTCGCCCAGCGTTTTATAAATCTAAGAATTGTACGTGCTTTCTAAGTGGCTAATGAAATGTTCTGTATAAAATTTAATTTAGCATTTAGTAAAATACTAAGATCTGAAACTGCATTCAGTTTCTTAAGTTCGTAGCCATTTAAAATATAACGCACGTTTGTATATGACATTTTCGAAAAACACACATGTAATTCCACACCAGTAATTAAATGCGTTTAAGTTCTTTTGCAGGAAAATATGATCAGCGTAATGTCTGCATATAATTGAATGTTTCATTATTTAATGGCATTGGGTAGATTATTAATAAACAAAGTAAATAATAAAGGACATAAATTGCTGCCTTGTGGCATGCCAGATGAAACAATAATTTATTTGGTAATAAGCGTATTAAAATAAAATTTTTGAGTCTTGTTTGAAAGACTCATTTGTGAGTCCCATACACTCAAGTTTCCTTATCAGAAGTTTGTGGTTAACCTTATCAAATACCTTACTAAAGCCGTGCAAATAACACCAACTTGTTTTCGTTGTACAAATCCCCGATTGTTTCGCGTTGTTAATTCCAAAATATTAGTAACGGTTAAACAACCACTTCTAAAACTATTTTGAGCAGGAACCAATATAGAAGATACTTGATAAGAAAGGTGATCAATAACAATTTTGTCAAAAATTTTAGTTGGCAACATTATTTCTACAATCAGATTAAGGTAATGGAATAATTAAAGAATCCTTCCATATTTTAGGAAAATAATTAAATTTCAATGATATGTTGAAGATTATTATTTATACTTTAAGAATGCATCTCAAGCGTGATACTAAATTCATACCCCTCACAAAATGCTTGAATTTACTATTTTTGTTAAACCAATATTAAGTATCATGCAAAATGCATTATAAGTATAGTTTCCTAAATATTTTAGTTGGGATGTTATCTAAACTGGAAATTATTAAAACATTCTTTTCTGAAATATTTGCGGCAGTTATTCGATAGTTTGCCACAACCGAATTCTCGAAAATTTCCTCAAATTTATATCTGTATATCATCTGATGGAAGTTTTTCTCTTACAGCCAGAAATCTGCACATTATCTGTTATTTCAACCTGAAAAGACTGCAAAACAAAAATTCAATTCAATCCTTCAAAACATCAACAACACAGTTTTGATATTTAGTGTTGCATTGGCAATTGTTACAATGAATTTAATTTCGCACGAAAATCGCATTAAAATAATTCAAATCCGCTATGAAGGTGGTGGTTCTCTTTAAGTTACATTTCGTAAAATTTGTGACATTTTCGAACAGCCACATCAGATCATTCAGGAACAACTGGCTGGTTTTTATGAAAATAATTAATTGTTCAGACGAAGCCCATTTTTACTTCTCAAAAACCTAGAGCGATTATTTAGAATGGATATTACTGAAATGTCGTTTAAGAGGACGGTGCCACATATTACACAGCCTATGAAACGATAAATTTATTGCAAACCAAATTTTTCGGGCGCATAATTTCACGACAGTCAGCAGTTAGGTGACCAGCCAGGTCTAGTGGCTTAACACGAATGGATTATTTTTTGTGGGGTTTTGTTAAGGACAGAATCTATACGGAGCCAATCGAACCGATTTCAGCCTTAAAACTCAAAACCCCTGACATTTGCGAGATATCATTTTACATTCATAATTGCAGAAGTTTGTTTTTTCACAGAACAATAGAAATTTGAGTCATCTTAATCTAAATTTTTTGTTTTATTCTGTTTTAGATAACAAACTTCTTGCTTGAAAACCTTTTATTAGCTTGATTTCTTTAACATCAATTTTAAAGGAGGAAAACAAAAAATAACACAAGCAAAAAATATACCGAATATATTTGTATAGGACATGTGTTTTTTACTGATTTTTGTTTTGTGATTTAAAATTTCACAAATTCTTTGCGGCTTTTCCACCAAAAAAAAAGTGAAGCATGGTTGTTAATAAATCTCATATAAAATATGTCTAAACTGCTAAATAAATTTTAGGATACACTGTCACTTAACATCAAGCAGAAAAATCTGCTTAAAGAAGACAATGTATAAAATACAAAACAACTTTATCGCATGCCTAATATACGCCTAAATAGATGCATTCACTCATATGCTAGTAAATTCATTTTTATATTCTGTTTTGTCTATGCAAAGATATTTATGATATTAGTCTGATAAAGTAACATTAAATAATCAAGCAACTGAAGATTCATAACATTAAATAAAGAAACAGAACGTGGAGGATAAAAAATCACAAATAAAAACAATATAGGAAATAAAAGACTTAAAAATATTAAAAATAAAAAAAAATTACTTTAAAAAAGAAAAACAAGGATACAATTTATAAACGTGGCTGTTAGCTTGTACACTTTTTAAACACTTATTCTATACGTCAACAGCAAATCCAAAGAAGAGAAAAAATCAAAAAAATGTTTTTAATAAATGAAAACATTTTCGACTACAACACTTGCTCAGGCACTTTACTTAACACTGCAAAACCTGCACAACTCCCAACCAAAGTTTTAAACCCATTTAAAACGTCAAAGATTCTTGTTTAAAAGGGCGGATGTTAAAGATTTGAAAACAAGATGGAACACAATTTGGAAAGTAAAAACTCAACTGAAATATTTCCACTTTTCGTCATCACAAAAACAAACATTCCAGACTAACTAAGGCATCAGCAAAATAATATAATACGTAAATAAAACCTACATATAAATACATTTTGTTACAAATAACAAAACAAAAATATTTCAAGAAAAAAATATTTAATTACCTTAATCAAAAGAATATTATGAAATTTGCCTTTTTATAAATTGCTCTGCTAAAAGAACAAGAAACTCTTTAATTCTTACTTGCGCACTTATAAAGTAACTTAAATGCCTCTTAAGAAATAAATTTGACATTTCTGTTTTAAGAGGCATAAATACGTCGTTAGGAAGTAGATAAACTGGCAGTAAAAATAAAATAATCTTTCCCTATGCAGTCTTAGGGAACATTAAGTTCGTTTAACGGAAGGAGTTTCAAAATGCTAAAATCTTTTTCATTGGACTGTGTCTAATCCAAATGAGTCACAAGCGACTTCTCTGCTGACAAAAGTATCAAGGCTTAGTAAAGAACTTCAAGAATCTTTAAATATTAAACATAAAAACAAATCACTTCAGAGAAGTTTGTCACTAACGCCCTGGAAGTGTAAGGCGATACCACGAGTAGCAAATTCAGAATCGCTGCAAGCAAGGCCGTGTTCCCACTCTAGGCTTGAGAGCTGTAGATTATCTAAACTCCCGGGGCATCATTGACGACATTCAGTTGAGAATGCCATATCTACCTACGGTTTGGGTTTAGGTGCCCCTATAGGCTAGTAGGTAGTGTACCAGCTTATAAGAATGGGGGTTGTGGGTTCGATTTCCAACAAAGACCTTAGTTTTTTTCACTACAAAAATAAAAATTAACTGTCGGTGGGCTTCTCAGTGATGAAGGCATGGTCACTGGTCACTGTGCTATCTAAAACGACAGTTCATTTCCGTAACTATCCTTCTACTTTCACCACCTGTCTCATATCTTGTTTATGCCTTTTCTAAAGAATGTAGCACGGTGTTTGACTAAATAGGCATTGTTGCCTGAAGTGCTACTTCTCTTTAAAAAAAACCAGCTACCACGTCTCCCCCGGAAGCACGCGGTTAAAATGGATGTCTTTCCCATCTTGATATGTTCTGTCAAGGATAAAAGGCGGCAAGAGCCGCCTGGGCTAGCAGAAAGAGACTGGAAGAGGCATAAGACTCTCTGTCCGACCAGTGCACACACATTGGTACTGCAGTTACTAGTTGCCCGTAGGGCTACGGCCCTGTTCTGGTTATTGGTGAGGCCTCTCAAGGAGCTTCGTGGCGCCTGTTAGTTTAAATCGGTTGCTTTTAAAAGACTTCCGAAAAGATATTAATGCAGACTTAACATCCAATTTCCTAGCTTGTGCAGACAACAGGACAAGGAGTTGGATAGTCTCCAACACTTTTGCAAGGATGGGGGCATAGCCCTACTACATGCATCTTATGCCGCGGGTGGGCATGGTAAGACCACCGATGAGGGTGCAATGGCCAGGCGCTCACTTGAATCTTACAACATACTACTACAACGTTACTCTCAGAAAAAGAAGCATCTGTGGGCTACCCGTTAATAAGTCAGTGATCGTACTTCGATAAGACTTCTACTAAGTTAGGCGACTGGTAAAGACCAAAGGTCTATAATGTCCAGATGTGGAAGGTGGTCATCGAAAAAACTACAGCAAACGTAGGGAACTTTTGAGCAAATGGTCGATGCTTCCACGAATGCTACAGCTATAGTCAGCTAAGCTTATGCCATGACGGCAATTACGGAAGTCATAATTTCCACACGCCTCTTTATTAAATGATATCCTATCGGAGATAAAAGTAAAAAATTAATACCGCACAGGATGTCAGAGGTCTTTTTTTAAACTTTGGTGATTTATATTGGTTTTTCAGATTTTTGGCCTCGCCGGAGTTAGAACCGTCTACGGCTCGAGCCATGTTCTTTGGCAACACATCTCGGTTGTTTGCAAGCTATAAAAAATGCTTGCTAGCTTATCTAAAAGAAAAATTAAACATAAATAAGGCTCTTCTCTTCTCTTGGTCTGTTACCTCATAACAGAAATAAGTGTTCAAATACCCTAACAACTCATAACTGTTTGCTTTTCCCGAATTTTCGTGCTTAGATATTATCTTAAGCCACCGTAAAAATATATAATATAATAGAAAAGCTTTTCAAAATTTTTATTACCAGTTACAATTGCCAGTTACAATAACGATTTAAACATATATACATACAAAAAAATTACTTCTGAAAAAGTGAAAAATTGTGTATGAGAAAAATATGGAATCTGTATTTTCTTATTTGTCAATTTTCGAAAAGAATATGTTGCTCGTTGTGAAAAATGTAGTTAATCGTTATTGTATGAAATGGTTATATTGAATTTCCAAATTGAAAAGCTTTTACTTAGTCATTTATCTAACGTTTTGATTGTTCTGTACAAAATTTGTGGTAAAATCCCCTGATGATATATACGAACAGTAGTGAAATGGCGATATGGATATTCTTTCCCCACAGTAATACATTTCAATATTTGAATAATAAACATTTTATGAGAATATCGTAAAATACTTATGTTTAAAGGATTGTAGCACAATTAACATAGATTCCCTAAAATGATTCCAAATAATAAATTTTCCAAAAAAAACCTATTGATAAAATTTTAATTTTTGTGTGTCCATACTAATTATTCCAAGGACTTTTAGTAGTACCTTGTGAGATCTGAGGTATTTCCAAAAACTTTAATTTTTAGGAGTACATGTTAAATAATCCAAGGATGGTGATAGACTTTAAGGAGTACCTAATGTATTCTTAGATATCATCAAATTACGTTTTCATTTTAGAACAATTTTAAAATAAGAAAAATAAACTATAGAGTGTACTGGTAACACCTTTTCCGCAGAAATAATCATGTTTATTATTTTTGACTTGCGTTATGTACAATTTGTGAATTGTTTATTGTTCCACGATAAAAGTTGGAAGGAATTTACTACAATGAGCACTTATAATTTTTACATAATTCAAATTTTTATTGTATTACGAAGAAAAATTTCGGCAATTAATAATGAAAAATGATATCTGACAAATGTCCATCACGACCAGACTGTTAGATATCGATTCTTTCATCAAAGTTTTTAATCACTTTTTGGCAAAACGCCGGTCCTATCTGGTTAAATACATAACGCATTTTGATTTTTATGGCTGAAATCGAGTCGATTGGCTCCGTTCAGACTTTATCCTTCACATAGCCCCACAAAAAATAATCCAGTGATGTTAAATCACACGATCTGGCTGGCCACTTAACTGCTGATTGTCCTGAAAATATGCGATCGATAATTTTGGTTTGCAATAAGTTGATCGTTTCATTGGCTGTGTGAAATTTGGCACCGTCCTGTTGCAACCACATCCAGTGATATCCATGTCGTCAATAACAGGCCAAAATGGAGTTGTTAGCATCTCGCGGTAGCGTAATCCACTAACCGTTACCGCATTTCCAACCTCATCTTTGAAAAAAATATTCCACTCACGTGGAACACGTAAATGCTTTTCAATAATCGCTTTACGGTTTTTAGAAACCCAAAAGCAGCAATTTTTATTGTTGACATACCCTGGCAAGTTAAAATGGTCTTCGTCTGAAAAAATATTTTTTCTAGAAAATTGAAAATTGAGCGAATCTACGGCGATGTGAATGGTCGGTCGCTTGTAAAGCTTCAAAATCAAATCCAAGCTTTGCTATGTGGTGGTTTTGGATAACCCCAATTGTTGAAAACGTCGAAGACACATTTGGATCTGTTTCATTACTGTAGCTCACGGTTGCGATGTTTTAATTTGAAAGACCCGGTTGAAGACGCGTTGGTGTTAGCACATTTTGTATCGAGCCTATTCCCTCAAATTGAACATCCAAATTCTTAATAGCGGTCAAAACTATCATGTTGTTGGTGTTGCCACAATTTAAAATGAAACTTCTTGTTCAAAATTCCTATATATTAATGAGAATTCCAGAAGGTTTAAAGCTCCGTGGTAGCTTAAGTTTTTAGATACTAACAGCGGTATACAATACTTAAATTATTTTCTGATTATTTTTTCATTTGCCGTTAGCAGCTATATAAAATAAGATAAACTAATAGAAAGGAAAATATTTTTGATTAAGCAACCTGCCCGCAAGAAAATGGATATTTCGGGATTTTGTTCATTTCGTCCTTAAAAACATCTATACAATGAAGCTTAAAAAATAAGCTTTTGTCTAAAGTTGTTGTACGTTTTACGGTTGTTTAAAATTTGGTTCACACTTGAAACCACCTGCTGTCTTCAATAGAAATCTTTCATTTCTATTCAGCAACCAAAGTATCAATGGCCGCGTAAATATCCATTAAAATTGTGTTCATGAAATGTTTTTGTCAATTTTACGAAGAACTGGAAAACATTTAAATCTACACACAGATTACACACATCAGAGCAATGAACAAAAACTGTGAAATATGTAACAAAATATGTTTTCCCGTTGTTGCTGATGTTTATATCCTTAGGTGCAGTGAAAATGTGTGGGCGAAACAGACAGAAATATTTTTCGATTTGGATGAAATCAAAAAAATGGAAATTTATTTTATCAAATCACGTTTTATTTTTCTTTTTTTTATCGAAAGCATGAGTTGATGATGTTGTAACAAATGAATCCACAATTATGAAACGAATCGCTGCGACCTGAATAATAGCCTCAAAAGCTGATGAAGCAGCAGTGGTATAAATTTTCTCTTAGCAAAAGGATTTTATATTTAAGTACTGATTACTCAATGCCCTGTATGTTTTCCATTGCTCAACATCTGAAAGTAATTTCCTTTAATTAATTTATTTTAAAATTATAGACTCTGACTTTAACATAGCCCCACGAAAAATATTCCAATGGTGTTAAAAAAACACGAACTGGCTGGACACTTAACTACCGATTGTCGTGAAATTATGTCATCGCGATAGCGTGAGCCATTGACCGTTACCGCATTTACAACCTCATCTTCACAAAAAAAAGACTGCCTACATAGCGTACCATGCAGTGACAAGTTGAGCATGCAAAGGCTTCAAAATAATCGATCTAGGATTTTCGAACCAGTGGAATCAAATTAAACGACGAAATTCTTAATAGTGGTCTCAAAAGGACGATTATGTTGTCCGAAAATATCAACAATTTTACGAAATGTAATTTGAACAGATAAACAATAAAAAACTTGTTGCACGCCATTTTTCAAGTTATTAAAAAAAAAAGAAGTGTTAAGATCAACCTGTACCACCTGGCTGTTAAAATAATTAATAAACTCCCATATTTGTTTTCAATTTGAACTTTTTTTATGCTAGTTTTTAATTTCTCTTTGGTATCTTGTTAGATTGTTTAACTTGTTACACAATAAAAGCTCTGCACAAAACATTAAAAACTCTTGTGCAAAGTAAGGACCGACCATTCTATGTTTATAAAACTCATTAAGTGACTATTCAAACTGAACGGGACCTTCATAAAATGAATTCGTTTACTTCACATAAAACTGCCTGTTTAATTTTCTTTATAAATATTAACGATAATATTTATAAAAATAAATGAAGATGAAAAAAATTATATAAATAAATACACCTGAAAATATTAATCAAATTTTTTACGACCCTCATTATGGGAGGAACCGGGTAAATGGCGAAGTTTAATTTTATATGAAATATTAATAACTTTTTGGACACAATCATAATTATGATATATTGACATTTTTACCTCAAAAAGTAGGAAGAATAAACAGCAGGAAAACATAATGACGGTAAACGAAAATAATAAAAAAGTTTTTGTTTAACAACATTATTTTTCGTTGTTTCGTCCTTCATTCGCAACAGCATGAAAGCTACTATTTTGCAATGCTTTAATGTTTGTATTTTAATATAAATTATGGGTTTTTTTTGTGTAATAAAATGCTATTTATAGGAATTCTGTACTTTTATAGTTTTAAACAAGCAAAGCATTTCCGTCAGTCTGTCACTTGTCCTCCTTAATAAAAATTTAATTAAACAAGCTTTCAATGCTTCCTCCCAAAATTAATCAGTCGAGAAAATTGTGTTATCTATTTTTTATTGCCAATCGACCCTACATATTATTATTACCTTCTTTTATTTATTTTAGTTAAGCTTTCAGGTCAATTTTAAAGTTTAACAACACGGCATACTTAACATTAATTTTCTGACATTTTGATGGCAGCAACTGTGATCTAAGAGGAGTTTATTAAATTATTTCGCTCTAGTTTATTTAAATATTAATTTTCGAATCTTAAATCTAAAATTGTATTATTATTTTTAATTCTACACAAAAATTTATATTGCACTATAGCTGCTTTAATCGTCGCTCATCTCTCTTCTTGTGAAGTTTCCATACTTCTTCGGCGGGTGTGACCAGGATTAGTTAGGATGTTATGTATCATCTGCGAATGTTGACATGTGAATATCATTATTAGTTGGCATATCCGAAGTATATATCAAATTTAAAAATGGGGCCAAGATGCTGTCCTGTGAAACCCCGACAGCAATTGCTGAATGATGATGACCGATAATATAGCTTTCAAATAGCATATGTATGTTAAATGACAGGTTATTTTTAGTTTATGTGTTAAAACTTTGTGCCAGAATTTGTCGAAAGCTTGCGAAACGTTTATGAACAGGGTTAAGCAATATTTTTTTCTTCGAAAGTTTTTCTTACCAGTTGTACAAGTCTATACATTTGATCAACGGTACTCAGTTTTGTACAAAAACCAAATTGATGGTTAGGAATAAATCTGCTGTTATTCAGAACAGGACTCAACTTAGGCATCAGTAGCCTTTCAAAAAGCTTAGACAATGTTGGTAGCACTCTGCTAGGCCTTTAAGATTCTATTTGGTGTATTCCCTCTCGAGCTGGGGTATAGTTTCTTTATTCTGGTATTTTATTTCTACATTTATTTTAATTACTTTAAGTTTTGTGCAATGTCATATACAACTGTGATAAAAAACTAAAATATGCCAAAAAAATGTCGGAAAAAACTGCCAATGAAACGTCAGAAAATTAATGTTAAAGAAACAGTCTTTTTATTTAAACTTTAAAAATGACACTGGAAGCCCTACCTATAGAAAGCTGTAGGAAATAAGAACTATAAATCATAGAACCATATTAAAATTTAAATTACACAGTTTAATATTAGCAGAAAAATAGAGTGATGTGTTTTTATTTATATTTATTTATTTATTTTTTCATCTATTATAATTAAAATTATAATAAATCTTAAGAACTAAAGCACTAGTGACTAAGACTGTCGGCTACCTTTATTTATAAAAATTCAAAATACGATACAACTTGTATTTTTTGTAGTAAGATTTATCGAGTTTATCGACAAGCAATTGGTTTTTCAATTGTGGCAAGACCAACATAATGGTTTTGACATTTCTTTTTTTGACGTATTCATTGTAGATGCATTGGCAATCGTACAATGAATTCAATTTCGCCCGAAAATCCCATTGAAATAATTAAAATCCGCTATGAAAATGGTGGTTCTGTTAAAGTTGCATTTCGTAAAATTTGTGATATTTTCGGACAACATAATCGTCCTTCTCAGACCACTGTTAAGAATTTGGTAGTTAAATTTGAGTCGAGATACTCGAAACCGAACGCTTGTTCCACCGGATTATTCATCTGAAAATATTGCAGCCGTGAGCCACACTGTTGAAACAGATTGAAATTTGTTAATTTCTCGATTTTCGCAACAATTGGGTCATCCATGGCGAATTTTGTGTAAGGATTTGACTTTGAAGCCTTATAAGGTCCAACTGGTGCAGGAATTGAAGCCGACCGACCATTCACTTCGCCACTTAATTCATTCAGGAGCAGCCGGCTAGTTTTTCTGAACAATATCGCTATTTCAGACGAAGCCCATTTTGGGCTTCTGAAAATGCTAGAATGAGTATTGAGAAGACTTTGCATGACTGACTGGATATTTTCGAAGATGAGACTGGAATTGTTGTAACGGTCAATGGATCACACTATCGCGCTGCTAATAATTCAGTTATGGCGTATTATTCAGCCTTAAAACGCAAAATTCGTGATGTTGGTAAGGAAATAGGATTAAAAACTTTGATGAAAGAATCGACATCTGTCACCGTGATTGTGTTAGACATTTGGCAGTAATCATTATTATTCATAATTGCCGAAATTTTCTCTTTGTAATACCATAACAATTTGAATCATCTTAATTTACACTTTTTGTTTTATTTTGTTTTAAAAAACAAGCTTCTTGTTGAAAAACCCTTTATAAATAACACTGAATATTTTCATTTCAATTTTTTATTTCTTTGTTCACATTCCATTAGTTTAACACGAAAATACCACTATAAGATTTTCTAATTTTATTTTTGATTTTGTTTTCATTTTAATTTATCTGTTTAAGTTTTTTATTTTTTTTTATTTTCGTTGTTATTTTTAACTATCATTTCAATATGAAAAGTGAAACAAAAAATACTATGAGTTAAATTTAGGCACAAACTTTTGTTTGAAAACCGAAAACTAAGACTTCTTTCTGATGCCATAATTTTTTATTGCTAAAAATAGCTAAAAACAAAATAAAAAAAATTTAATTAAAAATTAAAAAGCAAAATGCAAAATTTGCAATTTTATGTTACGATATTGGAGCGATATAATGTAGTTATATGGATTATAATAATTACGGTGGACTTCGAAAATATTTTTAGAAAATAAACAAAATCCTCTTGAATGAAATTAAGAGTAGCTTATGACTGTTAAACTTGTGTATTCAGTATTGGAAATACTTTTTAATAAATATTTTAAAATTAAACAATCTGATCAAGAAATATAGTTTAATTCATTTTAATTTAACTTTTTTGGTGGATTTTATACACCCACGTACTTAGTCGCCACAAGTTACTTAATTAAAGAAAGTTATTATGTCTATTTGGTGAATACTAAAAACGCGTTAAAGCTATTAAAATTAATCAAATTCTAGTCGTAAATTATATATTATTCGTGATATTAATAGTATATACACATCGATATATACTCCTGAGATATTTAAACGATGTATTTTCTTTCTATTTCTGGCTTTAATTTTATAGTCTGTTGCTAAGCTGGCAAATATTTAGGAAATAAAACGGGAATAAAACACACCAGGATTTTGAAAAGCTTACAAAAAATTAATATTTAATTAAAATAAAATTCGTGAGCTATAAATCCTAAATAAACACAAACATCAACACATGTGTTTTTAACATTAGCCAAACACCAAAAATTTTCTTGTGTATGTGTGTGTAGATATTCACATAATCAGTAAAATATCAGGTTTTTAAAAAAACTAAATTTTAATAAAATTACTCATAACCAAGTTATAAATATAAAACTATTTTTCATAAAATAGAATCGAAAAAAATATATACTCTATACGTTTTCCATTAGCCAGTCAAACATTTTTATTAATTTTTTACCCAGTTGTAGTTAGCTCTTAAAAAAAACACCTACAAAACAGATCAATCAAGAAAACTGCTCTGAGAAATGACTAAAACTTTGTATGCATGTGTAAATAGTTATTACCCCTAATAGAGCATTTGCTATAAAATCCTTTGTTTGTTAGCAACAGCCGACTGTTACTGAGTGGTTGGTATATCTAAGCCATCAAAATATTTTACAATTTTATTTTTGTACACTTCTTCACTGCCAAAGATAAACCACGGTCACAAAATGAAAACAAAAACATCATCTGCTTTTCACAAAATTAACTGATGCGAAAATTTTTCATCCTATTATTAAATGCATAAGCAGCTAACTGAGATGATTATAAAAAGCAGCACACTACCGATGATTGAGCACTGTGAATTTGAATACTCGTAGTCAAATGAATATACGCCCGCTTCCAAAGCAATCTTCTATGGAAAAAGTAATACAGTTTCTATAATCACCCTTGCTCTGTGTTACGAATCGTATTGTAAATTTTTCCGTTTGGCCACTTTGGTATTCTGCGTTCCGTTACCCGTATCCAATCGAATTTTTTCGATTGTATGTATTCTGCGTTACGATCGTAGTACTAACGGAAAATTTATCGATTTTTGTTTCTATACTAAAAAGTTATAGTTAAAATTAATTAAAATGTGAGCCTAAAATATTATAAAATTATTTTATAATAATTAATTTTATAATTAATTTATTGCAGGTCTAAAAACACAACACCTGAGCATCATAAAAAGTTGACGAGTTTAATGGCAACCGAAGGATGATATTGCGTCTGGATATCGTGAGCGTTACAAGAAAGAAGTACAGGCATTCTGGGAAGAAATTGTAATTGTACTATGACAACTGACGCTGCATGGAAGAAAGTATAACATTTTAATTATGCATTATACATCTTTGTATATTAGAAAATACAAACTGGACTGGAAAAGTTATATAAAACGCAAGTTGCCAGCAAGCAAAAGGGAAATGATACGCACCGGAAGAGGCTTACATCTTCTCCTTCTAAGTCAAGGAAAGACGCTACCGAGTATGACGCTGTGGGCTGAACCAACCTGCACCCACTCCGAGTTAGTGGCTATACACACATGAAGCCATTTTGATTTAGACGAAAGTTTTTTTGAAATCTATAAAAATTATTTAAAATTTACCACTGTTTAGTCATAAAATTTTTCTTTTTATATTTTCACAATTATAATGTTTACAAAATTGTTTATTTTTAATGCGTTCCATAACAAAACAGCATCTACTCTTCCTCTTTTTCTTTCGTTTAGGTTTTTTTTAGAATACCAATTTTTTATTCTAGTCTAACTGAATGCGTAAATGTAATTAAAATGCAGAATAAGGTTATTTAACCTTATTTATGAATTTCATATAACATACTTTATATTAATTAATACATTTTGTTAAGTTCAGAGCTATTTCGGGTATTACATTAAAAAACACAAACATTTACAATGAAACCTGTCAAGCTTTTAATACAGATTTAAATTTATCTACTATATGCATATCATGCTGATATATTTCATGACATAATGGTTACGGTATTCTATAGCTTGGCCCCAAGGGCGAATTTCCCATGTTGTGAGCAAACCTCTTTAACAGGTGTGTTATCTCAAAAATTTTGTTAAAAATTCTTTGGTTCTTAGTAATAAGCTCTCTTCTACGATCCTGACGATTACTTAAAGGAAAATACTTCTAACATTATGCAACGTTGTGCAAACTTTTGTGATTTATATCTTAATGCTGGTCGAAAGAAGGCTTGCCGTACACACGAATACTGCGGAAAAGGAGGCCACAGTTATTCTTCATTCTAGCGGCATTATCATTAAAAATCGAACACTAACTCCATGGTCGTCTACAGGGTCATTACGGCAGATTAGATATTGAGCTGAAGAGGAGAGAGAACATATTGTAACGTTTATTCCTCTTTAATAAACGTTTTGTTATTTTAGGTTCTTTTATTGCAAAATAATAACAAAGTACTTTCAAAAACAAAATTAAGCGTCTGCTTAGCTGTGTGTTTTGTTATATTCTGTGTTAGTTGATTGGGTTTCTGTTGTTTACTTGTTTGGTAGAATTGCTTGATTGTTTTGAATTGTGTGTAAAAGATTTTTTAACAAACTACGCAGTTTGTAAAATGCACAGTAGGTCGTTTCGTTAATTTTTTTGTTTGCTAGCAATTATTTGCTTTTAAAACTTACAAAATCATTTACAGTCAAATTCCGAACGTCAATTATTATGCAAAGTTGTAAATGATCGAGTACACAATCGATTACATATTGGCTTGGAATAGTTTTTATTTTTAAACAAATGTTATTCATAGTAGTTATAAGTATTAGACGCAAAATTTATCTCTGGTTGTGAATTTTTTTTCAAAAACGGGTGCTTTTAGACTGCTGATTCCTAGAAGTAATAATTTTCCTAACAGTGTTTTATATGTTAAAAGTAGAAATTAATTTTTTGTAAAAGTATTTTGTTTTATATATTTTAAAACTTATATATCCTATGATCATTTGTACCCCTATACGACAGATATTTTGAAGCTAATAACGCTGGTGAAATTCTCTCATTGAGTAGTACACCGATAATGACATCTATAGAAACTAACTATGATGGACAGTACCAATAACATCACCTTAAACGACCCTACCCAACATAAACTAGCAGCATTTAGCCATTTAATACACGAACTTATGATAATCCCACTTAATCCGGATAAGTACAACACAGAACTCTACATAATTTACACCACAACTAAAAGGTATGGCTACAAACCCACTACTATTGACAAACTTCTTAGACAATACAACAACAAAAACCGGAAAAAAGAAGATAAAGAAACAACAGATATACTACGACGGCACACTTTTACTTACACAGGATCAGCAATATATAGACTAACTAATCTCTTTCACAAAAAAGGTTTACTCACAGCATTAAAACCCAGCAACACTCTGAGACATAATCTTAATACGGGTATAAGGACAGATTTTCCTGTACTTGTTAACAAGCTAATATAGCAGTTTTTCCTATATTACGAACACAAAACACAAGATTTGCAGAACACATACGCTCACAAAAACGAAAAAGAGAAGGCTGCAACTTTGCAGTACACCATGATACTTACGAATACATATAAAGGGAAATAGATGAGTGTATGTCATTTCTACATCCTAGAAAAAAAGGACAAAGACTAGACATTCTTGAAAACATGGAAATCTGCAAAACAAACAGGAACTCGGACGCAATTTCCACACCACTAAAACTATTACTACACTCGAATAAATGAAAAATACCCTCAGGCGAACACACGTATCTAGATTATAATAAAAAAAGAAAAAAATTGAAAAAATGGAGATACATAAAATGCCAAGATAGCAGACATTTTATCTATATGAATAGATATAGTACAAAAGTACAGCTTAGAAACCGGCTTGAGAATGATATGAACACTTCAAAAGCGCTTGTCGTTCGTATCAAATTTATTTGAAAAAAAATTCTCTAAATGTGCACAGAATCTTTAGCCTAACTAAATTAATTAATTCATTCATTTGTTGAGCATAGTAAAAGTAATTATATTTTCCTATAAACTTTAACTACAATATTTATTACAACGTAACAATTGTTGACATTTACAGTACTTTTGAGAAAACTGTACATTAGATATTTATAATAAAATCTAATAAACTTTTTTATTTATATATAGAAAAAGTAAGGCACGTGAAAGCAATTGATCGTAAATACACCTACAAAACTATTCACGCAATCTTCTCATCCAACATAAACCACAGCAGTAATAAAAAATACAAACAGAAAATGTTCATATTCAAAACAAAACCATTCAGCATTTTTTTTTTACTAAGCTCATCAGCGAATAATGATACACAACAATGCAAAAGGAACAAACACAAACAAAAGCTGCATCCACTATAGTACAATAACATCTAAAAATTTTGCACATGTCAAAATAATTAAATGCTTTAGATACTCACTCGCATGTTAGTTCCTTTTTCCGCTACAGGTTTTATACACCCCAATAAACTTTGGCTTACGCAAGCAGCCATTGTTTTGTGAGAATAGAGTTTATACACAAAAGGGAGGTTTATAAAAAAATGGGAAAGTTTATTTTAGATATTAGGGATTCTGGCAATTTTAATTTTTACATTATTATTTGAAACATATAGGAACATATACAAACAGGAAGATGGTATTGGAATGATAAATTTTTTATTTTTAAAAGTATATATACGACATATTTATTCAAATTAAATTAATTACAGTACAAGCAAAGTTCTAATTGTATGATTGAATTTAAATTAAAAATGATTATCGGATAGTAATAGTTACTAGTGTTTAATTCATATGATTTATTATAATTTTAATTATAACAGAAGAGAAAATAAATAAATAAAACAAAAAAATTATTCTCATAAAGAGTTTAAAGATGAAGTTAACGGGTTCTTTGTTATTTTTGAAAAGAATCTGGAAACCCTGCAGTCAACGTACTTTCACAAGTCCATGACGATAACTATTTTCAACCTTAGTAAGGGCAGCTTTGTTTTAATACTGCTAAGAAAAATTCATTTATTTATTAGTGTCTTTTCTGTTTTGTAATTTAAAGCCAATAAATTTGATCAACTTTACGCCTTAATATAAGAGAAAAGCAAATGTTAAATTTATTATCAATTTAAATCTCCTTCGGACGTAAAACAATAAAACTGTAGTGCTTCGCAATTAGTAGCAGGAGAATTCCATGCCAAAACTAAAATCAATAGTTAAAAAACAGTTATGTAAATATAAGGTCGTACCATGCCTAAAACATCGCCACCTGGGTGTAAGACTACTTACTTTTGCTAAAAACTTCTATTGTATAAACTTAAACCTTAAATCAAAGTTGATATTAATATAACTTTAAAATTTTTTTTAGTAATTAATTTTAAGCACTAGGTCATTATTTAATAAAAATTTTTTAAAAAACTTTATTTTTTATTATTTTTCGATATTTCGTCACACCGTTAGTTGGCATCATCATCATCATCCTGATGATGCTTAAAGTTAATTACTAAAAAATATTAAAACAGGTCAAAACATTATAACTATTATTGTAATATACGGACTACTCAGTAGCCTTTTTTACTTTTTATTCTTTCTTTCTTACTTTTTATTCTTAAAAACTAAACTTATAATATAAATAGTGTTGCCAGAAATCTATTATTTAAATACACCACAATACTCCCCTTTTAAAATTTTCGATTTAACAATACAAATTTTAAGTTCACTTAATTTGACATTCTGTAAATCATTAGTTTCTTTTTCTTAAATTATACCTTTTCGGGGATACTGTTTGTAAGTTATCTGTTATATTTGGCATATTGATATTACATGATTCCTTTAAATTCTCATCTAAGCATGTTAATTTTTCCAAAGGATCAGAGATAGTACTAGGCACTTGATTAGAATGTTCAAAATTGTTATAATTTTCACAGTTGTAACGTGCAATTATTTGGTTTACATGTCTTTTCCATAGTTTGTTTTCACATGTTCTCACAAGGTAAGTTTGACTACCGATTTTTTTCAATACAATGCCTTTTTTCCATAAAACTTTTCCGGGAATTGAATAATCTTTTACCAAAACTGAGTCATTTACTTTAAAAAAACGTTTTTTTGAGCTCTTATAATACTTTCTCTGTTCCTTTTGCTTTTTTATTACACAACATTTAATATCATTTTTACTTTTAGTTTTAATAGTTCTTTTTTCATTTAAAAGATGTAATCGTGTTCTTAATTTTCTTTTATTGAACATTATAAAAGCTGGCGATACGCCTGTACTTGTATGTACTGTATTACGA
This sequence comes from Trichopoda pennipes, assembly GCA_030448955.1. Taxonomy (NCBI): domain Eukaryota; kingdom Metazoa; phylum Arthropoda; class Insecta; order Diptera; family Tachinidae; genus Trichopoda; species Trichopoda pennipes. Next base: position 12,139,608 of record JASKUP010000034.1, read on the forward strand.
TAATCAAATAAAAATCTACATAGGATCTTGTTGAACTCTGACGCCGGCGCGTTGTGCAAATTACGTTTGATTGCCGTTTTAATTATCTTAACAGAATTTTCTGCTTGCCCATTCGTGGCTGGATTCCCTACTGGAGACGTCCTATGTTCAATACCATTCTGTTGCATAAAATTTTTAAACTCTTTTGAAACAAAAGCGGTGCCATTGTCGGAAACAATGATCCTTGGTAAACCAAAACGTGAAAATATTTCCAGTAGTGCGACTATAACAGCACTACTAGTTGTGTTTTTTCCCATATCGATGCACTCCAACCACTTACTGGTGCTATCGACTACCACCGAACACCAACGATTCATAAAAGGACCGAAAAAATCTAAATGAATTCGGGACCAAACCTCTTCGCTTCGTTTCCATGGTAACAGTTCATGTTTTGGTGGACTTTGGCTAGTAAATAAACACGATTCACAACCCCTTACAATGTTTTCCAAATCTTTACCTTGATTTGGCCACCAACAACTTTCCCTAGCCATCGATTTCATTTTTACAATGCCCATGTGTGTCTCGTGCAAAAACTTAACTGCCTGTAATTGCAAATTTCTTGGTATCACTACCCGATACCCCCAAAATATACAATCTGCCTCTTCCGTAAGTTCAAATCTTTTTTCAAAGTAAGGTAGTAAGTTTTTGTCTGTACAATGCTTTATCCAACCCTCTCGTAAAAATTTTTTTACCTTTTGTAATATTTTATCATTAGCCGTTACTTTTCTAATTTCATCCAAATTTAGAATTTTAGTTTCCGCATTTATTTCATGAAAATAATTTATAAAAATTCCGCATGGTAGATCAACCTGCTCTGCATCCTGCTTTTGGGGATGCCTTGAAAAATAATCAGCGACATTTTCGCCTGATTTCACTTGTGTTATCTCAAACTGATAGCCGGATAAAACTAAAGCTATTCGTTGAAGTCTGTTAGATGCCATTATTTGTAAGCCCTTTTTTGGCCCAAAAATGTATTCCAATGGTTTGTTATCAGTAACCAGAGTGAAAAACCGCCCGAACAAAAACTGATGAAATTTTTTTACACCATACAAAATAGCAACAGCCTCGCGATCCAACTGCGAATACCTCTTCTCGACCTCTGATAGTGTTCTAGATGCGAATTCAACCGGCCTTTCTTCACCAATATCATTAATCTGGGACAAAACTGCACCCACCCCCATGGGACTGGCATCAACTGTCAACTTTGTTTTCAGCGCAGGGTTATAATGTGCTAAACAATCTTCCGATGCTAAAAATCTCTTTAATTTATTCACTGCCACTGTACATTCATTAGACCATTCAAATTTAACATCCTTGCATAACAATTTGTGCAATGGATTTAACAATGTTGAAACATCCGGAATAAACCGCCTATAAAAATTTATGACACCCAAAAATGCTTGCAAATCTTTAACATTTGTAGGTATGGGCATGCTCTTTATTTCCTTTATTTTATCAGGATCCATGTGAAGTCCATCTTTGTCTATAACGTAACCCAAATATTTAATTTTTTACAGAAAAATTCACATTTTCTTTTTGCCAACTTAAAACCTGCCTTATTTAATATTGAAAGTACTTTTCTAAGACGTTCCTTATGCAATTCTCCGTTCGGAGCAGTTATAAGAATGTCGTCCAAAAAAATAACAACACCTTCAATACCCGTTAGCAATGATTCCATAATATTCTGAAAAATTGCAGGTGCCGAAGCTAGTCCGTAAATTAACCTCGTATATTGAAAAAGGCCCTTTGTAGTTGAAATCGTGGTATATTTCCGTGAATCTCTATCTAAAGCTATTTGTTGGTACGCGGTACTCAAATCTAATTTCGTAAACACAACTCCCCCGTGAAGCTTTGTAAAAATTTCCTCAATCCTTGGCAAAAGGTACTTGTCGATGTGCAATTGAGGATTCAAAGTAACTTTGAAATCACCACAAATACGCACTCCACCATCTTTCTTAAAAATTGGCACTATTGGAGTCCCCCACTCGCAAAATTCGACTGATTCTAATACCCCAAGTCTAACTAAATTATCAATCTCTCTTTTAACTTTCTCCCTCATTGCTAGAGGTAACGGTCGTGGTCTAAAAAATCTTAGCTTAGCATCATCTTTCAAGTTCAATGTTGCTGTGGTACCTTTAAATAATCCTAATGAACCATCAAACATATTTTCAAATTCTTTTAAAATCTTTGTTTCCTCTTTCAAAACCACCTCGCTTGCGTACTTTAAATCAGCAAATGAGATTCCAAAAGCATTTAAAAATTTTCTGCCCAAAAGTGGTGGACCTCCATTCTCGATAACCATTAAAGAAATCCGTTTGTTCTTATCTTTAAACTGAGCATTAACAATACATTCACCGAGAGAATTAATATACGCGCCATTGTAAGTTTTCAACAAGACAAAATTTTTATGCAATTTATACTTTTAAATACTGCTTTATACAAATTTTCTGAAACAACATTGTTCTCAGACCCTGTGTCTAATTGCATGCCATGAAATTGATTATCAATAAATAGCTTAACTATAATTGGTTCATCAATTGCACTGTTAATAGCAAATAATTCTAAGTCCTTACTTTCTACAAAGTTTATTGTTTTTACTTTACACATTTTTCTTAAGTGACCCTTTTGTTTGCGATTATTACATTTATAATATTTAAACTTACAGTCACTACTTTTATGGTTCGAGTACCCACATACGTTGCATAGTTGCTTTTGCTGCTTTTCTTGCTGTTTTGTTTGCCTCTGTTGTGTCCTCTGCCGCTGCAGGTTCTGTTGCTGCTCATTTCTCTGCCACTGCTTGCCTTTTATAAAATTTAACTGCTGTTCGGTCTTAACCTCAATATTACCATGCTGTTGCAAAATATACTCGGTGGTATTGGCAATTTCCATGGCTCGTTCGAGAGTTATGTTGACAGATTCCAAAAAAATTTTATCGCGAGCTGGACCCTTCTCTAGTCCCATGACAAATTTATCGCGAAGTGCCATATTTAAGTGTTCTGCGAAGTCACAATTTACTGCAAGTGAACGTACTCTTGCTGCCCATTCATTTATGGATTCATGTGACGATTTCACTGCATTATAAAATGTACAACGTTCAGAAAAACTTGAAGCAGTTGCTTTGAAATGTTTTGCCATAGCTTCCATGCACATCTTTACTGTTGTAGTTGACAATTCTACGTCTTTTGGACTAAGCAGATTTTCCAATAATTTATATGCACTTTCAGACAATGATGTGAGCATAATAGCCTTTTTCCTGACATCATCCGTCAAGCCATTTGCTATAAAGAACTGCTTTAGTTGCTTCTCAAATACGCCCCAAGCATTGATTTCCATGTCAAAGTAAGGAACCCTTATGGACACACCAGTAAAACACGTTCCACTTACATTACTGTCACCTGTTGCTGGTTTCGACATATTTTCATTAATAATATTTTAATTCCACTGCGTTGGTTCTAACTACTCGTCGCCACTGTAATATACGGACTACTCAGTAGCTTTTTTTACTTTTTATTCTTTCTTTCTTACTTATTATTCTTAAAAACTAAACTTATAATATAAATAGTGTTGCCAGAAATCTATTATTTAAATACACCGCCATTATATATAACTTTAAAATTTAACTTTTATTTGTTAGATTGCTTTCTTTTATAAGTGTTATACAGAAATCAGCTAACGTTTCTGGTAAGCACTTGCCGTTATATCTATCCAAGTGTACAATATTTTGCTGGAATCTTTTAATATGCTCATTAGACATGCCACCAAGATTATGCTTCGGGGGTACATTATGTCTTGATGATTAGATATATCACCGAGAGTTAAAGGGAGTACAATCCCCTAAAGGCTAGCAGGAGCCAACTGGGCTACCCCACATTATTTGTACTGGGATCAGCAAGCTCCAAAGTTCAGCTTTTTAGCTATCCTCTGACTGTTTGTTAGGGTCGGTAGCATCGTGATGGTTGTGGTTTCGCAGGCCCTCACGAATCATGAAGGGACCAAAATCATTACTTGGCCAAGAATACAGGGTGAATGATCCAGATCCAGTAAGCACGCTTGTAATGTGTTCTGGACCAGGAGTTGGAAAGTCTCCAACTCTTCACCAATGATTGGGGGTGGCGGCCAGCTACAAGCCCTCGAAGTTGCAACTAGGAGTGACTAGAGCATAGAGATATCGACGGCTTCCTAGGGCGAGGGTGGCGCTGCATATCATCCAAGTGGTCCCCCAGGGGGCATATTGATATGTTTTGACGGCATCTAACCGTCATTACATGTGTCAACGGGGATAAAAGGGAGCCAAGTTCCGTTTAAGACAATTCCAATATATTTTCACGGAAATCAGTAAGTCCCAGAGTTCCGCTATTTGTCTTTTTAGCCTTTTAGCTGCTCTCTGGCTGATTATTGAGGTTGGCCCTTTGGGAGTATCGTAGTGGTTGTGGTGTCGAGGCCCTCGTTTGAGTTCTGTGGGTCGGATCACTCACAATGAACCCAATGAATGGTCCAGGTCCAGTGAGCATGATTGTGGTTGTGTTCTTAAATTTTATTAAGCTTAACGCGTTCTGGACCAGGAGTTGGATAGTCTCCAACTCTTCACTAAGGAGTGGGGGCGTTGGACTGTTCCGAGCTCTTGAAGTTGCAATAAGAGTGCTTGGAGGATATACGTATCGGAAGGCCATCTAGGGCGAGAATTTTTTCCCTTCTTTTGTTATTTATTAAATCTACAAAATATGAAATAACAATACGTTGTCAAATCTTAAATCTAGAAATAATCGTTAAGCCCGACCAATGTCAGACATACACCTAGTGGCGGAAAATTAATTATGCTCAAGACGCTTCATCTGTAGCTTTGACAACTAGATCCTTAGTGTTCCTTTTTTTTAGGCAAATGTGACCACTAAACTTTAATATATTGCGAGCAAGTGGTATAGGATGGGTTTCGAGTTTTGTTAGGCATTTTCCTGCGTATTTAGCTATTTCAGCAGTCACTAGTGGCATGTTTAAATCCCGATGGATGTTAGAATTTGTGACGTACCATGGAGCTGATGTTACTAGGCGCAAAATTGTATCTTGTCTACGTTGGATCTTCTCCACCTTAGAAGTTGATGCAGTGCCCCACAGCTGGATTCCATAGCAACATATTGGTTTCAAAAGAGACTTGTACAATAAAAGCTTGGAATCCAGACTCAGGGTAGAATTTCTACCAATGAGCCAATGTATCTGAGCCAATTTTAGCTTCATCTGAGTCAGCTTTGCTTCAATGTGATTCTTCCACGAAAGTCGTCGATCAAGATGTACTCCAATGTATTTCACATGCGAATGTTCCGGAACAATTTCGTTATTGATTCGAATGAGGGAACAAGTATCCCTTCGCAGTGTGAACGTTATATGAACACACTTTTGTTCGTTCATCTTTATTCTCCATAATTTCAACCATGTTTCTAGCTGGCTAATATGCTTTTGAAGATTTTGAGATGCTTCGCGCGGGTTTTCGTGCATACTAAGACAGGCTGTGTCATCAGCAAATGTAGATGTGTGAATACTCACAGGCATATCACAAGTATAAATTAAATATAAAACTGGACCAAGTGTACTGCCCTGTGGCACACCTGCGGTAATAGATTCGAGTGGACTCATGAAGTTTCCTTCTGTAACAGTAAACTTTCGGCCAATAATGTAACTTTCCAAAAGCTTCAGAATGTTGACTGGCAGATATGTTTTTAGTTTTAAAAGCAGTCCTTCATGCCACACTTTGTCAAAAAGATACATCTATGAAAAGAGCAGAACAAAACTTCTTTTGTTCAAATGTCCTTCTGACGACTTGAATCAATCTGTGCGTTTGTTCAATGGTACTATGGTTGATGATGATCCGGAATGCATCCACTATTTGTTAGGATAGGCGACAATTTACTTATGAGGAGCTTTTCGAAAAGCTCTTACATTGTTGGCAACAAACTAATTGGCCTATATGACTCAGCCCTGGTAAGATCTTTTCCTGGTTTCCGAATCATTTTAACTGTGGCAATCTTCCAATTTTGTGGATAATATTCAAGTCTTAAAATTGAATTGAATATAAATAGCAAAATTCTAACTGCAATTACAGGCAACTTAATCAGCATTCTTTTACTGATACCGTCGATACCCGGAGCCTTCTTCTCGTTAAGTTCACTGATGACTTTTTGTACATCACGCAATTCCAACTTTAATGGTCGCGGAGGTAAGGCAACTACATTCGGCACTTCAAGAACACCAGTACTTGTATTGGAGGTAAATACATTCTTTAAATGTTCAGCAAATATTCTACCTTTTTCAGCATCAGTTCTTGCCCAACTTCCAGTCAAGGTGCGCAGAGGTGGTTTAAAATCAACGAGTCTTTTGAGATTTTTAGCAGCACGCCACATAGAGTAATTAGAGGCTGGTGTGACATCAAGACTCTCCAGATATTTTTAAAAAGATGCAGTTTTTTATTTTGCTAGCATATTTTTGAGTTGTTTTGCACATTCTTTAAGCCCGTTTTTAGTTTGAGGTGATCTGTGTTGTAACCATTCTCTTACTAAGCGCTATATATCAGCACAATAATTTTTTTAAAATCCAGTCTGCGGGTGAGTGGTTGTAGCATGATTCAACATCCTCGGGTGTTCGTAATCTTATATTTTCCGTGCAATGACTACTTAGGTAACTTTTGAATATCCGTCAATTAATACGATTGATAATCTGCAAATTTGAGTGGGGTAAATCACTCTTTTGTTTGTTACAGATTGTAACAATAGTGGGAGAGTGATCGAAAGATAAATCTAGAGAGGCCTTAATATGATATCCCTAGATATATTTTTCATGACGCCAAAATCTATAACATCAGGAATTTTATGTACATCTCTAGGCCAGTATGTGGGCTCCCCACTAGCGATGATATCCAAGCCCATTTTTGAAATTACGTTGAACAACGCTCGACCCCTAGGCGTAATAAGGTGAGAACCCCAGTATGAATGTTTTGTGTTATAATCGCCAGCTAATCAAGGCCTAATCGATCTGTAGAAATCCTCGAATTGATCATCAGTGGTTGTGAATCTGGGAGGGGAGTAAACTATATCATCAGCCTCTATAAAAATTTTCAACGCAGATGTTGGTTGCCTGCAGGTAATCTTTACAAACGTTATCTAGAACATGGTGCTTGATCCTTGATTTAATTAGAATTGCTGATCCACCGCATGCCTCTCGGATCCTTTGATTCATATAATGTGTAGCCATTAATTCTGAATAAGCTTCTCGAGGTTAAATGAGTCTCAGAGAGCAGCATTACATCAATATTTCTTTTCGAGAGGAAATGCTCAAGCTCATTTTTATGTTGGCGAATGCCGTTTGCGTTCCAGGAACATAATCTTAAAGAATTCATGGCTTACTAACTAATGCATGAAGGAGTGTATTCTGCATACAGAGCATTTTCTGCATCAAGCTAGTCATGTTCGTTGTAAAGCTATTTATGATTTGCACAAAGTTGTCTATAGTAGCTTCCAGTCGACTGAAATTGATGCTTGAGTTCATATTAGATGAATTCTCTGGTGGTGACAATTTTTAAGAGGGACCAGAGTTAGTCTTAAAAGCTGCAGCATACGAAAAGTGTGTGCTGCCTCGTTGGCCCACTTGTGAGTGAGTGGCAGGTTGGGAGTTTATTGTTTGATTTTTGTATGATAGTCTGTTTAACAAACGAGTACACAGGACAGCCTCTATAATTAGCAGTATGATTGCCTTCACAATTACTAAATTTTTTTTTGTTTTAGGTCTTGCTTCGGCTTATTACAACTGGCAGTACCATGTAATTCACCGCACGCTACACAAACTGTAGGTAGTTTGCAATACGTTTTTGTACGGCCGTATTCTTGCCAATTATGGCACTGTACAGGTCCTACACGCTTGTGTGGTTCTTCTACTGTGAGTTTACGGTATAGGGCGAGGATGACGTTACATTTCATCCGCAGTGGTATGTTCCGTGGTTTGGTTATGGCTTACACAGCTAGGTACACACGTAAATCTTATCACGCATCACCCAAGTGGTTCGATCTACCATCAGGTTATGGCTTACACAGCTAGGTACTGATATAAATCTTATTACACACTTCACCAAGATTTTCAAGGAAAAAATCTAAATGTGAAGTTAAAAATGTATTTTTAATGACATGTTGCGTTCGAGATGGTGATATGGAAAAGAAGTTCCTGCAACAGTTCTTTGTAATTTCTCTTCTATTTTCAAGAATGTCGCGATATATATATATTCGAATGTGTCACATACTCTACTTTCTTCCATTTGGCCTCACTTATGCTTGGAAATATAATTTTCAGGCTTTTATTAAATTTTTTATTAAGCCCAACTTGATATAAAAAATTCGTTTGCAATTTTTTTGCTTCCCAGAATCGCATGCCATTTTAAGGATCATGTATTTTCGATTCCTGTCCCACCCACATAAAAAACAACACTATTTCGTGTGTCCTCCTTATAATCCTGCTAAAAAGTAAATACATATTTTTGCGAGTATTCATTTTAATAAACGTTTTGTTATTATGAATTCTTTTATTGCAAAATAATAACAAAGTACTTTAAAGTGTAAAATTAAGTTAAAGGATTTACACCCAAAATAAATACGGTGGTGACTTTGTTTGTCTTTACTTGCTGATGACTCAACCACAGTTCAACCATATTCCCGGCTAGTGATGCTTATATAGCTATTTTAAGTGGTTCTCGCACATACAGGAATATTCTACTTTAATATAACCCCATATTGTTGTTGCTGTTATCATTCAGTTTAGGCGTCTGCTTGGCTGTGTGTTTTGTTTTGTGTTACTTGCTTCAGTTTTCTGTTGTTTATCTTATTTCCTAGAATTTCTTATAAATATGTTGTTGTCTTGTGTGCATAAGATTTCTTAGAAAACTACACAGTTTGTAAAATGCGCAGTGGTTGGTTTCATTTACTTCTTTTACTGATAATTGTTAATTAATCTGGTTCGAATAAATTGGGCAATGTATGTGCATTGTACCTGTACTCCAAAATACTAGTATGTTGGACATAAATGTGTTTCATAACGTTTTTTAAAGTGGGTATCTGCACTTAACTGTAAATAAAATCAACATTTCTGAATTGATTTTTATAACCAGTGACTTATTTCCTGTGTAGCTAGCTTTTCGAATAATTGCTGTTCTAAATTGTTTACAAGTTTTTGAAGGCAAAGGAAATTGTTTTTCATAAAAAATATTTTTTTCACCACCAATTTCTGAATAACTCCGAAATTATATAAATCAAATCGAAATTAAATAAATCGAATAGTTAAAGAGTTATATTGAAATAAGTTAGCGTGGTCGCCTTATTTAGAAAAAAATATAAGCCATGCCGATAAAAATCTGCGAAAACTAAAAACAGATTTCAATTTAGCGAGTTGAGATCACAATATTCCACATATTTATGTTTAGGGACCTGTTTTTTTGCAGGTCAGTATAATAGGCTTTATTAAAGAGTTGTATTGTTTTAAATGAAAAAAAAAAATTATGAAAAATGTTCAGCTTCGTAATATATAATGAGCTAAATATATAATTCGGTAGCCTTGTTCAATAAAGCTTTTACTTCAAAAATGTCATTGATTTTTATTAATACCCTGCATGTATTGCAACAGTCATACGATAATGTTGCGTTAATCAAATGCAATGAATTAATTTCTTGAAGATCCATACACAAGAGATACCACAAGGACGCGTTTAATATAAAACAATTTCAATTAATGATAATTAAGTATCTAGATACACAAATTCTTCCAACATTTCTGACTTTTTCATAATGCCCTAATAGCCGCCTAGAAAACCTATTTGCTTATTTTCTGATATTTAAATTTTGCGTGACTTTTTTTTTGGCATAAAGCTGTAAGTAGTAAGATTTATGTGAGAATTTTTTATTTTTATTTTAGTGAGTGTGCGGTAATTTTAATTTAAAATGTATTTTCTAATATTCGTTACTTCAGAACTCGGTCATTTGTTCACTAATTCAAATTGATGAGATAAAATGCATTCCTTGCAAATTTAAACGTAAAATAGATTTAAAAGTAATTTTTGTAAAGGATATTTATCACAGAAAAATGATTTGAACATAAACGAGATTTTATTTTAATTACTGCAGCACCACAAAAAGTTTTAAAAACATAAAATTCAAATTGAAGCGGCTGTGAATAGAAATTTTATTTGAGTATATGTGGCCATATCTATTGAATTGTAATACAGAGATTCTGTACATTTACGCAGTGAATGTTACTAAATCCTCTGTATTATTAAGCGCAGATAATAAATTAAAAATTAAAGGATGTTCTGATGAATACGTAATTTTGACATTTTGTTTCTTTTTCGGCCCCATGTTGTTGTTGTTATTTTTATCATTCATTTTAGGCGTCAGCTTGGCTGTGTGTTTTGTTTTGTGTTAGTTGTTTTTGTTTTCTGTTGTTTATCTTATTTCATAGAATTCTTTTAAAGCATGTTGTTGTTGTGTTGTATGTAAAGGATTTCTTAGAAAATTACCATTTCACTTAGTTTTTTACTGATGATTATTTTCTTTTAAAACTCAATAAGTCATCTTCGTAACAATATTAACAAATATTTTACCATTACGCTTAAAAAAATATATCAAAAGTTTTTTAATTAAAAACAAAAGGATATATTTTTTTAGCGCCCGTAAATTTTTCATTAATTAATTATTTAGCACACAAATTTTGTTTTTAGTTTAAATTCGGCTTTACTTTTGAGACAACGTATTTTGATTATTAGAAGTTTTGAGCTCCGTATTTAAAGCACCATCAAAATTGACACATCATGTAAACTTATTTTTATTAAGAAAAAATATTAAGTCGCCATACTGAAAAACCACAAATGAATAAAATATATGCCAATCTAATATAAATTTGCTAAAGTGTTTGCAATTTAAGTTATGTTCATTAATTTTTTATACAAACAAGTACAAGTCTTGCATCCTTGTACTCGTGTATTGAGGATATACGACAAATTTAATTCTTTGACAAAATACATATATATCAAAACCTTTTCATGTTTAGTTTAAATTATATTTTGCTCTTTTATTTTGCAATTTTGCCTGGTTATTTATTTAAATTAAAAGTTAATAAATAAAAAAACAACAGCTTTTTAAATAATAAATTTATTTTAAATGCTTTTAAAAACTTATTTCTATCGAAGCGCAAGAACGTTTTGCACACGTATTTTTAATACCATTTCACCTTTTGCTTATTATTTGGAAGCATTGGGAATGACATGCACACAGTTTATTCAACTAACAACAACAACAAAAACGATTTGTTTTCTATAAAGTTTTTATTCTAATGAAAACTGGTTTATAAATTTTGCATGAAATATGTTTGTACGAAAGTAAAATGCATGATTGAATTTGAATAAAATACGTACAAACTTAAAAATTAGTATTAAGAAAGCTAATGTAAAATGCTGAATGTCTATGCCGTAATAAATAAATTATAAAATGTAGGAATTTAATTTTTTAATCGGATATAAGAGTAGAAAAATTCATAAATTAGTTTAGATTAAAGAGATTTCAACGTTTGATAATTACATCGTGCCAGGCAATACCTGTAAATAGGAATGCAAAACTAAGCATTGTGCTTTTTGCTGTTTAGATATTTAAAATGGACTGTTTAGCATTATCCAATATTAAATTATATTCTGAAAGTTTAAACATACTTTTTCTTTGCAAACAATAAAAAATATGAAACGCATGATTTCGTGTTGTGCCGCAATTTTTCACCACCATAGTTATTTGACGGGCTTCGTCGTCGAAAGACATACCTTGGAAAGTAATTAAAGTAGAGTCATCTTTAGAGCTATTTTCTGACCATTCTTCCCCTATAGTCACCATCAGCCATGCGAACAGTATAGCAAAAAGAGATTTACTTACAGCAACATGACTAAATCGACAAAAATACAATAAACATATCAGCACTCTTTGCACTGAAAACTTACTGCTTAGATCCCCGGAAGATATCGAAAGCTGTATTAATAGTTTTTATGACCATCACAAGAAAGCATGTTTCTTTTGCCTAAAATCTTACCAGTTACAGTAGAGTATACTCTGCAGATGTGAAAAATTTTTTGTCTGAGACAAGAAGAAAAGTCCGAAGAGTATGGCAACATCACAGATCGCCACAGCTCAAAGCAATACTAAAAGAATGAACTAAATAGCTGAGGAAGCTACTACAATCACAAAAGGTTGGATCTTTTAATAAATATTTAGAAGATTTGGACGCGACTCCACAGTCGAATTAATTACTGTGGCATGCAGCCAGAAGTGTTAAAAGATCCGCGAACACAAAGCCTCAATTGCGAAAACTTGCCGTCCACTTTGGTAAGAAATGATGAGGAACAATGCAATTTTCTCGCAAACCATTCACATCGAATACAAGTGAACACATGAGTGAACTACCACCCGTTGTGGCTATGCAACCGGTACAAATAAGATTTTAATATGGTGAAGTAGTTTGTACTATTGATAACTGGATAATCAAAAAAACTCTTGGCTGTGATAATATCACCAATAAAATGCTCTTAGAGCTACCTCGTATCGGTAAAAAAAATAATTCTCTTTCTTTTTAGTACCATCTTACGGCTTAAGTACTAGCTGTCGTCGGATAAAGATCTATCAAAAGTTGAATTATATAGGTCCATAAATCTTTTATCAACCATGTCAAAATTGTTAAAAAAAATGTTGTTAGTGAGGCGGACCCCCACATTGAATGCAAATAACTGAATTCCAAGTCATCAATTTGGTGTTAGATAGCAACATAGTACTATCGAACAAACTCATAGGCTGGTGCAAGTTATAGGAAAAACCTTTAAGGAAAAGAAGTATTGTTCGGCAATTTTCATTGAAGTTTCACAAATTTTTGATAAAGTGTGGCAAGAGAGCTTTTCTTTCAACTTAAAGCTAAGGTTGTCACTGAATATTTACAACCTCCTACGAGTATACACAATTAGCCGCCAATTAATTTGTAAATAAGGAGATTACGTTGCCCGATCACAACCAATTCTAGCTGGTGTTCTTCAGGGTAGTACTTTGTGTCCCATTCTGTGTGCATATATACAGCAGACATGCAAACAACTAGCCATATTCATACCTCTATATTTGCGGGCAACACTGCATTCCTCTGCACTCGTGAAAGTCCCAAAGATGCCTTCAACCAACTACAGCAGCATATAACTCAGGTGGAGAACTGATCGAAAAATGGGTAATAAAAATTAATGAACATAAACGCTCCCATATAACATTCACCCTATGCAGAAAATCTTGTCCTGTCATTCGCTTTAACAACCATATTTTGCCTCAACACTCTCATATTAAGTATCTCGGTTTCCAACTGGAAACGGTGTCTCACTCGGAATTACCATATTGATGCAAAGCTAACTCAAATCAAACTGACAACAGTACAAAGACATTGTCTTATTGATAACAACTCTGTTCAAAAATAAGATTGCCAGTTTTTACCATATAATACGATAATGAAACCGATATCTTGCTATAGAATACTGCATCTGCCTCCAATACTGATAAAATTTAATGGTGCCAAAAAAAAAATCCTACTTGTGATAACCGCCCTGCCCTAGTACGTAAAGTACTGCAATCTACACAGGGATCTTGATGTCTCACTGGTTAAAAATGAAATTGCAAAACACGTGGCTCGTTACTAAAAAGAAATTCGAATCGCATGCAAATTCTCTTGCTCGAAATCTCTTACAACATGGCAAATACATTCGTTTGAAAAAAATGGACAGTATAACTCTCAGATGAAGTAATTGACAATTGACGCAATAACTGTTTTATGAAACTTGAAAACTAGTTATTGCCTGACATTGGCTGGACGGATACTTGTTAACTTTTATATTAAGATTTGAGTTGTTAGTTCATAAAGATGTATGAAGACATACAATGAATACACATTATAAAAACAAACAAAAAAATATTAGTAACGTCACAGTGTATTACGCCTACTGCAAATAGAATCATTGTTATTATCTAATTGTATTTAACCAAGTTCCATGAGACTGCTAAATCCTGCAAACTTCGTGCACCAATCTCCTTTAGTTCGATATCCATTTTACAATATTGCAAAATATTTTGGGATTCTCTATTATTGTATTCCTTTCCTTCTGTTTACAGAAAGTAAAATTTCACTGGATTCAGTTTCAAATTCTAATGTTTTAGTCTTTGCAATACTCTGATAAGGTTTTCATTATGGTGCTTCAACATGCTTCTTATTATAAGCCAGATGGAGCTATTGTTAATATTCTTTGAAAGTAGTTAGATGATCTTTTTAATCCAAATGGTATATTGAAAGTGACCGTTGGGTGTCGAAAATGCTGTAAGTGGCCGAGATAATTGATCAAGTTCTATCTAAAGTGGAAAAGTATTTAGCTGTAGCTAAACTGTCCAATACATATTCAAGAATAGCTCAAAGGAATTTGTCATTTATTATCATATCATTTATACGTTTGAAATCTACAACCAAACGCAAATTTTCCGCGTCGTTTTGTCCTTTTTTGGTACTAATAGTAATTGAGAATTATATAGACTTATAGGTGCCCCTGTAGGCTAGTAGGTAGTGTACTAGCTTGTCAGTATGGGGGTTGTGGGTTCGATTCCCAACAAAGACCTTGGTTTTTTCACTACAAAAATAAAAATTGACTGTCGGTGGGGCTGCTCAGCGATAAAGGCATAGTCACTGGTCGCTGTGCTGTCTAATGCGGCAATTAATTTCCGACTATCCTTCTACTTTCACCACCTGTTTCATCTCTTCTCCATCCCTTCCCTAAAAGAATGTAGCACGGTACTTGACTAAATAGGCACTGTTGCCTGAAGTGCTACTTCTCTTAAAAAAAAAAACAAAACAAAAAAATTTAGACTAATTGATGACTCCACTATATCCTTCTACAACAAGTCATTTATTTATTTCATTTAATTATGCCTGTGACAGTCTGTAGTGTTTGATGTAAATAGGAGTGTTATCGTTTAAATTTAAATAAAGAGTTAACTTTACGCATTGTACCATTTATGGGCATTTGGTCAATATGTCCTAACAATCGAAATATGACAAAAAAATTACAGGATAATTTTTAGTTTTGAATTGTTAAGCAAATAACATTATTTAAGGCGAATAACAGTTTTTTAAGGAGTAAAATAAAACAAAAACGCTGTTTTTTTGTTTATTTGTACTTAAATGTCTACATATAGCCATCTTCCTCATTAGGAACGCATAGAGTGCCACATCAAAAGTTAAAAGATTTATAACAACGAATATATTGAGTTTATATATGAGACTGAGATTTCAGCAGTATATTTAACGGGAAGTCTAAATTATTCTATGTGTTCAGTCCTGTCACAACTCAAATGCTCCTTAAAATGCTAATAAGAAATTAAATAATAATAGCCCAAAAAGCTCGCAAATCTTCGCAATAAGTCCGTTTTGCCACTAGATTTTTCGTGTTATATGATAAAAAAAAAATATAAAATAAAATTAAAAAAAAATAAAATAATTAATTCGTTTCCGTGAATAATGAAAAACGACATTTTAGATGGTGGAGGTCGGCTTACCGCTTCCGAGTTTTAGACTATTATACCGATCCATGCCATTTGTTGCTCTTCCCCTAAACAAATTTGTGTTCGGAATCAAGAAGCACAAAAATTATTTATAGGTAATTAGAATCTATTATTATAACATTAAAAGTCACAGTATATACGATAAGCAATACTTTATTTTTTGCGACATTTTGTAAAATAAATGAAAACTTTTGATGCTTAACTTCAGCATGATTTTTAAAATATGTTACTGCTAGCCTTGACGGCCCTATTAGCGCAAGAAATGTCCTTTTTTGCTTGCTTTAGACTCATGCAATAAGCCCTCGCAATATCCTTGGTTCCTTAATCATTCGATGCTTATTGGGCATCATCTAAAAAATTAAATGCCAACTCTTATTTCAATTGCAAATCTGTGAATACCTGCCTTCCGCTCCCTCGTGTATACCATACTCCTCAAATTTCAACAACCTCCTGTAATATATATATATAATAATCCCATGCACCATTAGGTTTTAAAAATGTCCAGCTTGTTTTTTATTTGTTTCTATTGCTTCGTTGTGTAACTTCCTAATAATATAACATAATATATCTTAAGTTTATTATTTTTGCTTTACCAGCAAATTTTAAAGGGATTAGAAGAAAGAATTGCCTTAATATTTTTAGAATTCTTTGCTATAAATTTGAGAGAGTTAAAAATTGTGCAGAAATAGTAATTTAATTTTTATAGTGATTCAGGATTCTGGCAATGAGGCACTTTTATATTTATTTACAATCTGCTGCGTTTTATTGGTTTCGAACTCTTCATCCCAAATGTTTGCTTTTAATATTTCAAATAGTTTTATAAACTGAATTGTCACACCCTCATCCACACACTCTTTTCCTTATTTTAAGTAATTTATCGTTTTGAATGTTACATACAACCGTCATTTTTCTTTCCGCCAGACAAGAGCTTATCTTAAGTTAAATTAAAATATTCAGGCGCGATCTATATTTCGTTTAATTTATCAGATAATAAAGAAAGTTTAGGATAAAATATCGAGAAAACTGTCATAATTTTCATGTTTAAAAATTACACTCAATTATGATATCACTAGACAAGACTGCATTAGGTAAATCGCATATTTTGTAAGGAATTGGAAATGTGAATCTTTCTGATACCACAGAGTAAGAAAGAAAAGAAAAATATAAAGTTTTACATTTAATTATTTAAAATCATACATAAATATATTTCGGCTTCTAGTTATCACAATAATAATAAAAAAAATATTACTCTCTAGGTTTTAAAAACAAAATCCTTACACTTTATTCGACAAATAGCACGTTGGCCTTAATCAGAAGACATAAATAAAACAAAAGATTAATAATGGCTATTTCTTCTTTAAGGTGTTATAGTAAAAATAATTAAATATCGAATACTTTTTCGTTCTTATATTTTTATTGTGTTGGGAATTGGGCTCTTGGAAATGAGCTGTTCTAATTTCATTGAAGGTAGCTTTTAGCTGGTCAAGTGCAGATAATATTTGTTTATCTAGCTTCGAAAAATATCTAACTTTTAATTTTAACAGCAGGTTTTAATCTTTGTTTTAATCTTTCTATCAAATTGATTGAAAAATTGTTTTTGCTAAGGACTATGGCAAGCATTTGGTTTAAGTTTAGTCTAAGGTTTTGCATTGCTGATCGGAATTCATTAATTAAATTTTGCTGGAACTAGTCTCCTTTTTTATTTAAGCAAGCTTTTCTATAACAATTTGAAGGGTTGAACTGCATACCAATTTATAATTTTTGACTACTAAAGTGGCGGCAAAGTATTGAGTAGTCCTCTGACTTCTTACACCTTTTCCTGAAAACTCATTATTCAGAAGTACTCACTCGTTACTTTTAGAACTGCACTTTTTGATTTTAATTTTATGAAAGATCTAACAGCTTAAATACAGTTCTGTGCGTTACAAATATCAGTATCTTATCAATATAGTTTATTAATTTAAAATCGGTAAGAAGTATCGAGTTATACCCAGTAGTAAAATTATTAGTGTACAGAGTAATTATATCTGATAATCAAAATACAAATAAGTATATAAACAACAGTTTTTAATAGGATCCTTAAACTGAAGATTTTGGCCATGAACCCTGTTAAGCCTAAACTGGTGGTATTTGCGTGAAAGAAATATTTATATTAAACATAAATATTATATGGTTTCGTTTATTATTTTTAATAAACATTTTGTTATCTTTTATTGAATTCTTTTATTGCAAAATAATAACACAAAACTTTAGGGTTTTAAATTAAGTTAAACGATTTATTTCCTTTAAGTACACACAAACTAAACACGATGGTAGCTTTGTTGTTTTTATTCGCTGATAACTCTACTCGAATTAATTAATTTGCCCAGCAAGTGATGCTTATGTAGTTGTTTTAAGGGTTTTCGCGTATACAAGAATGTTCTATTTTAACATGAACCCATTTTGTTGTCGTTATTATCATTCAGTTTATTTTAGGTGCCTGCTTAGTTGTATGTTTTGTTCTGTGTTAGTTGTTTTTGTTTTCTGTTGTTTACTTAACTGGTAGCATTTCTTATAAGCATGCTTCTGTTGCCTTGTGTGTTTAAGATTTCTTAGAAAACTATGCAGTTTATAAAATGCACAGTGGGTCGTTTCGTTTACTTTTTTTCAATGATTATTGACTTTTAAAACTTAACAATAAGTCATCTTCGTACGATATTATATTTTATATTAAACATAAAATATTCATAACCGTATTTGTAAGATATGTGTAGGTTAAAGCAGCATATAATAACATATACTGCCTACACACGTAAGTAATTGTTAAGTGTTTTAGCAACATTGGCAGTTGTTTACCAAGGCAAAATGTTAAAAGTTATTTATTTATTTTTTTTCATCTATTATAATTAAAATTATAATAAATCTTAAGAACTAAAGCACTAGTAACTAAGACTGTCGGCTAAATTTTAAAAGTTGGTTTGACGGCTCCTATACAAATTAAATGTTTAAAAGATAATAAAAACATACAATTTTTGTTTTTTAATTACAAAAGAAAATATCGACAGTAACTTCTTCTTCCGCTCAAAGAATAGCATTTAAAATACATTTGCTTGCTTCAAATGATATTCTCATAAGAAAATCTAAAAAAAAAACACTCAAATTAACGTGTTCAACTAATATTATATTTTTGGTTTATATTACAGATGTACATTTTCATTTTCATAATATCAATGCTGTGTTATATATAATGATATTAAGTTATTTAGTATATTTGTGTAATTTTTTTTAATTGCCAATGCTCTTTTAGATATGAACTAAGATTGGGAGCGATATTTAATAGACTTAAGATATTGGTGCTATAATTATGGTCTTCGAAATCCTTTCGATATTTTACATGTCTTCGTGATGATTAGTGGGTCTGAAGTGGCCGCCTCAGGAAATGACCCCTACGTATGCAATGCACTGTGCCAGAACTAGGAAATTAGGTTACGGGAAGGAGGAAAGAGGGAGTAGTGTCTGTGGACATTCGATTTGAACTCTCTCAGATTGAAAGTGACAGGAAAGACCTCCGGAGGGATCTTATTCCACATACGGACTGTTCTGCTGAAAAACGAATTTTCTCTGTAATGCGTAGTGCGATTCATTGGCCAATCAACTTCAAAAGGATGTGCTCTCATCGAAAATCGAGTTAAACGTGAAAGCGAGTATCAGGAACAAGTTCCCTAATCTCATTAGAGCACTTACCATTGAAGTAACGATAGAACAGTGACATGCACATTGCGTTGATGCTCTAAAGAATCAATAGAGTTGGATACCCTACTGTCAGCAATGAGCCTCTGGGCTCTCTCCTGTACGCGGTCGAGTAACCCCAAAATAGACTTTGGAGCACCGGCCCATACATGAGAGTTGTATTCCATTTTCGGACGGATGTAGGTGGTATAGATAGTACGGAGATCGGATGGAGTGAAGTATCTTTTACACCGTTTTAGAAAACCAAGGCACTTGAAAGCTTCTTTAGAAACCTGAAAAATGTGTTTAGTCCAACGAACATCACACTGAATTTTCATACCGAGAACATCAAGAGCTTCCGATTCCGTAATACCTATATCACCCATAGTAACAGATGCAGCACCACTACCAAACGAAGATCTATGCGTAAGCATGCAACATTGTGTCTTACGAGCATTGAATTCTACTCTATTCACACGACCCCATTCCAAGATTGTCAGAAGATCGTGATTAAGCGTATCATTCATGTTTTGCCTTTTGGAAGTAACCTCCAAATGGCCTGGTCTATTATCAAATGAGTGACATATATATATATATATGAGTGACAAATAGCGCTGTCATCTGCAAAAGAATATATTGGGTTGAAAGTTCGACAAAGAAGGTCATTTAGAAAGATAAGGAATAAGGTAGGAGAAAGAACGGAGCCTTGCGGTACCCCTGAATTCATCATGAACTCGTCTGATGAAATCCCATCTATAACAACTCGTATAGTGCGATTTCTGAGAAAACTCGATATAAATCTGGAAAATTTATCACCGACACCAAAAGCAACAAGTTTTGACAGAAGTGCATCATGCCACACTCTATCAAATGCTTTGGAAATATCTAATCTTGCTTTCTCCAAAATGCTGTATAGAGTTACACCATTGTTCCGACAAGAATGCTAACAAGTCACCCGTAGAGCGCCCCCTACGAAAACCATATTGTCGGTCACTAAGCAAGCTGTTGGACTCCAGGTATCTCACGAGATGGAAATTAATCATACTTTCAAATACCTTAGAAAGTGCAGAACAAATTGCGATTGGGCGGTTATTATCAGGGTTGTTAGCCTCCCCCTTTTTGGGGATAGGCGTTATATTAGCAACTTTCCAGCACTTCGGAAATTCTCCGACATGGTACAATGAGCTGAAAAGGGCCGCTAATGGACGCGCTAGCGTCGACGAGCACTGCTTCAAGACCAGTGCTGGTATCCAATCAGGCCCAGGAGACTTGTTTATGTTGAGATCTGTATGAGATATGTATGCTTACATATTAGAAAGTTCCTCATTGTTTCTAGTCCTTGATATCTTGCAATTATTCATGTATTGAAAGTGTTTGTAGCCTTTGTTATTTCATTCCTGGGCTTCTTCTTATAACTCTCTATTTGGTTAGCACTGATAATCAAATAAATTTTCACTACTGCCAACCGTTTTGTAATCTTATTGTCGACCCCAGTAATTCGGGCTATTACCTCATAATTTTTTCTTCGATGTTTTCAAAACTTGTTACTCCTTTTAGCTAGTCTGAGTTCTATAAAGGCTTTTGTTGTACGGCTGGAGGCAAGCCATTTCGTTTATTAATTTTCAAGTAAATGAAGTGAATTTTGATTTTAAAATCCTTTTCGTGGTATCCTTGTTAATCGTGTAATTTTTCCATAATAGCCAATTTAAATACATATCATTTTCTGAGTTTCTCAACAACTCGAACAATTACGTATTTTTAAATGATATCGCTCTTTAATGTAAATTGTATAAGTTCTGGCACTGATCATTACTTTTAATTGACTGTATTATACAACTGCGGTTTAATTTATATCCAGAAATAAAACGGTTCAATTTTTCAAGATCAAGATTTTCTAGAAAATTAAGCAGCTCTACCAGCTATAATTTTTATTTAATTAAGAAACACACTTTTGACTTGGGATCAACAAGAAGCTCTTTATACAATATGTTCATTCATTTAACAAAATTTTATCATCAAATTTTGTATATTAGCCACGGGTTTTGGGTAAAGGTGCCTGGATGTGCGACGTACTAAAAGAAAACTAAAACGTCAAAAACTTTAGGTTTTCTTTAAATATTTTTTTCCTGTTTAGGATTCGTCTTTTTCGCAAGGTATTTAAATACATGTATAAGTATTTAAGTAGAAATATTAAATGTGCCTAAACAATTTTAAAAAAGTCATCCTAATAAGTCTATTTAAATTCTTTTGCAATTTAAAATAAATTTATTATTTATTTGCTATAATAAATAACTTTTTCGATCAATACTTAATACCCTATAAAAAATTTTATGACTATAAACAAAGCAATTTTTTATAACATTAAGAAATCTAGAAGAAAGTAGAAAACAAAATAGCAAAATGGTAGTCTATGTGCTAAGCCTCCTATAGGAAAGTAAAATATTAAGGATACTCTAAATGGTTTGATAAAAGCAAATAAAAAATGATAGAGATTTTTTGCTGTTTCTTGAATGTATAACAAAATAAAATAATAAAAGAAGCAGCATGTAAAGTTTATTATATCATTAAAAAAATAGTATCATATTTATAAGTTGAAGAAGGTTTTGGTACCTTGAACTTGTAATATTAATAGAAAATGCCTCGAGGATTCTTACACTCAGACGTAATCGCAAAATAAATAGAGCTTGACTGTTAAAAAAAAGAGTGAAGAGAAAATTTATTACGCAGATGGGTTAATACAAATGCAAACCCAACCGCGGGCAGAATAGCTTTCAAATATGATGTGACATTAAAGCAATGCTCATATGATGCTGCTGAAATGCATAAACTGCTTGTTTTGGTTATTGGCAAATCTGTTAATCCCAGAGCCTGTAAAGTGTTTAAGATATCAATGGTATATAAAGCAAAGATCCTTCTCTTCGGCTGGTTTAATAACTCTTTAATGGCAAATGAAATAAATTTTAAACATTATATTTCACTAGCCATTAACCCTGCATAGATAAGTTACGTCTATCGGACGCATGCCTTTTTAATTTTATACTCCATCTCTGTGGTTTGTAGTAAGAGAAAATGTATATACTCAGTATTCTCAGTTGATCTCAGTAGCTTGCTACAGGTTATCAGACGTAACGTTATCTTTACCGTACTAAAAAATAACGTTATCTTTCTAGGGCTAACAAAGCACGTGCAATTCTTGGATTTATAAAATACTAGCCGAAGGAGTTTAGTGACCCATATGTTACAGAACATCTTTATACTTCTCTTTTCAGATCTATTCTGGAATATGAATCAATAATAGGGATCCAATTTATAAAGTCCATAGTTATAACATGGAATGTAAAAGCAGTTATTGTTATTTTGTCTTCGAGGCTTAGAATGGAATCCCTTAATTCTACCATCCTACACTAGTAGACTTACTGCAATAAAGCTGTCGAAGAATAATGTTAAATGTCACCTTTGTTTTAATTTTTTTGTTATCAATATTTCGTTTTACGTTCCATTTCGTCCTACGTGCTATTTTAATTCACTGGCAATTAAAGTATTCAGGTAAAATTATGCTAATTTTGACTTGTTTTTAAGAACTTTTACAGAGTTTAATAAATTTCATAAGCATATTGATTTTTCTTTAAATGTTTTAGATATAACTAAATTTAAGTATTATGCACAATTATTATACTGTAGGGATCTTAAATTCATAGATTAATATAAATAAATAAAACTAATCCAAATTATAACATCAACGTTGAGTGAACTAGATAATAAGTAACGACCACCTTTATCATATAACAATAGCAAAAAATATCTAACCTGGGTAATTTTCATAAAATAATCCAGCATAAAGCGAGACATGACGTAGGTTTAAAAAAAAAACTGCAAAATGAAATATTGCAACGTTATAAGATCTCAATAAGTTTAAAATTAAATAACATCTTTAAATTACGAGTGTTAGGCAAAGTAGTATTTTAGATTTGGCACAGGAACTTTTTAGCTTTGTCAAGGAAGTTATGATAATTAGAATGCCCACGACAGATCTTTTGTATTTTTGTGCGCAGTAAAAAATCTTTGTTATGCCCGAAATTGGCAATATATACCGCAGGTAAAACAAAAGTCAAGGTAATATACTCTATCACCAAAAAATGATGAAACCGAAGTAGGCAAATAATATTAAAAATGTGCTGTGTTTGCACATGATAAAAAGCAAATATAAGACAGTGATTAAACAAAATTTTGAAAAGTATAAAATTAAGTATAAAAAGTAAGTATATTATTTCAATAACATATGCCTTCAACCAGGATCAAGCACATTAGTTTCTTTTGCGAACATTTAAAACTTCGATTTCAATTTTTGCCATATATGAGTTTACATAATCTTTTACACTTGCTTGGCAGCAAATTTGTCTGTCTTCAAAATTAAGAAAATACCTGAATCCTACTTATAAAGGCTTAAACTGGCTTTCACTTGTTTGAATGAGGACTACAATTAAAGTTCTTTATTTAAATCACAAAGTTGTCTGTCTTAACATGAATAAAAATTTTAAAACAGAACAGTATTCATTTGCATAACGCAAATGATACATAGATATATTTACAAACGTTGCCCGTCACCCAAGGTTTAAGGTAGTTGCATAGCATTTGGATTTCGAGCTTACCTACAAAAAATAAATAATATTAAAGGCTTACTAATTAATTAAAATTTAATTTGATTATATTTTGCAGTGTACTAATTTTTTAGTTAGTTAAGCAAAAAAGCATAATATAATTAGCACCTTAAAATATTAATTTACAATAACTAAGACCTTCATAAACATCCAGGAAACCTATCTACAACTGTACAAAAGCAACACAAAAGGCTTGTCCTTAAAATATTTTTAATAAAATAAATTATGTAAAAAGAAAAGTGAGTGGCAAAATCGATTTGCAATTTTTCACAAAATTTATAATATTATTAGTCTTTCGGCAGCTACTTTGTGTCATTTTTATTATATCTTCTCTATCCTAAGGGCGTATTTTAACTATGTTAATAAAGAAAAGTAAGATTACGACTATAAAAAACAAAACAAAACAAAACAACTAAAATAAAGTAACACATGGTAGAAAGGTGAATGGGGGAAATGAAGCTTAAAAATGAAGGTTTTACAAGAAAAAACTGATTAGCTCTTTAACATAAATGTTTTTTAATTAATCAAAAAATCTAATAAATAACAACAAGAACATTAGAAAAAAACAAGAGTGTTGACACGAAAAACGTGTTTTAAATTTCAATATAATATGTCGATTTTTTTATCAAAGTTTTTAATCACTTTTTTGGCGAAATGGCGGTCCTATCTTGTTAATCACATTACGGTTTTTAACTTGAAGGTCTGACATCGATTCGATTTGCTCCATATAGGCTCTGTCTTTAACGTAGCCGTACACAAAAATAATCCAATGGAGTTAAGTCATGTAGTGAAATTATGCGATCGGGGAATTTGGTTTTCAATAAATTGATCGTTTAATTGGCTGTGTGACATGTGGCACAGTGGTGTCCACGTCATCAATAGGCAAAAATTGAGTTGCTAGGATCTCGCGATAGCGTGCTCCATTGAATGTTACCGCGTTTCCAGTCTCATCTTCGAAAAAAACGGCCCAATCAAGCCCACCGAGACCACGTAGCCCACCGTGCAGGGGTACGTTGAGCATACAAAGGCTTTTCATCGCTCTAGGATTTTCAGAATCCGAAATGAGGCAATTTTGCTTGTTAACATACTCTGATAGCTGGTTTTTCCTGAACGAATTGAGCGAATGGTCGATCGGCTTGAATTGTTGCACCAGTTTAACCTTGCAAGGCTTCAACGTCAAATCCTTACGCAAAATTCGCCATGTAGTGGTTTTCGATAACCCCAACTATTGAGAACGTCGTGGAATTGACAGCTGCGATGTTTTAAGCTAAACGAGCCGGTCGAATACGTATTGGTATTCAGATATTTTCTATTAAGCCTGTCGACTCAACTCTAAACAGCTGTCTCAGGAGGACGATTATGTTGTCCGAAAATATCAAGAATTTTGCGAAATGTAACTTTGACAGAGCCACCATTTTCACAGTGATTTTATTTATTTTTATGCGATTTGCGTGCGAAACTGAATTAATTGTAACAATTGCCAACTACGAAGATGCGTCAAAAAACCAAATGTCAAAACTATCATGGTGTTGATGTTGCCACAATTAAAAACAAAGTTCTTGTTAAAAAACCCGATATTTAACAAATATTTAAAACTAAATGAAGACAATACTAAATGAAGCAAAGTAAGTTGTGTTTGCAGCTTTTCCTTTATTATCCCTATGAACATCATACATAAAACTTTTTTCAAAATATTTTTAGTTAGTTGGCTTTTTAGGTCAAATTTTATGTGTTAACACTAAAATAAGGAATTTGAATTTGATTAATACAAATATATATACTCTCATTTAAATAAAATGTAAATAAAAATTTATTTATATAAAAAATTCAAAGGATTTTTAGTAACGAAATTAAGTAAATTATTACCAGGTAGAAAATAAGAAAATTAATGTCATCTGTTATTAATGAATTTAAATATTTAATCCTAACATTTCATAACATTCTTAGAAGTTTAATTTTGTAAACATGTCCATGATATCATAGATAGATGTTATTAGTTTAGTACTAGAAACAATTTAAACCCTCTATCTAAAATGGAATTAATAATAAGACAATATTTGATTTTCATAATCGCTGTTTAAAAAGCTTTTTTCACTCACAATTTATTTTTGCGTGGGACACGATACTAACATGTTTTTCCATTAAAAGTAAAAGCGAATACACAAAAAACAACAACACAACAATGAGGGCTTACGTTGTATTTTAAATAACAATACCAGACAGATCTCCTTAATCCAGTAACCCTTACGATGGCACGATAGCATGTTATTTAGTAATTGTGTGCTTGTTGTAAAAACCATATAAAATCAAATCAAATGAACTTCTGGAGTTTAACCAACCATTTTTTTGTTATTCTCCATGACTTAGCAATATGCGGTTCAAATGGATTGTTTAAGTAATATTTACAGAAATGGAGAGAAAAGACTAACTGAGAATGAAAAAGTTTGGCAATTTAATATTTTCCTAAACAAAAAACTACACAGAAAGTTGTCGAAATAATAAAAAAATATACAAAATAGCATATATCATTGACTAAGTATACGAGTGTATGTGTATTTACACATATTCATTGGCAAGCTGTTTTTAATCCAGGAATAAATACATACATACGGAAGCAGCTTAACCACATCCATTTACATAGTAAAAATAGTTGAAAAGTATGACTCCTAACGATTTCCCAGTACCCAGCTTTTTGCTTTTGGTGTATAAATTGTTTAAATGTTTTTAAAGCGATAAATTATTTCACTTTATAAATTTGCTTAAAATGGATCAGTACGGTCCTTTTGCTCCTTAAAAACAACGATTTGCTTTTCGGCTATCATAGAGATATAATTATTACTTTTAATACATAAATTTATAGCAAAACATCATTAGACTTTAAAGTTTTCAATTATATTTCAATTCGTCTAAACTTCTCATAATAATAACAAGGTGAACCGTAGTATATCAGGAACAACAACATCGATAGGGATCTCAACATACCTTTCGTTGGGGAGGAAATTACGAAGGCAGTTACCAACTATGTAAAAACGCTTGGAACTCATTCTAATCTTCTTGCCAGAGACTCACTTTTATTTGAGGGTCACAGAAATCTAAAGAGACTGCAAGCCGCTGACCTGTTGTGATAGATGTATAACGAGTAATTTTTAGTTGTCGACTGCAGTGGCATTAGCAACTTTGTTTTTTTTTTTAGGTTAAGCTTTGTGGAATTATTGTTAATTCCTTAGGGAAAGATCCAATAAATAAATGAATTGAACAAAAGAAAAAATATTGTAACTTAAATATCAAATCTTTTCAAATCGTATCAACTAATACGGCCGATCTCATAACTCATCAGTTTCGGTTTTCGTGTTTTCTTGCTGCTTTAAGACAGAAACTTAACATATTTTTACGGATGCATTTTGCTTAAGTTTAACAAAACAAAAAATTAAGTAACAAAGTAAGCAACTTGGTATGCTGTTTACCAACTGCGTAGTTTGCTAAGAAAACTTACACATGCATGACAATAACAACTTGTTATGCTGTTTACTAACTGCGTAGTTTTCTAAGAAAACTTATACACACACAAGACAACAACAACTTTCTAGTTATAAACTGCATAGAAATTTTATACATGCAAGAAAACAACAATTGGGTGTGCTGTTTACTAAGTGC
This sequence comes from Trichopoda pennipes, assembly GCA_030448955.1. Taxonomy (NCBI): domain Eukaryota; kingdom Metazoa; phylum Arthropoda; class Insecta; order Diptera; family Tachinidae; genus Trichopoda; species Trichopoda pennipes. The sequence continues at coordinate 12,167,299 of JASKUP010000034.1, forward strand.
GTAGTTCTCTTAAAAAACTTATACACACAAGACAACAACCACTATCCTGGAAAAAACTTTAACAGCATAAGAACAAAAACAAAAATACACACAAACCAACAGCCGCCTGTACATTGAATGAATAACATAACAACAAAATGTAATCTAAAGGGAGACCAAAATTCTCAATTTTTCTAGACATCTAGCGGGCAAATATAAAACGCAGCGTTTGAGTGGATAGTCGTTTAGTTAAAACATAAACCTCGTGAAGTAAAGACTTGCGTCTTTAGTAAATTGTTCTGTGGTGCCAAAGTACAAATTTTACTTGGTGTGTAGTTAAAATAAATAAACTTGTACTTAATTTGAAAATCTAAAATCTGGTATTATTTATTTTGCAAGTAAGAACTCAGCAACAACAAACGGTTTATAAAAGGTATAACGGTAACAGTATGTTTTAATTTCCTTCCGGTTGCACGCTTAATAGGTCTCTTCCCCATCTTTACATGTGCTTTCATGGGTAAAAGGCGGCACCGATTACCTGGGCAAGCAGCAGTCCCAAACGGTAAGAGGCGTAGAACCCCCGAAGTCCAACCAGTGACTTTATGGACACACCCGTATCACGGGAGCTGGTTGCTCGCAGGGCTACAACCTTGCTCTGGTTATTGGTTAGGCTTCTCGGCGAGTTACCTGGTGGTTGTCGGTCCTACTGCCGTGAATACCAATAATTGCATGTATGCGTCTTAGGATGCGGGAAGTCAAGGCCACACGGCCAGGCGCGGACGTAAAGCTAATCACATACATAACTTATAGTTTTCATTTTAGCCAGCTTATTAGCATCTAAGGCTGTTGAGTGTATCTAAACAACGTTAAAGAAATGTAGCCAGCCAATATATATTCTTCTAAGAAAGTAATAAATCATTTTCCGGTATTTAGCGGGCGAATTGTAACTACGTTATACTGCATTTTTTTTCAAAACTGATGTCCTACCATTCGGTGGTGAGGAAATAAAAATTGTACTTGAACTTAAACGAATTATAATTATTTATTTGTTAAAGTTAAAATAAAGCCTTGAGCTGAACAACATTTTGTTATTTAGATAAAATATCCCATTGACACATTCTAATATCACTTTGATCTGTATTTCAACGAGGGATGTTAAGTAACCTTCTATAACTATTTTTGTTTCTTTAAAAGTTCGTAGAGTTAGAAATCCCAAATAGATTTTATTGCCATATTTAAATTTTGATCAATTAGAAATATAAATCCATTTATTTCCACAATTTGTATAATAATTAACGAAGAAATGAAAATTATGACGAATCTTAATAAGCAATCAATTTTTAATAAAATTTAAGTTATAATTTTTAACTCCATTATTGATGTTGATTATTTTTCGAAATCATCTAAACTTTTTGTGAAACATCACAAAAATCAATTACCACAATTTGATCAATGTCCTGGCCACAAATATGGTTCATGTAACCAAAGCTGCCCCTTTAAATGCTAATTCAGCGAAATACTAATAAAAAACAACAAAAAACATCGATTTAAATTGAACAATAAATTTCAAAGCGATACACATAAATATGTTGCCCAATACAAATTAAGTTGAAGCTAATAAAGTTTGTTTAACATGGTTTATTATTTATTAACTGTTGTCCAACATCCACAAATGCAAATGTGCTCGTGCATACATGGACTCACAAAACTATCTTTCTCTTTTTTTGTAAGCATTTGATGGTGTTATTTTAACCCATTAGAAGTCACTATGCTCAACTGAGTACCGCAAGTTGCTAAGCAAAAACAAAAAATTTGCAATCAATTTAGCGTGTTTTTAATTCAACAAGAACAATACTAAAGCTTTTGAAATAGAATGTGTGTGATTGTCAGATTTTACTATCAATGGAAACCGTTTTTTCGCCAAAAAGTGCTCTAAAGGACTTCTTGAAGTCCTTCGGTTGATAACATTCTGCGTAATACGATGTGGATGAGGAACGATGAGGAACTGGAGATGGCAATGATTCTACCTGATTTAAGCCCAATGACTGCTAAAGAAGAATGTATTGAGGATGATATGACGCTATCAAACCCAACAAAATATATCGCTGGTAATATTGAAGTTTATTCAACAACGAAATTACTAACGGTAGTGATAAGTTTGGGGTCAGTTACTGGTCGTTTGGTCTTAAACTGACGGTGGTTTTACCATTGGAATTGGTAAGTGCACAGTAGCAATGCCGTAACACCACTCCTTGTCCTGTTGCATGAGCAAGCTGTTTCAATATCTCTTTGGAGACTTTTTTTTAATAAACCAATTAAACAAAAGCCTTAGCAATAACCAGAAAAGGGCCGTAAACCTGAGTACAATTGGTTCCCATGGTAAAAGTGTGTGTGTGTTCCTCCGAGAATTCAGTTCAAATATTTGCAAAAATCTATGATTCAAATGTCTTTGACCTCATAACGTCCAACTTTATTACCTACGCAAAACAAAACAACAGGCACGAGTTTCAGTTTAAATTATCCGACTTTAAAAAGTTCATTGGAGTTGTAATTTATCTGGATATAGAGAGGATGTGTAGGCCATTGTAGAATGTTCAAACTAAATCATTGGCAGATTTATTCAGTGCAGTGAAGATTATTTCATGCAAATATTTCCATAGACGAGTCAGTAGTCAAATATTATGGCCACCATCCTGCGAAGCAATTCATTAAAGAAAAGTCAGCTTGATTCGCTAGCACTATTGTTACTCGTTTAACTGAACAATCCCAAGTGCAATCTTGTGTTCTATTTTTACGTGCTATTAAATATTTGTTCGACAAGCTGACGTGTGATGCAGGAAATCACCGAGTGTTCTCGACAACTTTTTCCCTAGCTACGATCTGTTGGTTGATTTGAGAAATTTGGGATACAGCGCTACAGTCAGAGAAAACCGCACACAAAAATGGCTCTTGACTACAACGATAGATATGAAAACGGAAGATCATGGTTCATATGACTAACGATTCGAAAAGGAAAACGTGCTGTTGTTTGTGGGATGGAAAGATAGCAAAGTATTTATACAATGGCAAACAATTGCGATACAATTGCACTACTAGGAACTATTGAGCAACGGTGCTTAATAAAGCGTGAAAGACTGATGTGACGATACCTCACTAATTTCAAAATTACAATAAAAACATCTCTGATATTGATGAACTCGATCAGGCAATTCCACTTTATAGAATTGTTGGTCAGGGTAAAAAGTGGTGGTAGGTACTATTTACATATATGCTGAATCCGGCTATTGCTAACGCATGGCGGCTATATATCCTAAGTGCTGAAAGCCCTACGGATCAACTAATGCTGTACCACCATGTTGCACGTTACTATCTACGACAAGGTGTGCAAAGGTAAATATTTTGTGTAAATTGTTTATCTTAAGGTAGAGGTTGGCACTATCCTGCTAAAATATAAAGTCAGCTACAATGTATCGTTTGCTATTCAAGAGTGCGTTGACAGTGTAGGAAGTGCTTACAAACATTTTGCGTTGAAAAACAATTCTTGGAACATTTTCACACCTAAGAGGCCAATGTACTCATTTAAATACATGCCACAAACTCGACTGAAAGTATATATTTTTGAATGGTACAAAACACTTTTAGCCATCTTTCATTGTTTTAAGCTATTGCCATACGCACATTTTACTTAACCCTAAAAAATTGGTATGAGCCCGTTAAAGTTGGTCGAAATCAAACTCCATCACATAAAAAGGACACAAAAGCTTTTACAAATTATACAAAAAAATTAATCTAAAATTGTTTTTGTATAATTTTAAGTTTACATTCTAATTAAACTTTACTGTAGTACGTGTCTTTTACATTTGCAAATGTGTTGGATTTTACTCTTTGTTTATTGAGCGATTAATGTGATGGCGATGTGGATAATATAAAATTGTCTTGAAGATTTGTAATGTAGGATAATGAATTGAACATTAAAAAAGCAATTCTTCTTTAATTCAAAAACTAAACATGAATATCAGTACTTGAATTTTCACACCTTGTGGAAGCCAATGTATTCATGTATTAAATCATTTTATATTTTTCGCATTTTAAAATTTTATTTGAGCTTCTTATCAGTCTAAGGTAGTGTTTCTAATTTTAATCGAAATAGAAACATGGAATGAAAAAAGAGGCAGACAGAGTGAGAGATAGATAGTTTGTGCAATTAAAACTCTAATTACATTGAGGTAAATATAAAATCAATTTTAAATAAATGTTTGGATAATGCAGAACATAAGAAAAATTCTTGCAACTATAATCCCCAAAGATAGTGTTTTCTATTATTGAGTATATTTCCAAAGTTTATTCTTTGTGGTTGTGTTATAAATTCTTTACCATGCCGAAACTTTTATCACTTAAATGTAAAATCACTTTTTATTATCTAGCAAAATCGATAAAAACAAAGTGTAAAGAAATAATTGAAAACAAAACTGCTTTCTTTCACTGCTTTTCTTTGAAACGTTACCATTGTGTAACTTGGTATTATTTGTAAACAAATTATTTTTATTATTTGTAAACAAATTAAATATATACTCGGACGTATGCTCGGACTTATGCAGCATTAAGAATTATACTAGGGTTATCTAAAACCGACTATTATTATCTTACGGCTTAAAGAGTTAGATAAAATAAGGATAAGCGATTCTAAATATTAAATTGGGAGTCTACACTATATGCCTGCAGTTGGGGAACCATAAGTAAAAAGACTTGTCACGCAATAGTTCACACACTTACTGTCAGGTGTAATAAAACAGGCCCCATAAGCAGAAACAGTTGGTGTTAGTTGGCCTTTTTTATTATTAAATAATTCTAATAATTAAATAATTTTATTAAAGATGAAAATAAAAAGTAATAATTTTTATACTTATTGATTAACACATAGACGTATTAAATAATATTATGTTTATCAATGTTCTTTCTTTATTTCTCATCAACTTAATAGCTGGACAACCTTTATAAATGACAGACATTACAAAAGGTTTTTCAACAAGAAATTTGTTTTTTTAAACAAAATAAAAAAAGAAACTTAGATTAAGATGATTCAAATTTTTATTGTATTGCCAAGAGAAAAGTTCGACAATTTGTTCGATCTGGCTGGCTATTTAACTGCTGAATGTCGTGAAATTATGCGATCGGGAAATTTGGTTTACAATAAATTGTTGGCTTTATTGGCTGTGTGACACTACATGTCAGTGATATTAATTAAAAAATTGATCCATTGACCGTTACCGCATTTGCAGCCTCATCTTTGAAGAGAACGGCCCAATAACGCCCCAAGACTACACAGCGCACCATACAATGACAGGTTGGGCATGCAAAGGCATCTCAATAACCATTCTAAGATTTTCAGAAGCATAATAAGGAAAATTTGCTTGTTGACATTTCCTGACAAGTTAAAATGAAAAGAAAATCCAGCCGGTTGTTCCTGAATGAATCGAGCGAACCTACGGTGATGTAAATGGCCTGTCGGCTTCAAATTCCACACCGGTTTAACCTTGTAAAGCTTCAAACTTTGACGAAAGAATTGCCATCTGCAGGCATGGTCGTGGTAGACATTTGCTAGATATAATTTTTTATTCATAAATATTTTGTTTTAGAAAACAAACTTATTGTTGAAAAGCCCTATATATCAAAAAATATTTATGTATTTCAAATGGCAAACTTACCTGATGAATTGTTGTGGCGTTGCAAATATATAATTAACGTTTTATGCCAAGCTTTCTATAATTAATAATGTTATAAGGAATATTATCTAGATACATAAACATGAATTATGGATCTCTTGAGAAGACTATGTCCACGCCAGCTCTGGCAGGAATATGCTAGAAATCATATTTAAGTTATAATCTTTCGACTAAAGTGAATTGCATGTTAATTTAAAAATTGTATATCTCTACTTAAAAAATAACCTTGGATCTGAGTTTAGTTTATCAGTTAGCCATTAGCCAAGTTATGATGAACTTGATGATTGCTATTAAATTATTTTAACATTTAATTTCGAAAATTCATTGTATTTCGGAAATTAGATACAAAAAATGTATATTAAATGGAAATGAATACAAATGAATTTTTGTGGTATGGCAAACGTATAATGAACTTTTTATGCCAAAACTTTCTACAATTATTATATGTTTTAACGAATATTATCTAGATACATAATTATAACATAATTTAACATTTTTATTTTATACACTAAAATATGCTTTTGTTGCTGCATACAACAATAGCATTTAATTCACATATTTAATTTTATCTTTGATAATTATAATTTATTAATTAAAAAAAGTTTATTTAATAATGGAATAATTTATAAGTTTTTTTATGAAACTAATAATGGAATATTAACATTTATAACATGTTAGCTATTGTTGCTAAGCAAGACAATATTCCCACATGTTGAATAAAGTTTAAAATAACATTCTAGTTAATGAACCATTCTACTGCAATTAACTTTATATTCCATGCAACTCATTAAATTCATTGGCACGATTTCTACTTCAACTCAGCAATGGAAATTTTGCGTTGATGTTGTTTTTTATTTTAGATTTTCTCTTTATTTATTTTTAATTGCTTATTTCTATTTTCCTCTTTCATAAAAAGGTTCAATTTGCCTTTCAATTCTTGCAATAGTATAAAGTTTTAATTTTTATGAAAATGGTTTTTTCTTTTACATCCATTAATTGAAAATACATTTTTATATTATTTCAATGTTGCAATAAGAACAATGTTACAAAAGTGAACAGTAAAAGAAAATGTTAATCTAGGGTTATATTTCAATTGGATTTTTTATAGAAAGTATTATTTTAATAATAAAATACTGATGAAAACCGATGTACCACTTTCTTATAAACTAAAATTATTAGCTAAAACTAATAGCTATATATTTGCGCATAACATATCCTTTTAAAATAAATATTTTATTATATTCTCATAAAATATTTATTTTTCAAAAAATATATTTGAAATGTAGTACTGCGGGCGAAAGCATATTCATATGTAGAGTTGGGTATTTCCCGAGAAAATCCCAATCTCGAGAATCGGGATTTCCCGAAATAACGAAAATTTCAATTCTCGAGATGCGGGATTTCCCGAAAATAATTTTTGAGATTTCTTGGGAATTCTCGAAAATTTGGGAAAAATTCCAAAAAATTAAAAAAAAAATCTAAAACCAGTGAAACAAAAATAATTACAAAAAAATTCAAAACAAAAATAATTCAAGATTGTACTTATTAAAATAGGGGAAAAAAGTGATTGTAAACATAATTTCCCAAAATGGTGTTTTAAAAAACACAGACTGTCGATGGCTTCGTCTGACAATCGCGTACGTTTTTTGGACACAAAATTACCCGCTGTAGAAAAATTCCTCTCATTTTGAGTCAATGTTGGCTTAACAGTGTTAAAAGCCCCGGTCAGTCTTTCAACATTTTGAGTTTTCTTTCCAGTTTTTTCATATAGTTTTAGCTCGTTTCTAAGCGACGAAAACATCTGGTTCGCCGCATGTTGCGCAATGTCTGCTTTCGGTTTTGAGCATTGCTGAACGCCATATCTTCTTCATCGACGTTGTTAGTTGCAAATACGTCATCATCGTCAGAACTAGACACTGCTTGGTCTTCTTGAATGCTCGTAGAAAATAGGCGAACCAAGTAGTTTTCGGCTTCTTTTATCAATTCTGTTTTAGAACAGGTGTGGAAAAATTCAGATTTGTCACTAGAGCTGTTAACTGGATCGTGTAAATATTTAAAGACCGATAACAAACGGCTAAATCTACGAGCTGTTATGTTTATTTTTAGGCTGGATAAGAATTCATTGCCCAATTCTGTACTGATTCTCCAATTTTGTGAACAAAAATTTGAGAATAGAATCCGCAGCAATTAAGGGCACATTTTTCGACTAAGTGCTTCTACAGCAACACGTATAGGTTTAAGAGCATTTATGATATCCTCGCAATACTTTTCTTCTGCGTCAGTAGTGGCCATAAAATTTAAATTAAGAGTGTCGAGCGCCTTACGAACATGCTTGCTGATGCGAATGTATCTGGCCAGCATAGTTTCCAGGCTATTCCAACGTGTTTTGCAATCCAACAGCAAGAAAAGCTCTTTCTTCTCGACCTCTTTAACATAATTCTGCACGATGGCATTCGAACCTTTTTTACGATTTCAAATGCAGATTTTATAGTGACCGTCTTGTCAGCAACAAATACGATATTGTCGTCCTCGTCATCGGAAGCGTTTTCCGCATTAGTGTCGGAAAATGAAGTACTGGCTGCATTGTTTTCATTTTCATCGGAGCCTCTATCATCCGAATCGTCTCCATCGCTTACGTCACTATCGTGTATCCTGTTTGCGACTTTTCGTTTCTGGTACATTACCTCCATGACCGCCAAATGTATGCCGTGATTGTAGCAAATCTGTTGATGCGCTGGTGATAGTCTCCCAAATTTGATCATGAGACTGGCACCATCACTTGTAATAGCCACGATGTCGGACTGTAGTTTTATATTGAAGTCTGAAAGCTTAGCATTTACGAGATCATATACTTTTTCAGATGTACATGATTCCTGAATGCGAACCAGGCCAAGGTTTTCAGATTGTCCATCGTCATAATATATATGGATGTTCATGTAACGTCGGTTTCGCACGCTTGTCCACTCGTCGATGCTCAAGCTAAACTTACGCTGTGCAGATTTAAAATTTTCAATTTTGATCTTCAAATCGCCCAGAACAGCTTTGTGACACTTTGGAAGATGAAATCCTAAGCGACTGATACTATTACGAATGAACTCACTTTTTGTTATCGCGTTTATTGGAATTCCATCTTTTGCAGCCAATTTTGCAACAATTTGTTCAAGCGATTCAGGCGAGGAAGAAGTATTGCAAAAGTTGTGCAGAGTTGGGTTTTCTTGGCTGGTGGCTGTTCTTTTGGAGCCTCATGTTCCCTTCGCTTCATGTGGTGTATCCTCTCCATGTCACGGTGAAGTCCAGATGTTGACGATGACTTGCATTTAATGATTTTATTGCATTTCAAACATGTTGCTTCGTCGTCAAATCGCTTGAAAAGCTGCCACACTTGGTCGTATTCGTATTCTGAACTCATGATTTTTAATGCTAAAAATTCAAAATTTGTTTTAAATTTTGTTTTTTAAAGGAAGTAACTAACCGGTACTCACAGTCAACGATACGTCGATTCAAAACTTAAAAATAAGTAATATTTGGACCACAAAATATTTTATTATACGGTGTATGATTTATACTTAATCAGGTACCACAAAATGAAATGCACCCGCTCACTACAAAAAATAAATATACAAACGTCGTCTGTGCAGTCTGCGAACAAATTGAAATTGCTTGACTATTTTCAAAGCATTTCTAATTGCTTAACTGCTGCTACATATAAGAAACACATAAAACTAAACTTCATTAGCTTGATGTTACAGTGCTTTCCCTCACATAGCATAGCAACGCATCTAGCATTTACTCTTTTACTCTTCTTTGTAACATAATGGCCGTTACAGTTTGGTGTTTCCAGGTATTAATCATATGTATGTGTATTCTTTTACTTTTGAAAGAATTGTTTTTTCTCCTAATATTTGACAACAAAAATTAAAAAAAAAATGGATTTCTCGAGAAATCTTGAAACATTCTCGAGATTCGGGATTTCCCGAAATGCTAAAAATTTCAATTCTCGACATTCGAGATGGAAAAATATCGAGAATTTCTCGAGAATTCCCGTCGGGAAATTCCCGAAACCCAACTCTATTCATATGGCCATTTCACGACTACTCATCAGTTCATTTTACTCAAAATATTACATCGAAAATTCAAGATTCTTATATCTCAAGCCAAATTGATTAAATGAGAATTTTAATTAAACCAACACAGCAAAAAGACTATAAAATTCAAAAACACAACAAAACTCTTCTTACTTTCTATCTTTCTACATAATCAATCAATTTGACTTGAGATATAACACACTCTTGAAATTTCCATACGAAATTTCTGATAAAATCAACTGATGAGCTATATGAATAATAATGAAACAGCCATACAGATATGCTTTACCCCTGAATAACATATCTCAAATATATTTTTTGGATAATAAATATTTAATAAGAATACCATAAAATATTTAGTTTTAAAAGAATTTAGAAAAAGTTAACGTAGATTAAATTAAAAATGATTAAAAAAATAAAATTGTTTAACATATTATTAAATACTACATTATGTTCAAGAAATCTGTAAATAAAGGGGTTTTCAACAAGATGTTTGATTTCTAAAACAAAATAAAACAAACAAAGGCAATTCAAATTTTTACTGTATTACGAACAGAACAATTCGCCAATTATGAATGAATAATGATAACAGGAAACTGTCCACCTCGATCACGCAGACAGCTGTCGATTCTTTTATCAAAGTGTTTGATCACTTGTTGGTAAAATGGCGGTCCTATTTCGTTAATAACACATGCATTTTGAGTTTTAAGGCTAAAATTGATTCGATTGGCTCCGTATAGATTCTGTCCTTAACATAGTCCCACAAAAAATAATCCAGTGGTGTTAAATCACACGATCTGGCCGGCCACTTAATTTCTGATTGTCGTGAAATTATGCGGTCGGGAAATTAGGTTGGTAATAAATTTATCATTTAATTGGCACGTATCAGAGATATCTACATCGTCAGTAATAGGCCAAGATTAAGTTATTAGTACCTCGCGGTAGCATGATACATTTATCGTTACAGCATTTCCAAAACGGCCCAATTACGCCTCAAAAACACATAGCACACCATACAGTGACACGTTGAGCATGCAAAGTATTCTTAGTACTCGCTGTAGGATTTTTAGCAGACTAAATTAACTTGTTGACATACCCTGACAAGTGGAAATGGGCTTCGTTTGAGCAAATGATTTTTTCAGAAAAACCATGCGGTTATTGCTAAATGAATTGACTGAATGTATGGGGATGTCGCACCCGCTGAGCCTTGTAAGAGTTCAAGGTCAAGTTGCTTCGCAAAATTCATAATGTGGTGATTTTCGATAACCCCAACTTTTGAGAACATCGAGGGATTGACAAATTTGGATCTGCCTCAACACTGTTGCAGCTCACGGCTACGATGTTTTCATCTACACGACCAGGTCGAACATGCGTTGGTGGTCGCACATTTTGTGTCGAGCGTGTCGATTCAAATCTAACGGCTAATTTCTTAATAGCGGTGTCAAGAGGACACGAACTTTACGAAATATAACTTTTCGTGCAAATTGAATTCATCGTAACAATTGCCAATGCATCTTCTACGAATACGTCAAAAAACTAAATGTTTAACTAACTACGTAAATGTTGTTGGTGTTGCCACAATTTAAAAATAAACTTGGTGTTTCCTAAAATTCGTAATATTTTCGGACAACATAATCATCCTTCGGAGACCGCTATTAAGAATTTTATCGTAAAATTTGAAATGACCGGCTCTATACAAAAAGTGCGAACACCAACGCATGTGCAACCGAGTCGTTCAACTGAAATCATCGCAGCCGTGAGCTACAATAGTGTTGAAGAGATCAAAATTTGTTAATACCTTGACGTTCTCAATAATTGGAGTTATCCAAAACCACAATATGGCGAATGTGGCTGCAGAGTTTGGCTTTGAAACCTTACAAGATCAAATAGTGCTCAATTTATTCAGAAACACTCGGCTGATTTTTCTGAAAATTTTTTTTTCAGACGAAGCCCATTTCCACTTGTAAGAGCATGTCAACAAGCACAATTGCCGAATTTAGGCTTCTGAAAATCCTATAGTAATTATTGAGAAGCCTTTGCATGCTCATCGTGTCACTTTATGGTGAGCTATGTAGTTTGGAGGTGCTATTGGGCCGATTTTTTCGTAGATGAGGCTGGAAATGCCTCACTTGCACAATTTTTAACCTTCCTCTATTAATATTGTGGTATGAATGAAATATCCACCACGCATTTCAAATTACTTTTCGTTTAAATTAACACATAGAAAAATTTCGGGTCATGTCCCCAAAAAAACGAAAATTTTAAAATAACTGTTAACCACAGTAGTAACAAATGTCTGACATATTTTGCGCGAGAATAAAATATACAAGAAAATTACCTCCTATTAAAGCTAAATTCAATAATAATCCGACACATATATGTATGTGACATGTGTTTTACGTAAACTTTCACGTCACTCATTTGTGACGCTGAGTGGCGAACGTGTTAATTTAATATGGAATTTTAATAAGATTAAGATTAACCAAAATGATTGGACGTAATGTATTTTATGCCAAATTTAACATCTGCACTTTCCTTCCCCCCGGGGGCACATTATAGTCTTTTTGGAACCTACTATTCCATTTAGATTTGTGTCTTGCGGGGTAAAAGGGAGCACAGGCCCCTCAAAGGCTAGTAGGAGTCACCTGGACAATCCACATATTTCCACGGGAAATCAGTTGCCCCAGAGTACACTATTTGTTCTCTTTAGACAATGATGTGCTCTGACTGGTTATTGAGGTTGGCCCCTATATGGGAGTATCGTGGTGGTTGTGGTTTCGGACCCTCGTAAGAGTTTGTGGGTCGGACAATTCACATTAACACAATGAATGGTTCAGGTCCAGTGATTATGAATGCTGGCGTGTTCTTGATAAATAAGAGCTTCATGCGTTCTGGACCAGGAGTTGGAAAGTCTCCAACTCCTCAGCAAGGAGTGAGGGCACGGCCTACTCCGGACTTTCTAAATTGCTACTAGGAGTGACTGGAGGATATACGTATCCGAAGGCCTTCTAGGGCGTAGTTGGTGTCCAATCAACTAAGTGGTTTGACCACCATCTGATTATGACTATATAGTCGGTGCAGATGTAAATCAAATCACGCATCTGCACTTTCCTTAAATTTAATCCAAGTGCCAAAATAATTTGACGTTTTTACATAGTCAAATATTAAATATCATTGTGCAGAAGAGCACTAACATATTATTCAGAGCAGTAGATTTTGTCATTTTTAAGGATGTTACAAAAGTTGTGATAGAAAAATGGAAAAATATGATGCGCTGTTATAGCCAATACGAAAATATTCCCATATCATGCTAAAAGTTTAAAGTTGATTCAAGTATTTTTCTTTTTCTTTTTTCCGTTTTAGTGTACAAAAACTACAAAAAAAAAACTTCTTAGTATTAAAAATGTGAAATTTGGCAGCAATAATCTATGAAAAATTTTTTAAAACTTTAACAAAACTTTCTTTTTCATCAGGCAGCGGTAAATAATATTTGCTCCATGAAATATTTTCTTCTCATCGCTTGCCGGCATTCACCCTTTTTGCTTCTTAAGTTTTATTATTTTGTAAACATTCTTGTCAAAAAGGCAAGTATGATCCAAAGTAGGAAAGTAAGAAAGAGTCATTTTATTAACAAGTGCATAAATTAGGTTCTTTTTAAATTTTTTCGTAAAAAAAATGTATATCACGTCATTTTTGGGAGTACTAAGTACAAAGTTTTTATTTTATTTTATTATAGCGCTTCATGTTTAATTATTAGTTTAAAATAGTTTTAAAAACAAAAAAGGTTGTCATTTTCTATCTGTAGATTTTTAAGTATTTGTGCCTTTTGTAAATATTATTTTATTTGCCTAATTTTATTTTGCTATATGCAAAAGTAAAAGAATATGCATTTTCATAAAAATCTAAAAATTATTTATACATAAAAATTTTTTACAACACTGTTTTCAAAAAAATTTTATCTGTAAAAAAGAGCAGTGTCGACATTTTAACGTCACAACTTAAAACAGCTTTTGAGTTGAGCGCGCAGAAGTGTTTTTTAGAAATAAACCTCAGCAATGGTAAAAATAAAACTGTCTTAATGACCTCCAAAGAGTTAAAATAAAATTTTAAATTTTAAATGCTTTCAAAAAAAAGCACTATTGCAACAAAGACTTGATATTGTCATTAGGATTGAATCCGAATACAATCTTTACAAACCGAATGTTCGGTGTTTACCACAGAAAGTTTACGTGCTTTAAAATGATTTGATTTTGTAAAATTATTTTTGGAATTTTTCGGACGACTATCTAAATTATTTGTTTAAATAATTTTGTACACGCCGTGTAAAAATACATCGCAAGTGTATCAATATGTTGTATAACGTGATTATTTTGCGATACTTTTTGCTAATCATTTCCTTATAATGATTTTATTTTCTGATTTCTTTCTTTGTATGTGCGAAAAAGTTTGCAATAAATTTAATTTATCAATCAGATAATAAAAACAAACCATATGCAATTGCTTAGTTCTTTCAAAAGACGAAATTTTAAAAGTAAAATAACATGTTTTTGTTTGGAGTTTTCATACCGAGTAAAAGAAACCAAATTTAGTTTTCGTAAATCAAACACTTAAAATTAGCAAATTAATCATCCAATTTTGCAAATAGTTTTGTGATTTTGAATCGCGCTCAATTGTAGACAATTATTTTGAATGTTGCTTTTTAATTTTACAACTGCAATGCTGCCACTGTTTGGATTTTCAAACGTGTACGCATCTGGCGCTGTGCAACCACACATTTGTATCTTGTAGCGTTTCCTTGAATCCAAAAAATATTATATACAAATTATAATTTCTTATTAAAAATACTACATAGCAATACTATGCTAATATTGCTAGCGTTTTAGGAAAGAGACTAGCAGCAATATCTGAAACTTCAAACATTAAAATTATCTACATTTGAGGTTGTTTCGGATATCGAATTTGTTGAAATGTTCTTTATTGTTGGTTTTTTTTTGTTTTTTCTTCATTTTTGCTATAATTAGAATCAAAACTCTCGCTTGTGTTCAAAATTTACTTTTTGGTTGAAACACAAAGTCAAAATTGTAAAAATAACAGAAATTATTTGATAAACATTAAAATCTTCGTACTATTTATACCACCTATATCCGTCCAAATATGGATTAAAACCCTCTTGCATGGACAAGCGCTCCAAAATCTACTTTGGAGTTGCTCGACCGCATACAGGAGAGATCCTCATTATGGACTCTATTTATTCCCTAGATGCATATTGAATTTCACTGTTTTATCATTACTACAATGAAAAGTGCTCTAATGAAATTAAGGAACTTGTTCCCGAAATGCGTGTATTTTTGCGTTTGACTCGATTTTTGTTGGGAGCGCATCTATTTTTAGTAGTTGGGCCAGTGAATCGCATTACGCATTACAGGGAAAATTTGTTGTTTAGTAAAACAGTGGAATAAACTTCCTCCAGAAGTCTTTCCTGTCACTTTTAAAGTGATAAAATTCAAATCTTATAACCACAAACACTACTTCCTATTTCCTCTGCCCCACAACCTATTTTCCTAGTTCCGGTACAATGCACTGTATGAGTAGGGGTCATCCCCTGTGTACTGGTCCGAGCGAAAAAAATAAATTCTGAAAAAACTTTTTTCTCTTTCGTTTCCAGCTTTGTAATTTCAAATCATTTTTTTAGAGAAATTTTGCAACGAAAATTATAATATAGAATAAGCAAACCTTTTTTATAAATAATAATATTACAAAGATGTTTTAAGATTTAAACAAAAATAAGTAATTTGTAATCGGAATCATTTTCAATCTAAGCAATTTTATTTCGTGCTTGATTCCTTTAAATAAATATTTCATGATATTCTCACAAAATATTTATTACAAAAATATTTATTAAAAACTAAACATTTATTCAAATTAAAATATTTGAAATGCATATCCATATTGCAATATCACTATTGCTCAAGTAGCTTAACAGTGAATTTTACGCCAATATTGTATAGAAAAAGCTAAGAGTCTTATATCCAAAGCCGAACTGATTCTATCAGAATTTTCATAAAATCAACATAGACAGCAAGACAGAAAATAATTGTCAGTAAAAAAGTAAACGAAATGGCCTATTGTGTGTTTTACAAACTGTATAGTTTTCTAAGATATCTTATACATACAAGACAACAAACACAATATGAAGTGCTGCCAATGCAGAATAGTCTTTTTTATAAAACATCGTTGAGTAACGACCAAAAAGTTACCACCATGTTTATTTTGTGTGTATTAAAAGTAAATAAATCGTTAAATTTAATTTAAAACCCTAAGTTTAATATTTTGCAATAAAACAACTGCTTATAACAAAACGTTTATTAACAGGAATAAAAGTAATAATAATTATTAACTTTTAACGCTACTTGAATTTTTACTTGCCCTCTTATTCTGAATCTAAAATTAAAATTTTGTTTTAAGTTTTTATATAAAAGAGATAAAAACTTAAAACAAAATTTTAAGCACAGATGGTTATTTGTCTGTATTGTTACCTTATTTTCGAAGAAGAAGGCAAGAATGCGTACGCGAAAACCGGTTTAAAAAATCACTATATGTGCCGTCAAAGCTATTCCCCGATAAGAAAAAAACAGGAAAACGATATTTACTAATGCACCATTTTTAATCAAATTTAAAATATAAATATTTATGTAAAATTTATGTGGATATTTATGTAAAAAGCACAATATTCTATATTTTTTGCTTTGCCAAAAGGTAATATATGTGCAGCACCTGGCCTGAGACCCTAATCTAACGCTGGTCTTACTACTGGGTGTAGGAAAAAGCGTCCACCTGCTCCTTAAGACGCGAGTAGGTAACTGGTTCCCGTGGTACCAGTATGTCTGTTAAGTTCACTCTTCGAATTTCAAGAATCCCGTTTCTCTTCCTGTATGGTGTTAATTAATTTTCAATTATGAATGAAAAATTATATCGGGCAAATATCTACCACGACCACGCTGACAGATGCCGATTCTTTCATCAAAGTTTATAATCTCTTTTTGGCAAAATGGTGGTCATTTTTTAGCTTAAAGCTGAAATCTATTCGATTGGCTCCGTATAGACTCTATCCTTAATATAGCCCCACAAAAAAATAATCCACTGGTGTTAAAACACACAATTTGGCTGGCCACTTAGCTATTCGGGAAATTTGGTTTGCATTAAACTGATCGCTTCATCGCATGTGTGACATGTGGCACAGCCCTGTTGAAAATACATCTTAGTCAAATGCACGTCGTCAATAATAGGCCAAAATAGCGTAATCCATTGACAGTTACCGTATTTTCAGAATCATCTTCGAAAAAAAACCTGCCCAATCACGCCTCCAGACCATATGGCGCACCATATAGTATGATGTTGTTTTCAGTTGACCGACCCGGTTGAACACATGTTGGTATTCGCACATTTTGGTCGAGCTTGTCGACTCAAATTTAATGACTAAATTCTTAAAAGTGGTGTCAGAAGGAAAGTAACTTTAACAAAACTACCATTTTCATTCATTCATGGATTTTAATTATTTTAATGCGATTTTCATGCGAAATTGAATTCATTGTAACAGTTGCCAATGCATCTACTAGGAATAAGTTAAAAAACTATACGTCAAAATTATCATGTTGTTGGTGTTGCCACAATTGCAAAACAAAAACTACTTGTTGAAAAACCGGATACTTCCACTTACAAACAATTTCATCTTTTGTTCGGTAATAGACTTGATGGGTTAGAACTGATAGGTTTTTAAATGTTATCTCCGAAGTTACCTTTTCGATTAGGAAGCTTTACTTAGCATGTATATGGAGTGGTGCCTCGTATGTTATACAGTACATCGAATGGCCCCAAAAGTAGCAGCCAACTATGTAGTTCCGATAATTTTTGTAAACGCTAAGTACAACGTTTAAGCCGTATCTATAATTAGGTATTATACACTATTTCAACTCATAAGTGGGCCAACAGTAACGATGCTATAAATTTTTATATCCCCAAACATTAATACTTTGAAACAACAACGCATGCTGTGTTTCTTTAGAAGCATGCAACATTAGCTAGTTCAGTTATATTTCTTGTAAAAATCGTAAATTGGTGAAAATATATTATTAAAATAACTCAACTTTTTGTAACACTTATTATTATCACTTTTCCGCATTTTTATATTTTTCAAATATAATAAAAAGGCAACCAACTTTCATATTGTGTCTTCGTTAATGTTATTGCGTTTATTTTGCATATTATTTTGTTTACGGCTTAAAATCAAAGTAACGTACTTAAAACTTTACAAACGTTTTCATAAAAATATAGTTACATATATGATTTTTACATATATGAATTTGTATGACCTCCTGGACGAATTTTTGTTGGAATTTCAAAAGAAAAGGATGAAGTCATGTAAACATTAATTCTGTCGAATCTACAGATGTATGAGTGTGTTAATATTTACATATTCATAAACATATGTCTGCTTTGTTTTGTTAAACAAAAAATACATTTCAATGACCTACACATTTGTAAAGAATTCTTGGCTTCAGATACGCAAACAACAAATAAAAATGATATTTTTTCGTTCCTTTTATTCTTTTTTCCATTTTGTGAGTGGTGTCTATTGACGAATACATTCGTATAAAAAACTGACACACATATACTTTTGTAAAACGTTTTAGGTATAAAAACATTATGTAAATACTTGTAAATTTTCTTGTTTACTCTTTTATTGCGGAAGTATTTAAGAATTCTATGGCAAAGTCTATTTCCTTCTTCTTTACAAATATACAAAGATACAGTTGTTGGCTTTAATGACCTCTTGCTCTAACCGTTTCCATTTCTTTAAAAATAAAAGAACTGTGTAACGAGAGTGTTTATAAAGCATAAAAAGACACACGGAAAGCAATTAACATAACTTGAATACTTTCCACCAGGATTAAGCGGCAGTATGTGGGATCTTACGTGTTCTAATAATAAAATGCTTTAGTAATTGCAGCCTCAATAAGATTGTGTGGCTCAAAATCATGCAATACACCTTTTAAATTTGACTTCAAAGTTATTCATAATTTCCATAACTCCAGATCTAAAACTTGTTAAGTGTGCCACCTGAATTTCGAAAAAAATTCATGAAAACAATTATCGACTTCTGCCCCCTTTCTTTTGGTAAGATATCCGCAAAAATTTAATACAAAACGGTCCGGTATAATAACTCTGCATAAAATATTCCCAGTTAAATTAAATTTCAAATTGTTTGCGTTTACCTCGACCACTAAATTTACACTGGCGTTTTTGCAGAAGCCTTTAAAGTCAATGAATGAAAATGGAAATTATTCTACGGGTAAGCACAAACGCAACATAATAAATGACAGGAGAATAAAGGAGTATTTCCCATGGCAATGTACTATGATGTTAAGTAAATGACACAACCTAAATAAAATTTACTATGGCATCCAGCATAACATTGACAACATAGCGTGTTCTCTTAATTGAATCCTACCTGTAACAATGCATAGCGATTATCTCCCGCTATTCGAAGCTTAGAAAGTTGTTGTAAGAATAAGAAAATTCGACTCGGAACATACCATATTGACAGTAGCAAAAATACCTCCGTAGGAAGTATATTCCCAATGAGGTCTGCTTGGAATACAAGAGGCATTACTGTGCAATTTAATGACTTATTTTACTTTTGTTTGGGTACGGTTTTCCGTCGACCCTCGTCAAATTTGGTTTGTGAACAAACCGGTTTCGGCTGTTTGCCATCTTCAGTGTTCTTTTCGTACTAGTTGCGTTCTATTGTCAGTTGTGTTTATATAGTTCGTGTCTCCTTTCATGTTATTGCGTTCGTCCCTTTCTGTCTTTTTTGCCTACATCTCTCTCTCCTTTTTTTGTTTGTCTCTTTTTACCTAATTTGTCGCTCCCTTTTTTATTCGTCTTCTTTCCTACCTAAATTTTTTTACGATCATGCTTGTTGTCCGTTTTTGTTTATGTGTGAACCTATTGGGGTTTTTTTTCCTATTTTATGTGACATAATAATCTGTAATTGTACGTTTATGATGTTCTTTATTGCCTTGGTCTTGCGCACCTGGGTAACGTTTTTGTGCTGGTGTAGTGTTTGTTTTCCTGTAAAAATGTTTCAACGGTTCAAATATTGTGTCCGAAGCAGTGTTTATTTGTTCATTTATTATTCGTCCGTCAAATGTTTTTTGTTTGTATATTTCCATGTTTTCCAGTACATTTAGTCTCCTGCCTTTGTGCTGTGTGTGAAGCAGTTTAACCGTTGTCTTAATATGTCCTGGTGTGCATTTGTTGTTAAATATATGGTTCGCGAAGTTTGATTCTGGAGTCGATTTTAGTTCTCGTAGTTTTTTGTTATAGTCTCTAATGTGTTCCCTAAATCTGGTCTTAATTTTTCGTCCTGTTTGCCCGATGTACCATGTGACAAATTTTTTTAACCCTCGAAAAATGTGTTTGATCAAATATCAAACTCTAAACTATTTTGATAAAATGAACGGTCTCTCTTTAATAATTAACAAATTTTTTAAATGAGTTTGCACTATTGAACACTCGTTTTTATTATCAACCTTTACTAATGGGATGGGATTAACGTTAGTACCTGGCCACTAAGCCTTAATCGGACGGTGTTCTTGCCGCTGGGTGTAGGAAAAAGCGTGTAACCACGCCCTAAGATGCATACACACTAGGTGCAAACACGGCTTTGTAGCAATTTTCATCTTGCTGAAGAGTTGGGGACTGCCCAACTCCTAGTCCTGTTGCGTGCACAAGCTAGATCATTAGATGTTAACTTTTTAACGTCTCCTCGGAACTTTGTTCAAAGTCCGATTATTACACAGCAGCCACGTTGCTCCCCGAAGGACCTCACGTAGCCCTGCGGGTAACTGCTTCCCGTGGTATCAATGTGTTTGTAATAAGCCACTCTTCCAGTTTCGGGCTCCTTCTAGGACAGGCGATTGGTGCCGCCTTTTACATCCGAAGGCACATGTTAAGATGGGTGCAACTACAAACATAATTTCGGAGAGAGTAAGGTGGTGGCTCTAGATATTTCCAAGGTGTTTGATATTGCATGATGCACTTCTGTCAAAATTTGCTGCTTTTGGTGTCGCTGATAATTTCTCCAGATGTTATATCGAATTTTCTCAGGAATCGCACAATACGAGCTGTTATAGATGGGATTTCATCAGACGAGTTCAGGATTAATTCAGGGCCGCTGCAAGGTACGCACATGAAAGATATTGCGGCCATCTTCGAATGGGTCCCCCCCCCCCCCGGGGGCACACTATATGGTCTTTATAGAACTTCGACTATCTAGACCTATGCAACTGGGGGAAAAGGGGAGCCCAGTCCCCTGAAGTCAGCAGGGGACGTGGAAGTTCCACGTTATTTTCACGGGAATCAGTAAGCTCGCAGAGTTCCGTTATTTGTCTCTTCAGACATTTAACTGTTCTCTGGCTGATTACTGAGGTTGGCCCCTATATGGGAGTATCGTGGTGGTTGTGGTTTCGCGGACCCATATCAGGTTTATTGTTTAATATGGTGGCCAGGATCATATCGCCATTAATAACATGCTAGATGAATGATCCAGTCCAGTGAGCATGCTAGACATGTGTTCTGGCCAGGAGTTGGATAGTCTCCAGCTCTTCAGCAAGGAGTGGCGGTTTGCAGCCCTGCTCTGGAATCATTGAAATTGCTACTAGGAAGGACCTGTTGCTAGAATTAGACTTCGGCCTCCTAGGGCGTGAGTGGCGCTGCTTTTCACTCACAGTGGTTTGACCACCATCTGATTAAGGCTCCATAGTCAGGCGCAGATGTAAATCTCATCACGTAATCTCCGAATGGGTCCCCCGGGGGCACATGGTAGTCTTTATGGATCCTATTACTTCCATCTAGACTGGGGTCTTGCTGAGTAAAATAGAGCCCAGACCCCTTCAAAGTTAGTAGGAGTCATCTGGAGAATCCACTATACTTCCACGAGAATCAGTGGTCCGCAGAGTTCCGCTATTTATCTCTTTATGCATTTACCTGTTCTCTGACTGATTATTGAGGTAGGCCTTTTTGGGAGTATCGTGCTAGCTGTATGTTTCGAGGCCCTCGTTTGAGTTTGTGGGTCGGATCATTCACAATGAACACAATTAATGGTCCAGGTCCAGGGAGTACGAATGCCGTTGTATTCTTAATTATATTAAGCTTCATGGGTTCTGGATCAGCAGTTAGATAGTCTCCAACTGTTTAGCAAGGAGTGAAGGCTGCGGCCTACTTCAGGCTTTCGAAATTGCAACAAGGAGTGACCGGAGGATATACGTATCTGAAGGTCTTCTAGGGCGAGGATGGCGCTACATACTATCCTAAGTGGTTCGATCATCATCATGATAATGGCTCACTGCCGGTGCAGATGTAAATCTTATTACATCTCCGAATAGAGTCGTGCGAGTAAAGTCGATTTTTATGCCCGTAAGACGCAATGTTGCATGCTTAGGCATAGATCTGTTTTCGAAAATCGTACTGCACCTGTTACGAAATTGGAAAATCTTGATGTTCTTGGCATGAAAATTTAGCGTAATTTTCGATGGATTAAACACATTTTTCAGTATTCTAAAGAAACTTTCAAGTCCCCTGGTTTTTCAAAACGATGTAAGAGGTACTGCACTCCATCCGATCTTCGTACCATTTATACCATCTATATCCATCCAAAGATTGAATACAACTCTCACGATGGGCCTGCACCCCAAAGTCTATTTTGGAGATACCCGACCGCGTACAGGAGAGGGCCAAGACGCTCAGTGGGACCGGCAGAGTATCGAGCTGTACTGATTCCCTAAAGCATCGAAGCAATGTAGGTTGTATTTCTAAGTGTTCTAGCGAAATTAGGGAACTTGTTTCCGAAACTTGTAAATTTTTACGTTTGACTCGATTTTCATTGAGAGCGCATCCATTTGTGGTTGGTTGGCCAGTGAATCGTACTACGCATTACAGGGAAAAATCGTGTTTTAGCAGAACAGTTCATATGTGAAATAAACTTTCTCCAGAGGTCTTTCCTGGCACTTTCAATGTGGGCAAGTTCAAATTGAATGTCCACAGACAATACTCCCTCTTTCCTCCTTCCCGTAACCTAGTTTCTAGTTCTGATACAATGCACTACATGAGTAGAGGTCATCCCTGAGTACTGAGTCTGAGCGAAAAAAAAGAGTGCCATTAAGACTGCGTGACTCCGGATGGGAATTTGGTGTGGAATGTAAATAACAAATAAGCAGTCACAGCACAGAATATTTTTGTTAGTCTGTGTGGACCAGGTTGGTTCGACTCACCCTTCTTAAACTATTAATAGAAATCTATCGCTTGAAAACTTTGCTTGTGTTATTTTTTTTTAAGAAATAATTCGCCATTTTTTCGCCACAATATGGCAAAAATGTTTGCTTAGTTGATTTAAACTGAGACAGCAATGTTGCATCTTTATTACAAAATATTCCTTTTTTATTAATATAAAGTTGGCTTTATGCCGAATGTTGACACATGCAGTTGAAAAACAAAATACTGAAAGGAAATGCCATTAGGAAAAGTAAAATAAAAGTTTATTAAAATTTAACTAGAATGGTATTTCGCCAAACAGATTCTTTGTTCATTTCTTTTATGTTTTTCATGTTTTTATTTAAACAACATGAGTAGTAGGATTGAAAATGAATAGAGATGATAAAAATAATATTCAAACAATTTAAGGCAGTAAAGATTTACAAGAATGGGCTATTTAAATTAGGTAACCTTGAGCCATATTTTTTCTAAATAGGCCGATACCGCAAATTCATAACTTAGTTTAGGAATAATCCTTTGAAAAATTTTAATAAATGTTTATTGAATTGAGGTAATTCTATAATATTTTGTTACGAAAATGATTTGTTTAAGTTTTCAAAGAAAACAATTGTTAGTAAAAAAAATAAACGAAATGAGCTATTATTTGTTTTACAAACTGCGTGGTTTTTTAAGAAGTCTGTTACACAGAAGACAACTACAACATGCTTTTAAGAAATTCCACGAAATAAGCTAAACAACAATAACCAAAAACGACTAACACAGAACAAAAACAAAACACACAGCCAGGCAGGTACCAAAGCTAAATGACTAATAATAATGTTAAAGTAGATAATTTTTGTATATGCGATAACAAGCGCCACTTGCCGGGCAAATGAATTAATTCAAGTTATAACGCTGCTGAGTCAAGACAACAAAATGGTGAAGCATATTTTAGGCTTATTTATTTTGTGTATATTGAAAATGAGTATATCGTTTAATTTAATTTAAAACTCTAAAGTGCTGCGTTTCTTTTTATTTTGTTAAAATTATTGGTTTGCAATTAAAGAACTCAATATAACAAAACATTTATTGAAAGGAATAAACCTTAAAATATGTTTAAAAAATACGAAAACTGCAATTCTAGTGTAGTTTTAGAAAAAATATTTTAAACTAAGTGAAAGAATGAAAAAATAATATAAAACGTATTATTGATTTCGATTTACATGAACTGCATTTGGTGATTAAATATACACTGAGAAATTGAGGTTCAAACGGAACTGCCTAATTATGAATTATAATATCTTTTGTATGGATTGTCCAAATTTAAATGAAGTTCTGCATATTATGACTCAGTCGATTTCTAATTTTTTTCCCACAAATTTGTTTCGTTTGCCAATTATTTTAGGGCAACTCCAAAAAAGTAGTTGTATAAAAAATATATAATTTCATTTTATTATTAACTACCAAACACATGGTACATTTTTATAAATCTAGCATTTTATTCCCTTTCATTTTGAATTTTGTGCTATTATTCTTAAAATCTACTTAAGTCGGAATAACCATTTAGAAGAATGGTAATCATCGACAATAAATTGTATTATATCTACCGCAAAATTTCTATAAAGAATGTAATTTAAATGCTAATATTTGTTGTAAATATTTGCAGACGAAGATTGTTCTTTACCGTTTGAGAATTCTTTGAAAAAGTATAAAAACAATTACACATCAGCACTGTAGTCTATTGCTTTACATTTCAATGTACTGCCTCAACCTTTACCTTGTATTTGTTTATATCATCACAGTTTATATCTTTTATTATTGAAGGACACTTGGCTTTCATTACGAGGTAAGTGTGTTTGTGTGCTTTATTCTTTTTCCTTGCCTTTGTAAATTATGCATGCAAAACTCAATCTGCGAGTAATAAGATTTTGCAAAAAAAAAGAAATTACAAACATTGTAGAAAAATCATTTAAATTAAAAGCTACAAAAGGCAAAAAATCAGAAATAAAAATAAAAAATATTTATAAAGAAACGTGACAGATTTACAATGACGTTTTTAAATTGACATAACTAGAATAAATACATGCAAATGTACACACTTGAGGATTTTTGTACAATATGTACGATTTGTTTTTTTTTTTATTCATATATTTTTGAGTATGATTTTTTTGAACGTGTTCTTTTTGCTGTAAATGAACATGCAAGTATAGAAGGCTTATAGGGTAATTTTGAAACAGCCATTTTATTTATATACCTGGCGTTGCGCAGGTCGTCTATTTAAAAGTTTTTCATAGAATCGGGAATGGTGTTAATAAAAACTGTAACAAATTCTTCTTTCAAAGCTCAAACGTTTATTAGTTGTTATGGTAAGCAACACTTATTTCATACTGTTACAGATGGGTTTTAGTTAAATTTTCAAAGAAAATAATTAAGTAATAAAGTAAACGAAATAACTGGGTATGCTGTTTATTAACTGTGTGGTTTTTTAAGAAAATTTATACACGCAAGACAACAACAACTATCTTAAAATTAATTGCATAAAGAAACTTTACACACAGGCCAACAGGCGCCTACACAATAAATGAATAAAATATATATAAGAGAACCATATGTGAAGTAGAAAATTCTTCATTTCTCTAGTCCCCTAGTGGACGAATATAAAAGACAACATCTGAGTGGTTAGTAAGTTAAAAAATAAACCACGTGAAGTAAAGACCATCAAGTTTAGTAAATTGTTCTGTAGTGCCAACGTACAAATCTTACTTTGTGTAAACAAACTTTGAGTTAATTTGAAAACTTTAAAATCTGGTGATATTTATTTTGCAATAAAGAACTCAGTAACAACAAAACTTTTATAGATGGTGTTTTGCCTTAAGCTTTTTTAAGGCACAGTTAATTTATTTTAATTTATTTTTTAAAGACTGCACTTTTCGCAATAAAATATACACGACCGGTGGTTTCAACGTTTTCTTTATTAATGATTTCTTCTTCAAATAAAATGGCTCCTTACAGCTAGCTTAACTATAACAATTCATATTCTTATTTTATAAGTTTCCTAACGTGTAATGAATTCAGATCCGGGATTATCTAATTATTAATTCAAATAAAAACACTTAACTAACATAATAAAATGACTTAACAGATGGTATAGATGTAACAATACGATTGCCAACAAACAATATATTATACTGTTACGAAAGTGTCTTGCTTAAGTTTTAAAATAAAATAATTAAGCGATAAAGCGAACTACCGGTTACAAACCGCGTAGATTTTATACACACACAACAACAATTTGATATGCTGTTTACTAACTGCCTGGCATGCAAGACAAAAAAAAAAACAAAAAATACATGTATGCTTTTTACCATCTAAACGCGCAAGGCAAAACTAATTTTACAACAGCAAATATGCATGTTGTTTCCCATCTGCGTAGTTTACTAAGAAACAGTTTTCTACAAAAGACAACAGCAAATATTTTGAAATAAATCCCGAGCATAACCTTATCAGCAGAAAAACAAAAACAACTATACACACAGCCATACAGGCGCCTATACATCGAATAAACAGCATACAACAACAGAATGCGATACAAAGGAAGTAGAGAATTCTTAAATCTTCTAGACTTTGAATGGACAAATATAAATAGGGCAGCGTCTGGGTGGATAGTCAATCAGTGTAAAATTAAACCCCATCAAGTAAAGACGTGCATTTTTAAGTAAATTGTTCTGAAGTGTCAACTATGTGTACATAGTTAAAGTAAATAAAATTGTTATAAATTTAAAAATTTTAAAAACTGTTGTAATTATTTGTGCAGTAAAGAACTCACAATAAAACTTTTATAAAAGGCATAAGCGTAACAATACATTATTAAACATTTTTGATTAAATCGTTAATTTCTTTTAAATACAGTAGCAAAAGCTGCTCAGGAATTACTTTCTAATTAATTAATTTTGTTAATTAAAAATTGCTTGTGTTACTTCAAATTGAAAAAAAAGTACATTAGTTTATTGACAAGTGTGCTTAATAAGCAAAAAAATTGTCTTATCTAATGTGCTTATTAAAGTAATCTAATGTACTTATTATTAGATTATTAAGAAGAGAAGATAATTATAATAAAAATTAAAAACTCGCTTTAGATATTATTTATTACAGCCCATTTTTGTTTGTTTCTAATCTATTCTAACTTATAAAATCGCATTTCAGTTGCAGACTCTAAAATTTTATATTTCGTATTGGAGCATTCAAAATTGTTCCGAAGGAATATATTTTAATATTAAAGAATTCTATGACTCCAGCTTCAACCCTGTAAATTTCAACGACAAAATATGTGAAACTATAAAATCTTAGTACTAACTTTGAATTATTTTGGACCGCGAAGGTTCAGTTAAATTTATCTCTCATGCTCTACCGACTGAACTAGCGTGTGTGTGCACCTTATTTTTAGGATATTTCCCTTGTCCCCACTTAAGCAGACATAGAGTTTCATTAGCAGATATCTGTAATTACTAAAAAATATGTAAGCAAAATAATTATCATAATTATCATCATTATTAACATTATTGCTTTTGTAAATATCATTATTATTTCATGTTATTAGCCCAAATAATAAATAATATAAGTGAGATAAAAATTATTGCTCGTATATTTTTAGAACGCTTATACTAAATGTAGGCAAGTTCTATTAAGCTAATCTTAAGCATTGTAAAATTCTCTAAAAATTTTACATCCTCTTTATAAATTCTATAAATAAAAAAAGGTACAAATACAAAGTGAAATTTCCAGTAAAAAAAAAGGTATTTAAAGCAAACAAGAAAAAAAAGAATATAAAAATAAATTTTTAATTAAATGTTTTTCATAATTAGGTTTTGCTTTAGAAGTGATAGGAAGCAAATGTTCAGATGACCGAAATTGAACAATTTGATCTCATGTTATACATTGGGTTTACATAATATAACAGGTCATACTTTAATAGGAGCTCTTGCACCATGTCCACGATCACGTTTATTGAAACGGCGTTATAGGAAGTCAAAAATAAGCATCAGGTACCAAGGGAACCAATGCACAATGGACTATTTTACGAGAAAACGGCCAAAAGTCCTTTTTTTTCATAGTCCCCAATTGTAAAATTTTATAGATAAAAAAACTTTATTTTTACTATATCACACTGAACAGAGTGATACAAAATGAGCATTTTCAGTATTTTGCTAAAATGAGAAATTTCTTAGTTAATTTTTGATTTTTAAACAATTATAACTTTTTTTGTTGTACAAGATTTTTAAACGAGGACTAGCTTTATATAATAGCATAATTTGTTAGCTATTAGTAACGAAACTGAATTGTTTCTGATTGATTTTTGATTTTTAGAAATTATTTTTTAGAGGTCCAAATTTTTTCTAAATTCTCTTACTTAATAGCATAACTTCTAAAGTTCGTTAGAGAATGTAAAAGCATTAGCACTGTGTCATAGCACTAAATGTCCCCTACTCGCCCATATCCCATTGTATACCCAGCAGGATCGGACCGTGAGCACCAGAACAATTTTTCTGACACAAGGTCGAAAATTTTTTTGTAAAATGGAATTAGCACATGGAATTAAATTTTTTTTTGTTTTGCTATTTTGTAAGCACTTTATTTATTTTTGAAGTCGCCTTTATGAGAGACGTTGTTTAGATGAATATGCGTATTTTTAGAAAGAAAACAAAAATTTGTATTCAATTTTAAAGTCATGCACAGTTGGTCACAAAAATATTTTGCCTACTTAAAATAACAGAAATTGATTTGATTTGGGTCACAAAAGTACTTTGCTTTTTTAATTAATTTGGACTGATTGCAAAATATTTTTATTTTTCAAATTGTTAAATTGCTTGGAGCATATTCTTAAATTGGGTTATGATTTAGATTTAAAAAAAAAATAAGGAAAGTTACGAAAAAAGAAAGCAAAAAAAAACAAATTGAAGAAAAATATTTAGAAAAAGGCCTAATTATCGATCAGCCAAAGCAAGGAGAAGGGAACACAAATGATGGAAACACTGCAAGAATTTTTTTTCGGATCCAGAAACTGCAGCATCTATCGCAGGAGTATATTTAGAACTAATAAGGAGATTCAGCATTATTTTACAAGTTTTAGCATAGAGCAGAAAGCTAAGCAAAAAAGAAAGCAAAAAATTTTGAGAGTACGCCAAAAAACAGATATACTTGACAATAAAAATATATTCTTGGAGATATATGCCATCCACAGTTCATAAAATTTTATACCATGGGGAACAAATAATTTAACACAATATGCTACCAATAGGAGATCTATCTGAAGAAGCGCAAGAAAAACGAAACGAAGACTATAGACTTTTTTGTGAGCAGAATACAAGGAAAATTTCTAGATATTGTACTAATGAAGACTTGATTGTTATTTTATAATGCACATCAGATCCCTATATGTCAAACATCCGGAAAAAATGGAAAACTACTTCTATTGAACAAGACGTAGAATCTAAACTGCTTCTAGAAGATGAAAATCAAGGCTATTTAGAAGAAATAAAATTGTTTATTTGAAAGTAATTTTTCCAAACACAAGATTTATCTGTATGCATTTCATCCTTTTAAAATTGTTTGTACTTTAATAAAGTGTTAATCAATTTACAACAAAAGTTTACAAATACTAGTAGTATTTATGTTTATTTTGAAATTAAATACCTCCTTATCTAAAGTAAATTTGAACCAATGAATATATTTTTTATGCTTTTGCTACTTAATCAGCTAATTTTTAACTCAAATTGTTTAAAAAAACCCATCTTTGGCCTTCGTACTAAAAATTTCACAGGGCGAAAGCTTGGCCCTATCTAACTGAATTTAAGTTTTTAATAAGTATACGTTTGAAACGTAAATCCAAATATAAGACTTTATGTAAAACAAACTCTTTGAACAAGTTTTAATACTTTACTTTTGTTCCAAAAATCAGCTAAAATTAGGAATGCATTTTTAAATCACAATTATTTTTCTAAATTTTAACATCTTAAACGAAAGCCTATGATCTTACCTAGTAGACAAAAAATCTGCGTATCAAAATTACGATCCATTCAAAAGTTATATATTTTTGACCGCCTTCTCGTAAAATGGTCTACTGTGCGATGGTAATGATCATTGAAAATCATATTCCGGTGATATTAGAATATTGTATTAGAACGTATATATCAGTTAATAAGGAACACAGGCAGAGTCATTGATTCGAATACCGGTACAAGGATCCAAGAAACGAAAGCTTAAATTATATTCCGACTTTATCCTCGACTCTATTATGAGTAGACATACCTACAGAAGGAGCGATCATTAAATCGTACTAAATTGATTCTTTAGTGACTAACACAAATCAAAAAAACGCATGTACAGTTAAGGTACTAAGTGCACATCACGCACGTTTCATACGGATCTACTTTTTTAACTAATGCATGAAAATTTATCGAATCTATAAACTTTGGTATAATAAATTCAGATAGATATTTATACGCTATAAATCTGCGTACAGTTGATATGATAAGGTAGTCCCTCTTGCAATATATAGGGCGATAGGCTTTGGTAGAATGCACGCTTATATGATGGAATCGGTGCATGAAATTATTTGAGAGAGCTCGTTTCCTTGAAAATACACTCGTCCGACATAACTCTGAAAGGGCTGACAATATAAATACAATTCGGGTGTCATAGTACCTATCTTCAGTGAACCTTCTTGTATTAAACGGGAATGCAAACCTCCTACTATTATCATAGAAGAAACAACTTTTTGAATATAAATAACTCGGTATATAACACCGCTAAATAGGTCATAGACCAAATAGGTTATTAACTTTGCTAAAACATTTATTCCGTTTCTT
Source organism: Trichopoda pennipes (assembly GCA_030448955.1). Classification (NCBI taxonomy): domain Eukaryota; kingdom Metazoa; phylum Arthropoda; class Insecta; order Diptera; family Tachinidae; genus Trichopoda; species Trichopoda pennipes. The sequence goes on from JASKUP010000034.1 coordinate 12,198,262, forward strand.
TCCTTATTTAAAAATTATTCTAGGACTTATAGGACATTAAATATATATTTCTTCCTTTTAAATTTTTTAGGGAAAATTATTTACAAAAGTTGTTTAACATAAAATAACCATAAATGTTTTGTACGCACACATTCTGTAGACATATGAATAGATAATATATGATAAGTCCTTGGAAAATACAATAATAAGGAAGTAAGGAATAATTATGTAATCAAAATTTATTTTAAGAAAACATGTAAATATTGAATTTTATGATAATAAATAAATAAATACTAAGCAGCAATAGTATCAAAAAATATTACCAAAAAATAGATAAAAAAAATATTGAAGTGCCATTTTTTGTATTATAATTATTTGAATCGTAAAAAAACACTATATATATATATATATATATATATATATATATATATATATATATATATATATATATATATATATTAAATACCTGTAGGCTACTAGGTAGTGTACTAACTTGTCAGTATCGGAGTTGTAGGTTCGATTCCTAACGAAGACCTTGATTTTTATCACTACAAAAATAAAAATTGACTGTCGGTGGGGCTGCTCAGCGATGAAGGCATAGTCGCTGGTCGCTGTGCTGCCTTTATACGGCAGTTAATTTCCGACTATCCTTCTACTTTCACCACCTGTTTCATCTCTTCTCTATCCCTTTCCTAAAGAATTTAGCACGGTACTTAACTAAATAGGCATTGTTGTCTGAAGTGCTACTTCTCTTTAAAAAAAATATCAACTCTTCCCTTTTTATGAAGCAAATAAATTTTACGGGAGTAAAAACATTAATTTTACAAATTGATTTTATTGGAACTGTTTGTACTTGTATTTAAAATTGCAGCATTATTGATTACGCATGGCTCGCATGAAATAACACAATTTTAAATTATTGTTTTCCGTTCCAAATTATTTTATTTCGTTTTTAGTACGAATTTAATCTTTTTTAAAAATAAATTCGAATCATCAAATAGTTATTCACTCGTTATGAAAAATTATTTAGTCTGCAGGACAGACTAGATAATTGCGTCGTTTTCAATTTTATAAAATGCTTGTTGACATAATGATGGATAAATGGGTTTGGATAAGTTTAATTGGAGAAAGAACCGTTTAACAAATGTTTCTTCCGTAAAAATGTATATAAAATCAATTTATAAAACCGATGTCAATTCTGGCATTTAAATGTTTTTGCTCTTTTTTCTCTTTTCCATTACGAAATATATCCTATGCTCTTTACTTGCATTACATATTCGTTGAAAAAATTGTAATAACTTTAAATTGATTTCGTAAGTGTAACTTAAGCTAGTACTTCAATCTAGATGATTACAATGGCACGACAGACTATAGTTATCAAAGATAAAGGCTGCTTAGAATATCAAAATATGAGAATGACAAAAAAAAAACTAAATTTATCATGTAATGCATACTATGTGTTATAATATACATACAATTTTATGAAGTGATGTATTATAAATGTTTTTAGCTGAGTGTTCAACACTTAGAGTGGCATTTATTTAAGTTTTAATTCATGGCAACATCAGGTTGCTAAGGATATCATCGAAATTTGATTATGTAGGTATGCCTTTATTAAGTATGGTTCAATATTTTTAATTGTATACAAACATAATTAAAAATGCAGTGGAGCCGATAGTAAACTAAATAGTAATTCCGAAAATTTTGTCAAAATTGTCGACACAACTGACACATCTTAATATTAGAAACTATTGTGTATTTGTTTTGGCAACTTGCTCCACTGGCCAAATTTCCTCTTCGTATACGGTACTCCTAAATTATATTTAAGTATTCCATTAAGATATACAGGCAATACTACTGTCACTTAATCAAAAGTGATAGTTTCTTTAAAAAAGGGTATATATAATATCAGGAGAAGAAACTACTATTCTTTAAGGCGAATAACATGGGATAGTTTTTTAAGAAATAAAAAAATAAAACAAAAAATACGGTCATTTTTATTTCGCCTAAAATTTCTACATGTAGTCAACTTCCTCATTTGGAAAACATAAAGTACCACATGAAAATCTTAAAGATTTATAACAACGAACATTCTTTTTTGGTGTATTTTGAGTTTATATATATTAGACTTTGGGTTTCAGCTGTATAGTAAGCGGTTAGTCTAATTATTCTATGTTTTCAGTCCGGCTATGACTTAAATGTTCACAAGAAACTAAATAATAATAATTGCCCCAAAAAAGCTGGCTAATCCTCTTAATTAATCATAAAATATGAAGCAGCCCACTTATATATTATATTATTTGCTATATATTAATTTCTAGTTTAAGCTCTAATGGAATTTATTTATATACAAATACAGTGTGTTTTACTTGTTCTTCAAATGAAAACGCAAAATCTTAGGAATAAGATTATTTCAAATAATTATTTCGTTTCCGTGAATTATGATATAAAATTTGGCTAGTTAGTGGAGGTCGATTTGCCACTTCCGAGTTTAAGCTATTACTCCAATTCAATCCAGTATTTGCTCTTACCCTAAATAAATAACCAAAAGCAAAAAACATTATTTGTTTCAATCGATAAATAATTAGAGCCTATCATTATCACATTCAAAGTCACAGTATAAACGATCAGAAATATCTTTTGTTTGGGTACGGTTTTCCGTCGACCCTCGTCAAATTTGGTTTTTGAACAAACCGGTTTCGGCTGTTTGCCATCTTCAGTGTTCTTTTCGTACTAGTTGCGTTCTATTGTCAGTTGTGTTTATATAGTTCGTGTCTCCCTTCATGTTATTGCGTTCGTCCCTTTCTGTCTTTTTTGCCTACATCTCTCTCTCCTTTTTTTGTTTGTCTCTTTTTACTTAATTTGTCGCTCCCTTTTGCATTCGTCTTCTTTCCTACCTAAATTCTTTTACGATCATGCTTGTTGTCCGTTTTTGTTTATGTGTGAACCTATTGGGTTTTTCTCTTTTTCCTCTTTTATGTGACATAATAATCTGTAATTGTACGTTTATGATGTTCTTTATTGCCTTGGTCTTGTGCACCTTCGTAACGTTTTTGTGCTGGTGTAGTGTTTGTTTTCCTGTAAAAATGTTTCAACGGTTCAAATATTGTGTCCGAAGCAGTGTTTATTTGTTCATTTATTATTCTTCCGTCAAACGTTTTTTGTTTGTATATTTCCATGTTTTCCAATACATTTAGTCTCCTTCCTTTGTGCTGTGTGTGAAGCAATTTAACCGTTGTCTTAATATGTCCTGGTGAACATTTGCTGTTGAATATATGGTTCGCAAAGTTTGATTCGGGATTTGATTTTGGTTCTCGTAGTTTTTTGTTATAGTCTCTAATGTGTTCCCTAAATCTGGTCTTAATTTTTCGTCCTGTTTGCCCGATGTAGCTATAATGACATGTACAAGTTAATTTGTACACTCCTTGTTTGTCTAGTATATTTGCCTCGGTTGTTTTATTCCGTAGTATTCTGCCTAGGTTGTTTCCCGTTCTGAATGCGGTATTGATGTTGTGTTTTCCAAAGAATTTAGCCAGTTTGTACGCTGATTTTCCCATATATGTTAATGTAGCCCATTTTTTTCCTTCCTTCTCCTGTTCTTTGTTCGTTCCAATTTGTTTCTTAATGTTATCTACGAGGCGCTTTTTGTATCCGTTGTTTTCCGCTATGGTGTATATTGCTTCCATTTCCTTCATATACATTTGCCGTGTTAGTGGTGTTCTCTCGAGTCTTGTTATTAACTGCCTGATTGCTGCGTTTTTGTGTTGCTGGGGATGATTTGATGAATTGTGTATTATTGTGTCCGTTGCTGTTGGTTTCCTGTATATTCCATATTCGATTCTGTCCGAGATTATGTTCCTCCTGATCGTTAGGTCTAGATAATTAATTCTCCCCTCCTCTTCCTTTACCATTGTAAATTTTATGTCCTTGTGTCTTCCATTCAAGTAATCCAGAATTTGCTCCTCGTTATTTCCTTCTAGTATACATATGATTTCGTCGAAATACTCTATTTTTTGCAGCATTTTGTAAAATAAATAAAAACTTTTAATGCCTAATTTTAACACGACTTTTTTTATTTGTTTTAGCTAGCCTTGAGGGTTCTATTGTTGTAGCAGATGTTCCTTTCTGTTTACTGAATTCGCCTAATATTAGGCTAGAGTAACTTCTTTGAAAACCAAAATATAAATCTTGAGGACCGTTGCATCTGTAATTCTAAAAACAAACAAAATTAAATGTTTTCGAAAGAAAAGCTTCTGTTAAACATATAAATAACTACAAGCTAGTCTTGCTTATTCAGATAGTAGATTTAAAGCCTATTTTCTTCAACTAATAAGCAAATTATATATCAATGACTTCTAATGAATATTTTCATAACGCTAAAACTACCCATACACTCTACCAAATGAAAAATACACTCAGGTGGACACACCTACCGGAATAATATAAAAGGTGGAAATATTAGAATAGGCTCGCATAATATTCCAAGTGGCGGGAAATCTATCTAATGAGTAGATACGACCTTATTGAAAGAACTACTTAAACCCGAACAAACAATGCCTTACTAGTACAGTTCAGAACTCGGCTTGATAACGTTGACATTACATCGAAAACGCCAAACAAACAGCCAGCAATGGCGGGTTACACTAAAGAAAATGACAACAGAAACAGGAATACGTTTAAGTAAAATGGCGAATACGAAATTCTTATAATTTGCTTATCACTTTAAGTATCATATTCAAATCTCTATGAATGCTAATTGAGAGTCGTGCAGCAAAAAACGTTTTTTAAATAAAAATATTTGAAATAAACAGCAAATTTTAAACCACAGTGCAATTTCAAGAATTAATTGTTTTTCAAAGTTCAATTTTATGTATTTTAAGGTAAAAAAAAATCCTTGCAAGTAAGTTACTTATACTTGTATGGATGACATCCAACAACTATAACATACATTGTGTGGCTAAAAATTACTATCATAACATTTAACAACAAAAAAAAAACCCTGCGATAGGACCTACTGGCACATTACCATTTATAAAGGCAACAGCAGAAGTGCTACTAGCTTGGCACAGTGTTAATTGAAGCGAAAATGAGAAAATAAAAATTAAGAAATGAAGCAATTACTTTCGTAATGGAAATTACATGTGCAGAAACTTAAAACTTTTCTTCATTAGGCAAAATGAAATTTTAAACATTATTGCCGTAATTTTCGATCTCCTTTTCATACTAAATCTATAATTAAGTTATATTGGTTAAAAAAAATGAGTACTAATTGAACATGTTTAGCTACCAAACAGTCTGTCTGCCTTCCTATAAAATACGTTTGTAGTGCATTGACACGAGTCAACAAAAGATTGAAGAAGAGAATATGTGACAGGCATTTTGATGCGACGTCAATAATGTATCAGAATTTAAAGCAAAATTTAATATTTTGCTAAATATTTCTTACATTTCTAGCCTAATTAAATTTGTTTAATGCAAACTAAAAGAGCACCTTATTTTTTTTTTTTTAATAAAATAAAAAAAGTTGGAATAATTAATTTGGGCATGTTAGGCGCAGCAGCATTCTGAGCAAGTGCTAATATCTATATATATATATATATATATATATATATATATATATATATATATATATATATATAAATAGATTATATATTTGAATTATTATATATATTATATATACTATATATATTAATTTATATTAATAAATATAATATTTTAATTTCTACCAATGAATTAATATTAAGTTGTTTATTTTTCCTCCGCCCACGCATCGAAAGCGCTCGCCAGAAAGTACAGGAAATAGCAATAGTAATTAATATTAAGTTGTTTGGATTTGTTCCCCCACTAAAAGAAATACGGTTGTCATTTTCTTCTATCTAAACTGTCATTGCTGGCTGTTTGTTCGATGTGACTGGTGAGCGCTTTCGATGTAATGACATCATTGTCTAACCGTTTTCTAGTCCGCACTGGTGAGTCAGTGTTCGTTCGGGTTTAGATAGTTCTTTCATTAGGGTCGTGTCTATTCATGTAGGAATATTGCCCGTTGGGTGTCAACTTATAACTTCCGTTTAAATTTTCACTCTGCTATATTATTAATCATGAAACTTTAAATCATAACTTAATGCAGATTATTTTACTATATCATGAGGCTAGACAAAAACAAAATATAGAATTATAACCTAAGTAACCTAATTGTTATTTAGGAAATGTTTGTATATTTTGAATAGCAAAATGTAAGTTCAATAATGTTAATTCCCCCTTTTAAAAATGAAACGTCCCCGTTTCAACTACCTATATATCACCTAATGTTATTTGTATGTACCCGTTTGCCAGGATTCATTCCTAAATCCTTTCCAATGACTTCTTCCAAAAATACTTTATGTCTTTGTTATCTAGCTTTTTTTATTTCAGGGAACAAATAATACTTCTCCTACATTAAATTTTCGATTAGTACCATCTTAATTAGTTTCAGTTTTTCCTGCACTTCTGCTATCTTTCTCATATATTTTGAAGTTAACAACATCAAGAGGTGTTTGGTGTGTAATGGAATGTAAGTTATACTGTTGTCATTTCTTTCGATCTTTGCTGGTGTAAACGGCGAGTGCTTTCGATGTAAAGACATTATTATCAAGCTGTGTTCTAAACTGTAATTGGGTGTCAGTGTTCGTTCAAGTTTAGGATCGTGTCTACTCATGTAGGTAGAAGGCCCGCCACCTAGCATTTTATGTGGGGTAATCTAATATTTTAGTCTCTATATTGATATGTTGTTGGGTGTTAACTTATAAGTTCCAGTTAAATTGTTTCTCTGATGTATGGGATTTTTCAACAAGAAGTTTGTTTTTCAATTGTGACAACACCAACAACCTGATAGTTTTGACATTTATTTATTGTAATTCCTACAATTCAATTTCGCATGAAAATCGCATTAAAATAATTAAATTTCACTGTGATTCAATGGCGGTTCTGTTAGAGTTACATTTCGGAAAATTCGAAATATATTCAAACAACATTTTAGTCGTTAAATTTGAGACGACAGGCTCGTTACAAAATGTGCAAACACCAACGCATGTTCGACCCAGTCATTTAACTGAAAACAATGCAGCCGTGAGCCACAGTGTTGAAGCAGATTCAAATTTGTCAATTCCTCGACGTTCGCAAGAATTGAAGTTACCGAAAACCTCCGCATGGCGAATTTTGCGTATGGATTTGACTTACAAGGTTCAACTGGTGCAGAAATTGCAGCCAACCGACCATTCACATCAGCGTAGCTTCGACCAATTTATACAGAAACAATCGGCTGGTTTTTCTGAAAAAATAATTTTTTCAGACGAAGCCCATTTTCACTTCGCATGATATGTCAACCAACAAAATTGCCGTATTTGGGCTTTCGAGTGCGATTATTAAGAAGCCTATGTATACTAAACATGTCACTGTATGATGCGCTATTGGGTCGTTTTTTTCGAAGAAGAGACTGGATATGTGATACGGTCAATGGATCACGCTATGACGATATGCTAACTACTCAATTTTGGCCTATTATTGACGATGTGGATATCACTGACATGTGGTTTCAACATACCACACAGCCAATGAAACGATCAATTTATTGCAAACTAAATTTCCCGATCGAATAATTTCACGACAATCAGCAGTTAAGTGGCCAGGAAAATCCTGTGATTTAACAATACTGAATTTTTTTTGTGGAGCTATGTTAAGGACATAGTCCTTACGGAGCCAATCGAATCTATTTGACCTTTCAAACTCTAAATCCGTAATATGATTATCGAAACTTTGATAAAAGAATTGACACCTGTTAGTGTGGGCGTGGTGGACAGTTGCCAGGAAGCATTTTGAATTCATAATTTTCTTTTCGTAATACAATGATAATTTGAATAATCTTAATCTAAATTAACGAATTTGTGAGACCGCAAAAAAGAAACGCAAACAAATAGGCTTGATGCCCACCGCGACTGTTTTAACGGCAGCAGTAATGGAGTCTATTTTACTTTGGACCTTTCACCGTCATCTGCCAATGCACATTTATGGCGTGTGTGTATTTTTGAAGTAAACAACGCTCAATATTTACGTTAATGCGATACCATATAATATCAAAACACAGTGCACAAAAAAATTAAATGCATTGAATGAATGAATGAATACACAAAAATTCATTCAAGTCGATCCAGTCGTGTAGTTGAATAACCTGGATACCGACTGCAGTGCCATCTGCCGGACTGGCTTGTGAATGTAAACCAACCAAAGTGCATGCAAAAAAAATTTATTCAGTGACAGGCACACGTACAGTATGGGAGTACCTCCCATACCCGTCTATATAGGCAGCAGAACTTAAAATATGTTCACTCAACCTAAATACCAAATTCTGTGCAAGTACCGTTATCAGGAACAGAAATAATAGAATTTTAATTTCTGGCTTGTTTGGGAGGTACCACGCAAATAAGAAGGTTAAGGCGTTAAGAGAACAATTATAATTTCAAATATTCTAAACGAAATTAAAGGTTTGGATAGCTTTTAAAATTAATAAAATTTAAAGACTTTAATATTCTGTTGATGTTTTATCATTTTCAAACAATTATTTCTTCAACAAAACGTTACATTACAAATATGACATGTTCTTGGTTGTTGAAAAATTTCTGCTTACCTGAATTCTGCTACACTGAATATTATTTCTGATTACTCCGGTGTCAACTTTGGCTCGGTGGATCAGATACTCACATAACTTTTTGGTAAATCTATTTACTATACCTTAAAAGGACGAATTTATAAAAATTATTTGCAACATAAGAATTCTAGCGAAAAATCCAAACTGATTTCTAACTCGTTAAGCTAATGATTTGACGCGGAAGTACAAAAGTAGTAACTGTAAGACGGTAAGATGACGTAAAGTTTGTGGATGCTTCAAGAAATTATCAGAAGTAGTATTCTAATTCCGTCTAATTTAAAAGCAAACGTAATTTTTTATTCATGAGAATTTACAGAAAGCGAATCAGCGCTTAAATATGCTAAGCGTAACTGCAGTCAAATACTATAAAATCTATAACGTATATTATACTGTAATTAAAGAAAAATAAATTTTGTTGTTAAAGTATTTTCAATTAAAATAATCACATGATAAAGAGCATAACCCTGTTCTATTTTTGGGTGATTTTTTTTCTTTTTTCTTTTTTTTTTTGTTAAAGAAAACTTAGTTCATTGGGGATGTCAGAAAAACTTGTTGAAGGAAAAAAGAAAAAAATCCTTACAGCACAAAAACCAAGTGTTAACAAAACAATTTGTTTTACTTAAAGATTTAAGGAATACAACGTCAGTGTATTCTTAAATGAATAAGATGAATGGAATTTAAAGTTAAACAAACTGTTAAAAATACAAAGCAATTATTTAATATTTACCCTAATAGTAAAATATAACTTAAAGATATATAATAAATAAAAAGAGTTAATATATCTTCTTGGCACAAAAAAAACAAACTGAACCTTAAAAAAAAAGTTTTAAACCAACATTAAGAAAGTTTTAAAGAACACAGATGAAGGCAAAACGAAAATAAATAAAAACTATGTATAATTAAGGAATACGTAAAATTCACTTAAATGAGTTGTTAATAAATGTGAAACAGTTTATTAAAGCTAAAAGTTGCCATTTTACTTTGAACATCTATATATTTTACATTTAATTATAATTTTAAATAAGATATGAAATTAAACTATTATTTTGTAGGGAATAATGGCAATATGCAATTCCTTAGACAAGTAATATGCCCTGTTTTGAACACAAACATATATTGAACTATAATTTAAAAGTATTTTATATATGCATACTTTTTTTAGCATTTCCCCAACTACAATGTGCTACATTTTGCAAAAGAGTTTTCTAACCGATATCTAACATGTTTCTTTATCCACACACATTTACTTGAGCACAATGTCTTAAAATATTTTAAATTTAATTTCAAAATAAATTTAAGTTGAAATTTGTTCTGGAAAACTTGGCAATACTTCTATTATGCAAGAATTTTTTTAGCTTTTTGTTTCGCTTTGTCTGTAGTCTGGTAAATATTGTCTTATATACTGCAACACAATGGGAGTTATTTACGATAATTAACTTGGAGAAGTGTATTATTTTGCATGTAAATGGAAACTAAACCACAAATTATATGAAGAAAAAAAACTGTTCTGGCTCGTTTTTCGGAACTCTTTCGTTTTTAGGTCATTTTCTGCTAAAATGGATCATCTTTCTGAAAAGACAGAATGGCGATTGTGTTGTCTGAAAATATTACGAACTTTACGAAATGTAACTTTAACACAACCACCGTTTTCATAGTGGATTTTATTATTTCAATACGATTTTCGTGCGAAATTGATGATAAATGTATCCATTACAAATACGTCAAGAAAAAACTCGAATGTAAAAACTATCATGTTGTTGGTGTTGCCACAATTGAAAACCAAACTTCTTGTTGAAAACCCCATATTTAAGAACCTTTGCAATTTTAAATTCTATGTTGATATTTTGTATTGGATATGGCTGTTAAAAGTTTTATGTATGCGCTTAAAACGTTTCGAAAAATATCGCTACATACATCATAGAGGCACATATTGTGTGCATAGAAAGACTAAAGAATTATGCTACTTCTTTACGGCACTCTCTTTATTTTTTTCCTTTTATAGTTGTAGAGTAGAGCGTATTTAATAAAGCATCTGCGGTTTAATTGGTAAGGAAGTGTCGTGCAATCAGAAATCTTAAAAGATCCTATATGAAATAAAAAACACATCTAATTCTGTGTTCTTGAACAAATTTTTCATAAAAACAATAGTGCAGCTCTTAGCTACAGTATAACAGCATTATTTTATGTCTTAATATCAAAGTAGCTTTAATATTACGGAAAACATTTTTGTCTTTACGTAATGACTTTTTCCTAGAGGTATGTTTAAACACACACATACACATATAGAAACAAACATACTAAACATGCATTTAACATAAATAAACATTTCTCCAAATAATAAGTTGGTATTGATGATCATTAGAGTTCACTAATATCTGTCTGTACATTTTCTCGATGTCGGTTGTAAAGACAAATCTTTTCAGTCGAAAACGAAGCAATATGGAAAATAACTCACTCTGCACCGTTGGGCCAGCGTACATTAAATCGTTCAAGGAGTAACGAGATGATGTTTTTGCCGATGCGTCGAATACAACTCTTAATTTCGTTGTAGTACTATCTGGTTTTAGGACACAGTGAGGAGGAATGAAATATATAGGATGTGTGATAGCATCAATGTTTACTTTTTGCATGTGTCCAAGTTCCTCATATTCCCTCATAAATTGCACATATTTGGATTGGATCTGTTTGTTCAACTAAGTACTTATATTTATATTAAATTAAATTCTTTTTTTTTATCCCACAGTGCACAGTGTAAATTAAGTTTAAAAAGGTACATGGAAAAACTAAATTGTAAAAGGAATTTGTAATGAATAGAACGTGATGTGTAACATATTGCAACTAACAATGTTCATGTTGGCTCCATGATATTTATTTGACTAGTTCTTTTCAATTGAAATTTAAGTTGATTTTGTTTAATTTTTCTTTTTTGTAACATTTCATTTCAATCTACAATTTTTCTTCTTCCCAATAACGTACTTCAACTTGCATATTTTTTGCTTAAAGCGTTTTACATGCAATTGACGTTCTTTCTATAAAAAGAAATGTTGAATTCATCTTTATTTTAAAAAAAAATTATACAAAAGGATAAAACGTACATCAGTATAAATAAGTAAAAAAAAAAACTTTACTCCAATTGTAAAGTTAATAGAATATTGCGTGTGTAGGTGCTTTCTTTTGAAATTTCTTAAACTTAAACGATTTAAATTTTAAATGTTTGGCAAGGAAAAGAGCAAAAGATTTTCATTTTTTTTTTAATAATTATAAAAAGGAATTACACTTGTTTTTAAATAAATAAACAAGGAATCTTATATTTTAACTTAATGTTGTTATCTGTGTGTTTTATTCTGCCTGGGTTGTTTTACAAATGACTATATTACAAAATTTTACACTTTTAAAGCAATATCTTACATGGGGATGGATATTTAGATTTCAATTTTTATGCTTTTATTCTTTTCCTTAACACAAAATTATAAAAGTTTTTAAAGGCAAAATTGTTAATTGAAAATAAATTTTTTATTGGTTTTAAAATGAGTTGGTTACGCCAACTCTTTTTTTTTTTTTTGTTAAAGAGAAGTAGCACTTCAGGCAACAATGCCTGTTGGCAACGTAACCAGAATCGTCCGGCATCACCAAAAAACTAAAAGAAGGCCTTACTACCGCAGCTAACTTCAGCCGCAGCCTACTTCAGCACATACGTGAAACTTCCTAAAATTTTCCTTTTTTTTACCGATACTTGCAGAGGGAAGTTGGTGCTGCTAATGAAGCCAAGCCGATCTCAACTGGTGTTTTCCACAAAAAGAGTAAATCATCATATTATTTGTTATAAATTATTTAATATTTGTTACTTAAAATTGCAGATATTTTAATAAATACAAATTGCTTGATATAATTTGTTTGATTCAAAATACATCGGAAAGCACCAGGCCAAAGGCTGGCGTGCCTTATTTACAATTTTAAAATATTCTTTTTTTTTGGTATGTCAACTACTCGCAAAAAAAACTCATCTGTGATCAATTCCCAATCGCAACTCATCTGTAATTTGCATCAACAAGTGTCGCTTCTTCAACATCAATTCCCAATCGCAACTCATCTGTAATTTGCATCAACAAGTGTCGCTTCTTCAACATCAATTCCCAATCGCAACTCATCTGTAATTTGCATCAACAAAGTCGCTCCTTCAACATCAATTCCCAATCGCAGTAAGTAAAAATGCCGTTTCTAAACGTAGAAGGTCAAGAGCAGAATGAACAAATTGATCACAATTGCTCGCTTTGTCCCGATCCCTCTGACGGTAATATGACAACCTGTGTAGGCTGCCACAAAAAATTCCACAGAAATTGTGTTAATGTCACGGGGAACATAACCTATAAATGTTCTCAGTGTTCACTTATAAGACCTACTTCCCCTACCTCCAGCGTATCCAGCCATTGTTCAAACCTTTCTAATAGCACACAGGCAAGAAAAATACAATTGCAACTTAAAAGGTTAGAGGAAGAACGTGAACTTAATAAAGCCTACCTAGAAAAAAAGTACCAGCTTCTAGAAGAAGCCGAAGCCCTCTCTGACAGTTCGTTCGTAAAGTCCCAGCCCGTTAAAAATTGTTTACCGTCGTCAGATCCTAACCCTAGTTTGCCTCAACCATCGATGACAAATGATCAAAATAACTTTACAAACCCGCAATCAAATTTATTGCCCCCCGAATTAATAACGTCCCGAGAACGAGTGGAATTTCGTCCACAAACGATTACTACCGCTGCCATAAATTCATCGTTGACTACATCTACAGTACCAAATTGTACTAATACCAACGCCATTAGCGGTTGGTGTCAACCTCGAATGCAGCCAACAGGGCCAAACGTCCCAGCTCAATGTCACGGTGCAATAGGCACTTCATTGCCTGCAAATGTAAACATACCCTCTGACACAAATCAAAATAATTTTTATCAACGAAATTTATTTGAGTCCGCTCCACAACAATTTGTTGCTTGGCAGCAGAATTTATCATCCACGAACTACACAAATAACACGCCAAATGTGGCCGCGTTTCCATCATCGTATATTGCGCCACAGCAAAGACTGCAACAAAATCACTTAAGTGCCCGTCAATCGCTTCCTAAGGAACTTCCGACATTTGCTGGCCTACTAGAAGAATGGCCTGTATTTTCCTCCACCTACGAATGGTCCACCTCCGCTTGTGCATTCACTGATATGGAAAACCTCATACGCCTTCAAAAGGCTTTAAAAGGAGAGGCTTTACATAGTGTGCAGCACATGCTTATCCATCCATCAAATGTCTCAAGTATTATGCAGCTACTCCGTGCGCTGTATGGCCAACCTGAAAAAATAATACAATCATTAAAATATAAAGTCAAATCTTCCCCAAAAGTAGATGAAAACAATCTTAAAACCCTTACTTTCTTTGCCATAGATGTTCGAAATCTTATTTCCACAATAAACGCTAGTAAATTATTTGATGAAATGAATAATTCTTCACTTATCTTTGAATTAATACAAAAATTGCCGCCGTCCTACCAAATGCAATGGGCATCACAAAAAATGTTTTTAAATAATCAAAATAAAAAGGCAAATTTATTAGAATTTGATAATTGGCTCTTTAACATTGGTATAACAGCTAGTTCTATATCAGTCGATCACACAATGTACAAAAATAAACAAAGAATAAACGCATACACAACTCCAACCACAAGTAAAAAGGTTTTTATCCACGATGTTGGTGAACAAAAATGTATTGTTTGTAATAACAATAACAAGTGCAAAACAGTAGCAAATTGTCCTAAATACTTATCGATGGATCGCGGTGAAAAATGGAGCATGGTGAGAAAACATAGTTTGTGTAAATATTGCCTATCAAAACATAGTGGCGAATGCTCCAGAAAGACAAAGTGCGGCAAAGAAGGGTGCGAATATTTTCACCACTCGTCATTACATCGTTACTCAGTACCTGTTAATAAAGAAAACGAAACGTCAACAAAATATGTTAAAAATAACGCTGGAATAGAAGTTGTAAACAACAGCCACTTAGCTAAAGTGAAAGATTTTGTTTTATTTAAAGTAATTCCAATAAAAGTATATGGAAAAAATAAAGTTGTTGAAACATTTGCGTTTATAGATGAGGGATCCAGCATCAGTTTAATGAATGAAAGTTTAGCAAAACAATTGGAGGTCAGTGGTAAACCAAACTCATTATGTTTGCGGTGGACAGGAGGTATGGAAAGAAAGGAAAACAGTTCTCAAAGTCTAAAAGTCTTGATTTCAGGCAACAATAACAAACATTTTGATATTAGCGTTTACACTGTGGCTGCGCTACAACTTCCCGTTCAGTCATTAAATTATAAGGTGATTTCAAGTGAATATAGCCACTTGCGAGGATTGCCTGTAAAAAGTTACATCAATGCTAAGCCACAAATTTTAATCGGATTAAATCATGTTAACTTAGGTGTTTCGCGCAGAATCCGGGAAGGATCTTTATATGAACCGATGGCAGCTTACACAAAACTTGGCTGGCTTATTTATGGAGCTTCAGAGGTAAATAAAAACAAAGGTATGAGCTTAAATTTTCATGTATGTGAATGCTCTCTCAATAATAATGATAGCGCGTTAGAACGTTTAGTCAATAATTTTTATTCCCTCGAAAGCTTAGGTATAAGTGTAAAAGACCCCTTAATTGCTAAAAATGATAAAAGGGCGTTAGACCTCTTAAATAAATTTACGAAGCGAAAGGCAAATGGTCATTTTGAAGTCCCACTACTATGGAAATACGACATTATAGATTTGCCTGATAGTTATGAAATGGCACTTAAACGCCTCAATTGCATTGAAACTAAATTGCGAAAAAATGTCGAGCTTTTGAAAATATTTCAGGAAACAATTAGCAAATATTTGTCAAAAGGCTACATTCGGAAATTAGATTTTCTCGAAATTAATCGTTCTGATAAAAAGGTTTGGTATCTTCCAATCTTTGCGGTTTTCAACAAAAATAAGCCCGGAAAATTTCGCGTTGTCTGGGATGCGGCCGCGAAAACAATGGGTATGTCCCTTAATTCATATTTACTAAAAGGACCTGACTTGCTAGCCAATTTACCCTCCGTTCTTTTTAAATTTCGTCAAAGATCCGTGGCGGTCTGTGGAGACATTGAGGAAATGTTCCACCAAATCTATATAAGGCCTGAAGATCGAGATGTACAACGGTTTCTTTGGCGTGATTGTTTGTCAAATAGAGCCCCTAATATCTACGTCATGGATGTCATGATTTTTGGTGCTTCCTGCGCTCCTAGCATTTCACAGTACGTGAAAAATATAAATGGAAAAGAGTTCGAAAGTACATATCCTAGAGCGGTTAAATCTATAATAGAAAACCATTACGTTGATGACCTTCTGGACTCTGTCGATACGCCAGAAGAAGCAGCAAAACTTATTTCAGACGTAACATACATTCACCAAAAAGCTGGCTTCAATATTCGAAACTGGGTCTCTAACAACAAACCGATTCTGAAATCCAATGTATCACAAGGGTCTTCGGGTGCTAAATGCCTTAATCTACAGGAAGAAAAACAAATAGAGAAAGTATTGGGCATATTTTGGGATCACGATAGTGACATCATAACCTATAAAATATCTTCTTGGCTAACTGAGAGTGAAATATTTTCCGGTGGGAAAATACCTACTAAAAGGGAGGTGCTAAGATTTGTCATGTCAATTTATGATCCTCTTGGTATTATTGGACATATTATTATGTACATAAAAGTTTTTATGCAGGAAGTGTGGCGTTCAAAAATCGACTGGGACGAAAAAATTCCCCATGAACTAGTTCTTAAATGGAACCAATGGATAAAAATTTTGCCCGATATTCAAAATATAAAAATTCCTCGTTGTTATTTGAATTTCTTTAAAAACTATGATGACGTTGAAGTTGAATTGCATACGTTTGTAGACGCTAGCCAAAATGGATATGCCGCAGTGTGCTACTTCAGGCTGAAAAAACAGGACGATATTTTTTGCTCAATAGTAGGCTCAAAGACACGAGTGTCACCTTTGAAAATAACATCGATTCCACGATTAGAGCTCATGGCCGCTTTAATAGGAGCTCGATTTGCAAAGTTTATAGTTGAAAATCATGATATTAAAATAAATAAAATTTGCTTTTGGTCTGACTCGAAAACTGTTTTGAGCTGGCTTAATTCGGACCATCGTAACTATAGTCAGTTCGTTGCATTTCGGATTACAGAAATTTTGGAATTGTCTTCGATTAAAGACTGGAAATATATTCGCAGCAAACAAAATGTAGCTGATGACGCTACCAAGTGGTCAAAATCTCCCAAGATCTCAAATACGAGCAGGTGGCTCGAAGGCCCAGAATTTTTACTCCTCCCAAAGAGCGCATGGTCGTTAGATGAAATTCCACTTGACTCAACTCAAGAAGAGCGGGTGCATCATTCGTTTAGTATCGCAAAAGATTATAATTTATTTGATACTACAAGATTTTCAAAATGGATTCGCCTACTGAGGACAGCAGCATATTTTATTCGATTTGTAAACAACTGTCGTAAAATTGATGGGCAAAAGGGCGAGCTAACTCAAGTAGAATTGAAAAGCGCCGAAAAATTATTATACATTCAGGCCCAATCCGAAAGTTACCGTAACGAAATTGCTTTATTGAGATCAAACAAAATAATAACAAAACATAGCTGTATTTATGAAAAAAATCCATATTTAGATGATGGAATTCTTAAAAGTGAAGGTAGAATTGACAATGCCGATGTTCCAATGTCTCAAAAACGACCAATAATACTACCTAGGAAAAGTTACATCACTGAATTGATTTTAATGTACTACCATGAAAAGTTGCATCATATAAACCACGAAACTGCTATTAATAAGATTAGGCAAAAGTATTATGTTGCAAAACTTCGCACTACCTTTAATTCCATAGTCCACCGTTGTACTATGTGCAAAATTAAAAAAGCCAGGCCTCGAAATCCACAAATGGCAAAACTACCTCATGCTCGCCTCGCATCATATATGGCACCATTTACACACACCGGGGTTGATTTTTTTGGACCCTTTTTTGTCACCGTAAATCGTCACAAGGAAAAAAGATACGGGTGTTTATTCACATGCCTAACAGTCAGAGCAGTCCATATTGAAATCGCCCACTCATTAACTACAACATCCTGTATTTTCGCCATACGCAATTTTATGGCTCGGAGAGGAATTCCGCATGAATTGTACAGCGACAACGGAACGAATTTTGTCGGTGCTGAGAGAGAGCTACGAGAGGCTTCGGTAAACATTGATAAGGATGAGCTAGTCAAAACTTTCACTACCACTACAACAAAGTGGAATTTTACTCCCCCAGCTTCACCCCACATGGGTGGTGCATGGGAGCGCCTTGTGCGCTCGATAAAAACAGTTTTATACAAAATAATGCCGCTAAGGACACCAAGTGATGAGCTGCTAATAAGCATGATGATTGAGGTGGAAAATGTAATAAATTCTAGGCCTCTCGCCTACGTACCTATCGATGGGGAAGGAAACGAAACGCTGACTCCAAATCATTTTCTCGTCGGAAGCTCTAACGGGTTAAAGCCTATGACTCTTTGTAACGACAGTGGCATTTTATTAAGGCAAAGTTGGCTGGCCTCACAACAATATGCAAACATTTTTTGGAAAAAATGGTTGACCGAGTATCTTCCTACTTTAACTTGTAGGTCGAAGTGGCATGATCGGACAAAACCTTTAGTACAGGGCGACCTTGTGATCATAGTTGACCCTTCTCTACCTCGTAACGTATGGTTGCGTGGAAAAGTTTTAGAAACGCGATTGGCAAGCGACGGTCAAGTGCGAAGCGCAAAAATACTTACTAAAAATGGAATTCTGGAAAGACCAGTGGTCAAGCTGGCGATTCTGGATATAGCTCCTCAAAGAGAGTCTGGCGGCGAATGAGCTTCTTGCCATACTGTGGGGGGAATGTTGGCAACGTAACCAGAATCGTCCGGCATCACCAAAAAACTAAAAGAAGGCCTTACTACCGCAGCTAACTTCAGCCGCAGCCTACTTCAGCACATACGTGAAACTTCCTAAAATTTTCCTTTTTTTTACCGATACTTGCAGAGGGAAGTTGGTGCTGCTAATGAAGCCAAGCCGATCTCAACTGGTGTTTTCCACAAAAAGAGTAAATCATCATATTATTTGTTATAAATTATTTAATATTTGTTACTTAAAATTGCAGATATTTTAATAAATACAAATTGCTTGATATAATTTGTTTGATTCAAAATACATCGGAAAGCACCAGGCCAAAGGCTGGCGTGCCTTATTTACAATGCCTATTTAGTCAAATACCGTGCTACATTCTTTAGGAAAGGGATAGAGAATAGATGAAACAGGTGGTGAAAGTAGAAGGATAGTCGGAAATTAACTGCCATATAAAGACAGCACAGCGACCAGTGACTATGCCTTCATCGCTGAGCAGCCCCACCGACAGTCAATTTTATTTTTGTAGTGAAACAACCAAGGTCTTCGTTGGAAATCGAACCCACAACCGCCATACTGACAAGCTAGTACACTACCTACTAGCCTACAGGGGCACCTAAACTTACCCTAAAACTGGTAACTTGCATATAAATATAATATATATAAATCAGCTTTTAAGACACTGTTGATTCATTTTTGTATTCTACAGATATTTATGTATATTATTAATTTTTGAAATGAGTTCAAACGTTTTTTGTATGATAATAATTAATTATTTTAGATGACTTAAGTTCATTTACAAAGGGATTTTAACAAGAAGTTTATTTCCTAAAATAAAATAAGCAATTTAGATGAAGATGCTTCAAATTTTTATTGCCCTACGAAAATAAAAGGTTGTCAACTATGCATTAAAAATGATATCTGGCAAATGTCCACCACGACCACGCTGATAGAAGTGGATTAGTGGATTCTCTCATTACAGTTCTCAATCACTTTTTGGCAAAATGGTGATCCTAATACGTTAACCAGATAAAGTATTTTGAGTTTTAAGGCTTAAATCGACTGGATTGGCTTGGTATAGACTCTGTTCTAGTCCCTCAAAAAATAATCGAGTGGTGTTAAATCACGCAATCTGGCTGGCCACTTAACTGCTGATTGTTGTGAAATTATACGATTGGGAAATTTGGTTTGAAATAAATTGATCGTTTCATTGGCTGTGTGACATGAAACCACATGTCAGTGATATCCACGTCGTAAGAGTGATCTATTGACCGCTACCGCAGTTGCAGCCTTGTCTTGGAAACAAAAAAAAAACCACACAACACACCACTCAATAATCATTCTAAGATTTTCATAAGCATAATGCGGCAACTTTGCTTGCTGACATACCCTGACAAGTGAAAATGGGCTTCGTCTGAAAACAATATTTTTTCAGAAAATCCAGCCGGTTGTTCCTTAACGAATTGAACGAATCTACGGCGATAAAAACGGTCAGTCGGCTTCAATTACTGTACCAGTTGAACCTTGTAAGGCACAAATGCTTACACAAACTGGGGTTTTGGATAACCCCAGTTTTTGCAAACGTCGAGAAATTGATAAATTTGGCTCTGCTTCAATACTGTGGCCCATGGCTGCGATGTTTACAATTGGATGACCCAGTCGAACACGCGTTGGTGTTCGCACGTTTTGCATCCAGCCTCTCGAATCAAATTTAACGACCAAATTTTTAATATTGGTCTCAGAAGAACGATTATGTTTTTCGAAAATTTCACGAATTTTACGAAATCTAATTTTAACCCCATTTTCATAGTGGATTTAAATTATTTTAATGCGCTTCTCGTACAAAATTGAATTCATTGTAACGATTGCCAATGGATTTACTACGAATAAATTCTTGTTTAAAAACGCTTTATTTAAATTCAGAAATTTATTAAGAAACAAAATTTTTTTTTAAAAACTTTTACATGATAATTTTTAAACAAAACCGGAAAACTTATAAATAGATCAGAAAGTAATGCTGTTCTTTCTGCGTAACCTTAGCTGCCAACAGTATTCTTTGCGGCTGCATATATACTTTAGCTTAGCTTTAACACCAGGAAAAACTCATATTCAATCACTATTAGGTTATTTAGATAAAGTCTACACAAATTACAAACTTTTTCCGTGATAATCTCTTGTTAATCGTCTCATCGTCTCGTTAATTCTTTATTTCAGCATACAAATGTAGAACACGATAGTATCAGTTTAGTTTTTTCTAAGTAAATCTAAACTGCAATATTGCATAGTCCACCAAACGTGGACTGACCTCGAAAGAACACGTGTGGTTTTATATATATAATAAGAGCTTTCTAAACTTTTGCATTCTATCATTCTTTAGTTACGATCTATATGTTCATTAAACAATACTGTACTTTACAAATTGTGTACAATAACTTCGTAAGTTGTAAAACTGTCTGGCTGCCAAATAAAATTTATTACAGGCAAACATATTTTACAAAATAGTAAATTATGCAAGATTAATTTAATGAGCGGTTATTGAAAAACCTTGGTCAAATTCTTGACAGAAATTAAGGAACTCAAGGAATATCGTTATCATATACTTATATGAAAATGCATATTTGAGATTGATGGCACAGTACCACACCACACTAACAATAATAACTTTTGTTTTCTTAAAAAGTTTAAACAAAAATGCATTTCCTGCTAGAAAACCAAAAGCATCTATAACAACTGCTATCGATGTAACAGTTATGAAGAATGATACGGTGGTTAAACCAATGCAAAAACTAGATTCACTATCCTAAAAACCAAACAACAAGCCTGTACTAGTAGTGCAACTAATACAGCTAGCGAAAAACTGGTGGTATTTACATCAGTCACCACCACATTTAATGTTGTTACAATTCAGTCGGGCAGCAACTATCTGGGAATTACAGCTACAGAATAACTCGCATCAATTGCAACAAATGATACAAGCAGTAATTTTTCCTTAACGTCACACAGTGGACTATTTTATGAAAAGGCGGCGAAAAGTCTTTGTTTTCATGATCCCCAATAGCAAAATTTTAAAGTTCATTCAAAAGTGGTTACAAGTGTACCTCGGGAGCCAAAAAATTAAACTTTATTTTAACTATATCACACTGAACAGGGGTATTCAAAATGAGAATTTTCAGTATTTTGCTAAAATGAGAAATTTCTTAGTAAATTTTTGATTTTTAAACATCTATAACTTTTTTGCTATACAAGATTTTTAAACGAGACAAACTTTGTATAATAGCGTAGTTTATTAGCTATTAGCACAAGAAAAATGAATTTTGATTGATTTCTGATTTTTAGAAATTATTTTTTTTGGGGTTCAAATTTTTTCTAAATTATCTTACTTAATAGAGCATAACTTCTAAAGTTCGTTAGGGAATGTAAAAGCATTACCATTGTGTTATAGCCCTAAATGCCCCCAACACGCCTATATCCCATTATATAACCGACACGATCCGACCGTGAGCACCAGAACAATTTTTCTGAAACAAGGTCGAATTTTTTTTGCAAAATAGCATTAGAAAATGAAATTAAAATTTTTTTAATGTTTTGCTATTTTGTATTATACTCTATTATGTAAATCGCCTTTACGAGAGATGTTGTTTAGATGAATATGCGTATTTCTAGAAAGAAAACAAAAATTTTTAGTCAACTTCACAGTCATGAACAGTTGGTCACAAAAATATTTTGCCTACTTAAAATAATGTAAATTGATATGATTTAGATCACAAAAGTACTTTTCTATAACTGTCACTTCTACTTCAGCGGAAATAAAATTGCAAGACCTTCTTGAACACACTGCCGAACGGTTGTTAAATACGTTTGATTCTAACCGCTTGAAAAACTTGGAAATAGCAACATTACTTCAATTTCTACATGGGGATGTGATGGATCCTCTGGTCAAAGGCAATACAAGCAATGTAATGCCAAAAATTCAGTAGACGCTACATTATTTATGATATAATTCGTTCCATTGCGATTAATAAAAAGTTATACCGAGTTAGAACCGCCAACTAGTACAGCAGCAGAAATTGTTATATGTGGAAAAATGAAATACCCTCGTCAACAAAATATTGCAGACCAATAAAATTTACTTTCAGAAAAGAAACAAAGAAAATAACTGAAGAAGCCCGAAAAATAAAAGATGAAGTTAAAGACCTTCAACCTGTAATATTTACTGTTGATGAACAGGAAATCGAAGTAAATTTTAAAATACATCTCAAAATGATTGATGGAAAAGTTGCACAAGCTTTAACTGATACAAAAGCATCATCAAGCTGCATTATATGCAAAAACACATCAAGTCAATTAAGCCATTCAGTTCCAGAAGATGAGACTTTTAAGGCAGCATACGAATTTGGATTGTCCCCTCTTCTGACTAGAACACGTTTTATGAAGCATATTCTTAAATTGGGTTATGATTTGGACTTTAGTCCGCTAGGTGAAACAGTGAGAAAAAATAAGGAAAATGAAGAAAGAACAAACCAAAAAAAATCATGTTGAAGAAAAATATTTGGAAAAAGGCCTAATTATCGATCAGCCAAAGCAAGGAGAAGGGAACACAAATGATGGAAACACTACAAGAAGATCTTTTTCAGATCCAAAAACTGCAGCATCTATCACAGGAGTAAATTTGGAACTAATAAAGAGATTCAGTATTATTTTACAAGTTCTAGCATGCAGTAGAAAGATAAATGCAAAAAAATGGGGAGAGTACGACAAAAAAAGAGCGATACTTTACAACGAAAAATATTCTTGGAGATATATGCCATCCACAGTTCATAAAATTTTATACCATGGGGAACAAATAATTCAACACAATATGCTGCCAATAGGAGATCTATCTGAAGAAGTGCAAGAAAAACGAAACGAAGACTATAGACTTTTTTGTGAGCATAATACAAGGAAAATTTCTAGATATTGTACTAATGAAGACTTGATTGTTATTTTGTTATGCACATCAGATCACTGTATGTCCTATATCCGGCAAAAATTGAAAACTACTTCTATTGAACCAGACGTAGAAACTTAACTGCTTCTAGAAGATGAAAATCGAGGCTTTTTAGAAGAATTATTTACTAAAGTTGTTTAATTAATAGTCAATTTTCCAAACACAAGAGTTATCTGTATGTATTTCATCTTTTGAAATTTTTTTGTACATTAATAAATTATTAATCAATTTTCAATAAAAGTTTACATATACGAGTTGTATTTATGTTTACTTTGGACTTAATTACCTCCTTATCTAAAGTAAATTTGTAAATTTTGTTTATGTTTGCTACTTAATGAGCTACTTTTTAACTCAAATTGTTTCAAAAAACTAAACTTTGGCCTTTGTACTAAAAATTTCAAGGGGGCTCTTTGAACAAGTTTTAATACTTAACTTTCCTACCAAAAATCAGCTAAAACTTAGGATGTATTTTTAAATCAATCACAACTATTTTTAAATTTTTATACCTTAAACGAAAGCCTATGATCTCGCCTAGTAGACAAAAAAACCGTATCAAAATTACGATTCGTTAAAAAGTTGTATATTTTTGACCGCTTTCTCGTAAAATGATCCACTGTGCGTCGTCGAATAATTTTACAAGAGATAATGGAAAAGCAAATGCTGGGAATATATCAGCGAATATTGTTCAACCAAATAATTATTCCATGTTGTCAGCAAACATCTCCAGTACTTCAAATGGGGCTGCAGGTACAATAAATACTTCATTCAATAATATTTAACAACAACAGACTCAATAGACTTACATTTATCCCATACAACAACATCATATTTAATCATGACATATTAAAATTCGGTGTAAACTTTAGATGGAAAGGTTACAAAGCCTCTCATTTTGAATTTCTATCTATTTGTTTCCTATCCCATATATTCTGTACCTTTATTCATAGCGATTTTCTTTTATTTCTCTGTCCGATAGTTAAAACTAAAATTTTAAATTTTATTAAAATCTGAAAAATCACAAATAAAAAAGCGGAAAACTTTTACTTATGCAAAAGTTTTCTAAAAGAATTTGTAGCCAAGATATCTCCATTAAAAAAAAGGAATTTGATTTTGGCTTGAGTTCAGTCCTAATCATGATTCGATTTATTTTTTCAATTTTGTAATTAATTGATGTTAATAATTAATTAATTTTAAATAAGAAAAAGAAACTATTGTATTATTTTTATTTTATAATTGTATAAATGAAGCTGATATATATAAGAACTTTTGTTTTGGGTAAATTTAACCAACACAACAACATAAATTTTAATGTCATCATCATAGCCGATTTGGGAAAATTTTAACAATCATCCTATTTATTTAACAAGATTTTTAATAAATATCAAAAATTTCTTTAAATTAACAACGCATTATGTCAAAAGCTATGACAATATAAAGGAAAGCTATTCCGCCCTGCAATTAGGAAACATGAAAACATAATGAAGGACATGTCCATAATGAAGGACATTTTGTTCTATTGTATTGTCTTTATATATTTACTTTTTATTTATTTTTTACCTGAACACATTTTAAATGTTCTGTTGTTTTCCTTTAGGAAATGTAATTATAGTAATTTTATAAATTATTTCTTATCTTATATCGCACAGTGGTTTAAAAATCTTATATTTTGGCGATAATGCGGTAGCTTATGAACCACTTAAGATATTCAAAGGAAATTTCACGCAGAGATCAGGCAGGTATTTCCGAGTTCCCGACGAACGACGCTCTAGAAGGGCTTCTGGATATTTCCCCAAAATTTCGTACCTCGGGCATGACATTTTTTTTTAAATATCATAAAAGAGTTATTTACTACTCTAATGTTAAAAGTTTTCGAACGGAACATTGTATGAAAAGGGTGTATATGTGTACAATATTTCGTTTTCCATTTTTACATATAAAAAGAGAAAAACTTCATTGGAAGGCTACGTTTACGAAGGTTCTACAACTTAAGTATATGCTCTTTACACAAGTAGTGGGTATCACGGAACAATTTGTTACCATTTTACCGAGTCGGTTTTTTTAGGTGTAGTTTAACTTTAGAATTTTAATTGCCACAACATCTAAACGATGCAAGATATTTTGAATCAAATGGTAGAATAATATTTTAAGTTTTTTATTTTAGCACATAAATTCCTTAAAAGGGGAAAAAATATTCCAAAAAATTGTTTTTTTTATATAAAACTGGGCCCCATAACTTTATTCCTTTTTTAATCGATCCTTTGCACAACGAGAAATTTTGATGTAATTCATAAATTTTGTTTCAAAATTGCCTTTGCAACTTTGATGTAATGTTTCTTTTACTCGCATTTGCTATGGGTTGTCTTTAAAATGGTCCAAAAAAATTTACTAGTACCGCAGTCATTTTCAATTGAATAAGCAAAAAACCATACCACCCTTTTGGGGAAAATTTTTTTCATTTTCCCATGTCAGAGGCTTGTAACTTTTTAACGTAACATACTATTGGAATCGAACTTATTACTAGTACACTACGTCAAAAATACTACTAACTAAAGGTAGGCCAAAAATTAAAAAAAATATTTTTAACCCGATTTTCTATCAAACCTAGACATCTCAGCACGTTTTTGTAGATATTTTAAAGGTGTACTTATTATTACGAATTATGTCGGTGTATCGTGTCATCCTTGACACCAAACTTATAATTTTCTAAAAACTTCAGATATACAAAAAATGTCTTAAAAATTTTGATTTTTCTAAAAAGAAATATTTTAGATTATTATTTTTATTCGATTTTTTTTTTTTTTTTTTTCCATATTTAGATATATTGATAATAAGAAGAGGAAATAAGTTAGTGTTTGATTGGTTTAAGAAACCAACATCTTCTGGAAGAATTATAAATTTTTATTTCAAACATCCGAGAAAAATGATAATAAACACGGCGAAAAATATGATAGACAAAATATTGACTATAAGTGATTGAGAATTTCAGTTGAAGAATAAGGATACAATAAGAGATATACTTCATGACAATGATTTTCTAGTAGAATTAACTAACAAATTAATTAGACAATATGGTAGTTATAGGCATAATTTTGGAAATACTATGGCAGAGCCAAGAATTTATAAATCATTAACTTATCTTCCTGGAATATTAGAGAGATTAAGAAAGTCTAAAATACAAGACACTGATAGATATAAAATTGCACACAAAACATGGAATTGAAATATCTGATGTAGTATACAGGATACCATGTGGAGAAAATGACCAGGTGAACTGTGACAAAGTTTATATTGGGACAACAAAAAATAAACGTAAAACAAGATTAGGACTATTTCAACACAGAAGACGTCCTTACACATTTTAAGAAATATAATCACTATCCAAAGTTTGAGGAAGCATCAATATTAGATAAAGAAAAAAACTATAAGAGACGTTATATGTTAGAAATTGTTAATGTGCCAAATGTAAGAAGAATAAATTTAAAAACAGACACAGACAATTTAGCGCAGAATTATAGGTTTTTAATTAAAAAGACACATAATTTTTTATAATTATTTCATAAGAAAGAATTTGTTATTTAATTTCCATTTCCTTGTTTTTTGTGTGTTTCAAATGTTTGAAATTTTAATTTTGTATGTATGTATGTATGAAGATTTTTATTTTATGTTTTGTCAATTGTTTTCAAAAATTTTTTTCAATTTGTTAATAATTTTTGTTATTAAAAATTGATTTTCCTGAAGAAGCTTTCCATAGAAAAGCGAAATATTGAAAAAATAAATCGTTAAAATTTAATTAAAAAATACCTTTGTTAAGATTAATACTTATTTATTTAAGAAAAACAAAAAAAAAGAAATATTTTAAAAATAATTTTTTTTTAAAGTTTTTTAAACGATCTTTTTTATCTTTAATAAATATCTTCTTTCTTTTTTAAGATCTTTTTTTATATATTTTTTCTTTTCAATATTTCGCTTTCCTTTGGAAAGCTTCTTCAGGAAAAAATTTTTTATATTTTTATATTTATATTTTTTATATTTATATAAAAAATTGATTTTCCTGAAGAAGCTTTCCAAAGGAAAGCGAAATATTGAAAAGAAAAATTATATAAAAAAGATCTTAAAAAAGAAAAAAGATATTTATTAATAATTTTTTTTAAATTTTACAACATTTTTATAAATTTTTAAAAGTTTTCAAAAATCTCAGGAAAATCTTGTATAAATATCCAAATGTTTATTATCGTATTATTTTCCGCATGATATTAAAAGTTAGAGTAACACCAATTGTGAAGAAAGTTATCTTAATGTTAATTGAGCAAATGAATATAATTTTCAAACTGCAACGCGTATAAACAATTTTTCTTTTTTTCGAAATCTTCGAGCAAATAATCCTTTTAATTGGCTGATTACTAACCTTCACTTAATTAAGAGCTAAAGTGCTGTCTACAGATATGAAGGTGTAAAATAATGCATACATACGTATATCCCTAACAATCATGCATTTAGGTATAAAACTAACTTTGTGGTCTTACAGAACTGATGATGACATTTTCGGTTTAAATTGAGCACTATTTTTATGCGTTTGTCAAAGTTTAGAAACTGTGGTTGGTCAGTGTAGATGTTTTCTGTCAGTTTCCTCTGTATTTGGTTAATTAAAATCAGTAGGTTTCAACAACATATACCTACATGCACATACTTCTTCACATGCGCCCAAAAGTATTTGTATCGAACACATTAAAAGGAAGAGGAAAAAAACCCCTTAAAGTTACGCATAGACACACAAAGAGTAATGGTCAAAACACATATTTTCGGTATGTGTAGGTGTGCATATGAAGCAACAGTGTTTAATATTAGCATGAATGGCAAAGTTTATATTTCATACTTCTGATATACCACTGTTGAATACAAAAGGGTCACAACACAAAATTTTCCAAAACTGACTTTTTTTCCATAAATTATTTCAGGGTACACATCTCTAACTACTGCAAAAGTGTCTCTCACATCACTATCTTCTTTAACTGGAAAAATACAGTTATGGGTATTTTCGAGTTAGTGTGTTGCTTCTGCACTAAACAGTTTTTTGTCTCTCGTAAAAATTTTAATATTTTGAGTTATGACCCTTTTGTATTTAGGGTGCGATATGTAGATTGGTGTTTGTTGCACCTGCAGTGATGCAAAGAGTTAAAAATAATTTGTGGTAAAAGTGTTACTTTAACAGAATTGCACTGGGATACGAAATAGTGGTTCTATTTAATTTAATTTCTTTTAAAACTAAGGTAAAAATTAATATTATGCAGCTAGTATTTGAAGAGCCTTCTATCTTTTAAACTTCACGCTATAATTGATTGATAAATTATATTTTTTTATTACTAATTATTAATTTATTATTAATTTATTGCTGAGAAGTAATTAATTTTAATACTCTTTTAAAAGTTAAAATTTATTTGGTCAAAGTAAACATCTACACGATTTCATTAGAAGGTGGAGACAGGGTTAAAAGGTGCAAAAATATATAATTTTATTCGAGTAACTTTAACAAAAATATAATTAAAAATAACAATAAAGAGCCATAATTAAAAAATCAATACGTTTTTTAAGGAACCACCATTAATCGTAAATTATAAAGTTAGATTTAAAAGAAGAATTTCAGCTAGATTTAATATTTTTTCTGTAGCTGTATTCATACACAATTTATATATATCATTATTTTACTTTACGTCGTATCTGTACATTTGTAACATTATTATAATATCAGCCAAACTACACAAGTTTTTTTTACTTGTCAATAGATTCTGTCGTGAGTAATGTAACAGCGGTTCTTGTTTTGTTTCTTACATGAAGTATTTCGGGTTTTTCAACAGGAAGAATAGACGCAATTGTTACAATTAAATCAATTTCGCACGAAAATCGTACTAAAATAATTAAAATCCTGTATGAAAATGGTGGTTTTGTTAAAGTTACATTTCGTAAAATTCGCTATTAAGAACTGGGTCGTTAAATTAGAGTCGACAGACTCGATAAAAAATGTGCGAACACCACTACGTGTTCGGTCGGGTCGTTCAACTGAAAACATCACAGTCATGAGCCACCAGTTTTGAAGTAGATCCAAATATATCAATTCTTCGACGTTCTCAATAATTGGTGTTATCTAAAACCACCACCAAATTTTTCATAAGGATTTAACTTTGAATCCTTATAAGGTCGAGCTGTTACAGAAATTGAAGCTGAGCGACCATTCACCTCGCCGTAGATTCGCTCAATTCAGGAACAACGGCTGGTTTTTCTGAAAAAATCAATTTTTCAAACGAAGCCCATTATCATTGCCAGGGTATTCATCAAGCAAAATTACCACATTTGGGCGTTTGCATAACCTAGGGTGATTATTTAAAAGTCTTTGCATGCTCAACGAGTCACTGATCGGGCTGTTTTTTTTTTTTGCGAAGATGAGGCTCGAGATGTTAACAACTCAATTTTGGCCTGATATTGACGACGTAGATCTTACTGACATGTGGGTTTAACAGGACAGTGTCACATGTCATACAGCCAATGAAAGATAAATCGTGCCAGATCGTGTGATTTAATACCACTGGATTATTTTTTGAGGGATTGTGTTAAGGACAGCTTTAAAACTCAAAATCCGTGATGTGATTAACGAAATGAGTCTGCCAGTTTGCCGCAAAGTAATTAAAAACTTTAATGAAAGAATCGACATCTGTCAGCGTGGGCGAAGCGGACATTTGCTAGATATAATTTTTCATTCACAATTGCCTAACTTTTCTCTTTGTAATATAATAAAAATTTGAATCATCTTAAAAAAACTTTTTGCTTTAGACAACAAACTTCTTGTTGAAAAACCCTTTATATATAAGCTTAATGTTAACTTAATGTTAAAACATGTTAACTTAATTTTACAAGCAATTTTGTTTTCTTTCCGAAAGCTAATTCAAATGGTGTACGTTTATTGTCAAAGACAATGCTTTTTGATGTGTTGTTATAAAATCTCAAATACTTAAGATAAGTGTTCCAATCAGTCAAATTTTCACTTACGTAGGCTCTAAACCAGTATGGTTTCTTTTTTCTGTTCCTGTCAGTTTTGTTTTTTACAACGCTATATTCTTAACAGACTGTAATCAGGTGAGACACAGTACTATCTCTATGTTAACAGAAAAGTAATGTTGCCACACAGGGGTGGCACTATAGATTAAAACTAAAATTTTTTTGAAAAATTTCTATATATTATAAAAACTTGAAATTCGCATAAATTTTCAACCTCATATAAGTAAGTTTTACTTTGGTAATGTTAGCACCGAAATAACAATTTACATAGATTATTTTTCATTCTAAATGGTAATGGTGCCCCTGTAGGCTAGTAGGTAGTGTACTAGCTTGGGAATATGGGGGTTGTGGGTTCGATTCCCAACGAAGACCTTGGTTTTTTTTCACTACAAAAATAAAAATTTACTGTCGGTGGGGCTGCTCAGCGATGAAGGCATAGTCACTGGTCGCTGTGCTGTCTTATTATACGGCAGTTAATTTCCGACTATCCTTCTACTTTCACCACCTGTTTCGTCTCTTCTCTATGTTTCCTTAAGAATGTAGCACGGTACTTGACTAAATAGGCATTGTTGCCTGAAGTGCTACTTCTCTAAAAAAAAAACATATGAATTTTATTCAGACAAAGAAACGTTTTATATTACTAGCCTCGTTTTTTTAAATAAATTCGTAACATTAACTATGGTATGCCTTTATTTTTTCGATGTATCGAATTTCCCTAGTCTCAAATGTTACTGTTGTCATGCAATGATGTGTTTATTATTGGGATTTTACATAACAAAAATTTATATAAATATTTCTATTACTTGTTTAAAGAGCAACTTAATGGAAAAAAATTTTCAAAGGCGTAAGAAAAATTTTATACCAAATCTTTTTTAATTCATTTCAATTATAGAAACTTTAAATAAATTGTTTAAACTTTTAATCAAGTTTAGGAAATTCAGTGTCAATTCCTCGCAGTTTAAGTAAAAATTAGGTGCCTATCACTATATTATTCTTTGATAAACTCCATTATTCTACAAAATGTGGTTAAGGCATTCATAAAATTTATTAAAAAAATTTATTAGAATATCCCCAAATCGTATTATTGCTTTCAGTACTAAATTTTATGTCCATCAATATTTTATTTTAGTTATGTAATATTTATGTTGCATATCTTTGGCCCAAGAATAAATTTATATCTCTCCTTATTCTTGTATTAAGTATATCTGCAAGTTTCAATTTAATATACACAATTTTACTGCCATTACAAAAAATCGACCAACCTTTATTTACTTTATAAATAATTCATTCTTCTCGATTATATGCTTGATAAGCATAAAATACCAGCAAGAATAAGAATAACAAGTATATGAAATTATTTTCTTATACTGTGATCGCATTTTCGCACACAGAACGCATTAAATTTCACTTTGTATTATTTATTTCACTTCAATGTATTTAAAGTAAGTGTTGTACTTCAAAAAGTAAAGAAAACGAGAAAGCAAAACTTTAAGGCCATACAAATGAATTTGTGCAGTTGTAAAATATTTTTCACTTCACTATAAAAAAGAAAGAAAATAAATACTAATCAACATTAGCAATTTATATTAAGAGCCTTAATGCCAAAAATGTTAGAATATGTTCGTACTAATTTATTTAAAATTAAGTTTCCATCAACGTTGAAAGAAGATAAAGTTAAAAAAAAAACAGTGGGATAACAACTTGTACAATAACTTAATAAGTAAAACTTGTTGTAAGTTGTTATTTTCTCGGCTTTTAAATTTTTACAGGATTTTCCAAATTGTGTGCTCTAAAATGAAATGGCTCATCAAGCAGCGGGTGTCAGTTTCATGAAAGGGCAAAAATACCGACATCTTGATAATAAATAAGAGGATACAAATTGTTTCATATAACATGAATAAATTTATGAATGTAAAATTTTTTATTATGATTTTTTTAACCCCAATAAATCATTCGGAGTAGGACCATTTTTAGAGAGTTGAAATAAATAATTTCATAAACAATTTCATGAAAATGAAACAATGATTTCAATTGTTTGGCGATAATTCTAGAAAACATAAGCTGAGAAATGCCCCATTTGATGTGCTCAGTTTTGCTGGAATAAAAATGGTTATCAAGAAGTACTAACAGGTTTTTCTTTTCACAACGGGTTAAATTAAATTGATTTTGACTCGGGTGTTTATATTTTATATATACTGTCCATTGCTTTTCTTGCCACACACCTATACACATTTTTCGAGTATCGAACAAAACTAAACGAAGTAATTTAATAATATTGAAGATTTATTTGACGACAAAGCTATAGCACTATAATTTTCGATGTAGCCTCTTTCGTTCTAAAAAACAAAAATGGAAATAACAACAATTATCATTATGTTTGATAAGATCATTTGATGTGTGTATAGAGAAAATTTACAACTATTTCCGAATCGTTTTTCTACTGTTCTTAATACAATGGCAAGAAGGATATTTAAAAGAAAAAAATAATAGCTGATTTTAATAATAATAAATCCGTATTGATCACAGCGGTATATTCAGGATTGTATGCCGTTTTTATTTCTCAGACTAGTTGACCATGGTAAATACAACTTTAGACCCACCCTGCAAACAAGATGACCAAACAATAACAGGTATGATTAAAAATGATCTATTCATATCCCCAAAGTGCATTACTATACAAATATCCATTAAAAGTTGGGCTGTAGAAGGTGACATAAAATCTTATAAAAGTGCTAATAAACCCTTTATATCACATAAAGGTATTTAAAAAATATATATAACAACACCTTGCAAAACTTTATGCTTATACATGCAAAGGAGGAAATGCTTTCTAAGTGGAGGTACAAGCACGATAACGACACTATACACACATCTAAACGTTTGAAAGAGTGTTTCTTTAGTAACAAAATGAATGTTTTAATGGTAAATCGTAAATCGAAAATTAGAACGTGCTAACTGTAGAAATACGAATGAGTTCTTCAAATTGCCGGGAATGGATTTTTTTCAGAGATATTATGCGATTTCATTGATTCAACGTATTGAAGATGTGCTTGAACTTTAAAAAAATAGTAGATATAAAACAAAATATTAAAATTTTTTGCCGCCTTAAAATAATGCCTTTTACTGATTTCCATTAACTTTAACTTTGTTTTCAGTGAAGAATCAATGTTGTTTTTATTTTAATATACAATTTAGTTTAAAGTAGGCAATCTATAGCTCCCTACACCACTGACATTTTCAAAGATTGTTACCGGCTACATAAATAGCAAAATAAGTAATATATTTTTCAGTATAAGGGGACGTGGCATTGCCTACGTAAAATAAATGTCTATTACCGCGTTACTTGGCATAATCTGTAATAGGTATAATCTTAACCATCTTATATATGTGCATATCATAGAAAAAATAAGCTAGATTGGATCAGTGGGCGTGGTAATGTGAAATGAAAAATAATTTATAAAATTTACAATCGAATGTTTTAAGCCTTGTTACGCATACATAAAACCACAAAAATTTATTGCAATGGGCCATTACGATGACAACACTAACGAGTGTTCTCTAATGAAATCTCGAAAAGAAAAATCAATCGATGTTACTTTTATAGAAAATTGCTCCTTCAGATATCAAATAGACAAGCGAAAGCCAACAATATGCCTGCAGTCAGACAGTTGGGGTAGTTTTTATCATATTATATTTTATTAACAACGTTCGAAAACGTTTTAACACGCCAGTATCCAGTATAAATCATAAAAATGCATCTAATTGTATTTTGTAGTCTAAACTTAAACTGTAGTCAAACAAATGTTTCTGTTGTTTACTCGAAATCAAAATGTTTGAAAATTGCAAAAAAATTGTAGTTTTAAAAATTTATTAACTCGATGTATTTTAAATAAATGGAAAAATACTGCCCTCCCCAAACACAGCGAACAAATAGATACAAATTTGTAAACTATTAGGGTTTTCATGCAATGAAGCGCAATAAAAATGTTACCATTAAATTACTATACTCTTTTAAT
The DNA here is from genome assembly GCA_030448955.1 of Trichopoda pennipes. Classification (NCBI taxonomy): domain Eukaryota; kingdom Metazoa; phylum Arthropoda; class Insecta; order Diptera; family Tachinidae; genus Trichopoda; species Trichopoda pennipes. Next base: position 12,232,964 of record JASKUP010000034.1, read on the forward strand.
ATTAAAACTACACAAGAATTCAAATTAACTATTTTTAAATTTGAGGAGAAATGTAAACGACAGTAAAGAATCTCCAATAGCACAACGAACAATTTTTATTTAACAATAAACACGATAAATACTTGTTACGCAAACATAAAATCACAAAAATTTATTGCAATGGGCCATTACGATGGCAACACTAATTAGTGTTCTCTAATGAAATTCCCAAAATAAAAATCTATCGATGTTACTTTTAAAGAAAATTGCTCCTTGAGAAATAATAGTCTAGCGAAAGCTAACAATCTGTCGGCAGTCAGACAGTTGGGGTAGTTTTTATCATATTATATCTCTATCAGCGATAGGTATAACATAACATAAGTAATTTTATAGATTTCCTAAAAATGTGGGAATATATAGACTTAAGTAATTGTGTTGCAGTAAATGTCATTATTAGCTGCAAGTAAACTTAAAATAAACAAGGAGTTAAGCTCACATTGTTTCAATTAAACCATTAAACTTAATTGTAGTATTTTTTTGGAAGTCTATAAAATTATTTATGTTATGTTATACCTATCGCTAATAGAGTTATAATAAGACAAGAACCACCCCGACTGACTGGCTGACTGCTAGCAAATGCAATGACTCTAGGTAGTCTATTATTTTCTATTAAAGCAAGATCTCCGATAGGTCTTAATAGAGTTTTGGAGAAATGCTCATCTCCCTAAAAACATTCATTAGAGTTATCGTCGTAATGGTTCATTAGATTATTTAATTTATAGATTATTACAAATCTGACTTTGAGTATTAAATTTAAATTCGACAGTTTTTGATATTCTTTTAAATTCTTAAAAAAAATATTTTTTTAGGCGAAATCATTGCTGAATATCCTTAAATTTTTGCAACCGAATGGAAAAGGTTTTCCATTAACAATCATTGAAAATCTTTAAAAGTTTCATTAAAACTAAAGTGCGATGCATTTAAACTGGTATATTATTTTGTCCATCATTTCGGGCGCTATCTATTAATCTTTTTCAACGAAAGATAATTAATTTTTAACGATTGTTGTTTAGTCGTTAGATGATTTTGTAAAAGCAAGTATAGATAGATCTGAAAACATAAATAACTAATCTAGTATTAAATGACTTTAAAACTTACCTATGGCTTTGAAAGCAAATATTCCTAAACAGAAAATGATTATCCAAAATTGAGGCATTTTGTTTGTATTTAACTAGGTGTTTGCAGTAGCGAAAACTCCACAAAAATAAATTAATTTATCAAATCAAAATTAATATTTTTCACACAACACAAATTTTAATATTTAAAAATATTTGTTTAACATTTAGTAAAGAAAAACCGATTGACACATGTGAAAATACCAAGTATTTGGATGCATTTATATATCCTTACGGGTTGAGATATTTTAAATACATTTGCTTAAATAATACGAGTACTTATTTCACTTGCATTTATTTTTTGATATGAAACACTATATTTATATTTAGATTTAGATTAAGATTTAATGATTTGTTTTTTGTTTAAGACTGAAGATTTTTATCAAGAAAATCGGTGGTTGCTTATGAAACTTTAAAGGATTTTTTGCAGAAATATTTTGCTACAGGAATATTTTTTTTTATCGCAAAAACCTTAAATAATATTTTTATTTTATATTTGAAACATGTTCACGTTTAGTTGGAGGGGTTTGTTAAAGAGTTATGATATTTAAATGGTTGTTACTTTTTTTTATTATTATTTTTGTTAATATATATTTATATATATATTTTCCTTTTTTGGCACAATTGCTTGATATTATGAAATTTGTATATTTCTTTAACGAAGCGCCACTTTTAATTTATTTTTATTTTAATGTACACTGTTACACCCTGAATATTAAATTTGTTTATTTGTGGCTCTTACGTAAGCTGCCATTTTAAAAATATATTTAAATAAATTTTAGATATGTGATCTTGAGTTGTTGTCTATTTAATTGCAAATTTTTATATTTTATAATAATTGCTCAACCTTAAATTTGTTTTTATTTCCGTTTTTTTCACTTTGTTTAAATAGAAATTAGATGTCCTTTATTATGAACACTTCACACACTTTTTTCTAGCCTTTGCAGAGCTTTGTTAAAATACAAAACCTGTAAAATATTTTTAAATATACTTCGGTTTGGAGCACTGGAAAACAATTAATTTTGTACAAAATATAATAACTCCAACACTACACAAATTTATATTATTTTTATTTTCTTTAATTGCGTTTCGTTTGTAAGTTTTCTTCAGCACTGGCTGGGAGTTTTGTAACGACTTTTTTCTAAATAAACTTCAAATCGCAAACGAGCAAGTGAGTGAAAATGAGTTTTTGTTGTTTTAATGACGGTGAGTGGGTATGTGTGGTCCATGCGTTAGTGGAATGTTTTTGGGAGTAGTAGGTTCTGGTTTTTTGTTCTGTTATTTTATTATTCTTTTTCGTTTTTTTTATTTACACGCGTGCACTTGTTGTGCCGTCTTAAGCGTTTATCCTAGACTGACGGGTATAAAACCTGTTTCTGGAAGGCTGGCTGACATAAGCAAAATATCACTCACCTACAAACAAGAGCTTAGTTAGAAAGCAAATGTGTGGCATAATGTGTAAGTGTATGCGTGTTAATGTTAAAATTGCTTTAATAAACCCCTACACAGAAACACACACGCACACACATCCTCGCAAATATCAACAACACCCACTAGACGATTTAATGGTATGCGTGCATCAGTATTTCGAAACAGATGTTATTCGTATTTTCATAAAGCCATTTCGTCCTTTTGTTTAAATTTTTTTAACCAGTTCTGTTATATTTTCTTCAACTCTCAATACTCTCTTTCCAGTTTGTGACAAGTTTCAGTTGGAAATTTCGTAAACAAATTCCCCTTTGAGAAAGCTTTGAAAGCTTTTAAGAATTCATTTGTTGCTTCTATTTGCTGCTTTTTTCAATGTCACTCTTTATATAAAATAAAAAAAAATTTTTTTCAACAGTTATGTATGTTTGCCATTGTAATATGCTTAAAAGGATAATTTTTAAAAGCCTAGCAATTATTTTTTGTTTACTTTCAGTTCCCTTTGAATCGCTACAACTAGCTTTGTAATTTTGTAATTTTTTTCTCATATATTTGCCGTACAGATACTATGAATCATAATACATAAAAACATCCTAGATAACAATAATTTTAAAATTTTTCCTTTTTTCGAAACTTGATATGCTTTATAACTTTAGAGAGAAAATATAAATTGCTGCATAATACCAATGTTAGCAGCTTCAAGTCCCAAAGAGTTCTTTAACATTTTGAGTTTAATCTTTTGTTTTCATTTTCTAACCACTATTATAACTGCTGCCTCCGTTCATGACACAATTTCTTTATTATTGTTGGGTTTGATTTGAAGCAACAATTTTTGTTGCTTTCAGTTCTTTTATATTTATCTTTAATATGATTTTTATTCTCTTTAAATTATTTCTTAAATTTATTCCTTTCAAGGAATCCTCTCACTGGAATAATATACACTTTCATTCTTTGGGATTTTTTTTTGCTTAATGTATGTTTGTATGTGTTTTCTGGTTTTTGTCATGCGTTTTGACCTGCTTTGGAAGCAACAGGCTGTTTTCAGCTGCTTCTTGTTGTCAGAATTATTTAATATTACATCAGTCTACACATTTGCTGTGGACTTAATTATATTTAGTACTGGCTGTTGCTGCTTTTTCACATTTTACTTATTACCTGAGGCCACGTCATTTAGGGAAAAAGGAAAGCATAAATTCCTGTTGGATTTTGGTTTTTCGTTTCTTAAATTTTTCGAAATAAAGATAAAATGAACACCAAAATATAGAGAAAAAGCTGTGGTATTTATTTTTGTAATTTACTACTAAAATATTAATATTGAAAACGGATAACGTTTTGTTCATTTTGATTAAAATTATATGCTCATCATAATAAGTGAAAAGCAGGAAAAATATTGTAAAATTTAATTTGAAAGGCAAAAAATGTTTTTAGATTTCGTACATGCAACGATTAATGAACTGGCTATGGATAGTGCTTGTGATTTATAATACATCGATATCGCTCTGGTTTCCGAGTTAACAGAAACGAATTTGAAAACAGGCATTTCCATGTTTGTTAGCTGGTGTCATTTCCACGGTTTTATGGTTTTACTGAAAGAAAGACTAGTGAAAACAAAACAAAACAGAACAGTGCTTTCTTCATGCGGTAGTCCTTCTAAATATATTAGGAATTGAAAAAATTAATTTTAGCATTTTGCTTTATTTAAACAATGAAAACTTTTTAAAAGCAAAAATCTTCTTATATTTTATAAAAATACTTAGATCCACATGGAAGAGGCTGTAGAAGTTTGACGATTCTAATTAAAAACAGGATCAAACATCATGCTCTGAACGAGATATGTGAGAACTATATTCTAGCAACTAACATATGCATTGAAATATTTCATAGCAAATTGGCCATCTTATCCATTTATTAGCCACCTCGATTTTCAGTAATAGAATTTCAACATTATAATTCCTTTTGTCACTTGGTTTAGTCTTTTTGACAGCTGGTAACTATAATGCTAAGCACACAATTTAAGGATCCCGATAAAATTCGTTATTGACGTTACTGATTTTGGAGTCGCCAAAAATTTCGCCGTAGATTGAATGCAATTTGAACCTTCGCTAGATTTGTCTTTGTATAATTCACCCGCTGTAATATTATTATGAATCCCCCTAGAAGATCGGTCTCCGTTTATGAACTTAGCTCCGACTACCACCTGAATGAATAGGATCATTGCACGGAAAATATTGCCTTAAGAATGCCTAAAGACATTGAGGAGTCAATACCTAGTTATGCAATATTATGCAATCATATTGAATACAGAAATAGAAACAATCGAACTTATTCTTCAGAAATCGAACAACTTTTATCAGAATAAACAAGAGTTAGAAGAGGGTGGTATATTTGCAGGTCCCCACAGTTGAAAACTAGACCACGAGAATGCACCAATCAATTAAGAAATCTGCTTGAAGCTTAAAGAATAGCTTCAGTTTTTACACAGTTAGAAGGTGTTGACGGTACTCATCAGTCGGATTATTCCTTGTGGCGAGTAATTAAAAGCTTAATAAGACCAGTTAGAGGTAAGCCATCCTTGTGAAATCCGACTAATGAATGGGCTAGAAATAATGCCGAAAAAGGAACCACAACGTCCTACAAAGTGGAAAGTGGCTATAGTGACAATTATACCAAAACCAGGTACGGACCATATCAAAGTGGACTCTTATATGCCAATAAGTCTATTTTTTCTAAACTACTGACTCCAATACCAAATAAGGCGAAATGCATCCCTAACCATACATTTTAGGGCCAGACATAGTACCACATAGCAAACACACTGATTGGTAAATACCATAAGAAATTCATTTAAAGAAAATAGAAATATTGCTCAACTCTTTTTATTGATGTATCTGATGCTTTTCATAAAGTATGGCATCACGGTTTAATGTACAAAATAAAGATAAATTTTCCTGCTTTCGGAAATATACTTAATTGGTCGCAAATGCATAATCAAAAAAGGTGACTTCGTAAGCGCAGCATACTGGGTTCTACTCTATTATTAATATATGTTTCGGACATGTCATTTAGCACCAAATTACATACCACAAATTTTGCAGATGATACAGCATTCATCAGCGCCCACAAAGCCATCACGAAATTTATTGAAATACATTCACACTTAGAGGAATGGCGAAAATTAATACACAAAATGCTTTCATGTTACATTTACCCTGCGCAAGGAAACTTGTTCGATTATTAGGATCAGTAATCAAAAAATTCTCCAATAAAACGAAGTCAAATATCTCGTCATTTACATAGAACGCCGGGAATCTCACTTAGATAAAATTTAAAGCTGTACAAATGAATTGGCTCATTGGAAGAAATTCCAAGTTAAAATTGGATTGTAAACTTTTGCTGAACAACGCAATTCTGACAGATGACAGCACCATTCGTCATTTTTATTCATTTAGCAATAGACCGAGCTGGTGAGTTCCAAAAAGCGGAATATGAATAATACTCTCAATCACGTTTTCACAAAAATGGGGTCGTGTGAATATAGTTTTTATTGTATTACGAAGAGAACTAGGAAATGTCTACCACGACTACGCTGAAAGGTGTCGATTCTTTCATCAAAGTTTTTAATTACTTTTTGATTTTGAGTTTTAAGGCTCAAATTGATTCGATTGTCTCCGTACAGACTCTGTCCCTAACATAGCCTCACCAAAAATAGTCCAGTGGCGTTAGATCACACGATCTGGCTGGCCACTTTACTACAGATTGTTGAGAAATTATATGATCGAGAAATTAGGTTTGCAATAAATTGATCGTTTCATTGGCTCTGACACCATCCTGTTAAAAGTGGTGATATTCATGTCGTCAATAATAGGCCCAAATTTAGTCGTTGGTGGCGTGAGCCATTGACCGGAAAACCAGCCAGTTCTTCCTAAATGAATTGAGCATTTCTACGGCGATTTGAATGTCCGCTTAGTTTCATTTCCTGCACCAGTTGAACCTTGAGAGGCTTCAAAGTCAAATCCTTATCCAGAGTTCTCCATATGATGGTTTTGGATAACCCCAATTGTTGACAGCATCGAGTAATTGACAAATTTGGATTTGCTTGAACCGTGTGGCTCATGGCGGCGATGTTTTCAATTTAACGAAACAGTCGAACACGCGTTGGTGTTCGCACATTTTGTATCGAGGCTGTCGACTCAAACTTAACGACGAAATTCTTAATAGCAGTCTCAGCGGGACGACTATGTTGTCCGAAAATATCACGAATTTTAAGAAATTTAACTTTTACAGAATTCATTTTAATAACTGCCAATGTACGAATACGTCAAAAAACTAAATGTCAACACTATCATATTGTTGGTGTTGCCACAATTAAAAAAAAAAAATTCTTGTTGAAAACTCCGATACATACTCATATAAGAGGATTTTAAAAGAAGTGCTATTTTGGTTTAAGCTTATCAACAAGCACTACTGCTGGCGTATATTTAATTTTTAAAAAATACTTTGTTAAATTTGTTAATTTTTGCTGGAAAAATATCGTTTTTGAAATAAAAAATAAATTGAATTAATAACATTGAGCTGCAAAATAATCCTCCCTTAAACATACTAAGGTGCCCCTGTAGGCTAGTAGGTAGTGTACTAGCTTGTAAGTATGGGGATTGTGGGTTCGATTCCCATGGAAGACCTTGGTTTTTTCACTACAAAAATAAAAATTGACTGTCGGTGGGGTTGCTCAGCGATGAAGGCATAGTCACTGGTCGCTGTGCTGTCTTATATACGGCAGTTAATTTTCGACTATCCTTTTACTTTCACCTCCTGTTTCATCTATTCTATATCCCTTTCCGTAAGAATGTAGCACGGTACTTGACTAAATAGGCATTGTTCCTGTAGTGCTACTTCTCTTTAAAAACAAAAAAAAAAAAAAAACAAAAAAACAACATGGAGGCCAAAAGGTGCTTAATAACCCTTCTCGTGTTATGATAGTGTAACCACGCCCCTTATAATGTCTATACGTTACACATAAAGAAACAAAAACAGGAAGGAGTCTTTTATTTAGCATGTTCGTTAACATTAAGTCTGTCTGTTTTTATGTAGAAAATAAATAATTTTATTTTTCTTTTGGAAGTACAATTCATATTACGAAATTCTAAAAGAAAAACAACAATTAAGAAAAATTAAGAAAATAAATAAAAATTCTTTATACAGGGAAATAATAAATTAAGAAACAAAATTTCTTATTATTTTACTTCATTATTTCTGACGAAGTAAAGTAGTTTCGGTAACGAAAAAATGGAGTAAAAATAAAAAGTTAAGCCAAAAAGAGAAAAATAATAGAAATATGTGCCTTAATGAAACTACCAATTGAATTTACAACTAAAAGCTAAAAGAAATGGAAGCTAAAAATATTTTGAAAAATAAAATATTCCATATCTCCCACATGTTTTATTTATGGCAAAAACACATTTACACAAATAAATACCAGTGCTCCAGGAATTTTACTATTTCAAATTTTTTTGCAACTTTGTATGAGCTTGTTAAGCAAATATGAATACATCACGTCTGAATAATATCTTTTTAGGAATATTGATTCAATAAAACTGTTTTCATCCGTTTACATGTTTGGTATGTAAATTGCGATATGAAATGTAACCTTAATAAAATTGTTTTTCTTTAATTCTGTTTATATTCCCATATTTTCTTGTAATTAAAATTCAAATGAAGATTAAAAAATTATACCGATATTGAGAGATAATGCAAGGTATCTTTTACATTGTATAAGTAAAAACTTTTGTATTAATTTTTTTTTCTAAAGTTTAATTACGTCAATCTTTTCTAAACTTTTAATTTTTTCATAAATAATACAATAGATTTTAAATCGAACTCATTTTACTGAAAGTTCAAGTTTGTGTAAACTTGAAATTACAATTTACGGGTTCAGTAAAGGAAACAAAACAATAACAAAAATGAGAAATTTATTTTACTTTACTCTCCTTTGTATTTTTCTTGTATTGTAGATTACGGTCACAAAATATGCAAGTAAACAATTCTGAAATGCTTACTTTTATATTGTATTTTTGTAAGAAATATACTTTGCATTTCCACAAAGAATCAACAATAAACAATGAAATTGAGTGGGAATAAATCATAAAAATCAAACATAAAATTGAAAAATAAAATTTTCATATTAAAGTTAGTCAGTCATGCATTTAAACAGAAAAACGTGAGATTATACTTAATCTTTTAAAATATAAAATGTTTATAAGTATATTAATTCAGTTCAAATTCGATCATATATAATTTCTATAACTTTGCGAATTGGGTGAAGTAATTGTGGTTGGGCTGCTTTATATCTTTTGGCAAAATAACTTTTTGACGTTGATAATTTTTTTTTAACAATACAACAAAAAACATTAAAAAAATCGGAAATGCGTATTTATTACTAGAATTCTAAGATTATAACTAAAAAATTTATCAATTACAATTATTTGGAATTAAAGTTTGTATTTCTAAGGCTTTTTCTTATAACCTGCCAAAAAAAAATGTGCAATATAATCACATTAGCATTGCAAGACGGCCATTCCAGGCCAATGGCCTTCGCCTTTTATTATTATCTAGCTAGGTGTGTCCCCCTGAGGGTGTTTTTTTTTTAATTTCTTCGAGTGTATGAGTAATTTTAGTTGTGTGAAAATTGTGTCTGAGGTCGTGTTTACCTATTCGTTTGTAATGTCACTGTTAAAAGTTTTTGTTTTGTAGATTTCCATGTCTTCAAGACTGTTTAGTCTTCGTCCGTTTTTGCTAGGATGTAGTGATCCATTCCATCCATTTAACTATTTACCCTGGTGTGTGTCGGTGAGTGTCTAGGTGCAATACAAAGTTGGAGTCTTTGCTTTTTCGTTCGTAAGAGCGTATGTGTTCTGTAAATCTTGTTTTTAATATTCGTCCAATTTGCCCTTTTCTTTGGGAGTAAACAGGAAATAATAAAAAAATATCTCATCGCCACTATATAGTTTTAAGAGCAAAATTTCATTTGTGTTCCTGTTTAGTAGTTAAACTAGATTGTGGTGTGTTATATATTAATCTTATTTTAAAACCAAATTACAGGAAGTTGCATAGAAATAAAAACAAATTATCTATCGATCGTTTGTTTCAGTATATAGAATTTATTTTAGCATAGATTGCTATTATTTATTCTGCTATTAACAACAACTGTTGTATAGTTTTTCTCAGAATACTTCACTTGGTCAGAAAACATTTGAAAACAAATTGCATATATACATTTTTGTTATGGTGATGTCTAATTGATATAGTCTTATATTATAAATGGCTGAATTAGAAATAAATACATAGACCATTTTGCTATCATTTAACATAATAATCGTATGATGATTTCATAACTAAAAAAAATTAAAATGCAATTTTAAGTATCACTGTGAGTTTTTGTTTTGAATTTTGTTAGAAATTGTAATCAATAGAGTGTAATCGATTGAGGTTTTCTTAACAAAATTTGGGTAAAAATAACTGACGAGCTGTACAAACGATATCAGATTGACTAATATTGATTAATATTCATTTCTTAATCCATTGTGTTATTGAGTTTCTTATAATATCTGGTTCGTTGCAATAAACCAAATTGTTATTGTAAAGATTTTAAAGAATCAAGCACGATTATCACCGCACAGACTGCAAATAATCGTTCATCCAGCCAAAAACATGATAATCAAAAAGAAATGCTGCAAGACAAAAACCACACTATCATAATAAATTTTACAGCCAAGATATTTGTCTGCGAGCCTTTCAATTCTTTTTAAAAAATTAAGGGTGTTTGAACGAGAAGTTTGTTGATTCAATTGTGGCAACGCCAACAACATGATAGTTTTGAATTTTATTTTTTTGACGTAATCGCAGTTAATGCATTAGTTATTGCTACGACGAATTAAATTTCGCACGAAAATTGCAGTAAAATAATTAAAATCCACTAATGAAAAGAGTGGTTCTATTAACGTTGCATTTAGTAAAATACGTGATATTTTCGAACAAATATAATCGTACGTCTGAGACCGGTGCTAAGAATTGGGTTATCAAATTTGCGCCGACAAGCTCGATACAAAATGTGCGAACACCAACGCGTGTTCGATCGGGTCGTTCAACTGGAAACATCGTAGCCGTGAGCCATGCTGTTGAAGCAGATCCAAGTTTGTCAATTGCTCGAAGTTTTCAACAATTGGGATAATCCATAACCACCACGTGGTAAATTTTGTGTAAGGATTTAACTTTGAAGCCTTACAACGTCAACTTGCGTAGGAATCGAAGCCGACCGGCCGTTCACATCGCCGTAGATTCGCTCAATTGTGAAATACGTTTTTTTTTTCAGACAACGCCCATTTTCGCTTGTCACAAGCAAAATTACCGCAAATGCTCAACCTGTTACGGTATGGTATGCTATGTGGTCTGGATTCGTGATTGGCTTGTTTTTTTTCTAAGATAAGGCTAGAAATGCGGCAACGGTCAATGGCTTTAGAATACATTGTTAATTTATTAATTCAAAATAATTTCATTTTACAATTGATTTTTTTCCCTTTTTTTTGCCTCAGCGCCTTGAAGGGCTTAAAGAAGCTATATGGCAACATTATTTTACATATTTAGAAGAAAATAAAATTAATAAAATTAAAAAAGTAATTTATTCAAATACATATATATTTTTGTATAGTTTTTACATATGACTGACTATATTATTTATAGAGGCTTAATATTTACATAAGAAGTGTTTCTAAATTTTACAGTAAGTAAGACATTACCTTATTTTTAAATGCGTTAAGAACCTGAATATTTCGTTATTCATTAGGAAAACGGTTAAATTTATGCGGTCCAGCAAATGTAACTCGCTGCTTTGTCAATTCCAAGCGACATCTTGAGGAGGTTAAGTTTTCAGATTGTCTAGTATTTCTTTGTGTTTGTGTTTTATCTCTTGACCTTGTCTTGAAAATATATATTAGCAGCTTGTGTTTGTATAGACCACGAACCAGCAGAATATTTTTAGCATGAATTTTGAAGAGATCTACGGTACTATAACGTATTGGCAGATTAAATACCAGCTTTAAAGCTTTGTTCTGGGCTGATTGAAGAAATTCTAACGAATTATTTTCCTTACAGGCATATATAATTAGAAGATATGTTAGATGTGAATGTATAAGTGGCTGATAAATTAGCATTATAACTGCAAAAGAAATTTTCGAATTTAAATGGTTAACGTGGGCATTCCACAAAAGGTTGTGGTTTAACTATACGCCTAAATATTTAACTTCATCTGATTCAGTTATTGGAGATCCATCGATATTAACCACCATTTTATCTTCAATTGTAGCAAGACATGGTTTAAATATAACAAATTTAGTTTATTCAGTCTTGAGAATTCGGATAGTATAGCAGAGTCGTACTCAATTTGCGTCTGTAAAACCTTTTTGTGTTTATATCGATAACCAGACAAACAATAATCAGCATACATGTATAACTTGCGTTTATGAAAATTTTAAACAATAGTGGCCCTAGGACGCTACCCTGCGGTACTCCACAGTTAAAACTTATTTTTGGTTTATTATTGACGACGTGGATATTGCTGACAAGTAATTTAAACAGGACGGTGCCACTTGTCACACAGTCAGAAACGATAAATTTAATGGAAACTAATTTTCCTCATCGCATAATTTCACAACAATCAGCAGTTGAGTGGCAAGGCAGATCATGTGATTTAACAACACGATCGTCTATACGGAGCCTTAAAACTCAAAATCCGTGATGTAATTAGCGAAATAGGAGAGCCATTTTATTAAAAAGGAATTACAAACTTTTCTAATAGAATCGACATCTGTCAGCGTGGTCGTGGTGTACATTTGCAAGATATTAGTTTTCATTAATCATTTTCAAACTTTTCTCTACGTTATAAAATAAAAATTTGAGTTATCTTAATTTTTGTTTGTTTTACTTTAGAATACAAGCTTCTTGTTGAAATTTAAATTTTTTTTTAGCTTTAATATCTATTTATTGAGTACTTTGCTAAGTAAGTAAAATAAAAGAAAGTAACTAAAGTACACTTCTTGATTTTTCTCTGTATGTAAATAAAATTTCTTTTTATTGTTACATTTTTCTTTTTCCTCGCTTTTCATTTCCTTTCATTTTTTCAAAAAGATAGTTTTTAATGATTTTCTCTTTGTTTACTAAAAGTGATCGTTGTCAGTGTTGTGTGTATATTTTTAAAGTGTTATTCATGGGTTTTCTAAATTTGTAATATTAAATTAAATTATGTTAGATAATGAAAAAAAAATTATTTTTTTGTTAATAATATTAAACATTTTTATAACATTTTTTTAAGAGAAGTAGCACTTCAGGCAGCAATACCTATTTAGACAAGTACCGTACTATATTTTTTAGAAAAGGGATAGAGAAAAGTTGAGACAGGTGGTGAAAGTAGAAAAATAGTTACGGAAAATAACTGTCGTAGAAGACAGCACAGTAACCAGTGACTATATCTTCATCACTGAGCAGCCCTACCGACAGTCAATTTTTATTTGTAGTGAAAAAACCAAAGTCTTTGTTGGGAATCGAACCCACAACCCCCATTCTTGTAAACTACACTACCTACTAGCCTACAGGAGCACCTAAACATAAGAATATATAAGTAAATAAATCATTTTAGTGTAGTTTGAGTTCACGTTCATTTTATTTTCCAAATTTTTTAATTTCGGCGTTTACTCGCTGCCTCCTTCATTAGCGTGGCTTGCATTTATCTACCTGAGATTGAGTTTATTTTAAATAACGTCTCTTAACCTACAAATTAAACGCATTAGCAATAAATTTAAAAACTAAAAATTATTTTGGAGCAACCAATATTAGAAATATTTTAAAATGCTACAACTTTCAGAAATAAATGAATTCTTTGGTGTTGTAAATGTTCTTATTATAAGTTTTGAATCGAATAAAATATCCTTTTTATAAATTTTTTTATCTCTAGTGAAACGTGTTGATAAGTATTTTATGTTTGCAAATATGAGTGTATGATGTGTATGTAGTTATACAAACAAATGTGAATATTTACGAATGTAAATATATCTGTTTATTTACAATGTCTTTCCCTATCTGCCTGCAAGTCAGATATTTTATACAATTGCATATGAAAAGTGAATTTGAATAAGCCCCGAAGATTTTAGTGCGTGTGTAAATTACAAATTATAGTGCAACGTGCTCTGCGGGGTAAATAGAGAAAAGAACATTTTTGCACTTCATCTTGGTTAACAAAGTTACAAAATTCTAATATAAGGCGAAAAGAATGTTTTCTTTTCACAATAGAAAATTTGTAATGTTTGAAAACAGGAAATATATGAAAATTACTCTATACACACAAAACACAAAATACAAAATTTAATGCAACAAACAACAAAAGTATACATTAGCGTTATTTTGCACTAGTTTGTTTATTAGAGATAAAGTTTAAAGTTTGTATAACTAGGTGAATAGAGTCTGCACAACCTTGAAAACAATTTTTTTTAATGAACAAAATAATTCAAAGTAACGCTAATGATGTCCTTTCGATATATTGATACGAAATCGATCAGCCTTAGGAATAATTAGCATGCTGCAAAAATTTTAATAGAAAGGAAAAATAGTTCTCCTTATAGCAGTGAATCATTCCACTAGGAAAGCAAAAAGAATTTAGTTATACGAAAATGATGTATTTCAATACCTGGTCCAACAAACAAAAAGACCTTAACCCGATAAATTAAAATATATAATCAAAATACCAAGGGAAAAAAGAAAATTTTATTAAAAACCGAAAAGACTAAATTATGATCTGGTAGGGCTGAATCAGAAACATTTGGAACGAAAATAAATAACATATCAATATAATAAGATTAATGAACTCATTTTTCGTTTTAGGTTTTTTTGAAATTTCTTTGTTGTTTTATATCTTAAACAATAAGCTTTCTTTTTTGTTAACAAAAATATTTTATTAAATTTAAACCATATAATAATAGTGTATTGTTCATGCCTTTTAATAAACGTTTTGTTGTATTTAATTCTTTTATTGCAAAATAGTAACACAGCACTTTGAAGTTTTTATTATATTAAACGATTTATTTCCTTTTAGTACACACAAAATAAACAATATGGTAACTTTGTTGTCTTTAGTCAACGATAATTCAACTTGAATTAATTCATGTGTCTAGCAAGCTTCAAGCGGTTCTCACATATACAAGAATATTCTACTTTAACATCACCATTATTGTTGTTATTATCATATAGTGTAGGCACCTGCTTCGCTGTGTGCTTTGTGCTTGATCTGTGTTAGTTGTTTTTGTTTTCTATTTAACTTATTTTCTATAACGAGCATGGTGTTGTTACTATCGTACAGTGCCTGCCTTCTTGGCTATGTGTTTTGTTTTGTTATGTGTTAGTTACTTTTATTTTCTGTTGCTTGGCTTATTTCATGGAATTTCTTAAAACATGTTATTGCTGTATTCTGTGTATAAGATTTGTTAGAAAACTACGTTGTTTGTAAAACACACAATAGGTATTTTCGTTTACTTTTTACTAATCATACTTGTAACAATAATATGAATTTATAAACAATTTTATAAATTGGAATCCAAGTTAATCTACGTTAATCTACGTTAATTGGTGCTGGATTTCTTTAAGCATAAATATTTTTAGATATTCTCATAAAATATTTATCATTCAAGAATTTAAATGTTATATTGTGGAGGAAAGCATATCCATATGGCCATTTCACAACTGTTAATCCATGGACTTTACCCTAAATTTTTTATAACAAGTCCAGAGTCTCATATCTTAAGCCATATTGATTAAATGATAATTTTATTGAACCATCACAGCTAAACTCAAAAATACTTTAATACAAAAATACCGTAAATATTTATTTTATTATTAATTATTTTAATTTATTTGTTGTGTTTTGAAATGATACGAAATGCCTTTTTAAAACCGGTTACTCTTCTTCTTTAAATTACTGCTGTATGATGGCATTGAAAAGTACCAAAAGATCAAGATAAGTTTTTCGTACATCATACTTAAATCTTTTTCGTGCCCCTTAAAGAAATTTGCAAGACTTTCCTTTTTTCAACAATATAACAAGTAGAAGAATGTATGTGCCTTCGGTTATCATAATTATGCTATGGAGACGGACATCAATATTTTATAACTTTATTATACATTATTAACTGGAAAAACTAGTATATGTTTATTATTCCTGTTTGTTTGAGTGTTCTTCTTTAAGGTGCTCACAGAGAAACCAAAATTTATTTTACACACAAAACTTTCAAAAATAAAATTGCCAAAATCCCAAACCAACAACAGATAAGTTGTGAATACGTTGCTTTAAGTTTATATTACCAAACTATAAACTTTTAAAGAAAACAAATTTTTTCATTAAAAATAAAATAAAACACATAAAAATATACAAAAATATATGTACATGGCAGGATATAAATATTTCTTAATCCAGCGATAACTGTTGTTATTCTACAATATTTAATAAGAATATGAAAAATATTTTACATGTGATAAGAAATGTTTATATAGACGTTACTAACAACATTTGCGAAACATAAAATTTACGTAGTTTCGCTAATAAATAAACTGTTCTAGAAGAAGATGGTAGTGCGTGTTAAAAATTTTTTTATCAATCAACAATTATAATGAATAATGACTTAAGTAGAGAATTAAATTTTTCGAAATTCACAATTGATAAGTACCATGTTAATATATGGTTTTTCAACAAGAAGTTTGTTTTTCAATTGTATTAGCACCAATAACATGATAACTTTGACATTTAGTTTTTTGACGTATTCGTAGTAGATGCATTGGCAATTGTTGCAATAAAAAACGCATTAAATAATTCAAAGCCAGTATGAAAATGGTGGTTCTGTTAAAGTTACATTAAATAAAATTTGTGATATTTCTGATTATTAAATTTGAGTTGACAGGCTAAATACAAAATGTGCGAATACCAACGCGTGTTCGTTAACGGTCAATGGATTACGCTATCGCGAGATGTTAACAACTCACTTTTGGTCTATCATTGACAACGTGGATATCACTGACATATGGTATCAAAAGGACGGTCGCACATGCTACGGCCAATGAAATGATTAATTTATTGCAAACCGAAACGACAATCAGCAGGAAAGTGGCCAGCCAGATCGTGTGATTTAACACCACTAGATTATTTTTTGTGCGACTATGATAAGAACAGATTCTATATGGAGCCATTCGAATCAATTTCAGCCGTAAAACTCGCCATTTGCCAAAAAGTGAAAAAACTAAAAACTTTGATTCAAGAAAGGAGATCTGTCAGCGTGGTCATGATGGGTATTTGCCAGGTATCATTTTTCTTTCATGATTACCGAATTTTTCTCTTCGTAATATAATAGAAATTTTGTTGAAAAACCATTTAGTATAAAAACAATAACGCTATAAAATAAATATGTGTTTTGATTGGTATCAGAAACCAATTTCCAAGTAATAAGATATGGGATATTAAACAAAAATGTCACAAACTACGGAATATTTTTAAAGTTTTTTACAAGTTCCATGCACTATGGTACAAAATCCATACCTTTTTAAATGACCGGATAATGTGAATTAGCTTGCACTTATATCTCCTAATATCTTCGTGGAATAGCCATAATATTTAATTGGATGACCAATGCATGGCATAAGCCAAAGTTATTTATCTACATATATTATATATAAAAGGTGTTTTTTTAAGCTAGATAGAACTTTAAATTGTAAAAAGTAACACAAAAAATGAAATTTTGATGAAACATTTTTTTTATTTGTTTCAGTATACTCTGACAAATCATCATGAATAGACTCTCGCTTGAACAACGCTAGAAATTATCCAAATTTACTTTGAAAATCAGACGTCGATTCGCGCAACTTATAGACGACTTCGTCATTTTTATGGCGTACATAATCGTGCATCTGAACAAGCCATTCGTCGAACTGTCGATAGATTTCGTACCACATACTCTCTAGTGGATGCAATAACACCAACACGTCGAAGGAATGTGCGTACTGAAGAGAATATCGCCGCTGTAAACGAAAGTGTGGAAGAAGATCCACATTTATCAATTCGTCGTCGGTCGCAGGAATTGGGGCTCTGTCCGTCCACTACGTGGAAAATTTTGCGCAAAGATCTCGGCCTACACCCGTATAATATCCAGCTGGTGCAGGAATTGAAGCCACGAGACCATTATATGCGTCGTTCTTTCGCCGATTGGGCTCTAGAGCAGTTGGCAACTGACCCGTTGTTTTATCGCAAAATTGTGTTCAGCGATGAGGCGCATTTTTGGCTTAACGGGTTTGTTAATAAGCAAAATTGCCGCATATGGAGTGAGTGAGACCAATCCACAACAGACCTTACAGACTCCATTACATCCAGAAAAATGCACCGTTTGGTGCGGTTTTCACGCTGGTGGCATCATCGGACCTTATTTCTTCAAAAATGAGGCCGGAGCTCGCGTTACGGTCAATGGAGATCGTTACCGCACCATGATCAATGATTTTTTGTTTGAAAATATGGATGACATTGATCCGAACGAGATGTGGTTTCAACAGGATGGCGCTACGTGCCATACAGCGAACGCAACCATCGACTTATTGAAATCAAAATTTGGCGATAAGTTGATTTCGAGAAATGGACCTGTCAATTGGCCTCCAAGGTCGTGCGATTTGACACCACTCGACTATTTCCTGTGGGGCTACGTGAAGTCACTGGTTTATGCTGATAAACCAGCAACAATTGACGCCTTGGAGGACGGCATTGTTCGTGTTATTCGTGACATACGCCCAGCAGTGCTCGAAAAAGTGGCCAAAATGCGCTTCGTCAAGAACAGCCGCGGTGCCCATATGCCCGAAATCATTTTCAAATGTTAATGTCACGTATTGATCCTTCGAATAAAAAAGAAATTTTGATTACAATTTAATTTTTTGTGTTATTTTTTACAATTTCAAGTTCTATCGGGCTTAAAAAAACACCCTTTATTATACATATATTATCAATTATAAGAAGATGGATTAACATGGATTTACAAAATTTAGAGGAATCAACAGTTTCCATGCAATGTAGTTTAAGAAACATTTTTATAATAAATCGAATGGAATAGAAAATTAGCTTTCTTGATTATGTTCTTCTTAATCAAGGGAATACGTTAATAATCCTAATATTTAGATTATTATTTTGAAACGCGTCTAGCGCTAATAGAATTTTTAACTTATTAAATAGATGAAAAATCAATACTGAAAATAAATCGAAAAGAACGAAGAAGCTAATGGGTGTGATTAGTGGTATCCAGCTCTATTGCCTTATGGAAGCATTAACGCCCTTTTCTATCTTTCTTCAACAAATGTGCTCTAATGAAATCAGGAAATGGTAATTTCATTCGCGAAATACGTTGCTCGTCAGAAGCGTTCCGTTTGTGCTAGATTGGCCTGCAGACCGCACTGTCCACTATAGAGAGAATTCGTTTTTTAGCCTAATGCATATAGAAGAAACTCCCTGCAGGGATATTTGCTATCACATTCAATGTGTATAGATTTAAATCGAATGTTTACAAATACTACTTCTTCTATCCTCCTTCCCACAACGTAATTTGCTGTTCTGTTACAATGAGTTTGACGACCAATAGTCATCCGTTTAGTGCAAAGTAGGAATCAGCCGCTGGATGCGGATAACCGTCACTTACAATGAGTGTTTACTTGAAACGAAGAAATAAAAATTATTTATAATCATACACTTTACATACATAAATTGTATTAATCACCTTGAGCACAAATTCCTAAAATACAATAAAATAAAATAAACTTAGAAAAGAGAATGAAAGATCTTGTTGAAAAAATGGATGGAATCGATGAAATGTTGAAATTTTTCAAATTTTAAAGGAGGGAAAAAGGCTAAAAAATCCTATTAAAAACTATTAGGAAATTCTATATTTATCAAAATGTTAATTAAATTTTCCTGAATGATAAAAGGAAACAAACAGACTAAGTTACCACACATTATAAAACAAGAACCTAAAATTCATAAAACCCAAAACTCATAAGCAGAAGTTACGATCATTTCAACTTGAAGTTGATTAATACTAATGAAGACGATCCTGATGATGCCTTTGTCTTGAGCAAATTTATAGGTTTTTCCTGCAGGAAACCCCTGTATATGAACAGCCTCTGCCAGTATAATTTATAAAATTTCAGAAAACAATAATGAAGTTTGTAAAATACTGTTACGTAGATGATTTATTCAGTTTTAAAAGAAAATAATTAATGGCTGGTTAAATATGGCCGAGGTGATATTGAACCTGTTCGTGACATTTTACAAACTGGGTAGTTTTCTAAAAAATCTTATACATACTAGACAACAATAACTTGCTTATAAACAATTATACCAAATAAGTCGACAACAGAAAACAATAATAACTCACACAGAACAAAACAAAACAGATGCCTAAACTGAATGAGAATAACAAACAACAACTATGTATATTGGGTGATGTTAAAGTAAAATATTCTTGTATACGTGAGAATCTCTTGCATTAGCTATATAAGCACTACTTTCTGGTAAAATTAATTAGTTTATGTTTAGTCATCAATAAGTTAAGACAGAAAAGTTACCATCGTGTTTATTTATGTGTGTATTGAAAGTAAATAAATCGTTTAACTTAATTTAAAACTCTAAAGTACTGTGTTATTGATTTGGAATGAATGAACACGACATAACGAAATGTTTATTAGAAGGAATAAACGAAGCATATATACATGTGTAATAACTTATAGGTTTATAATTCTTTTATTATCGCTTTTAATTAAAGGTATTCAATTTACTAGCTTTACTTATGTAGAAATGCAAAATTTTGCACAAAACATTCATCACCATCCATTTAATTGTGCGCTAACAAACTGTTTATATAATGGACAACTGAAGAATTTTTAGTTCCAATAAAAACCAAAATATAACGAAATTTTTATTTACCGTTCAATTTCAGATAATGACATATAAAATAAAGAACTTATGCAAAAATCTATAACAATTAAATAATAATAAATAAATTCGTTTGATAATGTTTTTTTCATTTATAAGTGAAACTTTTATTTAAAAAATAAAGTATGCCATGAGCATTATACTCATGTCAGCGGGTGCAAAATATAGCATATTCGCAGTTTTACATTTGTAGACATTAGCGGTTTAACCACGTAATAAAAATATTTTCTTGGTACAAACAAAATATAAACCAGAAATGTACTTGAGCTCATAATAACGTTATAACAAAGGTTTTGAAATAAATAATTATATTAAAAATATATCATTTCTTGTTTTACATTATAGTAGTTTTTTTTTTTAATTTATAGTTTATACAGCAATTGGGTTTTAGTATTATATATCTTAAGATGTTGATCTTAGCTTCATAAAATAAATGTGAATAAATATTTAATATATTTAGTTATCAGTTCATGGCTATTAAAGCAGTAATTTATATACAAAATACTCGTTAACAGACAGAAGGAATTAAATAATGACCACTCTTTCACTCAAAGTAGACATGGACTTGTGTAAAGAGCAAGTTAAACATGCAAGTGTTCGACACCACTAAATAATTAGTCATTTTGTCAGTTATTAGGATTATTATTACAAAACACAATCAAATGCAAAACAAGCACATGCAGATATTAAACTTAATGCTTATAGCCGCAGTCAGTTCGTATGGGAAAGTAATTAAAATTGCACATCAAAAAGCTTTAAAGTAATTGTGACCATTCGAAAATAGCAATTATACAATGATTTGTTTGGTATATTGTTACGTTTATACCTTTTATAAACGTTTCGTTTATAAAATAAATAACACCAGTTTTTGGAATTTTTAAAATTATAACAATTTTAATAACTTTAACTACACAAAGTTGACACTGCAGAACTATTTATTTAAAATACACGTCTTTACTTGATGAGGTTTAATTTTACACTGATTGACCCAGACGCTCTCCTATTTATATTTGTCCATTTAAAGTCAAGAAGATTTAAGAATCTTGTACTCCTTTGTATCACATTTTGTTGTTATATGTTGTTTATTTGATGTGTAGGCGCCTGTATGTCTGTGTGTATTTTTGTTTTTGTTTTTATGCTGATAAGGTTTCTGCTTGGGATTTATTTCAACATATTCGTAGTTGCTTTTTTTGTAGAAAAGGGTTTCTTAGAAAACTACGCAGATGGTGCACAACATGTCTTTTTGTTGTTGTCAAATGCCGGGCAGTTAGAAGGTAACATATCGAATTGTTGTTGTGTGTGTATAAAATTTCTACGCAGTTTGTAGCCAGTAGTTCGCTTTATTGCTTAATTATTTTATTTTAAAACTTAAGCAAGGCACTTTCGTAACAATATTTAATTAGTGTTTTTATTTTTGTTTGATTGAAAATATATTGATGTGTAAATAATATTGTGGTACTAATCATAATTGTACCTTTTTTTATTTATACCACTTCATGTTTCTAAAAGTATAATTTATATATTTTAGTGCCGTGTCACTTTCTTGCCCTATACGAATATTTTTTTGCATAAATGCAATCTATCTATTGAATCGATTTATTGCTTAACAAAATCATTTTATACCCGACGTTGCTGGAGACTGATTTAATTCCATTTCTGGGACTAAAGAAATTATTGTCGTCTAGTGTACTCCATGGCTACACTTCGAACACATTAGAAAAAGTGATTTTGAAAAAGCCATACAAATTTTCAGAATCATCTATCGTCACCTGTCATCACGTATCAACTATAATCCATCAATTCTGTGGCCAAAGACACGCAAAAATCATATTTGAATGTGATTGAAGTTTCATGTTCAAAAATAGTACCAATGCTTTCGTAATAAGTAAAATAATTTAATTTTATTTTGACATCTATAGAGATCCGTTTTTATATTTTTTTTTATTTTAACGCAGTTTTAAGGATTTTCAATCAGCTACTATCTAACTATCTATCTTAATTATATTTTATATAATAGTTCTTGATTGAGCTACCAAACCACAGTTTCCATTTGTCAAATATTTAGTTTTTTTACGATGAAAAATTCTTCCTACAAATTTTAATCAAATAATTTTGTTTTAACCGTCTTCTTAGAAATATCACATTTTCGTAGCATTGAGTCACTAATAGTACAGTTAGTAGAAACTAGAAGAATTATTAATTTTTTTTAAAATATATAATATGCCGACCCACCTTAAGGAAGAATTGCGACTATAGGTGAAAGAGCTACTGTTATGCCAACTTTGGAATGCGTGCCTACTTCTGTGGCACGTGCTGTGCTTTTTTAAAATCAGATTTTGTTGAAATCAAGTCGTTCATTCCCTTTCTACTAAAATATTAAATTTTATTAAAACTGGTCCAGTACTAATACCTATTTTTCTGTTTTTCCTCTTCTATGTGCTGGCGCTGAAAACGAATAAAAATATTAGACTTTGTAGATGAAGACCTATTTAGTTTTTGGAATTGTATTAAAATTGGCTTAGCCCTAAATTTCGGACGTAATAAATTCGATATAGATGGCTGCTTATTAGCCATTGATTATTGCATCAATAAGCAAATAACCAAGCAGATAGAAAGATATATAAAATACTTTTACAAAGATGATTCGTTGTTAAAAAAAAATAGTTATCAGCAATAAAGTAAACAAAACGACCCACTGCACGTTTTACCAATTGCGTAGTATTTTTAGAAATCTAATGCATGCAAGACAACTACAACACGCTTACAAGTAATTCAACGAAATAAAATAAACAATAGAAAACAAAAACATTTAGCCAAACAGGCGCCTACACTGAATAATAATAATAACAATAAAATGGCGTGATGTTTAAGTAGAATATTCTTGTATGTGCAAGAACCGCTTAAAACAGATACATAAACACCAATTGCTGGTTAAATGAATTAGTTCAAGTTGAATCATCGTTGCGTAAAGAGAATAATGCTACCATTGTGTTTATTTTGTGTGTATTAAAATTAAATAAATCGTTTAACTTAATTTAAAACTCTAAACTTATTTTACAATAAAAGAACTCCAAATAACAAAATGTTTATTAAAAGAAATAAACATGTATATTAGATTTACAGTTGCGGTCTGTGTGAATTACTTAACAGTTTCTAAATGTAAATATATTTCGTCAGAATTATAATATTAACAAAGGATATGCAAAATAAATATTTATTAAATTAATTTAAAGAACCTAAAGTTTACAATATTCAAATTTTTTAAACAAAAATATAAAAAAGTCAAGCTAATTTTATTTACAACAACACAATTATTAAATTTGACCTTAAAGTAACAGTTAGGAGATACTTTACTAATACTACGGTACGACAGAGTCACATTAAAACAAAAACATTGACTGCTTAAATAGGATATAGTAGCTTTTAATAAACATAGACAGCTTTTTGCAGAGACAGCTTAATAAATGGATTATTTTTCGCCTGATATAATTCTCAACGAATATCAGCATTAATTCCGATGGTGCAAAATCAGCATAATTGTAAATCATTAAAGGCAGTTCCAGTTAACAAAAACTTTTTTCGCACAAATCGCTATCCTCCAAATAAGATTCGGACATCTTATATTTCAATTAGTCTTATATATTTATATTAATTATTACTTACCACAAAATACAATTTTTAGCCTAATTTTATTAATAAGTTCAATAATTTGGCAATTATATTTTATTTAACATAATTAACAATTTGAATTTTATTTACCATTAGCAAACCGCTGCTTCCCCAATAAATAAAATATTCTCCACAAAACCAATTAATAGCACGGCTCTTTATTATTGGTCTTTAATGATTCCGCACATTTCTAAACACTTGTATGATTAAAAGGTTAAAAATAATACAAAAAAATATTTAATTCATCTTAATGATAAAGCTAAATGAAGATTAAATTGTTTGAAAGCTTAACGAGAGGCTATAATTTCAGACACATTTACACACACACACACCCTATATATATATATATTTATATATATATATATATATATATATATATATATATATATATATATATATATAGAGAGAGAGAGAGAGAGAGAGAGAGAAAGAGAGTTTTTCAACAAGAAAAATAAAATAAAATAACACGAAAAATTTATATTAAGATGATTCAATTTTTTTTTTTGCATTTCGAAGAGAAAAGCTCGGCAATTATAAAAGAAAAATGATATCTTCCAAATATCCACCATGAGCACGCTGAAGGATGTCGATTCTTTCATCAACGTTTTCCATCACTTTTAGGAAAAATCACATGACGAATTTTCAGTTTTAAGGCTGAAATCTATTCGAATGGCTCCGCATAGAATCTGTTCTTAATATAGCCCCACAAAAAATTATCCAGTGGCGTTAAATCACATGATCTAAAATTATGCGATCGGGAAATTTGGTTTGAAATAATTTGATTGTTTCATTGGCTGTATGATATGTGGCACCGTCCTGTTGAAACCACGTCGACAATAATAGGCCACCATTGAGTTATTAGCATCCTCATTAAACACCCTTCCTCCCCCCTCCCCGGGGGCACATTTATCGGTCTTTATAGAACTTTGACTATCTAGACCTGTGCAACTGGGGGTATAAGGAAGCCCAGTCTCCTGAAGTCAGCAGGGGTACAGCCGGAAGCTCCACGGTATATACACGGGAATCAGTAGCCGGCAGAGTTTCCGCTATTTATCTCTTTAGATATTTAGCTGTTTCTCTGATTGATAATTGAGGTTGGCCCTTCGGGAGTGTCGTGGTGGTTGTGGTTTCGCGATCCCATAACAGGTCAGTTTTATATGGTGGCCAGGATCATTTCACTTTTAATAACAACTACCTGGTGACATGATCCTACATCCAGTGAGCATGCTAGACATGTGTTCTAGATAGGAGTTGAATAGTCTCCAGCTCTTCAGCAAGAAGTGGTGGTTTGCAGCCGTGCTCTGGAATCATTGAAATTGCTACTAGGAAGGACTTGTTGCAGGAATTAGACTTCGGCCTCCTAGGGCGTGAGTGGCGCTGCTTTTCACTCACAGTGGTGTGACCACCATCTTATTAAGGCTCACTGCCAGGCGCACATATAAATCATATCGCCAAATCTCCATTGAAAATTACAGAATTTCTAGTCTCATTTTCGAAAAAAGGCACATTCACAGTTTTGCTGGACAATTGAAAATTGGCTTCGTCTGAAAAAATGATTTTTTCAAAAAAAGACCATTTTGATAATGGATTTTAATCATTTTAATGCAATTTTTGTGCGAAATTGAATTGATTGTAATAATTGCCAATGTATGTCAAAACTATCATCTTTTTGGTATTGCCTTAATTGAAAAACGAACTTCTTCTTGAAGAACCCGATACAAATATAATATAAAGTGAACTGTCGATAAATAAAATTATATTACAATTTATTTTAAATGTATATAGATATGCGTTAGATGTACATACATATTAAGAATTAAATATAAGCTTTTTTACACAAACCTACATACAAATACACACGTATACAATAAAATAAAGAGATATAAAAAACATACAAATAGACATACTGGCAGGGTAAAGTTCTATTTGAAAACGTTGTTAAATCTTTAAAAATGTTAAATTTCAAATAAAACGAATTGGGGTATTACTGCCTTTTTGTAAATAAAGTTAATGGTTGACAACACATTATATGACATTTTGTCACGTGTATTTTGTCATGTGTTTTTCTGTTTGTTCTTTTTTCCGGTTTTTTTTTTGTTTTTTGTTGTACATTTCTTCTACTTTTATTATTTTTTTTAACTTCTTTTTAACACCTTCTACTCATCGCACTTAAGTATGCTTACATTGCAGCACTTGTAAAAGTTATTTGTTGTATTCCCTTACACATGCAAACTAGTCAAATTTAACTTATCAGTCTTAAGAGTTCTTAGAGCATATAGTTTTTCGTATATTAGATTTTTATTATTTTATTTTTAATACTATTCTTTAGTTGACAACGCAAAAACAAATTGTTCGTAAATATTTACAGTACGGTGACTCAGTAATACTAAACAATATTAACGCTGGTATTCATACCTAATTCCCCTGTAACAACTTACAACAGTTATGGTGTCCTAAGAGTTAATGCAACCAAATAAAAGTAGTTTTTCGAAACTATTCTTTCGCATCAAAAAGGTATGGCTTAAAAGTTTTCATTTCGGTTTACGGTGAATTGATATCAAAATTGCCATTGCTTTATTAGAATGATTGAATTGGAGTTTGAGTTGCTCTCTTAGGAGAAGCCGTTACTGTAAGTTTATAAAATTGTGATGATTATTGAAATATAACAATAAAAAGTACTATGCAACCTTAACTAGTGAACATATGAATAAGGCATTTTAGATCTTAGATTTAAACTCAAACGTTATAACTTATGCATATTTATTTGATATATTGCGCATTGAAAAAGGTTTATTCAGAAGAACTGGGACATTAAAACACATGTTGGGTTCTTTTAATAGTAGTATAGAACTTTAATATCCCAACACTTTTTTAACTGGCTACCATTTTACCAGCTGTCAAATGATTTATGTCTAGTTTCATTAGGCATTTCAACATGAATAGGCTGAATGAAGCCTTAACAACGCTATCAAATTGTGCAAATTGAGCCTGAAACGAAATTGCCGTTGATCCTGATTTTATTAACCGAATTTTGTTTAGCAGTGTATTTTACTTTTGTTTGAATGGATATGTCAATTAATTTATTTGATGTGATGATAATCCTCAACTATATGCTGAGACAAAGTTGCATTGGTCCATACTTTTTTAAAAACGATGCTGGTTAGAACGTTACAGTTATTGGTGAACACTATAATGCCATGATGAATGATGCAACATATCACACAGCTTGTACCACAATTGATTGTTTTAAGGAAGTGTTTGCTTACCGCATAGTTTTGCATCGCGGATCCGTGTATTGGACTGCAAGATCTAGTGATTTAGCAGCGTTATATATCTTCTATATATATAAAAATAAGCCGGGTTTCCCTTCCTAACGCTATAACTTCTAAACGTACGAACCGATTTCAACGATTTTGCATTGGTGGGAAAAGTCTCGTGCTGCGTGAGGTGTATAGCAAAAAAAAATTCAGGAAAAATTTCAAGAGAAAAGCAGGAAAACAGGGAAAGTCATTTTTCATATACAGCGCCATCTCTGATAGATAGCATGTACTACAACGGCACCAGTACGTGGTGTGTGAGTACCCCTCACGAAAATAAGTACGTTTCATTTTAAGTAGATGGCGCCGTGCACTAGGTCGCACGTATAGGGTGAACCTATAAATGATGAATGTTTTTATTTGCGACTGCTGTTGGTAAATGTACGTGGACCAAAATCATTTGCGGATTTGAAAACACTGCATGGCCACCAATGCCAAACATATCGAGAAGCATGTCAACTATTGGGTTTGTTGGAGACCGAATATCATTGGGATTTAACACTTGCAGATTCAGTTGTTTCATCAAATGCGTACCAAATACAAACGCTGTTCGCTATTATCATCACCACATGTTTCCCTTCACAAACAATTCAGTTATGGAACAAATTCAAAGCCGACATATGTGAAGATATCTTGCATCACTTGCGCATTCGAACGAATAATCCCGACATGCATTGAAGAATTGATTCTGATTGAGAATCAATGCTTGACTATTGAAAACAAGCTACTGATTGAAGTAGGAATGATCGATCGATGCACGATGCATTCAACCAAGAATTAAATCGAAAGCTGCAATACAATGTTGATACATTGCAAGAATTCATTCGAATTAATGTGCTGTTGCAGAATGAACAGCAAAAACAAGTATACGAAACATTTATGCAAGCGGTGGGCAATAATACTGGCGGTCTATTCTTCCTGGACGTACCTGGAGGAACAGGCAAAACATTTGTAATTTCATTGATTTTGGCCACTCTTCGATCAAAATTTAGCACCATCTGGAATTGCGGCGACTTAAGTTGCCACTCAATTTAAACACAATTGATACTCCAATATGCAATATTTCCCGATCCAGCGCAATGGGAAAATTGTTGATGCAATGCAAGCTCATTGTTTGGGATGAGTGCACAATGGCACATGAGAAATCACTTGAAGCACTTAACTTTACACTGAGGGATCTTCGGCGAAATTACAATATCTTTGGCGTCTTGATGATATTGTTGGCAGGCGATTTCAGGCAGACGTTGCCAGCAATTCCCCATGCAACGCCTGCAGATAAATTGAATGCTTGCCTGAAGGCATCACCTTTGTGGAATAACGTAAAAACATTATTGCTAACCACTAATATGAGAGTTCAACTTCAAAATGATCAAAGTGCTACACAATTTGCCAAACAATTGTTATTTGTTGGAAATGGAAAAGTCCCATGTTGATGCGACAGCGACTTTTGCCGATTTGTAGACTCTCAATTAGCTCGTATTGAAAATGTTTTCCCAAACATTAGTGAGAATTATCAGAATTATGCTTGGTTAAGTCAAAGAGAAATTCTCGCCGCAAAGAATAATGATGTTGTACATGCACTGAATTTCACCATTCAATCAAAAATCCATGGCGATTTGGTGACGTACAAATCCGTTGATTATACAGCGAATACAAAAATACTTGGAAAAATTCTTAGTAAATTAAAATATCACCGATCTGTAAATTAGGTATGTATATCTTATGTTTTAAATTTTAATTAAAGCATATCGAGAATAACAAAAAATGAACTAAACTTAATATTGTCTGGTAAAAATTTAATTTTTCTCATAATATTTTGTTCTTTTTTTATTTTTCATATTGACTTTTACCTCAAGGTTTGTGTAGAAAGTCAAGTGTCTTATATCTTAAGCCAAATTGGTTAAATGAGAGTTTTTTTGAACCAACACAACAAAACTCAAAAATACTTTGATACAAAAACACAGCAAACATTTCGAGAACAAAAACACTTTTCATTTTCAATCTTTCTACGCAAGGATTTCTTTTGGAAGCCATTCAAATGTAATTTGGAAAAAAAGGGAAACACAAAATATTTGTAAAGAATTTTACAACAACGCAACGTGCACATAAGTTTCGTTGTCTAAAAATTATATTGTCTATATATTTTCTTCGTTGATCGTTCATTTACGTATTTTTCATTTAATTTATTTTTCTTTGTGGTGATGCAGGATTAGATGGGATTTACAAGTATAAAAAAAATTTAACCTATCTCACCTCACCTCTGTTCAAAGTTAATGTTGTCATTCGTATTTTCGAAAACAAATTCGCATATAATTGACAGCATCATTTTGTAGCAGCCGCTTAAGAGATTTCAGAGTTATATCACATCACCATCATTGTTACCGTCATCTCACTTATGACGAAGTGAAAATGTGTTTGTAGCATATTTACAATACATAAACATACAAACATTTCTAAACCAGAAATATTCTTTTTATATTGTGAGTGCGATACAGCAACACTTAAATGTCTATAAGAAGAAATGCAAAAACTTGTAAATTTTTCATTTGAATACTCAATATGAAATGTACCTGTGCCCTTGAATTAACTTTCTTACTTTAAAAATTACATAAATTGCTACGGAGTGCTTAGTAATAATACCAGCGAATACTCGTCGTTAAGTAAATACATCACGTTATTTTTACAAAAACACGACTTATATACATGAAACAGAAATATTCCACTTCCATAATAAAAACCTACGTGCCAAAATAATTTACTCTTACTTCCTTTCTCTAAGTACCATATAGGAAAACTTTGTTTTATAAGCCTATATACACTGTACGTAAGCACACGTTTTTACTACATGCATATGTCGGTACATACATACATATGTATGTAAACAGTTAATATTTTTTACGCTTTTTATTTCCCGCTTTGCTTAAATCAATATTTTCAGAAATAAAAATGTCTTTGGCATTTATGGAGCTACTCTAGTTGAAAACAATTTCTATTTGTGGTTTAATTCAATTAAATTTTATACGACTACAAAGTTATCTGTTTATTATTAAAACAGATTACAGATTTGAGGCTTAGCTCCATGAATATTTGTGAAATTTTGTTATTTAGCTGATGATGAATTAGATTTTGTAAAGCTGCACATTAAGAGTATTAAAGGTGTTTAACTTAAAGAAAGTAATACAAAGTAAACATAAAATAATAAGACTTCAAATTACAAGGATTTATTTTCTGCCTCTTAATTTCTAATAACGTATTTAACGTTATTATCTTTTTGTCGAAATATTGCCGAAAAAAAAAAAACTTTAAAAGTTTACGTCTTTTGGTTGTGAAGATTAGTTGATCCTTGTATCCCTCAACACATCTATTGACTCAGCATGAATTGTACGAAAGGTTACGAAAAGCTTAAGGAATTGTTTAATGTAGGTTATATATTCCTTTAAACTTAGAAGCAAACCAGAATGGTCTTATAGTGGTTATTGGTGAGGATCTTTGGAGATTAACTTGGTGGTTCTGGTTTAAACACAAAAATTGCAACAGACTGTCGCCAGGCTGGGGCGACAAGGAGTTTAGATAGTTTCCGGAACGCGAGCAAGGAGTGTGTGATTAGATGTACATCCGCGCCTGGCCATGAAGCCGTAATCAGATGGTGGATCAAGCCACTGCATAGTTTGGAACGTCATGCTCGTCCTAGGAAGCCGAAGTTATAATTCTATGCAACAGAACTTTCTAGTTGCAACTTCGATGATTCCAGAGCAGGACTGCAAGTCATCACTCCTTGCTTAAGAGTTGGAGACTTTCCGACTCCTGTCCAGAACAGGGAACATTTCACCAGGTAGGTGTTATTAAAGGTAAAATGAACCCGGCCACCATAGAACCATAGACTGATAGGGGGCCGCGAAACCACCACCACCACGATACTCCCATATAGGGGCCAAGCTCAATAATTAGTCAGAAAACAGTTAAATGTCTAAAGAGACAAATAACGAAATCTGCGGCTTACTGATTCCCGTGGAAATAAAGTGGAGTTTCCAGTTGTACCCCTGCTGACTTCAGGGGACTGGGCTCCCTTTTCCCCCCAGTTGCACAGGTCTACATAGTAGCTCTTCATTAAGACCCCGAGCAAGGAGTGGCCCCCACTCGCTATAAAACTGCCACCTAAGGTGTGTATGCACCTTGGGGCTTTGTTGGACGCATGTTTTCACCCAGCCGTAAGATCACCATCAAAAAAATTTTTTTTGTGCCAGCACTCAGGGGTTGACCCCTTAACAAGCAGTGCAATATGCCAGAACTAGGAAATTAAGTTATGAGGAGGAGGAAGGAGGAACTGGTGGTTGTGGATGTTCGATTTGAGCTTTCCTACATTGAAAGTAACAGAAAAGACCTCTGGAGGAAGCTTATTCCACATACGAGCTGCTCGTCTGAAAAACGAATATTCCTACAAAGCGTAATGCGATTCAATGGCCAATCAACCACAAGGGGATGTGCCATCAACGCAAAATGATTTAAACACAAAAACATTCGGGTAACGGGAACAAGTTCCCTTATTTCACCAGAGCACTTACCATTTTAGCAATAATAAAACAGAGAAATACATCGCATATTCTTTCGATGCTCTAGAGAATAAATAGAATTGAATACAAAACGGTACCCAATGAGTCTTCTGGCCTTCTCCCGTACGCGATCGTTCAACTCTATAACAGACTTTGGGGTGCCGGCCCATACATAAGAGTTGTATTCCATTTAAGGGCGGATTTAGGTGGTATAAATAGTAAGAAGATCGGATGAAGTGAAATATCTCTTACATAGTTTTAGAATGTACTCTTATCTAATGTCCTAATTCCGGGATTGCTGCGAAATCGTGATTGAGCGCATTGTTGGAACTTACTTCCAAAAGTTGCAAAAATGAATACGAATAACAAATGCTGCTGTCATCTGCGAAAGAATATATAGGCTTGAAAGTTTGATAAAGAAGCTCTTTAAAAAAATAAGAAATAAATAAATTAATCTTGAACTCTTCTAATGAAATCTCATTTACAATAACTCGTATAGTTCGATTTCTGAGAAAATTCGATATTAATCTGAAGAAATAATCACCGAAACCAAAAGAAACAAGTTTTGACAGAAGTGCATCAAGCCACAACTATCAAACGCCTTGGAAATATATAGAGCCACCATTTTGCTCTATCCGAAATGAAGTATGGAGTTGCATCACTGTTTCTACAGGAAAGCCACCATGTCACCTGAAGGCCGCCCCCCTACAGAATCCCAACTGTCGATTGCTAAGTAAACTGTTGGACTACAGGTATCTCACATGATGAAAATTAATCATACTTTCCATTAATCATACTTGCCAAGAAAAAATATTAAAAATAAAGATTAATTAAACTTGTTGTAAAAAAGATCTAGCGGTTAAATAATAAATTACTAACATAACAAATTATGCTCTAAAGCCGAAGATAAAAGTCATCTACTAAGTGGTTTTTTAGGCTCCTATTTAATTTCAATGTCATTTGATTTTTTCTGCATGTTCGTGTTGTTTAATTACATGCAATTACTTTGGACGACAAAAATTGTAAAGACCACGAATATAGATTTTTTTTCTTTAGCGTATGGATGTGGGTTATATTTAAATGCCTGTAAAAGTGATTGTTACAGCGGATTACTTTTTTAAACAAATAATAATAAAAAGTAGCTGTGAAGCTAGTGAAATAAAAACAAGCAGGACGGCGGAGTATGAGTAATGCTTTATTACGTATACGAAGATCTACTACCAATAAAAAATGTATTTACTTATGCTAATAATGTAATTTAATGAATGTAATAATATTAAATGAATGTCGGCAAAAAATTACATAAAGCACCTTTCGCAAGGACTAAATAAAATATCAAGGCTCTAATACTTAATAAATTTCTTGTACAAATTCCAGTGATGTAAACCAAGAAAAAAAGCACAATTTACACACGTTGCTACATTACAGGACAATTTAAAAATTGGGCTGTTAGTAGAATTTGATTAGGGCAAAATATATAATTATGAAACGATAACCTTTTATACATAACGTTATTAAACATTGTCACAGTGTTGTAGAGGTAATATATTTTTTGATCAAACCAAACACAAACATAAAATATCACAGTCTCTCTTATATTCTAAATACATGAAAATATAACACATAAACCTCATAAAGCCTCTACCGCATTATGGCTAAAAGTGTAAACTAATAAGCAGGAGTTTGTAAAGAATTATGGCATCATTTATATAATGACGCACTTATGAATTGCATAGAGCCATAAGCTCTGCACTTATAAATATTTCCAAACAATTTATCATGTTTCTAATAATAAAATAGCTGGTAGTAAATCATTTGTTCGGCCTACGTTAAACATTTAACTTTCTCTCTCTCTCTCTCTCTCTCTCTCTCTTCGAATCGTAGTGGTTTGTACATAAATACCGTGTTCCAAATACTGTTGTTATTTCTTGTCTTATCTGCCTGATGTTCCTTTTGTGTTAATGGCGAGCGCTTTCGATGTGACAACATCATTCTTAAGCCGACATACAATTCGTACTGGTGAGTCAGTGTTCGCGTTTAGGTAGTTCTGTTGTTAAGTTCGTATCCCCCCAGGGGCATATAAATATGGTCTTTAAAGAATATTCCACTATCTAGACTCAGTGCAACTGGGGTATAAAGGGAGCCCAGTCCCCTGAAGACAGGCAGGTGGTCAACTGGAAACTCCACTTTATTTCCACGGGGATCAGTGAGCCGGAGAGTTCATTATTTGTCTCTTTAGACTTATAATAGTTCTCTAGCTGATCATTGAGGTTGGCCCCTATATGGGAGCATGGTGGTGGTTGTGGTTTTGCGGCCCCATAAGGGATTATATGAAATTATGGTGGCCAGGATCATCTCGCTGATAATGACACGCTAAGTGAATGATCCAGTCCAGTGAGCATGCGTGACATGTGTTCTGGACAGGAGTTAGAAAGTCTCCAACTCTTTAGCAAGGTGTGATAATTTGCAGACCTGCCCTGGAATTATTCAAGTTGCAACTACGTGGTTCTGTTGCTTAGAATTATGTCTTCGGCTATCTAGGACGTATGCATAACGTTCCAAATTATACAAAGTGGTTTGTCCACCTGATTAAGACTACATGGTCAGGCGCGGATGTAAAACAAATCACACTCTGTTAAGTTCGTATCTATTGATACGCGCAGGCTACATTTCTTGAAACTAATATTTCCTGTCAATGGCCCTACCAATAAAACCGTGATTAAGGGGTATGAGTAGTTAACCCGTGTTTTACGCGTAGCATATAACACACTCTCACACCCTAAGAGCATGCAAATTTTTACAAAAGATCACGAAGAAAATACGAAGAAACCCCTCTTCCATCTTTATCACATCCTGCTAGGGACATCCTTCCCTAATGGGAAAACTTAGTGACGCATTCTTTCTTTTTTTGTTTCTTTTATTCATCTTATATTATTTTATAATATTTTAATTAACTATTATTAAATTCGTAATTCATTACTCTTTATGTTTATTGCATATTGAACATATTTAAATATCGTAATTAATTAATCTCTTTTTTTTTGGATTGTGAACGCCCCTACTATTGTATACATGCATATATTTAAAGGTAATCATTGCAAAGCCGAGCGAATAGGAACAATTTGGAATTAAGATAGAAGGCAAAACTATGTATGCTTGTGGATACTCGTATAACTATGTTATGTAATATTTTCTAAGTTAAAATACTTAATTAGGTATACATACATTTACTCACTGTTTCATTCCGGTTTTTTGTTGAAGCGTTCTATTTTCCTTTGATCTCCTTGATGATGGGCCCAGCAACAGAAGAGTAGGATAAAGTTGTTACTGGTGTTTTTATTTTTCTCTTTTTTTCAGTTTAAAATAACGAATAACCGTAGATTAAATATATATGTATGTAGGGGGTCAAAATAATTACAATTATTAGGTAAGTATATGTAAAAAGAAAGCTTAAATAATTACAGTTATTGGGCAAGTATATAAAAAAAGGAAAATTCAATACTTAAAATTACTAGGTAAGAGTATGTAAAAGGAAAAGTAAATAATTATCGATAGTAGGTAAGTATACGTAAAAAGAAAAATTAAATATTTATAAGTACTAGGTAGGTGTATGTACAAGGAAAAGTAAATAATTATAAGTAGTAGGTAAGTATATGTAAAAAGAAAAAATCCAGAAACGGCCCATGTTTATAAGATTAAAAAAAAAAATTAAACCAATATGACTTCTATATTATTAAATTTTGGAGTTCATCTTGTGGAAGCCTTTTTGATTCAGTTTTACATCATTAAAATTTAGGAAATTAAAGTTTTGTTAAAATCTTTTTAATTCAGCTTTATAACCTTAAATTTAGGAAGTTCACTTTTTCTTAAACTCTTTTTAATACAGCTTCAAAAAAATACACAATTTATCTCTCATTCTAAAGATGGTGAACGTAAAAGTACATATATATATTTATGTACATATACATATTTGTATATATTTATAATGTTAGAATTACTTTAAAGTGGCAGTTATCAATTATCTGGACTCATAACCAAATTATAAAACAATATTTTAAGAACAATATAAAGAACAATACAGCTCACGTCTCAGCGCTTCTATCGATGGTGATGTTCAAATGGGTAACTCCCAGAATGACACAGCTCCTGATGCAATGAGTTTACGGAAACCACGCTGCGCTCTTGCGAAATCGTTGAGGTCAGTATATGTTAGTGTAAGGCTCTGCTTTGGGACCACTTGTGGTTGTCGAAGCTTTAAGATTTTTCACACTGATCTAATTGTTAGCTATTCCCTTACACTGTATCTACTTGTTAGCTATTCACTTGCACTGTACACACTGATTTCTCTTCTTCAAAAAATTTTCAAACAACCCCAAATTATTATTATATCATTTCAACGGGAGAACAAAATTCAAAAATAAACTCTCCGTTACTTTACGGGGAAGGAATCCCACATGGGGAACGTACGCTTAGAAAATTGTATATCATCGTACAATTACAATTACAATCGTTACAAAACTGCTGCGTTTATGGATTTCTCTAATCCGTAATCAGTTACAGTAATCCGATTTTTGTATTAATCTGACTATTTCCATTGGGAAAAGACATTTCCATTATCATAATACATGTGTAGTAAATAAGTGGCACGACCCACGCACGTCAACGCTTCAAATCTGATGTGTGATATTTTCCGATGTAATTGCCTTGTAAATCCTCAATATCATATAGGTTATTGCCAATTTTTTCCCTGATTGTACATTTTCCATATTTAGGTAACAATTTCCTATTGATGTGTTGCGCTGCATCACTAAAAGTGTGATTTCTTCTAAATACCAATTCACCCTTTTTAAATTCTATAGGTCGACTTCTAAGGTTATAAGATTTGGCAGCCCTGGCGTGAGCAGTGCTTAAGTTTTCTCTAAGGTTTTTCCTAAGTTTCGTAATCCTGTCTACTTGTTCTTCAATGTTAACGTCTTGTCCGGAACCACACCCAAGTTTATCTAAAATGTTATAGGTGGATCCATGCTGTATCATATTCTGTCCAAATAAGGCATAGTAGGGTGAACACTTGATCGATGTGTGGAAGTCGCTCCTTAATATAGTCAAAATTTGAGGTATATATTTATCCCATTCTCTATAATTCTTGTGGTCACGTAAAAATTTTTATAACTATTTCACGATTAACGCGTTCAGATGCGTTCGAGTGGAGGGCATAAAAACCTGTTGTAATATGAGTAACATCATAACTTTTAAAAAAATCCTTTATCTCTTTTGAAACAAATTGCTTACCATTATCACTATGGACATAATGAGGGACTCCAAACGTTGGAAATATTTCCGTTTGGAAGAATAAAACTACATATAAAGTAGTTGCAGATCTCATAGGCTTAAGAAAAACAAATTTAGCCAAATGGTCTACACATATAAATATGATCGTATTTCTGCTTTTAGAAAAAGGATATGGACCAAGCAAATCGCAGTACAATCTTTCAAATGCCCTGTTTGATATAAATTGGTTGCCCATTAAAGGTCTTGAAATTTGATTTACAGGCTTTATTCTTTATAAAATAGTTGACGTCGTTTACCATCAATGGCCAGAAATATTTTGGGCGGATTCTGTGTAATGTTTTGGACAAACCTCCATGATATGACGAATTTGAATCGTGGGCTAATTTTATTACCTCTTGTGTAAGAGACTTAGGGATCCAGATTCGCCATTGTGAGCTTTCTTCGTCTGCAATACCTTGCCCATAATGCACCCTTTTCAAAATTAGGTTGCCCCTTATACGCATATCTGGTAGACATTTACCATTCTCTAACACTGTCTGTCTGCTTTCCCTTTAATCATCCTCATCAAATGCGGGTGACTTTAAGTCAATTTCATTGAAACTATTTAAAACGTCTAACTCTTCTGCCTCCATTCTTAATAAGCATTCAGGTACGATATTAAGTTTCCCTTTCCTGTGTTCTGCTCTAAAATCGTATCATTGTAATTTCAAACTCCAGGGTGCTAATCTACCGCTCAGATCTTTTTGTGACATAAACCACTGCAGCGAAGAATGATCTGTAATTATACGAAATGCTAAGCCTTCTATATAAGGTCTAAACCTATTTACGCATACTATAGCAGCTAAGCACTCGAGCTCCGTTACCGTATAATTCGTCTCTGCCTTATTTAATTTTTGGGATACGTAAGCTATAGAGTGTTCTTGGCCTTTTTTGTCAATAATACACCGCCAACACCGATCTTTGAAGCATCGCACTGTATTATAAACTCCCTGGTAAAATTTGGCTGTGCCAAAACTGGGGCCGTGGAAAGAGCAAGTTTAAGCTTTTCATATGATAACTTAGCCGCATTGGTCATAGGTCGCCATGCCTACGAACCTTCTTAATTGTTTTGGCGTTCTCGGTAACGGGAAGTTTGTGATGGACTCAACTTTTTCGGGATCTACTTTAAGACATTCATTACCCACAATATAGCCCAGATAGCGAACTTGTCTCTGACAAAATTTACTATTAGCCACATTAATTGTCAGTTTAGCCCTTTCAAGGTAGGAAGCTACTTCCGATAAAAGTCGTATATGGGAAGAAAAGTCTGGACTGCAAACCAATAAGTCATCTAAGTAAATAAAAACATGTTCCCTAAGCCGAGAGGGTATTACCCTGTCCATGAATCGACTCATTGTCTGTGGACCATTGCATAAACTAAACGGCATGAATTTGTAATGAAACAGTGGCTTTCCCGGGATTGCGAAAGCAGTTTTTTCTTTCAAAGATTCAGTAAGGCGAATTTGTTAAAAGGCATCCATGAGTTCAATACCACTTATATAATACGTATCTTTAAGTCTACTCAATAATCCATTAATGTGTGGTAAGGGATATGAATCCTTTTTGGTAACTGCATTTAATTTCCTAGAGTCAATACATAGTCTGACCTTCCCAGGCTTCCTTACTAGGATTGCCGGGGAGCACCAGGGAAAGTTTGATTCTTCAATGACACCCATGCTAAGCAACCGGTCGATTTCGCAATATGCCTCTTGCTGCCTTGGGGGCCATAATGGGTAGTGTTTACACTTGAAAAAAATAGTTTAGGGAAAAAGAATTATATTAACAATACGTGAAATGATGCATTTTTAAAGCTTTACATTACAAATGGATTATGTTTTTGCATACTCTTCAATCCTTTAAACTAATTTATTTTAAGAATTTTCTAATAATTATTTATTACTAGAAAGTCCGAAAAATAAATAATTTTATGTTTTGGAATCATTTTTAATTTAACATACGTTAATTTGATTGCTAGACTGCTTTTAAAAAATAAGCATTTTATGATATTCTCTTAAAATAATTATTTTTTCAAAAATATTGTAAATGTATGAGGGAACGCATATCCATGTGGCCATTTCATTACTGCTTAAATAACTCAGTAGTGGGTTTTACCCCCAAGTATATATAGAAAACTCAAGTGTCTTATAGCTCAAGCCAAATTGATAAAATAAGACTTTTCTTTAAACCAACACAGCAAAAAGTACCTTTATGCAAAATCACAGCCCACATTTTGCAAACAATAACATTTTTCATTTTCAATCTTTCAATTTGAGGTTGAATCCTCCCATGAGTTACATTAGGTTAGGCCTTAGACAGTTTTCGTCAATAAGACGGCTCACACAAGTGGCCTTGTTTTGCCAATGCTTCGAGCCCAGAATAAAATTTAAGTTTCAGTGTAAAAATTCAAAATTAGTGAAATTACGTAGAAAAAGTGCAATGCATATGCTCAAGTGGATATATGTTTTCTGCTTTTTCTTATTTTATCGTTCTCTGTATATCCAATTATTTTTATTTCTAACTTGTTTAGGATACAGGTGGTGTCTCGGCGACTATATACTTATTACTATTCTAGTTTTATAATTTGCAGCTACGTCAAGTTACTAAAAGATTAAATAGCATGTGCCAATGGGGGCACATATATATATCTTAACGGAATTTCAACGTCATTATATTTTTTTTTTGTTTAAAAGAGTAGTAGCACTTCAGACAACAATGCCTATTTAGTCAAGTACCATGCTACATTCTTTAGGAAAGGGATAGAGAATAGATGAAACAGGTGATGAAAGTAGAAGGTTAGTTTGAAATTAACTGCCTTATATCAGACAGCACAGCGAGCAGTGCCTATTCTTTCATCGCTGAGCAGCCCCACCGACAGTCAATTTTTATTTTTGTAGTGAAAAAAAAATCAAGGTCTTCGTTGGGAATCAAACCCACAACCCCCCATACTTACAAGCTAGTACACTACCTACTAGCCTACAGGGGCACCTTAGCCCCTCAGGAACATCGTGGTGGTTGTGGTTTGACGGCCCTCGTTTCGGTTGTATGGATCAGATCATTCACTATGGACACTATGAATGATCCTGGTTCAGTGAGCATTCTTGCGGTTGTGTTCTGAAATTTTATTAAGCTGGCATTTGTTCCTGACCGGGAGTCTTGAACTCTTCAGCATAGAGTGAGGGCATTGGCCTGCTCCGAAGTCTCGGAGTTGCAACTAGGAGTAATTGAAGGATAGAGCTATCCGAAGGCTTCCCAGGGCATGGTTGGCGTTACATATCATCAACAGTTGTTTAATCCACCATCAGGTAATGGCTTACACAGGTGGGTACTGACTTAAATCTTATCACGTATTCCAAGGGAAGATCGGTATTTTCCTCTTTTAAATCAGTTACAAGATCATTCGTTAGAAAAAGGACAATAATTATAATAATCATTATCATACGATAGAGATCCGTTTTGGTTTAGAACAAAATATAGAATGCAGTATACGTGTATAACGAGAGACCAAAATGCAGTTAGAAGAAAAAAATATCTAGTGTAGTATTATTATTTTAAATTTCCTGTAGTATTGTTTTCAATTTATTTTTAAATAAATAATATTCTTTGATTTTCCTGGTTTATATATTCTTTATTTATTTATTTATTTGCTCCGCTTGGAGCAGTAGAATGTTTTAAAAGCTCATCAACTGGGAGCTTGGAGGAAATAATAATAATGAATCTAGAGTTAGTGAGCATGAAACTCACTCATACTTAAAAGCTATTCTTAACTATATTTACCATACAATTAGTATTGGTTTAACCAGGCAGTCATAAATTTAGATAATATCCCAAAATTAGTGATTGCGTGGTTCTCCATTATATTAAAATAA
Source organism: Trichopoda pennipes (assembly GCA_030448955.1). Taxonomy (NCBI): domain Eukaryota; kingdom Metazoa; phylum Arthropoda; class Insecta; order Diptera; family Tachinidae; genus Trichopoda; species Trichopoda pennipes. The sequence continues at coordinate 12,274,316 of JASKUP010000034.1, forward strand.
TTATGTAAAAATACTATTAATATTCTAAAGTAGTATTAGTATTATAATTTTGGCGAAAAGTGTAATGTGATCTAACTGTTATTGCATTTATTTTGGGATTGTTTTTCCACAAAATAAATGTGTCACTTGAAACGCAACGATCAATACAACAACAACACAAGCAAAGTCTATAATAGTTGAAGGCCGTTTAATCGCGGTATGCAATAGTAATTATTTTTGCACTGCTAGTGCATTGCACTTCGCATGCAATTTTTTGAGGAAGTTATCCTATTATAAAACTTCGGAGTATTATTATTGGTTATGTGTTTTTGTTTGACTCTGAAAATAAAAAATATTAATAATTAAATTGTAGTAAATTATGTTTTACAAAAATCATAAAATTGGATCTTAAAAAAAGAGAAATTGTCACATATAGGTCACTATTATTATTTGAAAGTCAGTACTATTACAGAGTTTAAGTTTGCCTAGATTGAAGAATACTTAACTCTTCCTCATGTGAATTATATGATGGAACAGAAAAATACTGTACTAAAATGAAAGCCTGTGCTAATATTTTGTAGAATAAACCACCTTAAAGTGTGTTTCTTTCCATTCATTAGCAAGACTTAACGTTTTTGTATATAAAATGTTTGAACTTTAATTAAGGTCCCTCATGTCAAAGGAAAAAATCCTTCAGTTATATTTATTCGATATGCCTTCCATCAGTAAGTGCTAACTATTCTTGGAGACTATTTACTTTTTTGTTTTACACAAATCACTATGCCGTTTAGATTTAAAGTGATATTAATATTATAGACAGTAGCATACTGTCTAAAGAACAGAAACTCGAAACGAATGTTATCGTTTATGAAGTGGTACTTAAATAAAATACCATACACTACAATTGGGTGTTGATAAGCATAATAATATGATAATTATTGGTTATTACATATTTGTTTATGCTTAAAAAATATTAGCAGTGCAGTAAACACCTCTATATTCAATTAGCACAACAAAGGTTCACAAACTAATTATATTGTAGAAATTGCAATGCAATTAGCACTTGAAAAACAGTACAAATATATTTTTAAATAAAAAAATCGGAGACGTTACTATTTAAAGTATAAAAGGTATGCATTTAATCAAAGCAATGCTGCCATTGTCAGCAAAAATATCAATAATATTGAATAAAAAATAGTGGTTAAATATATGCCAAAACCTAGCATTCTATTAGATGAAGAAAAAAAAGGAGTTATCACATCAGGAAAAATAATACAACCAAAGAAACAAATTGCTTTTATGTGACAATATAAATGACATGGCATGGCAATAAAAACCAATAGACGCTGCACATACATATGTGCTTCTACACTACTATATGCCATGCAGACATTCAGATGTATTTATGTATGTGTATCTTATATATATAAAATAGAATATACAAAATATAAAAATACAAAAATGGGTGCATTTAACCCAAATGAAGCATATCCATTTAAAATAAACGCATCTAAATCCGCTTACAATTAACATAAAACGCATTGATCCTGAATATTGATTAATTATTTATTGTAAAACATACAAAGCACACAATTTCTATTTATTTTTTATTTATAGCCATAAAAGATCCCACATAAGCTTGATTAATTGCTTTCAGGAATAATATGAGAAATTCGCCTGTTTAAGTCTCATGAGGCCTGAACTTTAGCTTTCCCCAAATGTCTAAGTTTGCTTTAAACATCGAAGCCGATAGACTGTGAAAAAGTCGTTGTTTTACGGTAATTTTTATGTTATATAAAATCTTGTACATGTAGCCATTGTACCAAATTTTATATAAACCTTATCTAATAATCAAATAACAGCAGCATTGTACCAATTATGTTTTCTTATCAAAATAAAATTATTTCACTATCTTATTTTTAAAAGTATGACGTTATTAAAATGGTAAGGTTAAATGAGATTTTAATTTTTTAATATGCATGCAGAATTTCGGTTGAAAAAACCACAATCTAAGAGCAACATATTTTGGTTCAATTATATATAAGTTATTAGATTGTTATCTAATATACCATTGTAAAATATAAACATAATTGGGATTGAAGTACAGATGTTTTATAACGTAAGATGACAATATTTCAAAACAAAGTTTTAATAAAATATAAATTATAGAGAAACTTCATTAATATTCTATATATATAAAAATGAAACGGTCCACGTATATAATGAGTTGGCGTGACAACGGCTGGAGCGATTTGGCTGATTTTTGTTTTATTCGATTCGAAATTTTCAGGAGATGGTTTGTATTAAAAAAAAATTATAAAATTTTCCGAAAACTAAGAAAATTCATTTATTAATTTTCTTCTGTTGTTGTTGTAAATACAAATAAGTTATTCACGACTCGACATGTTCGTTCGAAACCCGTAGTTCAAATTAAAAAAAAAAACACAAAACAAAAAGAAAACAAAATAAAAGATCAAATAAAGAGTGGCAACATTTTCAACTTCGGCGAAACCAAACATTGTTCTAACATGTCAACAGTCACAAATGTATTTTTATGTTTGAAGATTTTTTTAATTCTTTACTATACCTAGCTGCCAGATCTTTTAGAGATAATACCGTCACAATTTTAGGTAAAAAATCTTACTTTATTTAAAATTCACAATAAAATCAGATGTACATATGTATGTACAATAAAGAGATTGCATGTTTTTCAATAAAGTTCAAATTCTTTGGTGAATTTGTTTTCAATTTAATAAAATATTTTAAGTTTCATTTTTTAAATTTTTTTCTTTAAAGTGTATAAATTTATACCAAAAAAAAATATAATTACATATATAAAAAATTGACTTACATATGTACATATACATACATACGTTTTAATAAACATCAGCAAGCTTTGCTTATGTTACAGATTTTGCTAACGAACATGATACGTTTTCAATAACTAGACTTTTTTTTGGAAGTAATTTTTCTTCAGATGAGAAAATTTAAAGAGCAACTCGAAGAACTAAAAAAGTTTTTAACACATTACATGAGTGTTTAAGAAAAAGTATTAATTTTTTTATACATGTTTTTATTTTCACTTTTTAATATATGTACTATGTATTAAATCATGTTAGTGAAAACATAAATAAATCTTTTTCACTTTTCGATTTTAAATTTTTTTACTTAGCCTACGTTTAAACTTTATAAAATTCCTAAACAGTGGTCAGTGTTTTAATTTAGACGTGTGGATAATACTAAAAATGAAAATTTGAATATATATTCTACATACATATGGACACATGTATGTATCACATTATCCATGCTTTAAAATTTTTCGTGCGATTTGATTCACATAATTTTAAAATTAATAGTTTTTAAGAGAAGAACAACCTTAATATATTGTATAGTGAGGGTTTAAAAATATTAAGTCACTGACAATTACACTTCACTTTGAAGTTCAAAAATATTTTCTATTCGATGCAATTTTAACGATACACACATATGTATGTCGCTTATACGCTGAGAAATCCAATATCAAAATTCTTTTGTTCTAAAATTTTATTGCTAAAGTAAAAAATAAAAGCTAAACTTCGAACGATTTTGTTAGCAGTCAACATTTCTTAAAATTTGAATGATTTTCTACGCCTAAGTTTATCTATCTATTATTATATATTGTTAGACATTGGCAGTGGAAAAACCGACTGAATCTACAACAGGCCAGATTTCCTTTCCAATGGGCTCTTGCCAATTCACAACGTCTAAAGACGAACTAATTGCAATACTGTTCACATACATTGCTCAAAATTATAGCGATTAACTTTGGTTAGAGAAAGAGCCATTTTGGCTGCAAAAAACAAATACGTTGATTAAAAAAATTCAAAAATCCAAAGCTTAATTAATGGCGAACGGTATTCGTATAAATCGATTGGTTTCATTACCGATCCCGAAAATATTGTTAGCTACCCCGTAGAGTTCCTGAATTCATTAAACTTACCGGGAATACCACCACATAACTTCCAGCTTAACGTTGGAGCGGTAATAGTCATGTTACGTAACCTGAATCAGCCAATACTATGAGATGGCACTAGATTGGTTATTAAAACGCTGATGGCAAAAACTTAGCAATAATAATTATAGGAAAGTTTGTAGGTGAAGAGCTACTTACTCCAAGGATACCTATCATACCAAGTGATTTACCATTTAAGTTTAAAGGTATCCAATTTCCCGTTCGCCGTGCATTCGCAATGATGATTAATATATCCCAATGACAATCGCTAAAAGTGTGTGGGTTAAACCTAGAATACCAATTTTTTTCCCACGAGCAATTGTATGTTGCATGCTCAAGAGTTGGGACACCGTCAGCATTGTTTATTTTCTCTCCCAACAGAAATGCAAAACATATTGTTTACTATCAAGCTTTAAAATGAACTATATGCTTACTTTTTTGGTTGTTTATTTTTTAATGAATTATGTTAAGAACTATTAAAAAATTAATTGGAAAAAATTTGTGTCGTTTCTTCTTTGTATCGAAAGAAGAGCGGTTCTGCCCCTCTTGTGACCTGGTTGTTCACAACCCATATTTGTGGAAGTCTCTTACAAAACTATAAAATCTATAAAACCGTAAATTATGAATCGTAAAACATTATGAATCGACATTAATGAAAATGGTGGTTTTGTTAAAGTTACATTTCTTAAAATTCGTGATATTTTCGGACAACATAATCGTCCTTCAGTGACCGCTATTAAAAATTATGGTCGTTAAATTTAAGTCGATAAACTCGATACCAAATACATGAATACCAATGCGTGGTCGACCAGGTCATTCACTTGAAGATATCGCAGCTGCGAGTTGGGGTAATCCAAAACCACCACGTGGCGACCTTTAAGTAAGGACTTGACTTTAGAGCCTTACAGGGTTCAGCCTACCGATCATTCACATCGCCGTTGATTCACTCAATTCATTCACGAACAATCGGCTGGTTGTTTTGAAAAATTATTTTTTAGACGAAGCCCATTTTAACTTATCAGAGTATGTCAAGCAAAATTGCCAAATTTGGTCTTCTGAAAATATTAGAGCAATTATCGAGAAGCCTTTGCATGTGGTCTGGAGGCGGGATTGGGCTGTTTTTTTTTAAGATGAGGATGGAAATGCGATAACCGTCAATGAATCAAGTAATCGCGAGATGCTAACAACTCAATTTTGGTCTATTATGAAACGATCAATTTAATGCAAACCAAACTTCCTGATCGCATAATTTCACGACTGGATTTTTTGTTAAGGACAGAGCCAACCGAATCAATTTTAGCCTTAAAACTCAAAATCCGTAATGTAATTTACGAAATAGGACGGCAATTTTGGCAAAAACTGATTAAAAACTTTGATAGAATCGACATCTGTCAGCGTGGTTATGGTGGACATTTACCAGATATCATTTTTCATTTATAATTGCCGATCTTTTATCTTCATAATACAATAAAAATTTGAAAAACCCTTTAAAATTAATTTTACACTTAACAAAAAGCCTAGGGCTCATCAAGATTTTACTTCTGCTTTATTTTTAATTAAATTTAATTAATAGTTCGCAGAAAAGTTAGACGATTTTGTTTCTTTTAAGGAGAAACTAAATTGTTCAACAGTTCCTATAATGAGATATTTCAAATAAAATCATGAGTTTTATTTAATAATATGAAATAAGAATAATTATATTTCATTCTAGGAAATTGAATTTTAAATTTGTGGACTTAAAAACATTTGTGGCCTAAATTCAATGTTGTAAGCATTATACTGTACTGTATACAGGTACTGTATAGAGGTAATACTACGAACCTAGCAAATAGTGAGGACATTATTTTCTAAATCTTTAAATTTTTTGTTTGTGAGTGATGGCTGATGTTTCACCTCTAATATACGAATCACAGGGAAATTAATTAAGAAACTGAAGAAAAAGAATTATAAATAACATGCCAAATTACTCAAATTAAAATCAGCGAAGATCGTAGTTCCAACTACTGGTAACAATTGGAAAGCACGATTACAAAAATAATGTTCGGTAGTATCAAATAGTCTATATTGCTATCGAGCTTTCATTGCAATTATCATAAATTTATTAAATTTGTAAAGGAGATGTTTGCACATGCAATAAGCAAACTCTTGCTTATTATTAAAGTAATAAATTAATTATATGCATGGAAAAATACAAATTTATACTTAAAAGGATATTTTTAGTTACCTATGTCCTATTGATTTTATAAAAATTCTTGTTTACACACCTAAGTTAAAAATTAGGTTTTTTTTTGAGTTTTACCATATCCACTTTAAAATCGGTAAAACTTTCCAAAAATCACATGCGATTGGTAACTCGATAGTCAAAATCTCAAGTTTTGCTTATTATTGAACAAAATCGACAGCTGTTGCCTTAAAATAAAATGATCGATTGAAATAATTCAATATTCAAAGCCACAGGCAACACGACCTCAACATTTATTAATAAAAAAAATTTTATCATGTGGCGAATTGCTGCTAATGCAATTCTCATATATAGACGATTAATAAAGCATCTGGTCTTGATAGTATTATCGAATTTTTGAGTTACAAAAATGATTTTTAAAAATGCACAAGAATATTTGTCCATATTTATTATTTTACAAACATCCTTTTGCCTTTTGTACTGGTCTCACTTACGTTTGTTATGCAAAATGCATAAAATGCAAGTGGATTAAGATGGCTACCACGCCATTTTACAAATCCTGGATATAGGAAATTCAATTGCATCCCTAATGTTGAATAGAATCGTTTAAATATATATTTTTAAAATCTTAAAAAGAATACAACTGTAAAGTTTAGTAGTCACTTTGACAGTTTCAGCTTACAACTCAAAAACGACTTATAATATTTTCTACCATTTTTATCTAGATCTAAATGAAACAAATTAAACATCTCATTGATTTAAGATCAGCTCCGATAGCTTTCAGATCTATAACAGTAGTCAGTCATCTACAATCCCCTCCTTACGATATCTATCTAAATATTACTACTGAAGGCAACATTAAGTAGCAGAGTATTCTAAAGGATCCATCTGTCTCTTGAGTTTGAAAATTGGGATGCACCCACACGAAATTCAAATTGTACAAATACAAATACAACTAGGAATTGCTACAATAGGCAACTCGTTTTATGCAAATATTCTATATATTTATATATATCCTGCGATTATAGAATCGCATACAAATTTTTTATTACAGCTGAAGTTGTGAGAGGCAAAATCTACACGCAAACTCAGACTGTGGGGCATTAAACATCCGTAGGCAATGCAATATCATCAGTTATACGCATACCCTCCTTGGTGCAATGTTAAGAGCGTATTTCTTTGAGGAATTCAACGGCAGTTGTTCTTATTACTAGACATTTTTTCTAGATTTATTGTCACACTCCTTTTTAGAAATAAAGTGTATAATAAGTCATAGACTATATCACAGCTGAAATAGAATATTTGAGATGAAATGGTATAATGCAAAACGTCCTGTATTCAATGTCCGTTTTCAGCATTTGCATTACTATCAATTGCAACAAAGTCACACTCACTTTCGAAATATCCTTAACAAATCTTCTTATTGCCAAAAATCCAAATTTGTATAGATTTCCATTACTTGTCTGGTTTCACTTATGAAAATTGAAAAGATAAGGATTGTAATAAACAAGACATTTTGCTTGGGTTTTCCACTTCAATTTAGATTGATTAACTTATTTACAAAATATTAATTTACGACAGCATACACTATAGATATTTTGTGCGTTTATACAGAATTTTTAAGTCCATTAATCTGTCGTTGCAGTCGAAAATTTTTAGAATCGCTTTGCTGTGGGCAGGAACCGCCATTTATCTCTAGTTTAAGCACAGCTTCCCGCCTTGTATATGGTTTATTATGGTTGTGTAGATGGAGAAAAATTTCAGCTATGGTGTGGTTTCCCTTAGCCCTCAGAGATAACTCAAGAAGTAGTGTTTAAGACGATTGCAAAAGAAACAGAAAATGTATGGGAGGTTAATGATTATATAAGTAAGCTCACTGGCATAAAGGCAAGCCAATAGATAGATGGCCAATATGGGGACATATAATGGTTAAAAAAAAATGTGGTCAATATACCCAATAGCAGGTTATTGCTTTAGTATTAACGAACGAATATTAACTGGCAATGCATGATGCAAGGATTAGTAGAACAGATAATATTTAATACTATGATGGTGGATTTTTTAAATCCGGCTATTAACTTCTACAAAAAGTATACGCGTTACTTTATTTAATTTTGTACTCTTTATGACATTTATTATCATACAACCCACGTTTTTGGTATTCCTGCTTCATGTTTAAAAACTATATCTGTTTATTAATACATATTCATTTAGCACAGTTTGCCAATTTAATCAATGTAATTGCACACAGCCAATGAAAGTGCACTTCTTGTGTTTAGTTTTTTCTACTCTTGTTTCTAATGTTGCTGTATGCAAAAGAAAACATACATATTAGTATTCATGTGATCGAAAAGTCATTCAATCATCGAGACCCACAACAACAAATAATGTCTTGGTTATAAGCAGCAGGATACCAGGACAACACAAAAGCCAGTGCATAACACGATTTCGTTGTAAAGAAGAAAAATCTCATTTTACATGGTAGACGTGACTTCAAATTATTGCTTGAAATATTCACTTGACTGCTTCTCAATTTGCCAAACAGTTGTCTAGTTGCTTAGATGGCTGGCTAAATAAATGACCATATAAGAGAAAGATAGAATGAGTGGATGAATGAAAGGGCGTTTCTGTTCATGTGACAGTTTTATGACCCATTACATACCTGAATGCAGTAAAATTCTATACGATCCTTAAATTCTTAAAAAGAAAAATTTTATATGGTTAGCAGACTAAAGCAATAGTATTTTTAGCAGTATTTAATTAGCACAAACAATAAGTTTTCATAGACTGCACAGCAAAGGCTCGAATTCTAATGTATTTTACATGTGCGCAATAATTACAAGTTCTTAATAAAAGGAAACTTTGTTTTGGTATAGTGATGAAAACATGTTTGCCGGGATAAAACGAAATTCAATACTCGCATTAGACAAATTCCCACTGCCATGGTGAAGGCATTTTGTATTTGTTAGCAACTGGTTACCATAAATTAAAAAAAAACAAATTGATTTAAACATTTTTATATAATAAATAAATAAGTATTAATCTTTATATTTCGCTTTCCCGTGGAACGCTTCTTCAGCAAATTAATTTTTATAAAAACACCAATTATTAACAATTTCAAAAAATTTTTTGAAAACAATTGACAAAAAAAGGTTGAATAAAAATAATAATCAAATAAATTTTACATAATTTTTTAAATCGAAATATCGAAACGATTATTTGAGGAAACTTTTGTTTTCTAAAAAATAAATGCAAACCGTTTATGTTTTATGTTATAAACTTTCAATAAATCCCAAATCCCTTTGCCTCTAATTCAATCTAAATCATCTAACCTCCCTTTAAAATCTCTTTGTAAGTTTATTTAAATGTCTGTCTGTTGTTTGTTTGTTTGTTAGTATGCCAATTAAGATTAAACGGCTGAATTGATTTTGGCGCAATTTGTAACACCGGTAGAGATTTGCCTAAAAGGTGTAAATGCTACTTGAATTTTACACAACAGCAAAATGGGGAAAAATTTCGAAAATTTTTAATTTTATCAGTCCGAACTGATTTTTATAAAATTCGAAACATAGACATGTCCTCCTCTATGTTATCTCTAAGGACAATTGTTAGATTAAACTAACAATTGAAAATTTTCCCTTTGATATGTTATATCCGATTGCAATTAAATTCATCATAAGTGTATCTTAGCTCACGCAATTGATTGTTCGCATTATTTGAGAATTTCTATATATTTTTTCAGAAATTTCTCTTTCAATTAGAAAATATTTTTTCTCATGCATTTGTAATGGAGTCCCACAGTAAACCAGCTTATACTAAGTTAAACAGTGGATACAAAATAACAACAAAAGGGATAGGTAGTAAATATATGATATAGCGTGCCCGTGACTGCTTTGCAAGTCATTTGTGGTTTCTTTTTATTCTGCAGCATTCTTTTTTGTGTGCGTCAAAAAACTCAATCATTCAAGAAAATTAATGAGAAAGAACACAATTTCTTTTTTTTCGTTTTTATATTTTTTTGTAATAATTATTATAATTTGTAATAATTATCAATCAGATTTTTCATAACTTTTTTGACTATTAAACGTATCCCATTGCAAAGTCGTGGCTGGCAGATATTTCGAAGCAAAATAATTGGAACAAAAACTTTCACTTGTAGGCGGTGGTGGGGCGGTAGTCCAGGTAACTCAAGCGAATTTTAAAATTCGACTGGATAATTTACAACATCGTCTTGAACCGATTTGTAGGTAAAAATTTCCCCGGGAATGGCATTCAAAATTGTCGCATTGATATCCGAAAGATCTGCATTTTTCGCAGCTAAGATAGCTCTTTCCGCCAACCAATCATGGTTTCTAAAATTTTGTGCAATACCGGGAAATACATTTGTGACCAATTCTTGTTTTGATTGTGCATAGTGGCAAAAATTATCTGGAAGCGTAATCATTTTTGTAGTGGGGTCGTATTTTCGTAAAAATAATTTAATTCCGAAAATTATGTGAAAATAAACAAAGAAATTAATATTTTCTTAAAACGTTATAAAACGTATTTTTATTTCAATTAAATATAAATTGGGGTTAGATTGTACAACGTACCTTGAGCGGGGTATACAAAAGTATGAAATGTAGCTTAGCCAAAAAATTTCTCTAAAGCGATGAGAACAAGCTTACAATAGGGACGTTCGTTACTTTGCGTGTAAACATCCCGCCCCCCTTGCACGGGTGCAACAAGAGGAGCTAAGGAAAAAACACATGCAAATATGAAAAAAAAAATAAAATTTTACATAACTTATTCTATAAATTCATTATTCTTAAAAGTAATTAAAAATTGATAAAAAAAAAATGAATAAAAAGAAATAAAAATGAATATTTAAACAATGTGTCCTGACTGGACGTTTATAACGATAGTAGCGGGTTGGCCATGGTAACTTCCGTAATTCGATGGAGTTGGCCGTTAATAGCGTTGTTGCCGATGTTGTTGTTGTAGTTGGTGGCGTTGATTGTGTTGCTGGTGTTGTTGTTGTTGTAGTTGGTGACGTTGATTGTGTTGCTGGTGTTGTTGTTGTTGTCGTTTTTTAGCGTGCCTATTCCTGTTGGCTCTGGGAATATGAGATATAATTCTGGATCGTTTTTCCCTACTCGAACAAGGTGTATTTTGATGCCGGGACCTATGTAGCATGGTATGGTGCTCCTCAAGACATTCGGTACACCGGTCCCTACTGTTACAATTGCGCAAAATATGTGTAGTCGCAAAGCAATTGAAGCAATACTTTAGCCTTTTCACCGTCCTGATACGTTCATCGACCGACATTTTCCTAAATTTAAAGCATTTGCGCAACGGGTGATTCCTTTTGCACAGCCTGCAATTGGAGTCCACCATTTCCCCACTAACATCTGTGACTGCAGCTAAGGCTACTGTCGGTCGTGAACTTCAAGGCGTCGAGATTCAGCCATAATATTCTTAGATGAAAAAGGAAGAAAAAACGAGAAAAGTGGAAGAAAACGGGTTAGAATTATTCGGATGCGGGCAAGAGGACAAGCTTAACAATAGGCCGAGTCAAAATGCCTGAAGCTGTTCTTATATCACAAACCCGTGGTCTAGAATCAGTACCCAAATAAATTTTCTCAACTCGTCCCAACCGCCACTCATTCGGTGGCAAGTTGTCCTGACGAATAATGACTACGTCACCTACTTGAAATTCCTTCTTCGGATACTTCCATTTAACGCGTCTATGAAGTTCCTTTAAGTACTCTTCCTTCCACCGAATCGCAAATTGGTGGTGAAGTACTTTCAATTTCTGCCATCTGTTAGCGTGACTTATCGAAAGATCAGACATGTCAGGCTCAGGAGGAGTAAGTAGGGGTGCACCAATCAAAAAATGACCAGGTGTTAACGGAGTAACATCATAAGGGCTTTCATTCATAGGGCAAAGAAGCCTCGAGTTCAAACATGCTTCTATTCGAGTAAGCATGGTCGTAAACTCCTCATATGTGAACTTCTGAGCATTTGAAATTTTCTTCAAATGTGTCTTAAAACTTTTGACACCAGCCTCCCAAAGACCACCCATGTGTGGTGCCCCTGGAGGTATGAAATGCCATTCAATCGCACTTAAGCTGTTCCGTGCATTAACCTTTTCTCTCAGAGCAGAGAGAAATTTTCTTCGATCAGCTTTGAGTATATTCGAAGCACCGACAAAGGCAGTCCCATTATCGGAATATAAATGGGATGGGCAACCACGCCGTGAGAAAAATCTACTAAAGGCGGCCAAGAATGTTTCAGACGACATATCGTTAGTCGCTTCAAGATGTATTGCTTTTGTCGCGAAACATGCAAATACAACCACATAACCTTTCGTTACTTTGCAACCCCTTGCAACGTAAGATTTTATTTCAAATGGCCCGGCAAAATCTAACCCCGTATGGGTAAAGGGCCTGGAAAGGATTGTTCTTTCGGGGGGTAAGGAAGCCATCAATTGCTGACCCATTTCTTTTCTAAATAGAATGCATCTTTTGCAATTCCGAATAGTGCTACGGATAAGATTCTTTAAATTTGGGATCCAAAATTCCATTCGAATAAGACGCATCATCAAAGCCTGTCCACCGTGAATTGTGCACTTATGGACATGTCGCACAAAAAGCTTTGTAAAAGCAGCCTCATATGGCAATATTTTCGGATATTTTTCATTATATGCCAAACCCGGGGCTTGTACAAGACGACCGTTCATTCTCATAAACCCATCCGAATCTATAAAAGGGGTTAAAGAGAGCAAACGGCTCTTTGAGGGTAGTGGTATTCCTTTCGACAAATACCCATATTCTATGAAATAAGTTCGTTGGCATATACAAATTAGTCGATCTCGTACCAATCTTACTTCAGATTGGGTTATCTCAAAAGTTGGATACAAACTGTCGCGCAAACGGAGAAAGCGCAACAATCGAAAACAATATGCAATTACTCTGATTGCTCGGGGTAGATCTGAAAACCTTTCCAGTATATTAATTGGTGTTCGGGTTTCTGTATCCAATTTAACACATTCTAGGTGCGCATTCTACGTGAGACCAATGCTCGATTCCTACACATTTAGCAATTAGTGCAACTCTATTTGCAACAAAAGTTGGCAAATCACATGACTCCTTTTTTAGCCAGGCTAAAACTATAGTGGAGTCAGACCATAGAAAAATCTTGTTCTGGGGGAAATTTAACTGACATTTTAATGAATCCACCATTTTTGCCAATAATACTGCTCCACAGAGTTCTAATCGGGGTAAAGACTCAAATTTTACTGGAGCAACTTTTGTTTTGGAAGCAAGTAAATGCGATTTAGTCTCAGACGGGGAAGAGACAGAGCGAACATAGATTGTCGCAGCATATGCTTTCTCTGAAGCATCACAAAATCCGTGAATCTCAATATCATTCTCTCGATGAAAGTTAACCCATCGAGAAATGAAAATTTTCTCGACATTCGGGTAATCGTCGAGAAAAGTGTGCCATTGAACCAACGTAGAAGGGTTCAGACACTCATCCCATTCTGTCTTGTCCTTCCATATTTGTTGCATAATCATTTTTGCAACAACAATTTTCGGGGAAAGCCAACCGGCGGGATCGAATAGTTTCGCAATTTCAGACAAGACAGCACGTTTTGTGACCACATTTCTATTAGGCTGCGTTACGAGTTTAAAATAAAAACAATCCCTCTGAGCATTCCAACGCAAGCCTAAAGTTTTTGTTGTGCTCGCATCTGAAAACTTCAAAAAATCGGCATCAAGCAAATTTTCATTTGGAATATTTTCCAAAAGACGTATATTATTAGCGGTCCATTTTCGGAGAATAAAACCAGCTGTTCGAAGAACTTCAATGAGCTCATCACGTTTCCTTAATCCGTCTTCTAGATCATGAGCACCAGCCAATAAATCATCGACATACATATTGGCCTCTAACATTTCAGATGCAGCATGACTGCGAGCTTTGCAATCTTTTGCCAATTGGAGTAAAGTTTTTATAGCCAGGTAAGGCGCACAGTTTACTCCAAACGTCACGGTTTTTAACTCGTAGTCTTTTATTTCGTCATCAGGATTACATCGGAAAAGAATCCTTTGAAATGTGGAATGATTGGGATGTATGAGAATTTGCCTGTACATTTTCTCTATGTCGGCATTAAATACAAAACGATAAAATCTCCAACGGAGAATTAAAATAGTGAGGTCTGCTTGTAATATCGGACCCGGATATAATACACTATTTAAACTTAAGCCACTTGTAGACGGACTAGAAGCGTTAAATACTACTCGTAGTTTTGTAGTAACGCTATCTGGCTTAATAACTGCATGATGAGGCATATAATAACAATTAGCCTCAGATTCGGGGGGACTAGTTTCACACATATGTCCTAGTTCGATATACTCTTTAATAACGTTATCATACTGGGATTTTAAAATGGGGTTCTTCAATAATCGGGTCTCATTTCTTCTAAATTGAGAGAGAGCAATATTTCGGGAATTGCCTAGACACAAATACTTAGGAAATTCTGGCTTAAACGGTAAAGAAATTACATATCGGCCTTCTGAATTTCTATAAGTTGTGTTCCTATAAAGCTTATCACAGAATTCTTCTTCTGTTGATCGGGGTGCGGGGGAAACTTCTTCAAGTTCCCAAAAGCGGGCGAGTTGATTATTTAACTCGATATGGTTAAAATACGTGAAAATGGGAACAGATGGCTCCGATCGAGCGATTTTACCAGTAACGATCCAGCCGAATACTGTCTTCTGTGCTACGAGATTGGCATTAGGATGTTTTTTATTTCTGTTTGTTTTCTTTTACTAATTTTTGTTAATATTTACATATATCAAGATCAAATGGATAGAAGGCAGAAAATAAGATTAGCAGCTATGCTGTTTTTAAAAAATCATAATCTATATAAAAGAAAGCTGAAAATACTTTTCCTGAAACTACTTTAGAATATGAAAATTGTTGAAACACAAGCAATCAGTAATCTGTACGTGTTGCAGCAAATTGGAATCGCAGTTGGACACTCTGAATTAAGACAAAGGCAACTGTGGAAATTAGTAAGTTCAATATTATCTCATCATGGTGAATATAATTTACATGCTTTTTTCTAAAGAATCGCAGCAGCACTTTTTGGGAGTGGGACGTGCTTATGATGGACGACAATGTATTTAAAGAACACTTTCGTGTGAACAAAAGGGCTTTCCAGCAGTTATGTGGAAAAGTTCGAAATATCGAGAGAGTAGACACAAATATGAGGCTTTGTATTTCAATCGAGAAGAGGGTGGCAATAGCATTGTTCGCATTGGGATCGGCAGCTGAATATAGGACTGTTGGTAGTTTATTTGGTGTAGGACGTAGTACCGTTGGCGAAATTGTTATAGATTTCCGCCACGCGATATGTAATAATCTCGCTACTTATATTAACTCCTATCCCCCACATCCACAAGAAATAAAACGCATTGTTGATGGGTTTGAACACCTCGGGTTTCCGCAATGCTTTGGTGCTGTTGATGGATGCCATATAGAAATTCAACCGAGAAAAGAGGATGCAATAGATTATTACAACTATAAAGGGTGGTATTCAGTGGTTTTATTAGCAAGTTGTGATTACAGGTAAATTCTATTAACAGTAATTGAAAATTTTTGATTCGCAATTTCATTATTTCGTAGATCAAAATTTACATATGTAAACATTGGATCAAGTGGGAAAAACAATGATTCCTACATTTTTGAACAAAGCTCTTTAAAAAGATTTCATCAAAGCAGTGAAGTTTTTAAACAAAAGAGCAAAGTAATTTGCGACATAAATGTGCCTTTGCTGCTTATTGGCGATTCTGCTTTTCGCTTATCGCAGTATATGATGAAACCTTTTCCATATTCAATAAACCAGCCAGATATTGAAAAAACCTTCAACTACCGACTGTCTAGATGTCGTCGAGTTATCGAAAATGCATTTGGCCAACTTAAAGCTAGATTCCGAAGAATTGGCAGGGGCTTGCAAGTAGCACAAAAAAATATTAAAATCATAACATATCATCATACACAACTTTTTAAAAATGGAAAACGATGAAGTATCTTCCGCATGGATGGAAAATATTGCTGGAGACTTAACTGTACGAAGCCAGCCCAGCCATTCAACAAGAGTTGGGGAAAGTGACCCTACAGCTGTTGCTATTAGGAACGCAATAGCTTTGAGTTTTAGTAAGTACAAACATATATATATATATATATATATATATATATATGTATATATTCTTTTTTTTTTATTCCAAAAATATATTTTTTTTAAATTTTATCAATTAGTGCCCTCATTAAATTTAAAAATTCCTTCCCACTTTCATTTTCCTCACGAATCGCCTTAACAATTTCATTTGTAATCGAACGATTTTCTTCCACCACACTTTTGATGATCTCGTTCTGCTCCTTCATCATTTTAACTACTTCACCTAAATGATTTCTTTTTTTTCCAGAAGACGATGAAGCAGATGTGTCCAGAGGAGACAATGGTGAAGAAGGCGAAGAAATTATCACTGGCTGTGAGTCCGGCGATGGTGTTGGCTGTGAGTTGGGCGATGGTGTTGGCTGTGAGTCTGGCAATGGTGTTGGCTGTGAGTCCGGCGATGGTGTTGGCTGTGACTCAGTCGATGACTGGCAGCTTGCATCTGGTGTATTTACCTAAATAAATTAAAATAAGTTTCCTTAAAATAAATTTTTTTTAAATATATAAAATGTGTATTCTTACAAATGAAAATGACTCCAAAATTGGAGCACTATTAGCGGCATTGGTTCCAATTATGCGGTGCACAGTATTGAAGTGCTGCCAGTTTGAAGGACTTCCACCAGACGCTCCAATTTTCTTTTTCTCCTCTCTACAATTGTCAATAAGAATACGATTGATACAATAAGAATACGAAAATTGTCAATAAGAAAAAATACCTGTATTTCTGCGTGAAGTTTTTTATTTTCACATGTACTTCTTCGGCACTAAATTTGTTTTCCATTTCTAGGGCTATTTCCTTAAAAACATGCCCATTTCTTTTTGACCGCCGCAAATCGTTGGCGCGTTCCTCCCACAGCTCAAGCAGAGTCTGTGCATCCTTGTCGCACCAAACAGTTCTCTTTTTGGAGATCTTAAAATTGGAAAAATTAATTCCCATTTTAATATTTCTTTTTTGTTTTCTTAAAAAAATTAAAAAAGCTTACCTTTTCTGAAGTTGAATTCATTTTTTTGTGTTTTAAATTGTAAACAATTTATCAACAGCTGACTGATTGTTGACAGTGCTGCCAAGTTAAAATAGCTAAATCCAGTATAAATTCTGTTTGATTTTGAGGATTAACTTAACTGGATTAGGGGAGATAATCCACGAGTTAATTCGAATTATGGCTGTTAATCCGGATTAACGCTGTCGTCTGTCTACGCTATAACAATACGGTATGATCGGGATTTAATTCCGCTTGGGTACTATACGTTTGAAAGGAGCGAGCTGCTGCCGAAGTAGACGGCATATTATCAACGTTAGTGGTAATAACAGATTGACTAGAATCATGCGCGTTCTTATTTCTTGGTACAAATACGGGTGAGTTATTCGGGGAGTTATGTTGTACCATGTTATTAGAAGAAAATCTAGTCGGCTGATTATCCCTATGTAAAAGTGAGTGATGTTTTTGCTTACACAAAAAACAAACGTGAACACTTTTACAATTTTTAAATTCATGTGACGTTGCTAAACAGTTAGTACAACATTTAAAACGTTTAACGGTTGACATACGATCTTCACCACTCTGTCTCAAAAATGTGGGGCACAATCTTAACGGGTGTTGTTCCTGACAAAGGACACAACGACTAACTCCTTGTGTGGTATTAGTTTTAGTTGCGAAACTACTAATTCGCTTCGAATCATTTTGAGCTCTCTTCGAATTATTCGAGCCACTGGGATTAGAATTTCTAATCGGATTTTGAACAGAATGTGAGCCCTTTATGCCACAAACGGATTCCAGGGTCTGATAACGACCCGTCAAGAATTTATCCATTTCATCCCACATTGGCATATTCGCATCACGTTTTAACGATTGTTCCCAGAGACCTAAAGTATTATCCGGTAGTTTAGTTGAGCATATATAAACAAAAATTACATGCCAACTTTCGGTATTTACATTAAGCAGAGACAGATTTGTAATGCAATCGTTTATAGTGCGTTGCAATAATTTCAAATTTGGACCGGTTTCACGTGTTACGGGGGGAATATTAAATAAAATCTTAAGTTGAGCGTTAATGAGAACTCGTTTGTTTTCAAATCTATCTACTAAATTCTGCCAAGCTAGGGCAAAGCCATCATTTGTCAAAGGACAAGTTCGAATAATCTCATGGGCTTCACCTTTCGTTTTCTGCAGTAGATAATACAACTTCTCTACTGGACTTAATCGGGGGTTATTTTTATACAAAGCGGAAAACATGTCCCGAAAAGTAGGCCAATTGACGTAGTCCCCATAAAAGATTTCCGTATCGCACGGTGGTAAATGAATATTCGGAACTAGAGTTTGTGTCAGCTCATTGGCCTGCTTAAGAGAGATAGCTTTCAAACGTTCCAAATTGTCAGATAAAAGAGATATGCCCCTTACATACGTACTATAGGAAGACATATACTTCTGCTTTATCTCTTTTTGAAACTTTTTCGATTCCTCTTCGCTCAATAAGCAATCGTAGGATTGTCGAACTTCTTCCCATAAACGATTTAATTCCTTTTCATGGGTTGTTAAAGAACCGATTTTATGTTCCGCTTGAGGTATTACCGAAATAAAAGCCTCAAAATCGGCTAAACGGTCGCATGTTCTAATCAAATTATTTATGTCCGACATTTCTAGGAAATTATTCAAATATGAATTAAATTTCCCAAATCCGAAAATAAAAAACCGTAAAATGGACAAAGAAAACCGTTTCCAAGACAAAAAAACCTAATAATTTTGATTAAAACGGGGAAAATCTGTTTATTCCAATAAAAAACGGCTAAAATATTTCAGAAAAATATGGAGAATCGGTAAAAATGAGAAATGAAATTACACTGTTCTGCGATTATCCGAAATAAAATTTGAACAAAATTCAAGAAATATACAATTCCCTATTCACTTTCGTCCAAAACAACTATTTCGTACAGTGTAAAGGCACTTTTTATCAGAAACAATTAGTTGCAACAATTAAATTCCGTACAAATTTCAATTAAAAGTTACTTCAAAAACGAGAAAAAAATTTAAGTAAATGTATATATAAAAAATAAAATTCACGAATACTCGATTATTCGCTCAGTTAAATGTTGCAACACTAACATAATCAAAGTGAGTAACACAAAACATACATATGTATATACACCAACCACCAGTAATAATATTAGCTCTTCTATATTTATTATTTTAAAATCTTCTCTTATATTTAAACTTTTAATATAATTTAGGCACAACGAATTAATTTCCAGACAATGGCCAAGTTAAATTAAAAATAAGTTGCACAGCACTTTATTTATTTATTTATTTGATTTTTTTTTTCTTTTGTTCTCTTTAAATGTTGTTTTCTTCCTTTTTTTTTTCTTTTTACAAGCTGGAAGCAAACGGATTAATAACAACAGTGGTAAGAGCGGGATTAAATGAAAAAATTAAAACTTTAAAGAAAATAAATTTCCCTTTTATTAAAAAAAACTGAAGAGAAAAAACTTGGCGCGAATAATTCTAGTAGTTTTTTATGCACTGGTTTTGTTGGTGTCTTTTTCTAAAAATATTTAACGAGAGTTTCATAAACGTTTGTATGTATATACATATGTATTCACTGCACTTTATTTTTGTTATATTTTTTCTTTTTAATTAAACACTTTTCCTATACACAATAAAATTTCAAAAACATACCTTTTCTATCCAAATTAAAAGATTCAAATTATAAATAACGCAAATTTTCCACTGAGAAAATCTGAAAATAAAATAATTTTCGAAATAAATTATTTTACTTAACGGATAGATTAAATTATCCGGCTCGAAGGACCAAATGTTTTCGTAAAAATAATTTAATTCCGAAAATTATGTGAAAATAAACAAAGAAATTAATATTTTCTTAAAACGTTATAAAACGTATTTTTATTTCAATTAAATATAAATTGGGGTTAGATTGTACAACGTACCTTGAGCGGGGTATACAAAAGTATGAAATGTAGCTTAGCCAAAAAATTTCTCTAAAGCGATGAGAACAAGCAAAAGAGAATTTCGTTAAGCTTACAATAGGGAGGTTCGTTACTTTGCGTGTAAACAGCGCCATTCCCAATATCTAACAATTGCTTTGAAAAACGTCCGGCTAATGGATCATTTTGCAATTGAACATGCAAACTACACACACACACAAAGTGCAACAGAATATGGAAAACAAAATTCTCTATATGTTTGCGCATCCACTTGCTCTAAACATGAGCATATTTCGATTTGTATTGCCGTCGCATTCTGTGCAAGCATACACACAGCAACGTACAAACGAAAACACACATTTCATTTGATACAAAACATTGGGTCGAAGTATTTAATGGAACAAAATTTTGATTTTCTTGAAAAATTTGTCCTGTTTCAAACACGCACCGTGGACGCACTATTGTGCGTAAACGTAACAAAAATACAAACCAGCGAACGACCATTGCGAAGGTACTGCGAAAATTTCTTGGAAATCCCACGGCGCATCTCGTCAAACACTGGCAACCAACGGACACCTATTTTGGGCTTAATTTTTATATATATAGATTTACTAAAATTTCGATCGCAGACGCACATTGGGGCCTTTTGACTTTTTTTGTTTAATAATTTTAAAAAAACATTTGAAAGACGACTCAGCAAGCTTCAAGATGCATAATTTGCACAGTCATAGATCAGCTGCGGCACTGTGCACAGTGTCGGCTTTTGACCGTTACAAAGATCATAAATGTTAAAGTAATAAAGATATTTTAAAAATGTATAAGTTAATATCTGCCGCTTAAAAATAAGTAACCTACATGGCCATAGTCCCACTATTCTTTTCGTTGCAAAAAAACATAATTGTTGAAGTAACCGAGATATTTCTAATGGTTAAAAATCACGTCATTTTTAGTTTTAAAATAAGTGCCCCCGCGTTTTCATACGCACCACACTGGGGATTTTTGTATGGAGGTGAGAAAAAAATATATTTGTCAAAAATGTAGTGATTTCATCACAAATTTAGTTTTATTTATATAGTAATACACAAAAGTAATCAAAATAAAGAAAGTTAGAAAAAATGTCGATCGTTACCTGCAATGTAAAAAGCCATAACTAACAAAAAAATTTAAGTGATATTTTTTAATTTTTAATTTATTATTCTAAAAGACCCTGGCTAAATGAAGGTGGGATCTGATGTTGCTATCATTCGGTGCATAATATCTTCGTTAGTGGCAAATTCGGCTGCATTTTCTGGAGTGTCTAAGGCGATATTTTTTATATAGTCTTTGTTACGACTTTTCTGAGCCTCTTCGGATAGTAGGCCTACAGCAAAAATACACTTTTCAATTACATCTTTTCCATGAATCAGAAGCATAATCGTTAAACTTTAGGTTTTTTTTTTAAAGAGAAGTAGAACTTAAGGCAACAATGCCTATTTAGTCAAGTACCGTGCTACATTCTTTAAGGGAAGGGATAGTGAAGAGATGAAACAGGTGGTGAAAGTAGAAGGATAGTCGGAAATTAACTGCCGTATAAAGACAGCACAGCGACCAGTGACTATGCCTTTATCGTTGAGCAGCCCCACCGACAATCAATTTTTATTTTGTGGTGAAAAAACCAAAGTCTTCGTTGGGAATCAAACCCACAACCTCCATACTGCCAAGCTAGTACACTAGCTACTAGCCTACAGGGGCATCTACCATTTCTCTAGAGCTATAACATTTAGGATAACTGCGAAAGTTTTAATGATATGATTGCCGTAATTCGGTCTGTTACCTCATAATTTTAATTTTTTTCCATGTTTTCAAAAGTTGTTCCCTCATTTAGCCAGTCTGAGTTCTGTTTCATAAAGGTTCTTGTGGTGCGGTTTGAGGCAAGACATTTTTTTCCTTTTCGTGGTATCCTGATAAATCGTGTCATTTTTCCACAATAGCCAATTTAAATACATTTTTATTATTTATGTTTCTGAACAACTATTTAATGTAAAATTATATAAGTTCTGGTACTGATCACTAAGTCAACACAAAAAAAGGTTCAAACTACCTGATTTGTGAAACAGAAATCCAGGCCTCAATTAACTGGATTACAAAACTGCAGTTTATATTTTACTTGTTGTAAAAAAAGTTTTACAACTAACTGCCTTTTTTATGTTATGTTTTAAATTTAAATAAACAAATTGTAATAGAACAAAATGAACATTATTATTAACGAGAAGCAATAATAATAAAATAATAATAAAATATTTAACAAGTAACTATGATTGCTGCAGTGAAAACAATTTTATTCAATTTATTTTTTTACTTAAAAAATCGGGAAAAATTATTTTCGTTTTCGCTATAAAATTGTTAAAGCATTCTTTATACTTCAAGAAAACCTGTTTTTTTCTAGCCGAATTAATTTAATTATTTAAGGTATTGGGTATAAAATATATTCTTAGATATGCTCTATTTTGTTTATAAAAATTGTGTAAACATAGAGTAACTGAAAAATTGCAGCTGCCAAAAAAGTAGGAAATCTAATAAACATTTTGTTACTTCTTTTGATAAAAATACCAACAGCAAATTTTTTTTCCAAGAACCACCTTTTTTTTCTTTCTTTAAAATTGTCGACTTTAAGCAGCTCCACCAGCTATAATTTTTATAGAATTAAGTAAAAAGTTTTTGAAATGGGATCAGTAAGAAACTCTTTTTATGATGTGCTCATTCAATTCACAAAATTTTATCGTCAAATTTTGTATTTTTGCCACTGGTTTTGCATTAAAAGTTAATGACAAAAGTTATATTTGTAAAAATGTGTTAAATCTGTTTATAATTATTTAAAATGTTTGACCAATAAAATTTCTTAGCTGAAAATTTTTTACCTGAAATATGCACAAAAATCCCTTGATAACTTTAGTTATCATAATAATCAGCGTAATAAGCATTGGAATTGTCGTATGTCATCGCGATTAAAAGTCAACTCATAAAATGTTGCATCTTTAGCAAAATTAATCGAAAAAGTTAAATGTCTTGGTTTTACATGAACAGTTTTTTATAGGAAGTTTTATGCATTTCACTTAAAGATTTTATTGCTGTTTCTTTCTGACCTTCGAAAATAGTTCGTTAAATAGTTAGCATACAAAGTAAAATATTTAAATGTATCTTTTCATAACAAAATGTAATCACAACTTATCACACAATTCTTTTTTTAAGAGAAGCAAATAAAATTTCAGCGCCCTAAAAAATTAACTGTCTTTTTTGCACGCAAAAGAAATAACAAACGAATAAGAACAAACTAAAATGAAATGAAATAAAACGTCTATTATGGGCACTAAAAAAAGCAACAAGAACATCTCAACCTAAACCCTCGAAACCGTCATCCAAGTCTCTTAGTAACTTTCCAGTAGCAAAATCATAGGTTTATTCCATATTTTTGTTCCTTTTTAGGGCCATAAACTTAAGAGTCAGACAGACACCTGTTTATTTAACATTTTCGTATGTGAAGGTGAAGCAACTTAACAAATGTGCAGGTTTCGTTAAGTCTCTGCTTGCTTGAGTAAATGTGTCGGTGGCAGAAGTGTTATTGTATTCATACACACATTAACGAGCTCTTTGCCACTTTTACTTAAGGTTAAAATGTAGGTAAGATTCACTTAAAATTTAATTTGCATTTAAATGATTTTAACTAGGGCCATTTCCTGTGTAAATGTGTTTTGATGGTCTTGTAAAATAACTGTGTGCATATGCTATTATTTATGAATGTGAGTTATAAGTTCTATCCAGGTAAAAAATGTTGCAAAATTAATTCATAGAGCTAAATAATATGTTTTATTTATTTGGAGTTAACCGCTACATGTTTAAACTTTTTATTTTATTTTTGTTAAAAATAACATATTCTGAGTATGAAAATAATATTATTTGATTTGAATTGCAAATTTGTTCATAGAAAGCAGAAAACGCAAAAAATAGCACTGAACATTTATTTAAAAAATTTTTTTTTAGTAACAACACCTGGAAATATAGAAATATATTAAAAAATTATACGTTTGTTCGACACGTAGCCCATAAAGACACATATCTAAAATGTCCAGTGTGTCATAATATATTTGCAAATTCCAGCTGGAATTTAAGTGAAAACATTAGACATTTTAACTTTTTTTTTTGAATGACGATTGCACATCTTCTGTTACAGCATTATTTTCATAGACAATGCCACAGCGAAGGCCATTAATGCCTTATTCCTTTAAAGTCCATATGCTTCAATTGAGAATAGAAGTCATTACTCAGTCGTTGTTCAGACAACCGCTGTTAGCTGTAAAAACATTATTTTTCAAGGAAGCGGACTTACATCACAGCTGATTTCTACAATTATGTGTGCAACAAAATATCGTCTATATGCTCGCCATTGCTTCGGTGACACTTTCTTTACTGAGTCAGAGACAATGAAGTTCAATGTTGTTAGTGTGTCAAATAATCTCACTCTTTAGCTCTTGAATTTTTCTTGGCTTTCTGACACACCTTTTTTGTTAAATACCTCCAAAGAAAGAAGTATCAACTCACATGATAGTGGCAGCATGACTCGCACAGGTTTGAAAATATATTATTTTGGAAACAATTCGGTAGTTCATGAACCACTAAATACATCTTTATTAAATCTTCCAGAGGCTGAAGATCGGTCTTCTATGGTAAGAAGGTTTCTAGGTGCGCCCTCAAAGTTGGGTACCTCAGCCATATAATTTTCTGGAATTGGTTAAAAGCATTTGTTTTAATTTTTTTTAAAGATAAGTAGCACTCGAGGCAACAATGCCTATTTAGTCAAGTAACGTGCTACATTCTTTAGGAAAGACATAGAGAAAAGATGAAACAGGTGGTGAAAGTAAAACAAAAATAGTCGGAAATTAACTGCCGTATAAGACAGCACAGCGACCAGTAACTATGCCTTCATCGCTGAGCAGCCCCACCGACAGTCAATTTTTATTTTTGTAGTAAAAAAAACCAAAGTCTTCGTTGGGAATCGAACCCACAACCCCCATACAAGCTAGTACACTATCTACTAGCCTACAGGGGCACCTCAACTTAGTATTTCTGGCGTGGTGCACTTATTTAAGTTTGGATTATCATACTGATATCGGCTGCATTATTAATAAAATTAAGAATAAAATAATACTAAGTTTCGTTCTGAAGCATGTTGCGTTTAAAAAAAAATACAAGCATCTGGGTTGAGAAAATGAAACAGCACTTAAACTTACTTTAGTTACTACTAAGTGTTTGGACTATTTTGAAGATTTTAACGCCTTAAACCAAACATAACCAATTTTGAAGCAAAATTTATGAATTCTATCAATATTCCTCGTCACTTTAAAAAATTAAGAGACTATTGAAGGTACATTCCTTTTGGAAAATTTTTTCCCCATTTAGGAATTTGTTAAAATAAAAACCTTTAAAATTTTAACGCTGAAATCGATTCGGTTGGCTCCGCATAGACAAAAAAGAATCCAATGGTGTTATATCACACGATCTGACTGGCCACTTAACTGCTGATTGTCGTGAAATTATGAGATCGGAATGCACTAAATTGATCGTTTCATGGGCTGTGTTACATAAGACACCGTCCTGTTGAAACCATGTGTCAGTGATATCCACGTCGCCAATAATAGACCAAAATTGAGTTGTCAGCATCTCGCGATAGCTTGATCCATTGACCGTTATTGTATTTCTAGCTTCCGGCTTCGTCTGGAAAAATTATTTTTTCAGAAAACCCAGCCGGTTTGAGCGAACCCACGGCGCTGTGAATGGTCAGTTGGCTTCAATTACTCCACCAGTTGAATCTTGTAAGGCTTCAAAGTCAAATCCCTATGCAAAATTCGGCATGCGTTGGTTTTGAATAACCACAATTGTTGAGAAGGTCGAAAGAATTTTTTTTTTTTTAAAGAGAAGTAGCACTTCAGGCAACAATGCCTATTTAGTCAAGTACCGTGCTACCTTCTTTAGGAAAGGGATAGAGAAGAGATGAAACAGGTGATGAAAGCAGAAGGATAGTCGGAAATTAACTGCCGTATAAAGACAGCAACAGCGACCAGTGACTATGCCTTCATCGCTAAGCAGCTCCACCGACAGTCAATTTTTATCTTTTTTGTAGTGAAAAAACCAAGGTCTTCGTTGGGAATCGAACCCACAACCCCCATATTTACAAGCTAGTACACTACCTCCTAGCCAACAGGGGCACCTAAAAAGGATAGACAAATTTGGATCAGCTTCAACACTGTGGCTTACGGCTGCGAACGATCCGGTCGAACACGTTTTGGTGTTGTCCGAAAATATCACGATTTTTAAGAAGTATTGCTTTAACAGAATTTTAATTATTTTAAAGCTCTTTTCGTATAAAATTGAATTCATTGTAACAATTGCTAGTGCATATGCTACGAATACATCAAAAAACTAAATGTCAAAATTATCCTGTTTTTGGTATATATCAAAATGAAAGCCATTTTGTACAAAACTAAAAAAAGTCACCTTATATTTTTTACCCACGTATTTTGAAAAAATCATTTTTTGAGGGTATTTGTTACTTGGGCATTTTTTTAACTATTTAGGTGTTTGTAGGCCAAACATTTTTATTTTACCTACGCTTTCATATAGCTAAGTATCTTCCTATTTTGTAAAAAGTATTATTTACATTATAATATTAGTATTATTTTTGTTTTCTTTTATTTCTTAAAAAAATACTGCCACAGTTAAAACCAGATAACTTCTCTGAGTTCGTCTAAAAGTATAAAAGTGTTATTCCATTTTTTTCTTAGTAATGAAATAATGGAATCAGAAGATAGGATAAGGAAATTTATAAAATTCTTGTTTTGAACTATCCTCTTACATTTTCTTGTTTTAAGTAGTTAAACATTTCTAGCTTCTTGCGCCTCTTTAGCAAGTTCGCCTACGGAGAGAGGATGGAGCTCAATTATCTCACGACCATGATAATGTATTTTGTGCACTGTTTTCTCCATTCAAGTAAAGAACTTAGATGTTATAGTTATCTTTTATTTACTTTCTCTAGTTGATAATACAATATATCTTTCGCGCTAATTCTAATACTTTTATAAATTATTTCATAATTTTGAAAAAATCTTCTGGCCTTATTTCTATCATTTATAGAGCCAACAAGCGGTTTATCTACAATTCAACCTGTCATTACTTTGAAGTTTTCTTGGATATTTTACTTTTGATTGGCCCTTATTTTTAAGAGTTCATTGTTTTTCCTTGAACTTTGTTTTTTTTTGGTTACCGGGTATACTTCTATGTGTAAGATCATAAGAAGTATAAAATGTATATTGCAAAAATCGTAAACGAGCAGACAAAGAAGCCATACCGAAAAATAATAACATGCCCACAATTTTGTCATTAAAAATTTGTATTATGAGTTCACGGAAAACTATAAGCAAAATAGTTAAAGTTAACAACGGTGATAATTCTGTCAACGAACCTAACGAACCTCGCAGCATAAGCTCTTTTATTGGGTCAGCCGGTCAGTGAACTTCTTCAGGCACTTTCATTATTTTAAGCTTTACATGCACGTATGATCGGATTGGCAAAATAACAATAATTTGGCTGCACCTTCGTTTGGGTGTAAACGCATGTCGATGCAACGTGATCATACGTGGCTAAGTGTTAATGGGGTTGGGATGGATTGGTCAGTCTTGGTTGCGTACTCGCTTAGGATAGTGTTTGAGGTTTCTGTGTTTAAAGAAAAACTTATAAATAAAAATATAAATTTGAAAATTAAATTAATATTAACAAAAGTGTAAATTTAATAAGTAAATTGCGGTGTTAATTTATTTCAAAGGCGCAGTTGACAGCGCCTCAATTATTTATTTTTTTTTGAGAAACTACAGGTAAGATTCCTTCGCTTTAATGCAATTATTTACGTGTTATTTATTTCTTAATAGTAATTACGTTCATAAATATCATTAAATAGTATTGGAATGCGTTATTATTTATGACAATAATCAATAGATTGATTTAATATTCACTTGGGAGCTTTTACCATTGTCCGTATTTTTCATTTAATCACCTCTGCCAATTTTAACACCTTCTTCACGATCTGTTGTACAAAATGACCATTTGGCGATACAATTTGAAAAACGGTTTGTTCTTTGCAGTAACAATTATATAGAGTATTTGCTACATATGTTGTCTTCGTTTATCATATCATATGATCAGCCTTCAACATAAAGCGCTGAATATCTGATTCAGCCAGATGGGAAGAGTTTTCAGCAAAATCTTACTGATATATAAATTTTACATGTTGTTTGAATTTTGAATGAAAATTCAGGTATAATATTGTATTAGTTGGCGTTTAATTCTATATTACTTTGAAAGAGTTATGATATTTAAGAGAATAACATCATTTTCATTATAACATTAGGTACGTTAGTAAGACATATGTATTCCGATATTTCTGAGTAGCTGAGTGAAATGCTGTTGTTATAATAACCAGCTTCGCTATATAACTGTTTGCTTTACCCATCAGAAAGTTTTAATATCATTTTCGTAATTGGTGCTATAAAAAAATTATAGTATTATAAAGAGGATGTTATTATTGTTAGATATTGAAAACTTACAGACAATAATTATTAATTATAAAAACATTACTGTAGCCATGTGCGATATCAAAAAAAATGACATTCTAATTATGATATTTAGTTATGATATTTAGTATTGAAGGTCAGACAAACAAAAATGCTTTCACAGAATAAGTTTTTCTTTTATTTTATTTCATTGCTTTTAATATATTTTTAGTTGATTTAATTATCTATTTAATATTTTTTTGTGTAGTATATTATTTGCTCAGTTAATTATTTAATTTAAAAAATTCGTGTTTATTTAATAACATAATTAAGCCAATTAAGAATTACATAAATTTCAGCCTGAAAACAAATAAAAAATTTTTTTGTTTAATAAACGAGGCGCTAAGTTAAATATTATAATATATTGTAATAATCCTTGTTTCCCTTTTTAGTTTATCATAAGTTAATTAATTAATTATTTAATTACAATCTTTTAACTATATTGTGAGCTATAATGCTACGACCAATAAATTTTTTCAATTAGAATAGCTCTAAAAAAAGGAAGAAATAATTGAAATGGATCGGTTACCAATATTAATAAACCTGGCCTATAGCTATGTATTTTAATGAAAGTCTACAGGTGACTTTCTGGCTTTCCTATCGGAATAATAGTGCAACTCCATACGTCACTTCGGAGATAGTAAGGTGGTGGCTCTAGATATTTCCAAAGCATTTGATAGAGTGTGGCATATTGCACTTCTGCCTAAACTGCTGCTTTTGATGTCGGTGATAATTTCTCCAGATCTACATCGAGTTTTCTCACGAATCGTACTATACGAGTTGTTGTAGAGGGGATTGCATCAGATGAGTTCAGGACTAATTCAGAGGTGCCGCAAGGCTCCGTTCTTTCTCCTACCCTATTTCCTATATTTCTAAACGACCTTCTTTGTCAAAATTTCAACCCTATATACTCTTTCGCAGATTACAGCATCATTTGTCATTATTATTCACTTAGTAATACACCGAGCCAGTTGGAGGTGTCTTCCAAAAGGCGGAACATGATTGATACGCTTAATTACAATCTAGCGACGGGGTCGTGTGAATAGAATCGATGTTAATGCCGGTAAGACGCAATTTTGCATGCTTACGCATAGATCTATGTTCGAAAATGTTGCTGCACCGGTTACTATGGGCAATATAGGTATTACTGAATCTGAAGATCTTAATGTTCTTGGTGTGATGTTCGATGAAACACATTTTTCAGGTTTCAAAAGAAGTGCAGTGGTTTGAGATAACCTTCACTTCATCCGATCTTCGTGCTATTTATACCACCTATATCTGTCCAAAGATGGAATTTTAGAGTTGCTCGACCGCGCACATTAGTGGGCCAAAAGGCTCTTTGGGGACGGTAGGGTATCCAACTCTATTGATTCCAATGTAGATTATATTTCACTATTTTATCGTTTAATTCTAACGAAATTAGGGAACTTGTTCCAGAAACTCATACAATTTTGCGTTTGACTCGATTTTCGTTGAGAGCGCATCCATTTGTGGTTGATTGGTTTTTAGCAAAACAGTTCGTATGTGGAATAAAATTTCTTCAGAGTTGTTTCCTGTCACCTTCAATATGGGAAAATTAAAATCGAATGTCCAGAAACACTACTCCCTCTTTCCGCCTCCCCATAACATACTTTTCTAATTCTGGTACAATGCACTGCATAGTAGGGGAGTACTGGTACAAGCAAAATAAAACTTTTCAAATATTAACACATTATCAAATCTTATATATGGCAGTTGTCTCTTCTTATAAAAGAACCAGTAAAACAACATTTTTGTTGTAAATTCATCCTTCTTTTCTCGGATTTATAAGGATTTTATTATACTTAAGCGCTAACATCTACTCGTTATAACCACATATAAAGACACTTTAAATGTTTTTGATGACAGGTGAGAAGGAGATTCGTTTGAATTCAACTGTATTTTTTTATTATTGATGATATAACATAAATGTACTGAAGCATTTCTGATGTACCAATGCGTTTCTAAAACTTTTCGTTAAGTTCTACATTCGTGCCTTTTTTATTTGCTCAAGCATATATTTTAAAATGACAAGGCACAAATTTATAGATTAAATTGTAATTATATAAAAAGATTATGTTGTTTATTTCTCCTTCGCCAGTAAATGAAATAGTATTGTTATTTTCTGTCCTAACAGGCTGGTTTGTAGTCGAAGGCGAGCGCTTTCGATGCGTATGCCTCATTTTCAAGCCGTTGTAGTTTGTTCTGGTGAGTCAGTGTTTGGGTAAGGCAGTTCTGTTGTTAGGTTCGTATCTATTCCGGTACGACGGACACTACCATCCACAACACCTCAAACCAACCTACCCAACATAAACTAGCAGCGTTTAGACATATGATACACAGACTTATGATAATACCACTTACTCCAGATAAGTACAACAAAGAACTAGACACAATCTACGCCATAGCTATAAATAACGGCTACAGGGCCACTACCATCGATAAGCTTCTTAGACAATACAATACTAAGAACAGAAATAAAGAAGACAAAGAGACATCCGATACAGCTCGACGACAGACCTTTATTTACACAGGACCAGAAATATACAGACTAAAACTAACCTTTTTCACCTGTACCTGCAAACAAACTTACATAGGGCAAACTGGACGAACACTAAAAGCAAGGTTTGCAGAACACATACGATCATACAAACGGAAAAGAGAAGATTCCAACTTTGCATTACACCTTGACACTCACGGACACACACCAAGGGAAATAGATGAAAGTATGACATTACTACATCCTAGCAAAAAAGGACGAAGACTAGACATTCTTGACAACATGGAAATCTACAAAATAAAAACTTTCAACAATGACATTATAAATGACCTCAGACACAATTTTCACACCATTAAAACTGCTCATGCAAACGGGCAAACGGAAAACACCCTCAGACGGACACACGTACCTATATAATAATAAGAGACGAAGGTATCGATAAATTCACTTTGCATACAAATACCACGTGGCTGACATTCTGCTTACCTGAATAGATACGAACCTAACAACAGAACTGCCTGAACGCCAACACTGACTCACCAGTACAAACTACAACGCAGCTTGAAAATAATGCATTCGCATCGAAAGCGCTCGCCTTCGACTACAAGCCAGCCAGTTAGAACAGAAAATAACAATACTATTTTATTTACTGGTGAAGGAGAAATAAACAACATAATATTTTTTTATAATTACAATTTAATTTATAATTTAATCTATAAATTAGTGCCATGTCATTTTAAGATATATGCTTGAGCAAATAAAAAAAGCACGAATATAGAACTTAACGAAAACTTTTAGAAACGCATTGGCACATCAAAAATGCTTCAGTACATTTATGTTAAATAATCACATACCGTTCAATAATGAAAAAAATCTAGTTGAATTCAAACGAATCTCCTTCTCACCTGTCATCAAAAACATTTAAAATGTCCTTATATGTGGTTATAACGAGTAGATGTTAGTGCTTAAGTATAGTAAAATCCTTATAAAGCCGAGAAAAGAAGGATGAATTTACAAGAAAAATGTTGTTTTACTGGTTATTTTATAAGAAGAGACAACTGCCATTTATAAATTTTGATAATGTGTTAATATTTGAAAAGTTTTTAACTTGAATAGGGTAAACAACCGACCGTGTATTTTAATATATATTTTTAGGAAAAGAATCCAAAACTCATCTTAAAATTAGTCATAGCTTTTTTATCTTCTTTATATATGTATATAATTCTACTCTACGTGTGTGTGACTGAAATCCTCCTAAACGGCTGGACCGATTTTCATAAATTTTTTTGTATACGTTTTGGTAGTGGCCCGGGTGGTTTAGATTTACAATTCGGTCCAATTGAACAAAGGCGGCGTGGTACCTCCCATACAAAAATTAAAAATCCATTATTTCTGCTCCTGATAACGGTATTTGAAGAATATTTGGTAAGTCGGTTTGGTGTGCATTTCTTAAGTTCTCCTGCAAATATGGACCGGATTGTACAAAGAGGCATGGTACCTTCCATTACAAACCACAAATTAGGAATCCAATATTTCTTCTCCTGCTAACGGTATTGGTTTTAACAGAATTTGCTGTTTCGGTTGAGTATATATTTAAGTTCAGCTGCAAATATAGACGGGATTTGATAAAGACGCGTGGTACCTCCCATACAAATCTTCTTAATGTATATAATTCTACTGTACGTATGTATGTCACTGAATAATTTTTTTTTCAAGCGTTTGGATGCCACCTTGAATGGTTTACATTAAAAAACCAGCCCGACAGATGGCGCTGCAGTCGGTATCCAGGTTATTCAACTACACCTCAACTACACGACTGGATCGACTTGAATGAATTTTTGTATATTCATTCATTCAATGCATTTAATTTTTTTGTGCGCTGTGTTTTTATATTATATGGTATCGCATTGACGTAAATATTGCGCGTTGTTTACTTCAAAAATACACATACGCCATTAATTGGTCGCCAGCCACCAACTGCCTCCAATGTGCATTGGCAGATAACGGCGAAAGCCACAAAGTAACATGGACTCGATTACTGCCGCTGCTCAGTGGATCATTTTACGAGAAGGCGGCCAAAAGTCCTTTTTTCCATGGTCCCCAATTGTAAAATTTTAAAGTTCGTTTGAAAGTAGATACTAGTGTACCTCGGGAGCCAAAAAATGAAAACTTTATTTTAACTATATCACACTGAACAGGGTGATTCAAAATGAGCATTTTCAGTATTTTGCTAAAATGAGAAATTTCTAGGTAAATTTTTGATTTTTAAGCATCTATAACTCTTTTGTTGTACAAGGTTTTCAAACGAAACAAGCTTTGTATAATAGCGTAATTTGTTAGCTATTAGTGTAAGGAAACTGAAATGTTTTTGATTGATTTTTGATTTTTGAAATTAATTTTTTTAGAGGTCTAATTTTTTTCTAAATTCTCTTACTAAATAGATCATAACTTCTAAAGTTCGTTAGGGAATCTAAAAACAATAGCACTGTGCTATAGCCCTAAATGTCTCCTATATGCTTTGTATACCCGGCATGATCCGATCATGAGCACCAAAACAATTTTTCTGACACAAAGTCGAAAATTTTTTGCAAACTGGAATTAAAAATTTCTTTTCTGTTTTGCTATTTTGTAAGAATTTTATTTATTTTTCAAAACGCCCTTATGAGAGACGTTGTTTAGATGAATATACGTATTTTTAAAAAGAAAACAAAAATTTTTAATCAATTTTAAAGTCATGCACAGTTGGTCATAAAATATTTTGCCTACTTAAAATAACATAAATTGATATAGTTTAGGACACAAAAGTACTTTGCTTTTTAAATTGCAGTGATTGTAAAATAGTATGGAAAAATGAAATACCCTCGTCAACAAAATATTGCAGACCAATAAAATTTACTTTAAAAAAAGAAACAAAAAATATCATAACTGAAGAAGTCCGAAAAATAAAAGATAAAA
This sequence comes from Trichopoda pennipes, assembly GCA_030448955.1. Lineage (NCBI taxonomy): Eukaryota > Metazoa > Arthropoda > Insecta > Diptera > Tachinidae > Trichopoda > Trichopoda pennipes. The sequence continues at coordinate 12,308,736 of JASKUP010000034.1, forward strand.
TTAAAAACTTTCAACCTGTAATATTTACTGTTGATGAACAGGAAATCGAAGTAAATTTTAAAATGTATCTCACAATGATTGATGGAAAAGTTGCACAAGCTTTAACATACAAAAGCATCATGAAGCTGCACTATATGCAAAAAGTCATAAAGTCAATTAAACCATCCATTTCCAGAAGATGAGACTTTTAAGGCAGCATACGAATTTGGATTGTCCCCTCTTCATACTAGAATACGTTTTACGGAGCATATTCTTAAATTGGGTTATGATTTGAATTTTGGTCCGTTAGGCGAAATAGTGAGAAAAAATAAGGAATATTGCGAAAAAAGAAACCAAAAAAAAAAACAAATAAATTCAAAAAAAATATTTAGAACAAGGCCTAATCATCGATCAGCCAAAGCAAGGGAAAGGGAATGATGGAAACATTGCAAGAAGATATTTTTCAGATCCAGAAACTGCAGCATCTATCACAGCAGTAGATATGGAACTAATAAGGAGATTTAGTATTTTTTTACATGCAGCAGAAACATAAATGCAAAAAAATTTGGAGAGTACGGCAAAAAAACAGCTACACTTTACAACAAAATATATTCTCGGAGATATATGCAATCCACAGTTCATAAAATTTTGTACCATGGGGAATAAATAATTCAACACAATATTCTACCAATTAGAGATCTATCTGAATCTGGCTCAAGAAAAACGAAACAAAGACAATAGATTCTTTCGCAAGCACAACACAAGAAAAATTTCTAGATATTGTACTAATGAAGACTTATCATGCACATCAGATGAGCTAATGATATTACGTCTGATGCTTATGAAATATTTTACTATTATAATCACAAGATGTTTTATCAAATATTTAGGTTTTGTTTTAATGTCTATAACTATTATTTACAAATATCTACCTTCAAGCTAAGATATATATATTTGCAATATCGCAAATATTTTGTGGCAGATTAGGTCAGCATGAATATCTTTTTCTAAAAATTTTAAAACAAACTATCAGGCTTCTATTGGAAACCAATTCAGTTTTATTTAACGTTTTATTACAAATAATGTTATTCCTTTTTCTAATAAAACAAATTTGGTCGTATGTAAATATGCAGGCGTTGAAAGAAGAGTGAAGCCATTAATAAATTTTTAGATTTTAAAAATTGTTTAATGAAGATAAAACACTACTAATCCTTTATTTGATTATATGTTTATTAACCTATTTGAGGACTTGTAAGTCTTTTACCAAAAAAACGAAAATCTTTTTACGGCTCTTTACGAGCTAATTATGTGTCCTGAGCCGTTATCGTTAATGATATCTCCAGAATAAGGTTATATAATAAGTGTCCATTTAACTACAAAGTAAAGTTTAAACTTTTTAAAGTAGGTTGAGTTATAATTATTATTAACAAAAATATATACAACGCAAAATTGTTTGATCTATGTTTTTCTTTTCAAACGAAATTTCACTCATTTTATTACCAGATTTCTTAGATTTTAATGCCTAATCTTTAAGCGTGTGAATATTCCTTTCGGTAAGCGCATTGGCAATGATGAAGCTTTCTTCCAAGTCACTTCCTGCAGAAATACAATTATGATTATTGTAGTAATGAAAACGTAACATATAATTTAAGATATTTTCTAAATAAATTTAACACTCAATACTTAAAAGTATCAATACAAGTTTAAGTGCAACACATCATGAACGATATATTTTTTTCTGAATTATAATCTGCATTTGTATGCTTTATTTGATGAAATTTTATTTTGATTGTTCGGCAATATATCGCTAAATATTGAAAGTATAATTCTTTATTCAGGTACTGGACTCTATAAACCCCAACTCTGTCTGATAAGTTTTGCATTCACAGCAGTGAAGCAGCCTGAGATAATTGAACTAAAACACGACTAATGAAAAGGTACTTTTTTCAAGGCAGAAAAATTTTTTAAATATTTTCATTGTGGAAAGCTTTTAGACAGCATATATTGACCACAAAAAAATATATTGTTTAGAAGATGCGTCGTTTAAATTATAAAAAGGTAATGAAATTACCTATTGTGTCTATTGCCAATTAAGTAGTTTCTAAGAAATGTAATGCACATAAAACAAAAACAACAGTAAAACTCTACGAACTAAGATTAGCAATCAGAAAATAAAAACAATTAACATAGAACAAGAAGCCAAACAAACACTTACACTGAATAATGATATCAATATATTATTATTATAATTTTTTTTTTTTTGTTTTAAAGAGAAGTAATGCTTCAGGCTACAATACCTATTTAGTCAAACACAGTGCTACATTCGTTAGGAAAGGGATAAAGAAGAGATGAGACGGAAATTACCTGTAGTATAAGACAGCACAGCCTTCATTACTGAGCAGCCCGACCGACAGTCAATCGAAGTCTTTGCTGGGAATCGAAGCTACAACCACCAGATTTATAAGCTAGTACACTACGTATTAGCCCACAGGGGCAAATTTACTTTCATATAAATATCTATGACTAAGAATATTTCTTCCATAAAACAATATTATTTATATTTGATGCGATCAATTAGAGTTTTCGAGTAAATGTTAGACCTGCTCAAAGCATAATGCAAAAGCTTCCTCTCTTGGTTAATATAGTCAATTTAGTTGTGAGCATTGTTGGGTGAAATACACCAATTGAAGAGTTCATTTTAAGACATAAATGTTGATACAGCAACTTTTAGACGTTTAGATAGTAAAAAGTTACCATCGTGTAATTTTAGGTGTATAAAAGTAAATTGTTCATCTATACAAGTCATGTAATTTAATTTAAAACTCTAAAAGTTGCATGTAACTAATTGCAATTAAAGATCCCATTAAACTAAATATTTATTAAAAAAAATAAGCGTACCAAAATGTTGCTCCAATTAATATACAATTGATATAAAACCAGCACCAACTGCTACTTTAGATATATCACATGAAATTCTCAAAGCGGCAATGCAAATCTTTGTGAGTCAAAGAACACATTTCAATTATTATACACTTGTACTCGAATTTCTAATTAATTATTGTAGTGAGGTATATCAAGTTTTGGGAAAGCCATACACTCTCATATACAATATCAGCAACTACCTGTCTAGATTTAATTATGTGGGTGTATCTTTCTAGGAAGCCAAACGGTTGAACTGATTGGAAAATTATATTCCAATTTCAAGCCCTTGCAACTCCCAACGACTGGTGCCAACATATCATTCAACAACAATTGCGCGAAGATGCTGACGTGTACCAACCCACCAAGGTCCCCGGAGAAATACTATAATAAAATACCACAAAAAACGGAAATACCAAATTAGGCTAGCATAAAAACGACAGGTGGCCGGCAATCTAATTACATGAGTATACACGAAGCTAACGAAAGAACTGTGTGATTAGATTTACATCCGCGCCTGGCCATGAAGCCTTAATCAGATGGTGGACCAAACCACTGCATAATTTGGAACGTCATGCTCGACCTAGGAAGCCGAAGCTATAATTCTATGCAACAGAACTTTCTAGTTCCAACTTCGATGATTCCAGAGCAGGGCTGCAAATCATCACTCCTTGCTTAAGAGTTGGAGACTTTCCAACTCCTGTCCAGAACACATGTCTAGCATGCTCACTGGATCTGGGAACATTTCACCAGGTTATTAAAGGTGAAATGAACCCGGCCGCCATAGAACCATAGACTGATATGGGGCCGCGAAACCACAACCACCACGATACTTCCATAAAGGGCCAACCTCAATAATCAGCCAGAGAACAGTTAAGTGTCTAAAGAGACAAATAACGGAACTCTGCGGGTCACTGATTCCCGTGGAAATAAAGTGGAGTTTCCAGTTGCACCTCTGCTGACCCCCCAGGGGCATATAAATATGGTCTTTATAGAATATTCCACCATCTAGACTCAATGCAACTGGGGAAAAAGGGAGCCCAGTCCCCTGAAGACTGGCAGGTGGTCAACTGGAAACTCCACTTTATTTCCACGGGTATCAGTGACCCGCAGAGTTCATTATTTTTCTCTTTAGACTTATAATAGTTCTCTGGCTGATCATTGGTGTTGGCCCCTATATGGGAGCATCGTGGTGGTTGTGGTTTTGCGGCCCCATATCCAATGGTTTTCTATGGTGGCCAGGATCATCTCACTGATAATGACACGCAAAGTGAATGATCCAGTCCAATGAGCATGCTTGACATGTGTTCTGGACAGGAGTTAGAAAGTCTCCAACTCTTTAGCAAGGTGTGATAGTTTGCAGACCTGCCCTGGAATTATTCAAGTTGCAACTAGGTGGTTCCGTTGCTTAGAATTATGTCTTCGGCTATCTAGGACGTATGTATAACGTTCCAAATTATACAAAGTGGTTTGTCCACCATCTGATTAAGACTACATAGTCAGGCGCGGATGTAAAACAAATCACACTCTGTAACTCTGCTGACTTCAGGGGACTAGGCTCCCTTTTTCCCCCAGTTGCTTAGATCTAAATTGTTGCTATCTCCAAAGACCATATATATGTGCCCCCGGGGGGTAACATCAAAAGCGCTCGCCGGCCGGTTTACACTGAAAAAGATGAAAGCAGTATTTCATTCACTCGCGGAACAAATCCAAACAAGTAAAATAATATAATTAAAACAACATTTTTAAAAAATTGTTAACACTGAACAAGGAAATTATTTATTAATTAGAGAAGACAATAAAGAGTGTCTTCATTTCTTTAGCGCTTCTCAAAGACCAAAGGGTGCCACAACTAACAAAAACCGACACACTTGGAAACAAAGTAATGCCCGAGGGAAAGTGTTGTTGTGTATGTTGCTTTTTAAATTGACTTCAATGGCCAGTGTAGAAAATAGGATAGATCAAGGTATTGAAGCATTGAATATTGTTGGGATAATTTTCTTAAAAGTTCGTCGTTCGGATCAGGTTTAAGTTAAAATTTCTTTGTCATACCAAAATTCAGAAGGATTAAGAGTCTCGCACTGCCAACACAATCGGATGCGGGAAGCTTTCGATGCACACATAGATTTCCACAAACTTTATCAGAATGAAATTTTTATTCAAAGAAGCTATTTTTTTGTGTATTTAAAATTACTTTTGAATGTAAACTTTTTTCATATATCTTTTAAAATGGTATCACTGTCAAACACAACTCCAGAAAATTTCAACATTTTCTTATTCAATTTAATAAACTGTTCGTATGCATTTTATCTATTTGGCTATATTCAGGGATTCTGCAAATGTTAACTTAAAAAAATTTAATATTAGTAATCGTAAATATTGACAATAGCAGTTTTGATTCCAATTCAAGAAAAATTTAATGGTTCATATAGAACTCGTGTTTATTATACGAACTTATATTTTTAGGAAAGGGAAGAAAGTTGGGACAGATTGTCGATATTGTCATATGTAGCAATATGAAAAACTGAGATGTAATTAAATTGTCACCGGCCAAAAAATATTTAAAAACAATTTTTAAGACATTTTTAAATCTAACGAGCAAATTTTTATTAATATTTTATATTTCACAATTCGTTTTATTGATTGAAATTTTTAGTTAAGAATCGCTGGTTTAAGGAACAGATATAAAAGAACTTTAATAGTACAAATGCTTGAATGCACGAGCACTTAAAACTAAATGCGATTAAGTATAAGAAGAAAGAATAAGAAGCAAAATAGAAAAACCAATCGAAATATTGAATTTGAATCATGAATGAAGCAACCTGTAAGGCAAAGTCACATTCATTTGCACAAATGCAAGCTCATCTTATCTTCTTAATATTCAATAAACTCAACAAATGCATTAAGTGGCAGTATGTTACAAAAGTATATTAACAGCTAAACGAAGTTTTGGTACTTACTAATGCCAAGTAAGAAGAAAAATATTTTTTTTTGTGTCTCATGTTTGTTCAGTCTACGCCTTTCGACAAGACAGTAGAAATATATTTTCTAAAAAATTTTCACATTTGGGGTTCCAATGTTAAATTACTCGTACAATCACATTACGAATGTACTTTTGTTTGTTTCTACAAGTGTTCTACAAATAGAGATTTTTGGCTTTCTGCCTGCTGTTTCTTAAGTGAATATTGTACGTCATGTGATGGACACGTAGAAATTTAAATGTCAATGACTGGTATTTTCATTTATTTTGAGGTCATGTGGTTGTTATAGCACCATTCATTCAGACGCTAACAACCGAACGTATGTTCGAGTATGTGTTGTTATACGTAAATGTACAGCAAATACTTGAATTAATTTGACTGACTTTATTCTGCTTTCAATTATCTTTGCTTTGAATTTATTTAATGTTAATGTTAGTGCCATTGCTTTCTTAATAATAAATCGATTGAATTTACTTATATTCAAATATAATTCAAAGAATTTTTTCCTAATAAAGGAGTGTTTGTAAATACTTAAACAAATGTTAAAAGTTTTATCAGCTAAAGTTAAAGGGAAAAACAATTTTCATCTATATTGCTTTATTTAGGCTAAAGTCATGATTGCTTCGTAAATTGTGGAAAATAAGACAGTCGCTGTTACTAGTGTCTTCAATTATAGCACAATATTATAGTTTCTCGTTTCTACGTTTGCTGATATTAATATGAGTTCCATGTGATTCCAACAAGCAGGTATCCTATATAGACCATGAAACAACCGTTTGTGAAAAATATTGACAAAAGCAGAAGAATATACTAACAAAGCAATAAGAGCCACTTGAGCGATATACAATGCTGACATCTAAAACAGTGTTAAAATCTGGCATAAGTTAAGAAAAAAGTTTTACAAAACTCGAAAGTGTTAAATTGCAAAGTAATGAAGCATCAAAATTAATGTTGTTCGAAGAGAGAATTCTCTCAGATAATAATTCGTACTAGATAGAGGAGAAGAAGGAAACATTTGCTCATAATTTTTATTTTTAGAACAATAATATTACAAAAAAAGGGTGTCCCAATATTATCAATTTGTTTGGATTTGTTCCGCCAGTAAATGAAATACTGTTGTCATTCCTTTCCGTCTTTGCTGGCTGAACGGCAAACGCTTTCGATGTGACGACATCATTCTCAAGCCGTATTCCAACTTGTATAGTACAGTTTGAACGGCGAGCGTTTTCGATGTGATAATAACATTCTTAAGCCGTGTCATAAGCTGTACAGTGAATGATGTCATCACATCGAAAGTCTCTCCCGGGGGCATATTTATCGGTCTTTATAGAATACTTGACTACCTAGACTTGTGCTGCTGGGGGTATAAGGGATCCCAGTCCCCTAAAGGCAAGCAGGGAATCAACTGGAAGCTCCACGTTATTTCCACAGGAATCAGTAAGCCCCAGAGTTTCCGCTAATTATCTCTTTAGCCTTTTAGCTGTTTTCTGACTAATTATTGAGGTTGGCCCTTCGGGAGTATCGTGGTGGTGGTGGTTTCGAGGCCCTCGTTTGAGTTGTGTGGGTCGGATCACTCACAATGAACACAATGAATGGTCCAGGTCCAGTTAGCATGATTGTGTTCTTAAATTTTATTAAGCTTCATGAGTTCTGGACCAGGAGTTGGATAGTATCCAACTCTTCAGCAAGGAGTGGGAGCGTTGGCCTGCTCCGAGCTCTTGAAGTTGCAACTAGGAGTGATTGAAACATGTACCTATCTGAAGACCTTCTAGGGCTAGGATGATGCTACATTTCATCCATAGTGGTATGACCCACTGTCTGGTTTTAGATTGTACAGCTAGTTACAGACGTAAATCTTATTATGCATCACATCGAAAGCGGTCGCCATTTATAACGAACAAACAGCCAGTAAAAACGGAAGAGATAAATATACATCAACCTATGAAACATTATACATAGAAACAAATTACATTAAATTGACGGCTACTCCAAAACAAGGCACCCACTTGACATCTTCAAATCTAGAAATTATGCGACCTAGAATTTTCACAAGCATTAACTGGAATTTTTGGGAGGCTATATGGCTCTTGGTGACCTCTTGCTGAAACAAAAGGCCACAAAAGATGTCAAACATTAGTCAAATGTGGCCACAAAAAATTGTTAAAAGAATACGGGCCGATCATGCCGCCCGGCCAACACTACCATAATTTTTCTGGATATAAAAAGGTTTTTCAAGGACTGTTTGTGGATTTTATGACATGGATTTGTGTTATGTGACAATTTGCTTCCACCTAACTGATCATGATGATCACAAACGTTCGACACAAGCAACGGTCGGTCGGCCTTAATTCTTCAATGGCTTTAACTTTATAAACATGTAATACCAAGTTATTGTAAACAACGAGGAGTTGATGTTCCATGCGAATTCTCAACACTTTGCTGTACAGAGGCTATGTTTGCATCACTATGGGCGCTACGACTATACTGTTTTGGTCTTTCGTAGACAACAATACCGTAGCTTCAAATTTAGCGATTATAATGTGCACAGCGGTTTTAGAAGTAGCCTGATTGCGAGGAAAAGCTGCTGAATTTTTACAAAGTGATAGAGAAAATTATATTTTGAAGTGCTAAAATGTATTGACTGATTTGAATTTTAAATAAAAAAAAAAAACTTCCTTTATCTAAAGTATAGAATATTTTTGAGCTATGGCTAGATTTTTACAACTTAGCTACAAATTTTTCAAACCATAACATCATTTTCTTCTACGTCAGATTCTCCCGACTTTAACTAAAAAGACTTTGATACTTGTATTTATTGATTTTTTTATCCACTTCTGAGTTGGTCCAAAAAATTTTAAATATAATAAGCAGCTTTAGCTTTTCTGATATGTGGTTAAGGGTTGCCATTAATTTGAGCAATCAATGAAATAGCCTTAGGAACTAACTTTACCACCAATAAACAATTAAGTGATTTTTTAAATAAATTTGGCTAAATAGCACGCTTACAAGTTAACTAATATGAAATTATTTCTTGTTTTAGTCATATGAATGGAATCAAATTGAATTAGTGGTAACAGTGTAACTCGCAGTTAATTTTTTTACATATGGTTTCGTTTATACCTTTTATAAACGTTTTGCTGTGAGTTCTTTATTGCAAAATATATAACAGAGTTTTTAAATTAATAACAAGTTTATTTACTTTAACTACACAAAGTTGACACTACAGAACAGTTTACTAAAAATGCACTTCTTTACTGCACGAGATTTAGCGCTGCCCCTTTTATATTTGCCCATTAAAAGTCTAGAAAATCTTCTACTCCCTCTGTATCACATTTTGTTGTTGTATGCTGTTTATTCGATGTATAGGCGCCTGTATGTCTGTGTGTATTTTTGTGTTAATTTTTATGCTGATAAGGTTTCTGCTTGAGATTTATTTCAAAATATTTGTTGTTGTCTAATGTAGATAAGTTTTCTTAGAAAACTACGCAGATTGTAAACAGCATACATGTTTGTTGTTGTCACGCAGTTCGTAAACAATATACCCAGTAGTTCGCTTTCTTACTAAATTATTTTATTTTTAAAACTTAAGCAAGACACATCCGTAACAATATGAAATATTATGATGTTATACTTCAGATAAGAAGTTTTTCTTCAAGGTAAAAAAATATTTACGGTACGGATGAATTATTTTACAATGGGTTATATTATAATTTAAAGTATTGTTTATTTTTTGTTTGATTTTTTGTTTTATGGAAGAAATATTCTTAGTCATAGATATTTATATCAAAGTATATTTTTCGACACAATTACAGGTTGTGGCCAACCGTATCCACTGAGAGTAACGGGTTTCCACTTCCAACTGCACAAAATACACTGCTTCCCACTCACTCACTGGAAAAAACAAGTCATCTGCACAAACCTTAACCAGTTAATAAATTTTTACGCTTTGCAAAAAGAAGTAACATGACACTTTTATCGGATAGAGCTTCAGCCTATAATAGATAGATGTGGTTATATGGTTTTAATCACAATTTAACACAAAAATTAAAAATCTCAATATTTAAACTTTACTGCTCTAGTCCTAAAATTGCATTTTAAATCACGAAATGATTTCAGAATCTCTAACAACGATTGTACATTGAAGCATTTACTTCTAAACATACTGTTACGAAGATGCTTAGTTTAAGTTTTAAAAGAAAATAAATATCACTAAATAAGGTAAATGAAATGATTTATTGTGTCTTCATACAAATAACGTAGATTCTAAGAAGTCTCATGGAAACAAAACAACAACAACATGCTTGTAAAAAATTCCACGAAATAATTTAAACAAGCAGAAAACAAAAACAACCAACACAGAACAATAAATAAAAAACAACACACAGCCAAACGACGTCTACAGTGAATAATAGCAACAACAACTATATATGTGACAATCTCGAAATAGAATTTTTTTTCGGTATATGTGACTTTCACTGTAAACAGAAGATAGAAGCTCCATCTGTTAAGCCATAACGTCAGTTTAAGTGCAAACGTTAAAGTCTAAAGTATTGTGTATTATTACTTTGCGATAAAATAATTCAATACAACTAAACGTTTATTAAGGAATAAACATAATTATATGTATATTATAAATAAGCCGAAACCAAAGCAAGGACAACTATAGAACTGACGGAAAAGTATTTTGTCTACTTAAAAGCCATTAGTAGCAGAACGTTGCTTCTTCTACTATCGAGGTTTTCAACAAGAAGTTTGTTTTTCAATTGTTGTAACACCAACCACATAAAAGTTTTGACATTTAGTTTGTTGACGTGTTAATAGTAGATGCATTAGCAATTGTAACAATGAATTCAATTTTGCATTAAAATAATTAAAATCCACTATAAAAATTGTGGTTCTGCTAAAGTTATTACATAAAATTCATAAAATTTTCGGACAACATAATCATACCTCTGAGACTGCTATTAAGTACTTGGTGGTTATATTTGAGTTGGCTGGCTCAACACAAAATTTACGAACACCAACGCCTGTTCAAGCGGGTCGTTCAACTGAAAATATTGCAGCTGTAAGCCACAGTATTGCAGCAGATGCAAATTTATAAATTCCTCGACGTTTTCAACAATTAGGGTTATCCAAAACTACCTGATGGCGAATTTTACGTACGGATTTAATTACGGCAATTAAAGCCGACCGACCAACAACTGGCTGGATTTTCCGAAAAACTAAATTTTTCAGACGAAGCCCATTTTCAATTGTCAGGATATGTCAACAAGCAATATCGCAGCATTTGGGCTTCTGAAATTCCTAGAGCGATGATTGAGAAGTCTTTGCATGCTCAACGCATCATGGCATGGTGGCGTGATGTGAATAAAAAAATAGGACACCAATTTTCCAAAAAAGTGATAAAACTTCGATTAAAGAACCGACATCTGTGATCGTGGTTGTGGTGGACATTTGTAAGATATCATTTTTCCATAATAGTTGCCAAAGTTTAATACAATAAAAATTTAATACAATAAATACAATATAATACAATACATGTAATGTAATACAATAAACATTTGAAAGCAAATTTCTTTTTTGAAAACGCTTTAAATTTCACAATACGCATATGTTTAGCTTATAGTTATAAGGAGAGATTAGCAATTTCATTTTCTTAAATGCGATTGATTAGATTATGAGTAGTTCTAGTTGCGCATGATTAATAACTGATTAAAATTGTAGTCAATCTAAAAATAATGACGTTTATTTTATATTAGTTTTAAACAATAAAAAATATAATTTTATTACTTGCAAAAATTTGTTTTCTGCCTAATGCATTTACACGCTGATTTTACATATTGAAAAAAAGAGATATGAAGTTAAAAAAATATACTTTACGCCATTAATTTCTTTAGCTTTTCAATAAATAAAATTCAATACAGTTTGAAAATAATGAAAAGTTATCAAAAGTAATCAAAATTTTCCTTAATTACTCTCGATTACTTTTGTTTATTTTTAGATCATTTGTAAACATACTAAATAAATGATCAAAATATTTGTACTCTACATTTGTTACGATTCGTTTTAAAATTTGTCACAATTTAACAGCTGTTGTCAAGTAACACAACTAACTTTTATGATGGTATAAATCAAATCTCTTATAAAACAAGTAACTAAAAAGTCATAAGGAAGTAAGTTTAGAACTTAAATATAATCACATTTTATATTTAGGCTTGTCGGATTATGGTGGCTGAAAATAGCTTGTACTACAATATTATAGAGAGTCAGTAAAAACATTTTACTGTCGGGCATATATTTGCATATATGAAGCAGTAAGGAAATAAAATTTATTTTACTGCTCCCTATAATTTTGACAAAAAAGTCGTTAAAATACATATTTTAGCCTGAATAAACAATTACTTGATTCTAGTTTATATGCATACATACATACATACATAACATAGATAACATACATACATACATACGTATGTACACACCTATGTATATATATATATATATATATATATATATATATATATATATATATATATATATATATATATATATATATATATATATATATATATACATAAATATATATGCATATATATTATTAATAGAGCTAATGGAAATAACAAAAGAAACTAACAAAGGAAACAAATAGACAAAGTTCGCCGTTAATTAGTTGACAGGCTATTTTACTTGTGTTTCGTACACTTTCTTTGAAAAATATAACAATTTCCTACAATAATAAAAACAAATAAAAAAATAATACGAGGGAAGATTATGAATTCAGAAAACAGAAATTCTTTTGGCTTGAGTTGATAATTTGAAATTTCCAAATTGCTTCTTTTATCTCAATAGTGGAAATTAAATAAGTTGTTTTATCTTTATCTTTCAAACAAGATAAAGATAAAAATAAACAAAAGTAATCGAGCAAAAGAATCGAATAAAAGAAAAATTTTATTATTTTGATACTTTTTCATTAGTTTTAAACTGTATTGAAGTTTGTTTATATTTTTTTTAAAGAGATGTAGCACTCCAGGCAACAATGCATATTTAGTCAAGCACCATGCTACATTTTTTAGGAAAGGGATATAGAAGAGATGAAACAGGTGGTGAAAGTAAAAGGATAGTTGGAAGTTAACTGCCGTATAAAGACAGCAACAGCGACCAGTGACTATGCCTTCATCGCTGAGCAGCTCCACCAATAGTCAATCTTTATTTTTGTAGTGGAAAAAAACCAAGGTCTTTGTTGGGAATCGAGCCCACAACCCACATACTGACAAGCTAGTACACTACCTACTAGCCTACAGGGGCACCTGATTTTCTTTCTTATATCCTTTGAACTGTCACAGTTTTAGAACAGCGGCTTATAAACGCAAAGGTATGCGTATGACGGATGTTTTTATACTTAAGCCCTACAAAAATGATTTTCTTAGGCCCACCTTCGTATATAAAATATGCGATACCTTGTATCTATAAACGAAAAACTAAAACAATACCAATTCTAATTTATCCAATAATTTACAAATTATTTTGGACAATAAGCTTAAGCTGTCCGTCAATTTAGTTTATTTTTATTAAATTATCATTAAATAATTGAATTAAATTTATTTAGAGTATCAGTCATGTTTGTAGTAAAGAAAACAGTTTGTGCTTTTATTTTAAATATTATATATTTTACAAACTTCTTGAAGCATCACCCATGTCATTCTAATATTCAATAAATTTGCTAACAACTAAAAACCAATAAACCACGACCGAATCCTACTTGTATTGAAGAAATATTCAAGTCTCTAATTTAATGCTGATACGGGTGTAACTTATCTATTTCAAATTAGACTACTGTAGCAACAGATTTCAATTTTATACGGATAAAATTTAAAAATCAATTTCCCTTTTTCTACTTGTTTTTGGTTTTTTAGGTCACAATGAAAAATTATATGAGGCTACAAAACTCAAAAAGAATAAAAATAAATACCAGCAGTGACATGTAATGCAAGGGATTTTCTTACCTTGACCATTGGCTATGAGCTCACTAAAATAGAATAGAGTAACAAGAATGAGAAAATGAGAATGAGAAAATCCTTGGATTAGATGATTTTTCTAGAGGAAAAAAAAGGGTTTGAAACAATTTAAATTTACATGTTGTAAAAATAGCACTATTAAAGCTAAAAGTAATCAATTTTATTATCGTATTCGTATATAAAACAAAACTCTTAAAGTTTCCTTTTATTTTTAAATGTTTTTGTTATAGGCGACAGGTATCAAAAGTATGAATTTAATATTAATTTATCATAATTCGGTTCACATATAATTTGGCTTAAGACATAAGACGCTTGAATTTTTTATGCAAAATTTGGGGTAAAATCCACTGATGAGCTATATGAGCAGTCGTGAAATGGGCATATGGAAATGCTTTCTCCCCTCAGTAATATATTTCAAATATATTTTTTTAATAATAAATATTTTATGAGAATATAATGGAATATTTCTTTTTCAAAGGTATCTAGCACAAATTAACGTAGATTAAAGTAAATTCAAAATTTTTATTAATTTTCATACCACAGTCCTTGAAAGTACTTTCATTTTTTTTTGCAAAATGATATGCTAACTTTAGGTTTTAATGCTCCAACAGGTCCTTTCCTGCCACAGATTTGGAATTTTGTGCCCAGCTAATTTTTTTGTGGTAAATACAATTTTACAGGCATCCTAAGAAACGCCCTAATGCTTGTAAAGTTCCATTGCGCTTGTAAAGGCCTGGGAAGAAAAAAATATAGAAAAATATTTAATAAGGATCCTACTACTAAATTGCAAAAAACAAACAATCTTTTAGTTGATGAACTTTTTAAAAAAGATATCATTTCAATAATGATTTGGATGTTGCTTCGAGTGGTCAGCCTACATACTGGCCTACTGACAGACAAAAAATTCCGGATGTAATGGATTTTGCTGTCACAAAAAATATTTCAAGAGATTTAGTCACAGTAGAAGCTTCCATGGATTTATCTTCGGATCATTCTCCAACCATTGTAACTATTTGCAACCCGCTTAGAAGACATTTATTTTTTCCTGATCGGTCGCATCAACTGGTTAAGTTTTAAAAAATATCTCAGCAGCCATTGTTCGGAGAATATTTTGCTAGAAACACAAGAGGACGTGGAGTATAGCCTTGCAACTTTAAGTGGAAATATTAAACAAGCAGCTCAGCTTGCAACAACTAAACATCCGCAGACTACTTTATGTCACGTCTATTCTGCAGACATTGAACGTCTCGTAGAGGGAAAACGAAGAGCTAGGAGAGATTGGCAACAACACAGATCGCCCCTACAGAGGCAGAGACTTAGAGACTGCACAAAGCGGCTTAGAGCCTTACTAGCATTTGAAAACACTACATTTATTGATGTTTCTCAGGCTTTTGACAAAGTTTGGCATGAAGGTCTATTTCTGAAACTGACCGCTCACTTGCCTTGTAATATAAGCAACCTATTAAAAAGCTACATAATTGGATGAAATCTTTCTGTTGTCCACAGTTCTACGTTTGCTGATGATACAGCGTGTCTAAGTTCGCATGAGAACTCCCATCAAGCATCCATAAATCTTCAGCAACATATAACTCAGTTAGAGTTGTGTTTTAAATTATGGAGAATTAAAGTGAACGTTCAAAAGTGCATTCATGTGACCTTCACCCTGCGAAACGATAATTGTTCACCCGTTCGAATCAATAATCATATTGTCCTTCACCATACTTATGTCAGATATCTTGGTATATATCTTGACCGTCGCCTTACATGGAAACATCATATCGACTCAAAGCTAACACAAATGAAACTTAAGCTAACACAACTACATTGGCTCATTGGCAGGAACTCAAAACTTAGCCTAGATTGTAAGCTTCTAATTTACAAGACTATTTTAAAACCAATATGGTCTCACGGAATCCAACTTTGGGGCACTGCCTCAGCTTCAAATGTGAATAGAATGCAACGTAGGCAGAATAAAATTTTACGGTTGATAACTTTCGCTCCATGGTACATGAGAAATTCAAACATGTATTGTGATTTAGACATACCGCTGCTGACTACAGAAATCATCAAATACGCAGGCAAATACTTGCTGAAGCTTGAAGACCATCCTAATCCCCTTGCTCGCAATATTTTGGATTATAGTGGACATAGCTGATTGAAAAAAAGGGATGCCGCAGCTTTAATCCTCAATGCTACATATGACACATCTTAGAAATATTCGTTTTGTTTTTTTATGACAACTTTTTTTTGCCCAAAAGTTTAGGTCTGACATGGTCGGAACTAATGTAACTTTTTTTTAGAATTTAAGATTTTAAAACTTATTGTTAGTTCATTTTCCTGAAGATACAATAAATAATTATTGAGAGTTAAAAAAAATAAAATTTCAATAATGGAGAGAAATATACTTAAGACTAATGTATCAAATTCTCCGAAGCTATATAGAGTACCTAAGGTCCACAAGCACAATTTTCCTTTAAGGCCTATTTGCTCTTACATTTGATGTAGTTTCACTTTTTCCGATTATTCCTGTAGGTTTAGCTTTAAGGATTATAGAGGGAAAATGGCAAATAATAGAACAAAATACGAATACTGAGAAGGAATTATTTTTTCGTATCCTTAAGTTTTGTATTGAGGACAACAGGTATTTTTAATTTGATAATAAGATATATCAGCAGATATATCAGATATATATCAGTGATGGAGGAATTACTAAATTCCTGTATTAGTAAAATGCATATTAAACCGAAGATTAGTACAAAATATGTAGATGATTTATTTTGTATAACTTCGGAAGATGCAGCGTATGATATTTTGTCAGAATTGAATAGCTTTCATCCGGATATTAAATTTACTATTGAAAGAGAGTTAGAATCTAGACTTCCATATTTAGATATATTAATGGTAGGAAAGAGAAATAAGTTAGTGTTTGATTGGTATAAGAAACCAACATCTTCTGGAAGAATTATTAATTTTTATTCAAAACTTCCGAAGAAAATGATAATAAACAGAATATTGACTATAAGTGATAGAGAATTTCACTTGAAGAATAAGGACACAATAAGAGATATACTTAATGACAATAATTTTCCAGTAGAATTAACTAACAGATTAATTAGACAATATGGTAGTTATAGGCATAATTTAGGAAATAGTACGGCAAAACCAAGAAATTATAAATCATTAACTTATGTTCCTGGAATATCAGAAAGATTAAGAAAGTCTAAATATATATGACACTGATAAATATATATTTGCACACAAAACATATAACACATTTAATAAATTATTTAGCAGTATGAAGGATAAAATAGGAAAAATGGAAATATCTGATGTAGCATACAGGATACCAAGTGGAGGAAATGACCAGGTGAACTGTGACAAAGTTTATATTGGGACAACAAAAAATAAACTTAAAACAAGATTAGCTGGTCACAGATGTGACCAAAAATTTAGGAATATTTCAACACAGAAGACATCCTTATCTTCACATTGTAAGAAATATAATCATTATTCAAAGTTTGAGGAATCATCAATTTTAGACATAGAAAAAAACTATAAGAGACGTTATATGTTACAAATGCTAAAAATTGTTAATGTACCAAATGCGAGGAGAATAAATTTCAAGACACAGATAATTTAGTGCAGAATTTTAGGTACTTCATTCGGAAGACACATAATTTGTTATAATTATTTCGTAAGAAAGAATTTGTTATTTAATTTCCATTTCCTTGTTTTTTGTATGTTTAAATTTTTGAAATTTTAATTTTGAATGTATGTATGACGAAAATTATTTTATATGTTTTTGTCAAATGTTTTCAAAAATTTTTTTTCAATTTGTCAATAATTTTTGTTATTAAAAATTAATTTTCCTGAAGAGGCTTTCCACAAGAAAGCGAAATATTGAATATATATATATATATATATATATATATATATATATATAATATATTTAAATTTAATTAAAAATACCGTTGAAAATAATAATATATATTTATTTAAAATTATAAAAGTTTATTTTGTTGTATTTGAAAAAAAAAAAAACAAATGTTTAAAAGGGGAAAAAACGTATTAAACAGTTAATCAAAAAAAGTGACATAAATTTAAAATAAGTTAAGAATTTGATGTTCTGTTGCTGGTCGATGTTTTGATTGTTAGTGAAAAAAAAAATTGTTAGTAGAAATATATCGCAAGGCTAGAGTAGAAATTTTATTATTCCTTGTTACACGCTCAGGGAGTCCCTTCAGGTGTAGCTAAAATTTAGCAAGTAGTTTCTGCAGATGGTAGTACAAAAAAATCGCTTGAACTATATAAAAGACACAAACATAAAAAACAAATTCAAATACATTTATATTTTGCACATTTAAAAATATAATCCAATTTAAGAATAAAATAAAAAATTACAACGTATTCTAACGAAAATGATTTGTTTAAATTTAAAAAAAAAAATAACTTTCAGAAAAAAGTTAACGAAATAATCCATTATGTATTACAAACTGCGCACTTTTTTGAGAAATCTTACACACAGAACACGACAACAACATGCTTTTTAGAAATTCTACGAAATAAGCTAAACACAGAAAACAAAAACATCTAACATAGAACAAAAACTAAACACACAGTCAAGCAGGCGCCTACACTAAATTATAATAACAACATTATGGGTTGATGTTAAAATAGAATATTCTTGTATATGAGAGAACCGCTTAACACAACTAGATAAGCACTAATGAGCTATATAAGCAGTAGTGAAATGGCCATATGCAAATGTTCTCCCCCGCAGCAATATATTTCTAATATATATTCTTTTGTTTTGAATAATACATATTTTATGAGAATATCATAATATATTTATTAAAGAAATCTAATACATATTAACGTAGATTCCCAAAAAACACGAGTCTAACAACCCTGAAAATTTTCTCCCAATTGCAATTTGTTCTGCACTTTCTAAAGTGATGGAATGTAGGATTAGTTTTCATCTTGTGAGATACTTGGAGTGCAAAAGCGTATATAGTGACCGACAGTATGATTTCCGTAGGGGGCGCTCTATGGGTGAGTTGCTGGTTTTCCTGTTAGAACAATGGTGCAACTCTATACATCACTTCGGGGAAAGTAAGGTGGTGGCTCTAAATATTTTCAAGGCGTTTGATAGAGTGTGGTCTGATGCACTTCTGTCAAAAATTGTTGCTTTTGGTTTCGGTGACAATTTCTTCAAATTTATATCGACTTTTCACAGGAATCGCACTATATGAGCTGTTGTAGATGGGATTTCATCAGACGAGTTCGAGATTAATTCGTATTCATTCAGTAATAGACCGAACCAGCAGATTCCAAAAGGCAGAATAAGAATAATAAAGGCTTACGCTTAGATCTGTGATCGGAAATTATGAAGCATCTGTTACTATGGGTGATGGATGATATAAATATTAAGGAATTGGAAGCTCTTGTTGTTCTTTGCAGAAAAATTGAATGTGATGTTCGATGGACTAAACACATTTTTCAGGTTTCTAAAGAAGCTTTCAAGTGCCTCGGTTTTCTAAAACGGTATAAGAGATACTTCACTCCATCCGATCTTTGTACTATTTATGCCATCTATAGCCGTCCAAAAAGGGAATACAACTCTCATATATGTGCAGACGCCCCAAAGACTATTTTATAGTTGCTCGTGGACCAAGCAGCTCATTGGGGACATTGATTCTCTAAAGCATTGACGCAATATGGGTTATATTTCACTGTTTTATCGTTGCTACAATGCTAAGTGCTATAGAGAAATAAGCGAACTTCTTCCCATTAAACGCCTGTTTAACTCCTTTTCCATTGAGGCGCATCCATTTGTGGATGATTGGTCAGTGAATCACACTACGAATTACAGGGAAAATTTTTTTTATTCAGAAGGGTTTATATGTGGAATGAACTCCATTTAGAGGTCCTGCCTGTCACTTTCACTATAGGAAAATTCAAATCGAATGTCCACAAACATTGCTCTCTTTTGCCTCCTCCCCATAACCTAATTTTCTAGTTCTGGTACAATGCATTGAATAGAGCTCATACCCTAAGTCCGAGAAAAAAAAATAGTGACACAAACAGTTCTTTGACAATGCTAATCTGCAGAGAAATCTTCCATTACGCATAAAAAGGGGAAGGTATTTGAGGGCTTATCGTGCTAAATACGAACCTATATTCAGTTTTGCATAATGTGAATTCTTTTAAGGGGCATGGCAAGAAATATAGCGGTAGCATTAATACAATTAAAAAATAGTTTATCTGATTTGGATAAAATTACTTTTAAGTTGCCTCTGTTATGAATTATCCAGAAATAAGTGGATAAAAATTATTCCACCACCTCTTCACATAAAAGGCGAAGACGTAACCCTTTGAAATTAAATCGAATAAAGCAAAGGAAAAAGCAACGTCTATTACAGTAAAACAACAAAACAGAAAAGTACTAGTAAAATGTTTAAAAACCCCCTTCTGCGTATAAAGCTCTTAGGGCCCAACTATAATATGCATAATCTGGCTTAAGCTAATGTCAAAAGTTGGACGAAAAGTCTGTCAAATGTTTAAGCAAATCATTGAAGACTTTTACGTGGCTACAATGTACTTACACGAATATAGAAATTATTATACACAGTAGCACATTTGTGTTATTCGTACTTTTGTAAAAAAATAATTTCATTATAAATAAATGAAATTTATTAGCAAAAAGGCGTTTAATAATCATATTTTGTATATTTAATACTATCCTTATACAAATTTATAATTTTTTGTTAATAGTTTTAAGAAGACTGCGAAAGAAAAACTACACACATTTCTCTGTTTGTATTATTTGGGCCAAAGGTACTCAAAAATGCAAGTGTGTGCACCATTGAATTTATAAACAATAAAAAGTTAAGTTTTATTGCAAATTGTGTGTTAAAAAAATGGAAAAGAATATAAAATGTTTAAAGGCCCTCGTTCCTTTGTATTGGCGTTAAAATAAAATGCG
The DNA here is from genome assembly GCA_030448955.1 of Trichopoda pennipes. Taxonomy (NCBI): domain Eukaryota; kingdom Metazoa; phylum Arthropoda; class Insecta; order Diptera; family Tachinidae; genus Trichopoda; species Trichopoda pennipes. Next base: position 12,329,612 of record JASKUP010000034.1, read on the forward strand.
TCTCTTGTGTCATATAAACTATTTTTTCTCTGTACAATTTCTATTATATTCAGATCAAATATTTCTTGCCCTCCATTGGAATTTGTTTACTAATGTTTCTATAACACAATGCAAAATCAGTTGTTTTCGTACGGAATGTGCGATCAGTTTCGTACTTGGCTTAAACAATTGACATTTGACGAAACTTGACGAAAAGTTTTGTTAAGTACATTATAGTTTGCCACATATGATTATTAGGTATTTGCACAGTTGTTTAAGTTGGCTTTAGCCTGCATATGCATATTATAGTTGGGCCTTTACTTCTCTTCTGAAAGTTTTAACCAGTATCAGAGGAGTTGTTTATAAATGAGAATATTTAGTTATTATTTATTTATTTATTTTACTATATATTATAATTTAAATTATAATAAATCGTATGCAGTAAATCACTAGTAACTAATGACTAATGACTATAATTTAATTGTTAAAAGATTTGACATTAAATGAACATTTTTTTTTGTTAAAAATTAACAACCAAAAATTTTACAGTAAATTTTGAAACGAGATTATTTATTTTATATAAATAAAACGTTTTTCTATCGCAAGATATTTCAATAAATTTATAATACCGTTTAAATTGTTAATATTTGAACGAACGTGCTATAGGATAGACAGTCATCCATAAGATTAACTGTTAATGATGCATTTCTATCAAATTTGCATACCGCTTGAGCGTCTTTGGAAATCAAATATTGATATGTTATTTGTGTATGTGTTAAACGGAGTCTAATTAAATCCTTATTTTGAACCAGTTTGTAGAAGTTGGATGATTTAATAATGGATTTTGTAGAGGTGATTGTACCTAAACCAATTTCGAAAAGAGGCAACGTTAGGAATGAGGTCTCTTTACATGAAACTTTTGTTGTTAGGTACAAACAAACAATTTGGAAACAAATAAACTGATTTTGCTATTTTGTCAGTAGCTTTCTTTTCCATTATAACAGTGCGACTTGGTATCCATAAATTTCGTTTACCCATATAAAAAGTTGCTGAATTTAAACAATCGTTTAGTTTTTATTTCTGAGATTTAGCGCATCATCAAATACGGATCGACTGTCAGTGCAATTTGTATATTAATAAATGAGAATATTAAAAAAAAATATTTTTTGTTTTAACAAAATACTTTCGAAAATGAAACAAATTTTCTTTAAATGTTATGTAAATTGGTACATATAAATTTACCACATTTAAGGTTAAACTTGCAACTTCAAAGTGTTACTACATACAAAGCAAACGTGCTCAATGTCACACTTTAAATAATTTTAAATGAACATTACAGTTTGAATAATATACAAGAGACTCTTGACGTAACATCTGTAGTTTTAAGAACCGCATAATATATGAACATATATTAATGTTCACTTTCAACATGTTCCTTAACAAGTACTTAGTTACTTACAACAATTTCACATTTAGTGATGTTAATGATTAATTTGTATTGCTGTGAAGAGCAGTTTCAGTCTACTTTGTTTACTTCGTTATATATATTTATATATATTAATTGGTAATTCTTGGAGTGCTAAAAACTTGTTATTAGTACTTAAGAGATTTTAGCGTTGATGCTAAATACAATTTAACCTGAACTTTTATTTCTTCTTCTCTTTGTTGCAAAATTGTACACAGAAGAAAATAATTCTTAAATTGAACAATTTTGTTTTATGAATAATTCTCCTTTTTAAATTTATTTAAAGATTCTTGCTAAAATTAGTATTTATTATTATTTATGTTGAAGGCCCCCAATTACAAGTTAGGCTGTGAAATTTTTTCATCGAAGGGCGAATTCAGGCAATAGGAATATTTCTAATATGAGCATTTAGATGTTTCTTCTATCATTCATTTATATTTGCAATCCATTATGAATAATATTTTTTAAATTTACAAGTTATCTTTTTTCTTAAGAAGGAAAGACACACTCTCTTGGTTAAAGACAATTTTCCGAAATGTAAGTTAAAAAATATATAAATATATAAAATAAATTTTCCATCACAGCAACTTTAATTTCTTTAATGAAGTAGTCAAAATATTAAAAACAAATTATGTACGCAATAATTTCTGAGAAATTTGCATTATCTTGACATCACAGTAACACAAGTAATTGACTAATTAACATTTGAAATCTATAGAAAACCAACTACGACGATCACTACCATCTACATCACCTTGAAACCTCCCTTCCCACCTAAACTAGCAGCATTTATACATATGATGTACTGACTTAAGAAAATCGCACTTACTCCATACACCATAGCTAAAAACAGTTACAAATCCACTATAATCGAAAACTTCAAAGACAATACAAAAGGGTGACTAGACATTCTTGAAAACTTTTAACAAGTAAACATGACCTCAGACACAATTTTCACACTACTAAAACTGCTCATACACTCAAACAAACAAAAATAATCCTCAGATAATAATAAAATTGAAATATTGAAAATAAGCACCGCAACAAATGCCAAGTGGCGGGTATTTTCCCTACATGAGTAGATAATCACCAAAAACCGAACACTGACTCACCAGTATAGTTTAGAACACGGCTTGAGAATGATGTCTTCACATCGAAAGCGCTCACCGTTCATGCCGAACAAACAGCCAGCAAAGACAGAAAGAAAAGACAACAGTTAATAATTTACATTTAATAATAAAAAAAACTAAAAAACCTGTTTATATTATTTTTACTTTACACAGAATAACCGCCGGGAAGGTATACTATTTTGTTTGTTTATAACTTTTGATTAAATGCAAGACAGAATGGATCTTATATTGATAAATGTTTTATTTAATGTCGGCAATTATGTATAGAATAGGATATCAGATAAATGTTAGCCTCACAAATGCGAGCCTCATCTTTTGAGTACATTTTTAATTTCATTCTCATACATTTCACAGCCCGGAGCCAATCAACATCACCATTTCTTGAAATAACTTGTGGTGGAAAGAGGTCTCGCAGTAATTCCTGTATGCGATGTGACATTGTCTTGTTGATACGACATGTTAATCAATGCTAAAGCATGTAGTTGTGGCGCTAAAAAGTTTTCAAACAAATCACGATATTGCTCCCCATTCACAGTTACTGTTAAAGAAATAAAAAGTAGGATTCCTGACCAAATTGCACAACAGACTGTTGAATAATTTGAGAGTTCCCCATTCCCCAGAACCGACTATTCTGTTCACATATTCAGATATCCATTCAAATGAAAATGATTTTTTCATGAAAGTCGGGGTTGGGCGACCTGTAATATCCTATTGGCATATGTACGGCGGCTTAAATGGTCTTGTGAAAGAAGCTCTTGTGTCAACTGAATCGCATATGAAAACAAATGCAAATACTTGTGCAAAATTTTGGCCAAAGTTGTTCTTTGAAGACCCAGCTCCTGAGGATGGCCTCGAATTGACTTTCTTGAGCAGTACTAATGTTTTCAGCCGATCTTGCAGTACGGTATCATCAAAGAAACCTCTTTTTAGGAAATAATTCACTACACGATAAATAGCGCGTTCTGTAGGCACGTTGTTTCACTCAAAAATTTCACGTAACTTTCTCATCGTCACAATAATCGATGATTGATTTCGATAAAATATTTTAAAGATTAAAACTCATTATGAACTCATATATGAACTGTCAAGACTGATGTTTGCTAAAATGGCGACAAAATAAAGTAGTACAACTTTCCGGCGGACAGCCTGTACATAGGTGCCGTTTTTTTTTTATAATGTTATAATGAGCATTTTGTCCAATAGAAAACGTTCTAAATACCACGACGAATTTCAAAAAGTTTTTCAAATATTTAACATACCATCTGCCTATATACACATAAGCAGTTTATCTCAGATCCGTGTGCGATTTTCCAATTTTGCATTCTGTTTGTAATCAATAAAATATATAAAAATAATAGGGGAATATTATTAAGCACTAGGTCTTTACTTAATAAAGAATTTTACATAAAGTTTTTTTTATCATTATTCAGTGTAATTTTTTGTTCTATATTAGTTGTTTTTTGTTTTCTGTTTGCTTAATTTATTTCGTGGAATTTTTAATAAGCATGTTGTTGTTGGCTTGTGTTCATAAAATTTCTTAGAAACTAGATAATTTATAAAAAGACACTATAGGTCATTTCTTTTTCTTTTTTAATTTAAACTAAGCACCTTCGTAACAATATTAAATACCTATAAAGCCGAACGGATCACATGCCCAGAAATTATAGCATGAAATCTGAATCATATATGTAGATGGTGTCTATTTTTTAACATTTCGCTCTTAGTTGAATGCCGGATCTTAAGTAAACAACTAGCTGAAAAATTTACTGTGCCACAAGTTATAATATATCGGTTGACAAGCGGTTTTTTAGCTAAATAAAATATGTACCATAACAAGATAAAAAAAATATGGAAACAAGACAAACATTCGCTATAAAATTTGATACACTCTAGAAAATATATCAAATAAAATATGACAAACAAATTATAATTACACAAAAACGATTTGTTCTACTTGAAAAATTATATTGTGATAAATGAAAATAAGTTTTATTTTACTATAATTCCATTAATTAGTATATCCTTATATGTTAGCTCCTTAAGTCTGCAATAAAATATTTATTCTTTTTTATTATAAAAAGTTAATAATGTGTGTACAGGTAGATCTTGTCATGATGTCATGATCGTGTTATATTTACTATACTATTTAAAATACATACAACTTCACTTTGATCGATATCTTTAGAACTCTGTACTGAACTGTTATATAAAAATCACAAACCAAACAGTGGCAGCTAAAAATATTAAAACTAAATAAAAATATTGCCTGAAAATAAAACTGAGAACATAAAAAAAATTAATTAAAATACAACAAAATTTGTCAAATCAAAGAGCATAATGTTTGCATTATATAGCTACAATAGGAGCTAAGTGGCGTTTTTGCGGGCTTATCGCTGTCACATAAAGGATACCGGCGCATCTTGGAATATAACTTACTGTTTCCCACAATTTTTGCACTTCCACCTAGAGAGCTTAAAGATAAGATAAAAAAGACTCCATTTCCTCTATGTCAAAGGATTTTACAACAGAAAACAGGTTAATTTCAATAAGTTTCAAGTTTCAATAAAATGAAAAAACGTATATTTAAATGTATTCTCCACCATTTAATGTGAAACGCTTTTCGTTGCGAGATAGTTTTAACAGAAGCCTTAAAATCGACAAGATTTATATAAGAAACGGGCAATCATCAGCTGCCAAGTTAAAGTCCAGAAAAGTAATAAATATGAAACAATTGTATAATTTTTTGTTATAGCAGCTTCACATAAAATAGCCAAAAATATACTTTTCAAATATGTAGCTTAACCAGATCACACATATGCTTAGTAAGCTTGAAAGCTTAAAAAGTTATAAAATAAATGTTAAATTCCATTCGAGTGGCCCGATAAAAAAAACACGACTAAGTCACGTATCACGTTCTTTTAACGAAATGTGCTTGCATTGGAATGACAAACTATTACCAGCTGTAACAGGAAGCGAAAAAATGTGAAAAAACAGTGATAAATATTTCAAGTTCCTGCTGTGGAAAGGGGAACTGGAAAAGAATAGACATTAGCTGTTCGTAATGCTATCCAAGAATGGCTGCTTCAGGATCATCTAAAGGGCATGCTTTTTAACACAAAATCAATAATTGAAATTTTTTTAAAAAAGACACCATATACACGAGCTTACTTTGAGAAGTGTCATTGAAATCACATTTAACCAAGCCGGTAGGGCGAATATCGATATTTTTCAAAGGTTTTAAAAAGGCTGATCAAAATGGACTTGGAATAGATGACGAAATAGCAAAAGATTCAGCCAGACGTTTTATACATTTTGTATAATCTGTGCTTCAAGAAAAACTATATGTATGTATATAGAAGCTTAATTTATATTTACAGCAATAATAATGGGGTCTTACCATGACTTCCTCTTATTGCAAGAAATACACAAGTTTGAAAAAATTAACAGAGATATATCTGAAAAAAATTACGAAATCATTTATGGTACCTTAGTTCCATACAGGCAACAATAATTAAAGCTTTGAAAAACGATAGTGGCGAATATTATATTAAATTAGCAGCAATAACAAATAATGGCATTGCTACTGTTATAAGATATGAGCTGTTTATTTGAAAAGAAATAAAACTGCTTATTGAAAGTTTCAAGAAGCCAGGATTTTTTTTAAGGAAATCCTACAAAATGAAATGAAATAACTGCTTTCACTAAAGCAAAAGATGTTGTTGTGCCGTTAAAGGTGATTAATGAGGCAGTAGAAGAGATGTTAAGCTGATAGGGGCAAAAACAATACGTTTTAAATGTTGTTAAAAATTTTGAAAACAAGTATTCTGGTTGTATTCAATAAAAATAAAATCAATAAATTTTTTTTAAATTCGAAGTTTATTTGTTGTGCTTTTTATAATTTTCTGTATTCACAACGTCTTGTCTGTAAATCAGAAGAGCATGTATTTCTAAATTTTATGTGTATTTCGTAAACTATTATATAGTTCTATATATATATATATATATATAGAATATATATATATATATATATATATATATATATATATAGAACTATATATATATACAAGCGCGCCCAAATTTGCCTTATAAGCTCAACATTATTGATTTAAGAACGATTCAATGTTTATATATATATATATATATATATAAAACACTGAATCATTCTTAAATCAATAATGTTGAGCTTATAAGGCAAATTTGGGCGCGCTTGTGGCACGGCTCAACCCATTTCAGCATAATTTTTTTTAACAAAATTTACCAACCAGAGTAGAAAAAATCTGGAGAAAATTCGCCATATAGCTAAGGGTGGCCCTAAAGATTACTCAGGTACTCATGTCTACTGTACATGAGCAGGTCTCTGTTCTGCTTCTATTACATTGTTACATTACCTATAATTTTGTATACACGTAAAATGCATATTGCAAGACCAACAACCGAATTTTTAAATTAAATTTGAAAGCGTTTAAAACTTTTGTAAACAATGTAAATGTTTGAACTATCGTTTTTGATAGGTACAGTCAAATTCCAAAAATAAATTGTCCGTGCAAAATAATGAAAAAAATGTCAGCACACATCAGCTTATCAACTAAGCGAACCAACTAAATCTCTCACCTGCTCAATTGTTCAGTATTTTACTGATCAGTAAAATACTCATAAGGGATTTTATACAATAAAATTTGTGGTATTTAAAAAATACTAAATTTTAATTCGTCCTCATGCTATTTTTTCGTCTTCAATGCAATGAAAAATTTAATTAAAAAATTTATTTAAACTTTTTACAAATTTACACTGTTTTGCGAGTGTACACATATACATATATACGTTTATATTATTCCCCAGCTAACGACAGATGCAGAGTGTACAAACTCAATGCAAAAAAGAAAATTAAAGAATTAAAAAGAATTTAGTGTAATAAATGTCATGCTTTTTTAAATGTTGCAAAAGAAACAGGGAAAATTATTTGATTATTTTCATTGCACCCTTAAGAATCATTAAAAAAATATAAATTTAAATTGTTGAGATTTGTAAAAGTGTTATTAAGTTAAAGTGTGCGTAAGCGTTATTCAAAATTATTAGGTCAAATTAACTTAAATTAAATAAATGTAGAATACTTTACAGACAAAACAGCTGCCTCTCTGTGTTATATTTTTATATTTAACTAGATATTGACGTCAAAATAACACGAGCAACTGTTTAACGTTCGACATTTCTAGAAAACCAACTACAACGGACACTAACATCTATATCACCTCGAAGCATCCTACCCAACATAAACAAGCAGCATTTGGACATATGATACACATATGACACAATAAACACCGTAACTAAAAAAATAATGGCTACAAGCCCAGTGTTGGGAATTAAATTGAAATTATGAATTTTTGTTTTTTTATTATATAACTCGTTTGAATTGTTCAATAGTAATTTAATTATTTTTATGGAAAACACTTCACATTTGATAATCGGGTTACTATGATATTGATTTTTCACATTTGAAGTAATTGTTTGAAATTTGTTCGTTATTAAAATAACGTTAATACTAGAAAGAACGCCGAGCAGAAGAGAGCTAAGTAAGTCATTTTTATAGTTTGCTTCTTTTAGCTGTAATAATATACTTTTAGATAATAAAACCAACTATTCAATAAACAATAAGCCGCGTTTTATTATAGCTCAAGGATTCTATTTCAAGTTGCTGCCGAACACCCACTGCTATCTTCTTAAACAAAACAGAAATAAAGACACAAGGAGACAACCGATACAGCACAATGATTCACTTTTAGTTACAGAGCATCAGAAATATTTAGATTAACTATCCTTTTCACAGAAAAGGTGTAATCACAGCATTAAAAACCAGCAACACTCTGAGACATTATCTCAAGACGTCAGCAGAAGCAGTGGAGTACACAGACTTACTTGTACCTTATATAGAGCAAACTGGATGAACACTAAAAACGAAATTTACAGAACACATACGCTCATACAAACCAAAAAGAGATGGCTCCAATATTGCAGTGAACCTTGACACTTACGGACACGCACCCAGAAAAACAAATGAATGTGTGACATTACTACAGTCTCGCAAAAGAGGCCGAAGACTAAACATTCTTTAAAATATGGAAATCTATAAAACAAAAACTTTTAACAGTAACATTATAAACTAGCAGCTATACACGACCTCAGATATAATTTGCACATAACTAAAACTACTCATAAACTCGAACAAACGAAAAACACTTCAGATGGACACCTGTATCTGTAGATAATAATAAAAGACAGAAATATTAAAAATTAGCCCCGCATAAAATGCCAGATGGCGGGCATTCTACACAAGCTGATATGACCTTAATGAAAGAATTTAGAATGATGTCATTACATCGAAGCCGCTCATCGCAGTGGCTGCGTATTTTAACGTCGAGTTAAGGTTGTGAATTTCGTAAAACCTATTTTTTATGAATGATAAAGAAAGTTGAACCTATTGTTTACGATTTGTGTAATTGCTGTGCTCAATTTTCAAATTGACTTAGCTTTAAAGGTTTAGAAGATTCTCGGTTTTTATTTTTAACAAATATTTTTAAAAAATATTTTCATATACTAATTATAGTTAATTGACCCTTTTTAATATTTTGTAAATAATTTTTTCTTTAAACATAAGGTCTCTATATAAGAGTTAGGGCAATTTTTTATTTTTATTTTAGATATTTCGCCACACCATTGGGTAGGAAAGAAATGAAAAGAAAAGAAGTAGCACATCCGGCAACAACCACATATTTAGTCAAGTACCATAATACATTCTTTAGGAAAGGGATAGGGAAGAGATGGGACAGGTGGTGAAAGTAAAATGATAGTAGCGGAAATGAACCTTCATCACTGAGCAGCCCCACCAACAGTCAATTTTTATTTGTAGTGAAAAAAACTAAGGTGTTTGTTGGGAATCGAACCCATAACCCCCAATCTCGTAAGCTAGTACACTACCTACTAGCCCACAGGGGCACGTAATTTTACAAATCAGTCAATAAATGCAAAATTGTTGAAAAACAAATTCAAAATAACTAACAAAATTAAAATGTGCCACCCTATAATGTGGCGCAATATCGAAAACGAAAAAAAATACTTTAATTAATCTTTATATTAAGAACTTGTGCTAAAAGTTAAACAAAATATTCAGATTGACTAAAGCAAGACTCATAACTATCGAACAGATTTAGAAAATTTCATAAAGGGTATTTTTCAGTTTTACGAAAACACGAGCTCAAAGATATTAGAAGTGTTTATGAGCCATGTTGGAAAATTTGAATTAAGGTTGAGTTAAATTAAAAAATATTAGTATATTTTGGACAATGATGGATTTAGAATTATAAGAAATTACGACTTTATATTTCTTGACTATTATTATTTTTTATTCTTTTTTATATGCCTGATATCCAGAAAAACTGCAATAGATAATTCTATTCCGTAATATATACCAAACAAATCTGGACCACCGTGGAAGACAAAACAGTTAACGAAACTCAAGAATAAAAATAATCAGCTCTTTAAGATATACAAAAAATGTTCGTCACTTATTGATTACGCAAACTATTTTACATATTTACCCCGCTGAATATAATAAACTTGACTTTTTGTTGTACCATAATTATTTGTATCGAAAAAAATTAAATTTTAAACGCAATTCCAAATCGTTTTATCAATTTATAAATTCTAAAAGAAAATCGAAAGAATTTCCATCAGTTATAAAATTTGCTTATTCTGAATAGGGGAATAATGCTGCCAAAAGTAACATATTCATGAAGCTAAGTACCACAACACTCATAAATTTCCATATTCACTGCTAACCAATCAATCAATTTTATTTCCGCCTATTTGTGCTGATGAAGTTCTACGTGGTTTAAAAAGTCTAAAATCTTCCGTAAATCATGGACCTGATGGTGTTCCCAGCTGTATATTAATTAATTATGGTGAAAGCTTATTAACTCTATTGGCAGTCTTGTACAATATTTCCCTAAAATATGGCTATTTTTCTAAATTTTGGAGATAATTGTAAACATTTCCCCTTTTTAAATTCGATAGCAAACCCAACATTTCAAATTACAGATTAATATTCTTTCGCTACTGCTAAAACTATTTGTGGGCAAAGAGACATAAAAAGGATTTATTTTTGTTATAATTTTTCTTTATTTGCAATCTGTCTACTTAAGGACAATAAGCAAATTATAAAACTAATACATTAGATAACAGGAGTTATATAGCTTCAATAAACTACATAACTATTTAAACAAACTTATAATAGATAAATTTATTTACTAAAATTAAAAATTACATTTTAATTGACTAGCTTCTAAAAGGCAAGTCTAAAATATGAATACGCTTAAGTCTTCTAGTTTCAGAGCTGTCATCCAATAGTGAAACAGCTAGAGGATTTATGTGGTTACATAATCGTTCAAGATAGTTTTCACTAAACATTTGAATTTCTTCTCTTACGGAGGGTATATTTAGATCTCTACGAATGCATTTGTTGGAGACAAACCATGACGCTGCAGTGATTAGTCTTAAAGTTTTGGACTGATATCTTTCCAAAATATCAATATTTCATTTGCTTGCTGTTCCCCATAACATAATTTCGTAATTTGGAAGGTCATGCTCGTCCTAGATAGCCGAAGGCATAATTCTAAGCAACAGAACCACCTAGTTGCAACTTTAATGAATTCAGGACAGGTCTGCAAGCCATCACACCTTGCTAAAGAGTTGGAGACTTCCTAACTCCTGTCCAGAACACATGTCAAGCATGCTCACTGGACTGGATCATTCACTTTGCGTGTCATTATCAGTGAGATGATCCTGGCCACCATAATAACCATTATACTGTTATGGGGCCGCAAAACCACAACCACTACGATGCTCCCATATAGGGGCCAACCTCAATGATCAGCCAGAGAACTATTAAATGTCGAAAGAGACAAATAATGAACTCTGCGAGCTCACTAATCCCCGTGGAAATAAAGTGGAGTTTCCAGTTGTCTCCCTGTCTGACTTCAGGGGACTGGGCTTTCTTTTTCCCCAGTTGCACTGAGTCTAGATAGTGGAATATTCTATAAAGACCATATTTATATGCCCCTGGGGGGTTTCAAAATAGCTTTTTAGATAGTCAATTTATTATTTAAATTTAATTCTGATTTTTGTCCTAACAGCCAATAGAGTTTACGACTTATTAACTTTAGCTGAGTTTGTTTAGCTTTAATATGTGGCTTCCCGGTCAATCTTCTATCCAATGTAATTCCTAGATACTTAATAGAACTTACTTTTGGTATTTGTTCATTATATATAGTAACACTTGAACAGTCTTCTCTCCTTAATGCGAAAGTTATATGTTTTGACTTGTCTGAATTTACTTTAATGTTCCATTTAGTAAGCCATTTTTCAAGAATATTTATTTGGTTCTGAACAATTCGGGAAGGTTCTAACGGAGTTTGGCTCGAACCAGCTATTGATGTATCATCTGCATATGTTGCTACCAAAACATCATCTGCAATTGGAATATCAGCAGTAAAAATTGTATACAAAACCGGCCCTAAAACACTGCTTTGTGGAATGCCTGCTTTAATTTCATAAATACTTGATCTTTTGCTCGCATTCTTAACATAGAAATATCTTTGCGAGATATAGGATTTAAAAAAGTTAGCAGTTATTTTATAAAGTAAGCCTTGGTGCCATACTCTGTCAAATGCTTGTTGTACTTGAAGAAAAATCGCTGAACAATAACGTTTGTTTTCAAGGGCATCAGTAATTTCATTCACAATTCGCTGGCACTGTTCCGGTGTTCCGTGTTTATGATGAAATCCAAACTGATGGTCTGAAATAATAGTTTGACTCTCAAGAAGTGGTAGCAATCTATGTAAAAATATTTTTGAGAAAATTACTAGTAAACTAATAGGTCTATAGGATGACATCATCCTCTCAGGTTTGTTCGGTATAGAAATCATAATAGTTTCGGCACATTTCCATTGTAATGGGAAATGGTCTTCAATACTGAGATTGAATTAAAAATTAAAGTCAAAAATATAATATATTTCTGAGAAATTTTTCATAACATTTGATGTAATCAAATCGTAGCCAGGTGATTTCTTTCTATTCAACATTTTATTTTCAGATTTTACCTCATTAGGAGTAAAATGTTTTATAGGCAGGTTCATTTGACATGACGAGTCTAAAAATTCAAGTACTTCGTTCTGTTGTTCAATACTATTAAGCTTATAGGGTTGAAATGTATTAGATGTAGAGCAAACGCTTCTGAAATATTTCTATCTGTTTTGCACTAAGTGCCGTCAGTATTTTGTATTATTATAGTACGTTTGGTTGGCCTTTTCAAAAATTTAGTAGATTTCCACAAAAGGTGCTCATTATATGAGGAGTTGTTGATTTTTTCCAAAAATTCTCCAGTTGATTTGTTCTTATGTTCATATAGTAATTTCTTAAGATCTTTACATGTTTTGTTGAATAATCTCTTATCCAAAAGATTTCTACTTAACATCCAATTTCTACGGAGTCTTCTCTTTGCTGCTATAAACTGCCTTATTTCTGTTGAGATTTGAATATTATTTCTTTGAACTCCTGCAGTACAAGGTATTGCTTAGTCGGCAGTTTCGTGAGTAAGATTTATAAAGTGTTCTACATCATCATCTAGCTTACCACCAGTTTTTAATTTTATATTTAAGTTAATATTTTGATCAAGCCAACATTGAAATAATTGAATATTAGTATAAGGAGTTATAATGCTACCGTTAAACTTCCTTATACTAACCGTAGTACTATAATTTAAGAGTAAGGGAGAATGATCAGAGCTTAAGTCATCTAAACTTTTTATTTCTAATCGGTTATTTGGAATTCCGGAATAAATAACAAAATCTAATCAGTCAGGAAGTTTTCGGGGATCAGATGGCCAATGTGTCGGAAAGCCTATAGATAATACAGAATAACTGTTATTTCTTATGCATTTATATAATTTCTTTCCCTTAGGGTTAGAAAGTCTTGAGCCCCACCACGGGTGCTTAGCATTAAAGTCACCACCTACAATAAATTTTCGGCCTAATGAAGTAAAAAACTGCTGGTAATCTGAAAATGTTACAGTGTGCCTCGGTGGAAAGTATATTTAACTAATAACCACATCTTAGTCATTACATTTAATTTTAATATTGGTTGCCTGCAGAAAGTTTTCCTTACATTCTCTCAGAATTTCATATTTTATCGAAGATTTTCTTAAGATGCAAGAACCCGCATGCGCACAGTTATCTGGATGGTTAGTGTTAACTAAATCGAAGGTATAATTATTGGCGGTAGTTTTGGTTCAAAGACATTATTACTATCATTATTTTTATTATCATCAGCGTTGGTTTTATTATCAAGAAATTGAAACATATTACCGCTGGTACATGGATCATATGTTATTACTGAACATTTTCGTTGTAAGTTTGGTGAGCCCGAAATACAACGTTTTCTTGAAGTGACTATCTGCCATTTATCATCTTTGATTGGGTCAGCTTCTTCCCTTCCACTACCCATATCTTTGGTTTTTACATATACACTAGGCAAGAAGTTAATTAATTAAATAGTTTTAGTATAGATAACACGGTAAAACAGAAATTTAAATAATTATATATTTTAGATTATTTATGAAGCAAAAAAAAAACCCCAACAAAATTTTAATTTTAATTATTTTTAATATTTTTTGTTCTCAGAATTTTCTAATTAAAATATGCACGTCTACTACGATTCACAGTTCAATTCCGAATCCATAAAAAGGATTGCATTGAAAAACATGTTTTTATTTTAATATATCAAAAATAAATATAAAATTTTTTTATTTATATTCGTAGACATTCAGACAACATTTTAGGCCAATTTAAGTGGTGCTAATGAAATAACAAAAATTTGATTGTTTGAAGTAAAAAAATCTAATATATCACACACGAACAGTTAAAGCCTTTTGAAAAACCATAAATTTTGCTAATACACTCACAAGCTCATATACTTAAATAAATTCACAAATTCGAATAGTTCTAACTAAATAGTCCTACAATTTTTGCTATTATTGTAGCATTATTATTTTAAATTTCCTGTAATATTGTTTTCAATTTATTTTTAATTAAATAATATTCTTTGATTTTCCTGGTTTATATATATTCTTTATTTATTTATTTATTTATTTGCTCAGCTTGGGACAGTAGAATGTTTTAAAAGCTCAGCTGGGAGCTTGGAGGAAATAGTAATAATGAATTCCTGTCTTACATATCAGTCGGTTATATACCGACTATGAGAAGGTTGTACTTAATCTAGAGTTAGTGAGAACGAAAATCACTCATACTTAAAAGCTATTCTTAACTATAGTTACCATACAATTAGTATTGGTTTAACCAGGCAATCATAAATTTAGATAGTATCCCAAAATTAGTGATTGCTTGGTTCTCCAATATATTAAAATAATTATGTAAAAATACGATTAATATTAATATCCTAAAGTAGTATTAGTATTATAATTTTGGCGAAAAGTGTAATGTGATCTAAATGTTACTGCATTTATTTTGGGATTGTTTTCCCACAAAATAAATGTGTCACTTGAAACGCACCGATCAGTACAACAACAACACAAGCAAAGTCTATATTAGTTGAAGGCCGTTTAATCGCCGTATGCATAACAATAGTAAACATGTATGTGCATTGTAAACACTGCTAGTGCATTGCACTTGGAGAAATTTGAGTAAGGTTTGAATATTAATAATTTTTATTAGGGTCGCTCCACTATATTACTAAAATATTAAAGGCGAGGGACCTAGCCGGAAGTATGCTAAGTAACGCGGCGACCGCCCTGCTTCATTTTTCGTCCTAGAGCGGGCGATATTTTGTGTAATTATAAAAAAAATGTTAACTTAAAAAAGTTTATTTAAACTCTTTAAACTGCAAGAACTACCAAATATGTTTTAAAGTACATATTTATGAGTGTGATAATGTTGACAACACTCGATGAAGAGTTGCATTGCAAAACTTGTATTTGAAGAAAGTCAACTTTCTTTTCTTATGTGCCGCACAAACTACGCATTTTCGTTGGGCATATAGTTTTTGGTCTTTATTTTCTCTTCGAATTAATTTGTGCTTTTTGATGTTTAGCGAAAAACGTCCAGGCGGATCAATTTTATATCGTGAAGTCCATGGTGCCGAGTTCGATGTTCCTGGTTGTGGCTCTTTAATGTGCCTCAATTTTTTTTGTTGGCGTGACAATTCAAACACATATTTTTTATATGGCAAGTTACTATTATTATGCATATTATATACTAAATAAGAAATCAAAAATTAGCAATTTAACAAATACATTACAGCACGCTTGGTTCACTTTCTATTTTTTTTTCGCGATATTTAGTAATACGAAAGGTCTGTACTATCAACACCTTTGATATAGATGTTATATTCTATTACGCACTTAGGTTTCATTATTTTTGTAGTTGTATACCAATTTGTATTGGAGCTTTCTAATAGTTTACTCAAAAGAATATTCGAAATTATTTTTACCTATATTTGACTACCAAAATTGTACGAACACTAATGGAAAATTGACTGTTTGCGTTATTAGTTTTTAATTCATGTGGAAGTCCTCGATGTACACGTATTTTTTCACAACTTCATATTTTATATGTTAAAAAATTTTTCGTTTATATCTACACCGTTATAATAATTATCCATTAACACATGATAATATTTGCCTTTATAAGTAAGAGTAAGAATATATAATATTGCTTCCGCCAATTTCCTTCCTTCTCTACAATACATTTTCATATTACAATACAGCCACAACTCTCGGTTCCAAGGTTTCATTTCTAATAATTTTCGAGGCATTGTAAACTTTAAATTCTAATCTTCCATAGTATTGAATTATAACCAAACTGTTATAAACGTCAAATTTTAAATTGACGGTCGCTCGATTTATCCATTTCAAACTGCCACCACCTCTATACCTCTTCAAATTCATCACAACTCATTGCCTTTGGAAATATTGTTCGTTCTAATAATGAAGCTGTTGTGATATTTTCATCGATAGTACTTTGGCGGAATTTTGCCAATTAGAATTAATAATCCTAAAAATTTTTTGAATTCACCAATAGTGACATCCATCATCTATTTTAATGTTTTCTTTTTGGTAACCTATTTTTCGACGTTTTGATGGTGATATCAATTCGTTTCTCTTAACATCATTTCGTAGAACTTATTACAAAGAACACGTCCAGCAAACTTTTAACGTCGTTCAGTGGTAAAATATCTAACCACGTTCTATCCAAAAACGGTACTTTGGTAAATGGAATATCGATGTTTATTTTCTGGTTTATAATAATTTTCACTTTTATCATCTCTAATCAGTAGTGGAAATTTTTTAGTTTTTTTTTTATTTTTTCAATTTGTAGTTTTTATTGTTTTTAGTATACGATTTTTCTTTTATAGTTTTTTAAAGTAAATATAATTTTATAAATTATTGAAAATAGTTAAGGCACATATTAATGCTATTTTATTAGTATAATTTATACGAGCCTTTAATTAATTGAATTGAATTTTCGTCGATGGTAGAGACTCACTTTAATAACAGGACGTCTACTAAATTCAGAGCTCATCAAAGTTAGTGAATTGTTAAGGCAAAAAATCATTAAATTTCTGTTAGTCCATAGCATTTATTCAAATGGCGATCACTTTATTTAAATGTAAACACATTTTATGATAAAATCATACGTTCCTAATATAAATCAGCACCAACTTTAGTCGAAAGTTAGTAGATGTCATGAATTTACTATTTTTTGTGCATGTCTTTTTATTTCTTATGATGAAATTAATAAAAAGTGAACTCGGTGAACTCTCTAAACATATTCTCACTGCTATTAATCTGTTATATTGTTAATTAAACTAACGTGCCTTTTATCGAATTTATAACATTTTATTATTCAGAAAATAATAATAATAATAATAAAAATAAAATAAGATTTTCAATCTTCTTAATGAACTGTAGCATCTGGATATCGTTTTAGTTATAAACCTTATTTAAGTTGAGCTTATAAATATTATTATTATTAGAAATTTAGCTATATTATCTGACAACAAATCTCTTGGTAAATCTTTGTTAAAATTTTTACCTTTCGATAATAGAAAGAAAATATTCATTAAAATAAATAGAAATTCTTTGTTTTATAATTTGCTTACTTGTACCTTAACGTGTTGCTTTTTCTGTTAAAATAGTGAAGGGTATTGAAAAATAAATTAAAATCTAATTAAAAAATTTTAATTTAGTCTTTATCAATGGTACAATGTAGTTGAAATATAATAACTCGCACTCAAATATATAATAAATAAAACGCCTTAAAACGAGACGTTGGAAAAATAACATATAATATCAGTATTTTTAACAAGAAGTTTGTTTTTTAATAGTGGCAACGCCAACAACATGGCAGTTTTGTTGAAATGTTACAATGAATTCAATTTCGCACGAAAATCGCATTAAAATAATTAAAATCCACTATGAAAATGGTGGTTCTGTTAAAGTTTCATTTCGTAAAATTCGTGATATTTATAGACAACATAATTGTCCTTATGAGACTGCTATTAAGAATTTGGTGGTTAAATTTGAACCGACATGTTCGAACACCAACGTAATTTCGACCGGGTCGTTCAGAGCAAAATTTGTCTATTCTTTGACGTTCCCAACAATTGATTTTATCCAAAACCGCCACATGGCGAATTTTGCGTAAGGTTTTGACTTTAGGACCCTAACAAGGTTCCACTCGTGTAGGAATTGCAGCCTGCCAACTTTGATTGGTTTTTCTGAAAAAATCATTTTTTCAAACGAAGCATATTTTCACTTGTGGTCGTTTCAACTGGACGGCGCCACATGTCACACATACAATGAAACGATCAATTTATTGCAAACCAAATTTACCGATCACAAAATTTCACAACAACCGACAATTAAGTGGCCAGCCAGATCGTGTGATTTAAAACCACTGGACTATTTTTTGTGGGACTATGTTACGGACTATTTATTTCAGTCTTAAACCTCAAAATCCCTGATGTTATTAACGAAATAGGGCCGCCATTTTGCCAAAAAGTGATTAAAAACTTTGATGAAACATCGACATCTATCAGAGTGATCGTGGTGGACACTGCCAGATATCTGTTTGTAATACAATAAAAAATTTTAATAATGTTAATCTAAATTTATGGTTTTATTTTGCCCCTAACCCCCTGTAGGCTACAAGGTAGTGTACTAGCTTGTAAGTATGAGGGTTGTGGGTTCGATTCCCAACGAAGACCTTGGTTTTTTCCTTCCAACACCAAAAAATAAAAATTGATTGTCGGTGGGGCTGCTCAGCGATGAAGGCATAGTCACTGGTCGATGTGCTGTTTTTATACGGCAGTTAATTTCCGACTATCCTTCTACTTTCACCACCTGTTTTAACTTTTCTCTATCCCTTTCCTAAAGAATGTAGCACGGTACTTGACTAAATAGGCATTGCTGCCTGAAGTGCTACTTCTCTTTAAAAAAAAAAACTTCTTGTTGAAAAACCCTATGGATGATGAAAAATATATATTTCGAATTTCATTAATATTGTCTCAACCACTCTGCGCTCTTTTCTCTCCTCGTGGATAACTAGTCCCCAGATAAATATTTACTCGTGCATCAAGTTTTATTAAAATTGGTTCAGCTGTGATTGACGCACCAACAAACAAACAAATTTACAGAGATTTATTATATATATATTATATATATATATGTAATAAATAAATATATGTATAAGATTTCCACTATTCCATCATTCAACCCGAAACACCAAAAAATAACAAAATGGGAATTTATGCAGTCGTAGAGTGTTTGTAGGTGAGTAGATAATTGTCAAAAGTGAAACTTACATTTGATATGTCTGGAAACGAATAACAGTTATATATGTACATATGTATGTGTAATATACATATGTATTTGTGTACTCATTCGTTTATCTGCCAGCCTAAAAATAATACATATTGTGAAGTTTTGTTATACGAATCAGTCAGATATAAAGTTTCATCAAACAATGAAGTCATCAACACAATTTTCAATCAATTTAACACAATGATGCTTAATGTGTTGTTGAGAATAAAAAATCAACTCACATTAAAATCAAATAATTATTTCATGTCAATTAAATAATTATGACATATAACGCATTTACTAAATTATTTAAATCAAAAATTTATTAAAGGTTTTTCTTCATAATTTTGCATGCTCAAAATAAAATTAAATTCATTTAAAAATTTAAATTTTTAAGTGATTAAATTCAGTTACAAATTAAATATTTTTGATTAATAAATTCATGGGCTAATTTCTAAAAATAATAATATTTTAACCGTATTATTGAAAACGTTAGAAGTGTTAAAAACTAAAATATCTTTACCATGATATCAATGGCTTATTCTATTGTTGTCCTTCCGTCGTTGCTGATTGTGTGTTCGGTATAATCGGCGACCGCTTCCGATGTGGTGACATTATTATCATACCGTGTTCTGGACTGTACTAGTGAGTTAGTGTTCGGGGTTACGTAGTTGTTTCATTACGATCTACACATGTAGCCTGCCACCTGGAATTTCATGCAAGGTTAATCTAATATTTCCATATTTTATTATTATTCATGTAAGTGTGTCCATCTGAGGGTGCTTTTCGTTTGTTAGAGTGTAGTTTAAACTTCATTCAAAATATTGTCTATCATTAGCCATTACTTTTTCCTATATTTCTAGCAGCATATGGATTCCAAGCCAAAAGAGCTTCTGCGATTTTGTTGTAAAGAATAAATCAAGTAAAGTTCTTATATCCTGCTATAAAGTGAAGCGCATTTCAGTAAGAAAAGAGAAGTTCCGGGCTATAAGGCGGTTGATCCAACACCTACAGTCCACTGTTTTCCAAATAATATTTAATGGGTCGTGCAACAAGTGGCCGAGTGTTGTCAAGATGGATGATATTGAAATATTTAATACGTATTTATTACAACAAAAGTAAATAAACATACACTTAAATGACTTCCAATATAAAAACCGAAATCTTAAATGCAATTTAATGTTAATATAATATTAAAAATGGATCGCTTTCTTTTATTAGTATTATTTGCCATTTTTGATTGATTTCCTAGTAGAAATCAGTTAACATTTCTGAGGACCACTTGCCGTTATATCTCTTTTCCATATGCTCAATATCTTGCAGGAATCTATAACCACGCTCGTCATACACCGCACCAAGATTTTCTGAGAAAAAATCTAAATGCGATGTAAAAATAAGTAAATAGGTGCCCCTGTAGGCTAGTAGGTAGTGGACTAGCTTGTGCGTATGAGGGTTGTGGGTTCGATTCCCAACAAAGACCTTGGTTTTTTTTCACTAGAAAAATAATAATTGACTGTCGGTGGGGCTGCTCAGCGATAAAGACATAGTCACTGGTCGCTGTGCTGTCTTATTATACGGCAGTTAATTTCCGACTATCCTTCTACTTTCACCACCTGTTTCATCTATTGTCTATCCCTTTCCTAAAATAATGTAGCATGGTACTTGACTAAATAGGCATTGTTGCCTGATGTGCTACTTTTTTTTTAAACCAAAAAAAAAAGAAAATTTTTGAAGAAATGTTGCATTAGAGTTGGTGATGCGACAAAAGACGTACTCGCACCAGTTCTTTATAAGTTGCAGCTCTTCAATTTCTTGTGACATATATTTACGAAAGCTAACATGGGAAAGATTTCTCTTATTTGGAGAGCAACAAATATGGATTCCTTCATTTTTGGCCTCACTTACCCGTAGAAATACTTTTCAGGTATTTAAATGCTTCTCCATCTTTATTCATGGCTTTTACAAAATTTTTTTATTAGGCCTAATTTGATATGTTATGCGGCCAAAAATATTTTTCTTCTAAAGACTCATTTGCAATGTTTTTGCTTCCCGAATCGCATGTGATATGGAATCAATTTTGTTGTATATTGTGACACCTATTTGCTTTCTGTACTACTCACATAACAAGCAACAATATTTTGTATATCCTCCCTGTATTCCGGCTAGTATAGTCAGTACTTTTAAATCGGTACATATACTCCACAAATAGCGAATATGCTAAATTATTGTTGTTATTGCTTTCAGAAAAAACCATCATTACTGGCTGTTTGTTTGGTAAGAGCTGCGAACACTTTCGATTTAATGACATCATTATCAAGCCGCGATTTAGATAGTACTGTTTAAAGTACTATCTAATTGTATTGCTATCTAAAATGCGGCTTGATAATGATGTCATTGGATATCGAAATCGCTTGCCGATCATACCAAACACACAGCCAGTAACGACGGGTTTCACTGCAAGGAACGACAACAGTATATCATTTACTGGCGGAAAAAATCCAAATAATTTAGTACGAACCACTTACAGCATGCGCTAATAGTACTTAATTTCAAATAAGATTAACATTTGTGCCTCGATTTTCATTGTACTTTTCGAATAAGGACAAAATTGTAAAATATTTTAATTTTTTTACGAATTTTTGAAGAAAAAAAAAATAGAGTTTCATGAAAATATTTTTGAATAATCCCTAAATAGTTAAAAGACTGACTTAAAAGTAATTTTATTCCTCCTCTTTTGGTATTTCAATTACTCAAATCGAACAAGTTGTTAAAAAACTATTTTCAAATAAGTTGGCATGGTTACTTTGTTTAGGAGAAAACAAATTTTAGGCGAAAACTGAAAGCGAATTTGAGTTTAGCGAGTTGAGACCACTATATTCCGGATATTTATGTTCAGAGACCATTTTTTTCAGATTAGTGTGATTTTCAAGTTAATCTACGTTACTTGTGCTAGACCACTTTAATTATAAGGATTAATTATTTAAAAAACTAAAAAACTGAAATCAAATTTGAACTTGTTTTGATTGAGTAAAGACGTGTGCGCTTGAAAAATAAAAATTAAATTAAATTAATCAATTTGGAATTTTTTGGAAAAAAGAAAAATAAAAATATTTTAAAATAACTGCAGTGGCAATCACAAATCAACATCAGAAAATTATCCTTGTAGGGCTACTTACTTAGAAATTAGGCAACGTTCAAAACCAGTCCGTCCCATCCCACGTATTAGTCAACTTATTAGCCTTACTAACTATAATAACAACTTTCCAAACACGTTGCACCAAAGCGTTCCAAATGCTGCAACGCTACAACAACAGTGGCAACACAAAAGCAACATTTACAAAAATAGTAGCGGTGATCTATTTACGCTGGATGAAATAAAAAAATTAACTCTCGAACTTATCAATAAACTTCGTAACTGCAGGAGTAATTCAGACCAATTTGAGATTGTGCGGGCTCGCGCCTTGTCACGTACCCATCACACATATAAATAAAAAGGTTTAGAATTACACAATTATTTTTAAGTTGCACTAAATACAGAAATGTATAATATAAGTAATTTAAGTTATTTCAAATTGTGGGAAATGCTTATTCAGCAATTCACACAATTAAGTTGTAATTAGACGCAAAACAATATTAGTAAATAAGAATAATTTTAAGTATAAATAAAGAATTCTGTGCCAAGAAAGGACACATTTTAATTGACAGGCAAAGAACTTGCTTCGATAAAATCTTTAAGTTGCGCACCTTTCGCTGATTAATAAAAAGGTAAATTGGCGTATCTCCACCGTATAAATATAGAGATATTGGGCGCTAGACGCCCAGTTGATTGGCGTATCCTTTCGCTCTAAAATAAAAGGATATACCTTTTTTACTACCAGCTTCGTATGTAAATTTCTTTATTAACAGCGAATGAACTCAATATTTTTACTTGGAATGCTAGAGGCATTCGCACAATGTGGATGTATGTATGTTTGGTGTCAGAGACATGACTCAGGTCGAGTATTTCCATAAAACACAGTGGCGTTGTTGTTTATAGAAACGATAGAGATGTCTTGAGACATCCAACACAACTTATTACCAATTCTTAACACTCAATTAATAGAGAATATTGGAGTCAAAATTTTTACTAACAATAGTAGTGTAAATATTTACTCGTGTTATCTTCCAGGTGGCTCAGCTGGGGTGGAAAACAATAAAAAAATAATTTTCTCTTCTGATTTGCGAATGCTTAGTAGTGTAAGTGATAGGTATATTCTTGGAGGAGATTTTAATTGTAGACATCGGAACTGGGGTTGTTTAAGAGCAAACTGTTGGGGGAATATTTTATATGAGAAACTTTCATCAATGCTAGTGCTAACGGACAAGGATCGACACTAGATATTTTCTTGACTAATGTACCAAATATAATTTCTTTAGCAGTTGTTCTAAATAATCTTAGTTCTGATCGTCCACCAGTTAAAGTAATTATTAGTAGTGCTTTTACCAGATCTAGTGTAGTTATGCTTGACTACAAAAATGCAAATTGGTTGTCTTTCCGAAGATATCTTACGAGAAATTTGAATATACCTGACGTTATGGATATCATTTCTGCAGACCGTATCGATTCCGCGATTACTCAACTCAAAAATTCTATAAAAGAGGCCATCGACGTTAGTATTCCAAAAAAATCACCTTCTTTCGGACAAAAACCCCTACCTGTGTTTCTTAGAATTTACATACAGCAAAGAAACGGCTTTCGCCGGAACTGGCAAAGATATCACAGCCTGGTTGATTTTTATAATATGAAAATCCTAAACAGAAAAATAAGAGATGAAATGGAAAAGCTAAAAAATAGATATTAGTGCTATTTACTGGCAACTTTAGACAAAGGCTGAGCTCCATTCTGGAATCTAACAAAAATTTTGAAGAAAAAAGGCAACTTAATACCAATTTTGAAACACAATGATTCTAGATTTACTACAAGTGCAGAGAAATGTAATATTATGGCTCAAACGTTTGCCGATAATCATACAATATTTCAAATTTTAGGTGACGCTGAAACAAACTCGCAGGTATGTGAAACACTTCAATCTTTTCCGAGCATCTGCTTCTAACAGCTCTAACGATGTAGTAATATCTACTTCTCAAATAAATAATGTAATTAAAAAGTTGAAAGCAAAAAAGGCTTAAGGAATAGATGGAATTAATAATAAATGCCTTAAACAACTACCAAAAAAATCAATTGAATTCCTATCCATCATTTTTAATTCATGTCTAAAACAGAGCTACTTCCCTCTAGAATTTAAGAAGGCAAAAGTAATTCCAATAAAAAAGCCAAATAAACCTGCAGATAGCCCGTTTTCCTACCGACCAATTAGCCTGTTATCGTCTATAGGAAAAATTTTTGAGAAAATTATAAACGATAAATTATTATCCTTCATTGAAGCCAGGGGAATTTTTCCTAATTACCAATTCGGCTTTCGAAAGGAATATAACACAGTGCAATCTTTAGTACGAATTAGAAATTGGGTAACTAAAAATTTTGAACTTCAAAAATCAACGGCAATGGTATTACTAGACGTCAAAGCTGCTTTTGATGCTATATGGCAGGATGGTCTTATCTATAAAATGATTAAACTCGAAGTCCCCGATTTTTTGATTAAAATTACTGAAAGCTTCCTGTCGAGTCGGTCTTCTAAAGTTTTTATCGGCTGGGTCCGAACATATCTATATTAATGATCTGACATCAGTTTAGATAGCTTGTAAGTTTTAGTTAAGTTATTTTTATTAAATCTTGGAAAAGCTTCAAAGAGGTCTTTTTAAAATTTTGCCTCCAGTAAAACTATATTGTAAACATGTATATTATTTTGGGAATTACTGTAAAATAATGAAGTAGAAAAAGTATGTACATAAGCTTGAACTATTTAAATGTTATTTTTTCTAAGATGTAGATGTAAATATAATTTGATGGACAATAAATTGAAAAAACTAAGAAACTAACTGAAAAACTTAAAATGAATTATACTGTGAGGAAAGCATATCCATTGCGCTACTGCTCGAAAATACAGGAAAATCGGCATTTGGTTTTTTTACATTTCGATAAGCATTCACTACTCGTTACTAATGAGAGGATATGAATGATGATTAGTCGAAGAATCTGTATCAAGTTTTACAGAAAATTAACAGAAATTATGCAATGACCCCCAATAATATAAGCGAATGATAACATCGCACTACATTTTTAATTTCGATTTTTAACTGAATAAAATAACAACGTAATTCATATGATTACATTTTGAGTGCGGTGATAAATTCTTTCAGTTTCAATACACACACTGTTTTTTGGCCACCTAAATGAGTTTTTTCCATTTGCATCTGTTATTAAGCAAGCAAGTCTCTCCCCACCTTTCGGTAATTATCGTTACAATTTATTTAATATGATGCTCCTAAATTTAAAAGACATGTAAGAAAAACGTGTCAGGCTACAGGCATCTCAGTGACAATGACCATGATGTCAATGTAATGACACAATGACACAGACAGGCAGTACAAAACCAAAAAATAAAATGATAAATGAGCAGACAATGAAGCGAGCAAACACAAATTAAAAGGGACCAATAAGTCTGCATAAGCATTTCGAAAACTTGTAGATAAATATCTTTATAAATCATCATTCAGTCAACATGAGCTAATATTTTTGTTTATTTTTTCTTTTGCTTTATAGTTTATTTTTGTGACTTCAAATAAATTAAATCACTATTCGTATGTAAATTAATTACTTAATTATATGCAAAATTTATCGTATCTAATTAAATCACACAAGCGAAAAAAGAAGCAATCACAAAAAGCTATAACATATTTCTTTTGTATGTGATATGTAAACGAACAGTGTTACCAAATTTTTGGGAAAAAACTAATTGTCAATTTTTATTTGTACAAAAAAAAATATTATGAAGGGAAATCAGTTTATTTAAAAAATAAACAAATAAAAAAAATCAGAATTGTATTTAAAATATAAAATATTATGCTCTCGAGGCTTTTTAAAGTCTTGCATAAAGATTTGATGTGAAACAATTTTATCATATTTAAGCCAGCGATCTTAAGTTCACTATTTATTCGTATGTAAAAATCATTTAATAAATGTTTAAATAGATGTCTTCGTACATTTTGTAACTGTCCCTTTTACAATATCTTAATGATATATAACCCCTAATCGAAAAGGTAACCTCATGCCTGCATATGATAATCGATTTATATAGTAGTTCTATGAGATGCGGACAGTTATTGCACCAAAATGACCAGGCACCCATCTTTTTAGAAGAGAGTTTCGTTTTATTGCTTTAAAAAGTAAAAAAAAAATTATACTTTTGTTCCCGAAATTTTAAAGCATTTCTTATGGAAATAACAGCTGCCATAACAATAAGTAAATAGGTGCCCCTGTAGGCTAGTAGGTAGTGTACTAGCTTGTCAGTGTGCGGGTTGTGGGTTCAATTCCCAACGAAGACCTTGGTTTTTTTCACTACAAAAATAAAAATTGACTGTCGGTGGGGCTGCTCAGCGATGAAGACATAGTCACTGGTAGCTGTGCTGTCTTACGCGGCAGTTAATTTCCGACTATCCCTCTACTTTCACTACTATTTTTATCTCTTCTCTCTATCCCTTTCCTAAAGAATGTAGCATGGTACCTAACTAAATAGGCATTGTTGCCTGAAGTGCTACATCTCTTTAAAAAAAAACGGTTTTTTGGAGTTTTTGTCGTTGTCTGATCTATCTAATGTGTCTCATTCAACTACCTAAAGTTACTAACCACTGGAGTACGGCGCTTGGAACACCTCTAATACAAGAAACCATTCCAATGAATAAATTTTAACAAATTCGCCAAACATTGCATTTTAACGACTTTCCTAGGAGTAGTGAGTGTTATCGTCCAGTAGTATACTTTTTGAATGAGTCATTTACCGAAATTCTAAGAACACGTCTGTGTGGAGGAGTAAATGTGCTCCACTAAAGCACAGAATTTTTTGAATAGGTATAACCCTAACAAACCACACATCATCACAAGATAATGTGATAAAATGTACATCTGCACCGGCAGTGAGCCATAATCAGATGATGGTCGAACCACGTGGATGGTATGTAGCGCCATCCTAGCCCTAGAAGGCCTTCAGATACGTATATCCTCCGGTCACTCCTAGTTTCAATTTCGAAAGCCCGGAGTAGGCCGCAGCCTTCACTCCTTTCTAAAGAGTTGGAGACTATCCAACTCCTGGTCCAGAACGCATGAAGCTTAATATACATAAGAACACGACGGCATTCACACTCACTGGACTTGGACCATTCATTGTATTCATTGTGAATGATTCGACCCACAAACTCAAACGAGGGTCTCGAAACACACAGCCACCACGATACTCCCGAAGGGCCTACTTCAATAATCAGCCAGAGAACAGTGAAATGCCTAAAGAGACAAATAGCGGAACTCTGCGGGCCTCTGATTCCCGTGGAAATATGGTGGATTGTCCAGTTGACTCCTACTAGCCCTGAAGGGGACTGGGCCCCCTTTTACCCCGTAAGACACAAGTATAGATGGCAGTTGTAGGATCCATAAAGACTATCATGTGCCCCCGGGGGAAACACAAACGAGATATAAAATATTTGTATTGAGTGGAGTAGTAGGCTTAGCCTACACAAAAAAAATCAAACCAGGTAAAGAAAATATTGTCTTGCAGGGGAGCCAGATTTAGGTGCCTCATCTAATGTCATCATGAGGCTATTGCGAAACTCTATTTTTATAACTACTTCATTTCCCTTCGTCTAATGGAGTATATGGCCAAAGACGCGATGTTTTCAGTTGAACGACCCGGCCGAACACGCGTTGGTGTTCGCGCATTTTGTATCGAGCCTGTCAACTCCAATTTATCGAGTAAATTCTTAATAGCAGTCTCAGAAGCACGACTATGCCGTCCGCAAATATCACGAATTTTACGAAATGTAACTTTAACAGAACCACCATTTTCATAGTGGATTTTAAATATTTTAATGCGATTTTCGTGCGAAATTGAATTCTTGTAACAATTGCCAATGTATCTACTACGAATATACGTAAAAAAACTAAATGTCAGAACTAGCATTTGGTTGGTGTTGGCACAAATGAAAAACAAACTTCCACAAAAAGCTGCATTATATCCTGCTTATATTTGTTATTATTTAATTTGAAAGTAATTAATTAAAAAATTTAGCAATAGAAGTCGAATTAAAATGATTAATAATAGGAGTGCCTACAATAGTTCGTCTAATAATAAAATTTCATAGTTAAATATATAAATATACCAAGTTGGCAACATTTTCAATGACAAAACGGCATTCATAAACAATCTTTTAATGGTTAACAAATTAACTTTCTGACTGACTTGTATTTTATTTTATTAGTTTTGAGCGGTACATGAAAGGGACTTTTGTTTTAACTGTTAAACATTTCGAACACAAATTCTGATTATTAACTCTTTTTCATTTCACAATATAAAAATAAGACACAACCTGGCCATTTCTTCTTGCAGTGATGAAATTGATAAATAAAGAAACCAACTCATAGAATTAAGGCGTTATGAATGATGATGCAAAAACTTTATTTTTAAATGTGTAAATTTATAGGTTTTTTTTATATTTAAAAACTATTAAGGAATATGAATAAAAAATGAGTGTTACATAAATTTTATATTTTCGTTTTTATTAATAAATGTAGCGTTAAGATATTTTATGTAAGGTTATTTTTTGGAGGGTGTTTAAAGTAAATTTCACCTTCAAAAGTTTCTTTTTATGTACCCTACATTCAATTTTAAAGGTTTTTTTAAACCAAATCGTTAGCAACATTGAAAGGCTAATGAATTACTCGTCGAAAATAGTTGCAATAGATTAATACATCTTTATTAAACAAAGACCTTTCAGGTATTTAAAAAAATTAAACTCGCCCTTAAAACCCATAAAAATTTCTATATCATAATTATTATCTTAGATTGCCGTTATCGTTAAAACATTTTGTCAAAATCA
This sequence comes from Trichopoda pennipes, assembly GCA_030448955.1. Classification (NCBI taxonomy): domain Eukaryota; kingdom Metazoa; phylum Arthropoda; class Insecta; order Diptera; family Tachinidae; genus Trichopoda; species Trichopoda pennipes. The sequence continues at coordinate 12,359,139 of JASKUP010000034.1, forward strand.
ATCGTCGTTTACTATGATGATGAGAAAGTTACGTGAATTTTTTGAGAGAAACAATGTGCCAACAAAACGCACTATTTATCGTTTAGTGAATGATTTCGATGAAAGAGGGTTTGTAGTCTTCAAAACAATCCATCAACCTCTATTCAACGTCGTGCTAAGGAACTTGATCTTCAAAGAACAACTTTGGCCACAATTTTGGACTTGCATTTGTTTCCATATAAGATTCACTTGACGCAAGACCTTCTTCCACAAGACCATTTACGATGTCAATAGGATGTTACAGGTCGCACATAACAACCCCGATTTTCATGAAAAAATCATAATGGATGACGAGACGCATTTTCATTTACCTGAATATGTGAATAAACAGAATAGTTGGTCCTGGGGACCTCAAATTATTCTACAGTCTGACAGTCTGGTACGAAATTTGATCACTTTTCATTGGACCTGACTTCTTTGAAAATAAAAACGGCGTAATGGTGATGTGAAAAAGGAGCCGTATCGTCACAACTATGTGCTTTGGGCTTAATAAACATGTGGTATCAACAAGACGGTGCCACATCGCATACAGACAGGATTGCAATGGAATTACTGCGAGACCTCTTTTCACAAGAAGTTATTTCAAGAAATGGCGATGTTGATTGGTCTCCACGTCCGCCAAATTTGACAGCTTGGACTTTATTTATGCAAACAAACCAGAAACGCTTGAGCAACTCAAACAAAATATTCGCGTTGAACTTAATGAAATACCGCGTGAAATGTGTGGGAATGTAATGAAAATTGTACTCAAAATAGCTCGCATTTTTAAAGCTAACAGAGGCGGAAATTTATCTGATATTGTATTCCGTACTTAAATGCCGATATTAAATAAAACATTTATCAATATTAGATTCATTCTCTTTTATTTAAGCAAAAATTATAAACGAAAAGAGTAATAAGGTAAAAGAGTTGCACTTGTTTTAAAAAAATAATTAAATTACGATTTACGAGTCTTAGATAATATTTAATCATGTTATAATAAAACTGTTCTTATGGACTTTGATTCCGATTTATTTCAAAGAAATATTTAAACTTCCATATAAAGTAATTATTATAAGATTAAGTCAGAAAAAGTAAAAGCTTTTAAAAATAATATATTTAACGAGCAACATCGACTGGTAAATTTTAGAAATTTAATTTACATTATTTACTACATACTAGTATTACTTACATCGGAGTTTTGTTTGTCGAAAATTATATTGTTAATTGTGTTTAAAGGCAATGCAGGTTGTATTTCACTGTTTTATCGTTCGTACACTGTTAAGTGCTCTACTGAAAATAGGTAACTTGTTCCCGTTGTACTGCAACGTTTTTGCGTTCAACACACTTTTCGAGAGAAAAAGCCCATCCATTTTGATTGGCCGGTGATTCGCACGCACTACGTGTTAAAGGAAAAATTTGCAGAGCAGTTCGTAAGTGGAATAAACTCCCTCCAGAGGTCTTTCCTGTCACTTTTAATGTGGAAAAATTCAAATCGAATATCCACAAACACTACTCCCTCTTTTCTCCTCCCCATAACGTAAATTCTTAATTCTGGCACAATGCATTGCATGAGTAGGGATCATCCCTAGGTTGTTGGTCTGAAAAAGAAATAATTGTTATCGTGATTAAAGTCGGTGTTTGCCAAAATATTATCTTCAAAATGTCTTTTTTATTGTTATTTGCAATAATGTGACTGAAGTATCTGAATATATTACTATATTAAGTATAATTTTTGGATTAAGCGGTTTTTATGTTTCTTTTCACCTTTTTTTCTCTAATTACAAATTAATTAATAAGCCGCTTTAAAAAATGTCGTATTTGTAATTTTGCAATTTTTATGTTAATTTCTTTATGAATGTTATCTAATATGGCGCTATTACTTAATAAATTGATGTTTATTATGATATGTAAAATGATGCATGATTTAAATTTTTTTTCTACATATAAAATAAGACGAGCTTAAAGTGTTTAGTTTAATCGTTGACTAAACGTCTTGGCCATATTGTTAGCGTGATTTAAATTATCTTTGCCTCAAAATTTCAAGCAAAAAAATGCGTGAATTTATGGTAAGCTTGACTTTACATTTACAATTAAAAATAGTATAAGTTGGGGTGAAAATCTAAACAAAAAGTAAAAGTGCTTCAAATAGGAAATAATACATTTAGCGACAACTTACTAAACACAACCTTAATTATTTAAATTAAACGCTGCTCGAAATTTTAATAATAAATTAAGAAAATTAAATGAGTGCTGAAAAAAAAAATTAAAACAAAAAAAAGAGAAATATGAATAATGATTTTAAAAGACTTGCTTTTCTTTTTCTAGCTTATTGTCTGCCTTGCATTTACACAAGCTGAAAAATTGGGGTACAATTATGGACAAGGTGGATCGCATAATGTATTTGAAAATCGATTTCGACACCGAGGAAACTCAATCTCAACTCCCCCAACACTTTCCTCAAAAACCAATCGATTTGGGTCTGAACTTAACAATGGACGAGATGGATACTCTGCCGATTCAGTACAATCTGGAAAATTCGTACCGCCTGTAGAAATAAGATATAATAAAGAGTTTTTTTCTTATTCGGCCCCTGAAGACGATATTAAGGATATTGATGCTGCTCAACGTTTAGCGTTGGTTATGCAAAAAAATCTACGTGTTGTATTTATAAAGGCTCCCGAAAATAATGCTCTTAGCAATGCCGCTCTACAATTGGCCCAACAAAATTCTGATTCAAAAACTGCCATTTATGTGCTAACCAAAGACACTGATATTGGCAATTTGGCCAATCAAATACAAACTATTCAACAAAGTCAAGAATCGAAACCTGTGGTGCATTTTGTCAAGTATCGAACTCCTGAGGATGCTCTTCGTGCTCAACAAATCATTCAAAGCGAATACGATGCTTTGAGTGGCTCATCTCGCGTTTCAAACGAAGCAGTGGCACCTGTTTTGGATTTTTCGTCCAGCAAGGAAGAGCTGTTATCAAATGGCAATGTCAACAGTAATATTGATCACACGCATGGTTTTGCATCATCTCTAAGTTCTTATCTTCCAGCAAAGTCCAGAAAATAAGTAGCTAATGCGGCCTAATAATTTATAGTATTATCTAGAAGTTTTTAGTTTTATTTATGTTGCACAATATAAAAACATAATTCTGCGTTTTTTTTTTTAGAAAAAGAAAAAAGCCGAACAGTTTTTATATAATCTCGCTTTATTTTTTAATTTTTTTGAAATGATTTCTGTATGTCCATCATAGGCCAGGATTGTCACTTACATCACGCAAACTGGTAACTTTTGAAAGGTATACGAAATAACTGTGTCCTTTGTTTTTCCAAAAAATTTTTAAATGGATTTTATCTTTTTTCCATTTTATAAATGTGTTAGTGTGTTAAAAATACTATTGATCAAAATATCGCAGCAGCGAAGCCGTATAAAGCAAATGTTAGCCCTTAATGACACGAAATCTTCAGGAATATAATGCCGTGTCATTATATATCTTCCTAATTTGGACGAATTAAACACAAATTCTTTTCACAAAACTGCAAAGTCGAGCAGAAAATATTTATTCGTAAAAATTACGAATTCGAAAATTCGTTCTTAGGTTTACATTATATTTCGTAAGAAGGCAATTAAATGAGAATTGTTGTGATTATCAAAAAATCTAAAGAAACCTTACAGTTTGTTTCTACACTTCAAATATTGTATGGAAATAAAGCAACGGCGATAAAAAATATTATATATGTCTGCTGCGGCAGTGCCGCCTCCTGGCTGTTCGGTTTACGGTAAATAACAAATAAAAATAGTAATAATATTTTGTCGTAAGCAAAATGCATCTGTGGATAATAAGTACAAGGCAATTTTAAACCTACACACACGATTCAAACACAAATTGTATACGTCAAAACAAATATTACTCAGTTACCAACCGACCGATAAGAACACATGAGACACAAAGTAGCCGCCGTTTGTACAAATCTCAGCGAGCAAAGTTTTGCTTTAAAAAAAAAGGGCAAAACTACTGAACAATGAACTACTAATTACAAAAGCGGACAAGGGAAACGCGACTGTAGTAATGTTCAAAAGAGAATATTTAGATAAAATAAAATAATTTTAACCAGACACCAACTGCACTAAATTTAAAATTGACTCAAGTGAATCCTACGAAAGGCAAATACGCAGCCTACTAAAGTGCTGCAAAACGCTTACTGGCGGAAAAGTATACAAATTCATAAACATGAACCGAGGAGCATCAACACTTAGAGCACAATCGAAAATACACAAAGAAAACCCACCAATGGGACCCATTGCAAACTACAGACCTATACGAGCATCACACCTCATAAACACAGCGTTTTGCAGCACAAAAAACTTTATCAAGATAACCTAAAACACACGACTCGTTTTTTTTTACATCAAGGATCTATGTACCTCAGTACCAACAGAAGAAATCTTAGTTATCCTACTCGTTACACTAGACAATTTTTACGACAACCAATTATAGATATTACATTAAGACGATAATAAAGCAGAACTACTTTAGATGTAATAACCATTATAGGAAATTACCTGGTGGGCTCGGCATGTGAAACCCAACTTCAGCTTTCTTCTAGAAATATTCATGCAACATGTGGAATTACTACACATAAAGACGCTAATGAAAAAACACAGAATAAATCATTATTATGGATACATATATGACATCATCTCGAACAAGACAACGCCGAACAAATTCTAACAGACTTAAACATTAACTATTACAGCATTACATATACAATAGAAATGAACAAGACAGAAATTTGCATTAAATTGACGCTACAATAAAACAAAGAACTGACTGTGTAACATATGACATCTATAGATAATTAACTACGACGGACACTACCCATATCACCTTGAACCACCCCCCTACCCAACATAAACTTGCAGCATTTAGACATATGATACACAGACTTAAGATAATCCCTTTTACTCCAGATAAGTACAACAAATAACTCGACATAATTTATACCATAACTAAAAATAACGATTAAAAACCCACTACGATCGAAAGTTATATATTTGAAATTATAAATAACCCTTTTTCAAGTTTATTATTTCTAAATTCACTCGTAAAAAATAAAATACTTGAATTATGTTATCTTTTGTTATAAAATAAGCAAACAATTCTCTACTCATTGCACTAATTATTCAAAATAATGGCATCTCTTATTAAGCAAAACAAAGAGCAGCACTACTAAACTTGAAATTAAGCAAAACCTTTAAAGTAAAACTGATTACCCTGTCCTTGTCGACGAAAATTGAGATAATAAAGTAAAGTAAAAAAAAAAAAAACGTTTACTGAACCCTATGAACGAACTAACGCATCCATAGTGATGGAGACATCCAGCTGAGAAAGACATAATTTTACGATTTAATAAAGGATTTAATGTCGTTATTATCTACCATTAATTTTGCTGTAGGTATCCTAACGTTAACCAAACTCTACGTCCACTTGTAAATTTTTGTTTGTGTGTTTTTCAGAATTTCATACAAATCGCTAGGAAGCATTTTATTATTTTATTAATTTTATAGCATATTTAACACCTGATATAATAAATGATATTCTACACCACGACAATCAACAGCTTTAAATAAAGCACAGTGTGAGTGAATGACTGAATAAGTTTTAGTAACAGGCAGCCAATAAAAGAGTGTACAACAGAATTGTATTTGCAATAAATTAATAAAAAAAATATTCGTTATTATAAAAATATCATTGCAATATTTTTCATTTTAGGAAGTCTTATCTAAACTGAAACTTTTAAGGAAAAGATCAAAAAAGATTTTGAAATAAAAAAAATCGGTATTTAAACTAACTTGTAATGGCTAAACCAAATTTAATTCAGTTAAATGGTTCCAAGTTATTTAAAAATGTGATAATAATCAATTTTATCTGACTTCATTCAATTTTACCTGAGTTCCGTAAACCACAGGTGCCCCTGCAGGCTAGTAGGTAGTGTACTAGCTTGTCAATGTGGGGGCTGTGAGTTTGATTCCCAACGAAGACCTTGGATTTTTTCACTACAAAAATTAAAATTGACTATCTGTGGGGCTGCTCAGCAATGAAGGCATAGTCACTAATCGCTGTGCTGTCTTTTATACGGCAGTTAATTTCCGACTATACTTCTACTTTCAACACCTGTTTCATATCTTCTCTATCCCTTTCCTAAAGAATGTAGCAAGGTACTTGACTAAATAGGCATTGTTGCCTGAAAAAAACCCAAAGTTAAAATACTTTTCCAAATCTCCGTGTCGTATATATGTCTATCTTTGAAATTATATTAGCTAGACGCTTGGAATTTTCACACAAGAAATTAAGAATTAAAGGGTACTACCGAAGAGACAAGCATTGCACAGTATTAGCCTGATTTTCGGCTAAGGGAAGGAGTATCTCTTCATTTTAGTCAAAATATATGCAGAAAAAATAACTTAGTCCCTATAAATTGAAGCCAAAACGATATTTGTCGCTGGTCCACATTCTATATTACAGGGGTCCTTGTATCATATAAAAATATCCACTTTTTTTTAATGAGCTTATTGCAAGGTTTCTTATATGCATTCTAACATGTTTTATCTTTCTTGAAATTAATATCTTTATGTGCTACTACGTGATTCTTAAAGAGAGACAGTGCGAAATAGCTGTATACATACAGCCTTTACCGCTCTTCACTTGGTGAGTATAAAATCTTATTTTACGATTTTCAAAATTAGCCAATACTTTACGAATTCTCTTTCATAATTTTTGCCATCAGCATTAAAAGTGTTTTTCCTAGTAACTAAAGTCTGGCTATTTGATAATTTTAATATAATTTATCTTTTAAGAAGTGTGACGCCAAAAGTCCCAGGGTCGTTTTTGGCACGACAAACCTACATATTATTGCTGTATTCAATTTCCAACGTTTATTTAAATAATATTTCCTCCATTGTATCTGAATTCCTATTGTGTTATATGAATTTACCAATCGTGCTAATTTTGTTTAAAGCAATGTATTTTTATTTATAAGCACATATATTTTGTGATTTGTGCAATTATAAATGAATGATATTTCATCTATTTTATCTGAATTCCTATTTTGTTATATAAATTTATCCATCTTGCTTATTTTAGGAAAATAATGTCTTTATTTTTTTTTTTAATTAAGTTAATATTAAGTTAATAAATTATGTTTAGTTTAAGTAATTTTAATTTATAATTTTGTATTTAACGGCAGCTCGTTTGGCAACGCCATCTGGAAGTATGGTTGGTGGTGAATACAGCCAACAGCTGTTTTAAGCAGCATCTGATGATTGGTGGTGAATACAGCCATCGGCTATGGTTTACATAGACTGCCATTAAGGTGTATGTGTGTTGGCAGCATAAGTATAAAAGGGCAAACACCATGAATAATTTGTCAATTGGTGTGCAGCCGGCGGCGGGACAACAGGTAATATTTTATCATATTTTAGACTGCTAGGTAAGACAGTCAGGTTATAAACATAGCAGAGGTTTTGACCCAGCCGAGTTTATACCCTGAGATACGAACTGTGGTTCGGTCACAGGGTTTTGACCCAGTGGAGTTTGTGTCTACCGTCACCATAGTGGGTGACCAGAGCATTGGACAGTTGAGCGGAGGTTTTGACCCAGCCCAACCTACAGTGTTTTGGTTATTTCCTTTGGACACACGTCATACTGAACTGTGGCTCGGTCACAAACGAAGCCGAGGTTTTGACCCAGCGGAGTTTGTGTCTACCGTCACCATAGTGGGTGACCAGAGCATTGGACAGTTGAGCGGGGGTTTTGACCCAGCTCAGCCTACAGTGTTTTTGGTTATTTCCCTTGGTCACACGGCCAATTCACCGAACTGTGCTCCAAACGAAACGCCACTGACCGGTATATGTCGGACCCAGACTACGGACACTGCCGCACTCATACACCCACACCAGTGTAAAGTAGACGAAGCCGACAACGAGCTGCCATCAAGACGAGAAGTATTGGCAAAATAAAAACTAAGTAAACCTGAGCAACCGCGGGTTTTTTTTATTTTGTCCCCACGACACAACACGACCCTGGACGCCGCTGAGTATACCCCAGCAGCCAGGTAAAGCGTGTCGTTACAGAAGTTGTTAGGTCGTTTTATATATTTTATCCATTTCTACTTTTGGAGCACTTCGTCCATAATTTATTCATAAATGCAAGGAATTTTAAATACATATTTATTTCACATATGATAAGTTCTTTTGAGTTGCAACAATTTGAAAAACTTTTAGATCTATTAGGGTGCTTTTGTCTCCTTTTACAAAGCGTACAAAAAGATCCATTCAAAGAAAAGTTAAAGCATATCGTATATTTAAAATGCAAGGTTTTCTGTGCTTATTTATCGAAAGTTAAAACGATTTTGAGCTAAATGTTTATTGAGCTTACTTCCTTCAAAGTCAAAGGCGTTAAGTCGAGCGATCTAGGAGATCACGTTACGTGTCCGAAACGTGAAACTATGCGGTTACCAAAAGTTTTCCTTAATAAATTAATTGTCGCACGTGCTGTGTGACATATTGCGCCATCTTTTTCAATCCACTATAATCGAAAAGGTCAGTATTTGTAATCTATAGCGGTTATCATTGAATATAACATTCTGGCCAGCAGCGTTTTTAAAGAAGTACGGACCAATTATTCCACCAGCCCATGAAGCATACCAAATAGTCAGTTTTTCTGGATGTCGTTGCATTCAAACAAAATAAAATTCACATCACTAAAGAAAATTCGTTTATGAAAATCTGGATCAACAGCAATACTGTTCTAAACTCAGGTTGGAAAGTATGGAAGCGTTGTTAATGTTGAAATACCATGATAAACAGCCGATAAAATATCCGCTAGGCAAAAATGGCACCTTTTTACTAGATTAGCAAACCGAATATAATATTAGTCCACTATTTTTCTGGGTAACCCTTAGTTGTATTGACTACGTCGGGTAATTAATTTTCGATAGGCCTTTGTTCAATGGATACCAACTCAAGTCTTATTGCCTGCTTTAATAACTGAAATATCAGATTTTAGTACTGTGGCTGCATAGGAAACCACTGGATTTTATAGCCTGCACTTGGATTTCCTTAGTAGTAACTGGCCAAATTTTTTGATCGACTGGAAAATTCTCAATTAAATTGAAGGTTTAAAATGTCTGTAGCTCGCTTGGGTCTTAAAAAAACCGCATTTCAAAACGAACATGAAGATCGTTAAATCGACTTCCCTGCATGTAGCTTATTAACGATATATGAATATAAATTACTGATTAAAAAAGCTTTAACTTCTCCTTGTGTTAATGCGCATTCATGAAGTAAAACTTAAATCAAAGCTTTGAAAAATGTTCAATTTTATAAGGTATGAGAAACGCATTGAAACGTAAATCGTTTATTTGTACTTCAAGTGTCCAAGTCGTAGCGCTTAGTCCATCGAACATCACACTGAATTCATGCCAAGAACATCAAAAGCTTCCGATTCTGTAATACTTATATCACCCAAAGTAATAGATGCAGCATCATTTCCCAACACAGATCTATGCGTAAGCATGCAATATTGTCTTTTACCGGCAATAAATTCGATCCCATTCACGCGACCCCATTCTGAAATTGTTGCAAGATCGTCATTGAGCGTATTATTCATGTTCTGCCTTTTGGAGCACACCCCTAACTGGATCGGTCTATTTGTAATTGAATACGAATGACAAATGCTGCTGTCATCTGCGAAAGATTATATAGGGTTCAAAGTTTGACAAAGAAGGTCATTTAGAAAAAAAAAAGAAATAGGGTAGGATAACAAACGGAGCCTTGCGGTATTAAAATTTATTTGTCGGTAATCGTGAGCATCTTGGAAATTTAATTTCATATTTCTGTTATTAGACCTTTTTTAAAAGTTGGAACAACAAAAATTGTCAAAAATTAAAAAGCTACGTTTCGCGTAATTAAAATTTTTTTTCGGCAAAAAACTAAACTTAAAAAAAAAATTAATTATAACTGCTTCATCAAAACTAAATTATTTAATTAAAACTGATTTAGTAAATCATTTTGAGCACGTGTAATCTCAAGTGTAATATAAAAAAAAATTACGTCTATTGGTTGCTGCTGAACAACCACAAAATAACATGGTAATTTTGATACTCCATTATTAATTTCATTTTCATTATTTTCATTTTCATTATATAAAAAGTCATTGATCTTTCAAGTTGTCCTTGAAAGTGCAATACTCCTCTTGTTATAGGCACTTAAAATGATTTATCAAATTTATCTTTAACGCCTTCGCAACTCATAAGCACTTTCCAAATATCTATTTATAACGACGTTTTATTTTTTACGATGCGACATAAAAAAGATAAAATTACTTCATTACAGCATTTAAATCAATTAAAGATGTTACGGTTGTTAAGGATCAGAAATAAGATTGGTTTGTTTTATTATCCTTTCTTAAGCAATTAATCAATTAAATAACATTTTACACAAAGAAACGTGTCCATTCCTAAATGAAGAAAAAAATACAACACAGCAAGTTGTTGGAGAGAAAAAACTGTTCCAAATTCATTTTGTTAGTTGTCTCAGTACATAAAAATTACTTAAAAATGTAAACAATTTCTTTATGACGTAAAAATATATAACAGGCTAAATGTAAGTTGTGTTGAAATCCCTCTTCATTACATAACAAAATGAAACTAAAAGCCAGCAATAGCATCAATATATTTATATTCATTCGTAAACATTTAAAAAGTTCCAGTTTAGAAAAAATTCAAACAAAAATTTATGTTGGGCTCTATGTCCTGTAGTACTAAATGGCCAATCATAAATCATTATGAACGCTTATGTTTGGAAATGATAAATAGTCATACTAATTGTTACTTTTTTCGTATTGTGTATTTCCGGACACAACTAAACGATGTTCAATAGATGAACCTGTTTTCTTTGTATTGGATTTATTTGCTCTTGAACGATATTTCTTTATGTAGATTTTTACCATGCAAATGATTTTGGTGAGGGAAATGTCTTATTGAATTTGAAGTATGCAAAATCAATTTCTTAAAATTTCTTGTAGTTATGTTGTGTCATAATAGCAGCTTTCGTTTTTTACTGGAGTCATATTTAGGTCTTTCGGGATGCCTAGAAAATAAAATAAGTTTTAAGGAGCGATTTGTTTAAAAAAAGCTTACTTTACTTGTAAACAAATAAATTTTTTACAACCTTATCTGGGTCACCACACAGTGGTTTATAAACCTTTTATTTTGGGAAAATTCGTTAGCGAATAAATGACTTATGATATCCAAATGAATTTTCACAGAGACCAAGCAGTTGTACTTCTAACTGAGTTGCTGATGATTGGCCCCTAAAGTTGAATTGCTCGGCCACACAAGTTTTCGAAAAATAAAGCTTTATTATTCTATTTATTTATTTTCAATCGGTGCCTTGCACTTCGAGGAATTTTGATGTAATTCATAAATTAGATTTCAAAATTGCCTACGTTTAGTAGGACTGGAGGGTGAACAGCTACAATTTTTGTCGCAATTTTTCTTTATTCGCCTTTGTCATAGATTGTCTTTAAAATAGTCCAAAAATATTTACTAGTACCTAAGTAAGCTTTAATTATATCGGGTTTTTCAACAAGAAGTTTGTCTTTCAATACACCAACAACATGATAGTTTTGACATTTAGTTTTTTTGGCAATTGTTGTAATGAATTCAATTTCGCACGAAAATCGCATTAAAATAATTAAAATCCAGTAGGAAAAAGGTGATTTTGTTAATGATACATTTCTAAATTGTGATATTTTTGGCAAACATAGTCGTCTTCTGAGACTGCTATTAAAATTGGCAGGCTCGATACAAAATGTGCGAAAACTATTGCGTGTTCAACTAAAAAAATTGCAACCGTGAACCACAGTGTTAAAGCAGCTCCCACTTTGTTCAATTCCTTAATGTTTTCAAGAATTGGGGCTATGCAAAACCACCACATGGCGAATTTTGCGTAAGCATTTGACTTCGAAGCCTTACTAGGTACAACTGGTGCAGGAACTGAAGCAGACCGACATGAGGCATGATTGAGCTGTTTTCTTAGATGAGGCTGGAAATGCGGTAGCGGTCAATGAATCACGCAATTGCGAGCTGCCAACAACTCTATTTTATCCTATTATTGATGACGTGGATATCTCTGACATGTAATTTCAATAGAACCAATAAAAAGATAAATTTATTGCAAACCAGATTTCCCGATTCAATAATTTCACGACAATCACCAGCTGCACCCAGACAGATCGTGTTTTTTAACACGACTGAATTATTTATTAGAATATGAATTAGAATATTCTTGTATATGCGAGAACCGCTTAAACCAGCTATATAAACACCATTTACGAGACAAAAAAATTAATTCAAGTTGAATCATCGTTTAGTAAAGACAATAAAGTTACCATCGTGTTTATTTTGTGTGTATTAAAACTAAATAAATCGTTTAATATAAAACTCTAAAGTGCTGTGTTATTATTTGCAAAAAAATTATTATTTATTATTATTTTTGAAATAAAAGAACTCAAATCGTTTATAGTTCTGGCATAATGCTTTGCATGTGTATGTGTCATCCCCTGAGTGCTGGTCGAAAAAGAAAACAAAAACAGCCACAAGTGTTACCAAACAACCTTTAATAATTAAGGCAATAGTAACACCGACAACAGCAATAGCCGATAGAAATGCCAATAATAACTTTACTCAAGTGGCATCAACAGCGGCTAACACCACCTTAATGCTGACAATTCACAACAATATATTCCAAGCAACTCCCCTATCAAAGGTAGCGTCAGGGTTACAAAAAATTTTAATTATTTATTTTTAATAAATTCCGACCAGCCCTTTACAAAAACCAAAATTATCTCCAGCGACAATAGCAATTTATTAGCGAATTTTTTCAAAGTGAACTGAACAAAATCTCTGAGCAATCTTCAATATCAATGACATCATAAACATTAATTCAATAAAAAGAGGGGATATTCATATCATTGTGAATAAATAACTCTAATAAAAAATAAATGTTTTTGATTATTTTATTTCACCTTGAAGAATGCAAATTGTAATTTAAAAAAGAAATAAATAAAATAAAAATAAGTAATTCATAATTATTCGGAATCATTTTCAATTTAAGCAACTTTAATTGTGCTTCATTCCTTCAAATAAATATTTCATGATATTCTCACAAAATATTTATTAAAAAATAAACATTTTATGAAATTCTCAAAAAACATTTATTCAACTACAAATTTTGAAATGTATTACTGCGGGGTAGAGCATATTCATATTGCAATTTCACTATTGCTCAAGTAGCCTAAAGTAAATTAAATTTCGCCACCAGATGGCTTCGTTTTTTTGTAACATGAAAACATGAAGAAAAATTATTTTTTTTGGTTTTATATTTGAAATTTCGATTACAAAAATGAAGCGGAATTTGGCTGAACTTCTCTAAGTAAAAAATGAAAGTGAATCCAAAGTAAATACTGAATCGAAGCGTTATACGTGTCCGCAAATTATCCGTTTCATTGAAGTGCTCCCTGGTAAATTACATTTTTTATTTTTTAGTCTAACGTTAACACAAACAAAGCGGATGGTTTCCCAACTCGTAAACACGCAACGTATAGCTGCCGATTTGAAAAACAAGGATTTTTCTAAACTTATCCCGCAAACACTAAGCGATTGGCCTTGCGACTTGTTAATTGTCTTTGCGAACACAAAGCGAACCGAAAATTCCAATCGTTCGAAGTCAAACGGAAGATTAGTCGGAATCATTGGTATTCGAGGAATACATTCATTTTCACCTGCGTACTTTCCGTTAATAATGGTTGCCTCAATCAAATTCGGCATAAATCTTTTCACCGCAAGTCGAGTACCGTTGGAAAGTTGCGGTGGATTCAAAGTACGCAATATCATAATAACTGACTGAACCAACCTTGAGTTGCAAGTTATGTGGTGGAAATCCTGGTAACTCCAGAGAGTTCAAAAACTCCGTTGGATAATTTACTGCATCATCATCATATACAATCAACGGATTTGTATGTCACCAAACCGGTTTTGGATGGAATGGTGAAATTTAGTGCATGTACAACATCATTATTCTTTGCGGCGAGAATTGCTCGTTGACTTAACCAAGCACAATTCTGGTAATTTTCACTAATGTTTGGGAAAACTATGGTTTCTTGTTTTCGACGTTGTAATTTCTGTGTTGATTGATTCCAAGTGTAATACTTGGGCATTCAACGTACAGCCGCGTCGCTGCGAATGGATCTGGTACACACATTGTAAAGAAGCTAGTCAATGTTGTCGATGGTGGTCTCTCAGCTCGTTGTGCCGGATTAGCCTCAGTGAAGTAAACTCTTTGTCCATTTTCCAAATACACTGCTAAATATACAACTATGAGGTATCTTTAATGAATTTCAAATGACAATAATCGCCACAGTGCTTCTTCATTAGTACTGACGTATCTTTGCCATTTGCATTTTCCGACGCAATACCAAACACAGCCATGTCGCCGCCTTTTGGGACGAACTTGCACAAATATTTGACTGATTTGGTCGAATGACAACTCTCAACGTTCGCATGTGTTTCGAAAATTCGTGATAGCAGCGGGCAATATGGTACAATGAATTCATTTCCGATATCAATGTCTTGATTTTGAACTTTAACTTTGATAATTCGACCATTATCATCTTTTGAACGTCGACGATAAACTGGATATGCATCGGTCGCGAATATCGTTTTGCGCACTTTCCGTCAGCCATGCAAGGCGTTAATGGATTTAATGCACCGCACGGTCCATGCACCATCTGTGTCGTCACAATGTCGTGTAGACGGGGATCAGTGACTGGATCAGGAATTTCAGCTAATATGATTTCATCCACTTCATTTGAATGTAATTTGTTCAGTAACCAAATTAGGATATGAGCATGCGGAAGTCCACGCTTCTGCCATTCCACCGAGTACATATAACAACGTGTGTCACCAAAAACTCGATACTTAGTAAGCACATCCATCATAACATTGAGTTTTTGCTGAAATACTCTGGCGATTATGTCATGACGATCTAGCGGATTTTGGCCCGGGTCTAACTCATGTTGAATTTCCGTCCACTTCGGATTGCATGTGAACGTAATAAATAAATCTGGAGTTCCATGATTTCTCACGTAGGTCATAGCGTCTTGAGCGTATTTATGCATTAGCGTCGGCTTCCGTTATAAGATGATGGGAGAATCGTCATGCATCCAATATTCTGAACATTACCATCTGAATGAATAGCATCACGCAAGTGTATATAGTCCTCAGATCTTAGCTCTGCCTGATTGAATCGGATGAACGCTAAACGTTCGGTCTCGACTTTGACATACATGTCGAAATGAAATGTATTTGCATATTGGAATGCCAAGCGATTGTATGATGCCAATGATCTTCGTGCGCTCACGCGTTGCCTCAATCGGGCATTTTCTCTTATTATATTTTGTCTTTCTTCGCTTAAGTTATGTGAATACACTTGTTGTTGGTTTGCATGTCTTGTGCGGCGGCCGATGTTCGGACGTCGTCCTTTCGGCATTTTGGACTATGCTGAATTTAACTTCAAATGCACGATTTACATAATTTACACAGCTCAACTTATTACCTTAAGGATAAATGCCTGCTGTTAAGGTTGAATAAAAATTTTCACAATATGCGTGATGGAATTTCCAATTGAAATGTTGGGAAACGAATAACTTTAACCTCAATTTCACGTGCGCATGAATAGCTGTCAAACAATGTATCACGCACCGGCGCCACCTACTTAAAATGAAACGTACTGGTGCCGTTGTAGTACATGCTATGTATCAGAGATGGTACTGTATGTGAAAAATGATTTTCCCTGTTTTCCTGCTTTTCGGTTGACGCAATCCCATCTATAACAATTCGTATAGTGCGATTCCTGAGAAAACTCGATATAAATCTGAAGAAATTGTCACCGGCATTAAAAGCAACAAGTTTTGACAGAAGTGCATCTATCAAACGCCTTGAAAATATCTAGAGCCACCACCTTATTTTCTCCGAATTGTATGAAGGAAAGCCAGCAAGTTACCGGTGGAGCGCCCCCTACAGAAACAACACAGACTATATGGACACGCTTTTTTCAATAAAAATTTATTTATAAACCACTTATTCCTTGTTTATGCTAATTTATATTCTATTTTGTATGGTGATATGATAAAATTAAACCAAATTATTAAAAATTATTATTGCTTATATCGATAGCGTATAAGTCGCGTTTTCCTTTCTAATGCTATAACTTCAGAACGCACGAACTGATTTCCACGGTTTTGCCTTGGTTGGAAAGGTCTCAGGCCCCGTGAGGTTTATAGCAAAGAAAATTCAGGAAAAATTTAAATTAAAAAATACTTTAGAGGACCCGCAAGACTCCGTTCTTTCTGCTAGCCTATTTCTTATCTTTCTAATTTATTTGTATTCATTCAGTAATGAAGCCTTACAAGGTTCAATTGGTGCAGAAATTGAAGCCGACCGACCATTCACATTGTCGGATTCGCTCAATTTATTCAGGAAAAACCGAATGGTTTTTCTGCAAAAATCATATTTTGACTTGTTGGGGTATGTCAACAAATAAAATTGCCGCATTTGGGATTCTGAAAATTGCGATTATTGAGAAGCCTTTGCATGCTCAACGATACCGCTTTGCAGTCTAAAGGCGTGATTGGGTTTTTTTTCGCAGATGAGGCTAGAAATGCGGTAGCAATCAGTGAATCATGCTGTCGCGAGATGCTAACAACTCAATTTTGGCCTATTATTGACGACGTAGATTTTTTTTTTTTTTTAAAGAGAAGTAGCACTTCAGGCAACAATGCCTATTTAGTCAAGTACCGTGCTACATTCTTTTAGGAAAGGAATAGGAGAATAGATGAAACAGGTGGTGAAAGTAGAAGGATAGTCGGAAATTAACTGCCGTATATAAGACAGCACAGCGACCAGTGACTATGCCTTCATCGCTGAGCTGCCCCACCGACAGTCAATTTTTATTTTTTGTAGTGAAAAAAACCAAGGTCTTCGTTGGGAATCGAACCCACAACCCCCATATTTACAAGCTAGTACACTACCTACTAGCCTACAGGGGCACCTAATATATCAATGATAAGATATCAATGATATGTGGTTTCAACAGGACGATGCCAAATATCGCACAGCCAATGTAACGAAAAGTGGCCAGCCAGATCGTGTGTTTTAACACCACTGGATTATTTGTTGTTGGGCTATGATAAGGACAGAGTCTATACAGAGCCAATCGAAACGATTTCAGCATTAAAACGAAAATAACGAAATAGCACCGTCATTTTTCCAAAAAATGATTAAAACTTTGACAAACGAATCGACATCTATTAGCGTGATCATGGTGGGCATTTACTGGATATCGTATTATTATCAAAACAATATGGTATCCAAAAACAAAGGTCTTGTTGAAAAGACCTTTACCTACTGTCTGCTCTTTTAATTCTAACAATTCTTTATTAGGATGATTGCGGGCTGTTGCTCAGACGATCCCTTATGAAGAGAGTTTGACTTTGATTTTATTGTTTTTTAGTTTTAATTATTGCGATCTAAACAGCATGGCTGTTAATTGTTGAATCGTTGTTTTTCTGTGCGCTGGTGTTTCACAACTGTTAAATGTAGTAACCGGTTGATTGCTGTACTCGGTGCAGTTACAGGGTACCCCACATACATTATCACAAACAGTCACCGTTTTTCTTTTTTACTCTTTCACTAGTCATTTTTCCACAAGGAGCTTCGCAAAAGCTCAGCATTTTTGCAAAAGCTCACCATTTTGCTGAATAATAATAATCGTTTTTCAGTAATCGCTAATAATCGAAGAGCTAATTTTTAGAAAAAATTCACCTCTTGCTGTATTTCTAACAAAATGTGAGTTGTTAACAAAGATAGCATTTTCACAAAAAATTTACTTTTTACTACACACTAAGCTAAAAAATCTAAAAAATCTCATTTTTAAACAAAAAACGTCATTCTTTACAAAAAAAAAAAAAAAAACAAAACAATCACTTATTTGTCAAAATTAACATTAAATTTTTTTAAAAATTTAAGTAAAACATTTAAAAAAAAATTTCAAAATAAATAAAATAAGAAAAATCATATTGTTGTTGTTGTTATCATTCAATTTAGGCGCCTACTTGACTGAGTGTTTTGTATTGTTCGGTGTTGTTTTTGTTTTTTGCTGCTTACTTCTTTGGTAGACTTTCTGATAAGATTTCCTAGAAAACAACACACATCGCACAGTGGATAATTTTACGAGAAGGCGGCCAAAAGTCCTTTTTTTCATGGTCCCCAATTGTAAAATTTTAAAGTTCGTTCGAAAGTAGATACTAGTGTACCTCGGGAGCCAAACAATTAAAACTTTATTTTATCTATATCACACTGAACAGGGTGATTCAAAATGAGCATTTTCAGTATTTTGCTAAAATGAGAAATTTCTTGGTAAATTTTGGATTTTTAAACATCTATAACTCTTTTGTTGTACAAGGGTTTTTAACGAAACAAACTTTGTACAATAGCGTTTGTTAGCTATTAGTATACGTAAACTGAATGATTGATTTTGATTTTTAGAAATTAATATTTTTAGAGGTCCAATTTTTTTCTAAATTCTCTTACTAAATAGACCATAACTTCTAAAGTTCGTTATGTAAAAACATTAGCACTGTGTCATAGCCCAAAATGTCCCCTATACGCCTATATCCCATTGTATGCCCGTCATGATCTACCGTGAGCACCAGAAAAATTTTTCTGACACAAGGTCGAAAATTTTTTGCAAAATGAAATTAAAAATTTTTTTTTTCTGTTTTGCTATTTTCTAAGCATTTTATTTATTTTTCAAAACGCCCTTATGAGAGATGTTGTTTAGATGAATATGTGTATTTTCATAAAGAAAACAAAAATTTTCAATCAATTTCAAAGTCATGCACAGTTGGTCACAAAAATATTTTGCCTACTTAAAATAACGTAAATTGATAAAATTTAGGAGGTCACAAAAGTAGTTTGCTTTTTAAATTGATTTGCACTGATTGTAAAATAGTATGGAAAAATGTCATAACTGAAGAAGTCCGAAAAATAAAAGATGAAATTAGAGATTTTCAACCTATAATATTTACTGTTGATGAACAGAAAATCGAAGTACATTTTAAAATGTATCTCACAATGATCGATGGAAAAATTGCACAAGCTTTAACTGATATAAAAGCATCATCAAGCTGCAGTATATGCAAAAAGGCGTCAAGTCAATTAAACCATCCAGTTTCAGAAGATGAGACTTTTAAGGTCGCATACGAATTTGGATTATTCTCTCTTCATACTAGAATACATTTTATGGAGCATATTCTTAAATTGGGTTATGATTTAGATTTTGCTCTGTTAGGTAAAACAGTAAGAAAAAATAAGGAAAATGAACAAAAAAAAAACAAATTCAAATTCAAATTGGATCAGCTAAAGCTAGGGGAAGGAAACGCAAATGATGGAAACACTGCAAGAAGATTTCTTTCAGATCTAGAAACTACAGCATCTATCACAGGAGTAGATTTGGAAATCATAAGGAGACTCAGTATTATTTTACAAGTTCTAGCATGCAGCAGAAACGTAAATACAAAAAAATTTGGAGAGTACGCCAAAAAACCAGCTATACTTTACAACGCAAAATATTCCTGGAGATATATGCCATCCACAGTTCATAAAATTGTGTACCATAGGGAGCAAACAATTCAACACAATATGCTACCAATAGGAGATCTATCTGAAGAGGCGCAAGAAAAACGAAACAAAGACTCTAGATTCCTTTGCGAGCACAGCACAAGAAAAATTTCTTGATATTGTACTAATGAAGACGCATTATGCACATCAGATCCCTATATCTTCAATATCCGGCAAAAATTGCGAACTACTTCTACTGAACTAGACGTAGAAGCTGAACTACTTCTAGAAGGTGAAAATTAAGGCTATTTAGAAGAAATGTTTACTAAAGTTGTTTAATTAATAGTAATTTTTCCAAACACAAGAGTTATCTGTATCTATTTTATCCTTTTAAAATTGTTTGTACATTAGTAAAGTATTCATCAATTTACAATAAATTTTTACATATACGAATAGCATTTATGTTTATTTTAAACTTGAACACCTCGTTATCTAAAGTAAATTTGAACCAATGAATATATTTTTTATGCTTTTGCTAATTAATCAGCTAATTTTTAACTCAAATTGTTTCAAAAAACCAACCTTTGGACTTGGCCCTGCCTGACTAAATTTAAGTTTTTAATAAGTATAAGTTCTAAATGTGACTTTATCTTTTGGTACTTTCGTACCAAAAACCAGCTAAAACTTAGAATGTATTTTTAAACCTAACACAACTATTTTTCTAACCGGTTGATTTTATACCTTAAACGAAAGCCTATGATCTCACCTAGTAGACAAAGAAAACCGCGTATCAAAATTACAATCCGTTTAAAAGTTATATATTTTTGACCGCCTTCTCGTAAAATGTTTCCACAGTGCATCGTTTACTTTTCTTTTACTGTTAATTATTTTCTTTTAATTAAATCAATATATCATAATATATTTTCAATATACGAGTTTACAGGTATATTTCTCACTGCTGCAAGCTGTGTTTCTGTATCGCTGGTTAGGTTAACTTGTCAGAAAAATTTATATAAGAACAATTTTTAAAAGAGCAACACGCTGAAGTCTATTCATTGAGCCATAACGTTTAACTACTTAATTATGACGAACTAGTTTGAATGATATGTTCAATTTAGTCTCGTGTCTTAGTTTTGTTTAGATTGAAATTCCCGAGTTTTAATACCAAACAATACGTTAAATAGACATATTTTATTTTATAAAGAGCAACACAAATTCGGGTTTTATATATTGGGCAATTCGTTTACGATACGAAAAATTAAGAATCCTTACGGTTGATTAAAAGAAGATTCAAACATTAATGTAATGCTTAATATAAAAATAACTGTATAATAACAGGCGCTTTTTAAAGCTATTAACGGATTTAGAAGCTTTTTTTAATTATTTTACATAACAAAGAGCTTTACTTAACATTTGGAAAAGACCTTTGGGGCTTATTAAGAAAACATGTGTAAAGAAATTATTATTTTTTTAGTGCAGTTTAGTAACAGGAAATTTAAGGATGTTGTTCTTTTTAAATAAGAATTATTTGTGATACTTAAAAATGTTATTTTCTATCAGATTAAATATATTTAATATTTTACATATGTACTATTTTTCAGTTGGAATTTAATTTATTTCCTCCTTATTTAAATTTGTTGCATTTTCTAGCTTGTTAGATTCTTCATCAGCATTCCATCTACCTTACTCAGGTATTGTGCGCTGTAAATATTTTCTGTTGTTTGCTGAAACTCTTATTAGCAAACAGGGCACGAGAAAGAGCTCTTCGTATTTAATTCGAATGTCATTTTGATCACGAAAATAGTAAAATGTTTGCGTTTTTTTGTAATATCTTATAAAATGTATTTAATTACAAAAATCTAGTTAAATTGTGTAATTCTTTTTCAAAGATAGACAGCTTCTTATAATTAATTATTTTTTTTTAAAGAGAAGTAGCACTTTAGGCAACAATGCCTATTTAGTCAAGTACCGTGTTACATTCTTTAGGAAAGGGATAGAGAAGAGATGAAATAGGTGGTAAAGGAAGATGGATAGTCGGAAATTAACTGCCGTATAAAGACAGAACAGCGACCAGTGACTATGCCTTCATCGCTGAGCAGCCCCACCGACAGTCAATTTTTAATTTTGTAATGAAAACTACCAAGGTCTTCGTTGGGAATCGAACCCACAACCTCTATACTGATAAGCTAGTACACTACCTATTAGCCTACAGGGGCACCATACTCTGGCTTCTCTTCAGTTGTCGAATAAATCTTTCGCGTTTTACTTAGGATATAATTAATTATATATAAAGCTGAATACATATTATATATATAAAAAGCTAAGACAAGACAGGATAACGAGGACATTTATTATGTTGGATGACGTATTCAGTGGGGTTGCAGGCATTTTCTTAGATTTCGCAAAATCTTTTGATCAACGTTATTTTTCAAATAGGTCACAATATGTTCAAGTCAATGGAGAGAGTAGTTTTATTGGTGCTGTAAAATATGGGATGCTTCAAGGAAATGGGCTAGGTCAGCTTTTATTTATATATACTTATTTATATATAAAAGGTGTTTTTTTAAGCTAGATAGAACTTTAAATTGTAAAAAGTAACACAAAAAATAAAATTTTGATGAAACATTTTTTTTATTTGTTTCAGTATACTCTGACAAATCATCATGAATAGACTCTCGCTTGAACAACGCTACGAAATTATCCAAATTTACTTTGAAAATCAGTCGTCGATTCGCGCAACTTATAGACGACCTCGTCATTTTTATGGCGTACATAATCGTGCATCTGAACAAGCCATTCGTCGAACTGTCGATAGATTTTGACCACATACTCTCTAGAGGATGCAATAACAACAACACGTCGAAGGAATGTGCGTACTGAAGAGAATATCGCCGCTGTAAACGAAAGTGTGGAAGAAGATCCAAATTTATCAATTCGTCGTCGGTCGCAGGAATTGGGGCTCTGTCCGTCCACTACGTGGAAAATTTTGCGCAAAGATCTCGGCCTACACCCGTATAAGATCCAGCTGGTGCAGGAATTGAAGCCACGAGACCATTATATGCGTCGTTCTTTCGCCGATTGGGCTCTAGAGCAGTTGGCAACTGACCCGTTGTTTTATCGCAAAATTGTGTTCAGCGATGAGGCGCATTTTTGGCTTAACGGGTTTGTTAATAAGCAAAATTGCCGCATATGGAGTGAGACCAATCCACAACAGACCCTACAGACTCCATTACGTCCAGAAAAATGCACCGTTTGGTGCGATTTTCACGCTGGTGGCATCATCGGACCTTATTTCTTAAAAAAATGAGGCCGGAGCTCGCGTTACGGTCAATGGAGATTGTAACCGCACGACGACCAATGATTTTTTGTTTGAAAATATGGATGACATTGATCCGGACGAGATGTGGTTTCAACAGGATGGCGCTACGTGCCATACAGCGAACGCAACCATCGACTTATTGAAATCAAAATTTGTCGATTAGTTGATTTCGAGAAATGGACCTGTCAATTGGCCTCCAAGGTCGTGCGATTTGACACCACTCGACTATTTCCTGTGGGGCTACGTGAAGTCACTGGTTTATGCTGACGCTTTGGAGGACAGCATTGTTCGTGTTATTCGTGACATACGCCCAGCAGTGCTCGAAAAAGTGGCCCAAAATTGGACGTCCAGAATGCGCTTCGTCAAGAACAGCCGCGGTGCCCATATGCCCGAAATCATTTTCAAATGTTAATGTCACGTATTGATCCTTCGAATAAAAAAGAAATTTTGATTACAATTTAATTTTTTGTGTTATTTGTTACAATTTCAAGTTCTATCGGGCTTAAAAAAACACCCTTTACTTTATATATATATACTTAGCCTTACGGGAAACATTTTTATGTTTGCGGATGATGTATGCTTGTTCTATTTATACAAGCATTATTTTACTTTAAGAGCGCACATTGAAAGGAATATATCAATGATATTAGAATATGTGCGCTAAAGCGTCTTGTACTCAATCCATTCAAGACAAAACTTGAAATTTTAGACCGAGCTTTTTGCGTTTACATATTTTTATGGTAAAAGTTAATTGCACACCATTGCCAGAATTTTATTCTGTTAAGTATCCTGGTATTACTCTGCAAAATAACCTTAAGTGGGACCATAACAGATCTTAAAAGGATAATTGCTTCAGGTTATGGTGTGTTACGTTCAAAAATTATTTCAACGTAAAAAACTAAACTGATGATATATCAATTTCTGAAAGATTTGCATATTAGTTACATGATCGCCCTTTTTGCGTATAATAAGAACAGAGTTATTTTAAAAAATCTTGAATGTATGTAAAATAAGGCTCTTAAAACAGTTTATAATTTAACGTTATATCTTATATATGTTGGTATACAGACATTTGTAAAAGAGTTTTGCCCACTGGATTCACGAGTACCAAGTTTTGAAATATGTCTTTAAGTCCTTGCATAACATTGGTCATCAAGTTATGAGCTTTACAGATAATGGGTCTTATGTCAATTTAAGAAATAATTCAAATTATTTAAGAATTCAAATATGTAGAATAGAAAAAACTAATCAACGTATAGATTTTATGGGAAGTATGAAATTTAATCACCTGATTTAATTAACAGACTATCAACATTTAAATCATCTTATAAGGAATACTTGCTAAATAAAATTTAACCGCTTCTGTGGGTAACATATTTAAAATCTTATAAGAATTTAATTACATGTTATTGTTAATAAATTAGAAATATAAAAAAATTAAATTTTGTACAACTATCTCCAATAATATTTTTAGGGCGCTGGAGTGATTAGAAGTATAACTAAATAAATGCCTTTTAGTTCAGTCAAATATTTTTTTTAAATCTTTATTATTTCTAGATTTACAAAAAACTTACGAATTTTGATTGAGATTCATAATATTACAATTACATCTTATAGTCTTTCGAAGCATTCTCCCTGGACCATCATCTCCTTTACCACCATCGAGCAGCGAAATACATACAATCTATTCTTTTATATTCATTATCATGTTTAAGAATTTATGTAAAGCAGAGTCAAGCTTTTTCAAAAGAAAGATTTTGGGTTTTTTGCGAATTTCCTTTGAATTTTTAAACACAACTAAGCAAAATTTACCTCGTTGTTTTATAAAGATTTTTTCAATCAGAAGTTTGTTTTCTAAACTAAAATAAAACCAAAAATTTTGATTAAAATGATTGTAATTTTTATTGTATTACCAAGAGAAAATTTCGACAATTATAAATTAAAAATGATATCTGACAATTGTCCACTACGACCACGCTAACAGAGATGTCGATTCCTTCATCAAAGGCTTTCATCACTATTTGGCAAAATGGCGGTGCTATTTCTTTAATCACAAGATGGATTTTAAGGTTTAAGGCTGTAATGGATTGGATTGGTTCCATATAGACTCTTTCCTTAACATAGCCCCTCCAAAATGATCCACCGGTGTTAAATCACACGATCTAGCTGGCCACTTAACTGCAGATTGTCATGAAATTATGCGATTGGAAAATTTGGTTTTTGACATGTGTCACAATCCTGTGGAAACCGCATGTCAGCAGAGAACTTCAAAATCGCGATTTTTCTTGATTTTATTCAGCAGCAAAAAAATTAAAGAATAAACAAAAATTCAATGATGATTAAAAATCATATTCGTTCTGCTGAACACATCAATTTATGAACAAGTTCGCACAGGCAAGAGAAAGCTTGCAGTAAATTCATTGCATCCAAACGATCTTATTCTTAATAATTCATGCAACATGTTTGAACAAATTCATACACAATGATTTCTTGCTTTTTGTACTTTAATGTTATTCAAAATTGTGTGTGTTGAGTGGAAAAGGCAAATAACGAGTTGACAATTATGATTCTACCTATGATAAAAATAAGGCAGTGTTCAAACTGCAAGTTGTTCGGTTGCCTTAAAATGAACAACAAAAAAAGTGTGTGGGCAAGTTAGATCATTTGCAAATAAAAGACAAGATTTTTGTGCCTTTGTTATTGTTGAATGGTTTTTTAATCAACAAGTGAAGTTCTCTGCATGTCAGTCAAGGCCGTGTCAGATAAAACTTTGTTGCTTTGCGTGACATTTGAAACTTAAAAGCAAAACCGTAAATCAAGTGGTGTATTTCACAATAAACTTTGACAACACTCATGTGACGGCCCACACACAAATACACAAACACAAATAATAAAGGCCAGGTGTTTGTCAAAGCGCGCAAAAAGTTGAATGTTGGTTAACTTTTCGCTTTGCGCTGTGTTAAAAGTGCTTTATGTGGCAACTTTCATACATTTACGTACATTTTAACTCAAATGTCAAAGCGAAACTCTGACGCAACACAAAGCAAAAGTTTTATCTGACACGGCCTTCATTGAGTTATTATCATCTCGCAATAGCGTAATTCATTGACCGTTACTACATTTCCAGCCTCAAATTCGAAAAAAAACGGTCCAATTACACCGCCAGACTATATAACGCATCATACAGTGACACCTTCAGAATGCAAAGGATTTTCAGTAAATGGACTTTATCTGAAAAAAAGATTTTTTCAGAAAAACCAGCCGGTTGTTCCTGAAAAAATTTCTGCACCAGTTAAACCTTGTAAGTCAAATCCTTACGCAAAATTCGCCATATAGTGGTTTCGGATAGCCCCAATTGTTGAGAACGTCGAGGAATTGACAATTATGGATCTGTTTCAACACTGTGGCTCACTGCTACACATTTTCGTATCGACCCTGTCGACTCAAATTTAACGACCTAATTCTTAATAGTGGTCTCAGAGGCCAATTATGTTCTCCAATATTATTACGAATTTTGCGAAATATAACTTTAAGAGATCCACCATTTTCATAGTGGAGTTTTAATTATTTTAATGCGATTTTCTTGCGAAAATAAATTCATTGTAACAGTTGCCAATGCATCTACTACGAATACGGCAAAAAACTTGTTAGTGTTGCCACAAGTCAGAAATCAACTTCTTGTTGAAATACCCAATACATACAAACCTGTTACTAAATCAAAGACTCAGTTTAGGCTAGTTGTATAATATACATATTTAAAAATTTATTTACATAACAAAAAAATAAATTGTTTGTACACATATATGTAGGTATTTATATGTATATATATATATATATATATATGTATGTATGTATGTGTGTGTGTGTGTGTGTGTGTGTGTGTGTGTTTAAATTTTAATATATTTCAAGTTTATTGTTATTGAATAATATTTTTTTTTTTATTTAATATTTTAATGTTTCAATTCTAGTTTTCATTTCATGAATACGACATCAATTGTTAAAATAACATTTTATTTAACATTTTTTAGTTTTCTTTTACCACTTTTATATATTTTTACTTATGTTGTGGTTAATAACGTGTGCAGCAAAATAATAGGTTCATTTATGTTTTACTCCATTTATAGAACGTATATGAAACACGTGGTATTTAAATACTTAATATTTTATCCGTTTATTTGATATTCTTGTCGATTTCTTAATAAACAAAAATTTCAAAATAATATTGCAATAATTATTTTCTTTGTTAATGAATAAGTGAAATAATGTGCAGGTTGGAAAACTAAAAATTGCAAAAGTTTATGCTTTTTACATTCATTGTGTATCTGAAAGTAAAACATTAAGAATAGTTTAGACAACCGCTTACGTAAACTAAAAGCATTTTCTAAGCTTTAAATTTCCATAGCCTCGTGCATGTAGGCATGGTTAAGCTGCTTAAGTATATTTCCTGCAGAAGTATATTATTTCAGGCATGATCCCATTTATACTATTTAAACTACAACAAAGAATGTATATACTGCATATGCACAGAAAAAATAAACAAATAACAACCCAACACTATCAAAAATTATACAGACAATTCAGTATTACTACGAAAGTGAAATAAAGGAGCCAAAGCCATAACCAATATAATATCACATCACACATTTACTTATACAGGAGCAAAAAAACTTATGGACTTAAGAAGTCCTATAAACTCCAAAAAATAGCGATGCAAACTCAAAGCTTCGGTAGAAGTAATAAACAAATTTCACACCAGCGGCACATATAAGATAACCTGAACGACAATGAAAGCAAGCTACACAGATTAGTCACATACCTTGATACTCTGACATGCCACCCAGTAGAATACATGTCTGTAACACATTATTTGTCCAAACAAAGGATTAGAAAGGCTAGAGACAAATCTATTTAAAACGTATATCTAATGGCGACATTATTAACTAACAATTAAACACAGCTTCAGATATAATTTCTGAATGGTTCAAATACTCTTATATTATGATTATGAAACTGAATAGAAAATATTGGTGATAACGAGCAGTTTAAGCCACTCGTTTTATGAGAAAACTAATACTACATCTAATAAAGGAAGTGTATTTATTTTATGGTTAACAAATAGGAAAACAAACGAAATAAAAAAAAAACGAAACCATTAAAGCTTTAAGTATTTGGAAGGAAGAGATTTGGTTTAGAATTCTTTTTTCATAAAATGCTTAAAATATAAGTGAACTTATTATTTTGAAACCTTATATAATTTTTAATGTTATTTATATTCAATAGAATGTGATACTGTACAATATTCATTTATTTATTTATATAATTTTATAATAATTATAATTATATTTTTATAAAATATTTTTTAAGCATATTTATTTATTTATACTTTTAAGCTTTTATTTATATATATATTTTTTTTCTGATATAGTTAATTACTTTTTGATTATAATACACATTTATTTTAATTTTAGTTCTTTTTTATACTTTGCTTTTTAAGTTAAATATCCATAAACTTTAACAATTTATTTTTAGAATGTATAATTATATTTCATTTTTAAAATAAACTTGTTTTCTCAGGCATTTCGCTTGTACTTAATTTGTAAGTTTGACAGATTATTTTTAATAAAATATTTAAACTTATATAAGTTTTATTATTTTGTATTTTGTTTTAATATTTGGCCCCCGAAAGTAAGAAAAAATATTGGAAAATAAACGCATAAATAAACTTAATGAAATAAATGAATAATGTGAAAGGGAGACAACGTTTTGTTAGTAAAAACAATAATATTTAAGTTTTACCTTTTATACATACAAATATTTTAGTTTTTATTTATATTAAATACCACACATGTATTTTGTTTAACAGAGTTAAATATTTTTCGTATGTATTTTACTTTTAAGCAATTGTATATAAATTTATATATTTTTAAAAGAAGCAATTTTTACAAAGCTGAATAGATCTTAGATAGATTCAGTAACTAAACATTAGAGCTGTAAATGAATCACTCATTTTTAATTTAATTCCCGAATCTTTCATGCCCGGAATTAGCAAATTTTGAAATAATTCTTTTCACACCAAAAAAAAAGAAAAAAATCAATTGCATTAAATTTGAATCAATTTAAATAAATTTGGTAAAAACGAATTAAAATTCATTTCGAATTCAAATGAATTTGTTAAAACGAATTGCATTTTATTTCCAATCCATTTGAATTGCAATGATTTTAAAATAATGCTAATGAATTAGAAGAAATAATTAGCAGTTCATTGCCAACTCATTTGAATTTGAAATTTTAAATGATTTTGTAAGTAAATCTGCAGTAAGCATCACTGTCGTTTTGTTATTCAATTGATTTTTTATGTAAAACACAGCAAGCATTACTCTTGTTTTGTATATCACATAGCATAGCCCAAAGGCAAAAAATTCTTTAATATGAAATTGTTATGATATACTGGAGTTGTTACGCAGCTGTAGAATATAAACTGAATTATTAGGTATCGGCGAAAATATTATTAAAATGGGAAAATAGTAGTAAAGGTATGTTTAAAATATATTTTTTCATATTTCTTTTTCTTAAATTTTCAAATTTCGAATTTCAAAGATTCGAGCAACTTTGAATCTCAACATGACACATTTTGCTGTCAAAGCAGTTATTCTTAAAAAAAAAACAAACTTCAAACATCAGTTTTACTTTGATCAGGCACTGTTCCAGGACAAGCTTTTCCCTTTTTTTAAACTGAATATTTTTATTTTGATAACAGAAATTTCCATTTTTTATTCTCCCTAGGTTTGCTCTAACTTATTTTTATTTCATTCATTTGAATTGCAATTTATTGTTCTAATTCATTTGAATGCATTCAACATCAATTCAAATGAATTGGAAATGAATTGCAATTCACTTTAAAAAATTCATTTGAATTGGAAACGAATTGCAATTCATTTGGATTAAAAACTAACTTTAACTCATTCTACTAATTAATTTTAATTGAAAACGAATTGAAATTATTTCCTGCCTGGTTCATTTGAATTGATTCAAAATTCATTTAATTCATTTCTGTTCTGAAAAGTAATAAATTAAAGAATCAAAAATGAAAGATTCATGTACAGCTGTGGTAACCAGTATTTAAAGAAATTATATTTTTTAAATTAAAAATTATAGTAAATAATTTTAAGGTTACTATTTTCTACATAGAAAAATTGTATATGTATGGATACGTTATATATATATATATATATATATATATATATATATATATATATATATATATATATATATATATATATATCAAATCTTGAAAAACCTATCCATACATATACAATTTTTATATGTAGAAAATAGTAACTTTTTTAAATGAACTTCTTCAAAATAATAGTTTTCTGTTTAACCAATTTAAAATAGCAAAATCTAATCAATTAAAGCTTATTTCTATATGTCATATACATACATAAATAGAAACATATTCAAATTATTTTAAAGTTATGATATTTAAGACATAACACGAATATAACTTAGCTTATGCCAATTCAGTTTAGTTGAAATTTTTTGAATATTAAAAAGAAATTGTTTTTATTTAATTTCATCTTCCTTCCCAATCCCTTGGCAGTCTAAAACTTTCAAGCAAAAAAAAAGAAACTGGTTCTATTTAAAGAACATGGGTGGATAAGAGTTTTTGAAATTTTAGAAATTAAAAAAAGGAATAACATACTTTTGAATTCCGGCTGCTTAACAATAAAATTGAAACTTGAAAATATTATAATCAAGTATAAGAATTTTTAATAAGCAAAAAACTGTAGAGTGGCTGGAAAAAAACATCATATTTAAGAAACAGTGCAGGCAATCAAACAAAGTAAGTTTTACCTTAAGTGCTGCTACTTTAAGAATATAACTAGAAATATTTTCTTAACTATATGTAATATTATCTATATGTTCTATTGTTACCATACAATTTCGTATTCATCCCCATTTCTTAAACTTACAAAAGCTTTCTATATGTTTTCAATTATTCTCAAAAGAAAGAAGGAAGAAAGGATCTTTGAATAACTCATATTTTAATGCAAATAAGAAAAAATATCGTACTTTTGGAAAAAACTCTTAAAAATGCGTTAAAAAAAATTTGTGATTTTTATAAAGTCCATAGTTTTGTTTTGTTAAATTGTTAAGCTTGAAATCTATTAGAAAACTTGAGATCCGCGCTTCACCACGGAGTGTATTATACAAAGATCAATAAAAGAAGGGCTTTAATCTAAAAAAAATTATAGAAATTTGAAATAAGTTAATCTTAAGGTAAGTGCTCACAATTTCAGCACGATCTTTCTGGTCAAATGCTGATACTTCAGTTTTCAAGACAAATGCACTAACGCAATTTTAAAAAAATAGAAGTTGCAATTATGTCATGGAATATCTATTAAAATTATATATTTTTAAAAAAATATTTTAAAATTTTTAAGAATTCTTAGCAATCATAACACTTGTACGATTCAAATTTGTTATTATTATTTTATATAATAATATTTTCAAATTTGTATTAAAATTTTATGATGTGGTGATACCGAAATTTCATATAAAACAAATAAAAAATATAAAAATTTAAATCAAGTATGAACTGCCTTAAAATTGCATTTTGAATAAGCTTTGTTTGCATAAATTGCGATTTAGTTATTGTGATAAACTAAACATAAAAAAACGAATGATGTTTATTGGTCAAAAAGCAATTTGTTCGTCTAATACACATGTTAAAACTTTATAACTTGTTATAATTTAAACAAAAAAAAAAAAACAAAAATCAAAAAGTGCCATTTAATCAAAACACAGCCAAAAATATTTTTAATTAGTTTTAAAAATTTTTTTTTTAAAACAATTTAAAATAAATGAATTTTATATGGAAAACAAATTTAATCACAAAATTGTTTTAGTTTCTAGCTTTAAATATAGAGATAACGAAGATAAAATGTTAAATTAAAAGTTTTAATAAAATTAATTTGTAAAAATGGCGAAAAATATGTCGGTTTTTAAATAAATTTTCCAAAAAAACAAAAAAAAAATACGTTATTTTCTCTCTTCTTAAATTTTATATTTTTTTTCGTGTCACTTTTTTCTCTTTTTGTACAATTGTTCAAATTTGTTGGCCGTCCTTTGCTGAATTTGATTTTTTTCGTTTTCAATAATTTTTTAACTTTACGTTTCTCTTTTGTGTGTCCACAATTGGAACTGGTGTCTATTTGTTTGTTTTGTTTAGCCCCTGAATTATTTTACTTTTTTCTAATGATAATTTAATTTAAGAAATTTACTGCATCTTCTTTTCTTCATGGGCTTTTTTAACAATCGCCAATTTCGAATGGGGGGAAGCTGGTGAAAGTGTACGATAGGGTGCCTCCTTAGTACCATGCAATACCAGTGACCAATCAATAAGCCACCCAGATCGTGGTTGATTTGAATTGAAACGAGCCTGTTCAAAATTAAAATTAAAAAATTAATTTAATATAAAATTAATAATAAATAAATAAATAAATTTCACCTCTAATTTCCATGTACCCTGTGGATATTCTCCCCATGAGTGTGTTGTCATGAAGGGCCATTTCGTAAAGCCATCACGATGATCATCGTCATTAGTACGACGGGACAAAATCATAGATCTAAAATTAAACATTGCTTTCCAATATTATAAGAACACAATAACAATCTCCTCATTCATTAAGAAAAATCCTAGAAAATTTAATTTGTTTTTGTGCATTATTTAGTTCATCGATCATCATTTAGTTTTTAGGAGACAAAATCTAGCAAATTTTACTTTTATTCATTAAGGAAGAAATAGTAGTTACCCCAGTATTGTTATGAAGGTTCAACAAGAAGTTTGTTTTCTTAAACAAAAAATTTAGTTTAAGATGATTCAAATTTGTATTGTATTACGAAGATAAAAGTTCGGCAATTATGAATAAAAATGATATCTAGGTACCCCGGTAGGCTAAAAGGTAGTGTACTAGTCTGTCAGTATGGGGGTTGTGGGTTCGATTCCCAACGAAGACCTTGGTTTTTTTTTCACTACAAAAATAAAAATTAACTGTCGGTGGGGCTGTTCAACGATGAAGGAATAGTCACTGGTCGCTGTGCTGTTGTATACGACAGTTAATTTCCGTAACTATCCTTTTACTATCACCACCTGTTTCAACTCTTCTCTATCCCTTTCCTAAAGAATGTAGCACGGTACTTAACTAAATAGGCACTGTTGCCTGAAGTGGTACTTCTCTTTAAAAAAAAAAATTAGCAAATGTCCACCACGACCACGCTGATAGATGGGATAGATGGCGACCCTATTTCGTTAATCACATTAAGGATTTTAAGTTTGAACGCTGAAATCAATTCGATTGGCCCCATATAGACAGTCCCACAAAAAATAATCTAGTGGTGTTAAATTACACGATCTGGCTGACCACTTAACTGCTGATTGTCGTGAAATTATGGGATCGGTTTGCACTAAATTGAACGTTTCATTGGCTGTGTGACATGTGAAACCATCCTGTTGAAACCACATGCCAGTGATATGCATGTCGTCAATAATAGGTCAAAATTGAGTTGTTAGCATCTTGCGATATCGTGAGCCATTGCCCGTTACCGCATTTCCAGCCTCATGTTCGAAAAAACGAATCAAATACACCTTCAGACCACATAACGCACCATACAGTGACACGTTGAGCATACCAAGACTTCTCAATAATCGCTCTACAATTTTCAGAAGCCCAAATGCGGCAATTTCGTTTGTCAACATACCTTGACAAACGAAAAGAGGCTTTGTCTAAAAAAATTATTTTTTTTATAAACACAGGTGGTTCCTAAAAAATTGAGTGAATCTATGGCTATGTGAACAAATTTGAATCTGCTTCAACACTGTGATGTTTTCAGGTGATCAGGTCGAACATACGATGGTATTCGCACATTTTGTATCGAGCCTGCCGACTCAAATTCAATTTAATGACCGCATAATAGCGGTCTCAGAAGCACAGATATGTTGTCCGAAAATATTACAAATTTTACGAAATGTAACTTTAACAGAACCACCGTTATCATAGTGCATCTGAATTCTTTTATTGCGACAATGGCCAATGTATCTACTACAAATACGTCAAAACACTAAATGTCAAAACTATCACTTGTTGGTGTGGCCGCAATTGAAAAACGAACGTCTTATAAAAAACCCCGATATATCTACACAGAATAGATACACAAAAACTGCGTAATTTTTCCAAAAATTACTATGTATGTCGAATAAAATGTATGTTATTTACAAAAATTTAGAAAACTATTGAAGATCGAACAATTGAATTAACAAGCGTTTTATTTAAAATCATAGCTGTTAAGTAACGATTAATAATAAGACAGTAACGAGTAGTTTGATTACTTTTTTGTAAAATGTGATTATACAATGATTTAATTCTTTCATATATATATTATGTAATTGAATTATACTTTTTAATTATTTTTAATCGAGTTCAAAATTATTTTTTGTATACAAATCAGAATTTTACATTTTTGAAATACCAATTTTAATAATTAAGAAGGTATCCAGTATAAGGAAAGAAGCTTTCAGAAGCATCATTTGAAACAAGCTATAACTATATTAGCTTTAGGAATTTAAAAACTTTTTTGATTTCCTTCAATTGCACGAAAATGTTCTCCATTAGGAGTATTTCATTTTTATTATTTACTTTAACGTATACACATTTAAAAGTTGAAAATTGTTTTGATATAAAATCTTTGTCTGTGCTGTGATAAACATCTTTCGATCTAACTGCATAAAAATGTTTTCCAAGCTTTGCCAAAGTTTCTTCAGCTGGGCTTTTAAATTTTTTTTAATAGTTATTTCCCCTGGTAAACGAAAAGTCAGCTGGAGAGCACTTTAGCTCTGATTTGAGTTATCTATGGAATCGTTGAACTAATCCGTTGGTTTGTGAACGATACGGAGAATACTGATAACGTAAACTGTGTACCTTGGTCTGTAGTAATTTTACGAGAAACTCTGATATGTGGAACATAATTTTTAATGAAATATTTAACAGCAGATCAAGTAGTAGGACTACGTAGTGGATATGCTTCTAGCCAATGCTAATATTGTTAATTGTTAATATATATTTATAACAATTAGAACCAGAAAGTGATCCAGCATGTGAATTTTGCCAATACGATTTTTGGGAATTTTAATAGGTTTAATAGGTGATTTTGTACATCTGATCAGTTTAGAATATGAGAACGGAATCATTTTGCAATTCAATCATTTATATCATTTATCAATCAAACTTTTGTCAATCAACCTTTTCTTCTATAGTCAGGATTTCAAGGACAACTTTAAATAAAAACGACTATTTATTTGATATTTTATTTTCCAACTGTAATCTGTAAAAACAATTTACACTCTTTAAGATTTGTATAATGTTGTCCGCCATTTTATAAAGCTGTGATAAAAATTAAAAATGATGCTAACGTGACTAAGAAACGAATAGATATTTAATAAAAAAAATTCTGATGATGTTCAGCCCACTCTGCTTTGATGGAAGTGTATTTTTTAGTTTATTTAGAAGCAGTTCCTTAACTCTTTAAACTTTCGCAGCCTTTGGTCGTTTAAAGGAATATTTCCAAAATTTATTAGTAGTGATCGTGAATTCCGCCTAAGAGTTTACAAAAGTTTTTTGCGATTTCTAAGGTTTTCGTAACACATACAATGTTTTTCTTATTGTTTGCCAACTTATGTTTATAACAACACTTTCTTACTAGTTGCTAAGCAGTTCAGGGACATCGAAAAAGGTAATTAATCACAAATTTAACACGTTATAATAGCCTTTTCGGGTTGGGTACTTTTTTTTCTTTTCGAATTAGCACTCAATGAAATGAGGTTACGGTTAGGAGGAAAGAGGAAGTAGTGTCTGTGGACATTCGATTTGAATTTTTCCAGATTGAAAGTGACAGGAAAGACCTCCGGAGGGATTTTATTCCACATAAGGACTGTTCTGCTGAAAAACGAATTTTCCCTGTAATACGTAGTGCGATTCACTGGCCAATCAACCACAAATGGATGTGCTCTCGTCGAAAATCGAGTTAAACGTGAAAACGTTCGAGTATCAGGAACAAGTTCCCTAATTTCATTAGAGCACTTACCATTGTAGTAACCATTGTAGAACCTGAAAAATGTGTTAAGTCCATCGAACATTACACTGAGTTTTCATGCCAAGAATATTAAGAGCTTCCGATTCCGTAATACCTATATCACCCATAGTAATAGATGCAGTACCAATACCAGTTGTAGATCTCACTTAATACTACGTTAAAAATATTTGCGGATGTCTCCAACTAATAATATTGTTGCTACCGTATCACGAACTATTATTTGGCGATCATTTGTCTTTTGCACATCAACACACAATCTATGAATACGTAACCACAACAGAGCGTTTGATTGTAACAAGCAGAGATGTTAACATTCGTTTTGTTAAGATTGAAATTCAAATTAACAAAAAACATTTTTTTTATCATAAAACTTAAAAACTTTATCATAAAACTTAAACTATTAATAATACAAAAAGAAATAGAACAAAAACAATATGTTGGGAAACCTTCCCGTAACTACAACACTTCCTTATGATTGTCATTACATTGCAACTCATATTAGCTCGCTTCGCAGTCACGAAGGCATTCTTAATCGATACAGTCCACTCTACCAATTAAATAAGTTTTTTCTCTTTTGTGCACTGCTTTACAGTCACACGTTTTAACAAATAAATATATTGAAATTACAAATCAAACTCAGTCGTTTATATTATTAACAATTATATTACTAACTACAATAATAAAATATAAACACTGTTGGGAAAAAATAAAGTAATTCATAAGATATGAACCAAAAATAATTTATTAACAATAATAAATTGTGCAGGTCTAAACGAATCAGTGACTTTCGCCATCCCAAGTTCAAAGATAAGTCACGATATTGCAAAATCTAGTTTTCTATAGTCTTACTCTGTGAGGATGTTATTTAATTTTAACATATTTCTTTTTGTGATACTGATGAGATCAAGGAAAAAATATCTTTTAAAAAATATTGTTAAAAAACTTGGTAAAATGCGGCTGAAACAGACAGTTGTTTCACAAAAACAAAACTATTTTTAATATTTTTAAATAAGCAAAGTGGATAAAAGATTTAAACAAAAAAAATAAAATTATTTATATTACAACAAACCAACCATGTCTTCAAACTCAGTATCATACCGAAGAACTTAAATAAAATAAAACAAATACAGCTTTACAAAACTATTTTTCAAAGCATTTATCAAGATGGTTCAAAATCCAAGCCCTTAAAAAATGGTCATTTTAAAAATCAAAAAAATCGAGTTATGTTACCTAAATTAAAAAAAGAATCATATGTGTATTTGTAAGCAACAAACAAAGATGGTAACATAGAGATAAAATCATTGTTGTCATATAGACAACGTTGATATCAAATTTTGAGAACGTTGTCGTCATAGTCAGCTCATAATGTCCTAAAGATTAACATGCTTTAAGCCACGTTTCGCTTTCAGTGATTTTTTTTTAAAGAGAAGTAGCACTTCAGGCAACAATGCCTATTTAGTTAAGTACCGTGCTACATTCTTTAGGGAGGGGATAAAGAAGATATGAAATAGGTGGCGAAAGTATAAGGATAGTCGGAAATTAACTACCGTATAATAAGACAGCACAGCGACAAGTGACTATGCCTTCATCGCTGAGCAGCCCCACCGACAGTCAATTTTTTTTTTGTAGTGAAAAAAAACCAAGGTCTTTGTTGGGAATTGAACCCACAACCCCCATATTCACAAGCTAGTACACTACCTACTAGCCTACAGGGGCACCTCAGTCAGTAATTGATTATATATCACCTTGACGTTTGGAATTCATTTCTGTCTTGCACGATACTAAAATTATGTCTTTGACATCAACGTAAATGCGATTCACATTATCTTTTCGTGTCAAAATTTAAAATAGTATTTTTATATAATTTTTTTCGGGTAATAAATATCTATGGTCTTAAAAAAATGTATTCTTAAAGTAAAAATATATAGACTTTGATTGTTTATTATATTATCTACTTTTTTTATTACCTTGTTCCCATTGGTGAAGTCAGGAATAATTCTAAATCACCACGCCTTGAAGCGTTCGCCGAAATAACAGCCTGCACATGTTCTAAATAGTTTACTTCAGTATCTGTGCCTTTGCAAGCATCCGTT
The DNA here is from genome assembly GCA_030448955.1 of Trichopoda pennipes. Classification (NCBI taxonomy): domain Eukaryota; kingdom Metazoa; phylum Arthropoda; class Insecta; order Diptera; family Tachinidae; genus Trichopoda; species Trichopoda pennipes. The sequence goes on from JASKUP010000034.1 coordinate 12,397,469, forward strand.
TTAATTTCCAAAAACAAGGAACGACCAGAATAAATTGGTCTTAAAAAAGAATTTAAAACATAATTAAAGAAAATCCCTGAATACAAGCCCCGTATACTCACTGTTGATCTTGAATATCTCCAGCTTCACAGTGATATCTAGCAGGTACTGTGTGCCATTGTTTGGCTAAGGTCACCATGCCGCCAGCATCTAAGACTCCAAAACCAAACAAATGATTAAATTCCAAACCCACTCCATTCATTGTCCAATGGAAACGGTTTTTAGCATCGAACAGAGAGTTACGTTTTGAAGTCAAAACTGTTAAATGCTGTATATCACGCCATGTTAATTGAGGACTTTAACAAAATACATTTATTAAGAAAGCCTAATAATAAGGTAATAACTAACACCTACTTGGCTTCTAGTGCTAAAGCAAATACACCAGCTGCTTCCGGAGCCGCAGCACTAGTACCGGAATGAGTTGTTGTACATTTGCCATATAAATCAGTAGTAGCTACTCCCGTGTTGGGATCTTTGGCTCCATTACTAAACGTGCTTGCCAAAGTTGAGCTGCAACTTTCATCGTAATGAGCGTTTTGACCATCGTTTATAGCACTGTTAATTGAAATTGTCCACATGGAAGCAGCGTATCCATCACAATTGCAATCATCTTCTTCTCCGCCATCACCTGAAGCCCAAACATAAATATTTCCCAAACCATTGCGACCCTATGAAAAACAAAATAAAATTGATTCAAAATAAAAATTATCCACAATCGATATGTTGACGTTTTACTTCATTAACGCCTTGCACTATGGCACGCATGGTTGCATTTCGTGGGCCATCAACAGTTTTGCCATCATCGGTGGGTCCCCAAGATGCACTGTAAATGTGAATTTTATGCGGTTCATGACCCATAGAATTTGCTTCAATAAGATCTGTCATATAAGGTTGATCCAACATGCGAATACCTTTAAAATAGAAATAATGAAAATTAATTTATTTAAATGCTCTTTTAAATGCGGAAAATATCAGCTTAATTGTTTAAACGGTGTGAGTGCGCACAGTGGAGCGAAAAAGAAAGTACACTCTACATTGATTGTACCGTTTTAACTTTTATCAATTAAAACAATCCTAAGTGAAGGATTTAGTTAAAAATATAAGTTAATAAAAATTTCAACTATTCATCTTAGAGCTGTAAATAAAACATTCTTTTTTAATTTGAATTCATTATCAATTGACTAAATTTCGAATTAATTACTTTTCACAACAAAAGAGGATGGAATGAAATTTGAATTAATTCAAATTAATTAGGCTGAAATAAATTTTAATTCGTTTCCAATTCTAAAGTGAATTGTAACTCATTTCCAATTTCTTTGAATTGAATTTATTTTGAATTCATTCAAATAAATTAGAACAATTAATTGCAATTCAAATGAATGAGATAAAAAACCAATTGCAATCAATAAAATTCAAGAGCAGATCTAGAAGGAATAAAAAATAAAAATATTCCGTAGAAAAATTGAAAAGCCTTGTGCTGGATCTGCACCTGATCAAAGAAAACATGGTGTTTGGAATTCATTTCTTAAAGAAGAAGTAATTTTTATTTTCGAATACCCTGAACGACAAAATACATCCACTACTCAAGAAGCAATTGATATTTTTTAAAGCTTTGTGACCTGATAATTCCACTATATCATGGGAATTTGAAATCTACGAAGTTTTATCTTTGGATTATGCAAGGTGATATACAAAACGAAAGTATTGCTTGCAGTCTATTATATTAAATATTAATTGAATACCAAAATCAATTCAAATCTCAAACAATTTAATTTAAATTAGTTGGCAATGAATTGCTAATTGTTTTTTTCAAATTCATTTGAATGAATTAAAATCAATTTAATTTAAATAAATTGGAAATAAATTGTAATTGACTTTAACAAATTTATTTCAATTGGAAACGTATTACAATTCATTTGACAGATTCACTAGAATTCGAAATGAATTGCAATTCACTTCAACAAATTCACTGGAATTGGAAATGAGTTGGAATTCACTTAAACAAATTCATTTGAAGTCGAAATGCATTGCGATTCATATTTTCCAAATTCATTTTAATTTAGTTCATTCAATTCCATTTTTTCCGTAAAAATTATTAATTTAAAGTTTACTAATTCATTGCCTAATGCAAAAATGAATGATTCATTTACAGCTCTGATTTTTTATTTTGTTATTAATATTTTTTTATTTTCTGTAATTGATGTTACGTAAATATTTTAAAGAATTTTAAATATTATTAAGTTAGGGGAAACACAAAATTTTCAGAATTAGTTATCGTAGAGAATAAAAAACAAGTATACAATAAAGTATACATATAAGTATACGTACATATAAAATATAAGTATATTAAATACATATTTATATATTTCAGCTGAACAGTTTAGTTTAATCAAGCACTTTATTTCCATTACCTGCAATTTTGCTATCATAAGCCACACCAACACCGCAAATGCCATTATCTCTTGCAGCAGCTACTTCACCAGCACAACGTGTTCCGTGGCTAGAATTAACAAATTAATTGAAATTGAATTAGAACAAAATTTAACAAACAAAAAGTTTAAGAGATAATAGAGAATGTTGTTGAAAGAGTTGCTTTAAATAGAATTAAACAGGATGCCAACAAAAAATCTGAGGAGAATGTTTCTGATTCATCTATAAATTATTTATTCTCCGATAAATTACTTTGTAAGCCATCAGCTTAAATTCTCTTTTATTTTAAATTGCGTCAAAATTACCATGCATTTGCAATTAATTTATAACGATTTTTAGTGGCCCGAATTACTTTCCTTAACTTGATAGTTAAAAACCACTGCGTATAAAATCAAGAATAAACGATTGACGATTACTAACCGCTATCAAGGTCATTCCACTGTGTTTCCAATCTAAGAATTTGTAAAAGTTATGAATTCAAGGTCAAATTCTATTGCTGCCTTAGGAAGTATCCTCATAGTCTTCATTTTATATAAAGGCTCTGTAAATATTCCAGACTTTTCTTACTCTTAGCTTATTTAGCTCTGTCTGACCATGCCCTTATACTATAATAGATGATTACATTAGCTGCAAAAAAATTGGTAAATATGTGTAATATTGTGATCTCAGTTCGTTTTTATGGACATGGCTAATATCATCCCCTAAACAATGCAACCACGCTAACCAATTTCAATATAATTTTTTAACGGCTTGTTCGATTTGATGCAGGGTAAAATTTATCTTTAAGTCAACCTTATATAATTATTCTCCGTTTTCAACTGTTATTCAGAAATTGTTATTCAGAAATTAATTATTTTATATAATATGCGAGAGCTGGCTTAAGCTAATGTCAAAAATTGAACGAAAAGTCTGTCAAATGCTAAAGCGAATAATTGAGATTTTTACGTAGCTATGTTGTATTTGCATGAATATACAAATTATTATGCACAGTTGCACATTTGTTTTATTCGTACTTTTGCAAAAAAATAACTTCGTTCTAAATAAATGAAATTTATTAGCAAATAGGCGTTTAATAATTATATTTTGTATACTTAATACCACCCTTATACAAATTTATAATTTTTTGCTAATAGTTTCAAGAAAATTACAAAAGAAAAATTACACATATATCGCTGTATGTACTATTTGGGTCAAAAGTACTAAAAAATGCCACCGTGTGCATCATTAAGTTTATAAACAATACAAAATTAAATATTATTGCAAATTGTGTGTTAAAAAAATGGAAAAGAAAATAAAATGTTTAAAGGCCCTCGTTCCTGTGAATTTCCATTATAATAAAACGCATCTCTTTTGTCATATAGGCTATTTTCTATCAAATGCCCTCCTTTGGAATTTGTTTACTAATGTACCTATAACGCAATGCAAAATCAGCTGTTTCCGTACGGAATGTGCGATTAGTATTGTGCTTAAGCAAATGAAATTTGACGAAAAGTGTTGTTAAGTACATTATAGTATATCACATATGATTATTAGATATTTGCATAGTTGCTTAAGTTGCCTTAAGCCAGTATATGCATAATATAGTTGGCCCTTAACTCATGCTGTAAGCGTGAAAGAGACACGAAAACATGAAATTAGTACCCAACAGAATTCAATACATTCGCTGTTTGTGGAATATATGGCCAAATTTAGCGGGATTACAAGGAGGATATACAAAATTTTTTATGTAAGTGGAACAGCAGAGCAAATGGGTGTCACTTCATACAACAAAATTAGCCCTTTAGATCACATGAAATTCTGGAAAGCAAAAGTATTAAAAATGATCCTTTAGTTCATAGATAGTAAATATTTTGCCAGCACTTTATATGAAATAAAAAAAAATGGTAAAAGTTATGAATGGGGATGCGTACTTGAGGCCAAATGAAGGAATGTGTTGGTTTTATTTGGGTACGGTATATTCACAAACCAAATTTGACGAGGGTCGACGGAAAACCGTACCCAAATAAAATTGATTATAACCCCGTCGGAAAAGCCAAGCACATATCGAATGTGTTGGTCCCCAAATAAGAGAAATATTTAATGACCAATTATTCAAATCTATATTGGTTATATATGTCACATCTTTTTTGGAAACAGAAGATCTGCAAAGAACTGTTGCAGGAACTTCTTTTTTCATATCACCAATTGGGATGCAACATGTCTTCAAAAATACATCTAGATTTTTTCCTAGAAAATCTTGGTGCTGTGTCTGATAAGCATAGTAAGATATTACGCACATGGAAAAAGTTATAACAGCGAGTGGTCTGCAGAAATGTTAGCTGATTTATGCTGGAAAACAGCAGATAACACATTAATGAAACAGATCTACGAAATAATAATTGATTTTTTTGGTTATGGTAGGATTTATTTTAATTTAAAGTTATAGTTTATTAGTAATTTATAATTCATCGGAATCATTTTTAATCTAAGCAATTTTATTTCGTGCTTGATTCCTTCAAATAAATATATCGTGATATTCTCACAAAATATTTTTTACAAAAATATTCATTAAAAAATAAACATTTTATGATATTCTCATAAAGCATTTATTTTAATAAAAATATTTGAAATGTATTGTAGCGGGGGAGAGCATATTCATATCGCAATTTCACTATTGCTCAAGTAGCTCATCAGTGAATTTTTCCTCAATATTGTATACGAAAACCTAAGAGCCTCATATCCAAAGCCAAACTGATTCAATGAGAATTTTTATAAAATCAACATAGCATAGACAGCAAAACTCAAAAACACTTCTACCCAAACATAGCAAAACATTTCAAAACAACAAAAAACATTATTTATTTTCAACCATTTCATTTTTTTTAATGAATATTTTTGTAATAAATATTTTGTAAGAATATCATGAAATATTTATTTGAAGGAATCAAGCACGAAATAAAATTGCTTTGTTATAGTTTCTATAATTCATTTACAAGTCATTTAGGTGTAAGATTATTTACTTTTGTTATAATAATATATATCTAATATTCTCTCAGTACTTTATTAAAATAAAAGACTAGATGTGATAGAAAAAATATGTGAATAAAATTGAATTCAGCAAAGTTAGAGCTCCCGCCTTTTTTTTTACCAAACCACAGTGGGTTCGATGACACCGAAAGTAGCGATTAATTCATGGGAGCGATAATTTAAATTTCTTTGAGTTTTTTTTTTCAAATCATTAAATATACATAAAAAGGCATATTCTGAAAAAAAGATACATGGAAAAAAAATTTTTTACGATTTTATAGACATTTTTAGTTTTCGGAAAATTATAGATTGTTTCAGAATTTTCGCCGTAATTTTAAAATGGAAAGTGATTTTTTTTTAAAACTGAAAAGCAAACGAAAGCTTAAATTGTCTTCTTTCTAAAAATAAAAAAATAAATATATATTTTGCTAAATATGAATTTAACTTTAATTTAAAGTCTGAATTTGGGTTTTAAAGGATTTCGAGAATTTTACAACTTTTTTTGCCATACACTTAAAAAGAAACCATATTAAGCAAAAAATAAAACATTAAAACATTGTGTGTTTGGGAACGTTTTTTCAATTTTGTGAAAAATGGGCTTAATTTACGAATTTTATTGTAAATTTAAAATAGAAATTTAAAATTAAAATATATTGAATATATTATTAAAAAGATAAATTAAAAATAATATATACATATATAAATATTTCTACATAAGTGATTTAAACTCCTATTTGTCCTTACGACAAAATTTCATGAATTCGAAAATTTTTATGAAATGTTAATAAAAAGCAATATTTTAATTTTTTATGCATTTTGTTTGTATTTAACAAAAATTTTATATTAATACACTAATTATTTTAACAATCTGCATCATTATCTTACTAATCTGTCTCATTATGTTCATCCTCCCTCACCTTCATCATCATAATCTTCACTATCATGTATTTCTTGAGAAATAATAGGCGTTAGCAAAAGCTGTAGTTCGGAATTTGATAATTGTTGCTTTTCTTTCCGCTCATTTTGTTTATTTATACTAGATATGAATGGATTTGAACTGAGAAAAAATCTATTTACAATTCGACTTTTCTCGGCTGCATTTGCGAACAAAGTGTTCCTATAATTTTTAAACTCCTTATTTCTAGCTTTCTGAGCTTCTTCTGAAAGTTCTCCAATCGGTAATGGGTATATTTTATGATTTCGGGACCATGAATTAAAAATTTATGTATTATAGGAGTCATACAAAACCATGGATATTTTTCAACAAAGTACTTTGCAGTGTTATGAGCAAAATTGCAAAAATTCTCTAGGTGACCACAGGAAGTAACTAGTAATATTGTGCGCATTTTTTTTGTTAAGGCCAAATCAACTTTCGTTATTTCCGCATTTTTAAAAACACGTCTTGCTGTATTTCCGTCGTTAAAATTTCCGGAACCTGGCTTTGGCTGATCCACAATTAATCCAGTTCTTTCCCGAAATTCTTTTGGAATTCGTGATTTTGTTTCTGCAACTATTTTTTACCCTCATTCGATCTTGCTTGCCACTTTTTTATTGGTATTATATAGGATAAGTGGAGTAGACACTCAGAAATTTAAAATCTCCGACAACAATAACAACAATAGTAAACATTGAATGAATGATTATAACAAAACAAAATACACGTTAGTCTTGTTAAATACATGATTTTGAAAAAACACTACTTCAAACAGAAAAATTTTAATAGCAAAAAGTGGAGCAACAACACCGCAAATTTTCTTGCTTGTATTATCGAGCTAACATTTCATACTTTTAAAAAATATATGATTCAAAACTCAACCTTAACTAACTTTGAAGTTATGGTTCACGAAACATCAAAAATAGGCCAATTTTAGACCTTTTTTAAAAAATCGTCAAAAATATTTTCACACATATTTTCAAAAACACTACAATATTTTTATACACTTTAATACCTGAAGTTAAAGGTTTCATTCTTAAAATAACACTTTGTTAACGTTAAATTTGGAAATTACAGACTCGTTAAATGCAGAATTTTACTTTTATCGCTTTTCAAAAAAATTGCAAAAAATGTTTAACTTTGACAGCTCACTACGGAGTCAGCTGACAAGATAGATGCTTGAAATTTACATAGTGATGTAGAATTTTATCTAGTTTTATACGATACCAAATATTAATACAAAACTTTAATTTTAATTTCGATCCATTTGAACCCACAGTGCGATCTGTGCTATTAGTCTCGCTTTTTAAATTTGAATGTGTAATCCCAAAATTTGATGATGCTTTTTAATGTATTCATAGAATTTTTTCACGTTATTATACTTAATTTAATGTATTATTTAGAAATTTTTACATTTTAGTTTTACTCACCTGTTAAACCAATCATCAGTGTAGCGAGGGTATGGAAATGGATCATTGCTACTAAAATCATAACTGGCTTCAGCATTCTTTAAATTTGATTCCATTTTTGCAAGAGTATTGTGAGTTCGTGTTATTTAAAAAAAAAATGTAATAAAAAAAATATAAATATAAATAATAATAAAATTTAAATATTATAAATAATTAGAGTTAATTGAGCTTTTGAATGTTTTATAAATAAATATTCTTCGAGCCCACCAGAGGTCTTTATATGAAAAGAAAAGAAAAGCGTATAGACAATTGATTAATTTGTTAAATTCTTTATACACTTTGCTTTTGATGAAGATGCCATCCAGTGGTGTGGTGTGAAATATCGAAAACAAAAATAAAAATTTACTTCATTTTTATATAAAGACCGTGGTGGGTTTGAAGAAAAATTAATTATAAAATTTAAATATTATAATGGGTTTAAAGGAGTTTTTCATTTCTGTCATATAAATGTATTTTTTACTTTATTTGTGTAATATAGATAAAGAAATACTCTAGTAACAGAACTAAATTATTTGTTGAATTAATGCAGAATTATTCATCATTGAATAGCTTTCTCTGCAGTAAAAAATATTATGAAATTGTTTTTTAAGACAATAGTCAGAAAGTGTTATGTATCTGCCTTTATGTAAAATAGTTTTTGTTTATTTTGGGCTATAGCGTAACCTTTTAATAAATCTACAGTAAATATTTTTCTAAAAATTACACAAAAATTACTTCAATTTGCCTTGTATTGTATTTTAAGAAGCAGCTACAAAATCTGCATCTAATAATCTATATTTTTCCAAGAAAATATTTTATTCAAGACGACTACACACGTACTTCATTTCAAGTTTTAATATGGATTATTTACCTTAAGAAGGTAAAATAAAATCGCATTTATTTCATTTTATAAGATGCTTTCATCATAAGCGCATAACATCGTAGATCTTCTTATTTATTTATATTCGTTTGTTTCTTTCGTAATTGTTTAGCGGAAATTGTCAATAAATAAATTTTACATAACAGACCTCCTCTATGTATGCAGCTATCATTATTTTTTTATTTAATCTTTTACATATAAAAATGGAATTGTGATTTTAAACAATATTAGTTTTCAATATAAATTGAGAACATTTCCTACTTAATTTATCTTTACAATAATTCTTTAGTGAAACTGAAGGACATAAACTTTAAAACAATCAAATATACTAAAATAAATGGAATGCATATTCATATTAACCTAATAATTTCTATTTATCTAAATTTTCTGCAGATATTACATCACCGTATCTTATTTGGAAAACATTTTAAAACAATATTTAAGACATATGAATGATTAGCTAATAGTTAGAGAGTCTGTAAGGCTTTTGAGATTCTAAAAGTTGGAATTTTTTAATACCATGAGAAGATTAAAACAACAAATTAGAGAAAAGTTTGTCTAAAATACAAAAAAAAATGTATTTAACCCTAGTCCTTATACCCGGGTGCAGGTGTGGCCAGTGTGTACCTGGTAGCAATGTACCTCCTAAGCTGCTGGAAATTTTTTTCTGATCTAAGAAGATGGTGCAAAACTGCGTCGATTGATACCTCAACTACTATCCTAGGGCGAGGCGTTGAGGAGCTATGAGCCTCCAAAGTCGAGACCCCCAAGAACGTATGTCCAAGTACAGGTGTACTTGGTGTAATTTATATGCACATAAATGAGTTGACTAAGTAATCAAAGAATGTTTTTGTTTAAGTGATAAAAATTAATGTTTTTTTAATAATATCTATAATAATAACATTAATATTATAATCTTTTTCCTCTTTATTGCAAAATTCGCACAAATAGGAATTGCTTGAATGTTGCAAACATATTGGCTGTTAACATAAAAAGCACATGTTACGGGTGCGTCTTCTGCGTTCTTTGCAATCTTCCAAACTGGGGTTTATTAACATTCCCAGCAGCAGCTGCAGACGTTGATGGATTGTTTTATAAAGCTCGCTACGGCAGGCTTCGTATTTAGGTTCCTCATTACCTGAGCATTAACTGACCGCTCTTCAATGACCGTCATACAAAGCTTTTTATCGAGCTGGCGAAGAAAGCGTTTGTATATTAAATTTGCGTTATTTTCATAGTATATGATGTATGCTGCGAATGCCGTCAAATGTATCATGTTAAAAAAAGGGATAATGACCAACGTTTCGTTTGTCTTTTGCAAGCATACTGTTCGAGTAATTGGTCCATAATGTCCACTCCTCCATTATAAAAGTCAATGATTTCGGGCTTTCCATTTGTACTGACGGCATCATCCTTGTGCATTTATGATAATAAAACCACTAACTTGTTTTTTTTTTCGGCACGTATGAGCATATGGAAATATTGGACATAAAGCTGAAGACGCTCGACTCCACAGGGCGATCTTTATGGGCAATAAGTTTTGAAACAAATTAAGGCTTGTAAAACAATTGTCCGTTGTAATATTACGTCCTCTTCTACGAAAGCAGCTTACCAAATCCTTTACAACTCGATCACCCTGATTACTTTCTCGGCCAGTAACAGTTTCACCGCTTTATATTTTCCCATGCAGTGGCATCACATATCCACCACATTTTGATACCATACTTCAATTTTCATAATTATTTTATATATTATTTAATATATTACAATTTACCTCTTATATTGGCTGGATGTCAAAATATTAACATTTCTTCTGCGGTCTATGTTCTTGTTAGTTACATATAAATTTAAAAAAAAAACAAGAACCAAATCCAATGAAAACAAGAATGCAACTGAGCAAAACAACACTAAATTTAACTTTACTTCTATACTTATAGGGGAAATCCCGAAATTGAAACTAGTCGCAAAAAATATATAAACACGTGAAATGTTCCTTAAAATACTCAGCTACAGAATCGCATTAAAAAAACATTTTTTTTTGTCGAAAAGATAAAGAAAAACAGAAAATATTTATAGTGTCCACACCTGCACTTGGGTATACGTTCTCGAAGTGAAAGTTGGGTATAAGGACTAGGCTTAAGACGACTGGGTGCTCCAATAAAATATAACATGTATAATATTTTAATAAAAAACATACAAGAATATAGAAGTTCAGCGAACGATTCTAAATGCAATGATGTAAAATTTTAATACTTTTACAATTTAATAAAATATTGAAGCGAAGAGGTTTTCAAATACTCTTCTAAAGGTATGAAAGTATGTAGTTTCCTCGAGTTCATTAAGTGTGTGAAGTTAGCTCCGAAAGTTAGCTTCGTTTTGTCAACGCTGTTATAGTTTACATAGCTCTCACTCATGAAATGTTAAGTTAACAGAGTTGAATTATTTTAACATTTTGGTACGAAAATGAAATAAATAATATAAAAAGCAAATATATTTGTAAAAATTTTAACTTTATTTAATAATAACAAAAGAAAAAAGTCAAAATAAAACAATTTAAGAAAAAGAGAGTGAAAAATGCTTGCATTTTTTATTTCTGTACAGTAATTGTACGGACATTTCAAAAGTGCCCAAAAATGGGTCAAAATTGGAAAGGTGCGGCTTAGCGGACTATAGGGGGCGAAAGCCATGCCATTGTAGATTTCAGAACTGTACAGGTTATATTCAGAATTGATATAGGTTTTTAGTAATAGAATTCAGAAAATTGTGAAAATATGCATTTTGCCATATGGGCATATCAAAAATTCGCTAAAATGGGTCAAAATCGAAAAGGTGCGGCTTAGCGGACTATAGGGGGCGAAAGCCATGCCATTGTAGATTTCAGAACTGTACAGGTTATATTCAGAATTAATATAGGTTTTTAGTAATAGAATTCAGAAAATTGTGAAAATATGCATTTTGCCATATGGGCATATAGGGGGCGAAAGCCATGCCATTGTAGATTTCAGATACAATGGCATGGCTTTCGCCCCCTATAGTCCGCTAAGCCGCACCTTTTCGATTTTGACCCATTTTTGCGAATTTTTGATATGCCCATATGGCAAAATGCATATTTTCACAATTTTCTGAATTCTATTACTAAAAACCTATATTAATTCTGAATATAACCTGTACAGTTCTGAAATCTACAATGGCATGGCTTTCGCCCCCTATAGTCCGCTAAGCCGCACCTTTCCAATTTTGACCCATTTTTGGGCACTTTTGAAATGTCCGTACAATTACTGTACAGAAATAAAAAATGCAAGCATTTTTAACTCTCTTTTTCTTAAATTGTTTTATTTTGACTTTTTTCTTTTGTTATTAATAAATAAAGTTAAAATTTTTACAAATATATTTGCTTTTTATATTATTTATTTCATTTTCGTACCAAAATGTTAAAATAATTCAACTCTGATAACTTAACATTTCATGAGTGAGAGCTATGTAAACTATAACAGCGTTGACAAAACGAAGCTAACTTTCGGAGCTAACTTCACACACTTGAGTTCATTTTGTGTTGTTGTGTACTAATATTACCTATATCGGTAATATCGGTTGGGATTAAAACGTGCCGCAGGACCACCCGAGTTTGCAGGAAACCAAAAAAAAATTAATTTTTACCTTATATGTGTACAACTTTCTGCTATATATATAACAGTTTACGAAATAAACAGAAAATTTAAAAATACATGTTTTCTATATTTGCAGATAGCGCTTTTTGAATACAAGAAATTATAAAAAAAATTTTAAACACTTTGAATAATTTTAATTTTATTGGAGCCAGAATATCTGTTCCTATATTCCTTAACAACCTCTAGGATGTATTGTTTTTGCTCCTTATATTTTGTAAGTATCGTATTGTATTTCTCCATCTGCTATATCAATAACCGCACTAAATATTTAAACTTTTTTTACTTAAGTCAAACCAGTTACTTCATTCCAACTTGCAGTATTTTCTTAAAAAAATTCCTGGCTTATTGAAAATCTAACAAAAAAAAAATTAAAAATGAGTAGTTCATGCCATTGCTCATAACGGTTGAAATGTCTTGATTTTTTGTTGTTGTGTTTTTTATATATTCTTCGCCACTATCGTTTTTTAAAGTTTCAACATTTTTGTACAATTTATCAAAATTTTACACTTGTTGCAAAAAGAGGAAATCATTGTAAAGCGCCATTACTGCAGATACAGACAAAAACCAAGCTTCTATATAAAAATACATGTGTGCCGCTTTCTCAATTTAATAATCATAAATATATTTTAACAATTTTATTTTTTTAATTCATTTTTAATTTTTAATTTAATATTTTAGTTACGTATATGAAAATAAATATATTTTAATGCTGTACATGGCTTTCGCCATCCATCTCGCATGGTGAAGAGCGTCAGGTTAATAAAACATTATTTTGGAATTCCGTTTCTCAAGCAGTTGTCCTAAAAATATCAAAATGAATTCTCGTAATTCTTTGTAATTATTTCTTGGTATACTTTTTTTGAGAATAGATTATGCTTAATTTATAAAACGACAAGTTGAATCTTTAACATAACTTTTTGTTATTTTGTCATCCACCTAAATCGAAACTGTTTTAAATTTAATTTTATCCAGGCTTTTTTATATCTTTCTAAAATGGCGACATTAGAACTACCGGTTTAGCCAAATTTGATTTCAATGATACTTCTCAAAATAACCTCGCGTATATGGTATATACACGGTAACCATAAGAACGTCTTTTGTAAAACGTGTTCAGCTATAGCGCGTATTTCGTTTATACACCCTCATGTTTATTGATGTTGTGTCAAAAACTATACCTTCATGTGGTTCTGCCTGTTTTTTTTTCATTTCCAAAGCAGGAACTCGAAGTAACTTCTCAATGTGGCCACTTGATTTAATTATTTTAAAGCTATTTGCTATTTCGCTTACTGTTAAAGCTGTTAATAACTTACCATTACAAATTTTAACGCTCCGTTAAAAGAATTTATGTCAAAATTTTACTAATGATTTGATATATGACGGCCGTATTTTTTCTCGTGCCACTCGAATGTATAATAAATGCCCAAATTATTCTTTCATTTCAGTCATCTTATTACGATCTATGCCATACATGAACCCACGTCCACCAGGCATGTTTTAGGTTATCAGAAATATTTTATCATAAGCAACTTTTATTTAAAGCTCTCCAGTCGCTAAAAGAGATGCTCCACTTTATATGTACAATGTTGTTTATACTGAGTTGGAATTCTAACCTTTTCCCAAAATATTATAAGCTCTTTAATTACTAGTTTGTCACTTCTGCAGATGATCGGTGATTTTTGCAACGTAGTTTGTGCGTGACTTTCTAATCTCTTCTTGAATGGTAGGAATATTGTGGTCCTTATGGATGTTATTATTCCGCGTGTACCAGGGAGCACATGTAATCATTCTCAAGATCTTTGATTGTCTTCTTTGTAGTTTTTCAACATTTGATGCGGAGGCGGACCCCATAGCTGGATTCAATAGAACCATGTAGGTTGTGGCCCAATTAGCCAAAGAAGTTGGGTGGTTTTAATTTTGAGCTGTGTGATTTTAGCTTCAATGTGATGTACCCAAGTGAGACGCCGATCGAGGTGTATTCCCAGGTACCTTACATTGGTCTGCTCTGGGTTGCTAGCTCCATTTATTATTATAGCTGGATAATTATTCTTTCTTAACGTGAAAGTTAGGTGAACGCATTTTGTGGCTTTAACATTTATTTTTCACTTATGTAACCATTTCTCCAACTCATTTATGTGGGTTTGAAGTTGTTGCGATGCCAATTCTGGTTGTTTATGAATACTTAGAAATGCCCAAGTATGCTTCCCTGCGGGAGTCCAGCTAAAATTTGTTTACTCGATGAATAAGTATTTTTCGACCTTATTACAAAGGATTTATTTGTCAAATAGCTCACGAGCATTTTAAGTGCGTTTGACGGGAGAAAGGTTGAAATTTTATATAGAAGCCGTTCATGCTAGACCTTGTCGAATGCTTGTGATATGTCTATAAATAGTGCAGAACAGTAATGCTTACTTTCAAAAGTTTCTCGAATTAATTTGTGATTCTCTATACTTGTTCGATAGTGCTGTGCTTTTTCTAAGCCCAAATTGGGATTATATTTCTTGAAATAACATGCGCCGCTAATGAATTCAAAATCAACCTTTCGAATATTTTAGAGAGAACAGGTAATTAGCTGATTGGATGGTATGATGATACCTGCGTCACGTCTTTGCCAGGCTTGGGGATCATAACTATTTCAGATTGTTTCCAAGATGATGGGAAGTAACCAGTTCTTAGCATTGAAATAAAAGTAAACATAACTTTGTACTTACGACAATTTGTTTTTTTACTTGAAAAAAAAATACAATTTTGGCCCAAGCTCACTTCGTTATTGCATAACGTTACCAACGTAGGCGAATGATCTGATGAAAGATCCAAAGAAGGAGCCATAGAGATATGTTGACGTTTCACATTTTTAGTTGCAGCAAAATCAATCACATCAGGAATTTTTTTAAGTCCGTAGGCCAGTAGGTAGGATGTCCTGTTGTTATTGCATCCAAATTTTTGCACTAGGCTGCATCAAATAGCTGCCAAACTCTTGGACTAATAAGACGGGAGCCCCATAGCGTGTGCTTAGCGTTAAAGGTTCGAGCTGCTAAGAATTTTTGACCTAGCGTCGTAAAGTAATTATGAAATTGATCTTTTTTAGTGCTGTGCCCTGGAGGGCAATATACTGCCGAAATGGTGAGCCCTCTGGCAGGTATACTAATAGTTGTGACCTGTATGTAATCTGTTTGATATGCCGGCATGGGGAAATGATCAATATCTTTGTGAACAAGGATTGCCGATCCTCGACGGACAAAAAATTTTAAAAGGATGAAATACATAGAGATAGATCTTGTGTTTGGAAAAATGACTATTAATTAAACAATTTTAGTAAATATTTTCTCTAAATAGCCTTTATTTTCATCTTCATCTACATCAATTGAAGTAGTTTTCCATTTTTGCTGCAAATTGGACGTACAGGGACCTAATGAACATAATAAAATAGCATTCAAGTCTACATTAGTACAATATCTAGAAATTTTTCTTGTGTTATGCTTACGAAAGAGTCTATAGTCTTTGTTACGTTTTTCTTACGCTTCTTTAAATGGATCTCCTATTGGTAGAATATTGTGTTGAATTATTTGTTCAAAATGGTACAAAATTTTATGAATTGTTGATGGCATATATCTCCAAGAATATTTTTCGTTGTAAAGTATAACTGTTTTTCTGGTGAGCTCTCAAATTTTTTTTGCATTTATCTTTCTGCTACATGCTAAAACTTGTAAAATAATACTGAATCTCCTTATTAGTTCCAAATTTACTCCTGTGATAGATGCTGCAGTTTCTGGATCTGAAAAAAATCTTCTTACAGTGTTTCCATCATTTGTGTTCCCTTCTCCTTGTTTTGGCTGATCGATAATTAGGCCTTTTTCTGAATATTTTTCCTTAATTTGGTTTTTTTTGCTTTCTTTTTTCGTAATTTTCCTTATTTTTTCTCACTGTTTCGCCTAACAGACCAAAATCCAAATCATACCCCAATTAAAGAATATACTCCAAGCAATTTAACAATTTGAAAAATAAAAATATTTTGCAATCAGTGAAAATCAATTTAAAAAGCAATGTACTTTTGTAACCTAAATAAAAATTTTTGTTTTCTTTCTAAAAATACGCTTACTCATCTAAACAACGTCTCTCGTAAAGGCGTTTTAAAAAATAAATAAAATTCTTACAAAATAATTTAATTAATTGATTCCATTTTTTAATTCCATTTTGCAAAACATTTTCGACCTTGTGTCAGAAAAATTGTTCTGGTGCTCGCGGTCGGATCGTGCTGGATATACAATGGGGTATAGGCGAGTAGGGGACATTTAGGGCTATGACACAGTGCTAATGGTTTTACATTCCCTAACGAACTTTAGAAGATACTTATGCTCTATTAAGTAAGAGACTTTAGAAAAAATTTTGACCTCTAAAAAAATAATTTAGTTTTACTTTTTTATGCTAATAACTAATAATTACGCTATTATACAAAGGCTGTTTCGTTTAAAAACCTTGCACAACAAAAGAGTCTTAGATGTTTAAAAATCAAAAATTTACCAAGAAATTTCTCATTTTAGCAAAATACTGAAAATGCTCATTTTGAATCACCGTGTTCAGTGTGATATAGTTAAAATAAAGTTTTTAATTTTTTGGCTCCCGAGGTACACTAGTATCAACTTTCGAATGAACTTTAAAAGTTTACAATTGGGGACCATGAAAAAAGGACTTTTGGCCGCCTTCTCGTGAAATGGTCCACTGTGCGCTGCATACAGTACATTGTTTGAATACACAACCTAAAAATTTTTCAGTTATTTTTTTAACATACAACTTTTAAGTTTTCTATATAAAATTCGGGTAAAATTCACTGTCGAGTTATATAAGCAGTAATGAAATAGCCATATGGATATGCTTTTCTTACAGTAATACATTTTAATTTTTAAATATTAAAAATTTTATTAGAATATTATAATGCACTTAACTATAAAGGAATCTAGTACAATTAATGTAGATTAACTTAAAATAATTCATTTTTATTAACCTTTGTAAGCTCATGCAATGCATTGTACCAGAACTAGAAAATTAGTCTATGGACATTCGATTTGAATTTCCCTACGTTGAAAGTGACAGTAAAGACCTCTGGAGGGAGTTCATTCGACATAAGAATGTTCTGCTAAAAAACGAATTCTCTATGAAATGCGTAGTGTGATCCACTGGCCAATCGACCACAGGGGGTCGATCTAAAATTGATGAGCTTTTTCGTGCTATCACCTGCTTTACTTCGCCTGTGAGTTGATTACTACTCATACAAAAAACATTCAAATTTACAAAAAAGGACCCAAAACTTTATAAACATTTTTATAACTAATTAAAATAGTTATAATTTCAATACAATGATATTTTGTTTATTTAAGACTTTTATAGTTTATTTTTAAAGTGAAAAATTGTGTAAAAAGGAAAATGTCTTGAAATAACTTACATAATTAAATTTAAGATCTGGATGCATATAGTCAACACCTACAAAAAACGAAATATTAACCAAACAACTTAATATTTCCAAGGCCTATGAAAACTTACCATCATCCATAATGGCGGTGGTTACATTTTTACCCGTAATACCCTGATCCCAAGCAGCTTGAACATTTAAGTCCAAACGCGCTTTACCTCCATTCTGTCCAGTATTTTTGAGATACCACTGCATGGGAAAGTAGGGATCTGTGGGTTCAGTACTTTCCATACTAGATTGAGTATTATAGGTCGCATCAAATTTTAAGCCATGAATGGCATGAACAGCAGGACGTAAACCTCGCTTAACTCGCTTAAAGCCGGGCTGTTGAATTGCTGTATGAATCTAAAAATTTTATTAAATGCACTTTAAAATAATTTATCGCATTTATAAAATTTGCTAAATAAAAAATATAAAAAGTGTTTTAGCATAATTTAAAATATATAAAATGTTTTATTTCTGATTATTATTATTATTCGACCTTTTGTCTTCTTTAATAAATAAGTATTTATCTTTATAAAGGTCTTTTTTTATTAAATTTAACACAGATAATTTCAATATTTCGCTTTCCCTTGGAAATTAATTTTTGTTTTATAAAGAAGAAGCTTTCCAAAGAAATGCGTAATATTGAAAATGTATATGTTAAATTTAATACAAAGAAAACCTTTATAAAGATAAATATTATTTATTAAATTGTTTTATAAAATATTACTCGGAGAAGATTTTATTATCACTGAAAATATAAAAGTAAATGAAACACATTACGATGAGCAAGTTTTTTAAATTTGTTTTTTGACGATGAAATATGCACAAAGTATTTATATAGCTTTGCTTTCACTCTCATACAATGTGGCGTTGTATTTCATAAACTTTAGGATGCAACTAAAGTTTTATATGGTTAAAAAAATACACGCAGCGATGCCAATTTAGCACTTTTCGCATAAGATTTTTATTACCCAAAAAGTGTATTTTTTCATATAGAGCTTTTTAGAAGAAAATTAAATTTGCACTTTTATTGTATTTCCTCTATACTTTAGCGCCTTCTTAACCAACAAATACGTGTTAAGATAACCAATATAAAATATTAACAATGCAAATAAACTGGCCTCTCACGATAATGTTTATTAAAATAATTCGAACTAAATCGCCCGTTGAATAGTTTAAAATTTCAGGAATATAAAAAGGCTGGAAAACTTGCTTTATTAAGGGGCTTTTAACGTTTTCGTCTACATTAATATTATCTAATAGCGGTAGAAATGTATATGTTATTATGTCGCGTTATTAATGTCTTATCACAGCTACCGTTTTACTAACCTCAATTAGGAGGAAGTACGATTTTATGATGTCTCCGACGTTAAATGTCCGCCGGGAAGGTATTCAACTTTGTTTGTTTATAATCTTTGATAAAATGAGAATGGATCTTATATGGAATACAATGTCAGACAAATGAGAGCCCTTTTCAGCACATTTTTCATTACATTCTCACACATTTCACGCGATATTTCATTATGAATATTTTGTTTGAGTTGCTTTTCAAATATCCTCACAAAAAGAAGTCCGGAGCAGTCAAATCAGGTGACCGTGGAGGACAATCAACATCATCATTTCTTAAAATAACTTGTTGTGAAATAAGGTATCCCAGTAAAGCCATTGTAATCCTGGTTGTATGCGAACTGGCAACGTCTTGTTGATACCACATGTTAATCAAGCCCAAAGCATCCAATTGTGGCATTAAAAAGTTTTCAATTATATGACGATATTGCTCCCCATTCACACTTATCGTTACGCCGTTTTCATTTTCAAAGAAGTAAATTTCAATGATTCCTACTGACCAAATTGTACACCAGACTGTCACACATTTAATGGATGCAAAGCTAACTGTTGACTAATTTGAGGATTTTCCATAACAGGTATTGTTTTATGGTGGCCAGGATCATCTCGCCATTAATAACACCCACAGGTGAATGATCCAGATCCAGTTAGCATGCTAGACATGTGTTCTGGACAGAAGTTGGATAGTCTCCAACTCTTCAGCAAGGAGTGGTGGTTTGCAGCCCTGCTCTGGAATCATTGAAATTGCTACTAGGAAGGACCTGTTGCTAGAATAACACTTCGGCCTCCTAGGGCGTGAGTGGCGCTGCTTTTCACTCACAGTGGTATGACCACCATCTGGTTAAGGCTCACTGCCAGGCGCAGATGTAAATCTTATCACGTAATACCTACACTGCGTGCAGCTAGGAAAGAATCAGCAATAGATTGAATATAATAAAATTTTTAACTTCGGGACACTTTCAGATACATATGTCGACAGTGATTAATACAACTCGTGCAATTATCCTTTCCAAAATCGATATATGGCTTATGTGCCGAATCAAATATAAGAAGTATTAAGGCACCGTATCACGCTGCAATTAAAAGCAGCTAAATTCGAAATATTTTGTCGGAAGTGTGCATGCCATTAGTAGAAAATCAATCCTAATTTTAAAATTAATTCCAAAGCTTTTTGCATGTCAAGAAAAAAATATCTTTAAAGTTTCTACCAAAATTAAAAGTTGTAATAGACCGCTCAAAATTCAATGCACTATGGTAAGGTGTATCGAATATTCCAATAAAATCACACTACCACAAATGTTCTTCTTTAAGAAACATCCTTTGTAGATACATTATCTATTTATCCCATATCTACAACAACAGCATTAATTTACATGCAAACTTTCTATAATATAATGTTCTATCAAATCTCGAATGGAAAATTTTATTCACCGAAGGATTAAGATCAAATAATATTACTTTCTTTGCTGTTGTATATAAAGGTGATATGATCATTGGACATGGTTTACTTCACACAATTACTGCAGCAACTTCACGGCCGAAATATTAGCTTTTATACAGCAGCCAAATATGTAGCCTAAGTCACCATATACATACTCTTTTTTGTTTATTTTGGCGATAAAGAATACCTTGTACGATTCACATCTGAACTTAAAACTTAGAAACATTATGTGGGTTCTATCGTACGTTGGCACTGTCTCCAGAATTTTGAAAACAAAGATATTTTTAATTTATTCTCAAAGTTCTAGAAGGACATGCAATGGTTCAACTAACAGCATGCCTACAAAAATTTAAATCCTAGGAAGATTTCCAACCGTGTTAGAAGGAGAGTTGACCACAGCAGATTAACACATAAATATTTATTAGATAAATCCCAACGTCCTATTGCTCTACATGTAATACGCAACCTACCATTTCCCATATATTAGACGAGTGTCAAACAAATTTTTCACAATATTAGAATAAAACTGTTCCAATTTCTCCAACCATCAAGATGTTTAAAAAAATATTAACGATCACAACACTTACAACTTCCAGAAATTGATATTAAACTGTAATCTTCTTCACAAATTGTAAAACAAGTTTATATAATTTTACGAGACCAAAGCCTTACCTAGTTCTCTTTTACTTTGTCAATTACTATAATTGTCTTATTGTAATTAATTATTAATAAATAAATAAATAAATAAAATTGTAGGCGAACACCTATTAGTATTCGTATTCATTTCTCTTTTAAATAAATAATTTTTGAGTATTTAATAAAAGCTTCCAAGTACTTACCATTGGATGACTTTTAAGCAGGCGTGTGTGTGGTATACTTCTTCTTGAGCGAGCATGTGGTAGAGTACGATGCTTAAAATGATATTCATGCCCTTGGCCACCCACCAACTGAAAGGACACAGACATAAAAAAGAAACAAATATGTTTTTGTTAAAAAAGACTGGCACCATTATGCATCAGTAATTTCCAAAAATAAAACAAATTTATTTAAATAAAAATAAAAAGAAAATGAGGTTGGTGATTTTCAAATACCTAAAGACAGTTTTATAAATATTTATAATTTGCAGAAAAACGAGTGCGATAATTTCTCATTATTACACATGAATGAATGTTGCCTTAGAGAAAAGGCAAAAAGTATGCTTAAGGGTTTCATAGAAATATAAATATAAAATGTAAGAACAAAATTTATTAATTTGCAATAATAAACTTCTTATTAGTTAATATTTGTTGGTTTAATACTTCTTGGCTTATCATATCATGAAACATCGCAGCAAGTTACTTTAAAGTTAAAAGATGTGCATAAATTTTTGAGAAAGTTTGATTTTTTTTATACCATTATGCTGTCTAAAGTCAAAGTTCGATAAAATTCGAAATTAGCTGACACGAGCTTAAAAAGCACTATTATAGCTCACATCGGATTTTTCAATAAAAAAAATTGTTTTTAATTGTGGCAACACCAACTATATTATAGTTTTGACATTTAGTTTCTTGACGTATTCGCAGTAGATCAATTAGCAATTGCTGCAATGAATTCATTTTCGTACGAAATTCGAATTAAAATAATTATAACCAACTATGAAAATGGTTCTTATGAAACTGCAACTAAAAAAGTCGTTAAATTTAATTCGACAGCCTGGATACAAGAACTGTTGTCATCAACGCGTGTTTCACCGGGTCATTTAACTGAAAACATCGCAGCCGTGAGCCACAGTGTTGAAGCAGATCTAATAGATTTCAATTCCTCGACGTTCTCTATAATTGGGGTTATCCAAAACCACCAACTGGTGCAGGAACTGATGTCGACCGACCATTCACAACGTCGTAGATTCACTCAATTCATTCAGGAACAACCGATTGGTTTTTCTACAAATATCGTTTTCCAGACGAATATGTCTTCCAGAATATGTCAACAAGCAAAATTACCGCATTTGAGGTTCTGAAAATCTTAGAGCGATTATTAAGAAGTCTTTTAATGCTCAACGTGTCACTGTATGGTGCGCTATGTTGTCTGGAGCCCTGATTGGTAGTTTTTTTTTTCGAAAATGAGGCTGTAAATGTGGTGACGGTCAATGGAGATGCTAACAACGTGGATATCACTGAAATGTGGTTTTAACAGGACGATGCCACATGTCACACAGCCAAAGAAACAATCTATTTATTTGCAAACAAAATTTCCCCATCGCATAATTTTATGACAGTCTTCAGTTAACTAGCCAGCCAGATCGTGTAATTTAACACAACTGGATTATTTTTTGTGGAGTTATGTTCAGGACAGAGTCTACACGAATCGATTTCAGCCTAAAAACTCAAAATCCGTGATGTAATTAAGGAAATAGACCCGCTATTTTGCCAATAATTGATTAGAAACGTTGATGAAAGAATCGACATCCGTCAGCGTAGCCGTAGTGGACATTTGCCAGATATCATTTTTCATTCATAATTGCCGAACTTAGTCGAAATTGTCATTTTTATTTTGTTTTAGAAAATAAACTTCATGTTGGGAATTTCCTTCATAACTATTAAAGCGCTTTTGTTTGATGGCTCTAAGTTTTCTTCTTAACCCAGAATATTGATTTCTCGTCCAGAATAGAGTTCTACTTATTTATTAAGAATTTTTCAAATAACTTGGATTTATTTAAAGGATGCGATTCTTTTCTATATTTGCAGCCACATATTACACGTTTTATTTTTGGCATCTTAAATTTTCGACATTTTTAATTAATTTACAAAAAAGAACTATTTAACAGAATGAAGCAGTTAAATTTAAATTCATTATAATTTCTGTACTTAGCCATAATTTGGTTGCTTATCTTTTAATGTTAAAATGGAGAAAAAGCTTTTAGATTTTTTAAAGTTTATAAATTGTAGATAATTTAAACATTAACATTCAAAAATCTTAAAATAATAAATGAACAAAAACCCTAAGTGTATAAGTAGCACAATGTTAAAGCATGCGATAATAAATGGAACAGGATTAAAGTGCAAAATGTTTATTTAAAAAGAACAAGTATTAAATAAACAAAAATATGCACGTGTATGCTAAAATATGTAAATAAACAGTTAAAACATTTTGTTTTAACACACTTTTCACTGATATCTCATAATATTTAATAGTAAGCGATTTGACTGACTTTTTCTTTAAACCACTCGCAACGTTATTAAATTGCTTTTCTCAACTTTGCACTTTCATCAACACACATCAACTGGTTTCAAGCACTTTCCCTCTTTTTTAACGAAAAATGTCAGATTCATTGTGGCAAATAACCCAACAAAGGAAAATTTCTTATCTCACAACCTTTTTCAGGATTTTAGTCACAACTGGCGCGGTTGTGTGTAAGCAGCACTTATCTTGTGTTAAGAGAAGTAGAAGGATAGAGAGAGAGAGAGTTGAGCTTAAAAATATTTGAAAATTTTGCACAAGCATTTAATATACATAAATGATAAATTGTTAACTGTTAATATAAAGTTCACAACTTAATCTTTTCATAATTAAGCGATTTTTTATAATTTCGCAATGGGAATTTTCATTTGCAACTAGAAGTTTTTTTAATAAATTTTATTAATTGTAATTTTAAATTGCAGCAATTGATGGTCCCACTGAAGCCAAATATTTATCGAATTGTTCTGGGTTCTTTAAAAAGAAATATATATACTTATTTTATTATTAAAAAATAAATAAATAGTTTTTCAATAAGACGTTTGTTTTCTAAAACAAAATAAAACAAAAAAATTAGATTAATATGATTCGTTGTATGAGTGATGTATTACGAAGAGAAAAGTTAGACAATTATAAATGAAAAATGACATCTGGCATATATCTATCACGACCACGCTGACAGATATTGATTCTTTCATCGAAGTTTTTAATTACCACTTTCAGACGAAGCCCTTTTTCACTACTCAGGGTATGTTACCAAGAATAATTGCCGCATTTGGGGTTCTGAAAATCCTAGAGTGATTATTGAGAAGCCTTTGCATGCTCAACGTCTCACTTTATGTGCGCTATGTGATCTGAAGGCGTCATTGGGCCGTTTTTTTTTCGAAGATGAGGCTGGAAATGCGGCAATGGCCAGTAGATCACGCTATCACGAGATGTTAACAACTCAGTGTTTGCCTATTATTGACGACGTGTATATCATCGAAATGTGGTTTCAACAGGACGGTGCCGCATCTCACACAGCCAATGAAACCAAACCGAATTTTCCGATTGCATAAATTTTGCGAGAATCAACAGTTAAGTGGCCAATCAGATCGTGTGATTTAACGCCACTGGATTATTTCTTGTAGGGCTAAGTTAATGACAGAGTCTATACGGAGGCAATCGAATCGATTTAAAGCTTAAAACTCAAAATTCTTGATGTGATTAACGAAATAGGATGGCAATTTTGCCAAAAAGTGATTAAAAACTTTGATAATAAGCTTATCTGTATTTAAAAATAGCTGTTTTAAATTATTATTACATTGCAATTCTATAATTTCCAATTGTAGATCAGATAGAACATTCAAAGGATTAACATTTAAAGGCATTAAAAAAATATCTAAACATGGTTGGATTTTTTTAAAGTCAGCAAATCTGGCCTCAAATTCTGAATACAGTTTTAATAAAGATTGTGAAAAGGCTATTAACTTCTCTTCACTCACAGGTCTGCCTCAAAGAATTTAGTCTTGGAAAATGAGTCAAATCGTTTTTTTGAGTTTTAAAAGACCTCAAACTGCCGCAAGTTTCATCTATAAATTGATTTCTTCCCTGTAACTTCTTGTTCAGTTTATTATAGTGCTCGAGTAAATCCGTGAAAAAAGCAAACTCCATGCACCAATTCTTATACTCCAATATTTCCCACTCATCCCAAATTTCAGTTTTGGTTATTAGAAAAACTTTAATTTCTTCGAGAAGACTCCAAACTCTCGAGAAGGCATGCCCACAACTCAGCCACCTGATCTTTGTGTAATAAAGTACATCTAAAAATTCTGCAACTTCCGACTTCGAATGGAATTAATAAATTTTAAAATAATATTAAGTACGTGGCTAATATCCAAGGCAGCCTTGCAAAGAACATCTTGGTGGATTATACAATGTAAAAAAATTGTTTCGCTTTCAGGATTCTGACTTTTATAAACTCCTGCAAACCCCGTATTTTTTCCCACCATATTAGGTGCTCCATCAGTTGTTAAATTAATTAATTTGGAAATTGGGGCATTAAGAGATTCCATCCGCTCTCTAAATTCATCATAAATTATTTTTCCTGTCGTCTTTCCTTTCAAAGATCTCAAACAAGCAAGTTCTTCGGTTATTACAAAGTTTTCATGTACTCCTCTGATAAAAATTAGAAGTTGGGCTGTATCACTCCTGTCAACACTCTCGTCCATAGTGACTGAAAAATACTTAAACTTTTTAAGACGTCCATCGAGTTCATTGGATAAATTAGAAGAAATCGCTTCTATTCTTCTTGTGACCGTTCTAGGTGACTGCCCTATAGATTCGAAATCTTTTACCTTTTCTGGGCATAATACTTTGCCAATGCTAATTAACACATCCTTAATAAATTCTCCTTCAGAAAACGGTTTGTTACTTTTTGCTATTTTATAGGCAACAATGTGACCAGCTAACGTGGAGGATCGCTGGACACTTCTTTGATTTTTAAAAAACATTTGTTGACTAGATATTTTTCTTTTCAATTCCTCTGAATGAACTTTGTTGTCTTTATCTGTCATTTTATAGTACTTCGACCCAAGGTGTTTTGAATTAAAGTGCCTAGCGAGATTATAATATTTTAGTACAGCTACCGGTTCTTGGCAGATAAGACAAATAGGTTTTTGGTTATATTCCATAAAGAAGTACTTCCATGTCCACTCTTTTTGAAATACTCGACATTTCGAATCAATTTTTCTCTTTCTATTTTCGATTGATATTTATGGGGGTATTTACAATACACTTTATTATTTGAATTACACAAATAAAACTGTACGTTGGCGAGATTTCTTTACGTCACGAGATTTACACTTTTACTGATTGCTGATTAATCCATCGCTGGCCCTTTTATATTTGTTGCGCATGTTGTCTCGAATATTCAAGAATCTTCTAGATCTCACATATAATAGTTTTTGTTATGTTATACGTTCAGTTTTCTATATTAGTCGTTAGTGTTTTATGATGTCTATGTTTCTTCTTAGAATATTGCATCACAAAGTTGTTCTTCTCTTGTGTGTACAATATTTCCTAGAAAACTACGCAGTTTGGACACAATACAATCACTGCTCTAGAGAATCAATAGAGTAGGATACTCCTGCGATCGAGCAGCTTCAAAATAGACTTTGAGGGCGCCGGATATAGGTGGTATAAATAGTAGACAGATTGGATGGAGTAAAGTATCTCTTACAGTATATTAGAAAACCGAAGCACTTGAAATCTTCCTTAGAAACATGAAAAATGTGTTTAGTCGATAAGGCAATGAATTTTCATTCTAACAACATCAAGAGATTTCGTAACAGCTATATCAGTCATACTAGCAGGTGCAGTACCATTTCCGAACACAGATCTATGCGTAAGCATGTAACATTGGGTCTAACGGCCATTCTAATCGACTCTATTAGGTTGGCCCGAGTCTGAGATCGTGACAAAAAAAGTCATTTATAAAATAAAAAATAGTGTCAGAGAAAGAACGGAGCTTTCCGACATCCCTGAATTGATCTTGAACTTGTCGGATGAAATCACATCTATAACAACTCATGATAAGATTTATATAAGATAAGATTTATATCTTTACCTAGCCATGTGGCCATAACACAATGGTAAATCAAATCACTTGGGTAATATGTAGCGTGCAGCCACGCCGTAGGAAGCCGAAGAATATCTCTATCCCACAGGTCATTTCTAGTTGCCATTTCGAGAGTGCGGAACAGGGCCAGCCCCCAACTCCTTCCTTAAGAGTTAGAGACTATTCAACTCCTAGTCCAGAACACATGAAATAGCATGTTCACTGGATCCGGATCATTCACCCAGTGTTCTTGGTCAAAATCATTTCATGAGCGCCTGCGAAACCACAACCACCACGATACTCCCCGAAAGGTCAGCCTCAATAATCAGACAGAGAACAGCAAAAGTGAACTATTTCCCGTGGAAATAAAGTGAAAGTTGTCCAGTTGGCTCCTCATAGCCTATAGGAGACTGGACTTCCTTTTACTCCCAAATGACACATGGTAATGGTATGATTCTATTAAGACATATCAATATGCCACCAAAATCAATTAGTTTTGACAGAAGTGTATAATGCCACACTTTATCAAACGCCTTGTAATATCTAAAGCCACCGGAATTTCAAGCCAAAAGTAATCATAGAATCTAGTTATGGACCACGATAATATTCAACAAAATTTTGAGTGCAACGCATCACAGTGGGACCTTTTGACTTTTTTCAATGCAAAAATCATAAGTTTGAAAGTAAAATAGATATTTAAAAATTTTAAAGAGCATTGAAAGAAGAGTCCTCAAGCTTCGAACAGTGTCGGCCTTTGACTATTTTCGTAACCAACATCATAACTGTGCACTCTGGTGTTTTCATTGCAAAATCATAGTTTTGGAAGTTACCAAGATGTATCTAATAGTTAAAAATCACTTAAATTTAAAATCCTTTAGTTTCGAAATAAGTGCTCCCGCATTTTGATAGACACTGTGAATGGTGACACCTTTCGAACTTCTTCTTTTTAAAATTTAAAAAGCTTTTTAAATACCACTTTTTCTGCTTTAAATTTTTAATTACGTTTTTTATTTATATTACAAATATAAATAATAAATAAATGGTATATAATATATAATGATATTGATATAAATAGTATATTTTTTTTTTGAAAACTAGTTGTTTTTATTAGCTAGTTTTCTTTAAAATAGTCATTAACATTGTGAGTGATATCTACTGAAGTTGAGATTATCGGTGATATAATTATGTTCTTCAAAATCCTCTCGAGATCTTACATATCTTCGTGATAAAATAATTGGGCCTGAAGAGGCCGCCAACATATTAAAATCTTGCAAGTACTGGTGTATCTAAAGTGTTTGTAGTCTTGGCTTCTTTTGATAACTCTCCAAATGGTAAGCATTGATATATTTTGTACCGTAGGAGTAAGTTTCTTCTGAGGTTACAATTGAACCAAAAGTTGGGCAGTTTTTGATTGATAATCATCAAACTTTAGACCCATTTATCATTTTGATTTTAACATCCATATCGTGACATCCTGGTAAATTCATAAATAAGTACAACAAAGAACTTTAGCATAATTTTTTAGGTATATTATCGCAGAGAAATAACATTTATGTCGATTATTTGCAACTGTCAGTCCATTTTTCTAAAATAGTTTTAATGTGTTTTTGGTTTCATTGCACAAATGACGCGGGTTATGCGGCTCATTTATCGATTATTCGCAATAAATCGGTCTTTAAAATCGCCCGGCAGAAAAAAATTTTAGAGACCCAAATCGGAGCTGGCTATTAACGGTATCATAAAATTTAGCGCGCAGATTGATTGTTTGGTTAGCTATGTAATATTCTGCTAACACAAATAAATATCTCCCATAAACTCCATAAAAAAACTCCTGCGTTTCCAGCAGAGTTTTCGAAACAAAAGGAACCAATGAAATCACCGCTCTATAATCCATAGTAATTTGCCTCTCACCGTGATTTCGCTTACTTTTTTAAAGAGCTGTACGGATTTTAAATTGTTAAAAATAGCCGCCAAGCAAATACACCTTGGCAGAAAATATAAATATCCGACTGAATAGAATTACTGTAGCACGTACAATCGATTAACTGTAATCAATTAGAACGAATCGTTTGCCTTTAATTTGAAATCATTGCGGAAAATTTAGATCGAATTTATTGCTTTATTTCCACTAAAATGCTTTAAGCAGCAGTATAATACTAAACAAAAACATCGATTGGTATCAAAATAGCATATGATTTTTTTGCGAGAATGTACATCTTTTTATTAAAGTCTTGTAGACGTTTTAGTTACCAAATAATAAACATTAAAACTTCTTCTTCTTCAGTAGTTGGGTTATGTATTCCTCATAAACGCTTCGATTGTTCGATTGTTTTAAAAATCCTTAAAAATATTGATAGCACCTGCATAATAGATAGCTATGATTGCAGTTCTATTAATATTTCAGGTCTACGTAAAGTAAACAGATATACATCTCAAATTGAGTGTTTCTATTTTATTTTATAAAAACATGAAGAAAGATGCTTTACGCAATATGTGTGGGCAAGAAAACAGTAAAATATTATAAACTTCAAAATGACCTTCTTATTAAAACTTATTTTAATCCCATTATTAACCCTTATATGAACAACATTTAAACTTATAATAAGGAAGTTTTGAAATTTTTTAGATACATTTTCTGGTTATTTTTAATAATCCATAATAATGTTTATTTATGTCTTGATATCTTTCTTTTGCAAAGCAGTAAATAATGTGGCACAAAAATAAATTGTTTCCTATCTCGCATGAAAAAATAGGTAAAAAAGATATCCAGCTGAGTCGTTCTCATTCTACCTTTTATTTACATTAACAGGTACCGCTTACAATACATTAAATAAATATATTTAATAACTTTTCTTGTAATAAAACTTAGAACGTACAATTACTTGACAACATAACATCCTAAATGCAACAAAAGCTGATGGAAGAACTTAAACTGCTAGCACCGATCTACATGGAGTCAATTTTTTTTAATTACAATTTGTATTCGGTTTTAGCACCTAAACTGTTAAGCTTTTAAAGAGTGCCAATTGAATAGCAATAGAATAAAATAGGATCGAATAGTGTAATATTATTATTCTTAAATATTCCTGATTGTATTGTTTTCAATCTTTTAAATAATATTTTTTGTTTTATAGTACTTGTATATTCTTTATTTATTTAATTGCTCAGCTTGGAGCAGTAGAATATTTTAAAAGCTCAACTGGGAGCTTTAGAATTAATTATAATTAAATTAATGTTGAACATATCAGTCGGTTATATACCGACTATGAGAATGTTGAAACTAATCTATAGTAAGGGAGAATGGAACTCACTCAAACTTAAAAACTATTCTTACTATATCCACTATTTAATCAGTATTGGTTTAACCAGGCAATCATAAATTTAGATAGTATCCCAAAATTACTGATTGCTTGGTTCTCCAATAT
Source organism: Trichopoda pennipes (assembly GCA_030448955.1). Lineage (NCBI taxonomy): Eukaryota > Metazoa > Arthropoda > Insecta > Diptera > Tachinidae > Trichopoda > Trichopoda pennipes. The sequence continues at coordinate 12,428,350 of JASKUP010000034.1, forward strand.
ATTAAAATAATTATGTAAAAATACTATTAATATTAATATCCTAAAGCAGTATTAGTATTATAATTTTAGCGATAAGTGTAATGTGATCTAAATGTTATTACATTTATTTTGGGATTGTTTTCCCACAAAATAAATGTGTCACTTGAAATGCACCGATCAGTACAACAACAACAGAAGCAAAGTCTATATTAGTTGAAGGCCGTTTAATTGCCGTATGCATAACAATAGTAAACAACTACGCACTGCTAGTGCATTGTACTTTGAGAAATTTGAGTTAGGGTGGTTCCACTACAATAGGTTAATATAGTTGAAATGAATGGACAAAGAGAAGTTGCACTTACTAACGGTTTAGCTTGTTTCCAGATTGAAATTTAAAAAAAAGAAATAATACTTTCCAATATAAACTTAATTGAATTATAAATACAAAATTCTTCAAATAAATAATAGATTCAATAGATCAATTATATGTTTAATTAAGAGAAAAAAGAAATACATTTAAAATAATTCTAAAGTGAAATCAATTGAAAATTTAATTAAAATTTATTCTAATAAAATAAAACATTTAACAGATAAAATCTTTTTCTGTGAAACTGAAGAATAGAATAGTTTAGAACGTAATAGAATAAAATAGAATAAAATAGAATAAAATAGGATAGAATAGAGGGTATGTAATTGAAAGTGGTTACAAGCATCATCCATTCTGAACCCTGCCAAATGAGAAAGCACTTTCATTAAAACTTCCTTTCTGGGTAATCTCGGTATTAAGATTGGTTCTAATTTTTCCAGATCATTATCTTTTAGGAATCACCATCCTCAAAAATACTCTTTGAAGTGTCCTATTCATAATTACAGAAATTTAATCTATTTCTATCATACAACGCCACGGCGCCACTATGATATGCTTTGGTAGCAGAACATTTGGAATTTAGCATAGAATTTATTTTTCTGTACATCATTAATGATCTAGTGGCCATATCCACAATCAATTTAACATGCCACATACATAGCACTTTGGAATCTAATAACGCACCAAACAATCTTGGCGTCTTCTTTTACATCTGTAACAAAATTGTTCACATTTTACACAGACTTGTAAATAGAAATTATCAAAAAATATCTTATTACAGCTATCATTCATGCAAGTTTCACTTCGAATGTAGAAGATACTTGACAAATAATTTGGGTATGATTACTTATACACTTGTATAAAGAGAACACTGAAGATAGCAAGTAGCCGAAACCGGTTTGTTCACAAACCAAATTTGATGAGGGTCGAGGTAAAATCATACCAAAATAAATTAAACCCCGTCGGAAAAGTTAAAGTTAAAAATTGTTCATGGTCCTTCATGGTCCTTAAATGGTCCTTCCTCTTTAACGTCTAAAGCCATTTAAATTGCGGTCGCTATACTCTTCTTCTCTTTATCTTATTTAAAAATTTAAACAATTACTTCTGTAATTAAAATTAATTAAAATTTTTATAATCAACTGTTTTGTAATCTGAAATTGAATTTCATTTATTTACAAATTTAGCCTTTCAAAACCAGCACAGAGTGTGATTTGTTTTACATCCGCGCCTGACCATTAGTCTTAATCAGATGGTGGACAAACCACTATTGTATAATTTGGAAGGTCCTAGATAGCCGAAGCCATAATTCTATGCAACAGAACCACCTAGTTGCAACTTTAATGATTTCAGTACAGCTCTGCAAATCATCACACCTTGCTAAAGAGTTGGAGACTTTCCAACTCCTGTCTAGAACACATGTCAAGCATGCTCACTGGACTGGATCATTCACTTTGCGTGTCATTATCAGTGAGATGATCCTGGCCACCATAGAAAACCATTGGATATGGGGCCGCAAAACCACAACCACCACGATGCTCCCATATAGGGGCCAACCTCAATGATCAGCCAGAGAACTATTAAATGTCTAAAGAGACAAATAATGAACTTTGCGTGTCACTGATCCCCGTGGAAATAAAGTAGAGTTTCCAGTTGACTCCCTGTCTGCCTTCAGGGGACTGGGCTCCCTTTTTCCCCCAGTTGTACAGGTCCAGATAGTTGAGTACTCTATAAGAAGCAATAAATGTGCCCCCGGGGGGTTCAAAACCAGCACATGGCGAATTATGCGTAAGGATTTGACTTTGAAGCCTTACAAGGATCAACTCGTACAGAAATTGAAGCCGACCGACCATTCACATTGCCGTAGATTCACTCAATTCATTCCGGAACAACCGGCTTGTTTTTCTAAAAAAATTATTTCTTCAAAAGAAGCCCATTTTCACTTGTCAGGTTGTGTCAGCCAGCAAAGTTGCCACATTTGGGTTTCTGAAAATCCTAGAGTGATTATTAAGAAGCCTTTGCATGCTCAACTTGTCACTGTATGGTGCGCAATATGGTCTGGAGCCGTGATTGAATTGTTTTTTTTTTCGAATATGAGGCTGTAAATGCAGTAACGGTAAAAGGATCACGCTATCGCCTAATACTGACGACGTAGATAGAAACTAATATGTGGTTGCAACAGGACAATGCCACATGTCACATAGCCAATGAAACGATGAATTTATTGCAAATTTCCCAATCGCGTAATTTCGCGACAATTAGCAGTTAAGTGGCCAGCCAAATCGTGTGATTTGACATCACTGGATTATTTTTTGTAGAGCTATGTCAAGGACAGAGACTATATGGAGCCAATCGAATCGATTTCAGCCTGGTCATTGTGGACATTTCCCAGGAATCATTTTTCATTTAAAATTGCCGAACTTTTCTCTTCGTAATACAATAAAAATTTGATTCATCTTAATCAAAAATTGATTTGTTTTCTTTTAGAACACAGTTATCTTTTTTAAAAAATCTTTAATGCTTTATATAATAATAATACTTGTATAAATTCAAATTAGTTCTAATGCAGAAAACTAACCTTAACCAGAATTGAGAAAAGTTCACTATTGAAAATCAATTCTATATATTGTTACGAAGATGACTTATTTAGTTTTAAAAGAAAATAGTTAACAGTGAGAACAAAATAAACGATCCATTTTACATTTCACTAAGAAATGTTATACATACAAGACAACAATAAAATGATTATAAGAAATTTTACCAAATAAGATAAACAACAGAAAACAAAAACAACTAACACAAAACAAGACAAAACATACAGACAAGCAGGCACCTAAACTGAATGATAATAACGACAACAATATGAGGTGATGTTAAAGTAGAGTATTCTTGTATATGCGGGAACCGCTTAAAAGAACTATATAAGCATCACTTGGTGGTCAAATGAAGTTTAGTCATCAGAGAGTAAAGACAACAAAGTTACCATCGTGTTTATTTTATGTATATTGAATTCGTTGACTTAATTGAAAACTCTAAACTACTGTGTGTTATTATTTTGCAATAAAATAGCTAAAAATAAGAAAGCGTTTCTTAACAGGAATAAACGTAATAATATATTAATTATTCAAATAATATTGAAATATATAACCATAAACCCAGCCATTCATTCAAGCAGCAAGGATACTTTTGCTAACTTTAGCTCCTGTGCAAGTTTTGCAAAAGTATTCAGTTGAACTAAAATTTAAACAAAAAACAACTTCTAGCCAGTACACAGTGGCAGGAGATCTAAAAGAATGTAGATGATGTGAGATATTGTTTATTTGTTATTTGAGAACATCATAACAAAGAAAATTTGTACTTTTCCTTTGGGTCTTTAAATTATTTATTCAAAACAGAATTCAAAGTGAAAGTTTGTTTAAAAAAAAATGCATACAAAAATAAAATTCCACCATAATATACCCTACAGCGTACTGTACATCAAACATTTTTGAAAATGAGTGGAAAAAAATCTGAAGTTTCTAAATGAGGAAAAAGATTTTTATCAAAAGCGACATGGGTACAGCGGAGATGTAGTGGCGAAAATAACTCATTTTACACACGACTGTTGTGGTGGCATTACCAATTTTCCAAAGCTGCTATACGATTTAAATAAATTTGGCTTTAGATTGGCTGCAATTAAAATATTTCCATAATTTTCTCTCACATATGACTGCACCAAACTGTCAATGCATAATACCAAAGTTATATAAAATATTATTGTCAAAAATAACAAAACAAAACGGGTAAATATTAATTTCTTCTGTAAACGAAACTGTAGCAACTTTTATGACTTTCTCTAAACTCGACATCTCCCGAGCCTTCGGAGAAAAATAATGAAAATTATTTGAAAATAAAAGTATTTACGAGGTTAGCATAGTTTTAGATACAGATTTATTTTCATCCTTTCTAAGATCTCTTGATGTACAGCGTAGGATATATTGTGGTCGGATTTACTTTTGTATGTACGTACTATTTAAACAAAATTTCATTTTGAATTCTGTCTTGAATAAATAATTTAAAAAGCTAAAAACCTTAAGCAAAAAACAGAGAAAGAAAATAATTTCGTTATCGTGTTGTTCTCAAATAACAAATTAACAAAACATTAACTTTTATCGTGAAATGTTTGCATTTCAGTTCAGGTTTCAACAAAGTCAAAGTCCTTGAAATTGTTAAAGATTTTTAAAAGTTCTACGCACGTTGAATGCAAATAAATAAATACTGTAAATAAAATAAAAACTTTTAAATTTAATATTAAAACACTTTTTTGCACTTGTACGTTTATAAATTCTATTATCCGGCTGTTGTTTCTAATATCATTCCATATTTTGTTGCTCATAATCTTAAAATAACACAAATGAGTAGTGCAACTATCGGGTTTGTTTTTCAATTGCAGCAACACCAACAACATGATAGTTTTGACATTTAGTTTTTTGACGTATTCGTAGCAGATGTATTAGCAATTGTTACAATGAATTTAATTTCGCACGAAAATCGCATTAAAATAATTAAAATCCACTATGAAAATGGTGGCTCTGCTAAAGTTAATTTTCGTAAAATTCGTAATATTATCGGACAACATAATCGTCTTACTGAGACGGCTATTAAGAATTTGGTCGTTAATTTAAGTCGACAGGCCTGATACAAAATATGCGAACACCAACGCGTGTTAGACCGGTGCGTTCAACTGAAAACATTGCAGCCGTGAGCCATAGTTTTAAAGCAGATCCAAATTTATCAATTCCGCGACATTCTCAACAATTGGGGTTATCAAAACCACCACATGGCGAATTATGCGTAAGCCTCACAAGGTTCAACTGATGCAGAAATTGAAGCCAACCGACCATTAACATCGCCGTAAATCCGCTCAATTCATTCAGGAACAAACGGCTGGTTTTTCTGAAAAAATCATTTTTTCAGATGAAGCCTGAAAAATTTGTGCTTCTGAAATTCCTTGAGCGATTATTGAACAGCCTTTGCATGCTCAACACGTCACTGTATGATGCGCTATGTGGTCTGGAGGAGCGATTGGGTCGCTTTTTTCGAAGATGACGCTGGAAATTTGGTAACCGTAAATGGATAACGCTATCGCGAGTTGCTAACAACTCAATTTTGACCTGCAATGTGGTTTCAACAGCCAATAATTTATTGCAAAGTAAACTGCCCGATGGCATAACTTCACAACAATCAGCAGCTAAGTGGCCAGCCAGATCGTGTGATTTAACACCACTGAATTGTTTTTTGCGGAGCTATGTTAAGGACAGAGTCTTTACGGAGCCAATCGAATCGATTTTACCTTTAAAACTCTAAATCCGTGATATGATTACCAAAATTGGACCGCCATTTTTCCAAAAGTTGATTAAAAACTTTGATGAAAGAATTGACAGCTTTTTGCGTGGTCATGGTGGACATTTGCCAGATATCATTTTTCATTTATAATTGCCAAACTTTTTTCTTGGTAATACAATGAAAATTTTTATTATCTTAATCTAAATTTGTTATTTTTATTCTTCTTCTTGTTGAAAATAACAACAAAAAAAATTAGAACGATTAATCTCTAAGCAGTAACAAGTACGAGTACATTTTTATACTATCTACAAGAAACCCTTTTTAATACTAATTATCAAAAAGTTTTTCTTCGCAAAATTAATTTCATTAAAATTTTAAAATTTTACAATTTTAAAGTGCTTAAGTAACCGGTTTCTGATAGAAACTATTTTTATGCTTACTAGAAAGTATAAACTAATTTTTATTTTTAAAAACCTTCTTCAAGTGCTGAGCAAAAATTTCTATTTTACGTTTCCTGACCATATAAATCATAGACAGTCAAAACCAATCAAAACTTAAACAAACTACAAAATAGTATACTTAAGTTTTGCTTAAATATAATTTTGACATTAAATTGAATTTAAATATGAAGAGGAATAATTATCAGCATATGGCAACTAAACTGTGAATTAACAGAACATAAGGATACAATATTGTATGGTTGAAAGTGTATGTGCAAAAGTTTCCATATTGTGGAATGATAATGATACAATATTTAGTTGACGTATAAGTACGTGTATGTGTGTATGTGTGTGTGTGTGCGGGTGTATGTTTGTGTGTAGAAATAACTGTTGGCTGTTATAATATTTGTATAAAAAGTTTATTCAAGATTTTACTTATGAATGCCCATGTATGTTTGTATATTAAATTATTTCAACTTCCTTGAAAATGTTCATTCTCATTCTATCAATGGGATGATTTAAATTCTGTCTAATTATATTAAGTAGTATGTATGTATGTATGTATCTCACAGTTCCTTTAGGGCCGTAATACAAGTTATTTCACTGACTGTGGGTGTAGGTGTGTGTGTGTCTTGTTAAACAAAAGAATATTAATATAATTTAATATAATATAAAAATAAAAAGAAGATTGTCCAGAACTTCGTACACAAGTTTTTAACAATGCGACAAATTATTTCTGCAGGTACAGGTATTTCTCTCAAATAACAAAAGTTTACAGTCAATAATGATAATATCACTATAATTTAGAATATTAGTATTTTGCATTGCGTGTAATCTTCATTATTAGGTGTAGATTAAAATAATAGTTTCAATAGCATTTTTATTTATTGCTGTTCGATAAAACCCAAAATAAGTGTCCAATTTTTCTTTGTGCTCTGAAACTTATAAAGGAGCAGCTACTAAATACCATTGTGCATCACGTATACAAAAATTACAATCCAATTCCGCAAATTTACAGTTCTGGGCCAAGGCATAAATGTGGCAAATGTCCCAAGTACAATTATTTAAGTGGAAACAAAATAACCTCTTTATTGATAAATGGAAAAATTTCTTAGTCTCATTAACTATAAAGAATTCTTCTAGTTTAATTATATAAAATTTAGTATTTCAAATCCACATTATGGGATCAAATTAATTACAATCCTACGAAAAATTGTTTTTAACAACTTACATACGATGTAAACACGATTAAAATTGTAGAAGAAGGCAAACTTGCCTATTGTCAAATTAAGCAGAAAGTCGCCAACTTCAAGTTGCCTTTTTGAAGTATCAAGGCAGTGACATCAAAAGAATTGAAACACATACATAAACATGGACTTCCTGATGAAGATTTTCATAATCTATGTGGAGAGTCCATAACTATACCTAAACAAAATGTTAGATCTAACCATGACAACTTCAAACAAAGTTAGCAGGATTTAATAGCATTTACATTCACATAAAATTGCTTTTAAAATAACAAACAGGCTGCATTAATAGCTTGTTTTCTCAGGAACCACACTTTATGAGTTATTATAGATGGGGTTTCATCAGACGAATTCAAGATTAATTCAGGGGTATCGCAAGGCTCCATTTTTTCTCCCTTCTTTGTCAAACTTTCAATCCCATTTAGTCTTTCGCAGACGACAGCACCATTTGTCATTCGTATTACTTTAGCAATAAACCGAACCAGTTGGAGGTGAGTTCCAAAAGGCGGAACATAAATGCTACACTCAATCACAATCTCGCGAATATCTTGGAATGTGGTCGTGGAATATTGCATGTTTACGCATAGATCTGTGTTCGGGATTGGTGCTACATTTGTTACTATGGGTAACATAGGTATTACGGAATCGGACGTTCTCGATGTTCTTGGCATGGAAATTCAGTGTGATGTTCAATGGACTAAACACATTTTTCAAGTTTCTAAAAAACTTTTAAGTTACCACGGTTATCTAAAACGGTGTAAGAGATACTTCACTCCATCCGATCTACGTACTGTTTATACCATCTTATGTATGGCCCGAGAAGGCGGTTAAAAATATATAACTTTTGAACGGATCGTTTTTCGCGTTTTTTTTGTCTACTAAGTGAGATCATAGGCTTTCATTTAAGTTATAAAAATTTTAAATCGACCATTTAGAAAACTAGTTGCGATAGGTTTAAAAATACATTCTAAGTTTTAGCTGATTTTTAGTACGAAAGTAAAATATTAAAACTTGTTCAAAGAGTTTGTTTTAGAAAAAGTCTTATATTTCGATTCACGTTTAGAACTTATACTTATTAAAATCTTAAATTTAGTCAGATAGGGCCAAGCCCCGTGAAATTTTTAGTACGAAGGCCAAAGGTTGGTTCTTTGAAACAATTTGAGTTAAAAATTAGCTCATTAAGTAGCAAACATGAAAAATATATTCACTGATTCAAATTTACTTTAGATAAGGAGGTATTTGAGTCCAAAATAAACATAAATACTACTCGTATATGTAAAATTTTGTTGTAAATTGATTAATACTTTATTAGTGTACAAAAGAATGAAATACATACAGATAACTCTTGTGTTTGGAAAAATTACTTTTAATTAAACAACTTTAGTAAAAATTTCTTCTAAATAGCCTTGATTTTTATCTTCTAGAAGCAATTTAGCTTCTACATCTAGTTCAATAGAAGTAGTTTTACATTTTTGCCAGGTATTGGACATATAGGGATCTGTTGTGCATAATAAAATAACAATCAAGTCTTCATTACTACAATATCTAGACATTTTCCTTGTGTTATTATCACGAAGGAATCTATAGTCTTTGTTTCGTTCTTCTTGTGCCTCTTCAGATAGATCTCCTATTGGTAGCATATTGTGTTAAATTATTTGTTCCCCATGGTACAAAATTTTATGAACTGTGGATGGCATATATCTCCAAGAATATTTTTTGTTGTAAAGTATAGCTGTTTTTCTGGTGTGCTCTCCAATTTTTTTGCATTTAACTTTCTGCTGCATGTTAGAACTCTTTAATTAATACTGAATCTCCTTATTAGTTCCAAATCTACTCCTGTGATAGACACTGCAGTTTCTGGATATGAAAAAAATCTTCTTGCAGTGTTTCCATCATTTGTGTTCACATCCCTTGGCTGATCGATAATAAGGCCTTTTTCTAAATATTTTTCTTGAATTTGTTTTTTTTTAGTTTCTTTTTGCTTCATTTTCCTTATTTTTTCGCACTATTTCGCCCAACGAACAAAATCCAATCAAGGTATTCTAGTATGAAGAGGAGACAATCCGAATTCGTAGGCTGACTTAAAAGTGTTATCTTCTGGAATTGCTTGGCTTAATTGACTTGATGTCTACTTGCATATAATGCAACTTAATGATGCCTTTGTATCAGTTAAAGCTTGTGCAACTTTTCGATCAATCATTGTGAGATACATTTTTAAATTTACTTAAAATTCCTGTTCATCAACAGTATATATTACAGGTTGAAAGTCTTTAATTTCATCTTTTATTATTTTTGATTTTGTATTTCCACCTGTAAGAGCGTTGCATAAATATCAATGGTTTGTTTTTATGCCGAAAGCCAAGCAATTTAACAATTTGAAAAAAAAACTATTTTACAATCAATGCAAATCAATTTAAAAAGCAAAGTACTTTTGTGATCTAAATTTTATCAATTTATGTTATTTTAAGTAGGCAAAATATTTTTGTGATCAACTGTTCATATCTTTGAAATTGACTAAAAATTTTTGTTTTCTTTATAAAAATATGCATTTTCATCTGAACAACATCTCTCATAAAGGTGATTTGAAAAATAAATAACATGCTTACAAAATAGCACAACAGAAAAAAAAATTTTAATTCCAGTTTGCAAAAATTTCCGCCCTTGTGTCAGAAAAATTGTTTTGGTGCTCACGGTCGGATCCTGCTACAATGGGGTATAGAAAACATTTAGGGCTATGACACAGTGCTAATGCTTTTACATTCCCTTACGAACTTTAGAAGTTATGATCTATTAAGTAAGAGAATTTAGAAAACATTTGGACCTCTAAAAAAATTAATTTCTAAAAATCAAAAATCCATCAAACATAGTTCAGTTTTCTTACGCTAATAGCTAACAAATCACGCTATTATACATAGTTTATTTCGTTTAAAAATCTTGTATAGCAAAAAAGTTATAGATGTTTAAAAATCAAAAATTTACTAAGAATTTTCTCATTTTAGCAAAATACTGAAAATGCTCATTTTGAATCACCCTGTTCAGTGTGATATAGTTAAAATAAAGTTTTAATATTTTGGCTCCCGAGGTACACTAGTATCTACTTTCGAATGAACTTTAAAATTTTACAATGACCATGAAAAAAGCACTTTTGGCCACCTTCTCGTAAAAATGATCCACTGTGCGGCGAAAAGAAAGAACAACTAACTGAATGTGATTATTTAAAAAAAGATCAATGAAAAAAGGGTTGGATTGAGTATAGACTGTGAGTAACCAAATTAATATAGACTATACGTCAATCTTATTCCTTATTCTTTGTATACTATTTGCCTAAATTGTTTATTTCAGTAGAAGACGTTTGCAACGTGCACTATTTAAAATAGACAGAAGCAGAAAATGCTGCATTACAATCTATATTGGCTAAATTTTTCTGCTTTATTTAAAAACTATCAAAAAAAAATTTAGTAACAATTCAGACTCTCAAAATATGCCAAAATTTCCATTGAGTTAATGCCTCCAAAGACTGTGAATAACCTTAAAAAACTCAAAATGTTATACAACAAAAAATTTAAATAATATTTTGTTATTGTATTTTACAAATTACCACATTAACCCCGCCCACAAATTCGAGTTTAAAATAGATTTCTATGTAAATTTGATTACTAAACAGAAATTTAACTTGATTTGTCATAAAAACACATATCCAGTTTTAATACAGTTATTATTTCCCGTCTTATCTGGCTGTTATTCGTTCTTTTCGTGAAATATAAACAGCATAATACCAGTTTTAATGTTTACTTTTAGGAAAATTTTCTTAAACTGCAACATTTTTAAACGGAAAACTGTTATTTTAACTAGAACAGTGTATTTTTACAGAGAATGTAGAACATTTGTTTATCAAGACATTAAGAAACAAAGAGCAGCATCTACTGAACTGAAATTATTCCGAAAACAAACGTGCATTGAAAATTATTTGCCTTCACAATCTATATGTAAATAACAGATTTTGTGTTTGTAATTTTAAAAATCTTAATTTAAATTTATAGCAAATTTCTTTCCTTACAGAAAGTTGAAGATATTAAATTTTTCCTTAGCAATTGTCCAGCAAAAATTTATCGGTAACCATATTTTTCGATAGAACATTTCAATAGCCCACATTTTTCGATAACTAAAATTTTCTGAAGTTATATTAGAAAAATTGTCGATAACAAAAATTTGTCGATAATAGATTTTTCGTCGAAAAATTTCGATAACCAAAATTTTCAAAAGAAGATTTTACTGTAACAACATTTTTCGTTAACTGAAATTTTCTAAAATAATGTTAGAAAACTTTTCGATAACTTAAATTTTCTAACGATATTTATCGAAAACTTAAATGTTCTAATGAAAATGTTTCGATAACTTAAATTCTCTAACGAAAATTTAACGATAACTTTAATTTTCGAACAAAAATTTAGCTTTAACTTAAATATTCTGAAGTTATGTTAGAAAATTTATCGGTAACCAAATTTTTCGATAGAAAATTTCGATAGCCCATATTTTACGATAACTAAAATTTTCTAAAATTATATTAGAAAAATTGTCTATAACGAAAATTTGTCGATAATAGATTTTTCGTCGAAAAATTTCGATAACCAAAATTTTCAAAAGAAGATTTATCTGTAACAACATTTTTCGTTAACTAAAATTTTCTAAAATAATGTTAGAAAACTTTTCGATAACTTAAATTTTCTAACGACATTTATCGAGAACTTAAATGTTCTAATGAAAATGTATCGATAACTTGAATTCTCTAACGAAAATTTAACGATAACTTAAATTTTCGAACAAAAATTTAACGTTAACTTAAATTTTCGAACAAAAATTTAGCGTTAACTTTAATATTCTGGAGTTATATTAGAAAATTTATCGGTAACCAAATTTTTCGATAGAAAATTTCGATAGCCCATATTTTACGATAACTAAAATTTTCTAAAACTATATTAGAAAAATTGTCGATAACGAAAATTTATCGATAATAGATTTTTCGTTGAAAAATTTCGATAACCAAAATTTTCAAACGAAGATTTATCTGTAACAACACTTTTCGTTAACTGGAATTTTCTAAAATAATGTTAGAAAGATAACTTGAATTTTCTAACGATATTTATCGATAACTTAAATGTTCTAATGAAAATGTATCGATAACTTAAATTCTCTAACGAAAATTTAACGATAACTTAAATTCTCTAACGAAAACTTAACGATAACTTAAATTTTCTAACGAATATTTAACGATAACTTAAATTTTCTAACGAACATTTTATCGATAACTTAAATTTTTCTAACGAAAACTTACCGATAACTAATCGATAAATTTTTCGAAAATACTGATAAAATTAAAATACTAATCAAATTAAATTACTGATTGTTGGCATTTGAAAATTACTAATAATAATAAATATCTTTTTTCTTTTTTATGATCTTTTTTATATATTTTTTTTTCTTCACGATATTTCGCTTTTCCTTTGGAAAGCTTCTTCAGGAAAAAATTTTTATATTTTTGAAAACAAAAAATTTTTCAAAAATATAAAATTTTTTCCTGAAGAAGCTTTCCAAAGGAAAGCGAAATATCGTGAAGAAAAAAAATATATAAAAAAGATCATAAAAAAGAAAATAGATATTTATTAAAGATAAATAAAAAAAGATCGGTTAAAAAAACAATAAAAATTACTAATAATAGTTTTCTCAATTAAGAAATGTTTTTTAACCTTCCATTTTTTTGCATGTCACAAAATTTAACGTAAAAATGAGTTTTACAAGAGTTTTGAATTATTTTGCGATGTTGATTGCAATTGCTAATTTTTCTATTATACAATATCTTCCATACTTTGTCGAAATTTAAAATTTTAGGCGAATTTTTGAATTTTTAAGATATTTAGTGTGTCGAAAAACAATTATTTTTTTGCGATATTTTTCCCTAACTTGATATTCCATACAAAGAACCACTGGTTGTATTTTATACTAATATTATATAGCAATATAATACGAAATTAATAATTATAAATAACAACTCTCTTTTGGACTCTATAGTAGAAAACCACTAAAAATGATTAAATCTTAATTTTATACTCTCTTGAAGGAACAGAGTATGAGAATAATATATTTTAGTTTCCGTATGAAAATATTTTCTAAAATTTATTTATATAGAAATTTATGTACTCTGCAAGAAAAGCTACACAAATTTCTTAAGCAAAATAAGTTTAATTAAACATATATGTATCGTAGTCATACAAATAACACTTTACACAGCCAGTTTTATTCACTCACACTCCATCAGCAGCTCAATGTGACTTCATTATTTCATTAATTTACAACATCAATATTCTGTTTTCAGTTTTGTGCTTTTATGTTTTCTAAAGGACGGCATGTCGCGTTATTACAAACATAATTGTGGAATCCAAATAAATTCATTTGAGTTTAATTTTTTGCAGCTGAGTTCTTGTATTTTTTACGTTACTGTTTGTTAAAGCCACATGACTTTTAAACTTAATTTCTTTGTTCGTCATATTTTTATGGCTTTGATTCTGATTGAAGATTTTAAATAATATAATCGTAAAGTTTTGATTTAGTTTTTGAACTTAATATTAAAAAACGATGCTTTAAAGAGTCACTTTATTCAACAGGTAGTTCTGTACCAACTAATCGCCAACGGGGACGAATAAAATGTGTTTAGACCGACTGTTTTCCGACCTTGTAAGCTAGTGCGCGAACATGTCATGATTATGGCACGATGTAACAGAAAAGAAAAAATAAAACTGAAGTTTTCCAAAAACAAAAAAAAATGTGTTTTTAAGACAATTTACTTTCTAACCGCAAATTCGCGCACCCGTTAGTTTGTGGAATATCATAAAATTGACAAGGGAGCGAATGTCTTTCGATTGAACTTTTAAAGGGCCATTTCTTTGTGTTAGTACACATTGATATGTAAGTTACAGGTATATGCCATCCTTATCCGTACTTAATAACCTTTGAGTACAAAGAAAAAGGTTACAGATATATATTTCACGTACGCTAGCTAAGCCGTTCTAAGAGCCTGAATTTTAGTTAACCGAAAATCTAGGCTAGTAACGAACTATATAACATTGATATTATATGGGCTTCCAATCCATGAGGTTCAAGTTGGTAACGAGCAGGCAGACCTTTTAAATAACATAGAGGCACAGAGAACCAGAACTATTCTTTTGAAATTTCAAGGACCAAAATAGTTCATGGGCCGAAGAGGAGTTTTCTCGTCAGTGGAAAGCTCTGACAAAAATCACTCTGGAAAGCGTTAAATTACTGCTACTGCCAGTTAACAAAATGAATTAAAGTTACTCGCAAGATGGTTCACCGGTCATTTGCCGATTTTATAGTGCAGTTCACTATAAAACCTCGGAGCAAGTTCTCTTTGTGCCTCCTGCCTTTACGTCTTATAGGATTTCTAGGAAATTCCCTAGTGACTCTGAAAAGTGTGACTTTAATATCCAAGGGCGATGTTTTTTGTGGGAACGGCCAATCAAAATGTTTTCATGTGCCTCTATTTTCATCACGTCTATTCTTTTTTATGCTTTTCTAAATTTCAAACCTAAATGTCTAACAATTCAAAATAGCGGGTGAGATAATTGATAATTTCAGTTTAATACATAATAAAATGTAATGTCGGACAAATAATTGGGGCAAATGGCCCAAGAGCAGCTTAATTACAATAACGACAATTGACATTGCCAAATCAAGAAATCACGGGAACAGGATAATTATCATAGAACAACTGAACTGTTTGGGGGAATGTATGGCTTATGGCGCCCTCTTGTTAAAGCCAAAGGTCACCCAAAAGTAACTACAAAAAATTGGTTACAACAGTTTGGTAGCGCACAAAATTCACTGTGACACCGATTCCTTGCTTATTATTTTTGAAAAACTATCGCACCAATGATGCCGTTTGAATACAAACCGCAGCATGCGGCTAATTACTTTGGCCGTAATGGTATTTCGAAGAATTCTTGTGGATTTTGTGAGCCTCATATATGACAATTTTGTTTTCTATAGAATCGCCTAATTGAAAATAAGCCTCAGCACTAAAGATAATTTTGTTGAAAAATGCGTTTTGTTTTCATCTAATTTTGCAAACAGCCAATTCAAAAACGTTTAGCGCAAACAATGGACGCTCGAGTTTAACTCTTAACGAATTTAACTTTATAAGCGTAAAGACGAAGACCTTTATGCAAAATGTTTGAACGTCGACGAGTTAATGTTCGAAATTTATTCTCAACATGAGCGTATTACGCGTATTTTTCATCTGACCTTTTTTACACCATGGTCTAAGCCCATTGCTACAGCCTTCGTTCTAACCTTACAAGTGCTTTCTACATTTTTCTTTGACAATGCATTTATTACCTTTAGGTCTTTTTTTTCTATTTCACAAGCTTTTCCACCTTCTGATGCGACTACCTCTTCATTACTATTTTTTATATTCAACATCTTTGCTGATAGTACGAAGCGATCCTTTGTCGTCTATCGTTTGCTCGTCAGCCGCCTAACCAACCAGAATTCATCATTTAACACCACTGGATTTAATTTTTTGTGGTGTTATGTTAAGGACAGATCCATACGCATCCAGCTGAATCGATTTCAGCCTTAAAACTTAATATCAGTGATGTGATTAACAAAATATGACCACCATTTTGCCAAAACGTAATTAAAAACTTTGATGAAAGAATCGACATCTGTCAGCGTGGTCGTGGTGGATTTTTGCCATATATTATTTTTCATTCATTATTGCCAAACTTTTCTCTTCGTAACACGATAAAAATTTGAATTATCTTAAAGAAAATTTTTTGCTGAAAAGCCCTTTACAATTTAGGACACGGCTTGAGAATGATGTCTGCACATCGAAAGCGCTCGCTGTTCATACCGAACATACAGCCAGCAAAGACGAAAAGAAATGGAAACAGTATGGCGGATCAAATCCAAACAACTTAATAACTTTGAGTTAATTAACGTATTTAAATTTGTATTCAAAATAATTTAAATAAATTATTTTTAATAAATCAAACTGAATAAATCCTGTCAAGAAGTTTTTGTTAGTCAATTTCGTATTTATAAACGCTGAGACGTAATTAAAAAGCAACAACCTCAACAATATTCTTCATACAACAGCCTTTCCTTTCTTTTTCACATTCTTTAAATTTAAAAATTTTTTTTGACAATTCAACAAATATTTTTACGATATCTCCCAGATAACGCCCACGTACGTACCTACACATGTTTCTTTACAACAGTCAAAAGAGAAAAATTTCCATAATAATTACCTCGCCGTTATGAAAACAAACTGTATAAAACTGTAGTCGTACGCAAATCATTTGAGCTTCTCCCTCGACTAGACAGAAAACTGGTTTTTTTAAATAAAACTTATTTATTCATAATAACAATCAACTAATGTCTCATTATAACTCAAATAACATTAAATAATTATTATTTCAAAAATATGAAAACAGGCGAAGGCCAGAAATATTTGTTTATCATTTTGTAAAATTTTTTAATTTGTTAAATGACAAAATTTTTGTTTTAAGATTTGATTATGCCACACAAAGGAGTAAAGAGATTTGTATTTAAAACAACAAAAATTTTTGTTGTTTTTAGTCATAATTTGATTGAATAAGAACGAAATTAATAAGCAATGTGTATGTGCAATAAAGGTGTTTTTAACAAGAAGTTTATTTTCTAATTAAGGTTAAGATGATTCAAATTTGTATTGCATTGCGACTTATAAAAAAAAGTTCGGGAACTAAGAATAAAAAATTATATCCAGCAAATGTCCACCACAACCACGCTGCCAGATGTCAATTCTTCCATCAAAGTTTTTACTCACTTTTTGGATAAATGGCAGTTCTATTTCAATATTCACATCACGAATTTTAAGTTTTAAGGCTGAAATCGATTCGCTTGGCTCCGTATAGACTCTGTCCTGTTATAACCACATGTCCCCCGCTGGCACATGATAGTCTTTATGGATCCTACTTCTTTTATCTAGACTGGTGTCTTTCGGGGTAAAAGGGAGCCCAGACCCCTTCAAGGTTAGTAGGAGCCACCTGGACAATTGTATGATGCCAATGATCTTCGTGTGCTCACACGTTGTCTCAATCGGGCATTTTCTCTTATTATATTTTATCTTTTTTCGCTTCCGTTATGTGAATACATTTGTTGCTGGCTTGCATGTCTTGTGCGGCGGCCGATGTTCGCACGTCGTCCTCTCGGCATTTTAGACAATGGATAGACTTATGAATTTAACTTCAAATGCACGATCCACATAATTTACACAGTTGAATGACCCCCCGGGGGCAAATAAATATGGTCTTTATAGAACTTCTACTATCTAGACACAGTGCAACTGGGGAAAAAGGGAGCCCAGTCCCCTGAAGTCAGCAGGGGTACAACTGGAAACTCCACTTTATTTCCACGGGAATCAGTGGCCCGCAGAAGTTCGTTGTTTGTCTCTTTAAACACTTAACTGTTCTCTGGCTGATTATTAAGGTTGGCCCTTTTGGGAGTATCGTGGTGGCTGTGTGTTTCGAGGCCCTCGTGAGAGTTTGTGGGTCGGATTATTCACAATGAACACAATGAATGGTCCAGTGAGTATGAATGCCATCGTGTTCTAAATTATATAAAGCTTCATGCGTTCTGGACCAGGAGTTGGATAGTCTCCAACTCTTTAGCAAGAAGTAAAGGCTGCGACCTACTCCGGGCTTTTGAAATTGCTACTAGAAGTGACCAGAAGATATACTTATCCGATGGCTCAATTAAGCCTACAGACCATATAAAGCTGTAGGATTTTCAGAAGCCCAAATGTGCCAATTTCGTCTGAAAAAAAAATATTTTTTCAGAAAAACAAGCCAGTTGTTCCTAAATGAATTGAACCAATCTATGACGATCTGAATGGTCGATCGGCTGCACTTCCCGCACCAGTTAAATCTTGTAAGGCTTCAAACTCGAATTTCACCCTAACGCCAATTGGTGAGAATGTCGAGGAATTGACAAATTTGGATCTGCTTCAACGCAGTGGTTCACCGCTGCGATGTTTTCAGTTGAACGACCCGATCGAATACGGGTTGGTATTCGCACATTTTGTATCGAGCCTGTCAAATCAAATTTAACGACCGAATTTTTGATAGCAGTCTCAGAAGGACGATTAAGTTGTCCGAAGATATTTGACGAAATGTAGCTTTAACAGAATCACCAATTTCATAGTGGATTTTAATTATTCGAATTCATTGTAACCATTGCCAATGCATTGTATACTAAGAATACGTCAAAGGACTAAATGTCATGTTGTTGGTATTTCCACAACTGAAAAACAAATTTCTTGTTAAAAAACCCGATATTGTTATGTTGTTATGTGTTGATAAAAAATCAAAATAAAAGAAGACATTTACATATTTAGCATACAGTTTGACACACGGCGAGCAAGTTTTTAACACCCATAATCTTGGAGATAATCCAGTTTATATAGCTTCGTACTCCAGACTTGTGGTGGCTATTCTACAACTATTATTTTTCCATACAAATAAGAATTTTTCATGTTCTATATTAATTTAAAAGACAAGCTAAGACTAAACGATGCTCTTCTTTGTTTAGCTTTTTAGCATCACATTTTTAAAATTCAACTAATAAGGGTAAAGATTTTCTATCAAACTACTTTAAGCAATTTGTTCTCTGATGTATTAAATTTCATTATGAAAATAACTTCTTATAATGGAGTAGAAATCTTTATAAATTGGTTCTTATTATAGATTATTTTCTTGTTAGAAAAACATTAAGATGATATAAAACGACTTCTATTTACAAAGTAGACGTACATAAGTATGTTTGCTTTCCAAAGCACATTTGCCTTGCACTCGTATTAAATGGGAGCTTAGTTGCATTTTTTCTAATTCCTTTTAAAAGATGAACTTTTAATCAGCACAGCTGAATAGTAGTTTAAACTAACTTGTACTGCTTAAATAATGATAATAGTAAAGTAAAACTTTATTAGTATGAAAAAGAGATGGAAAAAGTAAAAGTTACGTGATATTAATATGAAAAGTACGACAAGAGAATTGTGTGGGCCAATTCAATTAAACGCAAATTGGTTTTGGACCCTTAATTCATAATTATAATATACAGTATATAATTCACTTTCTTAGCTAGAAATGTTTTATCAAAATATCAAAAGGAGCATTACAATTCTATTCCTAAGTGTTTTATGCTTAAAAGGATTTTAGTTTGCTAAAATTTCATTAAAATCCACACAAAACATTATCAACTTTCAATTTGTACGTGTCTATCTTCTCTTTCTCTCTCTCTCTCTCTCTCTATCTCTCCCTCTTTATCTCCCTCTTTCTCTTCCTCTCTCTTTCTATACATATTTAACACCTCTCCCCGTACTTTAAAAATAAAACGCTTTTGACATTAGTGGGTCAATTTTGCCCAACACAAAGTATTCAAATATTGATTAAGTTTTATTGTATTTTTTTACATTTATACAATATGGGTTGCATAATGGGTTTTGCAAATAATTTTTGAAATTGGCCACATTTATTAGAAAGGAAAAAAAGTTCCTTTTTCTAATTACTGACTTGCGAAACTATAGCTGAATCACTTTGCATGCATTTCAAGAATGCTTTAACATTGACTACTTTGTGTCATGTTTGACTTACGGGATATTTTCCAGTTTATTAAGTCCATACCTAAGTTTTCCAAGAAACTATGGCCATCGGTAAGTTCTCATTTTACAGGTATAAGTTTTTATTAATTGGTCTAAACTATCTACCCCGGATTTCGTTTCATTGTAAAAGTGAATGATTTCAGGCGTTTTGGTGATACCTCTTATTGCTGAGCAAAAACACAGATCGTTTCACATTATGGTTGTTTTGTTTTCATTATCGAAGAGGAAAAAAGCAAAAAACTTTTGTTATTCCCTACAGTAGTAGCCGTTGTAATACTTCGTCTTAACAACTCAATACCAATTTTGACCCAAGTGTACCGAATACGGAAGTTTTCACACACACACATACACACACCTTCGTAAAAGATCTACAGGAATTATATTTTATATTTAAATAGTATTCGCTTAAAAATAGTTGCATTAAATTCGCAGAGTATTTAAAAACCAAATCAGCAATAAAAACTGTTTAGCCAGGATAAGGGTTAACTTTTATATATCTTTTCCAATGGCATACATTCAACTGAAAATTTAGTGATTAAAATGTATCACCTTTAGCTAATGGTGAACATACATAAACATTTCAATAAATTTAAAGAGAAAATAAAATGCAAATGGTTTTAATAATGTCAACGTTGAAATAAAAAAATCTGCATAAATATAGAATTACAATGTGTTATCACTTCATAGCCATCCCATATTGACGTAGGAATATTAAACACAGGATTTTTTTTTACCTCTATAAATGTTAACGCTAAAATAATACAAAATAGAGAATACAAAATCAAAGTTTGATGTAAATTTTACAATTTAATATTCAGTGGCATGATAAAGGAAAATACTGAAGGACATTCGTGTTCATTGGTTTGTGAGGATACACAAATCATTCTTTAATTAATATAGGAAAACATTTTTCAAATGTTTTTAACATTTTCTACAAATAAAAATGTTTATTCAGTTAAAAAACTAGGATTCGTAATCGTTTCCGGTATTTAAAAAAAATTATTATACATCAGAAAGAAATATTGAAATATCCTAATCATCTTTATTGATCATATGATCACAATATATTTTGCTCCAAAAAATAAGCTTTTTACATTATGTTTTGACAAACAAAAGATTGTTGCATATAAATTTGAATAAAAAAAAATTAAAAAATTTAAATAAGTGAATGAAATATCACAAATTGTTATATAACATGATGCGTGAAACAAGCATTTAACGTTTAAAGGATTCAAATATTCCACCTGGTTCAAGGGATATAAGCAAACGAGGGCATGCAGGCAACTATGAAATGCAACACCGGTATACCGAAAATCATGATGCAGTCGGTATTAATGCCCCTGTAGGCTAGTAGGTAGTGTAATAGCTTGTCAGTGTGGGGGTTGTGGTTTCGATTCCCAACGAAGACCCTGGTTTTTTTCACTACAAAAATAAAAATTGACTGTCGGTGGGGCTACTCAGCGATGAAGGCATAGTCACTGGTCGCTATGCTGTCTTTATACGGCAGTTAATTTCCGACTATCCATCTACTTTTACCACCTGTTTCATCTCTTCTATATCCCTTTCCTAAAGAATGTAGCACGGTACTTGACTAAATAAGCATTGTTGCCTGAAGTGCTACTTCTCTTTAAAAAAAAAAAAAAAAAAAAAACAAGATCCCGTCCAAAGTAGCTAAAGACTACTGCCGTGCTAAGCACAGACTATGTTTTCCGTACGTATACTAAAATTGAGAGTGATAGTTGTTAGTTTTGTGCTTGAGCAATAATTAACATATGTTAGTAAATTTGGTAGTCCTAGAATTTAAGAACCATGAAATATGTATATCCTAGATAAGATTATATTAATATATATCTATTGTCATTTCTTTCTATCTTTGCTGGCTGTTGGTTCCGTATAAACGGAGGGCGCTTTCGAGGTAGGTGAAGACATCATTCTCAAGTCAAGTCCTAAAATGTACTGCTTAGTCAGTGTTTGGAATTAGGTAGTTCTTTTATTATAATTTTATTAAGGTCGTATCTACTCATGTAAATAAAATGCCCGCCACCTGGCACCTCTATTTTTATTTACGTACGTGTGTGCTTCTGGGGGTGTTTTCTGTTTGTTCGAACGTACGAATTGTTCTAGTGGTGTAAAAATTTTGTCTGAGTGTGTCTTTACCTGGTCGTTTATAATGTCACTATTAAAAGTTTTTGTTTTGTAGATTTCCATGTTTTCAAGAAAGTCTAGTATCAGACTTTTTTGCTAGGATTTAGTAATGTCATACATTAAACTATTTTCCCTGGTGTGTCTCCTTGAGTGTCAAGGCGTAATGTGAAGTTGAAGTCTTCTATTTTTTGTTTGTATGAGCGTATGTGTTTTGTATATCTTGTTTTTAGTGTTCATCCAGTTTATTCTATATAAGTATGTTTGTAAAGTATACAGACTTGTATACGCGATGTCCTGATATTATTTCGCATATAGAACAAACAACCATACATAACAAGTCGAAAAAATCCAAACATTATATATGTCTTGTAAATTGAGCATTGCACTTGCAACATGTTGCTCGATTGGCGACATTTTGCAATTACATATTGTTCTCAAAAATATCTACATCCACTGGTGAACGTTTTTAGTGTTAATTTTGATTATAAATTTATGTACAATATCCATTAAATATTATATACATAAACGTCATCACTATTGAATATTCTGCAGATAAAAAAATTTCCTATTAATAAAAGTTATTTTATGGTTCCGTAATAACATATTTTCTTTTTTTTAATTTTTAATTAATTCAAATAATTATATAAATATATTTAATTTTTAATTAATTCAAATAATTATATAAATAATTATTAATCCTACTAGCGGTCTTTTTATTCGACCTCTTTTTTTAAATAAGTAATTATTAATCTTACTAGCGGTCTTTTTTAAATAAATATAACACTATATTTTTTCAATATTTCGCTTTCCTGTTTCAGGAAATTATTTTTTATAAAAACAAAAATAGTTATAGTTTTTTGACCTTTTTAATATTTTTAAGTAGTTAATTATAAAGCTAGGTCACTATTTAACTACTAAAAACAAAAATTATAACAATTTAAAAAAAAATAGTGTTAAATTTATTTAAAAAAGACCGCTAGTAAGATTAATAATTATTTATTTAAAAAAAGAGATCGATTAAAAATAATATTCAAATAATTATTTTAGAATCAATAGTATGAATTCGAAATTCAAAATATTCTAAAAACACAAAAAAAGGCAGTGACTTTAATTCCGTTTGGCATTATTTTTTAGTTGCAAAATAAATCAAATGTCGCGGAGGATTCACACAAACTCGACATATCATTAATTTAAAAGCTAAAAGCGACTTAATAGCAGAAAATAATGTTTCTTGTTCTAGTTAAATGCTCCCAAAAACATTAAATCATTATTTTCAAAATCAAATGAAGGAACATTTATGTGAAATCCGGGCTCGTAAAGCTGTGCTTGATTTAGAATTTTCTGCTCTTCGAAGGTTATAAGAAAAGGACTACATGCAAGAGGATATCTATGAGCACTGAATATAGCAAGAAGATAAGAATAGATGTTATTAAGCAAAATGTCTGATTTCAAAACGAAAGACAACCGATTTAGCTTTGCATTCGATGAATGGACTTCGGTTCGCAATCGAAGGTATTTAAACACAAACGTACATTTTACTGGAGGATATATATGGAACATTGGAAAAGTGCCAACGGAAAAATGTTTGGAAATATTGAAAATTAAATTACAAGAACTAGATTGCAACTTAACAAATGACATTGCTTGTATGTCGTCAGATGGTGCATCAGTTATGACAAAATTTGAACATTTAATTGAAGTCGAACTTCAGTTACGTGTTGCACATGTGGATGTCATGTTAGCTGTTAGATATGTCCTAAACAACTCCAGTTTAGTGACTGTGGATGCTGAAATTAAACCAATTGAATTCCAATCTAGCGATTGTGATGAAGATGCTGACAATGACATAGAAACTGACAATGAAAAAGATAAAACGCTTATCCTAGAGTTTGGATCTGTTGCCACTGGTAACAAAAATTAGAACTGTTATTTAAATTTTCAAAAGATTTCCAACAAAAATTTGAACAAGAATTTAGTTTGCAATTGGATGTCATAACACGGTGGAATAGTCTACTTATTATGTTGGATAGGTTTTACCAATTACGGTATTGTGTCCAAAAACCATTAATTGATTTAAAATCAAGCATAGTATTTTCCTATTAATTTCTGAAATCATTGATACATTGTCACTAATTAAATTAGCAGTCGAAGCACTAGGCAATATTTACACAAAGCTTTACAAACTGAAATCGAAACGGATGCAGATTGATGTCGTAAACTTACAAAAGGTTCTACTACAACAATCTATATTTATTTATCTTATAAAACGCCTAGAAGTTAAAAGTAATGAGCCAGGCAGTGAAGATTTTGTATTTACCGTAACTTTACCGATATTACCCGTTCTAAAAGCCAAAAAAAAAACCGAAATACCGGTATCGAAAATTTCTATCTGTATTGCATTCCCTAAATTTTAGGTCAACTTTTCCCAGATAGTTTGCTCCAGCTTCAATGGTTAGAACATTGATTTCTGAGCATGTGACAAATCTCCTCGGCCGGTATTGAACCACAGCCAAATGACAACATTATTGTCTTTGATATATAAATTTATATTTATTCAGGTTTAAATAACAGCACCTGTCGTGTTAAAGCCACAACAGTATTACAGCGGAGTAAAATGATAAACGAAATAAAAGTACCGGCCTACAATTTTAAGTAAATAAATCTAATCCTACTTTTCTTAGATCCAGCTTTAATCAAAAGCTTTTACCAAAAGTGACGCGCTGAAGTTTCACCTCAATTATTCTTTGACCCTCGATTGAAATCTTTACTTATTCTTATTCAACGCTGAAAATAAACAACGCACAGTGGGGCGTTTGAAAGTAATTTAGTAATTGTTAATAATATTGTTAGAAAGATTTTTTGTTATAGCTTTAAAAGGAAAAAATTATCAGTAAAACAAGTACACGAAATAACCTATTGTGTAAAAAAAAACATACTTTTAAGAAATTTCACGAAACAAGCTAAACAATTGAAAACAAAAACTACTAAAACAGAACAAAAACTCACAGCCAAGCAGGCGCCTACACTGAATGATAATAACAACAACAATATGGGGTGATGTTAAAGTAGAATATTTTTGTAAATGAGACAATCGCTTAAAAGAACTATATAAGCACCATTTGGTGGACAAATGAATGAATTCAAGTTAAAAGCATCGTTTAAGCGTTGCAGTGGTAAAGTTGCAATTGTGTTTATTTTGTGTCTATTGAAAGTAAATAAAACGTTTAATGTAATTAACAACCCTAAAGTGATGTGCTATTATTTAATTATTTATTAAAAGGAATAAACTTAAGAATATCTTTCGAATTTATTTAACTAATATCCAATTAAAAGATAAAGACTTTAATAGAAAAATATCTCTGATATAATAAATTTTGGAAAGCCTATTAACTTTTCTATTCTTGGAATAAAAAATAAATAATTTAAAGCAAAAAACTGTGTCAGGAATAAATCGTTAGATAATACGTCCGCCACATAGCGTTTTTTTTCAACTAGTACTTATTTCGTGAATGGTAACACTTATTGCGACATTACTTTGAAAATCATGGTAATGTTGCAGAGTGTGTGCAACAATTGCGTAGGGATTTTGGAAGAAGAGAAGCACCGTCAGCTCCGTATGTTCGTTATGTTGTGATATAACTGAAAGAAACCGGCATCCTCATCGATAAACCAAAACATGAAAAACCAAAAACAGTGCATACATCCGAGAATATTGCTGCTGTGGCAGAAAGTGTGCGTGAAGCGCCATCAACATCAATTCACCATCGTTCTCAACAGTTGAACATTTCAGAGACATCATTGAGACGAATTTTGCATAAAGACCTTGGTGTGACGTCATACAAGGTCCAACTGGTTCAGGAGTCAAGTGACCATCCACTGCGTTTTCGCTTCGCTAAGTGGACCTGCGATCGACTTACAGAAAATGCCGATTTTGCAAAAAAAAATCGTCTTTTCAGATGAAGCTCATATTAATCTTGGCGGGTATTAGTAGTGTGGAAATTGTGTTTGGGGTCGTGTTTACCTGTTTGTTTGTCACTGTTACAAGTTTTTGTTTCGTATATTCAAATGTTTTCACGAATGTCTAGTCTTCGTGCAAATCCAAACAACTTAATACCGAAGTATGAGTTTCTAAGCCAGAAATCTTTAAAGTTAAGCATTTGCGAATATACATACCGATGACAAACTGTTATATTAATTTAAAAATTTGTAAATTTCAAATATTGTCGTTTCTAGATTTTGCTTGTTGCTATAAAAATCCTAACGGACATCATGGCCTTGAAATACATTTTCCTTCAAAAATATTATTTTCAAATAAAATCACTAAGAACAACTCTGTTCATTTCATTAGCTCCTAAAATCGATACGTTAGCCAAACTTTAACCACATTTTAAAGGAATGCAAATGTATTGTATTTGATATTTGCTTCCACTTTTGATTCCTTCTTACATATACACTTACAGCTGGAGGAAAATTAGTCGTGTGAGTAAAGAAATCAAAGCAAAAATAAAATTGCTATTGATATTTTGTTTGTTTATTCTAAAATATAGTTATAACTACGGATAAGACATGTGTTATATATTATATTTCTTTTATCCACAAGTATTTAATTTACCATAATTTTGTTGACTCTCTTTTGCAACAAATTTATTTGAAAACACAGTGGCTGTGCATTGTAATGAGATACTCTTTTTCATGTTATTGATGTTAATACTGCTGACATCGAATCTCGTTTACACTGTGTTTTGCTCATGTTTGTGAGCAAAATACTAAGAAAACTAATTAAAATTAAATCTAAAATTTAAAAATGTTCTACAACTTCAAGATGTAACTAAAAATAAACTAAGTGCCGCATAGTTAAATTCATTTAACAAATTTTTAAAAAAATTTCGGATCTTTGCACTTTTCGTAGTTTCGTTTTTGTAAATTTATCAGTAATACTCTGTGGTGTATGGTTTTTTTCTCAAAGTTTGCTGTACTATTTACGCAAAACTTAAAACTTAGAATTCGAAAGAAAGTTATTATGAAACGCTAGAAGTCCGGCTGAATGGTTTTAACAACACAACATATAATATTATTTGGGTATGAATTTACGTTAACGCGTGTCAAATTTGGTGTGTGAGCATACTGGTTTCAGCTATATGCCATCTTCAGTGTTCTATTTCCTTTTTTTGTTGTTTTCTATGATGTTGTGTTTTAGTTCCATCTCCAATAATTGAGCCTCTTACCTGTTGATAGTGACCTCTGTTAGATTCAAAAATCTAGTGTGAAAATTGTTATTTTTGCGCGTTTTATTGGATGTGTTAGTTTCTCGAGTTTCCTGTTTAAAGTTGCGTATTTTTGTTTTTTTTTTTTTTGTTTTCGCGTTTTCTGCTCGTATTCGGTTAAATATATTATATATGCTAGTTTAAGATGAATGTCTAGTATTTCCGAGTTCGTATTTTCTTTTTTGGCGTAAAGGTTTTTGATTTCGAATTTTACAAAGTCTTTTTGTGCTCTTCTTATTGTCTTCCTGCTTGCTGTGGCCTGTCAATTAAAGATTATTATGTCATAGGAAAAAACCCAATAGACACATATAAACACAATAGAATAACAAGCATGAGCGAGAAACGATTTATGGTAGAAAGAAAGTGAAAAGGGAGACAGAGATAGACAGAGAGGGAGAGACAAACTAGGTAAAAAGAAACAAACGAAAAAGGAGAGAGAGATACAGACAAAAAGCGAAAAAGAGACGAAAGCAATTAGGAAAACTCGAAGAGAGACACGAATTAGGCAAACTATATTAAAACAGCTTACAATAAAATGCCGTATCAGCCGTAGAGATGGTATACATGATTGTGTAGTTGTGTGTGATGATATATGGGTATATAAATAACAAATTGCCACACCTAGGTTAGTTAGAGTTAGTTAGAGATAGAGGTATAATTTTAACTGGACCGTATCGCCCAGAAATATTTCTAATTATCTCAAGCTAATACCGTGAGGTCATATACTGGTATCGCGGTTTTAACTAAGCACGGTATAATTCTCTTTGTACGCTACTACGAAGGATGTGGTCATCTGCTTTTAGGAACGATTGTGTAAGTGCGTGATACGAACGCAACTCTAACTAAGGTACTCAATTGTGTTCGTGACAAGTACAAGCCACAAGCTATACAAATACTATTATATTACAGATACCGCAAGAAGGACTTGTTGAGTTCGAAAAGCATAAGAAACAGATAATACAATATATTTAGTGCCAATTTTTCGCATATTTGAATAATTTCAAAATATTTAAAGTATTTCCCTCAGAAATATATCTATACTATTTTACTAAAAAAAAATCTTAAGCTTGAGAAGCTTTGCAAAATCATTCCGGATTTGAGACTTTTAATGATTAATTGACGAAGCTTCTTTTCACTGTTGTCTAGTTTAGAAATCAGTTGTTCTACCCTAGTAATATATCCACAATTCACTATTCAAATAAATAAATATAATGACTTTTATGTTCATTCAGTAGCACATAGCCAATCAGACAAGAAAGATGCAAGTCTATGTTTTAATTGACTCACTAACCACTCAGATGCTGTGTTTTATATTTGTCCGCTAGAGGTGTAGCAAAATGAAGAATTTTCTACTTTCTTTGTATCACATCTTGTTTTTGTTCTTTTATTCATTCATTATTTAGGCACCTGTTGGTCTGTGTCTATTTTTGTTTTTGTTTTTATGCTGTTAAACTTTCTTGCTGGAATTTATTTTAAAATAGATTTTGTTGTCTTGTGTACATAAGTTTTCTTAGACAACAACACAGTTAGTAAGCAGCATACACAGTTATTGTAGTCTTGCGTGCATAAAATTTCTACGCAGTTTGTAACTAGAAAGTTGTTGTTGTCTTGCGTGCATAATTTTTCTTAGAAAACTACGAAGTTAGTAAAAAGCATACCCAGTTGTTTACTTTATTGCTTAATTATATTCTTTTAAAACTTAAGCAAGACACATCCGTAACAATATATAACATACATACATTTTATCTAAAAATATGTAAAACAAATTAATACTAAAATAAATATATCAGAAAGCAAAAGAACTGTCATTTTAAGATTTCTGGTAAAGATTTTGCGGAGCCTTACACCGCAATACCACACCAATTAGCTTTTGTTAGAGTAATTTTAAGATAAACTTTTCTAGTATCAAATCCGTTATACAAGATATACATAACTTTTTACTAATGTTTTCAATTCCTCCTCTTAACGTCATAACGTCTTAAGTTCCTAGAGTCACTGACATTTTCTTTTTAAACCAGACTGAGCGAATGACATCTACTCATGTAATGCATTGTATCTTTATTAAGAAATTGGGAATATATGGAGGAGGAAAGAAGAAGTAGTGTTTGTGGACATTAGATTTAAACTTTCTTACATTGAAAGCGACAGGAAAGTCTTCTGGACCAAGTTTCTTCCACACACGGAATGTTCTGCTAAAAAATAATTTTAACTGTAATTGCGTAATGCGAATCAATGCGCTAGCATCCATTTGCAGTCGAGTTTAACGCTAAAACATGCAAGTAACTTGAATAATTTCCCCAATTTCATTAGAGCACTTACCATTGTAGTAAGGATAAAACAGTGAAATACAACCACATTATTTCGATATTTTAGAGAGCAATAGAGTTAGATACAATACTGTCACCAATGAGCCTCTTGGCCCTCTCCTATCCGCGGTCAAGCAACTACAAACTGACTATGGGAGCCTGCCGATACATATTTATTATATATATTATATTCATTATATATATTCCATTTTTGGATGGATATAGGTGGTATAAATAATACAAAGATCGAATGGAGTGAAGTATATCTTACTCCGTTTAGAAAACTGAGGCACTTAAATGCTTTTTTAGAAACCTGAATAATGTGCTTAGTCCATCGTACATCACACTGAATTTTCATGCCAATAACATCAAGATTCTGTAATACTTATAACGCCCTTAGTTACAGATGCAGCACGATTTCCGAACACAGATTTATTCGTAAACATAGAATATTGCGACCTACGAGTATTAAAATCGACTCTATTCGCACGACCCCACACTGAAATCATTGCAAGACTGTGATTAAGCGTATTAATTATGTTCCTCCTTTTGGAACTCACCCCCAACTGGTTCAGTGGTACAAATGGCAAATGGTGCTCTCATCTGCGAGAAAGTTTATGGGGTTGAAAGTTTGACAAAGAAGGTAGGGCAAAGAACGGAGCTTGCTCAAACTTCATTTGAACAATATATCTATTTAAATTAAGATAACAGAATATTGCTTCCTTATAATAAACATTTCTTAAATTTATATTTGTATTTTATCAAAAAATTGTAATAGAATTGCTAAAAGTTTTAGCTGACACACGGTAATTTAATACTAGTTATGACAATCATTCTAAATTATCGCTTAAATTTCATAAGAAACGAGGTTTATAGTAACAAGACTATAGCTTATGAATTATTGTTCGTTCATCCTTTGAAGTAACTTATACTTCTTCTTAAGAATGTTTGTTCGAATTCGATATATAAAATTCCTTTAATACTTATAATCGTGATTTTTTTTTTTTGCTTTAATTGGCCCTAAAGTGAGCATAAATCTAATTCTTTATTAAGTTGTTTGGATTTGTTCCGCCAGTAAATGAAATACTGTTGTTACCCCTTTCGGTATAAATCGTCATTGCTGGCTGTTCGTTTGGTATAATCGGCAAGCGCTTTCGATTCGATGACATCAATATACAGCCGTGTTCTAGACTGCACAGTACAGTCCTTGTGGTGGAAATCGTCATTGCTAGCAATTCGTTCGCTATGATTTAGACTGTACAATATTTTCTTTTTAGATTGACCCCTAATAATTTACTGCTGTCCTTACTCAGCCAAATTTTAGAATAAATTACCAAAATGTATTCAAAACTTAATGGATGCCATGCCAATTAGGCCAGATTTGACCCACTTTGAAAATATGTTTCGTAGCCAGCAGTATTTTTATTATTAAAGGAACTCTTGCTAATCATATATTCTTAGTAAATATAATTATATAAAATTAATAATGTAATATTTTTTATATAATTATATACTTAGTTAATTGTTTTAGATTAAAATGTAATACCATATTGTGAGTATATTATTGTGTATAAAATTATATTCATGGACTGGATATATAAATATATGTATATACATACAAATCTTGTACCACAATATGATGTGGCGGCAACAGATCATGTGATAGCAAGTAGTGCATTGATTGGAAATATGGTTGAAATACCAAGCGTATTATGAAAATAAAATAATTAAAGCAGCAGTAAGAGTAAGTTTAGTAAGTAAAACTATGGATGCTTATACATATACTTGTGGAAGGCACTTGTTAATGTTTTACATATTTATATACTTATATTAAGCAGCAACCAACAAGTGTGTTCTGTACAACTACATGCCTTTCTAGGTCACAGCAATAGGCTTGTATATGGTGTTGTAGGAGTGATACAAAAGAGACTACAGAAAATTTTTGTTTTTGTTGCCTTTAAATATAACAGCAGATGCTTTAATATACTTGCTTAAACTCGCTGCTATAATTGTAATCACAATAATATGTGTGGGATGTTAAAATAGTAGTAATGAAAAACATTTTGGATTTGTTTTTGTAAACGTAAAAAATTATTATGATAACGACGGTTACAGCTTCGATAAATATAAAAATGTTAAGAAAAAATAAAAGAAACGTTGTTAATATTTACTATTTCTACTTAATAAATTCTAAAAAAAATACCTCCTACTTTTGTAAAAAGACATATTTATTGTTTCCTTTATTTGCGTAAGAAAAGCGTCTTTTAGATGAATTCATTTTATTTTATTTCTTCAATGAAAATATTCAACATTAAGTAAGAATTTTTTTCGTATTTTGTTTCTTTGAAGTAATAACCAACTTAAAATTTTTTCATTCCCACTTATTTTGAAAACTGTTAAGTCAATGTTTTTCTTACATTGCACAGTGGGAGCTTTCGCAAAATAAATTATAATAAATCTTTTAGTTCTAAGCTAAAATTTAGAACAGTTTGGAAAAGATATAGTAATAGAGTACGTACGTCATAAAAGTGGCCCAACATTGACCCCTTCATATTCAAGAAAACTTCTAAGACTTGGAGCAAGTCTTACATTTTTAGTTAGACCTACCTATACTGGAATATAGCTCTATAGTTTGACACCCAATTTAAAATATCCATATTAATACTACCGAGTATTTTTAGAAACAATTTTTTATCTTCTGTCTCTGTGGCTTGCATTGGAATATTCAAAATTTACCTTCTTATAATAATAGACTTGCTTTACTTAAACTCCCGTCGCTTAACAGTTGAACAACAATGTTGAATGTTAGTTTCGTCCTTAATCTTACTAAAGGAAATGTGAACAGTCAATTTTTAATAAGTAATATCCGTCTTAATGTTCCATCATGTTCTACACGTAATTTTATCCCTCTATCCATAAGGTTTTACAGAACTAACTATGCTAACTAGGATCTGTTACTAAAGATTTTATTTATCTGAATTAAATATATATTATGGATTTATTATCATTATTATCAGAATATAAGTACTGTTAATAAAAATATTGGCTTTCTTTTTGAATAATTGTGGCAACATTTAGTTTTTTGACATATTCGCAGTTGATGCATTGGCAATTGTTACAATGAATTCAATTTTGAAAGAAAAAGTCATTAAAATAATCAAAATCCACTATGAAAATTGTGGTTCTCTTAAAGTTAAATTACACAATCGTCCTTCTGAGACCACTATTAAGAATTTGCACGTTAAATTAAGGCCGACAGGCTGGATACAAAATGTGTGAACGCCAACGCGTATTCGACCGGGTCGTTCAACTGAAAACATCGCAGCCGTGAGCCACAGTGCTGAAGCAGATTAAAATTTGTCAATTCCTCGACGTTCTCAACAATTGGGGTTATCTAAAGCCACCATATGGCGAATTTTGCGTAACGATTTTCCTAGCCTTACAAGGTTCTACTGGTGTTGGACCGACCATTCAAATCGCCGTATATTCGCTCAATTAATCCAGGAGCAGCTGGCTGGTTTTCTGAAAAAATAATTTTTTTATTATTGAGAAGTCTTTGCATGCTCAACGTGTCACTTTATGGTGCGCTTTGTGGTCTGGACCCGTGATTGGCCCGGTTTGTTTTTTCGAAGATGAGGCTGGAAATGTGGTAACGGTCGCAAAATGCTATTAACTTAATCTTAGCCTATCATTGAGGATGTAGATATCACTGACATATCATTTCAACAGGATGATGCCTCATGAAATGATCAATTTATTGCAAAAAAAATTTCTCGCATAATTTCAAGACAACAGCAGTCAAGTGGGCAGCCAGATCGTATGGTCTAACACCACTGGATTATTGTGTGTGGGGCTATGTTAAGGAGGCAATTGAATAAATATCAACCTTAGAACTCAAAATCCATGATGTGATTAACGAAATAGGACTAAAAAGTGTTTAAAAACTTTGATAAAAGAATCGTCATCTGTCGGCATGGTCATGGTGGACATTTGCCAATTATAATATTTCATTCTTAATTTAAACTCTTTGTTTTATTTTGTCTCAGAAAACATCTAAAAAAACATCTTGTTAAAAAAATCCTTTACGTCTCCGAAGCTATTCTGATGAACTAGCAAACGAATTTAACAAAAGCACACAAAGATAAATTCATTGACATTTATTTACTCTTTTAACGTTATTTGTGTAACCAAAGCGTTTTTTTAAAGGAAACATATAATTGTTATATTTCTCCACTAAATTAGCATTACCCTTCAACATATATAAAACACAATTTGGAAAATCATTAAAAAAAATTTTAACCCCCACAAAGAAAGAAAATAGAAACATGAAAAATTGAATTTCAAGTTCTTCTGGCTTGTGTCTTTCTGAGCAAACACTGTTAACAATAATTTTATTTATGTACATTAACAGCTTAAAACATAATATTATTGTTGTTGTTAGGTTTTTAGAACACAAAATTAGTTTGTTAAATATTTATACGACAAAAGTATTAGAAAGTTTACGTTCTTTGTAATGTGTGTCGAGACATTGACATGCTGGCATTTTCGATGCGGGTAAACATACAACTGCAACAGTTAAAACAAAAAACTAATAAAATAAAAAGGTATTTAAAACATGGATGTAGCTACATAGCATTATTTGAGAACATGTAAAATAAGTTACCACTTTTTAAAGAGTTTTAATGTATCAGAAAAATATATTATTACCGTGAAAATTTCTAATTGTGCCCCAGCGAGAAGCTTTTGTATTTTAATCCAAGATAATACTGTTTAAAGTGATATTGTTAGAAATAAAAATGCAGTTGAAATTCAGTGGCAAGTAAAAAAGAGCTAAATAGCCTAACAATGAGAATGGCTAATATATTTTTTAACAAGTTAACACTATAGCATTTTAATTTATAACATGAAATACTTTTTAACATCTATTAACGAGAAGTAAATTTTAGTAAATTTTTGATACATTTTTATTTGAAATATTTACATGTACACCATTTTAAAGCATGATCCAACATGCTGGTTTCCCAAATTGATATTTAAAAAGTTGATTTACACTTGATTTATTCTTGAAAAAATGGAAATCTACAAAACAAAAGCTTTTAACACAATCTCAGATATATTTGTCACACCACTAACCTACTCATACACTCTAACAAACGAAAAACACCCTCGAACGGACACATTTGTCCGAGAATAATAAAAGACGGAAATATTAAAAATTAGCCCTGCATAAAATGTCAGGTGAGTAGATACGAGCCTAATGAAAGAACTACCTAAACCCGAACACTGACTCACCAGTATAGTTTGGCACACGGCTTGAGAGTGATGTCTTCACATCGTAAGCGTTTATACCTCACTAACAGCCAGCTAAGACGGAGAGAAATGACAACCGTATTTCATTTACTGACGGACCTTAATAGCAATGGACTTTGACTTATGAGAATTTAAACAAAATCCATTTGCAGTTGCCCAGCAATAAATTTTTATTTTACGGAATCTTTCGGTAAAGAAAAGTAAAAATTGTTTTATAAAATAACTAGCGGATCCGGCGAACTTTGCCTCGCCCCAATTTTAGCCTTCAGACAAAATTTAGAGTCATAATACAATTCAAATAATGAAGACAAACAAAACACACTGACGAAGAATGAAGAAACGTGAGTAAATAATTAGTCGTGTTGTCACTACGGTACGAATAACGAAACGAACCGAAAAAAATCCGTATAATCGAGCTCAAAACGTGTAATAAAAAAAGTGGCCCGATAAATAAAAAAAAATTAGAGAAATAAAAAATTAATTTTTTTCAAATTTTTCCGCAATTTTCAAATGAAAAGCCATTAAGGAATAATTTCGCACAAAATTCCATACCAAAAATCTATTTTCGATTTTTTTGATAAATATTGCACTGCATTTCAATTGATTGTAATGCTTTTACGTGAATGCTTGATGTACGCCTATCCGGAATCAGTTTTACAATACACAAAACTCGTATAAATTGCAACAAGAAAAATAGCACATTTACGGTAGAAAATTACAATGCCAAAATGACAGCCGTTAGATTGCGCAAAGTGTAAGTCAACGTATAAAAAAGAAATAATTGCACATAAAACTTCATACAAAAAATCATTTTTCAATTTTTCCAATTTTCCAACTTTTGCGGAGAAATTTTCCAATTTTCCACGTTCCGCATTTTTCACAATTTTCCATGACTTACACTAAGAACCTTGTATTTTTTTTTTGGTTTGGAAAGCCATTAAGGAATAATTTCATATAGAAACTGGATTTTCGATTTTTCCAATTTTCCGACTTTACCGGAGGCATTTAACAAAATTTTCTTCCGTAAAGACCTTCTCCTCGAAAATATGACAAACAATTTTAGACGACTAGCAAACCCGGTTTTTTGTAACATTTCGTTTGGTGATTAAAAGATGAAGAATAAATGCTTTTTTTTTATTTGAAAAGGAAAAATTTTATTTCATTGCACAACAGTAATGAATTCATTTCGATTACAAAAATGAAGTGGAAATTAGTTGAACTTCTCTAAGTAAAAAATGAAAGTGAATCCACAGTAAATACTGAATCGAAGCGTTATACGTGTCCGCAAATTATCCGTTTCATTGAAGTGCTCTTTGGTAAGCCACATTTTTTGTTTTTTGGTCTGACGTTAACACAAGTAAAGCGGATGGTTTCCCAACTCGTGAACACGCAACGTATAAATTTATCCTGCAAACACTAAGCGATTGGCCTTGCGACTTATTAATTGTCATTGCGGACGCAAGGCGCACCGGAAATTGCAATCGTTTGAAGTCAAACGGAAGATCAGTCGGAATACATAAATTTTCATCTGCGTACTTCCGTTAATAATGGTTGCCTCAATCAAATTCGACATAAGTCTTTTCACCGCAAGTCGAGTACCGTTGCAAAGTTGCGGTGGATTTAAATTACGCAATATCATAATAACTGAACCAACTTTGAGTTGCAAGTTATGTGGTGGAAATCCTGGTAACTCCAGAGAGTTCAAAAACTCCATTGTGTAATTTACTGCATCATCGGGATTTGTTATGGAATCAACGGATTTGTATGTCACCAAATCGCCATCGATTTTTGATTAAATGTTGAAATTCAGTGCGTGTACAACATCATTATTCTTTGCGGCGAGAATTGCTCGTTCACTTAACCAAGCATAATTCTGATAATTCTCACTAATGTTAGTGATAACATTTTCAATAAAAGCTAATTGAGAGTCTACAAATCGGCAAAAGTCGTTGGATAGATCCAGTAATTAATCCAGCTGAGACATCAACTGGGACTTTTCCATTTCCAACAGCTAACAATTGATTGGAAAATTGTGCAGCACTTTGATCATTTTGAAGTTGAACTCTCACATTAGTGGTTACCGATAATGTTTTTACGTTATTCCACAAAGGTGATGCCTTCAGGCAAACATTCAATTTGTCTGCAGGCATATTGCACGGGGAATTACTGGGAACGTCTGCCTGAAATCGCCTGCCAACAATATCATCAAGCCGGCAAAGATGTTGTTATTTCGCCGAACATCTTTCAGTGTGAAGTTAAATGCTTCACATAAGAAAGCGCCATTGTGCACTCATCCCAAACAATGAGCTTGCATTGCATCAACAATTTTCCCATTGTACTGAATCGGGAAATATTGCATGTTGGAGTATCAATTGTGTTTAAATTAAGTGGCAACTTAAGCGCAGAATGTGCAGTACGACCGCCATCTAGAAGAGTCGCCGCAATTCAAGATGATGTTAACACCAAAGCTATGTCACATTTTGATCGAATAGTGGCCAAAATCAGTGAAATGATAAATATTTTCCCTGTTCCTCCAGATGCGTCCAGTAAGAATAGACCACCAGTATTATTGTCCACCGCTTGCATAAATGTTTTTGCTGTTCAGTCAGCAGCGGTACATCATTTCAAACGAATTCCTGCAATGTATCAACATTGTATTGCAGCTCTCGATTTAATTCTTGGTTGAATGCATAGTGCATCAATCGATCATTCCTACTTCAATCAGTAGCTTTTTAACAATAGTCAAGCATTGATCCTCAATCAGATTCAACCCTTCATTGTATATTTCATCGGTTAATTGCGTGTCGGGATTATTCTTTCGAATGCGCAAGCGATGCAAGATATCTTCACATATGTCGTCTTTGTATTTGTTCCATAACTGAATGGGCTGCTATGGGAAACATGTGGTGATGATAATAGCGAACAGCGTTCGTATTTGGTACGCATTTGATGAAACAACTGAATCCGCAAGTGTTAAATCCCAATGAGAATCGTTCTCCAGCAAACCCAATAGTTGACATGCTTCTCGGTATGTTTGGCATTGGTGGCCATTCACAGTTTCAAATGCGCAAATGATTTTGGTCCACGTTTATTTACCAACAGCAGTAGCAAATAAAAACATTCATCATTTCTAGGATGAACAGTATACATCAAAATCGGCCCAGCTGTTTTGGAGCCCATACGTTACATACATCCTATTTTATATAAATAGATTATTAATTTTGATATGCCAAAATTCCTTATGAATATAATATAAGTAACTTTAACTAATAACTTTTTTATTTGTGATTAAAAGAAAAATTAAAAAATAGTAAATCTTACAAATAACTTAATTTAAGCTAATTAAAGAAAAATATGTTATTACGTTCGCTATAATTTTGGTTATAACCAATTAAAAATCAGCAACAGGTTGGTTATTGCGTACGATAGTCTACAAAATTAAATTTTTATTAAATTTGAATACACAACTAATTGCATTTTTCTTAGTATTCAAATAATTGCAGAATAAAAAAAACAAAAACTTATTTTCACATTTTTTTTAAACTTTAAAGCCACCCACGTTGTTTGTGTAACATTTTATTTACATTAAACTCAAACTGTGATTGGCATCAAACATTCAAAGACTCTATGTCTCATTAACATTAATTTAATGCAAGAAATATATTTAGAATTGTTTTAAATTGTGTTGGGTAAAACAGTCAGCAGGGTAGTCGTCTGCATGGCGTATGGTTTTTAAACAAAAATTATAAATCCATATGAATAAAGAAATCTAACTTTAATACTTAATTTAAAAAAAATGTATATAAAATCCAATAACTTTCATTTCCCTTAATTTTAGCATCATTTCGCCTTAGGTAAGAACAATTTTTTTAACAATTTAAGTTAAATCGAAAATTGTGTTTAAAATACAATTTGCAAATGCTAAACATGCTAAAGTATAAAAATGTTTTAAACATGACTTTTTGTCAAAAACCTTCTTTATACAATGTCATGGGAAAACATTTAAATAAATTTATTAAAAGATGGGTTGAATATATATTTTTATTTTTATTTTCTATTACTTTATTCCTTCAGCTTTCATCTCAAATGCAGCAAAATATTTGCCCTTATTCGACTTTAAATACTCAAGTAAATTAAATATTCACATTTTTGTTGTTTTATTCTTTATTTTCTACAAAAGATGCCTAAAAGTTAAAGTTCATGGCCAGTTCATAAAGAAAAGTAAAAATATGAAATATTGTCTGCAATAGCAAATGTGATTAACTTTCACGACAAGAAAAATTAAATAAAAAGTTTTGTTTCATCGCTTTTTAGACCTCTAATTTTTGGTCATTTCATTTTTTAATCGAATCTTAGCTAACTTAATTGTGGAATTTCTGGTAAATAAAACAAGTAGTACAAAAGTTGTTAAGCCAACGTTTAATATTTTACGATAATACAGTGTTATAAACAAGTACATGATTTCACTGAGAAAACATTTTTAAGAAAACATTTTGCCATAATATCTTAAAGAAAATTATCTTAAATCTAGTGGTATTAAATAACACGATCTGGCCGGCGACTTAACTGCTGATGATCGTAAAAATTATGCCACCAGGAAATTTGGTTTGTAATTAATTGATCGTTCCTGTTGAAACCCTGTCAGCGAATTCCTAGTCGTCATTAATAGGCCAAAATTGAGTTGTTAGCATCTCGCGATAGAGTCATCCAGTGACCATTATCGAACTTTCAGTCTCATCTTCGAAAAAAAAGGGCCCTGCACTAGTTGAACCTTGTAAGACTTCATTCAAAGTCAAATCCTTACGCAAAATTCGCCATATGATGGTTTGGATAACCCCAATGGTTGAGAACGTCCAAAACAATTTCGATTAAAACCACATCAAAGTCTTGGTTTAATCAGAAAAAAAGGGAGTGATCTTTGTGTGCCAAAGTACTAAGGCGCGAAAAGCATCTGTACGAAGAGCACCTTCGTACTAAGCTTCTTGCTACTTCTAGGGGTAGTAAGAACTTTTGGTCATTTGTTAAAAGAGTACGGGATAATGTTAGTTCTTCTATACCGACTCTTTTAAAGAATGATCACATATTCATTGACCCGGTTGATAAAGCTAACCTTTTAGCTGGTATATTTGCAAATAATTCTTATTTGCCCGAAAGCAGTCAACGACCGCCAGATCTCGACAGAGTATCAGTTACTATGCCGAGGATATTTTTTCGAGCTCGAGCGGTTAAAAGGGTTCTTACAGATCTCAATTAAACAAGTCTCCTGGGCCTGATGGGTTACCAGCACTGGTCTTGAAGCAGTGCTCGTCGACGCTAGCGCGTCCATTAGCAGCCCTTTTCAGCACATTGTCGCATGTCGGAGAATTTCCGAAGTGCTAGAAAGTTGCTAATGTAACGCCGATCCCCAAAAAGGAGGAGGCTAACAACCCTGAAAATTACCGCCCAATCGCAATTTGTTCTGCACTTTCTAAAGTATTTGAAAGTATGATTATTTTCCATCTAGTGAGATACCTGGAGTCTAACAGCTTGCTTAGTGACCGACAGTATGGTTTTTGTAGGGGCGCTCTACAGGTGATTTGCTAGCCTTCTTGTCGGAACTATGGTGTAACTCCATACAACATTTTGGAGAAAGCAAGGTGGTGGCTCTAGATGTTTTCAAAGCATTTGATAGAGTGTGGCATGATGCACTTCTGTCAAAACTTGTTGCTTTTGGTGTCGGTGATAATTTTTCCAGATTTATATCGAGTTTTCTCAGAAATCACACTATACGAGTTGTTATAGATAGGATTTCATCAGACGAGTTCATGATGAATTAAGAGGTACCGCAAGGCTCCGTTCTTTCTCCTACCCTATTTCTTATTTTTCTAAATGATCTTCTTTGTCGAACTTTCAATCCTATATATTCTTTTGCAGATGACAGCGCCATTTGTCACTCGTATTCATTTGGTAATAGACCAAGCCATTTGGAGGTTAGTTCCAAAAGACAAAACATGATAGATACGCTTAATCACGATCTCACGACAATCTTGGAATGGGTTCGTGTGAATAGAGTAGAATTCAATGCTCGTAAGACGCAATGTTGCATGCTTACGTATACATCTTCGTTTGGTAGTGGTGCTACCAATCGGAAGCTCTTGATGTTCTTGGCATGAAAATTCAGTGTGATGTTCGATGGACTAAGCACATTTTTCAGGTTTCTAAAGAAGCTGTCAAGAGCTGTCGGTTTTCTAAAGCGGTGTAGAGAATACTTCACTCCATCCGATCTCCGTACTATCTATACCACCTATATCTGTTCAAAAATGGAATACAACTCTAATGTATAGGCCGGCGCTCCAAAATCTGTTTTGGAGTTTTTCGACCGCCTACAGGAAAGGGCCAAGAGGCTCAGTAGGGTATTCAACTCTATTGATTCCCTAGAGCAATGAAATTAGGGAACTTGTTTCTGACACTCGCACGTTTTTACGTTAAGCTCGATTTTCGATGAGAGCACATCCGTTTGTGGTTGATTGGCCAGTGAATCGCACTATGCATTACAGGGAAAATTCTTTTTTCAGCAGAACAGTTCGTATGTTGAATAAAATTCCTCCGGAAGTCTTTCCTGTCACTTTCAATCTGAGAAAGTTCAAATCGAATGTCCACAGACACTACTCCCTCTTTCCTCCTTCCCCTAACCTAACTTCCTAGTTCTGGCACAATGCATTGCATAGGTAGGGGTCATCCCCTGACTGCTGGTCCTAAAAGAAAAAAAAATAGGATCTACTTCAATACTGTGGCTTACGGCTGAGATGTGTAAAGTTGAACTGGTGCTCGCACATTTTATATCGAGCTTATCGTATCAAATTAAACGACCTAGTTCTTAATAGCGATGTCAGAAAGACCGAAAGTATCACGAATTTTACAAACTATAACTTTAACAGAACCACGATTTTAATTTTTAATTATTTTTAATTATTTTAACGCGATTTTTTTGCAATTTTAGTGCGAAATTTAATTCATTGTAACAATTTCCAATGCATCTACTGGGAATACGTCCAATAACTAAATGCCAAAACTATCATGTTCATAATTGAAAAAGAAACTTCTTGTTCAAAAACCGCATACAACTAAAATACCACAACAATAAACATTTAAAATGCATTTTATCTTTACGTCTAAATAAAATTATTTATTATTTAATTATTAGAAAAAATAATTTATTAGAATTTATGATTTAAGCTATAATTATTATTTTTATAATGCCTTTTCCCCGGTTATCTCTAGAAAATTAAAAATTTCAATACTTTACTGTATAATTTAATTGACCTGTATAATTTATCTTTTTAATCTTCATGTTCAAAAAATGTCAAAAAAAAATTCTTGATACGATTTACTTTTACCAATAAAATAACCTAAAAAAATGTGAAAATAATACGTTATTCGATATCCTGATTCAATTATTTCACTCCTTAATAAGCAATAGTAACCAATTTACATTCCTGTTATGTACAAATTTATGTCCTTGCATGTGTAAAGTATCAAATAAATGTTTTAATGTGAACATAAATGAAAGAGATTGAGGGAAGGATGAAATAAGGAGTGCAAATTAATTCCAAATTTTATTTTTTTTTTGTCTTGAAATTTGATTTTATAAGAATTTGTATGCCAATGAAGAGATTCTTAATAATGGCCTTCTGTTGTTATACCGCACAGTGTGTTCAAAACTATTTATTTCGTAAATAACATCTTAATGTATCTCATTAAGTAAGATCTCTCCCAGTACATTTGCATTGGAGGGATTGTTAGTAGACCCTATTTTAGTTTGTTAAAAATTCCTGAAAAATGAAGTAGCACTTTTAGACAGCTCTTAAAGTAGCATTTAAAAATTACCTCTCGAAAAACAACCATTTATAGTAAGTAATGGCGGGGTTACAACATTTATCTCAGCAATTATTTTTTTCTAAGTTTTAAAACTAGACTTCACATTGATAAAAGTTAATTGATCAATTTTATTCATTTATTTAATTCAAGGCATATTAATAAGTAGTGTTGAGGTGAATTTAAAATTTTTTACTAAACTGATTGTGTGAAAAAAACTGACTAACTAAAATATAGCAAAACTAAATTATAAAAGCTGTAACCAACTTAAGAATTGTTTTTATATAAATTCATTGTACGTTTTGAAAATTATATTTTTAAAACTTTAAAATTCCGCAAAAAGTTCAACAAATTTTGCTATTTTCAGCACATGCAATTGCTCTTCTAATAGTAATATATGTTATAATTTCTTCTATTAACATGTTCGTGTAGACGACTATTGTTGTGAATCGTCAATTTTATTTTATCAGTTGGCAACAACAAGAAGTTTGTTTTTGAATTGTGGCTACACCAGCAACATGATAGTTTTGACATTTAGTTTTTTGACGTATTCGTACAGATACATTGGCAAATGTTACAATAAATTCAGTTTCACATGAAAATCGCATTGAAATAATTAAAATTTACTATAAAAGTGCCGGTTCTGTTAAAGTTAAATTTCGTAATTTTCGCGATATTTTCGAACAATATAATCGTCCTTTTGAGACCGCTATTAAGAAATTGGTCGTTAAATTTGAGTCGGCAGGCTCAATACAAAATTTACGAACACCAACGCGTGTTCGACCGGGTAGTTTAACTGAAAACATTGCGGTCGTGAGCCACTGTATTGAAGCAGATCAAAATTTGTCAATTCCTCGACACTCTCGACATTTGTTAACATCAGCACATGGCGAATTTTGCGCAAGGATTTATTTTAAAGCCTTACAAGGTTCAATTGGTACAAGAATTGAAACATCGCCAATCGTCAATAGGTTACGCTATCGCAAGATGCTTACAACTAATAATTTCACGACAATCAGGAGGTAAGTGGTCAGCCGAATAGTGTGTGATTAACCACCACTGGATTATTTTTTTGTTTTTTGAAGCTATGTTATTTTTTTAGGAGAAGTAGCAACAGGCAACAATGCCTATTTAGTCAAGTACCGTGCTACATTCTTTAGGAAAGGGATAGATAAGAGATGAAACAGGTGGTGAAAGTAGAAGGATAGTCGGAAATTAACTGCCGTATTTAATATAGCACAGCGACCAGTGACTATGCCTTTATCGCTGAGCAGCCCCACCGACAGTTAATTTTTATTTTTGTAGTGAAAAAAAACCAAGGTCTTCGTTGGGAATCGAACCCACAACCCCCATACTTACAAGCTAGTACACTACCTACTAGCCTACAGGGGCACCATGAAGCTATGTTAAGGACAGAGTCTATACGGAGCCAATCGAATCGATTTCAGGCTTAAAACTCAAAATGCGTGATGTGATAAACGAAATAAGACCGACCGCTAAAAAGTGATTAAAAACTTTGATGAAAGAATCGACATGTGTCAGTCAGCGTGTTCATGAAGGACATTTGTCAGATATTATTTTTCATTCATAATTATCGAACATTTCTCTTCGTAATAAAACAAAAACTTGAATCATCTTAATCTAAATTTTTTGTTTTATTTTGTTTTGTTTTAGAAAACAAACCTCTTGTTGAAAAACCATTTATAAAATTGAATTAGATTTGGAAACTTTTAATACGCAACTATTTTTAAGCAAAATTATATTTTTAAAATTGATTAAATGATAACAAATTCCGTAGTATTCTTGTACTTGTGACGACAAATTCAACTGGTTTCAAATAAACCAAAAAATATATTGTTAGAAAGATGATTTATTGATTTTTAAAAGAAAATAATTATTAGCAAAAAAATAAACGAAATGATCCATTGTGCATTTTACAAACTACATAGTTTTCCAAAATAAAAAATTCTACCAAATAAGATAAACAACAGAAAACAACTAACACAGAACAAAACAAA
Organism: Trichopoda pennipes; assembly: GCA_030448955.1. Taxonomy (NCBI): domain Eukaryota; kingdom Metazoa; phylum Arthropoda; class Insecta; order Diptera; family Tachinidae; genus Trichopoda; species Trichopoda pennipes. The sequence continues at coordinate 12,473,317 of JASKUP010000034.1, forward strand.
ACACACAACAACAATATGAGGTGATTTTAAAGTAGAATATTCTTGCTGGGCAAACGGATGAATTCAAGTTGAGTCATCAGTGAGTAAAGACAACAAAGTTACCATCGTGTTTATTTTGTGTGTATTGTAAGTAAATAAATCGTTTAACAAAATTTAAAAGAATTAAAATAACAAAATGTTTAGTTTAGTTTTAAAATAAAAATTGTACAATTTATAATAATATTTCTTTCAGAAATAACTCTCAACAGCACCTTTAAACTGTTATATTATTAAATTAATTAATTGTGAATTGATTTTTTATTTAAATTTTTAATATATGTAGGGTTTTAATGACCCCACTTCTATAATTGATTAAAAGTATTTAATTTTTTTTTATTATAATTTATTTAAAAAATAATTAGTTTATTTGATTTAAATTAATTTTAATTTAAAAACATTTTACTAATTGTCATTCTGTGTTTTCTTTTGTCTCTGCCCTTTTCTCCTCAAATTCAATGTTTGTGTCTCATCATTCGTTATTTACAGTCAAAATGCAACAGATTTGCCTTTAGTAGGTGTTGCTACTTCTAGTCTTGTGTCTGTTTGCACTGGAAACTCCGGATTAAGTGTAGCTATATATTTTGTAATTAGTTCTATATTGATAATGTCGAATGTGTGGGGTTCTTATGAAACAAGATTCGCCTGCTTTCTCAATCAATTTGTATTTTAAGCCAAATCTTAACGAAATGTTAAGGCCCAACTATAATATGCAAAATCTGGCTTAAGCTAATGTCAAAAGTGGAACGAAAATTCTGTCAAATATTTAAGCGAATCATTGAACACTTTTACGTGGCTATATTGTACTTACATGAATATAGAAATTATTATGCACAGTTGCACATTTATTTTATTCGTACTTTTTATTTCGTTCTAAATAAATGAAATTTATTAGCAAAAAGACGATTAATAATCATATTTTGTATACTTAATACTATCCTTATACAAATTTATAATTTTCTGCTAATAGTTTTAAGAAAATTACGAAAGAAAAATTACACATACATATATCCCTGTATGTATTTTTTGGGCGAAAAGTACTAAAAAATGCAGCTGTGTGCATCATTGAATTTATAAACAATAAAAAATTATGTTGTTTGGTTGTCCTCCGCCAGTAGATGAAATAATATTGCCATTTTCCGTCCTAACTGGCTGATTTGTATTCGATGGCGAGCGCTTTCGATGCGAATGCATCATTCTCAAGCAGCGGTTTGGTTCGTACTGGTGAGTTAGTGTTGGCGTTCAGGTAGTTCTGTTATTAGGTCCGTATATATTAAGGTAAGCAGAATACCTGAACGCCGACACTGACTCGCCATCGAATACAAATCAGCCAGTTAGGACGGAAAATGGCAAAATTAATAAAAAATTAAATTTTATAGCAAATTGTGTATTAAAAAAATGGAAAAGAAAATAAAATATTTAAAAGCCCTCGTTCCTTTGTATTGCCGTTATAATAAAACGCGTCTCTTTTGTCATATAAGCTATTTTTTCTTTGTACATTTTCTATTAAATTCAGATAAAATATTTTTGCCCTCCATTGGAATTTTTTTACTAATGTATCTGTAACACAATGCAAAATCAGCTGTTTCCGTACGGAATGTACGATCAGTTTCGTACTTGCTTAAGCAAATGACATTTGACGAAAAGTTTTGTTAAGTACATTAAGGCCGTGTCAGATAAAACTTTTGCTTTGCGTTGCGTCAGAGTTTCGCTTTGACATTTGAGTTAAAATGCACGTAAATGTATGAAAGTTGCCACATAAAGCACTTCTGACGCAAAGCAAAGCGAAAAGTTAACCAACATTCAACTTTTTACGCGCTTTGACAAACACCTGGCTTTTATTATTTGTGTTTGTGTATTTGTGTGTGGGCGTAAAAATTCACATTTTTAACTTGTATTTTTTTAAATAAAACAAATAGCACTAGAATTGAAAATATGTAGCTTTTTTATGTAAACAAAAAATTCATGAGTGTTGTCAAAGTTTATTGTGACATACACCACTTGATTTACGCTTTTGCTTTAAAGTTTCAAATGTCAAGCAAAGCAACAATGTTTTATCTGACACGGCCTTTATAGTTCTCCACATGTGATTATTAGGTATTTGCGCAGTTGTTTACGTTGGGCATATGCATATTATAGTTCATATGCTTTCATTATTGATTACTTAGGCAGTGGTCACTGCTAGCAGCTGAGGCGTTTACTACGTACTACGTTGACGAACACTACGTCGAACTCTAAACTCTAAAAAATAAAGCAACACATTTAAAGTATCGTTGTTTGCTTTTGACGTTTATTTAAGTGCGTTTCATATCAACTACCTAATCAATCACTCTCACATTGTTAGTAGTGGGTTCCTAAATATGAAGAAAAAATATGTAATAAATGAGCATAATGTACAAATCTAATAAGCTGTCATGAAAGTCTAAAGTTATTTCCTTTTATTCATTCATTTATTTCATAAATGAAATCGTGATAAGAACTTAGCTATCAATAATATGAAATATTTATTAAATATTATGAACACAATTTAATAATATGTGTATAAATTACGAACTTTATATAAATCAGCATAAATCAGAAAATTCATTCAAGCTGTCATTATTGGAAAAACACAATTCATTTAGACTTTGATAAGTCTTAAAGTGAATGAGATTAAAATTGTGGGTGCACATTGTGTGCTTCAAAATTAATGAAATGTTAATGAAAATTGCTAATGGAAACAATAACACGACCGAGCTAAATCCCTTGTAGTATACAAAATAGCGAAACATTTGCATCATTAATATAATTATAGCATTCATAATAGTTGAAATGTTAAGGTTGATGTAGCGGTTGATTTTGGGCCTAACTAAAAATTCATATTTCCTATGTAAATGAAAAATAAACCAAACAATTTCTAACCTAACCTAACTTTACGTTAAGCACTTAGGGAAACAGTTTTTTTTAAGGAGAAGTAGCACTTCAGGCAACTATGCCTATTTACTTAAGTACGGTGCTACATTCTTTAGGAAAGAGATAGAGAAGAGATGAAACAGGTGGTGAAAGTAGAAGGATAGTCGGAAATTAACTGCCGTATAAGACAGCACAGCGACCAGTGACTATGCCTTCATCGCTCAGCAGCCCCACCGAAGTCAATTTTTATTTTTGTAGTGAAAAAAACCAAAGTCTTCGTTGGGAATCGAACCCACAACCCCCATATTGACAAGCTAGTACACTACCTGCTATGGTAAGTAAGTTATTTATATTGCGAATTATTTTAAGATTTCTCGAATTTTTTGTACAATCTTTTAATGTATTCTGTTTATCTTAGTTAAACAATAAAGACGGCAAAGATTCACAGGGTTTGATTGAAAAAATGCACTAAATGGCAACAACATAACGCAGCAAAGGCACAGCCCAACGTGCCATAGATACTCGAATAAGCTTACGACCGCCGTAAACAAATGAAACATGAAACTTAAGTTAAACCACATTCATGATTCTATTGAGAATTTTTAATTCATTTATTCTATTATCACACAGACTTTAATAGTTTTGTTACATTCACGAATGGCTTAAAACTAATAACAAATTGAGTACTAAAGTTAAGTAATATAAAGGAGACTAGAGTTTATGGTTTTTCATACTTAAAATATGCAAAATAATTATATACAACACCTTAGAGTTTCCAGTGAAATTAAACAATTTATTTTTATTCGCGTTATAATACCCAAAAATATACGATGTTAACATTACGATTTTAACGCCTAAATGCTGCTTTATGTCTTTATGTCGCTTCAACTAAAATCATTGCCCAAGAGACGGTGCTTATATATTTTTTGTTTCGAGGGTTTCTCACATTAAAAGGGTTTTTCAACAAGCGGTTTGTTTTGTAAAACAAATCAAACAAAAATTTTTGATTAAAATGATTTTATTGCGAAGAACTTTTCGGTAATTATGAATTTAAAAATGATACCTGGCAAATGGCCACAATAATCACGCTGACAGATGTCGTTTCTTTCATCAAAGTTTTTAATCACTTTTCACTTTGAAATAGCACAATTTCATTAAACACATCATCGACTTTGCGTTTTAAGGCCGAAATCGATTCGATTGGTTGCGTATGGACTCTTAACATGGCCCTACAAAAAATAATGCAATAATGTTAAATCACACGACCTAGCTGGCCGCTTAACTACCCCCCGGCGGCACATATATGGTCTTAATGGAGAGCTACTACAATATAAATACCTGTGCAACTGGGAGAAAAAGGGAGACCAGTCCCCTGAAGTCAGAAGGGGTACAACTGGAAACTCCACTTTATTTCCACGGAAATCAGTAAGCCGCAGAGTTCGTTATTTGTCTCTTTGGACATTTAACTGTTCTCTGACTGATTATTGAGGTTGGCCGCTATATAGGAGTATCGTGGTGGTTGTGGTTTCGCGGCCCCATATCAGTCTATGGTTCTATGGTGGCCGGGTTCATTTCACCTTTAATAACACCTACCTGGTAAAATGTTCCCAGATCCAGTGAGCATGCTAGACATATGTTCTGGACAGGAGTTGGAAAGTCTCCAACTCTTAAGCAAGGAGTGACGATTTGCAGCCCTGCTCTGGAATCATAGAAATTGCAACTAGAAAGTTCTGTTGCATAGAATTATAGCTTCGGCTTCCAAGGACGAGCATGACGTTCCAAATTATGCAGTGGTTTGGTCCACCATCATGACCAGGCGCAGATGTAAATCTAATCACACAGTTGGCCGCTTATCTGGTGATTGTCGAGAAATTATGCTATTGGGAAATTTGTATCGTTGTACCTAGTCTGTCGACTCAAATTTAACGACCAAATTCTTAATACCAATCGCAGAAGGACCACTATGTTGTCCGAAAAGGTCACGAATCTTACGAAAGGTAAATTTGACAGAAACACCATCTTCATAGTGGATTTTAATTAATTTAATGCGATTTTCGTGCCAAACTGAATTCATTGTAATAATTTTCAATGCCTCTACTACGAATACGTCAAAAAACTAAATGTCAAAACCATCATGTTGTCGGTGTTGCCACAGTTGAAAAACAAAATTGCTTGTTAAAAAGCCCGTATAAGAAAATTCTACTTTAAACGCCATCACATATTGCTGTTGTTACAATTATTCAGTGCAGGCGCCTGTTCGACTGTATGTGTTTCTATGTCAGTTGTTTTTGGTTTCTGTTTGTTAATTTTATTTCGTGAAATTTTTAATAAGCATGCTGTTGTTGTCTTGTGTGCATAAGATTACTATGTAGTTTGTAAAAATACATAATAGGTTATTTCATTTACTGTTTTACTGATGACTCTTTTGCTTTAAAAGTAAGGCATCTTCCTAACAATACAATAAACAAATTTAAACTTTACACTTAAACAAAATCAATAGCACTAATTTTCCTGAAATATTCTATCATCAGTTTTTACATCAAACTTTAAAGTGCGGCTCTTACTCGCCCCTTTTGTTAAGGCCACAAAAAAATTCAATAAATACTTTTAATACAGCTTAAGTTCGGGTATTTTTTTAATCCTTAATATTAAAAAACAAACATTTTTAAATTATGTGTTAATTAATTTTAAGGAAAACTAGAATAATTAGGGACGTTGGATCACAAAAACTGTTACCAGTATTTTTCATATCCCTCTACTTAAAATATTTTAAGTATAAAAGGTCGTCATCTCGAGTCATTTTTAGACATGATTCCCATGAGGTTACGAGTTCGGTTGATAATCAACTATGTCTCGACTCTAAATCATACTACTTAAACAGACATAATAGCGGCCAAAAATATGGAGTTCTGTTTGAGTAAAAATTCCTTTTTTAAGCATTAATTTAAATGCAACTAAAATATTTATTTCAATAGATAAGCTCGGAAATGTTCTTTAGATAGCATCATAACTTTGATAAGAAATTATTATTATTCGGCTTTTTTCAATATATAGAAATGAAAATAACACTTGATATGGGAAAAGTAGTAGGCAGAGGTAAAAATTATTATTTTATTAAAAGTTGTTGTTCATTCTTAGCTCAGCACATAATTTAATAAAAAAAATGGAGGCGTTTGCTGCTGACAACAAGTACAGTAAATAAATAAAGGTTTTATATTGTGAATAAAAATGTTCTCTTAAATAGAAATACAACTAAGTACATATAAATTTGTATGACACAAAATTTATCAACAAAATTCCTACTCATTCGAAAAGTTTCATTTTGCTTTGTTGTATTTTGTAAATTTTTTTTAACTTTAATCGCTGAACTTCAACTTTTTATAGTCTTTGACAACATCATACACAAACGAACTATAACGCACAGTAACCTTTGATGGTAAATTGTCAATGAATTTGAAATCTCCTATTCTTGGATTTATCTTCATTTCCAAAATTTTATTAAAAATTATATCTTGCTAAATAATAAGTTTCTTACAATCGAATACTTTAAAGATACATAAATTTACGGTTTTATAACCTTATGGTTTTGTAAGAGACTTCCACAATTACGGGTTGTGAACAACCAGGTCACAAGAGGGGCAGATGCCCCTGTCGGCTAGTTTTTTCACTACGATTTCCACAAAAAAAGCACCTTAACGTAAGAAGTTAAAAATCTCCTTTAACTGTAAGTGAAAGCCAAATTTTCCAATCTTCAAAACTTTTTTATTTGGAATGAAAATATCCCAAAATAAGTAGAAGAGGCGTAGAAGATAATCGGACTTATGATTTTGTCTCATTGATCTCTTAATGTGATTGATAATCCATTTATTCATATTGTTACGGATGTATCATCCTTAAGTTTTAAAAGAAAATAATTAAGCAATAAAGTAAACTACTGGGTATTGTAACTGCGTGCCTTGTTAAGAAATCTGATGCACAACAACAAAATTTCTAGTTACAAACTGCTTAGACATTTTATAAACGCAAACAACAACAATTTGATATGCTGTTTACTAACTGCGTGGCTTGCAGGACAACAGCAAATTTCTGTTTACTAACTATACGCGCAAAACAACATCAAATATGTATGCTGTTTACCATCTGCGTAGTTTTCTAAGAAAACTTATCTATACAAAACAACAACAACTATCTTAAAATAAATTCCAAGAAGAAACGTTATCAGTATAAAAACAAAAACAAAAATACACGCAGACATACAACAAAGTAAAAGATTCTTAAATTTTCTAGACCTTTAATGGACAAACATAAAAAGGCACCATCTGAGTGGATAGTCAGTCAGTGTAAAATTAAATTTGGTGAAGTAAAGACGTGCATCTTAAATAAATTGTTTTGTAGTGTCAACTTTGTGTAGTTAAAGTAAATAAACTCGTTATAAATTTAAAAACTCTAAAAACTGGTGTTATTTATTTTTTAATAAACAACTCACAACAAAACGTTTATAAAAGGTATAAACGTAACAATACTGTCAAGGTTATGCTATGTAACAAATTTGTTACAATTAATCCATAATTTAAAAACTTATTCATGTCTAAAATATTTCTTTTTTAATTCATTGCCTAACTTAGTACCTTTAAGGTAAACTGAACTTAAAGAACTACTCTTTTTTCGAATCCAAACGAAAATCTTGTAATTTGTAGGTCTTCTACTTTATGTTCCAAAACTGTTGTTTTTTAAACCGTTATAAGGTGAATCCCTCCAGGTTTATCTAATGTTGATTTTCACAAACTTCCGATAAATTAAATAAATTATAATTTGAAGAATAGTACAATGCTAAAGCAAAAAACACAACCTTTTCGCCAAAATAGCATTGAACACTATGGCAATTTCAAGACACAAGTGAAAATATGCATACCTTTATTATCAGTTTCTTCATAATATACAAAATAGCCCATTTAATTATCATAACTTCAGCTTTTTTTAGCAATAGCATGACCGATTTAATAGTGTAGCCAACTTCTTCTGATGAGCCAATTCATTTGCACAGCTTTCCGTTTCATCAGAATCAATTTCGCATTAATTTCCATGTTAGCCGACGATCTAGGTAAGTGTCGCTGTATTGAAGAATTATTTGATTGTTTATTCTAATAATCGAACAAGTTTCCATGTGCGTAAGTGTTCATTCGCCTTAATTTTCTACATCTTTAGCCATTTCTCTAAAGTGTGAATATATTCCTATAAATTTCGTAACGCTTCCTGATGGATTTTGTGGACGCTAAGCAATGCTGTATCATCTGCGAAAGTTGAGGTGTATAACTTGGTGTAAATTGGCATGTCCGAAGCATAAATCAAAAATAAGTTAGGACTCAGTAAGCTGTCCTGAGGAACCCCTGTTTCAATTGGTTGAGCTGCGCTTATAAAGTTACCTTCTTTGATTATGAATTTATGATCAATTAAATATCTTTACAAAAGCTTTTGAGTATTTAGCTTTATTTTCTACATTAAGCTGTCATGCTATACTTTGTCAAAAGCTTGAGATATGTCAATAAAAAGAGTTAAGCAATATTTTTTTCTTCAAACGAATTGCCTATGGCATTTACTAATCTATCTGTTTGCTCTATAGTTCTATGTTTGGCCCTAAAACCAAATTGATAGTTAAATGCATTCCACCTTAATAAGTATTGGAGTCAACTTTGCCATTAGCGATTTTTCGAACAGTTTAGAAAATGTAGGCAGTAGACTTATTTGCCTATAAAAGTCCACTACGGTATGGTCCTTACCTGGGTTAGGTATCATTGTCACCATAGCTACTTTTCACTCTAAACTCCATATGGCGTTAAAGATAACCCGAATGATTCTCCTAGTACCACCTGGAAGCTGGGCAGAAATTTTACTGTTAATTTTATTAAAACCTGAGGCTTTATTTTTTTTAGGTTACCAATAGCAATTTCAGGCACAGGCACAAAAGACGATAATTTAGATGACTGATTACCCGAAATATCCATTGCAAAAACATTTCTCAAGTGGTTGACAAATAAAATCCCTTTGCCGACGTCATCTCTAGCCCATTCACTAGTCGGATTTCGCAAGGGTGGCTTAGCTCTAACTGTCTTTTTAAGCTTTTAGCGATAAGGAATAAACCAACTGAGGAGTACCGTCAAGACCTTCTAAATATGTAGTAAGTGAAACTGTTCTTTGGGCTTCCAGCAGATTTCTTAATTGATTTGTGCATTCTCGTAGTCTAGTTTCAACCTGCAAATTTTCCACTCTCTTCTATCTGCTCTTTTTTTTGCCAAAAGTTGTTTCTGAAGAATAATTTCGATTATTCCTAATTCTGTATTCAATATGATTAGTAGTAGCACGTTGAATAGCTAGTCTAACGTTTTTAGCAAAATTTTTAATTGACTCATCAATGTCCTTATACTTAAATATATTTTATAGTTCATCCAATTCACTCGGATGGTAGTCAGACCTAAGTCATTGAACGGGGACCGAAATTCTTGAGGGAAGCATACTGATATTATAACAGGTAAATGATCCAAAGACAAATTTAACAAAGGTTCAATTTGCATCCAATCCGCTGGGAAACTTTTGGCGACTCCAATATCAACAACGTCTGACGACCAATAAGTGGGATGCCACTTATTGGAAATTAAGCGTAATACCCAAAAGGTGTGATTAGCATTATAGTCACTAACTGCCAAAAAGAGTAATCCAAGTGAATTAAAAAAATTGGAATATTGATGTTCTTTTACTGAAATTCGAGGTCGCGAATAAATCTATGATATGACCAATATGTTATTAAAATTTTCAATGCATATGTTAGTTGCTTGAAGACAGTCCGTTCAGCGCAGGATTCTAGTTTTAATCAGGGTTGCCAAACCTCCACAGGCTATTCCACAATACATGGTCATTAATTTGGAAATAGCTAGTTGATATTAAGTGAATTTTAGCAATCAGCATTTCTGTTTTTTATATATTGTTACGGATGTTATTTGCTTTAATTTTGAAATAAAATAATTAAGCAATAAAGCGAACTACTGGGTGTGTTTTTTACGAACTGCGTGGCAACAACAAAATTGCTAGTTAAAACTGTGTAGAAATTTTATAAACAAACAACAACAATTTCATATGCTGTTTACTAACTGCGGGACATACAAGACAACAACAAATTTCTGTTTACTAACTATACGCGCAAAACAACATCAAACATGTATGCTGTTTACCATCTGCGTAGTTTTCTAAGAAAACTTATCTATACAGAACAACAACAACTATCTTATAATAAATTCCAAAAAGAAACTTTATCAGTATAAAAACAAAAACAAAAATACACGCAGACATACAACAAAGTAAAAGATTATTAAATTTTCTAGACTTTTAATGGACAAATATAAAAAGGGCAGCGTCTGAGTGGATAGTCAGTCAGTGTAAAATTAAATCTCTTGAAGAAAAGACGTGCGTCTTAAGTAAATTGTTCTGTAGAGTCAACCTTGTGTAGTTAATAAACTTGTTATTAATTTAAAAACTCTAAAAACTAAATATAAAATTTAAATTTTTTAATGCAAGTGGTAAACTTGATATTTCGCAAAACCGGAAAGTTATTTCACTTTCTTTAATTATGGTTTCATTTGACAGATAAATTTATAGTTCTTAAAAATCAGACACACACAATAAAAGAGCAAAACTTTATAACTCTAAAAAAAAACTAAATGTCAGCAAAACAAATTTAAAGCTTAACTAAGTTGAGGTGGACTCCTTCCTTTTAATAAATACCGCAAAATCCTTAAAATATATTTTTTTTAAATTCCTGCAGTTTTAGTTTAAAAGTCAACAAATCTACCGCGACTGTCGCGTTTTGCCGAAGCGAAGTAAGAGATCAGCAGTAAAAGTTGTAAATGTGTCAGATGATATATCATTAAATTTTTAATATTTGCTTTGCTATTGATAAAGCGATTCGTGATGCGAAACTAAAAAACCCAAAAAAATAAACCAATTTAAGCTAACTTCGCTTTGAGATAAGTAAGTTAATATTTGTGTGCTTTACTTAAAAAAAATAAAGGAGTAATGCTGCAACAAAATTTTTAGGAAATAGTTAATTTTTGAGAGTTCTTTTAAAACTCACTTGTTGGGCATTGAACTTATAGCAGAACTCTTGCTCTGCTGTTAGCAGTTTCAAATTTAAAAATATATTTGTTTGCTATATTAAAACTGTTGATAAAACTTTGCGATATGTAGGGAAATACGTGTGTGAATGTCAAAGTATTTTAAGTAAAATTCAGTTTTACTATAGAACTTAATGGTTTATTGCATAATATTTTAATAAAAGTTTATTTTTCATAAAAGTTTATCACGTCAAATATTAAATTGTTACCACTTTTATTGACTTTTTTGTTACAAGTATGAACTTTACTATAACAAGGCTAAAATATGAAAAACAATGTTGTATAGAATAATATTTTCAGTGCATTTATTTTCTTCATCAGCCATATGTATAAGTTTAAATTGTTTAAATTGCTAACAACAATAAAAGTTAAAAGCTTGTTAATCCCATTGTAAAATTTAATTTCAATAAGTGCTTGAATGAATAAATTTTAAATTGTATTTTTTATGTGGTTGCAGTTTTACAACTTGAAAACAGGTTTAAACTATTTCACATTTTAGCCATCAGCTAATGTGCTCGTTCTCCCTTTTGAATGGGTAGACGGAGATAAAGAAAATATAAATTCATTTAGTATAGCAATAACAAGGGCAAATCTTCAAAATTATTACCGCTTAAACTAGGGAGCTAAAACATCAAAGAGCAAGTAAGCAGTAAGAAGTGAAAACTTTATCGATACTAAATATCATTCTCGGTTTTAGAAATATAAGGTTAAAAAATTAAAAATCCTAAAATTAATCCTTGTTGCATTGACAAATTATGTACGACATTTAACCATGAAAAAATAGGCAAAACCATTGTCGTTTTTGCTGCTATTTTAGCCATTATTATTTTAACTTCAACAATTATGCCACAATATGCATGTAATATGTTTCTGACCTTTAGGATATTAACCGATGTTTTCTAAAATTAAAAAATTAAGAAACCGCAAGGAATTAAAAACTGAAATAATATTTTCCAATGTCAATTTTATACAAAATTTCCATTACCCAAAACCCATTACATTAGTAATATCATGTAACAAGGTCAAAACAAAAAACATGTTTAGGAGACAAGTGATAATTTAATTTAACTTGAGACAATTATAAATAAATATTTAAATGCGTAGCAACTATTTGTACACGTGTTATATGACACATAACATTACAAATCATAATTTATAGTATTAAACATGCGTTCGTTATCTTATCTTGTACATATAACAATAAATGTAATTCATATGTTTTCTTACCTTTAAATTGTGTAGGGACTTGTACTACGAATGAGTATTTGACAAAAATAAAATTTGGGCGGTTGCATTTTTCTGGTCAATTATTTGAAATATTTGACCGTAAATTTGTAGTCAGATAATAATTGCCAAAAAAAAAAAAATAAAATTTATTTCAAAATGCTTTGTTTCCAAACCAAACAAAACATAAATCACTTAATGGCTGGAAAAATGGCGGCTACCTATAAAAGTGTTGCCGACTTTAAGTCCTATAGCTATATAAATAACCTCCGATACTTTTCCTACTGCCAGATATGTTGTACCTTAAGCACGGTACTCTACGGAAATCTACGACGATGTGAATAGTCGGTCGGCTTCAATTCCTGCACCAGTTGAACCTTGTAAATACAAACACGTCATTGACTACATTTGACTATAATAAAATATGTTCTTCACTATTGCTGCATAGCAGTAGTATATTCACTTGTATCCATTTTGTATTGCATGTGGGTGTAAATAGCTTTGATTAGATTTATAATTTTTATTATGTGAGAAAAAATCCCTATGCAAAATTCGCCATGTGGTGGTTTCGGATAACACCAATTGTTGAGAACGTCGACGAATTAACAAATTTGTATCTTCTTCAATACTGTGGCTGTACTGTTTTCAGTGGAACCACCCGGTCGAACATACTCTGATCTTCGAACATTTTGTATCGAGCCTATCGAAACAAATTTAACGACCTAATTTTTAAAAGCGGTCTTAGAAGGACCAACCAAATTTCCCGATCGCATAATTTCACGACAATCCGCAATTAAGTGGCCAGCCAGATCGTGTGATTTAACACCACTGGATTTATTTTTTTTTGTGGGCTTATGTTAAAGACAAAGTCTACACGGATCCAATCGCATTAATTCCGGCCTTAAAACTCAAAATCCGAACCGCCATTTGGCCAAAAATTGATTAAAATCTTCGATGAAAGAATCGACATCTGTCACAATAAAAATTTTAATCATCTTAATCAAAATTTTTTTTAGTTTATTTTATCTTAGAAAACAAAATTCTTATTGAAAACTTCTTTTTAAAAAATTAGGTGGCCCTGTAGGTTAGAAGGTAGTGTACTAGTTTGTCAGTATGGGGGTTGTAGGTTCGATTCCCAACGAAGAACTTGGTTTTTTCACTACAAAAATGTCGGTGGAGCTGCTCAGCGATGAAGGCATAGTCACTGGTCGCTGTGCTGTCTTATACGGTAGGTAATTTCCGGCTATCCTTCTACTTTCACCACCTGTTTCATCTTTTCTGTATCCCTTTCCTAAAGAAATTAGCATGGTACTTGACTAAATAGGCATTGTTGCCTGAAGTCCCCCTCGGGGGCACATTTATGGTCTTTATAGTACGTAACAGCTATCTAGATCTGTGAAACTGGGGGAAAAATGGTGCCCAGTCCCCTGAAGACAGGCAGGGAGTCAACTGGAAGCTCCATTTATTTCCACGGGGATCAGTGAGCCGCAGAGTTCATTATTTGTCTCTTTAGACATTTAGTAGTTCTCTGGCTGATCATTGAGGTTGGCCCCTATATGGGAGTAACGTGATGGTTGTGGTTTCTCGGCCCCATAACAGTATAATAGTTATTATGGTGGCCAGGATCATATTACTGATAATGACACGCAAAGTGAATGATCCAGTCCAGTGAGCATGCTAGACATGTGTTCTGGACAGCAGTTGAAAGTCTCCAACTCTTTAGCAAGGTGTGATGGTTTGCAGCCCTGCCCTGGAATCATTAAAGTTGCAACTAAGGGGTTCTGTTGCTTAGATTTATGTCTTCGGCTTCCTAGGACGCATGTATACGTTCCAAATTATACAATTGTGATTTGTCCACCATCTGATTAAGGCTACATAGCCAGGTGCGGATGTAAAACGAATCACACTATCTGTTGCCTGAAGTGCTACTTCTCTTTTATAAAAAAAAAAAATCATTAATATGATGGATGTACTATAAATTTTTAATATTTATAAAAGCGTAGATGAATGTGATAAGACAAATTCAGTATACAGGGATTGAATTTCTAATTATTTTAAACCAACTCATTATTAGTTTGAATGACAAGAAGTTTGGAAAGCTAATATTTTAAAAATCGAGTAACATATTCCGAAACATAGTCTTGAAATCTAAATTTAAATACGATTAGAACAACTATTATGATATTATGATGACAAAATATTATGATATTTGAGACATTAGTAATGTATGGGCTACTGACATAAAGGGGTAAATATATATTTAGGGAGTAGAAACGACGGATAGTCAAATTAACTAAGCTACTGTGATAAATTATTAATGTTATAGGAATAATTTAGTTTATTGTCAAGTAATACGCCTAAAACTCACATTCTCTTCACCCACTCTATGCACTGACCGCGAATTTGAATAGAAAAACCTTGTGAACCTATCGCATTGAACCCCAGGGCTTTAGTTTTTGATAGATTAATCTAAAGACAATATACTGACCACACTCTGCAAGTTATCAGATAATTGTATCTCGAAAAATTAAACCTGAATATAATTAGCAAATGCCTTTGTTTCGCATGAATTCGTTTCAATTTCGTTAAAAAAAGGTAAAAAGAAGAAGTCCGAGTACTGAACCCTGCACAGTCCCTGAACTAATCAATCTTAAACGTGATTACTTGCCATTATTAGAAACAAAGTGTTTACGTTCACCTAGATAAAATGACATCAACAGACAACGTCTTCGAGTGAATTTAGACAAATCCAATGAAACTAAGATGCCTGTGTCATTCAAAGTCATTCTCTCCCTAATAATTTCGTTGAGTTCCCCAATAACGCCGACGAACTGTTACAATTTACCTAAAACCCGGTTTGTTTATCATTTAGTAATGAATACCGTGAAATAAAATCAATAATTTGAGATTTAAACTATACACAGTGCAGTTAAAATAGTATTTATTTAGTCTTAAGTTCGTTAAATCCAAAGCCGAACCACTTTTTAGTAACGAAATAACTTTTCTATATTTCAATTTCTCAAGATATGTTGACATAGGTATTTCATATTTCGTGAAATAAAAAGCGGAATCAGATTCGTTATTTAGTTAACCGTATGTTAACGTTATTAACGGTTAACATTTAGGTCGTCTTTTTCACCATTAAACAAAACTATATGCGCCATGGAAACAAGTGAAAAAAATAAAACTTTAAATTATGGACATTTTAAGTTTAAATATTTTTATGTCCATTATGAAAACAAGCCCAAAAATTATAAATAAAATTGAAATATAAAGGGTGTTCTTATAGTGACGTGAGTGTATTTTAGTTGTTTAACGTTAAAGATCCACACATAGAATGTAGGAATTTGTTTGCTATAAAAACAAATTTGTAAGCAATAGATTTAAAAACTAAAAGAGAATATCATAGATCAACATTTTGGCAAGTATGACTTTAAGTCGTTCGCTGATATGTCTGTTATAAATTGGGTAAAAAAATTAAACAAAATTGTTTTTAATGAATGGCCCGATTTTTTGAACCGCCGCATTATGCTGAGATTGTCAATTTACGCAGACTTCTGTATAAAATCAAATATAAAAAATTAAATCTTAGAGTAATATTTTTAATTTAGCCAAAAGCAGTACCTTGAAAATTAAAGAGCAACATGGTACGGAATACTTCATGTGTGAGTATAACTCACAGTTAGCGAATACAATTATATTTCAATTAATAAAAGAAAACAACATTGTGAAGTGTTTTTCTTTGAGTTTTAAGTTTTATTGAGTTCCTATTCTGGAGATTAAAGTATTGTACTTTTTTTTATAAAAAATACAAACACGTCATTGACTACATTTAACTTTGACTACAAATGTTCTTCACTATTGCTGCATAGCAGTAATATATTCACTTGTATCCATTTTGTATTGCATGTGGGTGTAAATAGCTTTGATTAGATTTATAATTTTTATTATGTGAGAAAAAATTACAAAACTCTTTGTTTCGTAGAGTGGTAATAAAAAACCACACGAAAACAAAAGTGAAATAAAACTTGGAAAGTAAAGCGTGTTCGTGTTGGTTTAAATTATATTTATTTTATGTATTAAGTCACAATAGTTATCACCATGAATTTAGACAAACACAAGCTGACAACAAGAGAAAAGTTTTTTTTTTCTATTTTATCTTGTGTGTTTTTCTAATAACGTTTTATGAAAAGTTTTCCTTAGTAAACATTAACTTTTACCTGCAAGAAGTAGTAGTGGAAGGTGGGCAAATTATATTTGTTTGCCTTAAATATGTAGACCTGATATTAAGTTTAACATTCCACAGTGGTTTGAAAAACTCTTGGTAGTAATTCGGTAAGATATCCCGATCAAAAAATTAAAAATGTGTATAAACACATTTTGTGTAAAACTAAAAAAAAGGAAAAATTACAAATAAAAAAGCAAAAAATTGATTGGTATTCGAGGTTTGCGAAACTCCTACAAATTAAGTATATGCGCTTAATGGCTTCTAGAGTAGCAATTTATTTATTAACATATTTTTCCGCGTCAAATTTTTTAAATACCTTTTGCCTCCCCCCCACATTAATATGTTTTGATGGAATCTGACCGTCATTACATGTGTCAACGGGGGTAAAAGGGACCCCAGTCCTCTTCAAGGTTAACACGTGCCAACTGGACAATGCCACTTTATTTCCACAGGAATCAGTAGAGCCCCAGAGTTTAGCTATTTGTCTTTTTAGTCTTTTTGCTATTTTCTGACTGATTATTAAGGTTGGCCCCACGGGAGTATCGTGGTGGTTGTGATTTCAAAGCCCTCGTTTGAGTTGTGTGGGTCGAATCATTTACATTGAACACAATGAATGGTCCAGGTCCAGTGAACATGATAGCGGTTATGTTCTTAAATTTTATTAAGATTCATGCATTCTGGACTCGAAGTAGGATAGTCTCCAACTCTTCATCCACAGTGGTATAATCCACCGTTAAGTTATGGCTTACACAGTTAGGTACAGACGTAAATCTTATCACGCATATTAATTGTTTTTTTTTTTTTGTATAAAGAGAAGTAGCACTTCAGGCAACAATGCCTGTTGAGTCAAGTACCGTGCTACATTCTTTAGGAAAGGGATAGAGTAGAAGTGAAACAGGTGGTGAAAGTAGAAGGATAGTCGGAAATTAACTACCGTGACTATGCCTTAATCGCTGAGCAGCCCCACCGATAGTCAATTATTTTTTGTAGTGAAAAAAGCCAAGGACTTCATTGAGAATCGAACCCACAACCCACAACCCACAACCCCCAACCTGACAAGCTAGTGCACTACCTACTAGCCAACAGGGGCACCTAAAAACTAGAAATTTCTCGTTAAATTGGTTGTTTGAAAAAACAATTTCAATTGCCACCAAATCTAAACGGATCGAGATATTCTTCAAAAATTTTTTAAGCAATATATAATAAAAAGAGCTTTTATTGACATGGTAAAATAATATTTTAATTTTTTTTTATATTTATTTCAACACAAATTTCTTAAACGGGGAAGGAATGTTCCCCGGCTTGTTAACTAAGAGGCTAAGAAATCCTTTTTGAATTACGCAGCCAAGAGATGGAGCTTTAATAACATATTTACTTCTTTTCAATCGCTGTTCAAGTAAGTTTCAATTATGTAAGCAAAAAAACCATGCCACTTTTTTGGGGAACATCATAAAAAAATGGTCGTTTTCACATTTTACCAACTCAGAGGCCTTTAACTTTTTATCGAAGCATGGTATTAGACCAAACTTACAACTATTTTAATATAATATCTTATCGAGAATGCAGCCAATATCCTTAAATAATAATCCGAACGCCAAAAATGCTAAGCTAAGGTCGCCCAAAAATGTAAGAAAAAATTTTCAGCACGATTTTCTCCCAAACTAAAAGAGGTAACTTAGACATGTAAGCAAATTTTTTGTAAATATTTTCAAGGCCTACTTAATTTCAAAAACTTTTAACACTTAAATAGTAATTAAACTAATTTGATATTTCCAAAAAATGTTATGCCCCAGATACCTTTGCGGGCATATCCGGTATCGACTAATAACTAATTTGAAATTTAAAATATCAAATTAAATGTATTTAATAATAATAAAATCACGTTATTTTATATAACTTCATTTTATAGTTTTATGCTGTTAGCTTAATAATACAGTGGTTATGAAAGTTTAATAATACTAAATATTATCATATTTTTACGAAGATGCATAATATAAGTTTTAAAAGAGCTTAATTGTCATTAAAACAGTAAATGAAATGAATTTTTTGCAAATTATCTAGATTCTAAAAAAAACCTATGAAAACAAGACAACAACATGCTTAATAAAAATTCCAAGAAATAAATTATATATACAGAAATCAAAAACAACTAACACAGAACAATAATAAAAATACTCAACCAAACAGACGCCTACACTGAATAATGATAACAACAATAATATGTGGCGATGTTGAACCGTTCAAAACAAAATATATAAGAACCATTTGTTGGGCAAAAAAGTTAATTGGACATCGTCGAGTAAAGACATAAAGATAACAAAGCAGCTTTTAGGCGTATTATTGTGTGTATAAACGCGAATAAGTGAAAAATCGTAAAATTTAATTTAAAGTTCAAAATTATTTTTTAATAAAAGAACCAATACGACAAAACATTTATTAAAGGAATATTTTTGACAATATCTACAATAACTATATATCTTAGCAAGATACATAATACTTCTTTTTGTGTTTATTCTTGTTGTTGTTACATAAATATGTTTTTTCCCCATTTTAATATAATTACGAAGAGAATTTGTTTAAGTTTTAAAAGAAAATAATTCTCATTTAAAAAAAGGAAATGAAATGGCCTATTGTATGCTGTACAAACTGTGTAGTTATCTAAGAAATCTTATACATACAAGACAACGATAAGCACATTATAAATTATAAGAAATAACTTAAACAACAGAAAACAGAAATAACTAAAACAGAACAAAAGAAGACAACAATATAAGCTGATGTTAAAGTAGAAAATTTTTGTACACGCGAGAACCGCTTAAAACAGCTTATAAGCACCAGTTGCTTAATTAATTATTGGATCCATGTTGAAACATCGTTGAGTGTAGACAACAAAATACTAAAGTATATTTTAGTCGTTGTAGTTATGAAGTTACCATCGTGTTTATTTTGTGTGTATGTAAAGCGAATAAAACGTTTAATTTAATTTGAAACTCTTAAGTGCTGTGTAATTATTTTGCAATAAAAGACCTCACTATTACACTCACTAGTTCAAAATACAAATTTAACTGCATGGTATATTGTAGACATTACTGTAATAAATATTTATGAAATTTATAATACTCGTTTTAAATAAATAAAAAAAAACTTTTTTGTTGTTTTTAACAAATTTTATTTCCATTATTTCAGCCAACTTTGTTGGTCATCTTCACGGAAAAAATGGATATATATATATTATATATAGTAGTAATGATGTCATCACATCGACAGACAGCGTTTGCGAGCCACACCGAACAAACAGCCAGCAATGACGAATTACACCGAAAATAATTACAACAGTATTTAATTTACTGACGGAGCAAATCCAAACAACTTGATACGTTTTGTTAATATTGAGTTTAGAGTTTAAAATTATACTAAACGATTTATTCACTTTCAATACACATAAAATAAATACAATGGCAACTTTACCCCTGTAACGCCTAAAATATGCTTTATTATTTTGTTGTCTTTTCTCAACGGTATTTCAACTTGAACTTAATACTTTTTTCAGCAAGTGGTGCTTAAGTATATAGCTATTTTAAGCGATTCTCGCATATACAAGAATATTCTACTTTATCATGATCTCATATATTGTTGTTGTTGTCGTTGTTAATATCATTCAGTGTAGGCGCCTGCTGGGCTCTGAGAGTTTTATTTTTCTGTGTTAGTTGTTTTTGTTTTCTGTTGTTTAAGTTATTTCGTAAAATTTATAATAAGCATGTTGTTGTTGTCTTGTGCTTATAAGATTTCTTCAAAAACTAAGCAGTTTGTAAAATATACAACAGGTCGTTTCGTTTACTTTTTAATGTATAATTTCGAAAATTTGATTTTTTTAAGAGAAGTAGCACTTCAGACAACAGTGCCTATTTAGTCAAGTACCTTGCTACATTCTTTCGGAAAGGGATAAAGAATAAATGAAACAGGTGGTGAAAGTAGAAGGATTGTCGGAAATTAACTGCCGTATATAAGACAGCACAGAGACCAGTGACTATGCCTTCATCGTTGAGCCCCACCGACAGTCAATTTTTATTTTTGTAGTGAAAAAAAACCAAGGTCTTCGTTGGAAATCGAACCCACAACCCCCATACTGACAAGCTAGTACACTATCTACTAGCCTACAGGGGCTTTAGGTCCGCCACGGGAATGAACAACACAAAATTATTGATCGATCTGGTCTGCTAACAGATTTCGGTAAATGAGGTGGTAGTAGTAATCCGCAGCACTAGGAACAAACAACACGCATATATGATGTGTCATTACTTATATCCATAAAATATCTCTTAAGGTCAACAAGTTGAGCAACAAAAATTTATATAAAAAGTTATACAACAAAAAGGAAAGAGTGTATAGAAAAATACTAGAAAAATAAAGAAGCGCTATATTTTTTTGTGAGCTATTGTTCTATCTGTAACTTTTTCTTTTATTTAATGTTACACAATTTTTTAACTTTGTATGTAATGGAAAAATAAACTTTTCTTTATTCGATAAAAACGAAAGTTTATAAGCTCTTCAAATTCTCAGGGCATATGAATTATATATTTCATCAGAAAATTTCGTTTAAAAATTACAAAAGTTCTGACACTAAAGATAAAAAATAAAAATAATATTTAAGCATGTTATGCTGAACCTACGTAACCTTCTTTATATTGAGAAAATCAATAGCTGTACCGGTACTGTATACGTTGGAATAACCTTTAAACTTTTAACTTAAATATTTTTTTTTTATCTAAAATAATTTTGGTTTTAATAAGTTGTTAATTTCGATTATTTAAACCATCAAACTTAAACAAACTTAAGCAAACTTAAGAAATAAATATCCAGAAAATAAGTTCTGTCAATGAGATTTGATTTTGTGTTAAAAATATTAAAATAAATAAATAAATAAATTTTTGCCTTGGTTTTATTAGATTAAATGATCATCAATTTATACCCCCTAACATCTAAATTATGGATTTTATTATGGATATTGGTTACCAATAATTCAATAATATAATTTATTGACTTAAATATTAATTTAGTAAATCAATAACCTTTACTTTAAAACATCTTTAAAACCCTTGAAAAAATTATCTAAAACTTAATTTCTTTCAAATATTCCAAGATAAAAATATCGCTTATTTAAATTTATTATTGAAAAGAATTCTATTTTGGTCTTATTTTGAATGTAATTAATTACTTTTTATATTAATTAATTTAATTAACATATTTTAAGTAAACAAATTAATTTTTTGGTATAAATTTTAATTTAATCAATTTGGCTTGAGATATAAGACTCTTAAATTTTTTCTAAAAAACTTGGGATAAAATCCACTGATGAGCTATATGAGCAGTAGTGAAATTGCCAAATGGATATGCCTTCTCCCGCAGTAATACATTTCAAATATACTTAAGGTCCGATGACTGTCACTTTTAATGGATGCAAAAGTGACTGTTGAATAATTTGTGGATTTCCCATTCCCCAGAATGGACTATTCTGTTTATTCACACATCCATTCAAATGAAAATGTGCCTCGTCACTCATTATGACTATTTCCTGAAAATCGATTTGTCATGGGCGAGCTATAACATCCTATTGGCATATGTACGGCGGCGTTAATGGTCTTGTGGAAGAAGGTCAATTCAATCTTAAATGGAAACAAATTCAAGTCCTTGTGCAAAATTGTGGCCAAAGTTGTTCTTTGAATACCAAGCTCCTAAGCACGGCGCACTGCGGTAACATTTTACGTAAAGGCGGTCAAAAATATATAACTTTTGAACGGATCGTAATTTTGATACGCAGTTTTTTTTATCTACTAGGTGAGATCATAGGCTTTCGTTTAAGTAATGAAAATTTAGAAAAATAATTGTGATAGTTTTAAAAATACATTCTAAGTTTTAGCTGATTTTTGGTACGAAAGTAAAGTATTACAACTTGTTCAAAGAGTGTTTTACATAAAATCTTATATTTTGAGTCATGTTAAAAACTTATACTTATTAAAAATTTAAATTTATTCAGGTAGGGCCAAGCTTTGACCCTCGTAGGTTTTTTGAGGCAATTTGAGTTAACAATTAGCTAATTAAGTAGCAAAAATATAAAAAATATATTCATTGGTTCAAATTTACTTTAGATAAGAAGGTATTTAGGTTCAAAATAAACATAAATACTCCTCGTATATGTAAACTTTTATGGTAAATTGGTTAATACTTTATTAATGTAAGAAAAATTTGAAAAGGATGAACTACATACTGATAACTCTTGTGTTTGGAAAAAGTACTATTAATTTAACAATTTTAGTAAATATTTCTTCTAAATAGCCTTGAAGTAGTTTAGCTTCTACGTCTAGTTCAATAGAAGTAGTTCTATATATATTGGACATACATCGACCTGATGTGCATAATAAAATAACAATCAAGTCTTCATTAGTACAATATCTAGAAATTTTTCTTGTGTTATGCTCACGAAAGAATTTGTCGTCTTTGTTTCGTTTTTCTTGCACTTTTTTAAATAGATCTTCCATTGGTAGAATATTGCGTTGAATTATTTGTTCACCATGGTACAATATTTTATGAACTGTGGATGGCATATATCTCCAAGAATATTTTTCGTTGTAAAGTATAGCTGTTTTTCTGGTGTGCTCTCCAAATTTTTTTTGTATTTATCTTTCTGCTGCATACTAGAACTTGTAAAATAATTCTGAATCTCCTTATTAGTTTCAAATTTACTCCTGTGATAAACACTGCAGTTTCTGGGTATGAAAAAAACTTCTCTCAGTATTTCCATCATTTGCGTTCCCTTCTCCTTGCTTTGGCTGATCGATTATTATACCTTGTTCGTAATATTTTTCTTGAATTTGTTTTTTTTTATTTCTTTTTCTTCATTTTCCTTAATTTTTTGTCACTTCGCCTAACGAACCAAAATCCATATCATAACCCAATTTAAGAATATGCTCCATAAAATGCATTCTGGTATGAAGAGAGGAAAAACCCAATTCGTATGCTGCCTTAAAAGTATTATCTGCTGGAACTGGGTGGCTTAATTGACTTGATGTCCTTTGAAATATAATGCAGCTTGATGATGCTGTTGTATCAGTTAAAGCTTGTGCAACTTTTCTCCATCAGTCATTGTGAGACACATTTTAAAATTTACATCGATTTCCTGTTCATCGAGAGTAAATGTTACAGGTTGAAGGTCTTTAATTTCATCTTTTATTTTTCTGACTTCTTCAGTTATGACATTTTTTGTTTCTTTTTTGAAAGTAAATTTTATTGGTGTGCGATATTTTGTTGACGACGGTATTTCATTTTTCCATATATCAATTTCTATTACTGTACTAGTTGACGGATCTAACTCGATATAACTTTTTATTAATCGCAATGGAACGAATGATGACATAAATAAATCAGCGTCTGATGAATTTTTGGCGTAAAATTGCTTGTATTGCTTTTGGCCAGAGGATCCATCACATCTCCATGTAGAAATTAAAGTAATGTTGCTATTTCCAAGTTTTTTCAAGCGGTTAGAATCAAACGTATTTAACAACCGTTCGGCAGTGTGTTCAAGAAGGTCTTGCAATTTTATTTCCGCTGAAGTAGAGGTGACAGTTATATACTTTTGTGATCTAAATTATATCAATTTACGCTATTTAAAGTAGCAAAAACATTTTGGTGACCAACTGTTCATGACTGTGAAGTTGACTAAAAATTTTTGTTTTCTTTCTAAAAATATGCATATTCATCTAAACAACGTCTCTTGTAAAGGTGATTTAAAAAATAAATAAAATGCTTACAAAATAGCAAAGCAGAAAAAAAAATTTAATTCTATTTTCTAATTATATTTTGCAAAAAATTTTCGACCTTGTGTCAGAAAAATTGTTCTGGTGCTCACGGTCAGATCGTGCCGGGTATACAATAGGGTATAGACGTGTAGGGTACATTTAGGGCTATGACACAGTGATAATGCTTTTACATTCCCTAACGAACTTTAGAAGTTATGATCTATTAAGTAAGAGAATTTAGAAAAAATTTGCAGCTCTAAAAAAAATAATTTCTAAAAATCAAAAATCAATTAAAATCAATTAAAACCAATTCTTATTTTCTTATTTTCTTCTTGTATAGCAAAAAAGTTATAGCTGTTTAAAAATCAAAAATTTACTAAGAAATTTCTCACTTTAGCAAAATACTGAAAATGCTCATTTTAAATCTCCCTGATTAGTGTGATATAGTTAAAATAAAGTTTTAATTGTTTGGCTCCCGAGGTACACTAGTATCTACTTTCGAATGAACTTAAAAATTTAACAATTGGGGAGCAATCAATCTTGCAGTACGTTGTAGCCCATGCTTGGGCCTATCATCTACAGAGTTCTTTCTTGGAAACCATTCACTTCATGATAAACAGTGGCACGTTGTTTCTTTCAAACATTTCACGTAACTTTCTCATCGTCACAGTAATCGATGATTGATTTTGATAAAATATTTTAACGATTAAAACACGTTAATTTATATAATTATTTTCCATAATAAATATGCATGTTTCTACTTCACGACTGCCAAATATGAACTGTCAAGACTAATGTTTATCAAAATAGCGGCGAAACAAAGTAGTATACCTTCCCGACGGACATTTTGTATTTTTTTATAATAAATATTTTTTTGAGAATATTACAAAATATTTATTTTTAAAGGAATCTAGCACAAATTAACGTCGATTGAATTAAATTATTTTAAGTAAATCTACGTTAATTTTTTTATAATTTTTATGTAAAAGTGTTTCCCTGTTATATCTTTCCAAAATTTGTGATTGAATTTTTTTTTTTAAAGAAAAATATTGTGAAAGTATTCATTCATTCATACTTATAAATATATCACCATTTATTTGCCACAATGATTAAAAGCAATAAACTTTTCAAAATCAAAGTTTTTAAAATTGACTAAAATAGAAAATAAAGCCTTTTGGCAACTACAATGGCTAACTATTACTATTATTATAATTATTGCAAAACATAAAAAAACTAAGAAGAAGCAAAAAAATAATAATAAAATAGATATTCGCTTATGGCTGTTAAAAATTTTAAATAGCAAGAAAGGTCAAAGTTGAAAGCATATAAGTAATGAAATTACGTTATTTCAGCACCAGTTTTTATTATAATTAAATTGGTGAAGACAATTTTCATTTACTCGTTAACTTAACTAAAAATTATATTTAATTCAAAACCATATTTGCAAATTTATTTAAATATTCAAAACAGATGTAAAATTATGACAAAATATAAAACTGAATTATTATTTCACAGTGAGGCTTCAATATAAATTATTATTTCTTTTTTAAAGTCAAGCCGAAATTTAAAAAAAAATAAATATGTATATCTTTTTCTAAAGATGCCACCCAAAATGTGTGGCGAAATATTGAAAATAAAAATAAAATTTATTTAAGTTTTATGTAAAGTTCTTGTGCTTAAAGAAATTATTTATAAAATATTAAATAGTCGATTAACAAACTGATTAGTGCTATCGTCATGTTATTTCAAAATTTAAATTTTGCCTTGTTCTGCCACAATATGAAAACTGGTCCTTATTCATATGAATATGTATAATTTGTTCCACCAAAAGGCGTGCTGTGTATAGCATCATATTAGCTCAAAAGACTTTTGTCAAGGGATCTCTGTGTTGAACAGATTCCTCTATTGAATGAATTCCTCCACGTTTCGAAATATCTCAACAACACTATAGTAAAAGATTAAGAGTTTTTTGGGTAACAAACTCGTCGAATATTTACTTGTTTTGAATTCTTTTTTATTCGCTACTACGAAGGATGCGGTCATCTGCTTTTAGGGATGCATGTGTAGAGTGCATGATACGAACGCAACTCTTACTTAGGTAATCAATCGTGTTTGTGATAAGTAAAGGGTTTTGTTTAGCAAGAAATTTGTTTTCTTAGACAAAGATGATTTAAATTTTTATTGTATTACGAAGAGAAAAGTTCGGCAATTATGAATGAAAAATGATATCTGGCAATGCTGGCAGATTTCGATGCGTTTATCAAAGTTCTTAAAATTTTATTTTGCCGAAACGACAGTGCAATATCGTTTTATTCACATCACGGATATTGAGTTTTAAGGCTGAAATCGGTTGGATTGGCTCCTTATAGGCTCTATCCTTAACATAGTCCCACAAAAAATAATCCAGTTGTGTTAAATCATACGATCTTGCTGGGCATTTAACTGCTGATTGTCGTGAAATTATGCGATCGGGAAATTTGGTTTGCAATAAATTGATCGTTTCGTTGGCTGTGTGAGATGTGGCACCCTCCTATTGAAACAACATGCCAGTGATATCTACATCGTCAATAATAGGCCAAACTGAGCTGTTAGCATCTCGCGATTGCGTGAACCATTGACCGTTGCCACAATCATGCCTTCAGACCCAATATGATACCATACAGTAATACCTTAAGCATGCAAAGGCTTCTCAACAATCGCTCTAGGATTTTAAGCAGTGCAAATGCGGCAATTTTGCTTGTTAACATACCCTGACAATTGAAAATGGACTTCTTCTTAAAAAATTATATTTTCAGAAAACCTGGCCGTTTTTGTTCGCTACTACGAGTGTAGAATGTATGATACAAACACAATTCTTACTTATGTATGTACTCAGCCACAACCTGAACAAATTCTGTTGTATTACACATACCGCAAGAAAAATTTGTTGATTTCGAAAACAATAAGAAAAAGATAATACGAATACATTTAGACTAGCTTTCACATATTTGAATAGTTTCAAATGTTAAAAGTATTTTTCTCTAAAAAATATTTCTATCAAAACCCTAGAGACGATAACGAAACTTATCACTTCTAAGCAATTATTCGTACACTATTTATTTAAAATTTATATAGTAAAAGCAATCGTCAGATACGCAGTATTATCTTTAGTTTTCTATACATATTGTACACACATATACACACATACATATTATATACATACTAGTTAATAATGTCGATTTTTTTAATGCATATATTATATGTGTAATAAAATGTGTTGATGCATTATGCAAAATATTGTCCATCGCTGCCCGCTACTTTTACCCCTCTTTCCGAAATCATGTGGATTCCATGGTTTTGACGTAAATAACGAATCAAGTCAATTTATGATACCCTGTTCTAAAGCAAAGCGTAGTTTAGTAAGAAAGTTTTGCACCGATCGAAGCAAATGGCAGTCAAAAGAGGCAAGCTGTGGACTATAAGGCGGGTGAGTCACGACTCCACTGTTTTCCAAATAGTTTTTTGCCTTTCTTGCAACATGTTATTTTTTACTCTCAATAATTATTTATTGTATCTTCACAAAAAGAACTAACAGTAAGTATTAAAATCTTAAATTCTAAAAAAAGTTACATTAGTCCCGACCATGTCAGGCCTAACCTTTTGGGTAAAAAAGAAAATTGTCATAAAAAAAAAACAAAACAAATATTTCTAAGATGTATCGTCTGTAGAATTGAGGATTAAAGCTACGGTATCCCTCTTTTTTAATCGGCTATGTCCACTATAATCCAAGATATTGCGAGCAAGGGGGTTAGGATGGTCTTCAAGCTTCATCAAGTATTTGTCTGCGTATTTGATGATTTCTGTAGTCACCAGCGGTATGTCTTAATCACAATGTATGTTTGAATTTCTGATGTACCATGGGGCGGAAGTTATCAACCGTAAAATTTTATTCTGCATACGTTGGATTCTATCCACGTTTGAGGCTGAGGCAGTGCGCCAAAGTTGGATTCCGTAAGACCATATTGGTTTTAAAATAGTCTTGTAAATTAGAAGCTTACAATCTAGGCTAAGTTTTGAGTTCCTGCCAATGAGCCAATGTAGTTGTGTTAGCTTAATTTTTATTTGTGTTAGCTTTGAGTCAATATGATGTTTCCATGTAAGGCGATGTATACCAAGATATCTCACATAAGTATGGTGAGGAACAATGTGATTATTGATTCGAACGGGTGCACAATTATCTCTACGCAGGGTGAACGTTCACTTTAATTCTCCAAAATTTTAACCACAACTCTAACTAAGTTATATGTTGCTGAAGATTTATGGATGCTTGATGGGAGTTTTCATGCGAACTTAGACACGCTGTATCATCAGTAAACGTAGAAGTGTGGA
The DNA here is from genome assembly GCA_030448955.1 of Trichopoda pennipes. NCBI lineage: Eukaryota > Metazoa > Arthropoda > Insecta > Diptera > Tachinidae > Trichopoda > Trichopoda pennipes. Next base: position 12,502,020 of record JASKUP010000034.1, read on the forward strand.
CAGTTTCACTTACAACATGTAGCCGAGCGTTGTTGTGATGAAATATTATGGCCTCGTGTTTTGTCGAATATTCCGATCGTTTTTCGTTGATTGCTCGCTTCAAGCGAATTAATTTTATTTCAACAGCTCATAATACAAAACTGTATTAATCTCACCAAATACAGAGAATTACCTTGGTATCATGGATATTCGGCTTCTGCGATTAATTGGAAAGGGAACAGTAAAACACCCTTCGCATTCATTGAGTGCATTTTAAGACATCTGTGTTAGCTACAAATCGAAAACAACAAATTGCAGAAAATTTTTTTAATTGCAACAGTGAAGAACAATCTAAGGTGAAATCAAGCCTTACTGAAAACTAATAATAATTCATTTGTAAAAGTATCTTAACTTTATAGCCATTTTTTATTTTATTTTTGATTTTATTAAAAACTTAATCAAAATTAATCTTTTAATTAAGATGGAAAAAAAAGAAATCAAATCAGTATCAAGTTCATTTAATTAACTTGATACTGAAATCGTTTAACTATTTCCAGTATTTCCTTAATTGACAGATGATGTCTAACCTATACTACATAAATTAGATAGATGCTAGGATAGAAAGTTTTTATGAAAATGTATTATATTCAGGGGAAAATACAAATACACTTTTCTGGAAAAAATATTTTTTTGTATTTTATAGCTTTGGCTTTTATAATAAATCCACTATGTACAATTTGGCTTACACACATCTAAATCCTTACCACGAATTGGAAACTCTTTTTTTATTTTTATTTTTTTATTGTTTGCAATTTCCGGTGTCTGCCAATGACGGGTTAAAATATAAAACAATACGTTTTTTCTGTTAACACACCCTGGCAGTAAAAGCTACATTTTTATTTTAATTTTATATTTTCTACATGCCAATTTAAGCGGTATAGTAGTGTACATACTCTGTATAAATTTCACATTTCTATATTTCGCCCCCTTAAACTGTTTGTTGTGTCGACCATAATAGTTTACCTATTGTGCAAATTTTAAGTCTCTAGCTATTAGAGTCCCAGAAATAAAGGCCTGTGTCAGCCTGAAAGGCATTATAGAGATATTAACGCTTAAGTAATGGAACCCAAATATTCACGAAATATTTGTAGCGCAAGATAAAGGAAATAAAAAAATGAACAAATTTTTAAATCTCTACATGTCTTTAGGAAAACGTGGATATAAATTTTTCACAATGGGGATAAGCCAAGCTATTTACGAACTTTTCTTTTATAACACATTTTTTCTATTATAACACATTTTTTTAATGTTATAATACACACATTTTCCACTTTATACAAGAAATTAAAGAATAACCCGTCTGAATAAATCAAATGCGGTGAGGAATCTGCATAGAATTTTCGATCAGTGTCATTCAAGTCAATTTGACCTTGTAATAAAAAACTAATAGCGTATCAAGAAGATTATGTTACGAATTACTGTCACTATTTTCGCCTTGTTGCAGAATGCAAACATATAAATGCGGCTAGCAGTGAAAAGATTAGGGTCACACCAGAAGGGCTTGGAAATACATATTTAAAAATTGTCATGGTAAGAAGCGACTGTGAATATTAAAAAAGACAATTAAAACAATATATATATTTTTCTTTTTTTTTTAGAGAGAATTTATTGAATGACATTCAGTCAATTTCCAAATTACTGTCTGCATACTATACTGATTTTTTTTAAATATATGTATATATTTAATATTTCATAATTATTTTAACTCGATCTCTTTTTTATTTATATTAAATAAATATGTTTTAATCTTTTAAACAGTCTTTTTTAATTAAATTTAACTATACATATATATTTTTTTAAATATATTATATTTTTATAGTTTTTTTAAACGATCTTTTTTTATTTACCTTTAATGAATATCTTTTTTCTTTTTAACGATCTTTTTTATATATTTTTTTCTTCTCGATATTTCGCTTTCCTTTGAAAAGCTTCTTAAGAAAAAAATTTTTATTTTTGAAAACAAAAAAATTATTAACATATGTTAATAATTTATAATAACATAATAATAATAATTTAATAATTTATAATAACATATGTTAATAATTTTCTTTTCAAAAATAAAAATTTTTTACTGAAGAAGCTTTCCAACGGAAAGCGAAATATCGAGAAGAAAAAAATATATAAAAAAGATCGTTAAAAAGAAAAAAGATATTTATTATTAATATATTATTTTTTTTTTTATCAAAAATATTTTTCAAATTATTTTTGACTCGTTACATAATAAAGACAGCTCGTACTTCAGTAATATTTTGTTTTGTTTTGTGCAGAACTAATAATTTTATTTTTGTTTTTTTCAAAGCGGCTTTAAGGCAAAAACTTCAATTTGTAAAAAATTTAAAAAAAGCTATATTAACAAAAATAGTGACATTTGTGATTCAGCTTAGCAAATCCGCGATGCGATAGTTTGTTCAATCATTTAGTTTGAGTTTCACAAAAAGAATATTTAAAATTGCAAATCGTGAAATACGGGTGCGCATTTACACAAAGTTCCACGGTAATCAGACGTATTTTGTGATTTGAAGAAACGCGCCGTCGGATTTCAAAGTACCTTCATAATGGTTGTTCGCTGGTTTGTGTCTTTGTTTCATGCGTTTATGCCCAATAGTGCGTCCACAGTGCCTGTTTAAAAAAAGCCTAATTTTTCAAAAAAATTTTAATTTTTTTTCCATTCATATTTTGACTCAATGTTTTGTATCCAGAGTAGCGAAGTATTCACTCACTGTTCATACATGTATGAATATGTACATTTCATTTTTTAGCCGCTTCTTCTCATACATGTGTGAGAGACTACAAATTATTTTTTGTTTTCTCATTTGTGAATGCGACGATTTATTTTTTTTTCTTTCTATCCATAAGTGAAAAAATGAGAAACACACAATTGTTCATTTTTGAATATTTACAATTTTCATAATTTTTCATAAATGAAAAGGTCGTAAAAATATGTGCGTTAAGCATTCGCGTACATAAACGCACATATTTGATAATGCGCAATTGTCGGCGTATGCAGGAAAAAAAATGTTTTTTTTTTATTTATTTTAGAATATATTGCAATATTGTATTTTGAGTTAATATGTACCCATGTGTGTTTACTACATTTTACGGTAAACTGCGATCGTAGGTAGAAAATTTTTTCACGTTCATTTATGAGAAATTTTATAAAATTTCAACGTTCATAAATGAACATGAACATTTATGAAAAATAACATTAATGAGAAGTAGCTGATTTATCATTTATCACATATGAATAAGACTAATAGTTCTTGTTGTTCGCATTCATGTATGAAAATAACCAGAACATTTTTTGTTGTTCGTTTATGAGTGTGAAAAATAAATATAAAATTTTAGATTTCTCAGGCAGACAGTATTTTCTTTTCGAGAATTTCCTATAATAAATATTGTAAACCATACATAATATAACGGTAACATATCTTGGATTTCTTTTAGAATTAAGATAAGTAATAAAGAAAATAGTTAAAAAAATCATAATTTGTATTATGGAACAACGCCAAATTATCTATATATATAAAAATGAAATGGTCCACGTATGAAATGAGTTGGCGTGAGAACGGCTGGAGCGATTTGGCTGATTTTTGTTTTATTCGATTCGAAAAAAAAATTATAAAATTTTCCGGAAAACTTAGAAAATTCATTTATTAATTTTCTTTTGTTGTTGTTGGAAACACAAAGAAGTTATTCACGACTCGACATGTTCGTTCGAACTGGTTTGATGAAGCTATGTGGTTGTTTGTATGCTAATGAGTTTGTATACGTGCAAACACACGTATGCATTCTTAGCATACGCTAAACAAACCCGTAGATCAAATTAAAAAAAAACACACAAAACAAAATAAAAGACCAAATAAAGAGAGGCAAAATCTTCAACTTCGGCGAAACCAAACATTGTTCTAACATGTCAACAGTCAAAAATGTATTTTTATGTTTGAAGATTTTATTTAATTCATTACTATACATAGCTGCCAGATCTTTTAGAGATAATACCGTCACAATTTTGGGGGGAAATTCTTACTTCAATAAAAGTTCGCCATAATCTCACATGTACATATGTATGTAAATAGATTGCATGTTTTTCAACACTTTGAAATATGTATATTGTATGGAACAAATAAAAGAATTAAATCCTTTGGTGAATTTGTTTTCAATTTAGTAAAATATGCATTTTAAGTTTTATTTTTAAAATTTTTTTCCTTTAAATGTATAAATTTGTACCAAAAAAAAAACATAATTACATATATAAAAAATTGACTTATATATGTACATATACATATATACGTTTAAATAAATATCAGCTTTGCTTATGTTACAGAATTTGCCAGGAGAGCCCAACGAACATGATAAATTTTCAATAACTAGACTTTATTTCGAATTAATTTTTCTTCGCATGAGAAAATTTAAAGAGCAACACGAAGAACTAAAGTTTTTAGCACATTTTTAAGAAAAAGAATTCATTTTTTTTTATACATCTTTTTATTTTATATCTTTTCAATATACTATGTATTAAATCATGTTAGTGAAAGCATAAATAAATCGTTTTCACTTCTCAATTTTTTTTACTTAGCCTACGTTTAAACTTTATAAAATTCCTAAACAGTGCTCAGTGATTTAATTTAGACGTGTTGGATAATACTAAAAGTGAAAATTTGAATACATACATATGGACATACGAGTATGTATGTATGCACATTATCCGTGCTTTAAAATTTTTCGTGTAATTTGATTCACATAATTTTAAAATTAATAGTTTTTATAAGAGAAGAAAAACCTTGAAATAATGGATAGTGCGGGCTTAAAAATATTAAGTCACCGACAATTACACTTCACTTTGAAGTTAAAAAATAACTTTCTACTCGATGCAATTTTAACGATACGTACATATGTATATCGCTTATATGCTGAAAAATCCAATATCATTATTTTGTTCTAAAATTTGATTGCTAAAGTAAAAAATGAAAGCTAAACTTCGAACGATTTTGTTAGCAGTCAATATTTCTTAAAATTTGAATGATTATCTACGTCTAAGTTTATCTATCTATTATTATATATTGTTAGACATTGGCAGTGGAAAAACCGACTGAATCTACAACAGGCCAGACTTCCTCTCCAATGGGTTCTTGCCAATTCACAACGTCTAAAGACGAACTAATTGCAAAATTGTCACATACATTGCTCAAAATTATAGCGATTAACTTTGGCTAAGTGAAAGAGCCATTTTGGCTGCAAAAAACAAATACGTTGATTAAATAAATTCAAAAATCCAAAGCTTAATTAATGGCGAACGGTATTCGTATAAATCGATTGGTTCCATTACCGATCCCGAAAATATTGTTAACTACCCCGTAGAGTTCCTGAATGCATTAAACTTACCGGGAATGCCACCACATAACTTCCAGCTTAACGTTGGAGCGGTAATAGTCATGTAACGTAACCTGAATCAGCCAATACTATGCGATGGTACTAGATTGACGCTGACGGCAAAAACTTAGCAATAATAATTATAGAAAAGTTTGTAGGTGAAGAGCTGCTTACTCCAAGGATACCTATCATACCAAGTGATTTACCATTTAAGTATAAACGTATTTAATTTCCCGTTCGCCTTGCATTCTCAATGATGCATTCTCAATGTGGGTTAAACCTAGAATCCCAATGTTTTTCCCACGAGCAAGTGTATGTTGCATGCTCAAGAGTTGGGACACCGTCAGTACTGTTTATTTTCTCTCCCAACAGAAAAACAAAAAATATTGTTTACTATCAAGCTTTTAAATAAACAATATGCTCACCTTTTTTGTTTGTTTATTTTTTAATGAATTATGTTAAGAACTATTAAAACAATAAATTGAAAAAAATGTATGTCGTTTCTTCTTTGTACTGAACATTTTTTTCTAACTCCATATGAAATATTAATCATTAGCAAATATCTTCCGAGCGAAGCCGGGTCGTACAGCTAGTAAGGTAATAAAATTATTAAAAAATATCAATATTAATAAACACAAAAGAAACAACTATTTTACCTAACTAAAAAATATTTAGTATTTAAGAGAAAACTGTGTTATCGATCCGGCAGTGAAGAAAAATATATTCAATAAAAATAGACGACTGTCCTAATTAAATTTTTTTAATTCTTAATAAAAGTGCTAGACGTTATTTTGCAACGGCAATACAATTTAAAATATGCTTATGTTCATAGCAAGTGCGAACAAATAGTGAATTTTGTTTCCATATTCTGTTGCATTCTTTTTGATTTTGGCGCATAACATTTTTTTTGCTCATTTTAATAACAATTGTAGTTGCGAATTGGTATTGGCGACTGTACTACGGATTTTGTTTACACAGGTAAGTTAAAATTCATGCCGCTTAGTGTGTTTGACGGAACCGAATTTTATGGACCAATTATTTTAAAATATTCGGATAATGATTCAAAATTGGCTTAAGGACTCACAGTGCATATTTTGTGCGAAGAAAGTAATTATTTCGTGTGATTGACAAAAAGTGTGACGAAGTGCAAATTTAAGGACCGATTTTTTCAAACTTTCGGAAAACAAACCAAACGGCAGTATGAATAATCAATGCACATTTCGTGCAGATACAAGTCATAATTTTGTGCGTTGACAATTTTATTCTGATTTTCTTTATAGGAAATCTAAATTGTCAACGAACATAACATTGGAAGATTGCAGTGGTTGTGCTGGTGTTTGTCGCGAAATAAGCCACATGTAAGTAATATAATATGATTGCGCTTTTCTTTGTTATTGAATTTAATGAAAATTTTATAGTCGCCATGCAGAATAACGAAAATGACAAGACCAAAACGGAATATTGGTCGGCGTTCACAAAAATCACAATCTGTGTCTACTGGACGGGCAAATCAGACAGAGCAACTAAGACAACAAAGAAATGATACTGAAAGTCAACGTTTATCTAGATCACGTTCGGGCCAATCCGACAAAAAATCTTTAGAGGCCTTAGAAAGAACTTTGAAAGATTTACGAAATAATCAAGAATTGTTTGGTGGTGCCTTGATTTTATTGGCTGAAGATTTCCGCCAAACACTGCCTGCTATTGCTCGGTCTACTATTGCCGATAAATTGAATGCATGTTTGAAGGCTTCATATTTATGGAGACACATTAAAAAACTAACGTTGACTACAAATGTGCGTGTTCAATTGCGAAATGATCCATCAGCCGAACGTTTTTTAAAGCAATTGTTAGATATTGGGAATGGTGCAATTCCAATTGACCCTACCACAAAAATAATTACGCTTCCAGATAATGTTTGCCACTTTGCACAATCAACACAAGAATTGGTCACGAACGTATTTCCCGGTATTACACAAAAATTTAAGAAACCATGATAGGTTGGAGGAAAGAGCTATCTTAGCTGCGAAAAATACAGATGTTTCGGATATCAATGACATTCCCGGGGAAATGTTTACTTACTCGACTTACTTGACTCTATTACCAATCAAGACGATGTTGTAAATTATCCAGTTGAGTTTTTAAATTCGCTTGAGTTACCTGGACAGCCGCCCCACCGCCTACAAGTGAAAGTTGGTGTTCCAATTATTTTGCTTCGAAATATCTGCCAGCCACGACTTTGCAATGGGACACGGTTAATAGTCAAAAAAGTCATGACAAATGCGATTAAAGCAACAATTTTAAAAGGAATATATAGGGGCGAGGATGTGTTGATACCAAGTTTTCCTATGATTCCTCCATATTTGCCGTTTGATTTTAAACGGCTTCAGTTCCCCATACGTATTGCTTTTGCAAGGACGATCAAAAAAGCCCAGAGTCCTGTTTTTCGCATGGTCAATTATATGTATCATGTTCACGTATTGGTAAACCAACTGCTTTGTTTGTCTATACCGCAAACCAAAATCGATCGAAGAATGTCGTATACGTAAAAGCATTGCAATAGAATAAGACGTATTATATAAGCACACAAAAATATTGAATTGTGAAAAAGATAACATTATTAAAAAAACATTAAAACGAAAAAAAAAATTGTGCTTTTTCTGATTAATTTTCTTGAATGATTGAATTTTTGGGCATATGACTTGCAAAGCACTCACGGACACGCTAGTATTTTATAAAAATTAAATAGCAAAGAAAACAACAGAATATGAACTCTTTATAAAATAAAAAAAAAATAATCAAACAATCCAAAAACTTCATTAAAAACTGATTATTGAAAGACGACAAAAAGAAATAGAGGAGTTCCTCAGCTCCATATGTAAATACATAAGAAACAATTATCTGTGTGTGTTTATTTTTTAATTATAACTACAATGAGGAATTTGTGAACAAATTTGCAAACCAAAACCAACAAAGAGAAAAAAGCCAAAGTAAACCTTGTTGCATTCAGCAATCTAACAACTAACAGTGTTGTTAATTATTAAAATAATAAAGACATCAGCTAAGAAAAATAATAAAATAAAATTTATTCGCTAAATATTTGTAATATTTATGCTGGAGCGCTTGTTAGATTTAAAAAAGGACTTAAACTAAATGATTTTAAAATAGGAGAATTTAACAAAAACAACAACAATAACAAACAATTGATGACGTCAATAAATGATAAAACCAGAAGCATGCTGCTTCCACCTAAGATGGAAAGAGTAAACATATTTTTATTAAAAGCGACACTAACGAAATTTATAATGAACCAACCAGTCAGCTTTAAAAGTAAAAGTTCATCTTTAAAGACCTTCCAATTTTTCTTGTGCAATTAACCTAAGAATAGCAAAATTTGCAAACTGGAAGCAATTGAGGTATGGTCTTCTCTGTTGAGAGCCTATAAGAAAACAAGAAATTCCACAATGTTGCCGATTCCAAAAAGCAGACAATTATGACATGTAATCTAGATACATATATTAAATGTGATATAATCACAAAAGTCTTTAGATAAATCTAAGAAGCTATTTTGTATTCTTAACAACAAGCAAAGAGACGAGAAGACCAAGGGAAAATACAAAACAAAAATCTAATGCTTAAACAGAAAGAAGCTAACAACAAACTACAAAAAAATGCATACAGTGTATTAAGAACTAACAATGACCTAATAATAATAATAATAAGTAAATAGTACTGATACCATCGGGTTTTTCAATTGTGGCAACACCAACAAATTATTCGTAGTAAATGCATTGCCAATTGTTACAATGAATTCAATTTCGCACGAAAATCGTATTAAAATTATTAAAATTCACCATGAAAATGGTGGTTCTCTTAAAGTTACATTTCGTAAAATTCATGGTATTTTTGGACAACATAATTGAGCTATTAAAAATTTGGTGATTAAATTTGAGTCAAAAGGCTCGATACAAAATATGGGAATAACAAGGCGGTCGTTCAACTAAAAACATCGCAGCCGTAGGCCACTGCGTTAAGGCAGATTCATATTTGTCGATTCCTCGACGTTCTCAACAATTGGGGTGCGTGATAAGATTTATGTCGGTACCTAGCTATGTAAGCCATAATCAGACGGTAGATCATACCACTGTCACTGTCCAGTCACTTTTAGATGCAACTTCAAAAGCCCAGAAAACTTGGAAACTATCCAACTCCTGGTCCAGAATGCATGAAGCTTAAAAAAATTTAAGAACACGACCGCAATTATTTTCACTGGACCTGAACAATTCATTGTGTTCATTATGAATGATCCGACCCACACAATTCAAATGAGGGCTTAGAAACCACAACCACAACGATACTCCCGAAGGGCCAACCTCAAGAATTAGTCAGAGAACAGATAAAAGGCTAAAAAGACAAATCGCTGAGCTCTGACGCTTTACTGATTCAAGTGGAAATATAGTGCAATTGTCCAGTTGGCTTCTGCTAAACTTGAACGGGGCTGGGCTCTCTTTTACCCCCGAAGACACATGTAATGACACATGTAATGACGGAGGAACAATTGAGGTTATCGAATTTCGCGTAAGGATTTGACTTTGAAGCCTTACAAGATTCAACTGCTGCAGGAATTGATGCCGACCGACCAGTCACATCGCCGTATATTCGCTCAATTCATTTAGGAACAAGCGGCTGGTTTCTTTTGAAAAAATTATTCTTGGGCTTCTGAAAATTATAGCCTTTGCATGCTCAACGCGTCAATGGATAACGCTATCGCAAGATGCTAACAACTCAATTTTGGTCTACTGTTGACGATGTGGATATCACTGACATGTAGTTTTAACAGGACGGTGCCACATGCCAGACAGCCAATGAAACGATCAGTTTATTGCAAACCAAATTTCCCGATCGCATAATTTCACGACAATCAGCAGTTAAGTGGATAACCAGATCGTATGTTTTAACACCACTGGATTATTTTTTGTAGGACTATGTTAAGGACAGAATCTATACGGCGCCAATCGATTTGATTTCAAACTTAAAAGCCGCGATGAGATTAACGAAATAGTACCGCCAGTTTGCCAAAAAAGTGATTAAAAACTTTAATGAAAAAATCGACATCTGTCAACGTGGTCGTAGTGACCTTTTGCCAGATATTATTTTTCATTAATAATTGACAAACTTTTCTTTTCGTAATGCAATACAAAATTTTAATCATCTTAAACTAAATTTTTTGTTTTATCTTGTTGAAAAACCCTTTATTTTCTAAGTGATAGATACATAATTTAATACTAAGAAATAACTCTAACTCTTAAGAAATATAAAATTATTCATATTTATTCTCTATTTAGGTTAAATAACAAATAAGATCCTTGTAATTTTACTAAACAGCAGTGCTTAGCGGAACTCTTAACTCAATGTGGAATATAAAATATTCATGGAAAATTATGAAATTATTCACATTCACGGTCAAACATTTCTGCTTTTAAAGATACTAAATTTAAAACTTGCAAAAGCAAAATAGTAAACGACTTCAGCTGTTTAGAATGTTGTGCATTATTTATGCATATCATTACCAGCTAACAAGGCATTATGCATATCTTCAATCAATATATTATGCAGCAAACAATAACAATAAATCATTTGAATTGAAAATTAAATTACATCGACTCTTCTAAATTTGCATAGTTAAGATAATTATTATGTAAACGTGATGATGGTGATATAAATAATAAACATAACGATTATAGAATAGATAGTTATAATAATGCAAAGGCGAATTTCAGGATATAATATACACTTTAAATGTAAATTGTACTTCTCAAACTTTCCTTCTTCCCCACGAGATAAGTTTTTCATTAAATTGTGTGTGAAGGATATTCGGAAAATAACTAAATTACTTAGAGTCTACCACTTACTTAAAGTCTATTAAATATGATAGTGATCACAATACATGAACAACGGAGATTCGGTTACAGAAATAATCTTCTTGCGAAATTTTACAGAACCTAAATACAATTTTAGAACACCTAAAAAGATCGGTAGAGTATAACAAAAATTTCGATGAAAAACTTAACTCCGAAATTAATTAATTTGATTTAACTAAATAAGAAAACAATACTATACAACAACAACAACTACAAATCAAAACTGTATAAAAATCTTTCGAAATAAGAAACTTTTATTAGAGGCATCGCAACTTTAAAAAATGGCCTTAAAATACCACAAATTTACTATTTAATAAATACTGAAGGTCACACATATCTCTACTCAGTACATTCTAATAAAGACATTGATCCAACCATTTAGATTTAGAAATAAGTAATTGCTTCGATGGGCTTCCGTATGCAAAAGCCGAATACGAATAAAATCACCATAAATCACCATTTTTGAGATAAATGGAAATAAGCTTACCGTTTCATAGCCAGATGACTAATTAGTTACAACATTTTAAATATTACAAAAACATGTGATATGTGATAGGATTGCCGTCAGCATCTAATTGCGTCCAAGACGCATACACACTAAGTAGCAATTTTCGAGTGCACGATAGCAGGGCCGTGCCACTATTCTACGCTGAAGAGTTGGAGACTGTCCAACTCCGAGTCCTGTTGCGTGCTTAAGCTAGAACTTTGGATGTTAAATTAACATCTTTTTCGAACTTTCTTCAAAGCCCGATTAAACCACAGCCACCACGTTTCTCCCCGTATGTGTATAATAAGTCCCTGGTCGGATTTCGAGAATCCTATGTTTCAGGCTACTGCTAGCCCAGGCGACTAGTGTCGCCTATAACCCCGAAGGCGCATGTCAAAATGGGGAAGAAATCCATCAAGACTGCGTGCCCCGGGGCAACTGAAATATGTGAAACACAATACTATTCTTTATAACATGTTGAATAATTTTTTCCTTTTAGCCCAAATCTCGGCAAATCGCTAAAGTCGTAGTGTTTCCTTAGAAGAACACAAGTTCAAGAATATTCAGAAAACTTATAGCCCATAGGCTTGCGCGGTGACTACTTTCCGTCCAATAGGAATTATTTGCATATATACCAGCCAAACCGGGTCTGTGAATATTTGATCATTCTTTAAAAGACTCGGAAAATTGAAGAACTAACATTATCCTTTACTCTTTCAACAAATAACCGCTACCGGAGTAGCAATAACCTTACAACGAAGGTCCTTCTCGTATAGGTTTTTTTCGCATCTAAGTACATTGGCAAACGAAGATCTCACCCTTTTGCGTAGCGAATTAGTATCTGTCTTTTTGTTTCTACGTCCGATACTGAATTCTTCTTCAATTGATTTGATTGCATTTTTGGACTTCTGATTAAATGTCAAGATTTCGATCTGGTTTTAATCGAAATTTTTTTGTTCGAACAAAGGTTTTTACAGCAATCCCAATTGATGTTTGCCGCCACCATTGCCGCCATAGCATCGGCATTATTGTCCAAGAAACAAAGTGTCCAATTAAATTACCTAAAAACTAAATTTTTGACAATTATCACTGACATGTTGTTTCAATAGGGCAGTGTCACATGTCACACAGCCAATAAAACAATCAATTTATTGCAAAGCAAATTTCCCAAGTGCATAATGTCACGGCTATCAGCAGCCAGCCAGATTGTGTGATTTAACACCAGTGGATTATTTTTTTGGGCCTATGATAAGGACAGAGTCTATACGGGGCCAATCGAATCGATTTCAGCCTTAAAACTCAAAATCCGTGATGTGATTAACGACATAGGAGCTCCATAAATAAAATTACTAAATCGATTCAATTCAAATATGAACAGAAATATAAAGCCTACAATAATCAAAAACACTCTTCCAACACACATGTATAAAAAAAATTAATGTCCAAACTCTATAACGCCTGAAATTTTTACAATCCGTAACTAGTTGCTTAAAGAAATATAGAATGTTTGAATATTGCGAGTAGGTATGATATGTCCCATTCAACGTTAACAGTAATTTTCTAATAATTGGAGAGCAAAAGCAGGTACGTTATGGAAATTTGAGGTTAGGAAACAAATTATCTATTAAATGTCAAAAATTGGGCTGTCATCCTTTGACATTTATTTAGTAAAGAGTTGGAAAGTTGTACACTTTTGACCAAAGAAATCTAATTTTGAAAGTTTACTATGAAAACAGTGGAAGTTTCATTGTAGCACTTCGTAAAATTCGAGAAGCTTTACCTTGCAATGAGTCTCCTTCTGAAATCGTTGCGTGTTATTTAATCGCAAAATTCGAGGCTCACGGTGTTGTTAGTGATAATGGACCAAAATAATAAACTCTTAGGGGCCATAGAAATGCAACAATAGCCGCTGTTTAGCAAAGTGAGAATAAGCCTTGTGCACCACTATAGGCGCTTTGCGAAACATTTTGCTTAGAGATCTTCATCTTAACACTTATAAAGTCTAACTCGTTCAAGAATTAAAGTCGGCCGACAATTGTTTGCGGCAAACGTTTGTGAATTTGTTGTTTGAAAAATTAAGCGAAAACTGTTGCAACTTATAATTATCCCACTACTCTGTAGAACTGTATTATCAAACTTTACTAAATATTTTAATGGGGTGTCGATGCAATAAATTGTTATAAATTATAACTGTTGACATATCGATTCCAATATTAAATAAATATTCCTCTTAGTGCAACTAAAGAACGAAATATTCTTTTATTACATCTCACCAAAGCAAATGCTGTTTGTAATATTTTGTTGGAGAACATTTCCAATTTCATCGCAAATAAGGTAGCGAAATATATCGGGTATCCATTTTCCAGATATGTTTCGATATAAAAAGAAACAAAATAATCATGAGCTTATATTGTAAAAATGCACTGTAAGAAATGTCAGCCTATATCACCTCGTAGTATCTCTTATAATTTTTTTGTCTGACTGATCTTGCCTGGTCAAGATAAACCTACTCTTAAAAATATTACCTTTATTCCTCGGCAAATGTATCTGGCCATTATGAACTTCGTTACAAGTATGCAGACTCTGCGTACCCGGCTGAACACAGATTTCTAGATAATTGTACACTTACGTTAAGCGAATAGGACTGACAACAAGGAAGCAAGGAAACAGCTTCGAAATGCCATAAATAAGGGAAAAAAGGAAAAGTGGGAGAAACTGAGGAAAGACATAGCCCGGGACCCTTGGGGTCTAGGATACAGAATAGTCATGAGGAAGCTGGGTATGCAAAAGCTAGTGGGAGATATGGATGACGAAACCATGTTGAACATAGTGGAGACGCTCTTCCCGAGACACGGAATAAGGGATAGAGAGGCGGAATCTGGGCGAATGGCCAACGTGCCCCTTTTTACGGAGGAGGAACTGAAAACTGCCTTTGGCGGCCTTCGGGTCAGGAAAGCGCTTGGCCCGGATGGAATCCCAGCCGAGGTCATAAAGGAAATAGCAGACAAGCGCCCCCTGCTGTTCCTCGGAATGTATAACAGCTGCTTAGAATGGGGCATATTTCGAACCGCATGGAAACAGCAGAGACTTGTTCTCATTAACAAGGGCAAGAGCAACACGACATCGCCCTCCTCGTACAGGCCACTGTGCATGCTGGACACGGCTGGCAAGCTGATGGAGCGACAGATAAAGCGATGGCTTGAACAAGTCATCATCGCGGGAGGAGGATTATCACCGAGGCAATACGGATTTCGTCCGGGGAAATCCACCATCGAGGTCATTAAGGAAGTGGCAGATGTATTCACGGCAGCAGGTTGAAGAATCGCCATAGCAGACCTGTGATTCTTTTGGCCTCTCTGGACGTTAAGAACGCGTTCAACAGCCTCAGATGGGCAGATATTCTGACCACTCTGGCAAGAGATTTCAAGCTGCCAAAGTACCTTATGAGGATGATTGGAGACTATCTTAAGGATAGAGTACTGCTCTACAGCACGACCCGTGGCATCAGGAGAATGGAGATTACTCGGGAGCTGCGCAAAGCTCCTTATTAGGCCCAGATCTATGGAATGCAAGCTACGATGGAATACTGAAGATGGATATGCCTGAGGACACATTTCTAATCGGATACGCTGATGATATTGCGACAGTCATACAGGCGAGGACCACAGAGGTTGCTCAATGTAAACTGCGGCAAGTAATGATGAGAACCACGACATGGCTCGACTCAAACGGTCTGCAACTTGCTGCGAATAAGACGGAGCTTCTGCTGCTCACCAGGCGACAAATTCCTGTCGGGATAGAAGTCCCGGTGGATGATATGGTGCTGCGCACAAGGAGGTTGGTGAATTACCTCGGGGTAAGACTGGATCCAAAGCTGACATACTGGAATCAGATCCAACACAACATCAAAAGTGGCGAAGATAGTGTCACAACTTAGCCGACTTATGGCGAACATCAAGGGACCCAGCCCAAGTAGGCGAAGGCTACTGATGGAGGCCTACAATAGCATTCTACTATATGGGAGTGAGATTTGGGCGAGGACATTGAGTGTCAAGCGCAGAGCGAAGGCGTTACTGTCAGAGTAGAGAAAAGCGGCATTGCTGGTCGCTTCTGCTTACCGCACATTATCCGCACCTGCTGTCCTCGTAATAGCGGGAATGCGGCCGATAGATTTGCAGGCGATTGTACGGGAGAAAATCTACTACGCAGCACCCGAAGTGGCTGCCATAAAACGGGAAACCATGGAGAAATGGCAGATGCGATGGAGAAGCGAGAACTATGGGAGATGGACACACCAACTGATCCCGGTTTTGCATAAATGGATATGCAGAAGAACGGAGAGGTAAATTTCTACCTAACGCAGATGCTATCTGGATACGGTTACTTCTGTAAGTACCTGCACGATATGGGGAAGTGCAGTACATGCTTCTGCATTTACGAGGATGACGATGTGGTAGACGACCTCCACCACACTTTCTTCAAGGGCCTCCGCTGGTATGGATACCGTGCGAAAATGGGGGCACAAACTGGGCGAACGACAGTAACGAATGTAGTGGATGAAATGGTTAGCAGTCGCAAAACTGGACTGCCGTGGCGAACTATGTGGAGCGAGTACTTCGCACGAAGAAACGTGACCTAGACATGGTGACGATGAACCGGCACTGATTTAGTGCTCAAAGTGGGTACCTGGACGCAGGCTTAGTGCGACAAGGCCATACTGGCCGGATAGAGCCCCTCCCCGAGGTCATACGAGAGCGGTACCGGGGAGGTCAACATATCCCAGACTTAAGGCGGGTTTTTAGGAAATGATGATTCTCGCCAGATACGTAATGTATTTCCCATCTTAAACCAAAAAAAAAATAGGACTGACAACGACGCCCGCAAGGGGTAATATGAGTACCTTAAAGTAAGTAAAATATATGCGAGTAGACGATCTCACAAAACAAAGGGCCGAAGGGGCGGCTGAATTATTGTTTGTAGAGACAGAAAAAGAGAGAAAATTCGAAGGTTGTGGTTCAATGACTAAAAATAAATACAGCTAAATTTATTAATTGCAGAAGGCAATTAATACAGGCTCATTGGTGGTATTTACCAAGAGAGTCTAACACAAGTAAACTAAGCACATGAGCTTACCGCTCAAAAAATAGGTTTCTGACTGATAGATTTAAAAAAAAACTGACAATCTAAAAGAAAAAAAGTTTAATAACATTGAAAATAAGAAAATAGAACAAAAAATTTATTATCGTCTACTAATAAACTTGTTCCCTGGCATATTCAGCACCAATCTGGTAAAAGTCACCCCCATATTCAATGGAATTAAATGAAGAAAATACAACAAACATCACGGCTTATACAAATAAATGGCAAAAATGTCACGTTAAATATATTCGTTGTAACAAAGAATTGTTCATTCATACATTCATTAAACACGATTTTCCTTAATTCCTCAGACAGTTACGTTGCACAGTTGCCAGCGATTAATGATGCAGTAAAAATTTTTAAGTCTCTGTATTTTTTTATCTACCCACATACAACATTGCACTTTTATCAGAAACACACTTTGCAAAAATTTTAATAAGTAACAAAAGTGTGCGACATCCTTTATTAACAACAACAACAAATATGTAAATTTATCTGAGTATGCACTTGTATTAAAGGACATTATTATCTTAATAATCATTACGTGTTTACAATTGTGTTTGATTTTATTATACAACAGATTTAAAACTGATGATGCGGGAACTAAATTGTATTTGGGAAGGATATTAAAGGAATAAAAGAAAGTGATAAAATAGGAAAATTAATAAGCCAGGAGGAAAACAAATATTTTTAAAATACAAAAAAAGCAATAGCCTAAAAGCGTCATCGCCATCATTATCAATCGTGGCCAAAAATAAAAATTTAGGTGCAGCACTAAAAAGATTTTGAATACTTTTTACGAACTTAAAATCTTCACAGATAATATTATTAGCTATATCGATAATTGAATTAAACTTATTACCAGCCTTGTCTTGTTTTACTAAATTTATTCCGTAAAATTTTTACAACGGCATACAACAAAAGTAGTTTTAAAACCCTTCATTGCATTGGCACGCGTAATCAAAAGATACGAAAGAACATTTTTCATTTTTGTTTTCATACTTCATGATTTTAACTTCAATAAACTCTAAATAAGAATTTTTCCACCTATTTGTTTCATGCCTTCACCCTCAACCAAAAATGAAAATTTTGAAGCTTATGAGCCAGCACATCAAACTTACTTACCTACTAGCCTCTGAAGGCTACTAGGTAGTGTACTAGCATGTCAGTATGGGGTTCGATTCCCAACGAAGACCTTGTTTTTTTTTCACTACAAAAGCAATAAAAATTGACTGTCGGTGTGGTTGCTCAACGATGAAGGCATAGTCACTGGTCGCTGTGCTGTCTTTATACAGCAGTTAATTTCCGACTATCCTTCTACTTTCACCACCTGTTTCATTTCTTCTCTATCCCTTTCCTAAAGAATGTAGCACGGTACTTAACTAAGTAGGCACTGTTTCCTGATCAGCATAGCAGGTACTAAAATTCAAAAGCATCGGAGTTTTCAACAAGAAGTTTGATTTCAATTGTCCCATCATCAACAACATGTAATTTCGACATTTAGTTTTTTGACGTATTCGTAGTAGACGCATTGGCTATTGACACAATTTTGCACGAATATCGCATTAAAATAATTAAGATTCACTATGAAAATGATGGCTCTGTTAAAGTTAAATTTCGTAAAATTCGTAATATTTTCGGAGAACATAATCACCGATTTAAGACCACTATTAAGAATTTGTTCGTTAATTTTAAGTCGTCATGCTCGATACAAAATGTGCGAACAGCAAGGCGTGTTCGACCGGGTCGTTTAGCAACAGTGCTTAACCAAATCCCAATTTATCAATTCTACGACGTTTTCAACAATTGGGGCTATTCAAAGCGACCACATGGTGAATTTGACTTCGAAGCTTTTCAAGGTTCAACTGGTGTAGAAATTGAATCCAACCGACCATTCACATTGCCGTATATTCGCTCAATTTATTCAGAAACAACCGGCTGGTTTTTTGGAAAAACCATCATTTTTTCAGACGGAGCCCATTTTCACTTATCAGGGTATGTCGACAAGCAAAATTGTGCCGCATTTGGACTTCTAAAAATTGACAAGTCTTCACATGCTGAACGTGTTACTGTATGGTGCGCTATGTGGTATGGAGGCGTGATTGGGTCGTTTTTCTTCGAAGATGAGGCTGGAAACGCGGTAACGGCCAATGTGTCATACTATCGCGAGATGATAATAACCTAATTTTGGTCTATTATTGACGACGTGTATATCACTGAGATGTGGTTTCTACATGAGCTTGTCAAATGCCAATGAAACGATCAATATATTACAAACCACGACAATCAGCAGTTAAGTGGTCAACCAGATCGTGTGATTTAACAGTGCTGGATTATTATTACCCAGTAGAATCGACCGCCATTTTGCCAAAAAGTGGTTAAAAACATTAATGAAGGAATCGACATCTCTCAGCGTGGTCGTGCCAGACATCATTTTTAGAATGCAAATTTTTTTTTTAACAAAATAATTACTACTAATATTTTCGAAAAAAGAAAATGCGAATTCCGTAATTCTGATTGAAAGTTAGTACAACGTTCAATGTAATTATTAACATATTAATTTCCAAATATTAGCTTCGTTAGGATGCTCAGTTATTTCGATCATTATCTAACGATAATATCTAACTAACTTGACTTTCAGTGTCAAACTAAAAATAAATTTACCGAAAAACTTTCTTTAAGTAGAATTACAGAAATACAGGGGTATTTTCGGACGCATTTCTACATTAAATCTATTTTTAATTAATGATAAAATCATCTGAGTAACTGCGCGATTAACGAAAAGTTTTTTTTAAGTACAAAAGATTTTAATAAAATATTAGAATTCTTACATTTCACCCTTCCAAATGAAATCATTTTCATGTTCTAATGCCATAGTAATGACTCATCGAAAAATCTTAATTGCGCTAATTAGATATTCCAAGAATTGATTTTGGTCGTATAAACCAGTGGGCAATGCCTTACACAGAGTATACACAGAGAATCACGATTTAGGAAATCTGGAGCAAGAAAACTAAAACGCTTTTTACATGCAAAAATAAAAGTGCATAATTGATTTGGCATTGGAGGGTTTGGCAATTGGTAAGTTATTAGATGTGATATTGGATATTTCCATAAAGGTTGTTGTTGTTGGCAAATTTGACGGTAGTACATGTGTGAAGAAAATTTGCAACACTAATTTTTTATAGTGCATACGTATGTACTTATGGTTGAGGTTATGATGGTCGCAAACCACTTACTAAAATCATGTTTTAGGAAAAGTAAATTTGCTTGCTCTCATTATTTGTTAACTCCATTTCAACTGCATCATTATCGGCTTCCTTAAGATCATCCAACTTTTAGCAGTCAACGTGATAGTGACAAGTGTTCGCCCTTGTGCCAGGGAATATTTAGGAATAATTTCACGATTTTATTACCGTAAATACAGAGTATCTGCCGGGAAGGCATACCGCATTAGTCTTGACAGTTCATATTTGCCGGTCGTGAAGTAGACCAACGTATTGTTACGAATATGTCTTGCTCAAGTTTTAAAATAAAACAATTAAGCAATAAAGCAAACTACTGGTTACAAACTGCGTGGAAGTTTATATACACACAACTACAATTTGATATGCTGTTTACTAACTGCCTGGCATGCAAGAAAACAAAATGACATGTATGCTGTTTATCAACTAAACGCGCAAGACACAAACTAATTTTACAACAACAAATATACAATGTTGTTTATCATCTGCATGGTTTTCTAAGAAACGCTTTTTTACAAAAGCAACAACAAATGTATTGAAATAAATCCCAAGCAGAAACCTTATGAGCATAAAAGCAAAAACAACTATATACACAGACATACAGGCGTCTATACATCAAATAAACAACATACAACAACAAAATGTGATACAAAGGAAGTAGAAGATTTTTAAATTTTCTAGATTTTAAATCGACAAATATAAATAGCGCAGCATCTAAGTGGATAATCAACCAGTGTAAAATTAAACCTCATGAAGTAAAGACGTGCATTCTTAAGTAAATTGTTCTGAAGTGTCAACTTTGTTTAGTTAAAGTAAATAAAATTTTTATAAATTTAAAAAATTCTAAAAACTGGTGTTATTTATTTTGCAATAAAGAACTCACAACAAAACGTTTTTAAAAGGTATAAACGTAACAGTATTTTGATCGTGACGATGAGAAAGTTACGTGAAATTTTTGGGAGAAACAAAGTGCCAACAAAACACACTATTTATCGTGTAATGAATGATTTCGAAGAAAAGGGATCTGTAGGTGATAGGCCCAAGTATGGATCAAAACATACTGCAAGATCGACTGAAAACATTACTGCTGCTTAAGTATTCTAAGTATTCAAAACAATCCATCAACCTCAATTCGACGCCGTGCTCAAGATCAACGCCGTCTTCAAAGATCAACTTTTACACAAGGATTTGTATTTGTTTCCTATAGGATTCAGTTGACGCAAGAGCTTCTTTCACAAGACCATTTACTTCGCCGTACATATGCTAACTGAATTTTACAGCTCGCCCCGATTTTTAAGAAAAAATCATAATGAGTGTTGAGACACATTTTCATTTGAATGTATATGTGAATAAATAGAATAGTCAGTTCTGGGAAATAAGAAGCCCTCAAATTATTCAACAGTCACCTTTGCATCCATTAAAAAATGACAGTCTGGCGTGCAATTTGATTAGGAGGAAACAATCAGTAGACCTTACTTCTTTGAAAATGAAAACGGCAACTGTGAATGGAAGCGATATTTTTTTTTTTTTTTTTTGTAAGAGAAGTAGCACTTCAGGCAACAATGCCTATTTAGTCAAGTACCGTGCTACATTCTTTGGGAAAGGGATAGAGAATAGATGAAACAGGTGGTGAAAGTAGAAGGATAGTCGGAAATTAACTGCCGTATATAAGACAGCACAGCGCCCAGTGACTATGCCTTCATCGCTGAGCAGCCCCACCGACAGTCAATTTTTATTTTTGTAGTGAAAAAAACCATGGTCTCCGTTGGGAATCGAACCCACAACCCCCATACTTACAAGCTAGTACACTACCTACTAGCCTACAGGGGCACCTAGGGGAGCGACATAGTGTCTACAAGATGGTACCATATCGTATGCAGCCAAGATTACAATGGAATTACTGCGAGACCTTTTTTTACAAGTTATTTCAAGAAATGGTGATGTCACCTTATTTGATTGCTGCGGACTTCTTTTTTGGGGATATCTGAAAAGCAAGGTTTATTCTTGAGCAACTCAAACAAAATATTCGTGATGTAATTAATGAACTACCGCTTAAAATGTATGATAATTTAATGAAAAAAATTTGCTCAAAAGGACTTGCATTTGTGAGGCTAATAGAGGCGGACAATTAACTGATATTGTATTCCATACATAATTGCCGACATTAAATAAAGCATTTATCAATAAAAGATCCATTCTCTCTCATTTAATCAAAAATTATAAACAGACAAAGTAATATACGTTATCGGCGGACACCCTGTACATGTTTTTTTTTTCTAATCTCTTCTTTTATACATCATGTTTTAAGATGTTTTCACTTTTAAGTGTTATACTTCACTAATAAAACAAATGCAAATCACAGTTTCACAAAATTTGATAAGTTATTAATATTGTTGTAAGAAACAAAACTTTGTGTTAAATATTTCCCTTCTTCATTAACAAATAACTTTATATTTATCCCTTTCTTAAGACGTTAGAGAAAACCTGTTTAAGTTTTTTCTATATATCAAAAGCTTCATCTCTGTGTTCTCGGTGGTGCCTTATTTGGCTATACGGTTCACCTGTTTTATATTAAGCACATTATTAGCATATTGAGGATTAAAATTTAATGTAGAAATGCTCCCCAGTCAAAGGTGCAACAATGCGAGAATTATCTATCTGATAACAAGATAATGTCTTAATTATTTTTCTCTCGGGTGATAGGCAGTGTTCTATCAAAGTTTATGTACATTTTTAAAAGACGGTAGAAATAAAGCATACATATCATTAATCGATTATTAATTAGGCAGTTGTTTTTCATTCATTTGTTTAATGAATTTTTTTAAGAATTTTTTCTTTGAACTGAATGGACAGATAGCGTTCTCTTCTCTATCCCTTTCCTAAAGAATGTAGCACGGTACTTGACTAAATAGACATTGTTGCTTGAAGTGCTACTTCTCTTTATAAAAACAAAAATTGTGAGGTAGCTTATTAATCCATATCCACTCAAGCGTCGAAGTAGCCAGTTTTTATGGCTAAAAGTCAAGCTAATCAACAAGTAAAATACTTTTCTTTGTTGCCATTTTTATTAAATCTGTGTGTGTATCTATAAAAAAATTCAGCGATTAAAATTGATTGTCGATTATGTTTGCCAAAGTAGCAAAAACTATTTTTATCTTTTCAATACAGTGTGAGGTGAGAAAATCGATAAAATAGCTTTTTAGCTTTTGCCTCAATGAGCCAGTAAGCTCATAGCACCTGTTGATGATTTAACAAAATCCCAAAAATAGTTACAAAAAACAAAAAAAAAGAATAAATAAACAACTAAACAATAAGAGATTTGTTAAGTGGAATAGTGAAGGAAGTAAAAATCGTTTTTACCTCCAGCTTTTTTTTTTGAAATTTTTCTACCCACATAATCGTAATGCGAAAAAAGTCAATTAATAGCACTTTGTACAAAAAGGAAAGATATTTTTTTAATATACGTGATAGCGACTACAATTTTTAGATGTCTATAAAATTAAAAACCACAAAATGACAAAATTCAATAACTTATCATTGGCGACAAAATTAGGTGCAATGATTTGGTTTGCAATGTATTCATTCTTTTATTTGCAGCAGCAAACGAAACGCTCACTAAATATATCATTTAACACAACATAACGTGTTTCCGGCGAAACTAAAACTCACTTGTTTAGGAAATATGTGCATTTTCATCATCGCCACTATCCAAATCACAAGTTTCGAACTAGTTATCTCTTATTTTAATTAATTATGTTTCTTTTATTTTATTTTTATTAATTTATTTATTTATTTTTTTTATCAGTTATCGGAAATTAACATCCGTGCAGACATTTTTGTTAAAATACAATATAAAAATTATTTTAAATTAACACACATACAATTATAAATACAAGCTTTACATAACATAAAAATTTGCTTAAACTTAACATACATACATACAATAAAAAATTTTTTTGCAAAATAAAAATATACATAAATGCAAACACCTAGTTGTTCAGGTAAACTAATATGTTATTTCTTATTGCGCTTACTGACATATTGAAATCAACAAAATTATAATATTTATTAAAATCTGTACAAAGTCTCCTAAAAGGGTCCGCGTTAGCATAATTGGCTCGAAAGAATTCTACTGCTAAAGGTGTAAAATTTCGGGTACATTTAGAGTAATCCTGCGTTGCGGTACATTTAGAGTAATCCTGTTAATAAGTTAATGAGTAGAAACGTCGGCAATTATCACGCAAAAAATGAACGAAATATTAAGTGCTGTTCTGCGACTCCTTAGAGTTGGTAGCTTAATAAGAGAAAGTCTAGCTGAGTAGGCAGGTAACTCCACTGGGTTAAAGTTCAAGCCACGGAGGCAAAAAGGCAAGAACTGTTTTTGAATAGATTCGAGAACATCTGAGTATTTTCTATATATAGGGTCCCAAATTATGGATCCATACTCTGGAATAGGCCTGACAAGAAACATATAAAGGCTTTTGTTAACGTATGGATCATCAAACTCTTCAGCCCAACGTTTTACAAATCCAAGTACACCTCTAGCTTTTTTCGCTGTCAAATAGATATGTGCAATAAAATTCAAGTCAAGAAGCCATCCAAGATCTAATATTTTGTCAAATTCTTCCAAATGATGGTCATCGATATAGTAGCATGCAGTTATCGGTTTCTTTCTAGCAAAGCACATATATTTACATTTCTTGAGATTTAGCTCCATACAATTTATTTTACACCAGTTGTGAAGCGAGTTAAGGGTTCCTTGAAGACGTTGCTGGTCAGTTACTTGACAATAACTAAGAAAAACTTTTACATCGTCAGCATACATCAAAATATTGGATGATTGAATGATATTAGGCAAGTCATTAATAAATAACAAAAAAAGAAGCGGCCCAAGTTGGCTTCCCTGTCGTACTCTAAATAGAACCTTTATGCATCTAGAGCAAGCGTTATTAAAACGGACCATTTGTTTCCTAAGAGTAAGAGTAAATCCATTAATATGGAGAATATGATTGATTTTATCAAACTCCTTTCGGAAATCAGTGTATATCACGTCAGTTTGTTGTTTTTTTTTTAAATCCACGATGTATAATTATTGAAAAGTGTAAAAGAATTGTTATGCCAGAGCATCTCTTTCGAAATCCATGTTGTTTACTGGTTATCAAACTTGATGTATGAAAGCTTAAATTTTCAGTGATAATTTTTTCAAATAATTTGGGTATAGAACTTAATTTTGCAATACCACGGTAATTTGAAATATTAGATCTGTTACCTGATTTAAAAAAAGGAATATAGGATACCTGTTAGATTTCAGGAAAAATACCATATTTTATTGACGTATTAAATAAAATTTCCAAAGGGATGGAAATACCATCAGCACAATTTATCAAAATATTACTGGGGATATTTCAAATTTTTATTGTATTGCGAAGAAAAATGTTCGACAATTATGAATGAAAAATGCTATCTGGCAAATGTCCAACACGACCATACTGACAAATCGATATTGATTTTTAAGGCTAAAATCGATTCGATTAAGTCCGTATAAACTCTGTCCTTAACATAGCACCACAAAAAATAATCCAGCAGTGTTAAATCACACCATCTGGCTGACCACTTAGCTGCCGATTGTCGTGAAATTATGTGAGAGGGAAATTTGGTTTGCAATAAATTGATCATTTCATTGGCTGTGTGTGTTGAAACCACTTGTCAGTGATATCCATGCCGTCAGTAATAAACCAAAATTGAGTTATCAGCATCTCGCGATAGCTTGACCCATTGACCGTTACTCATTTCCAGCCTAATCTTCGAAAACAAAAAAAACGGTTGAAACACGCCTCCAGACCACATGTACACCATACAGTAACACGTTGTGCATGCAAAGGCTTCTCAATAATCGGTCTAGGATTTTCAGAAGCCCAAATGCAGCAATTTTGCTTGTTGACATAGCCTGACACAAGGGAAAATGGGCTGCGTCTGAAAAAATGATTTATTTTAGAAAAACCAGCCGGTTGTTCCTGAATGAATTGAGCAAGTCTCCGGCAATGTGAAATGGTTGGTCGTCTTTAATTCCTGTACCAGTTAAACCTTGCAAGGCTTCAATTTCAAATCCTTACGCTATATTCGCAATGTGGGGGTTTTGAATAACCCCAATTGTTGAGAACGTCGAGGAATTGATAAATTTGGGCCTGCTTTAACGCTCCGGCTTACAGCTGCGATGTTTTCAAATTTAACGACCAAAATCTTAATAGTGGTCTCACAAGGACTCAGAAGGATTATGTTAGATAATACCACGAATTTAACAAAATGTAACTTTAACAGAATCACCATTTTTATAACGGATTTGAATTATTTTAATGCGATTTTCATAAGAAATTAAATTCATTGTAAGAGTTGCCAATGCATCTACTACGAATACGTAGTTCCAAATCATGTAAATTTCGCGTTACATTACTTGAGAAACGTTATGGATAGGAGATCAGATAGAAGTAAAATCAAGTAAATTAGTAAAAATTGACAGAGGAAAGAAAGGAATGAGTTTGGCTAGTTTCTTTAATTATCAAAATTATAGAATTAAATCTGCAAACTGTTAAATAAATATAGCAATAATGCTTTCATCACAGCATCCGAAAGTTTGTTAGTCGCCTGCCTATTAAATATTGAGATTTATAATATCTTTTAAGTATTAAAAATTAAAGGAATTCTTTATTCTATCAAATGGTGTATATTGACCTGATTTCACTTTAGTGAATTAATCTATCGAAACAGTAGAAATTTTAAACAAGGAATAGCACAAGTTATATAACTACTTTGTCTTGAATTTGTCTTCTGTAAATAAAATTAACGTTGAATATGCTTTCCATCTAACCCTCCAAGGAAGGTTAACAACAACTGAGGGGTTCTTCTTATTTCAAATAACAATCGCTATAGAAACTGAACATTGCTTTTTAGTCTTAAGGAATTATAATAAATATTTGGAATAACTAATATCTTTGTTGTTTTCGCATGCAAGGACTTAATACACATTTTATGATTAGAAGAACTTGCGTATTAATTTTATTAGAGAGGAGAAAAAACAAAAAAATAATGTGAATTGGATTAGATGAATCGTGAAAAAAATTTTGCAAAAAAGTGAGCAATTTTTATTAAAATTCAAAGAGCAATTGCGAGTTCTCTTTACGCTATTTTCGAAATCACAACCTAAAAACAATATTTATTTATAGCTGGGATTTTGTTATAGCCTCTAATTAATTCTGAGATTATTTTACATACTAAAAAAATATTACGATAACTAAGAGTTGTAATAAGTTGTAAGAGAACTGCGTGGCAGCTATTTGAAAAGACTTATTTTGTATATTAGAAAGTAGAAACAGCACCAACAAACTCTAAAAATATTTTGTTATCGAGTGTCATAAATAACTAACATAAACAAATTTTTAGTTCCCCGGCCTACGGACTATGCAAGTATATAACGAATATTCTTAAGGTAATAACAGGACAATCAATATATAATATTAGAAATTCATTGGAATTTAAGGATAAAGCCAACAGAATAGATATACAAGATAATGATAGATTGTTTTCATTTGATGGAGTTTCACTTTTTCCAATTATTCCTGTAGGTTTAGCTTTGAGGATTATAGAGGGCAAATGGCAGATAATAGAGCAAAATACAAATATTGAGAAAGAGTTATTTTTACGTATTCTTAAGTTTTGCATTGAAGACAACAGGTATATCAGCAGAAGGAGGGCCTCCCTATGGGCTCTCCAGCATCACCCAATTATAGCTGATATTGTGATGGAGGAATTACTAAATTCATGTATTAGTAAAATTCATATTAAACCGAAGATTATCACAAAATATGTAGATGATTTATTGTGTATAACTTCGGAAGATGCAGTGGATGATATTTTGTCAGAATTGAATAGTTTTCATCCGGATATTAAATTTACGATTGAAAGAGAGTTAGAATCTAAACTTCCATATTTAGATATATTGATAATAAGAAAGAGAAATAAGTTAGTATTTGATTGGTATAAGAAACCAACATCTTCTGGAAGAATCGTTAATTTTTATTCCAAACACGGCGAAAAATATGATAGACAGGATATTGACTATAAGTGATAGAGAATTTGATTTTAAGAATAAGGACACAATAAGAGATATACTTAATGACAATGATTTTCCAGTAGAATTAACTAACCGAATTATTAGACAATATGGTAATAATAGGCCTTATTTAGGAAATACTACGGCAGAACCAAGAATTTAAAAATCATTAACTTATATTCCTGGAATATCAGAAAGATTAAGAAAGTCTAAAATATATGACACTGATATAACACATTAAATAAATTATTTAGAAGTATGAAGGATAAAATAGGGTAAATGGAAATATCTGATGTAGTATACAGGATACCAAGTGAAGGAAATTACCAGGTGAACTGCGACAAAGTTTATATTGGGACAACAAAAAATAAACTTAAAACAAGATTAGCTGGTCACAGATGTAACCAAAAATGTAGGAATATTTACACAGCAGATATCCTTATCTTCACATTGTAAGAATTATAATCATTACCCAAAGTTTGAGGAAGCATCAATTTTATTGATACGCGTTGCAGGAAAAATTCGTTTCTTAGCGGAACGGTTCGTATGTGGAATAGACGTCCTCCATTGGTCTTTTCTATCACTTTCAATGTGGGAGAATTCAAATCGAATGTTCACAAACACTACTCCCTCTTTCCTTCTCCCCATAACATTTTGTCCTAGTTCTTATACAATGCATTGCATGAGTAGCGTTAGTGGAGTTCGTTGCTCGTTGGCTTTTTACGCATCATATCCATATATAATATAAAATATTGTCTTTAACATTAAATTTGTTTTTTGTTTTAAATTAGATCACTGCAGTTAACCAATTATTTTTTATTAAGTTTTTCTTAACTTTAAGTTCGAATTTAAAATTAAAGCAAAGTTAAGACTAATTGAAATTAACACCTTTTCATTTAATTTTTTAATTCAAATTTTATTTTTGGAAATTTAAACACTGAAATGTAATGTAAAATACTTTTACCTTTAACTCAACTGAACATCCTAAGAGGGTTCATTATGGGAAAAGGCACATATAAATTCATTTTAAGGCTGGTTCATATTCTATCTATCAACTACAGATATATAAAAATGTATTTGATAAAGATTTTTGATATATGATAATTAATTTTTTATTCACGCACAAGGCTTTAATAAAAAAGATTACGCAAAATTTAATTCACGTTAATTTGTCTTTGATTCCTTAAACAACAATATTTTACGATATTCTTATAAAAGATTTATTATTCAAAAGTGGGGGAAGGCATATCCATATGCGCATTTCGTTACTGCTCAAATAGCTCATAAGTGGATTTTACCTTAAAATTTATAGAGAAAACCCAAGCGTCTTATATCTCAAGCTAAACTGATTAAATAAGAATTTTATATAAAAAACATAGCAATAAATTAAAAAAATGTTTGAATAATAGATATTTTATGACAATATCAGATAATATTAATACAATGTGTTTTGCTTAAGTTTTAAAATAAAATAATTAAGCAATAAAGCGAAATACTGGTTACAAACTTCGTAGAAATATTATACACACACAACAACAATTTGATATGCTGTTTACTAACCGCCTGGCATGCAAGACAAAAACAAATTTGACAACCGCAAACATGCATGTTGTTTACCATCTGCGTAGTTTTCTAAGAAACCCTTTTCAGCAAAAGACAACAACAAATATTTTGAAACAAATTACAAGCAGAAACCTTATCAGCATAAAAACAAAAACAACTATACACACAGATATACAGGCACCTATACATCGAATAAACAACATACAACAACAAAATGCGATACAAAGGGAGTAGAAGATTCTTAAATTTTTTAGATTTTAAATGGACAAATATAAATAGGGCAGCATCTGTATGGATAGTCAGTCAGTGTAAAATTAAACCCCATCAAGTGAAGACGTGCATTTTTAAGTAAATTGTTCTGAAGTGTAAACTTTGTGTAGTTAAAGTAAATAAAATAGTTATAAATTTAAAAACTCTAAAAGCTGGTGTTATTTATTTGCATTGAAGAACTCACAACAAAACGTTTATAAAAGGTATAAACGTAACAATATTTATGTTTAAGAAATCAAACACAAATTAATGTCAATTAACTTAATAATAATTTTAATAATAAAATTGTTTATTAAGTAAATAATTATTAATTATTTAAATAAATTTAACACTATATTTTTTTAATATTTTACTTTCTTGTGAAAAGCTTCTTCAGGAAATTATTTAAAACAAAAAAAAATAATTGCCTGAAGAAGCTTTCCACAGGAAAGCGTAATATTGAAAAAATATAGTGTTAAATTTATGTAAAACAGACCGCTGCTAAGATTAATAAATATTTATTAAAAAAAAGAGGTCTAATAAAAATAATAATCATTGTTTATAAGGTAATTTTTTTTTTTTTTGTTTTCGATATTTCGCCACACATTTTGGGTGGCATCATCATTCAATTAATAAATGAAATTAAACTTCAGTAAAATTTACAATTAAAAGGAAACGCCATTGAAAACTTTTATATTTAGATACCTTTAAAATAAGAAGAAATAAAAAATTAGTTTTGGATTACTAACAAAAATCAACTATTTCAAGTAGAATAATTAATTATTACTTCAAACAAAATAAAAGAATAATTGTTAACGCAGTAAATATAGTGATAGAAAGGATTTTAACAATAAATTGGTGCCCCTGTAGGCTAGTAGGTAGTGTACTATCTATAATAGTAGTTCACAATAAACAGCATTATCTTCACATTATTCTAAAGCTAATCAATTATTTTATTTTTTAATTTTAAATTTAGAAAACAATTATAAACGTCGGTATATGTTAGAAATGTTACAAATAGTTAATGTGCAAAACGAATAAATTTTAAAGCAGATACGGAGAATCTTGCACAAAATTATAGACATTTGGTGCATAAACCTATAAAACAAAACTCTATATATATATATATAACAGCAGTCAATAATTTTTCATTTATTGATTGATTTATTAAATTGTTTATAGACTTTTATTTTCCTGATGATGCACACAATTGAGTGAATGGTGTACAAAAATATCGAAAACATCCAGAACAAAAATAAAAATTTAGTTAATTACATTTATTATTATAAATTAATATTCATAATAATAATTTTTATATATAGTATAAAATATATATATTTTCAATCTATTCAGGAACACTTGTCAGAGTATGTCAACAAGCAAAGTTGCCACATTTGGGCTTCTGAAAATCCTAGAGCGATTATTTAAAAGCCCTTGCATGCTAAATGTGTCACTATTTGGTGGGCTATGTGGCTAAGAGGCTTGATTGGGCCGTTTTTTTCGAAGACGTGGGTAACGGTCAATGGATCACGCTATCGCGAGATGCTAACAACTCAATTTTAGCCTATTATTGACAACTGAGATGTGGATTCAACAGGTAGGTGCCACATGTCACAGAGCCAATGAAATGATAAATTTACTGCGAACCAAATTTCCGTTCGCATAGTTTCACGACAGTCAGCAGTTAAGTCGCCAGGCCAGATTGCGTGATTTAACACCACTGAATTATTTTCAGGCTAAAATCGAATCGTGATGTGATTAAGGCAGAGTAGCGAAGTGTTCACTCACTGTTCATACATGTGTGAATATGTACATTTCATTTTTTTAGCCGCTTCTTCTCATACATGTGTGAGAGACTACAAAATATATTGTGTTTTCTCATTTGTGAATGCGATGATTTATTTTTTTCTATCTATTCATAAGTGAAAAAATGAGAAACACACAAGTGTTCATTTTTGAATATGTACAATTTTGATAATTTTTCAGAAATGAAAAGATCGTAAAAATATGTGCGAATGCTTAATTCGCGTATATAAACGCACATATTTGGTAATGTGCAATTGTCGGCGTATGTAGAAAAAAATGTTTTTGTTTTTATTTCTTTTGGAATATATTGCAAAATTGTATTTTGAGTTAATAAGTACCCGTGTGTTTTTACTACATTTAACGGTAAACTGCGAACGTAGGTAGAAAATTTTTTCACGTTCATTTATGATAAATTTTATAAAATTTCAACTTTCACAAATAAACATATACATTTATGAAAAAGAACATTAATCAGAAGACGCTAATTTATCATTCATCACATATGAATAAGACTAATAATTCTTGTTGTTCGCATTCATGTATGAAAATAACCAGAACATTTTTTGTTGTTCGTTTATGAGCGTGAAAAATAAATATAAAATTTTAGATTTCTCATTTATGAAAAATATCATGAATGTTGATTTTTGAATGTTCATAAATGAAAAATTCTGAACCCTGGATTAAGGAAATAGGACCGCCATTTTTCCAAAATGTAATTAAAAACTTGATGAAAGAATCTACATCCGTCAGTGTGGTCGTGATGGACATTTGACAGATATTATTTTTCATTTATAACTGGCGAAGTTTTCTCTTCGTAAGATAATAAAAATTTGAATCTGAAATCTGAATAAAAACTTTTTGTTTTACAAAACAAGCGTCTTGTTGATGAAAAACCCTTTAGAATAGATGAATCGATTCTTTAAATCGCAAAAGGATTATCTTGGATTTATGGTAACATAGGAAGAGGGTGTGAAGCAATATTTAGGGCTTAAGAGCTTTAGATAATTTAGATCAGCATTAAATACGGGGACTGATACATGCTTGACTGAATTAAATTGCGTCACACATTGGTCACCACAAGGTTTGTAACATATGGCAACACTGAAAGAACTCTTAAACACTAAATCATTCAATTAAAAAAATAACAATAATTTAAAAAAAATAAATATATTTATTTACAATTTTTCAACGATGTTTTACTAATGTTGCTTAAATATTCGATTTCTCACTTTAATATTTTTTTTCATTTTCTGAAAGCACCATTTCTATTAAAATTAAGAAATGTGGCGCTTAAAAGAAAATTACGGTTTTATATTTCTAAAACTACAAAACACATTTCTTTTCACTTTTGAATTATCGGCTTTGTTTCTACATATTTAAGAAGCAAGCAAGAAAGCAAACTGTGTGTTTCCCTATTAAATTATAAATGTTTGCGGTAGGCTTTCTTAGACGTGTTAACAGCAACAATAACAAAATTTAATCGATTTTTCCCACTTGTCGTCTCTCCTAACATGAAAGTATAACTTAAGGCTGTAATATTGATTTTATTTGTTTTTTTTTTTTTTTGTTTTAGTATTCGTAATTAAAAATTTGGTTATTTTCACACATATGTATGTGTGTGCATGAGGGCGAAAGAAGAATTAAAAACTCAGCAGTAGAAAATATTTTTTAGTACTTACAGCGCCTAGATTTTCAAAACCATATTTATTGGCCACATTGTGAGCAAAGTTATTGTCAACACTGCGGCGGAAGCGAACCAGAAATGAACTAGTAAAGACGTCATTTCCTCTAGCTATTGGACGTGTAGGGTTAGTGTCACCCCCACCTGATGTTTTGGGTATTAATACAGTTGCAGCATCAGGCTTAGTATTCTCAGACCATACACCAACAACACTGAAAGTGCATAAAAACAGCAGGCCCGTTGTTGGGTAAACGCATGCTGTCCCAATCATTGCACGCTTTTCGGATTTCGTTAAATACAAAAAATTATTTCTGCTTTCCTACTGCTGTTTTATTTTCACTTAAAATGTTTTCTTATTTTTATTTATACGTTTAATTTTTATAGTCGTTTTTGCTTTCGTTTTTTTTTCTTTTGCCTTCTTTTTTAACTTGCTCTCCGTTTAACTCCTCCTCTCGTGTTGTTTCAATATACCGACTGTTTAAATATAATTTTAATTGTGAAGTTTATTATTTTAGGATAATTTTGTTATTATTCCTTGTTGCTATTATTAATAATAAGAATAAAATAATGCTAATAATAAATAAAATCACGATTTAATAAGTTTAACCTTAAGGTATGCAACACTGATTGTATTTATGTTTTTTCTTTTTATTTTAGTAAATGGAATAGTTATTTTGCCACAAAAATGTTATTTTGACACTTGCCAAAAAGTATGCAAAGAGTATTAGTTTTCTTGTTTTTCTTTGTGCCCTTTTTTGCATGTACGTACACACAAAAGAAAAAATGTCTTGCTTTAAATCCTCTTAAAAGTGTTTTAAAAATTTGATTTACAATTTAATTTTTTGTTCGAAAATTTTGTCGTTTATTATTTCTTGAAGAAATAAGTTCAATTTAGTCGTTTAATATGTGCAATTTTGTTCGGTTTTGCTTGATTATTATGTTAATTTTTTATTTATAATGCTTTTCTACCGTTAACGACAACTTTGCTGTTATGCTTACCGAACAAAACTGTCATTATTTAACTTTCTTCTGCGCCATTATTAACATTTGTAGTTCGTATATCTTTAAGCTTTTACTCCGCGCACAAAGCTTTTTGAGCTTTATTGTTCAGTCTACCGTTATCACTTGTTACCCTATTAACAAGCTGCCATACTTAATACTTGTACAATAATTGTTGCAGGATTTATTTAATAGTGGTGATAACAGACTGCATTTATAACTTATATTCAAGCATGTAGCTCCTGTTTTTTCCTCTTACCAATTCAAAAATACTCTTCCTATCAGTTATCGTAGACAACTAACTCAAAAAAGTAAGGTTAAAATAAAGTTAAGTATAAACTTTAATGACTCAACGCACGCAACGTTATAGCTTTTTCAAAGTATACAAGAAAGAAATTCTATGAGTTTTTAAAAATTATTTAGTAAGATTTAATTTTTCACTTTCACTTTAAAACCCAAGCTAGAAACGAATAATATAAAGAATCTCGAAAGTTTTTTGTAGTCTAGTCAAAGCTTGAAGCTTGTAAACCTGAACTGGATCGAGATCGACGCAAACAAAAGCGACAGTTGATACGAGTAACAAAAAAAAATCATTCACAAACACTCAATGGAAAGCTGGGATGTAGCACGGGATGAAGTTAAGATAAGAATTACATCGAAAGCGGTAAGTAATAATAACTAAGTTCTTCGTTTGGACTTAGGCAAACGTTTCTAATTATTCCATGGAAAAAGTGTTAAACATGGAAAAACTGTTAAGAAATAACAAATTAAATTAGCAAAAGTTAGCAAAGCTTATCTAAATACTCTAAATCAAACAAGCACCCTTTTGATATTTGCAGCCAATACAGAAATATTTTTTAAAATTTTGTATTTTTGCAGCTGTGGGCAACTCATTGTGAAAAATAAGGAAAAACAACAAATCATTCGCTTGGCGCGAGTTTTCTTGTGTGCAATAAATTTATGCTCTCTTGAAGCTGTTACTCAAGTGTGATACAGTTTCGGCCTTATGTTAAACAAACCAATAAAGAAAGAATGCGATTTGCATATGAATGAAAATAATGATTAAAATGTCTGTCTTAATGCTTTTTGGCTTTTTTGTAAACTCGTGAACAGTGTTGTCAGCTATAGCGATTTCTAGCTATAAACAGGTTTTCGGAAAGATATCTGTTTAAAATCCTAAAGGCTCAAAAAAAGGCAGTGAAATCGAAAAAAAGATATTCTATCTGATTTAAATTAAAGCTAATAAAGAAAACAGCGGCGAATTAAGAAAAATTCAAAGAGGAAATGGTTTTTTATATGGATCATATTGATTTTGGGCTTAGATGCAAATAATGTATTCATTTTCTGTATTAAATTAGTTACCGACAAAATGCTTGATCGGCTTTCTATCAATTTTAAGTGCTGCAACTTTGTACCTTAAATTAAATTTTCTGCAGTTAAAAAAGTTTTTAAAAGATTAGAGGTCCTAATGGCCTATTTTTTTGTTTTTTTTTTTATAGGATCAGCACTCAGGGGATGACCCCTACCTATGCAATGCATTGTGCAGGAACTAGGAAATTAGGCTACGGGAAGGAGGAAAAAGGGAGTAGTGTCTGTGGACATTCGATTTGAACTTTCTCAGATTGAAAGTGACAGGAAAGACCTGCGGAGGGATCTTATTTCACATACGGACTGTTCTGCTGAAAAACGAGTTTTCCCTGTAATGCGTAGTGCGTTTCACTGGCCAATCAACCACAAAAGGATGTGCTCTCAGTAAAAAATCAAATGGCCTATTTGATGTTTATGAAACAGTGAAAAGCATCTACTTGCATAAATGATATTCAATATTGTAATTACGATTTTCCAAAAAATCCTATGCAAAATAAATGGCCTTTATCATAATAGTTGTTACTACATTGTACTTATGCTGCAAGTAATGATTCGAAAGAACTTTCTCTCCAGCGAGAAATGGACTGCAATACGAGCTTGTGTCTATTCTTTACAGGCAGTAATTTATGAATGTAAATAACGTATTGTGCCAAAGATTTGTTTAAGTTTAAGGAAATGACCTATTGTGGGTTTAGCAAACTGCATAGTTTTCTAAGAAATCTTATACACACAAAACAACAACAGCAACATGCTTATAAGAAATTCCACGAAATAAGCTAAAAACAAGCAAAAACAACTAACACAGAACTAAACAAAAACCACATAGCCAAGGAGGCGCCTACACTGAATGATAACAACAATATCGGATGATGCCAAAGTACAATATGCGAGAACCTCTTAAAACAGTAACATAAACACCACTTACTAGGCAAATGAATTAATGCAAGTTGGGAAATCGTTCAAGAAGTACAACAAAATAACAAAACTTCCTTTAAGGCGTTATAGTGGTGAAGTTGCCATCGTATTTATTTTGTGTGTATTGAAGGTGAATAAATCGCTTAATATAAAACTCTAAAGTGCCATATTATTTTTTTCGCAATAAAATAACTCAATGTAACAAAAGTTTTATTAGAAGGAATAAAAGTAAAAATATGTACATAACTACAGAAAATAATGTAAAATGCATTTAATGCAATAATCTCAGTAAGGATCCAAAAGCAATTGTATTATTGCAGCAAATGAGTATGGAAGTTTTGTATTAATATTGCTACGAAGGTGATTTGTTAATATTTAAAAGAAAATAATCATCAGTAAAAGAGTAACTGGGCATTTTCCAAAAATCGTAGTTTTCTAAGAAATCTTATACACACAAGACAACAATAACATGCTTATAAGAAACTCTATAAAATAAGATAAACAACAGAAAACAAAAACAACTAACAGAACAAAACAAAACATAAAGCCAAGCAGGCGCCCAAACTGAATAATAATAATAACAACAACAATATGGGGTGATGTGAAAGTATATGCGAGAAACACTTAAAATTCATTTACTGGGCAAATGAATTAATTTAAGTTGAGTCATCAGTGAGTTAAGACAACAAAGGTACCATCGTGTTTTTTTTTTTTTTTTTTTTTTTAAGAAAAGTAGCACTTCAGGCAATAATGCCTATTTAGTCAAGTACCGTGCTACCTTCTTTAGGAAAGGGATAGAGAAGAGATGAAACAGGTGGTGAAAGTAGAAGGATAGTCGGAAATTAACTGCCGTATATAAGACAACACAGCGACCAGTGACTATGCCTGCATCGCTAAGCAGCCCCACCGACAGCCAATTTTTATTTTTGTAGTGAAAATACCAAGGTCTTCGTTGGGAATCGAACCCACAACCCCCATACTGACAGGCTAGTACACTACCTACTAGCCTACAGGGGCACCTGTAGGCTAGTAGTAGTAGTGTTTGAAAGTAAATAAATCGTTTAATTTAATTTAAAACTCTAACGTACAGTGTTATTATTTAGCAATAAAAGAAGTTCTTTTAAATTTAAATATATATTTTTTATTTTTACTTTTACAAAAATATTTTAATATACTATTTCGATCGCTAGGCTTAACCTTTAATTTTAAAAATGACTTAAATCTTATAAATGGACTATATTTATTTATTTTATTTATTTATTATATTTTTTTATTTTTTTGGTGTTATATAAACACAATGCACCCTTGATAAATGGACAGCATAGTTTGTTATATACTTTAAACAAATTAATTTTTATGTTTTATGAAAAGAAAAGTAAATTAACTGAATCTTACGACAACATTTGTAATGATGAAATAAAAATTATTTTATATATATAATTAATATTTATATTACATATATTTTTATATTATATTTCATATTAATATTATACATATTTTTATATATTAATGATATAACACGAGTCATTTGGCGAGAAAGCTTAGAAAGAAAAAAACCTGGCAGCGCTGCTCGTTCGTATGTATATATGTATATTTTGTTAATAATGCCGTTTTGTAGATTTGTGAATAAAATGTTGTTGTTATTTCTGACAACGAACACTGTTGTTATGTTTGCAAATTTTAGGATGTGAGTATTTGAAAAGGGTGGTTGTGATTTTCATGTTCAGACGTCATCACATTCTGTTCCCTTATTCTTTTAAAATTATTCTCTTCTTCTCAAACAAATTTTTTGCTACAAATATGTGTGTATGGGAATATCTTGTTTCCTTTTCCCTGCAAACATTTTCGTGGGAAAATGGCGTTACTATACGGCAATGGTATCGCAAATGATAAAACTGCAAAGTGTTAGTTTTAATATAACAGAAAGCTTTACAGGTAGTATGCTTTATTTCAAATTGAAGGAATTTGTTAAAGTGGAATGCATCTGTTTTTTTTTAGGACCAGCACTCAGGGGATGACCCCTACCTATGCGATGCATTGTGCCAGAACTAGGAAATTAGGTTACGGAAAGGATAGTGTCTGTGGACATTCGATTTGAACTTTTTCAGATTGAAAGTGGCAGGAAAGACCTCCGAAGGCATTTTATTCAACATACGAACTGTTCTGCTGAAAAAAGAATTTTCCCTATAATGCGTACTGCGATTCACTGGCCAATCAACCATAAATGGATGTGCTCTCATCGAAAATCGAGTTTAACGTGAAAACGTGCGAGTGTCAGGAACAAGTTCCCTAATTTCATTAGAGCACTTACCATTGTAGTAACGATAGAACAGTGAAATGCACCCCACATTGCGTCGATGCTCTAGAGAATCAATAGAGTTGGATACCCTACTGTCTGTAATGAGCCTCTTGGCCCTCTCCTGTACGCGGTCGAAAAACTCCAAAATAGATTTGGAGCGCCGAATATAGGTATAGATAGTACGGAGATCGGATGGAGTGAAGTATCCTTTACACCGCCATAGAAAACCGAGGCTCTTGATAGCTTCTGTCCATCGAACATCACAGCTTCCGATTTCGTAATACCAATATCACCCATAGTAACAGATGAAGCACCACTACAAAACGCAGATCTATGCGTAAGCATGCAACATTGCGTCTTACGAGCATTGAATTCTACTCTATTCACACACGACCCCATTCCAAGATTGTCGCGAAATCGTGATCAAGCGTATCATT
This sequence comes from Trichopoda pennipes, assembly GCA_030448955.1. Lineage (NCBI taxonomy): Eukaryota > Metazoa > Arthropoda > Insecta > Diptera > Tachinidae > Trichopoda > Trichopoda pennipes. The sequence goes on from JASKUP010000034.1 coordinate 12,541,645, forward strand.
CATGTTTTGCTTTTTGGAACTAACCTCCAAATGGCCTGGTCTATTACCAAATGAATACGAGTGACAAATGGCGCTGTCATCCGCATCAAAGAATATATAGGGTTGAAAGTTCGACAAAGAAGGTCATTTAGAAAAATAATTAATAGGGTCGGAGAAAGAACGGAGCCTTGCGGTACCCCTGAATTCACCATGAACTCGTCTGATGAAATCCCATCTATAACAACTCGTATAGTGCGATTTCTGCGAAAACTCGATATAAATCTTGAAAAATTATCACCGACACCAAAAGCAGCAAGTTTTGACAGAAGTGCATCATGCCACACTCTATTAAACGCTTTGGAAATATCTAAAACCACCATGCTTGCTTTCTCCAAAATGATGTATGGAATTACATCATTGTTTCGACAAGAAGGCTAGCAAGTTACCTGTAGAGCGCCCCCTACGAAAACCATACTGTCGGTCACTAAGCAAGCTGTTGGACTCCAGGTATCTCACTAGACGGAAATTAATCATACTTTCAAATAATTTAGAAAGTGCAGAACAAATTGCGATTGGGCGGTAATTTTCAGGGTTGTTAGCCTCGGCGTTACATTAGCAACTTTCCAGCATTTCCGAAATTCTCCGACATTGTACAATGTGCTGAAAAGGGCTGCTAATGGACGCGCTAGTGTCGACGAGCACTGCTTCAAGACAAGTGCTGGTATCCCATCCGGCCCAGGAGACTTGTTTATGTTGAGATCTACGAAATTTAAATTAAGAATATTCTAAACGGCCCACATTTCTTTGAAAGTATTATGTGTATAAATATGGTCCGAATGGTATTCCCAGTTGCATACTTAACAAATGTGCTATGGCACTGGCAAAACCCTGTTACAATAATCTTGAATTTATCATTGAAATTTAGTATTTTCCTAAAATAAGGAAGGATTCTTTTATTATTCCATTATTTAAATCTGGTGTTAGGAATAATATAGCAAACTACAGAGGTATTGCTAAACTCAGCGCTATACCTAAACTTTATGAGAAAATTGTTACTGGTCACTTTTCCCATCAAGTATCGTCGATATTGGTTCCTGCTGAGCATGGTTTTAGAGAGGGGTTGTTCAACCATTACTAATCTTTTGCAGTTAACAACGCTAGTCAATCGGGGATTTGTTCAACGTAAACAAGCTGATGTTGTTTACACTGACTTCAGTAAGGCATTCGATATCGTTAACCACAAACTTGTGATGATAAGGAAACTTGACCTTATGGGATGCGCAAACAGTTTCGTATGTGGATTAATTTAATTTCTTTCAAATAGAGCTCAAAAAGTTTATTTTAACACTTTTTCTTCCGAGACAATGATCGTTTCATTTGGTGTGCCGCAGGGTAGCCATTTGGGTCCTTTATTATTTTCATTGTTTATTAATGATCCGTCTGATATGCAGACGATGTGAAGATATTTCGTACATATATTCGTCACGCTGATAATATTCTCCTGCAAAAGGACTTAGATGCATTTAGTCCATGGTGTAATATTAATTTAAAAGTGCAAATACATGTTTTTCTTCCGAAGATGTCATACAAAACAAACGTGCAGTATATTTTAAGCGGCTGTGAACTTAAGAAACTGAATGTGGTTTCAGATCTTGGTATTTCACTGGATGCTAGATTAAATTTTATACAGCATATTTCGTTGGCCAATAACAAAGCACGTACAGTTCTTGGATTTATAAAATGGATTAGGAGTTTAATGGCCCATATGTCACAAAACATCTTTATACTTCCCTTGTCAGACCTGTTACGGAATATGGCTCAATAATTTGGGATGCAAATTATAAAGTTTATAGTAATAGCATGGAAACAGTGCAAATGCAGTTTTTAATATTTTGATTTTTTGATTTACAATGGAATCCCTTAAATCTACCATCCTACACTAGTAGACTTGCTCCAAAAAAGCTGCCAACTCTAAAAAGCCGAAGAATAGTGTTGAGTGTCAAGTTTCTTTTAAATTTAATAAAGAGAAATGTACCCCTGTAGGCTAGTAGGTAGTGTACTAGCTTGTCATTGTGGGGGTTGTGGGTTCGATTCCCAACGAAGGCCTTGGTTTTTTTTTTCACAACAAAAATAAAAATTGTCTGTCGGTGGGGCTGCTCAGTGATGAAGGCATGGTCACTGGTCGCTGTGCTGCCTTTATACGACAGTTAATTTCCGACTATCCTTCTACTTTCACCGCCTGTTTCATCTATTCTCTATCCCTTTCCTAAAGAATGTAGCACGGTACTTGACTAAATAGGCATTGTTGCCTGAAGTGCTACTTCTCTTTTAACAAAAACAAAAAAAAAGGCAATGTCTGTTCAGATTTTTTTAATAGCAATATTACATTTAACGTTCCATTTCTTCCTACGCGCTGTTTTAATTCACTAAGCAACTACTTGCAGCTATTGTTAGTGTTTTTGTAATTTTTTCAATATTAACTGATCACCGCACAGATCGTTATCTAATTCACTCATATTGGAACCGAAGTTGTGGCTCATGAATGATAAATATTTGATTTTTATGCCAATTCTTTTCGTAAATGTTTAAACTATCAAATGATGATGAGAAAAGATTGCTCTCAAAAGAACAAAGGTTTTGTATTGTATTTAATTAATTTGTAAATAATAGAGAGGAAATAGTATTCGTTACAAAATCTTGATTCGGCAGTAATGTATTTTATTTATATAAAATTACATTTTTAATCTAAAGAAGTGCCTTTCACTGCTCTGCAAAATGCTTACAGGGTTATTTGTTTATTTCTTGTATATTGCTTGCATTCCATTGGTGTGTTTTGTTGCTGGGTTTCGTATAGCCATATGCTTAACTGTATTATTTTACCTGCAGGTTAGTAAAATACTTTTTAAATATTTAAATTAGCATATCGCATATTCATAAACACTGTAAATTGCTTTTTTGAGGCTTTTAATTCAGCACAACGCACACTGGGGATTTCGCGGAAAAAAGTTAAATTGTCAACATACTCTTCATGCAATATGCAATGATATTTTGATATTTTAGGCTAAATAGTGCAATCAAATCAAAAAGAATTACTCCGATCTGACAGCTAGTTTTTCTTTTATAGCCGTCTCAAGCTCAGTACTTGTGTGTTTTACTGAATCAACTTAATTTAAATCTAAGAATTTCAAAACGAATATTATTTCATTATGTGAGCTAACGTTTTTCTTTTTATTTTTTATTTAAAGTAGGATATTTCAGTATACTAAAATTGAAAAAATAAACTCTGCAGAGACTTACGTTTCTTTTGTTTCTTTATTTTTATGAACATATAAAAAAAATTCCTTTTTTCTCCAAACATTTGGACCTGCAATTTTAGCCACACTTTCCCCACAGTTGGAAATCACTACTAATACATTTCAAGTGCCACCAGGTGCCACCTCTCAATTTGTTGCATTACACAGTACAACATTTTTCAGCTGATTGATTCGCGACTCAATTCTGATAAGGCCCTTTCGTTTAACATAACTCAAGAAGCACTAGTCGGTTTTTACTTAAACAAATTTAGAAAAATCAAGAATTGCAAGTACTTTCATCTGTTTATATAACGTTTCGCTACATAAGCAACAGTTTCGAAGTTATAAATAAATGTATGAAGAAAAAAAAAGTGCCTAAAAAGTTAATTTCGTTTTTTTTTAATTCAAAAAAAATCTAAAACGGTAAAAAAAGTGTCGAGTCCTATTACGTTCACGTAAAGTCGTATAACCTGTGACCAAAATGAGACATAACTCATGAGAATCAATGAACGCGTTTCGCTTTTATGAACAATAAGGTAAGGGTATGAATTTAAAACATTTGCTCGGGATATGCACAATTTGTATATTAAAAACTTTGGGGATGTTGACAAAGCTTGAACTTACAAAAGAAAAATACGAGTATCTAATGCATTGGTTAGAAAATGAAGGGTACAAAATACTCGTACCATACAAAGAACTCACGAAAAAAAAACTAACAGTTTTCCGCAAGGAATTTCTATTACTGAAAGTTCAGGCAGTGTACCTCTGCAAAATCTGTTGGATCATACTGCTTAAAGAATCCTAGAGACCAAGTCAGCAAAGGAAATAAATAAAATTGAAAGCGAAAATCTAACAATGTACTATAAATGGGGATGTGATGGGGCATCTAGTCAAAGCGAATACCAACAGAGGTTTTCAGATGATCAAATTTCTGACTCTCATTCATTTATATAAGACATCAGTTGTACCACTTAAATTATTAAATTATGGAACAACAATAAACCTTCTTTCACACAGTATTGTAGAACACTACAGTTTGCATACGTTAAAGAGACCCCTGAAGTTATAGGAGAAGAAAAGAGAAGAGTCGATGAGGAGATATCTCAACTAAAAGAATTTGAGTTAACAGTAAATAATCGTAACTTTAAAGTAAAACATGAATTATATTTTACAATCAGTAACAGAAACACCAGCAGCATCTTCTTATTTTATTTGTGGAGCCACAACATCCAAGATGAATAAAATCGAAGAAGTTGAAGCTATGCCCGTAAATGAACAAGCACTGCAATTTCGTATGTCACCACTTCATGCGCGTATTAAGCTGATGGAGTGTCTTTTGCATGTAGCTTATAATATTGAATTTAAACGTGGGAGAGTCGACTCAAATGCTCATCCGATAAAAGAAGCCGAAAAATGTTTGATAAAGCGTGAACTTAAAGAGAAAATAGGAATACAGATTGATGCTGTTAAGCAGGGCTCTGATACGACAAATTCAGGAAATACGTCACGAAGATTCTTTATTAATCCTGTTTTGATTCCCAAAATAGTGCGTCTAGATGAAAACAAATTCAAGAGGTTTTCAATAATTCTCGAAGCTATAACAATCGCCGAGGTAGTAGAACCAAAAAAATTTGGTGATTTTTGTTTGGAGACGGCAAAAGAGTTTGTTGAACTGTACGAGTGGTACAATATGCCACCTTCACAAAATTCTGATTCATGGAAAAAATATAATTGAAAAGTGTATTTTTCCTGTAGGCCTACTATCCGAAGAGGCTCAGAAAAGTCGTAACAAAAACTATAAAAGATATCGCCTTAGACACTCCAGAAAATGCAGTCAAATTGCCACGAACGAAGATATTATGCACCGAATGATGGTAACATCAGATCCCATTATTTCACATTTGACGCCTCCATTTCGCTAGAAAAAGTATAGTGTTATAAGCGACAAAGTTAAGGCTCTTTTAGGATAATAAATTTAAAATAGATATAAAATAAATAATAAATTAAAAATTAAAAAAAATCATTAAAATTGTTTTATTAATTATGGATTTTTACATTGCAGGTAACGATCGGCATTTCTCTAACTTTCTCTATTTTGATTATTTTTGTGTATTACTATACAAATAAAACTAAATTTGTGATGAAAAATCACTACATTTTTTGACAAATATATTTTTTTCCTCACCGCCATACAAAAATTCCCTGTGTGCAGCGTTGAAATAAAATTTGTTTAATGTACCATTTGCTGAAAACAAAGTGCAATTGCTGGCACTATAAACGTACATTTCTGGGTAAAAAAGAAGGTTTTAAGAAAATTAATAAATAAATAATTTCTAAATACACATACGATTGAGTAATGCTTTTTAAGTAGCAGAGATAATTAATTTATTATTGCTAGGTATTTATCGAAATCGAGGTTTGCACAGGGTCACCGCACAGTGGGGCCTTTTGACTTTTTATGTTGCAAAAATCATTAGTTTTAAAAGTAATAAAGATATTTAAAAATTTTAAAAAGTATTTAAAAGAAGACTCCTCAAGCTTCAATAGACATGAAGCGACAGCGTGGGCTTTTAACTGTTTTCGTTACAAGCGTCATAACTTTTAAAGTAATAAAGAAATTTTAAAAATGTATAAAGAATTTGAAAGTTAACCTCATCTCCTTTTTCACCTGCATGGTTATAGCCCCACAGAGGCCCTATACACAGTCGTTTTTTCGTTGCAAAAATCATATGATGCATTAAGTTCTGCAGTTTAAGCTCTACCGATACTTCAGTAACCTTTACATTAGATAGGACTGCTGCTTTTTTGACAGATGTAACCTTTTTGTATCCAAAAATAATATTCACATTATGATTCTTTAATGAGCTTGGTAAAATATAATGTTTTTCCTTTGACACACCCTTTCATACACAACGCTAAGGCTTCTTCTATACTATACTTTGTGGGTTAAGCATTTGGAGGAGTTGCAATACTCACCTTAAGCCCTGCAGTTTTGTAATGTCAGACCTTGATTTATCTTTATCTTTTACATAATTCAGACATAGACATGTTTCTGAAATTTACGATTAAGATATATTTTCCGTGGCATTTTGAAGTTTACGTTTTATTGTGTAGTTCGAACTCCGTTTGTAGTTTTTGCAGGTCTTCCTCTTTTGCTGCCAGAAGATATATGGTTCTTCGATGTTTTCAAAAGTTGTTACTCCATTTAACCAGTCTGTATTTTTCCATAAAGGTTTTTGTTATACGGTTTGAGACAATTTTTTTCATAAATTTTCAATAAATGAATATGAATTTGGATTCTAACGTTTTCGTGGTACCCTGGCAATGCGTCGAATTTTTCCACAACAGCAAATTTAAGTACATTTTTATGACTTTCTGAACAACTCGAAGAATTCCGAATTTTAAAATAATTTTATCGCTCTTTAAACTTAAATTTCAAAAGTTATGATACTGGTCACTACTTTTACAAAATTCCGAAAAAACAAGCTTGTTTTGTGATCATCTATTTATTTTATAAAAACTGGATTTTTATATGGAAATTTAGTAAAAATTTTAAAATGACTGTATCTCCGTAAATAGAAGGAATTTCGAGAAACCAAGCTTATTTTGTGATCTGTACCTGTTGATTTTATAAAGAACTAGCAAACCCGTTCGCCACCAGATGGCTTCGTTTTTTGTAGCGTTTTGTTTGGGGATTAAAAGATAAAGAAAAATTTTATTTCATTGCACAACAGTAATGAATTCATTTCGATTACAAAAATGAAGTGGAATTTAGTTGAACTTCTCTTAGTAAAAAATGAAAGTGAATCCAAAGTAAATATTGAATCGAAGCGTTACACGTGTCCGCAAATTAACCGTTTCATTGAAGTGCACTTTGGTAATCCACATTTTTTGGTCTGACGTTAACACAAATAAAGCGGATGGTTTTCCAACTCGTGAACACGCAACGTATAGCTGCCCATGTGAAAAACAATGATTTTCTAAATTTATCCCGCAAACACTAAGCGATTGGCCTTGTGACTTGTTAATTGTTATTGCGAACGTAAGGCGAACCGGAAATTGCAATCGCTCACCTGCGTACTTTCCGTTAATAATGGTTGCCTCAATCAAATTAAGTCTTTTCACCGCAAGTCGAGTACCGTTGCAAATTCGCGGTGGATTCAAATTACGCAATATCTTAATAACTGAACCAACTTGTAGTTGCAAGTTATGTCGTAGAAATCCTGGTAACTCCAGAGAGTTCAAAAACTCCGTTGCATAATTTACTGCATCATCGGGATTTGTTATGGAATCAACGGATTTGTATGTCACCAAATCGCCATCGATTTTTGATTGAATGGTGAATTTCAGTGCATGTACAATATCATTATTCTTTGCGGCGAGAATTGCTCGTTGAATTAACCAAGCATAATTCTGACAATTCTCACTAATGTTTGAGAAAACAATTTCAATAGGAACTAATAGAGAGTCTAAAAATTTTGCAAAAGTCGTTGGTAAGAGTAATTAAAGCAGCTGTCGCATCAACTGGGACTTTTCCATTTCCAACAGCTAACAATTGTTTGGAAAATTGTGCAGCACTTTGATCATTTTGAAGTTGAACTCTCACATTAGTGGTTAGCGATAATGTTTTTACATTATTTCACAAAGGTGATGCCTTCAGGCATATTGCACGCGGAATTACTGGCAACGTCTGCCTGAAATCGTCTGCCAACAATATCATCAAGCCGGCAACGATGTTGTTATTTCGCCGAACATCTTTCAGTGTGAAGTAAAGTGCTTCAAGTGATATCTTATGTGTCACTCATCCCAAACAATGAGCTTACATTACATCAACAATTTTCCCATTTCACTGGATCGGGAAGTATTGTATGTTGGAGTATCAATTGTGTTTAAAATAGTGGCAACTTAAGCGCAGAATGTGCAGTACGACCACCATCTAGAAGAGTCGCCGCAATTGCAGATGATGCTAACACTAAAGCTATGTCACATCTTGATCGAAAAGTGGCCAAAATCAAAGAAATGATTTCCCTGTATGTCCAGAAAGAATAGACCATCAGTATTATTGTCCACCACTTGCATAAATGTTTTTGCTGTTCATTCAGCAACGCCACATTATTTCAAACGAATTCCTGCAATGTATCAACATTGTATTGCAGCTCTCGATTTAATTCTTGGTGGAATGCATCGTGCATCGATCAATCATTCCTACTTCAATCAGCAGCTTGTTAACAATAGTCAAGCATTAATCCTCAATAAGATTCAACCCTTCATTATATATTTCATCGGTTATTTGCATGTCGCGATTATTCGCTCGAATGCGCAAGCGATGCAAGATATCTTCACATATGTCGTCTTTGTATTTGTTCCATAACTGAATTGGTTGTGAAGGGACATGTGGTGATGATAATTGCGAACAGCGTTCGTATTTGGTACGCATTTAATGAAACAACTGAATCCGCAAGTGTTAAATTCCAATGAGAATCGTTCCCCAGCAAGCCCAATAGTTGAGATGCTTCTCGATATGTTTGGCATTGGCGGCCATTCACAGTTTTCAAATGCGCAAATTGTTTTGGTCCACGTACATTTACCAACAGCAGTAGCAAATAAAAACATTTATCATTTCTAGAATGAACAGTATACATGCGACTTAGTGCACGGCGCCATCTACTTAAAATGAAAAGTACTTACTTTTCGTAAGGGATACTCACACACCACGTACTGGTACCCTTGTAGTGCACGCTATGTATCAGAGATGACGCTGTAGGTGAAAATGATTTTCCCTGTTTTCCTGCATTTCTCTTGAAATTTTTCCTAAATTTTCTTTGCTATAAGCCTCACGGAGCCCGAGACCTTTCCAACCAATGCAAAATCGTGGAAATCGCTTTGTGCATTCTGAAGTTATAGCGTCAGGAAAGAAAACCCGATTTATTTTTATATAGAAGATTTTGTAAAAATTTTTAAAAAGACTGTATTTCTGTAGGAATTTCGGGAAAATAAGTTTATATTGTGATCAACCAACGTATTTTATAAAAAATCGATTTTTATATGAAAATTTAATACAAATTTAAAATGGCCATATCTTCGTAAAAAAAATTGTTGGGAAAATAAACTTATTTTCTGATCACTTATTTTTTTTAGAAAAAGTCGAAAATTGCTTATGGCTATATCTCCAAATAATAAAAATTTTGAAAAAATAAGCTTATTTTCAAATAAGTTATTTATAATTATTCGGAATCATTTTCAACACAAGCAATTTTATTCGTGCTTGATTCCTTTAAATAAATATTTCATGATATTCTCACAAAATATTTATTACAAAAATTTTTATTAGAAATAAACATCTTATGATATTCTCATAAAACACTTATTCAAATAAAAAATAAAAATATTTGAAATGTGTTGTAAAATAAACAATGTTTTTTGTTGTTTTGAAATGTTTTGCAGTGTTTGTATGGAAGTGTCTTTGAGTCTTGCTGTCTATGCTATGTTGATTTTATGAAAAATTCTCATAGAATCAGTTTGGCTTTAGAAATAAGACTCTTAGGCTTTTCTATACAATATTGGGGTCAAATTCACTGATGAGCTACTTGAGCAATAGTGAAATTGCAATATGGATGTGCTCTCCCCCATTACAATACATTTCAAATATTTTTATTTGAATAAATGTTTTATGAGAATATCATAAGATGTTTATTTTTTAATAAAAATTTTTGTAATAAATATTTTGTGAGAATATCATGAAATATTTATTTAAAGGAATCAAGCACGAAATAAAATTGCTTAAGCTTATTTTGTTAAAGTCCTTTTATTTGTAGACAATGGCACCTAGTCATCCCGTCTTGAAGCACCCAAATGTGCAAATTTTGCTTTCTTCCGCCCAGCATTACATCCTTAATACAACCGCTAGGCCAAGGGATCATTGCTTATTTTAAAACGTACTACATAAAACGTTCAATCTAATACGAGGTAGACAAACTAGACCACAATGATAATTTAACAGTCATTTATATGTGGAAAAACTTTTCTCTTATTAACTGCATTAATCAAGTTGGGTTAGCGTTAGTTAACTTAAAGTCATCAACCTTGAACGCAAGGTTTGTTATCCGTAATAATGCTGATGAACAAAATAATTCTAGTGATGGCAGTGATACTGCAGTCTTACACAAACGTAGGCGTTTGTCAGAAAGTGACAATGCATTAAATTTTATGTTTATGTTAGTTTTACTTTATTTGCATTTATGAATTTCAAATAAAATAGTTAAAATGTTTAAGCAGCAAATAAATTCTTAAAGAATTTTTTTAATTATTTTCATCTTATTCTCTTTTTACACGCATTCTTTGGAAACGTATCTATCGTGTAAAAACAAATAAAATAGTAAACTATAGTTGTTATATTTAATTTTTCTTTTAATTTTTTTATTCATTATACGTTCAAATAAAACTGAAGCTTATTCGCATTTTCGAACAGAAGATTTGACACAAATTTGATTACAAGGAGATACATTACATATTAGCTATTTAAGAATTTCAATAAAAACATTCCTCTAACTCGTTAATTTCTACAAGGTGTAGTCTATTGCGTTTTTTTATTAAACTCGGTTGAGTAACATAAACTTACCTTTCCTCGTTGTCAGACTTTTGAATACTGAAAGAGCCTGTAGGGATCTATATACATTAGGGTTGTTACATGGTATATGAGATAAAAAGGATCCTATCTTTGGCTCACACCCTAAAATATGCCAATTGACTAGAAAATGAAATTGCCAATGTTTCAGTTTAATCTGATGTTAACACGTGCCGCTTTGAGGTTAAAGTTAAGCATAACAGACGTTTTTCCAAAAAAAAACTAGTTTTTCATTCTTAAAATCAAAACAATTTTTTTTATATACCGGGTGGGCCAAATTAGACTGACTGATTTGAAGTGCGTAGCCGTTGTGGTGCATCCCTCGCTAATAATTCTTGGGCCAATTGAATTTTATATAGAAACATCTTCAGATCAACTTTTAAAATACAATGTAGCGATGTTTTGAAGATGTTCAATTGAGTAGCTCGTAGATGAGTAGACACAGTTGAATCCGTGTGAACACTTCCTCGTACAGCTTGTTCAGTGCGAACAGGACAAACATTTCTTTGTAGTTCATTACCCACTGCAGCCAAATTCTCAAAGCGGGTCATTAAGCTTCTTATCATGTTTACACTGGGAGCCTCTGGAGTAGTAAAATGCTGACTTTATTTTCTTTGCGCTGTAACAATTGATCGTCCGGAAGCATAATAAAATTCAACAATTATCTATCATTTCAAATCCATCAGTCCATGTTGGACCACCCTGTATATATAACTCTAGTCTAATTTGATAGGAATTTTTTTCCTTTTAATTTTGAATTTAATATTGTTTTGCTAAAATTGATAGTTTTAGGGGCATTTAGCATTTACCAGTTCACTTCGCAATGAATTTCCGCATATAGGAACTCCTATGCAAAGTTTAAAGAACATTGTAATAATCAATTATGTATATCTGTTTCACAAGTATTAATTTAATTGTTGAATAGTGTTAAAATAAATTTTAGTAATTATAATTTTTAATTCATATTTTAAAAATAAAATTTTATGGTGGTGGTCCGAAAAAAATGCCGACATTCAATATTTATTTTTTGCAACTTCCCTAATATACATGTTTTAAATTAAAATTAGTTGATTCGTATAAAATTTTCATTATAGATTTCTTTATCAATCTTATTTTATCTCTATATTGTAATTTTTTAATTCCGTTTTTGGAACAATTTTCTTTTGATGTCTCATAAATATTTTAATTGTTCCAAAAAAGTTTATACCACTGTACTGTGTGTGAATCAATATAAACATCTTCGTCCCTGACCAAATCAAAGCCACATTAAATTTGTCTTGAAAAAATATATATTTAAAAATAAGAGAATATACAATTGGTTTTCACAAAGCACAGCTTTAATTTTTTCAATATCAAAAATACAAAAAAAAATTGTTTCTGTTTATTTCAATGAAAATGTCAGGTTTTAATCAAATCGAAAGGTGCTATCACTTTGTTCTTCCATATGTAGCTGAAATTCTTCTTGTGCTTTAATTTGATTAATTGCTTGCTTTCGGGTAAAATTGAATTGTTTCATATAGACACGTATAACCCATTCAGGAAGAAGCGCATTGGCAAATAAAGTTGCTTGCTGTACAAAAATTTAATAAAAATTATTGTTTTTATAAAAAATAAAAATAATAAATATTTTAATGTAAATAAAAGTGTTTTGAAAGTTTGAAAGAAAGTACATATAGGGTCCGCCAAATAACTTTGGCTGTTTGGCTCGTAGCGCCGTCATGTTAAAACTAAATGTTGCCAATATCCTCCTCTTCAATTTTTGTGAACAAAAATTCGTTCAACATGGCCTGATAACGATCGCCATTGACTGTAACGGCCACTCCTGAAAAATAGCCCAATTATATCTCTGGACCAAAATCCACACCAAACAGTGACTCCTTTTGGGTGCGTCGGCTTTTCAATGTATGCGTGCGGGTTTTCAATATACCAAATGCGACAATTTTGCTTGTTTATATACCCGCCAAGATCAATGACCTTCATCTGAAAAGATTTTTTTTTGTGGCAAAATCGTCATCGCAGGCCCACTTAGCGAAGCGTTGTTCAAGCATATACACAATCATATTCGTTCAGTGGAAGGATAAAACTAATTATCTGTCAAATAAAACATGAGCTAAGTGTTACCATTCACGAAATAAGTACTAGTTAAAAAAAAAACGTTAGATGGCGGACCCTATAGTATATAAATAAGTATATAAAAAACGTATATAGAAGACACATAATTTTACGTTGATGTGTTAATTTTTACAGTAAATTAAAAATTTACAGCCGTATGCAAAAAAACTTAAAGCAGGTTTAACTGCCGTTGTTAAGCAAAATTTCTTAAAGTTGTATTCAAAAACCGTTATCACCTTAAAATACCTTGGTTAACTTTAAATATTTTAAAGTAGGAAAAAAACTATTTTAAACCTACAATAAATTGAGACGTTTATTTTAAAAGTCACATAAGTCACTTTACTTTTAAGTCATCTTTTTTTATCTAAAGTTAGTTTATAAAACATTTTATAGAGAATATCACGGTAAAATCATATCCAATTCACCTTGTTTTGGTCTATATTTACTTTTCTTTTTGAAACAGATTTTTCTAATGATTGTGTTGAAATATTTTTGCCATGTTGTGTACTGTGAAGGAATTTTGTAAAGGCGGCTATTGTAATACCAGTATAGTAATCATTTGGAATTTATAAAACATTTTTTTTTTCAGGGCCGTTTATATTGCACCAAAGTCACGATCATTTGATAAGTATGATTGGCCTGAAATTGAAAATTTGAGATCCAGAATTTGAATATTCAATTTCAATTTCTGAAGACTGAACAATTCTCATCCAAGTAAATGCCAGTTTTAAGTTGCTATTTTTTCTGTACATAAGTCACTATATGCAATAATACGCTTTTAAGTTATGAAATTCTTAAGATGTTTTAGGCAACACAAAGCAACTTCCTAAAAATAAAAGTAATTTTAATAAAATAATGCTAATTAGATATCACTATAACATAATTCAGAAAACTGCACTATTCTTTCACTATTACTTCACACACAACTATTACTTTTCTATTTCTTTCACACAAAGCTCCGTAATTGATTTTCTGAGTACAGCGACTTATGCCACTTTCAAAATAAACATTTTTGTTATACCGTTAATTATTAACACTTTTATTGAACTAATCTCAATAGTTCTCAGCTCAATAATTGTGAATTTTTTTTTAAATAAAAAGATACTGTTCAATTGTGACTTATGCCACTTTCAAAATAAACAACTCAATTGACAAAAAATTAAAAAACAAATTGTAATATACAAATAATAACAAAAACTAAAACATAATATGCCAAATGTCATATTTTGCATACGGCCATTAATCACTATATAAGAGTATCTATGGTTCTAAAATTAATTTAGTATTTAAGATAGTTTTTTGGGAGTATTTATTTTATATTAGCTTACTTTTCAGTTAAAAATTCTAAATTTGTTAACTTTTTAGTGTTTATTTTTAAATAAAATCACTAAATTGATTATTGGTGGTATAGCTAGTTCTTACGACCATTTCTTTAATTGTTCAACTCAAATCGTCAGTGAACCTTTAACCACATTTTCGAAAAGTTAGAGATGCTTATTATACTTAAAATTTTTTTTGACCAACTGAAATCAACAGTTGCAAACATTAAAGCTTAAACAAAATACCAACAAAATCAATAGTGATTTAATTTTTTCTTTTATCCACTTCTCCGCTAGTCAAAAAAAATTTTTTTTTTTAAATATTGTTACGAATATGATTTTCTTTTAAAGTTTAATAAGTTTAATAACGTTAAAAGAACAAAAAACTTCATAGTTTTCTAAGAAATCTTATACACACACCACAACAACAGCATGCTTATAAGAAATTCTACCAATTAAGATAAAACAAACAAAAACAACTAACATAGAGCAAAACAAAACACAGCTAAGCTGGCACCTAAACTGAATAATAATAACAACAACAACACGAGGTGATGTTAAAGTAGTTATTCTTTTATATATGCGAGAACCGCTTAAAACAACTTTATAAGCACCACTTGGTAGGCGGATGAATTAATTAATTTCAATCGTGTTTATTTTGTGTTTATTAAAAGTAAATAAATCGTTTAACTTAATTTAAAACTCTAAAGTACTGTGTTATGTACAAAACTCACATAGCAAAAAGCTTTAGCTTTTTTAAAATCAATCAATAAAATTATTTGAGGAACCAGCTTTAGCACCAATAATCAATTTAGTTATTTTATTTAAAATTAATTTGGGTTATAAGCACGGTAAAAACTTAATAACTTTAGTATTGTTTACTGTTTCCTTTTAAAAAAATTTTCTGTCACTCCAAGTCTATACAGTTAATATGAAAGAGTACTTTTGTTATCCTTGGTTTTAAAGCGACATTTTCAATGATTTACACAATGCATATATTATTAAAATCGATTCGGAATATGGGGAGGTCCAAGCATTTTAAAACCTCACTAAAAAAACACAGAAATCACATATAGAAATAATTATGTTGTTATAATATATAATTCGTAGAGTCCATTCGAATGACCCGACCGCTAAATATTGTAGTGTTAATAATACTGCAGAGAGGCAATAATTGTACAAAACATTCGAAATCATTAGTATTAGAAATATTATTTTTTGTTTTTAACTTAAAATAGAGTAATTCGCGAATATTTCTGACTCGACAGTTCATATTACAAAACACACTTTTGATAACACCAAATACAGAGTATTAGCTTGACGTCATGGATATTAGGCTTCGGTATTGATTTTACTGTATGGCCGTGGTTGAGGTTATCGTAATGTATACACTTTTCATCATTAGTAATATCGCCTTTCGACGTCGCAATTAACGTCCTGCTAAACGAATCACAATGCTTTTAGACGTAGGGAAATGGCTTCTTGTGTTATTCCCAATTATAATGCAAATTATTCTTGCATATGACAACTATCTTCGTCGAGTAACGCTTCCAATTCCTCATCTTCACACTTTTTACGGCTGATCAAGCCTATCTTTGTCTTTTGTGTAAAAATCGCCACTTTTGAATCGCGCAAACTATCGTTCACAAGTCTTTTGAATTGGTGCATGTTGCCGTAAGCTTCTACAAACAATCGAACTTAACTTTCAGCAGCCGTTTTCTTCAAATGGGAGAAGATTATCAAACTTAGAAAGTTTGAAAAAAAAGTTTGTGTTTACACTTTGGTGTCTATCGAATATTAAATTAATTTTACTGATGTTTACCCTCAAAAATGTCATATTTGTTATTATTAACACAGCCTATATGAGATAGTTATATGTTATCCAAATCGACATTATTAACTTGTAAAACATTTTTGATCTCTATTACGGAGAAATGGACATCTCTAAATTAACTCTTATATATAGAGGGATTTAATACGCATTTTCAGAAATGATTATTTTGCTCAAAAAATGAATTGAAATTTAGTAACTAAAGTATTCATATTGGAAAATAGATTTTTCCTTGAAAAAATTTTATCTCACGGCATTTTGATATTTTCTAATGCGTGTTATTGTTGTAACAGTAAAAAGTACACATTTTTTTAAAAAACTTTAACGAATTCTACAAGTTTTAGTGAATTTGGTAAAGTTAAAAAAGTTCCAGTTAATGAAAACATTGAATTTTTATAAGACAAAATTTACGTAAGACTATTTTGTGTTTAGGTTACCAAATCACAACATATTGTAAAAAATTGTTAGGGCCAATTAATAAATGTCTATTTAACTTTTCATACTCACAATTGTAGTCGCCGAATTACTGTAGACTTCGGTTAATTTTTCTAACATTTTCATTTGAATATCTGGTTGCAGCAGTCTTATTACAAAGCAATGATTAATTCCGTCATGGCCCTTGATGTAGTCCCTTTTATAATTATTCTTATAAATTTCATCTAGTTCTGATTTGTAAGTTAAAAATGTGTCCAACATTTCCTCGGCGGGGGTGTTTTGAAGAGATCTAAAGAAAACAAAATAAAATACAATAACAAAAATCATAATTGATATCGCGTTGATCATTACAAAATTTGTACTTCTTTTGGCGGCGAAGTACGCAATTTATCTAGTTCTGCTCTCACTTTTTCATTTGTTTTTTGCAATAGTTTTGTTTTACTTCTTATCAATTGCAATTCTTCCTTTGAAGGCAGTTCCAATGACATAAGGGAAGACGATGCAGAAATTGAATCCTCCTCATACTTTTGTGGTTTAGCCTTCGTTAATGTTGTTAATGGAAGAGACGAAGTATGTTTTTTCGACAACCATTTGTTTATGTCACGCTTTTCCTGTTCACATTCTTCTGTTTTGTTTCGCTTGCGTTTCTTATTCTCTGCTGCCGATGACGACTTTTTGTTTTCCGCGATTTGAAGTGCTGGTGCTTTTGTGTTATTTTCATTGTTCATATTTTCACCGCTATTGTTTTCGAAAAAATGATCAGCGTTGCCGTCGATACCAAATACATTTCTTAGTTTTTCTGTTTTCTTTTTAATAACATTTGACTGCTCGTCAAGAAATCTTTTTGGTTTACTGGGTGAACGTTCGGATCGCCTTAAAGGTTTTTTAGCAATATTGCCGCTGGCTTTCGGCTTTATTTCTATTCGAATTATTTCTTGTGGGATTAATTCCGTTTTGGAATCAGCTGGAGACGAAGGTGGCGCATTTGAATTGCTATCACTTTCATTAGATTTGTGGGTAAGTAAATATTTTTCATATTTAACGCCATCCTCATATTCATGATCGTAACTTATTAGTTCATCTTTTAGATGACGTTCGCTTATTGATTTTTTAGGGTTTTTTTCGTTTTTATCACGTTTTTTGTTTTTCTTACTCCTAGAGCTATGGGATGGAATTCTGTTTGTTTTGTCCAATTTTTGTTCTACGAACTCTTCCGGTATATTTTCTGCATATGTATTTTTAAAGTTGCCGGGTATTTCATCTAGAGTCTTTGAACGTATTTTTAAAAAGTTTATGTCGTAATGGCTACTAGATTCTTCTTTACTATTTTCCTCAAATATTTCTATTGATTTGTTTTGATTTTCCTCAGACATTTGATTCGATTGAGGTTCCGAGTTTTCTGTGTAATCTTTTCCAATAATTTTTTTCTTTAATGCCGCTTTGAGGACACATTGTTTCTGACTTTCCATTCTTTCAGATGTTTGCAAGGTGTTATTCTTTTTTGGAGATTCTACATTATTTTCCTTTTGAACTAAAACTATATTATGACATTTGCCTTCACCCGCACCACCGTTTTCTCTTGAAATGGAAAATACATTTAACTTAGCAGGACTGCAAGCAGGATCAACTGCAGCCTTCTCAATGCTCGGTGTCGAAGAACATATGCTCTCATCAGATTCAAGACCATGTTTTTTTAAAGTTTTACCATTATCTATTGTCGGCTTCTTATATTTTTTCTTAAATGGCGTGTATGACACATAGTACGGGTTGCATGACATATCATCTAGTGATGTTTCAGTATACGCCTCATATTCGTGAGATTTCATTGGTGAACTAAGTGGAATCTTAAAATAAGAAAACAAAAATAAAAAATCCATCAAAAACGACCATGTGGGCTTTGATTTAAACTTAGAATATCATATTAATTTACATTATATAAATAAACTTGGCCTTATATTGTATCTACTCATTATAAATTTTAAATTAATGTACATTTTTGGTCTCGCACTATGCTTTTTTCGTAATGTTTTGATATTTTCCATTTACTAATAAGTAACAGATTAGTGACTTAAAGTTATCCTTATTTTAGTTTCACTCTTAACCTTAAATTAATTGTAAAATTTAACCAACTAAACTAAGATAGATATTCGAAGATTCGAAGAATCCCGTCGACGAATGTAGTGATCCAGAAAATATTGCATTACATTTTTCTGTTGTCTAATTTTTGTAGTTTGTAGATATTTTTTTTAATTTAAAATAAATATAAGTAAATGGTTTTAATCATTATATATTATTTTATAATTAAATGGATTCTGCATTAGCTGAGAATAGCTTTCCAAAATCTAGTTTTAAATAAAATATATCTCAACTTGTTGATTACAAATACAAAAGTTTATCTTAATCTTATAATAATAATTAATAATCAAATTGTAATTTATTTATTTCAGAATATAGAATGATGCAAATTAAATTGGTTGCTAAGACTGAATCATAAGGAAAGAATTGCCAGCATTAAAAGCAGAACAAAAATATTTAATTATTATTTAAACTATTAAAACAAAATAAAATTGTACTAAAAAAATAAAGCATAATAATAATAATAATAATAATAATAATAATAATAATAATAATAATAATAATAATAATAATAATAAAAATAACAATAATAATAATAATAATAATAAAAAAAAATAAATTAAATAAAAACATCAACAGAAAAACTTGAAACTTTAAAAATTTTCTTTGAAAAAAGTTCTTCAAACAATTCTTTTTAATAAATAAATACGTAAAATGCTGCAGAAGAATAAACGGGTCAATATGTTTATGATTTTGCGTTTCCTGCTTCTTAACTAAAACCGAAGGACTATTTTTAGCAGTTGTTACAACGCCAAAATTCGAATAAGTTAAATTAATTATGCATTGAGCACTGCTTAAAAGTTTTCATGTATAAATTTTACTCGTTGCATTATAGACTTCTTCCTAAGAATGCATTTAATCTAATCATAAATTTTAAAATAAAATTAATTTATTTTGTATTTAAAAAGCCTGTGCTCACTGGTAATGTTTTCTTAAAAAAATCACTTAGAAAGGTGACATTAATACTTGCTCTTAATTACGGCTTTTAGTCTTCCTGGAATAGAATTACCTAAATTTGGGATCGCTTCATGTCGATTTTTACAATTCATCATGCATTCATAAATTTTTTTTATTACTTTGTTTCTTATTTAATCTTTCTATCTAAATCATTATTCGGTGAATGGGAGGCAATTCCTATTATGTTATTATGTAAAAACAACAACTTTTACTATGCGTTGCACAGAAATCGTACTTCTTTTTGAAACAATTCTCTTGTTTTTTCTTTTTGTCAGAATATAACGCTTAACACTTGAATTCACAAATAGTGAGCAGCATTTACTTACTAAAGCTAGAAACTAGTTTTTAGCTTGTAATAGATTTAAATTAAATAAATGAAATTATAAATATTTAATTTTAATGTAGGATATAATAAATTTAAGTTAATCTAAGAAATGTATGTCTTTCTCGAAAATGGGAACAATTATGGGATAGTACCCTTGTATGTATGTCAGTATGGGGGTTTGTGGGTTCGATTCCCAACGAAGACCTTGGTTTTTTTCACTACAAAAATAAAAGTTGTCTGTCGGTGGGGCTGCTCAGCATAGTCACTGGTCGCTGTGCAGTCTTATATGGCAGTTAATTTCCGACTATCCTTCTACTTTCACCACCTGTTTCATTTCTTTTCTTTACCCTTTGCTAAAGTATGTAGCACGGTACTTGACTAAATAGGCATTGTTGGCTGAAGTGCTTCTTCTCTTTCAAACGTTTTAGATCGGATGCATTAGAAATGTAATGAAAACGTATTTTTTTTAAGCTCTGCCCACAGGTTCTCTATGACGTTAAGATCTGGAGTTTGAGCAGGTGTCTGTTTAACATGAGGGCAGTTCCAAATGAGCCAAGCCTTTACAATACTGAATGTATGTTTAGAGTCATTGTCTTGGTAGAACCTAAACAGGTTCTTAATTCCAAGTTTTTCCGTACTTTGTAGAAGGTTATCCTTAAGCTGGTTTAAATACATATTCTTGTCCACATTTCCCTCGACAAACGTTAAATTTCAGACTATCGCGTACGACATGCGTCCCCAAACCACCACCATGTTTAACCGTACAGCGCAAATTACGTGGATTTAGAGCTGTATTTGCCATCTGATCGAAACAAATTTAATTTGCTTTTATCAGCAAATATAACTGTTTTCCAAAAGGAAATGTCTTTATTTAAATGGTCTTTAGAAAACTTTATTCTACGTTTTCTATTTCTAGCACTGATCAGTGACTTATTTTGGGCAGTCCGTTCATATAAATTTGTTTTTCTCAAAATTCATCGAGTTGTTTCTGGATTACATGTCTTGCCCAGCTATTTTTCGGCTTCAGTTGCCAGCTTTGGAGCACTAAGATCTGGTTTTTCCTTAATCTGTCGCACAATCCATCGATTATCTGTGTTATTAAATATTTTAGTTGGCGCAGATCTACCTTTGTTGTGCATCCTATTTTCGCGGCGAAATCTTTCAACGATGTGCTGGACAGTTGAAGGACTTAATGCAACAATTTCTGCAATTTTTCATTGACTTTTACCTTCTCGGAAATGCCGATGTTCGTTTTCCCATTTAAAAATAATGTGACCTAATTTAAAATAAACTTATTTTTTCAAATATCGGTACAAAATGACTTTTTTACTCATCTATAAACAAAAAACCTGCAAAAACTGATTTGTTTTTTATGTTTAAGTAACGGTTTATTACAATGCATGATTTAGCGCCGTAAGCATATTTAAATGAGTTTTTGTTGTTTTGTTAATACTCTCTTTAATGACATTACTTTTTTTTGTTGTTTCATCATGATTGCAATAATAAGAAAATGGCTTTTACATAGAGTAGGTAATTTTTCTCTTCGCTGCAACAATTATAGCTATATTTAGTTTTTGTTTTTTTTTTAATCTTGGCTGCATCAAATAGGATGAGAGCGACTGTATATTAATAAAAATCTTAAACTTGAGACTCTCCTTCTGAGTCATCCGCATAGAGTTGTCAATATTATGTTGAGAGAAAAATCTATCGTAATCAATATCCATTCAATATAAATTTAGAAGTGTAATTAATTTTTACTGGAAGGTCTTGTCAATATTGATGTAAAATTTAATAATTCAACTAATAATTCAAATCTAATAATATTGCATCGCAAGAGTTAAGTGCTGTTTATGACATTGGAAATATGTACATGGTGGATAACTTTTAACACATACGAATAGCTGGACATCTAAAATCAAAATGATCAGATTTAAAAACTATTGCTGCACTACATTTGATGAATTGTTTTTAAACTTTTTTTGATAACATTTTTATTTTCCTGTAAGAATTTAATTTCTAAGCTGTAGTGTTTCTGACGTTCATACTTTATAAGTATGTATGTATGTATGTATGCATATATGTGTATTTTTTTATTATCAGACATACTCACATCCCAATGAAAATCGAAAATACATTCTAAAACGCAATTAGCTTCTACGATACCAAAAAACTGTTCATCACCCATAAGACAATCAATAGTTTTTCCACAACATTTGTAGAAGTTGTCCAATGATAAATTTGATTTTTGTACCTTAACTTGAATGTAAGGTTTAATAATAAATTTAAGGCACTTTTCATTGCTCCAATCATCTATCGTAGCAATAATTTTCTCTAGTTCTTTATCAAATGTTTTCCATTGCTCTTGTGATAAACATCTACAGTTTTTAAATTTATGATTGTTAGGATTAACTTTAATTTGGCACAGAATTTTTTTGTCCTTGTGCTGTAATCAAAGAAGAAATATATATAAATATACATATATATTATAAAATCTTTTACAGAATTAATTTACCGAATAAACATCTAAAATCGTTTCAAAACCTAAATACATATTTCTGATAAAAACTAAATTTGTTTGCTAATGCATTAATTTAAACAATAAATGCAGCTTGATGTTACGCACGAAATTTTGACAAATACGTTTTTCGTTAACAGCTGTTTTCACTCGAATAAAGATGTGACTAATATAGCGTGTTCACCACGAAAAATTATATTATAATATTAACGTTTACGTTCAGATCTCAAAATGTAATTTTTATGACATTGAAATTAGATGTCAAATAAATACCAACTATTCAAAATAAATATAAAGAAAATTTTATTTATTTGTTTTTCTTATTAATGACACTCAATTAATAATGTTTGGCAAGCACAAGTGCAGCACTATCCGTGAAGAGTATATAGTAATTAATCGATTAGAGTCAGATAAACGACTTTGGCAAATAAATTTTGACAGTATTGAGAGAAATATTAAAATTCTATATGTAATATTATTCTGTATGGTGTAAAATTCTCTAATTTGCCTTTACTTTTTACATTCTCTCAATAAGCCACGACTATAGTATCGGGTGGCTAATCAATTTTGCTACATTAAGAAACTCAAATAGCATTTGCAAGGTTTATGTAATTTGTTTTTTAGTAATTCATTTGAAAAATAAAACATTTTTAATTCATGAAGTTTTGAAAATAGTTGAATTCAAACGGCCTCCACATCGGTGACACATGTGCCCCACCTTATCAAAAAGTTATTCATTACTGTCTGGAGTATTGCAGCGGGAATTGTCTCAATTACCGTTCGGATGGTTTGCTTTAAATCATCCAAATTTGTTGAGTTTCGTTTGTGAATTTTTTCTTTGCAATAACCCCACAAAAAAAAATCAGATTCAGTGAGGTCAGGATACCTAAGATGCTAAGGGCTTGGCTATATGACAAGTTGCTCCATCTTGTTAAAACCAAACAGTTGAAAGGAATACTCTTTCGGCGAAATTCTGGATAGAACATTTTTTTCAACATCTTTAAGTAACGGTCTCCATTGATCGTAACAGTAAGACCGTTTTCTTTAAAAAATTAAGGCCCGACAATGAATCTTGAAGAAACTGCACACCACACTGTGACACGAACTGCATCTTATGTAGTATTTGTGGGTTAGAATTACTCCTTATTCGGCAATTTTGTTTGTTAAAATTGCCGTTTAAATCAAAATGTGTCTCGTCAGACATAAAAATGCAGTTCAAGATGTTTTCATTCTATATGATCTTCTTACAAAATTTCAAGCGAATCGGGAAGTCTCTTGTGTTCAGTTTGTTTGTTAATTTAATCTTATATGGAAATAAGTAAGTCTTGGTGCAAAATTGTCTGCAGTGACTGTCTGCTGACACCCATTTGAGCAGATAATCTCCTTGTCGAAACTCGAGGATTGGATTGTATGGCAGCAGCTACAGTAGCAATAGTTTCCTGCGTCCGAACTGAGGGATTTCGATGATAAGGCCTTCTTGCGATTGTGCCACGCTCGGTAAAATTCTTCACGAGCCTCACTATAGTCCATCTGCTGGGAGGAGTGCAACCAAACGTGGACTGAAACTACGGACTTTAAAGCGTTAGTTTAGTTTAATTTAAAGATTAAAGGTTGGTTGCAGCTTTCATCAGCCAGCCTGTATTTGTAACACAACTCCATATATGTGTAAGTGCAAAACTAATGTGATTTTAAAATTAATCTCATTAGTGTTAGTTCATTAATTCTCTATAAGAAAAGGTTATTTAATAACCTACCGTTTTTTAAATACATTAAAACCAATAAAAAAGTTTTAGTTCTCTCAATTAGCCAGCCATCCATTGAATCTTACGTTTTCATAGCGACTAAAATAAAAAGATTATTTGATAAACAAAGTAAGGAAAAAATTTTGTTTAAGAAACATTTAAGCTGAAAGTCCGTACCACGCGTTCTACGCGCACACGCTTTGTATGCGTTTGATGCGTTTACGCGTTCTACGCTTTTCAAACTTCAAGTTACATGCAACGCTTTTTATGCGCCAAGTTTTTTGTTATGATCAGCTGTGGTGTAAATAATTTTATCTAATAAAAAAATTTTTTGCAAAAATGAAAACTGAAATTGAAATTTTTCAAGAATTTACAGAATTTATTAAATTTGTGCATATAATATTTTGTGTAATGAGGACCTATGGAAAATTTCAAGAGAAAAGAAGACGCTTTTGGGTGCGTCCCTTGTTTTGGGAAAGGAAAGTGAGTGGTTTTTTTGCACCAACATTTAAAAAATCAAAATAACAGAAATAATACGACATCAAAAACAGCAAAAATTTTTTCATGGCGCTTGAAAAGTAGACGCGTAGAAAAGTAGAAAGTAAACCTACTTCATGCGTTCTATGCGTCATAAGCATTCTATGCGATATGCTGTGTAACTTGTCACATACAATTACACTGATTCTACTATTTTGACAGACGCGTATAAAGCGTGTATGTGTAGAACGCGTATAGAGTTTGTAAATTTAAATCTATATATATAAAAGAAAGTGATGTTAGTTACTACGCTTATAACTCGAGAATGCCTGGACCGATTTCGGTGATTAGCACCAATTCGGACAGGTCTCCGGCCAAATAAGAAGAATACACAAGAAAATTTTGGAAAATTTCCCAAAAAAAAACATTATGAAGAAAATTCATTTTCACAAACATTTTTTTACAACGCTATCTTAACTCAAGAACCCATAAAAAAACATGATTGTAAATGCTATATTGCCAGTAGATGGCGTTGTATGCACACTTGGCAGATGCAATGACATATGTGACTGGAGTTTTAGTAACATAAATATTGGAATTTTCTTCAGCTTTTATCAGTTTTCCTTATTTATTTAAATTAAATTTGATTTAATACAATATTTTGAAGAAAATTTTGGAAAATTTCACAAAAAAACAAACAATTATGAAGAAAATTCATTTTCACATACATTTTTTTTACAACGCTATCTTAACTCAAGAACCCATAAAAAAACATGATTGTAAATGCTATATTGCCAGTAAGTCATGAAAAATGTGATTGAAGCAAAAATTTTAAAAGACAAATATAAGGGCGATGTGTTGAAACCACGCATTCCTATGATTCCTCCAGATTTGCCGTTTGATTTTAAATGGCTTCAGTTCCCCATACCTGTTCCTTTTCAATGATCCCTGTTTTTTGCACTTTCAGTTATATGTATCACGTTCACGTGCTTTGTTTTTCAATACCGCGAACCAAAATCGATCAAAAAATGTCGAAGAAATGACTTGCAAAGCAGTCACGGGCACGCTAGTATATTATAAATTAAATGAACTTACTCATGCATAAAATATTACTTGTGACACATTATTATGAATTATATTGGAAAAGTTGTATTTGTTAGCGATTAAATTAAAGGATAGCAGATTTAATTTAATTCTTTATATTTACTTTTATCTACTTTATTTTATTTTAATCATAAATAAAATGATTTGTGAATAATATATTACAAAACCATCGAGATGAAAGAATTTTTTATAAAAATCGTCGTCATGGCATTAAAACAATGAATGCGCTCGCTCTAAATATGAGCCCTACTACTGTTGACAACAAAATCAGCTGAGAAGTGTAAACAAAAGTTTGCTACGTCAAAGTTTTTATATTAATAGTAATTTTCTAATGAATATTTAAATAAGAAATGAATTTAAGTTGTGAGACCATTTTGGATTTTTACACAGTAAGAATAGAATCCGAAGAGAGCATAAATGTGAATTAAATACCATATGTGATTGTTGTTTATTGCAGCTTAAAAACAAGAAAGTTTTCTGCCAAATAAGTTTTGCGTCCAAAAGTAACAAATTAAAAAACACTTGTAGATGCTTGTCGCAAGAACAATGGCTAATATTCGATAAAGAGCTGGAGAAGCTTGTAGCTGCAAAAGACTGTTGGAACGATAAAAGGGGAATTAAATTTAATATTGAATCAAATATCCAAGTTAAGGTTCAAAAATCAAAGTTGTCAGCAAAAATCTTTTTCAAATGCTTCAACGCAACAGGTGGCTTTGATGAATGCGATACATCGAATGTAATAGAATCCATTTTGGTTTTGGAATGTCTTATTGATTTTCAACAGGAGGTAATAATTTAATTAGTTAATAAAATTTTCACATCTTTTTGTGATACTTTTTAAACAACTTCCAGGAGTTTAGTTTAATTTCTAAGTTACGCGTAAGAAACCCTGTTCTTATGATTGCTCCACAAATTCCTAATGGGAGTTAGTCTGTCGACTGCCAACAATCTTTCATAATATTAACATCATTGTTAATAAACCAGTTTCTATTCTAGCTAGTATGTTTTGTTGAAACACTGCTAACAACGGCGATGTGCTTTTCGGCTTAAATATTATACGTCTTAATATTTCGATGTAAGAATATTCATTTAAATTTTCTGTGATCTTATAACAAAAGTCCACAGCTTAAACGAAACGGTATGTTTCAGTAGTTTCCACAAAAATTATTCCTATATTAAAACAAAATATAGTATGGTTAGCCTTACAAAGCCCTCTCTATTATTTTGGCAGCAAGGTAGGTGTGACTAGATTAAGTTTAAATTTTTGAAAATAAAATTTTAATTAGTTCTTAATCTTTTCTTTAATATTAAATAGAATTATGTTTTAGTATACTAATTTTATATTCGTTTAAAAGGTTTCTTTATTAACATCTACTGATTCACAAGAATACCAACCACAAATTGAAACATTGCCAGATGGTAACTTATGCATTCAAATATATGAACCATATACGCCATCAAAATGTAAAAACTTGGAAGCGGATACGTTCGATACAACTAATAATCCTGGTATAGACCTTCTTGAATGTAGTGATGACACTTACTCTCCACTGCCGGTATTTGAGATTGCTGCAAGAGAACCTTTTCCAACAAATGCAATACCGCCGTACACGCCAGCACCGATAAACAACAAGCAAAGTCTACAAGAAATGAAGAAACCCAATAATAATGCCCCTAACGAAGATAGAATTGAAATGGATACAGAAATTAATTCGGTAAATAAACATAAAACTTTGAAAACAAAGTCATATAAAAAATCCAAAAGTATAAGATGTGAATACATACCAAAAGGACAAGAAGTTGCTACAGCCAACGTCCCCATTTATATTCCAACACCCATAGAAAAAACAACAACAAGTCCGAATACTTTTAACATAGATAGCATGAGAATAAATCGAAAACGATCTATTACAATAGATGTATTTCCAAAAGCTTTCGAATATAATAACAAGGAAAGACAAACATCAAAAGTAGAACAAATAAAAAGCAACGAAAAATACAGCGACCACTCTACAAAAAAATTAATAAAACGTTCTATGTCTATTGATGAAATGTCAGCTGCCCTTACAAATGTTCCCGCTTATATTCCAGCTCCTATAAAGGAAAGTGTCCTTACACCATGCAACTACAGAAAAAGTACAACTAGTTCTAAGACAGAAGTTGTATTTCTAAATTCACTTGATGAAAATTTGGAAGAAAATTATATTGACAAAAAAGAACAATTAGACAAAATGGAACTACAAAACGATTGTAAAAGAAAACAACTAGAAAAAGATTTTAGCAGTGTTCATGAAATGGCAACAAAGGCAGTTGCAGAGTCTAAAGAAAAACTTAAGTCACATATATCTCCGAAAAAGCATAAAAGAACAAAAAGGAAATCTGAAAGAATATCTACAATGTCCGTATCAAGTGGTAATGAATTAACTGCAGCATCATACGATCAAAATTTAAAAAGTATATTAACTAGACAAACAATAGTGAGTGATAGGAAATTCAAAGATAACAATAAAATCGATAAAACTATTAAACTACAGAAATTGCTTAATCATTCCTCCACATTCATCAAAACAGCTGAAGTAAGAAAAGAAATACAAAGTGAAGAAAGAAAGAAATCGTTAAGACGATCGGAAAGGACACCTAGCAAACCAACAAAATTTGTAGAGGATGATCTTAAGATATGCAACAAAAACAATACTAAAAGAATCAAACCTTCGCCGAAAAATAAAGAACTTTTTGGCACGGATGACGATGATGATGACGATTGCTTTAAAAAAAGTGATAATAAAAATATAACAAACTTAGTGAAAACTAAAGCACGACCATTAGAAACCACTTTAGATAAGAAATCAGCCTCATGTAATTCATTTTCTTCGACAGCACGACAGAGAAATAAATGAGATAAAAATAGTGGCAGTGAAAGAGAGAAACATGATGTAAGCCAATGTTCATCAAAAATCACAAAAACAACATCCTTAAAGTGCTTAACAAAATAAAAAGAAAAAGGCTAAAGTTAGAAAAATGGTTTAAATAATTTTTGTAATAAGTTTTTTTTACAAACATTTTTAAAATATATGTATTCGATAGATTGACATGTATGTATGAAATTAGATATTGAAAACGTTTCTAGTGTGTAAAATTAAAAAATCTATTACTTTGTAATTAAGTTGTTGCAGTTAAATACCTTAAAAGAAATATTGGAAAAGTTTAATTTTAAGTTTAAACAATGTGATATTTATAGCGTAGCTATAAGTGTTTTTGTCTTAAACACACCATCATTTATCACACTGTGCAATAAAATCTTAAAAAAAATTAAATTCGCTTTTCATTTTTATTGCAAATACCGACGAAAATTAAGATTTGTTTAAATTTTACATTTTTAAAATTTAAAGAATACATATTTAATACTTTTGGCAATTCGTAAACAAATATTTTTTACAAAAAACCGGCTTTTAAACGGGTTGGCGGCCATTAAAATTAAAATCAATTTGCAGGCAAAATTTTTCGAATAAATTCATTTTGTAAATTTCAAAATTATGCCTTTTACGATTTTATAGAAAATCCTATAAGTAATTTAATATGTTATTTTCGTTTTGTTTTGCCGTTATAGTTATGTACGGAGTTATATATCTCTGTGTAATTTTTAAGTGTCTAATGTATAATTGTTTAATGTGGTTCATAGATGTATTTCATAATTACGTCTTTTATAGGGACACCCTTCAACTTAAATGCTGCTTCAGACATTTTCACTTCGTAAAAATTGGTGATATTTTCGGACAGCATAATCGTCTCTCTGAGACCGCTATTAAGAATTTGGTCGTTATATGTGAGTCGATAGGCTCGCTACAAAATGTGCAAACACCAATGCGTGTTCGACCGGGACGTTCAATTGAAAACATCGCAGCCGTAAGCCACAATGTTGAAGCAGATCCAAATTTCTCAATTCCTCTACGTTCTCAAGAATTGGTGTTATCCAAAATCAACGCGTGGCGAATTTTCCGTAACGATTTGACTAATGCAGGTATTGAAGCCGACGACCATTCACATCGCCGATTCGTTCAATTCATTCAGGAACAATCAGTTGGTTTTTCTGAAAAAATAATTTTTTCAGACGAAGCCCGTATTCACTTGTCAAAAAAGCGTTTTTTGTAAAAAAAAGTTAAAAATCCTTTCGGTATTTTGAAAAGCTTGCAAAAATATATAAAATAAATATTACGATATGACAACACTGCTCAGGAGGCAAATTAAATATTGATTTTTTTCTTATAGATAATCTTGGAATGGGGCGTGAAATAGAGTCGATTTTAGTGCCCGCAAGACGCAATGTTGCATGCTTACGCATATATATCTGTGTTCGGGAATGGTGCTACATCTGTTTCTATAGGTGATATAGCTATTACGAAATCGGATGCCCTTGATGTTCTTGGCATGAAAATTCAGTGTGATGTTCGATGAACTAAACACATTTTTCAAGTTTCTAAAAAAGCTGCCTCGGTTTTCTAAAACGATGTAAGAGATACTTCACTCCATCCAATCTTCGTACTATTTATACCACCTATATCCGTCCGAAAATGGAGTATAACTCTCATGTATGGGCCGGCGCCCCAAAGTTCTATTTTGAAGCTGTTCGACCGCATACGGGAGAGGGATAAGAGGCTCATTGGGCACAGCAGAGTATTAAACTCTATTGATTCTCTTGAGCATCGACGCAATGTATTTCACTGTTTTATTTTTATTTGGGTACGGCTTTACGTCGACCCTCGTCAAATTTGGTTTGTGAACAAACTGGTTTTGGCCATTTGCCATCTTCAGTGGTCTCTTCATACTAGTTGCGTTTTATTATCAGCTGTGTTAATATAGTTCGTCTTGTTCGTGTTATTCCTATTGCATTCGTCATTTTCTCACTTTTTGTCTGTATCTCTCTCCCCTTTTTCGTTGGTTTGTTTTTGCCTAATTTGTCTCTCCCTCTCTGTCTGCCTCTCTCCCTCCCTTTTCAATCGTCTCTCTTCCTACCTATATCCTTTCACGACAATGCTTGTTGTCCGTTTGTGTTTATATGTGAATCTATTGGGTTTTTTCCTATGACATAATAATCTGTAATTGTACGTTTCTGAGGTTCTTTATTGCTTTGGTCTTGTGCTCCTGCGTAACGTGTTTTTGTTAGTGTAATGTTTGTTTCCTTGTAAAAATGTTTCAGTGGTTCAAATATTGTGTCCGAAGCAGTGTTTATTTGTTCATTTATTATTCGTCCGTCATATGTTTTCTGTTTGTATATTTCCATGTTCTCTAATACATTTAGTCTCCTTTCTTTGTGCTGTGTATGAAGCAGTTTAACCGTTGTTTTTATATGTCCTGCTGTACATTTGTTGTTGAATATATGGTTCGCAAAATTTGATTCTGGAGTTGATTTTGGTTTTCGTAGTTTTTTGTTATAGCCCCTAATGTGTTCCCTAAATCTGGTCTTAATTTTTCGTCCTGTTTGCCAAGTTAATTTCTACACTCCTTGTTTGTCTAGTATATTTGTCTCGGTTGTTTTATTATGTAGTATTCTGCCTAGGTTGTTCCTTGTTCGGAATGCCGTATTGATGTTGTGTTTTCTAAAGAATTCTGTCAGTTTGTACGTTGATTTTCCCATATATGTTAATGTAGCCTAGTTTTTCCTTACATTCTCCTGTTCTTTGTTCGTTCTAATTTGTTTCTTGATGCTATCTACCAGGCACTTTTTGAATCCATTGTCTCTAGCTATGGTCTATATTGTCCCCAATTCCCCCAAATAAATTTCCCGTGTCGTTGGTGTCCTGTTATTAACTACCCGATTGCTGCGCTTTTGTGCCGCTGGGGATGGTTCGATGAGTCGTACATTACCGCGTCAGTTCCCGTTGGTTTCCTATTTTATTTTTACTACAATGGTAAGTGTTCTAACGAAATTAGGGAACTTGTTCCTGTTGTTCGCACATTTTTGCGTTTGATTAGATTTTCATTGTGAGCGCATCCATTTGTGGTCGATTGCCCAGTCTATCGCACTACGCATTACAGGTTGAATTCGTTTTTAACAGAACAGTTCGTATGTGGAATAAATTCCAACTCCCTGCAGAGGTCTTTCTTGCCACTTTTAGTATAGGAAAATATAAATCGACTGTTCGCAAGCACTACTCCCTCTTTCCTCCTTCCCATAACTTAATTTCCTAGTTCTGGTACAACGCATTGCTTGAGTAGGGGTCATCACCTGAGTACTGGTCCGAACGAAAAAAAAAATAGAGATATATGATCTTAAGTTGGCAACAATTTTTTAGCTGTCATATGTTTGATGTTTCAATTGGTTTAGCATTCCAACATGAATAGACTGACGCCTGAACAATGCTGCTAAACTGTACAAATTAGGCCCAAACAAGATTGCAGTTGACTTTAAGTTTCATAATCGAATTTTGTTCAGCGATGAAACTCATTGTAATAATAAACAAAACTGCCCTATTTGGAGTGGTGATAATCCCCAAGTATATGTTGAGATACCGTTACATCTAATCCAGCTAACAGTTTCGCGTGCTTTATGGGCTGGAGAAATAATTGGGTCGTACTCCTTTAAAACCGATGCTGCTTAGAACGTTACAGTCAATGTGATCGCTATAGAGCCATGATTTGAAGAATCATGATATGCAGGAGTGGTGGAGATCAACAACATGGCTCAAAATGTCACGATGCTCGTGCTATAATTGATTTATTGTGAATTGGCCTCCAAGATCGTGCAATTTAACGTCGCACACTGGGGATTTCGCGGAAAAAAGTCAAATTTTCAACATACTCTTCATGCAATATGCAATGATATTCTGAAATTTTAGACTAAATGGTACAATCAAATCAAAAAGAACTACTTCGATCTGACTGCTAGTTTCTTTTATACACGTCTCACGCTCAGTACTTGTATGTTTTACTGAATAAACTTAATTTAAACCTAAGAATTTCAAAACGAATATTATTTTATTATGTGAGCTAACGTTTTTCTTTTTATTTTTTATTTAAAGAAGGATATTTCAGTATACTAAAATTTTAAAAAATAAACTTTGCAGAGACTTAAGTTTTTTCTGTTTCTTCATTTTTATGAACATATAAAAAAAATCCCTTTTTTCTCCAAACATTTGGACCTGCAATTTTAGCCATACTTTCCCACAGTTGGAAATCACTACTAATACATTGTCTCAATGGAAACAATATACACCATAGCGGAAAACAACGGATACTAAAAGCGCCTCGTAGATAACATCAGGAAACAAATTAGAACGGACAAAGAACAGGAGAATGAAAGGAAAAAATGGATTACATTAACATATATGGGGAGATCAACGTACAAACTGGCAAAATTCTTTGGAAAACACAACATCAATATCGCATTTAGAACAAGAAACAACCTAGGCAGAATACTACAGAATAAAACAACCGAGAAAAATATACTAGACAAACAAGGAGTGTACAAATTAACTTGTACATGCCATTATAGTTATATCGGGCAAACAGGACGAAAAATTAAGACCAGATTTAGGGAACACATTAGAGACTATAACAAAAAACTACGAGAACCAAAATCAACTCCAGAACCAAATTTTGTGAACCATATATTCAACAACAAATGTACACCAGGACATATAAAAACAACGGTTAAACTGCTTGATAAACAGCACAAAGGAAGGAGACTAAATGTATCGGAAAACATGGAAACATACAAACAAAAAACATTTGACGGACGAATAATAAATGAACAAATAAACACTGCTTCAGACACAATATTTGAACTATTGAAACATTTTTACAAGAAAACGAACATTACACCGACACAAACACGTTACGCGGGTGCACAAGACCAAAGCCATAAAGAACATCATAAACGTACAATTACAGATTATTATGTCATAGGAAGAAACCCAATAGGTTCACACATAAACACAAACGGATAACAAGCATGGTCGTAAAAGGATTTAGGCAGGAAGAGAGACGAATGAAAAAGAAGAGACAAATTAAGTAAAAACAAGCAAACGAAAAAGGAGAGAGAGATACAGACAAAAAGGAGAGAAAGTGACAAATGCAATAACACGAAGAGAAACACGAATAAGACGAACTATATAAACACAGCTGACAATAGAACGCATCTAGTACATGAAGATGGCAAACTGCCGAAACAGGTTTGTTCTTAAACCAAATTTGACGAGGGTCAACGGAAAACCGTACCCAAATAAGACATTGTCTCATATCTGTTATTACATTTTCAATCAATTTTAAGTACCACCTCTCAACATTTTTCAGCTGATTGTTTCGCGACTCAATTCTGATAAGGCCCTTTTGTTTAACATAACTGAAGAAGCACTGGCCGGATTTTAATAAACAAATTTAGAAAAATCAAGAATTACAAGTACTTTCATTTGTTTATATAACGTTTCGCTACATAAGCAACAGTTTCGAAGTTATAAATAAATGTATGAAGAAAAAAAAAATATTTTTTGCATAAAAAGTAAATTTTTTTTTAATTCATAAAAATCCAAAACGGTAAAAAAAGTGTCAAGTCCTATTACTTTCACGTAAAGTCGTATAACCTGTGAACAAAATGAGACATAACTCATGAAAATCGATGAACGCGTTTCGCATTTATGCACAATTAAGTAAAGGTATGAAGGCGCATCTAGTCAAAGCGAATACCAACAGAGGTTTTCAGATGATCAAATTTCTGACTCTCATTCATTTATATAAGACATCAGTTGTACCACTTAAATTAAGTGATGACATAAATAATTAGTATAAATTAGTTGTTGAACACTATAGTTTGCATACGTTAAAGACATACCTCAAGTTATACGAGAAGAAAAGTGAAGAGTCGATGAGGAGATATCTTAACTAAAAGAATTTGAGTTAACAGTAATTAATCGTAACTTGTAACGACCAAAAGTCCGGAGTCGTTTTTGGTCACACAGAGAACTGTCTGACAACAGTCCTCTAATGTATTTATTTAGTTATAGAATCATTTACTAAAATATGAATTCAAGTATTTACTTATATACGCATGTAGTTATAAGTATTTATGTTGACGTAAGATTTAGTTCTAGTATTATTGTAATTAGCCACGAAGGCATAATAATTAATTAATGAGTAATATTCGTATTGTAAAACTGGCTGCAGCTCGGTGGTGAAAACAGCCGTCGGCTGTGGTGTACTTACTACCGAAGTAATGTAAGTGTGTTTGTGCGTTGGTGTGTGGTAGGAAAAAGAGTATAAAAGCGCAAACATCAATCAGAATAAATCAATTGGTGTGCGACCGGCAACAGGAGCAAAGGTAAATATCTTCCTCTACTTTTTTATTTATTTTTTGGACTGGTAGTCAGGGTATAGATAAGGCCGTGGTAATACCCAGCCGAAGCTATACCCTGAGACAGGACAGAACTGCGACGTAGCGACCGCAAACAGAGCCGTGGTAATACCCAGCCGAGTTTGTGTCCGCAGTCGCCACCGACAGTGACCAGGCAGTGAACGGTTGCGCCGTGGTAATACCCAGCCCAGCCTCCAGTGCCTTGGCGCTTGCGGCGTACCGACCTATTTCGGCGGAGCGATCACAAACAGAGCCGTGGTAATACCCAGCCGAGCTTGTGCCCGCAGTCGACTTAGCCAGTGACGTTCGCCGAAAACGGACCGCATAAAGTAGAATATGTTTACTGGAGCTGCCTGCATACACACCAGTTCACAAGATTTGAGCCCGAGCTGCAGTCAAGTTGCGAACTAGGAATAGGGCAACCCCTTTCCTGAATAAAGAGCAATATTGTGAGTAAGGCTTTGTCTTTTTTTTGGAATCGACACAACACGACCCTGGACGCCGCTGAGCATACCTCAGCTAACAGGAAAACGTGTCGTTACAAACTTTAAAGTCAAAAATGAATTATATTTTACAATGATTGACGGCAAGACAGCACAATAAGTAACAGAAACACAAGCGGCATCTTCTGCTTTTATTTATGGAGCCACTACTTCCAAGATGAATAAAATCGAAGAAGTTCTAGCTATGCCCGTAAATGAACAAGCACTGCAATTTGACATGCCACCACTTCATGCGCGTATTAAGCTGATGGAGTGTCTTTTGCATGTAGCTTATAATATTCAATTTAAACATGGGAGAGTCGACTCAAATACTCGACCGATAAAAAAAGCCCGAATATGTTTGATAAAGCTTGAACTTAAAGAGAAAATAGGAATACAGGTTGATACTGTTAAGCAAGGCTCTGGTACGACAAATTCAGGAAATATGTCACGAAGACTCTTTGCTAATCCTAGTTTGATTTCCGAAATAACGGGTCTAGATGAAAACATAATCAAGAGGTTTTCAATAATTCTCGAAGCTATAACTATCACCGAGGTAGTAGATCCAAAAAAATTTGGTGATTTTTGTTTGGAGGCGACAAAAGAGTTTGCTACACTGTACAAGTGGTACAATATCCCCCACCTACACTTCACAAAATTCTGATTTATGCAAAACATGTAATTGAAAAGTGTATTTTTCCTGTAGGCCTACTATTCGAAGAGGCTTAGGAAAGTCGTAACAAAGACTATAGACACTCCAGAAAATGCAGGCGAATTGCCACGAACGAAGATATTATGTACCGAATGATGGTAACATCAGGTCCCATGATTTCATATGTGACGCCTCCATTTCGCCAGAAAAAGCATAGTGTTATAAGCGACGAAGTTAAGGAAGTTAAGGCTCTTTTGGAATAATAAATTAAAAATAGATTTAAAATTTTTTTGTTAGTTATGGCTTTTTACATTGAAGATAATGGTCGACGTTTCTCTAACTTTCTTTATTTTGATTACTTTTGTGTATTACTATATAAATAAAACCAAATTTGTAATGAAATCACTACATTTTTTGACAAATATATTTTTTTCCTCACCTCCATACAAAAATCCCCAGTGTGCGTCGCTAGACTATTTTCTATGGAAATATGTAGTCTAGAAAAAAAAACAAATAACCACTTGAAGATTAATTAACGTATAAGCCTACCGAGGTGGTGATATGCCAGAAGTCATTTAAAATATACTGGTAAAATCGTATGATTTAAAGCCGCTAGACAATTTTCTGCGAGAATATATGAAATCGCTAGAATTGCCCGTAACGATTGAGCACTTAAAAAATAACTTTCACTGCGTTATTTTTCAACATTTAATATATTTATATACTAAATTTACGCCCCCTTATACCCAACGAGAGCGTGTTGTTTAAATATGAAACGCATAGTGCTTTTATCTGTCACCATACAGCGTATACCAATTTACCGATTCTTGTCCGTTAATAAAATTAAACAAAGATGATCAAGAATGGATCAAAATGATAAAATAAATTTCCATATTCATAATTATTAACAGTTTTGTATTTCTTCTCAGTTAATAGTAAATTTTTATTATCATTTAAATAGTAAAAATAGCATTTTTACATAAAAGTAAATAAAAGTCACATATTTCATGTCAAGTATTCGAGTACATTAAATATCCAATATGAATATTTTAATAACAGCAGGAGTCATTAACAATTGTAACAGCAGCAACGCCGTACCTGTGATTTTCATACGTAAGAATGTATTTAAATCAAGCAGTAGACACACAGCACGATTGCGAGCGGTTGCAGATGGAATCATTTTTAATGTCTCTTGAAAATATAGCAGCGTCTTAAAATTGTATAATAAAACATTTTAATTCTTAATTGTTATTGCATTTTGTAGAACAGCTACAGATTAAAACAAAAAATATTTACCTTCAAGTGACATGCTGCCATTGTATCAAGAACAACACAATGAAACAACAAACTGCAAAACTGGTCGAAAGTTGAAAATCTATGGAACAGTATCTTCTGAAAAATTTTATTTCTTTAACACCGGGTAAAATTTGAAGGCAATATATCGGGGTTTTCAACAAGAAGTTAGTTTTTCAATTGTGGCAACACTACCATACTTTTGACATTTTGCTTTTTGACGTATTCGTAGCAGATGGATTGGCAATTGTTACAATGAATTTAATTTCGAATGAAAATCGCATTGAAATAGTTAAAATCCATTATGAAATGGTGATTCTGTTAAAGTTCCATTT
Source organism: Trichopoda pennipes (assembly GCA_030448955.1). NCBI lineage: Eukaryota > Metazoa > Arthropoda > Insecta > Diptera > Tachinidae > Trichopoda > Trichopoda pennipes. The sequence continues at coordinate 12,579,599 of JASKUP010000034.1, forward strand.
CGTAAAATTCGTAATATTTTCGGACAACATAATCGTTCTTCTGAGACCGCTATTAAGAGTTTGGCCGTTAAATTTAAGTCGACAGGCTCGATACAAAATGTGCGAGCACCAACGACTGTTTAACGGAAATCATCGCCGCCGTGATCTACTGTGTTAAATCAAATCGAAATTTGTCAATTCTCAGCAATTGGGGTTATCTAGGGTTATCATGGCGAATTTTGCGTAATGATTTGGCTTTGAAGCCTTACAAGGTTCAAGTGGTTCAGTAATTTGAAACCGACCAACCATTCACATTGCCGTAGATTCGCTCAATTCATTCCGGAACAAGCGGCTGGTTTTTCCGAAAAAAACATTTTTTTGACGAAGCCCATTCTTACTTGTCAGGGTATGTCAACAAGTAAACTTGCCGCATTTGAGCTTCTGAAGAGTTTAGAGCGATTATTGCAAAGCCTGTGTAGGCTTAACATGTCACTATATGGTGCGCTATGTGCTTTGGCGGCGTGATTGGGCCGTTGTTTTTCGAAGATGAGGCTGCAAATACAGTAACGGTCAATGGATCACGCTATCGCGAGATGGGAACAAATCAATTTTGGCCTGTTATTGATGACGTGGATACCACTGACATGGGGTCTCAACAGGACGATGTCACATGTCACACAGCCAATGAAACGATCAATTTATTGCAAACCAAATTTTCCGCGTAATTTCACGACAGTCAGTAGTTAAGTGGCCAGCCGATCGTGTGATTTAATACTAATGGACTATTTTTTCTGGCGCTATGTTAAGGACAGAGTCAGACAACAGACTTCTTGTTGAAATCCCCTGTATAATGAATCACAACTTTTTTTAATTTTTTTTCGATTTTTGGCCAATTGTATTATCTTGTTTAACAAAATATCTTGTTTAACAAAACTTCAGCATCTCTTGTCAAGATCAATTAACTTTAAAATTGGAGTTAATAGATGGGCGGCCAGTAAATTTCGATGTCGGTATTTTGCGGTTCAGAATTGTGCAAATAGTTCCATTTAAGCAGGCAATTAGATAACCGAAGTTTTAGCAATTTCGGAGTACGTTAATGTTTAAAAAAGTACAAGTTTTTGCCTGTTTGGGGTCTCTTTTGGCCGTAATTCCTGAACGACCAATGTCTACCATAGGATCACAGCATTAATTAATTAATGGTAATGATCCTTTCTTTAATTTTATGTATCGTCTGTGTTACTGTTACATTCCTACATTTGCTTACCATCTGGAGAACATGACGTGATGAGGTTTACATCTGCACCTGGTCGTGGGCTCTAGTCAGATGGTGGACCATGGTGGACTCCTTGCTGAAGAGTTGGAGACTATACAACTCCTGGTCCAGAACGCATGAAGCTTAATATAATTAAGAACACGACGGCATTCATATTCACTGGACCTGGACCATTCATTGTGTTCATTGTGAATGATGTGAAGGATCCGACCCACAAACTCAAACGAGGGCCTCGAAACACATAGCCACCACGATACTCACGAAGCGCCTACCTTAATAATCAGACAGAGAATAGCTAAATGCCTAAAGTAACATATAGCGGAACTCTGGGGCTTACTGATTCCCGTGGAAATATAGTGGATTGTCCAGTTGGCTCCTACTCGCCTTGAAGGGGACTGGGCTCCTTTTTACCCCGCAAGACACAAGTCTAGAAGGTTGTAGGATCAATAAAGACTTATAATGTGAACCCGGGGGGAACCATTTGGAGAACAAATTGCTTTTGTTTTTCTACGTCTATTCACTATCTTTAGTGAATTGACGATTTTTGAGCCCTTCGGGGCATTGTATGCTGTTAGGCCACACTTCGGCATTATTTTTGAGGAACTTAGTCTTGATTTCAGAGCGTTTGTAAGCGCACTTAGTGATTTGTGTGGTTAGGCCTTTAGGTCTCTAATAGCAGACAAAAACAAACAGTCTAGCTACTGGCCATTTCGTTGGACTCCGAACCAAGAGATAGGAAGTTCAAGTCAAATAAACTGATAAATTGAAAATAGTATAAAATGACATGAAAAGGTAAAACGAACTTACCCATGTCAAAGATTTTCGGCCGGAATTTCTCGTTTATTGCCGCTACCTCCTTCTGTTACTTTTTCTCTTCCAGTCTAGCCATCGTGAGGTTAACTTCAGCCATAGAGCCCGAAAATCCCTTCTGTCTTTGTTGCAAAAGCAACGCCTTATCTTCTTCTGATGTCATTGAAGTCAGTGCACCTTGATATGCAGCTTCCAAAAAAGATCATCGAACTTGTTGGCAAATTCTTGGATTTTTTCCTTCGCCCTTTGTGTTACTCTATTCTTTCGTTTCTGTACGTTTCTCCATTCAGCGTGAAGTTTCTCGAGCATGGGTATAGCATCTTTTTCGTGCTTTGTTGAAATTCGTGTTTTTCCCCAGAAGAGTAATGCTTCTTGAATAGTCATTATGGCAGACTCTCTGAGAAGTTCACTACACGCACGTGATAGAAAAAAGTTGCAAAAACTTGGGCGATGGAGCGTAGTTTACCACCAGTGATTTGATGAGGCGGATAACCGGCAAGAAAAACTTTATCTTTACTTCTGCTTCTCATGACAGATTCACGAGATGTGGAGGCCATATTGTTAACGTAGTGAACTGCAAGCTCAACTTGATAAAAATAGTTTTAAAATTGATAATAAATTAAAAAAATTTATATAAAATACTGGGGTAAAATAAACTAAAAAAATTTAAAACAATATTACGATAGAAAGCAAAAACACACGACACTAAGCAGATCTAGAGATGTTCAAAGGATACTTTGCAACCATCTAAAATTGAAATAGAATACGAATTTTTTCCGCTACGAACGAGTTTATTTAAACTCTCTATCCCACAAATTCTCTACCCTTTGAAATCAGAAAGAAACTTGAAATCGACATAACGTAACGAGTTGATAACTTGTTATCATGAACCAATTGTCTAATAATGACCAAACAACCCTCTTTTAAAAAAGGATAACCAATAGGTACAAAGGGGACCTGATTTTACATTAAATCAGACTTTATGATAGAATGAATTCAATTCCAAGAATAAATTATAAGAAACATTATTTTTCGATTAAGTCCATTATTTCAACTATTAGTTAACTAAGTTTTTTTTGTGGGTATTATAGGTAGTTATAGGTCAATAGAATAAGGAACATTTGCATTATAATTGGACCAGTAATTTGTCCGCTACAACAAAATGGTTGAATAACTTCGGAAGTGTGTTCTAAAAGGCTCTTCTAGCTTACGTTTTCTTTGCTATAAAAGCTCAAATATCTCAGATAAGATTAAAGTCACGGTAATACCGACCATATCTAAAATTAAAAAGAGGAACATTATTATTAATTTGTTGCATAGAGTGTATGATAGGTGTTTGACGTTCAGGTATTACGCCACATGACTCCATCAAACAGCTAAAAAATCGCCCAGTGGCACGTGTTATCGTACTATGATCTTGCTAAAACTTCGACTATTTAATTTTCTGCGTAGATTGGATAATTTGCACCGTTCGGAACTGTAAAATTCCGACAACGACTTTTTTTGGTGGCCACCCTACTTCTTTTTACACGCTTTTGTTTCCTGGATGCCCATTGACTTCAATTAGTAACTTTCGGTTTTAATAATTTCGTTCAGTGCAAGAACAATTTTTTGTTAGTTTTTCATTAAAAATTTTTAGCGAACTTTTGAATGCGTTATTAATTTTTTTTGGAACTTTCAGTTTTTAATGATATTTTAAATATTTGATAGCAAATACAAACTTTTGGTAAAACCTAAATTTAATTGGTGAAAATTCTGTCGCTTAGTGAAATTTCGATTTGCTGATAAATTAGATTATAATTTTTGATATTTCAGTTTTTAATATACTTCGGCACACAAAAGAAAACACAACATCTTAAGCGTGTAATGCAGCAATATAGTGCCTTTTTAATAACTCTCTGCCTGATGGATCACTGGGTTTAATATTTCTTTATTTGTTCTGGATATTGCTTACGTATAGGAAATCATCCCATAATTAAAATTGAATATAATAATGCTACGAAGATCATTTGTTGAGTTTTAAAAGAAAACAATTAATAGCAAATGAAAAGCAAACGACCCAATGTGCATTTTACATACTACATAGTTTTCTAGGAAACACAAAATAACAGAAATTCTACCAAAGAAGTAAACAACAGAAAACAAAAACAACCAACTGAAAACAAAACAAAACACCCAGAAAAGCAGGCGCCTAAAATGAATGATAACAAAAACAACAACAACAACAACAATGGGAGGAGGTGGTGATGTTAAAATAGAATATTCTTGTATGTGCGAGAACCGCTAAAAAAACATTTATATAAGCAACACTTGGTGGGCAAATGAAATAATTCATGTGTTTATTTTGTGTGTTAATTTAAAAGTCTAAAGTAGTGTATTATTACTTTGCATTACATGTAATAACTCAAAATAGCAAAACATTTATTTAAGCAGAAAAAAATTGATTCCACAAATTAAAGAGAAAACAAAATTTAATAATGTCTGGCAACTTCTCCAAATCGAAATGTAAATAAACTCAATAAATTGAGAGTAAAAATTATTGATCACAGCGAGGAGCACAAGCATTCAGAAATTATTGAAGCTTGGTGTGTAATGCGCACGCGCAAATGGTCAGTAATTATTTAAAGTGGCCTTTGCAATTTTTTATCTCGATGTTGTTGCTTTCTGGTGCTGAAGTGTTTGCACTGTAATTGAGCGCTAAAGAGTGCTCAATATTTGTGGTAAGCGATCTTAAGTATGACAGTAGTTGGGAGCAATTGCAATATGTTTGTTGTCATTTTGTTTTGTTTTTTTTTTCTATATTATTTCGCTAAAGAAGAGGGGGAACACATAATCCAAGTTTACTTGCCAATCTTGTTGTTTTCTGTGTGTTTATTTGTGTATGTTGGTGTATGTGTTCTGTACAGGTTTTGTTTTAATTTTTGAGTGTTGTTATTATTTTGATTTTGCTTCTTAGAGTTGTGGCTCTATGTTCTGCATAATTTTTTTTTACGGGCGCTCGTGTTTGCTGGCTAGTAAGTTGGGCTTGCTGGCTGATTACTTGGTAAGCTCAGGTTTGTGTTAATAGCAACAATAACAACACTAAACAAAAATACAATTATTAAGCTGAGACAAGTCTTATAAACACAAACAGAGTTCACTATCAGTTGCGGTTTAAATTTGTATTTCAGTTAAGTAGAAACACTAAAGCGATTCGCACGCAAAAACTTATCTCCATCAGTTTGGCTCTTAACAGAATATATTCATTCCTTTATACACACATAAAACATATAGAACAATTTCTTTTTTTTTATACATCTATATATAAAATTTTAAAGTTTATACTTTGAATAATTCTTAAAATCATACAAAATGTGAAAAGATTAAAAAAAAAATTTATTCACTTTTAACAGTTCATTCCAAAAATTACTTCGATTAAAAGTGTTTCAAAATTAAGTCTTAAGATTTAAGAAGCAAAAAGTTTTAACTTTAGTCACAACACAGCTGAAAACATATTTAAGGACCGTGTAAATTGAAAAAAATTATCTTAAGAAATAGAAAAAGAAATCTTAACTAAAGCCATCGATTGCAAGCAAAATTACGGTTTCGTGTTAAAGTCAGTTAAATAAACGTTTTCAGAGTGTGTTTTTCTTCTTTCGGTCTGTCTTTTTGCCCATCGCCAAACGATTTAAATGTGAGTGTTTTTTGTGTATTTTTCAAAACTTAAGGAAAAATCAATTTATATTTTTTTTTGTTTTTTTATTAATATTTTTTAAAAAATATATAATATTTTTATTTAGTATTTAGTCTATTTAGTTAATATTAGAAATACATCACCTTGGCTAAATATTAACTTTGTTTAAACAAAGCAACAAAAAGGTTCCCCTTCTAAATTGTTAAACCAGCGGCAACAAGAAAACTTTAATATCAAAAGCCTATATTGACAAAAAAGAAAAAAAAAAAAAAAAATAAAAAAAACAAAAATAAATAAAAAAAATAAGTACACAGTGAAAAATTCATTGCGAACGTGCAACAATTATTTAGCTCACTCAACAATTATATACATATTTTCAACAATCAATAAATTTTGGTTTGATTGAACAAAGAATTGTAAAAGTATTATTAATAATAACATGAATTTGGCATATTATTCAATACAACAACAAAAACATTTGTTTTAAAAAATTCAACCATTTTTTTTGTGTTACATTCGCTTTTCTAATTTTAATTTATGCGAAGCGGTTGCATTCGTGAATTTATTATATTAAAAACAAAAGCAAAAGCAACAATAACAATAACAACAACGAAATTTATAAAGTTTAATTTTGTTTCTAACGTGGCTAAATATTATAATAACGGTTTCTCTTAAATTAAATATATAAAAGAAAGAGTGAATTAAAAAAATATAAATAAATAAAAAAAAATAAATAGCAAAAACGCTTGTTACCAATTATTATTAACAACCGCAATAATTGGGATTAAAATGCAGCAGCAGCAACAACAATTACCACAAAGAAAAAGGAAAACCATAAGCTTCAATTAAAGACACCAACGAATGTGGGTGAATGATTAGTAACTTAATTTAATTTTTTTTTTTACTTTATTGGGGTAAGTCAAATTTAGTTGTATTAAATTAACTTGCAAATATCCATTCACATTTTGCGATATTGACTTACAATTAATGCAACTTAAACATTATCATATCTGAGTGACGGATAAAAATTTAAAATAATTCATAATTGCTGTTGCTCTCCTGCACCCTTTTCAGTTTTCGTTTTCAATAATAAATTATATTTTGTTCTAAATGATAAAACGATAAATTAAAAATACTGAACACACAAAAAAAAATAATATTGCTTCTAGCAGCAAATAATTTTAAGAATACTTGTTACATGTAAAATGTCATAAGTCTATAATTAAAATAATCCATATTTTTACTTTTTTTTTTAATGTAAAAGTAAGACTTTCTCTTCAAGCATTGAAAGATGAAAAGAATTGCTCGAGTTAGTGGAAGCCACTTGTGTACGTAACGTTCTAGTGACGTACACTTTTGAAAGAGTGAATTTCCTTATAAAAAAAGTTTGTGTAAACGGTTTCTAGCAAAATTTTTACCTCTAAGTTTTATTTTAGATCCTTTATTACGATCTTCAACTATACAATTTACAGTGGTTTGAAAACTTTTTATTTTGTGAAAATAATTCGGTAATCGAAATGTAAATAAACTCAATAAATTGAGAGTAAAAATTATTGACCACAGCGAGGAGCAAAAGCATTCAGAAATTATTGAAGCTTGGTATGTAATGCGCACGCGCAAATGGTCAGTAATTATTTAAAGTGGCCTTTGCAATTTTTTATCTCGATGTTGTTGCTTTCTTGTGCTGAAGTGTTTGCACTGTAATTGAGCGCTAAAGAGTGCTCAATATTTGTTCTAAATAATAAAACGATAAATTAAAAATACTGAACACAAAAAAAAACATTAATATTGCTTCAAGCAGTTAATAATTTGAAGAACGTTTGTTACATGTAAAATGTCATAAGTCTATAATTAAAATAATCCATATTTTTACTTTTTTTTTTAATGTAAAAGTAAGACTTTCTCTTCAAGCATTGAAAGATGAAAAGAATTGCTCGAGTTAGTGGAAGCCACTAGTGTACATCACGTTCTAGTTACGTACACTTCTGAAAAAGTGAATTTCCTTATAAAAAAAGTTTGTGTAAACGGTTTCTAGCAAAATTTTTACCTCTAAGTTTTATTTTAGATCCTTTATTACGATGCTCAACTATACAATTTACAGTGGTTTGAAATATATTTATTTTGTGGAAATAATTCGGTATCTCATCAGCCACTTAAGATATCATAATGAAAATTCACACAGGGTAAGCAGAGGTATTTCTGAGTGAATTTTTTATGCAATGTTCCGTTTTACAGTTTTACACAAAATGTGTTTATTTTAATTTTTACAGGAGAAAAATCTTATTAGAAGGCGAGGCTTACAAAGCTGCCAGAACTTAAGTATATGTTCTTTATACAAGTGTATAGTATCAAAGGAAAACTTATGAGTTGTAAATTAACAATTCAATTTTGCGCGTTGCAATTTTAAGATATCCTTTACCTTTAAAACTAAATTTCACATTAAAGGGTTTGTTTGAAAAATAAAATATAGAATTTGAATTGCCACAAAATCTAAACGAATCGAGATATTCGAAGCAATATATATATAAAATACCTTTAATGACAAAGTGGTAAAATAAAATTTAATTTCATTTTTTATTTTAATACATAAATTCCTTAAACGGGAAAAAATCTCCCAAAAATATTTTTGCTTCTTTTTAGAAAACTGCTCACCCTGGCTTTGTTAATTACGGGGCTGCCAAACTCTTTTTAGAGTATGTCGACAAGCTATGGAGCTTTAATAATCTGTTTTCTTTTTTCTTCAATCGGTGCTTTGCACTCTGAAGAAATTTGATGTAATTCATAAATTTTGTTTAAAAATTAGCTATGCCTAGATGGGGCTGAAGGGTGAACCGTTGAATTTTTGAAGCAATGTTTCTTTTAAAATAGTCTAAATTTACTACTACCGAAGTAGGTTTCAATTATATAAGTAAAAACCCGAGGTGGACGTACCTAGCAGCAGGCGTAACTTCACTCAGAAATACCTCTGCTTAGCCTCATTAGGATAATTTAAGTAGTTCATGAGATACAGAATTATTGCTGAAAAAAATTTTTCAAACCACTGATCAATCTTGTTATGTGTGGGGAAGATGTTGATTTTTCTCGGTTTCATAATTGTGATGTATTATTAAGAAATAAACACGACTTAAATTTCGAATTGTAGCACGACTTAAATTTCCACATTTGTATCTATGCCCAAATTAAAGAAAAACAGATCGATAAATAAAGATTTCAGTTAAAATTGAAGATACCATCTCGCCATCTACCAGAGTGTGATTTGTTTTACATCCGCACCTGGCTATGTAGCCTTAATCAGATGGTGGACAAACCACTATTGTATAATTTGGAACGTTATACATGCGTCCTAGATAGCCGAAGGCATAATTCTAAGCAACAGAACCACCTAGTTGCATTTTTAATGATTCCAGGACAGGGCTGCAAACCATCACACCTTGCTAAAGAGTTGGAGACTTTCTAACTCCTGTCCAGAACACATGTCAAGCATGCTCACTGAACTGGATCATTCACTTTGCGTGTCATTATCAGTGAAATGATCCTGGCCACCATAATTTTCATAAATCCCTTATGGGGTCGCAAAACCACAACCACCACGATACTCCCATATAGGGGCCAACCTCAATGATCAGTCAGAGAACTTTTAAATGTCTAAAGAGACAAATAATGAACTCTGCGGCTCACTGATCCCCGTGGAAATAAAGTAGAGCTTCCAGTTGTCTCCCTGTCTGACTTCAGCGGACTGGGCTCCCTTTTTCCCCAGTTGCACTGTCTCTAGATAGTGGAATATTCTATAAAGACCATATTTATATGCCCCTGGGGGGTCGCCATCTACCAGAATATAAACTTGCTAAGGTCTTACCCAAAGTTAAAAAATCGCCGGATGAAATGCTTAGAGTTAAGGGAATGCTTGCTATAAATACCGCCAAAATTAATATGTAAAACATCAAACATTTTCCGAAAAATTCACTTTTACTTTTACAAGCCTGGCAACGCCGGCAATTTTATGAAATTTTTATACATTATTTCAGGAACTTTCGTTTCATATTAATACTTTTCAAATGGAAAATATTAAGCCTTGTTTGATGCCGACCTCTGGATAGAAAAAAAGTACCCTGCAGATTGCGATTTCACTTAACACATTTTTAGCTTCTCCTCACACATCCTACAGCACTCCGAAGTGATATTCTTAGCAGAAATATATATATACTGTATATATTCCTAAATATGATAAAAACTACAATAGTTTGATTTTATATTGATTTTAAAAGTAATTTAAAGGTTCCAAGCTTACTTTTGATCCTTCCGAAAAAATCCAGATAATGTTCCACCGTAGCACCTATCATTGAACCACCCGATGTCCCATACTTTATTTAAGACATCAATATTGAGCTTGCGCATTCACAATTAATATTATGCATAAAAAGGTATTATTATTCCGTAATTTAATCCTGCACAATGGGTTAAAATTAAATATTTTGAGAATAAACTTAAAAGTTTTTTAACCGACAAAAATCAAATTGCACTTGCTAATACCGGAAAAGCTTTTGAGTTTTCCACACTTTTCAGGAGGATACCATAAAATTTTTCCAATGCTGAAAATGTGTATAATTTTAAAGCCCTGGATAAGCCCTTGCAAATCAAGTATAAGTTTATAAATTATAAGAAATCTTTGGTCTTATTTTTTTAAAATATTGGATATAACTTTCTTAGCCTTGCTGTAAATTATTTACAGTTGGCTTTACATTATAAATATCTGAATAAAAAAATTAGCCCCATAGCTTAACTGAATTAAAATGTATGCATGTTTTTATTTAAAAAAAACATCATCCATCCCTTTTCCATAGAAAGAAAATTTCATTATGAAGATCAAATTTTTTGTTTTATTTTTGTAAAAAGTATTCTTTATGGAGATGATTGTGGCATAAAAGAGCTAGTCATTATCCTAAATTTGTCACGTGTAGAGTTTCTGGAACGCTGCCTATTTTTCTGCGATTCCAATTCCTATTTAAGCTCATATGTTCTAGAATCTCATAGCTGGGTTTGAAAAGCAAACTAGAAATATTGGGAATTTCTGGATTTGAATTTTCGTAGGTCGCTTGGAAGGCTTGCCTCCTATGAGACTCTTTTCTTTCTAAAACCTCATAGTAGGAATTAAAAAATTTAAAATAGTTTTAACCTGCTGCCAGAGTCTCTAAATAATTTTAAATTTTAGGGATTTTCGATGTATGTTTTAAGAATTTTGGGATTCTAATATTAATGCTTATAGAACCCTCGGAAGTGATATGAATAAACTTGTCTTCTTTCCGTAGCTCTTAGTTTCATATTAAATTATTTATATTAAATTCAGCAACACTTCATTAAATGTAAATAAGGGGTTTTTCAACAAGAAGTTTGTTTTCTAAAACAAAAAACTTACATTAAGATGATTCAACTTTTTATTGTCTTGCGAAGAGAAAAGTTTGGCAATTATGAATGAAAAATGGTATCCATTGCGACCACGCTCACAGATGTCGATTTTTTCATCAAAGTTCTTAATCACTTTTTGTCAAAATCGCGATCCTATTTCCATAAACACATCACGGATTTTGAGTTTTAAGGCTGAAATAGATTCGATTGGCTTCGTATAGACTCTGTCTTCAATATAGCCCCCCGTAAAATTATGGGATCAGGAAATTTGGTTTGCGATAAGTTGATCGTTTCATTGCTTGTGTGACATGTGGTACAGTCATGTTGAAACCATGTGTCAGTGATATCTACATCGTCAATAATAGGCCAAAATTGTGTTTTTAGCATCTCGTGACCGTTGCCGCATTTCCAGCCTCATCTTCGAAACGGCCTAATCACTTTAGGCGACATAGTCCACCATACACTGATATGTTGAACATTCAAAGGCTTCTCAATAATCGCTCTAGAATTTTCAGAAGCCTAAATGCGGCAATTTTGTTTGTTGACATGCCCAGACAAGTTAAAATGGGTTTTTCTCGGAAAAAATAATTTTTTTCAGAAAAACCAGCCGGTTGTTCCTGAAAGGGTTTTCAGAAGCCTAATGCGACAATTTTCGTTGTTGACATATCCTGACTAATGAAAATGGGTTTTCTCTGAAAAAAATATTTTTTCAGAAAAAGCAACCGGTTATTCCTGAAAGAATTGAGCGAATCTACGACGATGTGAATGGTCGGTCGGTCGGTTTCAGTTCCTGCACCAGTTAGATCTTGTAAGGTTTCAAAGTCAAATCCTTACGCAAATTGCGGCATGTGGTGGTTTTAGATAACCCCAATTATTGAGAACGTCAATGAATTGATAGATTTTGATTTGCTTCGACACTATGGCTCACGGTTGCAATATTAAAAGTTGAACGACCCGGTCGAATACGCATTGATGTTTGCACATTTTGTATCGTGCCTCTCGCTTCAAATTTAATGACCAAATTCTTAATAGCGGTCTCAGAAGGATGATTATGTTGGCTAAAATATATCGCGAATTTTACGAAATGTAACTTTAACAGAACCACAATTTTCAAAGTCGATTTTAATTATTTTAATGCGATTTTTGTGCGAAATTGATTTCATTGCAACAATTGCCAATGGATACTGGCAGAACGTAGTCACATTAATCTTAAACATTTAATCAGAAATAATTTACAGTTAATATTTCAAGGTCATGGATGAAAGTAAATTTGTACTTGAACGTTTTGTTTGTTCATTGAATTATTAAAGAAAACAACAAAATTAAACATTAAATTACATTTTCTTAACAAATCGTCTATCAGATCAACCAGATCAACCAACCTAACTGTATATGGACAGACTTCTCGTATTTCAAACAAAGTCTTTGCATTAATGAAAAAAAGAAAAACAACAACAACAATCATAACACAATACTTCGGACTAAAAATACCGTAAATTTTTTTAACGCCCAAAACATTAATAACGATTGACGGACGTTTTCGTTGTTTTACTTATCAAAAGTTTATTCGATCGTACATTGGCTACTTGGCTGGTTCGATCATACATTCATTCAATATTGATCATGCGTTCGATCGATCGACTGACTGTTTGTTTAAGATTGATAAATTATATGTTGTATTTAAATATTTTTTTTTCATTTAATTTTTGGTAAATTAAAAATTCCTTCCGAGTTATAAATCGTTTATTTAGCTTTTTGTCTTTATTTCGTTTGCTTGAAATACTCGAATAAATTAATTTTCAAATAAATTAATAAAAAGTTCAAGAATTGATTGACAAGCGTTCATAAAAACCTCAAATTAAATTTAATAACATGATATTTTGCCTTTGCCTTTGCGCGGAAAAGGTTTATTTTAATAGAAAATTAAATCACAGTAATTTGGAAATATTGCTTTGTCTGAATATTTTTATTGAAATAATGAAAGCTAAATATAGCTGATGATTTTATTAAAAGTTTTAGGCAGGTATTTCAAATTAAATACGTATCTAATAACAAAAGAATGTTACGAAAAATGCACTAAATACCTCTTTTGTATTGCCGCTCATTACAATCATTTCCTGAAGTTTAATTGAATTAAAATATTTTTGTATTAAATGTGGAAAAACTTGGTTGCTAACATTGTTTAATATATTGAGTTAAATTCCTTTAAAAAGTAAATATTTTATGATATTATCAATACTATATATGATATTATAAATACTATGCATCTACCAACGCTCCCCAAGGCCATAACACACCTCAGAATTTTAGAAGCACACCGAGCAGGGCTGTGTCCTCACTTCTTGCTTAAGAGCTGGCATAGCCACATTCCGTTGCAATGCAACATCACTTTGGTTAAGAAAAAGCCATACCTTCCTGCAGTTTTTGGCTATCAACCACAGCCATTACGTTACTCTCCGAAGGGCCTCACCAATAACCACTACAGGGCCGTAGCCCTGCGGCTACTGGTTCCCATGGTACCAGTTTCATAAATCACTGTCGGATCTCGAATATCCAATTCTTTCAGTTTCAGAGTCCTGCTATCCTAACTCCTAAAGCACATGTCCAGATGGGGAGAGGTTCCATCTTGACTGCGTCCTTCGTGGGAAGCCTGTCCGAAGTGTCGACTTCCAGCCGTCGACAGTTACAAAATACGGTTCAGTTGGAAGATGTAACACATCTGGGCAGTAGTATGTATCTCAGACTGTCTAGGTTTGTCATTCTGTCGGGGGATTGTCAACCTCTTGAGCTTACGCTTAACCCTTTTTTCTATACTTTCTGTCTCTTGCTAGTGCTGCAAAGACCCAAAGAGCCAATAAAGGCTATTAGTGAGAGAGAGAGGGATAAAATAAAGGTAGAGCAAGTTGACGTTTGGCATGTAGCGCCATTCTGTTGAAAGCACATTTCGCCTGGATCAACCTTATTTATATTTTAAAACAAGCGAACTCCGCTTTCACTTTCGCGATGATGACACCAGAATATAAGCTTTTGTTTGGATGTAATGATATCTGTAGGGTTTGTAGTTGTTATTATCACTCAGTGTAGGCGCTTGCTTGGCGGGGTGTTTTGTTCTATTTGTAAAATGTGCACAGTGGGTTTTTTCGTTTACTTTTTTTTTACTGATAACTGTTTTATTTTAAAACTTAAAAAATCATAATCTTAAAAATATGTTTAAGAAACTGTAAGCACTAAAAATAATTTTGCAATAACTCGATAAACTGTTTTAATAAATCTGGTTATTTCGGTAGCGTTATTCATTTATAATGATTTAAGTGTAGTGATAATAGTTCGGTTTACAGTTTACCCTACCGTAAGTATATTTTGTTCTTCTAGTTACTAAAAGATTAATGCATCCGGATTTCAAATGAATTTTAAGCAAATATGAAAACTAACTCGATATTGTAAGCGCATTACTTATTAAAGGAGTTGTATTTGTATATGAATATACACTTTATATACGAAAACAAGTTGCTGGATGCAAAAATGGGAGTTCGTACTTTGCTTAAACTAATTTGGTTTTTATTTTTGTAATTAGAAAGTCTATTCTTCACAAAATATGACTTGTCCTTGAAATATTTTAATGAAACATTGTGGATACGAGTTTAAAACATTTGAACCGCTGTTTTGTTTTTGTTTGTTTATTAATTATTTTAACAGTAATCAAAAAACAATCACATGTTGCAATTGTTGATTATTTTTATTGTTTTTATGTTGTTAATTTAAAATTTTACACTCTCAACCAGGGAGCAGTGTTGATATGGTACGTTCATTATAATAGTAAACGTACATATTTGCAATTATGGGCTGTTTTTATACAATTTTTACATTTTTAAAAGTATTGTGTAGACAATTAACTTTTTTTTCCTTTTTCTTCTTCTTTATTTTTGAAACGAATTATATGAATTAAAGAAATCAGAGACACTGTGATAAAAACAATGCAGTGCTTATTGTTCTTGTTTCCACTGGCATTTTAGTTAGTTAAGTTAGCAACAAATAACTATTGAATTTAAGTTTTTAACAATATTTTTTTTTATTCATTTAATTTTATTTTTTTTATTGCGACGGCTGTTGTTTTTTCTAGTCTTATGGCTCGTGTATATAGTTTTTATTAAACATCTATTAGATGTTTAGTATATGTACGTCTGTTTATTTAAACTCATACACTTGCAAATTAAATATCTTTTAATATATTTTTGTTTTGTTTTATTTTGATTATAAAGCGTGGCAGATGTTATGTTGCACAAACTAAACTTCTGCTTCTTTAAAACATTCTATTTTAATTTCACGCATTAAATCATTAAATAACTAACAATCATTTTGACATCCTATAGAAGCCATGGACTTTAAAAAAGTATTGCTTAGCTGATCCGTACAAATTATAGGTTTGACATAAGCATTTTATATTTCTGAAGAGTGTTGATTTAATTTTGAAGAAAATCTCCAGTACAAACCATAAAAATATATATTTTTTATTATGAAAGCTTTATCTCAAGTTGGTTTCTTTTAATTGCAAAATAAAACTTGTTAACAGTTGATTTTTATATCATGACACTTTATTTATGAAGCCCTGTAGGCAATTATTCTGTAATACGTTTCCCTTAATATTGCCTTATTGGCTCGAAATACAATATCTATATATAAGCGACTTTCAACGTCTACATCTTCTTAATATGAACAGATCTGGTAACTAATTTTAGTATTTGCTTCTTCTATAGCCTACTTTTTGAACTTGAATGACTTTAAACGTGTACATCCTTTTAATATCAACAGATCTGGCAACTTGTTTTATTAGTTGTTTCTTCTATAGCCTAATTTTTTTTAAAAGAAAAGTAGCACTTCAGGCAACAATGTCTATAGAGAAGAGATGAAACAGGTGGTGAAAGTAGAAGGATAAACTTGCTAGTATGAGCAAATCAAAAAGTGAACAAATTACAACCCACTTTTTCAGTTAATTTTTTCTTACCTGTGTAAAAAACCTAAAAAGTAAGGAAACATATTTGAAATGCTGCTAAACTTCATAACGAGTACTTCCGTTTTAGTTTAGTAAAGATATTAAATTTAAAAAAATGTTTTTAGTAGGTAATTAGAAAGCACTAGGTCAATTTTAATAAAAAAATGTTTAAAAAAACTTTTATTTTTTATTATTTTTTCGATATTTCGCCACACCGTTGGTTGGCATCATCAGAAAAACAAAAGTAATGAACCTAGTGCTTTCTAATTAACTACTAAAAAATATTAAAAAGGTCAAAAAACTATTATATATAATTTTTAAAAATAAAATGAGAACTTAAATTGGATACAAAATAATCAATCTTTAGTAAAAAGACCAACAAACAAATGCAGAGACGATAAAAATTCTGGTATTTATGAAATTTCATAAAGGGACCATGTGTCCATATCTAATGCACGCGAACAAGAAACATACATACATTCTGCTCATTAAAGGTATAAAGTGTCTAATAATGTTCTAGTATCGTGAGTGGAAGTCGTGATTTGGCGGTCAATGGATCACGCTACGGCGAGGCGCTAACAACTCAATTTTAGCCTACTATTAAATATCACTGACATGCCATTTCAACAGGACGGTGCCAATGAAACGATCAATTTAATGCAAACCAAATTTCCCAATCATAATTTCATAATTTCACGACAATTGGCAGTTAAGTGGTTAGTTTGTGTGATTTAGCACCACTGGATTAGTTTTTGTTGGGCTATGTTAAGGTCAGAGTCTATACGGAGCCAATCGTATCGATTTAAGTCTTAAAACGTTTCAGTTAAACGACCTGGTCAAACATGCGTTAGTGTTCGCACATTTTGTATTCAGCCTGTCGACTCAAATTGAAAAGTTCCCTTCTCTGCTAAAGCATGTAAAATTTTATTTCAATCGTTTAATGATTTATTTGTAAGATGTTTCGTTTTTCCCATTGTCCATGTGTTAGTTAAAATTGAGTCTAATGTGATTTTTAAAAGAGAATTTCTTTCAAATATGAGTAAATACGAGTGTATCGAATGAAAGAATGTTAAATGAGTGTTTGTTTTATTCCTGTTTGAATTATTCTTGGTTACGTGTTATTAATACATACAAAACACTTTACAATTAACAATGTTTGTACATTTACATTTACTCGTTTTAAGGAGTATTGACGTTACTGTTAAATGTGTGTTTGTGACTTACAACTTCGGTTTAAACTTACTCTTTTGACTCAAACACGCTGTAATTGTTGCAACATGTTTTGTTTTTTGTTTGGTTTGAAGTTTTGTATTTTTTGTTTTCATACAATATTAATTTATACTTTTTTTTTGCCGCATTTTATCAAACTTGTTTCAAATGCTAATAAATATTAAACTAAAAATATAAAAACAAAAAATTAAATAAAAAGAAAATTTTTTTATTTAGTTTTACTTATTTTTCATTCTCTCTTTTATTGTTTCTGTTGCTAACTTACATGCGCCTTAACTCTGTTAATCACAGCTTAACAATATGACACAAAAAAAGTTTTAAAAACGTAGACAATTTATTGACTTTATTGACTATTAAAAAGATTCAAAAAACAACTTTTCGACTTTTTGTCAGCATAAAACTTTTCCTCTCAATTGCCAGAGGGATGATACTGTGTACTATTCGCTAGGACAATCCTTGTTACTATATAGTAGTTCGGATGCCACCTAGCTCATAGGCCACTTTAGGGCAGGTTTCAACCCTTAACTACTCGTCGGGATAAGTACAATAAAAAAAAACAATAGAAAAAATAATAATAAAAATAAATAAATGAACTTCTTTTTGAAACCAATTTTCCTTTTAAGGGAATAATAGTCATCATTATTCTTCCTTTTATCCTCCCTACTTAGGACAATGTACTTCAATCTATAAAAAAATATCATGATATAATGCCCCCCAAATACCCCACACACACACATTTACATCTGGCTCACACGCAACCTGACTCAAAGTCAAAAAAATTTAGAACACAAATATTATTTTTCGTTTATACATATAAGAACATTTACATATTTATTAATTAAATTATTATGCAAAAAAAAATTAAATCTAACAAAATTCAACTATTTAAACATATTTTTTTTAAAGAAAAGTAGCACTTTAGGCAACAATGCCTATTTAGTTAAGTACCGTGATACATTCTTTAGGAAAGGGATATAGAAGAAATGCGACAGGTGGTAAGGATAGTTACAGAAATTAACTGTCGTATAAGACAGCTCAGTGACCAGTGACTATGCCTTCATCGCTGAGCAGCTCCACCGACAGCCAACTTTTATTTTTGTATTGAAAAAAACCAAGGTCTTTGTTGGGAATGGAACCCACAACCCCCAGTCATGTAAGCTAGCACACTACCTGCTAGTCTACAGGGGCACCTATTTAAACATATTATGTTTTCGATACTTTAAATTCGTATTTTTTTTTGTTAAACAACAAAGAGGAAACAAAAAAAATTAAGACTAGGCGCCTTAATACAATAACAAACAAGAAACCAGAGAAAAAAATTAAATAAAGCAAAACAATAATGTTAGATCCTTTTGAGGTCAAAAATTAAAAAAAATGAACTCCAAAAATTAAAATATATAAATATAAATATTTCATCTGAAATATAATACTTATTCCCTATAACCTATAAGAAACTTAAACTTCCTATTTAAATAAGCACGCTTAGGTATATATCCTTATTTAAGGACATAGTTAATAATGAAAACTAACAAAAACAAAATTGGGTATAACTCAAATTATATATATCTTTTAACGTTTGGTTTTCTTTCAAGGACAATTGAAAAAAAAATATATTTAAAAAACACTTTTATTTTGAAGCACTAACATATGTAATCACCCAAAACTAACTAAATTAGAATTGGCATCACATTTAATTAATTAAAAACAAAAAATAACTATTAATATCATTTAAACATTAAATTAAACTAACAACGAAACAGATTTTTTTTAAATCACTCATTAATATAAAAAATGCTTTTATTTGTTTTTCCAATCGGATATATATTATAGCCGTGTATCAGCAACCCGGATAAACGTAATATCAATTAAAAAAAATACAACTGCCGCCTATTTGTTTTTGGCGGGCACAGTTTAACCTGGATTTACTCTTTTTCTCTTTCCTTTATCCGGTCCAGGATCAATATCCTTCTCCTTTGGAATTGGCGTTTGCTGTTGTTACTCTGCAATTATTTCATGTTATGGCATTTCTCCTTATATAGTATTTGCCTAGTTACTCACTGGGTCAGAACAAAGATTGGACTAAAAAAATGGATACTAAATAAATATTAAAGATTTTTAAACACATTCCAAACCAACCATCCAACGCTTTAATATAATTATGAGAAGCTTTACAAATATATTGTTACGTTTATACCTTTTATTAACGTTTTGTTGTGAGTTCTTTATTGCAAAATAAGTAACACCAGTTTTTAGAGTTTTTAAATTAATAACAATTTTATTTACTTTGACTACACAAAGTTGACACTACAGAACAATTTACTTAAGATGCTTTACGTGATGCTTTACTTCACGAGGTTTATTTTTACACTGACTGACTATCCACTCAGATTAAAAGTCTAGAAAATTTAAGAATCTTTGACGCCCTTTGTATCACATTTTGTTGCTGTATGTTGTTTATTTAATGTATAGGCGCCTGTATGCTGCGTGTATTTTTTTGTTGTTTTTATACTGATAAAGTTTCTTCTTGGAATTTATTTTAAGATAGTTGTTGTTGTCTTTTGTAGAAAAGGTTTCTTAGAAAATTATGTAGATGGTAAACAGCAGTAAACAGCATATAAGTTTGTTGTTGTCTTGCGCGTATAAAATTTCTACGCAGTTAGTAAACAGAAATTTGTTGTTGTCTTGCATGCCAAGCAGTTAGTAAACAACATACCCAGTAGTTTACTTTATTGCTTAAAGTAAATTGTTGTTGTTTGCGTGTATAAAATTTCTACACAGTTTGTAACTAGAAATTTTGTTGTTGTACCATAAATTTTCTTAGCAAGCCTCGCAGTTCGTAAACAACATACCCAGTAGTTTACTTTATTGCTTAATTATTTTCTTTTAAAACTTAAGCAAGACACATCCGTAACAATATATTGGTTTTAATTTGAAGTCATTTGAGATGTACAATAAAAAAGCAGACGGAACATCCTTTTGCTTTGTGTCAAATACGTTCTCCTACTTTTTCCTCACTGTCACAGGGAAAATAACGGCAACATTTTTCTGAATTTATATCTTTTAAAAAATTTCTAATTGAAAATAATTGTTCTTATTTCTTTTATATTTCTTGCAATATTTATACGTTTATTGAAATAACAATGGCGAAGCAAATTGTCTCATGAAACAGTGACTTATTTTCATTTGGGTTGTTAGTTTGAATTATTTCTGTTCTGTTGGCAATATTGACTAGACTTCCGAAATTTGGTATTATTGTAGATGCCTTCACAAAACGAAATGGTTTTTAATCTTTTGTGTGAATATCAGAGCAATAAAGCTTTAAAATTTAATAAAACAAGGATAAATTTTTGAATTTGACGTGAAATTAACTTTATTCGAAAGAAAATCTTCTGGCATTATAATTTAAATATGACTTGCTGCATTTCGTTGGCTCGGAAGTGGTCTAATCTAGATGTTTAATTTTCGATAAGTTTTTCCATTTGGGACAGTATATCGGCAACAACGCTCCAAATGTTGTCTTTCAGGTAGTCAATCATTTCGGACTTACCAGCGACTTCACTTATTTCCCCCTCCAAAGAAAAAAAAAACATTGGCGGCTTAAAATCGCCGATCTTGTAGGCCAATTCACGGGTCCGAAATGTGAAAATTTACGGTTTCTTTAATAAATCAATTGCACCGTCTTGTTGACACTACAGCTCATGCTTTTTCAGTTGATGAATGAAAAAGTCAGTCATCATGGCACTATTGCAATCAGTAATTGCACGAGTGCCATGATGACCACACCACACCAAACGGTCAGTTTTTCAATCAGATGTAACAGTATCGCAACATACGCTTGAGAATTATCGTCACTCCAACTACGGCAGTTTGGTTTATTGAGGTATCCGTTCAAATAAAAGTAAGCTACATCACTAAAAAAAATCGCTTCTGAAATTGGGATCGGGTATTTCAAACAGATCATGAATTTCAAAATATATTTGCGCAATTAGGAAGCGCTGTTCAGGCGTTAGTCTATTCATGTTGAAGTATCAAACCAAAGTGGGCAACTGAAAAAATACCAACTTAAACCATAATAAAACCATGATACAATAGTTGTATGCGAATGTTGTAATGTAACACTTCAGCAAGATTCTTTCATTTGTATGTTGAATGTCGTTAAAGAAAAATAAAGTTATTTGAGTAAACCATATTTCGATCTTTCTATATATTTATTTATATATAGTCTATAGATTCAGATCCCTACAGACATTAAAATAGTAAATAATACTGGAACCTACAACAAAATTTAAATATTTAATTATATAACATTTAACAGCATTAACATTTAAAGAAAATAAAAAAATATGCGCGTAGGACGAAATGAAATATTGCTAATCAAAAAATTTGAACAGATATTCCCTTCTGTTAAATTTAAAAACAAAGGTGATATTTAATATTATTCTTCGGCTTTTTAGAGTTGGCAGCTTTATTATAATTCGAGGCTTACAATGGAATTGTAAGACAAAATAACAAGAACTGTTTTTGCACCGATTCCATGCCATTACTATGGTCTTTATAAATTGGCTCCAAAAGTATTGCGCCATATTCTAGAATAGCACTGACAAGATGTTTTTGGGTCACTAAACTCTTTCGTGCAGCGTTTTATTAATTCAAGAATTGTACGTGGTTTATTAGTGGCTAGCAAAATATGCAAATTTTGCATCCAATGAAATACCAAGATCTAAAATTATATTCAGTTTCTAAGATTCGTAGCCATTTAAAATATATTGCATGTTTGTATGACATTTTCGGAAGAAACACTTTTTAAGGTTCAAGTAGATGAAGTAAACGCATCTAAGTCCTTTTGCGGGAGAATATGATCAGCGTGACGATTATATGTTCGAAATATTTTCACGTCGTCTGCATATAACAGAATGTTTGGGTATTTAATGGCATTGGGAAGATCATTAATAAACATGGTAAATAATGTAGGTCCCAGATGGCTGCCCTGCGGCACACCAGATAAAACAATACTTTTTTTGGAAGTAAGCGTGTTAAAACGAAATTTTTGAGTTCTGTTTGAAAGACAATTTACTTATGTGTATTAGACGTAAGTAAATTGTTTGTGAATCCCATAAAAAGTGTGTAGCTGCTCTTTTCAAATGCCTTGCTAAAGTTGGTATAAATAATATTAGTTTGTGTACGTTCAACGAATCCCCAATTGTCTAGCGTTGTTAATTCCAAAAGATTAGTAACAGTTGAACAACCCATTCTAAAACCATGCTGAGCAGGAACCAATATAAATGATACTTAATGGGAAACAGTTTTCTCAAAAATTTAGGTATAGCGCTAAGTTTAGCAATAACAACATTATTCCTGCAGCCAGATTAAAATGGAATAATAAAAGAATCCTTCCATATTTTAGGAAAATTACCAAATTTTAATGACATGTTGAAGAATATTGTAGGAGCTTTCGCCAGTGCCTATCCATCCGGACCAATTTCTATGAAAATTTCAGCTTTTTTAAACAGCTCAAAACTGTTGCTTCGTCAAGAAATGGAATTGATTTGGTCTGATGGGGCACCTCCAATAGTTGATGAGAGCTGGATTCGTCAAAAATTTTATCAGATTCACAATTTTATACTCTATAGATATAGAAGGAAATGCCATTAATCCTTCTTTGTAGTTGACACACTTGTAGAAAGCTCTTGCATTCGATTTAAAATTTTTTTCGAATTTTATTAAACTAAACACAGCAACACGATTGATTAATCGAGTTGTATTGAGAATGACTAATAGAACAAACCAGACTTTCTATACCTTTTTTAATAACTTGTTCTTCTTATTTTTAGCTTAAATCAGATCTTAGTGTTCCAAGGGGGATCAGTAGTTTTAAAGCCGATTGATTCATATACAAAAATAATTTGATGTTAAAACTTTCATTTATATTATCAATATCCTTTGGTGTTTTTTTTTTTGTTTATTTTATTTTAACTTAAAATAACTTTTTAAAACTTTAATAATAATATTTATGGTCATTATGGTTTATAGATCACACAATTATTTCAGACAAACATTTTATTTTTACTTAAAGTTATTTTGATATTTTTTTAAAATTTTATTGAATTTTCTATTTAGGTCTTGTATTTAAATATCATTTCAAAATCTTTTAATAAAAACTACAATAAGTTAAATTTTAGTCAAATTGTAAAAGCTATATCAAGAATTGAGGACATGAGGAAATAGACATTTAATATTAATTTTATTTCTTTAAGATATTCTTGAGTAACAGTTATCACGATTTTTCTCTACATCTCTGACCTGACAATCTCAAACCGTGAAGTGAGGTGTATAATTGAAGATGTTTGTGTATGCTCGAATCAGAACTTTTAAGGCTCGGTCTCTATGATAGTTTACACCAACAGAGCAAAAATAAAATAACACATGAAAAACAAAACAACACTCTAAATAATTTTTAATTAATTCAACAGCTAATCGATTGAAAAATTTTCACAGAACGTTCTTTTCGTTATTATCTTTTTGGTGCTAAAGCAATAATCTGTTTCTTAACTAAAGGGTTTTTCAACAAGAAGTTTGTTTTCTAAAATTCGATTAATTTGATTCAAATTTGTATTGTATTACGAAGAGAAAAGTTCGCTATTTATGAATGAAAAATGATATCTGGCAAATGTCTACCACGACCATGCTGAAAAATATCGATTCTTTTATCAAAGTTTTTAATCATTTTTTGGTAAAATGATGGTCCTATTTCGTTAATCACATCACGATTTAGAGTATTAAAGCTGAAATCGTTACGATTGGCCCCGTGTAGACTCTGTCCTTAATCACACGATCTGGCTGGCAACTTAATTGCTGATTGTCGGGAAATTATGTGACCAGAAAATTTGGTGTGCAATAAATTGATCGTTTCGTTAGCTGTGTGACATGTAGCACCGTGCTGTTGAAACCACATATCACTGATATCCACGTCGTCAATAATAGGCTAAAATTCAGTTGTTAGTATCTCGCGATGGCGTGATCCATTGACCGTTACCGCATGATTGTTATAGCTTCGAGAATTATTGAAAACCTCTTGATTATGTTTTCATCTAGACCCGATATTTCGGAAATCGAAACAGGATTAGCAAAGAATCTTCGTGATGTATTTCCTGAATTTGTCGTATCAGAGTCTTGGTTAACAGTATCAACCTGTATTCCTATTTTCTCTTTAAGTTCACGCTTTATTAACCATTTTCGGGACGAGTATTTGAGGCAACTTTCCCACGTTTAAATTCGATATTATAAGCTACATGCACATGCCATCATCAGCTTAATACGCGCATGAAGTGGTGACACACCGAATTGCAGTGCTTGTTCATTTACGGGCATAGCTAGAACTTCTTTGATTTTATTCATCTTGGATGTAGTGGCTTCACAAATAAAACCAGAAGATGTTGCTGGTGTTTCTGTTACTTATTGTGCTGTCTTGCCGTCAATCATTGTAAAATATAATTCATCTGTTACTTTAAAATTACGATTATTTACTGTTAGCTTAAATTCTTTTACTTGAGATATCTCCTCATCGACTCTTCTCTTTTCTTCTCGTATAACTTGAGGTGTCTCTTTAACCTATGCAAACTGTAGTGTTCTACAATACTGTGTGGAAGAAGGTTTATTGTTGTTCCATACTAATTTATTTATGTCATCACTTAGTGATAATTTAAGTGGTACAGAGTGTGATTTGTTTTACATCCGCGCTTGACTATGTCGTCTTAATCAGATGGTGGACAAACCACTATTGTATAATTTGGAACGTCATACAGGCGTCCTAGGAAGCCGAAGACACAATTCTAAGCAACAGAACCACCTAGTTGCAACTTTAATGATTTCAGTGCAGGTCTGCAAATCATCACACCTTGCTAAAGAGTTGGAGACTTTCTAACTCCTGTCCAGAACACATGTCAAGCATGCTCACTTTGCGTATCATTATCAGTGAAATGATCCTGGCCACCATAAATTTCATAAACCACGATGCTCCCATATAGGGGCCAACCTCAATGATCAGCCAGAGAACTATTAAATGTCTAAAAAGACAAATAATGAACTCTGCGGGTCACTGATCCCCGTGGAAATAAAGTGGAGTTTCCAGTTGAGACCCTGCCTGTCTTCAGGGGACTGGGCTCCCTTTTTCCCCCAGTTGCACAGGTCTAGATAGTAGAGTATTCTATAAAGACCGATAAATGTGCCCCCGTTGGGGAATTTAAGTGGTACAACTGATGTTATATATAAATGAATGAGAACCAGAAATTTGATCATCTGAAAACCTCTGTTGGTATTCGCTTTGACTAAATGCGCCTTGTGCATATCTCGAGCACATTTTTTAAATTCATACCTTTACTTAATTGTGCATAAATGCGAAACACGTTCATCGATTTTCATGAGTTTTACCTCATTTTGTTCATAGGTTATACGACTTTACGTGACAGTAATAGGACTTGACACTTTTTTTACTGTTTTGGATTTTTAATGAATTAAAAAAGAAAATTAACTTTTTAGGCAAAAAATATTTTTTTTTCTTCACACATTTATTTATAACTTCGAAACTGTTGCTTATGTAGCGAAACGTTATATAAACAGTAGAAAGTACTTGTAATTATTGATTTTTCTATATTTTGTTTAAGTAAAATCCGATTAGTGGTTCTTGAGTTATGTTATATAAAAGGCCTTATCAGAATTGAGTCGCGAATCAATCAGCTGAAAAATGTTGTACTGTGCAATGAAACAAATTGAGAGGTGGCAGCTGGTGGCTTTTGAAATTGATTAAAAATTTCAAAACAGATATGAGACAATGTATTAGTAGTGATTTCCAACTGTAAGAAAGTATGGCGAAAATTGCAGGTCCAAATGTTTGGAGAAAAAAGGGATTTTTTTTATATCTTCATAAAAATAAAGAAACAAAAGAAACGTAAGTCTCTGTAGAGTTTATTTTTTCAATTTTAGTATACTGAAATATCCTACTTTAAATAAAAAATAAAAAGAAAAACGTTAGTTCACATAATAAAATAACATTCGTTTTGAAATTCTTAGGTTTAAATTGAATTGGTTCAGTAAAACCTACAAGTACTGAGCTTGAGACGGCTAAAAAATTGCAGTCAGATCGGAGTAATTCTTTTAGAGTTGATTGTACCATTTAGTCTAAAATTTCAAAATATCATTGAATATTGCATGAAGAGTATGTTGACAAATTGACTTTTTTCCGCGAAATCCCGGACCCGGTCAAACACGCGTTGGTGTTCGCATATTTTTTATCGAGTTTGTAGACTCAAACTCAATGAGCAAATTCTTAGTAGCAGTCTCAGAAGAACGATTATGTTGTCCGAAAATGTCACGAAATTTACGAAATATATGTTTAACAGAACCATCATTTTCATAGTCGTTTTTAATTATTTTAACGCGATCTTCATTTTAACAATTGCCAATGGATCTACTACGAATACGCCAAAAAACAAACTGTTTGTTGAAATATCTGAAATTTTTTAACATTTCTGAGACTAGCAGAATCCAATCACCAAAAGATCTTGAGACTAATTTTACAAATACCTAGTGAACTTCTCGACTTCAACAGATTGTAATATTTAATAGGTTTTCAAATCTGTTAGTTCAGGTGAAATGATCTTTCCGACTATGATTGGAGTTAATTTATCTATAAATCAGCTCTTTATGCGGTTTCCTGTCATCTGTCATCTTCAGTCTGTCTGCTTTTGGAAAATCCATTTCGGGATAATTTTTTGCTTTTTTCTTCTCCTTTGACTTCATTTTTTACCTGTTCTATTCGCTTTAGTATACCTGAGGATTTCTCTATTTGCTATTTGAATTGAGTTAAAGTTAGCAGATATGCCATCTGTGATGTCGTATTTTTACTTTAAAAAAGTAATTTTTATTGTTGTCGTTCTATTTTCAATTTCTATTTGAAGAATGAACAAAAAAACATGTGAACATGTCTACTTACAGGTTAACGGTATTGAAATGATATCAGGAAAAAAATTTTGGTTTAAACTTGTTTTTTAGTAATAAGAATTCTAAATCGAAGCAACGCATACCTTGCACTTGATATCTAACAAAACGGAACAATGACACCTCCAGACCACATTGCCTACAATACAGTGACACGTTGAGCATGCAAAGTCTCCTCAAGAATATAAAGTGAGTGATCACCGTTGTGATCTTCCTCTTAAAAGAGATTAGTCTAAAAATACATTGTGTTCACCAAAAATATACAACCGAAACTTTAAGCTCACTCCTAGAATTTAAAATTACATGTATGCGTCATAAATTCTCTTTAAATACTTCATATTTACACACACACACACACACAAATATTTATAAAACACATGAGTTTCAGTTGTTGTGCGCACATTTGAAGTTTGCCAAAATATTTATATTTGTTGCCAAAAAACTACAGGCATCATATAATAAATAGTTGTAAGCCAAAATGCTGACAAGTCATGATAAGTACAGATATGTTCTTGTAATCTACATGTTCATGATGAACAATAGAAAACCATATAGCGACACAAAAATATGCTATGTACTTGTATACGCTCCATTGTATACATACGAGTATATAAATATTTATAAACGTATATATACATACTTACTAATTCTTTTATTTATGGGTATTAGGGTGGCCCTGATTTAAAAAAAAAATGTGTCAATTCTTAATTGTGCTCTTTGGAAATATGTGAATTGTCTAAAAACCTAAGGCAACCCAAATTCTTACAAACAAGTAATTTTTAGCCACAAAATGTTTAATTTTAAGCCGGCTTAAGTTCCTGTATATTTGTAATTCAAAATTTTTTAAAGCAAGAAGGAAAGAAAGAAAAGATTTTCACAAATTTGTATGCACATTTTTAAAGAAAACATTAAAAAACTTAAATGGTAGTAAACTGTAATTCCGCATTTTCTAGATCATTACATTTATGATCATCATTATTGGCGTTTATATGTATGTTGTTTACATTTGCAGCTTTATCTATGTAATCAATTAATTAAATTTATTTATATAAGCATCCGAGGAATATTTAAAATCATTTTGATCTTCAGGAATATTCATAATCATTTTGATCTTCATGTAGATCAAAAAGTATTTAAAAATAAATATACCAAAATTGGTCCAATCACAGATCCATGCATTAGTAATAAAGTAAATATATTGTTACAAAGATGATTTACTAAGTTTTTAAAGAAAATAGTTATCAGTAAAAAAGTTAACGCAATGACCCACTGTGCATTTTACAAACTGCGTATTTTTCTAAGAAATTTTATACACACAAAATAACAACAACTTGCGTAAAAGAAATTCTACCAAATAAGATAAACAACAGAAAATAAACCGAACTAACAC
Organism: Trichopoda pennipes; assembly: GCA_030448955.1. NCBI lineage: Eukaryota > Metazoa > Arthropoda > Insecta > Diptera > Tachinidae > Trichopoda > Trichopoda pennipes. Next base: position 12,608,340 of record JASKUP010000034.1, read on the forward strand.
AGAATAAAATAAAACACACAGCCAAGCAGGCGGCTACACAATAATATGGGGTGCTGTTAAAGTAGAATATTCGTGTATATGCTATAAAATCACTTTCTTAGAAAACTACACAGTTTGTAAAACACACAACCGGTCATTTCGTTTACTTTTTTTGCTGATAATTATTTTCTTTGAAAACTTAAGCAAATCATCTTCGTAACAATATTTTTCTTGTTAAATAAGCTAGAAGTGAAAATTTGAATTTCAGCTTGATTAAAAACTTTTAATTTGATTGCACTAAAGTAGTTCGACTGATAATAATTATGAAAGCCACTACCCTCTATTTATCCTTTTTACTCTATGGAGGTAGAGTATGAATTTTAATATTATTGCTTATTTCAAGGCACATTGTAATGAAAGAATGACATTTTGTTTATATACCTTAAATAGCTGTTATGCGCGTATATTTTCCGACAGGGTTTAATCTATTTTTATTTGGGTACAGTTTTACGTCGACCCTCGTCAAATTTGGTTTGTGAACAAACCGGTTTCGGCTACTTGCCGTCTTCAGTGTTCTCTTTATACTTAAATAGCTGTTTTAATCGGTTCTAGCATTTACAAGAATATTTAAGATTTAAAATCACCTCATACAAGGGCTGCTATTTATATTTGTGGCCTAAGGATAAAAAACACAAGCATTTAAAGACAAAATCTATTTTATTGTTTTTCAAAATATTCTCCATGAAGATTTATACACTTTTGCAAGCGTTAGAACCAATTCTCAAAACACTTTTTCCACTCCGATTTAGGTATTTCTAAAATATGGGTTTTGAATGCAGAAACTGCTTCTTCAAGTGTAGAAAACCGTTGTCCACGTAGTTTTTTCTTGATGTTCGGAAACAAAAAGAAGTCATTAGTGTTAAGTCAGAGCTATACGGCGGATGACCCATCAATTCAATGTTTTGCCCTGTCAAATACTTTATTGTTTCAGCCAATCGGTGACAGCTCGCATTGTCGTGGTGCAGAATGATGCGTCTTTTTTTTTTACTTTTCTCGAAGTTTCTTTACGACTTCTGGCAAATAAATAGAAGTGTACCATGCCGAATTAACCGTCTTACGTTGCTCTAATGGCACAGTCGCCATATGACCGGTAATGCCGAAGAAACAGGCAACCATTTGCTTTGACGTGCTTCTTCCACGAACAATTTTGGTGGGATTTCGCTCGTCTTGAAATACCCATACGGTGGATTGCTGTTTTGTTTCAGGATCATATGAGTATATCCATAATTCGTCACCTATGCAGATATTAAAAACTGCTTTTGATACACCTTGAGCGAATTTCTGCAACATTTTCTTGCACCAATCAACACGAGCATCCTTTTGTGCGTTTGTCAGGTTATGCGGTATCCAACGTGAACAAACCTTTTTCACGTGCAAATGTTCATGCAAGATCTTATTGATGCTTGTCATACTAATCCCTACAGATGCCTTAATCTCGCGATATGTTACATGGTGATCATGCTTTATCAGGTCATGCACAGCTGCGATGTTTTCTGGCACAACAACCGTTGTTGGACGACACCTTCACGGGATTCGTCCTGGAGTGATTGTCGGCCACGATTGAATTCGTTATACCAGTTTTTATTGGTGCTGTAAGACGGTGCTTCATTACCATATAAGGAATTAAGTTCATCTGTGCACTGTTGTCGTGTCAGGCCATGTCGAGAGTTATGAAAAATTATTGCACGAAAATGTTCATGTTAATTCCATTTTCTCCTAAAATCACTTTTTCAACCTGCTACCACTAACACTAACAACAATAAAATGACAAAATGTTTTGGTTGAGGCTATGTTTAACAATGTGAAGGTTGCTCTCGAACATCAGCTGGTGCCTAGCAACAGTTATTGTTACCAGGCCAGAAATATTAATAGCAGCCCTCGTATAATATATTTTAGGGGGTGCTAGGAGCATATTTTTCTATGCAATAAGGGGCCACCTTAGTGAATATATATATATATATATATATATATAAGGAATATATATATATATATATATATATATATATATATATATATATATAGAACGACAATTCCACAAGTTCTACAAGTTTACAATTCTACAATTACAAATTTTAAATTGTTAATCGTAATTGTTGTGTTTACGTGAGTGCTAAGCAATTGCATGTTTAAAAATATTACTCATAATTATTTTCCTTTTCGTTTTTTTATTCATTTATTTGACGTTTTAATTGTTTTATTTTTTCTAGCTCAGAGATAAATGTTTAACACAAATATATTTGTCAGTTACTTAGTATCAGTTTTTTTTGCTGTTGGTTTAATTACTTTGATTTTTTTTTCCAAGAATTTAAACGGGATACACAAGTTTACTTTGGGCCACATTTGTAGCATATAAGTATTTTGTACCTGTTGTTGCAAGTATTTCATATTTTGAAAGGTAAATAGAAGAAAAAATAATAGAGTTAGTTAATAATAGCGATAAAAGAATGGTTTTTATTTTAGTGTCATCTTTGCTCATCAATTTTAAAAGGATTAAAATATTTTTGTTTTCTAAAACAAAATAAAACAAAAAAATTTTGATTAATATGATTCAAATTTTAATTGTATTTCGAAGAGAAAAGTTCTTTCATTAAAGTTTTGATTCACTTTTTGACAAAATGGCGGTCCTATTTTTTTTTTTGCATCACGGATTTTAAGTTTTAAGGCTGAAATCGATTTGATTGGCTCCGTATAGACTCTGTCCCTAACAAAGCCCTACAAAAATAATCCAGTGGTAATTATCGAAAAATTATGCGATCGAAAAATTTGGTTTGCAATAAATTAATTGTTTCATTGGCTATGTAGCATGTGGCCCTGTCCTGTTAAAACTGTATATCAGTAATATCTACGTTGTCAAAATAGGTCAAAATTGTGTTGTTAGCATCTTGCGATAGGGTAATCCATTCCAGCAATCTAATGGAAACAAAAAAAAAAAACGGCCCAATCATCCCACCAGAACCCATAGTGCACCATACAATGACACATTGAGCATGAAAAGGCTTCTCAATAATCGCTCGAGGTTTTCCGGAAGTCTAAATGCGGCAATTTTGATTGTTGACGTACCAGCCGATTTTTCCTGAAAGAATTGAGCGAATATATGGCAGCGTGAATGATCGGATGATCGGTTGACTTTTATTCCTGCACCAGTTCAACATTGTAAGGCTTCAAAGTCAAATACTTACGCAAAATTTGCCACGTGATGGTTTTGAATAATCCCAATCGTTGGGAACGTCAAGGAATTGACTAATTTGAATCTGCTTCAATACAGTGGCTCACGGCTGCGATCTTTTCAGTTGAACGACACGGTCGAACACATATTAGTGTTCGAAAATGTTGCGATAGTGACAGCAGTCGAGTGGCCAGCCAGATCGTGTGATTTACTATTACTGGATTATTTTTTGTGGTCCTATGTAAAGGACAGAGTCTATACGGAACCAATCGAATCGATTTTAGCCTTAAAACTCAAAATCCGTGATGTGATTAACGAAACATTGATGCAAGAATCGACATCTTTCAGTGTGATTGTGATGGACATTTGCCAAATATCAATTTTCTTTCATAATTGCCGAACTTTTCTCTTCGTAATCATCTTAATCGACTCAAATTTAACCACCAAATTCTTAATAGCGCTCTCAGAGGGACGATTATGTTGTCCGAAAATATCACGAATTTTACGAAATGTAACTTTAACATAATCACCATTTTCATAGTGGATTTTAATTATTTTAATGGGATTTTCGTGCGAAATTGAATTCATTCTAACAGTTGCCAATGGATCTAATACGAAGACGTCAAAAAACTAAATGTCTATCATGTTGTTGGTGTTGTCACAATTGCAAAATAAACTTCTTGTTAAAAACCCCAATAGATGGAATGGAAATTATAGCTATTTTAAAAATTTTGAATAAAATTCGCAAGTGAGCAACAAAAAACTTATTTTAAAAGCGGTGAATATTTTATGCAAAAATAAGTGATTTAATGAAATCAAACTAGAAGGACAAACATTCAACAATATAAAATTAATACTTAACACGGCTGTAGTTGTTTCCGTTGTTATTGTTATTAAATAGACGAGTGATTGTTTAAACTTAAACTAGTTTTACGAAATATGAATAACAAAATTTTTCAAAAAAGTATAAAAATAACAGAGTTTGAATTAAACAAATATTTCATGTTTTTTTTTGTTTTTGTTTTAAATTCATAAAACTCGCTAACATATTAACGCAATAAATAAAAACAATAATTTGCTTAAATTTTAAATAAAATTAAAACAAAAAATAAAAGCAATTTAAAGGTGCATTAAACTTATGCCAAAAATATACTACAAAAAAAGAAACAAAAATAAAATTCAGGCAAAATTGTTAATAAATTACAAAAAAGGGTTAAACTAGAAAGCACCAACAAGTTAATTTTAAGGCCATGTTTTTGAAATAATTTCGGCTAAAAATTGTTTAATCCAACAACTCAAATTTTAAAATTTTTTTGGACGCTCAGTTACACATTCACAAATACATATGTAAACGTGCACACAATAAAGAAAAACGGTATAAACGACTTTAACAATGTTAACAGTAAATGAGTTTTGAAATAAAACGGAAGACTGGCAGACAAAGTAACAATAAATTATTTGCTTGTCCGTCCAAAGCAGAGTTTGTATTTACTCGTAAATTTTTATATTTGGGTTAACGATTAGTCTCAAAATGCTGCTTGCTGCTTGCTTCTTACGTCGTTGATACCTAAGCTGCCATATGCTTTCAGCAGTTTTGCATGCAATTAGTTTGGCTCGTCTTCCTTCTTTGTGAGCATCTTGAATATCATAAGACCTAAAACGCTCAAGAAGCTATTAAGTTCAGGACTTTAGATTTCTACCAACTTGATGCCTAGTGCAGCTCTGACTTAAAGACAGCAGAAAAAGCCAACAAATTATTAACGACTTCACTGTTGGTCTGATCATGAATAGAAAGACACAAAGAATGACGAAGAAGTACTTTTTACTTTTACTTTTATTAGCCGTTGGTATTTTATAAAAAAATCATTTTTGTATAATATCAAAACTTTGGGAAATGAACTCAAACCTATGTAGAAATTATAAAACCTCTAGCTGGATTACATCTTCTGGTAAACTTTCAATACTATCTCTACATTTCGAAAGTAAAAGATGTATTTTTCATTTTTATTCTCTAAAGACCGAGTTTTCCTCTTGAATGAGTGTAGTATTCATTAGCCCGTGAGACTCACTATATTCTTTTATGTTATCGCAAAGATGTGCAACTGAAAACATAGTTTCATCTGTCGGTTCTTAAATTCGTCGGTTCTTTAATTAAAGATCGATTATGAAGATCAATGGTATGAAAGCATTTTTAAGTTGAAAAAAATGTACTCTCGACTTATTTGATATATTTGATCTTTTTACTATTTTAAAATGCCTGTATTCAACCGAAAATAAAATACAATTCTTGTGCAACATACGGTGCTATAAAGTTTTGTATGGGCATCAATTCAATATGGGATATGTGTTTGATTTTAACTGCTATCACAATAGAATGCTACTATAATATAAGAGAACTCTATTGATTAAATTCCATTCATTACATAAGGGTTGTTATTTCTACATAAGGGCTGCCATTGGAAACCATTCATATGTAATTTGAAAATTCAGAATATAAAAAATATTTGTAAATAATTTTAAAAAATTTCTGAGAAAGCAACGGGCACATGCAGTGGAAATAAGTATTTTATTCATCGGAGTTATTTTCAATCTAAGCAATTGAAAAAAAAAATAATTGAAAATAAACAATGTTTTTTGTTGTTTTGAAATGTTTTGCTGTGTTTGTATAGAAGTGCTTTTGAGTCTTGCTGTCTATGCTATGTTGATTTTATGAAAAAATTCTCATGGAATCAGTTTGGCTTTGGATATAAGACTTTTAGGTTTTTGTATAAAATATTGGGGTAAAATTCACTGATGAGCTACATATGTGAGCAATAGTGAAATTGCAATATGGATATGCTCTCCCCCGCAGTAATACATTTCAAATATTTTTTATTTTTGTTGGAATAAATGTTTTATGAGAATATCATAAAATGTTTATTTTTAATGAAAAATTTTTGTAATAAATATTTCGTGAGAATATCATGAAATATTTATTTAAAGGAATCAAGCACGAATAATAAAATTGCGTATGTATATGTAATTTTACATAAATTCCCTCTCTTCAGCTGTTCATAAGTGGTAAACATAACCTATGTGAGTTTGTCAGTTGTTCGCGCCTGGTTGCTATTGAAATTATTGTGTGAAGTTGATTTTAAAATGAATTTAACTGCTGATCTGTAATGCCTCGAAAGTGTGTGAATTCTTTCGATAGCTTTTGCTATATATGTGGTGAAATAACATTTTTGGCTCAGAAACGTAAAATGACACCTATCGTTAAGACTGCCTATAAACATTATTTTGGTGTGAAAGTTGGGTAGCAAGATAAATCATGGACTCCTCATATATGTTGAAATTCTTGTTCCGTCATATTGCGAGAGCGGCTGAAAAATAAAAACCGGGCAATGACTTTTGCAGTGCCTATGGTTTGGCGTGAGCCTACCAATCATACAGACGACTGTTATTTCTGCTTAACTCCTCCCATTAAGCAAGGTTTATCTATGAAGAAAAGAGGAACGGTTAAATATCCTAATCTCCCATCTGCTCTTCGGTCTGTACCACACTCAGACACTTTGCCAGTCCCTTCTCCACCCCAAAACTATGAAATTTTAGAGGAAGGTGATAAAGACTGTGTAGAAGGAGCAACCCATCCTCTTACATCTTATGACCCTGATTTTGAGGTAAGCGATAGGTCTAGTGATCCTCACAGAATTAGTCAAGCAGAGTTGAGTGACCTTATAAGAGATCTTAGCTTGTCTAAGGAAAATGCTGAGCTTTTAGGGTCAAGACTACAACAGTGGAATCTTCTAAAACATGATGTGAAAATATCTCAGTACAGACAGCGTCAAATAGATTTGCATCCTTTTTTTGAGAAGAAAGAAAACCTCGTAGTTTGTTCTGATGTTAATGGTTTGATGAATTGCTTGAATTTGGATCACACTCCATCTGAATGGAGACTGTTTATAGACTCTTCAAAAATAAGCTTAAAAGCTGTAGTTTTGCATAATGGAAATCTGCTACCTTCTATGCCTATAGGTCATGCAGTTCACATGAAGGAAACTTCTATAAATATGAAAACACTTCTCCAATCAATCAAATATGAACAACACAAGTGACAAATGTGTGGCGATCTGAAAGTCATTGCTATACTCCTAGCAATGCAATTAGGGTTCATCAAGTACTGTTGTTTTTTGTATCTGTGGACAGTCGGGATAGAAAATCTCACTATAAAAAAGTGAACTGGCCTACACGAGACCTAAAACCTAAGAGAAAAATGTAGTTGACGAGCCTCTTGTAGATCCTAAGGATGTTCTCCTTCCCCCATTACATATTAAGTTAGGACTAATGAAAAACTTTGTCAAGGCCATGGACCAGGAAGGACAAGCTTTTAAGTACTTCAGAGCAAAGTTTCCCAGGTTAAGTGATGCAAAAGTCAAGGAAGGCATCTTTATTGGGCCTCAAACCCGTGAAATCGTAAATGATCCTGATTTTGACATGATTTCAACAGGAAATGAAAAAAGAGCCTGGGAAGCCTTTAAGGGAGTTATACATGGGTTTTTAGGTAAGAAAAGAGATGATAACTTTACAGCATTGGTTAAAGAGCTTCTTCAAGTTTACCACCAACTTGGATGCAACATGTCCTTAAAAATTCATTTTCGTTCCACAAAACTGTGGAGCTGTGAGTGACGAACATGGTGAAAGATTCTATCAAGACATTGCCTTAATGGAACAGAGATATCAGGGCCGTTGGAATGAAGCAATGTTTGCAGACTACTGCTGGACTGTGTTTAGGGATGCTCCAGAAGTGTTTTATAAAAGACAAGCTAAACGACACCTTCTACAAACTTCTTTTATTTGTCAAAACACTAAGACTAATGTTTTTATCAATTTTGTACCTTAAATATTCTTACAGAAACATAACAATATTGTTTTATGTACTTTCACTTTTCACGTATAGTATAACTACTCTTTCAGATTAAGTACTGTGTATCTCAAAAACCAAAGCTAATAAAAATTTTTCATTGTCATTTTCGTTTTTATCACTCCAAAATTAGTAGGAATTGACTAATTTAGTGTAGGAAACATTCAAAAAAATATTTTTTTGTTGTGCAGTGTTATTGAACGTTCAAATAAATTTTCAACAATCACTAGAGGGAGCTACTGGAATTATATAAGTAGGGTTCATTTATTAAGTTTTGGACCGTATAATGAAAATTCTTAATTTCATTTCAAATCCTTTACGATTAAAAGAATTTTCGATTCGCAAACCCTAATCGTATAGTCTCTTCAAAGCCTACCCAAAATACATGCGTATTTTTATATTTATAAAAAGCGTTTAATTTCAGTGTCAATTTCATGTATTTTATTCAAAAGCCTATGCGAACAAGTTTTGAATAAATTTAGGGTTTGCAGTTGATAATTTAATTTTAATTGCGGGAACATTTTTATTCATTTTAGCTTCTAGATGCATTTCTTATGGAACTTATTTTCTTTATGGAACTTTTAATTCCTCTTCGGAATAAGAATTGGAAGAACAATTTTCTACTAACGATAGTTCCAAGGGACAAATTTTAATGTTGTTTTTCTAAAAATGCCTCATTTAATAATATATGTATTAGCGATATTTTCTTCTACTTATCACAGTCACACATCAAAACTATCCCATCTATCTCCATTTCAAAGTTGTTTTGAAAAAATGAAAGAAGGTAAAATAAAAATTTTTCATTCATTTTGTCAACACCGTGTAAATAATAAACTCAAAAAAACTAATTCTACTGAATCAAAGGGAAATAAAAATGGAATTTTGAAACTTTATGCGCACACACATCAAACTAGCTACGAATTTCTGCAAAACATCAACTAATAGGTGTAAATTGTTTAACTAACAATCAACTCTGAGTTTGATAAAGCAGTTTGATGTGTAGCCAGGCTCTTTTATTATTTTGCTTATTTCGTTTTAGCAAAGTTATTTGAAAATTTAATCAAAAACTATTTTCTTTGATTTTTCTCCAAACAAATCGTTTTAAAAATAAGAAATAAATTAAAAAAGGAAAGTCTATTTTTTGTAGCATAAAATGTATAATAATCTTTGTTCTTTTGTACATTTTTATCATAAACAGACTATGTCGTTAATTACAATAAATCAGCAAATGTCCTGGTTTAAAAATGAATTTTCTACGAACATAAAAATTTAGTAACGAATCGGTTTATAATAAAAATGAGTTTAAAATGTGTTTTCGTAATTATTTTTTACAATTCTGATTTGAAAAAAATTTGTTTGGCTGTGTTAATAAAACAAAAGAAGAACATATATAGGGGTTTTCAATAAGAAGTTTGTTTTTCAATTGTGACAACAGTAACATGATAGTCTTGACATTTGCTTTTTTGAGAAATTCGTATTAGATGCATTAGAAATTGTTACAACGAATTTAATTTGGCACGAAAGTCGCCTTTGAATAATTAAAATCCACTATGAAAATGCTGGTTCAGTTAAAGTTACATTTCGTAAAATTCATGATATTTTCGGACAACACAATCGTCCATCTCAGACCGCTATTAAGAATTTGGTCGTCAAATTTAAGTCGATAGGTTCGATATAACATATACAAACGGGTCGTTCAACTGAAAACATCGCAGCCGCGGGCCACAATGTTGAAGCAGATCCAAATTTCTCAATTCCTCGACCTTCTCAGCAATTGGGATTTTTAAAAACCACCTCAAGGCGAATTTTACGTCAAGATTTCACTTTGACACCTTATAAGGTTCAACTGCTGCAGGAAATGAAGCCGACCGACCTTTTATATCGACGCAGATTCGCTCAATTCATTCAATAGCCGGCTGGTTTTTCTGAAATAATAATTTTTTCAGACGAAGCCCATTTTTACTTGTCAACAAGCAAAATAACCGCATTTTGGCTTCTGAAAATCCTAGAGCGATTATTGAGAAGCCTTTGAACGCTCAAATTGTCAGTATATGGTGCGTTATGTGGTTTGGAGGCGTAATTGGGCCGTTTTTTTTTTCGAAGATGAGGCTGAAAAACCGGCAACGGTCAATGGATCACGCTCTCGCGAGATGCTAACAACTCAAGTTTAGCCTATTATTGGCGACGTGGATATCACTGACATGTGTTTTCAACAGGATGGTGGTATATGTGAGATAGCCAATGAAACGATCAACTTATTGCAAACATAATTTCCCAATCGCATAATTTCACGACAATCTGCAGTTAAGTGGCCAGCCAGATTGTGTGATTAAACACCACTGGATTATTTTTTGTGGGACAATGTTAGGGACAGAGTCTATACGGTGTCAATCTAATAGATATCGTCCTTAAAATTGAAATTTCGTCATGTGTTTAACAAGAGAGGACCGCCATTTTACCAAAAAGTGATTAAAAACTTTGATGAAAGAATCGAGAATCGACATCTGTCAGTGTGGTCGTGATGGACATTTTCCAGGTATCAATTTTCATTCATAATTGCTGAACTTTTCACTTCGTAATTTTATTTATTTATTTAGGAGACACAAAAACAAATTATAAGAAAAGATATAACTTTATATATATTTTTAAATTTGTCAGTTCGCCTAAGTACGATATGGTCTATAAAAAGTTTTTGATAATTTCCTTAAGCATTTAACAGCCTTCAATTCTTTTTTGATAAGTGCTTGCTAAATTTTACACTGCAAATCACATAAATAACGTGTGAACAAATTGAAACGTTGCTTGTGTCATTTAACAAAATTTCAATTAGATCTGACAAGATATCTCTCATCAGCTGTGTTTAACATATAAAGTATTTGCCAGATATACTTTGACATGCATGTTTGAATGCGAGAATCATAAGTCGTCTGTAAATTGAAAACTTTAACAGGCATGCGAAGTGACATATGTTATTTTCAAAGGGTTAGTCATATTGAAACATGAGAATTTTAATGTGAAAGCAACTTTAAGTTTTTTAATATTGTGAAAGTATATTCAAATTACAACCAAATAAAAATTCTAATTTTATTTTATTGAATTCAATTAAAATGGATATTGAATTTCACTCAGTGTTGAACATTTAACTTCTACAATAATAAAAAAAATTACACAAGTATACAGGGTTTTGGATCCAAGCAATCGAACACTATTTCTAAGGGTATTTGGGGCACTGTCTCCGAAACTGCACTCCGTTTTTTTTAAATAAATACATTTTTAACAACTAATCTCCATTTTATTCATTAAAAAGTGTTAAATTAGAAATGAATATTAGTCGAACCGAGTAGCTTGTAATGTTTGGAATCTCTTTTACGCATTAAATGCCAACAGTAGTCGTACATCATGCTCTTGTCCTAAAATTGTTGGTATCGTTTTTCTATTTTCGCCAAATCTTGTTGTAGTCGCTCTTCTTGCTTGTCGCTTGTATCATTCAAGTTTTCAGGAAGAAATTCGAGACGGGAATGCAAAATATGCATTTTCAGAGACCTTTAAGCTGCAATCGTGCAATAATTTTGCAACAAACTGTCGATTATCTGCTTGAAATCTAGAGTTTTTCGATTACCGAGAAACGTGAGAACAACATGTTGAAATTATACCCATACTGCTGCTTTATTGGGCGTTAAACATTTTGTCAAGTTTTTGTCGGCCATTAATTTTCGAATATCAAGTCCGACAAATATTCCCTCATTTCGGTGACAATTTGGGAAACAACTTAGTCAAGTACTCAAAAGCCGGCCCTTAATGGTCGAGCGCCTTGACAAAGTTTTTGATAATGCCAAGCTTTATGTGGAGAGCTGGCAGGAAAATGTTTTGTAGGTTCACAAGTGGTATAAAAAAGACGTTTCGTTTTCCTGGTTCATAATTAGTACGGCTTGGCCAACCTTTTATTATATAATACTGGTCAGTTGCACGGTTACCCCACAGACACAAAAATAGCAAAATTAGGTAAAACCAGATTGCATCATCATCACTCCAGATTGCATCATCATCACATTGATATGTTTTGACGGAATCTCACCGTCATTGCATAAGTCAACGGGGGTAAAAGGAAGCCCAGCCCTCTTCAAGGCTAGCAGTAGCCAACTGGACAATTCCACTATATTTCTACGGGAATCAGTAAAGTGCCAGAGTTCAGCTATTTGTCTTTTTAGCATTTTAGCTGTTCTCTGACTAATTATTGAAGTTGGCACTTCGGGAGTATCGTTGTGGTTTCGAGGCCCTCGTTTGAGTTGTGTGGGTTGGATCATTCACAATGAACACAATGAACGGCCCAGGTCCAGTAAATATGATTGCGGTTGTGTTCTTAAATTTTATTAAGCCAGGAGTTGGATAGTCTCTAACTCTTCAGCAAGGAGTGAAGGCTGCGGCCTGCTCCGGCTTTTTGAAGTTGCAACTAGGACATACTGGAGGATGAACGTATCTGAAGGCCTTCTACGGCGAGGATGACACTACATTTCATCCACAGTGGTATGAACCACCGCCTGGTTATGGCTTAAACAACTAAATACAGACGTAAATCTTATCACGTATGAATCACCATCAAGAGACCAATAATATATTGGAATCGTATATAAATCATTTATTAATTAAAATTGATTTTTTTTTTGGAATTGAAATTGAATTGAATTTTCAAACTTTCAAAACGTCACAAATTTTCCATTAATGCTTTTTATATTTTATCCTGGTTAAAATTTTACATATTGCATCGTAGCATTACTTCGTTTGTACTGCATGAGTAGTTGGAATTGATGGTTTTATCAGAGTGCATCAGAGCCGCTTTCAGGCTGTATTTTAAACTATCTATGAACAAACGCCATTCATTTACAGCGTATCAAAAAAAAATCGTTAATGTCATAGCAGAAGCATATAATTTCCACTTTATTTGAAAAACTGTAAAATCGCCTCTTTTCAGTAACTTTTGTTAGAGTGTCAAGATATTTCCACCACGCAGCCGTGATGCGAGTAGTTCTGATATTTGTTTTCATAAATCCAAATCACGAATCAAATCATTGAGTTCATTTTGCGGAACTAAATGTTTTCCCTCCGTGTTGATATCGCTTCAAATGTTCGTCGGTGTTGAACTACAAGTCTCTATTGAATTTGCACTGGTTTGCAAGGGGAACAGGCTTGGACACCTATGATACTTCAGAACATTTATATTTTGTTAGTTTTTTTTTGGCATTTAGGCTAACGATATTTATCAAGCAAAAGTAACAATCATCTGCCTGATGTTTCGGTTCTCTCCATAGCATTGGCAATGAAAATGACAAACGTATTGTGCTACATGCATTACAAAACAATTTCGGCTTGTGAGTGTTTGATACAGACTAACCAAAATAATAAAACTATGCATTTCTGATCATATGGGTAATAACTTTGCCACTTTTTCTGATCATTTAACATTCACAAATATAACAAAAAGACTTTGAATCAACTTTACAATTCTGTCTTTGCATTTGCACACTTCTCGAAACTAGAACCAATTTTGTGAAACGAACCCCGCATTTGTATTCAGCACTGCAAATAACGTCAAGATTTGTTTTCATCTGCTCTGATCCATAAGTTGACCGGAATCTGTAAACTTAGGTTATTATCAAAAAATTAGCTTTAAGTGGTTGGAATCATGGAGTGATTTTTAAGAACCTGACTTAGGTCTTGAAACTCCAAAGAGTGGTGCTATTTGGTCCTTAGGCTATTAAAAGAAATTTTGTATGTTTTAAAAAATAATTTTAAGAAAATTTTAATTTATGCCAACAAGTATTTAAGATTAGAAGTATATCGGCATTCCAAATTAATATCGCAAAATTCCTCTTTCCAACCTTTTTACAAAAACAATTAAAAACTTTTATTTTTCCTTTAACAAATTCGCTTTCGTTTGTTTTGCTGTGAAGCTAAACTGGTTTGTTTGACTGTTTTGTCGTCATGCAATCTTGCAAACACTGCACGAAAGCATTTGTATTTAAAAAGTCTTGTCATTATTGATCTTGAGTAGCGAATATAAAGCTGTTTGAAAATTATTATTTTTTTTTTATTTTTGGTTTGCTTCAATTCAAACGCATTCACAGGCGGTTGCCCCCTTCTCAAGCCAGCAGTTAAGGCTTGGCAAAAGCAAATTTATTCATTCAACTCAAATACTAAACAAATATTGTCTTTGTTTTCATTTCATTTACAGGTTTTGTTAAACTACTTTTCCGCTGTCTAGTTTTGTTGTTATACTGTCAAAATGTTGTAATTGTAAATTAAGCGATAATGTCATGATAGCTATCGGAGTTTTAAAATCTCTCACAAGATCTGTGAAATTAAAAAACAAAAAAAAAAAAATACTAAGAAAATAACTCAAGAAAATAAACTGTTGCAAAAGTTGAGGAAATAATAAAATCTTTTTGAATGAATCTATGAAAACAATAAAAGCTGACATTTTGTTCTCTTCATAGAAAACGCTTAATTAAAAGAAAAATAGAAAGGGTCCTTACAAAATCATTGAAGGCTTTTTTGAAAATTTAAGACTTACAAACAAAGATTACCATAAACGGTTTGCAACAAGGAGTTGATTTGCTAATGCAAAATAAAACAAAAAATTTCGATTAAGTTGGTTTAAATGGTCCACGACCACGCTGACAGAAATCGATTCTTTCATCAAAGTCTTTAATCAGTTTTTGGCAAAATGGGGATTCCATTTCTTTAATCATATCACGGATTTTAAGTTTTATGGCTGAAATTGATTCGAATAGCTCCATATAGACTCTGGTCCAGAAAAAATAATCCAGTGGTGTTAAATCACACGATCTGACTGGCCACTTAACTGCTGATTGTCGTGAAATTATTTGGTAGGGAAATTTGGTTTGCAATAAATTGAACGTTTTATTGACTGTGTGACATTGTGTGTGGCATCGTTCTGTTGAAACCACATAGATATCCACGTCGTCAATAATAGGCCAAAACTGAGTTATTAGTATCTCGCGATAGCGTAATCCATTGACCGATAACCGATTTCGCTGCCTAATCTTTGAAAAAAAACGGAGCAATCACGTATCCAGACCACACAATGCACCATAAAGTGGCATGTTGAACATGCAAAGGCTTCTCAGAATGCGGCAAGTTTCCTTGTTGACATACCCTGAAAAGTGAAATTGGGCTTCGTTTAAAAAAAATTTTCTCTGAAATACCAGTTGAACATTGTAAAGCTTCAAAGTCAAATCTTTACGCAAAATTCGCCGTTTGGTGGTTTTGGATAATCCCAATTGTTGAGAACGTCGAAGAGTTTACAAATTTGGATCTGCTTCA
This sequence comes from Trichopoda pennipes, assembly GCA_030448955.1. Lineage (NCBI taxonomy): Eukaryota > Metazoa > Arthropoda > Insecta > Diptera > Tachinidae > Trichopoda > Trichopoda pennipes. Next base: position 12,623,786 of record JASKUP010000034.1, read on the forward strand.
AAACTGTAGCTCAGATATATGCGTAAACATGCAACATTGCGTTTTACGGGCATTAAAATCGACTCTATTTCACGACCCTATTCCAAGATTATCTATAAAAAAAAACAATATTTACTTTGCCTTCTGAGCAGTGTTGTCAAGCTTTTCAAAATACTGAAAGGATTTTTAACCTTTTTTTTCCAAAAAACGCTTTTTTGTAGATATACCCTGAAAAGTAAATACGGGCTTCGTCTGAAAAAATGGTTTTTCAGAAAAACCAACTGATTGTTCCTGAATGAATTGAACGAATCGGCGATGTGAATGGTCGTCGGCTTCAATTCCTGCACAATTCAAAACCTTACGGAAAATTCGCCGTAGGTGATTTTGGATAACACCAATTGTTGAGAACGTAGAGGAATTGACAAATTTGGATCTGCTTCGAAATTGTAGCTCATGGCTGCAATGTTTTGAGTTGAACGACTCGGTCGAACACGCGCTGGTATTCGCACATTTCCTATCGATCCTGTCGACTCAGATTTTAACGACCAAATTCTCAATGGTGGTGTCAGAAGGAACATTATGTTATCCGAATATATCACGAATCTATGATATGTAACTTTAACAGAACTATCATTTTCATAGTGGATTTTAATTATTTTAATGCGATTTTCGTGCGAAATCGAATTCTTTTTAGCAATTGCCAATACATCTGCCATCAAATTTAAGCTCATAAAATCCTCTTTTTTATGAACTATCTTCCAGCTCTCTGTTACTAATAGTTATATAGATTTAATGGCACGTTACTAACTTTTGATGTTTGAAAATTTATAACTAAAAAACTATGAGAAATATCTGAAAGTATAAATAAACAAAGCTGCAATCAAATTTGAAATTTCAAATTGCAAAAAAATTTGTATTGACACTTTTGAATGCTTTAATGGTTTGATATGGAAAGAGCCTACAACAATTTTTTGAGCTGTCTTCAGACATGCCCATAACAAAATATAATGCGAGCTTTAGCTTTGAGTTCCACAGCTATTTTTTTTTCATAAAAAAATAGCCTAATAATTGGACCCATTTCAAAACTGAATTACTCAAGGACTGCCACCGAATTCGGCCCATTTTGCGAATATTCTATTTCTGCCTACATATTTGACAATAACAATGCTGTGATAGAAACTTCGAAAGTGTTTTTAAAAAAGCTGTATGCCTTTAATTTGTGCAAATGAGTTCTATTATTCATTATTAAACCAATTTTATATGGGACCGATCGCTTAGAAATTACCATCATGTGTGTATGGATGTATGTTTCTTAACATTAATATTTGATAACAACAATTGTACATTTGAAATTCTTTTGCAACTTTTTGCTTATCCTGCTAAAATAACGTTTTTGGCCAGATCACACATGCTTTACGTTTTTTTTAAATGCGTTAATACTTGTTTGGCAGCCTATTTGTCTACAATGAATATGTCATTGTGCCTGATGGTTACAAGCGAGTTTGACATTTCATTGTCGCTTAAATTAGTTGACTATTTTGGCAACACTTGTTTGATCGTGTTTTGTTTTCTATTTGAAAATTTTGATTGTTGAAGGCGTTTGACGTCAATCGTGTCAACTCTTTTAACAACATTTTACCACATACTTGAGATAAAAATAACTATCGCAAACATAAATAGATAAAGATCATAATAAATGTTAAGGTTTTGTTTTAAAAATCAAAAGTGTCGTACAAAAATGGATTTCAATTTAAAATGCTTATGTGACAGTATTCTCTGTCAGAAATTTTCAATGTTAACTTGATTTTTTTGCAATCATAAAACAAATAAAATATGTTTAGATATGGCGAATTTTAAATAGCTAATATAAAGGTTTAACGTTGGGTAATTTACCTAAACTTACCTATGCGGCTGGTTCGTAAATAAGAAAATTCAAAATTAATAAGTTAATAATAGTTTTAATTTTTTGACCTTTTTTTAATATTTTTTAGTAATTAATTTTAAGCACTAGGTCTTATTTAATATCTGCATAATATTAATAATTTATACTTTAATTTTTTGTAACGTTTGGTCATTAAATTTATGTTTTAGAATATATGTGTAAGATGCTATTGTTTTGTAAATTTGTTATGTTTTTTAAAAATTGTTTGTCATTTAAAAATTTTTTAATGTTGAAAATTTGTTTGTATGTATGTAAAACAAAAAAATTTTTCAATTTGTCGTTTTTTATTGTTTTTGTTTGTTTTGTTTTTTAAAAAATTTTTTGATTATTTTGAATTTGTTAATCAAAAAATTTTTTCAATTTGTTTGTTCATTATTTTTGTTTTTCCTAATGATGCCAACCAACGGTGTGGGGAAATATCGAAAAAATAATAAAAAATAAAGTTTTTTAATAATTTTTTAAGCACTAGGTCTGCTTAAAATTAATTACTAAAAAATTAATAAGTTAAGCTAACAGAAAAAATATTATTTTCTTATCTATCGGTTTTTTAACAAGAAGTTTGTTTTTCAATTATGGCAACACCAACAACATGACGGTTTTAACTTTTAATTTTTTGACGTATTCATAGTAGAACGTTGGCAATTGTTATAATGAATTCAATTTTGCATGAAAATCGCATTAAAATAATTAAAATCCGCTAATGAAAATAGAGGTTCTGTTGAAGTTACATTTCGCAAAATTAGGCCGTCTGAATTTGACTCAACAGGCTCGGTACAAAATATACGAACACCAACGCGTATACAACCGGATTGTTCAACTGAAAAAAATGCAGCCGTGAGCCATAGTAATGAAGCAGATCCAAATTTGTTAATTCCTCGACGTTCTTCACAATTGGGGTTATCCAAAACTTTGAAGCCTTACAAGATTCAACTGGTGCAGCAAATTAAACCGACCGACCATTAATATCGCCGTAGAATCGCTCCATTCATTCAGGAACAACCGACTGGTTTTTTTGAAATTTTTTTTCAGACGAAGCCCGTTTTCACTTGTGAGGGTATGTCAACAAGCAAAATTGTCGCATTCAGGATTCTGAAAATCCTAGAGCAATTATTAAGAAGCCTTTGCACGCTCAACGTATCACTGTATGTTGGACTATGTGGTCTGGAAACGTGATTGGACCATTTTTTTTGAAGATGAGGCGGAAAATGTATAACGATCAATGGATCACGTTATCGCGAGATGCTAACAACTCAATTTTGCCCAATAATTGACGACGTGGATATCACTGACATGTGGTTCTGGTAGGACGGTCATGTCACACAGCCAATGCAACGATTGCATGTCGCATAATTTCACGACAATCAGCAGTTAAGTAGCCAGCCAGAACGTGTGATTTGACACCACTGGATTAATTTTTGTGGGTCTATGCGAATCCATTCCAATCGATTTCAGCCTTAAAACTCAAAATCCGAGATGTGATTATTAAAATAGGACCGCTATTTTACCGAAAAGTGATTAAAAACTTTGATGAAAAAATCGACATTTGTCAGCGTGGTCGTGGTGAACATTTGCCAGATATCATTTTTCATTCATAATTGCCGAAATGCTAAAAACTTGTATCCTGTTAATCATGTTTTTGTTGTAGAAAACAAGCGTCTTCTTAATTTCTTAACAACGATTTTGTCCCAAAAATTTTTGTTGGTTGGAAATATGAATGGGCTCAATATAAAATTAAAGATTTTAATTTTAATTTGGGCGACTTAAACGTTTTGTGCTTCATTTATCCATGGCTTATTATCTAAACAAGCGGATACTTTGGCATAATAAACGTGTTTTAATTTTTGGTGTTTATTAACAAGAATATTAATAAAAAAGTATTCCCATATTTGTGAATTAAACACGATATTATCGCTAATAATAAATTTTACAAAATAATTTTATTCAAATTAAAATTTTTCTTTTGAAGTTCTTTTAGGCTTTCGATTTAACAAATTATCATAATTGATTTTAATTAATTTATTTTTTGCAAATCTGTTTTTCTATTTATAAATTAATTAAAATATTCTTAATATCCAGGGATTTTTAAATTTGCTATAAATGATAAATAATGTTGGTGCAAATTTTTTAAAAAACCTTTTTTAGGATATTCTCTTTTTATAATTTTTTTTTAGTTAAAAAATTTATTAATTTTTTTGTTCGCTGTTTGAAACTGGTTTTATTAAATTTTTCATTTGATATCACAAACAAAATTAAGTTTCTTTGTTTGAAAATGTTTCGGATATCCTACTGAAATCATAGAGGCTAAGCAGAGGTCTTTATGAGGAAAATTACGGACGATCGACCCCTTAAGATAAAGGGGGGCTTCTAGGTATGCCCCCAAAGTCATATTTTTTTTTAAAGAGAAGTAGCACTTCAGGCAACAATGCCTATTTAGTCAAATACCGTGCTACATTCTTCAGGAAAGGGATAGAGAAGAGGATAAAACAGGTGGTGAAAGTAGAAGGATAGTCGGAAATTAACTGCCGTATAAGATAGCATAGCGACCAGTGACTATGCCTTTATCGCTGAACAGTCCCCCCGACAGTCAATTTTTATTTTTTTTAGTCTTCGTTGGGAGTCGTACCCACTATTTACTTGTATAAAGATCATATAATTAAGATGTAGGAGCTTTGCAAAGTTCGCCTTCTAATGAAGTTTTTCTCTTTTTCTATGTAAAAAGCAAAAATGTGTATAAACAGATTTTGTTCATGCAATGCTCCGTTTTTCAATTTTATCTCGTTTTTGTCCGACAATTTTGCTTGCTGACATACCCTGACATGTGAAAATGGGTTTCGTCTGAAAAAATAATTTTTTCAGAAAAATCAGCCGGTTGTTCGTGAATGAATTGAGCGAATCTACGGCGATGTTAATATTCAGTCGGGTTCAATTCCCGCACCAGTTGAAACTTGTAAGGCTTTTAAGTCAAATCCTTACACAAAATTCTCCCTGTGGTAGTTTTGGATAAACTTAATTGTTGAGAGCGTCTAGGAATTGACAAATTTAAATTCGCTTCAACACTATTGCTCACGACTGCGGTGTTTTCAATTGACCAATTCGTTCAAACAGGCAAAAACAGGTGTTTGCACATTTTGTATTGTTCACTCATATTTAACGACCACATTCTTAGTGGTTCTTAGTGGCGGTCGCAGAAGGACGATTATTTTGTCCGAATTTTACAAAATGTAACTTTAACAGAACCACAATTTTTATGATGGGCGAAGATAAGAAACACTGCGTTTGAAGATCGCCATAGTTGCAGAGTATTGTGGGTGTGGTTGTAAAGAGTCCGCTATCTAACGTTTTTTTCAATTAGTGCTTATTTCGTGAATGGTAACACTTAGCTCATGTTTGATTGGATAGATAGTTAGTTTTACCCTTTCGCTGAATGAATATGGTTATGTATACGCTTGAACAACGCTGGGAAATATTGCGACATTACTTTAAAAATCATGGTAATACTCCGTATGTTCGTTATCTTGTGAAAAAAGTGAAAGCAACTGGTATGCATCATCCATAAACCAAAGCGTGAAAAGCCAAAAACAGTGTGTACAACCGAGAATATTGCTGCTGCGGCAGAAAGTATGCGTGAAGCACCATCAACAACAATTCACCGTCGTTCTCAACAACTGAACATTTCAGAGACAATTTTGCATAAAGACCTTGGTATGACGCCATACAAAGTCCAATTGGTTCAGGAGTTGAAGCCAAGTGACCATCCAATGCGTTTTCACTTCGCTAAGTGGGTGTGCGATCGACTTACAGAAGATGCCGATTTTACAAAAAAATCATCTTTTCAGATGAAGCTCATTTTGAACTTGGCGGGTATGTAAACAGGCAAAATTGTCGCATTTGCGGTACAGAAAACCGGCACGCATACATTGAAAAGCCGACGCACCCAAAACGAGTCACTGTTTGGTGCGGATTTTGGTCCAGAAGCATAATTGGGCCATTTTTTTTCGAAAATGAGCAAGGAGTGGCTGTTGAAGAATGTTGAACGAAATTTTGTTCACAAAAATTGAAGAGGAGGATATTGACAACAATTGGTTTCAACAGGACGGCGCTACGTGCCACACAGCCCAAGCTACACTCGAGAGATCGCAGAGCGATTTCGTTTGGCCACCTCGGAGCTGCGATTTGACATGGTTGGGCTATTATTTGTGGGGTGCCGTCAAAGATAAGTGTTACGCCGACAAGCCAGAAATAATTGACGCTTTAAAGGACAATATTCGTGAAGCCATTGGTGAAATACAGCTGCACACAATCGATAATGTGCTTTCAAATTGGACCGATCGTGTAGGCTGCCGCATGGTCAGCCGAGGCAGCCATTTGAATATAATTATTTTTCATTATTAACCGGAAGGATTGTAGTTTCAAATAAAAATAGAAATTTGAGAAAATATTCAGTAGTTTTGTTTATGGCATTTGGCGGACCCTTTAGATGAATTCATTCAAAACAACATAGCGAGTAGTTCCTGTCTTACTGGGGCCACAAAGTATTGTGGTGCCGATTGCTGCATAAATTTTCTAAAAGCTTAAGTTTATTAAAAATGAAATCAGGCGAAAAAATGTTTCTAAAAAATAAAAATTACCAACTAATTTTGGTAAAAGTGAAATACTTAATGCAAAACAATAAAATATTGAATATATAAATTTTGATGTTTCTGCATGTGCACAGTGGTTTAAAAACGTGTTTTTTTTGTTTGGAAATAATTCGGTAGTTCGTGAACCTCTTAAGAGGCCCAATTCAGAGGCATGTAACTTTTTAACAAAATTTGTTATCAGAATCAAACTTACTACTGTTTTATTATAAATTTTATCAGGAATACAGCCAGTATCTTGGAAAAATAATCCGAACATAAATAAGTACACCACGTCAAAAATATAAAGTTAAGGTCGGCCAAAAATTAAAGCAAAAATTTTTCCAACCCAATTTTCTCGCAAACTAAATGAAGTAACTTCGACATGTAAGCACATGTTTTGCAGATATTTTCCAGATCTGCTTAAGTTCAAAAACTCTTAATATTTGAGTAATAAACAAACTTTACCCATCTTTGGAGGCATAACCAGAAGCCGCCCTTTATCCTAAGGCGCCGATCGTCCGTAACTACACTCGGAAATGCCTCTGCTTGGGTAGTGTGAAAGTAGTGTGCCAGCTACCGAACTATTTCCAAACAAAAGTTGTCAAACCACTGCGATGTGTGTGACGATAAATTCAAATTTAACTAGCAGAGACTTAAACCAGTTTTTTAACATAGCAATTTTTCCAGTTAACAGAGCACTGTCACTTAACCGTAATTATAATTTTGAACTTCGTTATGAGCTCCAGTATTTCCCAAAAATTCTCAAAAGCTGCTGTGCTAAAAACGCTTAAGTTTATTTCAGACTTCTCTTTATGGGTCTTATAATGTGGTCCCTGTGTGGACCATAATTTGTATATAGTGTATTTTTACAATCATTCTTCATTTTTCCATCGTAACCAAAAATCTTTCCGAAAGTTAAATTGCTAATTTTATATGAATTTAGCTCCACACATATTGTTTCCACTGATTTGTTTAAAAAAAATGTTTGTATGTATATAAATATGAATATTTTCTTACTGTCTTGAATTTTTTTATTTATATTATTTATTTATCTTTATTTTAAATATTCATTAATAATGGCATTCGAATCTTTCAAATTGTACACGAAATGGCATTTTTCAGCAATATCAAAAACCATGAGAGAAATGTTATTAAAGATGTTATTTATTTTGTTTCTCTATTTATAGGGAAGCAGTATGTATGCTATTTAAGTCATGGGAAATAAAATCCACTTACGGAACTGACAAAACCTTACCACATTTTTCATCCATGGTGGCAGTAATTTGCTTATTCATAAATACCTCATATTTTTTATATTTACATTTGGACTTTTAGTGATGTTCACTCATTCAGATTAGAGGCGATGCAAACAAAAATGTTTAAAAGTTAAAATTTAATTGGCTTATAAATTATTGTTTATATTTGTGGTCTATAATATTTGATTGATTAATAATTCATTTAAATATGACAGCATATTATATATTATAAAAAATATTTCATAATTAACAGATTTTTGTGTTTTTAATGATCTCATCATAAAGATCTCATTGGGTGGTATCATTATGTTATGAATGCGATGTCATTCTCATAACAATTTATTAATTTATCATTATCATTTTCAAAAACAGGTTAAAATGTAGGTCTTCAAAGAATAAATTATTTAAAAGCGCGATTTACTTTCTATACTTAAGAAACAGATTTTTGATACAAAAAATTTCAATGTGTGTTTTACTCATTTTCAACATAAAAATGGCGATTTATTTAATTGTTGATTAAAATAATTTTATCCTAGTTACCCTGTATAATGAAAACGTTCAAAAGGTGTTTAAAAGTATCGTTTAAGCTTAAAATAAATAACTTAAGTTTTTATGTTTTGTTTAGTGGCATGAACTTCAACATGAATTTTGTTGTTCAATTGTGGCAACGCCAACATCATGGTAGTTTTGACATTTAGTTTTTTTGACGTATTAGTATTTGATGCATTGGCAATTTTTAATACGAATTCAATTTCGCACTTAAATCACATTAAAATAAATAAAATTCACTATGAAAATGGTGATTTTGTTAACGTTACATTTCGTAAAGTTCGTGATATTTTCGAACAACATAATCGTCCTTCTGCCACCGCTATTAAGAATTTAGTCGTTAAATGTGAGTCGACAGGCTTAATACAAAATGTGCGAATATCAAAGCTTGTTCAACCGGGTTGTTTAAAGGAAAATATCGCAGCCATGAGCCCTAGTGTTGCAGATCTAAATTTGTCAATTCCTCGACGTTCTCAACAATTGGGGCTCTCCAAAACCACCACATAGCGAATTTTGCGTAAGGATTTAACTTTGAAGCCTTATAAGGTTCATCTAGTGCAGGAATTGAAGTCGACCAACCATTCACATCGCCGTAGATTCACCCAATTCATTCAGCAAGAACCGATTGTTTTTTTTGGAAAAAATCATTTTTCAGAAGAAGACCATTTTCACCTGTCAGGGTATGCCGACAGACATATCCTGAAAATCCTAAAGCGATTATTGAGAAGCCTTTAAATGCTCAACATGTTACTGTATGGTGCGCTATGTGGTCTGGAAGCATGATTGGATTGTTTTATTCGAGGTGAGGCTGAAAATGCGGTACCAGTCAATGGATGACCCTATCGCAAGATGCCAACTCAAATTGGCCTACTATTGACGATGTGGATATTACTGACATGTGGCTTCAATAGGACTGTGCCACATGCCACACAGCCAATGAAACGATCAATTTATTGCAACTAAAATTTACCGACAATCAGCAGTTGAGTGGCCAGCCAGATTGTGAGATTTAACATTTCTGAATTATTTTTTGTGGGACTATGTTAAGGATGGAATCTATATGGAGCCAAACGAATGGTTTTCAGCATTAAGACTCAAAATCCGTAATGTGATTAACGAAATAGGACCGCCATTTTGCCAAAAAAGTGATTAAAAACTTTGCTGAAAGTATCGATATCTGCCGGCGTGGTCGTTGTGGTCATTTGCCAGATATCATTTTTCATTCATAATTGCCAAACTTTTCTCTTCGTAATACAATAAAAAATAGAATCACCTGAATCTATATTTTTTAATTTTATTTTGTTTTACAAAACAAAGTTTTTGTTGAAAAAACTTTTATTAAAAATTTCATCTGCTATAATTATTGCATTTCAACGATTGCTCTAGTGCATTGGTTCGATAACTTAAAATCATTTTTTCTAGCTAATGTTTGAATGGCATGAAGAGTACAGTGCCAGCACCTTGTTCATCATTCACAGTGATATCTTAACAGTATTTTTATTTGCCACTTTAATTATTGCTCCAACTTTCAGTTCGTTAACTTTTAATTATGTCAGACGATACATGCTTTATACTGGAATAGTTAACATTAGAGTTAATAGAGATCAGCTTAAGCTATCAAACTTCTAAGACTTTGTCGTTTAACATTTTTTTATAACCGTTAGATTTGTGATTTCCGCTTTTTCATTATTCTTTGAGGGAAATAAAAATATCAAAATGTTATCGAGCAATATAGTAAGATTATACCGAATTTAGAACTACTTAATTAATGTTGATTTTGAATATGAAATATTTTACCAAAAATAATCAAAGGAATTACTTTCAAGAACACTGTTTTAATTTCAAATATTAGTATAACATACGTATAATGTGTGTACTATAAGATTGCAAATTAACTAAATAAAAAATATAAATTGAAAATTGAATTTTATTTTAAAGAGGAACAATAACTGAAATTAAGAGTTGAAAAATATTGAATTGAATATCTTCATAGATCTAATCTTTATACAATTTTAACTGTTATTTTAAATAGCAGATAAAAGATGCTGATTATCTAAGAGCCGGCATTTAAGTACGAGTTTTAACAAATAACAGACTCTAATTGAATTTTAGCAATAAACATAAAAATGTTATAAACACATAAATTTATTTACGATTCGTCACAAAAAACAAAAAGAAATAAGGAAAACGACAAACATTTATTTGAAAATTTATGGTTAAAAAAATATTTTTAATAAAAATCCGCTAACATAATGCGAAGAACTTGCATATTTTGCTTTTAAAATACTGTTGAAAAAACTAATCATCGAATAATTAAAGTTGGTAATATTAAATACATTTCAATCTAGATACCCGGAACAACTTGATATTTTGTATCGATTTTTATAATACAAATAGACTTAGATGATTGGAGTTATCCAAAACAACTCCATGGCGAATTTTGACTAAGGCTTTGACTTAGAAGCCATACTATGCTCAACTAGTGCAGGAATTAAAGCGACCGACCACTCACATCTCTATAGATAAGCTCAATTCATAAGAAACAACCAGCTGGTTTTTCTGAAAAAAATCATTTTTTCAGACGAAGCCTATTTTCACTTGTCAGGGTATGTCAATAAGAAAAATTGTCATATTAGGACTTCTGAAAATCCTAGAGTGATTATTGAGAAACCTTTGCATGATCTATGTGTTACTGTATGGTGCGCTATGAGTCTGGAGACGTGACTGGGATGTTTTTTTCGAAAATGAGGCTGGATATGCGGTAATGGTCAATAGATTACGCTATCGCGAAATGCTAAGAACTCAATTTTGACCTATTACTGACGAAGTGAATATCACTGACATGTGGTTTCAACAGGACGGTGCCATATGTCACACAGACAATGAAATGATCAATTTATTGCAAACCAAATTTCCCGTTCGCATAAATTCACGAGAATCAGCAGTTAAATAGCCAGCCAGATCGTGAGATTTAGCACCACTGGATTATTTTTTGTGGAACTATATTTAGGACAGAGTCTATACGTAGCCAATCGAATCGATTTCAAAATTAAAACTCAAAATCCGTGGTGTGATTAACGAAGTAGGACTACCATATTGCCAAAAAGTGATTAAAAATGTGATGTCGTGATGCATATTTGCCAGATATTATTTTCATTCATCTAAATTTTAATCATCTTAATCTGAACTATTTTTTGAAAAAACCTTTATTATGTTATTTATCAAGAGCGCATCCCTTTGTGGTCTTTTGCTTTGTAAGCCGTACCATCTGTTATAGAGAGGGAAACGTTTTTTTGGCATAACAGTTCGTATATGAAACAAACTCCCTGCGGAGGTATTTTTACTTTAAATATCCAAACATTAAAAATGAATATCCCACAAACGTTACTACTTCTATCTTCCTTTCCACAACCTAATTTCCTAGTTTTGACACAATACGTTATATGAGTCAGGGTGATACTCTAAGTACTGCTACTAATTAAAAACATGTAAATTTTAAATAGACTTTATAAAACAACCTTTGAAAGTATAACACCGCCAATATTTATGTATTAATATTTTTAATTAAGGAAATATTGTTTGCTTATTTTAATAATTATTAACTTATATTTTATTCTTATTTGCTTTACGTAAACCACACAAAAATTGCAAATAATAATTTTGTTTTTTTTTTTTATAATATCTTGGAATTAAAAAATAAAATCAAATATTTGAATAAATTATGCAATGTGTGTGTGTGTGTATGCGTATGCTTTAATATATTCTATAATAGGTAGACAAAAAAAAATATATTTCTATTTTGCATAAGTATATAAGTATAACACAAATATTTTTTTTTTGCAAAAGTTCATTGTGTCTTCATGACTTCATAATGAACTTCATCAGTTTTCAATGTAACAAATCAATCATGAATGTCTGGTTTGTGCAATCAATGGTACTTAAGCATGAATTTAAAATTGTCTTCATCATCAATTATTTTAATTGCAAATGATAAAAAATGCTTCTGGCAATTAATTAAATTAAACTCCTACACAGCAAAGACTGTTGATAGTATTTCATGATAACACATCAGCATATTTTTTTATAAAGTTGTAAACGATGATCGTAATATTTTTTGCTATTCAATTTATGCTTTAAAACTTTATAATGATCCATTTAATATTTACATCCAATATTAAAATTATAAATAAACCATAGTAAATTTTAAAATATGTGAAATATTTATAAAAACTCCTGATGTCGAACTGTAGTCTAAACTTGTTTGTGATTAATAAGTGAAAAGAAACTTACGTTACAAAAAACTTGAAATATTAAAGAAAAGAGTTGACCACAAAAAAATTAAAGCAAACAAGAATTATTACTCTATTATTATTTTTTAAGATTTAATGAGTGCTCTCACAATAGTATTTTATTTTTAATAAGTTTCCTTTCTCTTCCAATAAATATGCATATGTATAGCCTCTCGGTAGAGGCAGCTGATTCAGCTCATAAAAGGTTTTACAACAAGAAACTTGTTTTCTAAAACAAAATACAACAAATAATTTAGATTAAAATGATTAAAAATTTTTTTTGTATTAAGAAGGGAAAACTTCGGCAATTATGAATTAAAAATGA